>CM053166.1:65976434-68476434 GCA_028571685.1 Heterohyrax brucei
AAAAGCTAGTTCTCAGTAAAGATAAACAAAATTAATAAACCACTGGCCAAAGTTACAAAAGAAAACCAGGAAAGGAAGCAAATGACCTGAATAAGAAATGAGATGGGTGATACCATAACAGACTCAAGTGAAATTAAAACGTTGTAACAGAATACTATGAAAAACTGTACTGTAACAAATTTGAAAACTTAGAGAAAATGGATATATTTCTAGAAACATACTACCTACTTAAACTAACACAAGCAGAAGTAGAACAACTAAATCAATCTATAACAAAAAAAGAAAGAAGGAAAAGAAATGGAAAAGGTAATTAGAAAACTCCCAACAATAACAACAACAAAAATGCCCTTGCTCTGAGAGCTTCCCTGGAGAATTCTACCAAACTTTGAGGGAAGAGTGAATACTACTATTTCTAAAGGATGGAATACTCCCAAAATTATTGTATGAAGCCAGCATACCCCTGATACGAAAACCAGGTAAGTCCACCACCAAAAATGAAAATTACAGACCAATATCCCTCAGGAACTTAAACACAAAAATCTTCAGAAAAAAGGAAAAAAAATTACAGCCAATAGAATTCAACAACATATCAAAAAACTAACTGGCCATGACCAAATGAGATTCTTACTAGTAATTCAGAGATGTTCAACATTAAAAACAATCAATGTACTCAACTACATAAATAAAACAAAAGACAAGAATCGTCTGATTTTATCTGCTGATGTGGAAAAGGCAGTTGACAAAATACAACACCCATTCATGTTAAATACTCTCAGCAAAATAGGAATAGAAGGAAAATTCTACAGTGTAATAGAGGGCATTTGTACAAAGCCAACAGTCAACACTGAACAATATCACTGATATCACGTGCAAGTACGATTCTGCTCAAGATCATTCAAAAGTGACTACAACAATATGTTAACAAGGAACTGCCAGAAATTCAAGCTGCATTCAGGATGCAGAACCAGTGATATCATTGCTGATGTCCGATGGAT
The DNA here is from genome assembly GCA_028571685.1 of Heterohyrax brucei. NCBI lineage: Eukaryota > Metazoa > Chordata > Mammalia > Hyracoidea > Procaviidae > Heterohyrax > Heterohyrax brucei. Next base: position 65,977,430 of record CM053166.1, read on the forward strand.
CTTGGCTGAAAGCAAAGAAAGCAAAGATGTTTGCTTGTGTTTCATTGACTATGCAAAAGCATTCAACTGTGTGGATCATACTAAATTATGGCTAACGTTGCAGAGAATAGGAATTCCAGAACAGCTAATTGTGCTCTTAAGGAATCTGTATATGGATCAAGAGGCAGCCATGCAAACAGAACAAAGGGACACTGCATGGTTTAAAGTCAGGAAAGAGATTCTGTTAAAAAGATGGTGAAGTAAACAGACATCTCCTCATTTCCCTCTGAGAACTAAGGCCTGAATGATATTTGTATGGAGCACTGAACATTTGGGGAACCCTAGGACCTAGCATATTTGACTAGGCACCAGTATCAGACTAACCTTCCCCTCTCAGAAACTATCCAGCAGCCGTCTGACCTCTGCTTCTGCTGTTTCATCGTATCGGAGAACTGCAGCTTCTGCAAACGGCCACTAACATACTTTCATTAGCAGCTGCCAGGTCGAGTCTGCTGTTCCTGACTGCCTGTTCAGACCAGCCCGTTGGACAGCTTCCAGCTCCCAGTTCAGCACCTGGACAGCTCCCTGCATAGAAGTGCAGTTTATGTTTAAGGTTGAGAGGAATACGTATTTGCCTGGAGATATGTCTATTGAGAGGCCCAGCACCTTTTCCTCCCACCCTTCCCTGACACACATTGCAGGGTTCACTGACAGCCCCCAGTTTCTCCATAAGCAGAGCAACCTCTTTAGTGATTTGTCCACCTGGTGCAAATCACTAGAGTATCAGAGACAGCTGGTGACCAACAATTCTCTTAGATCCAGTACCAGAGAAATCAAGCAATATCTAGATGGCACACAGGCAGCAGACCATAATTAATCACTCAAAGAAGCAGTCTAAAAATGCTGAAGAAAGTTCCATAAATGAAGATTCAAAAAATTAAAAAAATTTCTGAGATGAAGAAGTCTTTCTGAATCTATCAGACATTGAATACAAAAGACTTTTATACAGAACCCTCCTAGAGATTAAACAAAATGCAGTAGAACAAAATGAAAAATTTGGTAAGCTATTTGAGATGATGGAACATCAACGATCTGAAATATATCAGATCAATAACAAAATTACAGAATTAGATAATTCTATACAAATTCAAAAAAGTAGGATTGAACAGATGGAACTTAGACTCAATGACATAGAAAACAGAGTAACTGACACCAGCATTTATGAAGTGAAATCAGAGAAAAGAAATAAGAAAAATGAAGAAGCATTAAGAAACACGTGGGACTCCATGAAGAGGAATAATTTATGTTTAATTGGAGTTCCAGAACAAGGGAAGATTAATGACAATATAGACAGTATTGCTATAGAGATGCTGACAGAAAACTTTCCTGAGATTATGAGCAAAGAGAACATAGGTATCCAAGACAATTATCAAGCACCACAAAAGCTAGACCCAAAAAGAAAGACAACAAGGCATATTATAATCAAGCTTAATAAGCTAAAACATAAACAGACGCTTCTGAAGGCAGCAAGGCTCAAAGCAAAACTAACACTCTGAGAGAAACCTTGTAGGCTTTCATCTGACTTTTCTGCCAAAACAGTGCTGGCTTAGAAAACAGTGAGTGGACATATTCAAAGTCCTGAGTGAGAAAAACTTCTATCCTAGATTTATTCATCCTGAAAAACTGTCTGTCAAATATGATGGTGAAATTAAGACTTTCTAAGATAAACTTAGAGACTTCATAAAAATTAAACCAAAATTACATGAAATATTGAAAGAAGCTCTTCCCTAAATGTATATTTTAGGTGACAATTCAGGACACTTCATCCAAATTTCTAATAAGTTAAGGAAGTCGCAGAACTTCACCAAAATTACAATATTGTAGTAAGGGAATCTGTGATCATATCATGACAACTATAATACCATAACATTAAAAGACGGATACGCTACAGTAGCTATAGTTGTTTTAGATGCAGACGAAGGTTCAGAGTTATGAAGTAGTTAAAATTGGGTTTAATCTTAGTATGTTGAGTAGGATAATACATGTAGCTATGAAGCAGATTAACAATGCATTGTATCGAAATAAGAAATACAATATAAGAGTCTCAGTGAACACAAAACCAACACTGAAACAACAACCCACAAAGAAGAACGCCCCAGAATAGAACATTAAGAGCAATATAGGAAACATTAACATAAAAGTAATTATGTCAAAACGACAGCACTAAGCACATACCTATCAATAACTACATTGAATGTAAATGGACTGAAAGCTCCAGTAAAGAGACAGCAAGTGACATCCTGGATCAAAAGACACCACCCATCTATATGTTGCTTACAAGAAACACACCTTAGACTTAAAGATATGAACAAATTGAAATTAAAGATTGGAGTAATATATATATCAAGCTAATAATACACAAAGAAGAGCAGATGTGGCAATACTAGTCTCACATAAAATAGATTTGAATGTAAAATCCACTATTGTGGACAAGGATGGTCATTATTTATTGCTGGAAGATTCAATACTCAAGCGGGACTTAATAGTATTAAATATTTATTCACCCAATACCAGAGCAACAAAATACATTCTGTAAACACTGACAACACTGAAAAATGAGATAGATTATTCCACAATAATAGTTGGAGACTTCAACACTCCCCTTTCAGTTATGGATAGATCATCCAGAAAAAAGGCTCAGAAAAGATAAAGAAGACCTTATTGTTACAATCAACCAACTTGACCTTATCGACATATGCAGATCTTTTTATCCATCAGTACATAAATACACCTTCTTCTCCAATGTACACGGAACATTATCCAGAATAGACCATGTGTTATGTCATAAAGCAATTCTCTACAAAATCCAAACCATTGATTTACTGCAAAGTACTTTCTCAGACCATAGAGCTGTAAAAGTTGAACTCAATAACAGAGAATTCATAGGTAGAAAGTCAAACTTATGGAAACTGAACAACATTTTGCTAAAAAAGCCTTGGGTTATAGAAGCAATTAAGGACAAAATAAAGAAATTTATGGACTCAAATGAGAATGGAAACACATCCTACCAGAATTTATGGGATACAGCAAGAGCAGTGCTCACAAGTCAGTTTATCTCTATAACTGCACACATCCAGAAAGAAGAAAGGGCCCAAATTAAAGAATTAACCTTACAGCTGGAACAAGTAGAAAGAGAGCAACAGAAGAACCCCTCAGGCACCAGAAAAAAACAGATTATAAGGATTAGAGCAGAACTAAATAAACTAGAGAATAGAAAAACAATCAGAAAAATTAACAAAACCAAAAGCTAGTTCTTTGAAAAGATCAACAAAATTGACACACCACTGGCTAAACTTACAAAAGAAAAACAGCAGAAGATACAAATAACCCAATTTAGAAATGAGATGGGAGATGTTACAACAGACCCAGCTGAAATAAAAAGTATCATAACAGAATACCATGAAAGGCTGTACTCTAATAGGTTTGAAAACATAGGGGAAATGGACAAATTTCTAGATTCATATGACTCACCAAGACTATCACAAGGAAAAGTAGATCAGCTTAATAAATCTATCACAAAGGAAGAGATTGAAAAAGTCATCAAAAATCTACCAACCAAAAGAAGTCCTGGACCACACAGCTTCACCGGAAAATTCTACCAATCTTCTACAGAAGAGTTAACTTCAATACTATTGAGGCTATTTCACACCATAGAAAGGGATGGAATACTCCTAAATTCATTCTATGAAACCAGCATAACTCTGATACCAAAACCATGGAAAGATCCCACAAAAAAAGAAAACTACAGACCAACGTCACTCATGAACCTAGATGCAAAAATCTTGAACAAAATTCTAGCCAGTAGAATTAATTCAACAGCATATAAAAAAAAAAAATCATTCATCATGATCAAGTTGGTTTCATTCCAAGGATGCAAGTTCGGTTTAACATCAGAAAAACAATTAATGCAATCAACCACATTAACAACACAAAAGATAGGAATTACCTGATTTTGTCAATTGATGCAGAAAAGGCATTTGACAAAGTTCAACACCTATTCATGCTTAAAACTCAGAAAAATAGGAATAGAGGGGAAATTCCTCAATGCAATCAGTAACATCTATGTAAAGCCAACTGCCTTCATCATCCTGAATGGTGAAAGACTGAAAGAATACCCTTTGAGAATGGTAACTAGACAATGATGCCCACTCTTACCACTTCTATTCAACATTGTGCTAGAAATTCTAGCCAGAGCAATTAGACAAGACAAAGAAATAAAGGCCATCTGTATTGGCAATGAAGAAATAAAAGTCTCCTTCTTTGCAGATGATATGATTGTTTATACAGAGAATCCAAAGGAATCCATAAGTAAACTATTTGAACTAATAGAGTTCAGCAAAATGTTGGGATACAAGATAAACATAAGTAAATCAGTAGGATTCCTTTATACCAACAGGGAGGTTATTAAAGAAGTCACCAAATCAATTCCATTTACTATAGCCCCCAAGAAGATAAAATATCTAGGAATAAATCTAACTAGAGAAATAAGAGACCTTTACAAAGAGAACTACAAGACCTTACTACAAGAAACTAAGAGAGACTTACATAAATGGAATAATCTACCCTTCTCATGGATAGAAAGACTCAACATTGTGAAAATGTCTATTTTGCCCAAAGCAATCTACTTCTACAATGCAATCCCAATAAATTTTTTAATGAGATGGATAAATAAATCATCATCTTTGTTTGGAAAGGGAAGAAACCTCAGATCATTAAAGCACTACTGAAGATGAAGAACACACTGGGAAGTCTCTCACTATCTGACTTTAGAACCTATTACACCATCACAGTTGTCAAAACAGCCTGGTACTGGTACCAAAAGAGACATATAGACCAATGGAACAGAGTAGAAACCCCTGAGATGCCACTATCCTCCTATGAACAGCTGATATTCGACAAAGGCCCTAAGATTTTAAACTAGGGTAAGAACAGTCTCTATAACAAATGGTGCTGGCAAAATTGGATATCTGTCTGCAAAAAACTGAAACAAGACCCATATCTAACACCTTACATAAAAACCAACTCAAATTGGATAAAAGACCTAAATACAAAATCTAAAATGATAAAGCTCATCCAAGATAAAATAGGATCAACAATGGAAGTTTAATATACAATGTAGACAAACTCAAAATCTGACAAAGCAAGCACATTCAACAGAAGAGAAAATAGATAAATGGGAATTACTAAGAATCAAACACTTTTGCTCATCTAAAGGCTTCATCAAAAGAAATAAAAGACCACCTACAGAATGGGAAAGGATATTTGGCAACTCTGTGTCAGACTGACATCTGATCTCCAAACTATCAACAAGAAAAGGATAAATAATCTAATTCAGCAATAAGTGAAGGAGATGGATGAACATTTCTCTAAAGAGGATATCCAGGCAGCCGAACAATACATACAGAATTGCTCACGATCATTAACTATTAAAGGAATTCAAATCAAAACTATAATGAGATATCATCTCACCACAACAAGGTTGACCATGATCCAAAAAGCACAAAACAACAAATGCTGAAGAGGCTGTGGAGAAATTGGAACTCTCCTGCACTGCTGGTGGGATTGCAAAATGGTACAACCTCTTTGGAAAACAGTCTGGTGCTTCCTTAAAAAGCTGGTGATAGATATACCATTTGATCCTGTAATTCCACTATTTAGAATTTATGTTTCAGAAACAAAGGTTGTCACATGAACAGACACATGTACACCAATATTTGTTGCAGCACAGTCCACAATAGCAAGAAGTTTGAACCAACCCTGATGCTCATCAACAGATGAATGGATAAGCAAAGTATGGTACATATACTCAGTGGAACACTATGTTATGATTAAAAACAATGACAATTTTAGAAGACATCTCATAACATGGTCTCATTTGGAAGAGATCATGCTGAGTGAAATCAGTCAGTGTCAAAAGGACAAATTTTGTATGAGAACCCTGTTATAAGGACTTAACAAGAAAATTATCCATAGAAGAAAATAATTGTGTTGACTACATAGGTGGGGGGCTGAGGGTTTATCATAGATGAGATAATTGATAGATGTTAGAAATTTTATTCTTTTATTGTAATTAATAAAAAATAAAAAAAGTTTAAAAAAATAAAAATAAATAAAAATGAAAGTGAAAAAAAAGTCAGGAAAGGCGTGTGTCAGGGTTCTATCTTTTCACCATATGTTTTCAATCTGTATGCTGAGCAAATAATCTGAGAAGCTGGATTATACAAAGAAAAACAAGGCATCGGGATTGGAGGACGACTCATTAACAATCTGTGTTATGCAGACTACACAGACTTACTTGCTGGAAATTAAGAAAATTTGAGACGTGTACCGAGGAAGATCAAGGACCACAGCCTTCAGTATGGGTTGCATCTCAACATCAGGAAAACAAAAGTCCTCAAAACTGGACCAGTTAGCAACATTGTCATAAACAGAGAGAGGATTGAGCTTGTCAAGGATTTCATTTTACTTGGGTCCTCAATCAACGTCCTCGGAAGCAGCAGTCAAGAAATCAAAAGATGAGTTACACTGGGAAAATCTGCTGCAAAAATTCTCTTCAAAGTACTCAAAAGTAAGGATGTCACTCTAAAGACTAAAATGCACCTGACCCAAGCTGTGGTATTTTCAATCTCATCGTATGCAAAGAAGACAGAAGAAGAAGTGATGCCTTTGAATTGTGGTGTTGGAGAAGAATGTTGAAGGTACCATGGGCTGCCAAAAGAACCAACAGATCTGTTCTGGAAGAAGTACAACCAGAGTGTTCCTTGGAAGCAAAGATGGCAAGATTGAGTCCTACATGCTTTGGACATGTTGTCAGGAAAGATCAGTCCCTGGTGAAGTAGAGTGGAGGGTCAGTGAAAAAGAGGAAGACCTTCAACGAGATGGATTGACACAGTGGCCACAACAATGGGCTTAAGCATAAAAAAGATTGTGGACATGGCGCAAGGCCAGGCAGTGTTTTGCTCTGTTGTTCATGGGGTCACTATGAGTCAGATCTGACTCAAAGGCACCTAACAACAACGGTCAACATCATACTGAATGGGGAGAGCCTGAAAGCATTCACAATGAGAAGAGGAACCACAGAAGGATGCCCGATGCCCTTTCTTACCAACTTCATTAGTCATGGTGTTAGACATTCTAGCCAGAGCAACTGTTTTTGTCATTGTTAGGTGCCATCGAATAGGTTCCAACTCATAGTGACCATATAAGCACAACAGAATGAAACACTGCCCCATTCTGCACCCTGCCCACAAATCATTTTTATGCTTAAGCCCATCATTGCAGCAACTGCATCAATCCATCTTGTTGAGGATCATCCTCTTTTTTGCTGACCCTTCACTCTACCAAGCATGATGGCCTTCTCCAGGAACTGATCCCTCCTGACAATATATCCAATGTATGTGAGATGCAGTATCGCTATCTTTGCTTCCAAGGAGCACTCTGGTTGTACTTCTTCCAGAACAGATCTGTTTGTTCTTTTGGCAGTCCATGATATATTCTGTATTCTTCTCCAACACAAGTCAAAGGCATCAATTCTTCTTCTGTCTTCCTGATTCATTTTATAGATATCATATGCATATGATATGATTGAAAATACTACGGCTTGGGTCAGACACACCTTAGTCTTCAAGGTGACATCCTTACTTTTCAATTCTTTGAAGAGGTCCTTTGCAAAAGATTTTCCCAACGCAGTGAGTCTTTTGATTTCTTGAAGGCTGCTTCCATGGAAGTTGATAGTAAAAGCAATAAAATAAAATCCTTGACAAACAATCTTTTCTCCATTTATCATGATGTTGCTTACTGATCTAGTTGTGAAGATTCTTGTTTGATTGAATTTGAGGTGCAATCTATAATTAAGGCTGTGGTCTTTGATTTTTATCAGTAAGTTTTTCAAGTCCACTTCACTTTCAGCAAGTAGGATTGTGTCATCTGCATATTGCAGGTTGTTAACAAGTCATCCTCCAACTTTGATGCTTTGTTCTTCTTCATATAGTTAAGCATCATGGATTACTGGCTCAGCATACAGACTATAAAGGCATGGTGAAAGGATATAACCCTGATGCACTTTTTCTGACTTTAAACCAGAGACTTTTGTAGCCAGAACAATTAGGATAGAAAAATGAAGGGCATCCAAATTATCAACAAAGAAGTAAAAGTATCTCTATTTGCAGATGATAGATATTATACACAGAAAACCCTGAAGAAACTGCAAAAAAATTACTAAAACTAAGAGTTCAGGAGACTATCAGAATATAATATAAACATAAAAAAATCAGATGGATTCCTTCGAGTCAACAAACAGCGCGTCAAATAGGAAATCACTGAATCAATACCATTTACATAACCCCCAAGATGATAAAATACTTAGGAATAAACCTAACCAAAGATGTAGAATGCATACACAAAGAAAACTATAAGACAATACTGCAAGAAGTCAAAAAAGACCTACGTATGTGGAGAAGCCTACCTGATTCATGGATAGGAAGACTCAACATTGTGAAAAGTTCTAGAGATACAATGCAATACCTATTCAAACTCCAATGGCATTTTTCAATGAGTTGGGGCACTTGGCTCGGCAAACCAGTCACCAACTTTATATGGAAAGGGAAGAGGCTCTGAATAAGTAAGTAAAGCCTTATTGAAGAAGAACAAAGTGGAAGACCTCACATTACCTGACTTTAGAACCTATTATATCATCACTGTAGTCAAAACAGCCTAGTGCTGATACACCAATAGGTACATAGACCATGACTTTAGGGAAATTCTAGGTCAGTGAACAACACAGTTTAATGAGAAAATGTTTTGCATTCCACTTTTCTGAGTAGCATCTAGGGTCTTAAAAGCTAGCAAGTAGCCATCTACAAAGCATCAATTTGTTCCAACCTAGCACAGGCGAATGAAGAACACCAAAGACAGGAAAATATGGGCCCAAGAGACAGAAAGGGCCACATAATCCAGAGCATGAGCATAAGACTGAAAGAACTAGATGGTACCTGGCTACTAAAAATGACTGCCCTGACAGGGAACTGAACAAAGAGTTTCTGACATAGCAGGAGAAAAAGGGGTTGCAGAACTCAAACTCCAGTAAAAAGACCAGACCTAATGGTCTGACATATTGGAGGGTCCCCAAAAGACATGGCCCCGAAACTGTCTGTAACCCCAAACTGATACTATTTCCAAAGCCAACTCTTCAGATAAAGATTGGACTATACTATGAGATGTAAAATGATACTGGCAAAGAATATGCTTCTTGGCTTAAGTTGATACATGAGACTAAGACTCTGGCAGCTCCTGTCTAGAGGCACAATGAGAAAGCAAAGGAGAGGGGAGGAGACAGAAGCTGGTGAAATGGACATCAGAAATCTGGCTGCATAGGAGTAGTGTGCTGTCACAGTGTGGGAAAGCAACTAACAATGTATATGTAAGTTTTTGTATGACAAACTGACTTGAATTCCAAATTTTTACTTAAAGCAAATAACAATAATAATGATAAAGTGGGAAAAAAATTTGGAAGACAGCTACCTGGCCAACCAACTGGAAGAGTGTTATGTTTATGCCTATTCAAATAAAGGTGATCAAACTGAATGAGGATATTATCAAACAACATCTTTAATATCACACACAAATAAAATTTTATGAAGATCATTTAAAAGTGGTTTCAGCAGTACATCAACACGGAACTGCCAGAAATTCAAGCCAGATTCAGACAAGAATGTGGAACCAGAGATAGCATGTGTCAGGTGGATTCTGGCTGTAAGCAGAGAATACCAGAAAGATGTTTGCCTGAATTTTCTTGACTATGCAAAGGCATAGCAAATTATGGATAAATTTTAAAGTATAGGAATTCCATAACAATTAATGGTGTTCATGAGGAAATTGTATGTCGATCAAGAGGCAGTTGTCCCAACAGAGCAAGAGGATTCTGCGTGGTTTAAAGTCAGAAAAAGGTGTGTATTCTTTCACCATACTCACGCAATCTGTATGCTGAGCAAATAATCCTGAATTCTAGATTATGTGAAGAAATAGGGGGACTCAGGATTAGAGAAAAACACATTAACAGCCTGCATTATGCAGATGACACAACCTTGCTTGCTGAAAGTAGATTTGAAGGACTTATTTCTGAAGATCAAAGACTACAGACTTCAGTATACATTACACCTCAACATAAATAAAAATCCTCACATTATGATAAATGGAGATGAGTTTGAAGTTGTCAGTGATTTCATTTTACTTGAATCTACTATCAATGCTCATGGAATCAGCAGTGAAGAAATCAAAAGACATACTGCACTGAGCAAATATGAGGACTTCCAATTAAGTTCGGCAGCTCATCCTAGAAATTACTTTAAAAGAAATCGCTTCAAAGTAGTTTTGGAACTCTTTTTCTGAGATGGCCATCTGAGCTGTCACAATATTACCTTTGATATCCTGCATGTCATCAAAATGTCTTCCTTTCAATATTTCATTTATCTTCGTGTAAAGCAAAAAGTCATTGGGCGCCAAATCAAGTGAGTAGGAAGGGTGTTCCAATATAGTTGTTTGTTTACTGGCTAAAAACTCCCTCACAGACAACTAATGCAATTAAATTTGTGAACTTACCACTTTGCCACCATGCACAATGGCCATTCCAGAAAGAGTTCCAAAATTCCTTTGAAGGGTGGACTACGTGCTGGCTTCAGTTCACAGCTTCCCAGTGGAAGTACTCTAAGGTGACAGCAGTGATATTCAGCAATGAGGTATGTAGCACTTAAAACAATTAAGTTTGGAGACTTATTTGGGAGACCTCGTTTTGTCTTGGAAGAAATACACCTGGAATACTCCTTGGAAGTAAGGATCGTGACACTTTGTCTAGTATACTTTTGACATGTTATCAGAAAGAATCAGTTCCTGGAGAAGGATATCATTTTTGGTAAAGTAGGGGATCAAGAAAAAACAGGAAGACTCTCAATGCAATGGATTCACACAGTGGCTTCAACAATGGGCTCAAGCATAAAAACAATTGTGAAGCAGTGTTTTGTTCTGTTTTCCATAGGGTCATTAAGAGTTGTAACCGACTGGCCAACACTTAACAACAGCATACACTTATTATCATACCATGTATGGGAATGTTACACAACTACCTCTGGAGAATATGTGAAGAAGTGTTTGTGCTGGGGTAATACTGCAAATAATCTAATTTTCTATCCATATAATGAATGAATTAGAAGCATTGTTTTTCTCTAAAAGAATCTCAGAGACGTAATATGGAATAAAATAATCAATTTTCAGATAAACATGTACAAAAAACCAAACCCACTGCCATCGAGTAGGGTCTCACTCACAGCGACCCTAGGTGTCAGAGTAGAACTGCTCCACAGAGTTTCCAAGGAGTGCCTGGTGGATTTGAACTGCCGACCATTTGGTTATCAGATATAGCATTTAACCCACTACATCACCAGGTTTTCCAAATATGTACACGTAATACTATACATCAGGACTAAACAATCTTGGACCAAATCCAGCCCACATCATGTTTTTGTGTGGCCTACAAACTAAGAATGAATTCTGGGTTTTAAATGGGTTGTTGAAAAAAAAGAAAGAATGCAGCAAACAAAAAGAATATGCCACAAAGACCACATGTTCCACAAAGCCTAAAATATTTACCTATCTGACCCCTTACAGGATAAGTTTGCAGAATCCTGCTATACAGATATGTTTCAAAAATACACACACAAAAAAGATGGAAACAACTTAAGGTCCCATCAGTGGATGAGTGGATAAATAAAATATGCTGTATGTGTATAATGGGATACTACATAGCTATAAAGAATAATGATGAGTTTGTGTAACATCTCATAACATAGATGAATCTGGTGAATATTATGCTGAATGAAACAAGTGAATCAAAAAAAGGACATTGTCATGGATTGAATTGTGTCCCCCCAAAACATGTGTGTAGCCATGTGGCTGGGCCATGATTCCCTGTATGCTACGATTGTCCTCCATTTTGTGATTTTGCTGTGCTGTACGTTAAAGGATTAAGGTGGGACTGTAAATACCTTTATAAGATCATCTCCATGCTCCACTGTAAAGGGAGTTTCCCCGGAGTACGGCTTGCCCCACCCTTAATCCTTTCATCCTGCCTGAGATAAAAGGAAAGCAAAGCAAGTAGAGAATTGGGAACCTCACACCATCAAGCAAGCAGAACCTGGAGAAGAGCGCACTCTTCAGACCTGAGGTTCCTGCGCCAAGATGCTCCCTGGACAAAGACTGATACAATACCAGACTTGACTTGTAGCTTACCTGACTGTGTAAGAATAAGCTTTCCTTGAGTCGGATCCGACTCGACGGCACTTGGCTTGGCTTGTCTTGTTAAAGCCATCCACTCTGTGGCATTTCTGTTAGAGCAGCACTAGCTGACTAAAACAGACATGTGTTGTATGATCCATTTTTTTCTTTTTCTTTTTATTGTGATTAAGTAAAAGTGTACAATCCAATTTGAATTTGTATTCCTGCCTATCTGCAGCTCCTTCTGCTCTCCTTGTCCAGTGACAGCACACTCCTCATTTTCATCCTATGTGTGTTGTATCCTGTTAACAATCTTCTGTCCCCTCCTCTTCACCCTCTCCACTCCCCTCTAGCAACAGGCCAGTAGGACAGCATCATAGATGCATAAAACCACAAACGATATGGTCAATTTGTGTCCCTGAGTCTAATCCATTCAGGTCAGAAGAGTTGACCTCAGTAAAGAGGCAGCATCAGGTCTAGGGCCCATGCTTCCAGGGGAACCCCCAGGCCTTCAGACCATCAACTGCAGTCTTTCGGTGGAGTTTTTAGGGAGTGCCCCTTTTTTTTCTCATGTTGCCACTGGAATTCACCACTGTGAGCCCCATCACAGATGTCATTGGTGGTGGCCGGGCACCCTCTCATTCTTCTGGTCATATGTTGATATAGTCACCCATTCACGTGAGTCTTTCTGTCCTCTGGGTTCTTTTTCCCTCATATCATTATTGTCCTCAGTGATCATCCGTTCCAGTTGAGTTGGGACCACTTGGTGTACCTCAGATGGCATCTTGCTAGCTTTTAAGACCCCAGACGCCACTCACCAATATTAAGTGCAGAAGACTCTCTTAGGAGTAGGCTAATTATGCCAATTAGCCTCAATGTCCCCTGAGAGCATGGTCCCCGGACCCCTGCTCTTGCTACTCTGTCCTTGCATATTGAGTTAAGACTGGAAGAGTTTTCAGGTTATGTTGAAGTCCAGTTAAACTGATCTTTCTAATGTGCTCTGTCACCGATTTCACCCAATCAAATTTCTATGAACTATCTAATCTATACCCCATCCTCTGCCTCCCTGCCTCCCCTCCCTTGCAGCCATCAAAGAGTCTTCTGTACATGAGTCTGTTTTTAAGTCCTTATAATAGGGCTCTCATACAGTATTTGTCCTTGTGCTGCTGACTACTTTCACTCAATGTAATAATGTCTTCCAGTTGAAACCAAATTACGAGGTGTTTCCTAAAATCATTATTGTTCTTTATTATTGCATAGCGTTCCGCTGAGTATATGTTCCGTAGTTGGTTTATCCATTCATCTGTTGTTGGGCATCTGGATTGATTCCATCTTTTTGCTATTGTGGACTGTGCTAAAATAAAAATTCATGTGCATGTATCTGTTCGTGTGACTGCTCTTGCTTCTGTAGGATATATTCCAAGCAATGGGATTACTGGGTCAAATGGTATACCTATTTCCAGCTTTTTAAGGAAGTGCCAGATTGCTTTCCAAAGAGATTGTACCATTTTGCAATCCCACCAGCAGTGTATGAGAGTTCCAATTTCTCCATAACCTCTCCAGCATTTGTTGTTTTGTGTTTTTCGGATCATGGCCAACCTTGTTGGGGTGAGGTGGTATCTCATGGTAGTTTTGATTTGGATTTCTTTTATAGCTAATGATTGTGAGTATTTCATCATGTGTCTTTTGGCTGCCCAGATATCCTCTTTAGAAAAGTGACTGTCCATCTCCTTTGTCCAAAGCTTATTTAGATTATTTGTCCTTTTCTTGTTGATATTTTGCAGTACCTTGTAAATTATGGAGATCAGATGTCAGTCTGACATATAGTTGCCAATTTTTTTCCCAATCTGTAGATGGTCTTTTAATTATTTTGATAAAGGTTTTGGATGAGCAAAAGTTTTTGATTATTAGTAGTTCCCATTTATCTGTTTTCTGTTGATCGTGCTTTGTCAGATTTTGAAGTCTGTCTACGTTATGTATTAAAATTTCCATTGTTGATCTTATTTTTTCCTGCATGATCTTTATCGTTTTACGTTTGACATTTAGGTCTTTTATCCAATTTGAGTTGGGTTTTGCACAAGGTGTTAGATATGGGTCTTGTTTCAATTTTTTGCAGCTGGATATCCAATTTTGCCAGCACCATTTGTTAAAGAGACTGTTTCTAACCCAGTTTACTATCTTAGGGCCTCTGTCGAATATTAACTGTTCATAGGAGGATGATAACATCTCTGAGGTCTCAACTCTGTTCCATTGGCCTATGTGTCTCTTTTTGTACCAGTAACTGGCTGTTTTGATTTGGTGATTTCTTTTTTAATGATCTCTTTGTTGGTATAAAGGAAGCCTACTGATTTACTTATGTTTGTCTTGTATCCTGATACTTTGCAGAACTCTTCTGTTAGTTTGAATAGTTTACTTATGGATTCTTAGGATTCTCTGTGTATACAATCATATCATCTGCAAATAGGGAGATTTTTACTTCTTTGCCGATGCACATTCCATTTATTTTTTTGTCTTGTGTAGTTGCTCTGGCCAGAACTTCTAGTACAGTGTTGAATAGGAGAGGTGACAGTAGGCATCCCCGTTCTCAAGGGTAATTCTTTCACTCTCTCCATTCAGGATTATGTAGGTGGTTCACTTTGCATGGATGCTCCTTATTGCATTGAGGAATTTGCCTTCTATTCCTATTTTGCTGAGAGTTCTTAGCATGAGTGGGAGATGGACTTTATCAAATGCCTTTGCTGCATAAAGTGACAAAATCAGGAGATTCTTGTCTTTTGTGTTATTTATGTGGTTGACCACATTCATTATTTTTCTGATGTTGAACCAACCTTGCATCCCAGGTCTGGATCCAACTTGGTCATGATGAATTATTTTTTTGA
Source organism: Heterohyrax brucei (assembly GCA_028571685.1). Taxonomy (NCBI): domain Eukaryota; kingdom Metazoa; phylum Chordata; class Mammalia; order Hyracoidea; family Procaviidae; genus Heterohyrax; species Heterohyrax brucei. The sequence continues at coordinate 65,992,612 of CM053166.1, forward strand.
TATGCTTTTGAATTCTATTGGCAAGGATTTTTCTGAAGATTTTTCATCTAGATTCATGAGTGATATTGGTCTGTAATATTCTTTTTTTGTGGGATCTTTCCCTGGCTTTGGTATCAGGGTTATGCTAGCTTCATAGAATGAATTTGGAAGTATTCCATCCCTTTCTATGCTGTGAAATGGTCTCTGTAGTATTAGGGTTAACTCTTCTCTAATAAGTTGGTAGAATTCTGCAGTGAAGCCATCTGAGCCAGGGTTTTCTTGGTTGGTAGTTTGGGGATGACTTTTGCAATCTCTTCCTTTGTGATGGGTTTGTTTAGTTGTTCTACTTCTCTTTGTGATAATTTTGGTAGGTTATATGAATCTAGGAATTTGTTTATTTCCTCTAGATTTCCAAATCTGTTTGAGTACAGTCTTTTATCATATTCTGTTACAATACTTTTGATTTTAGTTGGATCTCTTGTGACATCTTCTATCTAACTTCTTATTTGGATTATTTTTTCGTTTCTTGATTTTCTTTAGTAAGTTTAGCCAATTTTGTCAATTTTGTTAATCTTTTCCAAAAACTAGCTTTTGGTCTTATCAATTTTTTTCAATTGTTCTTCTATTCTCTAATTCATTTAGTTCTGCTGTAATCTTTATGATCTGTTTTCTGCTGGTGCCTGAGGGGTTCCTCTGTTGCTCTCTTTCTCCTTGTTCAAGCTGTAGAGTTAATTCTCTGGTTCAGGTCCTTTCTACCTTCTGGATGTGTACATTGATAGACGTAAAGTGACCTCTGAGCACTGCTTTGGCTATATCCCATTGGTTCTGGTAGCATGTGTTTTCACTCTCATTTGATTCCATAAATTTATTTACTTTGTTCCTGATTTGTTATATAACCCATGGCTTTTTCAGCAAGGTATTGTTCAGTTTCCACTAATTCAAATTTCCACCTATGTGTTTTCTGTTAATGACTTCAACTTTAATGGTTTTGTGGTCCAAGAAGATTCTTTGCAATAATTTAATGGTTTGCATTTTGGGGATATTTGCTTTATGTTCTAACACATGGTCTATTCTGGAAAATCTTCCATGTGCATTAGAGAAGAAGGTGTACTTACCTGTTGATGGATAAAAAGTTCTGTATATGTTGACAAGGTCTAGTTGGTTAATTGTCACAATAAAATCTTCTGCATCTTTACTGAGCTTTTTTATAGAAGATCTGTCCAATACTGAAAGTGGAGTGTTGAAGTCTCCCACTGTTATCGTGGAGTAATCTATCTTGTTTTTCTTTGTAGTCAGTGTTCCTTCGATGTATTTAGATGCTCTAGTACTGGGTTCATAAATATTTAATATTGTTAAGTCCTGCTTCTGTGTTGAACTTTTCAGCAACGAATAGTGACTACTGTTCTCCACAGTGCTGGATTTTACATTAAAATCTATTTTATTTGAGATTAGTATTGCCACAGGATGTGATCCATTTTTATAAAAAGGCAAAAAAAAATGGGTATACATATAGAAGTCAATATTCTTTGATGGTTACCAGGGAGTGAAAGGAAAAGGCTGGGGAACTATTCTCTATACAGTAGTCACTTGTTATTTCTGGTGATAAAAAAAAATCCAACTGCTGTCAAGTTGGGTCCAACTCATAGCAACCTAGAAGTCAGAGTAGAACTGCCCAATAGAATTTCCAAGAAGTGTCTGGCAGATTTGAACTGCCTACATTTTGGTTAGCATATGTAGCACTTAACCCACTATGCCACCATGTTTTCTAGTATACCCATATGCATATACATATACATATTTGTATGTGCAGCATATATATTAATATATATGACAAAGCATACAAAGGGCACAGTCACAAATACTTCCCAGACATAACATAGGATTGGTTTAATGAGTCCAAAGGTGTAGGACCGTAGTTTCGTGGGATGACTTGGTCAATTAGTTCACAAAGTTTATGTTCTACATAGTTCAGAGAGTAGTGTCTGGAGTTGTAAGTGCTTGTGAACAACCATCTAAGATACAACTATTGCTCCTTACTCATCCTAAACACAATAAAGAAGGAAACTAAAGACTCAAAGAACAAACCAGTCTGTAGGACTAATTGCCTACGTGAACCATGACCTTATCTATCCTGGGACAAGAAGTACTGGATGAGACCTCCCTGCTACTACTTACCATTCTGACCAGGGATACAATAGATGGTTCCAGATAAAATGGGAGAAAATTGTAGAACAAAAGTCAATTAAAAAAGAAGAAAGCCATACTTACTGGACCAATAGAGACTACAGGAACCCCCAAGACTATCACTCTGAGATGCCCTTTAAACTTTGAACTGAACCCTCTCCTGGAGGTCACCTTTCAGCTAAGTAACAGATTGGCAATATAATGAGAATGTTGACACTGTGGAAAATGTAACTATGTCACAGAACAATAATATGCGCCAAGCCAAGCCAAGTGCCGTCGAGTCGGATCTGACTCATGGTGAGATATTGTTAAATGGAAACCTAATTTGCTGTATAAACTTATACCAAATAGTTAAAGAAAAAAATTTTAGAAACACAGTTTATGCATATATAGCTAAGTTGCGTAAACGGTAAAATACTCATTCTTTCATTCCCTGGGAAGATACTACATTGAGACCGACTTCATAAGTTGAAGAACTTGGAGAGCTTTTCTTCCAACAGGTAAAGTGTATCATTGTTTCCCATTTGCAAATCAAATGAAGTAGTTGACTTATTTTTAGAGGTCCTTTTATTCATTTAAAGAATGTATCTTTAGGGGGCCAAGATGGTGGACTAGACACACGTTTCCTTGATTACCTCTGAGAACTAAAGCCTGGAATGATAATTGAAGTGAATACCATGGACATCTGGGGAACCTTGGGATCTGGCATAGGGTTGTCAGATTGGACTAGATGCCAGTAAGTGGGAAACTACCTCTCTCTAACATGAGCAGCAGTGCACTGAGTTCTGCTTCTGCAGACTTATCATTTGGGAGGACTGCGGGTACTGGCACCTTCTTTATTATCTGGGAGGCAGGGACTAGGCATGAGCTGGCAAATATGTTAAACTGCAGGGCTTTAGTAAAGAGCAGTATGGACATCCAGGGAGCCCTAGGATCTGGCGTACAGTTGTCAGATTGACCTGGGCACTAGTATAGTGGAAACTACCTCTCTCTAACATGAGGCAGCCACATGCTGAGTCCTGGTCCTGCTGACTCACCGTTTAGGAGGACTGCAGGTACTGATGCCTTCTTTGTTTTCTGGGAGGTGGGGACTGGACATAAGCAGGAAAACAGGCAGAAATGCAGTGCTTAAGTAAACAGCATATAGCTAAGCAGAGAGACTGTGCTTGGGATAGCCATATTTTCAGAGCACAGCTGCTGACTGAGAGTCCCACTGCCCCTTCACCATCTCATTTCTGACCTGCTCCATAGATTCTGCTGCTTCACAGAAGGAAGGGTAGCTCCTGTGGGATGCCATCTTTGTCAGCTTGAAGGCATGGTTACCTACCCAGAGGCCTTAGCTGTGGCTAATTTTGTTGCCTAGAAGCAGTGCCCATCTAGAAAGTGCTACTCAAGCAGAAAAGCTGTGTTTAGGACAATGGTTCTGAGAGTTGTGGGTGGGGCCTGGTAGAGGATGGCAGCAAGGTCATAACCCTTCCCGACTTTGAACCACATCATAGAATCTGGGGATGGCCTATGAGGTGCTTCCACTGTCAGCCAGAAGATGGGGCCTGCCACACCTGAAGGCATGACTGATTTTGGCAGCTGTTGGACAACTCCTCACTTAGCAGTAAAGTACCTGTCCTAGCCACTTGGAACTGCTCTAACATAAAATACCATGAGTGGAAGGTTCCATGAAGAGAAGCTTTATTGAGACAGTCCAGTAAGCTGCAGATCCATTTATAAATTGTAAGTCCATTCAGTAAGAGAATTTATCACAGTCCAGTAGGCTGAGCCTAAATCCAGTGACAGCATCTCGGCACAGGAATCTCAGGTCCAAAGGACGTGCTCTGCTCTAAGTGCTTCTCTTTTGGTGGTATGAGGTTCCCAACTTCCTTGCCTAACTTCTCTCCCTTATAACCCACAAGCCTGTAGCTTGAGACCTGCCTCATTAACACAACTGTTGCCCATTTCCCATGATTAGTCTCACAGAGCAGGATTCACAATACATGGGAGGAAGGGCACCATGTTGGGACTCACAGCCACATCAAATTGACACATACATTTTTGGGGGTACACAATTCAATCCATGACAGTACCTTTTTAAAATAAGGCCACCTACAGAGCTCAGTGCAGAGGGACCCAGCAGTATCTCCTCCACCCTTCGCTAATTAATATCATACTATCAGCTGACAGCCCCCCCCAGTGACTCCATACATAGGACACCATCTTTGCCCACCAGGAGATAGAACCTGTCACCCCAGAGAGTCCACCTGGGGCCAGTCACAGAGGTGGCTGGTGACCAACTCCCCTCTTAGAACTACACTTCAGCTCCTGTTGAGGTAAAACCAGAGAAACCAAACAGCCTCCAGATGGCACAAAGAAAACAATTAATAGCTAAACATTTAAAGAGGCAGCCCACCATGGCTCTGGAAAACTCCTCAAATAATAAAAAAAATTCCCAGATGAAGAAGCCTTTCTGAAACTATCATAGGTCACGTACAAAAGAATTATGTATAGAGCCATCCTAGAGATTAAACAAAATTCAACAGAACAAAATGAAAAATTAAGTAAGCTATTTAAAGCAATGGAACATCAACAACCTGAAATCCAGCAGATCAATAATAAAATTACCGAATTAGATAATTTAATCCAAAGCCAACAGACCAGAACTGAGAAGTTGGAAGCCAGAGTTAGTGAGCTTGAGGATAGAGCAACTGACACCAGCATTTATGAAGAGAAATCAGAGAAAAGAAATCAGAAAAATGAGGAAGCATTAAGAAACATGTGGGACTCTATTAAGAGGAGTAATCTATGAATAATTGGAGTTCCTGAACAGGGAAGGATAGTGGAAAATACAGAGAGTATTGCTGTAGAGTTCCTGACAGAAAACTTGCTTGAGATTACAAAAGAAGAGAACATAGATATCCAAGAAGCTTATCGAATACCCCAAAAGCTAGACCCCAAAAGAGAGAAAAACAACAAAAAACCCACTACCGTCGAGTCAGATCCAGTCATAGTGACCCTAGAGGTCAGAGTAGAACTGCCCTGTAGAGTTTCCAAGGAGTGCTTGGTGGATTTGGTAGTGAGGCTGAAAGCAAAACTAACATACAGAAGGAAGCCCTGTATGTTTTATCTGACTTCTCAGCATAAACAATGTTGGTAAGAAGGCAGTGGGATGACACATTCAAAACCTAGAAGGAGAAAAACTTCCAACGAAGAGTTATATATCCTGCAAAGCCAGTTGTCTCTTAAATATGATGGTGAAATTAAGACATTCTCAGATTAACAGAAGCTTAGAGACTGTAAAAACCAAACTCAAACTACAAGAAATACTAAAAGAAGCACTTTACATGGAAAAACAAAAACATTCAGTGTATACTTAAGGAGGTAATGCAGTACATAGCACCCAGAATCCTATGTAATTAAGGAAGTCACAAAGCTCAAACAAAGCTACAGTATTAAAAGAAGGGAACCAGTGATCATAACATGAAAGCTATGACATCATCACACTAAAAACAGAGATATATTAGTTTTAACTCTTTCAGGTGGAGAAGAAATAAAAAAGATATGCAGAAGTTAAAGTTTGGTTTAAACTTAGAATAGTAAGGGGGAATCATATGGGTAGCCACAAAGCAAAATAACAATGTGACGTTTCAAAACAAGAAACACCAATATGAGTCTCGACAAACATAAAACCAACACTGAAAAAGATAAAAAGTCGACCCATAAGGAAGAATGACCCAGACAGAAAACATCAACAACACAAAATAAATGCATCAAAATCACAGCACTAAACACATACTTATCAATAATTACACTGAATGTAAATGGACTGAACACCCCAATAAAGAGACAGAGAGTGACATCCTGGATCAAAAGACATGATGCATCTATATGCTGCTTAGAAGAAACACACATTAGACTCAAAGGTATAACAAACAAAATCAAAGAATGGAAAAATATATACCAAGCTAACAACACACAAAGAAGAGCAGGAGTGGCAATACTAATCTCAGACAAAACAGACTTTAATGCAAAATCCACCAGCATGGACAAAGATGGTCACTATTCATTGCTGAAAGTTTCAACACATAAGCAGGACACAACAATATTTGTGCACCCGATATGAGAGCATCTAAATACAGTGAACAAGCACTGACAACATTAAAAAATGAGCTAGATCCCTCCACAATAATAGTTGGAGACTTCAACACTCCACTTTCAGTGATGGACAGATCCCAGAAAAAAAGCTAAGATACAGATCTTATCACTACAATTAACCAACTAGACCTCATCAATATATACAGAACTATTTACCCATCAGCAGATAAGTACATATTCCTCTCCAATGCACATGCAACATTTTCTAGAATAGACTATGTGTTAGGACATAAAGAGACTCTCAGCATAATCCAAACCACTAAATTACTGCAAAGCATCTTCTAGGACCATAAAGCCAAAGAAGTTGAAATCAATAGCAGAAAAAAAATATGTTGAAATTTGAACTCATGGAGACTGAACAACTTCTTGTTCAAAAATCCATTTGTTATAGAGGAAATCAAGGATGAAACAAAGGAATTTATGGAATCAATAGAGAATGAAAACACATTCTAACAGAACCTATGGGATACAGCAAAAGCAGTGCTCAGAAATCAATTCAACCCTATAAATGTACACATCCAGAATGAAGAAAGGACCCAAACAAAAGAATTAACCCTATAGCTTGAACAAGTAGAAAGAGGGCAACGGAGGAACCTTTCAGGCTCCAGAAGAAAGGAAATAATGAAGATTAGAGCAGAATTAAATGAATTAAAAATGAAGCAATTTAAAATATTAACAAAACAAAAGCTGGTTCTTGGAAAAGATCAACAAAATTGAAGTTAAACTTACTAAGAAAAGCAGGAGAGGAAACAAATAACCTGGATAAGAAATGAGATGTGAGATGTCACAACAGACTCAACTGAAATAAAATATATTATAACAGAATACTAAAAAAAACTGTACTCTAACAGATTTGAAAACCTATAGAAAATGGACCAATTTCTAGATTCATATCACCTACCAAATTATCATAAGGAGAAGTAGAACAACTTCATGAACCCATCACAAAGGAAGAGGCTTAAAAAGTAATAAAAAAAATTACCAACCCAAAAACGTTCTGGCCCAGGGGACTTCACAGGAGAATCCTACCAAACTTTTAGAAAGGAGTTAACTCCAATACTACTGAGGATATTTCACAGCATTAAAAGTCATGGCCAAAAAGCAGTGCTCCCAAATTGATTCTATGGAGTCACAATAACCCTAATACCAAAGCCAGGGAAATATCTCACAAAAAAAATAAAATTACAGACCAATTATCTCTCATGAGCCTACATGCGAAAATCTTCAACAAAATCCTAGCCCATAGAATTCAACAACATATCAAAAAAATAATTGATCATGACCAAGTTGGATTCATACCAGGGATGCAAGGCTGGTTCAACATCAGAAAAACAGTTAATGTAATCCAGCCAAGCCAAGTCACATAAAAAAAACAAAGAATAAGAACCATGTGATTTTGTCAACTGATACAGAAAAAGCAGTTGACAAAGTCCAACGCCCATTAATGCTAAAACCCCTCAGCAAAATAGGAACAGAGGGGAAATTCCTTAAGGCAGTATGGGGCATCTACACAACACCAACTGCCTACATCATCCTGAATGGAGAGAGACTGAAAGAATTCCCCCTGAAAATGGGAACTAGACAAGGATGCCCATTGTCAATACTTCTACTCAACATTGTACCAGAGGTTCAAGCCAAAGCAATTAGACAAGACAAAGAAAAAAGGGTATCCTCATTGGCAGAGAAGAAGTAAAAATCTCCCTTTTTGCCGATGATATGACTGCATAAGCAGAAAATCCTAAAGAATCCATAAGTAAACTACCGGAGCTAATACAAGGGTTCAGCAAAGTATCAGGATATAAGACAAACATAAGCAAATCACTAGGATTCCTGTACACCAACAAAGAGACCATCAATGAAGAAATCACCAAATCAATACCATTTGCTATAGCCCCAAATAAGATAAAATACCTAGGAATAAATCTAACTAGAGAAATAAGAAACATATACAGAGAGAATTACAAGACCTTACTGCAAGAAACCAAAAGACACTCACATAAATTGAGAAGCCTACCCTGCTCATGGATAGAAGGACTTAACATTGTGAAAATGTCTATTTTACCCAAAGAGATCTACACATACAATGCAATCTCAATAAAAATTCCAGTGTCATTTTTCAATGAGATGCAGAAACAAATTACCAACTTTATTTCAAAACAGAAGAAACCCTAGACAAGCAAAGCACTACTGAAGAAGAGCAAAGCAGTGGGCTTCACACTGCCTGATCTTAGAACCTATTACACTGTCACAGTGGTCAAAACAGCCTGGTATTTGTACAAAAAGAGACATATAGACCAATGGAACAGAATTGTGACCCCAGAGATGCCATCATCCTCTTATGAACATTTGATATTGGACAAAGGCCCTAAGATTGTAACCTGGGGTAAAAACAGTCTCTTTAACAAATGGTGTTGGCAAAACTGGATATCCACCTGCAAAAAACTGAGGTAAGACCCATGATGTCCAAAGCTGACAAAAAGCTAACTCGAAATGGATCAAAGACCTAAATATCAAACCTAAAATGATAAAGATCATGCAAGAAAAAATAGGGTAGACAAGACTTCAAAAACTGACAAAGCGAGCACGATCAACAGAAAATAGATAAATGGGAACTAGTAAGAATCAAACAGTTTTGCACATCCAATGACTTTATCAAAAGAGTTAAAAGACCACCTACAGAATGGCAAAAATATTTGGCAACTACGTGTCGGACCTACTTCTGATCTTCATAATCTACAAGGTACTGCAAAATATCAACAAGAAAATGGTAAATAGCCCAGCAAAGTGATGGGCAAAGAAGATGGGCAGACGCTTCACCAAAGAGGACATTCAGGCAGCCAAAAGACACATGAGGAAATACTCACGATCCTTAGCTAACAGAGAAATCCAAATTAAAACTATGATGAGATACCATCTCACCCCAACAAGGTCGGCCATAATCAAAGAAACACAAAACAACAAATGCTGGAGAGGCTGTGGAAAGACTAGAACTCTCCTACACTGCAGGTGGGATTGCAAAATGGTGTAATCTCTTTGCAAATCAATTTGATGCTTCCTTAAAAAAGCTAGAAATAGATTTACCACTTGATCGAGTAATCCCACTGCTCAGAATATATCCCACAGAAACATAGGCTGTCACATGAACAAACACATGCACGGGAATGTTTATTGCAGCACAGTTCACAATAGCAAAAATATGGAATCAACCTAGATGCCTATAACTATGGTACATATGTTCAATGGAGCACTATGCAATGATAATAATGATGATGTTAGGAAGCATCTCATAATCTGGTTTCAGTTGGAAGACATTATGCTGAGTGAAATCAGTCAGAGGCAAAAGGACAAATATTGTATGATACACTTGCTATAAGGACTTAGAACTAGGTACAGAAGAAAAGACTTGTTGAAGGCTACAAGGGTAGGGAGGGAGGGAGAAAGTTGGTCATAGATTTGTTTAGGTGAAATTTGTTTAGGTGAAAGCAGTGACAGTGCACAGTAGAAAGTAGACCAGCTTAACTGGACTTCACCATAAACTGAAAGCTCTTCTAATTTCAACCCAGTATTGCAAGGATAAAGTAGCAGGGGCAGGTTCTGAGGACCATTCTGTCAGGGGACATCAAGGTTAATTGGCATAACTAGCCTATTGTTAAGAGAGTCTTCTGCACCCTGTATTGGTGAGTGGCATCTAGAAACTAACAAGCTACTATATGAAGTACACCAATGGTAGCAACTCATCCAGAACAGATGATCACTGAAAAAACAAAAACACAAGGAAAAAAGAGCTCAGGAAACAGAAGGACCCTGTGAATGGGAGACTGTATCAGCATGTGACCAGAAGAACCAGATGGTGCCTGGCCGCCACCAAAAACAGCTGTGATGAGGCACACAATGTAGAATCCCTGTGGCAACACAAGAAAAAGTGGGGTGCAGCACAAGAACTCTACTACAAAAGCACAACTGAGGGTCCAACAGCCTGGAAGATCACCTGGGAGCATGGCCCTTAGACCTGCTGCTGCCCCTGAGCAGAAAACATTACTGGGGTCAACTCTTCAGACAAAAATAGACTGGACTCAGGGACACAGTGTGACCATATAATGTGTATCCTTTATGGCTCTATGCTTTTATAGGATGCTCTTATACTGGTCTTTTTCTAGATGGAAGAGAAGAGGGTAGAGAGGAGGGGCCAGGAGTCAAGAGGATATGACAATTATAGAATGAAACGGAGTAGTGTGCTGTCACATGGCAAGGAGAACAGAAGGAGCTACAGTCAGGTAGACATGCAAAATTAATTTGTGTTATATACTTTCACTTAATCTCAGTCAAAAAAGGAAGTCAAGAAAAAGACTGTATCTTTAAAAATATAATCACATTCAGTGGGCTGCAATGCTCCTACCATGAGATGTTAGCAGGATCTAAGATGGGTGGGAAGAAGATAAATTTCTAATCTCTCATTTCATGCTCACTGCACAGTGTACACTTTTTCTGTGTAATGGTGGTAGAAACATGCAAAATTTTTACAGTCTTTCTTTCTCCCATCTTTCTTCTCTTCTCTCTCTCCCTCTCTTTCTATTTTTCTGGGTTTCAGCTCATTTAAACCCCATTTTTTAATTTGTTTTCTACCCAGTGCTGACTGCAAATATCTGCACAAGACATCTATGATTCAAAGAACCTTGAGTCTAGCTTTGCTTCACTGCCTGGTTCTGTATAAGTCTCTCAACCTTTATTTATTTATTTATATTTAGAAAATAAAAGATTTGCATTAGCTAGTCTCAGATCCAAATATCTTTCACTCTTCAGAGTACTAATGGAAGAACAGGGTGATCAGTGGGGCAGGACATAAAAGTTATAAGTAACTCTCAAGAAAAATATGAAAACTTCAGTTAGATATGTAGGTGTTTTCAATTTTTGAGAAATTAAGTAGCTAATGTGATTTACTTTTTCTCAGAGTGAAGCACAATCACCTGTTTGTTCTGGCATTGTGCAAGAATACAGCCTATGTTAACTTAGCCCAAGACTGCAGTCTTCACCATGGCATTATCCACAAACTAAGACTCTTACAAGTTCTCAACAAAGATAAAACTGATCTCCTACCATGGGAAAATAAATCTGTGTATAGGTTACACACCACTAGATGCTGTCAGTGGAGGCTCTCATCTGTGAAACTTGAGTATGTTCTTCCCCTGGGCTAAAGATGATGCAATCTGGGCCACTTAACCAAAGAAACCAAATCACCCGAACTATGTTCTAGGTTTTGTGGAAGATATAGAAGGACCATGAGGAATGATCAGGTAAGACAGTACACAGTATTTCATGTGAATTCTCCCAGTCATGTCTACCTCTTCTCTAAACTTCTCCTTTAGCTTCAAGCCACTGATTCTCCTTCCCTAAACTCCTCCAAACATACTCAGTTAGCTCCTTCTCCTTGATTTTCTTTCTTTCTTTTTAAAATGGATTTTGCTAAAGATCATTCCAAAGCAACTGCAGCAGTATATTGACAGGTAACTGCCAGAAATTCAAGCCTGATTCAGAAGAGGAAATGGAACCGGGGATATCATGGCTGATGTCACATGGATCTTGGCTGAAAGTAGGCAATAACAGAAAGATGCTTACATATGCTTTATTGACTGTGCAAAGGTATTTGAGTGAGTCACAACAAATTATGGATAACATTATGATGAATGGGAATTCCAGTACTCTTAATTGTGCTCAAGAGGAATCTGTATATAGATCAAGAAACAATCGCTTGAACAGAACAAGGGGAAACTGCATGGTTTAAAGTCAGGAGGTGTGTATCAGGGTTGTATGCTTTCACCATACCTATTCAATCTGTATGTCAAGCAAGTAATCCAAGAAACTGGGTTGGTGGAGTGGCCAAGATGGCAGACGAGACATACATCTCCTCCATTCCCTCTGAGAACTAAGGCCTGGACAGTGTGGACATCTGGGGAGCCCTAGGATCAGGCATAGGGTTGTCAGGTTGGACTAGGTGCCAGTACAGGAGAAACTACCTTTCTCAAAGACCAAGCAGCTGCACACTGAGTTCTGTTTCTGCTGACTCATTGTTTGGGAGAACTGTAGGTACTGATGCCTTCTTTGTTTTCCAGGAGGTGTGGACTGGGCATGAGCTGGTTAATATGCTGATCTGCAGTGCTTAAGTAGAAGCGTACAGTGCAGCAGAGAGACTATACGTGGGAGAGCCACATTTTGAGAGCCCAGCTGCTGACTGAGGGCACCACTGCCCCTACACCCTCTGTTTCCTGAACTGCACCATAGATTCTACTGTTTCACTGAAGGAAGCACAGCTTGGGTGGGACCCCATCTTGGTCAGCTGGGAAGTGGGGTCAGCCACTTGAGGTCTTAGCTGGGGCTAATTCTTATACTGAGAAGCAGCCCCTTTCTGGAAAGTGCTTCTCCAGCAGAAAAGTTGTGTTTAGGACCGTGGTGCCTAGAGTTATGGGTGGGGCCTGGCAGAGACGGGAGCAAGGCCCTAACCCCTCTCTTTTTGAACCACATCATAGCATCTGGGGTGCTTTCATTATTAGCTGGAGGGCAGGGCCTGCCACATCTGAGAGCCTGACTGATTTTAGAAGCTGATTGGATAGTTCTTCTCTTAGTAGTAAAGCACATTTTTAAAATAAGACCACCTGGAGAACTGATTGCTGAGTGGCCCAGCAGCATCTCCTTCACCATTCACTGACACACATAATAGCATCTGCTGACGGCCCCCCAGTGGTTGCATGAATAAGGCACTGTCTTTGCCACCCAGGATACAGAACCTGTAACCCCAGAAAGTCCACCTGGAGGTGTCACTAGAGTACAGAGAGGTAGTTGGTGACCAAACCTAGTAGTGCCCCTAGAACTACACCTCAGCTCTCAATGAGGTAACACCAGAGAAACCGAACAGCTTCTTGATGCTCTAAAGACAATGATCAATAGCTAACCATTTAAAGAAGTGGTCCACCAAAGCTTTGGAAAACTCTCAAAATAATCAAAAAGCTTCCCAGATGAAGTCTTTCTGAAACTACTGGAGGCTGAGTACAGAAGAATTATGTATAGAGTTCTCCTAGATATTAAACAAAATGCAACATAACAAAATGAAAAACTAAGTGAGTTATTTGAACTGATGGAACAACAACTATCTGAAATCCAGCAGATCAAAAATAAAATTACAGAATTAGACAATTCAATCCAAAGCCAAAAGAGCAGAATTGAGGAATTGGAAACCAGAGTTAGTGAACTGGAGGATAGAGCAACTGACACCAGCATTTATGAGGAGAAATCACAGAAAAGAAATAAGAAAAATGAAGATGCATTAAGAAACAACTGGGACTTTATTAAAAGAGGCAGTCTATGGGTAACTGGAGTTCCCAAACAAGGAGAGATAGCTGAAAATACAGAGTATTGTTGTAGAGTTGCTGATAGAAAACTTCCCTGAAATTATGAAAGAGGACATAGATATCCAAGATGCTTATCAAATGACACAAAAACTAGATGTAAAAAGAAAGACACTAAGACATATTATAATCATGCTTAACAAAATGAAACATAAACAGAGGCTCTTAAAGGCAGCAAGGCTTAAAGCAAAGTTAATGTACAGAGGGAAGCCCTGTAGGCTTTCATCTGACTCCTTGGCAGAAATGATGTTGGCAAGAAGGCAAGGGGAATGACACATTCAAAGCCTTAAAGGAGAAAAAAACTTTGAACCAAGAATTATGTATCTTGAGCAGCTATCTCTCAAATATGAAGGTGAAATTAAGACATTTGCAGATAAACAGAAGCTTAGAGACTTTGTGAAAAGCAAACCAAAACTACAAGAAATCTCGAAAGAAACTCTTCATTTAGAAACACAAAATCATTGAGTGTATACTTAAGGAGGCAATGTACAACACAGCACCCAGAATCCTACTCCCTTAGGGAAGTCATGAAGCTCAGTCAAAACTACAATATTAAAACAAGGGAACCAGTGATCTTAACATGAAAACTATGACATCACCACACTAAAAATAGGGATATATTACACTAGGTATAACCCTTTCAGATGGAGAGGAAATTGAAAAAATATGCAGAAGTTAAAGCCTGGTTTAAACTTAGAATATTAAGGAAGATTACAAGGGTAGCCACAAAGCAAAATAACACTGTGACATATCAGTACAAGAAACATAATTCAGGAGTCTCAACAAACACAAAACCAACACTGCTAATAAAGATTAGAGAAGAATTAAATGAATCAGACACAAAACAGAATATTAAGAGCAACATAGAAAACATCAACAACACAAAAATAAAGGCATCAAAATGACTGTACTAAACACATACCTATCAACAATTAAACTGAATGTGAATGGACTGAATGCTTCAACAAAGAGACAGAGAGTGACATCCTGGGTCAAAAGACACAATCCATCTATATGTGGCTTGCAAGAAACACACCTTAGACTCAAAGATATGAAAAGACTGAAAAATCAAAGCATGGAAAAATATATGCCAAGCTGACAACAAACAAAGAAGAGCAGGAGGGGCAATACTAACCTCAAATGAAATAGACTTTAATGTAAAATCCACCATTATGGATAAACAAGTTCACTACATACTGCTGAAAGGTTCAACACAGGACATAACAATATTAAATATTTATGCACCCAATACCAGAGCATCTAAATACATTGAACAAACACTGACATTGAAAAATGAGATAGATCACTCCAAGATAATAGTTGGAGACTTTAACACTCCACTTTAAGTAGTGGATAGATCACCCAGAAAAAAGCTCAGTAAAGATATAGATCTTATTGCTAACAACTAACCAACTAGACCTCATCAACATATAGATAACTTTTGACCCATCAACAGATAAGTACAAGTTCTTCTCCAATGCACATGGAACATTTTCCATAACAGATCATGTGTTAGGACACAAAGCAAGTCTCAACAAAATGCAAGCCATTCAATTATTGCAAAGCATCTTCTTGGACCATAAAGCCATAAAAGTTGAAATTAATATCAGAAAAAACATAGATAGAAACTGGAACTCATGGAAACTGAACAACACCTTGCTCAAAAAGCCATGGGTTATAGAAGAAATCAAGGATGAAATCAAGAAATTTATGGCATCAAATGAGAATTAAAACACATCCTAACAGAACCTATGGGATACAGCAAAAGCAGTGCCCACAGATCATTTTATCTCTATAAATACACATGGAATATATATAAATGCACATGGAACATTTTCCATAACAGATCATTCATCCAGAATGAAGAAAGGGCCCAAACCAAAGAACTAACCCTACAACTTGAACAAGAAGAAAGAGAAAAACAGAGGAATCCCTCAGGCACCAGAAAAAAACAGATAATAAAGTTTAGGGCAGAACTAAATGAATCAGAGAATAGAAGAACAATTGAAAAAACTAACCAAATGAAAAACTGGTTCTTAGAAAAGATCAACAAAATTGATGAATCATTACCTAAACTTACTAAAGAAAAACAGGAAAGGAAACAAATAACCTGAATAAGAAATGAGATGGGGGGTGTCACAACAGACCCAATTGAAATCAAAAGTATCATAACAGAATACTACAAAAGACTGTATTCTAACAGATTTGAAAACCTACAGGAAATGGACCAATTTCTATATTTAAATCACCTACCAAAATTATCACAAGGAGAAACAGAACAATGTAATAAACCCATCACAAGGGAAGAGACTGAAATAATCATAAAAATAAAAATAAACTACCAACCAAAAAACATCCTGTCCCAGATGGCTTCACTGGAGAATTCTACTGAACTTTTAGAGAGGAGTTATTTCCAATATGATTGAGGGCATTTCACGGCATAGAAAAGGATCAAATACTCCCAAATTCATTCTATGAAGCCAGCACATCCCTGATAACAAAGTCAGGGAAAGATCCCACAAAGAAAGAAAATTACAGACAAATATCACTCATGAACCTAGATGCAAAGTCCTCATCAAAATCTTAGCCAGTAGAATATGAACATAACAACAACAAAAATTATCATGAACAAGTTGAATTCATACAGGGATACAAGGCTGCTTCAACATCAGAAAAACAATATGATCAACCACATAAACAGCGCAAAGGATAAGAATCACATGATTTTGTCAATTGATACAGAAAAGGCATTTGACAAAGTCCCAAACCCATTCATGCTAAAATCTCTCAGCAAAAGGGGAATAGAGGGGAAATTCCTCAATGCAATAAGGGGCATCTATGCAAAGCCAATCGCCTACATCATCTTGAATGGAGAGTAACTGAAAGAATTCCCCTTGAGAATGGGAACTAGACAAGGATGTCCACTCACCACTTCTATTCAACATTGTACTAGAAGTTCTAGCCAGAGCAATTAGACAAGACAAAGAAATAAAGGGCATCCACATCAGCAAAGAAGTAAAAATCTCCCTATTTGCAGATGATGTGATTGTACATGCAGAGAATTCTAAAGAATCTGTAAGTAAACTACTGGAACTAATCACAGAGTTCAGCAAAGTTTCTGGACGTAAGATAAACCTAAATAAATCAGTAGGATTCTTTTATACCAACAAAGAGATCATCAAAGAAGACATCCCCAAATCAATACCATTTACTATATCCCTTAAGATGAAACACCTAGAACTAAATCTCGCTGGCGAAATAAGAGACCTATACAAAAGTAACTACAAGACCTTACTGCAAGAAACCAAGAGAGACTTATATAAGTGGAGAAACCTACCCTGCTCATGGATAGGAAGACTTAACATTGTGAAAATGTTTTACCTGAAGTGATCTACATATACAATGCAGTCCCAATACAGTTTCCAGAGTCATTTTTCAATGAGATGGAGAAACAAGTCACCAACTTTGTTTGGAAAGGGAAGAAAACTCAGATAAGTAAAGTACTACTGAAGAAGATCAAGGCAGTGTGGGGGCCTCACACTGCCTGACGTTAGAACTTATTACACTGCCACGGAAGTCAAAAGAGACAGATAGACCAATGAAACAGAGTTGAGACCCCAAAGATGTCACCATCCTCTTATGAACAGTTAATGTCTGACAAAGGCCCTAAGATTGTAAACTGAGGTAAAAACAGTCTCTTTAACAAATGGTGTTGGTAAAATTGGATATCCATCTGCAAAAAAACTGAGACGAGACCCATGTCCATACCTGACACAAAAACTAAATCAAAATGGGTCAAAGACCTAAATATCAAACCTAAAACGATAAAGATCATGCAAGAAAAAATAGGGTAAACAGTAGAAGTTCTATTACACAGCTTAGACAGACTTCAAAAACTGACAAAGCACAATCAACAGAAAATAGATAAATGGGAACTAAGAATCACTTTTGCTCATTTAAAGACTTTATCAAAAGAGTTAAAAGATCACCTACAGAATAGGAAAAAATATGTGGCGACTACATGTTGGAGCAACATCTGATATTCATAATCTACAAAGTACTGCAAAATATCGACAAGAAAAAGGTGAATAACCCAATAACGTGATGGGCAAAGAGATGGGCAGACACTTCACTAGACAGGGCATCCAAGCAGCCTAAAGACATGTGAAGAAATGCTCATGATCGTTAGCTAATGGAGAAATCCAAATCTAAACTGCATGTGAGATACCATCGCATTCCCATAAGGTTGGCCATAATCTAAAAACTACAGAACAACAAATGCTGGAGAGGTTGTGAAGAGATTGGAACTCTCCTACATTGCTGGTGGGATTGCAAAATGATACAACCTTTTTGGAAAGCAGTCTGATGCTTCCTTAAAAAGCTGGAAATAGATACACCATTTGATCCAGCAATCCCACAGCCAGGAATTTATCCTACAGAAACAAAGGCTGTCACACAGACATACACACATGAATGTTTATTGCAGTACAGTCTGGATAAACAATCTATGGTACATATGTTCAATGGAACAGTATGCAATGATAAAAAACAATGATTTTAGGAAACATTTCATAAGCTGGTTTCAATTGGAAGACATTATGGTGGGTGAAATTAGTCAGCAGCAAAAGGACAAATATTTTATGAAACCTTTGCTATAAGGACTTAAAAATAGACACGTACAGAAGAAAAGACTCTTTGATGGTTTCAAGGATGGGGAGTGGGGCTGACGGTTGGTCATAGGTTAGATAATTGACAGAAATTTAGTTGGGTGAAAGCAATGACTGTGCACAGTAGAAAGTAGATCAACATAACTGGAATTCACCATAAACTGAAAGCTCTTATTTCAATCTAATATTGCAAGGATAAAGTAGCATGGCAGGGCCTGAGGACCATGCTCTTGGGGGTCATCAAGGTCAATTTCCATAGTTAGCCTATTGCTAAGGGAGTTTCCTGTACCCCATATTGGTGAGTGGCGCCTGGGGTCTTAAAAGCTAGTAAGCTTCCATCGGAGGTACACCAAATGGTCCCAATTCAGCCAGAACAGATGATTACCAGGAACAGCAAAGACATGAGATGATCACCAGGAACAACAAAGACTCGAGGAAAGAGAACGACCCATGTAAATTAGAGGCTCTATCAACATGCGAGCAGAAGAACCAGATGGTGCCTGACTACCACCAAAGACAGTCGTGATAGGGCACACAATGTCAAGTCCCTGCAGTGACAAGAGAAAAAGAGGGGCGCAGCTCAAGAACTCTACTAAAACACCACAATTGATGGTCCAGTGGCCTGGGAGATCCACTGGGAGCATAGTGTCTAGAAATGCTCCTTCCTCTGACCAGGAATCACTACTGAGGTCAACTCTTTGGACAAAAGTGGACTAGATTTGGGGACACAGTGTGACCATATGTTGTGTGCACTTTATGGTTGTATGTACTTATAGGATGCTGTCCTACTGATCTCCTTCCAGATGGGAGAGAAGTGGGTGGAGAGGAGGGGGCAGGAGCTTGTGAAGAGGATACAAGTATAGACTGAAAAGGAGGAGTGTGCTGTCACCAGGTAAGGAGAGCAGAAGGAGCTGCAGATAGGTGGGCATGCAAAATTAATTTGGATTGTATGCTTTCACTTAATCAAAATAAAAATCAAAGAAACTAGACGGTATGGAGAGGAATGATGCATTAGAACTGTAGGAAAACTCATTAACAACCTGTGTTATGCAGATGATACGACCTTGCTTACAGAAAGTTAAGTGATTTGAAACACTTACTGATGAATATCAAAGACCACAGCATTCAGTATGGACTGCACTTCAACATCAAGAAACAAAAATCCTCACATCTGCCTGGTAAGCAGCATCATGATAAAAGGAGAAAACACTGAGGTTGTCAAAGATTTGATTTTACTTGGGTCCATAATTAATGCCCATGGAAGCAGCAGTCAAGAAATCAAAAGACACATTGCCCTGGGAAAATCTCCTGCAAAGGATCTCCTTGAAGTATTGAAAAGTAAAGATGTCACCTTGAAGACTAAGGTAAACCTGACCCAAGCCATGGCATTTGCAATCCCGTAATATGCATGCAACAGCTGGACAATGAATAAGGAAGACAGAAGTATTAACACCTTTGAACTGTGGTGGTGCAGAAGAATGTTGAATATACCATGGAATGCCCAAAGAACAAACAGATCTGTCCTAGAAGAGGTACAAGCAGAGTGCTCCTTGGAATCAAAGATAGCAAGACTGTTGTCAGGAGGTATCAATCCCTGGAGAAGGACATCATGCTTGGTAGAGAGAGGGTCAGTGAAAGAGGATGACCCTCAACAAGATGGACTGGTACAATGGCTGCAATAATGGGCTTAAGCATAAAAATGATTGTTGGCATGACACAGGAAAAGGTAGTGTTTCATTCTGTAGTGCACAGTGTCACTGTGACTTGGAACTGACTCGATGGCACCGAACAACAAGCTTCCTGCTTCAGTGAGGAACCTTGTGATTGGAGACTCAATCCTTCCTGTCTGTGTCTTTATCCAAGTATCTTCTCAACAAGGTTGGTTTATGCCAACAAAGAAAGTCTTCCTGTAAACATTAAAAGCAACCTTTTCTATACATAGGCATTTATATTTTGAGACATTTGTGGTTCGGTGGTGGAATTCTCAGCTTCCATGCAGGTGACCCAGGTTTGATTTCTGGCCATATGTACTTCAAGTACAGCTACCACTCATCTATCACTGGAGGCTTGAATGTTGCCATGATGCTAAACAGTTTCCAGCAGAGTTTCCAGACTAAGATAGACTGGGAAGGCCTGGTGATCTGCTTCTGATAGTCAATCAATGAAAACCCTGTGGATCACAATGGTTCAGTCTGAAACCAGTTGTGGGACTGGTGCAGGAGTGAGCAATGTTTCTCGTTTGTTCCATTGTGCATGGGGTTATCATGAGTCACAGGCTGAGTCTGTGGCAATTAACAACAATAAAGACATTTATGAGCAGATGTTCAAAGTTGTGTTTGATGTGGGAAGCACCTTGTCTTAATTTAGGCTCTTGATTACGTAGAAATTTCTTACCTACGGGAATTGTGGCCTCCATCATCTGATACAGCATATGCAGTAAACCTTTTAAATTGTCTCCCAGGGACCAAGATCATTAGCTGATACCGAAGTTGCCCTCGACCCAGGTTTCTTATTCCATCAGAACTCGATCTACTCAGAAGGCTTTCTTACTCCATCCAAACTCAACTGGAAAAAATCTACTTAATTAGAAAGAAAAATAGGAAAGTGGTTAACATTGTGCAAGCACAGTTTTCTCAGATGATTAGACACTTTTTTCTTTTAAAATGAATAAATAGAATGGAAAGAGGGACAGAATAATAATGGTACAGGTTTTACTTTTTAAAGTTCTGAATAAAATTAGCATAATTTCCCTTTTATCAAACTACAGTAGATAGAAAGCACATTATAGACACTGTAGGTGGAGACGTGGGTGGACACATAAGAGGGGAAATGAGGGAACATTGAAAATGCAGCTGAAATAATGAGCATGCAACATGAAGAACAGTAGCAAGGATCAGGCTGGAGGATGCAAGGATTCCTGCTTTGATTGAAGACAAAGGAGATGGAGAACAGAAAATTAGAGGGAACGATTCCTCTGAGTAGGGAGAGTGGGGTAGCCTATGCTTTAGTGGAGCCGGACATAGATAAAAAAAGAACAGTGAAAGCTTCACCATAGACTTGGATTTAAAAGAAAAAAAAAGAAAGAAAGAAAAAGAAATCACACCTGGGCTTAAAGGAGAGGGAATCACAATAATACCATTCCTAAGAATATCTCATTTAATGGAAATAGAAACTACACAACTTAGCTCATGATTTGTTTCTATTTAGTCTGGAGTAAGTTTTCTGGGATAATGTTAGGGTTTGGAGTTATTATGAAACCCCTGCTCAAAAAAAAAAATGGACAATACAGCACTCCACGTACACCTACCCCATCAGTTTTACAACTGAGAAAACAAAATGCTCTGTTATTTGGCATACACTACAGTAGAGAATGAGTTCAAGAAATTGTTAGTGGGATTGAAACAATTAGCCTAAATTCTCATAGGATGTTTACAGATTAGTAGCTAAATCTGAATTTGGGATTTCCTAGCCCACACTGTGCACGCCATAATATTCTGATGGCAACATAATCTCAGGTACAAATCTGTAAAACCAGGGGTGTTATTTTGGCTGGGCAGTGATTTTCAGTGTTGGTACGTGATAATCCCCTTGATGGGATCCTCTGTGAGTAATGAATCAGTCATAAGGAATTTTCCTTGTATATGTGTTCTGCATCCACATATTCTGGCTTTGAGCTGCACTGGATCCTGTAGCTGCCTTTTGTTCGTCTGACATCAAGTTCCTGGGATTGAGCTAATAGCTTACCTGCCAATTTTGGGATTCATTAATCTTCACAGCCTGTGAACAAGAACTCAGCTCTCCAACCTGCTGATCTTGGGTTTGCCAGCCCCTGCAGCTGCATGAATCAGAAGAAGCCTATGTCTTCATCCATAGACTTGGGATATTCCAGCCCGTACAGTTTTGTGAGCCATTTCCTTGGTATAAATCACTCTCTCTATACATTTATAATTTTTACTGGCTTTGCTTCTCTAGAGAACCCAGAGTAAGACAAAGGGGCAGTCTGTACAATACAGTGTCTCCCCAAAGCCTAGGAAGTTATATGGCAAAGTCTTAGATCCAAACTTGGTCCTGGGAGGTCCTCCTTTCAGTCTGCTCTCTCTGTACCTCCTAGGCAGTAGCCCTGCTTCTCTAATCACTCCCCTGGCTCAGGAGCTTCTTCTTTCTCCCTAGACTTTCTCACTTTCCATCCTCATCTTCTTTACCATATGCCCTACTGTGTTTTTCATCGTGGTTGACTCGTATGGCTGTTGAGAGGAGTTTTGACTGCTCAGTAAATACACAGTCCACATTTTCATTCACTAAATAAAATAAGACACACCCTTACTCAAATACAAGGAATATTCATCTTCAGAAACATAGTTGTTTGGTCTACCTGAGACTTTCTACCTAAGGAAGAGGGATCTTCTGCATATATTACCACAAACAGCTCTTTCTAACACAGCCAAGGGAAAAAAGTGACATTTTACCCTTAAAATGACATGAATCCCTGAATCCTATTCAAAAGTTTGCTCCACATGATGGATATCTGTTCTCAGTATTCGTCTTAGAATTTGCAACTACCAGTGTGCTGTGTGTAGCTTGTCTCCTTATTTGCCTCTCTGGAGGAGTTGTGGCTATACTTAAAATGACTTACCTGAGATTGTGCTTCTGTCACAGCAGTTTAACTACTTCCATTCTCTGTATCAGGCCATTGTTTGTTTCCTTCATAGTATTTATTATAACTTATTGTACTTGAAATTATTGTATGTCTGTCATTTTCTTGTATATAGATTTTATTTGAGCTTGGGCAGTCTAACAACTATGCCTATCATGGTTTTTATGACATTTCTGGTGATCAACACATTTACATAGTAGGTTCTCAGTAAATGTTTGAGAATGATTGGGCAACTAGCATAGTATAAACTAAGCTAAGAGTCCTGCCCTTCCTGGGTAGCTCTCCAGGGTAACAAATTACCTGGACACATCCAAAGCCACCTGGATTCTCAGTGCAAATGTTATCTAACCTCCTTGTGGGCAGGAAATTTGCCTCTATTCCACCAGCATTAGACTGAATCAAAGACCTCAACTGCTTACCTTCCCTTCATCTTCAACCTTTCTGTGGCCTTTTTGACTTTACACTCAGCCATATCTTGCTTTGGCCAGAAGTGATGGTAGGTCAATTCTGAGCCCAGTTATTAAAAGATTTTGTATGTTTCCATTTTCCCTCATGAACCACTGTCCTTACCATGAGAAAAATTTCCCTAGCAGCTGCTGACCATTTAACCTGGGCTCAAGAATAAACACAAGTGCAAAAGTAGCATTCTATTTGACCAAAAGACATGCAGTCAGAAGCAGAACCGCCAAGTGGAGGCCAGCATAGATCAATAAAGCCACTTTAACTGGTCCACATACCCATGAGAATAAATGATTTTAAGCCAGTGAGTTTGGGTTTTTGTTATAGAACATTATCGTGGCATAGCGAATCAATACTACCCCTTTTCCAGCTGCCATCAGAGTAGATTCTTGCCACAATCCTTATTCATATCCAGGAAGATGCATTCCTACAGACTTTTCAAGCTAAGTCTAAGATGAATGTGGAACCCTGGACACAATGTAAGGATGATGGCCATAAGCTCATGTCCTGGAATTGAGAGTTTAACTGAACATGTTTCAACGTCCCAAGCTGAAACAGTAGAGAACAGGGCAGCACTGTTAATTCTTATTACAATTTTTGCTTCTGTCTTTCTCCTTCTCAGCTTGCTCTCAACTCAAGTTTATCTCTCTTCTTGCCTATCTGAGAAACACGGAAATACAGTATAGAATAAATTAATTGAAGAGGAAAAATTTGTTTATTTTACATGTGTGGTAATGGTTGTGCAGATTCAAACAGGTAACTGATAGGAGATCCAAGATTAGAATCCAGGTCTCATGACTCTCAGTTTAGTGTCATTCCAATATATGACTGTATCATAATCTGAAATAGTTTTCAAGACATTCGGGATAAGATGGTGTATACTCGTACCACAGTGTCTCTATCATTGAAAGCAGTTATGAAATCTGGACAGAGTGCACGGAGCAACTCTTTGAAAACTCTGAAATATAAGTAGCGTTAGGGACTGAGGAAGAACATCAGAATTCTCAGTACCACAGCAGCAGAGGTGTATATACCAACTTTATTTCTTTCTGTTTTGCATAGCCTGGACTCAACACAATCTGATATCCAGAGGTTGGTATCAGCACAGACAGAGAGATCTGCAGAAGAAGCCCTCTAGTTGTGGTTCAAGAAGTGGGAAAGGGATATGCTAACACGCAGAAAGGGTAAGTTTCTGTATTTTTTTTCTTCTCTATATTCTCTTGTGCTCCAGCCCCTAGGCAATCCTATGGTGGCAGTGATAATGAATCTGAAACAGGGGCAACAATGGGAGCCTGTACAAACCAAAATTCTGAGGGAGGAAAGTTTCTCTCCTATCAGAAGGGTTGTACTCCTAAGAGGGTGGGATACACCTCAATTACTTTTTCTCTCTTTATGTTATTTTACCACCCAGCCCCAGATACAGGCACTATCATAAGAAGTACTCAGCACAGCAGAGTGAAAGACAAGGGTAGCTGGACAACTGAAAAAGTGAGTTCCAGGAAACAGGAAATTGTTGGAGAGATAACAGAGACAGAGGATGTTTGAAAAGCAACTCTGTCAAGCTGTTCATGAACTCCTCGGATCCTGCTCAAACTACACATGCGTGAATCTGACCTTAGAAAGCATACTATGGATTTTAAAAACTGGACTATAAAATACAACACTACAAAGTTTCCAGACTGGCCCCTAGGTGATGCACACATAGGACATATCTGAACTACATTATAAAGCCTTTAAAAATGAAAACAATGTTGAAATCATAACCAGTTAATGATTGGTCAGAATCTGTGACCTGGACACAACTGGGTTTGTTACCGACTAAATAAAAAATATTGACATCCTCCATAGTATTTAAATAAGAGCTACAGTTTCATAAGGGTAAGAATTAAAATGTCTAGAATGCAATCCACAATGCCTCAGAATATGAAGAACTAAGACAATCTCAGGTAGCGTGGGAAAAGATATCAATCTTGAGGTGACTCACATGTTAGAATTATCCTGTAAAATCTTTAAAACTTATGATAAAAATGCTATGACAAGAAAGCACAAACACTCTTGAAACAAATGGGAAAATAAAAACTATCATAAAAGCAATAGATTATATAAATAAGAGCCAAATAGAAATTTAGAACTAGAAATAACAGCCAAGCAAGCCAAGTGCCATCAAGTTGGATCCAACTCATGGCTGCCATGAGAAATTACAATAAGTGAAATAAAAACTCTCTTGATGTGTTAAATTGCAGAATGGAGATTACAACAAAGACACACTGAACTTCAGAACAGATCAACAGAAATTATCCAACATAAACAACAAAGTGAAAAGCTCTTTTAAAAATTGAAGTTCCAGGGACCTGTGGGACAGTATTAAAAAATGATAACATCTGTGCTAAGGAATTATGTAAAGGAAAAAGAGTGTATGACTGAGGGAAAAAAATGAGAAAATAATGGTTGAAAATGTCCCTAAGATGTGAAAGACACAAGCCTACTGAGTCAGAAACTTCAAACAGGACAAATGCAAAGAAATTCATGCCTGTAAATTCAAAATCAAACTGCTGAAAATGAAAGCAGAGAAAAAAATAATGCATTATTTATAGGTCAACAATGACCAAATGACTGTGGATTTCTCAGTGGAAACCATGGAGGCCAAAAGGAAGTGGAATGACATTGTTAAAGTGATGAAAGAAAAGAGTTATCAACCGGTAATTCTATATCCAATATAAATATCCTTCAGACGTGAAAGTAAAATCGATTCTGAAATGAAGGCAAATTAACAGAACTTGTTGCTAGCAGACCTGCCCTAAAAAAATTGCTAACAGAAGTTATTCAGACAGAATGAAAATCACAACAAAAGAAAACCTGGAACATCAGGAATAAAGGAAACACACTGAAGTGGTGAATATTTCAATTAGCATAATAGGCTATTGTTTTTTCTTTCAAGTTGTTTAAAATGTGTTTGAAAATTAAAGCAAAATGACAGCATTTAAATGGACACTCCTCCAAAGTTAGCATCCAGGCAGCCAAAAGACACGTGAGAAAATGCTCACTATTGTTAGCCATTAGAGAAATTCAAATCAAACTACAATGAGATACCATCTCACCCCAACAAGGCTAGCATTAATCCAAATAACACAAAATAACAAATGTTGGAGAGGCTATGGAGAGACTGGAGTTCTTCTACACTGCTGGTGGGAATGTAAAATGGTATAACCTCTTTGGAAAGCAATTAGGTGCTTTCTTAAAAAGTTAGAACTATAGGGGCGTAGTCAAGACGGCGGACTAAGCATGCGTCTCCTTATATCCCTCTGGAAAACAAGACCTGAATTGATAATCAAACAGAGCCTTCTGATCACCTAATCAGCCTCAGGACACGGCACAGGGCTGTTAATTGGGACTTCATACCACTGCACAGAAAACCTCCTCTCTTTCACTGACTCCCGCTCCTGGCTAGCCCTGGCTCTCACGGACAGAAGGTAAACGCACCATTTTGACTTTGTTTTCCTAGGTCTTGGCTGGCGGGCGGAGCTGGGTTTTGCCTAGCGGCTAGACGTAGACGCACTGCTGGGGGGATAGGCAGGCAAAATTCCCATATTCTGAGAGCCAGGCATAAGACTCTGTTAATCCAGCCACTTTGAGCCTTTCGTTTTATATCTGTGTCAGTGGGGTTTAAACAGAATTCCGCAGTCAGTGTGCAGGATGCCATGTTGGTACCAAGATCTTAACGGGACCTAATTCTTAGCCTGGGAGCCAGCGCCTGCAAACACAACAGCGCTTCTCCGACAAAAAAGCAGTAATTTTACCAGTGCCACCTACGTTGCAGACCCTGCAACAGAAGCAGAGGAATCACTACCTCTCAGCTCTTTTAGCCCCTCTGCCTGCTGCCTGTGTGGAGGACGCCATCTTGGATACAGTGGCCGAAGCTGGACCTAATTCTTAGCTTGGGAGCCCACAAGAGAGCACTCTTCTATCACAAAAGCGGTACTCAACGCAGTGTTGGCTAAGGCCAGGCCCTGTCGGCAGAGGCCAACATGACAGTAGCATTGCTGTATTCTGAAGTGGTTTCTTATCATCTGCGGATGGATACAGTGGCGCTTACTTTGTCAGTTGAGAAGAGGGACCTCTACACCTGAAAACCTAACTGACTTGTGAACTAGTCAGATATCTTCTTCTTTCCATTTTAAGACAGCCTAGAGAAAAATTTGCATTCCATCCTCACAGTACCTCTTCCAGCCTCTACATACTCACATGGGACACAAAAAGGAACAGACAATTGTGGCATACAGGAAATCACCCATGGTTTCAGAAGGCTCCCAAACAAAGCAACCAAGGAGTTTTCCAGATGAAGAAACTTTTATGAAAGCATAAGGAAGTGAACACAAAATGATTATACACAGAGCCCTACTAGA
Source organism: Heterohyrax brucei (assembly GCA_028571685.1). NCBI lineage: Eukaryota > Metazoa > Chordata > Mammalia > Hyracoidea > Procaviidae > Heterohyrax > Heterohyrax brucei. The sequence continues at coordinate 66,020,498 of CM053166.1, forward strand.
CCTTACACAAAATGCAGCAGAACAAAATGGAAAATTAAGCAAGCTGTTCGATCTGATGGAACACCAGTAATCTGAAATCCAACAGACCAAGAACAAAATCAAAGACCTAGAAACTTGCATGCAAAGCCAAGAAAACAGAATGGAACAAATAGAAAAAAGAATTTCTGACTTGGAAGACAGAGCTACTGATGCCAGCATCTATGAGCAGAAATCAAAACAAGAAACAAGAAAAATGAAGAAACATTAAGGAGCATGTGGGACTCTATTAAGAGGAACAACATTCGATTAATTGGAGTCCCTGAACAGGGTGAGATATCTGAGAACTCAGAGAGTATCGTTGCTGAGCTGCTGACAGAAAACTTCCCAGAAATCATGAAGGAAGAGAATATAGACATCTCAGATGCATAGCGTACGCCACCCAATATAGATCTCAAAAGAAAGACTCCAAGACATATTATAAAGCTCAACAAAATGAAACATAAGCAGCAACTCTTAAAGGCAGCAAGACTCAAAGCAAAGCTCAAATTCAGAGGGAAACCCTGTAGGCTCTCTTCAGATTTCTCAGCAGAAACCATGCTGGCACGGAGACAGTGGCATGACACATTCAAAGCCTTGAAGGAGAAGAACTTCCAACCAAGAATTATATATCCTGCAAAACTATCTTTCAAATACAAAAATGAAATTAAGACATTCCCAGATAAACAGATACTCAGAGACTTTGTAAAAACCAAACCCAAACTACAAGAAATACTGAAAGAGGTTCTTGGCTCTGGCTTAGAAGAATGAAACCACTAATTTTATATTCTAGAATGACACACCACTCAATACTCTACTCTTTTAGGGAAGGCTCCAAAGTCAATCACAGCTTTGATAAGGAAAGAAGCAATCCAGTGATCATGATGAAAACTACGGTGTCATCACATTAAAAAGAGGGATGTACTACAGTTGTTCAGTCCTTCCAGATGGAGAGGAAGATGACAAGACCGGTAATAATTAAAATTGGGTTTATATATAGTTTATTAAGGGGGATCATGGGGCAGCTGTAAAGTACAACAAAGATGTATGATACCATTTCAAGAAATGTAACGCACGAGTCTCAACAACTACAAAACCAGCTCTGAAAAAGGTGAAAAATCAGTTCACAAAAAAGAATGTCCCAGAACAGACCAGTAAGAACAACAGAGAAAACATCAACATAAAAATAAACATATCACAATGGCAGCAGTGAACACATACCTATCAATAATTACATTGAATGTGAATGGACTGAATGCTCCAGTAAAGAGACATTGAATGACGTCTTGGATCAAAAGACATGACCCATCCATATGCTGCCTACAAGAAACTCACTTGAGACTGAAAGATAGGAACAAACTGAAAATTAAAGGTTGGAAGACTATGTATCAAGATAACAATGAACAAAGAACAGCAGGGGTGGCAATTTTAATCTCAGACAAAATCAATTTTAATGTCAAATCCACCATTGTGGACAAAGATGGACACTATTTATTGCTGAAAGGTTCAGTACACAAGCAAGACTTAACTATATTAAATATTTATGCACCTAATATCAGAGCACTTAAGTACGTCGAAGAAACACTGATTATGCTCAAAAGAGAGTTAGATTACTCCACAATAGTAGTGGGAGACTTTAACACTTGACTCTTATTATTAGACAGATCATATAGAAAAAACCTCAGTAAAGATACAGAAGACCTCATTGCCACAATTAACCAACTAAATTTCATTGATATATACAGAACTTTCCACCCATCAGCAGACAACTATACCTTCTTCTCCAGTGCACATGGAACATTCTCCAGAATTGACCATGTGATAGGCCATAATGCAATGCTCAACAAAATCCATACCATTGAATTATTGCAAAGCATCATCTCAGATCATAAAGCCATCAAAGTTGAAATCAATAGCAGAAAACACATAGATAGAAAGTGGAATTCTTGGAAACTGAACAACACCTTGCTCAGAAAAACATGGGTTATAGAGGAAATCAAGGATGAAATAAGGAAATTCATGGCTTCCCATGAGAATGAAATCACTTCCTACGAGAACCTATGGGATACAGCCAAAGCAGTGCTCAGAGGTCTGTTTATCTCCATAAATGCACACATCTGGAAGGAAGAAAGAAACCAAATCAAGGAACTAACTCTACAGCTTGAACAAGTAGAAAGAGAACAACAGAGGAACCCCTCAGGCACCAGAAGAAATGAGATCATAAAGATTAGAGTAGAGCTAAATGAATTAGAGAATAGAAAAACAATTGAAAAAATTCAAAAGAACAAAAGCTGGTTTTTTGAAAAGATCAACAAAATTGACAAACCACTGGCTAAACTTACTAAAGAAAAACAGGAAAGGAAACAAATAACCCAAATTAGAAATGAGAGGGAAATTGTCACCACAGATGCAACAGAAATAAAAAATATTGTAACAGAATAATATGAAAAACTGTTCTCTAACAAATTTGAAAACCTAGGGGAAATGGACAAATTCCTTGACTCATACCATCTACCCAAATTATCACAACGTGAAGCAGAACAACTTAATAAACCCATCACAAAGGAAGAGATTGAAAACGTCATCAAAACACTGCCAACCAAAAAAAGTCCGGGACCAGATGGCTTCACTGCAGAATTCTACCATGCATTTACAGAAGAGTTATCTCCAATACTACTGAGACTATTTCACAGCATAGAAAGGGATGGAGTACTCCCAAACTCATTCTATGAAGCCAGCATAACCCTGATACCTAAGCCAGGGAAAGACCCAACAAAGAAGGGGAACTACAGACCGACATCACTCATGAATCTAGATGCAAAAATCTTCAACAAAATTCTTGCCAATAGAATACAACAACATATCAAGAAAAGAATCCATCCTGACCAAGTGGGATTCATACTAGGGATGCAAGGCTGGTTCAACATCAGAAAAACAATTAATGTGATTAACCACATAAATAACACAAAAGACAAGGATCACCTGATTTTGTCCATTGATGCAGAAAAGGCATTTGATAAAGTCCAACACCCATTCATGCTAAAAACTCTTAGCAAAATGGGCATAGACGGCAATTTCCTCAACACAATAAGGGCCATTTATACAAAGCCAATTGCGCACATCATCCTGAATGGAGAGAGACTGAAAGACTTCCCCTAGAGATCAGGAACTAGACAAGGATGCCCACTCTCACCTCTCCTATTCAACATTGTGCTAGAAGCTCTAGCCAGAGCAAGACCAAGAAATAAAGGGCATCTGCATTGGCAAAGAGGAAGTTAAAATCTCCCTGCTTGCAGATGATATGATTGTATATGCAGAGAACCCCAAGGAATCTATACGTAAGCTACTCAAACTGATAGAAGAGTTCAGCAAAGTCTCAGGATACAAGATAAACATAAGTAAATCAGTAGGATTCCTTTATATCTACAACGAGACTGTTATGGAAGAAATTATCAAATCAATACGATTTACGATAGCCCCTAAGAAGATAAAGTACCTAGGAATTAATTTAACCAGAGAAACAACAGACCTTTACAAAGAGAACTACAAGGCCTTACTGCAAGAAACTAAGAGAGACTTAGATAAATGGAAAAACCTCCCCTGCTCATGGATAGGAAGACTTACCATTGTGAAAATGTCTATTTTACCCAAAGCAATCTACTTATATAATGTAATCCCAATACAAGTTCCAGCATCATTTTTTAATGAGATGGAGAAACAAATCACCAATTTTGTTTGGAAAGGGAAGAAACCCCGGTTAAGCAAGGTACTACTAAAGAAGAAGAACACACTGGGAGGCCTCTCATTACCCAACCTTAGAACATACTACACTGCCACAGTGGTCAAAACAGCCTGGCACTGGTACAAGAACAGACAGATAGATCAATGGAACAGAATTGAGAACCCAGAGATGACACCATCTGCCTATGAACAGTCGATATTCGACAAAGGCCCTAAGACATTAAACAGGGGTAAAAACAGTCTCTTCAACAAATGGTGCTGGCAAAATTGGTTATCCACCTGCAATAAACTGAATCAAGATCTATATCTTACACCTTACCCAAAAACCAACTCCAACTGGATAAAAGACCTAAATATCAAACCTAAAAAGATAAAGCTCATCCAAGAAAAGGTAGGAACAATAATGGAAGTTTTATTACACAATGAGGACAGACTCTAAAATCTGTCAAACAAACCACAATCAACAGAAGAGAAAATAGATAAATGGGAACTATTAAGAATCAAACACTTTTGCTCATCCAAAGACTTTATTAACAGAATTAAAAGAACACCCACAGAATGGGAAAAAATATTTGGCAACTCTATGTCAGACCGACACCTGATCTCCATAATGTATAAGATACTACAAAATATCAATAAGAAGAAGATAAACCATCCAATTAAGCGATGGGCAAAGGAGATGGACAGACATTTCACTAAAGAGGAGATCCAGGCAGCCAAAAAACACATGCGGTCATGTTCACGATCTTTAGTTATTAAAGAAATTCAAATCAAGATGACAATGACATACCATCTCACCCCAACAAGATTGGCCATGATCCAGAAAACACAAAACAACAAATGCTGGAGAGGCTGTGGAGAAAGTGGAACCCTCCTACACTGTTGGTGGGGTTGCAAAATGGTCCAGCCTCTTTCGAAAGCAATCTGGTGCTTCCTTAAAGAAATGGACATCGATATACCATTTGCCCCAGTAATTCCACTACTTGGAATGTATCCTACAGAATCAAGGCCTTTCACACCAATGGACACGTGCACCAGAATGTTTATCACAGCACAGTCCACGATAGCAAAAAGATGGAATCAACCCAGATGCCCAACAACAGAAGAATGGATAGGTAAACTATGGTACATATTCTCAATGCAGCACTATGCAATGATAAAGAATAATGATGATTCCAGGAAACACCTCATAACCTGGTTTCAACTGGAAGACATTATGTTGAGTGAAAGTAGTCAGCGACAAAGAGACAAATACTGTATGAGACCTCTACGATAACATCTCCAAAACAGACTTGTGTATAGAAGAAAAGACTCTTTGACAGCTGCAAGGGAGGGGAAGGTTTAGTTTAGATAGTTGCTAGAAATCTGATTGGGAGAAAGCGGTGATAGCACACATTAGAAACAAGAACAACATTAAGCGGACTTCAACATAACTTGAGTACTCCTTCCATCTTAACCCAATATTGCAAGGATAGAGTAGCTGGGGCAGGGGCAGGGACCATGCTCTTAGGCAAAATCCAGGCCAATTGGCACAACTGGTGTTTTTCTAAGAGAGCTCTCTGCACCCCACATTGGTGAGTGGCATCTGGGGTCTTAAAAGCTGCCAAGCTGCCATCTGAGGACACTGCAAATGGGCCCAACTCAGCAGGAACGGATGGATGCTCACCGAGGACCAAAATGACATGCGATAAAGACAACCTAGAAGACAGAGAGACCTACAAGAGTGGGTTCCTTCATCGACTTGGGACCAGAAGAACCGGATGGTGCCCGGCCACCACCAGTGATAGCCACGATGGAGCTCACTAGGTTGAGTCTCACTGGCAACACAATAATAAAAGGGGTGCATCCTGAGATCTCCACTAAAAGACCTCAATTGATGGTCCATTGGTTTCGGGCTTCCCCTGAGAGCATGGTCCCCGGCCCTGATGCTGCCCTTACCCATAAATTATAATGAACGTCCACTCTTTGGACAGGAATGGATTGGACTTGGCAATGCAGAGTGACCATATATTGGTTGCACTTTATGATTCTATACATCTATAGGATATCATCCTGCTGACCTCTGGCTGGAGGAAGGAGAGTGGGTGGAGAGGAGGGGAAAGGAGGCTGTTGGGAAGATGAGACATGTATGGAGCAGAGAGGAATAGAGTGCTGTCACCGGACAGGGAGAGCAGTGGAAGCTGCATATAGGTGGGCATGTAAATTTATACAGGAATGTACATTTTCACTCAGTCATGTTAAATGAAAAAGAAAAGAAAAGTAAAAGTTAGAACTATATATACTATATGATCTAGCAATGCCACTTCTTTGAATATATCCTACAGAAGAAACAGGGCTGTCACATGAATGTATACATGCACATGAATCTTTTATTGCAGCACTGTCTGCAATAACAGAAAGATAGAATCAACTTGGGTGCCCATCAACACATGAATGGATAAACAAACTACAATATATTTACACAATGGTACACTATGCAGTGAAAAAAATCAATGATGATTTTATGAGACATTTCATAATTTGTTATCACCTGGAAGACATTATGCTGAGTGAAGTGAGTCGGCTGTTAAAGGAGAAATATTGTATGAAAATACTATTATGAGGACTTAAGAAAAGTCCTATGCATAGAACAAAATGCTCTTTGATGGCTACAAGGGTGGGGGAGGGAGAAGTTATTCATAGATAGTTGATAAGAATTCAGTTAGATGAAAGGAGCGACACTATGCAGTAGAAGGCACAACTGGACTATATCACAAGCTAAAAGTTTTTCTAAATACAATCCAACATAATAAAGGACAGAGTAGCAGGGATAGGGGTTTGGAGACCATAGTTTCAGGGGACAACGAGGTCAATTGACATAACTATTTTCTTTTTCTAAGAAATTCTTCTGCGTTTCATATTGGTGAGTGACACCTGGGGTCTTAAAGCTGCCATCTAAGGAAGATCAACTGGTCCCAATCCACCTGGAGCAGATGAAAACCAAGAACACCAAAGACATGAGGAAATTATGAGCTCAGGAGACAGAAGGAACCATATGATTGGGAGACTACTTCAGCCTGGAACCAGAAGAACTAGATGGTGCCTGGCCACTATCAAAGACTGTCTGGACAGGGAACACAAAGTAAAGTCCCTGATGAAGCATGAGAAAAGGAAGAGTGTAGACCTAGAACTCTATTAGAAGACCAAACTTGATGGTCGAACAACCTGGAGGGTCCCCTTAGAACATGGCCTCTAGATTTGCTGCTAATCCAGAGCTGAGACCAGTATGAAGCCACCACTGCAGACAAAGAATGGACTAGACTAAGGGACACAGAGTGATGCAGGTGGTGTGTGTACTTCTTGGCTTAATATGTATACGAGGCTGTCCAACTAGTTCCTCTTTAGATGAAAGAGGGGAAGGTGAAGAGAAGGGGACAAGTACTGGTTGAGTGGATAACAAAAGTATAGGGTGGAAAGGAGGGGTGTGCTGTCACAGGGTGAGGAGAGCAAATAAGTTGCGTAGAGTTGCGTTTTCTGGGTTTTGTAGAGCAAATTGACTTGGAGTATAAATTTTCACTTAATCATAATAAAAATTAAGTTAAAAAAAAAAACCTAACATTTCTGGTGGGATTTCAAATGTATGTTACTGTAATATTTATGAAGATTTCAATATAAGTGAGGTTTAAAAGTACCTATATGATGATAGCCACCACCGTCAAGTTGATTCCAACTCATAGCATCCTATAGGTCAGGGTGTTACTTCCCCATAGAGTTTCCAAGGAATTCATGGTGGATTGAACTGCTGACCATAGGAAACCATGGTGGCGTAGTGGTTAAGTGCTACATCTGCTAACCGAAAGGTCAACAACTGAAATCTACAAGGCACTCATTGGAAACTCTATGGGGCAGTTCTACTCTAACCTATAGGGTCATTATGAATTGGAATCTACCTGGTGGCAGTTGCAGCAGCTTTTACACAATGCTAAAATGTCTACATTACACCTGAAGTGGTAAAATACTGATTTCAAGTACTGTGAAGAGTATCATATGCATATTGTAATCCCTACAGCAGCCACTAAAACACACACACACATGCACACACATGCAACTATACTATATAAAGATACATAGCAACAAATATAAGAGGTGAATTAAAATAAAATTTAAAACTCTTCAAATAACTCAAAACAAGGCAGGAAAAGTGAAGCAGCTGAATGAAAAACTGAGACAACACGCAGAAAACAAAAAATAAAGTTTTAGATATGAATTCAAACATATCAGTAGTTACATGAAATTACAAGAAAATTGTCAGAGGATAGAAGAATAAAATAGAACTATATACTGCTTACAGGAGACTTACTTCCAATATAATGATTTAAGTAAACTATAAATCAAAAAGATGGGACAAAATACACCACAGAAAAAGACTAGTTAAAAGAAAACTGCAGTGGTTATATTAGTATGAAAAAAGTAAGGTCCTGTGTGACACAAATGGTTTGCACTCAGCTGGTAGCCAAAGTTTGGTGGTTACAACACACCCAGCAGCATCATAGAAGAAAGGCCTGGCAATATGCTTCCATCAAGATTACAGAAGGAAATTCTGTGGAGCAGCCCCACTTCATAGCACCTGGGGTTTCCTAAAACAACAGCAACAAAACAACAACAAAAATAAAATCAGCAGCATCATATACAGTAGCCTTCAGCCAAAGAAAATTTCTAGGGATAAAAAAGGACAATACATAATCACAAAACAGCCATTTTGCAAAGAAGTTGTAATAATCCTAAATGCAGATACACCTAACAGCGGCATTTAAACATGCATAAAACAAAAATTGATAGAACTGAAAGGAAAAACAGAAATTCCCTATTATAGTTTGAGACTGTACCAACCCACTCTCAGCAAATAATTGACCCTAGTAGATAGAAGGACCCCTGGTGGTACAGTGATTAAGCTACAGTTGTTAACCAAGAAGTCAGCAGTTCAAATCCACCAGTTGCTTCTTGGAAATCATATGGGGGCAGTTCTACTTTGTCCTATGGAGTCAATACAAGTCAAAATTAACTCAGAAGAAATGGATTTGGTTTGATTTACAGAGTCACAGGATGTAAAGATAGCACAGAGAAGTTTCATATATTCTCAAGCAGCTTCCCCCAATGATTGAATCAACTTGACAGCCACACGTTTGATTTAGGTTAGTAGATAGAAAATAAGCAAGAGTTCAAAATAACCAAACAAAGTATTAATCAACTGGATCTAATTAGCACTTATAAATACTCTGCCCCACAACAGCAGAATATGCAGTCTTTACAAGTATACATGGAACATCCACCAACATACAAAATGTCATAGTTCATTAAATAACCTCTAAGAAATGAAAAAGTACATAGCATGTTCTATGACCATAATGGACTTAAACTAGAAATTAATGACAGAAAGATGACAGAAAAATTTCTAAATAACTGGAAATTAAATTATCGTACCTCTAAATAACTCAAAGGTCAAAGAGGAAATTAGAAAATATTTTGAACTGAACAAAAATACAAAGGTAACATATAAAGATGAGTGGGATACCATTAAAACAGTGTTTAGGAAGTGGAGCCAACCTGGCACTATAGACAGCAGCACCATGCTATCCCTCTGAAGCAAAACTAAGTAAAACAAGTACAAATGTCGATCCCAGAACGTTAAGTGCCAACTGAAGGGATAAAGAACTAGATCAAGCCCTGAGTGGATGAGGGAACTGACAGAGAACAGAGAACAAGGACAACTTCACCATCTTGGAACACAGCCACCGATGACCTTGGGCAGGGAGTAGGAAAGCAGATTAAAGGAGCTCCCAACAGGTGACACAGAAGCTAGTAACCAGAGATACATGCTATTTCACCCTTAATCCCTCTGCCCTATATGCTGCCTCTGTGGCTTTCCAGAGAGACAGCAGTTCACCATTGGCCTGGGTCCACTCCACCCCCACCAACTGGATCCCTCAGTGCTATATTTTATATTTTTATTTCTCTGTCCCTGTATCTGTTTTCCTTCCTCCTCCCATCTACACCCACACATATCCAATAGGCCATGCAGCCTTGCCTGGTGAGACATCAGCTTACCACCACCCCAGTTGCATCCAGTGACCTCGTTCCCTCAGTGCCATTTTTTAAATTTTTCTGTTTATTTCATTCTGATTTTCGGTTTTGTTTTGTTTTTCTTTATTCGCTTTCTTTTCCTTCCTTCCTTTCCTTTCTCCCACTCACCTAACCCTGTGATGTGCCTCTGCCCTTTTCTAAAGGGCTGCGTTGAACAACCCTTAAGAGAGACACCAGCTCACTGGCACCCTGGTTCTACCCCGCCCCGAACAGCTGGAGCCCTCAGTGACATATTTTTTAAACCTAATTTGGCTGTTGTTGTTTGGCTTTTGTTTGTTTGTTTGTTTCTTCTCTCTTTTTCCCTTCTTTTATTTCCCCCCACCAATCTCCCCTTGTACACCACCTCTGCCTTTCTAGATGGGCTGTACCACACTGCATGGCTAGACAGCCAATGGCACGTGGCATCCCTGATGTGCACTGACCCCACCTACCAAGTTCTGTGGCTCCACCATTTTTTCTTTTATTTTGCTTTTTTCTCTCTCTCTCTCTCTACCTTTCCTCTCCCATCTAGCTCCACACATCACATTCTCTTCTTTCCCTCCTGTGTCTTCGCACCACCTGCTGAGTGCTGCACCCCTGAGCTGGACTAGTGCAGACTCCCAGAATCCAAGACCCCACCCTGTGCCATAACCTAGCCCTGACCCTATCAAGTGGTATGCTCCAAAGCAACACTAGTACAGAGCTCTGAAACCTAGACACTGCCTTGTGGAAAACCCTGACTTTGCCCAACCAAGTGCCATGCTCCTGAGCAGCACTGGCATGGAGCCCTGGGACCCTGAAACCCTACCCCATGCCACCCCCTGCACTGACCTGCCAAGCATCTGTCAACTGTAATTCCAACTCATAGCAACCCTAAGGGGCAGAGTAGAACTTCCCCAAGGGATTTCCAAGGAGCAACTAGTGTATTTACACCGCCAACGTATTGGTTAGCAGTCAGCCTCTAAACCACTGCACCACCAGAGCTCCCAAACTACCTGATATGGAATTCAAAAGTCTAGTATTCAGGGCTCTCCAAGAGATTAGAAAAGAGGTAAAATAAAATACAGACAAAGCTAAGAAAAAAAATAGACAAAATTGTGGAAAATGCAGCTAAAACCAGGGAGAACAGAGACAAATCAATGGAAAAATTCAGGAAAATAATACGGCAAAATAAATATTTTTTTAAAGAAACAATCAGAAATCATACAAAAATGGCAATTAGAAATCCATACAATAAACAAGATTACAGAAGTTGGACAATGCAATAGAAGGTTCTGGGAGCAAATTTGATACAATAGAAGACAAGATCAGAAAAACTGAAGACAAATCCATGGACACCACTTTGAGGACAAATCAGAGAAAACAAGGAAGAAATTAAGAAAACCTCACAACAACATGGGATACAATCAAGTTTAAAATTTGCATGTGATCAGAGTACCAGAATAAGGAGAGAAAATTTAAAACAGAGTTGATCATCAAAGTGTTGCTGACTGAAAACTTCCCTAATATCACAAAAGACAGAAAGCTAAGGTGAAGTAATGTGAGGCTTTCCACTTTGTTCTTCTTCAATAATGCTTGGGTCACCGTGAGTCGGATTCAACTCGACGGTACTTGGCTTGGCTTGGCTATCTGGAGTGTCTTCTCTATGTGAAGCTGGTGATGTGTTTCTCCATCTCATTAAAAAATGATATTGGAATTTGTATTGGGATTGCGTTGTATCTGTAGGTGGCTTTGAGAAGACCAGACATTTTTTTTACAATGTTAAGTCTTCTAATCCATGAGTGAGGTAGGTTTTTCTGCTTAGCAAGGGCTCTTTTGGTTTCTTGTAGCAGTCTTGTAATTTTATTTGTATAGGTCTTTCACATCTCTGTTTGGATTTATTCGTAAGTATTTTATCTTCTTGGGGGCTAATGTAAATGGTTTTGATTTGGTGATTTCCTCTTTGGTGATCTCTTTGTTGGTGCAAAGGAATCCCACTGATTTATTTATCATATACCCTGATACTTTGTTGAACTCTTCTGTTAGTTCCAGTAGATTTTTTTGTGAATTCTTTAGAGTTTCCAGTGTAAAAGATTGTATCATTTACAAATGGAGATATTTTGACTTCTTCTGTACCAATTTGGATGCCCTTGATTTCTTTATCTTGTCTGACTGTGCTGTTTAGAACTTCCAGCACAATGTTGAATAAAAGTGGTGACAATGGGCATCTTTGTCTGCTTGCCTTTCTAAAGCGGAAAATTTTCAGTCTCTTTCCATTTAGGAATGAGATTGGCTGTTGGTTTTGCATGGCAAAAACCAAACCAAACCCACTGCCATCGAGTCAATTCCAATTCATAGAGACCCCATAGGATAGAGTAGACCTGTTCCATAGAGCTTCCGAGGAGTGGCTGGCAAGCTCTAACTGCTGGCCTTTTGGTTACACATACAGCACTCATCCACTACACCAAGAGGGTTTCCTAGGGTCACACAGGTTCCCGTTATTATATTGAAGGATTTATCTTATACTCATTTTCTGCTGAGAGTTTTGAACATGAATGGGTGTTAGCCTTTGTCAAATGCCTTTTCTACATCAGTTGATAAAATCAAGTGGTTGTCTTTGGTTTTATTTATGTGGTTGACTACATTAATTGTTTTTCTACTGCCGAAGCATCCCTGGCACAAATCCTACTTGGTCACAATGAATTTTTTTTTCCACTGCTTGGAATTTTTTTTTAATTTATTTATTTTTTATTTAATATGACTGAGTGAAAATGTATTCTCGTATAAATTTCCATGCCCACATATATGCAGCTTCCACTGCTCTCCCTGTCTGGTGACAGCACACTATTCCTCTCTACTCCATACATGTCTCATCCTACCAACAGACTTCTTTGCCATCCTCTCCACCCACTCTCCTTCCTCCAACCAGAGGTCAGCAGGCTGATATCCTATAGATGTATAGAACCATAAAGTGCAACCAATATACGGTCACTCTGCATTGCCAAGTCCAATCCATTCATGTTCAAAGAGTGGATCTTCATTATGATTTATGGGCAAGGGTAGTGTCAGGGCCAGGGGCCATGCTTCCAGGGGAACCCCAAAACTGCTGGATCATCAATTGAGATCCTTTAGTGGCTATCTCAGGATGCACCCCTTTTTCTTTTTGTGTTGCCAGTAAGACTCAACTTAGTGAGCTCCATCGTGGCTATCACTGGTGGTGACTGGGCACAATCTGGTTCTTTCGGTCCCAAGTCGATGTAGGCACCCACTCATGTGGGTCTCTCTATCTTCTGGATTGTCTTTACCCCATGTCATTTTGGTCCTCAGTGAGCATCTGTTCCGGCTTAGTTGGGACGATTTGCTGTGCCCTCGGATGGCAGCTTGGCAGCTTTTAAGACCCCAGAGGCCACTCACCAATAAGGGGTGCAGAGAGCACTCTTAGCAAAATGCTAGTTGTGCCAATTGGCTTCGATTTCACCTAAAAGCATGATCCCCTGTCCCCTGTCCACTGCCTCAGCAACTCTATCCTTGCAATATTGAGTTGAGATGGAAGGAGTACTCAAGTTATGCTGAAGTCCACTTAATGTTGTTCTTGTTTCTAATGTGTGCTATCACCGCTTTCTCCCAACCAGATTTCTAGCAACTATCTAGTCTAAACCCTGCCTCCCTTACCCTTCTTCTCTCCCCTCCCTTGCAGCTGTCAAAGAGTCTTTTCTTCTATACACAAGTCTGATTTTGAGATCTTATCGTAGAGGTCTCATACAGTATTTGTCCCTTTGTCGCTGACTACTTTCACTCAACATAATGTCTTCCAGTTGAAACCAGGTTATGAGGTGTTTCCTGGAATCATCATTATTCTTTATCATTGCGTAGTGCTCCATTGAGAATATGTACCATAGTTTACCTATCCATTCTTCTGTTGTTGGGCATCTGGGTTGATTCTATCTTTTGGCTATCATGGACTGTGCTGTGATAAACATTCTGGTGCATGTGTCCATTGGTGTGAAAGGCCTTGATTCTGTAGGATATATTCAAAGTAGTGGAATTACTGGGTCAAATGGTATATCAATATCCATTTTTTTAAGGAACCACCACATTGCTTTCCAAGAGGCTGGACCATTTTTCAACCCCACCAACAGTGTAGGAGGGTTCCACTTTCTCCACAGCCACTCTATCATTTGTTGTTTTGTGTTTTTTGGATCATGGCCAATCTTGTTGGGGTGAGATGGTATCTCATTGTCATCTTGATTTGAATTCTTTAATAACTAAAGATCGTGAACATGACCACATGTGTTTTTTGGCTGCCTGGATCTCCTCTTTAGTGAAATGTCTGTCTGTCTCCTTTGCCCATTGCTTAATTGGATGATTTATCTTCTTCTTATTGATATTTTGTAGTATTTTATAGATAATGGAGATCAGGCGTTGGTCTGACATAGAGTTACCAAATATTTTTTCCCATTCTGTGGGTGTTCTTTGAATTCTATTAATAAAGTCTTTGGATGAGCAAAAGTGTTTGATTCTTAATAGTTCCCATTTACCTATTTTCTCTTCCGTTGATTGTGGTTTGTTTCACAGATTTTGGAGTCTGTCCACATTGTGTATTAAAACTTCCATTGTTATTCCTACCTTCTCTTATATGAGCTTTATTGTTTTAGGTTTGATATTTAGGTCTTTTATCCAGTTGGAGTGGGTTTTCGTATAAGGTGTAAGATATGGATCTTGATTCAGTTTATTGCAGATGGATATCCAATTTTGCCAGCACCATTTGTTGAAGAGACTGTTTTTACCCCAGTTTAATGTCTTAGGGCCTTTTTCAAATATCAACTGTTCATAGGAAGCTGGTGTCATCCCTGGGGTCTCGATTCTGTTCCATTGATTGATCTGTCTGTTCTTGTACCAGTACCAGGCTGTTTTGACCACTGTGGCAGTGTAGCATGTTCTAAGGTCGCGTAGAGGCCTCCCAGTGTTTTCTTCTTTTTTAGTAGTACCTTATTGATCTGGGGCTTCCTCCCTTTCCAAACAAAATTTGTGATTTTTTTCTCCATCTCATTGAAAAATGACGCTGGAACTTCTATTGGGGTTGCATTATATAAGTAGATTGCTTTGGGTAAAATAGACATTTTCACAATGTTAAGTCTTCCTATCCATGAGCAGGGGAGGTTTTTCCATTTATCTAAGTCTCTCTTACTTTCCTGTAGTAAGGGCTTGTAGTTCTCTTTGTAAAGGTCTGTTATTTCTCTGGTTAGATTAATTCCTAGGTACTTTATCTTCTTAGGGGCTATCGTAAATCGTATTGATTTGATAATTTCTTCCATAACAGTCTCGTTGTAGATATAAAGGAATCCTACTGATTTACTTATGTTTATCTTGTATCCTGAGACTTTGCTGAACTCTTCTATCAGTTTGAGTAGTTTACGTATAGATTCCTTGGGATTCTCTGCATATACAATCATGTCATCTGCAAACAGGGAGATTTTAACTTCCTCTTTGCCAATGCAGATGCCCTTTATTTCTTGGTCTTGTCTAATTGCTCTGGCTAGAACTTCTAGTACAATGTTAAGTAGGAGAGGTGAGAGTGGGCATCCTTGTCTAGTTCCTGTTCTCAAGGGAAAGTCTCTCAGTCTCTCTCCATTCAGGATGATGTGGGCAATTGGCTTTTTATAAATCGCCCTTACTGTGTTGAGAAATTTGCCATCTATGCCCATTTTGCTAAGAGTTTTTAGCATGAATGGGTGTTGGACTTTATCAAATGCTTTTTCTGCATCAATGGACAAAATCAGGTGATCTTTGTCTTTTGTGTTATTTATGTGGTTAATCACATTGTTTTTCTGATGTTGAATCAGCCTTGCATCCCTGGTATCAATCCCACTTGGTCAGGATGGATTCTTTTCTTGATATGTTGTTGTATTCTATTGGCAAGAATTTTGTTGAAGATTTTTGTATCTAGATTCATGAGTGATGTCGGTCTGTAGTTCTCCTTCTTTGTTGGGTCTTTCCCTGGCTTAGGTACAGGGTTATGCTGGCTTCATAGAATGAGTTTGGGAGTACTCCATCCTTTTCTATGCTGTGAAATAGTCTCAGTAGTATTGGAGATAACTCTTCTGTAAATGCATGGTAGAATTCTGCAGTGAAGCCATCTGGGCCTGGGCTTTTTTGGTTAGCACTGTTTTGATGACCCTTTCAATCTCTTCCTTTGTGATGGGTTTATTAAGTTGTTCTGCTTCACGTTGTGATAATTTGGGTAGATGGTATGAGTCAAGGAATTGGTCTATTTCCTCCAGGTTTTGAAATTTGTTAGAATAGAGTCTTTCATAGTATTCTGTTATGATATATATATATATTTAAGACTTACAAAATAAAACAATTTATTGAAACACTGAATACCGTGTTTTTCCTCCATCTTACATATAATGTATTCATACTGGATAATTTTTTTATGGTAGTGTCTCTGACAGTTTTCCACATTTTTTGAAATGTTTCAGATAAATTTGAGATGATTTTTTTTCCACATTTTTTGAAATGTTTCAGATAAATTTGAGATGATTTTTTTCTATGTGACCATGTTCTTTTTTATTTCTGTTGGATCTGTGGTGAGAACTCCCCTCTCATTTCTAATTTGGGTTATTTGTTTCCTTTCCTGCTTTTCTTTAGTAAGTGGTTTGTCAATTTTGTTGATCTTTTCAAAAAACCAGTTTTGGTCTTTTCAATTTTTTCAATTGTTTTTCTATTCTCTAATTCATTTAGCTCTGCTCTAATCTTTATGATCTCGTTTCTTCTGGTGCCTGAGGGGTTCCTCTGTTGTTCTCTTTCTACTTGGTCAAGCTGTAGAGTTAGTTCCTTAATCTGGTTTCTTTCTTCCTTCCAGATGTGTGCATTTATGGAGATAAACAGACCTCTGAGCACTGCTTTGGCTGTATCCCATAGGTTCTGGTAGGAAATGTCTTCATTCTCATTGGAATCCATGAATTTCTTTACTTGATCCTTGATTTCATCTATAACCTATGTTTTTTTGAGCAAGGTGTTGTTCACTTTCCAAGAATTCCACTTTCTATCTATGTGTTTTCTGCTATTGATTTCAACTTTGATGGCTTTATTATCTGAGAAAATGCTTTGCAGTAATTCAATGGTATGGATTTTGTTGAGCATTGCATTATGTCCTAACACATGGTCAATTCTGGAGAATGTTCCATGTGCAAAGGAGAAGAAGGTGTAGTTGTTTGCTAATGGGTGGAAAGTTCTGTATATATCAGTGAAGTTTAGTTGGGTAATTGTGGCAATGAAGTCTTCTGTATCTTTACTGAGCTTTTTTCTAGATGATCTGTCCAGTATTGAGAGTGGATTGTTGAAGTCTTCCACTATTATTGTGGAGTCATCGAACTCTCTTTTGGGTGTAGTCAGTGTTCCTTTGATGTATTTAGGTGCTCTGATATTGGGTGCATAAATATTTAACATAGTTAAGTCTTGCTTGTGTACTCAACCTTTCAGCAATAGTGTCCATCTTTGTCCATGATGGTGGATTTGACATTAAAATTGATTTTGTCTGAGATTAGAATTGCCACCCCTGCTCTTCTTTGTTAATTGTTAGCTTGATATGTATTTTTCGATCCTTTAATTTTCAGTTTGTCCCTATCTTTCGGTCTCAAGTGAGTTTCTTGTAGACAGCATATGGATGGGTCATGTCTTTTGATCCAAGACGTCACTCAATGTCTCTTTACTGGAGCATTCAGTCCATTCACATTCAATGTAATTATTGATAGGTATGTGTTCACTGCTGCCATTGTTATATGTTTATTTTTGTGTTGATGTTTTCTCTGTTGTTCTTATTACTCTGTTCTCGGACATTCTTTTTTGTGAGTTGATTTTTCACCTTTTTCAGAGCTGGTTTTGTAGTTGTTGAAACTCCTGTGTTACATTTCTTGAAATGGTACTATACATCTTTGTTGTGCTTTATAGCTGCCCCTGTGATCTCCCCTAATAAACTATATGTAAACCCAACTTTAATTACTACCAGTCTTGTTCTCTTCCTCTCCATCTGGAAGGACTATAACGACTGTAGTACATCCCTCTTTTTAATATGATGGCACCATAGTTTTCATGATCACTGGATTGCTTCTTTCCGTATTAAAGTTGTGATTCAGTTTGGAGCCCTTACTGAGTAGAGTTTTGAGTAGTGTGTCTTTCTAAAATATAAAGTTAGTGGTTTCGTTCTTCTAAGCGAGAGCCAAGAATTTCTTTCAGTATTTCTTGTAGTTTGGGTTTGGTTTTTACAATGTCTCTGAGTTTCTGTTTATCTGGGAATGTCTTAATTTCATTTTCATATTTGAAAGATAGTTTTGCAGGATATATACTTCTTGGTTGGAAGTTCTTCTCCTTCAAGGCTTTGAATGTGTCATCTCACTGTCTCCGTGCCAGCATGGTTTCTGCTGAGAAATCTGAAGAGAGCCTACAGGGTTTCCCTCTGAATATGAGCTTTGCTTTGAGTCTTGCTGCCTTTAAGAGTTGCTGCTTATGTTTCATTTTGTTGAGCTTGATTATAATATGTCTTGGAGTCTTTCTTTTGAGATCTATATTGGGTGGCGTACGATATGCATCTGAGATGTCTATATTCTCTTCCTTCATGATTTCTGGGAAGTTTTCTGTCAGCAGCTCAGCAACGGTACTCTCTGTGTTCTCAGATGTCTCACTCTGTTCAGGGACTCCAAGTAGTCAAAGGTTGTTCCTCTTAATAGAGTCCCACATGCTTCTTAATGTTTCTTCATTTTTCTTGTTGTTTTTTTTTTTTTCTGATTTCTGCTCATAGACACTGGCGTCAGTAGTTCTGTCTTCCAAGTCAGAAATTCTTTTTTCCATTTGTTTCATTCTGTTTTCTTGGCTTTGCATGCAAGTTTCTATGTCTTTGATTTTGTTTTTAATCTGTTGGATTTCAGATTACTGGTGTTCCATCAGATCGAACAGCTTGCTTAATTTTTCATTTTGTTCTGCTGCATTTTGTGTAAGGTGTAGAAGGGCTTTGTATATAATCATTTTGTACTCACTTTCTGATGCTTTCATAAAAGTTTCTTCATCTGGAAAGCTCCTTGATTGCTTTGTTTGGGAGTCTTCTGAAGCCATGGGTGATTTCTTGTATGCCACAAGTGTCTGTTGCCTTTTGGGTCCCATGTGAGTAAGTACAGGCTGGAAGAGATACTGTGAGGATGGACAGCAGATGCTTCTCTAGGCTGTCTTAAAATGGAAAGCAGAAGGTATCTGACCACTTCCCAAATCAGTCAGGTTTTCAGGAGTAGAGGTCCCTCTTCTCAACGGGCGAAGTAAGCACAACTATATCCAACCCTAGATGATACAAACTAGTTCAGAATACAGCAATACCATTGCCCTGTTTGCCTCTGCTGACAGGGCTCAGCCTTAGGTGACACTGTGTAGAGTACTGCTTTTTGGTACAAAAGAATTCTCATGTGGGCATGTTCTGGCTCTCAAGCTAAGAATTAGGTCCAGCTGTGGCCACCGTATCCAGGATGGTGTTCTCCACACAGGCAACAGATTGAGGGGCTACAGGTGCCGAGAGGTAGTGATTCCTCTTATTCTGTTGCAGGGCCCCCAAGGTAGGTGGTACTACGTAAATTACTGTTTTTCTGTTATAGAAGCACTGTCCTGTTTGCAGGCACTGGCTCCTAGCTAAGAATTAGGTCCTGATAAATTCTCAGTACCCAACATGGCATCCCGCACACTGACTGTGAAATTCCATACAAACCCCACTGTGGCAGAGATGAACGACAGGCCCAAAGTGCCTAGATTAACAGAGTCCTAAGCCTGGCTCTCAAGATATGGGAATTTCACCTGCCTATCCCCCTAGCAGCGCGTCTGAATCTAGCCACTAGGCAAGACCCAGCTCCACCCACCGGCCAAGACAGAGAAAAAAAAAAGTCAAAATGGTGCATTTACCTTCAGTCCGTGAGAGCCAGGGCAAGCCAGGAGTGGGAGTCAGTGAAAGAGAGGAGGTTTTCTGTGCAGTGGTATGAAGTCCAAATTAACAGCCCTGTGCTGTGTCCTGAAGTGGATTAGATGATCAGAAGCCTCCCTTTCATCATCAATTCAGGTTTTGGTTTCCAGAGGGATATAGGGACATGTGTGCTTAGTCCACCATCTTGACTCCGCCCCCGAATTATTTTTTTATTATGTTGTTGAAGTGTATTGGCCAGAATTCTGTTGAGGATTTTTGCATCTAAGTTCATGACAGATATTAGTCTGTAATTTTCATTTTTTATGCTATTTACCTGGTTTTGGTATCAGGGTTATGTGGGCTTCATAGAATGAATTTGGGAGCATTTCATCCTTTTCTGTGGTGTGAAATATCTTTAATAATAATGGAGTTACCTCATATCTAAAAGTTTGGTAGAATTCTCCGATGAAGCAGTCTGGGCCAGAACTTTTTTTGGTTCGGACTTTTTAATTCTTTTTTTCAATTTCTTCTTTTGTGATGAGTTTATTAAGTTGTTCTACTTCTGTTTGTGTTGGCTTTGGTAAGTAGTGTGTTTCTAGAAGTTTGTCCATTTCCTCTTGTTTTCAAATTTATTAGAGTACAGTTTTTCATAGTATTCTGTTATGATTCTTTTAATTTCAGTTTGATCTGTTGTGATATCACCGCAAGTTATTTTCTTTTTCCGGTGTTTCTTTTTTCACTTTGGTCAGTGCTTTATTAATTTTGTTGATCTCAAAAAAAACAGCTTTTGGTCCTGTTAACTCTTTCAATGTATTTAGGTTTGTTAATTCATTTATTCCTGCTCCAACTTTTATTATCTGTTTTCTTCTGGTGCTTTAGGGATTCTTTTGTTTCTCTCTTTCTGCCTATTCAAGCTGTAGGGTTAATTCTTTGATTTGGGCCATTTCTTCTTGGATGTGTGCATTTATGGAGATAAATTGACCTCTGAGCACTGATTTTGCTGTCTCCCATAGCTTCTAGTAGGATGTGTTCTCATTCTCATTAGATTCTATAATTTTTTTTAATTTTGTTCTTGATTTCTTCTATAACCCAGAAGTTTTTGATCAAGGTTTTTTCAGTTCCACATGTTTAATTTTTTTCCTCCCTTACTTTGTCTGCTATAGATTTTGAGTTTTATGGTTTTATGGTCTGAGAAGGTGCTTTTCAATATTTCAGTGCTCTGGATTTTGTTAAGACTTGCTTTGTGGCCCTGAATGTGGTCAGTTCTGGAGAATGTTCCATGTGCATTTGAAAAGAAGGTATACTTGTCTGTTGTTGGGTGGAGAGTTCTGTATGTGTCTATGAGGTCAAGTCGGGTGGCAGGATGTTCTTTCCATCATTGAAAGTGGTGTGTTGAAGTCTCCTACTATTATTGTGGAGTTGTGTTATCACTACTCAATGCTGTTAACATTTGTTTAACGTATTTAGAAGCTTTGCTGTTAGATATGTAAATACTTAATATGGTTATGTCTTCTTGATGTTTTGACCCTGTAAGCATTGTATAGTTACATTCTTTGTCCACTGTGGAGGATTTTACTTTAAATTCTATTTTATCGGAAATTAATATTGCCAATCCTGCTTTTCTTAATAAAAAAAAAAAATGTTGTTAGCTTGATTTAAATTTTTCCATCTTTTGAGTTTCAGTTTGTTTGTATCTTTAAGTTAAAGGTGCATCTCTTATAAGCAGCATATAGATGGATTAGTTTTTTTAATCCATTCTGCTACTTTTTGTCTCTTTATTGATGCATTTGACCTATTTACATTCAATGTAATTATTGACCGATATAAATTTAGTGCTGTCATTTCTGTATCATTTTGGGTGTTTTTGACAGTTTTTTTGATACACTTAATTTTCTGTGCTGTCATTTTTCTTTGCTTTTTCTTTTCATCTTTTTCATTGTTGGTGGTTTTGTATTTGCTGAGACATTTGGGGTTTGTTTCTTATTTTAATAAGTGGGATTGTCAATATCCTTTGCAGTTTCCTTAATGTTTTCCCCTAAGTTTCTACTTTTAAATCAGTCTTTAATTTCTTTGTATTGCCCTGACTCCCTCTCCATCTGAAAGATCTATGAATATATTAATTTGTCCCTCTTTTGATATAATGTTGTCATCATTTACATAACAGGTTCTCTGTTTCCCTATTTTTAATATTTTAACCGATTTATTTTTGTGATTTCCCTATCTGTGTTAATGTTTAGATGTTCTGTCTAGCACTGTATCCTTAGTATGTATTTGACGTTATTGATATTCTAGTTGAAGAACTTCTTTCAGTGTTTCTTGTAATTGTAGTTTCATTTTAGTAAATCTCTAAACTTCTGTTCATATGGAAATGTCCTAATTTCACTGTCATATTTGAGAAACAGTTTTGCAGGACGTGTAATGCTTTGCTGGCAGTGTTTTTCCTTCAGGGCTTTGTATATGTCATCCCATTGCCTTCTCGCCAGCATGGTTCCCATTGAGTAATCTGAGCTTAGTCTTACTGACTTTCCTTTGAAGGTTATTTTTTGTTTAACCTTAGATGGCTTTAAAAGCCTCTCCTTATCTTTAGTTTTGGTAAGTTTGGTTACAATATGTCTTGGTGTCTTTCTTTTAGAATCTACTTTGTGTGGAGTTTGATGAGCACCTTGAATAAATATCTTCATAAATTCATGATACCAGGGAAGTTTTCTGTCAACATATCTTCAACAATTCTCTTTGTACTAGGGTACTCCAATCATTCATAAATTATTTCTCTTGATAGAGTCCCACATAACTCTTAGTGATTGTGGTGGTCAGGATTATGTCAACTTCGCTACTCCATATCTGGCTGCTGTATTAAGTGGCAGGGTGGGGCCTGTGGTAGCTTCCCACTCCTTAGACCTCAACTCTCTGCCTTCCACCACCTATGGCCAGTCTGTTCCTGTAGCCAGCAGCTCCTGCTCTCTTCTGGCATCTGGTTCCTGGACCTGAACTAGCAGCTATTGGATTCATCAACCTTTACAGCCAGTGCTTGAGAGTCCTGTCCCTAGACCCACCGATCATGGGTTCACCAGCCTCTGCCACTCTGTCTCGCCTCCAGCTTGGGATCAGCTGACCTACAAAACTGGTGATCTAGAACTCTGGTCTCTGACCTGCTGAGCTTGGGTTCACAAGCTCTCGTGGCCATGTGAAGCTTGTGCCAGGACTTGGGACATTCAGCTTCTGCAGTTACATGAGCTGTTTGCTTGTATTTTGCATTTAAATCTTTCCTTGTACATATATGTGCTACTGGTTTTGCTTCCCTAGAAAACACAGCCTAAGACAGTGATTCTTCATTTTTTAAATTATTCTATCTGATTTTTCCTCAAATATGCTGGTGTCAGTTACTTTGTCTTCAATCTCACTAATTCTGCATTCTATTGTTTCAATCCTGCTCTTTTGATTTTCTAATGAATTGTCTAATTCATAATTTTATTGTTAATCTGATGAATTTCAAATCATTGTTGCTCAAGTAATTCTTGCAGCCTGTTTAATTTTTCAGTATGTTCTGCTGCACTTTGTTTAATCTTCTTTCCAGTGTCTTGAAGAGCTCTGAACATTACTCTTTTGTATTCTACCTCCAATAATTACAAGAAGTCTTCTTCATCTGGAAATTCTTTGTTGTCGTTGTTGTTCTTTGTTGTGGGAGTTTTCTGAAGACATCATGGTCTGCTTCTTTAAATGATAGAAATCTATTTTTGCCTATGAGCTATCAGAAAGTTATTGTAATTTACTTATGTTTCTTTATTGTGTTCTAACATATATACAGTAGTTGAGCACTTAACAGTTTGTGCCACTCAGAGACTCCCAAAAATATTCTACTCAGCTGAAAATTTAGAAGAAACAAAAGGCATATAAACAAAAAAGTAAGCATCTGAGACAGTGATTGTCTAAATTACAATTTGCATTTTGTCTAATTTATTTGTTCTGTTCTTTCAACAAGATTATACGCTGTATACAAGGGCTGCCAATTAAGTTCACAAACTCATCCTAGAAAAAGTGCTACATACATCTCATTGCTGAATATCACTATGGTCACCTTTCAAGTACTCTCCTTGGGAAGCTATGCACTGGTTCCAGTGCCTAGTCTACCCTTCAAAGCAGTTTTAGAACTGTGTTTCTGGAATGGCCATCAGAGCTTTCATCGTGTTATGCTTGATGTCCTGAATGTCATCAGAATGTCTTCCTTTCAAAGGTTTCCTTTATCTTCAAGTGAAGAATAAAGCCACCGTTTGCCAAATCAGGTGAGTAGGGAGAGTGTTACAATACAGCTACTTGTTTACTGGCTAAAGGTTCCCTCATAGACAACTTCAAAATTGCCATCTTGCCACTGTGTGCAATGGCCATTCCAGACAGAGTTCCAAAATTGTCTTGAAGGGTGGACTAGACCCTGGCACTTTTGTGTAGCTTCCCAAGGGGAGTACTTTGAAGTTGACCACAGTGCTGTTCAACAGTGAGGTATGTAGCATTTAGAGCAATTAAGTTTGTGGACTTAACTGTGTACTTTTCCCAGTATTCTCTATTAGGTACTGTATCTAATGTAGAATAGAAGAGTAGTGAATGGAAATTCACTATCTGTAATGCTTCCACAATGAGTCCATGGGAAATACGAACCATAACCTGGTCCAGAAAGAACCAAGCACGACTTGAACAGATTGGATTCATTAGTGATAGATGATGGGACAATTGGTCTACAATTATGCCTGCTCCTACTCATTTGTGTTTGCACTGATTGAGACTAACAGATTCTGCAGTGTTTGGTGAAATGTATTTCATCTGCTTAGATCATCAAATAAATATGCAGTATTTAATGAACAATGCTACTTTCTTACAAGATTCCCATCGAAATTAAAATTAACTCAGATATTTAAAACTTAGAATTTTATTCTGTTCAGGAAATTATGTAATGGCAACATCAAAGACAAAATTAGCTCCTTCATAGTGGCACTTGGCTTGGCATTGTGGTTTTCAGATACTAAATGACAGTTGTTAAAAAATGCACTATGTGCACAAAGTTCAGTGATCATGAACTGTAGTATTATGACCTTCTAGTTTTTTTTCTTAATCACGAATTGTTTTGGTGCCTTAGCAATATACCAGTTGTAACTACAGTGGAAGTGAAATTTTGACTTAAAATAAATTCTTCTTTCCTTAGAAGATTTATCTGAATAAGAAGACAGCGCACTACTAAGTACTCTGGATTTTTATTCAGCCATAGGAGTTGCCTGCTTAGTGTATGCCCACACAGCATTTTTAACTGTACTTTTCTCTGTCACTCATAAGTCAAATATGGTTACTATTTTATATTTGCCTGACAATTATTGACTTTCATATATTTTAATGAATTGAAGTAATTAATTTTAGTTTATAAAAGAACATTTATGCAACACTAACAACTAAAAAATAATACCCTGGATTTATACTGCATAAAATCCTTGCATGCCTATCTATTTGCAGCATATCTACTTGATCTACTGATACGTTAAACTCAGAGTGTCCAAATATGAACTCTATGTTCACCCAGAACCTGTTCCTTCTTCTGATTTCTCTATCTCAGTCAAAAGCACCACTCTTCACCAAGTTGCCTAAGCCAAAAACTGGGCAATAGGTTTTTCCCTCTCACCTCACTTCCTCATTCGCACACCATCAGCTCTGATCACTTCTACTACCTTCAAATCATTTAGCTGTATCCTTGTCCCTTCATCCTCATTGCCACTTTATTATTTCAAGCCAACATTATCTCATGTCTAGGCTTTTACACAAGCTTCATGAGTAGACTCTGATAGTGAGGTGGGTTAGAGGGGTCATTTGGCCCCAGGCACAAGTTCAAGAAGGTGCTAGACAAGGCAAGGTAACAAATTATCCCTCCACATACGTTGACTACGTGAGAGTGGAGGAGTGCAAATTTGGAGATTGCTTCTGGGTGCTCTTAACTTTGTCTATGCTTCTGGGGTTGTGCCCACATTGATCTTGAATGTATCTGAATCCCTCATCTGGATCCACCAAGTTGAGACCTCACAAGGGTGTCCTTTTCAATCACGTTCTCACTTCTCCTTTCTCTACCTGACATCCCGAGTTCATCCTTCCCACTTCGCTTACCATTTACTCCCACTCCTGTTTTAGGCTCCTGCTGAAATGAGCCCTCATCTTAAAAGCCATCTCTTTCCCCCCTGGTGCCCTCTTCCCAGCAACCTTTCTCCCCTCTTTGCACACAGGTAGCACTGGTTACATTGTACTGTAATTGCAGTCACAAGCCTGACTCACAAACTAAATTATGAGTACCCTTATGGGTGACAGTGAGTCTTTTCCAAGTTTGTGTTTCCAAGGCCTAGCACATCTGTTGCCACTTATTAATAAGTGTGCAATAAATAACTGATTAATGAATAAATGAATATGCAGTATGCTTCACACATAATGTTCTCCATTTGTTTCCTTTGGGTAAGTGAGAACATGTTCTAAAGTGCAGGCAAGACTGGCAGGAAAAATGAAGTTTAGTGTTTGTTGGGAAACAAAGCTCCGAGTTTGTGTGTGTGTGTGTTTCTGCACATCTTACAAACAGAGGCACCAACTGCCTTTTTTCCAGAACACCGTTTCAAGTATGTTTGTGTAACAAACAGCCCTAGAAGATACAATGTCTTCTTCTGGAGCCAAGGACAGATTTGTTTACTGTCTCATTATAGAAAGGGTAATGTTTCCCCCTAAAGCAAAGGTCAGGGGAAGACTCAGTTTCCCTAAGCTCAGACTCCCTCTCCTGTAATGAAACCCATGTACGGGCATGTGTTACCTGGCCCTCTTTATGTTGCCCTGTGAGAACTGGGCAACCAATGCAAGTGCTCATACTCTGGCTACTGCTATTGATGTAAGTAATAAACTGTCTTGTGTCTCTGACCTTGGAGTCTTATGTCTTCATCCAGCAGCTATAAAACTGAGCCAAGCTAACTTGTTAGGCTGTGGGTAGGATAAAAATCTCAAAACTATCACAATTTTTGAAAGTGCTCACTTAAGAGAACAGAGTTTATAGACATATTTGTAGCCAGGGGATATCAAGTTTCCCAGCAAAGGTAGGATCAACATTGTGTCATGGTAATGGTGACATTTAGGTTTTCTGGTAATATGAGAAAAGGGGATTGCCCAAGTAACCTCATGGACCACCTTTCTCAGATGCTAGGCAGGCAACAAAACTGAGTAGTGTTGATTCAGTGGAGCCATTTACAAAGTTCTGGCCAATTGTTTTTACAGTGGAATGAGGACCATTGAATTGAAGGCCATTAACATAACATCAAAGTGAATGAAAGCTTAATTTGGATAAAATATGAAATCCCCGATGAATAAATTTTGAAAACCAATTCACTTTTTAATTTTTTTTTTTCATGTTAAGCCCTGGTGAAACAATGGTTAAGCACTTAATTGCTAAGTCAAAGATTGGTGGTCAGAACCTACCCTGTGGCTCCATGGGAAAAAGATGTGATCTGCTCCAGTAAAGATTGCAGCCTACAAAACCCTACTGGGCAATTCTACTCAGCTGCATGAGGTTACTGTGAGTCATAATTGACTTGACAACACCTGAAAAAACAAGAATCAAAAGCCCGTTGCTATATATAACCCCTACATTACAACAAATGGAAAACAGTCAATGTATTGTGGAACATTTGACACAGGTACAAAAAAGGAAAATTGAGACTTAAATCCAGCCACTGTCTAAGATAAGGTACATCAGGATGTTTATCCCAACTCCCTATCTCCAAGATTAGGATATTCATCACCCTGTTTCCTCTTCCATATATGACCTTTGGTTTTCTGCCTCCTTTTGCTCATCTTTCTCTAACTACAGAATGTTTTTGGTTTTTTAAACCCAGTTTCACCCACGTTAACTCATGGTGCTGTCAAAAGAATCATCAGACAAAATTATAAATAATGCTCTGTATCAAGCACTATATCAAGCAATTTGTATACACTATTTAAATTAATTCTCATAGCAACCCTTTTAGAATATTCTCCCTATTACAAAGTTAAAAGGAAAGATAGTCGGGAGGGAAACTAAAGAGTAGATACTGTAAGAAATGTCTCATGGTGCGCCAAGATACCCATTTCTGCAGCCATGTCTCCCTTTGTACCCTTTACATCACTCTCTTCACAATCTGAATAGGTTCACTGGTTTTCTAATGAGCACTAAAAACACCAAACCAAACCCACTGCCATTGAGTTGGTTCTAGCTCGTAGCTATCTATAGACAGCGTAGAACTGCCCCATAGAGTTTCCAAGGAGCACCTTGCGTATTAATTGCTGACTTTTTGGTTAGCAGACTTAGCGCTTAACCACTACACCACCAAGGTTTCCTGGAAATGTCCCATAGAATTCTTCAGGAGCACTTAGTAGGTTCAAAGTGCTGACCTTCTGGTTACAAGCCAAAGTACTTAACCACTAGGTCAGCATGAGTACTAGTCCGTAAAATCTCAGAACAAAGTTGTTTTGGTCATTTTTAAAAGTATATGAAACCACTGAACACTAGTTTACATAGTCTCATTGTCTCATCAGGGATCTATAGTTCTGTCTCTACCAAGCATCAAATCATAGATTTTACTCAATCTACAAATATTTACTGAATAATTATTATACACAAAATAGGAAATTAAAGTGTTTCTTGAGACAAGTTCACACCTTTGACTGGTAGAGGCTTTGAGCCTACTTTCTTTGGTTTTAGATCAAGTCATAGGAGAACAGCCCCAAGCTATGGCTGAAATAAGACCACAGAGTGCCCTGTGGGCTATTCCGGAAATGTGGGGTTGGAAAGAAAAATGAATTCCAATAACTCTGTAGACCAGAATCAGTTCCTGTCAACTAATGTTCCTATGTTGGTAGGCATTGTCCAGTTGTAGCTAAAGCTAGTAATTCCACCTTCCAATGTGCATGTACACATAAGGCTTATTGGGTAGTAAGTATGTATAAATATATTGGAATATTCATGGTTTATTTCGTCACCTGCTCTTCAGCATTTTCCAAAAATACTTTGTCAATCCTTTCACCATACATAGGAGTATGTCTAATTACACAGTTGGAAGGTTTGAGGCATATGAAGGTAATGAAATGTGTTCAAATTGCCTTTTTATTCAGCAGTGGAACAAGGGGTGGAATTGAAGATTCCTTACAAACTAGAACACACAGAGTAGAAAAACAGAGGTCCTGGGGATAGCAAGAATTGGTGACATTAGAAACCGAAACAATGCACCAATGTTAAAATCTCATGCTCCACGTATCTGACATTCTACTATCTTTTATCAGTAACTTTATTTTTCCAGGATAGCCCTAAATTCAAATAATATTTACTATTATAATATTTCGAAGTATTTTTTTCATAAAATTTTTGGTTTTTTAATACTCTCATAATAGCAAAGGATTTGTCAAAACATCTGAATGTACGCCATTGCAACAAATTACAAGCAAGCCTTGCTTTGTAAACTATGCAAAGCAGTCTTATTAATCAAAGGGAAAAATTACAAATATTCTGTGGCCTTTAAAATTTTTACTCAAAATATTGACTTATTTTACTGTCAGCTATAAGTGTGTAGAAAATGAAAAATAGTAAGTTAATATTTATTTAGTATACTATAAATTAAATCATTAGAAACTGAGAATTAAAGTGTTTCATTTGTTGGTTTAAAAAAAATTAACAAAAAACTGAAGAACCAAATTCAGAAACATATTGAAAGTATTATACACCATGACCAAGTGAGATATATCTCAGGAATGCAGCAGTGGTTCAACATTAGAAAATTAAACAATATAATATACACTTAACAGATTAAGGATAAAGAATCACATGATCATCTCAATAGATGCAGAAAAGTCATGTGACAAAATCAACACCCTCTTATAATAAAACACTGAACAAGAAAGGAATAGAAGGGTAGTTTCTCGGTATAATAAGTGACATTTTTGAAAAACCCACAGCTAAATACACTCGGTGGAAAAAAACTGAAAGCTTTCTCATTCAGATTAGGAATAAGACAGGGATGCCCATTCTCACCACTGCTATTCAACATTATTCTGGAAGTCCTAGCCAGAGCAATTAGCTAGGGGAAAAACAAACAAAAACAAAAGGTGTCTCAATTGGGAAGAAAGAAGTAAAACTATCACTTTTCACAGATGACATGATCCTATATATGAAAAACATCCCAAAGAACCCATAAGAAAGCTTATTAGAACTAATAAATTAATTCCACAAAGTGACAGGGTACAAATTCAACACACAAAAACAAATTAGGTCTTTGTATACTAGTAATGAGCAAGTGGAAAAGGAAATTAATGAAATACTATCATTTAAAAAAGTATCTAAAAGAGTTAAACAAAACCAAACCCACTGCTGTCAAGTCGATTCCAACTCATAGCAATCCTATAGAGTCAAGTCCCAGGAATAACTTTAACAAGTGAGGTGAAAGACTAGTACACAGAAAACTGTAAAGTATTACTAAAAGAAATTTAAAAAGATCTGAACAAAGAGAAAGACAGTCTATGTTCATGGATTGGAAGACTTCACGTATTTAAGATATTAATACTACACAAAGCAATATATAAATTCAATGTGATCCCCATCAAAATTCCAACAGTCTTTGCGAAGATGCAAAAGATACAAAAATTGAAAGGTCAATCCTTAAATTAATATAGAAAGGCAAGGGATTGCAACTAGCTAAAACAATCTTGAACAAGAATGAAGTAGGAGGACTCACTTTCTGATTTCAAAGCTATTATAAAGCCACAGTAAACCAGCCTGGTACTGATATAATTACAGACATGTAGACCAATGGAATAGACTGAGAGTACAGAAGGTAAATCCATACTTCTATGGACCACGCATTTTTGACAAGAGTATTGTCTTAGTTATCTATTGCTGCTGAAACAGAAATATCGCAAATGGCTAACTTTAAAAAAAGAAATTAATTCTGTTACAGTCTGGGAGGCCAGAAGACCGAATTCAGGTCACAAGCTCCAGGGGAAGGATATCTTTCTGTGGCCTTTGGGGGAAGATTCTTCTCATTAATCTTCCATTGAACACAGGGACTTGGGATCCAAAGGATGCACTATGCTCCCGATGTTTCTTTCTCAGTGGTATGAGGTCCCCATGTCTCTCTGCTCACTTCTTTATCTCTCTCTCTCTTTTAAGATATATTTTTTTTAATTTTTTAATTGTGATTAAGTTAAAGTTTATAATCCAAGTCAATTTTCCATATAAAACTCCAAGCATCCACCTGTCTACAACTTTATTGCTCTCCCCACCTTGTGACAGCACACTCTTCTTTTTCACTCTTTGCTTCCAGTATCTCCTCAACCAACACTAGTTCCCCGCTCTCTACCCTCTCCTCTTCCCTCTAAAAAGAAACCAGCAAGACAGCATCATATATATATATGAAGCCATGAAGTATACACACCACATTCATCACTGTGTGTCCCCAAGTCCAGTTCATTCTTTGTCTGAAGTGTTGACTTCAGTACTGGTATCAGCTCTGGGCTAGTGGCAAGTATAGGGGCCATGTTCTCAGGAGACTCTCAAGGTTGTCGGATCATCAAGTCTGGTCTTTTTATAGAGTTCTTGATTTATGTACTCCTTTTTCTTGTGCTACAGCAGGGACTCTACATTGTGTCCCCTATTGGGTCTGTCTTTGATGGTGGCTGGACACCGTCTAGTTCTTCCAGTCTCATGCTGATGTAGTCTCACAATCATACGGGTCCTTCTGTTGCTGTTTATTTATTTATTTAATACGACTGAGTGAAAATGTACATTCCCGTATAAATTTACATGGCCACATCTACGCAGCTTCCACTACTCTCCCCGTCCGGTGACAGCACACTATTCCTCTCTGCTCCATACATGTCTCATCCTCGCAACAGTCTCCTTTGCCCTCCTCTCCACCCACTCTCCTTCCTCCAGCCAGAGGTCAGTAGGATGATATCCTATAGATATATAGAACCATAAAGTGCATCCAATATATGGTCACTTTGCATTGCCAAGTCCAATCCATTTGTGTCCGAAGAGTGGACCTTTGTTATGAATTCCTCTCCCTCCCTATCCTCATAACAATCAAAGACTCTTCTCTGTTTAAACCTTTTCTTGAGTCCTTAAAATAGTGGTCTCATACACTATCTGTCCTTCTGTAACTGACTAATTTCACTCAACATAATTCCTTCCAGATTCATCCATGTTATGGGATGTTACCAAGTTCACCATTGTTCTTTATTATTGCATAATATTCCATTGTGAGAATACCCGATAGTTTATGCATTCATCCATTGTTGAGCACCTAGATTGATTCCATCTTTTTGCTTTTGTGGACAGTGCTGCAATGAACATTGGTGTGCATATATCTTTTTGTGTGGCAGCTCTTATTTCTCTAGGATATATTCCAAGAAGCAGATTGTTGGACTGCGTGTATTTCTATTTTTAGCTTTTTAAGAAATTGCCAAAACATAAGAAAAAGTGGTGTGAAGATCAAGAACTCTAGTAAAAAAACAGACCTGATGGTCCCACAACCTCGAGGGTCCTCTGAGAACATGGACCCTAGACTTACTCCTAGCCCAGAACTGACGCTAGTACTGAAGCCAACACTTCAGACAAAGAATGGATTGGACCTGGGGACACAGAGTGACGCATGCGGTGTGTGTACTTTATGATTTAATATATATATGTGAGACTCTCCTACTGGTTTCTTTTTAGACAGGAGAGGAGAGTGCAGAGAGGAGGGGATAAGTGTTGGTTGAGTGGACGCTGGAAGTAAAGAGTGGAAAAGAAGAATGTACTGTCACAGGGTCAAGAGAGCAGACAGAGTTGCAGATAGGCAGGTACTTGAGACTTTATACGGAAAAGTGACTTGGACTGTGAGCTTTCACTTAATCACAGCAAAAATTAAAATAAATAAATGGCCAAATCAATTTCCAACGTGGTTGTACCATTTTATATCCCCACCAGCCGTGTCCCAGTTTCTCCACAGCTTCTCTAATATTTATGTATTTATGTTTTTTGAATTAATGCCAGTCTTGTTGAGGTGAGATGGTATCTCATTGTAGTTTTTCATTAGTATCTCTCTAATGGCTAAAGATCCTGAGCGTTTCCTCACTTATCTGTTAGCTACCTAAGTGTCTTCTTTGGTGAAGTGCCTGTTTATATATCCTTTACCCATTTTCTAATTGGGTTACTTGTCTTTCTGTTACTGAGGTTTTGCAGCATCTTGTAGATTTGAGAGATTAGACACCAGTCAGTTTGGCTGTAGCAAAAAAATTTTCACAGTCTGTAGGTTGTCTTTTTACTATTTTCATGAAGGTTTGGGGTAAGCACAACTGTTTGATTTTCAGGAGTTCCCATTTGCCTATTTTCTCTTCTTGTGTGTGGGCATGGGTAGTAGTGTTTTGTATTCTGTTTATGCCCTGTATTAGGGCTCCCAGTATTGCCCCTACTTTTTTTCCATGATCTTTATTGCTTTAGATTTTATATTTTGGTCTTTGAGCCATTTTGAGTTAGTTTTATACATGGTATGAGATATGGGTCTTGCTTCTTTTTTTTTTTTTTTTTTTTTTGGTAGATGGATATCCAGTTATGCCAAAACAGTTTGTGAAAGATATTGTCTTTTCCCCAGTTTACAGACTTTGGGCTTTTCTCAAATATCAGCTGCTCATAGGTGGGTGATCTAATGTCTGAAATCTCAGTTCTATTCCAATGGTCTGTTACTGCACTAGTACCAGTCTGTTTTGACTACAGTGGCTGTATAATAGATTCTAAAGAAGCCTGAGGCCTCCCACTTTGCTCTTCTTCAGTAATGCTTTGCTTATTCAAGGCTTTTTCACTTTCCATATGAATGAAGTTGGAAATTGGTTACTCCACCACAGTAAAAAATGCCATTGGAATTAAGACAAGAATTGCATTGAATTTCTAGATAGCTTTGGGTAGTCATTCTCACAAGGTTGTGGCTTTCTATCCATGAGTGAGGTAGGTTTCTCCAGCTATGTAGGACTCGTTTTCTTGCAGCAGTGTCTTGTGGTTTTCTTTGTATAGCCCCTTTATGTCTCTAGTTAAGTTTATTCCTAAGTATTTTATTAACTTGGGGGCTACTGTAAAATGGTATTGATTTGGTGATTTCCTCTTTGACATTCTCTTTGTTGGTGTAGAGAGATCCAAATGATTTTTGTATGTTTAACTTGTATCCTGATAATTTGCTGAACTCTTCTGTTAGTTTGAGTATTTTTTTTCCTGTGGCTTCTTTGGATGTTTTTGTGTGTAAGAGCAAATCATCTACAAATAGAGATACTTCTTCCTTATCAGTTTGGATGCATTTTATTTCTTTTTCTAGTGTAATTGCTCTGGCTAGAACATCCATGACAATATTGAATGAAAGTGGTAATAAAGGGCATACTTTTCTGGTTCCTTTCTCAAGAAGAGTGTTTTCAGACTCTCTCCATTTAGGGTGGTGTTAGCTGTTGGCTTAGTATAATCGCCTTTCATTATGTTGAGGAATTTCCCTCCTATTCCTATTTTGCTGAAAGCTTTTAACATGGATGGGTGTTGCCCTTTGTCAAATGCCTTTTCTGCATCAGTTGATAAAATCAAGTGGTTCTTGTCTTTTGTTTTATTTTTGTGGTTGATAATATTGATTGTTTTTCTAATGTGGAACCACCACTGCATCACTGGTATGAATCCCACTTGGTCATAGTGAAATTATTTTCACGTGTTGAATTCTATTGTCTAGAATTTTGTTGAGGATTTTTTAATTTAAGTTAATGAGAGATATTGGTCTCTAATTTTCCTTTTTTGTGCTATCTTTATTCAGTTTTGGTATCAGGGTTATGCTGGCTTCATAGAATGAATTTGAGAGTGCCTCAATCCTTTTCTATGCTCTGAAATACGTCTGGTAATAGTGGTGTTAATTCTTCTCTGAAGGTTTAGTAGAATTCTCCAGTGAGGCCATCAGGGCCAGAGATTTTATTGGTTGTGAATTTTTGAATTGCCTTCTAAATCTCTTCTTTTGTTATGTGTTTATTTAGTTGTTCTACCTCTGTGTTAGTTTAGGTAGGTAGTGCGTTTCTAGAGATTTGTCCATTTCAGGTGGGTTTTCAAATTTTTAGAGTGTAATTTTTTTTTTTATAGTATTCTGTTATTTTGTTGTTGTTGCTGTTAATTTCAGTTGGGCCTGTTGTGATATCACCCGACATTTTTTATTAAAGTAATTCTTCCCTTGTTTTTATTTTGTTAGTTTTGTTAGTTTGGTTTATCTATCTTGTTGATCTTTTCAAAGAACCAATTTTTGGTCTTGTTAACTGTTTTGATCGTTTTTCTATTCTCTAATTTTTTAGCTGTTCTCTAATTTTTATTATTTGCTTTCTTCTGCTGCCTAAAGGCTTCTTTTACTCTCTTTTTACTTCTTCAAGTTATAGGGTTAATGCTTTGATTTAAGCACTTTCTTCTTTTTTGGGAGTGTGTGTTTATTACATAAATTAACCTCTGAGCACTGCCTTTGCTGTGTCCCAAAGGGTTTGAGAGAATGTGTTTTTCTTCTCATTTGATTGTGTAAATCTCTTTATTCTGTTCTTGATGTCTATAATCCAGTAGTTTGTGAGCAAGGTACCGTTCACTTTCTATGAGTTTCATTTTTTTTCCTTTGCTTTTTCTGTTATTGAGTTCTACTTTTATAGGTTTATTACCTGAAAAATGTTTTGCAATATTTCATTGCTTTGAATTTTGTTAAGAGTTATTTTACGGCTTAATATGTGGTCTATTCTGGAAAATGTTCCATGGTGTTGGAAAAGAAAGTATACTTATCTTCTGTTGGATGGAGTGTTCCATATATGTCTATGAGGTCAAGTTGGTTGATGGTGGCATTTAGATCTTCCATGTCTTTATTGAGCTTCTTTCTAGATGTTCTGTCCTTCACTGTAAGTGTGTTGAAATCTCCTACTATTATTGTGGAGCTGTCTATTTCTCTTTTCAATGCTGTTAATAGTTTATTTTCTTTATTTAAGAACACTATCACTAGGTGGGTAAATATTTAATATGGTTATGTCCTCCCTGTGTATTAACCCTTTAATCATTATTAATATAATCCATAACATTGTTGTAGATTCTACTTTAAAATCTATTTTATCAGAAATTAATATTGTCACCCTGCTTTGTTTTGAGTGTTATTTGCTTGATATATTTTTTCCATACTTTGAGTTTTAGTTTGTGTCTTTAAGTCTAATGTGTGTGTCTTGTAGGAAGCATTTAGACAGATGATTTTTTTCCTGTCTGTTCAAACTCTGTCTCATTATTGTTGAATTTAATCCATTTATATTCATCATAACTATTGATAGGAGAAGGATATCATGTTTGGTAGAGTGGAGGTTCAGCAAAAAAAGGAAGACCCTTGATGAGATGGATCAACACAGTGACCACAACAATTGGCTTAAGCATAAAAACAATTGCGGACATGGCGCAAGACTGGGCAGTGTTTCTTTCTGTTGTTCATAGGGTTGATATGAGTCAGAACTGACTCAACGGCACCTAACAACAACCTAACATTGATACGTATGATTTTAGTGCTGTCATTTTGACACCTTTTCTTGTGTGTAGTTGACAATTTCTTTGTTCTACTTAATTTTCTGGGGTGAGTCATTTCTCTCTGGGTTTTCTTTCCATCTTTTACATTATTGTTGATTTTGTATTTGATGAGACTTTATGTTTTTCTTTTTCTTTTTTTTGTTCTGATGTGTAGGTTTATTAGTTTCCTTTGTGGTTACCTTAATGTGTGACCCCATTTTTCTAAATTTAAACTTATCTTTAATTTCTTTGCATCTTCCTGACTTTTTCTCCGTATGGAAGATCTGTGACTACATTTTTCAGTCCCTTTTTTTGTTATAATGTTGTCATCATTCTTGTAATGACATGTCTGTTTCCCTATTTTCTGTGTTTTAGCTTTGATTTATTCTTGTGATTCTCCCTATCTGAGTTTTTATCTGGCTACTCTGTCTTGTGGTCTAGCCTTGGGTCGTTATCTGATGTTAGTGATTTTCTAACCAAAGATTCCTTTTAGTATGCTTATCTGACTCTACGGCACTTGGCTGGCTTGGCTGTAATTTGGTTTGGTTTTAGCCAATTTCTGTTTATCTGGAAATGTCATGATTTCACCATCACATTTGAAAGAAAGTTTTGCTGAATATAAAATTCTTGGCTGGCAGCTATTTTCCATCAGGGTTTTTTATATGTCATCCCATTGCTTTCTTGCCTGCATGGTTTCTGCTGAGTAATTCAAGGTTAGTCTTATTGACTCTCCTTTGAATACACTGGGCTTTTTATAGATTATTTTTCATTTCTCCATTGCCACCCTTAAAATTCTCTCCTTATCTTTAGTTTTGGCAAGTTTGATTATAATATGTCTTGGTATCTTTCTTTTGAGATCTATCTTGTGTGGAGTTCAATGAGTATCTTGGTTAGCAATTGTCTCAATTTTTATGATATCAACTATCACATATCTTCAACAATTCTCCCTCTGTTATCTGTTGTCTCTCCTTGTTGTGGTACTCAGATCACTCATATATTATTCCTCTTGATAGACTCCCACATAACTGTTACTACTTCATTAATTATCTGATTTTTTTCCTCAAATATGTTGGTGTTAATTGCTTTATCTTCATTCTCACTAATTCTGGCCTCCTTTGCCTCATTTCTGATCCTTTGACTTTCTGAAGAGTTGTTGAATACTATAATTTTATTGGTAGTCTTCTGAATTACCAAATACTGTTTTCTACACTTTCTTGTATCCTGTTCAATTTGTTGTTATGCTGTGCTGCATTTTTCCTGATCTCCTTCTTGATCTCTTCAAGAATTCTAAATATTAATTTCTTGTATTCTGCCTCCAACAATTCCACAAAGTACTCTTCATGTGGAAAATTTCTTGATTCTTCATTTGAGGAGTTTTCTGAAGCCATTGTTGTCTGCCCCTTTTTAAAAATATAGTAATATTTTTTTTTATTTTTTTTTTTAGTTTTTCTTCTTATTGTGAATTACGACTCGACAGCACTTGGCACTTGGCTGGCATTGTGAATTAAGAAGAATTTTAAAGTCTATATCATGTTGGCATATAGCACCCAGAACTTTCACTTCTATTCTATTGTAGCTGCCCTCCTCCCCACCCACATGACAGCACATTCCCCCTTTTGTTTGGAACTTCTGACTACCTTTTGATAAAGGGCTGGCCCTCCTCACTCATCAACTTGGCCCCAGCAAAGTGTCCCTCAGACAACCCTGTGTACATTTTTACATGTTTGTTTGCCTCCAGTATCACCCTATGTTTTGCATGGTCCAGATCAGTCTTTGTCAGGGGAGCTGGCCCTGATGCTGGATGCAGTGTGGAGTTAGAGAGTCTGGGGGCCATAGCTCCCAGGGGACTTTCCATTCAGAAGGAGCATCAAGTGTGATCTGCTGGTAGAGTTCTAGCTCTGCCCTCTGCTCCATGAACTGCTGTGTCTGGAGCTCCAGTCTGAATACCCCATCTGGGCTGTCATTGGTGGTGTCTGGGCACCATCTGGTTCTTCTGGTCCCATGCTGAAGCACGCTATGGCTCATATGGCCCCTTCCTTCTGGTGGGCTCATATTTTTCTCCTGTCCTCAATGTGCTCCATTTGCCTCAGGTCCAGGTGGATTGTGACCCTTTGGTGCTATTTAGATGGCAGCTTGCTAGCTTTTAAGACCCCAGTGGCCCCTCACCCAGGTGGTATGTGGAACAATATCTTGAGAGAGGGAGAGAGAAAAACCTTGGGTATGCCAGTTAGTCTGGATGTCCCCTGAGAGCATGCCCCCCCTGATCCCAGACCCCATTTCTCTGTTCTTCCAAACAAGTAGACCACATTAAGGGGACAATTTGGTTGAGTAGTTGTGGGTACCTCACTTCTAGTGTATGTGGTCACATCCTATACCCATCCCTAATCCTAACCACTATCTAATTTGTAAAACATCCCTCTCTCTCCCTGTCTGCCCCTGTAGCCATCAAATACTGATTTCTACTGTGCTTCAATGATTACTTGTGTCCTTATAGCAATGATCTCATACAAAATTTGTCCTTTTGTGTCTGGCTAATTTCACTCAGCATAATTTCCTCTCGATAGTCCCATGCTGACAGGTATTTCTCTAAGCCATCATTGTTTCTTATCATCATGTAGTATTTCATTGTATGAATATACCACAGTTTGTTTAACCATTCACCTGTTGAATGACATCTAAGTTGTTTGCAGCTGTTTGCTGTTGTGGAGAGAGCTGCAATAAACATTGGTGTGCAAGCATCTGTTTGAGTGGTATTCATTATTTCTTTGGGATATATTCCAACGTTTAACAATTTTACAGTACCACCAACAGTGCAGGAGAGTTCCAATCTCTCCACATCCTCTCCAGCATTTATTATTCTGTGTTTTTTGGATTATTGCCATCTTTGCTGGGGTGAGGTGGTATCTTATTGTGGTTTTGATTTGGATTTCTCTGATGGCGAACAGTCATGAACATTTCCTCATGTATCTGTTGGCAACCTGTGTGTCTTCTTTGGTGAAGTACCTGTTAGTGTAATTTGCCCATTTTTTAATTGGGTTGTTTGTCTTTTTGTTGTTGAGGTTTTGCAGTATCTTGTAGATTAGAAAGAATAGGTGGCAGTCAGAAGCATAGTGAGCAAATATTTGTTCCCACTCTGTAGGTAGTCTGTGTCTTAGTCACCGGATACTGCTCTAACAGAAAAATACCATGAGTGGAAGGTTTCATGTAGAGAAGATTTATTGTCACAGTCTGGTAAACCGCAAATCCGGTAAAAAATTGTAAGTCCATTAATCATCACAGTCCAGTAGGCTGAGTCCAAATCCAATGAGAGCATCTCAGCACAGGAACCTCGGGTCCAAAGGACATGCTCTGCTCTCGGTGCTTCTCTCTCGATGGTATGAGGCTCCCAACTTCCTCTGCTCACTTCTCTCCTTTATATTCCACAGCTTGTAGCTTGGGTCCTGCCTCACTAACACAACTGCAAACCATCAATATCACAGAGGCAGGGTTCACAACACATGGGAGGAAGGGCACCATGTTGGAACGCCAAACCAATTCAAATCAACACACACATTTTTGGGGGGGACACAATTCAATCCATGACATCCCACCCTTTGGCACCCCAAAAAACATATCATTAGATCACACAAAATATAGTCATTCATAGCACAGCAAGTTTTCATTCCATAACATAGCAACAGTTTTCACTTATAGCAACAGTTTTCACTTACAACATAGCAACAGTTTTCACTTATAACATACACCAGGCAGATTATCAGAACACATGAAACATCATGGCTTCAAAAACAGACATTTCATAACCACTCCCTTCAAACTCTTGGCATTGGCCACACTCTCCAGATTCTTAGTGG
Source organism: Heterohyrax brucei (assembly GCA_028571685.1). Lineage (NCBI taxonomy): Eukaryota > Metazoa > Chordata > Mammalia > Hyracoidea > Procaviidae > Heterohyrax > Heterohyrax brucei. The sequence goes on from CM053166.1 coordinate 66,060,711, forward strand.
AGGCACCTGGGCTTAATCTTGGCCTTCCAGGCCCGCTTGGACAGAACTCTGCCCCCTTGGCTTTAGGGGCATCCTAAGCCCAACAAAGTGGTAATTGCACTCCCACACACATAGAAAGCCCTGGCTCCACCCTTTCATGGTCATACCTTCTGAGACTCAGGTAGCTCAGCTTCTCGCCAAGCTGGGGCCACAACCCTGCATCTGCCCTACAGGGCAAGTGTTCCAACACTCCGTAGCTCCCGTAGCTTCACTGATTCAAGTGCCTTGATGCACCCCACTTCATCAAGTAGCCTCCTGCACACAAGCACGCAGCCTTCTTGTTCTGTGGGTCAGCAAGCCTAGCTCCACCTATTCAAGTGCCCAGAAGCACCCCACTCCACCAGGAAGCCTCCTGTGCACAAGCAATCAGCATTCTCGTTCCGTGGGTAGGCTCCTGGTTCTGCTGCTGCCGGTTCACTGCTGTTGTTGCTTTCCTCACCATTCGCTGTGCCCTTAGGTGCCAGTGGTTCTCTTGGTGCCTTTATTTATGTGCTCACAATTTCAAAAAAGAAAACTTCCACATTTTAGGTATTTGTTAGAGCAGCACCCCACTCCCGGTACCAAATTCTTAGTCACTGGGTACTGCTCTAACAGAAAAATACCATGAGTGGAAGGTTTCATGTAGAGAAGCTTTATTGTCACAGTCTGGTAAACCGCAAATCCAGTAAAAAAATTGTAAGTCCATTAATCATCACAGTCCGGTAGACTGAGTCCAAATCCAATGAGAGCATCTCGGCACAGGAACCTCGGGTCCAAAGGACATGCTCTGCTCTCGGTGCTTCTCTCTCGATGGTATGAGGCTCCCAACTTCCTCTGCTCTCTTCTCTCCCTTATATTCCACAAGCTTGTAACTTGGGTCCTCCCTCACTAACACAACTGCAAACCATCAATATCACAGAGGCAGGATTCACAACACATGGGAGGAAGGGCACCATGTTGGAATGCCATACCAATTCAAATCAACACATACATTTTTTGGGGGGACACAATTCAATCCATTACAGTCTGTTTACTCTTTTGATGAAGGCTTTGGATGAGCATTTAAGTGTTTAATTTTTAAGAGTTCCGAGTTATCTATTTTCATTTCTGATGACTGAATGTTGTTGGTGGTTTTTGGTAGACTGTTGATGCCATGGATTAGCACTTCCATTGTCTTTCCAATTTTTCCTTCCAAGAATTTTACTGTTTGAGCTTTTATATTTAGGTCTTTGATCCATTTTGAAATAGTTTTTGTGTGTGTTGAAATAGTTTTGTGTGTGTCGGCAGTTCAAATCCACCAGGAGCTCCTTGAATACGCTGGGGGTCAGTTCTACCCTGACCCCTAGGGTTGCCATGAGTCAGATCCAACTCGACAGCACTTGGCTTGGCTTGGCTTTGTGTGTGGTCTCAGATAAGAGTCTTGTTTCATTTTTTTGCAGGTGGATATCCCATTGTGCCAACACCATTTGTTGAAGAGACTGTCTTTACCCCAATTCATTGTCTTTGGCCCTTTATCAAATATCAGCTGTTTATAAGTGTATGAATTTATAGTTGGATTTTTTTATTCTGTTCTATTGGTCTATGCATCTGTTTTTGTGCCAGTACCAGGCTGTCTTGACTACTGTGGCAGTAGAGTAGGTTTTAAGGTCAGGAAGGGTGAGGCCTCCCACTTTGTTCCTCTTCTTTAGTAATACTTTACTTGTCCATAGCTTCCTTCCTTTCCATATGAAGTTAGTGATTTGTTTCTCCATTTCATTAAAAAATGTCATTGGAAGTTGAATTGGGATTGCATTGTATGTATAGATTACTTTGGGTAGCACAACTTTAAGTCTTCCTATCCAGGAGCAAGGTAGATTTCTCCCCTTCTGTAAGTCATTTTTTGTTTCTTGCGATAGGGACTTGTAATTTTCTTTGTATAGGTCTTTTGCATCTATGGTAAGATTTATCCCCAGGTATTTGACCGTCTTGGTAATGATCTAGTGATTTCCTCTTTGGTTGTCTTTGTTGGTGTGTAGGAATTCTACTGATTTATGTATGTTTATCATGTATCCTGATACTTCACTGAAGTCTTCTATTAGATCCAGTAGTTCTTTGGTGGATTCTTTAGGGTTTCCTGTGTATAAGATCATATAATCTGCAAATAGTGATACTTTGACTGCTTCTTTGCCAATTTGGAGACCCCTTATTTCTTTATCATGTGATTTCTCTGGCTAAGACCTCCAGAACAATGTTAATTATAAATGGTGATAATGGGCATCCTTGTCTGGTATCTGTTCTTAAGGAGAATGTTTTCAGCTTCTCTCCATTCAGTATGATGTTAGCTGTTGGCTTAGTGTAGATGACCTTTATTATATTAAGGAATTTCCTTTCTATTCCTATTTTGTTGAGAATTTTTAACATGAATGAATGTTGGAATTTATCAAATGCTTTTTCTTTGTTGATTGATAGAATCAGGTGGTTCTTGTCTTTACTTTTGTTTATGTGGTTGATTACATTAATTGTTTTCCTTCTGTTAAACTATCTCTGCATCCCTGGTATGAATCCTACTTCATCATGATGAACAATTTTTTGGTGTGTTGTTGAATTCTGTTAGCTAGGATTTTGTTAAGTTCGTGAGAGATAATGGTCTGTAGTTTTTCTTTTTTGTGTTGTCCCTGGTTTTGGTACCAGGGTTAGACCAGCTTCATAAAATGAATTTGGGAGTATTCCATCCTTTTCTATACTCTGGAATACCTTTAGAAGTAGTAGTGTTAACTCTTCTCAGAACACTTAGTAGAATCTGCACTGAAGTCGTCTCAGCCAGGGCTTTTTTTTGGATGGAAGTTTTTTAATTACCTTTTTAATTTCTTCTTTTGTAATGGATTTGTTTAGTTGTTCTGATTTCACTAGTTTAGGTAGGTAGTATTTTTCTAGAAAATAGTCCATTTCTTCTAGGTTTTCAAATTATTAGAGTAAAGCTGTTTGTAGTAGTCTTGTACGATTCTTTTCATTTCAGCAGTGTCCATTGTGATATCACCCACCTCATTTCTAATTTGGATGATGTGTTTCTTCTCCTGTTTTTCTTTTGTCAGTTTGGCCAATGGCTTATCAATTTTGTTGATCCTTTTGAAAAATCAGCTTTTGGATTGTCTACTCTTTCAATCATTTTTGTATTTTCTATTTCTGCTCTAGTTTTAATAATTTGTTTTCTTCTGGAGGCTGATGGGTTCCTTTACTGAGATCTTTCCAGGTGTTCAAGTTGATGAGTTAAGTCTTTGATTTGTGACCTTTCTTCTTTTTGGATGTGTGCATTTATTGAGATGAATTGGCCTCTGTGCACTGCTTTTGCTGTGTCCCATAGATTTTGGTAGGATGTGTCTTCATTCTCATTTGATTCTATAACATTCTTTATTGCATCCCTAATTTCTTCTTTTACCCAGTAGTTCTTGAGCAAAATGTTATTTAGTCTCCATGCTTTTTTTAATTTGCATCTTTTGCCTGTTATTGATTTCTAGTTTTATGGCTTTGTGGTCTGAGAAGAAGCTTTGTATTATTCCAATATTTTGAAATTTGTTGAGCATCACTCTGTGACCTAATGTGAGGTCAATTCTGGAGAATTTTCCATGAGTATTGGAAAAGAAAGTATACTTGGCTTCAGTTGGATGAAGTGTCCTGAATATGTCTGTAAGGTCAAGTTGGTTGATTGTTGCATTTAGATCTTCCATTTGTTTACTAAGCCTTTGGGGGATTTTCTGTACTGAGAGTGGTGTGTTGAAGTCTCCTACAATTATTGTGAAGCTGTCTATTTCTGCTTTTGGTGCAAATAGTGTTTGTTTTATGTATTTTGGAGCCTTGTCATTGGGTGCCTATTTAGAATGGTTATGTCCTACTGTTGAGTTGAGACTTTGACCATTAGATAGTGACCTTCCTTATCTCATATGGTGGATTTAGCTTTAAAGCCTATTTTGTCAGAGATTGGTATTGCCACTCCTGCTCTTTTAGAATGTTATTAGCCTGATATATTTTTTCCAACCTTTGAGTTGTACTTTGTTTGCATCTTTGAGTCTAAGGTATGTCTCCTGTAAAACAGCATATAGATGAGTCATGTTTTTTACCAAATCTGCTACTCTCCTCTTAATTGATGCATTTAATCCATTTACATACAGTGTGATTATTGATAAATATGATGTTGGCATTGGTGTTTTGATGCCTTTTTGGGTGTTGTGGACAGTTCCTCTGTTGTATTCCATTTTCTGTACTGAGTCTTTTTTCTTTATGTATTTTCTTTTAGTGGCTTTCCATATTTATTTTCTTGAAATTGTGATTTGTACATTGCTTTTTGACATGTAGTATTACCAGCTTCTTTTGCAGTTACTCCCCTAGTCCTTTTTATTAATCTAAAAGTAGTCCAAACTTCAGTGTCTGTACATCTCCTTGTCTTCCTCCACATCTGGAAGGTCTATCTATACATTTCTTTGACCTTCTTTGTCATATAATATAGTTATCAATTACATCTTGAGATCTCTGAATTTCTATTTTTTGTGATTTAGTTTTGGTTATCATTTTTTTATTTCCTTTCCTGATAGGGTCGCCATGAGTCGGATTCGTCTCGACAGCACTTGGCTTTGGCTTCCTGATGTTATCTAGATGCTCTGTCAAGTGCTGGATGTTTAAGTATATATCTAATGCTATTGATTTTCTAATCTAAGAACTTCCTTTAACATTTCCTGTAATTTCGATTTGCTTCTTACAAATTCTCTAAATTTCTGTTGATCAGTGAAAGTCTTAATTCCACCTTCATGTCTGAGAGACATTTTGCAGGACATATTATTCTCAGTTGACAACTTTTTCCTTCAGGGCTTTGTATGTGTTATCCTACTGTCTTCTGGCCAGCATCGTTTCAGCTGAGTAGTTTGAGCTTAATCTAAATAATTTTCCTTTATAGGTTATTTTTTATTTCTGGCTGTCCTCAGTAGTCTCTCCTTGTCTCTAGTTTTACGGATCTTGATTATGATATGCCTTGATGTATTTCTTTTTGGATCTATCTTGTGTGGGGTTCAATGAGCATCCTGAATGGAGATCTTCTCATGTTTCATGATAGCAAGGAAGTTTTCTATTAGCAGGTCTTCAGCAATTTGCTTGGTATTTTCAGCTATCCCACCTTGTTCTGGTACTCTAGTCACACGGATATTATTTCTATTAATAGAATCCCACATCACCCTCAGGGATTCTTCACTAGTATCACTTCTTTTATCTGATTTGTCTTCGTGTACACTGGTGTAGTTTACTTTGTCTTCAAGCTCGCTGATTCTGCCTTCCATGTCCTCAGTCATGCTCTTTTGACTTTCTGTTGAGTTATCAAACTCAGAGATTTTTATTGTTAATCTGTCAAATTTCAGGTAGTTGCTGCTCAAGCATTTCTTGCAGCTTATTTAATTTTTTGGTGTGCTGTGCTGCATTTGGCCTGATCTGTCTCCTGATATCTTACAGAGCTCTGTACATCAATCTTTTGTATTCTGTCTCTGATAGTGTACGAACTCTTCTTCATCTGGGAAATCCATTGATGCTTTAGTTTGGTAGTTTTAAGAAGTCATGGTAGTCTGCTTCTTCAGGTGTTTAGAAATTGATTATTATCTCCGAGCCATCCAGAAGTTGTTACAGTGAAAGATACTTAATAGTTTGGTTAGCCTGACCAATGTTTCTCTGTTGGGGTGGTGCCATAGATTCTCTGTGCAGTCTGATTATTTTCTGTTGCTTGCACTTATTGTCCTGCACTGGTCTGCTGCTGCTGCTGGTGGTGCAGCTTCTGAGCGGGGTAATCATGCTTGCTTTCAGCAGCACCATCACTGCTTCTGCCTCTGGGCTGGGGGGGAGGTCATTTGTGCAGGCGTTGCCCTTTCACTGCCACTCTAAGGTGGGGAGGACTCAAGTGCTGCTGCTGTAGCTGCCTCTGATTTGGGCAGATCCCTGGAGGAGTCTCAGCCTTGGACTCAACTATAGGGAGAAGGAGTGGTCTCTCGCTTGTGCCTTTGGCTGCCTAGCTGCTGTGGTAATCACTTCACCTTCCACAGGTTGCCTGAGTCCAGTTCTACCTGGCACATGGGTCACCAGTGGCTGTCTAGCTGCTGGGTCAATCTCTCCCCTCCTCCCAGTTCACCCGAGCTCAAGCCTTCTAGGTGCATTTAGCACTAATGGCTGTCTAGCCACTGGTGCTCACTGCCCATCCCCCATGGTCACCTAGGCCTAGATCTCCCTAGAGTGTGTGGCTGCAATGGCTGCCCAGCTGCCAGGGTGATAACTTCACTCCTGCCTGATCACTTGAGCTCAAACTTCCCTGGTACACTTGGTTTTAATTGCTGCCTAGTCACTGGGGAAATCACAGCTTTCCTAGGGAGAAGGAGTGGTCACTTGCTTGTGCCTTCCTGGTGCATGCAGCACTAATGGCTGCCTAGCTGCCGGTGCTCACTACCCTCTCCCCATGGTTGCCTCAGCTCAGAGCTCTCAGGCAAGCATGGCTCCAGTGGCTGTCCAGCTTCTGGGGGGATCACTCCAGACCTGCTCAGTTGCCTGAGCCCAAGCCTCCCTGGCTCATTCAGCTCCAATCCTTTCCCAGGTGTGAGTACACTCTTTCAGCACTCCAACTCCCAGGCCATGGGAGCCCAGAACTTCCGGGACCCTGGCTCCAAGGCTGGTCCTAGATCTGCCTGCAGCAGGGCCCTTCACTCCTCCCCTCTCCCAGGTTCCATGATCTCCTGCTCTGTAGCTGTGTGGCACCTTGGCCCAGGCCTCCAAGTCCCACTGAGGACTAAGGCCTGCTGTGTGGAGCACACTTGTGTGCTTCCTCCAGCTCTGCCCTCTCCTGCCCTATCACCCTGGGACACTGGGAGTCCTGGCCTCCTGTCCCTGTGCTCCCCATCCTATCTCCCTGCTCCTACAGCTATGGCCTCCAGGCCCCTTGCCACTCTGAATCAGCACCTGGATGCCTGGCCAGTGGGTCTGGTGGGGCACTGATGGATGGCCAGCCTCTTTCCAGAGCGTCCTAACCTACATGGGGTTCTTCAGGTCTAAGCTGTGGGCTGTCACTGCAATGCTTAGGCAGGGGCAGGTCTCTTTAGTCAAATTCAGGGTTGCTCCAGCTCTTGTTTCTCAGCACTGCTTGCTTGCTAAGATTCACTGGAGGTAGGTTTTCTCCCCACTTTGGTTGCCTTCAGTTCACAGAGAATCTCCTCCCAGGCCATGTTGTTTTATCTACTGTGGTTCAGGGTTCCTAAGATCTTCCTTTGGCTCTCTTCGTACTTAGGGTTCTCTAATCATAGGTTAGTCCTTCTAGATTGCTGTATTTAGTGCATTTCATTAATTTTGAGGTTCTTAGTTGTCTGAGGGTTTAGCAGGGACATGTTGTTACTCCACCATCTTGTTTCTGCCTCCAGTCTGCCTCTTTAAGTGGTTTGATATTTACTCTTATTTCCAAGCCATCAGGAGTTGTTGAACTTATTCATGTTTCCTTACTGAGTTCTAGCTTCTTGATTTTTTTTTTTTTTTTTTTTTTTGAGATCCCCAAATAGGCTGGTCAGGTGAACTAGTTTGATTATTAGCACCATGTGGCTCTAACATCCTATCACCATATAGTTAGAGTGGTTATTAGGCAGATGAGCCCAGGCATCCATTTACTTTCTTGCAGTATTCAACTCAGATGCTAAAGTAGTCCATCACCAAGTGTGGTGCTGGCTCTCCTCTACAGTGAAGAGCACATGTTCCCTTGTACCTGAGCCTAGGTAAAGGAACTTTCTCTGCCCTGAGTTACTGGCTTAGGGGAACTAAAAAATTATTTTATTAATTCACTTTTCCATGTTGTTTGTTAAAACAGTCCTTCTCTGAGTCTAGGACAATGAGTTAGGGCATGTGTAAGGAGTCCCACTTCTGGCCCAGGTAATGAAGCCAGACTCCAGAGCCAGGTGCAGTGCAGAGAATGGAGGGGGAAAACACTGGATAAAGAGAGAGAGGATTATCACAAAGGAAAGATTTAGATCTTCATGTGGCATTAGACACATTCCACTTAGCTTTTGATGATCAAATGACATTTTTTACTGATTCTAGAGTTGTGAGCTCAGTGTCTCCCACTGAGAAATTTGCCTTCCAAAAGCCACAGTTCCATTTACCAAGCTCACCATTACCATTCTGCCTGCCAGGCACTGACTCCTGTTGGGTAAGGTCTGGCTAATCCCAGGTACTTCTGGACCTATTCTCCCATCCCTGACACTTGGTTTAATTTCTCAACTCTCCTTTTGATGTTCAGGGCTCCTAGAACATCCTATATAATTGATTCATTTGTTTGTTTGGGTCTTTGTTGTTAGAGTGATTGCAGAAAGTCTCCTACTACTCTGCCACCTTAGCCATGCTTCTCTCATTTTTCTCTTTTATATCTCAAAAGACATTGACATAAGTCACAATCTGAACTTCTAGGTTGATTCTTACCTCCTTAACATAACTACCATTAATTCCATGTCATTAACATCATAAGAGTAGGATTTACAACATATTGGAAAATCACGTCAGATGCCAAAATAGTGGACACAGTACAGGGAATCACAGCCTAGCCAAGTAGACACAGACTTTGGGAAGAAGCAATTCAATCCATAACAGGTACTAAGTACATTAAATGGGAAAGGAAAATAAATAAACTGTATTTCCCTATCCAGTAGAATGAATCAGATACATGCCTCATACAATCACGAAAAACAATTCAAAATGGATCAAAAGCCTGACATGAAAATTGCTGTTGTTAGATGCCTTCCAATTGACCTCATAACAATCCTATGTACAACAGAACAAAACACTGCCCAGTCTTGTACCATCTTCACAATCATTGCTATGATTGAGCCCATTGTTGTAACCACTGTTAGTCCATCACCCTGAGGGTCTGCCTCTTGTTCTCTGACACTTTACTTTACCAAGAATGGTGTCCTTTCCCTGGGACTGATAACATGTCCACAGTATGTCAGATAAAGTCTTACCATAGTCGCTTTTAAGGAGCATTCTCACTATAGTTCTTTCAAAATGGATTGATTTCTTCTTTTGGCAGTCCATGGTATATTCAATATTCTGTTCCAACACCATAATTCAAAAACATTGATTCTTCTTCACTTTTCCTTATGTATTGCCCAGCTTTCACATGCATATGATGTGATTGAAAACCCATGTTTGGGGTCAGGTGCATTTAATCTTCAAGGTGACATCTTTGCTTTTTAGCACTTTTAAGAGATCTTTTGAAGCAGACTTCCCGATGCAATCCTCTGTTTGATTTCTAGACTGTTGCTTCAAAGGCCATTGATTGTGGATTCAAGTAAAATGAAACCCTTGACAGCTTGAATCTTTTCTACATTTATCATGATGTTACCTATTTGTCCATTTGTGCGGATTTTTGTTTTCTTTATGTTTAAGTGTAATCAGTACTGAAGGCTGTAGCCTTTGATCATCATTAGTAAGTGATTCAAGCCTTCTTCACGTTCAGTGAACAAGGTTGTATCATCTACATACCACAGGTTGTTAATGAATCTTCCTCCAAACTTGATTGCATGTTTTTCTTCACATAGTCCAGCTTCTCAGATTATTTACTCAGCATACAGATTCAATAAGTATGATGAAAGGATACAATCCTGACAGACACCTTTGTTGACTTCAAATCACACAACATGCCTGGCTTTGAATTCCCATTCTTCCCAAAGTTACCCATAATTTATGATACACACAGTTGAAGACGTTTGCATAGTCAGTAAAACAGAGGTAAACATCTTTCTATCATTCTCCACTTTCACCTAGGATATTTTAACATCAGCAATGACATCCCTGGTTCCATGAATTAGAGTTTCTAGCATTCCATCTGTTTGTTGAAGCATCTCAGTTGGTTTTCTGTCAATTCTTGGATCTTTGTTTTTTGCCAGTACCTTCAGTGCAGCTTGGACTTCTTCGTTTAGCACCATCAGTTCTTGATCATATGTTACATTCATCTATGCTAAGAAATTTAGAAGACAGCCCCCTGGCCAACTGACTGGCAGACACTTACACTTGTGCCCATTCCAAAGAAAAGTGATCCAACCAAATGTGAAAATTATTGAACAATATCATATACAAGTAAAATTTTGCTGAAGATTATTCAAAAGTGGTCACGGCAGTACATCAATAGGAAACTAACAGAAATTTAAGCCTGATTCAGAGGAGGCATGGAACCAGGGATATCATTGCTGATATTAGAAGTATTCTAGCTGAGAGTGGAGAATGACTGAACATTGACCAGTTCCTTTAGCTATAGTGACTGTATATTCCTTCCATCTTCTTTTGATGCTGTTTGCATTTTGCCCATAGAATCCTTAAATATTGCAACTCAAGACTTGATTTTTGTCTTCAGTTCTTTCAGCTTGAGAAATGCCAAACATGTTCATTCCTTTGGTTTTGTAGCTCCAGGTCTTTGCACGTGTCATTATAATACTTTTCTCTGTCTTCTTGAGCTTCCCTTTGAAATCTTCTGTTCCTTTGTGTTGGGTTTTTTTTTTTTTTTCAAGAGTTTGTTGCAGTGAGTTTAGCTAGACTAATTCAAAAGTAAATTCTAGAATATCTTCCAGCATCCATTTTGGTGTTTTCTTTCTTTCCTGTCTTTTTAGTGACCTTTTGCTTTCTTCACGTATGACGTCTTTGATGTCATCCTACAACCCCTCTTGTCTTCAGTTATTAGTGTTTAGTGCATCAAAACTGTACTTGAGATAGTCTGTATATTCAGGTGAAATATACTCATGGATGTATTTTGGCTCTTGTGAGCTTGCTTTAATTTTCTTCATCTTCAACTTGAACTTTCATGTGATCCGTTGATAACCTGTTCTCCATTCAGCCCCTGGACTTGTTCTGGTTGATGATAATGAGCTTCTCCATCTTGTTTGCCAAGATGTAGTCAATTCAATTCCTATGGATACCATTTGGTCTGTGTACATAGTTGCCTCTTATTTTATTGAAAAAAAAAATGTTTCTCTAATGAAGAAGCCATTGATCTTACAAAATCTTATCATTCAACCTCCAGTGTCATTTTTATCATGAAGACCATATTTTGCAACTACTGATCCTTCTTCTTTGTTTCCAACTTTTGAAATCCTATCACTGGTGTTGAACAAGCCTATTAGGACTGAGTCAATTCTGACTCACTGAAATCCTGTAAGACAGAGTAGAACTGCCTAACAGGATCTCCAAGGCTAAAGTCTTTACAGAGGCAGACTGGGTTCATGCTGCCCAACTTTTAGTCAGCAGTCAAGTGCATAACAACTGCACCATTAGAGATCCTTCCAGTCTGCTAAACCTGTTGTCATCAATTAGATTCCAACTAATAGAGAGCATATGAGACAGAATAGAACTGAACCATATGGTTTTCAAAGAGTGGCTGGTGGATTTGAACAACCAACTTTTTGGTTAACAGCTGAGTTCTTAGCAACTACCTACTGAGATACTACTTCACCCCTGTTATAAAGGCAATGATAAGAAAAAAGGAAAGAAAGAAAGAAAACTACAGATGTTGACAAGGTAGTGGGTAAACTGGAACCCTTGTTTTTGTGCTGTTGGGAACATGAAAAGGTATAACCACTATAGAAAAAAGTTTGGTGGTTACTCAAAAAGTTGAATATAGAACTACTGTATGACCAAAAGTGCCAATCCTAGGATTATATAATTTACTTAGAAGGAATGAAGAGTGCAAATAGAAACATGTATACCAATATTTTATTGCAACACTTTTCACAATAATAAAAATGTGGAAATAACTGAAATGTCCATCAACAGATGAAATGATAAAAAAAAATAAAGCACATACACACAATGGAACATAATGAAGAAATTGAAGGCCTGATGTATGCCACAACATGGATGAACCTTGAAAACAGCCTGCTGAGTGAAATATGTCAGTCAAAAAGGACAGATACTGTATGAACTCATTTATATGAAATACAAAAATATACAAAAACCAAAAGTTATTATTTGCTACCTCAGGCAAAAGGTAGGGGAGAAAGGGAGTTTTTGATTAGGAAGGAATGAAATTGTGTTGATAGTAGTAGAATGATTTGGTAAAGGATAGCAAAAGTGGTTGCACAACTAGTAGAATGTACTAAATGTTACTGAATTACAGATGCAGAAATTGTTGAGATGGTATATGTTTTCTTATGTATATTTTCATAACAATAGCACATTTTTTTAAAAAGAAAAATGTTACCAAACTGTACACTTTAAGTACACGCAGTTTGTTGTACATCAAACATATCTCAATTAAATTGTTAAAAAAAATCTTCTGTTCTGCTTTTGCCTCAACCTTAAGTGACCTCATCTTGACTACTTTGGGTTCTTGGGAGGAAGAGTAAATTTCTTTTGGCAGAAGGTGAATTTTATCCTTCTCATGTCCAGCAGCAGCTTTCTGTGTGTGTCTAACTTCTAATAAACCATGGAAACCACTGTACTCTTTGCTCTTCTTCTGACCTTAGTGCTTGGCTTCCCCTCTCATTTGTAATTCAACTGTGACTTGGATCAATTCAATTTCATTTCTTTTTTCATTTATTCAACACAAAAAGTGCTTGAAGTCTTAATATGGAAGTTTGTATGATGTACCTAAACAAACAAAAGTAAATGAAACCAAACTCATTGCAATTGAATTGATTATGACTCATGGTGACCCTATGGGACAGAATAGAATTGTTCCATGGGGTTTCCAAGGAGGAGGTGGTAGATTCAAACTGCTGACCTTTTGGTCAGTAGTCAGGATCTTAACTGTTGCACTACCAGGGCTCCACTATATGATGCGGAGTAGGGCAAAAAGACAGAAATGGTGATGGAAAACTTGGTTTTGTGTCCCTCAGACATTCACTTACCTGTATCTGGTAATAAAAAAATATATATTTATTTTGGAAGAATTAGCCTTTCTCTGCTCTGTGACATCTTAGTGTGACTATAAGTCCAGGTGACTATGTCTCTCATAACCAAGAGGAGTGTATATAACCTGAGCTGGGACAGTCGAATTTCTCTCCATTGAATTAATGTCTTTAAAAAGTCCATGGCAGAAAAGAAAATGAAATTCTTTCATTCCAGAACTGCCTCCTAGGCCAGATTCAAATCCCTGCTGCCTGGATCCTCCTCTGTCCTCATGCTTACCAGGTTCTCCAGTCTTGCCATTATGTTTATGATGCACTTCTAATAAATTCCTTTTTTCTTTAAACCAGCCTGAGTGATTTTGTTGTTGTTGCTTTTTAACAAAAAAAAAACTCTAAATTTCAGAGCTTCATGGAAGAGAAGGAGCTTAAGTTGACTATTAAGATTGGTGTGGTGAGAAGGGCCACAAAAGCAGATGAAGTTGGAGAGGTATGCAAGGATCAGATTATGAGGGTCTTAGGTTAAGGACAAGAGGGTTTTATACTGGAAGGTAAGGATCAGTAATGTCACAGATCTGTATTTCTCAAAGTGTGGTCATGTAGACCAGCAGTATCAGCATCACAAGGGAGCTTGTTAGAAACACAAATTTTTGGATCACACACTTGACCTACTAAATAGAATCTCTGAGCACATAGTCCAGTGAGCTAAATTTTAGCAAATCCTCAAGGGAATTCTGATGAGTTCTATGACTTGTGTATCTTGATCCTGGATGATTTTTGCTGTATGGTAAAGGGAGATACTGATGCAGCTAAAATTCAAGAAAGGGAGTTCAAATGAACCACTATTGTGGTAGCATATGGCCAAAAACTAAGATATTACTAGTAGGTGGGGGTGAGGAAAGAAATGGAAACAATTCAGTGGATAGAAGGCCAAATGGACTCCATCAACAGTAGAATGCTCTGGGTGGAAAAAGAGAATTACACAGAATTATTTCTAGATTTCTAACATGCTTCAATGGGTAGATAGTGGTACCATTAACTAGGTTTTTGAAAGTATAGGAGGAGAAGCAGATTTTAATGCATGGATGAGTTTGATTTTGAAATGATGAATATGAGGCTTTTGTAGGACATTCACAAGAATCATCGAAACAGAATCATATGTATGTCCTAAAGCACAAGAGTGAGAACTAGAGTGGGTCAGAGCACATATGGAAAGTGAGAAAGAGGGGATAGAAAGTCTAGAATATTATTTTTTTATTATCTTCACTGTGAAAAGAATGGGAAAGGTAAGGCTAGTACAAGCGAAACATATAACGTTATTGGAAGGTTTAGAGGCTAGACAAAATAAAGAAGAAAGAGGAAGTAACAAGTGGGATAAGGTCCTGGATCTGTAAGAATGAGGGGTGATACCAAGGCAACTGCTTTAAGTAGGAGGAAAGACAGACTCCATAGGCTACATTATCCTTCTTAAGCATGAATGACCAAATCTTCAGAGGTAGGTGAAGATAAAATGGTTTAGTTGGTGTGAAAAAAAACATTAGGGAGATCAATTACCTGATAACCTGGATGAAATTGGAGGCATGATCATCTGCACTGAGAGGATGGCATCAAAGAAATGAAGGACTTGAGATTAGTGGAAACGATGTGAAGCAGCCACTCAGAGGAAAGGGAGGGGAAGCTGGTTAGATATGGTAACAAATTAATAAGGGATACTAAGAATTGAAGAAGGCTGGTGACTATAAATTTGTGATGTCCCTAATCCTTCAAGAATGTGATTTTATGAAGCAGCATTCAGCAGTCCAAGTGTAAGAACAGCAAAAAGCCAGTGATAATATTGATGTAAGTTTGGAGACAATAGACAAGATTTGGTAGAGAGGCTTGATTTTGAATGTGAGGGTACAGTGATTGAAGTGTATTGGAGTCAAGGTTGGACAAGGGAGGGGATAAACACAATGGCACTGATGGACTGGGACAAATGTAGTTTTGAGTTCTATGTGTGAGGTTAAAAAAATGTAGTAAAGGAAAGAAAAGCTGAAACGGTAAGAGACCCAGAATGGTAAATTCGAGTTAGGTTCACAGGTAGAGCTATTCCAAGTGATATCAGGGTCTACAAGATAAAAAATTGGAGTGTATCACTGAAACAGTGAATGGTGAAGGCTGTTGGTGTTGAAGAGGTTTAAAAAAGTGAGGCCAGGGTGCTGGATGGATTCACATGGATATAGGAGCTCCCCAAGGCAAAGACAGAACATGCAATGAAGAAAACAACAAACTAGTATCCAGAAACTTAATGAATGAAAGGAAAGAGGTGGAAGGCTCAACAATAAAATTAAGAGGAACAGAAATAAGCATATATGGTTGGCATGAACTTTAACAAAGGAGGGTGTCTTGCCCCTGAGTGAAGGAGCAGTAATTTGCAAGTTGTAATGAGGTACTAGAAGATTAAGATCAAGCCAGTAGCTCATAATATATGGATGTACAAACAGAGCAATGAGTCTCCTCCACAGAAGTTTCAGGACAGGTATTATATTCTGGGGAAATTCTGGAGATAGAGTTTTGTGAAATGGTTGAGGATACAAGGGATGTCTGGCGATCTGCTTATGAAAATCAGTTAATGAAAACCTTATGAACAACAATGGTCAGATACACAACTGATCATGTGGATGGTACAGGACTGGGTAGTGTTTTGCTTCCTTGTGCATGGAATTGCCAAGAGTCAGGGTCCCATCTCAACAACAGCCAACATTTCATGTGGAATGAGAGTTTCTGAGGAAAGAGTTGGTGGGAGGTTAGCGGTGTAAGAAACACTCAGATGTAATGAAAATATTGAATTATGATAATAATGATGTATGTCAGGAACCCTGGTGGCACAGTGCTTAAGAACTCAGCTGCTAACCAAAAGGACAGCAGTTCAAATTCACCATCTGCTTCTTGGAAACTCTTCGGGGAAGTTCTGCTTTGTTCTATAGAGCTGCTGTGAGCCAGACTCAACTTAATGGCAATGAGTTAGTTTTTTGTTTTTTTTTTTTTTTTGGTGGATGTGTATAAGCAACAGGCCAGGGGTTTCATATATTTATTTTATTTTATCATTATACTAACCCTACAATTTAAGTGTTATGATCTACTTTTTGCATATGAATAAACTGAGACTGAGGACAGTTAGACAAGTGTATAAATCATGTGACTGAATTGGTTTCCCATTTTCTGACTTCAAGATCTGGTCTCTTAAGTTACTAAATGAGACTGGAACAAGAGGATGTAAGAAGACAAGGTGCCAGAAGAGCTCCTATTTTGGGAAGGAATCACTAATGATGGGATGGGAGACTTCTTGTGTCCAGCCAACTGTAAGAATCTACATATGTGCTACTGGGGTCTCCCTGGTGACAGAGGCTAAGGTAAGGATCAGTTGTCTGCCCTCAGAGTTCTGGATAGAACGTAAGCAGAGTGTGTTCTGTGTCCTCAGAGAAGGAGGTAAGAGAGTGTGGTGCTGAAATGTGATAAGACCTAGGAAAACATCTGCACCCTGGGTTAGAGGAACAGATTCTTGGCTTCTTCTACTCAGTGACCTTGATTCTGATTCCCTGGAAGCATTCCATTCTCATTGGATGCTGGAGAGAAATATCCCAGCAGGCTATTGTTGGGGAAAATTTTTTTATTGGGAATTGCTTACCAAAAGTGTTCCCCAATCGATGTCATCAATGAAATGTTGAATGTTTCTCTTTAATCACAGCTTTTGAAAAAGCCAGGACTTCTGTGTAAACAGAGACAATTAAGCAAGGATTTGTTCTCTGAGTTCTAGAAATGTAACGTCAACAGGATTGTGGAGACAAGAAGTAATTCCTTCCCTCCCACCGCAAGTCGTGCCCGTCACACAGCCTCTGCTTTCAAGCTTTTTCCAGTTGGGGTGACAGCATCACTGGTGTTCCCTTTGTGTCCCTTTTTTCTGTTTCTGTACACTTCTTTCCTGGCTGCTCTCTTTGTATGAGACAGCCTTAGAGACAGCCGTTAGCACTGACTGAGAAGTATGGTAATGTGTAAACTCAGCTTCAGTGCCTCAGGTGGGGACAAGTTCGATACAACTTAAATTGCAGAGATCTCCTGAAGGATAAGGTTGAAGTTACCCTTTATGGGACCTTGCCTGAAATTACACTCTTGTTTGGCTTCTTTCCCATCTCTGTTCTGCTTCCTTCATTCTCTTTCTAATCCCTCCTGGAAATACTTTTTAAATAAATACATGAAAGCTCATTTTAGGATTTGCTTTTAGGGAACTCAACTTAAGACAAGAGCATCAGATAACTATTAAAGGGAAGTTCTTTTAGAAAGAAAAGTTGAGGTTAAGGGTAAGAAATTCAATATTTCTGTGTATTGAATTGTGCCTCCCTAAAATGTGTATCAACTTGACTAGGCCTTGATTTCCAGTGCTGTGTGGTTGTCGATTTTGAGATCTGATGTGATTATCTTTGTGTTGTAAATCCTGATATCTGTGATGTTAATAAAGTAAGATTAAATGCAGTTATGTTGATGAGGCAGAACATAATCTGCAGGGTTAGTTGATATCTAGAATCAATCTCTTTGGAAGTATAAAAAAGAGAAGCAAGGAGACAAGAGGGGGGACCTCATGCCACCAGGAAAGATGCACCAGGAGTGGAGCATGTCTTTTGAACTTGGAGGTCCCTGTGCTGTGAAACTCCTACGACAATATTGATGACAAGGAACTTCCCTCAGAGCCAACAGAGACAGAAAGACTTCCTCTAGAGCTGGAACCCAGAATTCAGACTTACAGCCTTCTGAACTGTGAGAGAATAAGCATCTGTTTGTTAGAGCCATCCACTTGTAATACTTCTGTTATAGCAGCACTAGATAACTAAGACAATTTTTTTTTACTTGTGATTAAGTGAAAGTATACAATCCAAATCAATTTTGCATGCCCATCTATGAGCAGCACCTTCTGCTCTCCCCACCCAGTGACAGCACACTCCTTGTCACTTTGTATTTCTAGTATCCTCTTAACAAGCATCTGTCACCTCCTCTCTCCCCTCCTTTTCCTTCTAGAAAGAGACTAGTAGGACAGCCTTTTATAAATGGATAGAATCATGAAGTACACAGACGGTATGGTGACACTGTGTCCCTGAGTTCAGTCTATTCCTGTCTAAAGATTAGACCTCAGTACTTGTTTCAGGTCAAGGACAGCACCAGGTCTCACGTCCATGTTCCCAAGGGATCCTCTAGTATGTCAGACCATCATTTCGGGTATTTTCGTAGAGTTCTTGGGCAGCACACCTCTTTTTCTCATATTGCCTCAGGAACTCTACATTATGTCCCCCATCATGGTTGTCTTTAGTGGTGGCCAGGCACGATCTGGTTCTTCTGGTCTCATGTTGATACCATCTCACGTTCATACAGATCTTTCTGTACAACAATTTATTTTTTTTAACAAAAAAATTTCAAGTAACCATTTACGAATTATAAGAAAGTATGAGTGAATTACTTTATGAGAGTGGGAAAGTCCTTTCCAACTATGACTTAAAATCAAGAAACAAAGACAAGATTCATAGGTTCAACTACTTAGAAATGAAATTGGCTTGAATAAAACTCCAAGGATAAAATAAATAAAAGACAAAGTGAGAAAAATATTTGCAACTCATACCACATATAGAAACTTAACCTCCTTGATATATACATAGTCATTAAAAACTGAGAAAAAGGGCAGGACCAAGATGGCAGAATAGTCAGACAATCCTGTAGTCTGTCTTACAACAAAGATCCCCCCCCACCAAAAAGCAAGAGAATCAATTATCTATGACAATCTAGGAGCCCTGAACATCGATGACAACACTGAGGAGTCAGACTGAGTGGCAGAGGGAGGAAAAGACAATTCAGAAGCAGCAAGGATATGCCAGGCTGGACCAGCTAGTGTGCCTTGGGCTGAGGCAAGCAATAGTACTCAGAAAATGTTTTCTACACTGGAAGAAGCAAAATGACAGAGAGTCTGCTAAAGCCTCCAGAACCAGGAGAAAGTAGTGCTTAACCTGTGAAAGTTAGGCAAAAGCATCTAACCTACCATGAAGGATAAAAAGAACCTTTTCCCCATCTGGGAAGTATCTCTCTCTTATTTTCTTGCCCCCTCCCGGTTCTGCTACAGTCCAATTTGACTTCAGTGATTACTGTACTCTCTAGGGTGGAAGAAGGACCCTGTGTGTAACCCAATCAATTCTCCCAACTTTGCAGAGAGAGTAAATTAATAAACAGGAAAACGTAATCCCTCAGTTTCCCTAAACTGGGAACTCAGGGCAAGTAGAGCCTTTTTGCCTAGGCACAGGTGTAAGGGGTTTACAACTTTGAATGCCCTTCACCCTTACCTAGACCTGTGTGGGCCCATTTCAGCATAGTGGGACCTCAATAGTATAGTACAACAAGGTATATACCCGAAGTCTATTTTCAACTGCAACAGCTAAGGCAGTCTGACAGATTCATAATATTTGACATAGCCCTGACCATTATGCTAGGTCCTCACCTACCCATACCAAGAACCTGAGGACTAGCAGCTCCACTCACTCCACCTAGACACCAGAGACTAGGGTACAAGAATGGTGCCTTCCTGTACTTACAGCCAATGTATTCTTGCTGCAAAACTCACCCACCTATGCCTTCTAGGGAACAGGGACATGCTTTCCCCCAGGAGCTAAGGGGCAGCCTTAAGCCTCCTATCTTGCTTAGCACATAACTACCTACTGCATCCAGATATATCTGTGCTTACTCCAATCACTCCTATATGGCACAGCCTTTCTAGGACTACAGGAGCGAGCCCACACCACACACATGATGACTGACAACTTAGATACCTCACCTAAATCCACATAAGAAAAGCAAATGGACTCCTGAGCTCACATATCTAGTAATAACTCTAACCACCTGATGACAAGAGTTTCAAAGACTCCAGTAATCAAAGCAGCTCACATGACCTGCCTATTTTTGCATATCAAAACAAAAATAAAACAAGAAGCTAGGACACACTAAGAAAACATAAAATAAATAAAAATAACTTACTGAAAGCTTGGAGACACCAGGCAATATCACACTGCATACAGAGGCAGGCCATGATTGCTTCAGCTAGTAGCAAAAACAAAAAACCAAGGAACCTAACAAATAAACAGAACTTCTTGAGATTACTGGAGGCTGAATTCAAAAAGATTAATACACAGAGCTCTTTAGGAGACCAAGAAAAATGCAGACCAAACCAAGGAATACACTGACAAAGCAAGAGAGGAACTTAAAAAGATTATAAAAGAGAATAATGACAGACTTAACAAGATACAAGAATCCATCGAGAGTCAGCAAACAGAAATCCAAAAGATTAACAAAAAAGTTTCAGAACTAGACAAAACAATAGAATCGGAGGAGAATTGGGGCAATAAAAGCCAGAATTAGTGAGATTTAAGATAAAGCCCTTGACACCAATTTAACTGAGGAAAATTCAGATAATTTTTTTTAAATGAAGAAACTCTAAGGGTTATCTGGGACTCTGTCAAGAGGGAAATCTGACAGTGTACTGGTTAATAGCTATGGCTACTAACAAAAGGTTAGCAGATGAAATCTACTGGGCATGACTTGGAAACCCTATGGGACAGTTCTACTCTGTCCTTTAGGGTCACTGTGAGTTGGAATCAACTTGACAGCTATGAGTTTAAGTTTGTTTGTTTGGCTATCAAGGGGAATAACCTACGAGTGATTGGAACACCAGAATAGGGGAGGGAAAAACAGAAAATGCAAAGAGAACTATTAAAGATTTGTTGGCAGAAAACTTCTCTGATATCATTAAAGAAGAGAAGATACCTATCCAAGAAGCTGTTAGAAACCCACAGTGGGTAAATCCCAAAAGAAAGTCATGAAGACGTATTATGATCAAGCTTACTAAAACCAAAGATAAAGAAAGAATTTTAAGTGCTTCTATGGATAAATAAAAAGTCATCTACAAAGAACAGTCAATAAAATTAAACTGTGACTATTTAGCAGAAACCATGCAGGAAAGATGACAACGGAATGACATATATAAATACTTGAAGGAAAATAATCAACCCACCACAAATTATGTATCCAGCAACATTTTCTACCAAATATTATGGCAAAATTAGGGCATTCCCAGATAAACAGAAATTTAGGGAATTTGCAAAAATCAAACCAAAATTACAAGAAATACTAAAGGAGTCCTTTGAATAAATAAACTTAATAGCATCAGATAACATCCCAAAACAAGAACACAGGACAGAACTACCAGTTACCAACCCAGAATAAAGAATTCACAAAAATAAATCAAAGATAAAATATTGAAAACAGGAAAATAGTGATGTCAATATGTTAAAAATGACAACATTTTAAAAAATGGACTAAATAATGTAGTCATAGAACTTTGATATGGAGAAGGCGTCAAGGTGATATCAAGATATAAAAGATTGGTTTAAACTTTGAAAAGAAAAGAGGTAAATGTTAAGGTAACCACAAAGGAAACTAATAATCTTACACAAAAAAATAAAAAACACAAAAAACAAAAAGATTTAGCAAATACAAAATCAACAAAAATGAAAAAGATGAAAAAAATTGCATAAAGGTAAAGGACTCAGCACAAAAAGTTAAGCAGAATAAGTAAACTATCAACACCACAAAAAATGCTTTAAAATGATTGCACCAAACTCATGCCTACTAACAATTACGATGAATGTAAATGGGCAAAATACACCAATAAAGGATTGTGTGTGTTCCTTAAATCTTTTTTTATCCTATCTGGTATAGAAGAGATACACCTTAGACTCAAAGACACAAACAAACCAAGACTCAAAGAGTGGCACAAAAATATATCACACACACAAAAAATCAAAAAACAGCAAAAGTGGTATTATTAATCTCTGATAACAGTAGGCTTTCAAGCTAAATCTACTACCAAGGATAAGAATGGACACTGTATACTAGCTAAAGGGTCAATATACCAAGAAGACATAACCAAAATAGGTATTTACACACACAATTACAGGACTACAAAATATATAAAACAAACTTCAACAGCACTGAAAAGAAAAATAGACAGCTCCACAATACTAGTAGGTGACTTCAACACATCATTTTTGGTGAAAGACAACACATCCAGAAAAAAGCTCAATAAAGGCACAAAAGCTTGAAGTGCTACAGTCAACCACCTTTATCTCATAGACATATACAGAACACTCCACCCAGTAGCATCCAAGTATTCTTTCTTTTCCAGTGTTCATGGAACATACTCTAGAAGAGACCACATATTAGGCCACAAAGTAAGCCATGACAGAATCCAAAACATCAAAATATTACAAAAACGTCCTTTTTGACCATGAAAGCCCCAAGCCCATAGCTGTCGAGTTGATGTCAACTCACAGAGATTCTATTGGGCAGAGTAGAACTGATCCATAGAGTTTCCAAGGAGGGCCTGGCAGATTTGAACTACTGACCCTTTGATGAGCAAAAGTAGCACTTAACCATTACGCCACCAGGGCTTACCTTCTGACTACAGAGCCAAAAAAACCCAGAAATCAGAAATCAATAACAGAAATGGAAAGGAAAAAAATCAAATACACAGAAAGTCAACAACATCTTACTCAAAACTTCTGGATTATGTAAGAAACTGAGGACAGAATAAAGAAATTCACAGAATCAAATGAGAATGAAAATATATCCTATTAGAACCATGGGGCACAGCAAAAACAGTACTCAGAGGTCAATTTATAGCAATAAATGCATACATCCAAAAAGAAGAAATGGTCAAAATCAAAACATTAGTTGTGCAACTTGAACAACTAGAGAGAGAACAGCAAAAGATGCCATCGGGCATTAGAAAAAAAGCAAATAATAAAAATCAGAGCAGAAATAAATGAAACATGGAAGAGAAAAATAATGAAGGTTAACAAGACCAAAAGCTGTTTCTTTGAAAAGATCAGCAAAATTAGTACACGACTGGACAATCTGACAAAAGAAAAAGAGGGAGGAAGCAAATAACCCAAATAAGAATTGAAATGGATATCACAACAGATCTAACTAAAATTAAAAGAATCATAACAGAATGCTATGAAAAATTGTACTCCAACAAATTTGAAATCCTAGAGAAAATGGACAAATTTCTGGAAACACACTACCTACCTGAACTAATGCAAACAGAGGTAGAATAACTAAGTAAACTAATAGCAAAAGAAGAGATTGAAAAAGTAATTTAAAAACTCCCAACAAAAAAAGCCATGGCCCGAGTGGCTTCACTGGAGAATTCTACTAAGCTTTCAGAGAAGTTTTGTGTACAAAAACTAATTCAAAATGATCAAAGAACTGAATATACTACCAACGGTATTTTAGAGCATAGAAAAGATAGCATATCCCCAAACACATATTACGAAGCTGGGGTAACTGTGATACCAAAACCAGGTAAAGACACCACTGAAAAAGAAAGTTACATTCCTCATGAACAGAGACCAAAAAATCCTCAGTGAAATTCTAGCCAGTAGAATTCAATAACACATCAAAAAAATAATTCACCATGACCAAGCAAGATGTGTATAAGGTACACAAAGATGATTCAATATTAGAAAACCAATCAATGTAATCCATCACATAAATAAGACAAGAGATAAGAAACATCAATCTTATCAATTGATGAAGGAAAAAAAACATTTGACAAAGTCCAATACACATTCAGGATAAAAAGAAAAAACAACTCCCAGGAAAATAGGAATGGAAGGAAAATTCCTCAACATAATAAATGGCATTTATGCAAAGTTAAGAACCAACCATCATCTTAAATGGATGGACTCCAAAAGACTTCCCACTAAAAATGGGAACCAAGCAAAGATACCCTGTACCACTACTCTTATTCAGCATTGTCCTGGAGGATCTAGCTAGAGCAATCAGGCAAGAGAATGAAACAAAGGGCATCCAAGTTGGTAAGGAAAAAGTAAAAGTATCCCAACTTGCAAATTATATGATATCTTACACAGAATACCCAGAAGAATCCACAAGAAAACTACTGGAACTAATAGATTTCAAAAAGTACCAGGATTCAAGGCAAACATACAAAAATCAGTTGGATTCCTCTTCACCAACAAAAAGAACATCAAAGGGAAATCACTGAATCAATACTATTTACAGTAGCTCCCAAGAAGGTGAAATAGTTAGAAATAAATCTAGCCAGAGACATAAAAGTCCCATACAAAGAAAACTGCAAGACACTACTGCAAGAATCCAAAAGTGACCCACATAAATAGAGAAATATACCTTGCTCATGGATACTTTGCTCATGACATTGCGAAAATGTTAGTTTTACCCAAAGCATTCTACAGACACAGTGCAAGCCCAATCCGATTCGAACCACATTTTTGAATGATTTGGAGAAAAAAAATTACCAACTTCATGTTGAAAGGAAGGAAGCCCCAGATAAGTAAACAATTACTTAAGATGAAGAACAAAGGGGAAGTCCTCACATTACCTGATTTTAGGACCTATTATACCACCAAGGTAGTCAGAATAGCCTGTACAGGTACATAGACTAGTGGGACAGAAATAAGAATTCAAATGTAAACTCATTCACCTATGAGTAGCTCATATTTGACAAAGTCCCAGCATCTGTTAAACAAGGAAAAGATAATCATTTTACCAAATGGCATTGACATAATTGGATATCTTTCTGCAAAAAAAAAAAAGAAAAAAGAAAAAGAAACAAGACTCACACCTCACATTGTGTACAAAAACTAATTCAAAATAGATCAAAGAACTAAATATAAATCTAAAATGATGAAGATCATGGAAGCAAAAAACAGAGTTAACCCTAAAAGCCCTAGTGCACGGCATAAACAGAATACAAAACTTACCTAACAAGGCACAGACACCAGAAGAGAAAGTAGGTAACTAGGTGCTCCTAAAATCAAACACTTAACGTTCATCAAAAGACTTCACAAAAAGAGTAAAAAAGACAACCTACAGACTGGGAAAAAAAAATCAGTTTCAACAAATCTGAACAGGGCCTAATCTCTGAACTCTATCAGATTCTGTAAAATTTCAACAGCAAAAATACAAACAACCCAATTAAAAAATGGGCAAAGAATATGAACAAGCACTTCACCAAAGAAGACATTTGGGCAGTTAACAGATACATGAGGAAATGCCCATGATCCTCAGCCATTAGAGAAATGCAAGTCAAAACTGCAGTGAGATACCATCTCACTTCAATAAGGCTAGTATTAATCCACAATAATTGTTGGGGATTATGTAGGTGCCCAGCAAAGGATGAATGGATAAACAAATTATGAGGTATTCACATAATGGATTATCAAGTAGTGATAAAGAGCAGTGCTGAATCTGTGAAACACTTCACAATATGGATGAATGTGGAAGGCATCACGCTGAGTGAAAATAGTAGCAAAAGGATATATATTGCATGGAACGACTATTACAGGAACTCCAAAAAAGGTTTAAGCACAGAAAAAACATTCTTTGATGGTTACGAGGTTGCAGAAGTAGGATGAGAAAAATTCACTAACTAGACAGCAGACGGGAATTATTTCAGGTGAGGGAAGGACAGCAGACAATACAGGTGCATAACTGGACTAAAACAAAAGCTAGGAAGTTTTTTGAACATAAACACTTTGAGGGACGGAACAGCAGAAGCAGAGGTATGGAGACTACAGTTTCAGGGGACATCTAGGTCAATTGGCATAACAAAGTTTATTAAGAAAATGTTCTGTATCACACTTTGGTGGGTTTTGTCTGGGGTCTTAAGAGCTTGTGAGTGGCTATCTAAGATGCATCAATTGTTTCCAATCCACCTGGAGCAAAGGAGACTGAAGAACATTGAAGATGGAAGGAAAATATTAGTTCTAGAGACAAAAAGTCCACAAAAAGCAGAGACTCTATCATCCTGAGACCAGAAGAAATAAATAGTGCCTGGCTACCGCCAATGACTACCCTGACAGGCAACACAACAGGCAGTCCCTGATGGAGCCGGATAAACATGGAGTGCAGAACTCAAATTTCAGTAAAAAGACCAGACTTAATGGTCTAAGACTGGAGGAATCGTGGAAGACATGGCCCCCAGACTATCTGTTAACACCTAACTAAAACCATTCCCAAAGCCAACTCTTCTGACAAAGATTGGCATGGCTTATACAATATGAAATAATAATTGTGAAGAGTGTGCTTTGAGTATATACACAAGACTAAATGGGCCACACTTACCTGGAGATGAGATAGAAGGCAGAAAAGAATAAGAGCTGGTTGACTGGACAAGAAAAACCCAGGATGGAAAGGGAGACTGTAGTATCACATTATAGAGATTATAACTGGGGTCACATTACAGTATGAGTGTATGAGGTCTGACAGTTAAGTCTATGAACTTCATTGTTCTAAGTACTACAAACCTTACTGCTGAATACCACTACGGTCACCTTTGAAGTACCCCACTTGGGAAGCTATGCACCAATGCCAGCGGCTAGTTCACCTTCAAAGGAATGGTCATTGCACACAGTGGCAAGGTGGCAAGTTTGTGGATTTACAAGGACTGCCAGTTAAGTTCTCAAACTCACCCTAGAAAAAGTGATGCATATCTCATTGTGGAATGTCACCACGGTCACCTTTGAAGTACTCCCCTTAAGAAGCTATGTACCACCATTAGTGCCTAGTCTACCCTTCAAAGCAATTTTGGAATTCTTCCTGGAATGGCCATCAGTGCTATTGTCATATTATCCTTGATGTCCTGAATGTCATCAAAATGTCTTCCTTTGAATATTTCTTTTATCTTTGAGTGAGGAAAAAATTCATTGAGGGCCAGATCAGGTGAGTAGGGAGGGTGTTCCAATACAGTTATTTGTTTACTGGCTAAGAACTCCCTCATAGACAGTGCTGTGTGAGCTGACACATTGTCATGATACAACAGCCGTGAGTCATTGGTGAAAAGTTGAGGTAGTTTTCATCTAACTTTTTCGGGAAATTTTCAGCACTTCCAAACAATAGACTTGGTTAACTGTTTGTCCAGTTGGTACAAATTTTTGCAGTGTTTTTGTCAATTCTGCTCATTACTGGCTGCCCTGATCTCTCTTCATCAGTGATTCTCTTCCCTCAGAAAAGCATTTAATCCATTTATACAGTGCCATTTTCTTCATGATATTATCTGCATAAGCTTGGATTAACATGTCTCTGATTTCACTTCCACTCTTACCGAGTTAAGGAAGAACTTTAATGTTTCATTGTTGCTCTAATCAAGCTGCGACACTCTAGTGACAGCACACAAAAACACGTAACAACTATAATGGATGCCATTCAGCAAGACACCGTCACACATTGACACAAAAACAGCTGTGAGACACTGCTATACTAAGGTTATGAAACCTTACCAAGTTGTTTGTATAGTGAGGCCAAAATAAGTGCACAGTGATAAGTTCATGAACTTAATTGTCGAACCCCATATGTAGTGGTCCACATTCTAAGGACAAAAATAATTTTTAAAATTCATAAACTTTACTCAATATGTTTACCGTTAATAATATTGTTTGGGTTTACATGTATTGTAGACCAATTTGAGCATGAAAGAGTAAAATCGCTGTATTTTATTAATAAATTTTAAAATTATGTATTGTTAATATGGAATCCCTGAGTGGTGCAAACATTTAAGCTTTTGACTAGTAGCTGAAAGACTAGCGGTTCAAACCTGCCCAGAGAGACCTTGAAAGATAGGCCTGGCATTCTAACTTGAAAATCCTCTGGAGCAATTCTACTGTGTATACATGGGGTCACCATAATTTGGAAACTACTTGATTATAACTAACAGTGACAATATTGCTCATACATAAGAATCTGTACATTTATAGTACTACTGAAAGAGAGAGAGACTCTTCAAATGTGAAAATCACCATTTTTCGCCTTCCAGGGTAATAACTGATTCAGTTAAGGATCATCAATAGATGCTATGACCATTAAGTGAAAGGTAGCTGTGGAACAGGGTAGTTTCACAATGCCAAGGATTACTTACTACTTTTAAAGGCAAAACATGGCTTTATAATGGAAAGATCTGGCAGCAACCACCTTAGCTAAGTGATCAAACTTAGCATAATCATAAACCCAACCAAACCAAACTCACTGCCATTGAGTCAATTGTGATTCATAGTGACCCCATATAGAGTAGAACTGCACCATAGAGTTTTCAAGGATCACCTGGTAGATTTGAACTGTTGACCTTCTGGTTAGCAGAGGTAGCACTTACCCACTATGCCACCAGGGTTTCCAACATAACCATAAAAAAAAAACCAAACTCACTGCCATAGAGTCGATTCCGATTCATAGCGACCCTGTAGTACAGAGTAAACTACCCCATAGTTTCCAAGGAGTGCCTGGTAGATCCATACTGCTGACTTTTTGGTTAGTGGACATGGCTTTTAATCACTACACTACCAGGGTTTCCAACATAACCGTAGACAACCTAAAATTATCTGCCCCTTTATATGATACAATATAAAGTACACAAAAATACTGATGAATATTTACAAAGTATTCTCATCAAGTCTGTTTAGCTTGAATCTAATCCAGCCTAGACCTAACTTAAAGTCTATAGGGAAAACAAGAGGGAAAGAAGTTAAATGAGACCAAGAGGACTGATCAGACGAATACAAAATGTGGCACTCTTCAGTAATGCTAGCCAAGCCAACTACCGTCATAAAAAAAAAGAAATGAAAAGTCTTAAAGGAAACAGATGTAACAACTATATATTCAAACCCAGGGTATTTCTTGGTTTAAAACAGCCAAATAAGACATTCCTGTCACAACAGGGGAAATTGGAATATTGTATTATGTATTGATGCCATTTAGTGGCTTAAAACAACAAACATTTATTATTTCACAGATTCTATGAGTCATGAATTTCTGCGAGACTTAGTGGGTAGTTGTAACTCATGATCTCTCATCAAGATGTCAGCAAGGTTACATCCAGTCTTGAAGACTTGACTGGGACTGGAAAATTTGGTTCCAAGTTTACTCACATGGCTGTTGTTTGGAGGCCTCGATTCGTCAACATATGCCCTCTTCATAATTGTCCTCCCAACCTAGCAGCTAATTTCTTCCAAAATGAATGATCCAAAAATGCCAATGATCCAAGAGAGAGATCAAAGAGGAAAATCTAGTCTTTGAAGTTACACATTGTCACTTCTACTTCATCCTAGTCATTAGAAAAAAGTCACTAAGTCCAGCCCACACTTACAGGTAGAGAAATCAGGCTCTGCTTCTTGAATGGAGAGGTATCAAGGAGTTTGTAGACCTATTTTAAAACAACCATAAATACTGAGTGAAAACTAGAAGGTATTATGAAGTTATTGCTAATTTTCATAGGTAATATTATTTCCTGAGGTGTGATAATTGAAGAGATTGTCATTCTAAGGAGATGGGTATAGAAGAATTTAGGGCTAAAGTGTCATAATATCAAATTGGAGAAGAGATAAAGCAAACATGTTAGCACTTGTTGAATATCAAAAGAGAGTATATGGGTGTTCATTGAATCATTCTATCAATGTTTTTCTACGCTTAAAATATTTATAGTAAAAAAATGAAAGGAGAAAAGAATTGGACATTAAGTATGTACAAAGCATTGTGCCCAATACAGTTCAAATGTTGAGGGTGGGAAGGAGATACTGAAGACAAATACAAATTAGGCAGCAGACATAGACCCCTGTACTAAAAAGTTTGTTGTTGTTAGTTATCTTCAAGTTTGCTCCAACTCATGATGGTCATATGTACTTCAGAATGAAACACTGGTCAGTGTTATACCTTCTTCACAATTGTTAGTATGCTTGAGTCCATGGTTGTGGTCATTGTGTATTTTGAGCACCTTCCAACATAAAGGGCTCATCTTCCAGCAATATATAGGAAAATGTTCTGTTATGATCCATTGGGTTTTCACTAACTTTGGGAAGTGGATTGCCAGGCCTTTCTTCCTAGTCTGCCTTAGTGTGGAAGCAGTGCTGAAACCTGTCTGCTACAGGTGACTTTGCTGGTATTTCAAATACCGGTGACACAGCTTTCAGCATCATAGCAACACACTATCCACCATGATATTGTTAGGGAAAAACTTTTGTAAGAAAATCTTTGGTCAGAAAAACAAAGAGTCTCTTAGCAAACTTCCTTCTCGAGCACTGGGCCATGCATTCCTGATGAGCAAACTTTCTTCTCGAGCACTGGGCCATGCATTCCTGATTGTTGAAACTGCCCCTGACGAAAGAGGAAAGGGCCATACATTCCTGACTGTTGAACGAAAACGGGAAGGGCCACTTCCCTAACCACAAGAACTAGTTTTAGAAACAACAGGACAATATAGAACCAATCCCCCTTCAGAGTTCCAGGAACTTACCCAGAAAGGCTGGTTTCGGGAATAACAAGAAGGAACTTACCCAAAAAGGCTGGTTTTGGGAATAACAAGAAGGAACTTACCCAAAAAGGCTAGTTTCAGAAATACCAGGAAGTAAATGCACCCGAAATATCCGCCCCGAGCTAATACAAACCAACCCCACGCGGAACCTTCCCCAACCCCACCTCCCCCAAGAATGTAAGACCCTGCCTTTATATACTCTGTACTTTTCTTGTTCGGGGCCCATTCCCTCTACTCTGACAAGAGTATGGATTGAGCCCCAGCGCGCTGGAATAAAAGCCTCTTGCTGTTGCATCAAGCTGCAGACTTCGTGACTGACTGGGGTTACGCCGTCACCTGTGACTTGAGGAGGGGTCTCCTCTGTTGGGGGTCCTTTCAATATGACAAGCAGGTGGTAGATCCAAAAAGTCAGAGATAGTGAATTAAAGGTAAAGGGTTGATGGTTGGTTGAGATGGTGGGTTGCATAGAGGAAAGGGGAAAACTGAAGGAAAGTGAGAGGAGATGTCAATTTAGAGATGGAATACGGAAATAGCAATCATCAATTTGCAAAATTGTACCCCATAACAAAGGCTACTTAAAAATTCCAGTTTGTTGAAACTTTGAGTAGAGAGCCATTTGTATAACCTAAAATTATCTTTCTGGACATTACATATTTACACCAAAGAGCAAAATTTAGCGACTTTGAGTTGACGAATCTGAAGGATGCCAGCTTTAACAAATGATCAAACTTTAACATCATAAAAAATAAGACATACATTATCATGTACATATAGACATACAAAAACACATACACACATACAGAGAAATAGATGAGATGAAATGTAAATGCTGGTTATTCTTTGTAAGGAGTATATGAGAGATCCCTATACTGTTGGAGTTTGAAATTACCTCAAAGCAAAAAGTTACCCCCAACAAATCCTACCTTCTTAGCACGTGCAACATTAGTATGTCATGTGGAAGGACTGCTATCCTCACTCAGATATTCTCCTGGATGCTAGTACTCTGTCACTAAAAGACAAAGGAGGGTCCTATCCTGAATAAACAAATTAATCCTTTAATGTGTGAGAACATACTATTTGTAAAATCAAAACATTCCTAGGTTTTGCCTTTAAGAATCACAAGTACTTTAACTTCACAAAACAAATGGATGCTGCTTTAGATGCAAAGTGACAAATACTAAGGTCAAGCTCTTGCTTGTTGACTGGTCCTTGGAGCAGGGAGGGAGCTCTGGTTAAGTGCTCTGCTGCTAAGAAAAAGGTCAGCAGTTCCAGTTCACCAGCCCCTCCTTGGTAACCCTATGAGGCAGCTCTGCTCTTTCCTGTAAGATCTCTGAGTAGAAGCTCAGGGTAAAAGGTTTGGGTTTGGGGGTTTGGAGCAGGAAGGAGTCTGATTCATGCATTCAAGCTGTCAAACATGACACCTTGTATCTTCCCACAGAGAAGTAAGACCCTAAAGGGAGAAGAGGGAACACAAGTAAAGCATCAGGCAGAGGCGTTCCCTTGAATAAAACAGAGTGAGTAGGAAGCTGCAGCCCCTCTCACTAGGGCTAGCAGCATTAGGCCTTTACAGTCACCTCATTAACACATCCTGGAGAAGAGTTGGTTGTATAGAACTGTTTCCCAGAAAAATGGATTATTTAGTCCCTCTAAAATTAAGAAATGCTGCCCCCAGAAAGCCCCAGGTTTCTTGTTGACATCTACTTAAAACTTCATATATGCTAGCAACAATGTTCAGTCACCACTATTTTCACTAAGAAAATTAAAATACTGATACTAAACTATACTATTTCTTCATTTGACAATGTACCCAGTGAAGAGAAGATGTAATATTGGATTCAATATGCAGACTTCTAGAAACATTACTAAAATACCTAATAGCTTCTTCAAAAACTGCGATGTATCACAAGGCAAATTTTAAAAAAAATTCAATTAATGGAATTCGTGTTTTTATTTTTTCTTTCTTATTTTAAATAGCACAACTAACAGAGATTACTTTAATAGAGAATATGAGATGACATTGGCTTTGATCCCTGAACTGCTGTTTCTTTAGGGCCATAAAGCTACGTTTATTTCCTAGTAGCCTATATTTCACAGGAAGGAAGGAAACTGATATTTATTGGAAGCCTATTGTGTGTCAGGCATTGAATCATTTCATTTAATCCAGAGTTCAGTCCATTCCAAACTTTAAGAAAAAAAATACAAAACACTGAAGTGTTTTATTAGAAAAGAATGAAGTCAGTGCCATTTTTTTTTCTATGACTAAAATTTATGGGCCCATACATTCAGATATGATTTTAGTTTTTCACACATGTTCCCAGACATCTAAGGATTCATGTTCCCCTTGGTTATTACTGTCAGTAAGAATTTCTGACTTCTGGCCAACATGGCACTGTAGACACAAGTACCACAAACCCCTCCACAGCAAAGTCCTGAAAAACTAAGTAATAGCAGAGACAAACATCAATTCTGGAACCCAAAGATACAGAACTCAGCCAAACACCAAAAGGAATAAGAAACTGACAGAGAACAGAGAGTGAGAAGAGATAGGAAGAGTTCACCTATAAGCTAACACAGCATGAATTCGCCTTCTTGGAATCCTTTTAGAGATCAGCAGACAGGGAGCACAGGAAAGCAGCTTCATGGAAATCCCAGCAGGAGACAAAGCACAGGGTAAAGAGCGATACATGATTTCCCATCCCCATCCTTTCCTAGATGCCCTACCCTTGTTGCTTCCTGGCTGAGTTGGCTCCACTAGCCAGGAAGTGCAGCATCTGTGTCACTTGGGTTCACTTGATCCACATCAGAAATGGGAGGACAGGAAATACTGGAAAGCATCTTCTCAAACCTCACAGTAGGACACAGATCACCTAATAACCACAGGTATTCCCTTTCCTGCCCTCCTTGGCCTCCTGTATACCTGCTTGCAGTCTCTTAGCCAGGAAGCAACTGCTTCCACCCTGACCACTTGGATTCCCCACTCCACACTGACCAGCTCCCTGAGCACCATTTGCTTGTAGCTGGTGTTGCTGTTTTTCTGTTTATTTTGGCTTATTCTATGTCTCCCACTGATTTCTCTTCTTACTCTTGGACACATGTGGCATTCTTGCTTCTTCGTTATTGGTTTCAAATATTTTATTGTGCTTTAATAGAAACTTTAAAATCCAAATCAATTTGCCATACAAAACCCCCACTCAATCAAATATGCAATTACAGTTGCTCTTTACTCCCCACCCCCACCCCCAGCCATGACAACACATTCTTCCTTTACATGCTGTACTTTCCATATCCGTTCAACCAACTCCTGTACCTCTCCAATCTCTCATTTCACCTCTGGACAAGAGCTGCTCAGACAGTTTCAAGTGTATTTTAAGCTAAGAAGCATATTCTTTGCCAGCATTTCTATATGTCTTGTAGTCCAGCCAATCTTTGTCTGAAGAGTTGGCTTCTACACTAGTTTCAGGTCTGGGATAAAAGAAAGGCCAGGGAGCATGTCCTCAGGGTACCTCCCAGTCTGACAGACCATCAAGTATGGTATTTTAATATAGTTCTAGTTTTGCACACCCATTTTTCTCCTGGTACATCAGGGACTTTATGTTGTATTATCTGTCAGGGCAGTCATTGGTGGTGGCCAGGCACCATCTACTTCTTCTGGTCTTGTGTTGACATAATCTCTGAATCATATGGCACCTTCTGTCTGCTGGGCTCATATTTTCTTCATATCTTTGATATACTTCATTCTCCTCTGCTGCAGGTGGATTGCAATCAATTGATGCTACTTAGGTTGTAGCTTGCTAGCTATTAAGGCATCAGATGCCACTCACTAAAGTGGTATGCAGACTATTTTCTTTAAAAAAAATAGTTTACCCAATTAGCTTAGATGTCCCCTAAAACCGTAATCCTCAAACCCTTGTTCCTGCTATTCTTTCCTTCAAAATATTGGCTTGTATATAGAAAACATTTTAGCTTTAGATGTAGTCCAGGTATGTGAACCTCCCTTCTATTACATGCCGTCATTTCCTTCACCTAACTAAATTCTTATATACTATCTAATCTATGAATAACCCTCTCCCTCCCTCCCCACACTTGTAATCATAAAAAATTATTTTCTTCTATACTATAGGGTCTCTCTGAGTCGGAACCAACTCAATGGCACCTAACAACAATGACATGCTTAAACCATTTTTTAACTCCTTATAATAATGGTATCATATTATCTTCTTTTTTTTTGGCGGGGAATCTGGGGTTTTCTTTTTTAAATTTTTTTTATTTAATATTACTGAGTGAAAATGTACACTAAAAGACCTCAACTGATGGTCCAGCAGCTTTGGGGTTCCGCTGGGAGCATGGCCCCTGGCCCTGATGCTGCCCTTGCCCATAAATCATAACGAAGCTCCACTCTTCGGACACAAATGGATTGGACTTGGTCATATTTCTTCTATTGCAAATAATTTCACTTAGAATAATGTCTTCCAGATGACTTCATGTTATGAAATGTTTCCTAAGATCATCATTGTTCTTTATTATGGCATAGTATTCCATTGCGTCAATATATCATAGTTTGTTTATCCATTTACCTGTTGATGGGCACCTAGGTTGAGTCCACCTTTCTGTTATGGCGGACAGTGCTGCAATAAACATTAGTGTGCATTTATCTATTTGGGTGACAGCCCTTATTTCTCTAGGATATATTCTAATCAGTGGGATTGCTAGATCATAAGGTATTTTTATTTCTAGCTTTTTAAGAAAGTGTCAAATTGATTTCCAAAGTGGTTGTACCATTTTACATTCCCACCAGCAGTGCAGAAGTGTTTCAGTCTCTCCACAACCTCCCAACATTTATTACTTAATTTTTTTATTATGATTAAGTGAAAGTTTACAATCCAAGGAAATATGACATATAAAACCCTGAGCACCTGCCTCTATGTAACTCTTATCTGTTCTCCTCACTGTGTAACAGCACACTCTTCTTTTCCACTCTTTACTTCTGGTATCCATTCAACCAACAATTGTCCCCATCCTCTCCACCCTTTTCTCTTCCCTCTACAAAGAAACTAGTAGGACAGACTGATACATATATTTAACCATCTCTCTGTGTCCCCAAGTCCATTCCATTCTTCATCTGAAGTGTTGGCTTCAGTACTGGTTTCAGCTCTAGGTTAGTAGTAAGTCCAGGGCCCATGTTTTCAGGGGACCCTCAAGGTTGTTGCCAATCAAGTCTGGCTTTTTAATAGAATTCTAGATCTGCACATCTCTTTCTCTCATGCTACCCAAGGGGCTCTCGGTTGTATTAAACATCAGGGCTGTCTTTGGTGGTGGCCGGGCACTATCTAGTTCTGTTCTCCTGCTGATGTAGTCTCCCAGTCATATGGGTCCTTCTGTCTCTTGGTCTCATTTTTCCTCGTATCTTTGATGTTCTCAGTTGTCATCTGTTCCAGGTGTGTTGGGACCAATTGATGTCCCTCAGATTGCAGCTTCCTGGCTTTTAAGACCCCAGGAGCCACTTACCAATATGGGATGCAGAACACGTCTGTTGAAAAAGACTAGTTATGTCAATGTCCCTTGATGTCCCCTGAAAACATGGTCTCCAGGCCCCCATCGCTCCTACTCTGTCCTTTGAAATGTTGGGCTGAATTTAGAAAACCTTATCGCTTATGGTATAGTCCAGTTATACTGATCTGCCTTCTACTGTGTGTTGGCACTCCCTTCACCTAACCAAATTCCTATTGATTATCTAATCTATGAACACCCCTGTCACTCTGTCCCTGTTCCTGTAGCCATCAAAGAGTATTTTCTTCTGTGTATAAGTTTTTTCTTAAGCCTTTATAATAGAAGTCTCACACAATATTTGTCCTTCTGCAGCTGAGTGATTTCACTCAGCATGATGTTTTCCAGTTGATTCAAGGTTATGAGATATTTCATAAAAGCATCACTGTTCTTTATTAGTGTATAGTGTTCCATTGCATATATATACCATACTTTGTTTATCCATTCATGTGCTGCCATAAACATTCCTATGCATGTATCTGTTCTTGCGACAGCCATTATTTCTGTAGGATATGTTCCAAGCAGTAAGATTTCTGGATCATATGATATTTCTATCTTTTTAAGAAAGTGCCAAATTGCTTTCCAAAGAGATTGTACCGTTTTACATTCCCACCAGCAGCGTAGAAGAGTTCCAATCTCTCCACAGCCACTCCAACATTTGTTGTTTTGTGTTTTTTGGATTAGTGCCAACTTTGTTGGGGTGAGATGGTATCTAATTGTAATTTTGATCTGGATTTCTCTAATGGTTAATGATTATGAGCATGTCCCCATATGTCTTTTGCTGCTTGGATGTCTTCTTTGGAAAAATGTCGGCCCATATCCTTTCCCCATTGCCAGTGAGTCTGGTCTGACTCATAGAGACCCTAGAGATCAGAGTAGAACCACCCCTTAAAGTTTCCATATCCTTTACTCATTATTTAATTAGGTTATATTTTCTTTTTATTGTTGATATTTTGCCATACCTTGTAGATTATGAAAATTAGATGTCAATCAGATACGTGACTGCCAAATATTTTTTCCCAGTCTGTAAGCAGTCTTTTTACTTTCTTGATAAAGTCTTTGGATGAGCATAAGTGTTTGATTTTTAGTAGTTCCCATTTATCTATTTTCTTTTCTGCTGTTTACACACTGTTAGTAATATTTTGTAGTCTATTTAAGCTGTGTATTAGAGCCTGCTGTGTTGTCCCTATGTTTTCTTCCATAATCGTTATCATTTTAGATTTGACCCATTTTGAGTTAGTTTTTGTGTAAGGTGTGACATGGTCTTGTTTCAGTTTTTTGCAGATGGATATCCAATTTTGCCAACAACATTTGTTAAAGAGACTGTTTTTCGCCCCAGTTCACAGCCTTTGGGCCTTTGTCAAATATCAGCTGTTCATAAGTGGATGGTGCTATTTCTGGATTACCTATTCTGCTCCATTGGTCTATATATCACTTTATGTACCAGCACCAGGTTGTTTTGACCACCCTGATAACGTGACAGTAGTGTGAGGCCTCCCACTCTTTCCCTGTTCTTCAGTGGAGGTTTACTTATCGAGGGTTTTTTCCCTTTGAAAACAAAGTTGGTGATTTGTTTCTCCACTTCAGTAAAAAATGACATTGGAATTTGTATTGGGATTGCATTTTATATACAGATTGCTTTGCATGGAATAGACATTTTCACAATGAGCAAGATAGGTTTCTCCACTTACGTAAGTCTCGTATTAGTTTCTTGCAGTAGGGTATTGTAATTTCTTTGTATGGGTCTCTTAACATCTCTGGTTAGATTTATTCCTAGGTGTTTCATTTCTTGGGGGCTATAGTAAATGACATTGATTTGGTGGTTTCCTCTTTGATGATCTCTTTGTTGGTGTAAAGGAATCTTACTGGTGTATTTATGTTTATCTAATATCCTGATACTTTGCTGAACTCTTCTATTAGTTCCAGTAGTTTGTTTATGGACTCGATGGCACTTGGCTCGGCTTAGGGTTTTCTGTGTATAAGATCATATTGTCTGCAAATAGAGACACTTTCACTTCTTCTTAACTGATGAGGATGTGCTTTATTTCTTTATCTTGTCTGATTGCTCTGGTGAGAACCTCTAGTACGATGTTGAATAAAAGTGATGGCAATGGACATCCTTGTCTGATTCCTGTTCTCAGGGAGAATTATTTTATTCTCTCTCTATTCAGGATGGTTTTGGTTGTTGGTTTTGCATAGATGCCTCTCATTATGTTGAGGAATTTCCCTTCTATTCCTTTACTGTTGAGAGTTTTTAACATGAACTGGTGTTAGCTTCTCTGCATTAATTGATAAAATCAAGTGATTCTTATCTTTTGTTTTGTTAATATATGCTAGCCAAGCCAAGTGCCATCGAGTTGGATCTGACTCATGGCGACCCTTAATAAATAGGACTACATTAATTGGTTTTTTGTTGTTGTTGTCAAACTCACCCTGCATCCCTGATATGAATCCTACTTGCTCATGGTGAATTATTATTATTTTTTTTTATATGTTGCTGAATTCTATTGCCCAGGATTTTGTTCAAGATTTTTGCATCACGTTCATGAGATATTGGTCTAGCTAATGTTCTTTTTTTGTGCTATCTTTACCCAGCTTTTGTATGAGGGTTATACTGGCTTCATAGAATGAATTTGGGAGTGTTCCAAGCATTTCTATGTTGTGGAATAGCTTCAGTAGTATTGGTATTAATACTTCTTTAAAAGTTTGGTAGAATTCTCTAGTGAAACCATCTGAGCCAGGACTTTTTTGGTTGGTAGTTTTTTTAATTACTTTTTCAATCACTTTTTTTGTGCTGGATTTATCAAGTTGTTCTACTTCTGTTTGTGATAGTTTTTGTAGGTAATGTGATTTTAGAAATTTGTCTATGTCTTCTAGGTTTTCAAATATATTAGAGTACAGTTTTTCATAGTATTCTGTTAGGATTCCTTTAATTTAAGCTGGGTTTCTTGCGACATCACCCCTCTCATTTCTTATTTGAGTTATTTGTTTCCTCTCCTGTTTTTCTTTCTTAAGTGTGGCCAGTGGTTTATCGATTTTGTTGATCTTTCAAAAAAAAACAACTTTTGCTTTTGTTAATTTTTTCATTTGTTCTTCTATTCTCTAATTCATTTAGTTTTGCTCTAATTTTTATTATCTATTTTCTTCTGGTGCCTGAGGGGTTCTTTTGTTGTTCTCTTTCTATTTGTTTGAGTTGTAGTGTTAATTCCTTGGTTTGGGCCCTTTTTTTCATTTTAGATGTGTGTATCTATTGAGATAAATTGACCTCTGAACACTACTTTGACTGTATCCCATAGGCTCTGGTACAATATGTTTTCATTCTCATTTTATTCCACGAATTTCTTCATTGCATCCTTGAATTCTTCTGTAACCCATGGATTCTTGAGCAAGGTGTTGTTTGGTTTCCATGAGTTTGAGTTTCTACTCATGTTTTTTCTGCTATTGATTTCAACTCTTACGGCTTTATATTCTGAGGAGATGCTTTGCAATATTTCAATTTTTTTAGATTGTTTTGAGACTTGCTTCATGGCCTAATAAGTGTCTATTCTGAGAATGTTTTATGTGCACTGGAAAAGATAGCACATT
This sequence comes from Heterohyrax brucei, assembly GCA_028571685.1. Taxonomy (NCBI): domain Eukaryota; kingdom Metazoa; phylum Chordata; class Mammalia; order Hyracoidea; family Procaviidae; genus Heterohyrax; species Heterohyrax brucei. The sequence continues at coordinate 66,100,131 of CM053166.1, forward strand.
TTTCTGCTGTTGGATGGATAGTTCTATATACATCTATGAGGTTGAGTTGGTTGATTGTCACAATAAGATCTTCCATATCTTTACTGGGCTCTATTCTGGATAGTCTGTCCATTACCGAACGTGAAGTGTTGAAGTTTTCTACCATTATTGTGAAATGATCTATCTCACTTTTCAGTGTTGTCAGCATTTGTTCAGTGTATGTAGAAATTCTGATATTGAGCGTGTAAACATTTAATATTGTTATATCCTCTGTATGTATTGAAACTTTAAGCAATAGTGACCATCCACGTCCACAATCATGGATTTTGCTTTAAAGTCTATTTTATCTGAAATTAATATTGCCACTCCTGCTCTTCTTTGCGTGTTGTTAGCTCAGTATATATTTTTCCATCTTTTGCTTTACAGTTTGTTCATATCTTTGAGTCTAAGGTATGTTTCTTGTAAGCAACATATAGACGGGTCATGTTTTTTTGATCCAACCTCTTACTCTCTATTTCTTCATTGGTGTATTTAATCCATTTACATTCAGTGTCATTATTGATAGGTATAAATTTAGTGCTGTCATTTTGGTGCCTGTATTTGTGTATAGTTGACAGATTCTTTCAACTACTTAATATTCTGTCTTGAGTCATTTTTCTTTATGGGTTTTCTTTTCATCCTTCTCAATGTTAGTTTTGCATCTCATGAGACTTCTAGATTGTATTTTTTGTTTTGATGTTTAGTACTGTTAGTTTGCTTTTTGGCTACCCCACTGTTCCTCCCTAATGTTCTAAGTTTAAACCAGTCTTTAACTTATTTGTATATCCTTGACTTCCTCTCCATCTGAAAGTTTTGTGAATGCATTAATATGTCTTTCTTTTTAGTATAATGTCTTCATAATTTACATAATGAGAACTCTATTTCCCTAATTTTAATATTATAGCTTTGATTGAGCTTTGTGACTTCCCTAACCAAGTAGGACTCTGGAGGCTCTGTCCTGCATTGCATCCTTGAGTATATGTCTGATGTCATTGATTTTTTAATTGAAGAATTTCCTTCAGTATTTCTTGTAAATTTGGTTCAGTTTTTGCAAAGTCTCTAACCTTCTCTTTACGTGGGAATGTCCTAATTTCACCATGATATTTGAGAGACAGTTTTGCAGGATATATAATTCTTGGTTAGAAGTTTTTGTTTCTTCAAGTCTTTGTATGTGTCATCCCATTGCCTTCTTGCCAACATGCTTTTGGCAGAATAATAGGAGCTCAAGAAAAAAAAGATGCATTGCGAAAATCTTCTACAAAGGACCTCTTTAAAGTATTGAAAAGTAAAAATGTCACTCTGAAGAATAAGGTGTGCCTGCCCAAGGCCATGGTATTTTCAACTGCATCATATGCATGCAAAAGTTGGACAATAAATAAGGAAGACAGAAGAACTGATGCCTTTGAATTGTGGTATTGGAGAAGAATATTGAATGTACCATGGACTGCCAAAAGAACAAACAGATCTGGAAGAAGTACAACCAGAATGTTCCTTGCAAGTAAAAACGGCAAGACTGCATCTTACATATTTTGGACATGTCAGCCATGAGTCAGATCCGACTCGATGGCATTTGGCTTGGCTGGCCGGAGAGATCAGTCTCTGGAGAAGAAGGAGGGTCAGCAAAAAAGAGAAAGACCCACTACAAGATGGACTGACACAGTGGCTGCAATGATGGGCGTAACCAGAAAAATGATTGTGGACACAGAACTAGACCAGACAGTGTTTTGTCCTGTTGTGCATAGAGTCGCTGAATTGGAACAGACTCAACAACACTTAACAAGAAGAACTATCAGAGCTCAGTCTAAAGGATTCTCCTTTGTAAGTTAGTTTTGACTTAAGCCTAGCTGCCTTTAAGAGCCTCTCCTTATGTTTTGTTTTGTTAAGCTTGGTTATAATATGACTTGCTGTCTTTCTTTTGGGATCTACTTTTTGTGGAGTTTGATGAGCATCTTGTTTGGATAACTTCTTTCATGATGTCAGGAAAGTTTTCTGTCAGCAACTATCCAACAATTCTCTCTGTAGTTTCTGTTATCCTTCCCTGTTCTGGTACTCCAATCATTCATATATTTTTCCTCTTGGTAGAGTCCCGCATAACTCTTAATGATTCTTCATTGTTTTATCTGATTTTTCCTTATGAATGCTGGTGTCAGTTGCTTTATATTCAGTCTCACTAATTCTGCATTGCATTTCCTCAATCCTGCTCTTTCAATTTTCTATTGAATTGTCTAACTCTGTGATGTTATTATTATTCTGCTGAATTGCAGATTGTTCTAGCAATTCACATAACTTTTTAATTTTTAATTTTGTTTTGCTACACCTTCTCTAATCTCCATCCTAAGATCTAGAAGGGCTATATGCCTAATTGTTTTGCATTCTGCCTCTGACAATTTCAGGAGGACTTCTTCACCCAAGAAATGTTCTGATTCTTTATTTTAGGAGCTTCCTGGAGCCATGGTGGTCTGCTTCTTCAAGTGGTTAGAGATTCATTGTTATCTCTGAGCCATCAGAAAGCTAGAGTGATTTAATTGTTAGGTTATTGCGATCTAACATATATATGTATACCCAAACATATTTTAATTTGATTTTGACTGTCCAAGTAGTCTAATCCTTTGAGCTAGAGTGGCTATTGGAACCTTAGTAATGCTGATGTCCTATCACTCAATGGGTGGTGTGACGACTGCACTGAGACATGTAGTAGGAATTGCTGGTTCAGGGGAGCCAGTAGAACTCTTGCTCCAGCTATTCATTTGTTTCTTTCCCCAGGTCTTGGAGTAAAGCTCTGGGCACATGCATAAAATATCCTATTACTGGCCCAGGTAGTGCTCTAAAATTTTCAGGTGTAGAGCAGAGAATGGATGAGGAAATGGTGGGTTATAGTGAAGGTAGTCTGTGCATAGGAAAAGTCTGAGTCGTGAAAACTGACCTTTTCCTGTGAGCCTGTAGGTGTAGCAACTCATAGCTCCAAGGAACCAGTGCAGTTGTCTTTTACCCCTTTCATTGGAAACTCTGGTGGCATAGTGGGTTAAGTGCTACATCTGCTTACCTAAAGGTTCGCAGTTCAAATTCACCAGGTGCTCCTTGGAAACTCTATGGGACAGTTCTACTCTAACCTCTAGAATTGCTATGAGTTGCATCCAACTCAACGACAGTGGTATTTTTGTTTGTTTCCCTCTCCAAGCACAGGAGAAAAAGCTCAGGGTACACAAGTAAACTGTACCACTTCATCCTGAGTAGTGCACCAGCCTCCAGTGTAGAATAGAGAAAGTAGGTGATAAAGGCTGGGTGTCATGGGTTGAACTGTGTTCCCTAAAAAGTCTATAACAATTTGGCTAGGCTGTAATTTCTGTATTGTGTGATGTTCCTCCATGTTAGAATTCTTGCTTCTATGTTGTTAATGAGGGTGGATAGGCAGCATTTGTGTTGGTAGAGTGAGATTCAATGTGTAAGTTTGTTTTGTACCTTGAAGACAGTCTCTTGAGATATAAAGGAAAGAAGCTAGGAGAGGCGTCTGTGGACTTCATACCACCAAAAAACAGTCCCAAGAGCTGAGTGCATTCTTTGGAAAGGACTGGGGTTCCTGTGCCTCAGAAGTCTCCAGTCCAGGGGAAGATTTTTGACAAGGACATTCCTTTAGTGCCAGCAGAAATAACCTTCTTCTGGAGCTGACACCCTAAATTTGGACCTTTAACCTACTAGACTGTGACAAAATAAAATTTCTCCTTTTTAAGCCATCCACTTATGGTATTTCTGTTAAAACACCATTACCTGACGAAAACACTGGTGACAGGGAAGGAAATCAGCACATAGGAAAGAATTGAGCCCTAAGAAATCACAACCACTTCAACTTGAGATGATAGCTAGAATTTGCCTAGGGCTCTAGACCACAACTCTGGGGAGGCAGCAGAGATTTTCTTCTGCACTTCCCTTTGTTTCTCTCTCTGTGACTGTGAGAAAGGCTCAAGGCACATACATAAAATTCTACTTCCGGTTGAGGTAGTGCACCAGAATACAGCTTCCAGTGTAGTTCAGAGAAGTGGGGGAGGACACTGTTTCACTCAGCTGCCAGCCACTGCTTCACTCTCCGGATGCAGTCATTTCAAGCTCAGACTCCTAGGTGACAGAGACCCTCTCCGGTCAGGCGCCTCTGCTCAGCATAGCAGCTGGCTCCAGCCATGCTCCCAGGGGCAGCAGTCCCAGTCATAGCCTCGCAGCTGACAAAGATGGCTCTCACACTTGATCTGCCACTCCACAGCTGTGTCAGCAGAAGTGAGACCTTTTGCATGGATTTGCCTCTGACAAAGTCGGTTATTCCCCTTTCTATTACCCAGTCTGATCTCACAACTTTCTGCCTAATCTTGGGGCTCCTAGAATGTCCTTTTTGTTCTGTTCAGCTGTTTTCCAAGGCTTTAGTTGTTAAAGGGATCAGAAGAGACGTGTGTCTGGTCCACCATCTTGGTCCTGCCTCCCAACATTTATTATTTTGTATTTTTTGGATTAATTCCAGCCTTGTTGGGGTGAGATGGTAGCTCATTGTAGTTTTGGTTTGGATTTCTCTGATGGCTAATGATTGTGAGTATTTCCTCATACATCTGTTAGATGCCTGGATGTCTTCTTCGGTGAAGTACTTGCTCACATCCTTTGCCCATCTTGTAATTGGGTCATTTATCTGTTTCTTGTTGAGAGTTTGCAGTATCTTGAAGATTATGGAGATTAGACACTGATCAGATTCATGGTAGCCAAAAATTCTTTCCCAATCTGTAGGTAGTGTTTTCACACTTTTGATGAAGCCTTTGGATGAGCATAAGTGTTTGATTTTTAGGAGTTCCCAGTAATCTATTTTCTCTTCTGGTGTTTGTGCATTGTTAGTAATACTTTGTAGTCTGTTTATGCCATGTATAGGGATCCCAGCATTGTCCTTATGTTTTCTTCCATGATCTTCATTGTTTTAGATTTTATATTTAAGTCTTTGATCCATTTTGAGTTAGTTTTTGTGCATGGTTTGAGATACAGCTTTTGTATCATTTTTGTGCAGATGGATATCTAGTAATCCCAACACCATTTGTTAAAGAGATCATCTTTTTCCCAGTTTATGAACTTTGTATCTTTGTCGAATATCAGCTGCTCATAGGTGGCTATCTGAATTCTCAGTTCTGTTCCATTGATCTATGTTTTTTGTTCTTTGTTTCTTTTTGCCAGTACCAGGCTGTTTTGGCTACCATGGAAGTGTAATAGTTTCTAAGGTCGGGTACAGTGAACCTTCTCACTTTGTTCTTATTCAGTAGTGCTTTGCTTATTCAGGGCTTTTTCCCTTTCCACATAAAGTTGGTGATTTGTTTCTCCACCTCATTAAAAAATGTCATCAGAAATTGTATTGGGATTGTATCATACGTATAGACCGTTTTGAGTAGAATAGACATTGTCATGATGTTAAGTCTTCCTATGCATGATCAAGGCAGGCTACCTCACTGTGTAGGCCTCTTTAGCATCGTTGCAGTGGAATTCTTGTAATTCTCTTTGTGTTGGTCTTTTATATTTATTATTATGCATTTTATCTTCTTAGGGTGCTATTGTAAATGATATTGATTTTGTGATTTTCTCTTTGGTGGTGTCTTTGTTGGTGTAAAGGAATCTGACTAATTTATGTACGTTTATCTTCTATCTTGATACTTTACTGAACTCTTCTATTAGTTACAGTAGTTTTTTGGTGGATTCTCTAGTGTTTTCTGTGTATAAGATCATATCATCTGCAAATAGAGATACTTTTAATTCTTCCTTACTAGTTTAGTTGTTCTTTACTTCTGTATCTTGTCTAATTTCTCTGGCTAGAACCTCCAGGATAATGGTGAATAAGAGTGGTGACAATGGTCATTCTTGTCTGGTTCTTGTTCTCAAGAGAAATGCTTTCAGGCACTCTCCATTTAGGATGATGTTGGCTGTTGGCTTTGCATAGATGCCCGTCAATATGTTAAGGAATTTCCCTTTTATTCCTATATTGCCCAGAGCTTTTAACAAGAATTGGTGTTGGACTTTGTTAAATGTCTTTACGGCACCAAATGATAAAATCAAATGGTCCTTGTCTTTTGTTTTATTTTTGTGGTTAATTGCATTTATTATTTTTCTAATGTTGAACCGTCCCTGTATCCCTTGTAGGAATCCCACTTGTTCATGTTGAATTATTTTTTGATATGTTGTTGAGTTCTATTGGCTAGAATTTTGCATCTAAGTTCATGAGTGATACTGATCTGTAATTTTCCTTTTTTGTGCTGCCTTTACCTAGTTTACAAACCCTGGTGGTGTAGTAGTTTAAGCAGTATGTCTGCTAACCAAAAGATCAGCAGTTCAAATCTGCCAGGCACTCCTTGGAAACTTTATGGGGTAGTTCTACTCTGACCTCTAGGGTCACTATGAGTCAGACCCAACTTGACGGCAGTGGGTTTTGGTTTTGGTTTACCAAATTTTGGTATCAGGATTATGCTGGCTTCATAAGAATGAATTTGGGAGTATTCCATCCTTTTCTATGCTCTGGTGTACCTTTAGCAATAGTGGCATTAACTGTTCTCTAAAAATTTGGTAGAATTCTCCAGTTAAGCCAGGCTAGGGATTTTATTATTTGGGAGTTTTTTAAATTACTTTTTTAATCTTTTCTTTTGTGATGTGTTTATTCAGTTGTTCTACTTCTGTTTTTGCTAGTTTTGGTAGGTGATGTGTTTCTAGAAATTCGTTCACTTCATCTAGGTTTCTGAATTTACTAGAGTACAAATTTTCATAGTATTCTGTTATGATACTTTAATTTAGTTGAATCTGTTGTGGTGTTGCCCATCTCATTTCTTGAGTTATTTGCTTCTTCTCCTGGTTTTCTTTGTTAGTGTATTCAAAGGTTTATCAGTTTTGTTGATCTCAAAAAACAACTTTTTGTCTTTAACTCTTTTGATCATTTTTCTATTCTTTCACTTAGTTCTGCTCTAATTTTTATTATTTGCTTTATTCTAGTTCCGAAGCAGTTCTTTCCTGCTATCTTTCCAATTGTTCCAGTTGTACAGTTAATTCCTTGACTTGAGCCCTTTCTTCTTTTTAGTTGTGTACATTCATTGAAATAGATTGGCCTCTGAGCACTGCTCTTGCCATGCCCCATAGATTCTTGAAGGATGCGTTCTCTTTCTCATTTGATTCTATGAATTTGTTTATCCTTGATTTCTTCTATAACCCAGTGGTTTTTGAGCAAGGTGTTGCTCAGTTTCCATGTGTCTGATTTTTTCCTTCTTTTTTTCTGCTATTGATTTCTACTTTTGTGGCTTCATGGTCAGAAAAGACGCTTTGTAATATTTCAGTAATTTGAATTTTCTTAAGGACTGCTTTGTGGCCTAATATGTGGTTGGTTCTGGAGAATGCTCCATGTGCATTGGAAAACAAAGTATATTTAGCTGCTGTTGGGTGGAGTGTACTGTATATGTCTATGAGGTCAAGTGGATTGATTGTGGCATTTAGATCTTCTGTGTCTTTATCAAGCTTTTTTTCTAGATGTTCTGTCTTTCACTGAATGGTGTGCTGGTCTCCTACTATTATTGTGGAGCTGTTTCTCTTTTAAATACAGTTATTGTTTGTTTTTATGTATTCTAGAGAGCTGTCATTGGGTATGTAGATATCTAATGTGGTTATGTCCTCCTGAAGTGCTGATCCTTTAATCATTATACAATGTCCTTCCTTATCCAACATGGTGGACTTTACTTTAAAATCTATTTTATCATAATATGCAGTGGTCTTTTTCTTTTGGGATCTACCTTGTGTGGAGTTTGATGAGTGTGTTGATACGTATCTTCTCATTTTTCATGATGCCAGGAAATTTTCAGTCAGCAAATCTTCAACAATTCTCTCTATTTTTCTGTTAATTCTTCCCCCTACCCCATTCTGATACTCTAATCACTCCAATCATAGATTGTCCCACATAATTCTTAGTGCTTCTTGATTTTTTTTAATTCTTTTATCTCAGTTTTCCTCAAATATGTCAATGTCATGTGTTTTATCTTCAGTCTTGCTAATTCAGCCTACCATTGGCTCAATACTGCTCCTTTAACTTTCTTTTGAGTTGTCTAAGTCTGTAATTTTATTAATTTTCTGAATGTCTAATTCTTGTCACTGAATGTTGAAGTTTGTTCAATTTCTCATTATGCTCTGCTGCATTTTGCCTCATCTCCTTCCTCATCTCTTGAAGAGTTCTAAATATTAGTCTTTAATATACTACTTCTGAGAATTCCGGGAAGTTCTCTTCCTCTGAAAAATTTAATTCTTTCTTTTGAGAACTTTCTGAAGAGACCATGGTCCCCCATTTAAGTGCTTTGATATGGACCACTGTTTCCAAGTAAATTATATTTATTTTATGTTTGTCTGTTCTGTTCTAGCTTCTTGTTTTGAAATGTACTATGTACTTTTCTTGTATAGATTCAGCTCAAGTGTCCAGGTAATCGATCATCAAGTGAATGGTGTGGGCTCCTCCTACAGTCCTAAATGGGCAGGGGTGATTAGTAAAGCAACAGGTGTCTAGCTGCAGCCATTTAGAAAAGTAGGGAGCTAGCAGCCATCCCTGAGCATGTGTGAGGATAGCATACTCCTCATGTCTGAACCTAGGTGAAGGAACAGTTTCTGCCCTGATTTTCGAGCTTAGGGGAATCAGCAGAACTTTTTGCTTTTTTTGCCCCTTCCTCATATTTGTTAAATTGTTCTTCCTCTGAGTCTTGGAGAATGGCTTAGGGAATGCTTAAGGAGTCCTACTTTCAGCTCAGTTTATGCTGTCAGATTCCAGAGCCAGGTGCAGTGTAGAGAAGAAAGGGGAAGAATCACTCAGGGTGACCTAGAGTCCCATTTCCAGCCAAGTCAATGGCATCAGACTGCAGAGCTGTTCCCAGTGCAGAGAAGGGAGGAGAAGAGTGGCTCAGGGTGGGCTTAAGGAGTCCCATTTCTGGATTAGTTAATGGCATCAGACTCTAGCACCAGGCACAGAGCAGAGAAGGGAAGGGGAAGCCGTGGGAGAAGGGAGACAGGCTCATCTCACAGAAAAGATTCAGATCAGTGGGGCAGGTTATATGCAAAGATTTAGCTTTCAGCAATATGGTATTGTGTCTCACTGGCTCCAGAGATGCAAGTGGGCTCTATACAACTATTGCTACTGAGAAGACATCTGCCAACCTCCATTCTGGCTCACCATGCTGTGGATGTAGCCATTTCCAACAAAGTCAAGTCTGTGGAATCTTGTGTACTTCTGGCACTCTTGACCCTTCCTTGTTGTTCGGCCTGATTTCTCAGCTTGCCCTTCGATGTTCAGGGCTCTAAAGATGTCATATGTATTGGATTCATTTGTTCTTGTAGGTCTTTGTTTTAAGAGGGGTCATGGAAAATATCCATATACTCCACCATCTTGGCTTATTTTGCTTCTTGAAAGGTTGTGGAGAGCTGCTGAAATGGGGAACCACTCCCCAAGCCCATGATGCCATGCTAGTTGGATTCTAGGGGCTGTGGGGTTCTTTTTCCCCTCCTGCTTTATTTTGTCTGTTTGCTTGTTTTCTTTTTCTTTTCTCAGCTTCAGGTCCCTTTCTAGCTGCATAGTACTGTAAGCTTAGCAGTCTTTATAGCCATTTTGGTAGGATCCCAGTGGGCATTTATCTTTTTCTTTATTCATGATTATTTTCTTTCTTCATTTTTCAGTTCTCATCTCTCTGTACTTACTTTCTTTTCCTGTCTCCTGACTATCTGGCTCTGTGTGACATCTACACCCCTTTGAGCCAGGCAATACTTTGCAGCCTGGGAGACACTTCTCCAGTCTTAGCAGCTAAACCAGTGGAACTCCTGGGGACTTTTATTTCTTCATCTTCTCCAAAATTTTAGCTACTTCTTCTTTTTTCTTTTCCTCCTTCTTATTTTTCTCCATTTCTTGGTTTCTCATCTCTCCACTCCAAAGGCAAGCTCCCTTAGCACTCTGTGTTTATTGGTCTGGTTTTTGCTCCTGTTTCTCTCTTCCCTCTCTCCTCTTTCCCATATCCTTCATAGCTCCACATATCACAGCCTCCCCCTTCTACCCTGCATGCCTGCACTGTGCACTGAACATCACACCCCTGAGCAGCACAAGTACAGCCTACTGGAACCTGCACATCACTGATTCCTGATCCACTTTGTCAGGCTTACTACGTGCTATGAACAAGCCATACAAGCCCCCCTTTTCAGGTGCACTTTCCCTGTTGCACCATAGCTGAGTGAATGGCCCTGTCCATTGGACAAAGAGGTGAAAAGTATTATGGGCATAGATGAGGTAAAAACAAGGAACATACAGCCTGCCTGCTCGGATATAACCAAATAAAACAAAAAAGCAGGACAAAACAAAAAAATATTCAGTCAATAAGTGAAGAAAACTACTGAATGTCCCAAAGACAATAGAGAATATAAAAACATAAAACAACAGAACTGGCTGGTTCTAGTAGATGTCCAAAATAAAATACGAGATGACTTTACAGTAGAAGAAAAGGCACTGGAACTACTTGACAAGGAAATCAAATCTATAATGGTAAGAGCTATCCAAGAGTTGAAGAAAAAAGCAGACAAAAATGAGGAAAAAATAGAAAAATTCCTGGAAAAGGCAGATAAATTCACAGAAAGTGCAGACCAAAAAACTGGAAGAATTCAGATAAATAATATGGGAATGAAATGTGAAAAAAAATCACAATTAGGAATCATATGAAAACAACACTAGGAAATCAAAAAATAATAAGCAAGATTTCAGAAACAGGCAGTATCACAGAATAGCTGAAGAGCAGGTTTGAAATGACAAAAGACAGGATCCTTGAAACTGAAGACAAATACTTGGATGTAACACTGAGGGGAAAATGAAAAAAAAAAAAGAATGAGAAAAAATGAAGAAATACTCAGAATTATTTGGTACACAATCAAAAGCAAAAATTTGTAACTGGTCAGAGTTGAAGAACAAGAAGAGTGAACAGAAAACACAGAGAGGCTCATCGAAAAATTGCTGACAGAAAACATCCCTGATAACATGAAAGATCAAAAGACGACAATCCAAGATGCTCAATAAACTGCATGTAGGATAGACTGCAAAAGAAAATCACCAAGGCATATCGTACTGACATTTGCTAAAACCAAAGCAGCTCAAGAAAAACAAAAAAATTAAATACAGAGAAGAAACAATAAGATTAAACTCATTATTCAGCAGAAACCATGCAAGCAAAAAGACAACAAGATGACATACAAAAATTTGAAAGAAAGAAAAGTATTAACCAGGCATAACATATTCTGCAAAACTCTCATTCAAATATGATGGCAAAATTAGTACATTTCCGGATAACCAGAAAATAAGGGAATATGTTAAAACCAAACCAAGTTTACATGAATTATTGAAGAGTCTTTTGTTTTGAGAACAAACGAATCAGATCACAGACTAAATCTAAGAAACAAGTTTGTGCAAGCCAGATAGCAACCCAGGAAATGAACTCTCAAGGACTATATCAGAAGAAAAGAATCACAGCAAGGAACCAGAGAGGTTAATCTGTAAATGACAACAACATCAAAACAATAAAGAAGAGAATAGATGGTGTAGGTATAGAACTTTCTTTTTTACTCTTTTTGTGAATTGAGAACAATTTCACAGTGTATATCATGTTGCCATATAACACCCAAAACTTTCACCTCTATTCTAGTCTAGCTGCCCACCAGCCATGTGACAGCACAGTTCCCCTTCTTTTCAGAACTTCCTGTGATCTTTTGATAAAGGTCTGGCCCTCTTTAGCCAATCAACTCAGCTCCAGCAAAGTGTCCCTCAGACAACCTCATGTACATTGATTTAAAGGTTTGTTTACCTCTTGTATCACTCTACGCTTTGTATGGTCCAGGTCAGCCTTTGACTGGGGAGCGGGCCCCAGTGCTGGATGCTGATTGGGGTTACAGAGTCTGGGGACCATGCTCCCAGGGGGTCCTCCTTTCAGAAGGACCATGAAGTGTGATCTTTTGGTAGAGTTGTAGCTCTGCCCTCTACTCCATCAACTGCTGTGTCTGGAGCACTGTTCCACGTAACTCATCCAGGCTGTCACTGGCAGTGGCTGGACACCATCTAGTTCTTCTCATCCCATGCTGAAGCAGGCTATGGCTCATATGGCCCCTTCCTTCTGGCAGGCTCATGTCCACTATTTGCCCCGGATCAAAGTGGACTGGGACAATTTGGTTCTATTTAAATGGCAGCTTGTGAGATTTTAAGACTCTTGTCACCACTCACGCAAGTGATATGTGGAGTGATATCCTGAGAGAGGGAAAGAAACTCTCCTACACTGTTCGTGGGATTGCAAAATAGTGCAACCTCTTTGGAAAGCAATCTGGCTCTTCCTTAAGAGGCTGGAAATAGATATACCATTTGACCCAGTAATTCCACTGCTTAGAGTATATCCTACAGAATCAAGGCCATTCACAGCAGCTGATACATGCACAAGAATGTTCATTGCAGCACAGTCCACAATAGTAAAAAGATGGAATCAACCCAGATGGCCAACAACAGAGGAATGGATAGGTAAACTATGGTACATATACTCAGCAGAACACTACACAATGATAAAGAACAACGATGATTGCAGGAAACATCTCTTAACCTGGTATCAACTGGAGGACATTATGCTGAATGAAAGAAGTCAGTGACAAAAGGACAAACACTGCATGAGATCCCTACAATAAGAACTTAAAAACAGACTCATGCATAGAAGAAAAGACTCTGACAGCTTGAAGGATGGGGAGGGAGGGGGGAGGGTTTAGATTAGATAGTTAATAGAAATTTGGTTGGGTGAAATCAGTGACAGCACACATTAGAAAGAAGATCAATATTAACTGAACTTCAACACAATTAGAGTACTCCTCCCACCTTAACCCAATATTGCAAGGACAGAGTAGCTGGAGCAGAGGGCTGGGGACCATGCTCTCAGGCGAAATCGAGGCCAATTGGCACAACTAGCATTTTCTAATGAAGACTCCCTGTACCCCACATTGGTGAATGGCATCTGGGGTCTTAAAAGGTGCCAAGCTGCCATCTGAGGGTACAGCAAATGGTCCCAACTCAACAGGAATGGATGATCACCGAGGTCCATAACAACATGGGAGAAAGAGAACCCAGAGTGGGTCTCTACATCGACTCATGACTAGAAAAACCAGATGGTGCCCAGCCACCATCAGTGATAGCCACGATGGAGCTAACAAAATTGAGTCTCACTGGCAACACAAGAATAAATAGGGGTGCACCCTGAGGTCTCCACTAAAAGACCTAATTGATGGTCCAAGGGCTTTGGGGTTCCCCTGGGAGCATAGACCCTGGCCCTGATGCTGCCCCTATCCATAAATCATAATCAAGGTCAACTTTGCAGACAGCAGTGGATTGGACTTGGTGATGCAGAGTGACAGTATCTTGTGAGAACTTTATGGTTCTATGCATCTGCAGGATGTCATCCTGTGGACCTCTTACTGGAGGAAGGGGAGTGGGTGGAGAGGAGGGGACAGGAGACTGTTGGGAGGATAGGACATACATGGAGCAGAGAGAAGGGTGTGCTGTCACGTGGCAGGGCAGCTGCATATAGGTGAGCATGAAAATTTGTATGGGAATGCATATTTTCATTCAATCATAATTTAAAAAAAAGGGAAAGAGAAAAATCTTGGATATTCCAATTAGTCTGGATGTCCCAAGAGCATGGTCCCTAGGTCCCAGATCCTATTTCTCTGTTCCTCCAAAGAGGTAGTCCACATTAAGGGGACAAATTGGTTTTGACATTGAGTAGTTGCAGGTACCACATCCTATACCAATCCCTAAACCTAACCACTATCTAATTTGAAAAAAAAAAAAAACCCTCTCCCTCCCTGCTCTACCCCTTGCCTTGTAACCATCAAATATTGATTAGGTGTAGAGCTTTCTAATGGAGTGTAAAGCAAGGAAGTACTAGTAATAATAGACTGTTCAAACCTAGGAAGATAAGGCTAAATTTCAAGGTAACCACAAAGAAAATTAACAAGCCTACTTATTTATCAACATAAAGAAGAAAAGTGTAAAGTCTTAATAAAAACAAAATGCACAAAAACAAACAAAATCAACAAACCGAGGAATTCAGCACAGGAGAGTAAGAGGAACAAACAAAATGTCAGTACCAAAAGAAAAACAGCACTACAAAATGACAGAAACAAACCAACACCTATCAATAATCACAATGAATGTAAGTGACCTAAATGCACCCATAAATAGACACAGAATGGCAGAATGGATTAAAAAGTAAGGTCCATCAATATGCTGTCTACAAGAGACACCTTAGAAACCAAGATTTAAATTTATTAAAAGTTAAAGATTGGAAATATATATATAAAGCAAGTAGCTAATCACAAAAAAAGCAGGAGCAAAAACACTAATCTCAGATAAAATAGACTTTAAAATGAAATTCACCGTAAAAGACAAAGGGCAGTACATAACGATTAAAGGGACAGTCCATCATGAAGACTTAACCACAATAAACATCTATGAACCAAATGACAGTGTTCCAAAGCACATAAAACAAACTCTAACAGCACTGAAAAGAGAAACTGACAGTTCCAAAATAATAGTAGGAGACTTTAGCACATGACTCTTGATAAAGGACAGACTATCTAGAAAGAAACTCAACCAAGATACGGAAGAGCTTAAAGGGCACAATCAGCCAACTTAGCCTTATAGAAATACATAGTACACTTCACCCAACAGTTGCAAAGCATGCATTCTTTTCCAATGCGCATGGAATGTTCTCCAAAATAGGTCACATCTTAGGCCACAGAGCAACCCTCAACAAAATCCAAAACATTAAGATAGTACAAAATACCTTCTCTGACAACACTGTCAAAGTAGGAATTAACAACAGAAAGAGCAAGGAGAAAAAAAATCATCTTTATGGAAACTGAATAGCACCCTGCTGCAAAACCACTGGGTAATAGAAGAAATTAAATATGGAATAAAATAATTCCTAAAATCAAAAGAGAATGAGAACACATCATACCAAAACCTTTGGGACAAAGCAAAGGCAGTCCTCAGAGGTCAATTTTTAGCAACAGACATACACATCAAAAAAGAAGAAAGGGACAAAACAAAAATATTAGCTACACAACTCTAACAGAAGGAGAACAGCAAGAGAAGCCCACAGCCACCAAAAGAAAGGAAATAATAAAGACCAGAGCAGAAATAAATGAAACAGAGAACAGAAAAAGAATTCAAAGAATCAAAAAACCAAAAGTTGGTTTTCTGAAAGGATCGACAAAATAGACAAACCTCTGGTTAACCTGACAAAAGAAACAGAGGAAAAGATGCAATTAGCTCAAATAAGAAACAGGGAACATTATAACAGACCTAACTGAAATAAAAAGGATTCTAACAGAGTATTATGAAAAACTATACTCCAACAAATTTGAAAACCTAGAGGAAATGGACAAATAATCTAGAAACACATTGCCTACTCAAACTGACACAAGATGATGTTGGAAAATCTGAACAGACTCATAACAAGAGAAAAGATTCAAGAGGTAATTTAAAAACAACAACAACAAAACCCTGATCCTGATGACTTCACTCAGTAATTCTACCAAACATTCAGAGAAGAGCTTATGCCAGTACTACTCAAAATATGTAGAATGTAGTAATGTAAGAGACACTTCTGAATTCATTCTATGAAGCCAGCTTGACCCTTACACCCAAACCAGGCAAGGACACTACAAAAAAGAATATTACAGACCAATATTACCCATGAATATAGATGCAAAAATTCTCAACAAAATTCTAGCCAATAGAATTCACCGTCATATGTAAAAGAAAAATCGTATACCACAACCAAGCAGTATTCATATCAGGTATGAAAGTATGGTTCAATGTTAAATAATAATTCAAGGTAACACACCAGATAAGTCAAATGAAAGAAAAAATCATATGACCTTCTCAAGTGATGCATAAAAAGCATTAGACAAAGTCTATCACCCATTCACGATAAAAAAAAAAAAGTTTTCAATAAAAAGGTGTAGAAGGGAAATTTCCTCTTGAGAACAGTAGCAAGACAAGAATGCCCTCTATCACCACTCATATTTAACATTGTGTTGGAAGTTCTAGCCAGAGCAGTAAGGCAAGAAAAAGAAATAAGAGCATCCAGATTTGTAACAAAGAAGTTAAGCTGTGTCTATTTGCAGATAATATGATACTGCACACAAAAAAAACAAAAAACCAAACCCAGTGCCATTGAGTTGATGTTGATTCATAGCAACCCTACAGACAGAGTAGAATTGCTCAGAGTTTCCAAGGAGTGCCTGGCAAATTTGAACTGCTGACCTTCTGGTTAGCAGTCATAACATTTAACCACTATACCACTATGGTTTCTGTACTATACATAGAAAACCCAAAAGACCCCACAAGAAGGCTCCACAAGAAAACTACTGGAACTAACAGAAAGATTCAGCAGAATGGCAGTATACAAGATAAGCAAAGAAAAATCATATGAATTCCTATACACCAATAAAGAGAATGATGAAAGGAAGTCAGGAAAACAATACCATTAGGATAGCCCTTAAAAAAAAAAAAAAACAACTTAGGAATAAATCTAACCAGGGATGTAAAGGACCTAATCAAAGAAAACTGCAAACACTACTGCAAGAAATTAACATAGGGAAATTTCTCAACATGATAAAGGACATCTATGCCACAACAACAGCCGATATCATTCTTCATGGAGAGAGGCTGAAAACACTCCTCTTGAGAACAGGAACAAGACAAGGATGCCCACTCTCACCACTTCTATTCAACACTGTGCTAGAAGTTCTAGCCAGAGCAATTAGACGAGACAAAGAAATAAAGGGCATCTGTACTGGCAGTGAAGAAGTAAAAATCTCCCTCTTTGCAGATGATATGATTGTTTATATAGAGAATCCAAAGGGATCCATAAGTAAACTATTGGAACTAATAGAATTCAGCAAAGTATCGGAATGCAAGATAAACGTAAGTAAATCAGTAGGATTCCTTTATACCAACAATGAGATTATTAAAGAAGAAATCACCAAATCAATTCCATTTACTATAGCCCCCAAGAATATTAAATAAGAGACCTTTACAAAGAGAACTGCAATATCTTACTACAAGAAACTAAAAGAGACTTACATAAATGGAGTAATCTACCCTGCTCATGGATAGGAAGACTCAACATTGTGAAAATGTCTATTTTGCCCAAAGCAATCTACTTGTATAATGCAATCCCAATACAAATTCCAGCGACATTTTTTAATGAGATGGAGAAACAAATCATCATCTTTGTTTGGAAAGGGAAGAAACCTCAGATAAGTAAAGCACTGTTGAAGAAGAAGAACACACTGGGAGGCCTCTCACTATCTGACTTTAGAAGCTATTACACTGCCACAGTAGTCAAAACAAGCTGATACTGGTACAAAAAGAGACATATAGACCAATGGAACAGAGTAGAGACCCCAGGGACACCACCATCCTCCTACAAACAGCTAATATTTGACAAAGTCCCCAAGATTTTAAACTGGAGTAAGAACAGTCACTTTAACAAATGGTGCTGGCAAAATTGGATATTCACCTGCAAAAAATTGAAACAAGACCCATATCTCACACCTTATACAAAAACCAACTCAAATTGGATAAAAGACCTAGATACAAAATCTAAAATGATAAAGCTCATCCAAGATAAAATAGGATCAACAATGGAAGTTTTAATACACAATGTAGACAGACTTCAAAATCCGACAAAGCACATTCAACAGAAGAGAAAATAGATAAATGGGAACTACTAAGAATCAAACACTTTTGCTCATCTAAAAACTTCATCAAAAGAATTAGAAGACCGCCTACAGAATGGGAAAAAATATTCGGCAACTCTACGTCAGACCAATGCCTGATCTCCATAATCTATAAGGTATTACAAAATATTAACAAGAAAACGATAAACAATCTAATTAAGTGATGGGTGAAGGAGATGGACAGACATTTCTCTAAAGAGGAGATCCAAGCAGCTGAACAACACATGGAGAATGGCTCACGATCATTAGATATTAAAGAAATTCAAATCAAAACTACAATGAGATACTATCTCACCCCAACAAGGTTGGCCATGATCAAAAAAAACACAAAACAACAAATTCTGGAGAGGCTGTGGAGAAATTGGAACTCTCCTGCACTGCTGGTGGAAAACAGTCTGGTGCTTCCTTAAAAAGGTGGAGATAGACATACCATTTGATCCTGTAATTCCACTACTCGGAATTTATCTTTCAGAAACAAAGACTGTCACATGAACAGACATGTACACTAATGCTTGTTGCAGCATAATCCACAATAGCAAAAAGTCGGAATCAACCCCGATGCCTGTGAACAGATGAATGGATGAGCAAGCTATCGAACATATGCTCAATGGAACACTATGCTATGATAAAAAGCAACGACAGTTTTAGAAAACATCTCATAACATGGTCTCATTTGGAAGAGATCATGCTGAGTGAAATCAGTCAGTGTCAAAAGGACAAATTTTGTATGAGATCCCTGTTATAAGGACTTAACAAGAGAATTGTTCATAGAAGAAAATGATTGCGTTGGCTACATGGGTGGGTGGGGGCTGAGGGTTTATCATAGTTGAGATAATTGATAGATGTTAGAAATTTTATTCCTTTATTGTAATTAATTTAAAAAAAGAAAATAGGTCTTTACAAACGGAAAATCATATGATGCTTATGGATAGATAGACTCAACATTGTGAAAATGATAATTCTACACAAAGTGATTTACAAATACAATGCAATCCTGATCCAACACCAACAATACTCTTTAAAGAGAAGGAAAAACTTATCATTAATTTTATATAGAAATGGAAGGAGCCCCGAATAAGAAAAGAACTACTGAAGAAGAAGAAAGCAGGAGGGCTCGTACTATGTGACCTCAGAACCTACTGTACAGCTACAGTAGTCACAAGCCTGGTACTGGTACAACAAGAGATACACTGACCAACAGAGCGGAACTGAGAAACCAGATGTTAACCTATGGTCATCTGATCTTCAACAAGGGCCCAAAGTCCATCAAATAGGGAAAAGACAGTCTTTGTAACAAACACCACTGGCAAAACTGGATGCCTTTCTGCAAAAAAAGTGAAACAGGACCCATACCTCACACCATACACAAAAACTAATTTAAAATGGATCAAAGACCTAAATAGAAAGCCCTGAAACTATAAAGTTCATAGAAGAAAAAATAGGTTGAAAGGTGGAATCCCTAATATATGGCATTAACAGGATGCAAACCATAACCAACAACACACAAACTCCAGAAGATAAATAGTCTAAAAAAATAAGCAATTATGCTCATCAAAACACTTCACCAAACAAGTAAAAAGGGAACCTACAGCCTGGGAGAAAAATTTTGACTATGACAAATCCAACAAAGATCTAATCTCTAAAATTTACAAGAAAATTCAATACCTCTACAACAAAAAGACAAATAATCCAACTAAAAAATGGACAAAGGAAATGCACAGCCCCTTAACTGAAGAAGACACGCAAGTGGCCAACAAACACATGAAGAAATGCTCACAATCATTAGCGAGCCAAGTGCTGTCCAGACGTTAGAGAAATGTAAATCAAAACCTTGAGGCACCATCTCACCCCAGAATTACTGGCATGACACCATTACTGGATATTAGCTTTAAAACTAACATCCTTGGAATACATTACCTGAAATATTCTCCCCTCTATGTTACTAGCCCTTTAATTTGGTTTATCAAAATGGCGCTTTTGATTTTTTGTTCTGAATCTTTTCTTTTGTGAGTTCTTTTATTGCTTTAATAATAATAATTAGAAGATAACAAATGTCAGAGAGGCTGTAGGGAGATGGGAACTTTTATGCACTGCTGGTGGGAATGCAAAATGATGAAACCATTTTGGGAAACAATACGGTGCTTCCTTACAAAACTAGAAATAGAAATACCATATGATCCAACAATCCCACTCCTTGGAACATATCCTAGAGAAATAAGAGTTGTCACACGAATAGACACATGCATACCCATGTTCAATGCAGCATTATTCCACAACAGAAAAAAGGTGAAAACAAGCTAGATTATATCAACTAATAGGATAAACAAAGTGTGGTACATGCGCATGATGGAGTATTGTGCTCTAAAACAGCTGTAACCAAATTACATTCCACTGGCATCTGGTGCATTCCACAGCTGCCACATTCTTCTCAGTACTCCATCAGAGTACTTTTTGGATCATTTAATAGATAGAACATGGTATCATTTAGTATTAGATGGTGTTTTCTACTTAGCTTTTATTTGCATACCTTAATTTACAGTGGCATAGCTTTCAGCATCATAGCAACATGCAAACCATGATAGTATGACAAACTGACAGACAAGTGGTGAATTTTAAAACTAACACCCCTGGAATACATTACCTGAAATATTTTCCCCACTATGTTACTAGCCATTTAATTTGGTTTATCAAAATAATCCCTTTGATTTTTTGTTCCAAATCTATCTTTTCTTTTGTGATTTCTTTTATTGCTTTAAAAATTTTTAATTTATTCCTCCCCTAGAAACTCACAAAATATTTAAATCTATGTTCCTACTTAACTTGCAATCTATTTGTAATTGATTTTGGTGGATTTTGTGAAGTGCACCACTCAATTACTATTTTTAAAATTGTCAGCCCCTTATCCTATATACGATATTTGAATGCCTTTTATAAATGTCTCCATATTATAAATGTTCTCCTTAACAATAGAATGGAAAATACATTTCTAGGCTTTCCATTCTATTCAATTAAACAATGTCTGATCTTCCTTTACTACCACATACACACCAAAAAGGAAAAAAAAAAAAGAAACAAAAAGACTGCCATTGAGTTGATTCCATCTCATAGTAACCCTATAAGACAGAGTAAAACTGCCCATGGATGTTATTACAGATACAAGTAAAATAAAATCCTTGACAGCTTCAATATTTTCTCCATTTACCATGACTTTGCTTATTGACCCAGTTGTGAGGATTTTTGTTTTCTTTATGTTGAAGGGTAACCTATATGGAAGGCTATGGTTTTAAGCCCTCAAACCCACTAAGCCAAAACCCTTGAGGTGTTTGGTTGTCTAAGTATACATATCTGTTCCTCCATGTGCTTTACTACATATATGAATATATATGCAGCTCACACATATGTATGTATATATGAATATATACATATGCCTATAGTTACAAACAAGCTCCACTTGTCTGTTCATTTGCCACACTGTGGAGGTTTGTGTGTTGCTATGATGTGAGAAGCTACAGCACAGGTATTTGGATACCAGCAGGGTAACCCATGGTGGACAAGTTTCAGCTGAGCCTCCAGACTAAGACAGACTAGGAAGAAGGACCTGGCAGTCTACTTCTGAAAAGAATTAGTCAATGAAACCTTATGATCAGCAGCAGAACATTATCAGACATAGTGCCAGAAAATGAGACCCCCAGGTTGGAAGTCACTCAAAAGATGACTGGGTCTCTCTATCTTCTGGGTTGTCTTTACCTCATGGCATTGTGGTCCTTGGTGATCATGCGTTCCTGCTGAGTTGGGACCGTTTGCTGTGTCCTCAGATGGCAGTTTGGCAAAGACCCCAGACGCCACTCACCAATGTGGGGTGCAGACAGCCCTCTTAGCAAAACGCTAGTAGTGCCAATTGGCCTCAATTTCACCTAAGAGCATGGTCTCTTGCCCTGCTGACCACTGGCTGGAGGAAGGAGAGTGGGTGGAGAGGAGGGGAAAGGAGACTGTTGGGAGGATGAGATATATATGCAGCATAGAGGAATAATGTGCTGTCACCAGGCAGGGAGAGCAGTGGAAGCTGCATATAGGTGGGCACATAAGTTTATATGGGAATGTACATTTTCACTCAGTCATAATAAAAAAAAAATTTTTTAATAATAAAATAAAAGGAAGAAACCTTAAGGATAAAAAAAAAGATAACTGGGGAAGAGCTGCCTCCTCAAATTAGAGTCAACCTTAATGACATGGATGGAGTAAAGCCCTCAGGTCCTTCATTCACTGATGTGACATGATTCAAAAGGAGAAGAAACAGCTGCAAACATCCATTAATATTTGGAACACAGAATGTAAGAGGTATGAACCTAGTAAAATTAAAAATCGTCAAAAATGAAATGGAACACATAAATACAAATGTCCTGGGCATTAGTGAACTGAAATGGACTGGTACTGGCTATTTTAAATCAGACAGTCATATGGTCTACTATGTCGGGAATGAAAACTTGAAGAGTAATGGTGTTGCATTCATTGTCAAAAAGAATATTTCACTATCTTAAAGGCAGAGAGACTCAAAGAAAAGCTAACATTCAGAGGGAAGCCCTGTAGGTTCTGTCTGACTTCTCGGCAGAAATAATGTTGGCATAGAGGCAGTGGGATGACACATTCAAAGCCTTAAAGGAGAAAAACTTCCAACAAAGAGTTATATATCCTGCAAAACTGTCTTTTAAATATGAAGATGAAATTAAGATACTTGCAGATAAGCATAAACTTAGAGATTTTGTAAAAACCAAGCCAAAGCTACAGGAAATATTGAAAGACACTTTGGGATTAGATAAACAAAACCATTAAGTGTATATTTAAGGAGGTAATTCAGGACACAACATCCAGAAAACTACTCAGTTAGAGAAGACATAAAATTCAATCAAAGTTGTAATATTAAGAGAAGGGATCCAGTGACCATATCATGAAAACTAAGACACCATCATATTAAAAAGAGGGATATACTACAGTAGTTATAGTCCTTCCATATCAAGAGGAAGTTAATAAGATATGTAGAAGTTAAACTTGGGTTTAAACTTAGATTATTAAGGGGGATCATAGCAATAGCTGCAAAGCACAATAAAGATGCAGCATATCACAACAAGAAATGTAACTCAGCAGTCTCAACAAACACAAAATCAACACTGAAAAGGATGAAAAATCAACCCATAAAGAATGACCCAGAGCACAAAATTAAGAGAACAGAGAATACACCAACACAAACATAAATACATCAAAATGACAGCACCAAACACGTATCTGTAAATAATTACACTGAATGTAAATACACTGAACGACCCAGTAAAAAGACAACAAGTGACATCTTGGATCAAAAGACAATCCATCTCTATGTTGCTTACAAGAAACTCACCTTAGACTTAAAGATATGAACAAACTGAAAATTAAAGGATGGAATAATATATATCAAGCTAACAACGTACAAAGAAGAGCAGGTGGAGCAATACCAATCTCAGATAAAATAGATTTTAGTGTAAAATCCACCATCCTGGACAAGGATGGTCACTACTTACTGCTGAAAGGTTCAATACACAAGCAGGACTTAAAAATATTAACTATTTACGCACCCAAAAATAGAGCATCTAAATACATTGACGAAATACTGACTGCATTGAAAAATGAGTTACATCACTCCACAATAATAGTGGGATACTTCAATACTCCACTTTTAGTATTGGACAGATGTTCTAGAAAAAAAATCGGTAAAGACACAGAAGATCTTATTGCCACAATTAACCAATTAGAATTCATTGACATATACAGAACTTTTTATCCATCAGCAGATAACTACACCTTCTTCTCTAGTGCACATGGACCATTTTTCCAGAATGCACTATGTGACAGGACATAAATCAAATCTGAACAAAATCCAAACTATCGAATTATTGTAAAGCATCTTCTCAGATCATAAAGCCACAAAACTCAAAATCAATAGCAGAAAAAACATAGAAACTGGAACTCATGGAAACAGAACAACACCTTGATCAAAAACTCATGAGTTATAGAAGAAACCAAGAATGAAATAAAAAAAATTATGGATTCAAATAAGAACAAAAACTCTTCCTGCCAGACCCTCTGGGATATAGCCAAAGCAGTGCTCAGAGGTCAATTTATCTCTATACATGCACACATCTGGAAGGAAGAAAGGACTCAAACCAAAGAATTAACCCTGCAGCTTGAACAAGTAGAAAGAGAGCAGCAAAAGAACCCCTCAGGCATCAAAAGAAAACAGATCATAAAGAGTACAGCAGAACTAAATGAATTAGAGAATAGAAGAACAATTGAAAAAATTCGTAAGACCAAAAGCTGGTTTTTTTCAAAAGATTAACAAAATTGACAGACCATTGGCTAAACTTGCAAAAGAAAAACAGGAAAGGAAAGAAATAACCTGAAAAAGCAATGGAATAGGAGATGTCGCAACACATTGAACAGAAATTAAAAGTATCATGAAAGAATACTGTAAAAGACTATAATAAATTTCAAAACCTAGAGGAAATGGACAAATTCCTAGATTCATATCACCTATCAAAATTATCACAAGGAGAAGTAGAACAGCTTAATAAACCCATCAGAAAGGAAGAGATTGAAAAAGTTTTTAGGGAAGAGTTAAGCCCAATTCTACTGAGACTATTAACAGCATAGAAAGGGATGGAATATTTCTCAATTCATTCTATGAAGCCAGCATAACCCTGATGCCAAAGCCAGGGAAAGATCCCACAAAAGAGGAGAATTACAGACTAATATCACTTACGAATCTAGATGCAAAAATCTTCAACAAAATCCTTCCCGATAGAATTCAACAACATATCAAAAAAATAATTCATCATGACCAAGTTGGATTCAGACCTGGGATGCAAAGCTGATTTAACATCAGAAAAACAATTAAGGTGATCAACCATGTAAATAACACAAAAGACAAGAATCACCTGATTCTGTCAATTGATGCAGAAAAGGCGTTTGACAAAGTCCGTCACCCGTTCATGCTAAAAACTCTCAGCAAAATAGGAACAGAAAGCAAACTCCTCAATGCAATAAGGGCCATATATGCAAACCCAACCACCTACAGCATCCTGGATGGAGAGAGACTGAAGGAATTCCCCTGAGAATGGGAACTAGACAAGCATGTCAACTCTCACCTCTCCTATTCAACATTGTTCTAGAAGTTCTAGCTAGAGCAATTAGACAAGACAAAGACATAAAGGGCATCAACATCGACAAAGAAGTAAAATTCTCCCTACTTGCAAACGATATGATTGTATACACAGAGAATCCTAAAAATCCGTAAGTAAAGAACTCAAACTAATAGAAAGGTTCAGCAAAGTATCAGGATGCAAGATAAATTTAAGTAAATCAGTACGATTCCTTTATATCAACGAGACCATTAAAGAAGAAATCACCAAATCAGTACCAATTACTATAGACCCCAAGAAGATAAAATACCTAGGAATAAATCTAACCAGAGAAATAAGAGACCTATACAAACAGAACTACAAGACCCTACTACAAGATACTGAGAGACTTACATACCTACCCTGCTCATAGATGGGAAGAATTAACATTGTAAAAATGTCTATTTACCTAAAGCCATCTCCATATATAATGCAATCCCAATACAAATTTCAGCGACATTTTTCAATGAGGCAGACAAAGAAATCAACAACTTTGTCTGGAAGGGAAATAAACCCCAGATAAGCAAAGCACTACTGAAGAAGAGGAAAACACTAGGAAGCCTCTCACTACCTGTCTTTGAAACCTATTACATCACCACAGTAGTCAAAACTGCCTGGTACTGGTACAAATAGAAATATATAGACTAATGGAATAGAGTTGAGACCCCAGAGATGTCACCATCCTCTTATGAACAGTTGATATTCAACAAAGGCCCTAAGATTGTAAAGTGGGGTAAAAACAATCTCTTTAACAAATGAGGCTGGCAAACTTGGATATCCATCTGCAGAAAATTGAAACAAGAACCATATCTCATACCTTACAGAAAAACCAACTCAAATTGCATGAAAGACCTAAATATCAAACCTAAAACGATAAACATCATACAAAAAAGAACAGGATCAACAATGGAAGTTTTAATACACAGTTTAGACAGACTTCAAAATCTGACAAAGCACAATCAACAGAAGAGAAAATAGATAAATGGTAACTACTAAAAATGAAACACTTTTGCTCATCCAAAGACTTCATCAAAAGATTTAAAAGACCACCTACAGAATGGGAAAAAATATTTGGCAACTGTATGTCAGGTCAACATCTGATCTACATAATTTACAAGGTACTGCAAATTATCAACAAGAAAAGAGTAAATAACCCAATTAAATGATAGGCAAAGGAGATGGACAGACACTTCAGCAAAGAAGACATCCAGGTAGCCAAAAGACATATGATGAAATGCTCACAACCATTAGCCATTAAGGAAATCCAAATCACAGCTACAATGAGATATCATTTCACCCCAACAACATTGGCCATGATCCCCCCCAAAAAGTAACAAATGCTGGAGAGACTGTGGAGCAATTGGAACTCTCCTACACTGTACTCTTTGATGGCTGCAAGGGTGAGAGGGAGAGGGTTGGTTATAGATTGCCAGTCAATAAAAATTTGATTGGGTGAAATCAGTGACAGCACGCATTAGAAAGAAGATCAGCTTAACTGGGCTTCAACATAACCGGAAAACTCTTCCAATCTTAGCCCAATATTGCAACGACAGAGGATCAGGGGTTGGAATCTGGGGTCTATGCTCTCAAGGGGCATCGAGGCCAATTGACACAACTAGCCTATTGCTAGGAGAATCATCTGCACTCCGTATTGTTGAGTGGTGACTGAGGTCTTAAAAGCTAGCAAGCTGTCATTTGTGTTACAGCAAATGGTCCCAACTTAGCTGGAAGATATGATCACTAAGGACAACAATGACATGAAGGGAAAAAAATCCAGAAGACAGAAAGACCCACATGAATGGGTGACTCTATCAACACGTGGCTGGAGGAACCAGATGGTGCATGGCCACCACCAATGACAGCCATGATGGGGCTCACAATATTGAGTCCCAGTGTCAACATGAGAAAAAAAAGGGGTGCATCCTAAGAACTGCACTAAAAGACCACAACTGATGGTCTAAAGTCTTGAGGTTTCCTTGGGAGCATGGCCCCTAGACCCGTTGCTGCCCGTAATCATAAATCTTTACTGAAGTCAACTCTTTGGACAGGAACAGATTGGATTTGGGGACACAGAATGACCATGTCATGTGTGAACTTCATGGTTCTATGCATCTACAGGATGTTGTCCTAGTGGCCTCTTACTAGACAGGAGCGGAGAAGAGGGGACAGGGATTGTTAAGAGGACACGACATACATAGAACAGAAAGGAGGAGTGTGCTGTTACCAGGCAAGGAGAGCAGAAGGAGCTACACATAGACAGGCACGCAAATTTAGACTGGATTGTACACTTTCACTCAATCACAATAGAAAAAAATTATTAAATGAAACCTAACTTGCAGTGCACATTTTATCAAAAACACAATGAAATATTATAACAATAAAAAGACAATGGTTATCTTCCTGTGAAGAGTTGACATTTGACAAAGGCCCAAAGTTGTAAACCAGTGTAAAAACAGTCTTTTTAACAAATGGTATGGGCAAATTTTGATATCCATCTGCAAAAATATGAAACAAGACCTATATCTCACACCTTACACAAAAACTAAATCAAAATGGATCAAAGACCTAAATATCAAATCTAAAACAATAAAGATTGCATAAGAAAAAATAGGGAAAACAATGGAAGTTCTAGTACACAGCTTAGACAGACTACAAAATCTTAACAACACAGAAACACCAACAGAAAACAAATAAATGGGAACCACTAAAACTCAAACATTTATGCTCATCCAAAGACTTTATCAAGAGAATTAAAAGACTACCTACAGCATGGGAAAAAATATTTGGCAACTACATATTGGACTGACATCTAATTTCCATAATCTACAAGGTACTGCAAAATATCAACAAGAAAAAGACAAATAGCCCAGTTAAATAATAGGGAAAGAACATAGACAGACACTTCACCAAAGAACACATCCAGGCAGCCAAAAAAACACATGCCAGCAATCATTAGCTATTAAAAAAATCCAAATCAAAACTACCATGAGATACCATCTCACCCCAACGATATTGATCATAATCCATAAAACACAAAGCTACAAATGGTGCGAGGCTGTGGAGAGATTGGAACTCTCCTACTCTTTTGGTGGGAATGAAAAATGGTTTGATCTCTTCGGAAAGCAGCTTCAGCTGTCTTAAAAATGTAGAAATAGAAATGTCATATGATCCAGCAATCCCACTTCTTGGAATGTATCATACAGAAATAAGGTCTGTCACATGAACAGATACATGCACACGAATGTTTATTGCAGCACTATCTACAATAGCAAAAAGATGTAATCAACCTAGGTGCCCATTAAGAGATGAATGGATGAACCAGCGACGTATATATACACAATGGAATGTCATGCAATGGTAAATAACAATGACTTTAGGAAGCATTTCATTACCTGTTATCAACTAGAAGACATTATGCTGAGTGAAACCAGTCAGCTTCAAAAGGACAAGTATTGTATAAGATCACTATTATAAGGACTTGGAAAAAGACTTATGCACAGAAGAAAAGCATCTTTGATGGATACAGGGTGGGAAGGGAGGGAGAGTGTTGTTCATAAATTAGTCAATAAAAATTCAGTTAGGTGAAAGGAGTGACAGCACACAGTAGAAGGCAGATCAGCATAACTGGACTGCACTATAAGCTAAAAGGTTTTCTAAACTCAAGCCAACATTTCAAAGTAGCAGGGACAGGGGTCTGTGGACCATGTTTTCAGGGAACATTAGGTCATTTGGCATGCCAAACCAGCCAAGTGCCATCGAGCCAGATCCGACTCATGGTGACCCTAAACTGATCTTTTTCTAAAAGTTTTTTGCACCTCATCTTGGTGAGCGGCGTCTGGGTCTTAAAAGCTAGCAAGCTGCCATCTGAGGAACATTAACTGGTCCCAACCCACCTGGAACAGATGACAACACAGAACATCAAAGACACGAGGAAAAATGAGCCCAGAGACAGAAGGATCCATATGACTGGGAGACTACATCAGCATGAGACCAGAAGAACCCAATGGTACCCGGCCACCACCAAAAACAGCCTTGATAGGGGACACAATGTAGAGTTTCTGAGGTAGCATGAGAAAAAGCGTGCAGATCAAGAACTCTACTAAAAGACCAGAACTGATGGTCTGACAACCTGGATGGTCCCCGAGGAACATGGTCCCTAGACTTGCTTCTGGTTCAGACCTGAAACCAGTACTGAGGTCAATACTTCAAAGAATGGACTGGACTTAGGGACACAGGGTGAGCATATGGTGTGTGTACTTTATGGTTTTATACATTTATAGGAGGCTGTCCTACTGGTTTCTTTCTAGAGGGGAGAAGAGAGGGTGGAGAGGAGGGGACAGGTGTTCATTGGGAGGATACTAGATGTAAAGAGTGAAAAGGAGGAGTGTGCTGTCACAGGGTGAGGAGAGCAGATAGAGTTGTAGAGATGTGGGCATGCAAAACTGACTTGGATTGTATACTTTCACTTAATCAGAATAAAAAATAAAGAATAAATTAAAAATAAAAAGGACAATGGTTAGTGAAGAGTATTTCTAAATTTAGTTATATTCTCTTTGTTTCCAGAATTTGTTGCAGTCTATAAAGTTAAGGGCAATAAAACAATATGAAAAATGAAGGAAGAAATTAAAGACAAGGAGGGGAATAGGAAAGTATAAAGCATAAGACTGAGTTACTTGAAAAGTGAAATGCAAATCATTGTGCTCTGAACAATTATTAGAAGAAGGAATCATTCTCTCTCTGCTTTAAAATATTATTGTGGTATAATATATGTAAGAAAACATTTGCTATTTAAATCAGTTTTATGTGTACAATTCAGTAACTATACTGATCACGTTGTGCAATGATTACTACTATTTGTTTTTCAATTCTTTTAACAGATTTTTTTTGTGCTTACCTTGTACCCTGCAACCTTCCTAAATTTGTCTTATTCTTTTTAGTGATCCATGATTTCTAGTTTCTTTATATGCCTTGTTATTTTTTTTGAAACTTGGGCATTAATTTATAATGATTATAATGTGTTAACTTTGAGCACACACTTGACTTTCTCAGTTTTCCTATCTGCATATTTTCATTCTGGGATTCTCTTTCAGTTCTTCAGAATTACTCATTTGTGTAAGTCACACCATTTAGTCCAAGGTTACTAGAGGGGTCACAGCCTTTAGTCATTGCATCCTGCTCCCTCACCCACTCTTTGTGAGTTCTGAGTCTGAACAAATACTTCGATCCTTCAAGCATCCCCTGTACAATCAGAATTGACACAGTGAGCAGATTGTCAACAAAGTCTACCTGCTCACTCCAGGGCCAGAGAATGGGCTCCTTCTCTGGAAACATAAAATGTGGCCCACCTCTACAGTGGCTGCTATAGTGACCACTGCAAAGTAAGAGGAGGAGGGGCAGATAGTACAGAAATAAGGTTTTCTTGCCATTTAAAAATTGTCTTTTTCTTGTTTCAGCTTATGGTTAGTTTCTGAAACCCTCAACTGGCTTTTCAGTGTTCTTACAGTTGAGTTTACAGATTTCTAGATGTTTTCCTTGTTGATGGGGTGCAGGGAGTGAGGAGAAGGAATGTCAGGTTCACAGACCTGCTCAATAACCATCTTACTTTATTCAGTCTGTACGTTTTAATGGCCAAAGATGAAAATCCTAATCTGTTGCAAGGTCACAGTGTTTGTGAAACAAAACCTTTCCAGTGCACAGCAAAATTAAACAACCCTGAAGACCAGGGGCATTGTTATTGTGGATAACCATGGAGGAGGCCCTGGATGAAAAAAGTAACATCCTTTATCATGCCCTGAGACGAAATAGAACATTATACTTTTAGGTATTTATTTATTTAGGTCTGTTTTGTTTTGTATTTTTAAGATAATGTATAATGTGTATGTCCATGAAGGCCAATGACAGCTTGCCAAAGGGTGTGTTTATGGGTCTCTAATACACTGGCTTGATTCAAGGATAAGATTTAGAGTATCTAGTGAATGTAGCCTGGATAGCACAAGCAGTTTGTGATTGGTTACTAACCTAAAGGTTGGTGGTTCAAAACCACACAACAGCACCAAGGAAGAAAAGCCTGGCAAACTGCTTCCATAAAGATTACAGCCAACAAAAACCCGTTGAGCAGTTCTACACTGCAACATGTCAGAATTGACTCAATGGCAACAGGTTTGGTTTTTGGTTTTTATATGTTCTAGATACTAGCCCACTGATGAATATGTGCTTTGTAAATAATTTTTCCTGGACTATAGATTGTCTTTTCATCTTCCTAACAAAGTCTTCTACAAAACAAAAGTTTTTTATTTCAGTGAGGTCAAATTTGTCAGATTTGACTGCATCATGCTTGTGGTGCCAAGTCAAAAACTCTTCATGTAGATCTAGACCCTGAGATTTGCTCCTATGTTACCTTCTAAAAGTTTTCTAGTTTTACATGTAATATATGATCCATTTTCAGTTAATTTTTGTGTCAGGTATGAGCCATGGATGGAGGTGTTCTGTTATTTTTTGCCTATAGGGATCAGATTCCTCCAGCATTATTTTTTGGATTTGTTTCCTTTTGTGTCAAAAATCAGTTGGTTGTGCTTGTGTGGGGCTATTTCTGGGTTCTCCATTCTGTTTTATTGATGTATGTTTCTATCCTTTTGCCAACAACATAAAGTCTTGATAGCAGCCACTAGCTATATAATAAGCCTTACTATCAAGAACCCACTGGTTAAGAGCTCAACTGCTAAATAAAGATGGGGAGTTTGAATCCACAAGCTACTCCTTGGAAACACTATGGGGCAGTTCTACTCTGTCCTATGTGGTTGCTGTGAGTTGGAATCAACCTGACATCAAGGGGTTTTGCTGTTGTTATTAGGCAGAGTGATTTCTGGCAGTTTGTTCTTCTTTTTCAAAATTTTTGTAGCTATTCTAGTTCTTTGCTTCTCCAGAAAAAATTTAAAATAGTTTTGTGTATGCCTACAAACCACTTTCTTGGGATTTTGATAGGGATAGCACTAAAATTATAACAATTAAGGGAGTGTTGACATCATATACTATGTTGAGTCTTTGAAACCAGAAATATAGTATTTCTCCATTTGTTTAGAGGCTTGATCAGTTGTTTTGTAGTTTTCAACATACAATCCTGAACATGCTTTGTTAGATTTCCATATATTTTATTTTCTTGTGTGATTGTAAATGGAGCATCTTTTTAATTTCTTTTCCTCATGTTCATTACTACTATCTACTTGCCAGCATTTTTTGAAAAGAATGTTTGCATTCAGAAACCAAAACAGATCTGCATAAGTGGAGAAACTTCCCTTGCTCATGGATAGGTAAACTTAACGTCACAAAAGTGTCTATTATACTCAGTCATCTTAGATACAATGCAATCCCAACACAAATTCCAAAGGCATTTTTCAATAAGATAGAGAAACAAATCACCAACTTCACATGGAAAGATAAGAATCCACAGATAAGTAAAGCATTACTGAAGACGAGGAACACAATGTGAGGCCTCACACTACTAACTTGAGCAGTTGATATTTGACAAATGTACAAAATCCCTAAATTGGGGGAAAGACAGTCTTTTTTAAAAATGATGTGAGCATAACTGGATATTCATCTGCCAAAAAAAACTATGTCTCACACCATACACAAAAACTGTCCTAAAAATGGATCAAAAACGTAAATATAAAATATAAAACAGTGAATATCATGGAACAATAAATAGACACAATGCTGCGAGCCCCAATACACAGCATAAACTGACTATATTACTAACAATACTACAGACACCAGAAGAGAAAATAGGTAATTGGGAACTCCTAAAAAACATTTATGTTCATACAAAGACTTCGCCAAAGGAGTAAAACGACTACCTACAGATTTGGGAAAAATTTTTGGTTACTGTGAATTCTATCAGGATCTAGTCTCCATAATCTATAAGGTATTGCAAAACTTCAACAAGAAAAAGACAAATAACACAAAAAATGGGCAAAGGATATGAACAGTCACTTCACCAAAGGAGACATCCATGAGGCTAACAAATACATGAGGAAATCTTCACAGTCATTAGCCATTAGAGAAATTCAAATTAAAACTAAAATGAGATATCATCTTAAACCATAAAAGCTGACATTAATTCAAAAAACACAAACCAATCAATGCTGGAAACATTATGGAGAGACTGGAGCTCTTCTATACTGCCAGTGGTAATACAAAATAGTACAACAACTTTGGAAATCATTTTGGTGCTTTCTTAAAAAGCAAGAAATAAAAATGCCATATGAACCAGCAATCCTACTTCTTGGAATGTATTGTAGAGAAATAACAGCTGTCACACAAACAGGTACATGCATACCAATGTTTACTGGACCACTGTCCACAACAGCAAAAAGATGGAATCAACCTAGATGCCCATCAACAGATGTATGGATAAACAAACTATGGTATATTCACACAATGGAACACCATGCAATGACAAAAAAAAACGATTATCTTAGGAAGCACTTCATAACGTGGAGTCACCTGAAAAACATTATGCTGAGTGAAATTAGCTGCAAAAGGGCAAATATTGTATGAGGCTACTATCATGTGGACGCAAGAAAAGGTTTAAAAACAGAAGAAAAGAAACTTTGATGGTTACAAGGGAGGGAGGGAGGGAAGAAGGAAGAGGGGTATTTATAGATTAGAAATTAGATAGGAATTGGACTACATGAAGGAGTGGCAGCATGCAGTAGAAGGGAGGTTAGCATAGCTGAACTATACCGAAAGCTAAGAGGTTTCTTAAATACAGCCTAACATTTTAAAGGACAGAGTAGCATGGACAGTCATCTGGGGACCATGGTTTAAGGGGATATCTAAGTCAACTTGCTTAACTACTTTTAAAGAAAATATTCTGTATCCCACTTTAGCGACTAGTATCTGGGGTCTTAAAAGCTAGCAAGCTGCCATCTAAGTAGTATCGATAGGTTGCAAAGGACCTGCAACAGAGAAGAATGAAGGACGTTAAAGATATGACAAAAATAAAAGCCCAGGAGACAAAAGAGGCCATATGATCTGGAGACTTCATCAGCATGAGACCAGAGAACTAGATGGTTTCTGGCCATGCCCAATAACTGTGTTAACAGAGAACACAAAGTAGGGTCCCTGAAGTAGTGGGAACAAAATGGGTGTGCAGTAGTAGAACTCTGTTAAAAAACCAGACTTGATGATCTGACTAGAAGGTCTCCTGAGGGCATGACTCCCAGACTCTCTGTTAGCCCAGAGCTGAAATTAGTCCTGAAGTCAACTCTTCAGACAATGATTGGACTAGACTACAAGCCACAGAGTGATGCTGTTGGAGAGTGTGCTTCTTGGCTTAAATATATACATGAGATTGTCTGAGCAACTCCTGTTCAGAAGTGAGATGAGAGGGTGAAGGGGGACAGGAGCTGGTTCAATGGATACAGGAAGTACAGGGTAGAAAGTAAGAGTGTCCTGTGACAGAGTAGAGAGAGCAGCTAGAGTCCCATAGCAACGTGGGTGCAAGGTTCTATGTGTCAAATTGACTTGGACTGTAAACTTTCACTTAAATTGGCTTGACAGCAATGGCTGGAATTCTTTTTTTTTCTTTTAAACAACCTAAATATTAAACAAAAGTGGGTAGTTAATTGTGACATATTCACACAATGACATACTACTTACCAATGACCGTAAATGAATGATAGCTATGTGAATCAACATGGACAAGTCTCAAGAACATATTGTGCCCCTAAAAAAACAATTCACATTAGAAAGCATATATTGTGTTTGTATTTACATAAAGCTTGAAAACAGGCAAATCTAAGCAAGGTATTTTCTAGGACACCTGAATGGGTCACATAATGAAAAACCACACAGAATTAAAAGGTACTGATTAGCAGTGTTTAAGATAATAGTTGATTCTGTAAGAAGGAACGGGATGTGACAGGAAAGAGGTATACAGCAGCCATCAGAGGTATTAGTAATATTCTAGTTCAGCAGTTGTCAAACTGTGATCTGTGTCATAATCAGCTGGGGAACCTGGTAGAAACTAAAAATGTCCAACTTGTATCCTAACTTATAAGAGTCTGGACCTCTCTGTTCTTTATTAGCTTTCCAGTTGATTCTGATAAACACCAAAATTTGAGAACCAGTATCATAGTTCTTAAGCCAGGTGGTAGGTAAACAAGAATTTATTTTATAACTATTTAGTTGTGTAAGTACTTTATATACACTCTTTCATATGTGTAATACAATTCATTTACAAATTTTATGCAGTTTCTTTAACAGTTTTGCCTATACCTTGTAAGCACAAAAACGTTCAGCAGTCCAAGCCTCTTGACCACAACTAGACAGAGCTCAGGATGTTCTAGGTCACAGTCTATTCAGAAATTAGATTGCCCAGTACCATTTAAGAGTCAAAACTAGAAGCCTGACTTAGCATTAAACCATTTTCATCTCCAAGTTTATGCCTGCTTCAGACTACAAACTTGCAGTAAGAAAGGTACAGCCCCAATATCAGAGCACCTAAATACATGGAACAAATACTGTAACAGAGTAGAGAGAGCAGCTAGAAAAATGAGCACTGAAAAATGAGATCAGTCATTCCACAATAATAGTGGGAGGCTTCAACACTCCCCTTTCAGTTATGGATAGATCATCCAGAAAAAAGCACAGTATAGATGCAGATCTTATTGCAACAATCAACCAACTTAACCTTATTGACATATACAGATCTATTTATCCATCAGCATATAAGTACACCTTCTTCGCCAATGCACATGGAACATTCTCCAGAATAGACCATGTGTTAGGTCATAAAGCAATTCTCTATAAAATCCAAAGCATTGATCCAAAGTATCTTCTTAGACCATAGAGCTATAAAAGTTGAAGTCAATAACAGGAAATTCATAGGTAGAAATAAAAACTGAACAACACTTCGCTCGAAACACCTTGGGTAATAGAAGAAATCAAGGACAAAATAAATTTATGAAATCAAATGAGAATGAAAACACATCCTACCAGAATTTATGGGATGCAGAAAAAGCAGCGCTCAAAGGTCAGTTTATCTCTATAACTGCACACATCTGGAAAGAAGAAAGAGTGCAAATTAAAGAATTAACCTTACAACTTGAACAAGTAGAAAGAGAGGAACAGACGAATCCCTCAGTCACCAGAAGAAAACAGATTATAAGGATTAGAGCAGAACTAAATGAATTACAGAATAGAAAAGCAATCAGAAAAATTAATAAAACCAAAAGCTGGTTCTTTGAAAAGATCAACAAAATTGATAAACCATTGGCTAAACTTACAAAAGAAAAGCAGCAGAAGATACAAATAACCCGATTAAAAAATGAGATGGGAGTCGTTACAACAGATCCAGCTGAAATAAAAAATATCATAACAGAATACTATGAAAGGCTATACTCTAACAGGTTCAAAAACCTAGAGGAAATGGACAAACGTCTACATTCATATCACCCACCAAGATTATCACAAGGAGAAGTAGATCAACTTAATAAATCTATCACAAAGGCAGAGATTGAAAAAGTCATCAAACATTTACCAACCAAAAAAAAGTCCTGGCCTAGATGGCTTCACCAGAGAATTCTACAAAACTTTCACAGAAGAGCTAACTCCAAAACTATTGAGGCTATTTCACACCATAGAAAGGGATGGGATATTCCCAAATTCGTTCTATGAAGCCAGCATAAACCTGATACCAAAGCCAGGGAAAGATTCCACTAAAAAAGAAAATTACTGACCAATATCACTCAAGAACCTGGATGCAAAAATCTTCAACAAAATTCTAGTCTATAGAATTCAACAGCATATTAAAAAAAAATCATTTATCATGATCAAGTTGGTTTCATTCCAGGGATGGAAGACTGGTTCAACATCAGAAAAACAATGAAACTTTTAATACGCAACATAAACGGACTTCAAAATCTGTCAAACAAACCACAATCAACAGAAGAGAAAATAGATAAATGGGAACTATTAAGAATCAAACACTTTTGCTCATCCAAAGACGTTATTAATAGAATTCAAAGGCGCCCTACAAAATGGGAAAAAAATATTTGGCAACTCTATGTCAGACCGACACCTGATCTCCAAAATTTATAAGATACTGCAAAATATCAATAAGAAGAAGATAAATCATCCAATTAAGCAATGGGCAAAGGAGATGGACAGACACTTCTCTAAAGAGGAGATCCAGGCAGCCAAAAAACACATGAGGACATGTTCACAATCTTTAGTTATTAAAGAAATTCAAATCAAAACTACAATGAGACACCATCTCACCCTAACAAGGTTGGCCATGATCCAAAAAACACAAAACAACAAATGCTGGAGAGGCTGTGGAGAAAGTGGAACTCTCCTACACTGTTGATGAGGTTGCAAAATGGTCCAGCCTCTTTGGAAAGCAACCTGGCAATTCCTTAAAAAAATGGATATAGATATACCATTTGACCCAGTAATTCCACTACTTGGAATATATCCTACAGAATCACGGCCTTTCACACCAAAGGACACATGCACAAGAATGTCTATCACAGCACAATCCACGATAGCAAAAAGATGGAATCAACCCAGATGCCCAACAACAGAAGAATGGATAGGTAAACTGTGGTACATATACTCAATGGAGCACTATGCAATGATAGAGAATAATGATGATTCCAGGAAACATCTCCTAACCTGCTTTCAACTGGTAGACATTATGTTGAGTGAAAGTAGTCAGGGACAAAAGAACAAATATTGTATGAGGCCCGTATGATAAGATCTCAAAAACAGACTTATATGTAGAAGAAAAGACTCTTTGACGACTGCAAGGAAGGGGAGGGAGGGAGGGCGATGGGAGGAGGGTTTAGATTAGATAGTTGGTAGAAATTTGGTTGGGTGAAATCGGTGATAGCACACATTAGAAACAAGAACAATACTAAGTAGTCTTCAGCATAACTTGAATACTCCTTCCATCTTAACCCAACATTGCAAGGACAGAGTAGCTGGGGCAGGGGGCAGGAGACCATGCTTTTAGGTGAAATCGAGGCCAATTGGCACAACTAGCATTTTTCTAAGAAGGCTCTCTGCACCCCACATTCGTGAGTGGCCTCTGGGGTCTTAAAAGCTGTCAAGTTGCCATCTTGGGGCACAGCAAATGGTCCCCACTCAGCAGGAACAGATGCTCACCAAAGACCAAAATGACATGGGGTAAAGACAATCCAGAAGATAGAGAGACCCACATGACTGGGTGCCTACATCGACTTGGGACTGGAAGAACTGGATGGTGTCCAGCCACCACCAGTAATAGCTGCAATGGAGCTCACTAGGTTGAGTCTCACTGGCAACACAAGAATAAAAAGGGATGCACCCTGAGATCTCCACTAAGAGACCACAACTGATGGTCCAGCAGTTTCAGGGTTCCCCTGGGAGCATGGCCCCTGGCTCTGATGCTGTCCTTGCCCATAAATTGTAACGAAGGTCCACTCGTTGGACACAAATAGATTGGACTTGGCGATGCAGAGTGGCCATATATTGGATACACTTTATGGTTCTATACATCTATAGGACATCATCCTGCTGACCTCTGGCTGGAGGAAGGAGAGTGGGTGGAGAGGAGGAGAAAGAAGTCTGTTGGGAGGATGAGACATACATGGAGCAGAGAGGAATGTTGTGCTGTCACCAGGCAGGAAGAGCAGTGGAAGCTCCATATAGGTGGGCATGTAAATTTATATGGGAATGTACATTTTCACTCAGTCTTAATAATAGAAAAAAAGAAAAACAACTAACGTAATCAATCACATTAATAACACAAAAGATAAGAATCATCTGATTTTGTCAATTGATACAGAAAAGGCATCTGACAAAGTTCAACACCGATTCATGCTCAAAACTCTCAGAAAAATAGGAATAGAGGGGAAATTCCTCAACGCAATCAGTAGCATCTACGCAAAGCCAACTGCCATCATCATCCTGAATGGTGAAAGACTGAAATAACTTCCTTTGAGAACGAGAACTAAACAAGGATGTCCACTCTCACTGCTTCTGTTCAACGTTGTACTAGAAGTTCTAGCCAGAGCAATTTTACAAGACAAAGAAATAAAGGGCCTCCTTACTGGCAATGACGAAGTAAAAATCTCCCTCTTTGCGGATGATATGATTGTTTATACAGAGAATCCAAAGGAATCCATAAATAAACTATTGGAACTAACAGAGGAGTTTAGCAAAGTAACAGGATATAAGATAAACATAAGTAAATAAGTAGGATTCCTTCATACCAACAGTGAGATTATTAAAGAAGAAATCACCAAATCAACTCCATTTACTATAGCCCCCCAATAAGTTAAAATACCTAGGAATAAATCTACCTAGAGAAAAAAGAAACTTTTTACAAGACCTTACTACAAGAAACTAACAGAGACTTACATAAATCTACCCTGCTCATGGATAGGAAGATTCAATATTGTGAAAATGTCTATTTTGCCCAAAGCAATTTGCTTAAATAATGCAATCCTAGTATAAATTCCAGCAACGTTTGTTAATAAGATGGAGAAACCTAATCATCAACTTTGTTTTGAAAGGTAAGAAACCTCAGATGAGCAAAGCACTACTGAAGAAGAACACACTGGGAGGCCTCTCACTACCTGACTTTAGAAGCTATTACACTGCCACAGTAGTCAAAACAGCTTGGTACTTGTACAAAAAGAGACATATAGACCAAAGAAGCAGAGTAGAGACCCCAGAGATGCTACCATCCTCCTATGAACAGTTGATATTTGACAAAGGCCCCAAGATTTTAAACTGGAGTAAAAACTGTCTCTTTAACAAATGGTGCTGGCAAAATCGGATATCCATCTGAGAAAAATTGAAACAAGACCCTTATTGAAACACGCCTTATACAAAAATCAGCTCAAATTGGATAAAAGACCTAAGTATAAAATCTAAAACAATAAAGTTCATCCAAGATAAAATAGAATCAGCAATGGAAGTTTTAATACACAATACAGACAGACTTCAATCTGAGAAAGCACATTCAACAGAAGAGGAAATAGGTAAATGGGAACTACTAAGAATCAAACACTTTTGCTCATCTAAAAACTTCATCAAAAGAATTAGAAGACCGCCTACAGAATGGGAAAAAAATATTTGGCAACTCTGTCAGACTGATGTCTGCTCTCCATAATCTATAAGGTATTAAAAAATATCAACAAGAAAAGGATAAACAATCCAATTAAGCGATGGGCAAAGGAGGTGGACAGACACTTCTCTAAAGAGGAGATGTGTTGGCTACATGAGTGGGTGGAGGTTGAGGGTTTATCATACATGAGATGTTAGAAATTTTGTTCTTTTATTGTAATTAATAAAAAAAAATTTAAAAAGTTAAAAAAAAAAGAAATTATGGACCAATATCTCTCATGAACCAAGATGCAAAAATCTTCAATAAAATCCTAGCCAACAGAACTCAGCAACATATAAAAAAATAATTTATCATTACCAAGTAGGATTCATACAAGGGATGTAGAGTTGGTTCAATATCAGAAAAGCAATTAACATAATCAACCACATGAATAAAACAAAAGGTAAAAATCATTTATTTTTAATCAATTGATGCAGGAAAGGCACTTTCCAAAGTCCAACACCCATTCATGTTAAAAACTCTCTGCAAAATAGGAATAGAAGGAAAATTCCTCAACAATAGACCTAAATATCAAATCTAAAACAATAAAGCTCATCTAAGATAAAATGGGATCAGCAATGGAAGTTTTAACACACAATGTAGACAGACTTCAAAATCTGACAAAGCACATTCAGCAGAAGGGAAAATAGATAAATGAGAACTTTTAAGAATCAAACCCTTTTGCTCATCCCAAGTCTTTATTAATAGAATTAAAAGGCCACCTACAGACTGGGAAAAAATATTTGGCAACTCTATATCAGACTGACCCTGATATCTATAATCTATAAGATACTACAAAATATCCATAAGAAAAGGATAAATAATCCAATAAAACATTGGGCAAAGGAGATGGACAGACACTTCTCTAAAGTGGATATCCAGGCAGTCAAACAACACATACAGAATTGCTCATGATCATTAGCTATTAAAGAAATTCAAATGAAAACTACAATGAGATACCATCTCACCCCAACAAGGTCTGCCATGTTCCAAAAAATGCAAAACAACAAATGCTGGAGAGGCTGTGGAGAAATTGGAACTCTCCTACACTTTTGGAGGCATTGCAAAATGGTGTAACCTCTTTGGAGAGCAATCTGGCGCTTCCTTGAAAAACTGGATTATAGATATACCACTTGACCCAGTAATTCCACTGCTTGGAATATATCCTACAGAATCAAGGCCATTCATACCAACTGATACATGAACATGAATGTCTATCGCAGCACAGTCCACAATAGCAAAAAGATGGAATCAACCCAGATGCCCAACAATAGATGAATGGATAGGTAAACTATGGTATATATACTCAATGGAACACTATGCAATGATAAAAAACAATGATGATTTTAGGAAACATGTCATGACCTGGTTTCTATTGGAGGGCATTACGTTGAGTGAAAGTAGTCAGCGACAGAAGGACAAGTATTGCAAGAGAGTCCTACGATAAGAACATAAAAACAGACTCATGCACAGAAGAAAAGACTCTTTCATGGCTGCAAGGGTGTGGCTGGAGGGGGGTGAGCAGGGGATGGTTTAGATTAGATAGTTGATAGAAATTCAGTTGGGTGAAATCGGTAACAGCACACATTCGAAAGAAGATCAATATTAACTGGACTTCAACATAACATGATTACTCCTCCCATCTTAATCCAATACTGCAAGAACAGTGTAGCTGGGGCAGGGGGCTGAAGACCATGCTCTCAGGGGAAACTGATGCCAATTGGCACAACTACCATTTTGCTAAGAGAGCCTTCTGCACCCCACATTGGTGAGTGGTGTCCAAGGTCTTAGGACTGCCAAGCCACCAGCTGCCATCTGAGGATACGGCAAATGGTCCCAACTTACCACGAATGGATGATCAGTGAGGACCAAAATTACATGGGGAAACGAGAACCCAGAAGACAGAGAGAACCACGTGAGTGGGTGACTGTAATCGATGTACCGACTTGTGACTGGAAGAACTGGATGATGCCCAGCCACCACCAGTGATAGCCGTGATGGAGCTCAAAGTTGAGTCACACTAGCAACACAGGAATAAAAATGGGGGAACCCTGAGATCTCCATTAAAAGACTGCAATTGATGGTCTAAGGACCTCAGGGTTCCCCTGGGAGCATGGCCCCGGCCCTGATGCTGCCCCCATAAATCATGATAGAGGTCAATTCTGAGACAGGAATGGCTTGGACTTGGTGACACAGAATGACCATATCGTGT
This sequence comes from Heterohyrax brucei, assembly GCA_028571685.1. Lineage (NCBI taxonomy): Eukaryota > Metazoa > Chordata > Mammalia > Hyracoidea > Procaviidae > Heterohyrax > Heterohyrax brucei. Next base: position 66,142,561 of record CM053166.1, read on the forward strand.
TCACTTTATGGTTCTATGCATCTATAAGATGTCGTTCTGCTGACCTCTTACTAGAGGAAAGTGAGTGGGTGGAGAGGAGGGTATAGGAGTCTGTTGGTAGGATGCAACATGTATGGAGGAGAGAAGAGTGTGCTGTCACCAGGCAGGGAGAGCAATGCAAGCTGCATACAGGTGGGCAAGCAAATTTATACGGGAATGTGCATTTTCATTCAATCATAATAAAAAAAAAGGGGAAGGGAGTTAGGTTCTACAATGGCCTTCTTACCATCCAGGAGACCCTATTGACAACTTCACACAGATTCTTTCTATCCCACACAAATTACATCTGATCTTTGAGAAACACTCTTGAATTATTTGCACTAAAAATTCTTGAAGTTCAGTCCAGTTCCAGCATTAACAGCCTCTTTCTCGATCAACTGCCCTCTTTCCCCAGCTACAGTCAGACCCCAACCCACAATGTACATTAGCCTTCTCAGGCAGGAGCAGGGACTAGAGATGCAAAAACTATATTTCAAAACTCAAGTAGTGGTTCCAATGGAACTATCTTTTTAGACTCTGAATCAGAAGACAGTAACTCCAAATGGTGATATGGGGGCTCAAAACCCCAAACCTTTCTCTACATCCAAATCCCACTTTCTCTCCATACCTGAATCCCTTTTTATTTCTTTGTTTGTCTATGAAATGTAAAAGTTTTGGAATAGTTTTTCAGATAATTTCTTTTGAAAATCTGCGTGTGTAGGCTTTCCTCACGCCCACTCTGATATCTGAATTCTATCCTTTTGGTGTCTCATATACCACTGAAGAAGATTCCTATGCTAACATCCAGTTACAATCTCTTTCTCTTCCACTATTCCTACTCTGCCTCCAGTTACTCAGGCTAGAAAGTTGAGATTTTATTCTCGATTTCTCCCTCTCCTTCGCTATACTAAATCCAATTAATTAATAAGTATAAGTATTACTTAACAATGACAGGAAAAAACACGTTAAAAGATTATTGCACATCTTGGATTCTTACACATTTTTTCCAACTCCTCTGTCAGAATGTTGTTGGTTCAAGCTGCCGCCATCATCTGTCACCAGAACTATTATAATAATCTAATTCATCTTGTTTAGATTTTGCTCTCCCTATAGTCCTTTCTCTGCATAGCAATTTGAATAATTTTATTATTTTTTTAATTTGAACTAACCTTAGACACACAGAAAAGTTTCAAAAATAGTACAAGAGAGCTTCCGTATACCAGTCACCAGTCAATAAGTTTCACTAATATTAACATTTTACGTGAGCATGGTGCACTTATCAAAACCAACAAATTCACAATGGTACAATACTGTCAACTAAACTACAAACCTTATTCTATCTAATTTCAGTAGTTTTTTCAATAATGTCCTTTTTTGTGTAGATCCAGGATCCTACATTTCATTTAGTTGTTATTTCTGCTCAGTCTCTTCCAATCTATAAAAGTTCCTCAGTCTTTCCTTATCTTTCATGACCTTGGCATTTTAAGGAGTATTAAGCAGCTATATTGTCAGCTATATTGTCAAATGACCCTCAGTTTGAGTTCTCCTGATGCCTTCTCATGATTTGAATGAAGCAGAGTAGTATGCCTTTGCTTAAATGCTTTTGATGGTTTCTACTACACTAAGAATAAAAGCAAATAAAAGCAAAAGCCCCTAATTTTTACTCTTAATTCATGTTAGGTTATTCTGATCTGGCCACAGTGGGTATGACAGTTTTAATTTCTCAAGAAGTCAACACTCTGATGGAGTTTAATGTGCAGAATGTTTATTAGAGTGTGCCCTTGGGACCAATCCCTGTGAAAGGAGGGGAAGGAAGCAAAGTGAGCATGGGGTGAACTTGAGCTACAATACTGGCCTGGTTTCACACCCTGTTGATCATACTGGGAGCTCTGGAGCTAGAAAAGCTTTACAGCGGCTTTGAAAATGAGATGGCTGGGCCTTTTACTCCCATATGGATCAGTCATTGGCTGTGACATGTATCTTGGGAAGGATGTGACCTTGGCCAGACAGTTCTCTTTGGTTGAGGCAACCTCTGAAGGAGCTGACACTGAAGGCTGTCTGCCCTTAGCACTTCCAGAAAATGGGATCACAAGTCTTTCACTGAAGGGGAATCTAGGTGGCACATCACAGTGTACCAAACTGTATTTCAGTTCTAGGTCCCTTAGAAATTTTTGTGTACTTACTCTTTTAGCTGGTATCCTTCACCCTGGCTCTTTGCATGGGTGACTCTTCCTCATACTTCAGATATTAGCTAAAATATCAGTGTCACAGTGAGACCTTCCTGGTTTCCTTCTAACCACTTCATGGTTCATGATTAAATATAATTTTACTGATTTACTGTCTCCACATGACGCTGCAGGCTCTCTAAAGGCTAAAAGCGCATTGATTTGATTCATCTCTGCTTACCAACACTGAACATGGGGCTGAGCTCATGTTGTTGTTAGGTGCCATTGAGTCAGTTCCGACTCATAGCAACCCCATGAACAACAGAACGAAACGCTGCCCGCTCTTGCTCCATGTCCACAGTTGTTTTTATGCTTAAGTCTGTTGTTGCGGCCATCTCTTCCTCTTTTTCGCTGACCCTCCACTCCACCAAGCATGATGTCCTTCTCCAAGAAACGATCTTTCCTCATAACATGTCCAAAGTATGTAAGATGCAGTCTTGCCATCTTTGCTTCCAAGGACCACTCTGGTTGTGCTTCTTCCAGAACAGATCTGTTGGTTCTTTTGGTGGTCCATAGTACCTTTAACATTCTTCTCCAACACCACAATTCAAAGGCATCAATTCTTCTTCTGTCTTCCTTATTCATAGGCCAGCTTTCGCATGCATATGATGTGATTGAAAATACCATGGCTTGGGTCTGGCACATTTTAGTCTTAAAGGTGACATCCTTACTTTTGAATACTTTGAAGAGGTCCTTTGCAGCAGATTTTCCCAGTGCAATGTGTCTTTTGATTTCTTGACTGCTTCTTCCAAGGGCAGTGATTATGGACCCAAGTAAAATGAAATCCTCAGTTCATGACAAAGCCTCAATAAACCCTCCATAAATAAATGAATGGCAGAATAAATAGATGAACGAAAATGGAAGACATCTGAGGGTTGTTTTTTGGACAGAATTTCCGTAGTAAACAATCACAGAATAACCTGGATATGATCCAGGTTAAGTGGTATGGTGCAATCTCCTTAAGCAAGGGGTTCAGGAAGTAAAAAACAGGGAAAAAATCAGAAGTCAGGGAAAGTCACATTTGTAGCTGAAGAGGAAACATCTTTTGTATAAAGTTTGTTTAAAAGGCTAAAATGTCTGATTTTGATAATAACTTATGTATTTTTGCATTAAATCTATCTAAAAAACTCAACACATTAGCTCATTATCCTTGCCTCGATGGCACTTGGCTGGCTGGCAAAGCAGACAGTTTCCAGGAAACAGTGTCACAACATATTAAGTTTTAAATACTAAAGACCTACTCCTTAAGACAACCTGTGCTGTTAGTAATTAAATATGAATAACACAGCAGACTTTGAGATAGCAATTTTCAAATGTTTGTGTGCATAAAATCTTCTGGACACTTGTTTAAAATGCAGATTCTGGAGCCCCATAGCTGCTACTTCTGATTTGGTGGATCTTTCTAGAGCAGGAATCTGCCTTTTAAACCAGAACCCCAGACAGTTCTGCTACAGATGAGTGAAGATTACATTTTGAGGAAAATCTGACTAGGTGAATCTACAGTAATTGTTCTTCTGCCTCTTTACCACAACTGCTATCATATTATGACATCCACTGTCCTTCCTCCTGGTTGAAGAACTAACAAACAGGTCTAAGTGCAGCCCATGGAAGTCTTAGAGATGTTTTGGTCTGATGTGAAATGCCCTTACAGTTATGGAAATTTGGATTCAACTAAGGGTGAGTTCTTTAGTTTTGGATCAAAGGTTTGCAGCATAATGTAGGACATTATTTGCATTTCACTAAAAAGAAAAGAAAAAGCCAGGGAAGAAACTGTGCAAAGTAATTTGCTTGTGGCTGAGGGAGAGCTAGTGGGCAGCTCTAAGAGATTCTGGAGGTGCAGCCTCAGACAGCTCTGTCATAGAGTGGATAAGCATAATGACTTACATAATTACAGTTAATTGAAGGCATTTTTTTGTAATGTGACTTAGCCAGGCCCAGTCCAGTCTAGCCTCTTAGAATAAATGTGGTTTGGAGAATCGCCTATCTATCTCCATGCTGGCCTTCTATATATAACAGGCCTCACTTCTTTCCATATCCAAGAGCATTCATGGAATACAGGGGTAAACTCAGCTAACTTGGTGATGGAATTTATTATCATAAATTTTAAATGAATCACCAGAGTCAATACGTGCAATGCAGAAGACTAGAATAAGTGAAATCTAGTTTGGCCACCATTATGATTAGTACTACAGAGAGATTACATTTACTATTTTTATTATAATTATTATTATTATTATTCAAGTATTAATATACATATGTTTTAAAAATCCATTACAATCTGGTAACAGAGGTGACCATGAAGAGGTGAATGATTTATTTTCTCACTTTAGCTATTTACATGGTGATGGAAAACTGTGCTCTTACATATAATTAGGGGTTAAAGTAGAGGTGAAATCACATGAATCAGTTATCAAAATGGAGGGGCAAGATGAAAATAAACAAATCAATTTTGTATACATCATTTGACTGTTTTTCATCTCATTTTAGTTAAGGTGAAGAGAAAGTTCGTTCAGTTTTTCACCCTTAGCTGTGATTTCACTGTAGGTTGAAAGCCAATAAATATGTAGCTTCTGGACTTTCTTTTATGAGGAGAGTATATTTTTTAAAAAGCAACTATATTGTTTCAAACATCTTTCTCTTGCATAAAGGACAAACAAAATAGACTAACAATTGGACTACATTTGCAACCATTGTTTGTTAAGCGTGGGACTCCTTAAAAACAAGTATACAATTATTCATCTAATCTAAATTTTTGCATTTTTCTTTTTCAAATCAAACTCCAAGAGTTTGAGGGTGAATTTTGATAAAACACCCAGATGTCCTCAGCTGTCATGGAGAATACTTACCATTTTTTCTTGCATATTTCCCTGTTATATTGGCAGATGCTTGATTATTAATGTAGAGAGAAGAGGTAGTTTAAGGAGTGAAGCTATCATTGAGGACCCTTGCTGTGCCTCAAGACTGTCAGCGTTATTGTATTCTCTGGGAAATAGGCCGTTGTTTCCACATGTGGCTAATAATATTATAATAAAAATAAGGTTAGGAATAACAAGAAGAAAAAGAAATTACTTCTGTTGAGCAACTATTGTCTTTTAGATTGATACATTTAATCTCCCCATTCACCATGTGTTGAAGTTATTACTAGGCCCATTATACAGATGAGGAAACTGATGACTGCTATGTTCAGGTCCTAGAGAGAATGTACTTGCAATGGCATGCTGTCCCCAGAAACAAAAATCTGGTATTCATTGAGTTCCTGCTATGCTCAAATTTTGTAAGTTTCTTATCTCATTTAATCTTGACAATAAATCAGAAAGATACTACATTCACACTTTTTTTTTAAAAAAAAAAAGAGAAGTTTAAGCAGCTTACACAAGGCATCTTCATAAAATATGTAAGCAGGTAAGAAGCAGAACCAAGTCTGTGTCATTCTGAAGTCTGAGATCTTCCCATCAAATATTATCATATTATTAGAATGCTATATTTGCCATAATTGTTGTTGTTAGTTGCCTCTGCATCAGCTCCAACTCACAGTGATTTTATGTGTAACAAAACAAAGTGTTGACCTGTCCTGCATTTTCACAATCTTTGCTATGCTTGCGTCCATTGTTGTGGCTATTGCGTCAGCCCATCTCATTGAGGGTTTCCCTCATGTTTGCTGATCCTCTGCTTTGACAAACGTGATGTCCTTTTATAGTGGTTGGTCTTTCCTGATAACATGTCCAAAGTAAGTGAAACAAAATCTTTCCATCCTGGCTTCTAAGAAACATTCTGGCTGTATTTCTTCTACTCCTGAGTTTTTTCCTTCTGGCAATCCACAGCATAGTCAATATTCATCACCAATACTGTAAATCAACTACATTAGCTACATTAGGTCTTTCTTTTTTCGTTGTCCAGCTTTCACATGCAAATGAAGCAATTGAAAAGACTATGGCTTGGGTAATTCACAGCTTAATTATCAAAGTGATAGCTTTGCTTTTTTAACACTTTAAAGAGGCATTTTGCAGCAGAATTGTCCAGTGCTGTGTGTCCTTAGTTTGTTGATCCAAGTAGAATGAAACTGCTGACAGTTTCATTTTCCTCTATTTATCATGATACCAGTCACTGGTCCAGTTGTGAGAATTCGTGTTTTCTCTGCACTCAGGTGTAATCCATACTGGATGTTGTAATCTTTGGCCTTTATCAGTAAGTGCTTCCTCTTCATTTTGACAGCAAGGTTGTGTCATCTACACATCCCCAGGTTGTCAATGAGTTTTCCTCCAGTTCTGATCCTGGGTTCTTCTTCATACGTGTATCATCTGACTTGTTGGAAATAAGAAAGGTGAGAGGATACAACCTTGCCACATACTTTACCCAGCTTTGAACTCTACATTATTCTGGTGTTCTGTTCCAACAACTGCCTCTTGATCCATGTACAGATTCTGCATAAGCACATTTAAGTGTTCTGGAATTCCCATTCTTCGCAATGTTATCCATAATTTGTTCTGATTCACACACTCAGATGCCTTCAATAAAAGACTTAACAAGAGAATTATCCATAGAAGAAAATGACTGTGTTGGCTACCTGAGTAGGTGGGGGCTGAGGGTTTATCATAGATGAGTTAATTGATAGATGTTAGAAATTTTATTCTTTTACTGTAATTGATAAAAAATAAATAAATAAAAGAAATGAAAATATAAACACATAGGTAAACATCTTTCTGGTATTCTCCGCTTTGGTCCAAGATCTGTCTAACATTAGCAATGATATCCTTCATTCTACTTTCTCCTCTTAATCCAGCTGAAACTTCTGGCATTTCCCTGTAGATGTATACCTGCAGTGATTTTTTAATTATTTTCAGAAAAGTTTCATTTGTGATATTAAGAATATTGGTTCATAATTTCCACATTAATGAACAATTAGTCAACAGAACCCATTGTCGATGAGTCTACTCCAATACATAGCTACCGTATAGAACAGAGTAGAACTTCCCTGTAGGGTTTCCAAGGAGTGACTGATGGATTCAAATTGCTGACCTGTTAGTTACCAACTATAGCTCTTAACCACTACCCACCAGGGTTTCAGAACCATTATTAACTCAACCAAACCAAACTCACGGCATCTAGTTGATCCCGACTCATAGCGACTCTAACTATAGAGATAGTAGAACTGCCCCATAGAGTTTCCAAGGAGCACCTAGAGGAGTTCAGCTGCCAGCCTTCTGGTTAGCAGCTGTAGCACTTAACAGCCGTTATTAGTACACTATTATTAACTTAAAATTCATATTTTATTCGGATTTCATTAGCTTTTACCTAATTTCCTTTCTTTGTTCTGGGCTCCCATCCATTTAATTGTCATGCCTCGTTAGACTTCTCGTGGCTGTGATAGTTTCTCAGACTTTCCTTCTTCTTGATGACCATGGCAAGTTTGAGGGACACTGGTTCAGCTATTTTGTACAATGTCCCTCAGTTGTCATTTATCCGATTTTTTCTCATTAAAAAATGTTACTGGGATTTGTATTGGGATTGCCTTATGTAAGTATATTACTTTGGGCAAAATAGACATTTTCACAATATTGAGTCTTCCTATCCATCAGCAGGGTAGGTTCTCCATTTATGTACGTCTCTCCCAGTTTCTTGCAGTAAGGTCTTGAAGTTCTCTTTGTAAAGGTCTTATTTCTCTAGTTAGATTTATTTCTAGGTATTTGATCTTCTTGGGGGCTATGATAAGTAATATTGATTTTGTGATTTCTTCTTTGATGATCTCTTGGTTGAAATAAAGGAATCCTACTGATTTACTTATTACATCTTTATACTTTGCTGAACTCTTCTACTTGTTCTAGTAGTTTACTTATGTATTCTTTAGGGTTCTCTACATATACAGTCATATCGTCTGCAGGTAGGGATATATTCACTTCTTTGCCAATGCAGATGCCCTTTATTTCCTTGTCTAATTGCTCTGGACAGAACTTCTAGTACTGTGTTGAATGGAAGTGGTGACAGTGGGCATGCTTGTGTAGTTTCCGTTTTCAAGGTGAATTCTTTCAGTCTGTCTCCATTCAGGATCATGCAGGTGGTTGGCTTTGCTTAGATGCCCCTTAATGCATTGAGGAATTTGCCTTCTATTCCCATTTTGCTGACAGCTTTTAGTGTGAACTTGTTTGGGACTTTGTCAAATACCTTTTCTGCATCCATTGACAAAATGAAGCGATTATTTTGTGTTATTTACATGATTGATCACATTGTTTTTCTGATGTTGAACCAGACTTGCATCCCTGGTATGAATCCAACTTGGTCATGGTGAATTACATTTTTGCTATGTTGTTGAATTCTATGGGTTAGGATTTTGTTAAAGAATTTTGTGTCTAGGATCATGAGTGATATTGGTCTGTAATTTTCTTTTTTTTCTGGGATCTTTCCCTGGCTTTGGTATCAGGGTTATGTTGGCTTCATAGAATGAATTTGGAAATATTACATCCCTTTCCATGTGGTGAAATAATCTCAGTAGTATTGGAATTAACTCTTATCTAAAAGTTTGGTAGACTTCTCCACTGAAGCCATCTGGGCCAGAACTTTTTTTGGCTGGTAGTTTTTTGATGACTCTGTTGAATCTCTTCCTTTGCGAAGAGTTTATTAAGTTGTTCTGCTTCTCCTTGTGATAATTTTGGTAGGTGATACAAATGTAGAAATTTGCTCATTTCCTTAGACATTCAAATCTGTTAGAGTATAGTCTTTCATAATATTCTGTTACGATACTTTTGATTTCAGTTGGGTCTGTTGTGACATCTCCCATCTCATTTCTCATTTGGGTTGTTTCCTGTCCTGTTTTTCTTTTGTAAGTTTAGCCAATGGTTTTCCAATTTCACTGATCTTTTGGTTTTGTTAATGGTTTCAATTGTTCTTCTATTCTCTGATTCATTTAGTTCTGCTCTAATCTTTATGATCTGTTTTCTTCTGGTGCCTGAGCATTTCCTCTATTGTTCTCCTTCTGCTTGTTCCAGCTGTAGGGTTAATTCTTTGGTTTGGGTCCTTTCTTCCTTACAGATGTCTGCATTTATAGAGTTAAATTGACCTCTAAGCAGTGTTTTGGCTGTATCCCATAGGTTCTGGTAGAACGTGTTTTCATTCAATTTGATTCAACAATTTTTTTTTATTTTGTCCTTGATTTCTTCTACAACTTCTTCTATAACAGTGTCTATAGACACTGTTGTTCAGTGTCAATGAGTTTAAATTTCTGTCTATGTTTTACCTGCTATTGATTTCGACTGTTACAGCTTTATGGTCCAAGAAGATGTTTCGCAATAATACAGTGGCTTGGATTTTGTTGCGATTTGCTTTATGTGCTAACACATGGTCTATACTTGAAAAAGTTCCATGTGCATTGGAGAAGATCTACTCATCTGTCGATGGCCACAAAATTCTGTACATGTCGATGAGTTCTACTTGGTTAATTGTCACGATAAGATCTTCTGTGTCTTTACTGAGCTTTTTCCTGGATGACCTGTCCATTGCTGAAAGTGAAGACTTAAAGTCTCCACCTATTATTGTGGAGTGATCTATCTCATTTTTCAGTGTAGGCAGTGTTTGTTCAATGTATTTAGATACTCTGTTATTGGGTACATAAATATTGAATATTGTTAAGTCCTGCTTGTGCACTGAACTTTTCAGCAATAAATAGTGGCCGTCCATGTCCATGACGGTGGATTTTACACTAAAATCTATTTTATCTGAAATTAGTATGGCCACTCATAAGCAACATATCACGTCTTTTGATCCAGAATATCACTCATCATCTCTTTTTTGGAGTGCTCAGTCCATTTACATTCAGTGTAATTACTGATAAGTATGTGTTTAGTCCTGTCATTGTGATGCATTTATTTTTGTGTTGGTGTTTTCTATGTTGCTCTTAATATTCTGTTATGGGTCATTCTTCTTTATGGACTGACTTTTTATCTTTTTCAGTGCTGGTTTTGAGTTTGTCGAGACTGCTGTATTGTTTCTTATTTTGATATATTGCATTGTTATTGTGCTTTGTGGCTATCCCTATGATCCTGCTTAATATTCTAAGTTTAAATCCAATTTTAACTTCTGCATATCTTTTTAACTTCCTCTCCATCTGAAAGGATTATAACTACTGTAGTATATCCCTCTTTTTCATGTGATGGTGTCATAGCTTTCGCAATATGATCACTCATTCCTTTCTTTTAATATTGGAGCTTTGATTCAGTTTTGTGACTTCCCTAACTGAGTAGGATTCTGGATGCTGTGTTCTGCATTGTCTTCTTAAATACACACTTAATAGTTTTGTTTTCCTAAGCAAAGAGATCCTTTCTGTATTTCTTGTAGTTTTGCTTTGGGTTTTACAAAGTCTCTAAGCTTCTGTTTATCTGCAGTGTCGAATGTCTTAATTTCATATTCATATTTGAGTGACAATTTTGCAGGATACATAATTCTTGGTTGGAAGTTTTTCTCCTTCAATACGTTCAATGTGTCATCCCACTGCCTCTTTGCCAACATCGTTTCTGCTGAGAAGTCAGACAAAAGCCTACAGGGCTTCCCTCTGAATGTTAGCTTTGCTTTGAGCCTCTCTGCTTTGAAAAGACTCTGGTTATGTGTCATTCTATTAAGCTTGATTATAATATGTCTTGATGTCTTTCTTTTGGGGTCTAGTTTTTGGTGGCATTCGATACATGTCATGGATATCTATGTTCTCTTCTTTCATAACTTCAGGGAAGTTTTCTGTCAGCAACCCAACAATAATACTCTCTGTGTTTTCAGCTATCCATTCCTCTTCAGGAACTCCAATTAACTGTAGATTATTTCTCTTAGTAGAGTCCCACATGGTTCTTAATGCTTCTTTATTTTTCTTGTTTCTTTTCTCTGATTTCTCCTCATAAATGCTGATGTCAGTTACTCTATCTTCAAGCTCACTAAGTCTGAATTTCATCTCCTCAATTCTGTTCTTTGGGCTGTGGATTGAATTATCTAATTCTGTCATTTTGTTATTGATCTGCTGGATTTCAGATTGTTGATGTCCCATCAGTTCAAATAGCTTGCTTAATTTTTCATTTTGCTCTGCTGCATTTTGTTTCTTCTCTAGAAAGGCTCTCTATATAATTCTTTTGTACTCGAGCTCTGATAGTTTCAGAAAGTCTTCTTCATCTGGGAAGTTTTTTGTTATTTTGGGAGTTTTGGAGAGCCATGGTGGACTGTTTCTTGAAATGGTTAGCTATGGACTGTTGCCTTCATGTCATCTAGAAGTTGTTCGGTTTGTCTGGTGTTTCCTCAGCAGGAGCCAAGGCACAGTTCTAAGAGGAGGGTTGGTCACCAGCTGCCTCTGTGTTCTCTCATGATCAGCCCAGATGGACTCCCTGGGACAGCAGGCTCTGTTTTCTAGTTGACAAAGGCAGCACCCTATTTTTGGATTCACTGGTGCACTGTCAGCCAACACTATGATGTGGATCAGTGAAGGGTGGAGGAGATGCTGCTCAGCAGTCAGTTCTCCAGGTGGTCTTATTTTAAAAAGGTACTTTACTGCTAAGCCAGGAGCTGTCTAGCAGCTGCTGAAATCAGTCAGGCCCTCAGATGTGGCAGGCCCTAACTTTCAGCTGACAAGGAAAGAACCTCATAGGCTGTCCCCAGATGTTATAACATGGTTCAAAGTAGAGAGAGGTTATGGCCTTGCTGCCATCCTCTGCCTAGCCCCACCTCTACCTTTAGGCACCACTGTCCTAAGCTCAGATATTCTGCTGGAGAAGCACTTGTGACTCTGTCTCCTAGCTATCAAAGATGGCATCTCTCCCAAGCTGCCCTTCCTGCCATGAAACAGCTGAATCTACAATACAGCTCAGAACAGAGTGTGCAAGAGCAGTGGTACCCTCAGTCAGCATCTGGGCTCTCAATATGCAGCTATCTCAAGTACAGACTCTCTGCTGCACTATATGCTGTTTACTTAAGTATTGCACTTCAGCATATTGGCCAGCTCATGCCCAGCCACCACATCCCACATAACAAAAAAGGTGTCAGTACTTGCAGTCCTCCCAAATGGTGAGTGAGCAGAAGCTGGACTGAGCACGCTGCTGCCTAGTCTTTGAGAGAGGTGGTTCCCTATGCCAGATCATAGGGTGGTTCCCTGGATGTCCATGCTGCTCCATTCAATTATCATTCCAGGCCTTAGTTGTCAGAGGGAATTGAGGAGACTTCTGTTTCATCCATCATTTTCTCTTTGGGGTTTTTTGTGTATAAGATCATATTGTCTGCAAATAGACTTTTACTTCTTCTTTACCAATTCAGAGGTCCTTTATTTCTTTATCTTTGCTTGCTCTGGCTAGAACCTCCAGCACAATATTGAATAAAAGTGGTGACAATGGACATCTTTGTCTGGTTCCTGTTCTCTAGGTGAATTCTTTCTGTCTCCCTCCATTCAGGGTGATGATGGCTGTTGACTTTGTGTAGATGCCCCTTATTATTGCTGAGGAATTTTCCTTTTATCCCGATTTTGCCAAGAGTTTTTAACATGAATGGGTATTGGACTTTGGGAAGTGCCTTTTCTGCATCAACTAATAAAAAACAAATGATTTTTACCTTTTGTTTTATTCATGCAGTTGATTATGTTAATTGCTTTTCTGATGTTGAACCAACTCTGCATCCCTAGTATGAATCCTACTTGGTAATGATAAATAATTTTTTTATATGTTGCTGAATTCTATTGGTAAAAATTTTTTTGAAGATTTTTGCATCTTGGTTCATGACAGATATTGGTTGGTCCGTAATTTCCTTTTCTTTCTTTTTTTTTTTTGTGGTGTCTTTACCCAGCTTTGGTATCAGGGTTCTGCTGGCATCATAGAATGAATTTGGGAGTCTTCCATCCTTTTCTATGCTGTGAAATACCTTCGGCAGTATTGGTATTAACTCCACTTAAAGGTTTGCTAGAATTCTCCAGTGAAGCTGTGTGGGCCAGGAGTTTTTTTGGTTGGTAGTTTTTTTCAATTACTTTCAATCTCTTCTTTTGTGATGGGTTTATTAAGTTGTTCTACTTCTCCTTGTGGCAGTTTTGGTAGGTAATGTGATTCTAGAAATTTGTCCATTTCCTTCAAGCCTTCAAATATGTTAGAGTACAATTATTCGTAGTACTCTGTTATGATTCTTTTAATTTCAGTTGTTTCTGTTGTGACTTCTCTCATCTCATTTCTTATTTGGGTGGTTTATTCTCCTGTTTTTCTTTTGTGAGTTTGGCCCATGGTTTATCAGTTTTGTTGATCTTTTCAAAATAACCACCTTTTTGTTTTGTTAACACCTTCACTTGTTTCTCTATTCTCTATTTAGTTCCACTCTGATTTTTATTATCTGTTTTCTTCTAGTACTTGGCTTGGCTTTCTTCTGGTGCCCACAGGGTTCTCTCATTGTTGTCTTTCTAGTTGTTTGAGTTGCAGGGCTAACTTTGTGGTTTAGGCCCTGTCTTCATTTTGAATGTGTGAAACCATTGAGGTACACTGACCTCTGAGCATTGCTTTTGCTGTATCCCATAGATTCTGGTAGGATGTGTTTTCATTCTCACTTGACTCAATGAATTTCTTTATTGGAGCCTTGACTTCTTCTATAACACAGAAATTTTTGAGCAAAGTGTTGTGCAGCTTCCATGAGCTTGAGTTTCTACATATTTTCTGTTATTGATTTCGACTTCTATGGCTTTTTGTTGTGAGAAGATGTTTTGCAATGTTTCAGTGGTTTGTATTTTGTTGAAACTTGCTTCATGGCCTAATATGTTGTCTATTCTGGAGAATGTTCCATGTGTGTTAGAACAGGTGTACTTGTCTGTTGTTGGATGGAGAGTTCTGTATATGTCTGTGAAATTGAGTTGGTTGACTGTCACAATAAGATCTTCTGTATTTTTACTGAGCTTTTTTCTGGGTGATCTGTCCATTACCGAAAGCAGAGTGTTGAAAATTCCTACTATTATTGTGGAGCAGTCTGTCTCATTCTTCAATGTTGTTGACATTTGTTCAGTGTATTTAGAAGCTATGATATCAGGTGTATAAGTATTTAATATTGTTATATTCTCCTTATGTATCGAAACTTTAAGCAATAAATAATGACAGTTTTGTCTACAATGGTGGGTTTTACTTTAAAAAGCATTCTATCTGTGATTAATATTGCCACTCCTACTCTTCTTTGCATGTTACTACGTTGGTATATATTTTTCCATTCTTTGGTTTTCATTTTGTCCATATTTTTAAACAGTGTCGTGTTTCTTGTAAGCAATGTATAGACAGATCATGTTTTTCAATCCTACCTGTTACTCTCTGTCTCTTTATTGGTGCATTTCATCCATTTGTATTCAGTGTAATTATTGATAGGTGTGAATTTAGTACTGTCATTGGTGCCTTTTTTTGTGTTGTTGACAGTTTCTTTGTCTTGCTTAATGTTCTGTTTGGTGTCATTTTTCTTTATGGGTTTTCTTTTCATCCTTTTCAATGTTGGTCTTATATCTGTTGAGAATTGTAGATTGTGTTTCTTGTTTTGATGTGTAGTATTGTTAATTTGCTTTGTGGCTACCCCCACTGTTCCCCTCTAATGTTCTAAGTTTGAACCAGTCTTTAACTCATTTGTATTCTCTTAACTTGCCCTACATCTGACAACTGTGTGAATACATTAATATATGTCACTCTTTTTAGTATAATGTCATAACTTGCATACTGAAAGCTCTGTTTCTCTAGTTTTAATATTTTAGCTTTGATTGAACTTTGTGATCTCAATAACCAAGTAGGATTCTGGATGCTGTGTCCTGCATTGCATCCTTGAGTATTTGTTTGATGATATTGATTTTGTAATAGAACTTATTTCAGTATTTCTTATAATTTTGTTTGGTTTTTGCAAAGTCCCTAAGCTTCTGTTTATCTGGAAATATACTAATTTCACCATCATATTTGAGAGACAGTTTCACAAGATACATAATTCTATATATAATTCTTGGTTCGAAGATTTTTTTTCCTTCAAGTCTTTGTATGTGTCATCCCACGACCTTCTTGCCAACATGATTTTGGTGTAATAATCAGAGCTCACTCTAATGGACTCTCTTTTATAAGTTAGTTTTGACTTAAGCTCAGCTGCCTTTAAGAGCCTCTCCTTATGTTTCATTTTGTTAAGTTTGATTATAATATGTCTTGCTGTCTTTCTTTTGGGATCTATGTTTCGTGGAGTTTGATGAGCATCTTGGATAGATATCTTCTCTTCTTTCAAGATGTCAGTGAAGTTTTGTCACCAGCTCTTCAACAATTCTCTCTGTGTTTTCTACTGCCCTGCCATGTTCTGGTACTCCAATCATTTTTAAATTACTCCTCTTGATAGAGTCCCACATAACTCTTCATGATTCTTTATTTTTCTTGATTATTTTATCTGATTTCTCCTCATAAATGCTGGTGTGAATTGCTTTGTCTTCAATTTTGCTAATTCTTCATTCCTTTTTCTTGATCCTGCTCCTTTGACCTTCAATTGAATTGTCTAACTTTGTAATTTTCTTATGATCTGATGAATTTCAGATCATTGTTGTTCTAGCAAGTCATGTAGCTTATTTAATTTTTCGTTTTTTTTTTTCTATGCTTTGTCTAATCTCCACCCTAAGATCTAGAAGGGGCTGTATGCATCATTATTTTGCACTCTAACTCTGATGATTTCGGAAAGGCTTCCTCATCAGGGAAACTTTCTGATTCTTTATTTTGGAAGTTTTCTGGAACCATGATGGTCTGTCTCTTTAAATGGTTACAGATTGATTGTTGTCTCCGAGCCATCAGAAAGCTGTTGTAATTTAATTATTAGGTTGTTACAACTATATATTCACATATTTTAATTTGATTTTGACTGTCCTAATAGTCTAGTCCTTTAAGCGAGAGTGGTTATTAGAACCTTAGTAATTCTGATGTCCTGTCACTCAATGGTTGGAATAATGACTACATTGAGAAATATAGTAAGAACTGCTGGCTCAGGAGAGTGAGTAGAATCTTCCTGCCTGGCCTTACTTTGTTTCCCTCCCAGATCCAGGAGAAAAGCTCTGAGTACACACATAAAATATCCCATGACCAGCCCAGGTAGTTCTCTAAAATTGAGACTCAGGTGTACAGTGGAGAATGGTGGGAGAAAAGGCTGGGTATACTGAGTGTAGTCAGAACACAGGAAAAGTTTGAGTTGAACTTTTTCTGTGAGTCTGTAGGTGTAGTAATCCATAGCTCAGAGGAGCCAGCGGAATGTGTCTTACACCCCTTCCTTTGTTTCCTTCTCTGAAACCAGGAGAAAAGCTCAGGGCACATAAGTAAAATGTCCTACTTCCTCCTGGGTAGTGCACCAGAATTTAGCCTCCAGTGTGAAGCAGAAAATATAGGTGGAAAAGGCTGGGTTTAGGATGGGAAATCAGCATGCAGGAAACAATTGAATCCAAAAAAATCATGAGCACTGATCCTGAAATAACCATTGAAATTTGCCTCAGGCTCTGGACTGCAGTTCAAGTGATTCAGCAGAGATTTGCTTATGCACTTCCCTTTGTTTCCCTCTCCAGGGCCAGGAGAAAAGCTCGGGGCAAATATATACAATCCCACTTCCAGTCCAGTTAGTAAACCAGAATCGTGGCTCCAGTGCAGCCCCGAGAAGGGATGGGAGAAGAGTGCTACTGTGCTCAGCTGTCAGCCACTGCTGCACTGCCCAGGTGCAGCTGTCTCAAGCTCAGCCTGTCAGTTGAGAGACTCTTTCTGGTGAGGTGCATCTGTTCAGCATGGAAACCAGCCCCAGCGACTCTCCCAGGGGCAGCAGTCCCAGTCCTAGTCCATCTCACTGACAATGATGGCCTCTGCACCTGAGCTACCTCTTCACTGCCACGCCAGCAGAAGGTCCTTTGCACTGAGAACTCACCTCTCACAAACATAATTGTTCCCCTTTCTGTCAATCAGTCTGATCTCACACAATTTTGCATGGTCTTGGGGCTCCTAGAATGTACCTTTTGTTCTGTTCAGTTACTTTTCAGGGTCTTAGTTGTTAGAGGGATCAAAAGAGATATGTGGTGAGTCTGCCATCTTGGTCTTGCCTCCTACTGCCCTTTTTTGAATATTGTTTGCTTCATATATTTTTTTCCATGATTTGAGTTTTAGTTTTGTGTGTATGTGTTTAAGTCTAAGGTAGGTCTCTTGTAGGCACCATATAGAAGGATTGTGGGTTGTAGTTTTTTTTTTTTTTAATCCAATCTTGCACTCTCTATCTTTTTATTCGTGCATTTAATCCATTTACCTTCAGCATAGTTATTGATAAGTATGAATTTAGTGCTGTCATTTTTGTGCCTTTTTTGTGCATTGTTGACAGTTTCTTTGTTCCACTTAATTTCCTGTATTGTCACTTTTCTTTATGTGTTTTCTTTTCATATTGTTCATTCTTGTTGATTTTGTATTGCTGAGTACTTTTTTTATGATATGTGGGATTGTTAGTTTCCTTTGTAGTTACCTTAATGCTTACTCCTGTTTTTCTAAGTTTAAACCAATTTTTTACTTGTTCATGAAAGATCTAGGACTACATGTTTTAGTCCCTTTTTTGTTTTAATGTAGTTGTCTTTTACATATTGATGTCTATGTTTCCTTATTTTCAGTGTTTTAGCTTTGACTTGTTTTTGTAACTTTTCTATCTGTTTGCTCTGTCCTGTGTTCTAGTCTTGGGTTGTTATCTGATGCTATTGATTTATTCCCTAAACTTCTGTTTATCTGAAAATATCCTAATTTTGCCATTATATTGGAGAGAGGGTTATGCTGGATACATATTATTGAGGAGGCATTTTTTTTTTCTCTTCAAGGCTTTATATATGCCATTCCATTGCCTTCTTTCCTACAGTTTCTACTCAATAGTTAGAACATACTTTTATTGATCTTCCTTTGTAGGTAACTTTTCATTTATCCCTAGCCACTTTTAATGCTTTCTTTTTATCTTTAGTTTTGCTACATTTGGTTTTAATATGTCTTCGTGGCTTTCTTTTGGAATATACCTTGACTAGTCTTTGACGAGCTTCTTGGATATATGTCTTCTCATCTTTCATGAAATCAGGGAAGCTTTCTTCCAACAAATCTTTTACAATTCTCTCTGTATTTTCTATTATTCCATTGTATACTGATTATCCAGTCACTCATAGGTCACTCTTCTTGATACACTTCCATGTAATTCTTAATTTTTTCATTTTTTAAAGTTCTTTTATCTGATGTTTCCTCAAATAATTTGATGTCAACTGCTTTACATTCATTCTGATGTGTGTTGCCTTAATTCTGCTCCTGTGACTTTCTATTGAGTTCTCTAACTCTTCCCAAAGACAGTATTTTTTTATTCATGTGGTAGGTTAGAAGCAGATGTACTTATCTTTTGTCAATTGAATGCCACTTTTCACTGATTCTGGGGGCTCTCTGCCACTCAGCCTCTGCCAATGTGGAAAACATGTTGGGAGTACTTCTGCTTGCTTTATTGTGCGTGGCAGTTTTTCCATCCTGCAGGTTTCCAGTTCCTGCCAAGTCAGGTCTGGCAACTTCTTTCTGCTTTTGAACCATCTCTTCCTCCCCATGCCATTCAGTCTGAATCCTCAGCTTTGTCTTTAATGTTTAGAGTTCCTAGACTGTCATATGCAATTGTCACTTTTTTTTCCCTGGCCTTTGCTGTAAGAGGGACCACAGGAAGTAACCAACTACTCTGCCATCATGGCCTGGCTTCTAATTTTTTTCATATATTCTAGATATGAGTCTTTTCTCACGTGTTACTTACAAATACTTGCTCTCATTCTATAAGTTGTCTTTTCATCTTCTCAATGATGTCCTTGAAAGTACAAAATGGTTTTCTTTTTTATTTCAATGAACCTCAGTTAATATATATTTTTTTCCTTTGGTTGCTTGTGCTTTTGGTGTCAGATTTAGGAAAGCTTAGCCCAACTCAAAGTCATAGATTTTCTTCAAAGTATTTTATCATTTTAATTCTTACATTCATATCTATGAACCATTGTGAGTCCATTTTCAGGAATGGTGCAAAGAAGGGGTTGGATTCCATTCTTTTCCATGTGGCTATTCAGTTATCCCAGTTCCCTTTGTCGAAAAAACTACTTATTCTCCACTAAATTGATTTGACACTCTTGTCAAAAGTCATTTGATTCTACATGTGAGGTTTTATTTCTGAACTCTCAATTCTATTTTATTGATCTGTATGTCAGTCTATGCCGATACTATGCTTTCTTGATTACTGTAGTTTTGTAACAAGTTTTGAAATTGGGAAGTGTGTGTCCTCTAACTTTGTTCTTTCTTTATAGGATTGTTTTGACTGTTCTAGAACCTTGAACAGTCGTATGGAATTTAGTATTAGCTTGTCAGCTTCTGCAAAGAATCCAGCTGGGATTGTTTTTAATTTATATATCAATTTGGGGAGTATTGCTATGTTAACAACATTAGGTGTTCCAACTTATCTATTTAGGTATTTAATTGCTTTCAACAATGCCTTATCGCTTTTCAAGTATAAGTCTTGCAGTTTTGTTAAATTTATTCTTAAGTATTTTTTTATTCTATCGTGAATAGAATTGTTTTCTTAATTTCACTTCCAGATAGTTCACCACAAGTATATGAAAATGCCATTGGTTTTTGTACATTCATCTTATGTCCTGCAGCCTTGCTGAACTTCATTATTACTTCTAATGGTTATGTAGGTATTCATTAGTACTTTTTATGCACAAGACAGTTATCTACAAAGAGAAGTGATTTTGCTTCTACCTTTTTAATTTAGATGTCTTTCAATTCTTTTTCTTGCCCCAAAACCCTGGCTAGAACCTCCAAGTACAACGTTGAATGAAAACGGTGGTAGAACGCACGTCTTTGTCTTGATCATTAGGGAGAAAACATTCAGGTTTTCATTGTTAAGTATGATGTTAGGTGTGGAACATTTAGGTAGATGCCCTTTATCAGAATGTAGATATTCCCTTTTGTTCCTAGTTTGTTGAGTGTTTTTTTCATGTGAAGATATTGGATTCTGTCAAGTGCTTTTTCTGCATTAACTCAGATGATCCTGCAGTTTTTGTCCTTTAGTCTGTTAATGTGGTCTACTATATTGATTGATATTAAACCAACCTTGTATGCCTGGGATAAATTCCATTTGGTCATGATATATAATTCTTTTTATATGTTTCTATATTTTGTTTGCCATTATTTTGTTGAGAATATTTGTGCCTATATTCATTAGCTATATTGGTCTGTAATTTTCTTTTATTGTATCATTTTTGACTGGTTTGTATCAAGGTAATACCAGTTTAATAGAATTAGGAAGCACTTCTATTTTTCAGAAGTGTTTGTGAAGCATTAGTATTAATCTTGTTTATATGTTTGGTAGAATTCATTAATGAAACTATCTGACAATGGACTTTTTGAGGGAATACTTTGGTTGGCTGTTTTTTTAAAAAAAAAATATGTATTAACTACCTTAATACATACAGCCAGCCAAGTGCCATCGAGTCGGATCCAACTCATGGCGACATGTCTTTCTAAACTTTGTATTATGGTAAAATATATATAACAAAATATTTGTCAATTTAACCTTTTTTCTAAATGCACAATTCAGTAATTTTAATTCACCACATTGTGCAACCATCACCATCTTCCATTTCTAAATATTTTTCATCACCCTAAATGAAACTCAGTACCTCTTAGGCAATAACTCCCTGTTTTTCTCTCCCTCTTGCTGCTGATAATGTGAACAAACTTTTATCTCTATCCATTTACCTATTCTAGATTTTACATGTAAGTGAGATCATACAATATTTGTCTTGTTGTGTCTGACTTACTTCACTCAGCATAATGTCTCAAGGATCATGTGTGTTGTAGCATGTATCATAAGTCCATTTCTCTTTATGGTGAAATAAGATTCTATTGTATGGGTGTACCACATTTTGTTTATCCATTCATCTGTTGATGGACATTTGGGTTGTACCCACCTCTTGGCTATTGCAAATAGCACTGCAATACATATTGGTCCACAATTATCTGTTGCATACTTGCTTTTAATTTCTGGGGGTATATACTGAGGAATAGAATTTAAGAGTTGTATAGCAATTCTATGTTTAAGTTTTTGGAGAACTGCCAAATTGTTTTCTATAATCGCTGCATGTTTTCACATTCCCCTCTCCAGTGGGTAAAGGTTCTGTTTCTTTTCATCCTTTCCAACACTTGCTTTTTCAAGGAAAGTTTAAAAATTACTAACTCAGTCTATTAAAAACTTCTGTTTCTTTTGAGTCACTTTCAGTTGTTTGTGTCTTTCTAGGAACTTGTTCATTTTATCTATGTCATATGATTTTTTGGGGTATACAATTGCTCATAGTATTCCCTTATAACCCTTTTTATTTGTGAAGTTAGTAGTAATGTCCCCTCCTACAGAGCTCAATTTAGTAATTTGAATACTCTCTCTCTATTTCTTTTTTCCCACTTGGTCAGTTTAATGAAAGGCTTGTCAAATTTGTTGGTCTTCCTAAAGAACAAACTTCTGGTTTTATTGTTTTTCTATATTATTTTTTATTCTTTATTTCATTAATTTCCAATCTGATGGTGTTGTTGTTAAGGGTTACAGCTGCTAACCAAAAGGTTTGCAATTTGCATCCACCAGGTACTCCTTGGAAACTCTATATGGCAGTAGTACTCTCTCTTATAGGGACATTATGAGGTAGAATTGACTCAGTGGCAGTGGGTTTGGTTTGGGTTCCCCCCACTTCTGCTTTCTTGTGGTCTAGATGGCTCTTCTTTTTCTTGTTCCTTAAGGTGGAAGATTAGGTTACTCAACTTAGATCTTTCTTCTATTTCAATTTAATTGGTTATAGCTATAAATTTTCTTCTGAGCACTGTCTTCACCTTGTAAGTTTTGGTACATTGTATCTTCACTTTTATTCATCCCAAAATATTTTCTAAACTCATTTGCAATTTATTCTGGACCCATTGGTTGTTTAATACTATGTTGTTTAATTTCCATGTATTCGTGAGTATTCAGTTTTATTTTGTTATTCACTTCTAGTTTCACTCCATTTTGGTTAGAGGACATACTTTGCATAATTTCAATCTTTTTGAATTTACCAAGGCTTGTATTATGGCCTAGCATATGGTCTGTCTTGGAGAATGTTCCATGTGCACTGAAGAAGAATCTGTGTACTGTTACAGTTTCATGGACTGTTCTAAAGATGTTTGTTATGTCTGAACCAAAAAAACCCATTGCAGTTGAGTTGCTTCTGACTCATAGTGACCCTATATGACAGGGTAGCCTGTCCCATAGAGTTTTCAAGAAGGCCCTGGCAGATTTGAACTGCCAACCCTTTGGTAAGCAGCTGTAGCATTTAACCACCATGTCACCACTATTATGTCTAGCTGGTTTATAAGATTATTCAAATAATTTATTTCCTTGTTGATTTTCTTCCAAGTTATTCTATCCATTGTTGGTGTTGAAGGTAGGTGCTGAAGTCTTCAATTATTGCTGTTGAGTGACCCACATAGCACATACTTGTATTTTAGCTCTCTATATAGTTCCTCTACCTATTTTCCATACTTGAAAAGCACATTTAAAACCTAATATCCCACCACTGCTCATCGACCTCTGCTTCTATACCCACATACACAATGACACCAACCCATTGCTGTTGAGTTGATTCTGACTCATTGTGACCACATAAGACAGAGTAGAACTCACCCATAGACTTTGCAAGGAGCAGCTGGTGGATTTCAAGACACCAAGAAGAGACAAAACCTACAGGGATGGATGGTAGCAAGTATGGTGTACCCTGCAGGCTTAGTAGTATGAAACATAGCACACTAGTGGAAGATTTAAAAGATCAAGTCAGGTTAAATCTGACTGAAATCTGAACTCACACTAGAAATCCTCAAGGCCCTAAATTGTGCACTAATGATCCAAGACGAGTATGATTTCACAGTTAATTAGTTTTCTTTTTTTTAATTATGATTGAATGAAAATGTACATTCCCATATAAATTTGCATGCCCACCTATGTGCAGCTCCCACTGCTTTCCCTGCCTGGTGGCAGCACACTCTTCCTCTTTGCTCCATGCATGTCTTATCCTCCCAACAATCCTCTATCCCCTCCTCTCCACTCACACCCCTTCCTCCAGTAAGAGGTCAGCAGAACGACATCCTACAATTGCATAGAACCATAAAGTGCACACAAGATATGGCCACTCTGTGTCACCAAGTCCAATCCATTCCTGTCCAAGAGTTGACCTCCATTATGATGTATGGACAGGGGCAGCATAAGGGACAGAGGCCATGCTCCCAGGGGTACTCCGAGGCCCCTGGACCATCAATTGTGTTATTTTAGTGGCGAGATCAGGGTACAACCCTTTTTATTCTTGTGTTGCCAATGGGACTCCACTTTGTGAGCTCCATCACAGCTATCACTGGTGGTGGCCAGGCACCATCAAGTTCTTCTGGTCACAAGTCGATGTAGTTACCCACTCACGTAAGTCTCTCTGTCTTCTGGGTTCTCTTTCCCCCATGACGTTTTGGTCCTTGGTGATCATCTGTTCCTGCTGAGTTGGGACCATTTGCTGTACCCTCAGATGGCAGCTTGGCAGCTTTTAAGACCTGAGATGCCACTCGCCAATGTGGGGTGTAGAGCCCTCTCTTAGCAAAATGCCCCTGAGAGCATGGTCCCTGGCCCCTCGTCCCACTACTGCACCCTTGCAATATTGGGTTAACACGGGAAGAGTAATCATGTTATATTGAAGTCCAGTTAATGTTGATCTACTTTCAAATGTGTGCTGTCACCAATTTCACCCAACCACATTTCTATCAACTATCTAATCTAAACCCTCCACCCTTCACCCTCCCTGCCTCCCACCCTTGCAACCATCAAAGAGTCTTTTCTTCTATGCATGAGTCTGTTTTTAAGTTCTTATCTTAGGGGTCTCATACAATATTTGTCCTTTTGTCACTGACTACTTTCACTCAACACAATGTTCTCCAACCAGGTTATGAGATGTTTCCTAAAATCATCATTGTTCTTTATCATTGCATAGTGTTCCATTGAGTATATATACCATAGTTTACTTATCCATTCCTCTGTTGTTGGGCATCTGGGTTGATTCCATCTTTTTGCTACTGTGGACTGTGCTGCAATAAACATTCGTGTGCATGTATCAGTTGGTGTGAATGGCCTTGATTCTGTAGGATATATTCCAAGCAGTGGAATTACTGGGTCAAATGGTATGTCTATATCCAGCTTTTGAAGGAAGGACCAGATTACTTTCCAAAAGGGTTGCACCATTTTGCAAATCCACCAACAGTGTAGGAGAGTTCCAATTTCTCCACAGCCTCTCCAGCATTTGTTTTTTTTGGTTCATGGCCTACCTTGTTGGGGTGAGTGGTATCTCATTGTAGTTTTGATTTGAATTTCTTCAATAGCTAATGATCATGACCATGTCTGCATGTGTTTTTTGGCTACCTGGGTCTCGTCTTTAGAGAAGTGTCTGTCCATTTCCTTTGCCCATTGCTTAATTGGATTGTTTATCTTTTTCTTATAGATATTTTGTAGTTTCTTAAAGATTATGGAGATCAGGTGTCAGTCTGACATAGAGTTGCCAAATATTCTTCCCATTCTGCAGGTGGCCTTTTAATTCTATTAATAAAGTCTTTGGATGAACAAAAGTGTCTGATTCTTAACAGTTCCCATTTATCTATTTCCTCTTCTGCTGATTGTGGTTTGTTTGACAGATTTTGAAAGCTGTCTACGTTGTATATTAAAACTTCCATTGTTGTTCCTACTTTGTCTTGGATGAGATTTATTGCTTTAGATTTGATATTTAGATCTTTTACCAGTTTCAGGTGGTTTTTGTATTAAGGTGTAAGATATGGGTCTTGTTTCAATCTAATACAGATGGATATTCAATTTCGCCAGCACCACTTGTTGAAGAGATTGTTTTCATCCAAGTTTACTACCTTAGGGCCTTTGTTGAATATCAGCTGTTCATAGGCAGATGATGTCATCTCTGGGGTCTCAATTCTGTTCCATTTTTCTGTCTGTCTGTTTTTGTACCGGTACCAGGCGGTTTTGACCACTGTGGCAGTGTAATCAGTTCTAAAGTCAGGTAACGAGAGGCCTCCCAGTGTGTTCTTCTTTAGTCGTGCTTTACTTATCCGAGGCTTCTTCCCTTTTGAAACAAAGTTGGTAATTTCTTTCTCCATCTCCTTAAAAAATGACACTGGAGGTTGTATTGGGATTTCATTATATAAGTAGATTGCTTTGGGTAAAATAGACATTTTCACAATGTTAAATCTTCCTATCCACGAGCAGGGTAGGTTTTTCCATTTATGTAATTCTCTCTTAGTTCCTTGTATAAAGGGCTTATAGTTCTTTTTATAAAGGTCTGTTATTTCTCTAGTTAGATTTATTCCTAGGTACTTTATCTTCTTAGGGGCTATAGTAAATGATATTGACTTGTTGTTTTCTTCTTTAATAACTTCATTGTTGGTATAAAGGAATCCTACTGATTTACTTATGTTTATCTTATATCCTGAGGCTGCTGAACTCTTCTATCAGTTTCAGTAGTTTCTTTATGGATTCTTTGGGATTCTCTGCATGTACAATCATATCATCTGCAATTAGGGAGATTTTAGCTTCTTCTTTGCTGATGCAGATGCACTTTATTTCTCGATCTTGTCTAATTGCTCGGACTAGAACTTCTAGCAGAATGTTGAAGAGGAGAGGTGAGAATGGGCACCCTTGTCTAGTTCCTGTTTTCAAGGGAAACTGTTTCAGTCTCTCTCCATTCAGGATGACGTAGGTAGTTGGTTTTGTATAAATGGCCTTTATTGCATTGAAGAATTTGCCGTCTATACCTATTTTGCTGAGAGTTTGTAGTATGAATGGGTGCCAGACTTTATCAAATGCCTTTTCTGCATCAGTAAGCAAGATTAGGTGATTCTTGTCTTGTGTGGCATTTATGTGGTTGATCACATTAATTGTTTTCCTCATGTTGAACCAGCCTTTCATCCCTGGTATGAATCCAACTTGATCAGGATGGGTTATTTTTCTAATATGTTGTTTCATTCTGTTGGCAAGAATTTTATTGAAGATATTAGCATCTAGATTCATGAGTGAGACCAGCTGTAGTTCTCCTTTTTGGTTGGGTCTTTCCCTGGCTTTGGTACCAGGGTTATGCTGGCTTCATACAATGAATTTGAAAGTATTTCATCTCTTTCTATGCTGTGAAATAATCTCAGTAGTATTGGAGATAACTCTTCTCTAAAAGCTTGGTAGAATTTTGTGGTGAAGCCATATGGGCCCAGGCTTTTTATGGTTGGCAGTTTTTTGATGACTTTTTCAATCTCTTCCTTTGTGATGGATTTATTAAGTTGTTCTGCTTCATCTTGTAATAATTTTGGTAGGTGATATGAATCTAAGAGTTTGTCCATTTCCTCTAGGTTTTCAAATTTGTTAGACTACAGTCTTTCATAGCATTCTGTTACGATATTTTTTATTTCTATTAGATCTGTTCTGACAACTCCTCTCTCATTTCTTATTTGAGTTACTTGTTTCCTGTCTTTCTTTAGTAAGAGTAGCCAATGGCTTGTCAATTTTGTTGACCTTTTCCAAAAAAGCTTTTGGTCTTTTCAATTTTTTCATTTGTTCTTCTATTCTCTAATTCATTTAGTTCTGCTCTAATCTTCATGGTCTGTTTTCTTCTGGTACCTGAAGGATTCCTCTGTTGTTCTCTGTCTACTTGTTCAACCTGTAGAGTTGGTTCTTTGACTTGGCTCCTTTCTTCTTTCCAGATGTGTGCATTTATGGAGATAAACTGACCTCTGAGCACTGCTTCAGCTGTATCCCATAGATTCTGGTAGGAAGTGTTTTTGTTCTCGTAAGAATCCATAAATTTCTTTATTTCATCTTTGATTTCTTCTATAACCCGTGTTTTTTTGAGCAAGATGTTATTCAGTTTCCATGAGTTCCACTTTCTATCTATGTTTTTCCTGTTATTGATTTTGACTTTTATGGCTTTATGATCTGAGAAGATGCTTTGCATTAATTCAGTAGTGTGGATTTTGTTGAGAATTGCTTTATGTCCTAACACATGGTCTATTCTGGAGAATGTTCCATGTACACTGGAGAAGAAGGTGTAGTCGTCCGCTGATGGATAGAAAGTTCTGTATATGTCGGTGAAGTCTAGTTGGTGAATTGTGGCACTAAAGTCTTCTGTGTCTTTACTGAGGTTTTTTCTAGATGATCTGTCCAATATTGAGA
Source organism: Heterohyrax brucei (assembly GCA_028571685.1). Classification (NCBI taxonomy): domain Eukaryota; kingdom Metazoa; phylum Chordata; class Mammalia; order Hyracoidea; family Procaviidae; genus Heterohyrax; species Heterohyrax brucei. The sequence goes on from CM053166.1 coordinate 66,170,058, forward strand.
GTGGAGTATTGAAGTCTCCTACTATTACTGTGGAGTGATCTATCACCTTTTTGAGTGTAGTGAGTGTTTCCTTGATGTATTTAGGTGTTCTAATATTAGGTGCATAAATATTTAATATTGTTAAGTCCTGCTTGTGTATTGAACCTTTCAGCAATAGTGTCCATCCTTGTCCACAATGGTGCATTTTACATTAAAATCTATTTTATCTGAGGTTAGAATTTCCACACCTACTCTTCTTTGTTCATTGTTAGCTTGGTATATATTCTGTCCTTTAATTTTCTGTTTGTTCCTATCTTTAAGTCAAGGTGTGTTTCTTGTAGGCAACATATGATCTGAGATGCCATTTGATGTCTCTTTACTGGAGTATTGATTCCATTCACATTCAGTGTAATTATTGATAGGTATGTGTTCAGTGCTGCCATTGTGATATTTTTATTGTTGTGTTGATGTTTTCTCTGTTCTTCTTATTAATCTGTTGTGGGACATTCTTTGTGAGTTGATTTTTCACCTTTTTGAGGGTTGGTTTTATGGGTGTTCAGACTCCTATATTACATTCCTTGATGTGGTATGTTGCATCTTTATTGTGCTTTATGGCTGCCCCTATGATACCACTTAATAAATTATATATAAACCAATTTTAATTACTATCAGTCTGTCGACTTCCTCTCCATCTGGAAGGACTATAGAGACTGTAGTACATCCCTCTTTTTAATACGATGACATTATGATTTTCATGATATGATCACTGGATTATTTCTTCCACTGATACCGCTTTAACTGAGTTTGAAGCTTTCCCTAAATGAGTTGGATTCTGGATGATATGTCCTTCTCAAATATATAGTTAGTGATTTTGTTCTTCTAAGCCAAAGCCAAGAGTTTCTTTCAGTTTTCCCTGTAGCTTTATTTGATTTTTACAAAATCTCTGAGTATCTGTGTATCTATGAATGCCTTCATTTCATTTTCATATTTGAAAGATAGTTTTTCAGGATATATAATTCTTGGTTGGAAGTTCTTCTCCTTCAAGGCTTTGAAAGTGTCATGCCACTGTCTCCATGCCAGCATTATTTCTGCTGAGAAATCTAATGAAATCCTACAGGAAATCCCTCTGAATGTTAACTTTGCTTTTGAGCCTTGCTGCCTTTACGAGTTTCTACTTATGTTTCATTTTGGTAAGCTTGATTATAATATGTCTTGGAGCCTCTTTTGAGATCTATATTGAGTGGTGTCTGATATGTATCTTGGATATCTACATTCTCTTCTTCCACAATTTCTGGGAAGTTTTCTGTCAGCAACAATACTCTCTGTGTTCTCAGGTGTCTTGCCCTATTCAGAAACTCCAATTAATCATAGATTGTTCCTTTTAATGGAGTCACACACGCTTCTTAATGCTTCTTCAGGTTTCTTGTTTCTTTTTTCTGATTTCTCCTCATAGATTCTGGAGTCAGTAGCTCTGTCTTCCAAGTCAGAAAGTCTCTTTTCCATTTGTTCCATTCTGTTTTCTTGGCTTTGAATTGAAGTGCCTATGTCTTTGATTTTGTTCTCGATCTGTTGGATTTCAGAGTACTGGTATTCCATCAGATCAAACAGCTTGCTTAATTTTTCATTTTGCTCTGCTGTATTTTGTATAAGGTCTAGGAGGGCTCTTTATACAATCCTTTTCATATTCACGTTCCGATAATTTCAGAAAACTTCATCTGGGACCTTCTGTGGTGCTTTCTTTTGGGGGCCTTCCAAAGCCATGGGTTATTTCTTGGCTATGCTTTTCTACAGAGTTTGTTGCTTTTTAGGCATTATATGAGTCAATAGAGGCTGGGAGAGACACTGTGAGGATGGACCGCAGTAGTTTCTCTAGGCTATCTTAAAATGAGAGATAAAAAGTATCTGGCAACTTCCAAAGTCAGTCAGGTTTTCAGGTGTATAGGCCCCTCTTCTCAGCTGGCAAAGTAAGCACCTCTATATCAAACCACAGATGTTATGAACTAGCTCAAAATACAGAAAGGCTGCTGTCCTGCTGGTCTCTGCTGTCAGGCCACAGCTGTAGGCAACACTGTGTAGAATACTGCTTTTCTGCTGGAAAAGCAATCTCCTCCAGGTAGGCTCTGCCTCCAAGCCCAGGAATTAGGTCCAGCTGAGGGCTCTGTATGAGTATATCTGCCTCCCAGTGGTACAAGTGGTGTCCTGACCAAGCTCGCCACCTGCCTGGGTACAGTCTACTCTATGGCAGAGGCAGAAAGAGAGGCCAAAGGTGCCAAGATGCACAGAGTCCACAGCCTCTGTTGCTGGGTCCCAGCCATAGGCGACAGTGTAAAATACTGCTTTTCTGCCAGAAAAGTACTTTTATCTGTGCAGGCACTGCCTCCCAGCCTAGGAAGTAAGCCCAGCTGGGGCCTCCATATGGGTGTTTTTGCCTCCCAATGGATCAAGATGACGTCCCATAGAAGCTTGCTGCCGACAGGCAGTTCTGGCTACTCTATGGTGGAGGTGGAAAGAGAGGCCAAAGGTGCCAAGATGCACAGAGTTCCTAGCCTCTGTTGCTAGGCCCCAGCCATAGGTGGTGCTGTGTAAAATACTGCTTTTCTGCCAGAAAAGCACTCTCCTCTGGACAGGCACTGCATCCCAGCCTAGGAAGTAAGTCCAGCTCGGGCCTCTGTATGGGTGTCTTTGCCTCCCCATGGATCAAGATGACGTCCCACACAAGCTTGCTGCCTGCCTCAGTACCATCCACTCTATGGTAGAGTTGGAAAGAGAGGCCAAAGGTGATGATATGCTCAGAGTCCAAAGCCAGGCTCTCAAAATATGACAATTTCTCCTGCCAATCCCACCAGCAGTGCGTTTGAGATTAGCGATTAGTCAAGTCCCAGCTCCACCTGTGGGCTAAGACAGAGAAAAAAAAGTTAAAATGGTGAGTTACCTTTGGTCAGTGCAAATCAGCATTCACCACATGTGGGGTCAGAGAAAGACGGGGGTTTCCATTCAGTCATATAAAGTCCAAATTACCAGCCCTATGCCAGGTACAAGGGCTCACTAGTTGTCCAGAAGGCTCCATTTAACTATCAGTTCAGGTCTTGGTTTCCAGAGGGATTTAGGGAGACATGTGTTTAGTCCACCATCTTGACTCCACCTCCTTAGTTAATTTTCAATATGGAAACCAAGACAATTCAGTGAAGAAAAGAATGATCTTTTTACTAATGCTGCCAGACTAACTGGATCTCCACATGCAAAAAAAGAAGCTAAATGCTTACCTCACACATATACAAAAATTAACTTGAAAGAGGTAATAGACACAAATGTAAGAGCGAAAACTATAAAATCCTTAGAAGAAAACATAGGAGTAAATCTTCATGAACTTGGGTTAGACATTCTTTTTAGTTATCACACCCAAAACACTAGCAATTGAAACTTTTGTGCTTCAACAGATGCTATTAATAAATTAAAAAGACAAACCACAAAATGGGAACAAATAATGTAACTGACAAGGAATTTTAACCAGAATTTAAAAAACTCTGGCAACTCAACAACAAAAGATAAATAAGTCAAACAAAAAAATGAACAAAGTGTCTGAATATACATTTATCTAAAGAAAATACAAAAATGTCCAACAACCTAATGCTCGATATTACTGGTTGTTTAAAAAAACAAAACAAAACATTGCCATTGAGTCAATTCCAACTCATTGCAACCCTGTAGAACAGAGTAGAACTGCCCCATAGACTTTCTAAAGAGCAGCAGATGAATTTGAGCTGCTGATCTTTCAATGAGCAGCTAAACTCTTAACCACTGTACCTCCAGAGCAGCTGTTAGTCAATATAGAAATGTAAATCAAAACCACAAGGAGATAGCACTTTGTATACACAAGAATAGCTATATCAAAGGGCGGACAATAATAATTGTTGTTGAGGATGTGAAGAAATCAGAACTCTCATACATTGCTGATTATTGTTGTTAGGTTGTGTTGAGTTGGTTCTGACTCATAGTGAGCTATGTACAATGGAATGAAACACTGTCTAGTCCTGTCCCATCCTCGTAGTTGTTGCTGTTTGAGCCCATTGTTGCAGCCACCATATCAATACATTTCATTAAGGGTCTTCCCCTTTTTCACTGATAGGAATGTAAAATAGTGCAGCCTGACTAACAGTTTGACTATTGCTCAAGCAGTTAAACATAGGGTTGTTGTGTGACTCATCAATTCTGTTCTGAGGTATATAGCCAAGAGAAATGGAAATACATGTTCACCCAAGCACTAGTATACGGATGTTCACCACATCATTATTCACAAAGTAAAAAATGGAAACCATCCAGATGTCCACCAACTGATAGACAGACAAACAAAATGTGGTAAATCCATACAATGTAATATTATTTGGCCATAAAAAAGAATGAAGTGCTGATACATGCTACAACAAAAAACGACCTTAAAAACATTATGCTAATTTAAGCCAGACACAAAATTCCACATGTTGTATAATTTGATAATCATAAAATAAATAAATTGTGCTCATTAAATGTTGACCTTTATGGTATTGAATTATTTCTCAATAAAGCTATTGTTTTTTTGTTTTTTTTAAAAAAAGGCGTGACAAGTATAACTTCTAAAGTCTTAAAAAGTCACAATTTAGAATGGTGAGATAGTCATTGCTTGTGTTCAGAGGTCTTGGCTTCTTAGCTGTCAGTGACCTTAAGACAGGTACCTGTCACCTACCTGCCCCATCTCTGTTGCTTGAATTCATACTTACTTTTGATGACTCTAGAGGACAAAGCAGAAATATGCCATAGGATTTCCAAGGCTGTAAATATTAATAGAGGCAGACTGCCACCTCTTTTCCCCACAGAACTACTGGTAGGTTCATACCACTGACCTTGTGCTTAACAGCTGAGTGTTTTAACCATTGTTCCACCATGGGTCCCCCACCTACCTGGGAGGATAATAGTCCTAAACATAAGAGAATCCTACCAACTGATACCAGAATCCATTGTGCCAACATCCTGCCCATCAGGACTCCTGGTGTATGCACAGTAGACATTCAGAACAGTTTGTAGAAGTAAATTGCTTTCCCCCAAATTCTATCAGCCTGTCTATGTAAAAACTCATAGTTACACACCTGTACTCTTTACTTTAATGACTGCTACCTCAGAGATCTGTTTTTACTGCCTGCATTAGTGGATGTGAGGTGAGTCCTTAATATTCTTGGTCTGGGTTGTTTTACCTCATTCAAGTCCTATTTCTAACTGTGCTGGGAAGATTCTATTCCAACTGCCTGTGAAACGTCTTCTGTCAGCTGGAGAGGAAGTGTGGTCTTACACAATAGCGTGAGGTTAAGAGTTTGAGCTCCCACGCTCTTTAATTTAGATCAATGGCAAAGCCTGGTCTCCCATGTTACTCTCCCCACATCCTCTTTTCTACTCCACACTGCAGTCAGAGTAATCTTCAAAAAATGTAAATTGTGGATCATGCCTCTTTTCTGCTTCATTGCTAACATGAATTGAGTTTTTAATGTCAAATACATTTTTAAGTCCTTTATATCTACTGACTCATTAAATCTTGACATCATTAAACCCCAAAACTCACTGCTGTCAAGTTGACTCTAATTTGTAGCCACCCTATAGGACAGAGTAGAACTAACCCACAGAGTTTCCAAGGGGCACCTGGTAAATTTTAACTATCAACCTTTTGGTTAGTGGTAGCACTTAGCCACTATACCAATAAAGGCTCCTTGATATTACATATTATTATTTTGGTTTATAGATGAGCAAGTTATGGCACAGAAAAGAAGTTTATTGTGCAAAATGACACCTCTACTAAGTGATTGGATTGAGACATGAAAGACATGAATTGAGAATCTTTTAGAATTACACCATCCCATTCTCAATAGCTGTGCACATCTCAAAATTAAAGTCCTTACCATAGTCTTTAAGACCTTCCTGATCCGGCTGTAGCCTTCTTGTTCTACAGCATCTCATATCACTTCCCAGCACCCTAGGCTCACCACGCTCCAGCAATGCAAGCCTGCTATCAGTTTCTAGTATGTGTCAAGATCCGTCCCACCTCAGGGCCTTTGTACTTTTAGTTTTCTCTGACTGTAATGCATCTACTCTCCTTACCTTCCTCTTTCATGTGTCTGTTTGCTTAAATATTTCCAGATCACCCTCTCTAACTAAGTATCTTCCTCAAGCTCTCTAAATCTTTCTCTTACGACAACAGCCTTTTTCATTTCTTTCAGAGAACTTTTCTGTGTGTTTACTGGATTATAAACTGCCTCCCCCACTGAAATGTGGGATCTTGAAGACAGAAACTGTCTAGTCAATTGCCTGGTATCTAACACTGTCTGTCACAATATCAGCATTTAATTGAAACTGGATAATGAATGATGAAGTGGACTTAACCCATACTTTTGTTATAGGACTTATCAACTTACATTGCCATTGTTTTGTACATTTTTCTGTTCCAACAAACTGAGATTCTCAAGGTTGGGTCATTGTTTTCTTAAATTTTGTAAGCTTAGTACCTAGCATATAGTTACTGTTGTTGTTAGGTGCTTACGAGTCAGTTCTGACTCATAGAGATTCTATGTACAACAGAATGACACACAGCTGGGTCCTGTGCCATCCTCACAATCATTGTTATGCTTAAACCCATTGTTACAAGCACTATGTCAGTCCATCTCATCGAGGGTCTTCCTCTTTTATGCTGACTCTCTACCAAACATGATGACCTTTTCTAGGGACTGACCCTTCCTGACAGCATGTCCAGAGTATGAGAGACATAGTCTCGCCATCCTTGCTTCTAAGAACCATTCTGGTTGTACTTCTCCCAAGACAGATTGGTTCCTTCTTTTGGCAGTCCATAGTATATTTACGGTTTTTCACCAACACCACAATTCAAAGGTGTCAATTCTTCTTTGGTCTTCCTTATTCCTTGTCCAGCTTTGACATACGTATGAGGGGTTGAAAACACCATGTCTTGGGTCAGGCACACCTTAGTTTTCAAGACAGCATCTTTGCTTTTCAACACTTTAAAGAAGTCTTTTGCAGCAGATTTGCCTGATGCAATGCACTGTTTGATTACTTGACTGCTTCTTCCATGGGTGTTGAATGTGGATCCAAGTAAAATGAAATCCTTGACAACATCAGTCTTTCCTCTGTTTGTCATGATGTTACTTACTGGTTCAGTTGTAAGAATTTTAATAGCATTCATTAACTATTATAGAAGAGGAATAAAGTTGGAATCAACCTAGATGTTCATCAACAGATGAATGGATGAGCAAACTATGGTACATATACTCAATGGAACACTATGCTATGATAAAAAAAATCAACGACAATTTTAGAAAACATCTCATAACGTGGTCTCATTTAGAAGAGATCATGCTGAGTGAAATTAATCAGTGTCAAAAGGACAAATTTTGTATGAGACTCCTGTTATAAAGACTTAACAAGAGAATTATCCACAGAAGAAAATGACTATGTTGGCTACGTGGGTGAGTGGGGGCTGAGGGTTTATCATAGATGAGTTAAATGATAGATGTTATAAATTTTATTCTTTTATTGTAGTTAATAAAAAATAAAATAAAAAGAAGAGGTATGCTTGAAGGACTTCATCACTTTCCAAAACCATGTTTTCAAACATAAAAGATAAGCATTTTTAAGACTCCTTAGGAAGCAAGCAGTTCTTGCTAAACAACATATCAATCATGTAAGTTTAAATGTGAAAATAGCATATGGATACTTTTAATGCAAAAAGCCATGAGCTTAAGTTAAATGTGAACCTATAAAAAAGACAAATTTTGCCAAACAGTTAAATAGTGACAAGGTGCTGACATCATTTGCCAGACCCCAAAATCTGTAGTCTATATCTACACCCACCTTTTAAACTAGATGAAGGGCCAGCTGATTTATTCTTTACTATGGTGGCTATTGGGGAACCTATTCTTTTTCAATTAAAATGAATGATCAAGAAGGCAGATATGAATTAATTCAGTTACAGAGTGGGCTGTCCATTTCATTTTACTTATCCTAAATTGACCTAAATTTTATAATTTTTCTAATACCGTGTGCTTAGGCCAAAAGTCTCTCTAGTTGCAGTGCTTGAGTTTGAATTCCAATTCCATCACCAGCTGTGCAGCTTCAGACAAATTACGTGATCTCTCTGAGCTTCAGTTAGCCAACCCAGCCAAGTGCTGTCGAGTCGGATCTGACTCATGGCGACTGGTCTATAAAGGAGGGATAATAATGATACTTGCCTTAGTGGCTTGGCTAGTGAATATAAAGTGCTTCACACGGAAATTCTTAGTAAATGTTGGATCATGGTAGCAGTATTTTGGTTATGTATTGAAAACCCTGGTGGCATAATGAGTTAAGTGCTACGTCTCCTAACCAAAAGGTCAGCAGTCCAAATCTGCCAGGTGCTCCTTGGAAACTCAATGGGGCAGTTCTACTCTGACCTATAGGGTCACTATGAGTAGGACCCAACTTGATGGCAGTGGGTATGGGGAAATTCTGGAGGCACAGTGATTAAGAGCTATGGCTGCTAACCAAAATGTCAGCAGTTCAAATTCAATTTCTTTGAAAACTCTATGGGGCAGTTCTATTCTGTCCTTTAGGGTAGCTATGAGTTGCAACTGACTTCAGTGGCAACAGGTTTGTTTTGTTTTTGGTTTATGGGCAAAAGCACCAAATTGGCTATCAGGAGATCTGAGTTCTAGGACTTGTTCTGCCACTAACTAGTTGCAGGACTTGGCAAATCTCTTGGTTTCACTCTGTGCCAGCATCCTTTTCTGCTAATGAGGACATTTACGTGACTATATGTTTTGAGTATCTATTGCTACACAGTAAAGCAACAACTCATTATTTTTAATGATTATGGGGGCTGACTAATAGTAGCTGAGGGGTTCTTTTGTTCTACACAGTATAGCTGAAGTAACTCTTGTAACTGCATTCACCTGGGAGTTTGGGTGGGACTGCAATATGCAAGATGGTCTCTCTGTCCAGGCTGTCTCATCATTCCATAGTTTAGCTCAAGCTTCTTTACATCAAAGCTTCCAGGAGTGATTATTGTAATAGGACATGTCCCAGTGGAAAGAATTTATCAAACCTCTGGTTGCATCTTGCTTGCTAGTGTTCCATTGGCCAAAGCCTGTCAGATGGAAAAGCTCAGAGTCAGTTTTGTAGGGGACTGGCTGTCATACAAGATCAGGAAACCCTGGTGGCATAGTGGTTAACTGCTACATCTGCTAACCAGAAGTGGGTCGTTCAAATCTGCCAGGTGCTCCTTGGAAACTTTGTAAGGCAGTTCTACTCTGACCTATAGGGTCACTATGAGTCAAAATTGACTCAATGGCAGTGGCTTTGAGACACAATGACAGTGAGGTGAAGAAAATTGAATATACTGTAAAATCCCAGAAGAACAAACAACCTTAGAAGAAATACAACCAGAATCCTCCTTAGAAACATAAATGGCAAGAATTTGACTCATTTTGCACGTGATTAGAAAAGATCAATCACCAGAAAAGGACATCATGTTTGGTAAAATAGAAAACGAGGGAAACTGTCAATGAAATGGATTGACACAATAGCAGTGACAGCAGACTCAAACATATCAACTATTATGAAGATTGCACAGGACCTGACACTGCTTTGTTCTGTTACACCTAAGGTTGCCATGAGTTAACATGAGCTGAGTCAACATCACCTAATAACAATAGTAACACAAGGGCACAAACACTGACAGTTATGTATCACTGAAGAGCACCAGTGCAGCAGTCTACTCCACCACAAGGCTAGATTTTCTTCAGAATCATCATACTTCAGTTTAATTAACAAACACTAGCTGGATTGCTTTCTAGGATCTTTTCCATTTTGTCATTTTGCTTCTCGGAACATTATTTTTTAGTATAATGTGGCACACTTAAGGAAGTTATTGTAAGTTGTATTTCCCTACATTTTTGTTTTTGTCTGTTTTTTATAAAACACATATAAACAAATATCCCAGACAAATAGAAAGTCACTCCTATTTTTATTGTTGTCTTCCCTATTTGTTGGTCAATAGTTTTTCTAGATCAAATACACTTTTATATGCTGCCTGAGGCTGGTTTCTCCAGAGTACAAAATGAGTAAAGCATATAAATATATATGAAGAGAGATTTATATTAAGAAAATGGTTCAATGGATTGTAGATGCTGAGAAAACCTAAGTCTGTGATCAGAATCTTGATTCATGTAGCCACAGGGGCTGGCAAACCCAAGATCCACAGGTCAGAGAGCAGGGCTCCTGCTCTTAGACTGTGAAGATATGAACTCCAAGATCTGAAAATAAGCTGACAGTTCAAGTTCCAGGAACCAGAGCTCAGACCAACAGGAGGCAGCCACAGGATCTGCCAGAACATCTGCTTATATCAGGATGTGGGCCACATCTTGAAGGAAATTCACTTTAAGCTGATTGGCTGCTCACAGCAGACAAACACTGAGAATCACGGCCTAGCCAAGTTGACTCACAGTTCAAACCATCACATATGCTAAATTTTCAACCACTTTAACTTCTATGTATGAGGTCTGACAAGTCTACAAACTTAATTGTTCTAAGTGTTATGTACCTCACTGCTGAATATCACTATAGTCACTTTCGAAGTACTCCTCTTGGGAAGCTATGCACAGATGCCAGCACCTAGTTCACCCTTTGAATTAATTTTGGAATTTTTTCTGGAATGACATAGTGGCAAATTTGTGAACTTAACTGTATAGTTGTCTGTGAGGGAGTTTTAGCCAGTAAACAAGTAACTGTATTGAAACACCTTCCTTACTCACCTGATATGGCCCCCAACAACTTTTTTTATTTACCCAAAGATAAAGCAAATATTGAAAGAAAGACATTTTGATGACACTGAAGACATCAAGGGTAATGTGACTATAGCTCTGATGGCCATTCTAGAAAAAGAGTTCCAAAATTGCTGTGAATGGTGGACTAGGTGCTGGCGCCCGCGCATAGATTACTAAGAGGAGTACTTGGAAGATGACCATAGTGATATTCAGCAATGAGATTCATAGCTGTTTTTCTAGGAAGAGTCCACAAACTTAATTGGCAGTCTTCGTATTATTCCTGCCCCCACAAAAATTTAAGCATCTAAGATCACTCTCTTTCTCATCTCCACTTTCCTTTTCTATATCCCTAGGTTTGTAGCTCTGATTGCTCAATGTTTACACAGATCTAGTTTTAATCTTTTGTAGAGCTTTCCCTTTCCTACTAGGAACAAAATAAAGATAACCCCCTTCACACAATGTTCAAAAGCTGCTCTTGTATTTCACGTTTCAGCAAATGCCAGTCATCTGCCTCTCAATGCTGCAAAGAGAAGTTCCTAAGTTTCTATCCATCTGGATGCCTTCTAGAGAATGCTTAGGTTAGAGAAAACACCCATCTCCCCAGCCCACAGACTCATGCACACTAGTACCGTTGCACCCACTATGTTCTTTGTAACCTACACAAATTTTGAAATGCAAAGCAGCAAACCACCGTTCATCAGAACAAATTGTTTTAGACCATTTTGGGGACACACCACATTACTGATAGAAGGACTTCATGCAGGGGTTGGATTTTTCATTTCAAAAATGCCCCATTCTGGTGTCTGTATGAGTCATTTTAGCTTGAAATGGAAACCTAGCAACTATCTAGTTAATTGGATCCATTTAGACAGCAGGAGTTCTGGCTGAATTTCAAAGCTTAGTATTTAGCCACAAAGAAGAGCTTGGAATCTAGGTTTTCAACAAGGCTAAATAAAATAAGACTTGCTAAAAGGCACTTCATGAAGCTAAACAGCCATGTCCATGAGATTCTTGTCTTCCAGAATCAGTTTTTAAATAACAACAAAAATCACAAGGATCTTCTTATCTGATAATTGCTGTTAGTGGTACTGTAATACTTTCCCAACGTTAGCTAATTCGTTATTCACAAGACATAGAATAAAGCTAGGGGTGATTCTTTCAAAACCGTATCTTACCACTAACTTCCTAAAAGTTCAAATAGTCACAACTTCAAGAAGGCAAGTATACAGACAGAGAAAAGAGGATTGGCAGGGAAATTTACTACATATATTAATACTCGACGGCTTTGGCATTAATACTCATTATATAGTAGACTTTATGACATTGTCTTGTATTACTTTCTCCTAGAAAATCAGCTGAAAACCAACACATAAATCCAAGCTGCTTTTGTTTTATTAATTTGACTCCCAGATCATAGGTAGAATTCTAATTCATTGAATTCACAGCATTTTGCATTTGGAGACTTTCAAGATCATTTGTACCATTGCATCAAATATTTTCAAACAAGTGCTAACTTTTCTTAGTTCTCCTGACACTAAATACAACTAAATTCCAGCAGAGCTAAAGAATGTAGGAAGCCCTTGGAATTCACCTTACTGGAATTTGACCTACAGTTGACACCCTGTGGTTTAGGTTTTGCTGTACTACTTAAAGTCATAAATGTTAGGCTTACTCATTGAAGTAACAGATAGGATGGCTATTTGCCTACTAGGATGACTCCAAAGACACCAGGAAAGTTCTTTCCTATCTTCCCCTAATTTTCAAATATATTTCATCACAGAGTCAAGTTTTTTAATGAAGACATTGATATTTACTGAATGCACATACCCCTATAAGGGGTAAGAAATAAAATTTAACCTTAAAGAAGAATCAAGCCTGTTAATTCTTTCCTGAAAATTGGGAAGCAAGAAGGAAAGGGAGAGGGGAAATGAGTGGCACCACTGAGAGAAACAGAATGCTGAATAAAGCTTCACTCTTCTGCCAACATAATCATACTGCTGCATAATAACCTTTAGGAAGCGAATTTTCTTGATAACTTGAGCCCTTCTAACACTAAGCAGTGCTAACAATTGGCCAGATTCTAGAATCCCAGTAGCTCCCTCCAGTCTTGATGATCTCCCTGCCATCCTCATAATCTACCCTTTACCTGGGAGACCATGATTTGCCAGTTTGCTCTACCACTGAGTCAAGACCTTCAAGCCCAAGGCTTTGCTTGGAAATAATGTAGTAAATGTTGGATATGAGACAGGCCTAGATTAGGCAGAAAAATTTCAACATTGAGGGAGTTTTCTCGTTTCTCATCAAAGTGATCAATTAACTAAGGTTTTGTGAAACAACAAAAAGAGAGAAACATAGGGGCAGAGGTGTAGAAGGATGCTTGGCTAACTTTTCTCCAGACAGTACCACCTTGTCTGCTGTTTCTGGTCACCTGGGCAGCTAAACATCTCACCTCGTGGCCCTTTGGCACCAATATACAGTTCATGTGTTGAATGACTGCACATTTGATTGGCTGCACATAGGATACTGATTTCTGGCTCCAAATCCTGGTTTTCAGCATTATTGCACAAACTCATACTGCTCATCTCTGGATATCCTCAAACAGAAGCATAGTCTCATAGTCACTCTGAGCCTCTCAAGTCATCACTGTGCAGGAGACACAAAGATGACAGCTCTGATCAAAATGTAGGGAGGACAAATGCAGTTCTGCTGTTTATCGATAAGAAATCTGAGTCATTCTGTTCTGAGTCTTTGGTGGCATATCCTCCAGAAGGTAGTATCCTGCACATGATCACCTACCATCCAATTAAGCTTAAGTTGATTAATTTTAGTTTGTTGATATTTCTTTAACTCACTGTCTTCTCTCTCTCCCTGTAGCGCTACACTGAGTCCTTCCCAGTCAGCCTGTTCACAGTGCCCCTGACTGTAGCCTTTCTCCCACATTGCTAAAATGGTAGTCTTCCCCAAAGACCTGCTTGACCATGCTATTTTTCTGTTCAAATGCACAACTTCCCATGACCTTCAATAGCGTTACTTCTTAGGGCTGTGCAGAGGCTCTGTATAATCTGCTCCTGCTTAATTTCCTAGTTTCATTTTCTGCTACATTCCACATATATCTAAACTGAATTACTTGTAGCTTCCTGGCTTTGTTGCCTGCATATATTTGAATATAAAATTTCTTCTCTCACGGAGAGGAGGGGAAAGGAGACTGTTGGGAGGATGAGACATGTATGGAGCAGAGAGGAACAGTGTGCAGTCACCGGACAGGGAGAGCAGTGGAAGCTGCATATAGGTGGGCATGTAAATTTATACGGGAATGTACATTTTCACTCAGTTACGTTAAATAAAAATAAAAAAATAAAAAAAATTTCTTCTCTCATTAGTTCAACTAACATTTATTTTGTACTTCCCATATGCTAGGTAGAGTCCCAGGATGGAGCAAACAGCTAATATCCTTGGCCACTAACTGAAAGATTAGAAGTTTAAATCTGTCCAGAGTTGCCTATAAAAGCAGACTTGGTGATCTGCTTCTGAAAAATTAACCACAAAAGCTTCTTGAAGAAAAATTCTTCCATGACACACATGGGGTCTCCACGAGTCAAAATTGAATCTATGACAACTGGTATCTTCTAGGCACTGTGCTAATAATGCCCAATGATGGAGCTATTTTGACAAACAGAGTAGACATTGTTGTTATCCCCTTCGAGCTTATAATCTACTGGGAAAGAGGGATATCAAACAACTTGAAGGGCAAAGTTCAAAACGGGAACTATGACAACTGTGTGTGTGAGTGCATACACACGTGCATGTTGGTGTATACATACACACACATATACATGTATATACATATAGTCTTCTCATTAACTCCTGGTAACCTGTCCTAATTACTCCTCGCACACTGAACGAATACACATACGTCTCTCATAGTCTTTATATCATTATATTGCAATTACAGTTTTTCTTATCACTCTTCTTCACTAAACCATAAAATCTTCGTGGGCAGTCACTGTGTCTTTTTTCACAATATCCCTCAACACCATGCTTGCCATATAGTAACTAGATGCTTAAAAATTTTGGTTCCATAAATGATTGAAAGGGATGAAGCCATTTAAGTGCATTTTAATGCTAAATTTCTAAGTAAAACATGGATTTATAAAGAATGGTGGCTGTGTCTCTCCCAATAATGATTCTCATGAGCTTGCCACGGCTGTAGTTATGTGGAAGTCCTACAAACAGCATTTGGCAGCAATCTGCCTTCATGTTTTCCAAGAAGAGAAAGTTCTAAGTGATGCATACTTCAGAATTCTCAGATTTTTGGATAGGCGTTAAGATGAGACATGCATGGAGCAGAGAGGAATAGTCTGCTGTCACCAGGCAGGGAGAGCAGTGGAAGTTGCATATAGGTGGGCATGTAAATTTATACGGGAGTGTACATTTTCACTCAGTCATAATAATAATAAAAAGATTTGGAGTGGTAGAAAGAAGGAGATCAAAATGAGCTGAAAGTAAGAGAAGAAAGAGGTGAGAAGAAATGTAAAGGACCAGCCGCTTGAGGTGGGGTAAACCAGAGTAAGGGTTATGAGAAGAGGAAAAGCCTCTGAGGCAAGCTTGCGTTTAGCTGGCCATTCCCATCTCGAGTCTGCACACGCCTTTGGAACTCCCTGAAGCCTTCTGGGGGGAAACCCTGACCTACAGATTCTGGATAAAAAGTTCCTCCAGACCTCCAGAAATGAGTCCCATGATCTTACTATTACTCATTTCCTGGAAAAGTCATAGCCCATCTATGCTGACCTTCAGCAGAGGAATGAGTGTAAATTTGTCTTTCTAATTCAAGAAGAGTCTGGCGAAATCACTCAGAGAGACATCAAAAACCAGTCTCTCGGTCTTCTGCTTCATTTACCAAAAATGTTATAAACATTTTTACTGGTACTTTCTTTGGCATGTTCTGGGTGAATCAGCATGAAAAACAAGGCGACTTCACTGCCAAGCTGAAATTTAAATCCACAAAGGATGTTACTTCTAATTTTTAAAAACTGTTCTCAGAACTCAAGTCTCAAGTGATGCCACACCCTATCTGGCTTCATGTGAAGTCATTCGCATAACCTACAACTTGGCACAATCTCTAAGTCTAGTGGTGCTGTTACTACCTATTTTTCTTTGTTTCAACAATTTGTCTTGTTTTCCACCTTGGCATCAGTAACAGCGGCTTACCTTTCAGGCAAAATACATTTATGTTACCTATATCTGTGTATGATTACTTAGTGAGCTGAAAAGTCATTGTTGAGGAAATTCTCTGTGTGTTTTCCTCTTCCCTTATGTCAGGTACTTGTGATTTTAACACTGTAATTAGCTAAAGTTACTTTCTCCAATCATGTAATGTCTTCTCAAGCTGAGTATGAGTATGGTCTATGAATTTGAGCTCTAGACTGTAACAAACAGAAAACTTGTTCATTCTCCCCTCCTTGATATAAATACCATCAAACAAAATAAGCAGATTATCTACCTTCAAGAAAAGTGTGTTTTGTAGAGGCCATGCTGCAAGCACACTTATCCAGGCTTGAGAGAAAATGTGACAATGAGATGAAGAATTTGGCTAAAGTACTTCATTATCAGTAGAAAATAAAAGTCATAATTCATCCTGGCCCTGCCTTTGCAACAGAGGATGATACATGCATCATGATTTTAATGAAGTTCATGAGTCATGAACGAGTCTCATTTATTAGTTGTCCCAATAAAAGCTAAATTTCATCTTTCATACAGTGGATTTATAATACAGGTATCTAAAGACATCTAAGTAGACTTAACAATTGCTTCAAAAGAAAGAACAGGGAGAGATGTAACAAAGATATAATTTAACCTGTATAATGAAAATATATGCATATATGTATTAATATATACATACATATATATTAATATGGATTTATGCTTAAGGAAACATTCAAACTGTGAACGAAGAAACCAATATGGGCTTTACCACCACAAATAGAAAGATCTATGGATTCTGGGAGCCTACATTAAGTGGGCACTAAAACTTTCATTCTGTTTACACCCTCCCAAAACTCTTCAGACGATTAAATTCTTGTTAAGAGTCAGAATCTCCTCATTAACAAGGAAAAAAAAAACAACCATACATGGTTGAAAGCTACCATCTAATCAAATGTAAGAGTTTTCCACCATTCTCCAGTTTCTGGAACAGATTGGTACAATCCTATTTTCCTGCCTTGGGCAGTTCAGCAGCAGCTGAAGGTGCAGTCACAGCTTAGCAATGTGGCTCATGTGACTTATCCAAGTAGAGGTACAATTAGCAGAACATGTTCCCATAAATGGCAGTTTAAATACTAAACTCTGGATAAAATCCAGGAGAAATATAAGATTGGATAACATGGGGGAAATGGTAAGTAAGTTTTGCTGCAGTCAAATATTTTGGTCATACCTTGACTAGAAAGGGTCAAAGTCAGAATGACTTGGAGTTTTAAAAAATTGCTGTTGAAATTCCAGAGCTAAACGATAGTCATAGTTTATAGCATTTTGTGAATGGGAAAGAAATTTCGGCTGTAAATATTACACTCAGGAGAACAGTGTGTTTGTTAGACAAAGTACTCTAACTTCAGTAATTCTCAATTTAGAACCAGCATTGAACTGCTGGAGGTCTGTGCCCATAGGACTGAAAAACAAAACTTCGTAGTTTCTACTCCCCGGTTCCTATAACAACTCCTTGATCTCAAGGTCAATGGGTACAATGAAGAGATGGATTTTTTTTTTTTTTGTCGTATCTCAAACTCAAATCAGCTGTGAATCAGAGCTTGATCATGATACAAAACTTCAGATCGATGTTTCTCCAAGTATGGTGCCATAACCTGAGAATATAGGAAAATGCAAACAGTATTGTAAAGTAGAGCTATAGAGCTCCCAATATATAAAACAGATGTAGAAAAAAATTTCAAGACAAGGCCTTATAAATTCTACCCACCACCACCACCTCCACTTTCCTGTCCTGAGGCCTTCTCCTGATCTGTACACCAATATGGAATATAAAAAAATTTCTACCCGACTTCCTTTAGAAAATGAAGTTTGATCTGAGCTATGAGGACGTGGGGGATGAAAGCAATGTTTCAGACAGAGTAAACAGGCTGTGCAAAACTCTATGGCAGAGATCACAGAAATAAGGTTAGTATGTATATCTGAACTGCAATGATTGAAGGGGAGAGTATCTGAAAAGATAACTAAAGTGTCAGATCACCAGGATTTTGAAAGCCATGTAATTTTCATTTATATATCTTTATTCAGTAAAGATTATTTAAGGAATGGGTTGGGGAGACACTGATGTCTGGATTATCATTTTGTTATTACTCTATGTGAATTGTGAAGAAGGGATTGGAGGGGGACAACTAGATTCAAGGAGACATTCCAGGAAACTATTCTAATAGTCCAGGTAAGAAATGATTATACCTTGGACAAGCATGATAGTAGAAGAGGCAGATAAAAACAGGTGTGTATAGGAAGGAAAACTGGCAGTGGAAAATTTTCAGAGTCTTTCAAGAATTCACTAAAATTTAACAATGTCAAGACTAAAAGAAGTGCCTTAATGAAGAACAAAGTGGAAACTTTAAGAAAGCTTGGTCTAGTAATGGAGATAAAGGTGGTACCAATGGTCAAGAGAGCGGTCAGTGGCAAGAATTCCAGGTAAAAAAAAGTTGGAATTTGTAATTGTGAGTTCTGTTAAAGGTTTTCTCAGGCTTGCTGGTGAGAGATATGAGAATTAAGACTGAGACTGGGTAGCTGTTTCAGGTCTGGGATTGTTACAAAAAACAAAGAATGCGAGGTTGAGTTTTCATTTCACAGGGATACCCTTTTCACTGTTCCTAGACCAAGCAGTGACCTTAACTGACCTGACAGGTGCTTACATCTGGCTACATTGATCCTGCTTCCATTTCCACAAAGATTCCTAAACAAATATAAATTTGCAACAACAAATTAGTGACTTGAATAGATTTGGTTAAAATATATATATATATATATATATATATACATTTAGATAAGGGAGCCCTGATGGTGCAGGGGCCAAGTGTTTAGCTACTAACTGAAAAGCCAATGGTTAGAAACCATCTACTAGAAAAAAGATACTTCAGTCTGCTTCTATAAAGATTATAGCCTTGGAAACTCTGTGGGCAATTCTACACTGTTCTATAGGGTCACCACAAGTCAGAATTAACTCAATGGCAATGAGTGAACAGGTTGCTTTATCATACAGGAACCTAAACTAAGATATTAACAATGAGACTGAAGAAGTTGATGAATGTAGAAGTTTTGAGGGCACAGGGTTATATATAGGGTAGAAGGGAAAGGTTGCACAATAGACCAAGTGTCAAGTCCTAGATGATGGGAAGCATACACAAAATCAAATGGAGTGGTGTGTTGGAGGATAATAGAAGACACTGTTTAGAGTTATGTTCAGTTTGAGACCCTGGAATAATGTCCAAGTGGATTTTCCCAAGAGACTGTTATACGTATTTTACTGTTCTT
This sequence comes from Heterohyrax brucei, assembly GCA_028571685.1. NCBI lineage: Eukaryota > Metazoa > Chordata > Mammalia > Hyracoidea > Procaviidae > Heterohyrax > Heterohyrax brucei. The sequence continues at coordinate 66,189,386 of CM053166.1, forward strand.
TGATTGGAAATATTTTACTGCTCTTTGATTTATTCATGAAATGGGATATCATACAGCAGTTAAAGTGCTGAACTTCTCAGGGATTCTCTGGTAAAAATAGGATCACCTCTCACTGGGAGCCCCCTTCCTTTCATGCCAGTATTTAAGTTGTAACTTCTTCAAGCAGTCCTTTCCAGATAATGTATTCTGGTACATGTCACGTGTATCTATAGCAATGAAACCTTTCCCCTTGATTATCATTGACCTGATGGTTTCCTCAGCCAAAGGCAACCATACCTCTGCAGGGGAAAGAGAAGCCAATGTCCTCTGTTAAGACTAGAAAATATCATCAGCTGAAGATGGGAAATATTTCAAGGACCTGGGTTTTTGAGAATGAATGATCATATGATCGTCTCAAGGGTTTTTTGTTTGTTTGCTAATATGATGAATCACTTTGATTTTTAAATATTAAACTCCCTTGTTTTCTTGGAATATTACTTTGTCAAGATGCATCATTCTTTGTATATATCTCTGTATTTTACTTGCTAATGTTTTGTTTAGAATATCTGCAGTCATATTCATGAGATGGACTGACATTAACTTCCATCTCTTATGAAGTCCTTTTCAGATTTTTTAGTGTCAAGGTTATAGTCATATTATAAAATGAATTATAAACTTCCAGATACAGCTCTAACTTGTAAAGAGCTTGAAGGTTGTCACTCCCATCCTTGTAATGGGAAAGTTCTGAATTAACTAAAGTAATTGATTTTTCTTGGCCCTGTCACAGGAGTGAGGTTCAGGGAAACTAATTCCTCAAAATCTGTAGAGACAGGGAAATCCAGAGGCACAGCTGGTATGCACTGACCTGGAGCAGAAGACACTAGAGCCGTAAACTGATAGAACACTTTACTGGTAATTCTGAGAATTTCTGGAGGCTGAGTATGGTCTAGCTTGAGACAGAGAAAATCACAGGGCCATAGTCTTAAATGGAGTTCCATCCTTTCACTGGTTTTTCCTCCAGGAATATCACTTAGTTCTTATGGTGAAGAACCAAGAAACATCCCTTCACAGCTCTGACAGAAGGAGGAAAAGAAGTAATGACTGTGAAACACACCTTAAGTTTTCCTCATAAAAAAGGCCTACTCTTCAAGAACAAAAACTTTACCAGACCTTTATTCTACCTTGGGGAAGAACAGTTTTCCCTCTCCAGCCCATTTAACCTTTTTGTCTCACCTCAAAGCAAAGAAACACTTCTAAAGGTCATCATGCGGGGACACAGGCTCACTAAAAGACAGGTTTCATCATAAGATTATAAAACTTTTCCCCTCCTACAGACTTTACCACTACACCAACGGGGCTCAGTATAATAACAGTATGTTATAGCTGAAACAGCTGCAAAATGTAGTCTCTATCTGAGTAGGAGTACTTATGGAAGTCTAAAATATGTTGAACAGAAAAAACAAGAACACTAAAGGAATTCAAAGCCTCTGGTTCCTACTGTTATATAAAACATTAAACACAGCACAACTACTAGCCAGATTAACATAAAATCTCACAATGCAGGGCCAAGTTGGCAGAGTAGTCAGACACTACCTATGGTCTCTCTTACAATAAAGACTAGAAAAAAAAAAAGTGAATCAATTGCCTATAACAATTTAGAATGTCTGAACATCAATGGCAAAGTCGGGAAATTGAACTGAGTGTCAGGGAGAGAGAGAGGTGGTTCAGAAGTAGCAAGGAATTGCCAGACCAGACCCAGTGGGAACAAGCACCCCAGAGAATGGATCTGCTGACATGAATGTAGCGAGGAAAGTAATGGCATTTTCCACATTGGAAGAGACCAAGAGCAGAAGAAAGTCCACTCATGCCTCCAAAATGGGTGAGAAGCAGTGTGTAACTAACTGGCTAAGTTCCTCCATCTATCCTACTGCTCAGACCAGAAAACACTCCTTAGGGAAAAACCTCTCTCCCATTTAACTGTCTCCCCCTCCCTACTCTACACTGGATCCAAGTTGCTTCAGAGACTGACACATCCCCTGGGCCAGAAGTAGGACTCATTACCCACTCTGAGCCATTCTCCCAGCCTTGGAGAATAAACAAATCAACAAATGGGAAATAAGTAATCTGCTAGCTTCCCTAAACTAGGAACTCACGGCAGTAACAGTTCCTCTGCCTAGGCACAAGCATAAGGGGTCCCCAGACTTTGCATACCTTTCACCCTTACATACACCTAGGTGAGTCCATTTCAACAGCATAACAACTCATTAACACAGCACAACAGGGTATATACTGAAGTCTAACCTACATGGTGGAGAGGCAGCTATGTGAGATTTGACACTGCTCTGCCTGCTAAGCAGGGTTCTCACCTGTCAACGTTGGGAGCCTGAGGACTGGTGGCTGCACCTGTACCACCTAGGTACTGGTGACAGGGGTCTAAGAATAAGTGGTGTTTCTCATTCCTTATAGGCAACAGCATTGGACAAGCACAGTCCAGTGGCAAAACCCACCCACCTAAGGTCTCTAAACCAAAAAAAAACCAAACCCACTGCCATCAAGTCAGGTCTGACTCACAGTGACCCTAGAGTTCAGAGTAGAACTGCCCCATAGAATTTCCAAGGAACAGCTGACCTTTTCGTTAGCAGACATAGCAGTTAACTGCTATGCCACCAGGATTACTGTAAGAACTCTAGGGAACAGGAATATGCTGTCCTCACAGACGTGCAGGGGTGGCTATGAGCCCCATGCCTTGCTCAGCATATGACACTGTACTGCAGCCATATACCTGTGCCTAGACCAATGAGCCCTGCTAGTCTAGGACTGTATGTGACAGTCTGCACCTCAACCTTGACAACCAACTACCTGGACACCTGAGCCGAACTCATAAAAGAAAAGTAAATGGAGTCCTTCATTCACATATCTAGTAACAGCTCTATCTAATGACAGGATGTTAGAGCTTCAAAGTCCTAATAATCAAACTAGTTCACATGATCAGCCTGTTTGGGCATATCAAAACAAAATAAGAAGTTTGGATACAGTAAGCAAACATAAAATAAATACAATAACTTATTGATGGCTCAGAGACAACAGTCAATATCAAATCACACAAAGAGGCAGACCATGATAGCTTAGTCAACTCCTAAAACAAAGACTCAAGAAATCTTCTGGATAAAGAAAACTTCCTGGAACTACCAGATGTATGGCAGAAAAGATTAATATATAGAACTCTTCAAGAGATCAAGAAGATCAAGCAAAACACAGAACAAGCCAAGAAAGACACAAACGTAGCAATAGAGGAACTTAAGAAAATTAGAGAAGAGCATAATGGCAAATTTAACAGGCAGCAAGAATCCATTGAGAAAGCAAACTGAAATTCAGAAGATTATCAATAAAATTTCAGAATTAGATAACTTAAGAATTGAGACAATGAAAGTCAGAATTAGTGAGACTGAAGATAAAGCACACCAACATATGAAGAAAAATCAGATAAAATAATTTTTTAAAAATAAAGAAATCTTAAGAATTATATGGGACTCTATCAAGAGGAGTAGCCTGAGTTTTTGGAGTATCAGAACTGGAGTGGGGAAGTGGTAACAGAAAATACAGAGAATTGTTGAAGATTTGCTGTCAGAAAACTTCCTTGATGTTGAGAAAGGTGAGATAATATCTAACCAATATGCTCATCAAGCTTCACACAAGGTAGATCCCCAGAAAAAGTCACCAAGACATATTACAATCAAACTTGTTAAAATCAAAGAAAGAGAATTTTCAGAGTGGTTAGAGATAAACAAAAAGTCATCTGCAAAAGAGGGTCAATAAAACTAAGCTCAAAATACACAGCAGAAACCGTGCAGGTTAAAAAGCAGCAAGATGACGTACATAAAGCCTTGAAGGAAAAATTGCCAGCTCAGAATTACATATTCAGCAAAATTGTCTCTAAGATATGATGGCAAAATTAGGACATTTCCAGATAAACAGATGTTTAAGGAATTTGCAAAAATTACAAGAAATACTAAAAAGAGTCCATCAGTTGGAAAATCAGTAGCATCAGATAACAATCCAAGGCTAGAACACTGGACAGGACAACCAAATATCAGCCCAGGTAGGGAAATCACAGTAATAAATCAAAGCTAAAACATTGAAAATAGTGCACTAGTGAACTTACATCATTATGTAAGAGGTGACAACATTAAAACAAAAAAATAAGGACCAAAAAATGCAGTCATAGATCTTTCATATGGAGAGGAAGTTAAGGATATACAAATAAATAAAAGGCTGGTTTAACTTAGGAAAATAGGAGTAAATATTAAGGTACCACAAAGGAAACTAACAATCCTATACATCAAAATAAAGTAAAGAAAAATGTAAAGACTCAGCAAATACAAAATCAACAACAAGGAAAATACATAAAGAAATGACTCAGCACAGAATATTAAGTGAAACAAAGAAACTGCCAACAATACACATACACATACACACACAGTAAAGCATCAAAATACACTACTAAACTCATAGCTATCAATAATTACACAGAATGTAAATGGACTGAATGCACAAATAGACAGAGTGCCAGAATGAACTTAAAAAAAAAAAAGATCCATCTGTATGCTGCCTACAAAAGACATAACTTAAAGATATAAACAAACTCAAACTCAAATGATGGAAAAAATATATCAAGTAAAGAATAATAAAAAAAAAAGAGCAGAGTGGCAACATTAATCTTGGACAAAATAGACTTCAAAGTAAAATCCAGCACAAAGGACAAAGAAGGATACTACATAATGAATAAAGGGTCCATATACCAGGAAGGTGCAACTATATTAAATATTTATGAACCCAATGACAGTGCTTCAAAATATATAAAACAAACTCTAACAGCACTGAAAAAAGAAATAGACAGCTCCACAATAATAGTAGGACACTTCAACACACCAATTTTGGTAAAGGACAGAACATCCAGAAAGAAGCTCAATAAAGACACAGAAGATCTAAATGCCATAATCAACCAACTTGACCTCATAGACATATGCAGAGCACTCCACACAATAGCAGCCAAGAATGCTTTCTTTTCCAAGACACACGGAAATTCTCTGGAATTCACCATATATTGGACTATAACGTTAGCTTTGACAGAATCTGAAACATTGAAATATTACAAAGTATCTTTTCTGACCATAAAGCCGTAAAAGTAGGAATCAATAACAGAAAAAAGAAGGAAACAATTGAACACACGGAAACTGAACAACACGATGCTCAAAAACTACTGGGTTATAGAAGAAATCAAGGATGGAGTAAAGAAATTCACAGAATCAAGTGAGAATGAAGACACACTCCACCAGAAAATTAGGGCACAGCAAAAGCAGTATTCAGAGGTCTGTTTATAACAATAAGTAGACACATCCAAAAAGAAGAATGGGCCCAGATCAAAGCATTAACCCTACAACTTGAACAAGTAGAAAGAGAAAAGCAAAGAAGCCCTCAAGTACCAGAAGAAAGCAAATAATAAAAATTAGAGCAGAATTAAACAAATCAGTGAATAGAAAAACAATTGAAAGAGTTAATAACACTGAAAGTTGGTTCTTTGAAAAGGTCAACAAAATTGATAAACCACTGACCAAACCGATAAAAGAAAAACGGAAGAGGAAGCAAATAACCCAAATAAGAGATGGGTGGCATCATAACTGAAATTAAAAGAATCATAACAGAAGACTATAAAAACCTAACTCCAACAAATTTGAAAACCTAGAGGAACTGGACAAATTTCTAGAAACACGCTGTCTACCTAAACTAACACAAACAGAGTTAAAACAACTAAATAAACCCATAACAAAAGAAGAGATTGAAAAGGTAATCTCCCAACAATGATAACAAAAGAGAACTGGAGGATTCTACCAAATGTTCAGATAGAGGTAACATCACTACTACTAATTGTATTTCAGAACATGGAAAAGGACGGAAATACTCCCATACTCATTCTATGACACCAGCACAACCCTGATACCAAAACAAGGTATAGATGCCACACATAAAAAAAAATTTAAAGACTATTATCCCTCATGAGAATTTAGATGCAAAAATCCTCAACAAAATTCTAGCCAGTAGAATTTAACAACATATCAAAAAAAATATTCACCATAACCAAGTGGATTCACACCAGGTATGCAGGGATGGTTCAACATTAGAACATAAAACCCACACTAAAGTCCTATTTACCTCAGTTCTTATTATCCAATATGTGGTTTCACCTTCCGATAATAAAATTAGTTGGGAAGCTTTCTCTCTTTTTCTGTTTTCTGAAGGAGTATGCATAAGATTTATGCACACTTTATTTATTGTTTAAATGTTTGGCACAATCCACCAATAAAGTTGTCTGGGTCTAAAATTTCCTTTATCCGAAGGCTTTAACTAGAAGATTCAATTGCTTCAAAAAATATAAGTATTATTGAGGTTTTCTTATATTTTTGGTGTCAGTTTTGGTAAGTTATGTTCGTAAGGAATTTATTACTTTATTTAAATGTCAAATGTATTAGCATTATATTTTTAAAAATTATATCCTCATTATATTTGTAACATCTATAGTGAATAACCACTTTTTCATTTCTAACAACAGAAATGCTGGTGATGTAGTGGTTAAGTGCTTTGTCTGCTTGGCAGTTCAAATCTGCCAAGTGCTCTTGGGAAACTCTATGGGACATTTCTAAGGAAACCCTGGTAGTGTAGTGGTGAAATGCTACAGCTGCTCACCAAGAGATTGGCAGTTCAAATCCACCAAGTGTTCCATAGAAACTCCATGGAGTAGTTCTATTCTGACCTTTTAGAGTCACTGTGAGTCGTAACCTACTTGATGGCACCCAACAACAATATAAGCAATGTTTTCTCTACCTTTTATTGATGAGTTTTGCTGTTAATCTTTTCAAGGACATGACTTCGGATTTGTTGTTTGATTTTTATTGTTCATTAGTTTTCTATTTTATTAATTTTTGCTTCCATTTCATTTGGATTGGATTTGTTGGTCTCCTTCTATATTATTTTTTTCAATTGTCCTATAGATGAAGGTTTACGGGGCAAATTAGTTTTACATTAAATAACTAATACACTTATTGTCTCATGACCTTGGGTGACAACCCCACAATGTGTCATCACTGACCCTTCTGAACACTGGATTCCCCATTACCAGATTTTGTGTCTCCACCTGCTTTCTTGTCCTTGCCCCTGAGTTAATATGCTCATTTTGATTTTTGGACCTGTTTTTTCTTTGGCTGAAAGGTGAACATCAGGAATCTGCTTCAGTACTGTGTTAAAAGGGTATCTAGGTGTCATACGCTCAGGGTTTTTCTAATCTCTATCAGACCTGTAAGTTTGGTGTTTTTTTTTTTTTTAAGTTAGAATTTTGTTCTATGATTTCCTCCAGCTCTGTCTGGGACCCTCTATTGTGAGCCCTGACAGAGCAGTCAGTGGTGGTAGCTAGATGCCATCTAGTTGTACTGAGCTCAGTCTGGTGGAGGCTGTGGTAGTCGTGGTCCATTAGTCCTTTGGACTAATCTTTCCTTTTTGCTTTTCCTTTTGCTTTTCTTCATTCTCTCTTTCTCCAGACAGGGTAGAAACAGTGGAGTATCTTAGATGGCCACTCACAAGCTTTTACGATCCCAGATGCTACTAACAAGGTAGGATGTAGAACATTACTTTATAAACTATGTTATGCCAGTTAGCTAGATGTTTCCTCAAGACTGTGGTCCCCAGCCCTCAGACCAGTAATTTGGTCCCCCAGGGAATTTGGATGTGTTTATGGAGCTTCCATGACCTTGCCTTGGTCAAGTTGTGCTAACTTCCCCAGTGTTGCATACTGTCTCATCCTTTACCAAAGTTATCCCTTATCTGTTGTCTAGTTTAGTGTTTTTCCCTCTTCTCCCCTCCCCTTCCTTGTAACTATCGAAGATTGTTTTTTCTGTGTGTAAACTCTTCCTAGATTCTTGAGATGAAAGCTTAGATCACAGATTTTCAGCCTTTAATTCTTTTTTAATGTGTGTAAATTAAGCTATCACATTCTCTTGTTACAGATACATCTCACAGATTTTGGTATGTCAATCTTTATTATCAGTCAAGTAAAAAGAACTTACAAATTTCTTTTTCATTTCTTCTTTGAACTATAGCTCATACAGAAATATATTGTTTAGTTTCTACAGACCATTAAGGATATTCTAGTTATCTTCTTATTATTGATTTCTAACTTAATTTCCTTATGGTTAGAAAAACTATTCTGAATTATTTAGTTTTTAAATATTTGGTAAGGCTTTAAGACTCAGAATATGGTCGCCTTGGGTCAATAGTCCATGCACATTCACGAGGAATGTGTGTTCTGACTTTAGATGCATTGTTTCTCTTGTATATATAAGTAATTCAGTTGTGTTACTTTCATTATTCTTGTCTTGTATAGGCTTAATGATTTTTTTTCACTTGTTTACATTATCTGGCATTGATGAGTATGTTAATATTTCCCACTGCAATTCTTGATTTGTCTACTTCCATATCAGGTACTCCTTTGAAACTCTATAGGGCAGTTCTACTTTGACCTATAGGGTAGCTATGAGTTGGAATCGACTTTTTGGCTATTTCTCTCTATGTATTTGCTTCATATACCTTTAAACTATATTATTGGGTGCATATACATTTAGAATTGCAAATGTGTTGTTAGTTTATCCCATTTATCATTATGAACTGCCCCTCTTTATTTTAAGCAATTTTTTAATTATATCATATCTGATTTATTTGCCTAGTGTTTAAAAGGCATGCTTTTTTTTTTCTTACCATCAACCTTTGTGTGATTGTACATTTAACCTATCTTCATTTTAATCAGTATATTTTGGGCAAGGTTTGTTTCTAAGCATTTTATTCTGTTTATTGGTCTCTTAGTCTTCCCTACCACTACAGGTTTTTAAAATATTAACAAAAATATATACTAAGTATTTTTAACTACTTTTATTCCTAGGAACTTTGTGGCTTCTTATGAAATAATTTTTACAGTAAACTGAAGAATTACAGTGATAGTATAGAGAGTAGATACACATTTCATTCAGCTTTCCCTAATGTTAACCCAACAATGATATAATTATCAAACTAAAAAACTAGTATTGGTGAAATATTATTAATTTAATTACATCATTTAATCAGATTTTCCCAGTTTTTTACCAATATCCTTTTTTTTTTCAGGATCAAATTCAGGATATGATATAGCACTAGTCACGTTGTCTCCTGAGTCTTCTCCAATTTGTGAGGCTTTCTTGATCCTTTCTTGTCTTTCATGATTAGACAGTTCTGCAAGAGTGCTGGTGAGGTATTTTACAGATTGTCCCTTAATTTGGATTTTTATGATGTTTTCTATTATTTAGACCTGGATTATGGATTGGGAGAAGAATACCACAGAAATGAAGTGCTCCTCACTGCATCTTTTCAAGGAGAACACGTTATTAACGTGGCTTGTCACTGTTGATGTTAACCTTGATCACGTGCTTAAGGTGGTGCCTGTCAGACTTCTTGATTACAAAATCAGCATCTTTCCATTTCCATGTTCAATTTATTAGAAATTTAATCACTAAATTTGGTCACATTCAAGGGAAATTAAGCTCCATCGCCTTGAGAAAGGAGTTTCAAAGAATTGGGTCATGTGTATAAAAATTACTGCAATAATTAGCAAATTAGTGTGGAGACACTTGGAGACTATGTGAATATTCTTTATCTCTATAAAATTTTGTCAACTAATTTTAGCACTTGTTGATAGATCCCTTACAGCAGCTATCACTGCACTGTTCCAGTGCTGGAAACTCTGCTGGTGCCGTGGTTAACAGGTATGGTTGCCAACCAAAAGGCTGACAGTATCCATCAGCCCCTCCTTAGAAACTCTGGGGGCAGTTCTACTCTTTCCTGTAGAGTCACTGTGAGTCAGAATCAACTTGACAGCAAAGGGTTTGGTTTTTCAGGTTCTCATGCTGGGTTTCTATTTCCTTCATTCTTTCTATATTTACTAATCCAACTAATATTTAGGGATGATTTATTCCTTCTCTCCATTTATTTACATCTTCAATCTTTTATGCACATGAGCATAGACTCATGAATTTTATTATTACTCATGAATTGTATTATCCAATACAATCATTAATGTTACATTGTTCAAATTGCTCCAGCTTTAGTTATTAGAATCTATTACAGGTTGGCTCTTGTGTCTGCTACCCTCTTGACAACCCCCTACCCTCCACCTCACTCTTCTTTTACAGCGCTTCTTTGTGTTCTGGTACCATAAGATACATCAGGCTCATGTTGTGTTTTTTCTGTTGCATGCTTAAAATCAACAATTCTCTAAGAAGCTATGGTTTGTTTCGTTGAAGATTAGTATTTAGAAATGAAGATTGAGTGCTGAGTATAGTTGTTGCTACTAAGGTGTCACTGCTTCTGAGCCCTCTTGGAGCTAGGAAATATATATGTATCTCCATATATATAACCATGCATACATACATATTTATATTTTATTTTGTGTATCTACTTCTATATATCTATTGAACTGAAAGCAATATTTCTTGTTCTAATCCAGCACCATAGGGTCCATTGTAACTTCCTCTCCCTTTGCTTATTTGTTACTTATTTGTAACTTCTTTCTCTGACAGTGAGAAACTTGCCCTAGAATACATGTAGTTTCAGAATTGCAAACCTTTGCTTCCAAGAGAAATTTCTCCACTAGAATATAATGTTTATCTGTATTATCTTACAATTACTTGACTTAAAGTTTGTTGTACAATTCCTTGACTTAAAGTTTCCAATCAAAACACTGTTTTCCAAAGTTACTAACATCAATTTCTTTCCCTTCTACTTGCTGAGTTGATGTTATGTCATACATTTGTAATGCAATTAGATTGATTTGTCATAGTCTGCATTTCACCATGGACTCCTTAGACTTCCTCTTTATTTTTTTCATTTTCACTCAGAAAACTTCACTCATCTGTCAGTTTGTCATCCTGTGGTGGCTTCTGTGTATCTGTGATCCTGTAACTATGCTACTAGTATTTCAAATACCAGTGGAGTCACCCACAGTGGACAGGTTTCGGTGGAGCTTCCAGACTACTTCAGACTAGGTAGAATGACCTGCTGGCCTACTTCTGAAAAACTGGACAGTGCAAACCTTATAAAAAGCATTGGAGTGCTGTCTGACACAGCACTGGAAGATAAGCCCTGCAGGTTGGAAGACACGCATAATATGACTGGGAAAGAGAGGCTTCCTGAAAGTAGAGTTGACCTTAATGGAGTTGATGGAGTAAAGCTTTGGGGACCTGCATTTGCTGATGTGGCACAACGCAAAATGAGAAGAAAGCGATGCAAACATTCATTAACAACTGGAACATGAAAGGTACAAATATGAAGTCATCAAAAACGAAATGGAACACATAAAGATTGATATCCTAGGTATTAGTGAGATGAAATGGACTGGTATTGGCCTTTTGAATCAGACAATCATGTTGTCTATTATGCTAGGAATAACAATTGAAGAGAAATGCCATTGCATTCATTGTGATATATGGAAAGTTTTACTTTGGATCTTCTGGACTTGCTCTATTTTTCTTCAACTCCAACTTGAGCTTGCATCTGAGCAATTGATAGTTTGTTCCACAGTAGGCCCCTGTTCTTATTCTGACTGATGGTATTAGAGTTTTGAATCATCTCATTCCACAGATTAAGTTGATTTGATTTGATTCCTGTTTATTTCGCCTGGTGAGATCCAGGAGTATAGTCACAATTCATGTTGTTGAAAAAAGTTATTTGCAATGAATAAGTTGTTGATGTGGCAAAATTCTATCACGCCATCTCCTTTGTCATTTGTATCACCAAGGCTGCTTCCAACTACCAGTCCTTCCTTCATCTTTGTTTCCCATTTTCTCATTCAAATCACCAGTGATTATCAATGCATCCATCAAAATGCAATGCATTTTCATCAATTTCAGACTGCAGATGTTGGTAAAATTCTTCCATTTCTTCATCTTTGAATAACAGTCATATTAACCAGTCTTCCTTGTTGCTGTATAGATATTATCCTGTCACTAACAGCACTGTACTTCAAGATAGATCTTGAAATTTTTTTTTGACAATGAATGCAATGGCATTTCTCTTCAATTGTTATTCCCAGCATAATTTATCAGGTAGGTCATCTTAGTCATTTAGCACTGCTCTAACTGGCTGGCTGGCAACAGAAATACAAGTAGATGGCTTTACCAAAAAGAAGTTTATTCTCTCACAGTCCTGTAGGCTCCAAGGAAAGGCTTTCTCCACCTAATGGCTCTGAAGCAATGTCCTTGTGATTCATCAGTCTTCCCTTTGTCTGGAAGCATCTCAGGGCAGGAACCTCAGGTTGAAAGGATACAGTTTGTTCCCAGCACTGCTTTCTTGGTAGCACGAGGTTCCCATGTCTCTCTGATTGTTTCTGTCTTTTATATCTCAAAAGAGAATAGCTTAAGACACTATCCAATTTGTAGATCTCATCAATGTGACCCCTGCTGATCTATTTTACTAAATCATAGTAATAGAATTTACAGCACATAGGAAAATTCTGTCAAATAACAAAATGGTGAACAATCATACTATACTGGGAATAATGGCCCAGCCAAATTAATATACACATTTTGGGGGGACATAATTCAATCCATGACATAGATGTTTTGAGATTTCTTTTTTTAATTCACTAGCTTCTCTTTTCATTCTCTTAACAGTGTCGTCCACAGAGCAAAAGTTTTACATTTTTATGAAGTCAAATTTATCATATTGGTGAGTGGCAAAAGAGGAGCCAATTTTTTATGGAACCACAAAAAGAGGGGAAATGAGCACCACCCAGTGATCATGACCGAAAACAGCCTAACTCTTGACTAGTGTGTATGAATAAACACTATTTGATTAGCTATTACTCTAAATCACTCCCTAGAAATCAGTGACTTAAAACAATTGTTATATTATCTCTTGTGGATTCTGTTAGAATTAGAAATTAGGAAAGGGATATTTTGAGTGATTGTGGCTCAGGATCTCTCATGTGGCTTCATTCAGACAGTGAATGAACTAGGAAAAGCAGAGAGCTGAAGCAACTGGGGGTTGGTCAGATGCTCTCATTCATAGTCTCTGGACTTCTCCATGTGGTCTCCCTACATGGGCTAGTTTAGGTTTCTTCATGGCTATCAGACTGCTTACTGATTGCTGAAAGCTTGAGCAAGTATTCCAGCTGACAAGGTTGAAGCTGAATTGGCTCTTATGACCTACCCTTGAAAATCACATAGCATTAATTCCACCCTGTGATGGTCAAAGCAGTCATTAAATCCAACCCAGTTTCAAAGCAAGGGAACATATACTCCACTCATCATTGAAATGAGAATAAAAGATTTTGCAGACATTTTTAAAAACCAGTACAAATATACAGAAGTAGGAGAGAACAATTTGCAGTCCTTCTCTGAATGACTGAGCTTTGGTCACTTTAAATACACCTTCCTTAACCTAAATATTCACCCAAGAACTGTAAACATTTTTGGTATTGTAGGTATTTGGAGTATTGACTTTTCTTCTGTCATTGCCTTTATTTTATTTTAACACTAAGAGCTATGTAAGAACATCAGTCTGGGGCATGTGTGCCACATGATGAAGCCCTTTGAGGGAAAAAAGATGGACATTAACTTTAATAAGCACTCCCTTCAAGCCAATTATCAAGCAAAACACCTGTATTTGTATTTACTTCAAATCTTAGTAACACAAACACTCATATATTATCTTATGAAGTTTGGGGTCAGAAATTCAGAGAGGGCACTGTTGGTGTGGTTCATCTGTGCTCCACAATGACTAGGATCTATACACAGATCCGTGATGCAAACTATATGTAAGACACACCAGACACACCTGCTGGTGTGGTTTGAATGGCTGGAGAAGGCTAGCACAGATCTTATGTGGCCCATAAGTCTAGGAACATGACACTACTTTTTAGATGAGTGCCTTGATTCTTTTCCATATCACATCTACTGGAGGTGGAATGTCTAAGATGCCTTCATCACTTATGTGTCTGGTGCCACTGCTTGGATAACTAGAAGAGCTGGATCTTTCTAGGTATCTCTCTTTCTATAGGCATGCTTCTACATGGCTAGCTTGGGATTTATCAAAGGATTGTGTTCTCAAGTAGTCAGACTTCTAACATGAGAGCTGACTTCCTCCAGAGTGAGAGTTCTAAGAGCCCAAGGTAGAAGCTGTGAGGCTTTTTATGACCTAGCCTCAAAGTTGTGCAGTATAAATTCTACCACAGTATATGAGCTAGAAGTGAGTCACTGAAGCAGCTCAGATTTAAGGATGTGAAGGAATAAATTGTATCTCTTATTGGAAGAATGACTTGTGCATATATGAGCAGAGAAAGAATTCATGGTAGCTACCACACTCTCTTTTCATAGATGAGGAAACCAAGACTCAGGGAAGTTAAATTAACTGTTTAGGAGGAAGAAAGATTGTAAGGGATATGGAACACAAATTCAGATTGTCTGACTTCAAGTTCAGAGCTCTTTCTACTTTTTATTTTTATTTTTTTTTATTATGACTGAGTGAAAATGTACATTCCCGTATAAATTTACATGCCCACCTATATGCAGCTTCCACTGCTCTCCCTGACCGGTGACAACACACTATTCCTCTCTGCTCCACACATGTCTCATCCTCCCAACAGTCTCCTTTCCCCTCCTCTCCACCCACTCTCCTTCCTCCAGCCAGAGGTCAGCAGGCCTCTGTCCACTTCATTTTGCAACCTTCATGCAATCTATCAATCACTTCTTCCCTATCTTTGTTCCTCAGAAGTTGTGCTCCTCACAAATCCACGGTTTGAAGTAGTTTGGGAAACATTTTATAATGCATTTCTTTTTGGAAGCTCAAACTTCACATTAGTAGATAAAAGAGAGGTCTGTTCAACTTCACCAAACATATTTGCCCAAGAAACTTGCTTTTCTTTGAAGACACATTAACATCAGTCCATGGAATACACTGTCAGAGATGTTGTATTAAATAAAGCAAAGAATATGCAGTACTGTTGATATTATAAAATGTAATATTACAGGCAGAATTTTATTTTAATGAGTACCATTAAACTGTAAAAATTACATAAAAATGCTATGTTCGTGATCTGATTAACCATCCAAACTGAAACATCTTTGTGGATGTAAAATAATAAACTTTTGTGAAAGAAAAATCTTGTGTGACCAAATCCTCACTAAATCCTTGCCAGTGTATCAGTGAAAAAACATTAAATACAATTTCTGCCTGTTTAAAGAACTGGAGTATTTATAGCTGTACCACCTACAGATTGCTAACTTTTATTAATCAAATATTTCACACATCAAATTATATTTGTGATATTTGGAAATTTACTTTCATCATATTGAAGAGTATGTTTGTTATATTGAAGACAATTTTTCTCACATGTGAAGATTTGTATATGTTAAATATTATACATTGTCTACATTCAAATAATCTCAAATATCTCTACACAACTTTCTATATGCCAAACTGCACTCATAAGGAATCTATACACAGATCCGTGATACAAACTATATGTAAGACACACCAGAAGAACTCATAAATGTGTTATTTGGAAGAGATGGATTTTGTACACGTTAGACAATAATACCTTCAAAGAATGCTACATGACAAAATAATACGCTGAATGATACACTCAAGACAAATACCTTCCACAGACACTGTATGGCAAAAACAATTAGGAAAGCTAAGAAACTGAATCCCAACTGGTCTGTCAGTTTGTTGTATTGTTGTGGCTCATGTGTTGCTATGATGCTGGGAGCTATGCCGCTAGTATTCAGATACCAGCAGAGTCACTCATGGCAGACAACTTTCAGCTGAACTTCCAGACTGAGACAGACTAGGAAGAAGGACCAAGCAGCCTACTTCTGAAAAGAATTAGCTGGTGAAAACCTTAAGAGTAGCAGTGGAACACTGTCTGAACTTAGTGCCAGAATATGAGCCTACCAGGTTGGAAGGCACTCAAAAGACTACTCGGAAAGAGCTACCTCCTCAAAGCAGAGTTGCCCTTAGTGATGTGGGTGGAGTCAAGCTTTCGTGACCATCATTTGCTGATGTGACATGACTCAAAATGAGGAGAGCAGAAAACATCCATTAATAATCAGAATATGTGAAATTTGAAGTATGAATCTAGAAAACTTGGAAATCATCAAACATGGTGAAAAAAATCAAATGGAACATAAAAACATTGATATCCTAGGCATTAGTGAGCTGAAATGGACTGGTATTGGCCATTTTGAATCATACAGTCACTTGAGGTCTGACAATTATGACCATGAACTTAACTGTCCTAATTGGTATATACCTCACTGCTGAATATCACTATGATCACCTTTAAAGTATCCCCCTTGGGAAGCTATGTACTGGTGCCAGAGCCCAGTCTAACCTTCAATTTTGGAACTCTTTCTGGAATGGCCATTGTACATGATGGCAAGGTAGCAAGTCCATGAACTTAATGGTATATCACCTGTGAGGGAATTTTTAGCCAGGAAACAAATACCTGTATTGGTACGCCCTTCCTACTCACCTGATATGGCCCCCAATGACTTTTTTCTTTACCTGAAGATGAAGGAAATATTGAAAGCAAAACGTTTTGATGACACTCAGGACATCAAGGATAATACAATGACCACTCTAATGGTCATTTTAGAAAAAGAGTTCCAAAATTGCTTCGAAGGGTGGACTAGGTGCTGGCATCAGCACATAGCTTCCCAAGAGGAATACTTCAAAGGTAACCATAGTGATAGTCAGCAATGAGGTAGGTAGCACTTTTTTGAGGGTGAGTTGGCAAGCTTAATTGGCAGTCCTCATATGGTCTACTATGCTGGGAATGACAACTTAAAGAGAAATGGTGTTGCATTCATCTTTTAAAAGAATACTTTGAGATCTATCCTGAAGTACAAAGCTGTCACGCACCTACACAAGGAAGACCAGTTAATATGACTATTATTCAAGTTTATACACCAACCACTAAGGCTAAAGATGAAGAAATTGTAGATTTCTAGCAGTTTCTGCCATACAAAATTGGTTGAAAACACAATCAAGATGCACTGATAATTACTGGTGATTGGAATGCAAAAGTTGGAAATGAAAAAGAAGGATAGGTGGATGGAAAATACAGTCTTGGTGACAGAAACTATACCAGAGATCATGTGATAGAATTTTGTAAGACTTCTTCATTTTAAATGGCTTTTTTCACCCACATGAGTGCTGACTATACATATGGACCTCACCGGATGGAATGAACAGGAATCAAATCAACTAGAACTGCAGAGAGAGACAATGGAAAATTTCAGTATTGTCAGTCAAAACAAGACCAGGTGCTCAGATGGAGGTTCAAATTGAAACTGAAGAAAATTAGAACAAATCCACAAAAGCCAAAGTACAACCTTAAGTATATCCCACCTAATTTAGAGACCATTTCAAGAATAGATCTGATGATTTGAACACTAATGACTGAAGGTCAGAAGAGGTGTGGAATGACTCAAAGAAATCATACATGAAAAAAGCAAGAGGTCATTTAAAAGACAAGAAAGGAAAAAAAAAATACCAAATTGAATGTCAGAAGAGACTCTCAAGCTTAATCTGGAACACTGAGCAGCTAAAGCAAAATGAAGAAAAAAGAACTGAACAAAAGATTTCAAAAGACAGCTTGAGAAGACAAAGTTTTGTAACGATATGTTCAAAGAGCCGTAGATAGAAAAGCAAAAGGGAAGAATATGCTCCGCATTTCTCAAGCTGAACTGAAGAAAACATTCAAGTCTCGAGTTGCAATAGGGAAGGATTCTTCAAGGAAAATATTAAATGATGCAGAAAGCACCAAAAGAAGATGGAAAGAATACAGGATCATTGTATACCAAAAAGAATTGGTCAGCATTCATCCATTTCAAGAGGCAGCATATGATCAGGAATTGATAGTACTAAAGGAAGAAGTCAAAGTTGCACTGAAGGCATCGGTAGAATGCAAGGCACCAGGAACTGATGGAATATAAACTGAAATATTTCAACAAATGGATGCAGCACTGGAAGTGCTCACTCATCTATGCCAAGATACTTGGAGGACAGCTGTCTGGCCAACTGAGATCCACATTTATGCCTAATCCCAAGAAAGGTGACCCAATCGAATGCAGAAATTATCAAACAATATCACTAATATCACATACAAGTAAAATTTTGCTAAAGGTCATTTAAAAGCAATTGCAACACTACATTGACAAGAAACTGCCAGGAATTCAAGCCAAATTCAGAAGAGGATGAGGGACCAGGGATGTCATTGCTGATGTCAGATGGATCTTGGATGAAAGCAGAGAATACCAGAAAGATGTTGACCTGAGTTTTACTGACTATGCAAAGGCATTTCGTTATGTGAATCACAACAAAATTATGGATAACATTGTGGAGAACTGGAATTCCAGAACACCTAACTGTGCTCATAAGGAATCTGTACATGGATCAAGAGGCAGTTGTTTGAACAGAAAAAGGGGACACAGAAGGGTTTAAAGTCAAGAAACATGTGCATCTGAGTTGCACCATTTCACCATACCTTTTTAATCTATATGCTGAGCAAATAATCTGAAAACTTGGAATATATGAAGAAGACCAAGGCATCAGGATTGGAGGAAGTCTCATTAACAACCTGTGTTACACAGATGACACAACCTTGCTTGCCAAAAGTGAAGAGAACTTGAAGAATCTACTGTTGAAAGTCAAAGACTATAGCCTTCAGTATGGATTACACCTCAATATAAAGGAAACAAAAACACTCACAACAGGAACAGTAAGCAACACCATGACAGAGAAAAGACTGAGATTGTTATGGATTTGATTTTTCTTGGATCCACAATCAACGCCATGGAAGAAGCAGTCAGAAATTCAAAACACAAATTGCAGGGAGGCGGAGTCAAGATGGCGGACTAAGCACACGTCTCCTTATATCCCTCTGGAAACCAACACCTGAATTGATAATCAATGGAGCCTTCTAGTCACCTAATCAGCCCCAGGACACGGCACAGGGATGTTACTTTGGACTTCATTCTACTGAGCGAAAAACCTCCTCTCTTACTAACTTCCGCGCCTGGCTAGCCCTGGCTCTCATGGACTGAAGGTAAACGCACCATTTTGACTTTTTTTTCCTCTGTCATGGCTGGCGGGCGGAGCTGGGTCTTGCCTAGGAGCTAGACTCAGACACGCTGCTGGGGGGACAGGCAGGCGAAATTCCCATATTTTGAAGGCCAGGCTTGGGACTCTGTTAATCTAGCCACTTTGAGCCTGTCGTTTTGTATCTGCCTCAGCGGAGTTCGTACGGAGTTTCGCAGTCAGTGTGCGGGATGCCATGTTGGATACGGAGATTCCAGTGGGACCTCATTCTTAGCCTGGGAGCCAGCACCTGCAAACAAGACAGCGCTTCTCCGACAGAAAAGAACTAATTTACCTAGTGCCACCTGCTTTGGGGGTCCTGCAACAGAATCAGAGGAATCACTACCTTGCGGCACCTTTAGCCCTTCTGTCTGCTGCCTGTGTGGACGGCGCCATCTTGGATATGGTGGCTGCAGCTGGACCTAATTCTTAGCTTGGGAGCCAGAGCCTGTCCACAGGACAGCGCTTTTCTATCAGAAAAGCAGTACTCTACACAGTGTCCTCTAAGGGTAGGCCCTGTCAGCAGAGGCCAACAGGGCAGTAGCATTGCTGTATTCTGAACTACTTTGTATCATCTGGGGTTGGATATAGTGGCGCTTACTTTGCCAGTTGAGAAGAGGGACCTCTACACCTGACAACCTAACTGACTTGTGAAGTGGTCAGATATCTTTTGCTTTACAGTTTAAGACAGCCTAGAGAAACATCTGCAGTCCATCCTCACAGTACCTCTTCCAGCTTCTACATACTCACATGGGTCCCAAAAAGCAACAGACACTTGTGGCATACAAGAAATCACCCATGGCTTCAGAAGATTCCCAAACAAAGCAACCAAGAAGTTTTCCAGATGAACAAACTTTTATGAAAGCATCAGAAAGTGAATACAAAATAATTATATACAGAGCCCTTCTAGACCTTATACAAAATGCAGGAGAACAAAACGAAAAATTAAGTAAGATGTTCGATCTGATGGAACACCAGTACTCTGAAATCCAACAGATCAAGAACAAAATCAAAGACCTAAAACTTCCATGCAAAGCCAAGAAAACAGAATGGAACAAACGGAAAAAGAATTTCTGACTTGGAAGATAGAGCTACTGAGGCCAACATCTATGAGCAGAAATCAGAAAAAAGAAACAAGAAAAATGAAGAAACATTAAGAAGCATGTGGGACTCTATTAAGAGGAACAACCTTTGATTAATTGGAGTCGCTGAACAGGGCGAGACATCTGAGAACACAGAGAGTATGGTTGCTGAGCTGCTGAAAGAAAACTTCCCAGAAATCATGAAGGAAGAGAGTATAGACATCTCAGATGCATATCGTACACCACTCAATATAAATCTCCAAAGAAAGACTCCAAGACATATTATAATCAAGCTCAACAAAATGAAACATAAGCAGCAACTCTTAAAGGCAACAAGACTCAAAGGAAAGCTAACATTCAGAGGGAAACCCTGGAGGCTCTCTTCACATTTCTCAGCAGAAACCATGCTGGCATGGAAGTAGTGGCATGACACATTCAAAGCCTTGAAGGAGAAGAACTTCCAACCAAGAATTATATATCCTGCAAAACTATCTTTCAAATACAAAAATGAAATTAAGACATTCTCAGATAAACAGAAACTCAGAGACTTTGTAAAAACCAAACCAAAACTACAAGAAATATTGAAAGAAGTTCTTGGCTCTGGCTTAGAAGAACAAAACCACTAACTTTATATTTTAGAACGACTTTACTACTCAAAACTCTTCTCAGTTAGGGAAGGCTCCAAAGCCAATCACAGCTTTGATAAGGAAAGAAGCAACCCAGTGATCATCATGAAAACTATGGTGTCGTCATATTACAAAAAGGGATGTACTACAATTGTTATAGTCCTTCCAGATGGAGAGGAAGATGACAAGACTGGTAGTAATTAAAATTGGATTTATACATAGTTTATTAAGGGGGATCATAGGGGCAGCTGTAAAGCACAACAAAGATGTATCATATCATTTCAAGAAATGTAACACAGGAGTCTCAACAAACACAAAACCAGCTCTGAAAAAGGTGACAAATCAACTCACAAAAACGAACATCCCAGAACAGACTAATAAGAACAACAGAGAAAACATCAACATAAAAATAAACACATCACGATGGCAGCACACATACCTATCAATAATTACATTGAATGTGAATGGACTGAATGCTCCAGTAAAGAGACATCGAGT
This sequence comes from Heterohyrax brucei, assembly GCA_028571685.1. Classification (NCBI taxonomy): domain Eukaryota; kingdom Metazoa; phylum Chordata; class Mammalia; order Hyracoidea; family Procaviidae; genus Heterohyrax; species Heterohyrax brucei. Next base: position 66,210,786 of record CM053166.1, read on the forward strand.
GACATCTTGGATCAAAAAACATGACCCATCCATATGTTGTCTACAAGAAACTCACTTGAGACCTAAAGATAGGAACAAACTGAAAATTAAAGGTTGGAAGAATATATATCAAGCTAACAATGAACAAAGAACAGCAGGGGTGGCAATTCTAATCTCAGACAAAATCAATTTTAATGTCAAATCCACCATAGTGGACAAAGATGGACACTGTTTATTGCTGAAAGGTTCAGTACACAAGGAAGACAACTATATTAAACATTTATGCACCTAATATCAGAGCACCTAAATACGTCAAGGAAACACTGACTACATTCAGAAGAGACTTAGATGACTCCACCATAATAGTGGGAGACTTCAACACTACACTCTCAATACTAGACAGATCATCTGGAAAAAAACTCAGTAAAGATACAGAAGACCTCCTTGCCACAATTAACCAATTAAACTTCATTGATATATACAGAACTTTCCACCCATCAGCAGACAACTACACCTTCTTCTCCAGTGCACATGGAACATTCTCCAGAATTGACCATGTGATAGGCCATAATGCAATGCTCAACAAAATCCATACCATTGAATTATTGCAAAGCGTCTTCTCAGATCATAAAGCCATCAAAGTTGAAATCAATAGCAGAAAAAACATAGACAGAAAGTGGAATTCTTGGAAACTGAACAACATCTTGCTCAAAAAAACATGGGTTATAGAGGAAATCAAGGATGAATTAAAGAAATTCATGGATTCCAATGAGAACGAAAACACTTCCTACCAGAACCTATGGGATACAGCCAAAGCAGTGCTCAGAGGTCTGTTTATCTACATAAATGCACACATCTGGAAGGAAGAAAGAAACCAAATCAAGGAACTAACCCAACAGCTTGAACAAGTAGAAAGAGAACAACAGAGGAACCCCTCAGGTACCAGAAAAAATGAGATCATAACAATTAGAGCAGAGCTAAATGAATTAGAGAATAGAAAAACAATTGAAAAAATTGAAAAGACCAAAAGCTGGTTTTTTGAGAAGATCAACAAAATTGACAAACCACTGGCTAAACTTACTAAAGAAAAGCAGGAAAGGAAACAAATAACTCAAATTAGAAATGAGAGGGGGGTTGTCACCACAGATACAACAGAAATCAAAAATATCATAACAGAATACTATGAAAGACTGTACTCTAACAAATTTGAAAACCTAGGGGAAATGGACCAATTCCTTGACTCATACCACCTACCAAAATTATCACAACATGAAGCAGAACAACTTAATAAATCCATTACAAAGGAAGACATTGAAATGGTCATCAAAACACCACCAACCAAAAAAAGTCCGGGTCCAGATGGCTTCACTGCAGAATTCTACCAAGCATTTAGAGAAGAGTTATCTCCAATACTACTGAAACTGTTTCACAGTATAGAAAGGGATGGAGTACTCCCAAACTCATTCTATGAAGCCAGTATAACACTGGTACCCAAGCCAGGGAAAGACCCAACAAAGAAAGAAAACTACAGACCGATATCACTCATGAACCTAGATGCAAAAATCTTCAACAAAATTCTTGCCAATACAACAACATATCAAGAAAATAATCCATCCTGACCAAGTGGGATTCATACCAGGGATGCAAGTCTGGTTCAACATCAGAAAAACAATTAATGTGATTAACCACATAAATAACACAAAAGACAAGAATCACCTGATTTTGTCCATTGATGCAGAAAAGGCATTTGATAAAGTCCAACATCGATTCATGCTAAAAACTCTTAGCAAAATGGGCATAGATGGCAAATTCCTCAACACAGTAAGGGCCATTTATACAAAGCCAATTGCCCACGTCATCCTGAATGGAGAGGGACTGAAAGACTTTCCCTTGAGATCAGGAACTAGACAAGGATGCCCACTCTCATCTCTTCTACTCAACATTGTGCTAGAAGTTTTAGCCAGAACAATTAGACAAGACCAAGAAATAAAGGGCATCTGCATCAGCAGAGAGGAAGTTAAAATCTCCCTGTTTGCAGATGATATGATTGTATATGCAGAGAATCCCAAGGAATCTATTCACAAACTACTCAAACTGATAGAAGAGTTCAGCAAAGTCTCAGGATACAAGATAAACATAAGTAAATCAGTAGGATTCCTTTATACCAACAACGAGACTGTTAAGGAAGAAATTGTCAAATCAATACCACTTACTATAGCCTCTAAGAAGATAAAGTACCTAGGAATTAATCTAACCAGAGAAATAACAGACCTTTACAAAGAGAACTACGAGCCCTTACTACAAGAAACTAAGAGAGACTTAGATAAATGGAAAAACCTACCTTACTCATGGATAGGAAGACTTAACATTGTGAAAATGTCTATTTTACCCAAAGCAATCTATTTATATAATGCAATCCCAATACAAGTTCCAGTGACATTTTTTAATGAGATGGAGAAACAAATCACCAATTTTGTTTGGAAAGGGAAGAAGCCTTGGTTAAGCAAGGTTCTAATAAAGAAGAACACACTGGGAGGCCTCTCCTTACCTGACTTTAGAACATATTACACTGCCATAGTGGTCAAAACAGCCTGGTACAGGTATAAGAACAGACAGATCAATCAGTGGAACAGAACTAAGACCCCAGAGATGACAACATCTACCTATGAACAATTGATATTCCACAAAGACCCTAAGACATTAAACTGGGGTAAAAACAGTATCTTCAACAAATGGTGCTGGCAAAATTGGATATCCATCTGCAAGAAACTGAAACAAGATCCATATCTTACACCTTATACAAAAACCAACTCCAACTGGATAAAAGACCTAAATATCAAACCTAAAACGATAAAGCTCATCCAAGAAAAGGTAGGAACAACAATGGAAGTTTTAATACACAATGAGGACAGACTCCAAAATCTGTCAAACAAACCACAATCATCAGAAGAGAAAATAGATAAATGGGAACTATTAAGAATTAAACACTTTTGCTCATCTGAAGACTTTATTAATAGAATTAAAAGAACACCTGCAGAATGGGAAAAAATATTTGGAAACTCTATGTCAGACCGACACCTGATTTCCATAATCTATAAGATACTACAAAATACCAATAAGAAGAAGATAAACCATCCAATTAAGTGATGGGCAAAGGAGATGGACAGACACTTCACTAAAGAAGAGATCCAGGCAGCCAAAAAACACATGCACACATGTTCACGATCTTTAGTTATTAAAGAAATTCAAATCAAGACTACAATGAGACACCATCTCACCCCAACAAGTTTGGCCATGATCCAAAAAACACAAAACAAGAAATGCTGGAGAGGCTGTGGACAAAGTGGAACCCTCTTACACTGTTGGTGGGGTTGCAAAATGGTCCAGCCTCTTTGGAAAGCAATCTGGCGCTTCCTTAAAAAAAATGGATATTGATATACAATTTGACCCAGTAATTCCACTACTTGGAATATATCCTACAGAATCAAGGCCTTTCATACCAACGGACACATGCACAAGAATGTTTATCGCAGCACAGTCCACGATAGAAAAAAGATGGAATCAACCCAGATGCCCAACAACAGAAGAATGGATAGGTAAACTATGGTATATATAGTCAATGGAGCACTACGCAATGATAAAGAACAACAATGACTTCAGGAAACATCTCATGACCTGGTTTCAACTGGAAGACATTATGTTGGGTGAAAGTAGTCAGCGACAAAAGGACAAATACTGTATGAGACCTCTACGACAAGATCTCAAATACAGATTTATGTATAGAAGAAAAGACTCTTTGACAGCTGCAAGGGAGGGGAGGAGGGAAGGAGGGGAGGAGGGTTTAGATTAGATAGTTGCTAGGTATCTGGTTGGGTGAAATCGGTGATAGTACACACTAGAAACAAGAACAATATTAAGTGGACTTAAACATAACATGAGTACTCCTTCCATCTTAACCCAATATTGCAAGGATAGAGTATCTGGGGCAGTGGGCGGGGGACTATGCTCTTAGGTCAAAGCGAGGCCAATTGGCACAACTAGCATTTTTCTAAGAGGGCTCTCTGCACCCCATGTTGGTGAGTGGTGTCTGGGGTCTTAAAAGCTGCCAAGCTGCCATCCGAGGGCACAGCTAATGGTCCCAACTCAGCAGGAACAGATGCTCACCGAGGACCAAAATGACATGGTGTAAAGACAACCCAGAAGACAAAGAGACCCACATCAGTGGGTGCCTATATCAACTTGGGACCAGAAGAACTGGATGGTGCCCGGCCACCACCAGTGATAGCTGCGATGGGGCTCACTAAGATGAGTCTCACTGGCAACACAAGAATAAAAAGGGGTGCACCCTGAGATCCCCACTAAAAGACCTCAATTGATAGTCCCGTGGTTTTGGGGTTCCCCTGGGAGCATGGCCCCTCGCCCTGATGCTGCCCTTGACCATAAATCTTAACGAAGGTCCACGCTTCGGACAGGAATGGATTGGACTTGGCGATGCAGTGACCATATATTGGATGCACTTTATGGTTCTATACATCCATAGGATGTCATCCTGCTGACCTCTGGCTGGAGGAAGGAGAGTGGGTGGCGAGGAGGGAAAAAAGAGACTGTTGGGAGAACGAGACATGTATGGAGCAGAGAGGAATAGAGTGCTCTCACCGGGCAGGGAGAGCAGTGGAAGGTGCATATAGGTGGGCATGTAGATTTATAAGGAAATATACATTTTCACTCAGTTATATTAAATAAAAAATTTAGAAAAGAAACACACATTGCATTGGGAAAATCTGCTGCATAAGATCACTTTAAGGTATTGAAAGTTAAAGATATTACCTTGAAGACTAAGGTGAGCCTGACCCAAGCCATGGTATTTTAAGTTGCATCATATGCATGTGAAAGCTGGACAAAGAATATGGAAGACAGAAGAAGAACTGATGTCTTTGAATTGTGTTGTTGGAGAAGAATATTAAATGTCACATTGACTGCCAAAAGATCAAACAGATCTGTCCTGGAAGAAGTACAACCAGAGTACCCTTAAAAGCAAGCATGACGATATTATTACGTCTTACATACTTTGAATATGTTGTCAGGAGAGATCAATCCCTGGAGAAGGACGTTTTGCTTGGTAAAGTAGAGGGTAAGCAAAAAAGATGAAGACCCTCAACAGGATGGATTGACACAGCAGCTGCAACAATGGGCTTAAGTATAAAAACATTGTGGGCATGGTGCAGGATGAGGCAGTATTTTGCCCTGTTGTACACAGAGTCACTATGAGTCAGAACTGAGCTGACAGCACCTAACAGCAGCAATAAGAAACCGAAGCAGTTTTCGTGGAGCTTGCCTTTTGTCTTGGTGGATGTTAGAGAATTCAAACGGAAAGGGCAGAGAGGATAAACAGATAAAGACTTTGACCTGGCAGACAAAGCATGATGAAAACTGAGTGTCGTGAATCTCATTACTCCCTGAAGATGGCAATCCTCGCTTATGTTGACTTTTTGCTCCGTTTCAGCGTTCTCCTGCTTGCATGCCTCTTCACAGCTAGTCAAAGTTCTGTCAGGCAGCTGTGCATGTCTACCACCCAGTTCCCAGTCACTTAAAAGCAAAAAAATAAAAATAAAAACCAATACTGTCAAGTCAATTCCAACTCATAGCAATCCTATAGACAGAGGAGAACTGCCCCATACAATTTCCAAAGAGTGCCTGGTGGATTCGAACTGTCAACCCTTTGTTTAGTAGCCGTAGCATTTAACCCCTTCACCACCAGGGTTTCAGTGTTTCCTAAGGTAGTAACGACTGATATAAATACTTTCTGTAAGTCACAGTCAAATGTGGAAGGGTAAAATCTAGAGCAGGGGACTAACTACGGTTGACTGATTAGGCCATCAGGTGCCGTTAGAAGTGCTCTGAAATGGAATTCATTTGACCAAAGTGGGATTTGTATGATTATTATCACAGTAAAGCTCTGTAGTATTAACTGAAGGAAAGAGTGACTGTATGGACAGAGAGATTCAGTGAGGAGGTGATTGTAGGTTAAAAGTCAAGTGGTAGAGCTGTTTTGCTATGTTAGGAATAAACATGAAGGAGAGAGATATATCTGTCATACCAGAAAGAAAGATTTGTAGAACTTGGTGACAGAGTAACCACAGGGAATGACTTCAGTATCCTTATTTCTAAAATAAGGGAATTAAAATATGTGACTAATAAGTTTCTTTCAAACTATGTACTATCTTTGAGTCCCGGATATTCAGGAGGGAGAAAAAGCTGCAAACCAATGTATCTCTCCTTTTAATTTTTCTGTGGTTGAATTCTACTCCCCAATACTAATGTTATTAAACTGGGATTATGTTTGTGGATGCATTCATGAAAACCATAATCATTTTTACTATGGAAAGTAGCCTTGCATTGTGAAAGAATACATATTGCTGCTATTAACTAACCATCTGCCCCCTTCATAAGTTTGAGCAATTATTTTCTGTTGTTTGTATACATATCAGTTACGATTAGGTTTGGTTGAACACAACATAAAAGTGAAATAACAGTATCTTAAGACAATTCGAGCTTACTTTTCATTCACATAAAAGTGGTGATAAGCTGTTGAGGGCTGATATGGCACATCTATAGTTGTCAGAGGCTGAGGACTTTTTTTTTCTGTACTCCTACATCCTAGCACATGGCTTCCATTTTCAAGGCTGTCTCATCATTCAAGATGGCTTCAGAGCTTTAACAATCTAGGCATCAGAAAGGTGGAAAAGGGGAAGAGAAAAAAGACTATCTCCCAGTTGTATCAGTACTCTTTATGGAGGCTCCCACACAACAGTTCTACTTACATTTCACTGGATGCCCCTATCTGAAAGACATGGTAGCTTTTAGCTGGGCACATCGCTATTCCCATTAATAGAGTGCTGATTATCAAGAACAAGGTGAGAATGGATATTATGTCTGCTATAACATGAGGTATAACTATTAAGTTCGCGAACTTAACACCGTGTGCTTAAGTTGGCAGCACTGTAAAATTTAGTAAGATTCCATAACCTTGGTATACCAGTGTCTCACGGCTGTGTCTGTGTCGACATATGGTGATGTCTTGCTGAGTGGCGTTCATTATTGTTTTTGCTGTGTTTTTGTGTGCTGTCGCAAGAAAGTTGGCGCTTGAATTAGAGAAACAAACATTAAATTTCTCATTAAACTTGGCAAGAGTGGAAATGAAATCAAGGGTATGTTAGTCTAAGCTTATGGGAATAATGCCGTGAAGAAAATGGTATTATACAAATGGATTGAACATTTTTCTGAGAGGAGAGAAAGCGTCGCTGATGAAGAGAGGTCAGGGCAGCCAGTAATGAGCAGAATTGAGAAAAACGTTGCAAAAATTTGTACCAACTGGACAAACAGTTGACCAAGTTTACTATTTGGAAGTGCTGAAAAGGCTACATGAAAAAGTTAGATGAAAAAGACTTGAACTTTTTACCGACAACTCATGTCTTACTACATCATGACAATGCACCAGCTCACACAGCACTGTCTATAAGGGAGTTTTTAGCCAGTAAACAAATAGCTGTATTAGAACACCCTTCCTACTCACCTGATCTGGCCCCCAGTGGCTTTTTCTTTACCTAAAGAAAAAGGAAATATTGAAAGGAAGACAATTTAAGGGTATTATGACAACAGCTCTAATGGCCATTCCAGAAAAAGAGTTCCAAAATTGCCTTGAAGGGTGGACTAGGTGCTGGCATCAGTGCATAGTTTCCCAAGGGGAGGTCTTCAGAGGTGACTGTAATGATATTCAACAATGAGATATGTAACACTTCTTCTAGGATGAGTCTGCAAACGTAATTCTCAGGCATCATATGTTTAGTAGTTGACGATACAGTCTCCTTATTAGTGAGTTGTAGATCCCGCTAGACTGTTATATAAACATAGAGAAATGAGAACATATTGTCAAAAACTTGCTATTGGTATTAAAACAAAATATTCCATATGTATGTAAACTGACATTTTCTTTATACTTTGTTAAATTTTCCTCTCAGTTACAAAAAGCTGTGTGTTTTTAAAGTTTACCTTTAGGAATAGATGGATAACACCACTGAGCACTGTACATTAAACCCACATTTTGATTTTTTTTTTTTTTTGAGTGAAGGACTGTGCTTGTCCCAATCCATGTACCACACTGTAACTTGCTTTCTGTGGTAAGGGGAACGACCAGGTTTAGAAGAATGCCAAGCCAGCCAAGTGCCCGCTAATAATGCTAATATCCCCTGTAGAATAAGAGAAATGAATGTGGCACAATTCTCAAAATCAAACCCTTTGCAGTGAAAACTGGTATTTTGGTTTGCCCAGTGCTTCAGTCACTTGGTACCGCTCTAACAGAAATACTCCAAGTGGATAGCTTTAGCAAAGGAAAGTTTATTCTTACACAGCCAGTAGGCTACAAATCTCAATTCAAGGGGTCTGTTCCAGAGGAAGACTTTCCCTCTGTCGGCTCTGGAGGAAAGTCCTTGTGTTGGATCAGTCTTTGTTCAGGGAGCATCTTGGTGCAGGAATTTCAGGTCTGAAGGACACCCTCTACTCCAGGTGCTGCTTATTGATGGTATGAGGTTTCCAACTCTGCTTGCTTCCCTTTCCTTTTATATCTTTCAGGATGAAAGGATAAAGGGTAGTGCAAGCCACTCTCCAAGGAAACTCCCTTAGCAAGGATATTGCAGTCCCACCCCAATCTTCTTGTAACATAATCATCCTATCTATTAGCCACAGATAGACATTAGGATTTATAGCATAGGAAAATCACAAAATACTAGGAATGATGGCCCAACCAAATGGCTACAGTATTTGGGGGAACACAGTTCAATCCATGATACCCAGAATGCATTTCTTTTGATTTTCCTTTGTGAAAACACTACCTCCCTTCAGTCCTGGTAACAAAAGTCGGCCTGACACACTCTTTACCCCCCACCATACATCTTAATTTGTACTTCTCCAAAATCAGACTGTGAAACAAAGATTTGGGTGCAGGTGGCTAATTAGTGGGGCAATCCCAGAAGTTCAAGTGGAGTCGGGAAAGTGAGACCAGGAAAGGAGGAAAATCAATAGAGAATGTGTTACTGAGTAGTTTGCTATAAAGTCTCCGTAGCATTGTATGGAACACACCTCACAGTTGATACAACAAGAAACCAGAAAGCAGAAATATTTATCCATTTACTTCATCCTTCACTGAGTGAACATTTCCCCTAGAGTGCGTGAAATGTCTGGCACTTTGGGTTGCTCTGAAGGAAGGCTAAGCAAGTCCTCCAGTAGAGCAGCAAAGAAGCTTAGACCCTAGAGTTAGAAACTGGCTTCTGCAGCTACCAGTGAACTAGTGGTGGGTTGAGAGAAAGAGCATCAACAGGGTCTACTACATGTCTCCTGGACCACATGTTTATATGTGATCTTGAAACCAGATGCTGGAAAAGCCTGCATGTGGGGAGTGCTCAAAACTAAAGGGACTTGAGAAAGATTGTTTCAAATCATCTCTAACACACAGGAGAAGACATGAGCTCCACATCTGACAAGCCCCAGGCAGTGATGCTAGGGTGGGGGCCTTGTCAGGGTGGGGCCCTCATAGGTTCCACTATAGATTCAGTCAACTATAGGCAAAGAATGACTCCTTTCGTCTTGATAAAACCAACGATAAAAGAATCAAGTAGGAGACCAGGGAGGATGGAGAAGTAACTTGTGTTTCAGTATTATTCTTCTAGGTTATTGGCCAGATGACACCTAGCACTACTTTGTTTTCCTTGATGGCCAGTAATGGCCTGTGAGATTGTGAAGTAGACTTCCACCCAGTTGACCTCCACCCAGTCAACCCCCTCTACCCTGTCGACCCCTTCCACCCAGTCAGCCTCCACCCAGTTGACTTCCACTCAGTCGACCCCCACATGCCCCCAACTGCCCACACTGTACTCTACATCTGCATGTAGCCTTTCCTTTTAAATACTTAGACTTTTCCTTACCAGTTCAGACAGGCTTTGAGGATGAAAATATCTCCCTGGCCCTTTGCAATGCTGGCTTGCAAATAAAACCTTTGATCTCACCCAAAAGCTCCTGTCTCCTCGAATTGGCTTTTTGCAGCAGGTAGTTCAACTCCTGGGCTTTTCCAGTAACAATCATATGATCCAGGTCTGACCAATCGGTGTCACCTTTCCTGGCTATGTGATTGGATCATATATGGGCATGTGAGTTATGAGGCACTTGTCACCTCACAAAGAATCACCATGCCCACATTTCTTCTCTTCCTGAAAAGATACTCTATTCTCACAAGTGAGTTCTCTTTTCTTATACATCAGTAGAGTCTTCTCCTTTCTGTGCTTTCTCTTCTATGTTAGTTATCTATTGCTGAGTGGCAAGTCACCACAAACCTGGGAGTGTAAAAATAACACATTTATTATCTCACAGTTTACATGAGTCAGAAGTCTGACAACAGTTTAGCTGGATCCTCTGTGAAGCTAAAATTCAAGTTTTAGCCAGGGCTCAGTTCTTATCTGGAGTTTCAACTGTGAATGGATCTGCTTCTAAACTCACTCAGTTCATTGGCAGAATTCATTTCCTTTTCGTTGTAGAGCTTCAGTTCTTGCCGGCTGTCAGCTGGAGGCTCCCCACAGCTCTGATAGGCTGCCCACAGTTCCTTGCCAAGTGACCCTGTCCGAAGACCCACTTACAACATGGGAGTTTGCTTCTTCAGTACCAGTAAGGGAGAAAAGGGTCAAGTCTTTCAGCAACACAAAAGTTTAAATAACCTAGCATAATCATAGGAGAAACATCCTATCCTCTTTGCCATGTTGTATTGGTTAGATGCAAGTCACAGGTCTTTTCCACACTCAAGGAGGTAAGGTTACATAAAAAAAGATCATAAAAGTCACTTAAAATCTTTGGACATACCTTCTAAGGTGCTCGGCTTGATCGTGATAAGGAAATTCACCTTCAGGAATTCTAAGGCCACTATTCCATCTAAGGCAGGTTTCCTGTCCCTGCCAACCCTGTCATATTATCTGATAAATTCTAAAGAAGAGAAAAATTTCACATACTTAATTTCTTGTAGGGTGCTCTTGCTAATATAGTCTTTGATAAATAATAATTTGTTTTAGTTCCTTTGGACATCACGTTTCTTTTAATGAATCCCAGTATAGAATTAGCTGTCTTGAAAATCATGACGCTGCCAATTCAAATTATATTAAAACCAACTAAACCACGCAGGTCTTCTTCATTATGTGCTACTAGTAAGACAACTCAAGTATTTCTTTGGGATTTCAGTGAGGTGCTTTAAATTTATCCCCACAAAATTCCATTTTGTTGATCATTTTTTACCTGGATTTTTATCATTCTTTTATTTGTTTAGTGATTTTGGCTATCGTTCAAACTGAGTCATTTTCAGATTTAGTAAATGTCTCTTCAATTTTTTCAGCCAGGTAACTGATTTAAGATGTTGAAAATGGCAACGCGAAGTGGAGTCCTAATGGCTTTCACTATGACAGACATTAACAAATTCATGTTCCCAGGATGTAATTTAAATCCATTTTATTAGGTAAGAGCTTCTTAGTATCTCCCTAACACTCTTTTCATATTGTCCCTCAATATATAGTTTGTTGTATATTTAGGGGGTTGAAGATCCTTCTTTGTAATTACAAAAAAAAAGAAAGTTGAGGCATTTTGCTTTTGTGCTGTGACCTGCTCACAGTTGGTGACCATTTCCTTTCTCTGTTGACATTTTGTGCATGACCAAAGGAGTTCTTTTTGTGTTCTTTATGTTTTCCACATGCTTTAACTCACTCTGGGTCTCGGCCTTCTTCACATTTGTGCCATTCATATTTTTCTCTTTCCCTTTGCTACATACTCACTGTATACATCACATGTACAAGCACCTACACTTCTCTGGTACCTTTCTTCCTTTTTCAAAAGGCCATTTGTGACCCTATGTACAGAGCCAAAGACTCATCTTAAACTTTTGCCTTCTTCCTTCCCTTATCAATATAAAGAGCACAAAAGTTTAGTCATTTCTTTTAACTATCTCTCAAATTTGACCTTTATTCTTATTTCTCATTTATACAATTTTTCATTCTATTTCTCATTTAGCTCCAAGTTTCTTTTTTCCTTTGAAAAATTTATCCTTCAAAATTTATCTACGAGAATTTTCCTAAAACCCCATGTGACATACTATATTTTCCAAAAACTGTCACAGCGGCATTTCATTCCATATGCTCTCCTAGAAGCTTACAGTCATCCATCAAGAGATGAGTCCATTTCTCCATCTTTTGAACTTGGGTGGACTTACGAAAGCTCAAATATGGCAAAAAATGATTGTATGTGAGTCTAGGTCACAAAAAAGAATGTATCTCTCATCTAGTTCTCTTTCTTTTTGAGGTCACTTGCTTTGGAAACCAGACACGATTTTGTAAGAAATTATAACAGTCTTAATAAGGTAGGTCATAAAGGAGCTACTTCATGCCACTGTTGTTATCAAGGGGTGATTCTCTTATGACCAAACTCCTAAGTTTAGCTTTAGGCATCTTCCTAATATGCCCCTTCCTAAACTCTTCTCTACTTCTCCCTACTATGCCAGTCATATATTTCTCCCCATCTCATTCTTTCAGTGAACTGGCCACCTTCTCCCCTCCACTTGTACAAATTCTATATGCCAGTCTAACTTGGAAAAGCCTTCAGTATTTATAAGTAGCTACAGCACGTCTATCAAGCAACTGGTGGCAGCCCTTCCCCAGGGCTAGGTGAAAAGCTCTCTGTTCTAATACCCTCAGCCATCCTATTCTTCTAAGTCTTGCTGATGCTCTTCAGCAAGTTCTATGTTCTCTGCCCTGAGATATCTACTTCTTGCTTCAAAATCTTCACTATTAAGGTGCTTGCACAAAATTTCCATAAAGGATTCCTCTTACAAATAAGCCCCACAAAACATGGGTTTTCAATCTTGTCAATTAACACTGGAAAAATGATAGATCCTGAAGTTCCTATATTTAGCCATTATTCATTCATCATACATTTATGTCTTTCTCCCTGATTCCCCTAACTGCTCTATCCCACACCTATGTTCTCTTGGGTTTTGAGCAATCTTCTTTTTAAATTTTTTTTATTATGCATTAGGCAAAAGTTTACAGAGCAAATTAATCTCCCATTTGATAGTTCATATATGACTTGTTCTATAACATTGATTTCATTCCCCACAATGTGTCAGCACTCTCCATATTTCTGTCCTATGCTACCCATTTCCTGTCATCCTGATTTTCTACTTCATTCCTGCCTTCTCTTCTTTGCTTTTGGACAAATATTGCCCTTTTTATCCTGTATAATTGGTTATATGCAATATTCTACTATCAAAGATAAAGCATTCTGGTCTTCTGATGGGAATAATTGCTTATTTGCTTAGAACCTGAATTTAAAACATCCCCTGTACTGCGTATGTTCATAACGTCTTCCTTTTCCCAACCACACCATTACATGCCTTCTGGCTGTCAGAGATGGCAAGAGTTGAGAAAGATTTCTATTAAAATTTTGCATGTCCATGTGCAATAGACTGCAAAGACACATAGCCATGTGTTTCTAGTACAGTTTGAAGTAAATAGGTCACAGTAACTCTGTAAGTCTGGGCTACTTAAATATCTCAACCACACCAAAGATGACTGCACTGGACTCCACATGGTGTCATTCAGGAAGATAGTCCACCCCCTCCACTCACTTTCACTAAAGGCTCACCTGGCAGTGGTTCTGAAATTTATTTTATTTTCCATGAAGCTTCCCCTAAGGTAGAGAACGTACTAACAAGATGAGAAAAGTTTCAGTTTGTACAGTTGTATTGTTGTTGCTGTTGCTGTTAGGTGCCATCAAGTCAGTTCTGACTCATAGCAACTCTACAGGTCAGAGTAGAACCGCCCATAGTTTCCAAGGAGTGCCTGGTTGATTTGAACTACCAACCACTTGGTTAGCAGCTGTAGCACTTCACCACTAAGCCACCAGAGTTTCCAATAATTGTATCAGTTCTCTTGAACATTTAGAGAGATACTGGCCACTCAGGTTGGGTTTCATGAGTCAGCATTCCTTTGATAGGGTACGTGTCTTCATTTGGTCAGCACCTCCAGAGTTGACTAGGTTTTTAGGGTTTTACCCAGGCTAAGTAAATTTACAGAATTTTAATATTCATAAAATCAAATCAAATGCCAGCTTATAAGTGTATAATCGTATCAGTTCCCTTAAACCTTTTCACGTTGGCATTTGAGTTTATAAATATTAAAATTCTGTAAATTTACTTAGACTGGGTAAAACCCTAAAAATCTAGTCAACTCTGTTGGTGCTGACCAAAAGGAGACAGGTATCCTACCAAAGGAATGCTGACCCATGAATACCAACCTGCGTGGCCAGAATCTTTTTCTAAATCTCTGTGTTATTCACTTTAATATCCACAGTCCTTAAGCCACTGCCATTGAGTTGACACCAACTCATAGCAACCCTATAGGTCAGAGTAGAACTGCCGCATAGAGTTTCCAAGGAGCACTCGGCAGATGTGAACTGCTGACCTTTTGGTAGCAGATGTAGCAGTTAACCATTACATCACCAGTCTTCCAACAGTCCTTAAAGTACATATAATTTCTTAATTGTAAAATCTCATTAAAGAATTACTTGAAAAGAAGGTAAACTTAGCTATAATTTATTGAACATTTACAAATTTCTAAGCACTGTATTAAGCACTTGATATATTTGGTATAGCCCCTGGGTAGCACAAACAGTTAAGTCCTTGACTAACAACTGAAAGATTGGTGGTTTGAGTTCATGCAGATGTGCTTTGGAAGAGTGAGCTGGCAATCTACTTCCAAAAAAATCTGACATTGAAACCCCTGTGAAGCACAGTTCTACTCTGACATACAAGGGATCATCATGAGTCAGAATCAACTGAATGGCAACTGTATATATTTTTTAACATGTTCGGTACCACAGTCCTGGTTCCCACGCTTTGGACTGCCTAGATTGAAATCTTCTAACCTCTCTCCAGTGGCTAGATCCAGCCAGGGCTGACAATGTCATCTAAGCAAGGCATGCTGAGTTGGAAATAGGACTTGCATCAGCTTTAGACTATGTTTCCAGGAGATCTGACTCTATTTAACATACCAGGTTAGCCAGATGCCCTGAGGAACATCGAGTCTTGTTACTTGGTTTTGTCCCAAGGACCCCTAGCTGGACATTAGTTCTAAGAGAGAGCCCTATCAAGCAGGTTAATCCTACTAACCTGTGAAGTGTTTTCTTCATAGGGCTGCACACAATTGAAACACCAGAATGGTGCTAACAAATTTAAGACTACTGAAGGTCCACCTCTGATCCTTGGGTCTGAACTGTATATGGACCTGTGCATTGACTATCACCCAACCATGTTATGTCCATGGTATAAATTCCTATCAAAAGCACCAGGTGTGGTAATAGATATTTTTTTTTAGCCTGTGAACACTCACAGTGTTGGTATTTAGGGAAGTTACTCCAAGTCTTTCTGCAGGCTTCTGTCATTTGTTAAGCAGTCTTTCAAATGTGGACATGCCTGTCTCCCCTGATGGCTTTTTAGACTATTGTTCTACAAAGCCATCAGGACTTTCTCGTACCTCCAGCTGATGTGGTCACACTGTGATCTCCTTAGCAGGACTTAAATAGTACAGCATGAGTCATGGTTAATCCTTGCATGAACAGGACCACTCTTTTCACTTAGTCTGCAGAATCTTTGCCTGTCATCCTCTTTGATGGTAGTGTGTAGAAGGCAAAAGCACAGTCAAAATGAAAAGAGACCCCATTCCTAATAGGATAATTAAAGCCAAAAGAGTTCAAAAGAAAACATGGTTCTAAATATGTTGTTTTACATTTATTTTATGTTCATATTTTCCTGTATGCCCTAGGTATAACTTGCACTTGTGGTCATCATCAATAAAGCTCATTAACAATGTGTGAGAGAATAATTGGACACTAGTATTCCTAAGTAGTCCTATGGATGATATAGTGTTATGAGTAATTATAATTAGGTCAATAAACAGATTGTGACGGTTAAGATTGTTTGTGGACTTGGCTGGACCATGGTTTTCAGCATTTATATGTGACCACTCCCATGATGGTATCTGCTGTGAATAACCAATCAGTTGAAAGGAAGTTTCCCTGAGGGTGTGGCCTGCATCTAATATAAGCAGATACTCTGACTTTTTGCTCTGCAGTGGATCCTGTGGCTGCCTTCTGTTCACCAGTTCTTGGAACTTGAGCTCTCAACTTATCTGCCAGTCTCAAAATTTGTCTATCTTCATGGCCTATGAATGGAGCCCTGCTTTCTGACTTATTGATCTTGAGTTAGCCTGCCCCTGCAGCTTTGCAAATCTGGAGAAGCCTCTGTCTTGATCCACAAACTTGGGGCATTTCAGCCTCTACAATCTTGTGAGACATTTCTTTGGTGTAAATCTGTGTGTGTGTATGTGCGTGCGTGCGTGCGCGTGTGTGTGTGTGTGTGTGTGTGTGTGTGTGTGTGTATGCTTTACTGGCTTTACTTCTCTAGAGAACCCAGACAGACAGACAGATAGATTTCATTGAGTCTATTTCAACTCATGGCAACCTTATGTACAACAGAAAAAAACATTGTCCAATACTGTGTCATCTTCCACATCACTGGCATATTCAAGTTCCTTATTTTGACCATTGTATCAGTTCATTTCACTGAGGGTCTTCCTTCCCATCACTGGCCTTCCACTTCATCAAATATGATGTCATTCTCTAGCAACTGATCTCTTCTGATGAAGTATCCAAAGCAAGCAAGTTGAACAATGTTCTGTTATGATCCATAAGGTTCTTGTTGCCTAATTTTCAGAATCAGATCAGCAGGCTTTTTTTTTCTAGTGTGTCTTAGTTTTGAAACTCCACTAAAACTATCCACCATTTGTGACTATGATAGCATTTGGAATACTGGTGGCATAGCTTCCATCATTAAAGCAACATCCAAGTCATCACAATACAAAAACATGGCAGAGTGGGAGTGGGAAAATGTATATAACTAGCATTAAATAAATGTTATTAGGTACCTAGAGGGGAGAATATATATTCTTCAAATATGAACAAATTTTGAAGAGCCATAGCATTGTAGCAACAGAATTGCTACCTATTTGTGGTGAGAGATATAAAGTTAATCAGGAATGGTGCATTTGCCAATAAAGAACATAAAGAGACAGTTCCTGCACCTGATGAAGAAAAGATGGTACCTGAACACTATAGTCTTGACTTGCATTGATTGAATAAAGAAATATGTAAGTACCTCTTCTTTAAGCATTATTCTAAATCATCATTTATAAATCATTATAACTTACATGGACAAATGAATTATGCAATATATTTTAAGATCAGATCGCTTATACAGATAAGCAAAGCCAAAAGCCAAAATCACTGCTGTGGAGTCAATCCTGACTCATAATGACCCTATAG
The DNA here is from genome assembly GCA_028571685.1 of Heterohyrax brucei. NCBI lineage: Eukaryota > Metazoa > Chordata > Mammalia > Hyracoidea > Procaviidae > Heterohyrax > Heterohyrax brucei. Next base: position 66,228,222 of record CM053166.1, read on the forward strand.
ACAAGAGCCCTGAAAAAAGTCCCTTACACATGTTAGGGTAAGCCCTTCATGTATTATCTCATTTAATAGTATAAGGTAGTTGTGGAACATATTTTAAAGATCAGAAAACTACAATTGAGAAAAAGATTCTTTGCCATGATACAGACTAGGAAGCCTTATGGATAATACAATTTTCCCCTCTTATTACATAGCTGGAATAAGGTTAAACTAGTTTGGGAACCCAGGTTGGTTTGCTATACTTTTAACTTTACTTTAAGAATGCCACACTTGAAAGCTGCTGTTCAAGATGAGGTCTAACACAGACCAACCAGAGAAGCATTCAGTTGAATGCTTCTAAGTTGCTTCCTATTTGATTCACCATTAACATGACCAGCACCTCACTGCTTTCTCCAGCTATTTCATGTTTTTTGAACAGCTTTAATTTTCACACCATAAAATTCACTTGTAAATGTAAAGTTCAATGATTTTTTTTTGTTAAATTTATGTAGAACTGTGCAACCATCACCATAATCCAGTTTCAGAAAATTTCTATCACCCACAGAAGTTCCCTCATGCCTGTCTGATGACAACTCCACTCTCACCACAAACCATTCCATCCCTATAGAAATGCCTTTTCTAGAGATTTTATATCAGTGGATCTACTTACTATTTTTGAGGTTCATAGATGTTTTAGCATTAATCAGTAGTTTGTTCCTTTTTGTTGCTGAATAGAATTTCTGTACATAGATACATCACATTTTGTTTGTCTGTTAACTCACTGATGAAGTTGAATTGCTTCTAGTTAGGGGCTGTTGTAAATAACACCACTACAAACACTCATTTACAAGTTTTTGAATGGATGTATGTTTTCATTTTTCCAGGATTTCATTTCTATGAGTGTAATTTCTGAGTTGTGTGGTAAATAAAGATCTAACATTTTTTAACAGCTTCATTTAGGAATGATTGACATATGATAAACTGCATATATTTAAAGGGTACAAAATGTATTAAATATTGACAATTATACTCCTTAAAACCATCACCACAATGAAGATAAAGAACATATTCAGTAATCCCCAAAGTTTCCAATTACAACTCTTCATTACTGTCACCACAACTGCCCAGGCATTCCTCAATGACTGACCTGTCTTCTATCATCATAGACTTCTTTACATTTCCCCTATAATATTATGTAAATGGAATTACACAGTATTTACACTTTTTTTGTGTGGCTTCTCTTACTCAGCATGATTGTTTTCATATTCATCAAAGTTGTTGCAGTGATCATTTATTTTCATTACTGAGTAATATTCCATTATAGGGATATCAAAATGTGTTTACCAATTTACCTGTTAATAGACATTTGAATTGTTTCTACTTTTTGGCTATTTTGAATAATGCTGCTATGGCCATTCACGTGCAACTCTTTGTATACACATATGCTTTAATTTTCCTTGAGTAAATACTTAGGAATAGAATGGCTGGATCTTGTGGAAGGTGTATGCTTAACTTTTTATAAATTGCCGTATGCTTTTCCAAAGTGATTATATCATTTTATAATCACATCAGCAGGTTATAAGAATGTCAGTTACTCCACAACCTCACCAACATTTGGTATGGTCAGTCTTTTTAATTTGAACCGTCCTTGTTAGTTGCAAGTTGCTTTCAAGTCAGCTCTAACTCACAAGGACCCTAAGTACAACAGAACAAAACACTGCCCAGGCCTGCACCATTCTCACAATCATTGCTATATTTGAGTTCATTGTAGCCACTGTGTCCGTTGATCTCATTGAGGGTCTTCCTCTTTTTTACTTACCCTCTACTTTACCAACTGCAATGTCCTTCTCAAGGGGTGGATTCCTCCTGATAATACATCCAAATTACGTGAGACAAAGTCTCTGCATCCTCGTTTTTCTAAGGAGTATTCCGGCTGTACTTCTTCCATCCTAATAGGTGTATGACGGTATATCATTGTTTAAATTTGCAGTTCTCTAATGAATAATGATGTTGAACATTTTTTCATATGCTTGTCATCTATATATCTTCTTTGGTGAAGTGTTTGCTCAAATCTTTTGACTATTTATTAATTGGGTTACTTGTTTTCTTATTGTTGAATTTTGAGTGTTCTTCATACATATTCTGGATACCAATATTCATCAGATATATTGCTGACAAATATTTTTCTCACTCTGTGGCTTGTATTTTTTTTCTCTTAAGAGTGTCATTTAAAGAGCAAAGGTTTTGATGAAATCCAATTAATCAGTATGTTCCCTTATGAATCGTGTCTTTGCTGTTGTGTTTAAGAAATCATTTCTTAACACAAAGTTATTAAGATTTTCTCCTAGAAATTTTATTTTTATATTTGGTTCTATAATCTATTTGGAGTTCATTTCAATGCATACAGTGAGTCCAGTCTATAGAAATAAGGAAAGAAAAAGAAATAAAGGCATCCAAATTGGTGAGGAAGAAGTAAAACTGTCCCTATTTGCAGATGATATGATGTGGTACCTAGAAAACCACAAACACTCCACACGAAAACTACTGGAACTAATGAAAACATTCAGCAGACTAGCAGGATACAAGATAAGCGTACAAAACTCTAAAACTCAGTTGGATTCCTATACTCCAATAAAGAGAATGATAAAAAGAAAATTAGGAAAACAATACCATTTATAATACTTTAGAATAAATCTAACCAGGCATGTAAAAGACCTATACAAAGAAAACTATAAAACACTATCACAAGAAATGAAAGCAGATCTACATAAATGGAAAAACATTCCATGCTCATGGATAGGTAGACTCAACATCATGAACATGATATTTCTACCTAACCAAAAAACCAAATCCACTGCCATCAAGTTGGGTCAGACTCATAGCAACCCTAGAGGTCAGGGTAGAACTGCTCCATAGAGTTTCCAAGGAACACCTGGCAGATTTGAACTGCTGATGTTTTGGTTGACAGACATAGCACTTAACCAACTATGACACCAGGGTACAATGTATCCTGATCCAAATACCAACAGCATTCTTTAAAGAGATGAAAGAACTAAGAATTAACTTTATGTGAAAGGGAAGAGAACCCAAACAAGTAAAGCCCTAATGAAGAAGAAAGGAAGTTTAATTGCATTACCTGATCTCAGAACCTGCTATACATTTACAGTAGTCAAAAACAGCCTGACACTGGTACAATTACAGATACATTGACTAATGGAACAGAATTGAGAGCCTAGATGTAAATCCATCCACCTGATCATTGACAGAGGCCAAAAGTCCATCAAATGAGGAAAAAACAGTCTTCTTAACAAATAGTGCTGAGAAAACTTTATATCCATCTGTAAAAATATGAAAGAGGACTCATACCTCAAACCATACGCAAAAACTAATTCAAAATGGATCAAAGACCTAAATATAAAGCCAAAAACCAGGAGATGGGGCCAAGATGGCAGATTAGACACACATCTCCTAAATTCCCTCTGAGAACTAAGGCCTGGAATGATAACAGAATGGGCTAGCATGGACATCCAGGGACCCCTAGGGTCTAGCATAGTGTTGTCAGATTTGACTAGGCACCAATAATGCACTAAACTACCCCTCTCAAAGACAACACAGCAGTCACTGACTCCCACTCCTGCTGACTGACCGTTTCAGAGGACTGGTGGTACTGACACTTTCTTTGTTATCCAGAAGTCAGGGACTAGGCATGAGCTGGCAAATACACCAAGCTGTGGCACTTAAAGTAAACAGCATATAGCATAGCAGAGAGACAGTGCATGGGATAGCCACATAATGAGAGCCCAGCTGCTGACTGAAGGCACCACTGCCCCTCTACTCTCTCTTTTCTGAGCTGCACCACAGACCCTGCTATTTCATGGCAGAAAGGGAAGCTCAGCCAGCATGCCATCTTAGTTACCTGGGAGGTGGAGTCCACCATTTAGGGACCTTAGCTGTGACTGATTCTCAGGTAGAGCAATAGCCTGTCTGGCAAGTGCTTTTCCAGAAGAAAAGTGGCGTTTGAGACAATTCATATCTAGATTTACAGGTGGGGCCTGGAAGAGGATGATAGGAAGGCCCTAACGTCTCCCTACTTTGAACCAATTAATAGCACCAGGGGATGGCCTATGAGGTACTTTTATCATCAGCTGGAAGACAGAGCCTGCCACACCTCAGGGCCTGACTGTTTTCGGCAGCTGCTGGACAGCTCCCTGCTTAGAAGTAAAGTAGCTTTTTAAATAAGACTACCTGAAGAAGTGACTGTTGAGAGGCCCTGCAGCATCTCCTCTGCCCTTCACTGATCCACATCATAGGGTTGGATTACAGCCCCCTAGTGACTCCATAAGTAGGGTATAGTCTTTGCTAGCCAGCAGGAGGAGCCTGCCAAGTCAGAGAGTCCACTTGGGGCCAGTCACTAGAATACATAGAGATGACTGGTAACCAATTCCCCTTTTAGAACTACACCTCAGCTCCTGCTGAGGTAATACCAGAGAAATCGAACAGCTTCTAGATGGCATGCAGAAAATAATCCATATCTAACCATTTAAAGAAGCAATACACCATGACTCAAGAAAACTCCCAAAACAAAGAATCAAAGAAGTTCCCAGACGAAGAAGTCTTTAAGAAACTATCAGAGGTTGAGTACGAAAGAATTATATAAAGACTTCTCCTAGAGATTATGTAAAATGCAGCAGAACAAAAGCCAAAAGGAACATCAATTGTCTGAAATCCGGTAGATCAATAATAAAATTACAGAATTAGACAACTCAATCCAAAGCCAAAAGAGCAGAATTGAATAGACGGAAGTCAGACTTACTGACCTTGAGGACAGAGCAACTGACTCCAGCATTCATGAGGAGAAATCAGAGAAAAGAAAAAGTGAAGAACCATTAAGAAACATGTGGCACTCTATTACGAGGAGTAATCTATAAAGAATTGGAGGTCCTGAACAAGAAGAGAGAGATGAAAATACAGAGAGCATTGCTTTAGAGTTGCTGACCAAAAATTTCCCTGAAATTATAACAGAGGACATAGGAGATCCAGGCAGCCAAAACACACATGCAGACATGCTCACAATCATTAGCTATTAAAGAAATTCAAATCAAAACTACAATGAGATACCATCTCACCCCAACAAGGTTGGCCATGATCCAAAACCCCAAAACAACAAATCCTGGAGAGGCTGTGGGGAGATTGGAACTCTCCTACACTGTTGGTGGGATTGCAAAATGGTGCAACTTCTTTGGAAATCACTCTGGTGCTCTCTAAAAAAATGGATATAGATATACCATTTGACCCAGTAATTCGACTGCTTGGAATATATCCTACAGAATCAAAGCCATTCACACCAATTGACACAGGCACACAAATGTTCATCACGGCACAGTCCACAACAGCAAAATGATGGAATCAACCCAGATGCCCAATAACAGAGGAATGGATAGGTAAACTATGGTATATATACTCAATGAAACACTATGTAATGATAAAGACAACAATGATTTTAGGAAACATCTCTTAAGCTGGTTTCAACTGGGGGACATTCATTATGCTGAGTGAAAGTAGTCAGTGACAAAAGGACAAATATTTTATGAGACTCCTATGATAAGAACTTAAAAACAGACTCATGCATAGAAGAAAAGACTCTTTGACAGCTGCAAGGGTGGGGTGGGAATGAGAGTGGGGGAAGGGTTTAGATTAGATAGTTGGTAGAAATTTGGTTGGGTGAAATCAGTGACAGTACACATTAGAAAGAAGATCAATAATAACTGGACTTCAACACAATTTGAGTACTCCTCCCATTTTAATCCAATATTTCAAGGACAGAGTATCCGGGGCAGGGGGCTGGGGACCATGCTGTCAGGCAAAATCCAGGCCAATTGGCACAGCTAGCATTTTGCTAATGAAGTCTCTCCACACCTCACATCAGTGAGTGGAATCTGGGGTCTTAAAAGCTGCCAAGCTGCCATCTGAGGGTACAGAAAATGGTCTCATTTCAAGAGGAATGGATGATCACCAAGGACAAGAATGGTGGAAAGAGAATATAGAAGACAGAGAGACCCACGTGAGTGAGTCTCTACATTGACTTGTGATCAGAAGAACCATATGGTGCCCGGCCACCACCAGTGATAGCCGTGAGGGAGCTCACAAAGTTGAGTTTCACTGGCAACAAGAGAGTAAATAGGGGTGCACCCTGAGATGTCCAATAAAAGACCACAATTGATGGTCTGAGGGCTTTGGGTTTCACCTGCAAGCATGGTCCCTTGCCCTTGATGCTGCCCCTGTCCATAAATCATAATGAAGGTCAATTTTTTGGATAGCAATGGATTGGACTTGGCAACTCAGAGTGATGGTATCTTGTGGAAATTTTATGGTTCTATGCATCTATAGGATGTCAACCTGCTGACATCTTGCTGGAAGAAGAGGAGTGGGTGGAGAGGAGGGGATAGGAGACAGTTGGGAGGATAGGACATGTATGGAGCAGAGAGGAGGGGTGTGCTGTCACCGGGCAGGGAGAGCAGTGGGAGCTGCATATAGCTGAGCATGCTAATTTATATGGGAATGTACATTTTCCTTCAATCATAATAAAAAAAATAAGAGGACACAGATATCCAAGACATGTACCAAACACCACAGCAACTAGACCTCATAGGAAAGACACCAAGACATACTATAATTAAGCTTAATAAAATGAAACATAAAGAGAGGCTCTTAAAGGCAGCAAAGTTCAAAGCAAAGCTAGTATTTAAAGGGAAACCCTGTAGGCTTTCACCTGACTTCTCTGCAGAAAGGATGTTGGCAAAAAAGCAGTGAGATGATAACATTCAAAGCCCTAAAGGAGGAAAACTTCCAAACCAAGAATTATATATCCGCAAAATTGTCTCTCAAATACGATGGTGAAATTAAGACATTCGAAGATAAACAGAAGCTCAGAGAATTTGTGAAAACCAAACCAAAACTACAAGAAATACTGAAAGAAGTTGTTCGCTTAGAAAAACAAAAGCATTAACTGCAAAACACAGCACCCAGAACCCTAATCACTTAGGGAAGTCAATAACCTCATTAAAACTATATTATGAAAAGAAGGGAAACAGTGATCATAACACGAAAACTGACATTACCACACTAAAAACAGTGATATATGACAGTAGTTCTAACCTTTTCAGATGGAGAAGAAATTAAAAAGATGTACAGAAGTTAAAGTCTAGTTTAAACTTAGAATATGAAGAGGGAGCTTAGGGGTAGCCACAAAGCACAATAACAATGCAATGTATAAAAAACAAGAAACATAACACAGGAGTCTCAACAAACACAAAACCAACACTGAAAAAGATGAAAAGTCAACCCATAAAGAAAAATGATCCAGAACAGAATAATAAGAGCAACATAGAAAACATCAACAAAACAAACATAAATACATGATAATGAGACCGCTAAACACATACCTATCAATACTTACACTGAAAGTAAACAGACTGAACACTCCAAGAGATAACTAGTAACTTCACAGATCAAAAGACATGACTTATCTATATGTTGCTTACAAGAAACACACGTAAGACTCAAAGATATGAAGAAACTGAAAATCAAAGAATGGAAAAATATATAGCAAGCCAACAACACAGAAAAAATAGCAACAATGTCAATAGTAATCTCATGGACGAAAGTGGTCACTATTTATTGCTGAAAGGATCAATACATAAGCAGGACATACCATTATTAAATGTTTATTCACCCAATACCAGAGCATCTAAATACATCAAACAAATACTGACTACATTGAAAAATGAGACAGATCACTCCACAGTAATAGCTAGAGACTTCTACACTCCACTTTTAGTAATGGATAGATCATCCAGAAAAAAAACCTCAGTAAAGATACAGAACTTATTGTGACAATTAACTAACCAGACCTCATCAACATATACAGAGTTTTTATCCATCAGCAGATACATACACCTTCTTCTCCAGTGCACATGGAACATATTACACAATAGACCATGTGTTAACACATAAAGCAAGTCTCAACAAAACCCAAACAATTGAATTATTGCAAAACATCTTCTTGGACCATAAAGCCATAAAAGTCTAAATCAATAGCAGAAAAACACAGAGAGAAATCAGAACTCATGGAAACTGAACAACACCTTGCTCAAAAAGCCATGGGTTATACAAGAAATCAAGGAATAGATAAAGAAATTTATGGAATCAAATGAGAATGAAAATACATCCTACCAGAACCTATGGGATACAGTCAAAGCAGTGTGCAAAGGTCAATTTGTCTCTACAAATGCACACATCCAGAAGGAAGAAAGGACCCAAACTAAAGAATTTACCCTACAACTTGAACAACTAGAAAGAGAGTAACAGAGGAAACCCTCAGACACCAGAAGAAAACAGATGATGAAGATTAGAGCAGAACTAAATGAACTAGAGAATAGAGAAACAATGGAAAAAATTAACAAAACCAAAAGCTGGTTCTTTCAAAAGATCAACGACAAACCACTGGATAAACTTACAAAAGTAAAACAGGAGAGGAAACAAATAATGCAAATTAAAAAGGAGATGGGAGATGTCAGAACAGACCAAACTGAAATAAAAGGTATCATAACAGAATACTATGAAAAACTGTGCTCTAACAGATTTGAAAACCTAGAGGAAATGGACAAACGTCTGCATTCATAACACCTCCCAAAATTATCACAAGAACAAGTAGAATGACTTAATAAACCCAAAACAAAAGAAGATATTGCAAAAGTTATCAAAAAACAACCAATCAAAAAAAGTCCTGGCCCAGATGGCTTCACTGGAGAATTCTGCCACACTTTTAGAGTTAACTCCAATACTACTGAGACTATATCACAGCATAGGAAGGGATAGAAGACTCCAAAATTCATTCTACGAAGCCATCATGACCCTGAAACCAAAGCCAGGGAAGGATCCCACAAAAAAATTACAGAGCAATATCACTCATGAACCTAGATACAAAAATCTTCAACAAAATACTAGCCAATAGAATTCAACAACATATCAAAAAAATAATTCATCATTACTAAGTTGGATTCATACCAAGGATGCAAGGCTGGTTCAACATCAGAAAAACAATTAATGTGATCAACCGTGTAAATAGTACAAAGGATAAGAAGCACTTGATTTTGTTGATAGATGCAGAAAAGGCATTTGACAAAGTCCAGCACCCAGTCATGCTAAAACCTCTCAGCAAAACAGGAATAGAAGGGAAATTCCTCAACGCAATAAGGAGCATCTACACAAAGCCAACCACCTAAATCAAACTGAATGGAGATAGACTGAAAGAATTCTCCTTGAGAACAGTAAATAGACAAGGGTGCCCACTCTCACCACTTCTATTCAACATTTTACTAGAGGTTCCAGCCAGAGCAATTAGACAAGACAGAGAAATAAAGGGCATCCACATCAGCGAAGAAGTAAAAAATCCCCCTTTTTGCAGATGAGATGACTGTATATACACAGAATCCTAAAGAATATATAAGCAAACTACTGGAACTTATAGAAGAGTTCAGCAACGTATCAGAATACAAGAGAAACATAAGTAAATCAGTAGAATTCTTTTACTCCAACAAAGAGATCATCAAAGAAGAAATCACCAAATCAATACAATTTACTATAGCCCCCAAGAAGATAAAATACCTAGGAATAAATCTAACTGAAGAAATGAAACCTATACAGAGAGAACTACAAGACCTTATGCAAGATACCAAAAGAGACTTACATAAATGGAAAACCTACCCTACTCGTGGATAGGAAGACTTAACATTGTAAAAATGTCTATTTTACCCAAAGAAACCTACCTATGCAATGCAATCCCAATACAAATTCTAGTGTCATTTGTTAATGAGATGGAGAAACAAATCACCAACTTTGTTTTGAAAGAGAAGAAACCATGGATAAGTAAAGCACTACTGAAGAAGAGGAACATTGTGGGAGGTCTCATACTACTCAACCTTAGAACCTATTATACTGCCACAGTAGTCAAAACAGCCTGCTACTGGTAAAAAAAAAAAAAGAGAGAGAGACATATAGATGAATGGAACAGAAATGTACCCCAGAGATACTACCATCTTCTTATGAACAGTTGATATTTGACAAAGTCCTTAAGACTGTAAACTGGGGTAAAAACAATCTCTTTAACAAATGGTGTTGGCAAAATTGGATATCCATCTGCAAAAAAATTGAAACAAGACTCATACCTCACACCTGACACAAAAACTCATCCAAAATAGATCAAACCAAATAAATAGGGTCAACAATGGAAGTTATAATACACAGCTTAGAGGGTTTTCACAATCTGACAAAGCACAATGAACAGAAGAGAAAATAGATAAAAAGGAACTATTAAGAATCAAACACTTTTGCTCATCCAAAGACTTTATTAATAGAATTACAAGACCACCTACAGAATGGAAAAAAATGTTTGGCAATTACATGTTGGACCGATGTCTGATCTCCATAATCTACAAGGTACTGCAAAATATCAACAAGAATAAGGTAAGTAACCCAAGAAAGCAATAGGCGAAGGGGATGGACAGGCACTTCACTAGAGAGGACGTCCAAGCAGCCAAAAGACACATGAGGAAATTCTCATGATCATTAGCTATCAGGGAAATCAAAATCAAAATTACAATGAGATACCATCTCACCCCAACAAGGGTGGCCATGATCCAAAAAATACAAAACAACAAATGCTGGGGAGGCTGTGGAGAGATCAGAATTCTCCCACACTGCTGGTGAGATTGCAAAATGGTACAACCTCTTTGGAAAGTCATCGAGCACATCCTTAGAAAGCTAGGAATAGATATACCATCTGATCCAGTAATCCCACTGCTCGGAATATATCCTACAGAATCAAAGGCAGTCACACAAACAGACACATGCACATGAATGTTTATTGCAGCACAGTCCACAATAGTAATAAGATAGAATCAACCTAGATGCCCATCAACAGATGAATGGATAAACAAACTATGGCAGATATACTCAGTGGAACACTGTGCAATGATAAAAAACAATGATGATTTTAGGAAACATCTCATAAACTGATTTCAATTGGAAAACATTATGCAGAGTGAAATCAGTCAGTGGCAAAAGGACAAATATTGTATGAGACCCCTACTACAAGGACTTAAAAACAGACTCATGTACAGAAGAAAAGACTCTGATGGCTGCAAGGGAGAGGAGGAGGAGGGCTGGTCATAGACTAGACAGTGCATAGAAATTTGGTTGGGTGAAAGCAGTGATAGCACACACTAGAAAGAGGATCAACTTAATTGGACTTCAACATGAACTGAAAACTCTTCTAATCTTTACCCAATATTGCAAGGATAGAGTAGTAGGGTCCAAGGTTCAGGGACCATGCTGTCAGGAGAATTCGAGACCAATTGGCATGACTAGCCTATTGCTAAGAGTGTCTTCTGCACCCAGTATTGATGAGTGGCATCTGGGGTCTTAAAACTAGCCAGCTGCCATCTTGAGGTACACCAAACGATCCTAACTCAGCCAGAACAGGTGATCACCAAAGACAACAAAGACATGAGGGAAGAAGAGCCCAGAAGACAGAAGGACCCATGTGAATGGGTGAGTGTATCGACATGTGACCAGAAGAACCAGACAGTGCCCAGCCATCACCAAAGACAGCCATAATGGGGCACACAATGCCGAGTCCCAGTGGCAACACGAGAAAAAGAAGGGTACACCCTAAGAACTCCACCAAAAGACCACAATTGATGGGCTGAAGGTCAGGGAATTCCCCTGGGAGCATGGTCCCTAGACCTCCCGCTGCCCCTGTCAAGAAAACAAAATTGAGGTCAACTCTTTGAACAGATATAGATTGGACTTGGGGACACCATACAGTGTGTGCACTGGTTCTATGCATCTACAGAATGATGTCCTACTGGTCTCTTACCAGAAGGGAGAAGTGAAGGTGGAGAGGAGGAGACTGGAGATTGTTAAGAGGATATGTATAGAACAGAAAGGAAGAGTGTGCTGTCACTGGGCGAGAAGAGCAGGAGCAGAAAGGTGGGCAAGAAACTTTAATTTGGATTGTATACTTTCACTTAATCACAACTAAAAATACGAATACACACATGATTTTGTGACATTGTTTCCTAACCCCACAACATGTTAACACTCTTCCCTTCTCAAACTTGGATTCCACATTACCAGCTTTTCCGTACTCTACTGCCTTCTCGTTCTTGTCCCTGGGTTGGCGTGTCTATTGAGGCTTGTTTGTTTGGTTGGTGGGTGGGTGGGTTTAATGAGCCCGCCTAATCTTTGGAAACCCTGGTGGCATAGGGGCTAAGTGCTATGGTGGTTAACCAAAAGTTTGGCAGTTCAAATCCACCAAGCAAGCACTCCTTGTAAACTCTGTGGGGCAATTCTTCTCTGTCCTATAGGGTCACCAAGAGTCATAGTCGACTCAGTGCCAATGCTGAAGGGAGAATCTTAGGAGTGATTTTACTATTGAGTTAAAAAGATTTCCAAGAGCCATACTCTCATGGTTTCTGCCGTTTCTTTCAGATCAGTAAGTCTATTCTTTTGTGTGAGGTAGAATTTTGTTCTGCTTTTTTCTGTGGCTCTTTCATGGACCCTCTATTGTGATGCCTGCCAGAGCAGTTGGTAGGGGTAGCCGGGGACTATCTAGATGTCCAGGACTGAGTCTAGGGGAGACTGTTGCAGTTGTGGTCCACTATTCCTTTGGACTAACCTTTTCCTTGTGTCTTTTTTTAAAAATTATTATTATCCTCTGTTCCAGATGGAATGGGATCAGTGGCCTATCTTAGATGGCTGCTCATAAACTTTTAGGCTTCCAGATGCTACTCACCAAAGTAGGATGTAAAACAATTTCTTTATAAGCTAAGTTACACCAGCTGAGCTGGATATTCTGTAAGAACATGGTCCTCACAGCCCTCAGCCTAGTAATCCAGTCCCTCAGGGAGTTTGGATGTGCCTATGAAGCTTCCATGCCCTTCCTTGCCTTAGTCAAATTGTGCTAACTTCCTCAGTATTGTGTACTATCTGTCTTACCATCACCGAAGTTACTACGTATCTGTTGTCTAGTTACTGTTTTTCCCTCCTACCACTCCTCTCCCTCATAACCATCAAAGATTGTTTCTTTCTATGTGTAAGCCTTTTCATGAGTTTTTATAACAGTGGTCTCATACAGTATTTGCCCTTTTGTGACTGACTTATTTCACTCAACATGATGCCCTCCAGATTCACCCATGTTGTGAGATGTGTCACAAATTCATCATTGTTCTTTCTTATTTCGGGGTACTCCGTTGTGTATATGTACATAGTTTCTTTATCTGTTCATCTCTTGATGGGTACTTATATTGTTTTCATCTTTTGTTATTGTAAATAATGCTGCAATGAATATGTGCATGTTTATGTTTATTCTTGTGATGGCTCATTTCTCTAGGATGTATTCCTAGGACTGGGAATCCTGGATCATATGATATTTCTATTGCTAGCTTTTTAAGGAAGCACCATGCCATTTTCAAAAATGATTGTACCATTTTCCATTCCCACCAGCAGTGTATAACGTTCCCAGAGCCTCTCCAACATTCATCTTTTTTTTTTTATGAATTTGTGCCAGTAACCTTGAGGGTGAGATGATAACTCACTGTAGTTTTGATTTGCATTTCTCTAATAGCTATCGACTGCAAACATTTCTTAATGGAAATGTTAACTACCTGAATGTCTTCTCAAGTGTCTGTTTATAGCCTTTGCCCATTTTTTAATTGGATTCTTTTTCTTTTTGTTGTAGAAGTGTTGGATTTTCCTGTAAATTTTAGAGATTACACAAGTCTGATTTATTCTCCCAGTAGTTTGGGCCACTATAAACTTGTTTCGTAGAGGGTGTTCTCTTGTCTTCTTTGCTCAAAATCAGTGTTCCATGGCTGCATTTCTTCTGTAACATGTAAGTGAATTGTGAGTCAAACACCTTTCTTTTTTTTTATATATTTTATTTACTATGACCGAGTGAAAATGTACATTCTCGTATAAATTTACATGCCCACCTATATGCAGCTTCCACTGCTCTCCCTGTTGGGTGACTGCACACTATTCCTCTCTGCTCCATACATGTCTCATCCTCCCAACAGCCTTCTTTTCCCTCCTCTCCACCCACTCGCCTTCCTCCAGCCAGAGGTCAGCAGGATGATATCCTATAGATGTATAGAACCATAAAGTGCATCCAATATATGGTCACTGCATTGTCAAGTCCAATCCATTCCTGTCCAAAGAGTGGACCTTTGTTATAATTTATGGGTAAGGGGAGCATCAGGGCCAGGGGCCACGCTCTCAGGGGAACCCCGAAACCGCTGGACCATCAATTGAGGTCTTTTAGTGGAGATCTCAGGATGCACTCCTTTTTATTGTTGTGTTGCCAGTGAGACTCCTCTCTGTGAGCTCCATCGTGGCTATCACTGGTGATGGCTGGGCACCATCTGGTTCTTCCGGTCCCAAGTCGATGTAGGCACCCACTCTTGTGGGTCTCTCTGTCTTCTAGGTTGTCTTTACCGCATGTCATTTTGGTCCTCAGTGAACATCTGTTCTTGTTGAGTTGGGACCATTTGCTGTATCCTCGGATGGCAGCTTGGCAGCTTTTAAGACCCCAGACGCCACTCACCAATGTGGGGTGCAGAGAGCTCTCTTAGTAAAATGCTAGTTGTGCCAATTGGCCTCAATTTCACCTAAGAGCACGGTCCCCTGCCCCCTGCCCCAGCGACTCTATCCTTGCAATAATGGGTTAAAATGGAAGGAGTACTCAAGTTATGTTGAAGTCCACTTAATGTTGTTCTTATTCTCTCCCAACCAGATTTCTAGCAACTATCTAAACTAAACCCTCCCCCTTCATCCTCCCTCCCTCCTCTCCCTTGCAGCTGTCAAAGAGTCTTTTCTTCTATACACAAGTCTGTTTTTGAGAACTTATCATAGAGGTCTCATACAATATTTGTTCTTTTGTCCCTGACTACTTTCACTCAACATAATGTCTTCCAATTGAAACCAGGTTAGGAGATGTTTACTGGAATCATCGTTATTCTTTACCATTGCGTAGTGCTCCATTGAGTATATGTACCATAGTTTACCTATCCATTCTTCTGTTGTTGGGCATCTGGGTTGATTCCATCTTTTTTCTATCATGGACTGTGCTGCGATAAACATTGTCGTGCATGTGTCCGTTGGTGTGAAAGGCCTTGATTCCATAGGATATATTCCAAGTAGTGGAATTACTGGGTCAAATGGTATATCGATATCCATTTTTTTAAGGAAGTGCCAGATTGCTTTCCAAAGAGGCTGGACCATTTTGCAACCCCACCAACAGTGTAGGAGGGTTCCACTTTCTCCACAGCCTTTCCAGCATTTGTTGTTTTGTGTTTTCTGGATCACAGCCAATCTTGTTGGGGTGAGATGGTATCTCATTGTTGTCTTGATTTGAATTTCTTTAATAACTAAAGATAGTGAACATGTCTGCATGTGTTTTTTGGCTGCTCAAATACCTTTCTTTATCAAAAATAAAAATAATAAAACTTCTTACATTTTATACTGCAGAGAATTCAAGAGCTATTTCAAAGAAAAAACTTTGATCATAATGAAACCAAGTTGGGATGTGTATGGCATGGATAGGTTTGTAGAATTTGGGGATAGGAGGCGGACATAAAACTCTATCAAATGATAAGAGAATTGAATATTACAAGGTCGTAAATCAGCAGCTTGACTTCATAAAAGCATCCTAGTGGCATTAATACTAAGGTGGTTTTTATACACAAAGAAACCATGTACCATGTACCAACATTCACTGCCAGATCCCAGCTTCTATCCCATGCCACTCTGTAGCTGTTCCAACTACAGGATCCTGCAGAGCTTGCTTGTTTTGAGAATTCACAGAGAAGATCGGTTTTTGACCAGGAGATAGACCATATGAGACATATTTCCCAATTGAACACTGAAATTTCCAACACTCACACACCCATGAATGTGAGTGAGCAGGCATACACATGCGTATTCATGTATACAGTCGATGTGCTTCCATTTGTGTTACTATATTTGACAGCTCAAATATGTGGCCAAATCCCCATCCTGTGTATTTTCTGTTATTGGCATCTGGTATGAGGTAAAATATGAGAGAGAATGTTAACCAGAGGTCTGGATGTGACTTTTCAGAAAAACGCCTCTTAGCTTGGCTTCTGTGTGTCTTAGTTGCCAAGCTCCACTCTTACGTGCTCATTTCAACCCCACTGCCCCACTGTCTCCCCCATATCATCTCCAAATGGCCATCCTATATTAAAGGTTCTTAAATTTTTGTAGTTCAAGACCATTTGACACTCTTAAAAATTATTGAAGATCCTAACGCGCTTCTATTTATGTGGCATATATCAGTTGATATTTGCATAGCTAAAAATCAAAATGGGAATATTCAAAATATTTATTTATAAACTCACTTTGAAATAACTGTTATAAACTTGTTAGAAGGTACCATAAGTAACGTATTTTTATGAAAAATAAGCATAGTTTCCAAAAACAACTAGTGAGAAGAGTGGCATTGTTTTTCATTTTCAAATCTCTTTACCATCTGGCTTAATAGAAGACAACTGGGTTCTCCTATTCTGCATTTAACCTGTTGCAATGTGTTGTTTTAATAGAAGTTTATATGTGAAAAAATCCAGCCCACACAGATATGTAAGTGGAAAATGGAGGGGTTGTTATTATTTGTCTCTCTCTTCCATTTCCTGATTGTTTATTTTTCTACTGTAGATGAGGGTTTATAGAACAAACTAGTTTCTTATTAAATGGTACACATATTATTTGTCACATTGGTTAACAACTCCATGACACGTTAACACTCACCCTTCTTGACCTTGGGTTCCCTATTACAAGCTTTCTTGTCACCTCCTACCTTCTAGTCCTTGCCCCTGGGTTGGTGTGCCCATTTAGTCTCGTTTTGTTCTATGGGCCTGTCTAATCTTTGGCTAAACAGTGAACCTCAAGAGTGACCTCATTACTGAGTTAAGGGTGTCCAGGGGCCATATTATCAGGATTTCTCCAGTTTCTGTCAAATAAGTAAATCTGGTGTTTTTTGTGAGTTAGAATTTTATTTTACTTTCTTATCCAACCCTGCCTAGGATGCTTATTATGATCTGTCAGAAAAGTCAGTGGTGGTAGCCTGGTATCATCTGGTTGTACTAGACTCAGTCTGGTAAAGGCTATGGTAGTTGTGGTTCATTAGTCCTTTGGACTGATCTTTCCCTTGTGTCATTGGCTTTCCTCATTCTCCCTTGCTTCTGAAGACTATGATCTGGACAGGTTATTTTATTGTCCTTTTCAGATAATTGTGGCTATTCTTTGATACTGAACTAAAACACAGTAAGTGGTAGTTCTTAAAGATTGGTTTCTATGGAGAATCTGACACCATATCAATGAATTTTTTTCCCTGTCACATTACAATTCATTGGTCTATCTAGCAATTCAAATAAATTTTTTACTTAAGCTTGATTTTATAAAGCTATGAATTGACCATTTGAAAAATATTGGTTCACCGAGTTAGACAGATCTTCCAAATGTTGATACATTTCATTATACAGTATCAAAAATCATATTTATTACTATCAACACCAATCTTATCAGAAAACCTCCTTAACAATTTTGAAGCTGGCAAGTTCACAGTGGTGGATATAAGACTTCAAAATTCTAATTTTCTCTTAAAAGTTGGAATTTTATCTTGGAAACAAATACTGTCAGTTGTTTTCCTTGAAACAGCAGGCTCAGTTCCTTCATTTTCAAGAAAATATCTGCCAAGTACTCAAGCCTGAATAACAAAGATTTGTTTGTCAGTCATTCTTTCAAGTAAAAATGACCTTTCAAGAAAAAAGCAGCTAGTTCATCTCACAATTCAGTTGCACAAGCACTTGTCCTTGAGACAAGTATCTAACTTTGGTATGCAGCAGAACTGCTTTAAATATCCTTTCCATTCTGTTGCACAAATAATTTATTATAAAAAAGAAATAAAAGAGTAAAGAGAGATCTTGAAAACTGACAAGTCATAATTGGTGAAGACGACGAGAAGAAATTTTGGGGCTCAGAAAATGGAAAAACAAACAATAAAATGATATATATTCAAGGTTTGAAGTTTAATAAAATAACTTTTACTTCTGTATCACTAATATTTTTAAATAGACCTGGCTTATTTTATTCTGACTGCAAATGCATGGCAGTAAAGAACACAACGACTACTAAAATAGTTTGATGTCACTGCCTGGATTCATAATAAGGTGCCAGCTGTTTGACCATCAGTGCAAATATCTGCAAAGTGAAAAATGAAATCATATCCTAGTATAGCATAAAAGTAGTTTTGACCTTGGGTACCTCTGAAGGATCTCAGAGACTTGCAGGGGTCCCTGGATTGCATTTTCAGAATTGCTGAGGTTGACAAAGACTACTGAGATAAAGTAAGTACTTCAAGAAGTAAAGTCTAAGAAAGTGGGTCACAGAGTACTTAATGGATAATGATGAAACTGTGTTCTTTGCACCAGGAAAACTAACAATTTGGAAGCAGAAATAAGAACAAATCATTCTAGGATTTTCTATGTATGGATAATATCTCAATTATAAGTGGCTCACACCACTTTAGAAGACATTTCAAAATCCTGAGAAAAAGTGACAACAATACTCCAGTGAAAAACACCATCAACTTCACTTGGTGAGCCCAGATTTGATCCACTGCTTTCTATGAAATGTATGGTTAGTAACAACTTGAGGGATGAGCTAATGAATTGATTCATGTTCTAAAAGACATGGTAGATGTATAGGGTATGTATTCATATTGTAGTACAAATCAAAATACTCTTTTCTTTCTAGAAAGAAAGACTGATCCTGTATACTTCATTCTTTGGAAGGGTAATTACTTGCTTCATAAAACCCAGCAGTTGGGCATACAAACAACCTAAGTGTCCATCAACAGAAAAACAAAAAAATAAAATGTGGTATATATGCACAATGAAGTATTACTCTATCATGAAGAGAAATGAAATACTGATATGTGATGCTAAATGAACCTTGAAAATATTAGGCTAAGTGACATAGTCACAAAAGGACAAATGTTACATGATCTTACTTAATAGAATTTCTAGAGTGGGCAAATGTGTAGATAGCGAAGTCTGGTTACCAGGGTTGGAGGGAAGAGGAAAAAGGGAGTCATTGCTTTGGGAGCACTGAGCTTCTGCTAACGGTGACAGAAAAAATTTGCACATGGAAAGTGGTGGTAATTAGACAACATGATGAAAGTAATTAATGCCACTGAATCGCACATGTAAAAAATGTTGAAATGAAATTAAAAATTAATTGTTTTTAAAAGTCCTATGGTTGGGGATGTAGTAGAATATGACAAAACAACAGCGTTAGGATGTTAGACTAAAGACACAAGAATACTAAGCATTACCTTAACTCACCTGTCCCTTCTCTTTTCAAGGACGTTGGAAGATTTCCTTTCTTCCCACTGATATTGCGTTGATTCTGACTCAGAGACCCTATAGTGCAGATTAGAACTGCTGCATAGAGTTTCCAAGAAGTGCCTGGTGGACTCAAACTCCTGACCTTTTGGCTATTTGGTTAGCAGACATAGCATGTAACCATTATACCACCAAGGTTTGGAAGATCAGAAGCAAAGAAAGCTCAAAGCTGAGATCAAGTAAAACTTGATTACTAGCTGGGAATTTGTTTCCAAACTCAAGTGTAAAGCTCTGATAACTTGGCCTGGATCCCATACATGGTCATTTTATACAAGCAAAGTAGTCCTGAATTGTTTAAAATAAAAGCATCCTAAAGGTCTGCTTTGCCCCTCTTACCACTCTCACTGCTTCACTGGTACAAAAAGCCATCTTGCCATTCCCACAAAAGAGTGTGTGCCCAGATGCCAATCAGTCTTCTCTATCATAGTGTCTCAGGGACATACGACACCAAGGAAAACGAGAAAGCACTTCAGTGCTCTGGGACTTATAAAAAACAGCCCAATCAATGTCACCAACCTTAAATGATAGGTCTCCCTAAAGATGGAGTTTGTTGTCCTAGATCATAACTGTGCTCAGGAGAAGTAAAGGTTGGACTTCTTTCTTCCAGGTGAGGTAGACTAGTGTGAGGCAAGCTGTATTGTTGAGGTTGGTAGAAACGTCTTTGTTACTACCAAGGTCCTCCTTCATTATCCTTGCCCCATGAATCACGCTGACTTCCTAAATAAAATGTAGAAGAAATAGTTTAAGACTATTTGAAGTTAAGTCATATTATTAGCTTTCCAGGGGTCCCTCATGTCAGTTTTAGCCTGAATCTTTCTAAAATCCAGTTCTTATATCCTGACTGGAGTGTTAAACAAAAAAAAAAAACAAAGAAAAGTTGCTTCTGAGTGGATTCCAACTCATAGCTACCCTATAGACCCTATAAGACAGAGTAGAAATGCTCCATGGGGTTTCCAACAAGTGTATTCAAACTGCTGATTTTTTGGTTAGAAGCCATAGCTCTTAACCACTATGCTACAAGGGAGTGTTAGTGCATACAAACATTTCACAAGGAGAATGTTTTCATTTAAATATAAAAATTTGGGTAATATGCAAGCACATTATCTAATGAATTTAAGATATTGAACAGACCTCACAGCTATATTTTGGTAAGGCAACTATAGATAAAAACATAACTGATTCTAAGTACTGTTATTACCTGTTGGTTTAACTTTTCTCATTTAGTTTCCAAAGTACTTTCTCCTATACCTCTTTCTGTTTCAATTTCTTTCCTCCACTCTCAGACTTTCCTCCTTTTAATTCATTTTCTCAAGCATCTTACACCTTTTCCTACTATTTTCTTAGTCTTCCCATCTTCACTTGCTCCTTTTTTCCTCTTCAGTTTACTCCCTACCTTCCACCCCTGCCTACCTGGAATTACTACCCAGATGGCTAAGAACCCCACATGGGAAGATCAGTCTCTACATGGTCTGTCTTTTGCTTTCAACCATTCCCCACAGATTTAAGACAGTCTAAACATTTCAAAGCTGGTATTACCGGAGGTACCCAAAGAAGAAAAACTGACACAGCCTGTGTTCAGTGACTGACAAGCTGTTAACAGCTGGAGTAAAACAATTTGTTGTTATTAGTTGCGATCAACTTGGCTACAACTGGTGATAACCTTATGTAATAACAACAAAGCATTGCCTAGTCCTACATCATTTTCATAATCACTTGAGTCTGTGTTTGTAGCTATTGTATAGTGCCTTACAAACTAAGGAGTTCATCTCCCAGAACTATATCAGACAATACTCTGCTGTGATCCATAGGGTTTTGTAGGCTAATTTTTGGAAGTAGATAACCAGACCTTTCTTCCCAACCTATCTTTGTGAATCATGTAAAAATTTCACACCAGACATCAGAACCAAAATTAACTTTTCAGTATGTAACTCTACAAGTACATTAAAGTATAATGTCCTTTAGAGTGGAAACTATCTTATCCATGTTTATATTCCTAGAAACTTGCATGTAATTGACAAGTAAATAAAATAAATTAGATCTAACTTATAATTGACACAGTCAATCTTAATTGGCTTAATTAATTTAACCATCTACTGTCAGCAGTGAACAGATTTCCTGGGTAAATAGTAAACTCTCACTATGAAGTACAGGGTTGGATTTTGGAGCACTTGCTTTGGAATCCTGGTATCCCTTGCCCCCCGGGTTTGGATTCCAGATTCATCCTTACTAGCTGTATGGTGGAAACACTGGTGGTGTAGTGGTTAAGAGCTATGGTTGCTGACCAAAAGATTGGCAGTTCAAATCTACCAGGCACTCCTTCAAAATCCTATGTGGCAGTTCTAGTCTGTCCTATAGGGTCTCTACGAAATCTACTACTGTGGGCTTGGGTTTTGGTTGCCTATATGTCCCATGGACAAGTTACTTGAATTCTAATAAATTTCTACTTTAAATAATATTGCCAGCCAAGCCAAGCCAAGTGCCTTCGAGTTGGAGTCTTTATAAATATTAGAATTTACTTACAATCACCAATTCCATCAGGTGTGTTGAGGGCTCACTCAGTGTTGGGTTGCTGTGGGGGTCATGGTATTGGGAAATCTCTGAAGTGAGATGAAACCCACATAACAGAGTCCATGAGGAAGAACAAGGCAAGACATTCAGAGCTTTGCAATATGCAGACAGGAGTGCATGGCTACCTTCACATTGAAGGATAATTGTGCGGGCCGTGGCATTTCAAGAGCAACTTGTAAAGGTCCAGAATCCAGACATGTCATGTCAGGGAAGAACATTCTAGTTCTCTGAGTGAAAACATCAAAGTAAGGAAGTAGATATCATACACAGGTAACAACAGCATACATGAAGAAAAGCCATGGAATACAACTAGAAAGGCAGGTGGATGCCAGATTGTGGACATCTTTGAACGACAGACTGGAAAACTATTCCTCTGCATGCCTGTCCTTGTCATCACAAGATGGTAAGCGTCCCTTTCTTCTTCTTCTTCCTGCAGTGCAATGGTATTACTGCAGACTTTCCCATCCCATTCTCTTTTCAAGTTACAACCAGGTGGGTATCCTACATCCATCCATCTTTGAGTTGTAGCCAGTGAAGACTTGCCTTCCAGTATATCAGACAATAAGACCCATGCTAGAATCTGTTTCTGCCTCAAGTCGACTTGCCAGCAGGGTCAAGGGAGAAATTATGGGTGACTATGTCAGTCCAAACGCTATCATCCACATCCATCCCCAAGGTCAAAAGACCCCTCTTGACCCACAATGTGGTTGCGTGTTCTATGTGATTGAACTCTTGTTGTACAAGGATAGCCAATTAAGTTTGTGAACCAAGGGGGTGGAGTCGAGATGGCAGACTAAGCACACATCTCCCTAAATCCCTCTGGAAACCAAGACCTGAGCTGATAATTAAATAGAGCCTTCTGGTCACCTAGTGAGCCCTAGGACACAGCATAGGGCTGTTAGTTTGGACTTCATACCACTGAACGGAAAACCTCCTCTCTTTAGCTGACTCCTGCTCCTGGCCAATCCTTGCTTTCATAGACCGAAGGTAACGCACCATTTTTGTTCTCTGTCTTGGCCAGCCAGCTGAGCTGAGTCTTGACTAGTGGCTAGACTCAGATGTGCTGCTAGTGGGATCGGCAAGTGAAATTGCCACATTTTAGGGGCCAGGCTTGGGACTCTGTGCATCTCCCCACCTTAGGCCTCCCTTTCCGCCTCTGCTACGGGCAGTTTGTACAGAGACGCCAGGAGGCAAGCTTATGCTGGACACCACCTTGAGTACAGAGGCCTAGGCTGGACCTAATTCTTAGCCTGGGAGGCAGTGCCTGCCCACAGGAGAGTGCTTTTCCAGCAGAAAAGCAATAGTTTACACAGTATCACCTATGGCTGGGGCCCAGCAACACAGACTGTGGACTCTGTGTATCTCAGCACTTCTGGCTTCTCTTTCCACCTCTGCCGTGGTGCAGTTTGCACAGAGATGCTGGGAGGAGAGCTTGTGCAGGATGCCATCTTGAGCATGGAAGTCTCAGTGAGACCTAATTCCTAGGCTCGGATCCAGTATTTGCTTGCAGGAGAGCACTTTGCCAGCAGAAAAGCAGTATTTTAAAAAGTGTCATCTATGGCTGGGGCCTGTTAGCAAAGGCCAACAGAGCAGTAGCCTTGTTGCGTTTTGAACTAGTTCATAAAATCTGTGGTTGCGTATAAAGGTGTTTACTTTGCCAGTTGGGAAGAGGGCCCTGTACACTTGAAAACCTGACTGACGTGGGAAGTGGTCAGATACCTTTCACTTTTCATTTTAAGACAACTTAGAGAAACAACTGTGGTCCATTCTCACAACATCTCTCCCAGCCTTTATTGACTCACACAAAGCCCAAAAAGCAACAGACTTTGGAGAAAGCAATAACGAGAAAATCATCCATGGTTTCAGAAGGCCCCCAAATGAAACAACCAAAGAGCTTTCCAGTCGAAGAAACTTTTCTGAAATTGTCAGAAGGTGAATACAAAAGGATTATATACAGAGCTCTCCTAGACCTTATACAAAATGTAGCAGAGAAAAATGAAAAATTAAGCAAGGTGTTTGATCTGATCAAACACCAGTACTCTGAAATCCAACATATCAAGAACAAAATCAAACAGATAGAGACTTCAATTCAAAGCCAAGAAAACAGAATGGAACAAATGGAAAAGACACTTTCTGACTTGGAAGACAGAGCTACTGACTCCAGCATCTATGAGGAAAATTCAGAAAAAAGAAACAAGAAAAATGAAGAAGCATGTGGGACTTTATTAACAGGAACAACCTACAATTAATTGGAGTCCATGAATGGGGCGAGACACATGAGAATACAGAGATTATTGTTGCTGAGCTGCTGACAGAGAATTTCCCAAAAACCTTGAAGGAAGATAATATAAATATCCAAGATGCATACTGAAAGCCACTCAATATAGATCTCAAAAGAAAGACTCCAAGACATATTATAATCCAGCTCAACAAAATAAAACATAAGTAGAAACTTTTAAATGCAGCAACTCAAAGCAAAGCTAACATTCAGAGGGAAACCCTGAAGGCTCTCGTCAGATTTCTCAGCAGAAGCAATGCTGGCACAGAGACAGTGGCATGACACATTCAAAGCCTTGAAGGAGAAGAACTTCCAACCAAGAATGATATATCCTGCAAAACTATCTCTCAAATGTGAAAACGAAATTAAGACATTCGTAAATAAACAGAAACTCAGTGATTCTGTAAAAACCAAACCAAAGTTACAAGAAATACTGAAAGAAGTTCTTGGCTCTGGCTCAGAAGAACAAAACCACTAACCTTATGTTTTAGAAGGACACATCACCCAGAATCCTACTCAGTCAGAGAAGGCTCCAAACTCAATCACAGCTTTAATAGTGAAAGAAATAATCCAGTGATCATATCATGAAAACTATGATGTCATTATATTAAAAAGAGGGATTTACTACAGTTGTTATAGTCCTTCCAGATGGAGAGGAAGTCAACAAGACTAGTAGTAATTAAAATTGGATTTATACATAGTTTATTAAGCAGGATTATAGGGGCAGCCATAAAACACAATAAAGATACAACATATCATATCCAGAAATGTAATACAGGAGTCTCAACAACCCCAAAACCAACCCTGAAAAAGGTGAAAAATCAACTCACAAAGAAGAATGTCCCAGAACAGTTTAATAAGAACAACAGAGAAAACATCAACACAAAAATACAAATATCACAATAGCAGCACTGAACACATACCTGTCAATAATTACATTGGATGTGAATGGACTGAATGCTCCAGTAAAGAGACATCGAGTGACATCTTGGATCAAAAGACATGACCCATCCATATATTGCCTACAAGAAAGTCACCTTAGACTTAAAGATAGGAACAAACTGAAAATTAAAGGATGGAAGAATATATATCAAGCCAACAATACACAAAGAAGAGCAGGTGTGGCAATTCTAGTCTCAGAGAAAATAGATTTTAATTTAAAATCTACCATCATGGACAAAGATGGACACTACTTATTGCTGAAAAGTTCAATACACAAGCCCGACTTAACAATATTAAATATTGATGCACCTAATATTAGAGAACCTAAATATGTTGAAGAAACACCGACTACACTCAAAAAGGAGACAGATCATTCCACAATAATAGTAGGAGACTGTGGTGGTCAGGATTATGTCAACTTGGCTACTCCATATTTGGCTGCTATATTAAGTGGCAGGGCAGAGTCTGTGGTAGCTTCCCGCTCCTCAGCTCTCATCTCGCAACCTTCCACTACTACTGCCGGTCTGTTCAGGTAGCCAGCAGCTCTTGCTCTCTTCTTCCGGTGTCTGGTTGCTGGACTTGAACCAGCAGCTGTTGGATCCATCAATCCTTGTAGCCGACGCTTGAGAGTCCTGCTCCCTGACCTGCTGATCCTGGGTTTGCCAGATTCTGCAGGTCCATCTTGCTGCCAGCTTGGGATCCACTGACTTACACAATCAGTAATCTAGAACTCTGGTCTCTGAACTGCAGACCTTGGGTTCACTGGCTCCCGTAGCCATGTGAGGCTTGTGCCAGGACTTGGGACATTCAGCTTCTGCAATTGCGTGAGCTATTTTCTATATCTGTATCTATCTATCTCTATATATATCTTTCCTAGAACTTTATATATATTATAAATCTTTCCTTGTACCTACCCATGTTACTGGTTTTGCTTCCCTAGAAAACCCAGCCTAAGAAAATTTGGTACCAGGAGTGGGGTGGAAATGGGAGTGATACCACTCACTGTTACCCCTAGTGACCCACTTGCAAGATTTTTCCTTCCTGTCCCCATGACCTTATGCTTTGTGGGGTTAAATGTCTTAGTTCCAGAGGGAGGAATGCTGCCACCTGGAGACACATCAACGATTCCACCGAACTAGAAGCTAAAATTGCCACCAGGCCATTTTGGGCTCCTTGTGCCTCTGAATAAACAGACAAAGAAGGGAGTTACAATACTGGCTGGTGTGATTGATCCCAACTATGAAGATGAAATTGAATTGACATTACATAATGGAGGTAAAGAAGAGTATGTTTGCAACGCAGGAGATCCCTTAAGACGCCTCCTAGTACTGCCATGTCCTGTGATTAAGGTCATTGGAAAACTACAGCAACCCAACTCCAAAATGACTGATAATAGCCCAGACCTTCAGGAATGAAGGTCTGGGTCACCTCACCAGGCAAGGAACCACGACCAGCTGAGGTGCTTACTGCAGACAAAGGGAATACAGAATGGGTTGTAGAAGAAAGTAGTTCTAAATATCAGTCACGGCCACGTGACCAGTTGCAGAAACAAAGACTGTAATTCTTATGGGTATTCCTGCTTTGCATGTGTGTTTGGGATATCTTTCTTTACTTATGAAACGTAAGATGTAAATGGGCTAATTCATTTTTGGTTGTACATGTGTTAGTTATATCATGTTAGACACAAGGATGACTTTGTAATTGTATTCATTCAGAGACTGTGGATGGTAAGGTAAGATGTGTGCAGATGTCAAGTTGACAAGGGGCGGACTATGGTGGTCAGGAATATGTCAACTCGGCTACTCCATATTTGGCTGCTGTATTAAGCAGCAAGGCAGGGTCTGTGGTGGCTTCCCACTCCTCATCTCTCATCTCTCAACCTTCCCTACTACTGCTCAGGTAGCCAGCAGCTCTTGCTCTCTTCTTCCAGTGTCTGGTTGCCGGACTTGAACCAGCAGCTGTTGGATTCATCAATCCTTACAGCTGGCGCTTGAGAGTCCTGCTCCCTGACCTGCTGATCCTGGGTTCGCCAGATTCTGCAGGTCCGTCTTGCTGCCAGCTTGGGATCCACCGAGCTACACAATCAGTGATCTAGAATTCTGGTCTCTGACCTGCAGACTTTGGATTCATCGGCTGCCATGGCCATGTGAGGCTTGTGCCAGGACTTGGGACATTCAGCTCCTGCAATTGCATGAGCTGTTTCCTATATCTATATCTATCTTTCCTTGTACTTTATATGTATTATAAAACTTTCCTTGTAGCTACACGTGTTACTGGTTTCACTTCCCTAGAAAACTCAGCCTAAGACAGAGACTTCAACACTCCACTCTCAATATTGGACAGACCATCTAGAAAAAACTTCAGTAAAGACACAGAAGACCTTATTGTCACAATTTACCAATTAGACCTCATCGTCATATACAGAACTTTCTATCCATCAGCAGACAACCACACCTTCTTCTCCAGTGCACAAGGAACATTATCCAGAATAGACCATATGTTAGGACATAAAGCAATTCTCAACAAAATTCATACCATTGAATTAATGCAAAGCATTTTCTCAGATCACAAAGCCATAAAAGTCGAAATCAATAGCAGAAAAAACATAGAAAGTGGAACTCATGGAAACTGAACATCTTGCTCAAAAAACCATGGGTTATAGATGAAATCAAGTATGAAATAAAGAAATTCATGGATTCCAATGAGAATGAAAACACTACCTACCAGAACCTACAGGATACAGCCAAAGTAGTGCTCAGAGGTCAGTTTATCTCCATAAATGCACACATCTGGAAGGAAAAAAGAAACCAAGTCAAAGAACTAACCCTACAGCTTGAACAAGTAGAAAGAGGACAACAGAGGAAACCCTCAGGCAACAGAGGAAAACGGATCATAAAGATTAGAGCAGAAGTAAATGTATTAGAGAATAGAAGAACAATTGAAAAAACTGAAAAGACCAAAAGGTGGTTTTCTGAAAAGATCAAAAAAATTGACAAACCATTGGCTAAACTTACCAAAGATAAACAGGAAAGGAAACAAATAACCCAAATAAGAAATGAGAGGGGTGTTGCCACAACAGATCCAAAAGAAATCAAAAATATCATAACAGAATACTATGAAAGACTGTACTCTAATAAATTTGAAAACCTAGAGGAAATGGACAAATTCCTTGATTCATGTCACCTACCCAAATTATCACAAGGTGAAGCAGAACAACTTCATAAACCATCACAAAGAAAGAGATTGAAAAGGTCATCAAAAACTGCCAACCAAAAAAAGCCCAGGTCCAGATGGCTTTACTGCAGAATTCTACCAAGCTTTCAGAGAAGAGTTATCTCCAAAACTACTGAGACTATTTCACAGTATAGAAAGGGATAGAATGCTCCCAAATTCATTCTATGAAGCTGGCATAACCCTGATACCAAAGCCAGGGAAAGATCCAACCAAAGAGGAGAACTACATACCAAAATCACTCATGAATCTAGATGCAAAAATCTTCAACAAAATTCTTGCCAATACAATACAACAACATATCCAAAAATTAATCCATCCTGACCAAGTAGGATTCATACCAGGGATGCAAGGCTGGTTTAACGTCAGAAAAACAATTCATGTGGTCAACCACATAAATACCACAAAAGACAAGAATCACCTGATCTTGCCTATTGATGCAGAAAAGGCATTTGATAAAGTCCAAGACTCATTCGTGCTAAAAAACTCTCAGCAAAATAAGAATAGAAGGCAAATTCCTTAGTGCAATAAGGGCCATTAATACAAAGACAACTGCCTACGTCATCCTGAATGGAGAGAGACTGAAACAGTTTCCCTTGAGAACAGGAACTATACAAGGATGCCCACTCTCACCTCTTGTATTCAACATTGTACTAGAAGTTCTAGCCAGAGCAATTAGACAAGACCAAGAAATAAAGGGCATCTGTGTTGGCAAAGAAGAATTAAAAATCTCCCTCTTTGCAGATGACGTGATTGTATATGTAGAGAATACCAAAGAATCCACAAGGAAACTACTCAAACTGATAGATTTCTCAGGCTACAAGAAGATATAAGTAAATCAGTAGGATAACTTTATACCAACAATAAGATTATTAAGGAAGAAATCACCAAGTCAGTACCATTTACTATAGCCCCTAAGAAGATAAAGTACCTAGGAATAAAACTAACCAGAGAAATAACAGACCTTTACAAAGAGAACTACAACCACTTACTACAGGAAACTAAGAGAGACTCACATAAATGGAGAAACCTACCCTGTTCATGGATAGGAAGACTTAACATTGTGAAAATGTCTATTTTACCCAAAGCAATCTACTTATATAACACAATCCTGATACAAGTTCCCGTGATATTTCTTAATGAGATGGAGAAACAAATTACCAACTTTGTCTGGAAAGAGAAGAAGCCCCAGATGAATAAAGCACTACTAAAGAAGAAGAACACACTGGGAGGCTTCTCATTACTCAACTTTAGAAACTGTTACACTGCCACAGTAGTCAAAACCGCCTGGTACTGGTACAAAAAGAGACAGATAGATCAATGAAATAGAATCGAGACCCCAGAGATGACACCAACTGCCTATGCACAGTTGATATTCGACAAAGGCCCTAAGACATTAAACTGGGGTAAAAACAATCTCTTCAACAAATGGTGCTGGCAAAATTGGATATCCATCTGCAATAAATTGAAACAAGATCCATATCTTACACCAACTCAAACTAGACAAAAGACCTAAATGTCAAATCTAAAACAATAAAGCTCATCTAAGAATAAACAAGATAGACAGACTTCAATATCTGTCAAACAAACCATAGTCAGCAGAAAATAGATAAATGGGAACTATTAAGAATCAAACACTTTTGCTCATCCGAAGACTTTATTAATAGAATTAAAAGACCACCTACAGAATGGGAAAAAATATTTGGCAACTACAGGTCAGACTGATGCCTGATCTCCATAATCTATAAGGTACTACAAAATATCAACAAGAAAAAGATAAATCATCCAGTTAAGCAATGGGCAAAGAAGATGGACAGACACTTCTCTAAACAGGAGATCCAAAAAACATATGCGGATGCTCACGATCATTAGCTATTAAAGAAATCCATATCAAAACTACAGTGAGATACCATCTCACACCAACAAGGTTGGCCATGATCCAAAACCCCAAATCAACAAATGCTGGAGAGGCTGTGGGGAGATTGGAACTCTCTTACAGTGTTGGTGGGATTGCAAAATGGTGCAATCTCTTTGGAAAGCATTCTGGAGCTCCCTTAAACAACTAGATGTAGACATACCATTTGACCCAGTAATTCCACTGCTTGGAATATATCCTACAGATTCACGGCCATTCACACCAACTGATACATGCACACTAATGTTCACTGTGGCACAGTCCACAATAGCAAAAAGATGGAATCAACCCAGATGCCCAAAAACAGAGGAAAGGATAGGTAAACTATGGTATGTATACTCAGTGGAACACTATGCAATGATAAAGAACAACGATGATTCCAGGGAACCTCTCATAACCTGGTTTCAACTGGAGGACATTATGTTGAGTGAAGATAGTCAGCGACAGAAGGACAAATATTGTATGAGACCCCTACTATAAGAACTTAAAATCAGACTCATGTATAGAGGAAAACACTCTTTGATGGCTGCAAGGGTCAAGAGGGCGTGAGGGCGAGGGGGTGGGGTTTAGACTGGATAATTGTGAGAAATTTGGTTGGATGAAATCGGTGGCAGCACACATTACTAAGAAGATCAATATTAACTGGATTTCAACACAACTTGAGTACTCCTCCCATCTTAACCCAACATTGCAAGGACAAAGTAGCTGGGGCGGGGGGCCGGGGGCCGTGCTCTCAGGGGAAATCCAGGCCAATTGGCACGACTAGCATTTTGCTAATGAGGACTCTGCACCACACATTGGTGAGTGGCATCTGGGGTCTTAAAAGCTGCCAAGCTGCCATCTGAGGGTACAGCAAATGGTCCCAACTCAGCAGGAATGGATCATCACCGAGGTGTATAACAACTTGGGATAAAGAGAACCTAGAAGACAGAGAGGCCCATGTGAGTGGGTCTCTACATCAACTTGTGACTGGAAGAACCAGATGGTGCCCAGCCACCACCAGTGATAGCCACGATGGAGCTCACAAAGTTGAGTCTCACTGGCAACAAGAGAATAAATAGGGGTGCACTGTGAGATTTCCACTAAAAGACTGAAATTGATGGTCCAGGGGCTTCAGGGTTCCCCTGGGAGCATCGCCCCTGGCCCTGATGCTGCCCCTGTCCATAAATCGTAATAAGGTCAACTCTTTGGACAGCAGTGGATTGGACTCGGCAACACAGAGTGACTATATTTTGTGGGTGCTGTATGGTTCTATGCATCTATAGGATACGGTCCTGCTGACCTCATACTAGAGGAAGGGGAGTGGGTGGAGAGGAGGAGATAGGAGACTGTCGGGAGGATAGGACATGTATGGAGCAGAGAGGAAGAGTGTGCTGTCACCGGGCAGGGAGATCAGTGGAAGCTGCATATAGGTGAGCATGCAAATTTATATGGGAACGTACAGTTCCATTCAATCATCCTAGAAAAAATGCTACATACCTCATTTGCTAAATATCACTATTCATCTTCAAAGTATTCCCCTTTGGAAGCTATGCACCAATGCCAGTGCCTAGTCCACCCTTCAAAGTAGTTTTGGAACTCGTCTTCTAGAATGGACATCAGAGTTGTCGTCATATTGCCTTTGATGTCCTGAATCTCATCAAAATGTCTTCCTTTCAATATATCCTTTACACTGAGGCAAAGAAAAGTAATTGGGGGCCACATCAGGAGAGTAGGGATGGTGTTCCAATACAGTTACTTGTTTACTGACTAAAAAGTACCCCACAGAAAACTATACAATTAAATTCATGAACTTGACACTGTACAATGGCCATTTCAGAAAGAGTTCCAAAATTGCTTTGAAAGGTGGAATAGCCACTGGCATCAGAGAGCATAGCTTCCCGAGGGGAGTACTTGGAAGGTGACCATAGTGATATTCAACAATGAAGTGTGTAGCACTTAGAACAATTAAGTTTGCGGACTTAATTGCCAGGACTACGATTTACAGCATCAGAAAAATCACAAAATGGAGGGCAATCACAGAATACAGGGAATCCTGGCCCAGAGACTAGAATCTTGGCCTCTAATACCCTTCTCTGGCAAAAGGATCCAAGACTTCTTACAGAAATGACTGATTCTAGGTCTAGGGCAGGGAAAATACAAGATGAGTATGAAGCATCTTGTAGTACCTGAAAGTAAGAAAATGCTGAAATACTAAAATGCTGTCAACACGTCAAAGCAACACAAGAGCCGACCTGAAATGGCTTTCAGTGACCAAACCTGGAACTACTGGAGCAAAAAATAAATAATGTAGCATCAGATTACAACCCAGAATATAAAACAAATATCCATGAGTTCATGCTGATACAAATAAATGATTAAATAAATAGAGGAGAAGAGATAAGTCTCTTGTACAAAATAATTCCAGATAACTTACATATATATATACTCTCCCATCAAGGAGATGGAGCTTAATCCCTACTTCTTGAATGTGGGCTGGACCTTGTGACTTGCTTCCAGTGTTAACAAAATGGAAAGAGAGAATAAATAACTTTACCATGCAGAAATCTAGCAAATACTTCCTCAGCCAAATGATGGTTAACATTATCAGCGATAACTTACATTGACAGTTCTAACCTTTGATATGATAAATAGACAATGGCAAATGACAATGGTTCACAAACAGACCTGTGGTCTTCCTTTCCAAAATGCATGACCCCAGTCTAAAAATGAGACAAACATAAGATAAAGCCAAAGTAAAGAATGTTCTGCCGCAAATAAAATCTGAGAGACAGTCAGATCAGAGCAGCCTAAAGAGACATGACTGAATGTTATGTGGTATCCTGGGTGGGATTCTAAAAAAGAAAAGAGTTAGTAAGAAAAAACTAATGAAATTCCAGTCAAGTGTGGAGTTTAGTTAATAATAGTGTGCCAATGTTTATTCTTGAGCTATGACAAATGTAGTATAGTAGTAATGTAGCCAAGCCAGCCAAGCTAAGATGTCAATAACAAGGGGAACTCTGTGAGGGGCATACAGAAATTGTACAGCTTTTGTAACTTTATTGTAAATCTCAAACTATTCTGAGATAAAATGTTTATTCGCACTAAAATAGCCAAGTAATTACAGAAGTTTATGATAAAATCAAAATCCTGCTGCCGTCAAGTCAATTCTGACTTTTAGCAACTGGATAGGACAGAGTAGAATTGCCCTTGTAGTGTTTCCAGGGAGCACCTGGTGGATTTGAGCAACTGACCATTTGGTTAGCAGCCACAGCACTTAATCACTGTGCAACTAGGTTTACCATGATAAGTACTATGGAAAAAACAAAACAGGATAAAGATTGTGCTTTGGGAAAATTTCTCTGAGGAAATAACACACCTGAAAAAGAATGCGGGAATAGCAAGCCATGTGGATATCAGGGAGGAGTGTGTGCCAGCAAGTAGAAATATCCAGAGCAAAGGTCCCTAGGTGGGAGCTGCCAGAGAAGAGACTACTAAAAACAGTTCAAATGCAACAGAAGGAAGGTCTGGACTAAGATACTGATAGGACGGATGGAGGACAGGGTACACACTTGGCTACATACTTACTATGTGGACCAATAAGAAGAATGATCTGGAAGGAGAAGGGCTCCAATGCCGGACACAGTTATGGCATGATTGTGTGATAATGCTCAGGGCACCATGGCTGTATCATTTGCACTGAGGATATTGACTGCACTGGGTCCTGTCTGCAACCCTGGTATCTTGATACCTACTCTTAGGAATCAGGAAACTGGAGAATTACAAAGGTCACAGTTTCCAAGGGCAAACTAAACAGTTGAAACTAATCCTTCCAACTATATATCTGTTGATTTTCTATTTTACCCTGTCTGCCATAGTTTCCATGATAATATCAAAGTATTTTGCAGCAGGCAAAGATGGTGTGATCTGCAGAGTCCTAGAAAGTTTTAAGGGTCAAAGGGCCAACCACAAGTGCAGGGGCAGGTCTTGGCATTTTAAGCCTGACCCAGAAGAAAACTTCATTAAGGTTTGATAGGCTCTGATATTCATATATTCACAGTGTCCCTACCCAACCTATATCACAGACAGTAAGAAGGATGGGTTTCTGCTGCTATCAAGTCTAGAGTTCTTACCTTCTTTTGATGTCCTAAATAGACTTAGAGGCCTCTTACTTCTAGACGTATGTGTGTGTGTGTGTGTGTGTGTATCTCCTAGGTTTTCAGATTATGAGATATGTATTTCTCTTTTCTCTTTTTGGAAACCCGTGGTGGCATAGTAGTAGGCAGTTCAAATCCTCCATGTTCTCTTTGGAAACTCTATTGGGCAGTTCTACTCCGACTATAGAGTTGCAGTGAGTGGGAATCAACTCAGTTACAGTGAGGCTTTCTCCTTTTCCCATCCATACACATGTTCCTAAAATTCCCATGGGCTGTAACTGCCCCAGGCAAGATTTTTCCAGGCCTAACAGTAGCTGTCTGCCCCTGAGTGGTTAGTTGAAAGTGAAATCAACCAAGTGAAATTATTAAGCTAAATTAAGGCCTTTCCTGGCCCTTCTATCTTGAGGAGATGATGGTAGAGACTGGGAGCAGGGCAGAACACAAAGTTATCAATCTAGTTCACTCCAGATTTATGTGATTATTAAATCATATTATAATTAATATCCCACTACCCATTTGTCAATTTGTCATACTGTTATAGCTTGCATGTTGCTATGATACTGGAAGCTATGCCACCAGTATTTCAAATACCAGCAAGGTCACCATAGTAGACAGGTTTCAGTGGAGCTTCCACACTGTGATGGACTAGGAAGAAAGGCCTGGTGATCTACTTCCAAAAATCAGCCAACAAAAACCCTGTGGATCACAACAGAATGGTGCCCAATATACCACCAGAAGATAAGCCTCCTAGGCTGGAAGACACACAAAATACATAACAACTATGGACTTGAGCATACAAATGATCCTGAAGATGGTGCAGAACTAGGCAGTGTTTCATTCTGATACATGTGAAGTCACTGACTCAGTGGCAACAAATAACAACATAATTAGCATTACCAGGTCTCTGAATCATCAGGTCCCTGCAACCTTAACATATCAAGATTTCTGTATGCTCTGTGCCTCTAATTTAAAATCATTTTTAATTTGTTTTACCCAAACCTCCTAGTAATGGTTCCAGATCACCTTGGAAAAATATCCCTTCTTGCTATCCCTGCACTTCTTCGCCTGCTTTCTCCATACCTGTACTTAATGCCACTCCCCTTCCCCAGTCCCAGAGAGCAGTAGGTCTTATTCTGTGAACACAACCCAAGACCATCTTCTCCTGAATGGTTATGTGGACTGTTCCTTAGCATTCTGTGACCTTTCTGAGTATGGAGCCTTTGTAAAACAGCACAGAATCTTGCAACAAGAAATGTGAATGTGTAGAAATAAATTTTTTGGCCTCAAAGAGGAAGAAATGTTTTACTAAAATGCTTAGCCATCCATAATAATTTAATTTTCTAATTATGTAGTTTAACTTAATTATTCTCTATTAATAAGCATTACAGCAATGTCTTCTCTCTCTCTTACCCACTCTCCTTTTTAAAAGGTATAGATTAATTATAATTTCTAGGCCTCGTTGCTTCAAAACTGGATTGAGGGGCTTCTCCATCTGTTGAATTACTGTCTGTTCCTGAAAGGAAATCATTGTAACATCTATTTCTTCAGCCATTTTTGAGAAAGAAAGATACCGAAGGCCTTAAGTTACATTATGATTCCAAGTTAAACTATTTGAGAACTGACTTCCTCGACAGCTCTGATTCAGGTCTCCCAAAATGTCACATGCCCTGATTCACACTTCCTTCTGGAAATGACAAAGCTTCCTCTTTACACTGATCTAAGCTTTCTGCTCTTCGTCCTCTGTTCTCTCAGGAAGGGACTGGGTCATATGCTACATTTTTCCATGTGGACAAGGAAGCATATCTTTTGTTTTTGTAAAGGGAGTAACACACACACACACACACATATAAACATACATACTGAGTCAAAGGATGATGCACTGAAAATGAATACCAAGCAAGGAATCAATATCAACTCCCCCATTTTGCTACATCCAGAAAAGAAATAAATGATGCTTGAGAACTGTAAAACCAAGAGTGAGCTGACTTTAACTATTTATGAGCCAAAGCTTTTAAAAATATACTCAAGGAAATATACTAAGGAAAGACATAAGTCATAACTTTGCAAAACTAATTCTTTTATTATTCAAGGAAGTCTTAAAAGTTTGGATTCTGTAGGTAGCTAGTAATCAGCACTAACCAAAGGCTCATGTTCCTTGATACACTTCTCAAAACCCAACCCAAACCAAACCCACTGCCAGTGAGTCAATTCCAACTTATATACTTCCCAAGGAAGCCGATTTCTCTGTGTTCTGGAAGAGGTATTTGGGGAAAGAGGAACACTGATTTGGAACATTTTGCTGTGGAGAAGAAAAGGGGCATTGAACTGTCAGTGTTTTTGTTAAATGAGCAACATTTTGGCTGTTTCATAACCCTCAGCTTCTTCGACTGCTTGAGGTAAAACAGAGTGAGGTTCAGGGGTTGGCTGAGGCATGAACTAAGGCTCAGAAATGTCTGTTGTTTTAGGTTTTCATGCATGATGAAAAGAAAGCTCCATTAAGTTTTTTTAAAAGATAAAAATTTTTAGATCAGAAGCTTAATTAAGTATATTTGTCTATTTTCCCAACTACAATAATTGGAGTTTTGATGAATGTTAAACCAGTTGCCACTGAATCACTTTTGAAACATGGTGACCCTGTGTGTGTCAGAATAGACATATAGTGTTTTGTTTTTAAATAATATTTTATTGTGTCTTTGGTGAAGATTTACATGGCAGTTTAGGTTTCTATTCAACAATCCATGCATTCACAAGCTGTTCAGTGACATTGGTTACATTCTTCATCATGTGTGAACTCTCTCATCATTTCTGTTCTGTTTGTTCCATTTCTATCTAGTTTCTCTGCCCAGTGATCATCTTTGTTTTAAAGTAATTGTTGACCATTTGATATACACAGGATTTTTGATGGCTGACTTTTTGGAATGACCGGGCCTTACTTCTGAGGTGCCGATCTCCAACCTTTTAGCTAGTAGCTGAGTGCTTAACCATTTGAACCCTATAGGAACTCCAGTGAATGCTTTAGGCGTGTGTGTGTGTGTGTGTGTGTGTGTGTGTGTGTGTGTGTGTGTGTGTGTCAGAGAAATGATGTGTGCTGTTGTTAGATGTTGTCAAGCCAAATTTTATTTTATAGTAACACATGTGACAGGGTAGAACTTTACCATAGCATTTTCTACATTGGGGTTTCTCAGTCTCAGCACTATTGATATTTTGGGCTGGATTATTCTTTGTTGTGGGGAGTAGGGTACTGTCCTGTACATTACAGGGTATCTAGCAGCACCACTGCCCTTTACCCACTAGATGCCAGTAATATCCCCCTTCCCAGCTGTAAAAAACAAAAATGTTTCCAGATATTGCCAAATGTACCCCCAGGAGCAAAATCTCCCCCTGTTGAAAACCACTGCTCCACACATTCATATTTTACTTTCCTGTTGTTACCCATCAAATAAATTACGGAGAGGAAAATGATAATGCTTTGAGCTTCTGTAGATCAATGCTATTTGGGGGATCAAGATTACTATCTTCTTATCCTCAGAATAAATCCTTATTTACCATATGGCAAATGTTTATACTGAGTTAATATTCTGGGTGCTTTTTTACTCCAGTAAGTGGTAGTTTTTAACAAGTTCTAGGTTACTCATTACAACACACAGATTGGCACACATTTATACTTCTGGCTGCTACAGCATAAGCCTAGAGCACAGATTTCAGCTGGACAAAATTCTTTTGGCAGCTTTCCCCTGTCTCCAGGTCTTTTGTCCCCAGCAGCCACTGGGTGGGTTTGAACCATGAATCTTTCAGTTGGCAGCCAAGCATTTAACCCTCGTGCCACCAGAACCAAAAAAAAAAAAGAAAGGAAACATTGCCGCTGAGTTGATTTGGACTCATAGTAACACTATAAAGCAGATTAGAACTGCCCCATAGGGTTTCCAGGGCTGTAATTTTTATGGAAGCAGAATATCACATCTGTCTCCCACAGAACAGCTGGATGGATTCAACAGGTGGATTCAAACTACCAACCTATCAGTTAGCAGCCATGTGCTTAACCATTGTACCACCAGGGTTCCTTGTTGAGTCACTATGGTTCCATATATATGTGCATTTCTATATACATAGCGTCATATTCCCATATGTGTGCATTTCTATATACATAGCCTCATTTTTCTGTATATATATTATGGAAATTTAAAGGTATGTACATAGAAACACACATTTGTTCTCTCAGAAGAACTTCAAACATGACAGCTTTTGTTTCTAACCTGGGGACCACAATGGTTCTGCAGTGCCCCAAGTCCCAGGAAACAGGGCTTAGGGACAAGACATACCTCCACTCCACCTCATCTTGGCCCCCTCTCCACTAGCAGATCAGCTGGCCCTTAATCTTATATCTCATAATGTTCTTTCATTGACTAAATAAAATGAGAGCTCTGAAGACTTCAAAGGTAGAGTTTTAGCCTCCTAGGTTTGGTAGGGCTCTTATGAATCATTTAACTCCATAGCTCATTGGAGCAAATATCTCAGAAATAGGATATGACAGGTTCAGTCCTTTGCTAAATTAAATGAGATGCTCCCTGGATCCTTGTAGATTCTTACATTTCTTTAAAATTAACAGAAAAATTGTCCTTTCCTAGTGCTACCCTAGATAAAAATGAATGCTTCTCTCTGAGAGAGACTGGGCTGCCCTTCTTCTGAGGCTGAACATGTGTTGCATTTCCCATCAGACTGAGCTATGCCAACGTCTAACGTACCTCTTAAGCTATTGCTGCTGTAGAAGTTAACCAGATGAGGTGTTAATATTCACAGAAGAGATAATGAAATATTTTTTTATTTTTTATTATACTTTAAATGAAGATTTACCAAACAAAACAGTTTCTTGTTGAACAGTTATGCCATTGGTTAACAACCCCACAATATGTCAGCACTCTCCCTTCTCAACTTTGGGATCCCAATTACCAGATTTTCTACACCTTCCTGTCTTCTAGTCCTACCTCTGGGCTGGTTTGCCCTTTAGTCTTGTTTTGTTTTATAGGCCCATCCAATCTTTGGCTGAAGTGTGAACCTCAGGAGTGATTGCATTACACAGCTGAAAGGGTATCCAGGAACCATAATCTCAGGATTTCTCCATTCTCTGTCAATCCAGAAAGTCGGTCTTGCTTGTTGAGTTAGAATTTTGTTATGTGTTTTTCACCAGCTCTGTCCAGGACCCTCTGTTGTGATCCCTGTCAGCAGCTGGTGGTGGTAACCAGGCGCCATCTAGTTGTTCTAGAGTCATTTTGGTCAAGGTCATTATACAAGTTACCCATTAGTCCTTTGGACTAATCTTTCCCTTCTATCTTTAGTTTTCTTTGATAATGAAATAACTTAAGAGTATCAAATGATTCCAGATGAAGTATACACTGCATATTTCTTTCTAACTTAGCACTGGGTAATAAACCATGCAGCTTAATAACTTGTATTAAAGTTTTATTTATTATTTATTAGGTTTTTGAGGTTAGAAGAGTGACAGTCACATAAATTTTTTAAAGATATGAACCTTTTTGTTTTCAAATTAAATAATTCTGTTAAATGACTTCATAAGTCAAAAAAAGCTGTTAGAAGTCTGTCCTTGAAAAATCATTATAATTTTCCGTTCTCATGTAACATAGCCTCAAAATTACAAAATCTCACTTTAAATTTCTCTTTCCTTTGAAACAAATGAGAAGTAGGAAAGAGAAACTGAAATACTGGTGCTAACCTGGAACTTTTTTAGGAGCAGGAAAAACACGCATATATACAATTTCCAAATGTTAAAAAAAAGCATTCCAGTAGATCCTTCTGGAAATTTTAACACCAAGATTTATTTAACCTTTCATCAAAATCCTCTTCATATTTACTTTTCTTGGTTCTCTACAACTGAGATCCAACAATTACCTTTCTTTTTAGTCAATTCTTGCCTTGTAAATCAATGATATTGTGACATTTCATACCTTTTGTATCAATTGCTTAGTAAAGATTTCATCTCTTTTTAATCTTTGTAGTGTGTCTAGAAAACATTGAATACTTTAGATGCTAAATAATGTTTGGCCACTCTATTTCCACCAACTCTACAGTCTTTTTAAAAAGCTTTCTAAGTGGTCAAGTTGTATTAAACTGATGGAAAAGTCAGTCCAAGACACATATTTTCAGTTGAGTGTAATTCCCCTCTAGAAGATGCATGAGTGGAAGAAAGATTTCAGTGCTGATTCTCTGCACATTGTTAGTGGACGACAGAGTTGTGATTTGGTAGTAGACAGGGATGAGAGAGCCAAGCCCTTTAGGAAAAGAAATAACAACCTAAGGGCCTCTCAGGCTGATCCAGGCCATGAAGACATTTATATACACAGCTTGCATGAGTGTTAAGCTTTTTAAATTGATTGCCACAACTCAGAACTGAGGAATATAATGTGGGATTTCTATTTCTCTTAAAGGTCTAGCACCCCAGGGCTATATTCTCTCAAGGCAATAGCTGGCAGGAAGCACACTAATGGCTGCCCTTCTAGGCAGGGCATATGTTTGCAATCTCACCAGTCTCTTAAGGCCACATTAGTGGATGTGTATACATTATTGACTGCATGGAATGCATAGCCTGGTGGGTGTATGACTCTTGCTCAGTGAGAAAGTCTGGCTGCTTATTCTCTGGAAATTTGGGCAAATTCATGCCCATTGATGACTCTACTGACTAGGAATTTCCAGTCCTTTGTGTCTGGGTTAGGGCTGTATGTGAAAGCTGGGCAATGAATAAAGAGGACAGAAGAAGAATTGATGGCTTTGAATTGTGGTGTTGGAGAAGAATACTGAATGTACCGTGGGCTCCCAAAAGAACAAACAGAACTGTTCTGGAAGAAGTAAAACTGGGGTGCTCCTTAGAAGCAAAGATGGTGAGACTGCATCTTACATACTTTGGACATGTTGTCAGGAATCATCAGTCCCTGAAGAAGGACATCATGCTTGGTAGAGGGTCAGTGAAAAAGAGGAAGACCCTCAACAAGATGGGTTGACACAGTGGCCACAACAATGGGCTTAAGCATAAAAATGACTGTGGACGTGGCGCATGACCAGGCAGTGTTTCATTGTATTACGCATAGGGTCACAATGAGTTGGAACCGACTCAACAACACCTAACACCAGCATCAACAACAACAAACACCACTGTTGGAAAACAGTATGGAGGTTCTCCAAAAAGTTAAATATAGATTAGTATAAGATCCAGCAACTCCACACCTAGGTATATAACCAAAATATTTGAGAATAAAGACTCACACGCATATTTCCACACCAATATTCACTGCAACACTATTCACAATAGTCAAAATGTAGAAACAACGTAAATATGCATCAACAGATGAATGGATAACCACAATGTGGTATATACTTACAATGGAATATTACTCACTCATGAAGAGAAATGAAATTCTGATACACGCTATAACATGGAAGAAAACTGAAAACATTACACTGAGTGTAATAAGTCAGTTATGGACGTACAATTGTTGTATGATTTCACTTGTATGCACTACCTAGAATAGGCAAATGTATGGAGCCCAAAAAGAGCCCTAGTGGTGCAGTGGTAAAAGTGCTTGGCTACTAACCTAAAGATCAGAGGTTCAAACTCACCAACCTCTCCAAGGGAGAAAAATGTGGCATTCTGCTTCCATAAAGATTTACAGCCTTGGAAACCCTATGGGGCGGTTCTACTGCCCCACAGTAACTCAGAATCAACTCAACAGTAATGGAAATTGTTTTTGTAATTAATTTTTCTTTCATTGTGTTTTAAGTTAAAGTTTATAACTTGAGTCAGTTTCTCACACAAAATTTGCACACTTTGCCATGTGACCCTGCCATGGTTTGAATTGTGTCCCCCTAAAAATATGTGTAGCCATGTGCCTGGGCCATGATTCCCAATAGTTTATGATTGTCTTCCATGTTGTGATTTTCCTACACTGTATGTTAAAGGATTAGGGTGGGACTGTAAATCCCTTCATAGGATCACCTCCCTGCTCCACTGTAAAGGGAGTTTCCCTGGAGTATGGCTTGCACCACTCTTAATCCTTTCATCCTACAAGAGATAAGAGGAAAGGGAAGCAAGCAGAGAATGGGGAACCTCACGCCATCAAGAAAGCAGCACCAGTAAAAAAGCGCATTCTTGATACCTGAGGTTCCTGTACCAACATGATCCCTGGACAAAGACTGATGCAACACAAGGACTTTCTTCCAGAGCCATCATGGGTGAAAGCCTTCCCCTGGAACAGACACCCTCAGTTTGGACTTATAGCCTACTGGACTGTGTAAGAATAAACTTTCCTTTGCTAAAGCGATCCACTCACGGTATTTTTGTTAGAGCAGCACTAGCTGACTAAAACAGACCATAACTGCTCTCCGCACACTGTGACAGCACACTCCTACCCTGCACTCTGTATTTCCCAATTCCATTCAACCAGCTCCTGTCCCTCTCAATCTTCTCATCTTGCCTCCAGACAGGAGCTTCCAAGCTAGACTCCTGTATCTATCTAAGTCAAGAAGCTCACTCTTCACTGGTATCATTTTACGTCTCACATACAAGTTCAATCTTTATGGAGTTGGTTTCAATAATGGTTTCAGTTCTGGGCTAACAGAGAGTCGAGGGGTCATGTCTTCTAGGGACACTCCAGTCTGTCAGACCATCAAGTTCAGTCTTTTCACTAGAGTTTGTGTTCTGCCTCCCACATTTTTGCTGTTCCATCAGGGACTGTTAGATGAGTTCCCTGTAAAGGGAGTCTTTGGTGGGGACCAGGCATCATCTAGTTTTTGGACTCACATGTTCCTTGTGTCTTTGATGCTCTTCTGTCTCTGTTGTTGAGAAAAATACATGCTTCTTAGGTGGCTGCTTGCTAGCTTTTAAGACCACAAAATGCCACTCAACAAAGTGGGATTCAAAATATTTTATTAAATTCTGTTATGCCAATTGACCTAGATGTCCCCTGAAACCATGGCCCCCAGGTCCCCAACCCTCCTACTCTGTCCCTTGAAGTGTTTGGTTTTATTTAGAATACTTCCAAGTTTGGGGTTTAGTCTATTTGTACTGACTTTTCCTCTACCGTGTGTTGTCTCTCCCTTCACCTGAAATAATTATTGTCACTTAACTAATAAGTGAATATTCTCCCTCACACAATGCACCCCCTTGTAACCCTCAAAGAATGTTTTCTTCTGTGTTTAAACCTATTCTTGAGTCCTTATAATAGCAGTCTCATATAATATTTGTTCTTTTTCAAATAACTAATTTCACTCAGCATAAGGCCTTCCAGATTTCTCCATGCTATGAGATGTTTCCCCAATTCATCATTGTTCTTTATAATTACATAATATTCCATTGTGTGAATATACCGTAGTTTGTATAAC
This sequence comes from Heterohyrax brucei, assembly GCA_028571685.1. Taxonomy (NCBI): domain Eukaryota; kingdom Metazoa; phylum Chordata; class Mammalia; order Hyracoidea; family Procaviidae; genus Heterohyrax; species Heterohyrax brucei. The sequence goes on from CM053166.1 coordinate 66,272,196, forward strand.
CAGTCTTCTGTTGGTGGTTGCTTAGGTTGATTCCATTTTTGCCATTGTGAACAGGGTTGCAATGATCATTGGTATGTTTGTGTCTATTTGTGTGGTAGCTCTTACTTTTCTAGGATAGATTTCAGGAAGTGGGATTACTGGAACATATGATATTTTTATTTCTAGTTTTTCAAGAAAGTGCCAAATTGTACCAATTTAGAATCCAACCAGCAGTGCATAAATGTTCCAGTCTCTCCATATCTCTTCCTGTTTATTATTTTGTGTTTTTTAGATTAATGGCAACCTTGTTGGGGTGAGATGGCATCTCATTGTGATTTTAATTTGCGTTTGTCTAACGGCTAATGATCATGAGCATTTCTTCATGTTTTTATTAGTCATCTGAATGTCTTCTTTGTTGAACTGCCTGTTCATATCCTTTGCCTGTTTTTTAATCAGGTTATTTGTCTTCTTGTAGTTGAAGTTCTGCTGTATATTTTAGATTTTACAGATTAGATGGTGATCAGATTTTTCGTGGCTAAAACTTTTTTCCCAGTGGGTTATCTTTTTAATCTTTTGGTGAAGTCTTTGGATGAGCATAAGTGTTTAATTTTTAGGAGTTTCCAGTTATCTATTTTTTCTTCTGGTGTTTGTGCATTGTTTATAATGTTTTGTATTCTGTTTATGCCTTGTATTAAGGCTTCCAGAACTATCTCTATTTTTTCTTCCATGACCTTTATCATTTTACACTTTACATTTAGGTCTTTAATCCATTTTGAGCTAATTTTTGTGCATGGTGAGGGATATGGGTCCTGTTTCATTTTTTTGCAGATAGATACCAAACTATGTCAACACCATTTATTAAAGAGATTGTCTTTTCGCCAGTTGAAGTACTTTGGGCCCTTGTCAAATATCAGCTGCTCATATTTATGTCTGCATTCTCAATTCTGTTCCATAGATCTATGTGTCTTTGTTTGTACCACCATCAGGCTCTTTTGACTATCATGTTAGTGTAATAGGTTCTAAAGTTAGGCAGTGTGAGGCCTCCACCTTTGTTCTTCTTCAGAAGTGCTTTACTTATCTGTGGCTTCTACCCTTTATAAAGTTGGTGATTTGTTCCTTCATCTCACTAAAAGTGCCAGTGGAATTTGGATAGGGATTGCATTGTATCTATAGATCACTTTAAGAAGAATAAACATTTTGACAATGTTGAGTCTTCTTATCAATGAGTAAAGTAGGTTTCTCTGCTTACGTAGGTCTCTCTTAGTAGTGTCTTATAGTTATCTTTGTATAAGTCTTTTATATCTCCGATTAGATTTATTCCTAAATATTTTATCTTCTTGGCAGCTATTGTAAATGGTATTGGTTGGGTGATTTCCTGTTGACACTTTCTTTGTTGGTGTAATCCGAAAGATTTGCGTATATTTATCTTGCATCCTGATATTTTGCTGAACTCTTTTATTAGTTCCAGTAGTTTTTGTGTGTCTGTGTGGATTCTGTAGGGTTTTCTGTGTATAAGATCTTATCATTTGTGAATAGAGATACTTCCACTACTTTCTTACCAGTGTAGATGCCCTTTATTTATTCACCATATCTGATTGCTCTGGTGAGAACATCCAGCACAATGTTGAATAAGAGTAATGACAAAGGGAATCTGTATCTGGTTCCTTTTCTCAAGGGGAATGCTTTCAGACTCTGTCCATTCAAGATGATGTTGGTTGTTGGTTTTTCATAGATGCCCCTTGTGTTGAGGAATTTCTCTTCTATTCCTCTATTGCTGAGAGTTTTTAACATGAATGAGTGTTGGACTTTGTCAAATGCCTTCTCTGCACCAATTAATAAAATCAAGTGGTTCTTGTCTTTTTTTAATGTGGTTGATTACATTGATTGTTTTCCTAATGTTGAACCATCCCTGTGCACATCATATGAATCCTATTTGGTCATGGTGAATTCTTTTTTTGATGTATTGTTGAATTTAATTAACTAGAATTTGGTTGAAGATTTTGCATCTAAATTCATAAGAAATTTTGGACTGTAATTTTCCTTTTTTGTGGTGTTGTTACCTGGCTTTGGTACCAGGGTTACACCGGCTTCATGTAATGAGTTAAAGAGCATTTCATCCATTTTTATGATCTGAAATACCTTTACTTATAGTGGTGTTAATTAACTCTTCTCTGAAAGTTTGGTAGAATTCTCCAGTGAAGCCATCCAGGTCAGGGCTTTCGTTGTAGGGAGTTTTTAAATTACCTTTTCAATCTCTTCTTTTGTTGTGGGTTTATTTAGTTGTTCTACCTCTGTGTTAGTTTAAGTATGTAGTGTGTTTCTAGAAATCTGTCCATTTCCTCTAGCTTTTCAAATTCTTCATGGTATTCTGTTACAAATTTTTAATTTCAGTTGGGTCTTTTGCAATGTCTCTCATCTCATTTCTTATTCAGGTTATTTGCTTCCTCTCCTGTTTTTCCTTTGCCAGTGTTTTAGTCAGCTGGTGCTGCTCTAACAGAAATACCACAGAGTGGATAGCTTTAACAAGGGAAGGTTTATTCTTACACAATCCAGTAGGTTGCAAGTCCATATTCAGGGTGACCGCTCCAGGGGAAGGCTTTCCCATTGTCAGCTGTGGAGAAAAGTCCGGTATTGCACCAGTCTTTGTTCAGGGAGCGTCCCGGCACAGGAACCTCAGATCTGAAGGACGCGCTCTGCTCCCGGTGCTACTCTCTTGATGGTAACGAGGCTCCCAATTGTCCTTTGTTTCTCTTTCCCTTTTAGCTCTTGCAAGCCGAAAGCATCAAAGGTGGGGCACGCCATACTCTGGGGAAACTCCCCCTACAGCAGGACAGAGAAGTAATTCTATGCGGGAATCTACATCCCCACCCTAATCTTTTAACATACAGTTTAGCGAAACCACACAATGGCAGTTTAGTGAAACCACACAATGGAGGAGAGTCCCAAGATACTGGGAATCATATCCCAGCCACATGGCGACACATATTTTTGGGGGGACACAATTCAAACCATGACAGCCAGTTTGGCCAATGGTCTGTCAATTTTGTTGATCTTTTGAAAGAATCTGCTTTTGGTCTTGCTAACTCTTTCCATCATTTTTCTACTATTTAATTCTTTAGTTCTGTTCTAATTTTTATTACTTCCTTTCTTCTGGCACCTGAAGGCTTCTTTTGTGGCTCTCTTTCTACTTCTTCTAGTTGTAGAGTTAATGCTTTGATTTTGGCCCTTTCTTCTTTTTGGATGTGGGCATTTACTGAAATAAATTGACCTGTGAGCACTATTTTTGCTGTGTCCCAAAGGTTCTGGTAGGATGTGCTTTCATTCTCATTTGTTTCTGTGAATGTCTTTATTCCATCCTCAATGTCTTCTATAACCAGGTAGTTTCTGAGCAAGATGTTCAGTTTCCATTTTTTTCCCTTGCTTTTTCTGCTGATTTCTACTTTTATGGCCTTATGGTATGAAAACATGCTTTGTAACATTTCAGTGCTTTGGATTTTGTTAAAGATGGCTTTATGACCCAATTTGTGGTCTATTCTGGAGAATATTCAATGTGCATTGGAAAGAAAGCATAGCTGGCTGCTCTTGGGTGGAACATTCTATATATGTATATGAGGTCAAGTTAGTTGATTGTTGCATTTAGATCTTTCATGTATTATTGAGCTTCTTTCTGAATGTTCTGTCCTTCACCAAAAGTGGTGTGTTGAAGTCTCCTACTATTATCGTGGAGCTGTCTATTTTTGTTTGCAATGTTATTAGAGTTTGTTTGATGTACTTCAGAGCCCTGTCACTGGGTACATAAATGTTTAATACTGTCATATCTTCCTGACACGTTGACTCTTTAATCATTAGATAGTGTTCTTCCTTGTTTATTGTGGTGTATTTCACTTTGAAGTCTATATTATCAGAAATTAATATAGCCACTCCTTCTCTTTTTTGCTTTGGCTTGCTTGGCTTTTTTTTTCATCCTTTGAGCTTTAGTTTGTGTCTTTAAGTCTAAGGTGTGTCTCTTGTAGGCAGTGTATAGATAGATTGTGTTGTTTTATCTATTCTGCCACTCTCTGTCTCTTTATTGGTGCATTTACACCACTGTGCGTAAGACATTTACATTAAATGTAATTATTGATAGATATGAATTTATTGCTGTCATTTTGTTGGCTTTTTGTGAGTTGTTGACACTTTCTTTGTTCTACTTAATTTTCTGTGCTGATTCATTTTTCTTCACATGTTTTCATTTTTTTATTATTTCTTTTGATCTTTTTTATTATTGTTGTATGTGCTGAGACTTCATGTTTTTCTTGTTTTTTATTTTGATGAGCAGGATTGTTAATTTCCTTTGTGGCTATCTCAATATCATGTTTTTCTTGTTTTTTATTTTGATGAGCAGGATTGTTAATTTCCTTTGTGGCTATATTAATATTTACCCTGATGTTTCTAAATTTAAGCCAATTTTTAATTTCTTTTTATTGCTTTGACTTCCTGTCCACTTGAAAGATCTATAAGTGTATTATTAAGTCCCTCTTTTTTCTTATAATGTCATCTTTTACACATTGGCCTCTGTGTTTCCATATTTTCAGTGTTTTAGCTTTAATTTATTTTTGCAATTTCCCTATCAGGATTTATATCTGATTGCTCTGTCCTGTATTCAAGTCTTAGGTTATTATCTGATGTTACTGATTTTCTAACTGAAGAACTCCCTTTAATATTTCTTGAAATTTTAGTTTGGTTTTTACAAGTTCCTAAATTTCTGCTTCTCTGAAAATGTCTTAATTTCACCATCATATTAAAGAGACAGTTTTGCTGGAAATATAATTATTGGCTGGTGATTTTTTTCCTTCAAGGTTTTGTATATGTCATCCCATTGCCTTCACACGTTCATGGTTTCTGCTGAGAGTCTGAGCTTATTCTTGCTGATTCTCCTTTGCAAATAATTTTTCATTTATCCCTAGGTACCTTTCAAATTCCCTCCTTAGCTTTAGTTTTGGCAGATTTGATTACAATATATCTTAGAGTATTTCCTTGAGGATCTAGTTTGTGTGGAGTTCAATGAGCATCTTGTATATACATCATCTCATCTTTTATGATATTGAGGAAGTTTTCTGTCAACAAATCTTCAATAATTCTCTCTGTATTTTCTGTTGTCCCCCTCTGTCCTGGTACTCCAATCACTTGTAGATTGTTCCTCTTGATAGAGCCCCACATAATTCTTAGTGTTTCTTCATTTTTCATATTCTTTTACCTGATTTTCCCTCAAATACGTTGATGTCAGTTGCTTTGTCTTCAGTCTCAATAATTCTGCATTCCATTGTCTCAATTCTGCTCTTTTGACTTTCTATTGAGTTGTCTAATTCTGAAATTTTGTCACTAACCTGATGAATTTATGATTTTATCTCTCAAGGATTTCTTGCAGCCCATCAATTTGTCATTACACTCTGCTGCATTTTTTTAAAAAGAGTTCTGAATATCCATCTTTTGTATTCTAATTCTCATAACTCCAGGAAGTTCTCTTCATTTGGAAAATTTCTCAGTTTTTGGTTTGGGAGTTTTCTGAAGCCATTGTGGTCTGCCTCTTTAAGTGATATGATATTGACTGTTATCTGTGAGCCATCCATAAGTTGTATTTATTCATGTTTGCTTATTGTGTTCTAACTTCTTTTTTTGTTTTGTTCTGAAATGCCCAGATAAGTTGGTCATGTAAGCTAGTTTGCTTATTGGTGCCTTAGAGGTTCTAACATCCTGTCACCAGATGGTTAGAGCTGTTAGAGGTGTGTGGGCACAAGCATCAATTTATCTTCTTGTATGTATTCAGCTCAGATGCCCACGTAGTCAGTCATCAAGTGTGTGGTGCAGGCTTTTATCTATTGTCGTAGATAGGTGGGGTGACTGGTGTGAGCACTGGTAGCTGGCTGCATGCATTGAGAAAGTTATGGGTCTCACAGCCATCCATGAGTGTCTGTGAGGAAGATTTGTCCCTGTTAGTAGATAGCTTTTGCTGCGGGATGATGGGTATGCTGGATGCTCTATGCAGTTCTGGAAGGCTTTCAAGGTCTGTAGACACCTTATGCATGTGTCTAGGCAAAGGACCTTTACTGCCCTGACTTCCAAGCTTAGCAGAGAAAGCAAATTTGTTTTCTCTCATTTGTTCAATTATTGCTTCTCCATGTCTGGGACAACAGCTTAGAGCACATCTAAGGGGTCCTACTTCCAGCCAAGGTAGTGTATCAGAATATAGAGCCCTCAGCAGTGCAGTAAAGGGAGGGGGATGTTCTGAGAAAGGGAGAGAGATTTAGCCTGAAGGAAAGTTTTAGATCCACACACAGTAGGTTAGATGCAAGCCACTTAGCTTTTGACAATCAAATGTCATTTTTGACTGATTCTGAAGGCACGAGTGGTCTTTCCATTGTTCAGTGTCTCCCACTGAAGAAGATGTTTTCCCAACATCACCACTTTGCTCACCCGCTGATCTTCCTGCAAGGGTGCTAATTCCTGCCAGATAATGTTTGGCCAGTTTTAGGTACTTGCAGACCTACTCTCTCTTCCCTGTCATTCCATCTGATTTCTCAACTTTGCCTTTGATGTTCAGGGATCCTAGAATGTCATGTACATTAGATTTATTTATTTATTTAGATATTTGTTTTTAGAGGTCTCACAGGAAATCTAAGACTACTCTTTCATCTTCATCTTAGTCCTGCATCTTGGATCAGTTTTTGTTGTGGTGGTGGTTGTTTCATAGAAACTAATATTTATTAGTGGTTACCAGGGCAGAAGGGGAGAAAATAAGGATTCATTGCTTAGGGCACACTGAATCTCCATTAAGGGTGATGGAAAAATTGGAGAATGAATTGTAGTGATGTTTGCAAAACATGATGAATGTAATTAATTGACACAGTGGCTGCAACAATGGGCTCTAGCATAGCAACGATTGTGGGTATAGGGCAAGACTGGACATTATTTTGTCCTATTGTATACGGGGTCATTGTGAGTCAGAAATGACTCAATGGCACTAACAACAACAGCAAATTGTACACAAAATATTATTGAATTGGCTAATATGTTCTTATATGTAATACTACAATGAAAATAAATAAATCCTACTGTTGCTTATAAATGTATAGGAAAATTTTAAAAATAGTGAAATTAATATTTATTTAGTATACCATAATTTAAAACATTGGAGATATTGAGAATTCATTGTTTTCTTTGTAAAAAGAACTTATTAAGTATAGTTAGAGCTGTATGTGTCTCCTTTTCATTACATACATTATGATACACAGTGGGCATGCTTTATACATTTTGGTGAATTGTCATACTAGTTTTTAAGTTTGGCTCAGTTTCCAAACTTTTGTCCTTTGTAATTTTAGTGTCATGAAATATCTCTAAGAGTTCCTTTAAAGTAAAGTTTTCTGCTGATGTCACTTTTTCTAGTATATATTATTTTAATCACAACTACTTTTATCATTTATGTCAATAAGTTCACCTTCACTAAAGCTTCATGTCCAGAGCCTCTCAAATAGAGGCAGCCTCAATATTCTTATGGTCAGCCAACTCTTCTATGACTCCATTTACATGCTATTAGAACCTGTAAAGTTAATTACACAGAACAATGAAAGTTTATGCCATACTGCATGCATGTTTCTTAATGTTGCTTCCTAACACCATGCTTGAATATTTTCAACCACATGCTTTATGTCATATTTCTTTCAAAACTCAGCAGAAGAAATTCCAAGAACTCCAGTTGTAGCATCAACAGTCTGGCTGAACATTTAATACGCTTAAAAATTGAGATAACTCCATGGTCCATTGGCTGAATTAATAAAGTTTTGTTTGGTGGTAAAAAGCAAATTTTCACATTTTCATTCAAGAACTCAAGAGAATCAAGGTGAACTTGAAAATTGTCAAAAAAGTAGTGGTATTTTAAAAGTTAAATTATTTTGCTTATAGTATCTCTCTACCACTGGGAGCCATAGAGGCAATACAACTATGGACTTTGCTCTCAGAGCATGAATTGAATAACAAATGTGCAATGATCAATCACCAACAGACTTTGATTGGATTACTTGCCTTTTTGTTCTTGAGGTTTTTCAGTGTCTTACAGATTTTAGAGATTAGGTGCTGATTTGATTTGTCATGGCCAAAATTTTTTTTGTCAGCCTGTAAGTTGTCTTTTTAACTCATTTGGTAAAGTCTTTGAATGAGCATAAGCATTTGATTTTTTGGAGTCCCCAATTACCTGTTTTCTCTTCTGATGTTTGTGCATGGTTAGTAATGTTTCATATTCTGTTTATGCCATATGTTAAGGCTTCCAGTGTTGTCCTTATTTATAATTCCATGATCTTTACCATTTTAGATCAACCACCAACAGACTTTGGAAGAACAATGTGATGTGTCTTGATCATGCTGTACATTTGTCATTTACATAGCAAGCTCTTGACTGAAGAACTAGTAGCAAAATATGTGCTTCATATAATTACACTTAATATATGGTGGTTACTGAAATTTGAATCATTTTGTTGGGGAAACTGGTATTATTAAACAAGTCCTTGGTAATTAAAATCCACAAATATTGGAATGGTGAAAATTGAGGACTACCTGTATTATGTATCTATTTATTTGCTCATTTTGCTTCCCCCACTACAGCATAAGCTACATGGGACAGAGACTTAGTTTATTTTGTTTATGGTTATATTCCCAATGCATAGAACAAAGTCTAACACATAGTAAAGGCTCAATAAATACTTTCTGAAAAGAAGTAAGGGTAAGACAGAGAAAAAAGGAAAGGGAGGAATGAAGAGGAGTTGGGCAGAAAGATCATCAAGTTAGATCAATTGTCATATTGAAAATGAGGCTCATAGAAGTGAAATAACATTCCCAAAAGCATCCAGCTAGTGCTTAAAATGTTCTTATTTGGGGTTTGATGAGTACCCTCTGCCACAACTGTCCCTCTTTAGTGCTTTACCTCTATTTCTCTTCAAACCTTCTTTGGGATTATACATTCATATGAGGATGGGAGTAACAGATAATGTAGGAGCCATAATCATTTGATTTTTTGAGGAGGGAGTAGAATATTACACCATAAAGCCACAGCCCCCTGGGGGGAGGTGACATTGGGGTCTTCTCAGATTCCTTGATATTAGACCACCAAACCCAAAACTCACTGCCATTGAGTCAATTCCAACTCACAGTGACTATATAGGACAGAGTAGAACTGCCCCATAGGTTTTCCAAGACTTTAAATCCTTACAGAAGCAGACTGCTTATACGTTTCTCCCACAGAGCAGCTAGTGGATCCATTAGCATCCTACAAATTCTTAGTCTGTTGGGCTATTTGCATTTTCCTTTTCTATAACTACTTGTTTGGTGATACAGTCACAGTGTACAGGATGCTGGGGGGTTAATGTGAGTATTTTACTCCCCTGAAATCAGATTTCTAATTTACTCATGGGGATCCAGTGTTCAGAACAGATAGGGCCGCAGAATGCCCAACTCAGAGAAAAAAAGATTGACTTTAAATGAAAAACTTCAGTTTCAGTGACTAAGGACTTAGTCAGCTACCTTCCATAGGAAGCATTATTTGTCAGCAGTCCATGACAGCAAAAATATGACCTTGAGTTTGTCCCAACTGAATTTAGACACCATCTCAAGAATAGATTTTACACACTGAACAGTAATTACCAAAGACCAGAGAACATGGAATGGCATCAAAGACATCATATAGGAAGAAAGGAAAAGGTCATTAAAAAGACAGGGGTTAAAAAAACATCAAAGTGGATGTCAAGAGACTCTGAAACCTGCTTTAGAATATAGAGTAGCTAAAGCGAATGGAAGACATGATGAAGAAAAAGAGCTGGATGAAAGTTTTTAAAGTGCAGCTTAAGAAGATAAAGTAAAACATTGTAAAGGAAACCAACAGGGAAGAACATGCTAGGCATTTCTCAAGCTGAAAGAACTAAAGAAAAAAATTCAAGACTCTATTTCCAATAATGAAAAGTTCTATGGGCAAAATATTGGACAATACAGGAAGCATCAAAAGAAGATGGAAAGAATACAAAGAGACACTACCAAAAAGAACTGGTTGGCATTTAACCATTTTAGAGACAACATGTGATCAAGAATGGAGGGCACTGAATAAAAAAGTCCAATCTGCATGAAGGCGTTAGCAAAAAACAAAGCTCCAGGAATTGACAGAATATCAACTGAGATATTTCAACAAAAGAATGCAATGCTGCAAGTGCTCACTTGTCTCTGCCAAGAGATTTGGAAGACAGATACCTGGCCAAATTATTGGAAGAGATCAATATTTGTGCCATTCCAAAGGAAGATGATCCAACAGAATCCAGAAATTACTGAAAACAACATTACTATCACATGCAAGTAACATTTTGCTGAAGAGCATTCAACAACTGCAGCAGTACATTGACAAAGAACTTCCAGAAATTCAAGCCAGACTCAGAAGAGTACATGGAACAAAGGATATCATTGCTGATGTCAGACAGATCCTGGCTGAAAACAGAGAATACTAGAAAGATGTTTACCTATGTTTTATTAACTATGCAAAGGCATTCCTCTGTATGGCTCACAGCATATTATGAATAATATTGCAAAAAATGGGAATTCCAGAACATTTAATTGTGTTCATGAGGAACTTGTTTATAGACCAAGAGACAGTCATTTGAACAGAACAAGGGGATAATGAGTGGTTTAAAATCAGGAAAAGTGTGTGTCAGGTTGTATCCTTTCACCATACTTATTCAATCTATATACTGAGCAAATAACCCAAAAAGCTGAACTGTATGAAAAAGAACAAAATATCAGGATTTGAAAAAGACTAATTAACATCCTACAATATGCAGATGACACAACCTTGCCTGCTGAAAGTGAAGAGGACTTGAAGCATTTATAGATAAAGATCAAAGACTACAGCTTTCAGTATGGGTTACACCTCAGCATAAAAAAAAAAAAATTCTCACAACTGGACCAACAAGCAACATCTTGTAAATAGAGAAAATACTGAACTTATAAAGGATTTCATTTTATTCGAATCCACCATCAGTGCCCATGTAAGTAGCAGTCAAGAAATCAAATGACAAACAAAAAACAGAGACAATAAAAGAGGTCCTAATAAACAGCACAAATAGGATACAAACCATAATTAACAATGCCTAAACACAAGAAAATAAACTAGATAACTGGGAGCTCCTAAAAATTAAACACTAATGCTCATCAAAAGACTTCACCAAAGGTGTAAAAAGAACACCTCCAGACTGGGAAAACTTTTTTGGCTACGACACATCCAACAAACATCTAATCTATAAAATCTATAATATATTGCAACATCTCAAAAACAAAAGGACAAATAATTAAATTAAAAAATGGACAAAAGAGATAAACAGACATTTCACTAAAGAAGACATTCAGGCAGCTAACAGACTCGTGAGGAAATTCTTGCAAACATTAGCCTTTAAAAACCCAAACTCATTGCCACTGAGCCAATTCTGACTCATAGCAACCCTATAGGAGAAAGTACAACTTCCCTATAGGACTTCCAAGGAGTGGCTGGTGGGTTCAAACTGACTACCTTTGGGTTAGCAGCTGAGCTCTAATTACTGTGCCACCAGGGCTCCATTAGCCATTAGAGAAATGCAAATCAAAACTGTATGGAGACACCATCTTGCTCCAACATTACTGAAAGTAATTTTAAAAAGCAGAAAATAACATGGTGGAGAGGTTGCAGGGAGATCAGAACTCTTATGTACTGCTGGTGGGAATATAAAATGATATAACCACTATAGAAAATGATACAGCACCTCCTTGCAAAGCTAAAAATAAAATACATACAGTCCAGCAATCTCACTCCTAGGAATATATCCTACAGAAATAAAAGCCATCTCATGAACAGACATATGCCCACCCACGTTCATTCCAGCGTTAGTTACAATAGCAAAAAGAGATAGAAACAACCTAAGTGCCCATCAACAGATGAATGGATAAAAAAATTATGAGACATACACAAAATGGGATACTATGTAGCAATAGAAAACAATGGTAAATATTTGAAACATCTCACGACACAGGTGAATCTGGAGGGCATTATGCTGGGTGTGATAAGTCAATCACAAAAGGACAAATACCATATGTGACCAGTGTTACAAAAACTCAAAAAAATGTTATACACAGGAAGAAACAATCTTTGATGGTCATGAGGGAGGCGAGTGCTCAGGAGGGGAAATCATTTACCGGACAGTAGATGAGTGTTAGCTTTGGTAAAGGTAAGGACAGCACACAATAATGGGGAAGGTGGCACAACTTGACCAAGGCAATGTCATAGGAAGCTTTGTAGACACATCCAAACACCTTGAGGACTGAGTTACCTGGGCTGAGGGCTTAGGGTTACCGTAGCAGGGATCATCTAGGTGAACTGGTGCAACATAGTTCATAAAGAAAATACTCTACATCTGGTTATGGTGAGTAGTGTCTGAGATCTTAAAACCTTGTGAGTGACCATCGAAAATACATCTACTGCTTCAATCCCATCTGGAACAAAGGAGAATGAAGAAAACTAAAGGCACAAGGGAAATGTTAGTCCAAAGGATTACAAGTACCATAGCCTCCAATAGCCAGCGCCCACAATAACTAGATGGTGCCTAGCTACTTCCACTGGCCGTTCTGACAAGGATTACGATAGAGTGTCCTGGACAGAGTGAGAAAAATGTAGAACAAAACTAAATTCATGCTTTAAAAGACCAGGCTTACTGACAGAAACTAGAGGAACCCCCGAGACCATGGCCCCTGGACACACTTTAAATTCAGAACTGAAGCCACTCCTGAAGATCACTCTTCAGCCCAAGATTAGACAAGTCTTTAAAACAAACAATAACACACATAACGAACATGTTTCTTAGTACAAAATGGGTAAACCTGCCCAAAAGCAAAGACAAGAAGGCACAAAGGGACAGGAAAAATTGACAGATGTAAACTGGCAACCTGGGCTAGGGAAGAGGAGAGTGTTGACATATCTCAGCAATTACAATCTATGTCACAAAACAATTGTGTCTGAATTGTTGAATGAGAAACTAATTTGCTCTGTAAACTTTCACATAAAGCACAAATTAAAAAGAAAGAAAAAAAATTTAAAAAAATCTAATGAGTATAGCATTGGGCAAATCTGCTGCAAAAGACCCCCTTAAAGTCACTAGAAGGACTACGGTGTGCCTGACTCAAGCCATGGTATTTTCAGTTGCTTCATATGCACACAAAAGCTGGACAATGAATAAGGAAGACCAAAGTAGAATTGACACCTTCGAATTAAGGTGTTGGTGAAGAATACTGACTATACCATAAGCTGCCAGAAAAATGAACAAATCTGTCTTGGAAGAAGTACAGCCAGAAACCTCCTCAGAAGCAAGGATGGTGAGACTTCATTTCATGTATTTTGGATATGTTATCAAGAAGTACCAGTTTCTAGAGAAGGACTTCATGCTTGGTAAACTACAGTGTCAGTGAATAAGGAGACCCTTAATGAAATGGATTGACACAGTGGCTTCAGCAATAGACTCAAACATAACAATGATTGTGAAGGTGATGCAGCCCAGGCAATGTTTAATTTTGTTGTACATAGGGTCACTGTGAGTCGGAACTGACTCAGCAGCACCTAAGGAGAAAAATTTGTGAGAAAATAGAACTAGAGGAAACTTCATTTATTTTGGCTAGTGTACTGATTTTCAATGCATTTTTTACTCATGAAATTAAAGAAAAAGGGCCAGTTTACCCTTGTGGTTGAAGTTATGAATAAGAAAGAACACATAAATTACCCAGAAATGTTCCCTTACTCAGAGTTTCAGAGCATTCCAGACTACTGTGTCAAAGTATCATGAACTACAATAAAATACTGAAAAGGCAAGCAGTGGACTATGTGGAAATCCCCTCTACTCTTTTCTTTGCTTTATCTTTCAGCCTTTCTGTTTTTTTGCATTTCTTTCTTCTCTGTGAAAAAGTAGCTATTCTTTAGAATAACAAAATTGCTTAATCAATTAGCAATGCCCTTAGCTGGTCTGTTCTAAAGTTCTAAATTTGAGCTGTTCCAAGAATGGATTGTATGTTGTTTTATTGCTTGTTTGTTTGTTTTTAATTTTCAGATCCTTTGTTTTTTCTCTTTCCTTTTCTGTCTTATCCCCTCCCCACTCTACACTCTGAATTACCTTACTTTGCTTATTACTAATGAACCTGAGAAGAATGAGTTTGATTCCCTCAAAGGAGAGTTGTAGGAGTCAATAGTTCCTGAGTCTCTTCTTTTTAGACACTCTTGCAGAAAGTTTGGTTTAAAGAATTATTTCATTAGAACTAGTCTTGGGGTTCAGTAAACTCCCAACATCTGTACTTCTCTTGGTTTGTATTAGCATAAGTGTTTGAGAGTCAACAACTGAAAGAATTTGAAAAATGTATTGACTGAAGATCTTTGTCATAGACACTCCATTTCAACTGGCATCTTTCACTCTTTAAAAGGTCTTTCATTTTAAGTAGAACATTCTTCTTCAATCCTATTGAATTTCAATTATGTAGGAAGACATAAGAATGGATAGGACAAAAGTTCCTACCCTTAGAGCTGAAGACCACACAAGGAGATAAGATTCAGGCTGCTAACAAGCTAAACAGAAACACAAGACAAAAATAACAGCAAAAGAAAACACTGAACAAGAAAGGGACCAGGAAGATTCTGTTTAATTTTCAGTTTATACTAACCGAAACCAAAAAGCAAACCCACCACTGTCAAGTCAAATTTTACTCATAAGGACCCTATAGACAGAGCAGACCTGCCCCATCGTGTTTACAAGAAACACTTGGCGGATTTGAACTGCTGACCTTCAGGTTAGCAGCCGTAGCACTTAACCACTAAACAACCATGATTTCCCAGGTTACACAACAGACATAATATTCCAAAGGAGATGTAAGGAAAGAGAAACCTGTGGGTTGGGTGTGGTCATAAGGATAGACAGAGGAGTTAAGATAAAAGATGCATCTGGAAGGTTTTGGAAATCAGAGTTGCAGTAAAAGGCATTTTAGTTGAAGAATATGTGGATAAACAGAGCCACATGTGCAGTTGAGCAGATAGTGCACTGCACAGCTCTAGAAGCACCACTCACATTGTAGCCTCTGTGCAGAGTACAATCTTTGGGGCCATTAGTAGCAACGTTTGGGCAAAAGCCTAAAAAATAAGACAGTGGCATAAACAGGTGCATATTCTCAACCCCCCACGAAAACAAAACACACACAAAAAAGCAGAAACTGGCAGAATCAACTTTTTCACAACTCTAAAACACAGTGAAGGGTTACAAAAACTAACTGAACACTGAATCAAGTAGAAGGCATCCATCATATAAATAGTAAGAAAGCTTTAATTTTCTACCCACCTGCAATCCATCCTGTCCCTGACTCAGAGTGGCCACATTAAAGCAGCAATGGCCCATATTCCCACAGAACCTGGTCCCTGGATTTAGATGGAGCAGAACAGATTTTATTCACAAATTATTGTGTGTGTGTGTTGTAAACTGTTTGGGAGCTAACTGAAGGACTGAAGCAATGTGCTTGTCTTATTTTAACCTGTCTTTGATGGCACTTGGCTTTAGCATAGTTCTGTTAGTGAACAAAGGTGGTGGATAATGCCTAAAGGTTGTAGCCACCTGTTGCCACCTGGGGCTGAAGAGTGAAACTGAACTGTAGAATAGGCCCCTAGAGAATGGAATGAGAAACCAGAGAGAGAATTTATTTCAGAAATTAGAGCTTTCAGAAATTTCACATACACATATAGGGGAATTGGAAAACCACATACATGCCTAAGGCTAGAAGTATGCTCAGAAATTCCCTGAGAAAACCCTACACTTCCAACTCAGTCTAATTTCTAGGCTCACTGCAAACCTGGCTAAGTGTTTAAGAAAGACCTTGGCACAGAGCCAACTTACAATAACTGGTAATGATTTTTTTGTTTTTATTTGCTTGTCTGTATATTTGTTTTTCACTGGCATTCAAGGAAATCTCTGTCAGAACATTAGCTGAAAACAAGCTAAGGGGCAAAGACTTCAGTGTCCACACACAGGAAATTAGTCTGCAAAAATAGAGGATGTCACTGAATGAAAAGACTACTATGGTTTTCAAAAACTAAACCTTAAAGGAAAGGAGAATCTGACTCCTAGAGTCACCACATTATACTATTCAAATACACTGTTGTAAACAAAGTAAAAAGCCAAAAGACACACACAAAAAGAGAGGAACAAGTGGCCCTTTGAAAAGAACAAAATAAAGCAACAGAAATCATCCTACAGGAAGTCCAGATAATGGACTTACTAGACAAATATTTTGAAACCACACAAGTGAATATGCTCAAAGAACTAAAGAAAACCATGGACAAAGACCTTAAGGAAATCAGGTAAGTGATACAGGACCAAAAGAAGATATAATCCAAGAGATAAAAGTTATAAAAATAAACCACACAGACATACTAGAGCTGAAAAGTAAAATAATTAAAATAAAAAATTCACAGGTGGGGTTCAACAACAGAATTAAGCTGGCAAAAGAAATAATCAGTGAAATTGGAAACAGGATAAATAAAATTATCAAGTCTGACAAAAGGTAAAAAGAATGAAGAGAAGTGAACAGAGCCTGAGAACTCTGAGACACCGTCAAGTGAAACAATATATGCATGACGGGGGGGGGGCCAAAAATTAGAAGGGAAAGAGAAGAGAGCAGAAAGAATATTTAAAGAAGGCTGAAAACATCCAAATTTGCTGAAAGACATGAATCTGAACAGGAAAGAATCTCAACAAACTGTAAATAGGATAAACCCAAGGAGATACACCCTGACACACATTATAATTGAGCTATCAAAAACCAAAAATAGAGAACCTTAAAAGCTGCAAGAGAGAAGCAAATTTTCACATGAAAGGCGTCTTCACTAGGGTTTAGTGTCAATTTCTCCCAGGGTAAATGGCCATCAGAATGCAATCAGATGACATATTTAAAGTACTGAAAGACAAAAATCTATCAATTAAGAATTCCATATCGGGGGCAGAGTCAAGATAACGGACTAAGCACACGTCTCCCTATATCCCTCTGGAAACCGAGACCTGAATCGGCAATCAAACGGAGCCTTCTGATCACCGAATCAGCCCCAGGACACGGCACAGAGCTGTTAATTTGGAATTCATACCACTGAGCGAAAAAGTCCTCTCTTTCACCGACTCCCGCTCCTGACTAGCCCTGGCTCTCATGGACTGAAGGTAAACACACCATTTTGACTTTTTTTTTCTCTGTCTTGGCTGGTGGGTGGAGCTGGGTCTTGCCTAGCGGCTAGACTCACACGTGCTGCTGGCAGGACAGGTAGGGGAAATTCCCATATTTTGAGAGCCAGGCTTAGGACTCTGTTAAGCTAGCCACTTGGGGCCTGTCTTTTTATCTCTGCCACAGCAGGATTTGTACAGATTCCCACTGCCAGTGTGCGGGATGCCATGTTGGGTACAGAGATTTTAGTGGGACCTAATCCTTAGCCTGGGGGCCAGTGCCTGCAAACAGGACAGTGCTTCTCCAACAGAAAAGCAGTAATATTCATAGTGCCAGCTACGGTGGGGGTCCTGCAACAGAAGCAGAGGAATCACTACCTCTCGGCACATTTAGCCCCTCTATAAGCTGCCTGTGTGGAGGGCACCATCGTGGATACAGTGGCAGCAGCTGGACCTAATTCTTAGCTTGGGAGCCAGAGCCTGCCCACAGGAGAGGGCTTTTCTACCAGAAAAGCAGAACTCTACACAGTGTCACCTAAGGCTAGGCCCTGTCAGCAGAAGCCAACAGGGCAGTACCGTTGCTGTATTCTGAACTAGTTTGTATCGTCTGGGGTTGGATATAGAAGTACTTACTTTGCCAGTTGGGAAGACAGACCTCTATACCTGAAAACCTGACTGACTTGGAAAGTGATCAGATATCTTTTGCTTTACATTTCAAGACAGCCTAGAGAAACATTTGCAGTCCATCCTCACAGTTTATCTTCCAGCCTCTACTTACTCACATGGGACTCAAAAAGCAACAGACACTTGTGGCATACAAGAAATCACCCATGACTTCAGAAGGCTCCCAAATAAAGCAACCAAGGAGTTTTACAGATGAAGAAACTTTTATGAAAGCATCAGAAAGTGAATACAAAATGATTATATACAGAGCCCTTCTAGACTTTATACAAAATGCTGCAGAACAAAAGGAGACATTAAACAAGCTGTTCGATCTGGTGGAACACCAGTACTCTGAAATCCAACAGATCAAGGACAAAATCAAAGACATGGAAACTTCCATGCAAAACCAAGAAAACAGAATAGAAAAATGAAAAAAAGAATTTCTGACTTGGAAGACAAGGCTACTGATGCCAGCGTCTCTCAGCAGAAATCAGAAAAATGAAACAAGAAAAATGAAGAAGAATTAAGAAGCATGTGGGACTCAATTAAGAGGAACAACCTTCAACTAATTGGAGTCCCTGAACAGTGTGAGACATCTGAGAACACGGAGAGTATTGTTGCTGAGCTGCTGAAAGAAAACTTCCTAGAAATCATGAAGGAAGAGAATATAGACATCACAGATGCATATCATACACCACCCAATGTAGATCTCCAAAGTAAGACTCCAAGGTATATTATAATCATGCTTAACAAAATGAAACATAAGCAGCAACTCTTAAAGGCAGCAAGACTCAAATCAAAGCTAACTGTTTTAGTCAGCTAGGGCTGCTCTAACAGAAATACCACAGAGTGAATGGCTTTAACAAAGGAAGGTTTATTCTTACACAGTCGAGTAGGTTGCAAGTCCATATTCAGGGTGTCCGCTCCAGGGCAAGGCTTTCCACTTGTCAGCTCTGGAGGAAAGTCTGGTATTGCATCAGTCTTTGTCCAGGGAGTGTCTTGGCGCAGGAACCTCAGGTCTGAAGGATGCACTCTTCTCCCAGTGCTACTTTCTTCATGGTAATGAGGTGCCCAATTCTCCTTGTTTCTCTTACCTTTTATCTCTTGCAGGCTGAAAAGCTTAAGGGTGGGGCAAGACATACTCCAGGAAAACTCCCCCTACAGCAGAGCAAGGAAGTAATCCTATGCAGGAATTTACAGCCCCTTTAGCATACACTTTAGGGAAACCACAGAATGGAGGACAGTCACAAGATACTGAGAATCATGTCTCAGCCACATGGCTGCACTTATTTTGGGGGGGACACAATTCAACCCATGACACTAATATTCAGAGGGAAACCCTGTAGGCTTTCGTCAGATTTTTCAGCAGAAACCATGCGGGCACGGAGACAGTGTCATGACACATTCAAAGCCTTGAAGAAGAACTTCCAACCAAGAATTATATATCCTGCAAAACTATCTTTCAAATATGAAAATGAAATGAAGGCATACCAAGATAAACAGAAACTCAGAGACTTTGTAAAAGCCAAACCAAAATTACAAGAAATAGTGAAAGAAGTTCTTGGTTCTGGCTTAGAAGAACAAAACCACTAACTTTATACTTTAGAACAACACATTACTCAAAACTCTACTCAGTTAGGGAAGGCTCCAAAGTCAATCACAGCTTTAATACAGAAAGAAGCGATCCAGTGATCATCATGAAAACTATGGGGCCATCATATACAAAAGAGGGATGTACTACAGTCATTATAGTCCTTCCAGATGGAGAGGAAGATGACAAGACTGGCAGTAACTAAAATTGGGTTTATATATAGTTTATTAAGGGGGATCGTAGGGGCAGCTGTAAAGCACAACAAAGATGTATCATATCATTTCAAGAAATGTAACACAGGAGTCTCAACAACTACAAAACCAGCTCTGAAAAAGGTGAAAAATCAACTCACAAAAAAGAATGTCCCAGAAGAGACTAATAAGAACAACAGAAAAAACATCAACACAAAAATAGATATATCACAATGGCAGCAGTGAACACATACCTATCAATAATTACATTGAATGTGAATGGACTGAATGTTCCATTAAAGAGACACTGAGTGACATCTTGGATCAAAAGACATGATCCATCCATATGCTGTCTGCAAGAAACTCACTTGAGACCTAAAGATAGGAACAAACTGAAAATTAAAGGGTGGAAGAATATATATCAAGATAACAATGAACAGAGAAGAGCAGCGGTGGCAATTCTAATCTCAGACAAAATCAATTTTAATGTAAAATTCACCATCGTGGACAAAGATGGACACTATTTATTGCTAAAAGGTTCAGTACACAGGCAAGACTTAACTATATTAAATATTTATGCACCTAATATCAAAGCAACTAAATACATCAAAGAAACACTGACTATACTGAAAAAAGAGTTAGATGAGTCCACAGTAATAGTGGGAGACTTCAACACTCCACTCTCAATACTGCACAGATCATCTAGAAAAAAGCTCAGTAAAGATACAGAAGACCTCATTGACACAATTAACCAACTAAGCCTCATTGATATATAAGATCTTTCAACCCATCAGCAGACAACTACACCTTCTCCAGTGCACATGGGACATTCTCCAGAATTGACCATGTGTTGGGACATAATGCAAAGCTCAACAAAATCCATACCACTGAGTTACTGCAAAGCATCTTCTCAGATCATAAAGCCATCAAAGTTGAAATCACTGGCAGAGAAAACATAGATAGAAAGTGGAACTCTTGGAAATTGAACAACATCTTGCTCAAAAAAACATGGGTTATAGACGAAATCAAGGATGAAATAAAGAAATTCATGGATTCCAATGAGAACGAAAACACTTCCTACCAGAACCTATGGGATACAGCCAAAGCAGTGCTCAGAGGTCTGTTTATCTCCATAAATGCACACATCTGGAACGAAGAAAGAAACCAAATCAAGGAACTAACCCTACAACTTGAACAAGTAGAAAGAGAACAACAGACGAACACCTCAGGCACCAGAAGAAACGAGATCATAAAGATTAGAGCACATCTAAATGAATTAGAGAATAGAAAAACAATTGAAAAAATTGAAAAGACCAAAAGCTGGTTTTCTGAAAAGATCAACAAAATTGACAAACCACTGGCTAAACTTACTAAAGAAAAGCAGGAAAGGAAACAAATAACCCAAATTAAAAATGAGAGGGGAGTTGTCACCACAGATACAACAGAAATCAAAAATATCATAACAGAATACTATGAAAGACTGTACCAAAGTTGAAAACCTAGAGGAAATGGACAAATTCGTTGACTCATACCACCTACCCAAATTATCACAACGTGAAGCAGAACAATTTAATAACCCCATCACAAAGGAAGAGATTGAAAAGGTCATCAAAACACTGCCAACCAAAAAAAGCCCGGGCCCAGATTGCTTCACTGCAGAATTCTACTAAGCATTTAGAGAAGAGTTATCTCCAATAGTACTGAGACTATTTCACAGTATAGGAAAGGGATGAAGTACTCCGAAACTCATTCTATGAAGCCAGCATAACCCTGATACCTAAGCTAGGGAAACACTCAACAAAGAAAGAGAACTACAGAACGATATTACTCACGAATCTAGATGCAAAAATCTTCAACAAAATTCTTGCCAGTAGAATACAACAACATATCAAGAAAATAATCCATCCTGACCAAGTGGGATTCATGCCAGGGATGCAAGACTGGTTCAACATCAGAAAAACAATTAATGTGATGAACCACATAAATAACACAAAAGACAAGAATCACCTGATTTTGTCCATTGATGCAGAAAAGGCATTTGACAAAGTCCAACACCCATTCTTGCTAAAGCTCTTAGCAAAATAGGCATAGATGGCAAATTCCTCAATGCAATAAGGGCCATTTATACAAAGCCAATTGCCCACGTCATACTGAATGGAGAGAGACTGAAAGACTTTCCCTTGAGAACAGGAACTAGACAAGGATGCCCACTCTCACCTCTCCTATTCAACATTATACTAGAAGTTCTAGCCAGAGCAATTAGACAAGACCAAGAAATAAAGGGCATCTGCATCAGCAAAGAAGTCAAAATCTCCCTGTTTGCAGATGATATGATTGTATATGTAGAGAATCCCAAAGAATCTATAAGTACACTACTCAACCTGATAGAAGACTTCAGCAAAGTCTCAGGATACAAGATAAACCTAACTAAATCAGTAGGATTCCTTTATACCAATGAGACTGTCAATGAAGAAATCATCAAATCAATACCATTTACTATAACCACTAAGAAGATAATGTACCTAGGAATTAATCTAACCAGAGAAATAACAGACCTTCACAAAGAGAACTACAAGCCCTTACTACAAGAAACTAAGAGAGACTTAGATAAATGCTCATGGATAGGAAGACTTAACATTGTGAAAATGTCTATTTTACCCGAAGCAATCTACTTATATAATGTAATCCCAGTACAGTTTCAAGCGTCTTTTTTTAACGAGACGGAGAAACAAATCACCAATTTTGTTTGGAAAGGGAAAAAGCCCCGGATAAGTAAGGTCCTACTAAAGAAGAAGAATACACTGGGAGGCCTCTCATTACCCAACCTTAGAACATATTACACTGCCACAGTGGTCAAAACAGCTGGTACTGGTACAAGAACACACAGATCGATAAATGGAACAGAATTGAGACCTCGGAGATGACACCATCTGCCTATGAACAGTTGATATTCAATAAAGGCCCTAAGACATTAAACTGGAGTAAAAACAGTATCTTCAACAAATGGTGCTGGCAAAATTGGATATCCATCTGCAAGAAACTGAAACAAGATCCACATCTTACACCTTATACAAAAGCCAACTCCAACTGGATAAAAGACGTAAACATCAAACCTAAAACGATAAAGCTCATCCAAGAAAAGGTAGGAACAACAACAGAAGTTTCAATACACAATGTGGGCAGACTCCAAAATCTGTCAAACAAACCACAATCATCAGAAGAGAAAATAGATAAATGGAAACTATTAAGAATCAGACACTTGTGCTCATCCAAAGACTTATTAACAGAATTAAAAGAACACCTACAGAATGGGAAAAAATATTTGGAAACTCTATGTCAGACCGATGCTTGATCTCCATAATCTATAAGATACTACAAAATATCAATAAGAAGAAGACAAATCATCCAATTAAGTGATGGGCAAAGGAGATGGACAGACATTTCTCTAAGGAGGAGATCCAGGCAGCCAAAAAACACATGTTCATGATCTTTAGTTATTAAAGAAATTCAAATCAAGATGACAATGAGATACCATCTCACCCCAACAAGGTTGGCCATGATCCAAAAAAACACAAAACAACAAATGCTGGAGAGGCTGTGGAGAAAGTGGAACCTTCCTACACTGTTGGTGGGGTTGCCAAATGGTCCAGCCTCTTTGGAAAGCAATCTGGCGCTTCCTTAAAAAAATGGATATTGATATACCATTTGACCCAGTAATTCCACTACTTGGAATATATCCTACAGAATCAAGGCCTTTCACACCAACAGACACATGCACGACAATGTTTATCGCAGCACAGTCCACGATAGAAAAAAGATGGAATCAACCCAGATGCCCAACAACAGAAGAATGGATAGGTAAACTATGGTATATGTACTCAATTGGGCACCACTCAATGATAAAGAATAACGATGATTCCAGGAAACATCTCATGACCTGGTTTCAACTGGAAGACATTATGTTGAGTGAAAGTAGTCAGTGACAAAAGGACAAATATTGTGTCAGACCTCTATGATAAGATCTCAAAAACAGACGTGTATAGACAGCTGCAAGGGAGGGGAGGGAGGGAGGGCGAGGGGAGGGGAGGGGTTTAGATTAGATAGTTGTTAGAAATCTGGTTGGGAGAAAGCGGTGATAGCACACATTAGAAACAAGAACAATATTAAGTGGACTTCAGCATAACTCGAGTACTCCTTCCATATTAACCCAATATTGCAAGGATAGAGTAGCTGGGGCAGGGGGCAGAGGACCATGCTCTTATGCGAAATCGAGGCCAATTGGCACAACTAGCATTCCGCTAAGAGAGCTCTCTGCACCCCACATTGGTGAGTGGTGTCTGGGGTCTTAAAAGCTGCCAAGCTGCCATCTGAGGGCACAGCAAATGGTCCCAATTCTGCAGGAATGGATGGTCACTGAGGACCAAAATTACATGGGGTAAAGACAACCCAGAAGATATAGAGACTCACATGAGTGGGTGCCTACATCAACTTGGATCCGGAAGAACCAGATGGTGCCCGGCCACCACCAGTGATAGCCGCAATGGAGCTCACTTAGTTCAGTCTCACTGGCAACACAAGAAGAAAAAAGGGTGCACCCTGAGATCCCCACTAAAAGACCTCAATTGATGGTCCAGTGGTTTCGGGGTTCCCCTGGGAGCATGGCCCCTTGGCCTGATGTTGCCCTTGCGCATAAATCATAACAAAGATTCACTCTTCGGACACGAATGGATTGGAGTGGCAATGCAGAGTGACCATATTTTGGATGCACTTTATGGTTTTATGCATCTATAGGATATCATCCTGCTTACCTCTGGCTGGAGGAAGGAGAGTGGGTGGATAGGAGGGGAAAGGAGACTGTTGGGAGGATGAGACATGTATGAGGCAGAGAGGAACAGTGTGCCGTCACTGGACAGGGAGAGTAGTGGAAGCTGCATATAGGTGGGCATGTAAGTTTATACAGGAATGTACATTTTCACTCCATCATATTAAATAAGTAAATTAATTTTAAAAAAAGAATTCTATATCTAGAAAAACTGTTCTTCAAAATGAAGATGAAATTAAGACATTCCCAGATAAAAAAATGCTGAGGGAGGTTGTGATGACTAAACCTATCCTACACTAAGGGCTATAGTTCTTCATGTTGAAAGCAAAGGACACTAGGTGCTAACTCAAACCTGTATAAAGAAAATAAGATCAGAGGGCATTACTGAAATGATGGATTAGATACACATCCACTTGATTCCCTCTGAGAACTAAGGTGTGGAATGATAATTGAACAGAGCAGCCTGAACATCCTCGGAGCTCTAGGATCTGACATATGGTTGTCAGACAGGTCTATGCACCAGTAATGGGGAAATTACCTCGCTCTAACAGAGGGCAGCCACACACCAAGTCCCGATTTTGCTGACTCATTGCTTGGGAGGACTGCAGGTACTGATGCCTTCTTTGTTATCTGGGAATTGGTGACCGGGCATGAGCCAGCAAACACATTGAAAAGCAGTGCTTAAGTACACAGTGTATAGTGCAACAGACTGTGCTTGGGATAGCCACATTTTAAGAGCACTGCTGCTGACTGAGGGCACCACTGTCCTTATACCCTCTTGCTTCTGAGTTGTATCATAGATTTTGCTGTTTCACAACAGGAAGGGCAGCCATTTTGTTCAGCTGAGAGACGGAGTTACCCACCAGGAGGTCTCAGCTGGGGCTAACTTTCATGCTGGGAAGCAGTGTCTGTCTGGAAAGTGCTTTTCCAGCAGAAAAGCTGTGCATAGGATGGTGGTACCTAGAGTTATGGTTGGGGCCTGGTAGAGGACGGGAGCAAGGCCAAAATGCCTCCCTACTTTGAACCATCTAGTAGCATCTGGGGACAGTCTAGGAGGTGCTTTCATTGTCATCTGGAAAGCAGAGCTTGCCATGGCTGAGGGCCTGACTGATTTCTGCAGCTGTTGGACAGCTCCTCACTTAGAAGTAAATTACCATTTTAAAATAGGATATCCTCGAAAACTGACTGCTGAGGATTCCAGCAGCATCTCCTCTACCCTTCACCGATTCACATCATAGAGTCTGCTGATGGCCACACAATGACTCCATAAGTAGGATGTCATCTTTGACAGCCAGGAGGCAGAGCCTGCCAACCCAGAGAATCCAACTGAGGCCAGTCACTAGAGTACACAGAGGCTGCTGGTGACCAACTCCCTCTTAGAACTATGATTCAGCTCCTGTTGAGGTAAGAAACTGAACAGCTTCTAGATGGAGCAAAGGCAACAATCAATAGTTAACCATTTAAAGAAGCAGTCCACCATGGCTCCGAAAAACTCCCAAAATAAAGAATCAAAGACTTCCCAGATGAAGAAGTCTTTGTGAAAATATCAGAGGGTGAGTACAAAAGAATTCTGTATACAACCCTCCTGGAGATTAAATAAAACAGAGCAGAACAAAATGAAAAATTAAACAAGCTATTTGAACTGATAGAACATCAATGATCTGAAATCCAAAAGATCAATAGTAAAATTATAGAATTAGACATTTCAATCCAATACCAAAAAGCAGAATTGAGTAGGTAGAAGTCAGACTTAGTGAGTTTGAGGACCGAGCAAATGACACCAGCATTTATGAGGAGAAATCAGAGAAAAGAAACAAGAAAAATGAAGAAGCATTAAGAAACATGAGGGATTCTGTTAAGAGGAATAATCTACAAATAATTGGAGTTTCTGAACAGGGAGGGATAGCTGAAAATACATAGAGTATTGTTGTGGACTTGCTGATAGATAACTTTCCTGAAATTATGAAAGAAGAGAACACAGATATATAAGATCCTTATTGAACACCACAAAAACTAGACCCCCCCCCCAAAAAGACACCAAGGCATATAACAATCAAGCTTAATAAAATGAAACACAAACAGAGGCTCTTAAAGGCACTGAGGCTTAAAGCAAAGCTAATACACAGAGAGGAGCCTGGTAGGCTTTCATCTGACATCTTTGCAGAAACGATGTTGGCAAGAAGGCAGGGGGAAGACAAATTCAAACTCTTTAAGGAGAAAAGCTTCCAACCCAGAATTATATGTGCTGTAAAACTGTCTCTCAAATATGAAAGTGAGATTAAGTAATTCACAGATAAACAGAAGCTTAGAGACTTTGTAAAAACCAAATCAAAACTACAAGAAATACTGAAAGAACCTCTTTGTTTAGAAAAACAAAAATATCAAGTGTATACTTAAGGAGGCAATTCAGGGCACAGCACCCAGAATCCTACCCAGAGAAGTCACAAAGCTCAATCAAAGCTACAATATTAAAAGAAGGGAACGAGTGATCATAACATGAAAACTATGATAACATCACACTAAAAGTATGGATATATTACAGTAGTTATAACCCTTTCAGATGGAGAGGAAATTAAAAAGATATTGAGAAGGTAAAGTCTGGTTTAAACTTAAAATAGTAAGGGAGATCACAGGGATAGCCACAAAGTGAAATAACAATGTGACATATCAAAATAAAAAAAATATAATACAAGAGTTGCAACAAACATGAAACCAACACTGAAAAAGATGGAAAGTCAACCCATTAAAGAAGAATGACCCAGAACAGAATACTAAAAGCAACATAGAAACTGCAACACAAAAATAAATGCATCAAAATGTCAGCACTAAACATGTATCAATAATTACACTGAATGTAAATGCACTGAACACTCCAATCAAGAGACAGCAGGTGACATCCTGTATCAAAAGACATGATCTGTCTGCATGCTGCATACAAGAAACACATCTTAGACTGAAAGATATGAACAAACTGAAAACCAAAGGATGGAAAAACATATACCAAGCCAACAACATACAAAGAAGAGCAGCAGTGGTAATACTAATCTCAGATAAAAGAGACTTTAATGTAAAATCCACTATCATGGACAAGGATGGTCACTATTTATTGCTGAAAGGTTCAATACATAAGCAGGACTTAACAATATTGACTGTTTATGCACCCAGTACCAGAGCATCTAAATACATCAAACAAACACTGACTACATTGAAAAGTGAGATAGATCACTCCACAATAATAGTTGGAGACTTCAACGCTCCGCTTTCACTAATGGATGGACCATCCAGAAGAAAGCTCAGTAAAAATACAGAATATCTTATTGTAACAATTAACCAACTAGACCCCATCAACATACAGAGAACTTTTTATCCATCAAAAGATAAGTACACCTTCTTTTCCAATGTCCCCGGAACATTTTCCAGAATAGACCACGTGTTACTACATAAAGCAAGTCTCAACTAAATCTAAACCACAGGATTATTACACAGCATCTTCTCAGACTATAAAGCCATAAAAGTCAAAATCAATAGCAGAAAAAGCATAAGTAGAACCTCAAAATCCTGGAAATTGAACAACACCTTGTTAAAAAATCCATGGGTTATAGAAGAAATCAAGGACAAAATAAAGAAATTTATGGAATCAAATGAGAATGAAAACACATCCAACCAGAACCTATGCAATAGAGCAAAAGCAGTGTTCAGAGGTCAAAATCTCTGTAAATGCACACACCCAGAGGGAAGAAAGGACCCAAGCCAAAGAACTCTACAACTTCCTAGTTAGAAAGACAGCAACAGAAGAATCCCTTGGGCACTGGAAGAAAACAAATAATAAAAATTAAAGCAGAACTAAATGAATTAAAGAATAATTGAAAAAAATAACAAAACCAAAAGCTGGTTCTTTGAAAATATCAACAAAATTGATAAACCACTGGCTAAACTTACAAAAGAAAAACAGGAGAGGAAACAAATAACCTCAAGAAGAAATGAGATGGGAGATGTCATAAAAGACACAACTGAAATCAAAAGTATGATAATAGAATACTATGAAAGACTGTACTCTAACAGATTTGAAAGCCTAGAGGAAATGGACAAATGTCTAGATTCGTTTAACCCACCAAGATTATCACAAGAAGTAGATCAACTTAGTAAATCTACCACAAAGGAAGAGATTGAAAAAGTCATCAAAAGCTACCAAAGAAAAAAAGTGATAGCCCAGATGGCTTCACCAGAGAATTCTACCAAACTTTCAGAGTTAACTTTAATACTGCTGAGGCTATTTCACAGCAGAGAAAGGGATGGAATACTTTCAAATTCATTCTACGAAACCAGCATAACCCTAATGCCAAAGCCAGAGAAACATCGCACACAAAAAAAGAAAATTACAGACCAATATCATGAACTTAGATGCAAAAATCTTCAACAAAACCCTAGGGCATAGAATTCAACAACATATCAAAAAAACAATTCATCACAACCAAGTTGGATTCGTACCAAAGATACAAGGCTGTTTTAACATCAGAAAAACAATTAATGTGATTGTTTTAGTCAGCTAGGGCTGCTCTAACAGAAATACCACAGAGTGGATGGCTTTAACAAAGGAAGATTCATTCTTACACAGTCTGGCAGGTTGCAAGTCCATATTCAGGGTGTCCGCTCCAGGGAAAGGCTTTCCCCTTGTCGGCTCTGGAGTAAAGTCCAGTATTGCATCAGTCTTTGTCCAGGGAGCGTCTTGGCGCAGGAACCTCAAGTCTGAAGGACGCGCTCTTCTCCCGGTGCAGATTTCTTGATGGTACAAGGTTCCCAATTCTCTTTGTTTCTCTTTCCTTTTATCTCTTACAGGCTGAAAAGGATTAAAGGTGGGGCAAGCCACACTCCAGGGAAACTCCCCTTACAGCAGAGCAGGGAAGTAATCCTATGCAGGAATTTATAGCCCCACCCTAATCCTTTAACATACAGTTTAGCGAAAACACATTTTTGGGGGGACCCAATTCAACCCATGACAGTGATCAACCACATAAATATCACAAAGGATAAAGATCACCTGATTTTGTAAATTGATGCAGAAAAGGCATTTGACAAAATCCAACACCCATTCTTGGTAAAAACTCTCAGCAAAATAGGAATGGAGGGGAAATTCCTCAACTCAGGAAGGATCATCTATGAAAAGCCAACCACCTACATCATCCTGAACGGAGAGAGACTGAAAGAATTCCCCTTGAAAATGGGAATTATTCAACGATGCCCACTCTCACCACTTCTAGTCAACATCATATTACAAGTTCTAGCCAGAGTAATTAGACAAGACAAAGAAATAAAGGGCATCTGCATCAGCAAAGAAGTAAAAATCTCCATATTTGCAGATGATATGATTGTATATACACAGAATCCTAAAGAATCCATAAGTAAACTACTGGAACTAATAGAAGAGTTCAGGAAGGTATCAGGGTATAGCCAAGTGCCAAGTGCCGCCAAGTTGGGATCAGGGTATAAGACAAGCATAAGTGAATCAATAGGGTTCCATGATACTAACGAAGAGATCATCAAAGAAGAAATCTCCAAATCAGTACCATTTACTATAGCCCCCAAGAAAACAAAATACCTGGGAATAAACCTAACTAGACAAATAAGAGACCTATACAGAGAGAACTACAAGAACTTACTGCAAGAAACCAAAAGAGACTTTCATAAATGGAGAAACCTACACTGCTCATGGATAAGAAGACTTAACATTGTGAAAATGTCTTCTTTACCCAAAGTGATCTCAATACAAATTTCAGTGTCTTTTTTTAATGACATGGAGAAACAAATCACCAACTTATTTTGGAAAGAGAAGAAACCCAGGGTAAGTAAAGCACTACTGAAGAAGAGGAACACAGTGGGAGGCCTAACACTACCTGACCTTAGAACCTATTACACTGCCACAGTAGTCAAAACAGCCTAGTACTGGTACAAAAAGAGACACATAGACCAATGGAACAGAGTTGAGACCCTGGAGATGCCACCATCTTATGAACAGTTGATATTTGACAAAGTCCTTAAGATTTTAAACTGGGGTAAAAACAGTCTGCTTAACAAATGATGTTGGCAAAATTGGATATGCATCTACAAAAAATTAAAACAAGAACCTATATCTAACACTTTACACAAAAACTAACTCAAAATGGATCAAAGATATAAACATCAAAACTAAAATGATAAAAGTCATACAAGAAAAAATAGGGTCAACAATGAAAGTTTCAATACACAGCTTAGATAGACTTCAAAAACTGACAAAGCACAATCAACAGAAGAGAAAATAGATAAATGAGAATGAATAAGAATCAAATACTTTTGCTCATCCAAAGACTTTATCAAAAGGAGTAAAAGACCACCTACAGAATGGGAAAAAAGAATATTTGGCAACTACATGTCGGATCAACATCTGATCTCCATAATCTACAAGGTACTGCAAAATGTCAACAAGAGAAAGGTAAATAACCCAATTAGGCAATGGGCAAAGGAGATAGACAGACACTTCATCAAATAGGACATCCAGGCAACCAAAAGACACATGAAGAAATACTCGTGATTGTTAGCTTTCAGAGAAATCCAAATCAAACCTACAATAAGATATCATCTCATCCCAACAAAGTTGACTATAATCCATAAAACATAAAACAACAAATGTTGGAGAAGCTGTGGGGAGATCGGAGCTCTCCCACACTGCTGGTGGGATTGCAAAATGACACAACCTGTTTGGAAAGCAATCTGGCACTTCCTTAAAAAGCTGGAAATAGATATACCACTTGATCTAGTAATGCCACTGCTCAGAATATATCCTACAGAAACAAAGGCTGTCACACGAACAGATACATGCACACAAATGTTTATCGTAGCAATAGCAGAAAGATGGGATCAACCTAGATGCCCATCAACAGATGAATGGATAAACAAACTATCGTACATACATTCAATGGAACACTATGCAATGACAAAGAACAAGGATGATTTTAGAAAGCATCTCATAATCTGATTTCAACTGGAAGACATTATGTTGAGTGAAATCAGTCAACAGCAAAAGGACAAATATTGCATGAGACCCCTGCTGCAAGGACTTAAAAATAGACTCATGCACAAAAGAAAAGACTCTTTGATGGCTACAAGGGTGGGGAGGGAGGGAGAGGGTTAGTCATAGATTAGATAGTTGTTATAGATAGTTGTTAGTTATTTGGTTAGGTGAAAGTAGTGACAGCATGCAATAGAGTGCAGATCAGCGTAACTGGTCTACACCGTAAAATGAAACGTTTTCTAAACTCAACCCCATATCTCAAAGGATAGAGTAGCTGTGACAGGGGTCTGGGGACCATGTTATAGGGGGGCATTGAGATCAGTTGGCATAACTAGTCTTTTGCTAAGACAGTCTTCTGCAACCCATATTGGTGAGTGACATCCGGGGTCTCAAAAGCCAGAAAGCTGCAAGGCGAGGTACAACAAATGGTCTCAACCCATCTGAAACAGATAATGACTGAGAACAACAAAGACACAAGGAAAAAAGAGCCCAGGAGACAGAAGGACCCATATAAAGAGGAGATTGTACCAACATGAGACCAGAAGAACTAGATGGTGTCGGTCTACCACCAAAGGCAGCCGGGAAAAGGAGTGCAATGTAGAGTCCTTGAGGCAACACAAGATAAAGAGGTGTGCAATTCAAGGACTCTACTAACAGAACAGAATTGATGGTCCAACAGCCTATAGGGTCCCCTGGCAACATGGCCCATAGACACCCTGCTGGCCCTGACTGGAAACCAGTACTGAGGTCAACTCTTCAGACAAGAATGGATTGGACTGGGGGACACAGTGTGAACATATGGCATGTGTACTTTATGGTTTTATACATTTCTAGGAGGCTGTCCTACTGGTTTCTAGATGGGAGAGAAGATGGTGGAGAGGAGAGAACAGGCCCCCATTAAGAGGATATTAGAAATATACAGTGAAAAGAAAGAATGTGCTGTCACTGGGTGAGGAGAGCAGATGGAGCTGCTGACAGGCACACATGAAAAATTGATTTCAATTGTAGACTTTCAGTTAATCACAATAAAAATTAAACTAGGGACCGGAAGGACCGGATGGTGCCTGGCCGCCACCAGTGATAGCCACGATGGAGCTCACAAAGTTGAGTCTCACTGGCAACACAAGAATAAGAAGGGGTACATCCTGAGATCTCCACTAAAAGACCTCAATTGATTGTTCAGCGGTTTCGGGGTTCCCCTGGGAGCATGGCCCCTAGCCCTGATGCTGCCATTGCCCATAAATCATAGTGAAGGTCCACTCTTCAGACACAAATGGATTAGACTTGGTGATGCAGAGTGACCATGTATTGGATGCACTTTATGGTTCTATGCATCTCTAGGATATCATCCTGCTGACCTCTGGCTGGAGGAAGAAGAGTGGGTGGAGAGGAGGGGAAAGGAGACTGTTGGGAGGATGAGACATGTATGGAGCAGAGAGGAATAGTGTGCTGTCACCGGGCAGGGAGAGCAGTCGAAGCTGCATATAGGTGGGCATGTAAATTTATACAGGAATGTACATTTTCACTCAATCATATTAAATAATAAATAAATAAAGTTTAATTTTTGTGTTGGAAAAAAAAATCTGTGCTCTTCACAGATTTTCTCTTTCATGTGAATGGATAGCCCAGTAGATGAGGACCTTGGCTAATTTCCCACATCATACAAAGGGTACAAAAGGAAGGAAATGAAAGCTGGAATTTAATTTGGCAAGTGAGCTACTCATCTGAACCTTCCTTGTCTTGTAACAAGGAATTGCTTATCAGAGTGACAGGACGATTGAGGAACACAGCTAACAAAGAATTAGTCATCAACAAGTAGACTTGGTACATTTTGCGGACTGAAAAAATCATGGGACAGGACTGGGATCCAGTAAAATGTAACTGGAATCATTGCAATTGTTAACGATATCACTACAGTCTACTTGAGATCGTTGGGCAGTGCTGTACAAGCTATTTTTTCTTTTATTCTTTTTCTATGGTGTTTTCCCGTACAAGCTCCATCCTTTGTGGGTTATTTTTGTTGTTGTTGTCGTTTGTTTTGGTTTTGTTTTTTAAAGAAGAAAACAATTGTGGAAAGCTTTGATTCTTTCTTTCTTCATTCAGTATCCACTAAATATTTGGCCTTCCTTGACTGCTTTTAAGAAGCCTGACCACAGGCATAGACACCAAGAGGTATTCGTCTGTGAGAAACAGGGAGGCTACAAAGGAGACTTAATTATTGTTTCATTTGTATTCCTTTGTATGACGATGATTATCAGAATAAAATGAAATAATTATCTAGAAAATTAGAAGCCAAAGCCAGCCAAGTGCCATCAAGTTGGATCTGAAAATTAGAAGAGTGTCGTTAAAATTTGGGACCATCACTGAAGACTAGTGTGTGCAAAACTGTTCTTGGCACTGTCAGAGATACATAGAAGGGTAACACACAGGCCTTGCTTTCAGGAAATTCACTTGACAAATGGCTGGAAGATACAACAGAGAAGTGGAGACCAAAAACTGGACCAGCAGACACCCTCTGGGGTAGAATTTGGATTCTCTCTAAGTCTTACAGGCCAAAGGCAAAACTACTTTATAGTGAACCTTAGGAAAGTCACAGCTGATACTCATGTTTACAAAGGGAATTAATGAGGTATATGTGGAAGAACAGTGGGCCTCCAAGGTTACTGGGACTCTGCCAGCTTGAGGCTGAGTAAATTATCAAAAGTGTTCTCCAGTGAATCATGCCTTCCTATGTCCACACTACGCGGTGTGACTTTGCCACTGCTCCGGTCAAGAGGTGGAGTTTCTTTCCCTTCCCTTGAATCCGGACTGAACTAATGCCTTATTTTTACCAGTGTTGTTAAGTATTGTCAAATTGATTGCTACTCGTAGTGACCCTGTGTACAACAGAATGAAGTACTTTCTGATCCTGTACCATTCTCAAAATTTTTATTATGTTTGAGTTCATTGGTGCAGCCACTATGTCAACCCATCTCTTTAAGGGTCTTCTTTTTCACTGACTCTCTACTCTCTACCAAGCATGATGTCCTTCTCCAGGGACTGAGCACTCCTGACAACATGACCAAAGTGTGTAAGATGCAGTCTCACCATCCTTGCTTTAAGGAGAGTTATGGTTGTACTTACTATAAGACAGATTTGTTCATTCTTTTGGCCATCCATGGAACATTCAATATTCATCACAACACCAAAATTCCAAGGTGTCAGTTCTTCTACCTTTCTCATTTATTTTTCAGCTTTCATGGGCTTAACTGGATTACTTGTCTTTTTGTTGTTGAGATCTTGCAGTATCTTGTAGATTACAGAAATTAGATGCTGATTGGATTTGTCGTAGCCAATTTTTTTTTTCCAGTTTGTAGGTTGTCTTTTTACTCTCTTAGTAAAGTCTTTGGATGAGCATAATTGTTTCATTTTTAGGAGTTTCCAGTTACCTATATTCTCTTCTGGTGTTTGTTCATTTTGTAATCTGTTTATGACTTTTATTGGGCTCCCAGTGTTGCCCCTGTTTTTGCTTCCATCATCTTTATCATTTTCAATCTGAGATTTATATCCTTGATCCATTTTGAATTGGTTTGTATATATGATGGGAGATGTGAGTCTTTTTTCATGTTTTTGCAGATAGATACCCAATTACACCAATATCATTTGTTAGAGAGACCATATTTTCCCCAGTTTACGGACTTTGGGCTTTTGTCAAATATCAGCTACATATAGGTGGATATTACTGTGCCCGGATTCTCAATTCTGTTCCATTGGTCTATGTGTTTCTTGTTGTGCCAGTATCAGACTGTTTAGACTATGGTAGCAATGTAGTAGGTTCTAAGGTCAGGTAGTATGACTCTTCCCACTTTGTTCTTCCTCAATATTGTTTACTTATCTGGGGCTTCTTCCCTTTCCATATGAAGTTGGTGATTTGTTTCTCTATCTCAGTAGAAAAAACGCCATTGAAATTTGAATCAGGTTTGCATTGTATCTGTAGATCGCTTTGGGTATAATAGACGTATTTACAAGGTTGAGTTTCCCTATCCCTATGCAAGATACATTTCTCCACTTATGTAGGCCTCTTTCGATTTCCTGCAGTAGCATCTTGTAGTTTTCTTCATATACATCTTTTATGTTTCTGGTTAGATTAATTCAGAGGTATTTTATCTTCATAAGGGCTATTGTAAATGATATGAATTCAGTGATTTATTCTTTGATATTCTCATTGTTGGTGTAGAAAAATCCAAGTGATTGTTGTATGTTTGTCTTCTATCTTGATAATTTGCTGAACTCTTCTTTCAGTTCCAGGAGGTCTTCTGTGGATTCTTTAGAGTTTTCAATGAATAGGGCCACAGCATCTGTTAATAGAGATAATTTTACTACTTCACTACCAATCTGGATGCCCTTTATTTATTTTTCTAGCTCGATTGCTCTGGCTAGATCCTCCAGCACACAGTTAAATAGAAGTGGTGATAGAGGGGATCCTTGTCTGCTTCCCGTCCTCAAGAGGAATACTTTCAAAGTCTCTCCATTTTAGGTAATGTTGTCTGTTGGTTTCACATAAAGAAAAAAACAAATCCATTGCGATCGAGTGGATTCTGACTCATAGTGACCCTACAGGACAGAGTAGATCTGCTCCATATAGTCTCCAAGGAGTGCTTGGTGGATTTCAACTTTCAATCTTTTGTTAACAGCCATAGTTCTTAATCACTACACCACAGGTGTTACCTGGCTTCACATAGATGTCCCTTATTATACTGAGGATTTTTCCTTCCATTCCTATTTTGCTGATAGTTTTTAACATAAATGGGTGTTGGCCTTTGTCAAATGCATTTTCTTCACCAATTGATAAAATCAAGTGGTTCTTGTCTTTTTTATTTATGTGTTTGATTACATTGATCGTTTTTCTAATGTGAACCATCACTGCATCATTGGTATGAATCTCATTTTTTTCTGATATGTTGTTGAATTCTACTGGCTACAATTTTGTCGAAGATTTTTGCATCTAAGTTTGTAAGAGATATTGTAATTTTCTTTCTTGCTGGTGTCTTTACCTGGTTTTGGGTACCAGGGTTATACTGGTTTATAGAATGAGTTCTGGAGTATTCCATCTTTCTCTATGCTCTGAGACACCTTTTGTAACAGTGATGTTAACCATTCTCTGAAAGTTTGGTAGAATTCTCCAGTGAAGCTCTCAGGACCAGGGCTTTTTATAGATGGGAGTTTTTTAATTACCTTTTCAATCTCTTCTTTTGTTATGGGTTTATTTAGTTATTCTGCCTCTGTTTATGTTAGTTTAGGTAGGTATTTGTGTCTAAAAATTTGTGCATTTCCTCTAGGTTTTCAAATTTGTTACAATGCAATTTTTTATGGTATTCTGTTATTATCATATTTTTTTTATTTCAGTTGAGTCTATTGTGATATTGTCCATCTCGTTTCTTATTTGGGTTATTTTTTTTCTCTCCTTTTATCAGTTTGACCAATGGTTTATCAATTTTATTGATCTTTTCAAAGAAACAGCTTTTGGTCTTATTAACTCTTTCAATCATCTTTTTATTTTCTAATTCATTTAGTTCTGTTCTAATTTTTATTTTTTCCTTTCTTCTGGTACCCGAGGAGTTCTTTTGCTGCTCTTGTTCTACTTATTCCAGACGTAGAGTTAATGCTTCAGTCTGAGTTCTTTATTCTTTGTGGATACGTGCAATGGTTGAAAAGAATTTACCTCTGAAAACTGCTTTTCCTGTGTCACAAAGGTTCTGGTGGGATGTGCTTTCATTCTCATTTGCTTCTGTAAGCATTTTTATTCTGTCCTTGATTTTTTCTATAACTCAGTAGTTTTTGGCAGGGTGTTGTTCAGTTTCCACATGTTTGATTTTTTCCCCTTGATTTTTCTGCTATTGATTTAGACTTATATGGCTTTATGGTCTGAAAAGATACTTTGCAATATTTCGTGGCTTTTATTATTTTTTAAGACTGACTTTACAGCCTGATATGTGGTCTATTCTGGAGAATGTTCCATGTGCGATGGAAAAGAAAGTATGCTTGTCTGCTGTTGGGTGGAATGTTTTTTATGTGTCTGTGAGGTCAAGACGGTTGATAGTAGCATAGATCTGTTGTGTCTTTATTGACCTTCTTTCTAGATGTTCTGTCCATCACCTAAAGTAAAGTATCTTACTTTACTAAAGCAAAGTAAAACACTTTGATTGTGGAGCTATTTCACGTTTCAGGGTAGATGTACCCTAATGTTGGATGCATAAGTATTTAATATGGTTATGTCCTATTGATGTCCTGGCACTTAATCAGGGTTTAATCATACATAGTGTCCTTCCTTGTCCACTGTTGTGGATTTTGCTTTAAAACCTATTGTATTTGAAATTAATATTGCCACTCCTGCTCTTTCTTTAATGTTTTTTGCTTGGTATGTATTTTTCCATCCTTTGAGTTTCAGTTTGTTTGTATCTTTAAGTCTAAGGTGTGCCTCTTCTAGGCAGTATATGAAGTCTGACAGTTAAATTTGCAAACTTATCCTAGAAAAAGTGCTACATACCTAACTGCTGAATATTACTACCGTCACCTTTGAAGTACTCCTCTTGGGAAGCTGTGCACCAATACCAGCACCTTGTCCACCCTTGAAAGCAGTTTTCAAACTCTTTTTCTGGAATGACATCAGAGCTGTTGTTGTATTGCCCTTGGTGTCCTAAATGTCAAATATTTCCTTTATCGTTGGGTAAAAAAAAAAGTTATTGGAGGCCAGATCAAGTGAATAGGGAGGGTGTTCCAAGACAGTTGTTTACTTGCTAAAAACTCATTCACAGACAACTATACAATTAAGTTCATGAACTTGACACCATACCACTGTGCACAATGGGCATTCCAGAGAGCAGTTAACCTATTTACATTCAGCGTAGGTAGGCATGAATTAATGCTGCCATTTTCATGTCTTTTTTGTGTGTGTTATTGACAGTTTCTTTATTCCACTTAATTTTCTGTGCTGTATTTTTCTTTATGGGTTTTCTTTCCATCTTTTTCATTGTTAGTTTTATACTTGCTTAGACTTCTTGGTTTTGTTTCATATTTTAATGTATAGGATTGCTAATTTCCTTTGTTGTTATCTTAATATTTGCCCCTATTATTCTAAATTTAAACCAGTCTTTAATCTGTTTGTATTGCCTTGACTTCCTGTCCATATGAAAGATCTATGACTGTTATTCAGTCCCTCTTTTTGATACAGTGTTGCCATGTTTTACATAGTGACATCTCTGTTTCTGTATTTTTAGTGTTTTAGCTTTGATTTATTTTTGTTGTTTCCTTGTCTGTGTTGATAAGTGGATGTGCTGTTCTTCATTGCAGCCTTAAGTTTTTGTCTGATGTTATTGATTTTCTAATGGAAGAACTTCCTTCAGTATTTCTTGTAATTACAGTTTTTGCAAATTCTCTGAATTTCTGCTTATCTGGGAATGTCCTAATTTCACCATCATTTTTGAGAGACAATTTTTCAGGATATATAATCCTTGCCTGGCACTTTTTTTCCTTTAAGGCTTTGTATATGTCATCCCGTTGCCTTCTTGCCTGCATGGTTTCTGCTGAGTAGCCCAAGCTTACTTAGTCTTACTGACTCTCCTCTGTAGATTATTTCTCATTTAACCCTAGCTGAATTTAAAAGCATCTCCTTATATTTAGTTTTGGTAAGTTTGGTTAACATATGTCTTGGTACCTTTCTTTTGGGATCTATCTTGTGTTGAGTTTGATGAGAATTGTGATAGATATCTTCTCATCTTTCATGGTATCAGGGAAACTTTCTGTCAATAAACTTTCAACAATTCTATCTGTATTTTCTGTTACCACTCCCCACCCACCCCCCATTCTGGTACTCTAATCATCTGTAGATTGTACTTCTTGATAGAGTCCCACGTAACTCTCACTGCTTCTTCAATTTTTTTAGTTCTTTTATCTGATTTTTCCTCAAATACGTTGGTGTCAGTTGCTTTATCTTCAGTATCACTAATTCTGCATTTCATTGCCTCATTTCTGTTCCTTTGACCTTCTACTGAACTAATTCTGTAATTTTATTGTTAACCTGCTGAATTTCAGATCATTGTTGCTCAAGTATACCTTGCAATCTGTTTAATTTTTCATTACAATCAGGTGCACTTTGCCTGATCTCTGTCCCAATCTCTTGAAGAGCTCTAAGTAGTAATCTTTTGGATACTACTTTGAATAATTCCAGGAAGTCCTCTTTGTCTGGAAATTTTTTTTATTCTTTGTTTTGGAAGTTTTGTTAAGCCAAAGTTGTCTGTTGCTTCTTCTTGACTGTTGTCTCTCAGCCATTAGAAAGTTGTAATTTGTTTATGTTTGTTTATTGTATTCTAAGTTGTATGCTTTTTAAATGTCCAAATAAGCTGATCATGTGAGCTAGTTTGACTACTGGAACCTTAGAATTCTAATGTCTTGTCACCAAGCAGTTAGAGCTTTTACTAGGCATGCAGGTCCAGGTATCACTTTATTACTCTTGTATGTATTCAGCTCAGGAGCCCAGGTAGTTGGCCACCAAGTGTGTGATGCCTTCTGTTTCCCAGATGTGGTCAATTTGATTCTTGTGTATTCCATCTGGCACATGTACCATTGCTGTTCATGTTGCTGAAAAAAAGCATTTTCAACAAAGAAGTCACTGGTCTTGCAAAATTCTGTCATGTCATCTCCATCATTGTTTATATTACCAAGGCCATACTTTCCAACTACGAGTCCTTCTTGTTTGTTTCCAACTTTCACATTCTCATCAGTAATTGTCAATGCAACTTCAGTTGCATGTTGGATCAATTTTAGATCACAGAAGTTGGTAAAAAATCTTCAGTTTCTTCATCTGTTGCTTTAGTGGTAGGTATGTAAATTTGAATAATAGCTATATTAATTTGTCCTCCTTGTAGGCTTATAGTTAATATCCTATCACCAACAGAATTGTACTTCAGGATAGATCTTGAGATGATCCTTCTGCCCACGAACATGACACCATTCCTCTTCAATCTGTCATTCTTGTCTGATTCAGTATCAGTCTATTTTAGCTCAGTAACACCTAGGATATCACTTTCTGTGTGTTCCATTTCATTCTTGATGACTTTCAATTTTCCTGGATTCATACATTGTACATTCCCCATTCCAATTATCAGTGGATATTTATAGATATTTCTTCTCATTTTGAGTGATGCCATATCAGGAAATGAAGATCTCAAGAGCTTGACTGCAACCATATCATTAAGGTCAACTCTACTTTGGGGAAGCACCTCTTCCCCAGTTGTGTTTTGAGTGCCTTCCAACCCAAAGGGCTCATCTTTGGTACTGTATCAGACCATGTTCCACTGATACTCATAAGGTTTTCACCAGCCAAGTTTTTCAGAAGCTGACTGTCAGGTCTGTCTTCCTAATTTGTCTTAGTCTGGAAGCTCCACTGAAATATGTCCACCTGGAGAGACACTGCTGTTGTTTGAAATAGCAGTGGCAAAGCTTCCAATATCAGAGTATTACACAAACTGACAGACAGTGAGTTTTAACCAATAAAATAATCAAATTTACAGTCCATGAGTGGGGTATGTTCAGCATAATCAGTACCTGCTTTCATCTTCCTGAATCAAGCAAAAAACATTTGCTCAGCCCTTTAATACCTTAAGAAAACCCTGATGCTACAGCTGCTAACCATAAGGTTGGAAGTTCAGTTAAGTTTGCGAATTTATCCTAGAAAAAGTGCTACATACTTCATTCCTGAATATCACTATGGTCACCCTTGAAATACTCCCCTTTGGAAGCTATGAACACATGCCAGCACCTGGCCCATGCTTCAAAGCCATTTTGGAACTCTTTTTCTGGAATGGACATCACAGCTGTCATCATATTATGCTTGATGTCCTGAATGTCATCCAAATGTTTTCCTTTCAATATTTCCTTTATCTTCAGGTAAAGAAAAAAGTCACTGGGAGCCAGATCAGGTGAGCAGGGAAGATGTTCCAATACTGTTATTTGTTTATTGGCTAAAAACTCCTTCACAGACAACTATAAAATTAAGTTTG
Source organism: Heterohyrax brucei (assembly GCA_028571685.1). NCBI lineage: Eukaryota > Metazoa > Chordata > Mammalia > Hyracoidea > Procaviidae > Heterohyrax > Heterohyrax brucei. Next base: position 66,313,788 of record CM053166.1, read on the forward strand.
CAAAGTTGTCACCATGTACAATGGCCATTCCAGAAAGAGTTCCAAAATTGCTTTGAAGGGTAGACTAGGCACTGGCATCAGTGCATAGCTTCCCAAGGAGAGTGCTTCAAAGGTGACCATAGTGATATTTAGCAATGAAGTATGTAACACTCAGACCAATTAAGTTTGCATACTTAGTTGTTGGAACTCGTATACAGGCATATCAGTTTTGAGACATTGCTTATCGAGATTTTTTAAGTTTGTTTTGCGAAGCCAGACACATATCGTGGCTTATTAGCTAAGACTCAGTAACCTGATCTGTAAAATGTGGGTTATGGTGTCTATCTGTGAATTGTTGCCATCCCCTATGAATTGATAGCAAACATAGAACTTTGAGGAGGTTGTATTATTTATTTATTTTTAATCGTGTTTAGGGGAAAGCTTATAGCTCAAGTTAAATTTCTCATACAAAAATCTATACACATATTATTTTGTGACATTAAATGCAATCCCCGCAATGTGACAGCATACTCCTCTTTTCCACTGCAGGTTCCCTGTGTCCATTTGACCAATTCCTCTGTTTTCTTGCCTTCTCGTCCTGCTTTTGCATGAGACATGCCCATTTGATTTCATGTATCTGATTGAACTACATATCTGACTGAAGCACATTCTTCATGTGTACTTTTTTGGTTTTATAGTCCCATCTAATCTTTGTCTGAAGAGTGGGTTTGGGGGGAGGGTTACAGTTCTGGATTCATTGTGTATTTTTTAAAAGGTGACTATATAACATGCTGGAAACCCTGGTGGCATACTGGTTAAGTGCTATGTCTGCTAACCAAAAGTTCAGCAGTTCAGATCTGCCAGGCACTTTTTGGAAACTCTATGGAGCAGTTCTAATTTGACCTGTAGGATCACTGTGAGTCACAATCAACTTGATGGCAGTGGCTTTGATTTGGTTTGGGTATATAACATGCTGTACATTTAATTTTCTGTTTTTTTTTTTTTTTTTAACTTTCCTCTCAGCTATGAAGTCATTTTAGAAGTGAGACTTTAAAACAAAGAAACCACAAAAGTGGATCCTTTAACACTGGAAAAAAGACTGCAAAGACTTTAAATATATCTTGAGCACGGCCAATGCAAAACAGGAGTCAGATCAATTGTGGATTGTTTAAACCTTACATCTTCCATCAAGTGGCACCAGAATTTACATTTTAAAACTAATGTTTTCCTTTAATTAACAGCTTTTTCTTAAAATGGCAAACATCTTTGAAACATCAATCAATTGTGATATATATCTGTTTTAGTCAGCCAGGGCAGCTCTAACAGAATGCCACAGAGTGGATGGCTTTAACAAAGGAAGGTTTATTCTTACACAGTCCAGTAGGCTCCAAGTCCATATTCAGGGTGTTCACTCCAGGGGAAGGCTTTCCCCTTGTCAGCTCTGGAGGAAAGTCCAGTATTGCATCAGTCTTTGTCCAGGAAGCATCTTGGCACAGGAACCTCAGGTCTGAAGGAGTACTCTTCTCTCAGTGCTGCTTTCTTGATGGTACAAGGTTCCCAGTTCTCTGTCTGCTTCCCCTTCCTTTTATCTCTTGCAAGATGAAAGGATTAAGGGTGCAGGCAAGCCATACTCCAGGGAAACTCCCTTTACAGTGGAACAGGGAGGTGACCTTATAAAGGGATTTACAGTCCCACCCTAATCCTTTAACATACAGCATAGGAAAAAACACAAAATGGAGGGCAGTCACAAGATACTGGGAATCATGGCCCAGCCACATGGCTACACATATTTTTGGGGGGACATAGTTCAATCCATGACAATATCTATTTTACTGTTAATGCTTTTCAACTTAATGCTTGGTCTTGGACCTAATTAAAGTGTAAATACCAATCAACCTTGCACCATGAGTAGGTTCAGCTGTTGAAAAGGGGAAAAAAAGTACATTTCTGTAAGAAATCACATATAAGCTCAAATGGCAAATAGTAACTTTGACAAGGGGCCATGTAAGCCTCTTAAGGTGAGGTTACAAAAATCCTTCTTATACTGCCAGGCCCAGGAAATACAGTTTGTTCCAGAATGTTACCTTGAAATTTGAGTCTGCGTTTATATTGGAAAAAATGTCTGCAAAACATTTGGGGGTGTTTTCTTATATTTCTGAACCAGAGCCATAAAGCATATAATACTATTTGCTAAAGAAATAGTTGCATTAGCTTAATAATGACAGTCATGTAGAAAGGAACAAAATGAGAATGAACTTGACTTCTTCCTTAATATAAAAGCACAGAACTAGATCAAATTCCTAGTATCTGAGCTGAGAGTTAAAATGAGAAAACTCCATTTTACCAAAAGGACTAAATATTTCAAGAACTCATAACACAGTATATTATTTAACTTTAACTCAACTGTTGAATATATATGGTGCTTAAATTTGCCAAAGGAAATTTTAAGGAAAGGAATAAAATTGTGGACATGTGAGTTCAGCCTTCCTGGGCTCATGGGCAAAATACTCTTTGGTGGTTGCTTCCATAACAGCTCTTACTCAGAATTTCTGTGGGGACAAAGTTTTCCAGATTTATCCCCGCTTTTGAAAATAGATGCTAAAAAATTGTTCTTTGAAAATAAACTTGTACCAAACATTGTAATTCCTTGCAGCACTCACCGTGGCACTGTACGATGATATTCATAACCTTATGAGACTTTCTGAAGCTTCTATAACTAAACCAATCCATACTGAACAGAGTGCCACTGTACTCTATTTCGTAAAGCCAAAACATATTACTGAGAGACGACTGTTGGTGTGAAAAACCAGAGGACAAACTTTAAAATTGCAAGTCTGTGTCACTTACATGGAGCAATGACTGCTTAGAACTAAAACAAACAAATAAATAATGTAAAAAATAGTATTAATGTTTCCAAAAGTAGTAAATGGTCATTATAATAAGACTTATTTGGACATAAACATTGCTATATTCCATCAACACTGAAGCCAAACATTGAGGAGACTGTTTTTACATTCGATGCTAGATGATCCTTTGAGCAAACATAGGATCAAAAGCATCCCAGAAAAAAAGGGTATCCAGTTGAAAACTGTGAGCATACTACAGGGAAATAGGATACCAAGAAGACGGATGCAGAAAATGTCCAGGGATACCTGAGCACTCACTCTGTTTTATTCTTTAAGTAAGTAGGGGTCTTGCTGATGCTAAGTTTAGATCAAGAATCACTCATTTACCTGCCAACTTGTCTCTAATGTTTTAAGATTATATTTATATATTTCCTTTTTAAAGCATATATTATTTGTCTGGAAACACTGGTGGCTTAGTAGTTAAGTGCTACAGCTGCTAACCAAAAGGTCAACAGTTCAAACCTGCTAAACACTCCTTGGAAACTCTGGAATAGTTCTATTCTGCCCTATGGAGTCACTACTATTGGGGAGAGAATGGCCTGAAACAGAAGCAGTGACACACCACTCTGAGGGCCCAGTTTGTGGTTAGGCAGGAATATGCCTGGCTTCCACAAAAGAAGAAGAGACTGTCTGCTAAGAGAAATATGCTGACATATAGAGAAAAGGTGGAGGAAATCACAGGACCCCTGTCTGATGGATAGTTCATTGTTCCAAACCGAAAAGGTGGTAGTAAGACTTCACCCTAAAAGGGGCTTATTTTGGAAGATTGTTGAGAACAGGGGAGGGTATTAATCTGGGAAAAAGGCTTGGTCTGCAGCAATACACACTCCAGAGGATGCACCTTGGAACTGGGGTGGTCCTGAGAAATGCACTGGTTGAAGAAACTTGTCATTGGCTGTGGGAGAAAAAGAACAGTCCACCCTTCGATTTTGGGTCCTGTAGGGGAGGTTATATTTTGATAGTATTACTGCAGAGTCTGGGATCTAGGTGTCCTAGGTTTGGGACTTTATCTGTTCATTGTATGTAGAAGAGAACTAAAAAGGTTAAGCCCGGGGCTATTGGTATTGAGATTTGGGTGAGGGTCTGGGGGAGGGGTTATAGGCACCCCAGGAAGATTTGGAGCAGCAGTGCAGCTTGACCAGCCAAGGCAGTTGGGTAATTTCCTATGAGTGTGTCTGCTCTGTCAAGAAAGGCAGACCCTTTCTGTTTACTGTATTGCAAGTGGTCAGTGGTCTGTGTCCATGTCTCCCTAGGGGCTCGAAGTGCAGTGTAAGCACTTGGGGAGAGGGACAAACAGATTCAGCACCTCTTATATTTATAGGAGTGGTTTAGGAGAGAACGTTGGGTTAAGGCCGTTAAGTAGGTAGGTGGGATATGAGTGGAGGCTTTGGTAAAGAGGGAGCTGGTTATGAAGAGGCAGGTGATTATAAGGAGGTAAGGGAATCTGTTTCTAACCACTGGGAAATTTCCTGTCATGAATAATCAATGAATTCCCCCTGTAAATACTGTTAGGCTGAAACCCAAGGCCCCTCCCCCAACCATTCGCAGAGCAGCCCCAGTCAAAATGTTTCATCCGCCAGCTATCCTGGAAATTCCATTCAAATGAGATTGGCTGCCCGGGGCTGACTAGCTGTGACTTCTTTCCCATAGGCTCAACTCCACTGAAATAATACCCCCTTATGTTAATTAAGCAACTCTAATCTTCCACAACCCCATAGGCTACTTGCCACGGGCACCGTTCTCATCATCACCTGCGTTGTTTCAGTGCTGTCCTCAACAAGGTCCGCTGGCACCCCTTTATAAACCCCCAACCCCCAAGCCAGCACACGGTTCTACAGACTCCCATCCAAGAACTCTGTAAAGCCGCCCGGGACACAAATAAACTCTTCCTTTACTTTCTCCTCCTCTCTCTGGTTTTTCCTCTACATAATTTCGATTAAATGAAACCCACTGCATCCAAAAATCTCTAACAAATACCAGTCTCAGACAAGAGAAAATAAAGTTTCAGGAGTTTCCATTGGGTTGGGTGGAAGCAAGTTTAAGATTAGGTCACAGAATGTTCCCAGAGATGGCGTAGGAGGGAAGGTATGGAGCTTGTCTTGTGGGTTAGGAGTCCCTCTAGGGTTTAGAGGGGTATAGAAGTAGATGTGCTGAGAGTCGAACACTTTCATCCAGGTTGGATGCATATAGCATGAAGATTGCCTGAAGTTTGCTAAGAAGCTCTCTGCCTAATAAGGGGGGGGTGGGCCCGGCATTTGGGAGTTACCAGAAAGGTGTAGGAAAAAGTTAAATGATCTAATTGATAGGTTAAAGAAGGAGTTTTAGGTGGATTTGATAGGATTCCATCTACACCAACAATTAAAAGTGGAGGACGGGAGAAGCTTCCCTGAAAATTCAGGCAACACCTAGTGGCCCCCTTATCTAATAGAAAGGAGATTTTCTTACCGGCAACCTGAAGACAAACCCAAGGCTCCATCAGTGAGATGTTGATGGTGGAGGGCCTTAGTGCCCAGGCCTCCTCAATCCTCTGTGGCCAGTCCAAGGAGATCTGGCAGTGTAAACACTGGCTCAGTCACCATCTTTGAAGGAGTGGCCTCGGACCCAGCAATCCAAGGACATTCATCCTTCCAGTGACCTTGTACACCACAGACAAGGCATGGCTTGAGTGGAACTCAAGGGTTTGGGTAGGAGTGGGCTCAGTGGCCTTCTATCCTGCATTTGAAACAAGGGCCTAGAATCTGTGAGGAGGAGTTTGTGTAGGTTACCTGGCAGTCTCCATTTTTTTCCTTGAAGAGCTGAAGCCAGCATTTGGTATTTTGCCTTTTTTTCCCAGAAAGCCATCTCCGCTGGTTATTAAAGACCCTAAAGGCCAGTTTTAAAAGATCCCCCTGGGGAGTCTGTGGACCATCCTTAAGCTTTTGGAGTTTTTTACGGATGTCTGACGTGGGTTGGGAAATAAAGTGGGTATTCAAGTAGAGTTATCTCGTCTCAGAGGTGGGATCTAGATTGGTATATTTGATTTAAGTTTCTGTGAGTCTGTTTAGGAAAGCGGCAGGATTTTTATCTGCCTTCTGGGTGATTTCCTTCCACTTAGGGTCCATGGAGGGCGCTGCTCTCACCCGGGCAGGTGGGCGGGTTAGGGTTTTGGGTATGAAGTGAGTGAATCAGCAAGGGCCGCAGCTACAGACCAGATAAAGGTCCTGAAATGTGAGGTTGTAAGACGGTTGGCTTCTGGAATTCTTCGCAAAATGAGAGAGGTCAGATGAAAAGGACCCGAGCTTATTTTCAATTTGGTATAGGTCGGACAGATTAAAGGGAACGTGTACCCAGATGATGTCTTCAGCTCCTGCTACCTCTCAGACGGATAAAATGGGTTTGGGGGGATTGTCCCCAGGCCCAGGGTGTGGAGGTGAAAGAGAGTCAGTGGAGGGGTCAGAGGAGCCCCTCAAGCGGGTGGTAGGTCGTGCAATGTGCAAAGGGGGAGCGAGGGTTGGCATACAAGGAGAAAGCAGAGTTTCAGAACAGGAGAGAGAGTCTGCCAGAGCTGAAGAGGGAGGGGAAGTATAAGGAAGGGGCGAAGCATGGTCAGAAGGACTGAAATCAGGTCAGGAAATGGTGACTTAGAAGGCTGGGTTTTTTTGTAAAGGAGGAGAATTTGACCAGTGGTACAAGTTTGGCAAAGAGAGGGAGGATTACAAAGGAAAAAGAAGGCTTAGATATAAGGGACCGCGGACCACTTGCCGTTGAGGGTTATGAAGTTGTCTGAATCACAGAAAATGTTCAAGTCAAAGCTATCATTTTCAGGCCATTGGACCTCGTTATTCATTTTGTATTGTGGCCAGGCGGCATTGCAAAAAACAAAAATTGTTTAGACTGTATTTGGTCCCAGAGTCCCAGGGTGCCTAGTTTTTTTTTTTTAGGAGGTGTCCACAGGGCGTGTTCTTGGGGGGCATAGGCTGGCTAGTCTCTATAGCATAGAGAGTGAGTAGGAGGAAGAGAGAGGGGGAAGATTAGTCCTCCCAGGGAGAGACAGGCGTCCCTGCTTCTCCCTCAGTACAGGGTTCTGATCCCAACTCAGGGTCCAGGCATCTGCACAGAGCGAAGACGGGTGACAAGGAACCAGTGTTCCGGTACTCCAAGGGAAGCCTCGACCTGGAGCTGGGATTTGTGGAGACAAGAGAAGATGGCAGTGCTTCCCAGAGAGGGAAGTCTCATCCTCTGATTCATCAGTTTTAGAGGTCTGTCAGTGTGCAGTTGTTCTTCGAAGTGCCACCGTCCCTAAGACCCTCGAGCTGGGTTTCAACACCAAAACGTTGGGGAGCGAGTGGCAGAGACACACCAGTCCAAGGGTTTGCTCAGACCCCACTCTCTTTTTCTTTGAATAAACTTCACTGGACCCTTGGACTGGTATGATTCTGCCTCTGTTTCGGGCCACTCTCTCCCCAACAACAGTGAGTCAGAATCCACTCCACAGCAGTGGGTTTGGTTTGGGGGGTTTATTATTTGTCTAAATTCTTAATGATACTGTGGCGTAATAATAAAACAAAGATGTAAAGAAAAGAAAATCAGCTCATATCCCCAAACTGAAAACAACTTTGCTTGTTCAGTGTCACCAGCAGCTTAAAAGGTAAGCTGGTAGATGGGAGTAGGAGAACAAGGGTGGCTTCACCAAGACTTGCTGTACTGGCCTCATGTTCTGTTTGGCCACCTTGCTTTCAAACAAGATTCCATGTTCTTGCCTTAATGAACTAGGAGTTCAATCAGTGTTTATGTATATGTGTGTACAAGTATACATCTGTGCACATCCTCATGCACACTGTTTCTTCCTGCAGTCGCACTGAAATCTATCTCTCAGAAACTTCTATGTGTGTCATGGATTGAAATGTGTCCCCACTAAAAATGTGTGTAGCAATTTGACTAGGCCTCGGTTTCTGGTATTGCCTGATATTCCTCTGTGCTACAAATCCTGCTCCATGATGTTAATTAGGGAGGATGGGTGGCAGTTGTTTGGTGCAGCAGGACTCAAAGTGTAAGATTGTATTGTGCCAAGAGGCAATTTCTTGGGCTATAAAGGGAAGTGAGGAAAGCAGAGAACTGAGGATCTCATACCACCAAGAAGCAGCCCTGGGAGCAGAGTACATACTTTGGAAAGGAACCAGGGTCCCTGTGCCTTAGAAGCTCCTAGTCCAGGGTAAGATTGATGACAAGGACTTTCCTCCAGAGCCAACAGAGAAACCCTACCCCTGAAGCTGATGTCCTCAATTTGGACTTGTAACCTACTGGACTGTGACATTGTAAAATTTCTCTTTAAAGCTATTCACTGTTGATATTTCTGTTATAGCAACACTAGATGACTAAAACAAGTGACATTTAACATTTGAACACATGGATAAAAAGAAGGAGGAAATGAATGGTGGGAGCAACGAGAGGAAATAAATGTGCCAGAAAAGCATATGGATATCACAAAGAATTTAAAAGGAGGGCATTGTTTGGTTAAAGATGACCAGTTCGGCACACACATTTGTATCTGCCATAGAGCCACAACAAAGAGAAAATTTAAAAGAAAACAGCAATAAAATTATGGTAGCTGGAAAACAGATAGATAAATGGTAACTGACTTAAGAGATCCAACTCAGCTGAATTCCAAACCAACAGCAGGCGAGTCAAGAAAACAACCTAGTTTTCACTTAAGAACTTCTTAAAGGCTCTCGAACTGGTGATACCTGTAGAAATGGGGGCTAAGGCAAGACTAACAAGAGGAAGCTTAGTTGAAAATCTGTAAAAAGAAGCTAGGTCTGAGGTCCTTCCTCTACTCCTAGTAGCCAATAGCACAATCCTATCTTCTCTGAGCAGAAGACTGAAGGTTATTCATTGCAGTGAGTGAGAAAGACGGTGAGTTTGTGGACTAGGGGACACCAGGCACAGCTGATAATAAAATACTAAAATGAAAATGGGGATATAAGGGAAAATTAAGTACTAAATGTGAAGACAGACAGCTTTCTTTTCTCAGTCAGCTTCCCAAATTCTGGGAAGAAATTACAAGGGTCCTCATTGGAGAATCTGACCAGTTCAAAAAGGAAAACACACACACACACATACACACAAAATGGGATTTCTTTTGGCGGGTGCTTTAAGGAAGATAAATTTATTTTCTCACAGTTCTAGACGCTTGAAGTCCAAATTGGGCCATGGCTCTGGGAAGAGAGCCTTCTTCTTTTTATCTGTTTCAGCTTCTAGTAGATAGCAACTCTTGGCATTTCTGGGCATCAGCTGTGTGTGTGTCTGTCCTTATACGGTACCTTCCCCCGGTGTATCTCTACTCAAAAATCTGGTATTTCTTAACAAGATGCACCTATAGTACTTCTCACAGCTGAAAATCCCTACTCCTGCGCACAAAACTGCAAGATGTATGGAGATAGTCAATAGTCACCAGATATGAGAAACATCGCATGAAAGAAAGTGAACAAAACAACTAAATATTAAAAAGCAGGATGTCAACTTTGCAGAGATAAGAAAACATTTTTTTTTTTTAAGTTTATATACTTGGAGAAATAACATGCTACATCCATGAAACAACTGGTAGGAGAAAATAACATTCAGAATACACAAAGAGTGAAGAGCTGCTGGAAATGAAACAAAAATGCAATAGAAGGTTTGGAAGATAAGGTTAAGAAAATCTCTCAGGAAGTAGAGCCAAAAATATGAAACTGAAAATAGGAGAGAAAAGGTAAGTGAAGGACTGATTTGGAAGATTCAAGTATGACTAACAGAAGTTTCAAAAACTAACCAACACATTCTCTCTCTGACACACATGACACCAAGATGATTTGGAGTTGAAAATTGTTTACTAAAACATTGAATTTGATCCTTCTAAAACGCTGTGGTGTTAAGGTTAATGGCCCTAATACAATATTAATGAAATTCAAAATCCTGGTTTCTGTTGTATTCTAAATTATAAATGTAAATTATTTTAAGTTTAGTATTAAGTACATTTTGTTGAATCTTCAGGCTTTGAAAACTGATGACTGATGTGGGGTGCAAAGCAATTTTTATATACTGTTCAAGACCACAATAGCGACCAACACTGTAGATGAATCACATTTTACAGTTCCTATTAACAGGTGATGGTTATCAATTAATATTTTCACTGTCAAATCACATTCTAAGTGATTGGACAGTAACTGGTCACAAAACACAATGAATTATTTTAGGATTCAGGCAAATTTCATGTAGGACCTTTCATTCTAATTGTTATGTATGGTCTCAGTTACCTAAATACATTTGCATGAAAATCTGAAGTTGCACGTTAACAATTTATTCACCATCAAGTAAAAAGGTAAAATTACAGGAGACAAAAATATATTTCATCTGACAAAAATAACTCTAACCTCAATTTGTACAATATGTTTATGACAGAGGTTACAATGTTAAAATGTGTGTCCTTCAGAATGTTTCAGAAGACAGAATCAAAGAAATGTAAATTCAGATCACCATCATCACACATGGACTACTTATAAAACTGTACTGCTTTACGTACTATGATGGATGACCTTTTGTAACTCTTACTAAAAAAAATAATGTTGTCAGTTATCTACAAAACTCTTAGGACAAGTTCTAAGATAGAAAAAAATGACAGCAAACAAATATTTTTCAATTTAAGTATGTGTCATGGATTAAATTATGGCCCCCCAAAAATGTGTGTAGCAATTGGGCTGGGCCATGATTCCCACTATTGTGTGGCTGTCCTCCATTTTGTGATTTTCCTACATTGTAAATCCTAATCTCTACCTGTGGTTAATATGGCATGGTTGGTTTATGTTAAAGAGGATTAGGGTGGGGCTGCAACATCCTTACTAAAGTCACCTCCTTGATCCAAAGACAAACAAGTTTCCCTGGGATGTGCCTTACTGTTGCTGTTAGGTGCCATAGAGTGAGCTCCGACTCATAGCGACCCTATGCACAACAGAACAAAACAATGCCTGGTCCTGTACTGTATCCACAATCATTTTTATGTTTAAGCCAATAGTTGCAGGCACTGTGTCAATCCATTTTGTTGAAGGTCCTCCTCTTTTTTGCTGACCCTCTAGTTTACCAAGCATGATGTTGTTCTCCATAGATTGATCCCTCCTGACAACATGTCCAAAATATATAGGACATAGTTTCTCCATCTTTGTTTTTAAGGAACACTCTGGTTGTACTTCTTTCAGAACAGATCTGTTGTTCTTTTGGCAGTCCATGATATGTTCAGTGTTCTTCTCCAGTACCACAATCCAAAGACATCAATTCTTCTTTGGTCTCTTTTATTCATCATCCAGCTTTTGCACGCAGATGAGGCAACACCATGGGTTGGGTGAGGCAAACCTTGGTCTTCAAAGTGACATCTTTGCTTTTCAATACGTTAAAGACGTTTTTTGCAGTAGATTTGCTCAGTGAAGTTTCACTTTTGATTTCGTGACTGCTGCCTTGAATATGAATTGAAGTAAAATGAAATCCTTAACAACTTCAGTCGTTTCTCCATTTATCATGATATTGCTTATTAGTCCAGTTGTGAGGATTTCTGTTTTCTTGAAGTTGAGGTGCAACCCACACTGAAGTCTGTGCTCTTCGATCTTCATCAGTGTTTTAAGCCCTCTTCACTTTTAGCAAGCAAGGTTGTGTCATCTGCATAAAGCAAGTTGTTAATGAGTCTTCCTCCAATCCTGATACCTCATTCTTCTTCATGTAGTTCAGCTTCTTGGATTATTTGCTCCGCATACAGACTGAACAGGTATGGTGAAAGTATACAGTACCGATACACACTTTTCCTGACTTTAAACCATTCAGTGTTCCTTTGTTCTGTTCGAACAACTGCCTCTTGATCCATGTACAGATTCTTCATGAGCACAATTAAGTGTTGCGGAACTCCCATTCTCCACAATGTTATCCATCGTTTGTTATAATCCACACAGTCGAGTGTCTTCGCATAGTCAATGAAACACAGGTAAACATGTTTCTGGTATTCCTCGCTTTCAGTCAAGATTCATCTGACATCAACAGTGATATCCCTGGTTCCATGTCCTGACTCCAGCTTTAATTTCTGGCAGTTCCCTGTCAATATACTGATACAGCTGCTATTGAAAGATCTAGAGCAAAATTTTACTTGTATGTGATATTAATGACATTGTTCGACAATTTCCACATTTGGTTGTATCACCTTTCTAGGGAATAGGCACAAATGTGGATCTCTTCCAGTTGTTTGGCCAGGTATCTGGCTTCCAAATTTCCTGGCATAGGCGAGTGAGCACTTTCAGCACTGCATCTGTTTGTTGAAACACCTCACTTGATATTTCATCAATTCTTGGAGACTTGTTTTTCACCAGTGCCTTCAGTGCAGGTTCGACTTCTTCCTTCAGTGCCATCAGTTCCTGATCATATGCTACCTCTTGAAATGGTTGAATGTTAACAAATCCTTTTTGGTATAATGACTCTGTGTATTCCTTCCATCTTCTTTTGATGTGTCCTAAGTCATTTAATAAATTCATTTTCCATGTAGAATCCTTCACTACTGCAACTGAAGGCTCGAATTTTCTCTTCAGTTATTTCAGCTTAAGAAATGCAGAACATGTTCTTCCCTTTTGGTTTTCTATCTCCAGCTCTTTGCACATGTCATTGTAATACTTTACTTTGTTTTCTGGAGTGACCCTTTGAAACCTTCTGTTCAGCTCTTTTGTTTCATTGTTTCTTCCATTCACTTTACCTGCTCTACATTCAAGAGCAAGTTTCAGAGACTCTTCTGACATACAATTTGATTTTTCTTCCCTTCCTGTCTTTTTAATGACCTCTTAGTTTCTTCATGTGTGATACATTTGATGTCATTCCAAAACTTCTCTGGTCTTCAATCATTAATGTTCAGTGCATCAAATCTGTTCTTGAGATGGTCTCTGGACTCAGGTGGGATATGCTCAAGATCATACTTCGGCTCTGGTGGATTCATTCTAATAATCTTCAGTTTCAATCTGAACTTACATATAAGCAATTGATGGCTTGCTCTGCAGACAGCACCTGGTCTTGTTCTAACTAATGATATTGAGGTTTTCTGTCGTCTCTTTCCACACATGTAGTCGATTTGATTCTTGTGTATTCCCTCTGGTGAGGTCCATGTGTATAGTGGCTGTTTATCTTGGTGAAAAAGGTGTTTGCAATGAAGAAGCCAGTGGTCTTACAAAAGTCTATCATGCTATCTCTGGCATCATTTCTATTACCAAGGTCATATTTTCGAACTACTTGTGATTCCAATTTGATTCCAACTTTTGCATTCCAATCACCGGTAATTATCTGTACCTACTGATTGCATGTTCAGCCACTTTTGGACTACAGAAGCTGGTAAAAACCTTCAGTTTCTTCATCTTTGACCTTAGTGGTTGGTGCACAAATTTGAATGATAGCTGTATTAACTGGCCTTTGTTGTAGGCATATGGATATTATACTATCACTAACAGCATTGTTCTTCCATATATTTTTGTTGTTGTTTTTCTTAATTTTATTTTCATTGTGATTAAGTGAAAGTTTACAATCCAAGTCAATTTGCCACATAAAACCCTAAACATATGCCTCCATGCTAGTCTATCTACTCTCTTCACCCTGTGACAGCACGCTCCTCCTTTCCACCCTGTACTTCTGATATCCACTCAACCAACACTTGTTCCCTCCTCTGCATCCTCCCATCTCCAAGCGGGACAGCCTCATATATATATTTAGCCAAGAAGTACACAAACCACCTGTATCACTCTACTTTCCATGTTGTCGTTGTTGTTAAGTGCTGTTGAGTCAGTTCCGACTCATAGCTACCTTATTAACAACAGAATCAAACACTGCCAGTCTTGCACCATGTCCACAATTGTTTTTTTTGCTTAAGCCCATTGTTGTGGCCACTTTGTCAATCCATCTTGTCGAGGGTCTTCCTCTTTTTTTCGCTGACACTCTACCAAGCACGAAGTCCTTCTCCATGGACTGATCTTTCCTGACAACATGTCCAAAGTTTGTAAGACACAGTCTTGCCATCTTTGCTTCCAAGGAGCACTCTGGTTGTACTTCCAGAACACATCTGTTGGTTCTTTTGGTGGTCCATGGTACATACAACATTCTTCTCCAACACCACAATTCAAAGGCATCAATTCTTCTTCTGTCTTCTTTGTTTATGGTCTTGCTTTCACGTGCAAATGATGTGGTTGAATATACCATGGCCTGGGTCAGGCACACTTTACTTTTCAGGGTGACATCCTTACAGTATTTTAAGGAGTTCCTTTGCAGAAGATTTTCCCAATGTAATGTCTGTTGATTTCTTGACTGCTGCTTCCATGGGAGTTGGTTGTGGACCCAAGGAAAATGAAATTCTTGACAATCTCAATCCTTTCTCCATTTTTCATGATGTTGCTTACTGATCCAGTTGTGAGGATTTTTGATTTCTTGGTGTTGCGGTGCAATCCATACTAAAGGCTGTGGTCTTCGATCTTCATCAGTAAGTGTTTTAAATCTTCACTTCCAGCAAGTAAGATGGCGTCGTCTGCACAATGCAGGCTGTTAATGAGTCATCCTCCAATTCTGATGCCTCATGCTTCTTCATGTAATCCAGCTTCTCAGATTATTTGTTGAGCATACAGACTGAAGAAGTACAGTGGAAGGATACAGCCCCAATGGACACCTTTCCTGACTTAAAATCATGCAGTGTCCCCTTGTTCTATTCACACAGCTGCTTCTTATTCCATATACAGATTCCTTAGGAGCACAATTAAGTGTTCTGGAATTCCTGTTCTTCGCAATGTTAGCCATAATTTCTTGTGATCCACACAGTCAAATGCTTTTGCATAGTCAGTGAAACACAGGTAAACATCTTTCTGATATTCCCTGCTTTCAGCCAAGATCCATCTGACATTCTCTTCTGAATCCAACTTGAATTTCTGCTAGTTCCTTGACAATATACTGTTGCAGTTACTTTTGAATGATCTTGAGCAAGATTTTACTTGCATGAGATATTAATGATATTGTTCAGTAATTTCCACATTCAGTTGGATCACCTTTCTTTGGGATGGGCATAAATATGGAGCTCTTCAAGTCAGACTGGTAGCTGTCCTCCAAATTTCTTGGTATAGACGAGTGAGCACTTCTAGCACCGCATCTGTTTGTTGAAATATCTCAATTGATATTCCATCAATTCCAGGAGCCTTGTTTTTTGCCAATTCCTTCAATGCAGCTTCAACTTCTTCCTTCAGTACCATCAGTTCCTGATCATATGCTACCCCTTCAAAAGGCTGAACATCAACCAGTACTTTCTGGTATAATGACTCCGTGTATTCCTTCCATCTTCTTTTGATGCTCTCTGAGTCGTTTAATAGTTTCCCTGTAGAATCTTTCACTCTTACAACCTGAGGCTTGAATTTTTTCTGCAGTGCTCTCAGCTTAAGAAATGCAGAAATTGTTCTTCCCTTCTGGTTTTCCATTTCCAGCTCTTTGCACATGTCATTGTAATACTTTATTTCATCTTCTCCAGCTGCTCTTTGAAATCTTCAGTTTAGGTCTTTTACTTCGCCATTCCTTCCTTGTGCTTTAGCTGCTAGATGTTTGAGAGCAAGTTTCAGAGTCTTCTTCTGACATCCAATTTGGTGTTTTCTTTCTTTCCTGTCTTTTTAATGATCTCTTGCTGTCTTTATGGATGACGTCATTCCACAAGTCATCTGGTCTTTGGTCATTAATGGTCAACACATCAAATCTGTTCATGAGATATTCTTTAAACTCAGGAGAGATATACTCAAGGTCATACTTTGGCTCTTGTGGATTTGTTCTAATTTTCTTCTATTTCAGTTTGAATTTGCATACGAGCAATTGATGATCTGTGCCACAGTCAGCAGTGGTCTTGTTCTGACTGCTGATATGGAGCATTTCCATCATCTTTTTCCACAAATGTAGTCGATTTGGTTTCTGTTTATTCGCTCTGGTGAGGTCCATGTACACAGTCGCCATTTGTGTTGATTAAAAAAGGTTTTTGCAATGAAGAAGTCGCTAGTCATGCAAAATTCTATCATGCTATCTCTGGCATTAAGACCAAGGCCATATTTTCCAACCAGCAACCTTTCTTTGTTTCCAACTGTTGCACTCCAGTCACCAGTAATTATCAATTCATTCTGGTTGCATGTTCAATCAATTTCAGACTGCAAAAGCTGGTAAAAATCTTCAATCTCTTCATCTTTGGCCTTAGTGGTTGGTGCACAAATTTCAATAATAGTCGTAGCCTTTTTTGTAGGTGTACAGATATTCTCATATCACTGACGGCACTGTACTTCAGGACAGATCTTCAAATGTTCTTTTCAATGATGAACACAACACTGTTCCTCTTCAAGTTTTCATTCCCAGCACAGTAGATCATATGTTTGTTGGAGTCAAAATGGCCAGTACCAGTCTGTTTCAGCTCACTAATGCCTAGGATATCAATGTTTATGCATTCCATTTCATTTTTGATGATTTCTAATTTTCCTAGATTCAGGGATAACAGCATCAGTTAAGGAAGGTAACAGCATCAGGTAAGGAGGACAACAGCATCAAGAAAGGAGGATAAAGATATAATGATCAGCCCCTAGTTGTCTGTCAGTGGAGGCTCGCTTGTTGCTGTCATGCTGGAAGCTGTGCCACTGGTATTTAGGTACCATCAGGGTCACCCATGGTAGACAGGTTCAGCTGAGCTTCCAGACTAAGGCAGACTAGGAAGAAGGACCTGGCAGTCTACTTCTAAAAATAATTAGCCAGGGAAAACATTATGAATAGCAACAGAACATTGTTAGACACAGTGCCAGAAATTGAGCCCCCCAAGTTGGACGGCACGCAGAAGACAACTAGGGAAAAGCTACCTCCTCAAAGTAGAGGCGACCTTAAGATGTAGGTGAAGTAAAGCCTTTGGAATCTTCATTCACTGGTGTGGCATGACTCAAAATGAGAAGAAATAGCTGCAAACATCCATTAATAATCGAAACATGGAATGTACAAAGTATGATTATAGGAAAATTGGAAATTGTCAAAAATGAAATGGAATGCATAAACATTGATATGCGTTAATGAGCTAATATGGACCCATATTGGCCATTTTGAATCTGACAGTTATATGGTCTGTGTCCCATAGTTCAATCTTTGTCTGAAGAGTTGCCTTCAGTACTGGTTTTACCTCTGGGCCAGCACCAAGTCCAGGGGCTATGCTCTCACAGGACCCTCCAAGATGTCAGACCATCAACTCTGGTATTTTCATGGAGTTCTAGATCTGCACTGCCCTTTTTCTCGTGCTTTGCCAGAGGGTATTTCTTGAAATGTTCTTTTTGATGATGAATGCAATACCATTCCTCTACTAGTTGTCATTCCTGACATAGTAAACCATATGATTGCCTGATTCAAAATGTTCAATACTAGTCCATTTCAGCTCACTAATGGCTAGAATATCAACGATTTTGAGTTCTGTTTCATTTTATTTCCTATTTCATTTTTTATAATTTCCAATTTTCCTAGAGTCATACTTTGTACATTCCATGTTCTGACTATTAATGGATGTTTGTAGCTCTTTCTTCTCATTTTGAGTCATGCCACATCAGCAAATGAATGTCCCAAAAGCTTGACTCCATCCATGTCATTAAAGTTGACTCCACTTTCAGGCTTGTACCACCTTTTATCCTTTTATCCTACAAGAGATAAAGGGAAAGTAAAGTGAGCAGAAAGTTGGGAACCTCATATCACCAAGGAAGCCATGCCAGGAGCAGAGCGCATCCTTTATTGCTAAGGTTCATGAGCTGAGATGCTCCTAGACCAAGAGAAGACTGATAAGTCACAAGGACCTTCCTCCAGAGCTAACAGAGAAAGTCTTTCCCTGGAGCCAGTGCCCTGAATTTGAACTTTTAGCCTACTATACAGTGAGAGACTAAACTTCTTTTTGTTAAAGTCATCCACTTGTGGTATTTCTGTTATAGCACCACTAGATGACTAAGACAGCACCCAGGAAGTTTTTAAAAAGGCCCTCTCAGTAGTATAGTCAGTTCATCAATCAGCACTTTTTGAGTTATTTAAACAGCATCTACTACAATATCATGTCCTTGGGAATACAATATTAAAGAAAAGTGTCAGAAGAAGTTCATCCAAACTAGGAATCAAAATTAAATCTTCTTTATCAATTCTATCTACCAAATTGATGGAGGTAAAAATGATATTGTGGTGATAATGTCAAAAGGAAACTGGAACTTACAGGGATTGTAGAATTGTTCACTGTTACAACTTTCTCAGAGAGTAAAGAAAGCCCACTGCTGTCAGGTTGATGCTGACTCATAGCAAATCTGTAGAATAGAGTAGAACTGCCCTATAGTTTCCAAGGAGTGCCTGGCAGAATCAAAGTGCCTACATTTTTTGGTTAACAGTAGTAGTAGCACTTAGCCACTACACCACCAGAGGGTAACCCGTGACCTGCCATTGTCGAGTTGGGTACAACTCATAGCAACCCCATAGAACAGTAGAAATGGCCCACAGAGGTTCCAAGGAGAGCCTTGTGAATTCGAACTACTGACTTTTTTGTTAGCAGCCATAGCACTTATCCAGTATGCCACCAGGGATTCTATTAAAAGCTTGGAAATATTTATGTCCCTTGAGGTTAATCATTCTTCTAATACTTAATCCTAAAAAAACACAATACAGGGTGAGCAAATTATTTGTATGTAGGTCTGTTGGTATAGGTTAATTTACAGTACTAAAATTAACATATAATGTCTAATCATACGGGATTGCTTTAATAAAGTACAGGGCAAGTATACTAAACAGCCAAAAATCATGTTGTAGAAGCACATTTAATGTCATGGAGAAATGTTTTTTATATTGTAGGGAAATCTACATACAAACCAATATGAAAATATGTATTCTAGATAAAAAGAATGGGAGGACACAAGTATATTAAAATATATCTAGTGAATGGATTTTTTCTTTTTGCTTTTCCTGCATTGAATGTTATTACTTTTGTAACCAGGGGAGAAAAGGTTAGTGTTACTGGGATAATGATAACGATCTGCTAAAATAGCCTAACAAAATAAGTGCCATGACGTAATGAAGTATTTTTATGTGCTGTCCTGGTTATGTCAATTGATACGTAATCCATCATCAGTCAGATACTTTTAAATCAGGGTTTCTTCCAGGGCTGATGAATTTGAAAAAATCAGTATCCATTATATCGCTGAGCCACCACCATAACCATCCATGCTGCTGTAGAAGTTGCTCAGCATCACGGGTGCAATTTAGAACCCTAGGTTAGATCTTGTTCTGGAATTCTGAGTGGTTTTATGTGAACCTTAACCTTATCACAGTCATCATCCATGTAAACCTGTTCTAATGGATGCAGTGCTCAACTAGACAAATGTCTAATGCATCACAGAAGCCTATTACATTCTTTACTACCCTTCTTTTTAAAAGAAAGAACTCTCAAATATCAGGAAGGTGATAGGTTAGTAGATCTGAGAAACACATATGACAGGAGCTTGTAAATTATACCCGGGCTGTTGTTTTGATTATTTATAAAGACATATTTTAAAATTTTTAAAAATTCAAGCACAACAGGAGGATATGATAGGAAAAACAACTAATCTTCCTCCCTCCTTAGACCATGGTAACCACTGTAACATTTTCCATGGTAAGTTTCCAGACAGTTTTCATGCATACCTGCTAATAGCAAACAAGATCATGTTACCCACATAGCCCTATATCCTGCTATTTTCACTTAATAATAGGTTTTGTGTGCTCTTTCTTACTGGTACATATACTTCCGTCTTTTCATAATTTCCATTCTTTTGAATGGGTCCATAGATGTATTATTATTCACCTAAGTAATCCTACTGAGTAACTTTAAATATTTTCACTGAAAGAGTAGTTCAACAGTGGACCCTTAAGCTGAAACTTGATGAAGGAAGTTAAATCAACAGGGAGTGAAATGGGCTATGAGACTGACTCAACAGGAGGTTACCTCACTAGGATGTCACCTGCTCCCTCCCATGGTTGATGAGAATTCAGATGAGCATCTCAGAGAGCTCTACAGTTACTTTCTCCATAAACTATTTTCTTCAGTCAGGTTCTTGAATTTATCTTTAATTATGTAGGCTTTATATAGAAGCATAAGATGCACAATATAAGAAAAATTTAAGTTCCTTCCATTTTTGAATATAGATGCAAAATCCCAAATAAAATGTTAGCCAAATTAATACAAAGGTACATTACAAAAGTAAAAGATCATGCTAAAACCAGTAATTAAAGAATAGTTTACAGCAGAAAATGTATCAATGTAATTTACACAGTATTAAACAAATCATACATTATCTCAATTAATGTAGAAAAATCATTTGATTAGATGCAATACTTATGATTTAAAAAAACTTAGCAATCTAACAAGAGAATGAACCATCCTTACTTAAAAGCAAAAACTTTACCACCTTTCTATTTATTATAGAATATTTAAATGCATTCCTTTTAAGCTGTGGAGTAACATAAAGATGCCTAATAAAACTGCCACAGTTTAACATGGTACTGAAAACACTAGCCAGAGCTATAAGGAAAAAAAAAAAAAAGAGGTAAAAGTTTAAGAATTGGAAGAAAATGAAAGAAATTGTCATTTTAAGATGGTACGTTTATTTCCCTAGAAAAATAAACAGAATACCAACTATTCACAGCAAAGTTTTCAGATACAAGATCAGCCTACAAAATCAGCACATTCCTCTACACCAGGAATAAACGAAAGATGTTATTGATAAAACAAAACAAATTATCTAGGAATTATTTTCTCCAAAAATTCACAAGACTTCTAAACAGGAGACTTGAAAAGTGTGCTAAGGACCATAAAAGATTATCTCCATAAAAAGAGATAAATTTCATATTGTTTGATAGGAATGTTACCAGGAGGCTCAGACATCACAGACCTCTCTGAGGTTCTTGCACCTCACTGATAGAGAGTGAACAGGTACAGCACAGAGAATCTTTCCTCATGTGCAAAGCTTTATTAAAGAAGCCTACATGCAGAGACAGGATAGCCTAAACAACGCTTACCCCAGCTCCCTGAACAAAGATTTTTGTCTGGCTTATAAAGGACTTTGGTCTCATGATTTATTTATATTGGAGGTGGAGATTTCCAAGAGGTGTTGATGCTAGCAGAATTAGGTTGCACACATCTCTTTGTACAAAATGGTGTTGACAGCAAGGGGTTCTGGAGACACTGGCAGTACTTATTATGGGATGTTATATATGTGTCTGGGTTGTTCAAATCCTAGCATCAGCTTTATGCTCTTGTGCTACTCTGCCAGAAGATCACGTAGTGCCCACTCCTGGTACCACTGCACATGCAGTGTTCTTTCAGTATCCATGGTATATTAATCAGTAGTCCTGGTAAGAAACTCCTCACACTGTTTACAGCATAATCATTCTTGGGGTTTCTAAACTACTGAGAGGGTCTCGAGTGCTTTTGCTGGCTATCTCACTGTCCCAGAATGTGATTAATTATTGGGTCCTTTTTATCCCCCACCACCTGTTCGTAGTTTGGATTACAAGGTTTATTGAAAGTTGTTTACAGAGGCCTCTAGGCTCTTGTCTTGGGAAGATTTAATAATATAAAGGTCCAAATACATGTATAAGTTCCATGCAATTCCAATCAAAATCCAAGGGGGATTTTATTTGTAGGAACACTACACACTTACTCCAAATTTTGTACAGAAAAGTAAATGTCATGAGCAGCTCAGTCAACATCAAAAATGAAAAATTCTGGGACCCTACTCAATAGTGTCCTACTTAACAGAAAGGCATATTGAAGACATATTAAAAATCCATGGAGATGGCTCAGAAGTACTACAAATGGAATTATGGCAATACAAATCAATGGAAAAAAGACAAGTTATTTAAGAGATGGTTATTGGGAAAGCTGGTTTACAAAATAGATAAAAAGCGTTTTCCTACTAAAACACCACATGCAAAGGTAAATGTTTGTTAAGGATCTAACAGTGAAAGATACAGCTACTGTCACGGATTGAATTGTGCCCCCAATAAATATGTGTGTCAATTTGGCTAGACCATGATTCCCAGTATTGTGTTATGTCAACTGTCGTAATTTCTTTAAGTGTTGTAAGTTATATCACTATGATGTTAATGAGATGGATTAGTGGATAGTTACATTGATGAGATCTACACCACTGGATTGTGTTTCAAGCCAATCTCTTTTGAGATATAAAAGAGACAAATGAGCAGAGAGACAGGGATACCTCATACCACCAAGGAAGCAGCCCCAGAAGCAGAGCATGTCCTTTGAACCTGAGGTTTCTATGTGGAGAAATTCCAAGTCCAGAAGGAGACTGATGGACTTTACTCTAGAGCTGACAGAGAAATTCTTCCCCCGGAGCCTACACACTGAATTTGGAATTTGGACCTGTAGCCTACTTTGCTGTGAGGAAATGAATTTTTGTTTGTTAAAGCCACTTGTGTTATTTCTGTAATAGCATCACTAGATAACTAAGGTAGTTTTGAACACTAAAAGGAGAAAAACAGGAAAAATATCTGTGAGTCTTAAACGTATGACACACTTCTGGAAAAAAAACACTGGCAAATTCAATTACAATTGAACTTAAGCATTTCTAGCATGGATGAAACTAAAGGACTTTATGCTGAATGAGGAGCCTCAGTGGTTCAGTGGTTAAGAGTTTGGCTGCTAATAAAAAGATGAGCAGTTCAAATCCACCAGCTGCTCCTTGGAAACCATATGGAACAGTTCTCCTCTGCCCTGTAGTGTGGCTTTGAGTTAGAATCAACTCAGCAGCAATGTGCTGCTGACTGAAATAAGTCAGACACAAAAAGATGAATACTGTATGACATCACTATATAAAATAAGCAATTATATAGAAACCATAAGTAATTGGTAGTTATCAAGGGCAGGAAGGAGTGGGAAAGTGAAACCCACCCCAACAAGATTGGCCATGATCCAAAAAACACAAAACAATAAATGCTGGAGAGGCTGTGAAGAAATTGGAACTCTCCTACACTGTTGGTGGCACTGCAAACTGGTGCAACCTCTTTGAAAAGCACTCTGGCACTTCCTTAAAAAGCTGGATATAGATATACCATTTGACCCAGTAATTCCACTGCTCAGAATATAGCCTACAGAAACAAGGCCATTCACACCAACTGATACATGCACACGAATGTTTATTGCATCACAGTCCACAATAGCAAAAAGATGGAATCAACCAAGATGCCCAACAACAGAATGGATAGGCAAACTATGGTATATATACTCAATGGAACACTATTCAATGACAAAGAACAACGATGATTTTAGGAAACATCTCATAACCTGGTTTCAATTGGAGAACATTGAGTGACAGTAGGCAGCGACAAAAGGACAAATGCTGTATGAGACCCCTACGATAAGAACTTAGAAACAGACTCATGCATAGAAGAAAAGACTCTTTGATGGCTGCAAGGGTGGGGAAAGAGGGAGGGCAAGGGGCGGAGGGTTTAGATTAGATAGTTGATAGAAATTTGGTTGGGTGAAATCTGTGACAGCACACATTAGAAAGAAAATCAATATTAACTGGACTTCAACATAACATGATTACTCCTCCCATCTTAATCCAATATCACAAGGGTAGAGTAGCTGGGGCAGGGGGCTGCAGACCATGCTCTCAGGGGAAACCGAGGCCAATTGGCACAACTAGTGTTTTGCTAAGAAAGCCTTCTGCACCCCACATTGGTGAGTGGCATCTGGGGTCTTAGAAACTGCCAAGCTGCCATCTGAGGGTACAGCAAATGGTCCCAACTTAGCAGGAACAGATGATCACCAAGGACCAAAATGACATGGTGGAAAGAGAACCCAGAAGACAGAGAGACCCATGTGAGTGGGTGACTACATCGACTTGTGACTGGAAGAACCAGATGGTGCCCGGCCACCACCAGTGATGGCTGTGATGGAGCTCACAAAGTTGACTCTCGCTTGCAACACAAGAATAAAAAGGGGTGCACCCTGAGATCTCCACTAAAAGACCACAACTGATGGTCAACGGGCCTCGGAGTTCCCCTGGGAGCATGGCCCCTGGCCCTGATGCTGCCCCTGTCCATAAATCATAATGGAGGTCAACTCTCAGACAGGAATCGATTGGACTTGGTGGCACAGAGTGACCATACCACGTGAGCACTTTATGGTTCTATGCATCTATATGATGTCGTCCTACTGACCTCTTACTGGAGGAAGGGGAGTGGATGGAGAGGACGGGATAGGAGTTTGTTGGGAGGATAAGGCATGTGTGGAGCAGAAAGGAAGAGTGTGCTGTCACTGGGCAGGGAGAACAGTGGGAACTGCACATAGGTGGGTGTGGAAATTTATATGGGAATGTACATTTTCAATCATAATAAAAAAAATTGTAAACAGGTAAAATTTTATTTGTAGCTCATAAAAATCATAAAATATAGAAAAACCAAAATAACAATGGTGGGATACTATAAACAATAACTTAATAACATAGCAGGCTATAGAATAGCCTCCATATATACAATCAAAAACTATTTGGAAATTATAACAGCAGACAAGAGTCTAACAAAAATTTAAGTATAAGAAATATCCCAAATCTATTTTAGGAAGCCTATTAAAGAGGCATTTCACATATTCTAACTGAAATTAAACACAATAATCCAAACACAAATTTCTCATTAGTCATTTTTGGAGGATACTAAGGAACCAATCTCATTATCTTGAAAACCAGAATCTGTTCATTTCACCTATTTGTCAGATTTATTGGCCTAAAACAAAAAGTAACATAAAACCAAATCTGAGCTCTAACGACTTAATGTCTGTAGAATCTACAGTGATGTCCCATTTCTGATTGTAGCTTCTCTTTTTGTTTGATCAATCTACCTGGAAGTTTTTCTTTCCTGTTGAGTTTTTCAAGAGCCAACATTTGGTTTAATTCATTTACTGTCTGTTTTTTGTCTATTTTCTATTGTATTGACATCTTTTTTTCCTCCATTTTACTTACTATTGGTTTACTTGATTCCTTCTCTGGCCTTGTTGGGCTATACATAAATCACTTTGGACATTCATCTATTCTAATGGAAATATTTAAAGATATAAGCTTTCATGTAATTATTGCTTTTTTACCCATGGACTACATATAAGGATGTTAATTTCCAAATATTTGTAGCCAGAGCACACACTTTAAATGCTTTCAATCCTCTTAAATATACAGAAATTTGTTTTATGTCCCAGAAGTTTGGTTTAGTTTTTTGTTTTTTGGTTAACGTTCCATGTGCATTTCAAAAAATGTGTATTATGTTGTCCTTGAGTGAAATGTTCTATGAATATCAGCCGAGTCAAATTGGTGTTATTCTACTTTTACATATCCTCATTGCTGTGCTCTCTTTTCGCTCCATAAATCAACATTAAAAAAGGTTGAAATACTGCATCAAGGGGTGGGGGGGAAAAGGACACAAATTCCCCAATTTCCCTGAGAAACAAACATGAAAACTGACTCAAGAAGAAACAGAAAATCTCAAGGCTGACAGTTATTAAAGAAATTGCATTAATAATTTCAAATATTCCCACAAAAAAAGTTCAGAACGCTTCACTGATGACTTTTATACAACATTTAAAGGAAGAAATACTAACAAATTCATTTTATGAAGTAAGCATAACCCTGATATCAAAATAAAAAAAAACAGCATAGACCAAAATCCTCCGTAGACCAAAATCCCTCCGAAACATAGCCAGAAACATTATCAACAAAATATTAGCAAGTCACATCTGTCAATATACAAAAAGCATTAATATATCTCAACCAAGTAAAGTGTATCCCAGCAAGGCAAAGTTGGTATAATGGACTAAATAGCATTGTTCAAAAATAAATGCTGACACACAAACACTCTTTTAGCTCAGTAATGAAGTCACTCTGAGGGCTCACCACCATTCATTCAAAGATTAGAAAGGCCTATAAAATAAAATGAGACTCAAGGAGCATACCAGCACAGAGGCAAGGACTAGAAGGCAGGAGGGGATAGGAAAACTGGTAATAGGGAACCCAAGTTCAATCAGGAGAATGTTGGAAAACAATGTGTACTAATTGTTTGATGAGAAACTAGCTTGTTTTTTTAAACTTAAATCTAAAGTACAATAATAAATATGTATGTATATGTTGATGCCCTAACTCCTGTACTTGCGAATGTGACCCTGTTTGAAAATAGGGTTTTTATTTTCCTATGCTAATGAGGTCTTACTAGAATTGGGTATGCCTCAAACCTAATCCCTTCTGAATAGCTACATATAAAGGGAAAACAGACTCAGAGTTAGATACATTGGGAAGAGGCCGTGTGAAGATCCATCTACAAATCAAAGAACAAATAAGAAATGCATGGGGTTTCCAGAAACTGAAGAGACAAGAAATGATCTTCTGGAGAGGGCAGAATCTAACTCTGCCAGCACACTTCAGTTTCTAGCCCAAAGGTCTGTAGTTCAAACCCACCGGTTACTCCACGGGAGAAAGCTATAGTAGTAGTGCTTGGCTGGCTGCTTCCATAAAGATTACATACTGCCTCCTTGGAAACTGGAGGCAGTTCTACTCAGTAGGGTCCTATGAGTTGGAATTGACTCAACAGCAATGAGTTTGTCCCGGTTTTTTGGTTAGTCTCCAAAACTTTGAGACAATAAATTTCTGTTCTTTAAAGTCATCCACTCGGGGTATTTTTGTTAAGACAGCAGCAGGTAATAAGCAGTGGGTTTAATCTTTGAAAATCGTTCAGTGTAATTCACCATACTCACAGACTACACTTTAAATGTCATACAATCAATTCAATGCATGAAGAAAATAAAAGGAAAAAAGCAGCTTAGGTCTGCTGTCACCACTTCTTTGCAACATTGTACCTGAAGTCTTAACTAGTGTAATAAAGAAAATACACATACACATATTGAAAAAGAACCAGCAAAACCATCTTCATGCACTGATGACACAAATGTGTTTATTTTAAAAAAACTAAAGATTTACAAAAATGAATCTAGTAATGTCACAAGATAAATGTCAACACACAAATACAAATCATTTTATATATTAGCCACACAGAAATGTAAATTAAAATTAAAAATACCAGTAGCAATCGTATTGAAAACATACAATAGCTAGGAATAAATTTAACAAAATATACACGAGCTCACTACTCTGAAAACTGTAAAACATTGCTAAGAGAACAATAAAATTTGTGATAAGGGGGAAATTACTTCATGATTTTTAGTAGGAAAATATTTTAACAAGTCTCACAAACCAGCACTGAGAGAAAAAACTCATTGGATCACATTAAGAATTTCTGATCACTAAAAGAAATAATAGAGAAAAGAGAAATCAAAGTAGATAAAATTTGCAATAAAATAACAAAACGTAGAATTTTTCCAGAGTATATGGAGACTTCCTACAAGCTGACAAGAAACCCAATCCAATATAAAAATGAAAGTTAAGCAAACACTTCACGAAAGAATTTATCTAAATGACCAGTAAACTTTTATTAAAAAGTGTTCAACTTAATTAGTCATCAAACTACATGTACCACAAAATACTATTACATAACCAGGAGAGTAACTAAAATTCAAAAGATTTACAATTCTAAGTGTTGGTCAAGACGTGGAGCAACAGCAACTCCCATACATATTTGGTGGGAGTGGAAATTTTAACAATCACCATGTAAAACTGTTTGGCATCATCTGCTAGAGCTGATGTATTCATACCTTATTCTTAACAACTCCCCTAATGGGTACCCATCCAACAGAAATGAGTGCATGTGTGAATCAGGGTACATGTAGAGTAATATTCACAGCAAGATTACTCATAAAAGCACAAAACTGGAAGCCACCAAATGTTTACTAACATACATTAAAATGAAGCATTAAAAATGAACAACCTACACACAACATAGAAAAATCTCACAAACATTTTTAAGCAAAAGACTGTGTACTATGCTTCCATTTATAGAAACTTCATTAACAAGCAAAACAAAATTATACTCTGGATTTGAAGATAGTGTTGCCTTTGCTGGGGAGGCAAGTAGTGACTGGGAAGGCTCAGGATAGGGTTTCTAAGGAACTGGCAGTGTTCCGTTTATTGACCTGGGTGGTGGTTACAAAGATTCAGTGAGTTGTTCATTTATGTGCTTTTTCGGTGTTATATTTCACAATTTTAAGTTAAAAAGTCAAAAAAGGATATGAACAGGAAAACACCAAAAAACACCAAACCCACTGCTGTGGAGTCAGGTCTGACTCATAGTGACCCTGGAGGTTAGGGTAGAACTGCCCCATACAGTTTCCAAGAAGCACCTGGCGGATTTGAACTGCGGATCTTTTGGTTAGCAAACGTAGCACTTCACCCACTATGCCACCAGGGTTTCCCATAGAAACAAGAAAGATGTAGAAAAGCTCAGAAGCTTATGAAAAGACTTTCATAACTGTTAGTAATCAGAGAAATGCACGTTTTAGACTGGCCAAGAGGAAACAGCTTCATTACATCAATTTTTGCTGGGATGTACGTAGCCAATCTCATTTGCTGCAGTTGGAAGTTTAGACTGATCAGGCCATTCTGAGTTGGTGTATCTCCTCTGATCCAACAATTTCATTACTTATCATATATTCCAAATAAATTCCTACACAGACCCATGAGGAGACATGCTCACTATATTTATCATGGTGATCAGAACTTGTTGACAGTATGGAGTCCATCACTGGAAATGGCATAATAGTTTACTTCATGAACTACTGTGTAGAATTAGATGCAAACTTGATAGCAACATGGGAGGACTTTAAAAACCTAAGGCTTAATGAAAAAAGAATGAAATACTGTTAATTACTTATGTAAATTAAAAATAACTGGACTCCAAAACAAGATACATTTTCCAAGAACACACAGAAATTCAATAACATGTATTACATACATTACAATAATTAACTATGGGTGGGTGGCAAGTGAGGGAAACATGAATATAATGGTGATTAAAACAAAATTTTTAAGCAAGAAGAAAGTATAAACAGCCAGGATTAGTGTGGGCTAAAGGACCTAGTCTTACCCCAAGTAAGGTGGCCTTTGTCCTTGGCTCTGGAGAAATAACTATTGGACAAACTGAAGTGCCTTTGTTCTGGGACTTCTAGGCCACACTTGAGAATTTGTGCTGATGTGCTGGTCAGGTGAGGAAAAACCCACCCTGGAGGCCAATACAAATTAGCTTCTGGAGGCATGATTTAGCCTAACATATAGGACTGGCTAACAAAGGCCCAGGACACAAAATCTCAGATAACCAGATGACAAAAGAGGGTGAGGTACTCTCTCCTAGACACGGCAGCTTTACATTGGGAACCTTCCCAGACCTTGCCCACGCATCTCTTCCTTATGCTATAATGTAATCAGTGGTCATAAGCATATTACCTTCTGGTGAATTAGCATACCCAAGAGTGGTGTCCTCTCAACTTAAGGTCTGAGCTATCCTTGGGGGTGAGGGACATAGTGTTATATAGCCACCCAGTGTCAGAAACATTGAAGTGAACAAGAACCCACAAAACTGATGTCCACCGTCTGGGACTGGCTTTATGCTGATTCTCATCTATGAAGATACTATCATAATCAGGTACCAACTTAACCAAGTGATCAAAATGATCATGTTAGTGTGACAAATTGACATATTGTACCTCTTGTATCACTTTTGTGATAACCTTGTCAAATGTAACCGGAATTTAAGCATGAGGAGCCAGTGGAGAAATTGAGCAGTTTGGGGAATGTCAAATCTTTCTTGACTTTCTCTCTTTTGAACTGTGCAACCTCTGCCAGCTTTTCTTTGACATTACTACAGGAGCTTTCGTTACACTACAGATCTTCCTAATGCAAGCCCAAGGCAAGGATCCTGATTATATCTGACACCATCAGACTGTTGCTTTAGCTTTAGGGAACAAACAGAGGAGGGGTATGTCGTAACTGTCAATATGATAAAACTGCTAACCCAGAATGAGCTCTGCTTTCTCTCCTGCCTGCCTGCCTTTGTTTTAAATCACCGTTAACGTTCCTCTGAGTGTGCAAGACCTGCCAGACAAATCCTCTCAGAAGCGCTGGCTGTGGGATTATCATTCAGAGGAACAGGTGGTGGGGGCTTCTCTCTGCAGGGCAATAATGTGGAGGAACAGTTGGATACCACTGGTAAGACCTGGCCAGCAGTCCCGAGTTCTTGCTCAAGACATTCACTCAAAATATATGAGCGACCCTTGCTCTGAAGACAAGGAATTGTACGACATGGACCTGCCTTTGTCAGGCATTAAGAGAGACTAATAGCACACTTAAAAAAAAGGCCTACACTTTTCAAAACTGTGAAAGTCATCAAAAGGACTAAAGAGACATGATTAAATATGTTCCTAATTGGCTTCAGAACCACAAATAGGATACTCAGTGGGGCATATGGTGAAACCTGAGTGAGACTGTAATTATCATACCCATGATTGTTTCCTACTTCATACAATTACACTTCAGTTATACAAAAAGCACCTGAGAAATTAAGAGTATGTGGCAACTTTTTTGTATTACTAGTAGGTAGTAATTCAGACTCTAAAATATATTCCTTTTAAAAGTATAATTAATGGTTTTTATAACATCCAAAGTCATGCAACCATTGCCAGAACTTTCAAATCTTTTTCATTACCCCAAAACGAAACCCTATACATTGGCAGTCATGCACCATTCCTCCTCCTTCCCATCACTGGCAACTACGAATCTCCTTTCTGTCTCTATCAATTTGTCCATTATGGATCTTTCATGTAAAAAGAATCACTATATGCCCTTTCAGGTTTGGCTGCGTTCACTTAATGTAATGTTTTCAAAGTTCACCCTTGGTGTGGCATGAATCAATATACTTCTCTTTAGGGCTGAATAATACTCCATTGTATGGATATACCACATTTTGTTTATCCATTCTTTAAGCTGGCTATTTTGGGTCATTTCCCCTTTCTGCCTATTATCAATCATGCTGCTATGAGCATCTGTGCACAGGTCTTTGTGAGAACATGTTTTCATTTCTCTTGGGTATGTATGTACCTATGACCGGATCTGCTGGGTTTCATAGTATGCTATGATTAACTTTCTGAGGAATTACTTTTCAAAAGAAGATGCACCATTTTATATTCCCATCAGTACTATGTCTCTGTTAATATTGTAAAGTTTGAAATTATTTCAAAATGGAAAGTTATAAAGACAATGTGGCCAGGGTGCCATTTCACTTACAAGGTACATGCCAGCCTGGGCACCCATGAAGTGAAATAAAAAAACTCTTAGGGGATTCAAGCCAATACTGGTACCTCTGACTTGAAGAGGAAATGAAAACTGGCCATGAAACTTAGAAGTTCCAATAACTAAGCAGAGACTGAAAGAACACAGGAATTATGGGAGTGGAGATGGGAAGAAGAAAAGTAATCCCTTTGGTAGCTATGATTTATTAAATATAACCTCACTGCCTACAGACTGTTATCACTCTTCACAGGCTGTAAAACATCTCAGATAGAATGACAGCCTCTTCCCAAGGTACAAAGGCCAGTAGTCAGGTACAGAGTACATGATGGAATTGATGGTGGAGAAAAAACCCAAAAACTCACACACAAAAAAGGACATTTTAAAAGGTCCAAACAGACACCTTTATTTTTACTGAATTCAACATGCTCTGACAAAAACACATTACATCTCTACAATTCAAATGTGTACATTTCTTTTAATTCCTTTTCTACTTTAAATGTGTGAATCCACATTAAAATACATGATGTCCTACTACAAATCTCCAGTTCATTCAAACCAGTTTAAATATTAAAAAAAAAAAAAATTTCCCCCCATACTATTGATAATTGAATAACCCAAGTTGGTAAGTTTCTTAAAATGCTTATAAGGATGAAATTTATTTATCAAGAGCAAACAAAACATAGGGTAAGTTTTGTTTTCTGGAAGCTATTTCCATTGTCTTCTTCCCTTTCTCCTGAAAGCTAGTATTTTATATTTACAAATTCTGTCATTTTGTAAGAGATGACAAATGTTGGTGGGGAAAAAAAAAATCCACTTTACCGAAATTCAAGAGCTCACCTTCAGGAAGCAAAGTATGGGGTGGGTTATTGGGGTACAATGAGAGATACTGATTCCAGTGGAATCTGGGGTCATTTACAAAGTTCAAGAGGATGTGGAAAACGGAGAACAAAAGTGAAACAATTTCCTACAAGTAGATAAGGAGCCAAAATGAGGAGGCACAGTAAGGCAGCAAAGCAGTGCGATTAGGCTTATGCTGCTACACCTACTGACAGTACTTATGTGTATAAACCAAATATTAATTAATAACATGCAATTTACTAGTCCTTAAGAAGTACAGCAGGGTAAGAAGGATAAAAATTCCAACTTGACTCTGGTTTACTCTGTTTACGCTTTAGGTGAAATCCTAAGGAAACCATCCCTGACTAAGGTGATTAAGTTTTCATGGGGTCCATTTCTCTGTATTCTAATGATAAGCTCTAATGGGTTATGTGGAAAACAGAAACACTGCAGGTGAGGTACTACTGAGGAGGCCATGAAGAATCTGTTTCCAGGTAGCCTGAAACCCAGCAGACAATGTAGCTGTTGCCCAACAAACACAGAAATCTACATTGTATGCCAGGTCCATGCCCAAGACCTGGATGTTCTCCCTGTGAGTCATTTGACATACTCTTTCAGCACCACTGCCTGCTGCAGTCAAGTTTTCTGTTATTTGTCTTTCAGAGAAAGAAGAGAAAACCAAACAGCCAAAATGCACTGCTGTCACATACCTACTGAAAGTGAAACTTCTTTAAACAATTATGCCATCAAGTTGGCATTACTCAATTACTATGTTATTTCAAAAATGTCATCTAAATGTCTCAAGATTTAGACTAAATACATGTATAGATACACACAAAATAGCTAACAGGGCAAGGGAGCTAAAGCAGAGAAACTATTCATGGATAAAATATCTAGATTCCTCCCCTGCTGTGGACTCAAATCAAATATACCTAATTACCCATAAAACCTTGATAAATTCCAAACTCCAGCTAATAATGGAAGACTTACCACCCTAGAACCTGACTCTCTCTCTCTCTCTGTGTGTGTGTGTGTGTGTGTGTGTGTGTGTGTGTGTGTATGTGTGTATGTGTGTATGTGTGTATGTGCGTGCGAGAGAGAGAATCAAGGTAATGTTTTCATTACTGAGGACTGACCTCCCTCAGGACATGGTGACAGAGGCTAGGAGATGCCATCAGAGACCCAGTAGCCAGATGTAGCTACTGATTACAAAATGACAGGATCTACACTGGCTACTGAGCCATTGAGGGACAACCACACATTTCCGCAGCTGGATGGATCCACAACCTTCTGAGGACAGGCTCTGTGGAGGGAAAGAGAAGATATCCATTAAGGAACTAATGTGGAAACTGTCTCAAGAGATTCTAACTGCATATTTTCTTTCAAGCATGAATTGATAGTTTGACAGTAATCTCATGCAGTTTTAGAAAGCTTCTAGATCCATCTACTTCTTCAACAAATACAGATTAAGCGATATTGAGTAATGCCAGACAATATCTTAGATGCTTAAGTCAACAAACTAGGTGAAAACCACCTTTGCCCTTCTGAAACATGTATGATTCCTTGTGAGAAAATCTACAACTGACTATGTGGTATATTTTCAAACTAAAATGTAAAAAAAAAAACAAAACCTAAAACTTCACCATTTTATTGTGGCCTTGGAGTAGTGTTTGCTTTGTGTAGCTTTAACTTGGGTAACTTGGGTAACTTGTTAATGTCAGGAAGTCCCTAAAATAACACTGAAGTTAAAAAAAAATGAGTTTCCTAACAGAAATTGAGGACCATCTAGTGGTTTCTTCTACCAAGTGTCTAAAAGATTAAAGTGTAAAAACGACATGTGGTACTGAGTATTTAAAGCAGTGGCTCATCCGTGAGTCAGTCTGAAGCTTTCCTCCCATAATACAAAAGCTACAGAATAGATGTATTCCCCACTGATCCATTTATTCAGCCATCTAACTTCAAAACCACTGAGTGCCTTCTACATACTTGACAGTGTTCTTTTTGCCAGACACTAGGATTACACCACTGAGAAGGTCCCTGTACTCATGGAACTTAATATTAAGTCTAAGATTTAAGGTGAGGATTATCAGTACCAGTTGCTGTTGAGTCAATTATGACTCACATGTCTCAGAGTTTTCAATGGCTACGTTTTTGGAAGCAAATTACCAGGTCTTCCTTCCAAAGTATCTCTGGGTAGACTTGAACTTCCACCTTTAGGTTAGCAGCCAACTGCTTTAATCATGTGCACCACACTCAGTGACCTGAAAAATAAAAGGTAAAGGTATAGAAAGACAAAAAAATTCAATAGGTACACAGTGTAATGAAACAGTGAAGACGTATAATACTTCTGATGAAGGAGTCAGTGAAAGTCTCACTGAAGGAACAGTATTTGAGCAGAGTTGTGAAGCAACACAAGAATCCTGTGAATACCTGGAGTGGGAAGGAACAACGTTGTAAGAGGCAAGAGTCAAAACAAAGGCCCCAAGCAAGCAAGAGTCTGAAGTCCTGAAGGAAGAGTGTTCTTGTTATTACCACATGACCACCTATGGCTATCAGGTTGTTAGATTTATACTATGCTAGCATGTAAATGGCTATCCAACTTTGTTCCATGTACTGTCTTATAATTCTTATAATTCTTCCTTCCTATAAATTTAAAATACTTCGACTACTGCTTAGATAAGTTGTCACCAGTTAGAAGAAAGGCTATTCTTAGAACTTTAGATTAATACTAGTCACTCAGTTGGACCACAGAATACTCAAATATTTACCATGAGAAGTAGCTTTCTTTTTTCCCCTCCAACATACTAGCTACAGGAAAAGATGACTAGCTTTCTGGGAGCTCTAAATATGCAAAAAAAATTCAGGGGACTGTTTAATTATCTAATGATGGATACTTAATTTCAAGAAGTAGCTTACTTGCCAAGTTATAATAACAGCGCTTCACCACTGTGGATGAAGAGTAAGGGTGGAATTTCCCAGATGAAGTAAGTTTTTTGTTTTTGAGTGTTTGTTTTCTTTTCATTTGAAATAAAGGAAAATCAGTCCCATCTATAAAGTACATTTTGGCATTGCACACAAGCCAGGGCATACCTACTGAAATAAAAAAAATAATTTCTTATATAGAAGTTTGGCTGAATCCTACCTCAATGCATAATAGAGCATTTCATGCATTTAGAGAACACACAAATTTACATTTCATAAACCACTAAAAGTAAATGTTTAGGACTCTGCTTTTGTAAGATTGACAATCAAGTGAGGCAAGGTTTAGCTTGGCAAATTTCAAAGCCAAAATTCCAAGTATTATTTTTTTTATAACTCTTATATATGTTAGAAGAATGGCATTTTTTTTTTAATTCTGAAAGCTTGCCCTATCTATTCCTCCACAATCTTCTACACTGAAATATTTAAACTGAGTGGACTTTTTTCTTTTTTTCAAGTTCACCTAGGCAATAGCACAAGAAGGAAGAACTGTTAATAAAGGTCTTCAATGTTGCTTTTAAGATTAGTGTCAATCAATAACCAATAATACAAATTTTAAAAGTTTACTGAAAATACTGAAAACAGAATATACAAAGAAAAGAATGTGCAATAGCACAGAACGTTAACCAATAACACATTTCTGAAGTTTATAAATGCATAACCTGGTCAAGCCAAAAACGTCCAATTATACTTTTCCATTAACTAACAATTAAGAAGACAACTAAGTCCCAGGGGAAGGCAAAAGCACTGTAACTAAGGTGTTTGCTGTCCAAGTCCTAAACACAGCACAAACAACAGAAAAACAGTAACAAACAAAAAAAGTCCATCTATTTTGGCTAAAGACCATTCATGTGAAGTATGTGTAATGGCAAAAGGAATTTAAAGGGAGAGGAAAAAAAAACTGATGAAAAGTTAAGTCTGCCACCTGCTGTTGAGAAGCTAGTTTGGAAATGAGATGAAGTACATTTCTTGAAATGCTAACCTAAAATTTGAAGAGCTTCAACTGGGATCTGACTCGACGGCATTTGGCTTGACTCAACTCCACAATTAGAACAAGGGTGACCTGTAAACCAAGCCAAGAAGTAAAAGAAACAAATTGATATTTAAAGCCAAGATGACAGACACACAATGATGATGTCATCAAAGTTTCACTCAAAATGAAAGAAATGCTGCTTCATGGGCCACACAACTAAAGAAAGACAAGAATTACTCTAAGATTACCAAGCCAATTCTCTTTTTCCTCCAAAAGTATACCCCTAACTCTAAAAATTATAGTTTTGGGAAAGAAATTTTGACCCCAAGGACTGTACATGGAAGTAAATAAAGTGAGATGAACTATTTGACAGCAATGACAGAATGCTAACTTTAGAAGTCAACACTGCCCAAGTGACTTTTGAGAAAATCTATACTTTTTGGAATAAAATATCTTTCAAAGCTTTTCTCATTCCATGATTTTCTATTCCACAAAGTCTGGTTCCAGATGTTCCCCCCCCCCAGCCCTACTTATGAGATGTCACATATTCTAGTAAATGTGCCAGTAGCCTTCTAGAACTAAATAGGAGTGCTTACTTTCAGGGTTTGAGACTACACACAGAGTATCCAGTTCTAACAAATTCACAGTTCATAAGTGAACAAAAACTGCCTCCAACACGGTTAAGAACAAAAAGCTTAATCAACTGTAACTTTACGGCACAGGAAAGAAATGCAAGCACGTACATATGGCGTGCCACCAGGGGAAATTACGCCAGAGGAGAAACCAACTTTTTAAGTACAGGTGTCTAATTAAAGTATTGTCTTGGGAACTTCGATTCCTTTTGTGTTATGTTAGAGCTTTGGAGCCAGAGTATCACCCTCACAGGCACGTAGGTGCAGAGCAAGTCCAGCTCCTGCATACCTGAGATCCTGTGACTACACTGACCAAAAACATTTACACCAGCTGATGGTCACTTGATTCTTACATCTCTCTACTTAGTAAATTGCCCTGCAAGTCAACTTCGGGACTGGGGTGAACATTTTCTGGGACGTTCCTATTCAAGATATGTTTTCAAAGACATTCCCTGCCAGATACTTCTAGTCTGAACAGGCCTGGGAAGTGAACTGGTTGGCAAGAGATGCTAAAACAAGTTCCTGAAGGCAGAACCACTCACACCCCAGAAAGACAGACTCAGACTAGTTTGTTAAAAATAATGTTTAGCAATGAGGCAGAGATAATTCTTTATCAATGAAAACAAAACAACAAAAAACCAATTATTTGATGAAAGCATGAATAATTTCACTCATTAAAAACCATCTAAGAAAAAGGATAGTTTTAACAGAACTACAACCCTTTTATGGAAAATTTACATTTTCACAAATTAACTATACTAAATCCATAGGCCTATGTTTCTTTTTGTTCCTCTCCCTCCCCCTCTGAAAAACAATCCTTAAATCATCCTCTAGACACAATGGCTAGAATGTGTAATAATGGCGAGGAATTCTTTCATCACAAAAATAAAATTATTTGTAAGTCATGAAGGATAAGTTAAAAAAATTAAGAATGGCAAAACAAGGAACATAGTTTCTGAACCTGCAAATTAAAAGAAAAAAAAAAATCAGCACCTGACAAAATCCATGACTTTCAGATCTGAATTTAGTCATAATCAATTTATTACTATTTCTTGCCGGGTTGTGTGTGTTTTTTTTTAAACTGGTCTCATTTCTTAAGACTTGTGAGGTTTTCTAAAAGCAATTTTCCAAAAGAGGCCTAATTGCATAACACTGAAGTTAACATTCATAATCAAATCTCCACTAAGCCTCTGTGACCACACTGTACAGAACTCTTCTCACTAAATGTCCTCATGGTACAAAATTCTTCATGGTTGGTCTTGATTTTTCCCATCCAGTTTTGTTCAGCTCAAATGGACTAAAACCCCATTGCCGTTGAGTCAGTTCAGACTCACAGTGACCCTATATGACAGAGCAGAACTGCCCCATAGTTTCCAAGGAGTACCTGGTAGATTCGAACTGCCAACCTTTCGGTTAGCAGCTGTAGTACGGAATGACTATGCCACCAGGTTTTCCCGATGGATTGAGGGAGGTACAGATACATGGCCTTTGTGAATTGCCCACTAACTTCTCCTCTCTGTCTGCTGGATCCAGTTCAAAGGGCCTTGTAAGTTTCTAAGGGGCCTTCCCAGAATCATTTGGGAAAATTAACTGCATACTACTAAGAGTGCCTCCTAGATCACTTGGTCCCTGTTTCACAGAAACATAAACCATATAACAATGCAGTTATTTGTTTATAAACAAGTTTCTCTATAAGAATGCAACCTCTTTGAGGCTAAAAACTGAGTCCTTTTTTGATATCCTCCAGGTCCTAGCAAAGTACAGTAGAACATAGTAGTCTTTCAATAAATGTTTATCATACAAATAAATCTGAGTGAACAGACAGTGAAGTGCCTATTATCTGTACTAACACACATCAAAACACAAACAGTGGGAGACTATATCCATTTCCGGAAAACCCTTGTCTTTTACCAGAATTGTGAGCTGTGAAAGCACTGCCTTGGGGTGAACATTTAGACACAATCACACCCTTTTAGCAGAGAAAGGTCCTTGGGACTCTGAAGGCTATCCTAACCTCCTTCATTTCATATCACAAAAAAACAAGATCTACACTGGTAAAGTGAAAATTCAGCATTACTAAACGGGTTATTTGGGGGGGAAAAACAGAACAAAGGCTCCATGTGCTCTTACTTCTTTTGTTTGTGATCATTATAAACTGAAGCTGAACTACAACAGGCATTAACTACTATGAGGTATGGTAGATACGGCAGTATATTGGTTTTTAAAACTATGTGGTTTATGTAAATGAAACACACCACAAAGGAAATGAAGGGAAGACAGCTAACAGATGAAATGACAAGATACACTGGGATAACTAAAATGATTTGAAAATGTTAAATATATATAAGATCACAACTGCAGATACTATCTGTTATGACCAACCACTGTAACACATACACCATTTAAGCAAAGAAGTGGGGGCACGTATTCTACTTTGGTGACAAAGAGAACATGAAACCTTTGAGATTTTTAAAGATATAGGTTGCTCTGAAACTGTTAACTGAGGGAATAAAAGTGGGATGTGATATTTTTAAGTTTCTAGAGACTAGAAAAAAAGAGTTGAAAGAAGTTTTAACCTAGAAGTCATGCACTTGCTCTCTCAAGAGTGGTTGCCACATGGTGGACATGTGACTAACTCTTTGGTCATAAGGAAACCAAGTGTTTTGGGGGTAAAAACCCAGGGTAAGCCAAGGGCTATATAAACACTTCACGAGAGCCCTTTCTCTCCCTGCCTTCTCTCCGTATTAGCTGATGCTGGAATATGCCTGTGGCTCTCAGGAGTTTTGGTAGTTTAAGGGTCAGTTTATATAGCAAATTTATGTTCTGTATAGCAAATATAGGAGCCCTGGTGGTACAGTGATTAAGCGCTTGGCTGCTAACTAAAAGGTGAGTGTTTCAAATTCACCAGCTGCTCCTTGGAAACCCTATGGGCAGTTCTACTCTGTTCTATAGGGTCACTATGAGTCAGAATCAACTTGACAGCAATGGGTTTGGTGTTTGGTTTATAGTAAATATAAAAGAAATACTATCAAGTTAACTAAAAATTAGATACAAAAACAGAATTTAAAATAACAACAAAGAGAAAAGATCAAGTTCTCAGCTTAGAATTACTGGTAGATTTTTGAGGTGGGCCACAAAAGCATTACCTGGAATGTAAAAAGGCAGAAGGATATTGAAGAGATAGGCCCACTTAACTCCACTGACAGACAGCAGAGGAGAAGGGATGTCTATTGACGCAGCTTAGGTGCAGGGATTTGGAGGAAAAGGGGTGCAAACAAGAGTCCCATATCTAGCAGTGACACTGAGGTGCTGTCTGTTATGCCTGAACAAGAGGAATTTTCTGAGATGGAGGAAAATAGAAGGTCAGGAGAAAGATGCAGGAGGAACAACTCTCAGGAGTGTAAAAAATGTATTAGAAACAGTGAACATCTGATGTCAGAGAAAGAGAAGGTTCTAGTAACAGACTTGGGTAAAGTGAGGAGATGAAGGAAGGAAGCCTTTCTTCCTGCGGGTGTTGGGCTGTTGGTGGGAGGAGAACAGTCGCAAACTTTTATCACTAGGTTGAAACGGGAAATAACAGAAACAAGATTTCTGTTTATACTGACAGTAAGTAACACAGGGGGGAATCCGGTTCCTCTTTCTGTGAGTAAAGAAAGAGTTCAGGAGAGGTACTTGGAGATAAAGGATACCATAACCTCAAAAGGACTGCGGCTCAGGGGGAACACAAGAGCAAGGCGGGAGGGAGGTCTCTGGGGGTGTGAATGGCAATGTGCAGCGGAAGCACTTTCCAGTAAAAAAGGAAGAACAAAACCCTCTGGTTTAGAGAAAAAGGCAGAGTCTAAGGAGCTCAGACATGAAAGGCAAGATTCAACTTCCCACAAGATGTAAGGTGGCAATGCTGGAACAACAACAAATTTCAGAACCTGAAGAGTAATCTACTCAAGAAGATGACCATCTTGGAGAATCCAAGTCTTTGATCGCCTAAACATCCTATGTGGCTCTGACTAGCCACGAATGACCCCAATTCTCTTTAGACCAGAGTTGCCTGATGCTTTTTTCCTACTCACTGCCATTGACCTCATGTTTGCTCTCTTGTTTCTCCACCCCTTTTCCCAGCTCGTGGGCAAAAGCACCCAAATCGTTCAAATTTGTTACTTAAAATTAAGTCATTCTGACATTACCTCTCCCGTAAGTCCTACTTTGATCATTAATGTTTCTATACTCTGGGAACAAACTGTACAAAAAAGCCCCTACTTTCATGCTGCAAGTTCTAAACCTTCCTGCCTGGGTTCCTTAACAGCTAATGCAAAGTACATACCCACAGGAGAGAACTGTTGGATAAATCCCTACTTTTCATTTACACCTACTCCTATGGAGGCCACAATGGGCCACCGAACGGATGGCCACTGAATAGCACCAGAGATGAAGCAGATGCCTCAAGGGCAGCCTCTAGAGTGGCTAGTGAAAAAAAACAAAACAAGAGCGGTTCCCTTGATTGAGTTTCATCCTTAAAGAACCTTACAACCTTTTGTGCTCCCCCATTATTATAACTCCTAATTTTCCAAAGTTTAAATAAATTAAGAAGTTCAGAAACTGAAACTCTAAAGACCCAGCTGTAAAAATAAGTGGTATTTTCTGTTTCTGATGTGCTGGTGGGGACACGGCAGACAGAAAATTCCTAGGAAAATCATCAATTTACCAATACCTCAGATAACAGGTTACAAAGCAACAATTTCCCAAACTGTCCTCCTTGGAGCATTAAACAATTTGAGAAATTCTATAGCGGCACTATATACCACTCTTGAAGCTTTACTATCATTATAAAAGGTTCTGAAAAGTCCTACCGGGAAGAAGCCTATTTAATGTTGCTGAACTCAGCTTTTCCTAAACTTATTCGACTACAGAATTTTTTCCTGTCTCCTAGAACCCTGTTTTGGAAATGCTGTCTTAGAGAGCACTAAAGAGCTATAACTGGGTCCTAGGCAGTTTATCACATATACTGGGCAGAGGAAAGCATGAGTGGTGACAGGCTTGTCAGGAATTCTTCCAAGACAGCTGCCCTGAAACCAGACATGGGTCAACCTTCTCAGCTAGAGCAATCCCAGTAGAATCTGCTTTCAGCTAGCTACCTTTTGTCTCATCCACATCAACTGGGCTACTGAGACTAAGTTTAGGATTGTTAACTTTAAGAAGAATTTAAAATAATCCAGTGTAGAAGATTTCATTTATCATGAAACTTTCTAATCTTGATAGAAGGTAAAGTAGAACTAATGCAATTACCCTGTTTTACAAAAGCACTTGTTCAGTACTGTGCAATCAGTAATCTAGTAAAGACCAACACCCACTGTATACAAGGTACTGTCCAACCTCCATGGCTCTTTCCATATAAGTCTTTGACACAACAGCTTAGCTAAGCAGGCGGTTGTGTTAGTATTACCTATTTACAGATAGGTCAACTGAGGGTTAGAGGGGATCAGAGATTTCAACAGTTCAATAACCAAACTGAAGGTCCACTAGTAATTGCCTGACAAATTAATGAGCAAAGAGTTCTGGTCAAACACTAAACACTAAGAGGCAAAGCAGGAAGGTATACTGGGAAGGCTGGTGATCTCTAGCTGAGAAGACAGTGGGCTGTGTAATCCAGCCAAGTACCTTGGTTCTTTGGATCTTAGTTTTATCTGGATTCTTAGTTTCCAAAGAAAATGTGGCTAATGTGGACAGACCTTGTAACAGAACTACTGAGAAATCATGGCAGTGGGTTAGTGGGTATTGAGAGATCACATCAGGTTTCTGAAAAGTACTTTATAAATTTTAATATGCTTTACAAATATAAGAGATACTATTTCTCAAGCAAAAGTAGAACCTGGAGGTAGGTATTTTAATGTCTTACTTTTGCAATCTGAATCCAGCTTTTACCCTCATTGTACAATGAGTGCTACAGTACTTGCATTGAAGGCAAATGCTCACAAACCAGGGAATCAAGCTGGCCCCACAGTGCTGGGCAAGATACTTCCTGAACCACTTCTTTAAAAGCCTTTTAAACAGTAGAAATTAAAGACACTGTATCTATTATATTTACATTTCAACTTTGCTTTCTCACCTGCACTAGGTTCTATTGCTTTTTCAAAACCATTAAAATGCTATCAGATTTTTCCCACCCGAAGGATGTTAGTTTCTTATTTTACCAAATTAGGACATTTTTAAACCCTTCATCTACTTTAACAGCGCTTTTTTTTGAAATGGAGCAACTCACATACAAGAAACTGCACATATTAAAAGTGTACAATATGATACATTTTGCCATGTATACACATTCATCAATATAATTAAGATAGCGAAGTTACTCACCTCTCTGTTTCTTCCTGACTTTTTGTAATCCCTCTCTTGCCAAACCCTACCCCCACACCATGCAACCTCTGATCTGCTTTCTGTCATTATAGATTTCTTCACATTTTCTATAAATGGAGTCATACACTATGTACTCTTTTTTTGTCTGGCTTCCTTTTCAGCAGAAGGTGAGTGAGGGTCATCCATGTTGCTGAACGTATCAATACTTCATTATTTTTTGTTACTAAGTAGTATTCCATCATATACATATACTACAATTTGTTTATCCATTCAACTGCTGATGGACAATTTGCCTTCAGTTTTTAGCTATTACTGATAAAACTGCGAAGAACATACATGTACAACTCTTTGTATGGACATACGCTTTCTTTTCCCTAGGAACAGGATGACTAGATCAAGAGTAGGCAAATGTTTTAACATTTTAAGAAACTGTCAAACTGTCTTACAGATAGCTGTTATATCATTCTACATTTCTACCAAAATGTATGAGATTTCTAGATTCTCTACATACTCACCAACACATGCCTCGGTTGGCCTTTTTAATGTCAGCCATGAAATAGGTATGGAATGAGTCCCACTGTGATTTTTGTTTATATTTCCCTAGTGATGTTGAGCATCTTTTCATGTGCTTACTTTTCATTTATATATTTTTGATGAAATGCCTGTTCAAATCATTTGCCTGTTCTATTCTAGTTTTATCGTCTTTGAAAACTCCCTCAGTTTTAGTGACTGACAAACATGGCTGATAATGAGGAATAATAAAAATTCAACATAATTCATGGGCGCCCAAAAGGATAGAAAAGATTACAATAATTATTTTCTAAAACCTACGCTGAACTAAATATTCTCTAAATGCTATTTCAAACTTGAAATTCTTCCCAAGCTTGAAAGGAATTTAATTTTTTGTCAGTACTGCTACAAAATGCTACATAGCTTCAGAACTTAGTGAAGAAAATCATATTTCCATGCAGTCTTGTAGTACCTAAGTCATCTTAATCATTCTTCAGTGAAACAGCTAAATTACCACATTTCACACTCAATACCAATTATACTCTAACCCTATAAATGTTATTTCACAAATTTTTTTTATATCAAACATTTACCTTCACACAGGAAGTCATGAAGGCCAAAATATCTACAGCATAGTTTGTGAAAAAAGTAACAGGAAAAATATAAAGATGAATCCCCTTTTAAAACATAGAGGAGGCTATATCTGAGGGTAGCTACAGGCTTTCCTTTGAGGAAAAGTAGGCCTGGTTCTTCTGTGTATGGCCATCAGTTCACAGCTCAATTGTTACAGTTGATGTGGGTTTCCTTTTAGATGCCTGGAAAATGACTCTGCTGACCACATCCACATTCTGAAATACTTTTTGAGAACTTGTAACCAAACTGCAGGAACTGACTCATTTTGCAGTGCCCAGCCACCACACAGTTGTTCCAGAATAGACCCCAGCCAAAGGTAGAAATATCAAAGTCTAAGAACATAGCCTGCAAATGGTCTATTTATATGGGGGGAAAACAAGGGGGAAATCCCAGTGTACACTGGGGCAAAACAGCTTAAGCCCTGAAAGCCCATCAGAGGTGACTGGCCTTAAGAGTAAGGACCAAATAAAGAACACTACTTCACAGACATTCCACGTGTTTCCATCAAAGCAAAGAATCAAAGCCTAGTGGAAAAGTAGTCTCAATATCTAGCTCTTTACATTACACCTAGAAAGCAGATTCAACAGAGATTTATGTAGGATTTAG
Organism: Heterohyrax brucei; assembly: GCA_028571685.1. Lineage (NCBI taxonomy): Eukaryota > Metazoa > Chordata > Mammalia > Hyracoidea > Procaviidae > Heterohyrax > Heterohyrax brucei. The sequence goes on from CM053166.1 coordinate 66,358,489, forward strand.
AGAAGACAGTAGGTGGAATGCCCATACCTGAATTCCTCCAGCTGCCAGTTCCTCAAAGAAGGTATGCTGAGTGTGTCAGAAGCACATTTCTTGTTTCACTGGAGATGAGCAGGGACAAGTATCATGTGTAGGATACCAGGCAGAAGTGAGGCAGAGGCCCAAGGAAACCTGGACTTATGATTAGAGATTTTCAAACTACCCCAGGAGTTCCTCCACCCTCCACTGTCTATTTCTACATCTTTCTCTCTCACCTCCCAATGCCAAAGATCAGTTTCCTCATGATATGCTACATTTTCAGTCCCTCTCTCAACAAAGAGCTCCTACCTGCAGGGAAGACGGAAAGGACACAACTAGGCCCTGCTCCACAAAACACCCTATGTTCCTAAATCACTAATTTCTGCCCCCCACATGAGACTCTGGTCTGTCAGTTGGTTTTAGTCAAAGCCAATGAGGAATTCAGGTTCAAACAACAAAACAAATAACCCTTTTTCCTGCATGTGGGCCCGCTGTCAAAAATAAATGAACGTTAACCCAAAGCAATCATTAACCAGTAATTAATACAACATCTCAGGTGGTGTGGAAAAAGATAAACTGGGCAATATGTGCAATCAGCAATCAAGCCCCTTTGCTCTAAGCCCTCTATGTTGTCAAGCTAGCTTACATGGCCCAGTGCCAACAGAAAGATGTACATGCACATGTTACATCTGCTCTCATGATGTCATCTCTTAACACATCAACTCCCAGATGACAGAAATTGCACAAACTTTGCATAAAACCTATCAAATAACCACACTTGGATAGGAATTTAGCAGATTATGATACAATGATGACAAGGAGCTGCAATTATAATTTATCTTTAAAGAAATAACACAAAAGTCTTCAGCACAAATTTAAAGGAGAAAAAGTACATAGAAGCTAACTCTCTTGAACTGGCAGGGCTTTGAGCCAGTTTATATTAGTTTCAACCCTTGCTGAGATTTTGAATTTCTAACAAGTTTCCTGCTGATAATTTGTATTCCTACCCCTGTTACAGTGAATCAGAAACTACATTTTAACATGATCTCGAAGTGATTCTTATGTACAACTTTCTGAGAATATGTCAGAAATGCAAAAACTGCAACTCCAGTTTGAAGCCCTGGTCAACTGGTCAACTAATTTTACTTGTCTATACTCCGTAATGAGCTGCTGTGAGTCAGCACTGACTCAATGGCAGTGGGTATACTGCTTGTTTTAGTCACCTAGGGCTGCTCTAACTGAAATATCACAGAGTGGATGGCTTTAACAAAGGAAGGTTTACTCCTAACAGTCTGGTAGGCTACAAAGTCCATATTCAGGGTGTACACTCTAGGGGAAGGCTTTCCCCTTGTCGGCTCTGGAGGAAAGTCCTGTATTGCATCAGTCTTTGTCCAGGGAGCATCTTGGCGCAGGAACCTCAGGTCTGAAGGATGTGCTCATCTCTTGGTGCTGCTTGCTTGATGGCACAAGGTTGCCCAATCTCTGCTTGCTTGTCTTTCCTTTTACCTCTTGCAGGATAAAAAGATTAAGGGTGCGGCAAGCCATACTCCAGGGAAACTCCCTTTACAGTGGAGCTGGGAGGTGATCTTATAAAGGGATACACAGTCCCATCCTAATCCTTTAACATACAGCAGAGGAAAACCACAAAGTGGAGGACAGTCACAAGATACTGGGAATCATGGCCCAGCCATATGGCCACACATATTTTGGGGGGTACACAATTCAATCCATGACACTCGTTTATCTGCCTCTAACTGTAAAACAAGTACTATATAACGTATCTTTCTAACTTATATCAAGGAGTAAATTTTCATGTAGTATTTTATGAGGAACTTTTCAACTGAGTAAACACAAAACTGAGGACTACAAGAAACAAAGGCATTTTGAACATCAAATTACTTAAAAAAACCATCTAGTTTACAATTCTAAATTATTTTGTTTTTATTATTACTAGCTGTCAAATAAGGAAAGACATATACTATGGAAGATGACAACTGGCAAACTAAATCAAAACATCCCACTGCTAGACAAATCTACCTGATAAGTAGAACTAACAACAATTATTATACTTTTCGTTCCTTAGCTGCTTTGGTATTGCAAACAGATCAAAAGGCAGCTCCTGGATTATAAACAATTTTCTTTTCTAATTGTATCTTTAACTCAAACATGTATATAAGCCACAGCAGTTAGGTATGGTCTGTATCTAAATCAGTCAGTCATATGTTTACCTTAGAAATTAGTATAGAGTATCCCTTTCTATGCATAAAAGATTAAACACTTCCAGATACACCGAAACAACTTTAACATAATAACACAGTAATAACAATGTTTTGATGCACACCACAAAGTAGTGTCTGTTATTATGAACCATTTTATATACCTTCAATTTTTAACATAACAGGCTTTATAGGGGTTGGTTCATAACTATTAGTTGTACAGTCACACATTCAAAACCCGGGGGACTTCCTATACTTCGTCTACCAAGAGTTTCATATCATAGTAATTTAAGTAACAAAAGTAGTATTTTACGCAGACATTTCTACCCAACTTGTATACAATACAGTTTTGAGGCATCATGGGTTTAATACTCAAAAATACATACACAAATCATCTGCAATCTCTGAATACCATCCTCCTCTTGCTAGTTATCATTTCCAACCTTCTAGTAGCTTCTTGGAAACCCTGGTGACATAGTGGTAAAGTTCTACGGCTGCTAACCAAGATAGATCAGCAGTTTGAATCTGCTAGGTGCTCCTTGGAAACGCTATGGGGCAGTTCTACTCTGTCCTACAGGGTCACTATGAGTTGTAATTGACTTGACAACATGGGTTAGTAGGTTCCTACTATGGCCAACAGGGCCCTCATGTTCTGTAATCATATTACCTCTCAGACCTAAACTCCTAATTCACTGTTCTATATTGGCCTCCTTTCTGGACCTCAGACACTCCAGTAAACTTGCTCTTGCCTCAGATCCACTTAGTTTATTTTGTTTGCCCTACCTAGAATATTCTTCCTCCAGATACCCTCGTGACTGGCTCCTTTACTTCCCACAGATAAGTCTACACAAATGACATGGTATCAGAGAAACATTTCCATCAACCCTGTCTCCCAGGTACTCTCTGTCTTAACCTGATTTTATTATTCTACATAGCACATACTAACACCTCATGTGTATTTATTTGTTTGCTCACTGAGAACAGTTTCCCTGCCATCTCCCTTCTATCCATAGGGAGAAGGGAGGGTCTTTTAGAACATGAGTGTCTAGTAAGATGGGAAGAAAGGTTGAAATTCACTGACTTTACCAATCTAACTTGCCCCTGATTAGCCTTATTTGAGTCTCTGGGACAACAGCCCTAAATAATGAGCCAGCCTTGAAGAATGTGAGCCGTTTTTTTGTTTTAAATCTAGATTAACATTTCATTCCACTGGACATGTATGTACCTACTACTGATACAGACTTCATTTCATGCTCAAAAGCCATAAAGCACTTTAACTGTATTTGCTGCTGTGGTCAAATCTGTACCAGAAAACACAGTCTGTGCCACTGAAAAGAACTTGAAGGGTTAATGTGTTTTTCAAACATGAAGTGAATGACACCAAAGTTTAAGTCACTACTAAATTACAAGTAAAGATAAAGATTCTGGTAGTCTTAAGGAAGAGTATTTCTAACTTTAGCACGGTGACCAGTAATACTTTTTAAAATAATAGGTACATAAATCTTCCCATCCTCCTAGTCTCTCATTCCCCCTACCACTTCCAAGACAAAAAGGATATTTCTCATTTTTCACATATCTATTTAGAGATATTTTCAAAAATTCTTAACAAATTTGCTTGAAGGCAGAGCAGGACTTTTTTAGCTTGAAATGGGTTTTCTTAAGTTCTACTTAAAAATTATTTTCCTTCTAGACGTCTTGAATGTTCTCTAATGCTCTTAAACAAGCAAGTTAGCTGAATCTCCCAAAAAGTTCTTAGACCCCATTTGTTCACCTATTGCCTAGTTCGATCCTATCCTTTGTCACCACTTGAAGAAAAATATTCCAGAATAACAATTTTTCTACATTATTTTCCCCTCACAAGCCTTGTTTCCCACTCACCTTAAAGAGATGACATGACAACCAAAGGAAGATGCTTAAAGACTTTTCATATGTATCAATCTGAAATGTGCTTTGTCTCAAAAACAGCAAAAGATCAAATAAAAGATTTAGCCACTGTCTGAGGGGAAAGGAATGAAGAATTAGTCAAGCCCCTAATGAACTCTCACTCCTGTCTCTTATCTGTCTTGCAGGTGAGTATTAAATGAATTAAATGAGAACATGGATAAATGAATTAACAAATAATCAAATAAAAGAAAGACAGTAGACATAATTAACATATCTTTCTAAGAGTAGGCTCCGTTTAAGGCCTGGGGATTTTTTCCCCTAATTTCCTGGCATTATAGTCCCTGAGGCAGGTAGCCTGCCTTCACCCTCTACATTCTCAATCTACATTTGAAAAAGAAAATCTTAAATGTGAAAACCCTTTCCCATAATATGAAAATTAACTCTACTCTCAAGCATAGTGTTTTATGCATATAGATGACTTCTTGTAACTCTTTTAAGAGGTTTTTTCCCTCTAGATAGGACCTACATTGGAAGGAGATAAAAGAAAACATGATTAGGTAGACACAGTCTTACTCATTTTTCTATGGCTTAATTCTATACCAAATAGAAGAAAGAATCTCCAGAAGGATTAATGAAAGTCCATCCCTAGCACCTAAATGCTCACATACTTCTCCCTTCCACCCCCAGTTTCAAGTGAAAACATTACAGACAAAAATAGGGGAAGTTACATGAATAAATTTGTTAGCACATGAGATCAACTGAAAACAAGGAATTCCCCTTCGGTACTTCAGTGGGCTCATTAAAACAAGCATAAAACACAAATGACTAAAACTGCTCCCAATGGCTTGTGAAATAAGAAGCAGAAAAGTCAATTCTGTATTTCAGTATTGAGAGGTCCAGACCTGGAAGATGTGACACTTTATAGAAAACCATTTCTAAGACTTTCAGGTTTAGTCAACTTTTATTCTGTCTTTCTGCCATTTAAGTACTTCTGCCATCTGCACTGCATTTGGATTTTGGTACCATAACTGGTCAGCTGAAGGACCCTAAGAATGTTCTTTTACCTCTGTGTGCCTCAGTTTCCTCACCTATAAGATGGGCACAATGACTGTTACCAGTGAGTTGTCATGAAGAATAAACAAGTCAGTACAGGTAGGACACTTACAAACAGCACCTGTCTAGAACATGGTATGTACCCCACCCACTGCAGTCAAGTCAATTTCAACTCATAGTGACCCTGTAAGGACACAGCAGAATTTCCTCATAGGGTTTCCAAGGCTGTGAATCTTTACTGAAGCAGACTGCAGCATCTTTTTCACACAGAGTAACCGTGGGTTAGATTTAACCACTGTACCACCAGGGCTCCCAGAACATGGCAAGTACCCAATAAATAGCAGTGACCGTCATCATCACCAACTTGCTTCACTTGATGTGGAAAAAGCCCCAACTCAGCATGGATCCACAGGTTTTGGGTCTAAACTGAGTAAATCTGTCCCTGAAAGAATTGGAGAAGAAAATGAAAGTGTGTTACGCACCATTATATCCAGGTATCACACAATGGTGCTTTACATGTGGTATTTCATGCAACAGTTCTATGAACTCCTACTGATGCCTCACTTCCTGAGGCTTATGGAGACAAATAGAGTTGCCTCCTCGGCTAGCAAAGGGCAAAAAAGAGTTGAAAGCAAAAGCCAACCTGTTTACAAAGCTTTATATGCCTCTCAGGGAGTAAACATTTCAGTGGATGCTATAAATAGGCATTTCTTGAGGTAATGTGATGACCACTGCCACTTACTTGATGCTCAATGGAAAACACCTAAAAGTACGGAGATTTTTTTTCAAATAATTAGGGAAAAAAAGCTACCTGCAAATCTTCCAGGATCTGTATAAATTCATTCAGTTTCTCCCATTTTTAAGAACTGCCATCTTACTTTATATACATATCTCACAAATCCTAATCCATTTAAAAAAAAAAAAATCAATGAATTTTCATTTAAAAAGTTTTTTACCCATCTGCTTTTAGGCAGGTAGGAAAGCTACACTTTCTTCCAATAACAACATCACAGCATGCTTTTAGTAAAACAGGTGCTTCAGGGAAACTAAAGCACAGAGCCAGAAAGGGGTGACCACTTAACATAAAACTAAATACTAAATTCAACTTTCATATGTATCTTATTTGTTCCATTAAAAATATAAAGATGAATGATGTATTTATATAACCACATTGTTTTATATGAATGTTTCTGATTATCCTAAATACTTTAGAATGTATAAACCAGAATAAATATAGAATTGCAAGATAATAGGTCACAAATGAGAATTCTAGAACTTGAGGCAGGAAATGCCCAAGACTAAATGTTATCTACAGTTTCACAGTTCCATACCTAAACTGAAGGAAGTTCATCAAATACAAAAGCATTTTACTTTGCATGTTCTCCTCAATAATTTAGACTCACGATTTAAAAAAAAAACTCAATGATTATATTAAAATCTGGCTGTTTCCCCTTCTCAATGAAGGTAACACTTTTCCAACTTCTGACTGCACATCCAAAAGTTTGTTTACAAAACAACATTCTCATGGACATTAATATAAAAATGATAGCTAACAATAAGGAAAATCTATGGACAAAAAAAGAAATTAGTTATTTATGGCAGTCAGATTGATGTGAATGCATTTGAAGATGATATCAAATCTTGAACAGTTAAACCTGTTTAAAGGTAACACTACTGCTAGTGTGTGACTGAAATACTGAACAGATAAATAAGTAAAACATATCAGACAGGGATACATTCTAAGAAGAAAAATAATCCAGGGAAGAAGGACAGGAAATGTGAGGCATACAGAGGGGAGGCTGCCATCAGCTTGGAATGAATTTTCTTATCCCTAAACATGTATAAGGATTACAGAGTATCTTAAACACTGCTATTTATTCATATTATTTGTAAGTACTCCTAGAAACATGCTTTCAAGGATTCAAAGAGAGCTATGATTCCCTCCACAACCCTTGCTCTGTCCCGTGCCAGAGAGCTCAACCCCCTTTCGAGATGACCCATGCCTTTCTCAAGAATCCAAACCTCCTTCCGGGTAAAGAACCCAGAAAAAATTGACCAAAAAAAGCATTTTCCACTATTCAAATTAATTTCTTTTTGGCTAAAAGTTACTTCACTTGTCTAACTCTCAAGATAAAGAAGTCTTCTCCCTGATGGAGATCATGTTGGAAGCCTATGAACAGATTAGCAACCTCTTGGATCCCTGGAACTCTCACACTCCCACAGTGGAGAACCTATTAAAACCCTTTCCAGTAGGGCCCTAGTAACAGCCATCAGCACAATGACACTAGGCATAGTGTAATGAGGAATTAAACAAAGTAAAATGTCCCTCTGCCTCTGCCTCAGTCAAGAGATCCAGTAACATCTTCAGTCCTCTCTCATACCTTAAACAGCCTCATTAAAAAACAGACTGCAGCTAGACTGCTTTCAAATTTTGGCTTCACTACTTCCTAACTGTCACTTTGGATAAGCCGCTTCACCTTTCTGTGTGCCAGTTTCCCATGTACATACAGGATAACATTCACATTGGCCACATTCAGTTTCTGTGAGGATTACTGTAGTTCTACACAAATAACATGCACCTTCTATGTCTGTTTGCCAGACATGCCATTCCCCATCAAGATGCTTTTGTAACCATACTAGGCTAACTGTTTACAGCAACATGTCATGTACTGTTTTAGATGCTACTGACTCATTTAGACCACTGCCTGCTATACAGTATGATTTCAATGTATGTCACCAAAGATCTACAAACTCGTTTCTGACACTAAGATTATGTGTGTGTGTGTAAAGCAGTCACGCTATTTGTTTCATAAATACACCACAGGAGATATAGGGCAGCATTCTATGATCAAACACATTAAAAGTAAAACCACAGCTTCATACTGGTTTGACCCCCTTCAGTCATGGTCAACAAAGTAAAATAGGGGCAGACCCTAAGCATTACAATTTGGTGGATTCAGCACAGTCCCAAGAATAGAAAAAATTATATGCTGAAGTCCTGGAATGGGAGGCTCAGAAGAGGCATAGTTAGCCTGTTCAGGACCCAGATGCATAAGACTGGATTACTGGCAGGACTGTAGGAAGGCTACACACATTCAGTGTGGCATGCTCACCTGCTGTATTTCAGCAGTGTGCTGCCACCTTAGAGGAGGACAGCACTTTGGCCCACGCCGAAAATCTGAGGGTAAGAGATCTGGTTGCTATACAACACATTCGTTGCCCTTGTTCTCTAAGAGGGAGATTAAGATTCTAGCAGAGATTTGTACCTGTCTGGTACACTGTAACTTTAATAAAAATTCAGGTCTGTCCCAGGGATCCTTCTCTGACCATAACTGAACTGGGTAGAATCAGTTCAAAGCCCCTAGTAAAATATACAAATATTCATAATAAATAGGACAAATAAAGATTATAAATAACCTCACATCAGCTTAGGTTAAGATTTTCTACCAAACTAGTTACATTAAAATCTTGATTTTCAGAGTTTTTTGGATTTCAAGAGAGGTGGCGGACCTATATTAAGTAGGGGACAAAACCTATTGAACACTTCCTTTCTAACTTCTAGGGTTATGAACGAACAAATAAATGGTCAAAACTACTTACTGGTAGAAACAATAAGCTCTCAGGAATGGAAAGTCCGTAACTTCATAATTAATTTATATCGAATACTAGCCTAGGAACCCTCACCTACAAATGCTTAACACTCTCAATTGCTAATCAAAAGACTGGGAGTTTAAGCCTATCCAGAGGTATCTTGAAGAAAAGCCTGGCTAATTACTTCTGAAAAATCAGCCACTGGGACCCCTATGGAGCACAGTTTTACTCTGACACAAACGAGAGTGCCATGAGTTATAGTGAACTCAGTGGTACCTGTTTTGTTTTTATACCATTCTGAAACAGCCGTTTCATTTCCACAACCATCAGCTCTAGAACAATCTTTAAGGGCTTCTAAAAGAAATTGTTTGGCTATAGGGTAAAATATTTAAGCTGTATTGCTACTTTAATAGGACTCCTTTGTCTCTTCCAAGAAAACAGACAAAAGCTATTAAATGACCAACAGATGATTTAAAAACATGTACCTTAAAAGAATACAGTATCCCATGTATTCAGCCTCAGGGAGATGAATAAAAGTTATATAAAAGTGGTAAACCATCCTGCTACCAAAAGAATTTTCTCCACATTGCATTATAAGGAAGTATTTGTAGTTCTTGAAGAGCTACACTGTAACTGGTTCAAGATGTTGTCACTCATGCTGAGCTCCACATAAAAGTTTTGCAGACACCCAAGGAAGCTGGCTTTTCCTCCTTCTTTATTACCCCCATATGTTGTTACTTCCCCAACTTTCCTTACCCTTTTACAGTATTTCATAGTGAAGTACTGTTTGGTTCAAGACCTATGTTTACCACTCCCATGGTAATCCCAGACACCAAAACAAGTCCAGAAGACATGAAACAAATGGAGACACTTAGATTGCTTCACGCTTTCTTTCTCCCCTTCTCATTATCCTCCTACTCGATGAGACTGTAGTGGGAGGTCTGAATGACATTTCCAAACCAGGAATCTAAAGCTACATTTCAACACCTAACTACTTGGTTGTCATAGGAACAACACTGGGCTGCTTATCTGGATTCTAACAAACAACCACGAGTTTCACTAGTAACTAAAGCTTCCCTTCAAATCAAGACACCTCAAGGGGAATAAAACAAAAAACAAGCAGTTGGGGAAAACTGCCTATCACACCAAAGATTTAAGAAATAAATCCAAAGCGCAAGTGTTTATATTTCCACATATGAAATTATCAAATGCTATTTGAGAAAAATTATGTTGAGGTCTGTCACTTGGCCAACAAGGCAGATAAAGCAGATTCCCTTCAGTTTATAGCTCTGCATACCCACAAACATACATGCACACTGTTAGTACATTTTAACAGAGGATACAAAATGCTAATACTACCCTTAAAGACTCTGGGGAAAAAGTTAAGGCAATGCCATTTTAAATGTACTTTTGAAATTACTAAATTGTTAACAGTGAATGGCAAATAGAAATGAAAACACAATCACCAAAAGGAATCTTCTGGGTTATAATTTTTAGCAGTTACTATTTCAACCTGATTACATCACTCGTTAAAAAAAAAAAGCTTCTAAATGATGACTAGAACATAAACTTTATATAGAGGGTTTTTTCTTCCTCTTTAAGCATGACAGCGTTCAGCTCAATTATTAAATCATGTTTTCCCCAAGTACTACTTATATGACGCAGAGCTGAAAATAATTGTGACTCACTGAACATAATGAGCAATCTGATATAAATTACCTATAAATATCTTAGTACTGTCACTATTTTTCTATCTTCAAGACTCTAAAACCTACAAATTCATGTGCTTCAAGGGAATAGTGTTTTCTACACCCTCAGCCATATCTTAATTAAGTCCAATAAATTTTAATATTCACAAGGTTGGATTACATATTTCCTGGTTTATTATAAGATCTGCCCTTAACAGTCAGGCTCACCTTATCTCTTGATCTCTTTCCTCAAAAATAAGTATTTATGCTGAAGACGGGAGAACTACTTGAGAAAAATAATTTTAAAAGTATGTAAGGGAAAGAAACAAAGATCAATTACAGATCCCACTAGACTCATCACTCTGCCCTCTACCTTCATCCCACTCCACTGCCAACAAAGAGAAACTGCAGCATGGCTTGCCTCTATGTCATTACAGTTTTCCCTTTCAAGCTCAGGATTTTAAGATTTCCAAAGTAACAGAATAGGAACCAGAAGTCAAGAAATGCAGACTCAATTTTTAATCTGCTTTAAAATATTTAAGAACAAGAAAGATATACAATTATATAGTATATAAACCAAAACTTAAAATTGTTAAATAGCAGTCTGAATTGTATATGCTCACATTTATAAATGAAAAACACAAAAAAATACCTATGGAACTGCTAGCAGTTAAAGAACAAAGTATTTTTCCACCTGATTCTTTAAGTAGACATCACATGATTACTTCTACTGACCAATAAGAAACTGGTAAAATCATGTGGCCACCCACCATTCTAATTTTATTTTCTTATTCTATTCAACCTTTTTGGCACAATCATTCTTAAGAAACCAGATTAAAAAAAAAAGAAAAAGAAATCAGATCAAGAAATCTGACATTCATCCCTAATATAAAACTGTCTTTCCTTACAGTTTGTGAACAGGAACCCACTGTATACAACACAGGCATTCAAACCTTTATTGTACTTTTCTGGAAACCTTAAACACAAGGGCAGCTCAGATATGAGATTGGTAAACTTAATTTAAGGTTTCAGAGAAAGACAGGCAGGCAGGCACACACAAAACAAAAAATGCTAAGCATGATCTCTCAAAATGTAATGCCAAGTGGCCAAGTGCCGTCGAGTCAGAGCCGACTCATGGCCCTGGCCCCTAGGGTCGCCATGAGTCAGAACGTAATGGACAATGCAAAAATAATCAACTGTTTGTTGTACACTAATGTAATCAAAAAGAACAATCCTAGAATTCACGGCACTAATTTGAAAAATTAAAATCGATTCCTATCTTTAGTCTGTCATTCACAATCAGTAGAAAATGTTTCCAACTCATTACTTGAACTTTCATTCTGTTAACACTATGACCGAATGCTTGAAACCCTTGGGGAGGAGGAAGGAAAGGCAGGCAAGGAGATGGACACTGAAAGCAGCCCTTCAAACACCACACATAGCATTACAGACTACATGGAAATCTACATTTATGGAAAGCGAAGGTCACAACTACCAAGCAACTCATTTTGGTGGTATGCTTTCCCCCACTAAAAAGGAAAGGAAAATAACCCTGGAACTAAATGCATTACATACACACAGCTCACTTTTGTTAATTACCTGGCCTCACTCTTGGCCTTCATGCTATATTCTTGGGGCAGCGCTGTTTATGTGTTCTCTGATTCAACACAGTCCATTTGGGGTCTGTGAACAATTCTACAATTCCTCCACACACCATATGATATCTATTAGGGAGCAATGCCATTTTTCACTTACCAATTCTGGATAAAGCAGTATTTCCTGATGACAGAAGGCTGCTGCTTCCGTTCACTAAAACTCCCTCTTCGCAGCTTGATAAATCTGATTATAAAATGTCTTTGTTCCAGATCACACAAGCCGCTTTTTCTATGAAAGTTTTCTAAAGAGTTATTTGCCTTTCACTCCTGTGGCAAAATAACAAGGGGGAGGAAAAAAAAAATAAAATAAGGAGTAAGTCCACACAAGTTCCTGGCATAGATTTTCAGCTGCATTTTCTAAGTTTAATCATTAAGCTACATTAAAGTGACAGTTACCAGTTTGGGACACCAGCATTGGATCAAGGTGGTCACAACCAGTTTGTGTGACTTCCACTGGTGTGCAGACCCCAAGAAAAGTCACTTGGTCAGCTGTCACATGTGGCTGAAGCACTGGTGCTCCACTCCCCCGCTGAGCAGGCAGCCCAGGCAGGAGAGTGGCCAGATGCCTGGCCCGGGACCTCTTATAGGGACCTCCCAATTAGCTAGTGACCAATAGCAGCCAGCACCTAATACCTAAGTCACATGACAGGGCAGTCCCTATGACTGCAGGATTTCTGAATTACTTGGGGTTACACAAAGGACACTCATTCAGGAAAAGAGGAGAAAAAAAGCCTAAGCCGAAACAGAAAACGCCCAGGCTGTGACAACTCCGGCTTTAAACAGGGAACACCCCAGCCTCAGAGACAGAGAAAGAGCCACAACCCAGCCAGGACAGAAATCAGTAGAATGTCTGGCACATATTAAAAAATAATCCTAATGCAGAGGCTGAGTTTACAAACCCACTTCAACTATAAATCTACTGGTCCTTCCTTTCCTCTACAGTCTTCTCAACTATTTCACATTTTAACCTTCTTTATTATAATAGAAGTACCAGTGAATCTCTGCAAAACTACTATGGCAAAAATGTGTAAGACATGAGCCTCCTATTTTCCCCATCCCTTCAAAAGATCCCTAGAGATGCTGAGTTTGCTATTTAAAAGTTTCTTAAACACATTTCTTTTAAAACGGTTGGATAATTAAGGCACAATTAAACATTATTAAGGGTCAATTCACATGGTTACTGCTAAATTATGTGTCTCTCTTTCACAAGCAATCATTCTGGTCTGTTCATATCAACAACAGTCTTTTTCAGTAAATCCGCCCCCTCTGTGAATTAGCCCTAAAATTTAACACCCCCAATTTATTTCTTATATTTTTGTTTAAAACAAAAACAGAAAAAACTATGAATACCCCTCCATTTTTTACATGAAAAAAACAATACTTACAAATATCCCTTGTTTGGCTTTGTCAACTTCTCCCCTTGCCCTGACATTTCAAGTCAAAATAAAAGCGAAGCTTCATTTTGATCAAGCAGTATTTTGATTGTACAAAGCTGCAACAGCTCCCTCTTCAAGGAAAGCCCAGAACATTGTGCTGCTTGCCGTTCCCAATTTATGGAAGGAAGCGTGTATCAAACAAACCAGGTGATGACTCAGACTGCCTCCCCGAGCCACGCTTCCCCTCGAATGGGAGGGTAGCAAAGTACAGCCCATTTGGATGTGACTCAGTTTCATTAGACCAGTGGTTCTAGTTGATCTGACAAGCTCGCATTTTCTTTCATAGCTTCTACATTTCAGTATCAGAGTGCGCATTCTAGTTGGTTTCTAAGAATTGGATCATACACAAAAGAGAAAGTCTTAAGATTATTTTAAGGTATGGCAAAGCTCTGGCTCTATTCTTTAAATTTCAGAACTGCGTGCTGCAAATTTTACAACGGAGGCAACCTAACACTTGAGATCACACAACAGCAGAAATCAGGGTTTAAGTGTTTGGGTTTAGGTTTACTTGAGGCCTTTATCAAGAGGGACTCCAACTCTGTCTTTGGGGCTCAAGTTTTAAGTTTTGAAATCTGGGGCACACATGGCAGGTTTTTCAGGAAGTGGTCAGGAGCACGGGAGCCATGTTGCAGCTTTCACTTTTGTATTTACTGCAATGTAGACTTACAACCTGAGCAACAAACGAACCCGCGTGCAGACAATACAACCAGGTCACAGAAAAACCTGTATGATTCTTTAACCCCAACTTGCCTAAAAGTTGCAGATAAAAACTGGAAACTTCATTAAATGTCATCTGTGAAAATCCCAATTAAATAAAATCACACGCCCAGTATTCTTCCTCTTCAGTAAAAAACTTGCTACCAAGATGAGGGTGTTATTACATGAGGTAAATTGTTCCCAGGTATTGTGCAGACACTGGAGCCCTGGTGGCACAGTGGTTAAAAGTGCCTGGTTGCTAACGAAAAGGTCGGTAGTTAGGACCTACCAGATGTTTTATGGGAGAAAGCTGTAGCCGTTGGCTTCCATAAAGACTTACAGCCTTGGAAACCCAGTGAAGCAGTTCTGTTCTGTCCTATAGGGTTGCTATTAAGTTGGAATCAACTGGACAACAGTGAGTTTGGTTTGGGTTTTATTACACAGTCAGGAAGAGTGCAATAATAAGTGCAACTCTCCATGTGAAAAATCTGGAAAGCTAGATCTCAGTGGTTTCATTACAGTTACATCTTTTCACCACACTTCCTTTAACTTTGAACAAAGTCAGCAACTGGTCTAACTAAGGCTTGAAATTTGTTGTTACATATGCCTCAATGGATAAAATTCATCATTATAACAGAGAAAATACATTCTATTTTTAAATATAGAAAGTTCAAATATTTCATTTCACATGGGTGAGTATGGGAAGAAAAAAAAATATACACACAGAAGACATGTAAAAGTAATTCAGCAGTTGACTGTTCACTTTACAGATAGGTTTCCTGAAGCATTTTACTGCAATAAATCCTCATTATTAATTTGCAAATAGAATTGATTTTCAGATATTAACCCAAAACTATTTGAAAATGCAGATCTGAATTATATTTTAAGTCTTTCTATTTTAATTATATGTACATTATTTCTCATTCATTTATTAAAAATTATTTATCCTTCACCAGGGATATATTAAACTAGCCACCACTTTTTGGAGAAACTTACCCTCCAAAGACATGTAAAACCAGATGCTCTTAAAGCCCTAAAGATGAAACCAAAGACATATAAAAATACATAATTGAATGGCTTTTGATTACAACTGAATGTTAGTCCAATCAAGTGGTGAAAATTTTAGCATCTAAAACAATCTACAACATAGTTAAAAGCACATACTCTGGAACCTGATTGCCAGGGTTTGAATCCTGGCTCTGTCATTTCCATCTGTAACATCTGGAGTGAAAAGCTCAAATATATAAGCGTCTGACAGACAGAAGGCTCTACACATTACTATTATTATCATCATTCCAGCCTCTGCCCTATAACTGCCATTTGCATCACCACTTTGGATCACATACATCTTAATTATTCTCTAAGTAACATTTCTGAATGAGAAAAATCTAATTTCATATACATAGTGTTTAAATCATTTATAACTATTTTATTAATGATGATAAAGGCATCACCAATCCATATTTCCTACCAAAGTTACAGTGGTTTAAATACTCATCCAGTTTTACATCTGAGATTTGTTGGGGACAGTTATGCATTGAATTGTGTCCCTCCAAAATATGTGCTGTAAATCCTAACCCCTACAATGCTTATGGAAACCCTAGTTAAGTACTGATCAAGAGCTATGGCTGCTAAGCAAAAGGTCAGCAATTTAAATACACCGGGCACTTCTTGGAACTAGTATGGGGCAGTTCTACTCTGCCCTACAAGGCTGCTGTGTAAGTTGATGGCAATGGGTTTTTGTCTATATAATGGTTATAATCCCATTTAGTTTTTTTGTTTTTTAATGCTAATTAGGAAGTATAAGGCATGTCTAAAATCAGTTTCTATTGACTTACAAAAAGAACAGATGAAGCAAAGATGTGAACTTGGGGAAGACGGATGCCACCTCACATGAGAGCTCAAAAGAACCAAGAAAAGACACAAAGACAACCTTCCCTCCAGAGCTGAGAAAGAAAGAGAAAGTCTTTCCCTACAGCTGGCATGGGAAACCCTGGTTGCATAGTGGTTAAGTGTTACCGCTGTGAACCAAGAGGTCAGCAGCTCAAATCTACCAGGTGTTCCTTGGAACTTCTATGGGGCAGTTCTACTCTGACCTATAGGGTTGTTACAAGTCAGGACCAACTCAATGGCACCTAACAACAACACAGCTGGCACCCAGAATTCAGATTTCTAGCCTCCTAAACTGAGAAGAAACCCTGATGACAGAGGGATTAAGTGCTACAGCTGCTACTCAAAAGGTCTGCAGTTCAAATCCTCCAGGCACTCCTTGGAAACTCTACCAGGCAGTTCTACTCCATCCTATAGGATAGCTATGTATTGGAATCAACTCCATGACAGTCTTTCTTTTTTATGGAAATGGTGAGAAAATATATTTCTTTTGTTAAAGCCACCCACTTGCATTTCTGTTATAGTAACACTAGATAACTGTGACAGGGCTTTTCCCTCCAAACTCTCTAGAATGGTGCAAAATCATGTAGGGGACAGAAGAGAGGAACCAAGGAGGACTCCTTTTCTAGCTGGTCCAGGCCCAGATGTGGAAACTGCCATCAGGTGGGAAATGGTGAATACCTCAAAGCCTAGGGGAAACATACCCTTCTGGGGACAGAGAACTCCCTTGACATCATTAGAACTGCTCTCCATGGGATTTTTTAGTGGATGATTTTTTTTTTTTAAAGTAGATGGTCACCATGAGTCAGAGCTGACTCAACGGCACTTGGCCTGGCAAGTAGACTGTCATGGATTGAATTGTGTCCCCCTAAAGACAAGTGTAGCCACGTTGCTGGGCCACGATTCCCAGTATCGTCTGGCTATCCTCCATTTTTTGGTTTTCCTACGCATTACGGTGGGGGCTATAAATCCCTTCATAGGATCACCTCCCTGCTCCACTTTAAAGGGAGTTTCCCTGGACTATGGCTTGCCCCACCCTTAATCCATTCATCCTGTAAGAGATAAAAAGAAAGGGAAGCAGGCTGAGAATTGGGAACCTCACACCATCAAGCAAGCAGCACTGGGAGAAGAGTGCATCCTTCAGACCTGAGGTTCCTGCGCCAAGATGCTCCTTGGACAAAGACTAATGCAATACCTGACATTCTTCCAGAGCCGACAAGGGAGGAAACCTTCCCCTGGAGCAGACATCCTGAATTTGTACTTGTAGCCTACGGGACTGTCTAAGAATAAACCTTCCTTTGTTACAGCCATCCACTCTGTGGTATTTCTGTTAGAGCAGTCCTAGCTGACTAAAACATAGTCAGGTCTTCTAAGGCACCTCTGTGTGGATACAAACTTCCAATCTCATTCACTTAGAAGCCCAGAGAGTTAACCACTTGAACCACACCCAGAGACTCCATGACATTAACAAGAGTTCCCAAACAGATGTGCCAGGATGTAGTTCTGAAAACAGCCCCTAAAAGTCTACTGCTTATTCTCTACAGGATCATGACATAAAATCCTACCAGAGCTACACTACGGGAAACTGAAAGAGTGGCATGTGTGTGGATAGGCAGTAGGGTGCAAAAAGAAACCTCAGTACATATTCTCTGCTATGTTCTCTTACTGTTTTAAAGAAAAAACTATATGAGAACCTTCTCAAAACTACATGGAGAAGTTCAAACATCCCATAAAAACTTCAGTAACAAAAGCTCAGCATTTCCAGGCAGCATACAAAACATCTGAAGAATGATGAATGATGAAAAGATATCTCTGCAGCACAAACCAGCTTTACAAATATGGAACTCCTCAAAGATGGTGCTTGGTGATGTTTTGGGAGAGACGAAAAGTAGTTCTGTTATTTATTAAAAGTAGTTCTGTGTATTGGGAACAACTGCTTCAAACTGTCTTTACCTAAGCATTGTTTCTGAGACAGATGGTAACATAATGGGGGGAAAGCTAGCAAAACTGGGAGGATGTTGCCAGGATTACAAATGAACATTTGGGGGAAGGCTAGATTCTGCTCCCCTCCATGTGGGAGCTCTGTGGGAAAGTAACAGAACAATCCAGTTAAAGACAGGTTGAGAGCACCACCACAGAGCTTCCTTTCAGCTTCCATTCCTGTCCAAAGCAATCTCTAAAACACGAAATGATCCAACTATGGCAAATCTCCAACGGACAGGGCTATAGGTCAGGAAACAGTCTGGGTTCTAATACTGGCTCTAGTACCTGTGGGGCCTTAGAAAAGTCATTTCATGGCTTTCGTTTCATTTTGAGAATAGGGATCCATGAAAAAAAAATACAAGGAACAAATCGCTGCCTTAGTAGTATTTGCCACCACCACCGTCTCACTAAGTTTGAGTTGCCAACCCAGTAGCACCACACTCGTAACTGCTTGGGGTGGAGAGAGAAACAAACAAAATTCTCAGGCTTCTAAGTCACATTGTTGGTCTGAAAGCTGACCAAGTGATTTTATCACCTGTTTTATCGAACTCCTTGGAAAGGGCTAGATTCACTTTTACATTATAGCAATTATCCTACAGAGAACAGATTAGTTATGTATGTAAGATTCCTAGTATTAGAGATTTTTTAATGAAAAGCTGCCTATATGGCTATATGTATGCCTCTACAAACATTCATACAAACGGTGTCTACATTTACACAAGGTAATCTGAACATTTATAAGCGGTTGCCTCTGTTCCAAGCTTTTCATGTTACATAAGCAGCTACTTTATAGTTCTTCCTGCAATGATTTCAAATCTAAACAGTTCTTTGCTCAGAAAATTTTTATTAGTCGTCTTCTTTCTCCACCCATTCTAAAGAACTGACTCAGTTTTTCAATGGCAACATCACTGTGTGGGAGAAAATATGGGAGTGGGTAGGGTGGGAGAAAGAAAGGATGAGGATGATGATGAGTAGGAGGAGGAGGAGGAGGAGGTGAAAGCCAAAAGCTGAATCACAGCCATGTGAATAATCTTAATTTTTTTTTCCTTCCTAAGGGTATGAATCAAGTTAAGTTTGTTTTGCTGTGGATGAAGGAAGAGAAATATAATAGCATGAATCACAGCAATTATCAAATACGTGACACTCATTAAAAATTAATTACAATCACTGCCTTTCTCTTATGTATCTGACAGAAGACGCCAGAGATTTTGTTAATCAATACAATCATTCAAAAAAAAAATTCTTAAGAGTTAGAACTCAGTTCTCACCCTCTTCCCTTTAAAAATTTCCTTTTTACACATGAATTCCAGGAACTGGAATTATTTCATAGCTTCTGTGAGATAATCTTTCGTCCTTGTAGGAAAGTGTGAAAACAACATGGATAACACAAGGAAGAGAGACCAGGTTACACACAAACTGGCCATGGGCACTGGAATCAACACTGAGTTTATGAAAACAGTTGTCCAGAAAATGAGTTTAACCTCTCAACAGCATCTCAACCAGAGTGCTGCATGCAAACCAAGCCGTCAGAAAAAAAGCGGGGACGCCTTTCATAATAACTTTAGGTGAGAATCAAGTTGTCGGATTTTGAATCACCTTATTCAGAAATAAACAGGTCATTATCAACTTAAGAATCTTCTAGGAATAATGAGAAAAAGATGGATCAAAATATGTTAAATTAGTTCTCCGGAATTTATTTTGTAGACAGGGTGTTTACCTAACTAAACTTATAGAAAGGCATTTCCCTTTCCACTATACGTTTTTTAACTCAATCCATTTAGTAATTCATGGAATACACCTGTTACCATGGGAATAACTGGTTATGCAAGGGCAAAGACTTTAATGACCAAATACTTTCTACTCCCAGGTCAGTCTATTGCATTAGGAAATCATGGGGCACATTTTGAACTCTACCAAGAGCTCAAGAGCTCAGCTACATTTTACACTACATCAATGAGCTAAAATGTATTATGCCTTTGGCTATCTACCAAGACTTTCGTTTCTTTTAAAGACGAGTATGTATATTCTGAAGGAGCTCTGGTTGCCCAGTGGTAATGTGAACACACATTCTAGTCAGAAGTTCGAACACACCAGCTACTCAACAAAACAAAGATGTGGCAGTCGGCTTCCATAAACATTATAGCCTTAAAAACCCTATGGGGCAGTTCTACTCTGTCCTATATGGTCATGAGGAGTTGGAATCAACTTGATGCAAATATTCTAGACACAGGTACTCAGAGACAACAGCATTTTACCATACTGTCAGGTTTTACGAAGTTCATTTCTATTTATAGGGCAGTGTTTTTTGTGCTAGTACAATCTTTATTGTGGCCTCTAAATAATAAGCTAAGGATTTTAACTTCTCTATTTCAATGTACACCTCAATTTGGAAATTTTAATCTGTAATGATGAGCTCTTTAGGATAACAATTTGCATGCCTAAGGCTACACATTTCTAAAACAGTAACACTGAGGGTTTAGTCAAGATATATTTACAGAATCCATGAAGATATGTTAAAGTGAGGGGTCATATAAAATAGACCAGATCTGTTTCGGGACTGGGTACCTTGGGTATTATACTCCTAGCCCTCAAGTTCCTGCCCCACCCCCATCTCAACTAAGTTAAGGCTACTGCAGTATTTGACTTGCTACTTTTTATGTTGGAGCCACCGTGGCACAGTGCTTAAGAGCTGCTAACCAAAAGATCAGTAGTTAGAATCCACCAGCTGCTCCCTGGAAATCCCATGGTGCAGTTCTACTTGGTTCTATAGGGTTTTTATGAGTCAGAATCAACTCATCAGCAAAGGGTACATCTTTCGTGTCAGTATTCTCTCCGATTTCTTATGAACAGATCTCCAACTCTGACTTTGTCATATCCTGACCTGTATCTACTGCAAAGGGCTGGAAGAAGTTTCCAGAAATCATCAATACATGCTTCAGTTATCTCTTTTATGTTCTAAACCATAATTACACAGGAAAACACTGATGAATGGGGCTTATCTATTCCCAGAGTTCGAGCCCCTCTGAACAGAAGAGTCCTTAAGTACTCTGAGAGTTGGAATCAACTCGAGGGCAGTGGGTTTGGTTTTTGGTTTGGGGTACTCTATATAGCTTTCTTTTGCCCTTCAATATGACAAGAGCATTTGGGACATGGGAAGGGATTGCTACGGTTCTAATTTTTTGCAAGAGAATGAGAATTTTCTCAGTTCTTGATGCTAAGCATAAATGAACTGAAGATTGTTTACAAGCCAGTCACTAGCTATCCTCAAGCCAGCTAGTTAACATCTAGCAAAAAATAAAGAAGAATCGAACAGCAGCAAAGACAATTTGGAGGCCAGGCATCTGAGCAAGGACGGCAGCAGATATGAAAGCGGCAGTGGTAGTCTCGGCTGACCAGGTGATATGGTAAAGGAGTTAGCAAAAGCAGAAAACAAGAGGTCACTATAGAACACAAAATAGGGTATAGAACGTACCACTATCAGGGCCCCTCACAATGCAGGCCACAAAGTCTACTCTCAAGGGAAATGAAGGAAGCACAGGGTATCAGGGATTAAGTGACAGAAATGGGAAGGTAAAACGAGGGAAAAAAAAGGGTACCATCTCATGTGAAGAATATAATTTTAAACACTTGGTAAACTTTAGTGTCCAGTCTTCTACCAACTCCCTTCTGTTATATTTTTCCTATAAAAACATACCTCTTAACTCATCTCCTAACTTCCCTGATCCATTATTATCCTATTCCAGGAAGGGCTTGGTTGTCAAAACACTGCTGCCTGTGGAAAAGTAGCAAGCAGGTTGGTGAGGGGGCCTGAGATGACAGCAGGAATAAATGATCTAAACCCATATAACCTGAGGAGGAAGAAAAGGCAGCAATCCCTGTCTGCTGTCTGACGGCTGTGTAAGTAAAGTCCTATCATGTGAAAACCGAGAACAAGACATATTAGAGCTAGGCAGAGAGAAGGATCTTAAAAACAGCTAGAATAGGCACCTGGCAGGGACATTAAAGAGGAAGTCACTAGAGCCAATGTATGGCTGACCTCAAAGTCCCTTCCAACTCTGTCAATTCTAGAAATGCCAAGTTGCTGCAGTTCAAGAGTTTTTAGAGCATTTTAAATTGGAGACTGATTTCTTCAAAGCACAGCTGATGCTGAAGCACAAACAAATCAATGAAGATTTCCTCTGTAAGAGAGCTTCAGGCCCCAAATTAAATCTTAAAAAACATTTTTACCTGAAGTGATTATTTTCTCTGTGTAGTAGCAATCAATAGATGAATCCCTCTATAGCATCTCTGGCCCTGGTCTTACTTTTCTGTCTTCAGGAACCCTCTGAAAGTGATTTGTTGCACAGTTTGACAAGTACTTCACTTGACAATACAAAGCATGTGACAGCCTAAAAAGATAGAGAAGATTTTATTGAAGACTTAGATCATTTGGCCATTACTTTATGGAGAGGTTAAAAAAAGAAATAGTAACAGTTCTAATTTTCCTACTGTGGGACATATTTGTCAGTCGAAATGGGATTACATAAAACTTACACTTTATCATTCACCCCAGCTCTAGCCTTCACTCAAGGGACATCTAAGTCCAAAGGCTGTACCCCTCAATACACCCCACTAGTCAAGTCCTGATAGAGCTTACTGCTTACCTTGAGTTCTCGCAACACCAAAGGCATCTGACAGCTTCTCTGTGGTGTAACTACTTTTTCTATTCATACTCCAACAGGTCATTAGAAGAGAACAAGATGATCTATTAAAAACTGCAGCTGCACTGGAGTTACATAAGATGTCACCATTGGGGGAAGCTGGGTGACAGATACGTGAGACCTCTCTGCACTATTTTCTAACTTTTTAGGCATCTCTAATTATCTCAAAATAAAAAGTTAAGAAGCAAAACCTGCAGCTGTCTGGAAAATTCATCTTCAGACTAATCACAACAAACAAAAACAACACCTACTACTGGGAAAGTAGTCCAATGATGCCAGTTCTCTACTTAATGGTGGGTAAAGAGATACAGTAGAAAAACCAAGAAACTGTGAGACAAATAGCTGGCCAAGCCATTTCCTTCCTTACAATCTTGTCTGATTCACACGAAAGAGTAACATTTATTATCTTAAAAATTAAAGTGTAAACTAGTAACCGCTAATGGCAAACAGAGATTTATAAATTAATCTTACTTATAATTCTATGATTGAAGAAAAAGATCTAACTCTATTCCATCTAACCTGAAATTCTCAATGACTGTACTTTGTGAGCCATTAGGAAAATAAACAAACATTGCCAATTACCTATAACACAATGCCTTAAAGACAGCTTAGTGTGAAAATCAAAGTGGATTCTCATTGCTTTGTTTTGGGGAAATTTGGCCATTATTCTTGCCTTCACCTATATCTCTTGGCAAACAAGAGGCAGTTTCTGTATATGTATTTCAGCAACATGAGTCAGATCCGACTTGACAGCACTTGGCTGGCTTTTCAGTAACCAAACATAACACAGCTCTAACCACTTGTATCTTCCTAATTGTTGCTTTGAAAAAACACGTGGAATTTCATGTCTCCAATAAACATTTGCTTCACTAACATCAAACTTACTCCTTGCTACGCCTTTCTATGCATACCACATTTGTTTTTATGCCAATAAAATTTTACTTCAATAATCATCTCATTAAGCACCTATCAAATGGCAGGTACACTCACCATATATAGAATCAACAATATAAGCAATCAGACTGAACTGTTGCTCACGTAAACAGACATGATGAAATCTGACTGCATGGGAAGCAAAAATCGGCATCATAACCACCGCTTGGCTTATAGGTGTGAAGGTGCCACCCATTCTAGCATGCAACCCAACTTCAGAAGTGACCAAACATGAGAGAGGAGGAGAAAGAAGAGAGCGTGTCTTAGAAAAGATAGAATATTGTAGATGATATAAGTTCTCTTCTTGACTACCTCAATGCTTATTTCCTATACCCTATTTCCTATTACCTCATCCAGGTCA
This sequence comes from Heterohyrax brucei, assembly GCA_028571685.1. Taxonomy (NCBI): domain Eukaryota; kingdom Metazoa; phylum Chordata; class Mammalia; order Hyracoidea; family Procaviidae; genus Heterohyrax; species Heterohyrax brucei. The sequence continues at coordinate 66,382,590 of CM053166.1, forward strand.
TTCACTCATTAGTTCAGAATTTTTTTCCTGAGTACCTGTGGAGTTCCACAGTTACTGGGTTACGTTCAGGGGACAAAGCAATTAATAAGAGATGAAGTCTCTTCTTGAATGCAGTTTATAGTCTAGGGGGGAAGAACATCCCACCACATAAATATATAACATGGTGGCTGCTGATGAGTGCTATGGAAGAATGGAGAAGGCAAAAAATTCTGGGATGGGGGGACCTGTTATTTTATTTAATGTGATCAATGGATGTCTTCAGATAAAGTAAGCATCTGAACAAAGATCAACAGGAAGGGAGAAAACACGGTTACACTGATAAGCAGGCAACAAATGAGGATGTAACACAGAAGAAACAACATGTGTCAAGGTCCTATGGTGGGAGTGACCAAGTTACAGGGAACAGTAAAGAGGCCAATGTAAACTACAGCAGAATGACAAGGGAGAAAGATGAAGAAGATGACATTATTATGTTGAGCATGGATGGGGAAAGAGATCACAGAGGGCTTTCTAGGCAATCGTCTTTACAAGAATTTGGTTTTTACTGAGAGATCCTTCTCAGATGGCAACAGAGGAATCAGGAGCCCACTTGATTAATCCAGATGACAGACGACAGTGGACTGGCCTGAGTGGTTGCACTGGAGATAACAATAATTGGTTGGGTTCTGGAGATGCTTTAAAGGAAGAACTAATGAGATTTGCTGATGGACTGCATTTGGAGTGTGGGCTAACGAGGGGGATCAGTGGTGACTCTAGGGTATCTGGCCTGGGCAACTCAATGAATGGAGCTGCCATTTACCAAGATGGAGCAGAGTGGGCATGGCAGGACTGGTACAGTGGCAGAGAGATGAATAAGGAGTTAGAGTTTAGATGTGTTACAGTTTAGATACCAATTAGAAATCCAACTAGAGGTGCTGAAAAGGTAGGTGAAATTGAGCCAGAGAGGTCTGAAATGGAATCATCTGCACTTAAGTGGCATTTAAAATCAAAAGACTATATCACTAAACTTGCAAGTGGGGACAAACAGAGAACGTACTTGAATATTCAGAATACCAGGATACCAGGAGAAACCAGTAAAGGACACTAGTGAGGAACACCCTGAAGGAAGACAGTGGACACGAGTGGCATCAAAAAAGGTAAAGAAAACAATTTCAAGTAAGAATAAGGTTAGCTGTGTCATACACTGCTGCTATACAAGATGAGCAGTGAGCAGTGCCTACTGAATTCAACATATGCAAGTTCTGGGAGCCCTTGACAAGAACCACTGGTAGAGTTGGAGGACACAAAACCTGGCTGGAGTGTGGACAGAGTATGGGAAGTAAAGAAACAGAGGCAGTAGTATAGACAGCTCTCTAAAAGATAAAGAGCACAGTAGCTAAAGATGGAAGTGGACAAAGAGTTTTGCCTTTTTTAAATTCAGCACAATGGGAATTCTCATCTTTGGTACAAGAAACCTGGGGGTTCAACTTCTAGCCAATATACCTCACGTGCGGCCACCGCCCATCTGTCAGTGGAAGCCCGTGTGCTTCTAGGATGCTTACAGGTTTCAATGAAGCGTCCAGATTAAGACAGATTACAAAGGAAGCATGGCAACCTACATCCAAAAATTAACCAATGAAAACCCTACGTATTACAACAGTCCCACTCTGTTGTACACAGGGAAGCCACTCAGTCAGGGACCGACCCTCTCAAGGGCAGCTAACAGCAACAAGGTACTCACACTGGGGAACACACGAACAACTGCTGGGAGCCTTGGTTTGGTAAAATGATGAAATTCAGTGAGTCATGCTAAGTGTGGCTTTCAACGGGGAAAGAGAAGCAGTCATAACACATTCTGTCTTCTCTCTAAAAGAGATTTATAAGCTACAGGCAAATTGTGCTGTGAGGGCTCTCCCGTATTTAATCCCTAAATACATAAGTACCCACAAAAGCAGGCCAATAAGTATGGTGGTTGGAACGTGAGGAAGTTCTCTTCCAGTTGTGTCTAATTTCTACATAGTGTCTGTGTTTAAGATCTTCTGTTTACATACAAGGTAGTTTATTCTCCACTATAACTTTTTGTTGTTGACATTGTCACACTGATCATAGGAAGACCACAGTCCCAATCCAAATTTTTGAAAAGTGATTAAAAAAACCGAAGGACTTTTTTGTTGGTGGTGTCACCCACAGTGACATGTGACTATGTATTGAAATATCTGGTAACCGTTAAACCACAAACATTCAAAAGTGGAGAGTAATGAATGGGGTTTGCTTTTTGTTTACATAGCTAAGAAAACACAATGAATTCTAACCAAAGTGCATCAACACCAAAGCCACAACAGCAACTACTGTATCTATACATTTTGTGTCTTACTCATTGTTTAAAAACACCCCACTACACGGCTGATGTAGGTCCACCACATGGAAACATAAAGAAAACTACAAACTGAGTGTTTCTCTTTAACAGGATGCTAATGCTGTCTGTGGTATCTCTTAGAAGATAACAGGTTGAGGACAATCAAGTAGACTCTGCAGCCACAAAACTTAGACTAACCAAGTTCTGAGTAATTGAAAACATCAATCATTGAGCTTCTTGAGCTCCAGACAAATTAGGTGCCTTTAAATAACATTAACATTTATTGTACAAAGGCTGTGAGTCAGGTATTGACTGTAAAAAGCAGCAACAAAATCAGCAACAAAATACTTAAGACTATTATCAACGACAAAAACAAAAGTTTACTGCCTTACCTGAATGAGTTTACTTTATAGACAAATAGCATGAGGTTAAGGACACAGGCTCCACAGCCAGCCAGACTGGGTCAAATCCCAGCTCAACCATTTATATGCTATGTGATCTCAGGCAAGTCACTTAACATCTGTGTTCCTCAATTTTCTCATCTGTAAAATGAAGGTAGTCAATGGTACCTATTTGATAGGGTTATTGGGAGGTTAAGTGAACTAATGTGTGTAATAATTATTATTGTCATAATTTCCACTCATCTTGGAATTTAAAGCTGTCCACAAAAAATATTTGAACTAGCATGACGATCCTCTAGGTAATTCATAAAACTAGGAGACAAACATATTATGGATCTCTGGCACAACAAATGTATTCTAGAACTCTGAAGACAAAAAATAATTTAATTTCAAAAATTATTTTTTAAATGCTTTAATATGAAACATAGGCACAGCGGCCATTAGAATACAAAAGTTACATGAGTTTCTAAGACAGTCTTTAAAGAAACTGCTCACTTGCCTTAGTCTCTTTTATCCTCACACTATGAGGTTTGGTGTCCTTTTCTGAAAACTTATGAAGGACACTGTCATAGAGCATTCTGTCTGAGTAAAAGAGGAGATTTACAAGCTACAGGCAAATTGTGCTATAAGAGCTTGCTCATACTTAATCCTTTAAACTACATTTAAAACACCTAGCAAAGTTCAGTGACTTGCCTTTAGTTAAATAAATCCTAAGTGGTAGAGTAAATAAACGAGGACTCCAACTTCAGGTTCACCCATCTCTCCACCTTGGGGTTTGGGGCTTATGTTGTTGTTAAGGAGCCCTGGTGGTGCAGTGGTTAGGCATTCAGCTGCTAACCTAAAGGCCAGCAGTTCAAACCCACCAGCTGCTCCATACAGAAAGATGTGGCAGCCGGCTTCCGTAAAAGATTACTACTGGAAACCCTATGAGGCAGTTCTACTCTGCCCTGTAGGGTCACTATCAATCAATATCAACTCTATGTCTTTTTATTTTTTCTTCTGTTCTTAGGTGCTGTCAACTTGGTTCCAACCCACGGTGACCCTATGTAAAACAGAAGTAAACAATATTCAGTCCTGTGCCATCCCCACAAACACTGTTACACTTGAGCCCACTGTTGAAGCTACTATGTCAATCTATTGCACTGAGGGTCTTTTTTGCTGACCCTCTAACTTTACCAAAAAGGATATCCTCCTCCAGGGACTGGTCCCCTCTTGAAAACATGACACAAGTAACCCCTAAAGGGTATCTACTTGTACAATGAGGGATGTCATGTTCTAAGTCTGGTGTTTCTTAATGGGAGAGTCATGACCTCCAGAAACCCAAAGATGTTTCCGAGTGTACTGTGGAACCAGATGTGGGACCACACTGACCCCATCAAAGCCCCAGCTCTGCTCACCCAGGCTTCCCAGGGATACTCCATTCAGGCCTTTGGGGACTTGTACTTTTAGCTCCTCACATAAAGAGAGGTGAAAAGAATCTGAAAGATGAGTGAAACAAAGAGAATGGTATGACTAGCTCCCACTTTCAAAACTGCACCCATTTTGAGAGAAACAAGTAGCGGGGATAAAAAGTTCTCAAGTACTAAGTGTGCTCTCAAAAGGAGAGGTCTCAATGTACGAGTTTAAATTTGCATTGCTTAAAAATTCTGAGCTCTGAAAAGATGTAAGTGAAATATTAATTTGCTCGTACAATATTTATTTTAACCCAACTATGTGCAGTGCTAAAATAAATACTTACTGCATAAGACATTATTTAGTATTTTATTTACTGATGTCAGAGCACATAATTAGTGGTGACACAAATCATGGTTAACATGCTTGGCTGCTACTGAAAAGGTTGTAGGTTTGAGTCCACCCATAGGTGCCTTGGAAGAAAGATCTGACAATCTACTTCTAAAAAAGCAGTCACTGGAAATCCTATGGAGGGCAGTTCTACTGACAAACACATGATCTCTATTAGTCAAAGAGGACTTTACAGCAACTGGCTTATTTATGGTGCAATGTAGTGAGCTGAATTCAGGGAGAGAGATTCTACCCTTCAGAATTCATGATGCAAATATACAGACCAGGTACAGAAACTAGGAAAGATAATGAGTAATAATATAAAGCAATGTGTGGGCTCCAAATTAATAGTGCAGACAATACCTTAACCTTTGGAAGGCTTTCTTCAAAGGAAATTTCCAAGAAAACACACTACATACACGAGATACCAGCAAGTGCTCCAACTGAAGATAGAAGAGCCCCTATAAGCAGCTCCATTCTCTACTTCTCACCTCCAGCCTCAAACCCCCACAGGGCACAAGCTACAGAGTAGATCTAGAAGTGGGTGCAGAGTTTGCTTTCAAAGATGAGTAGCATTCAGATATTAGGCAACAAAGGACCCACCAAGTAAGAAGAACCACAAAGACACAGGAGTGGAGAGGTGAGCAGTGTCCTAAGAGACTAACAGCAGAACAGTTAGAAATGGAGGAGGGCTCATGGATGGAAGTGGTGGAAAAGGTTGGTGCCAAGACTTCCGTTTTCTGACTTAAATTATAATCCTGAAGATCATGAAGCAGCACTAGTAAGCTGTGCAGAGAAGGCCTGGAATGATCTAGATGAAGGCATACCTCAGGGGAATCAACCACTGGCAGAGAGAACAGAGATCCACATGATCCATTCTGTCCAACTTCTCACCCAAGGCTCCTCTTCCCTTAGGGCATCCCAGGAAATCTCTGTGAAGACAGACACAAAAAGATAGGGTTGCTAGGAGTACCTCTGTAGCTCTTAGGTTTGTACAAAGCATCCACCGAAGTAAATATGCCTATAGGCCAGTGTGAAATTCCTACAATAGAAGAGGGACCTTGTGGTAGGTTCTGTCTATTGCACTAGCCCCAATATCTTGCTCAAGGTCTAATGTAGGCATGTGCTCAACACTTATCTGTTTAATGAGCACCTAAGAAGTAAAGACTGGATTAGGCAGGAAATTGTAACTCAACTTCTCTCCTTCATTAGAGAAACACCTGCAGCTTATGATAAGACAATCGAAGTCTAAGTTACTGTTGTTGTTAGGCGCCACTGACTTGGTTCTGACTCATAGCGACCCTACTAACAACAGAATAAAACACTGTTCGGTCTTGCACCATGTCCACAATTGTTTTCATTCTTAAGCCCACTGCTGTGGCCACTGTGTCAATCTATCTCGTAAAAGGTCTTCCTCTTTTTTTTGCTGACCCTCCACTCTACCAAGCATGATGTCCTTCTCCAGGAACTGATCCTTCCTGACAACATGTCAAAGTATGTAAGACACAGTCTTGCCATCTTTGCTTCCAAGGAGCACTCTGGTTGTACATTTCGCAGAACAGATCTGTTTGTTCTTCCAGTGGCCCATAGTATACTCAATATTCTTCTCCAATATTGCAATTCAAAGGCATTGTCATGGATGGCAAGTGTCCCCCCAAAAATGTATGTAATGATTTGACTTGGTTGTGCGTCCCAATATGGTGCAATTCCTCCCATATGTTCTGAATCCTGCCTCTGTGATACTGATGATGGAGAATGGGCAGCAGTTGCGCTGGTGAGGCAGGACTCGAGTTACCAGCTGTGGGATATAAGGGAGAAAAGTGAGCACAGAGATTTGGGAACCTCATACCATCAGGAAGGCTGGACTGAGAGCCGTGCACGTCCTTTGGATCTGAGGCTCCTGTGCTGAGACGCTCCCGGGGAACTTGGATTCAGCCTGTGACAGTTTCTCTTACTGAGTGGAGCTGTAACTTGTAAATGGATTTGTGGCGTACTGGACTCTGACAAATAAAGGTTCTCTTCATAAAGCCTTCCACTCATGGTATTTTCTGTTAGAATAGTACCAGGTGACTAAAACAGGCACCAATTCTCCTTCTGTCTTCTTTCTTCATAGTCCAGCTTTCACATGCCTATGTGATTGAAAATACCATGGCTTGGGTCAGGCACATTTTAGTCTTCAAGGTGATATCTTTACTTTTGAATACTATAAAGAGATTCTTTGCAGCAGATTTTCTCAGTGCAATGTGTCTTTTGATTTCTTGACTGCTGCTTCCCTGCCCGTTGACTGTAGACCCAAATAAAATCCCTGACAACCTCTACCTTTTCTCCATTTATGACGATGTTACTTTGTTACTCATCGTTCCAGGTGTGAGGATTTCTGTTTTCTTGATGCAGAGGTACAATCCACATGGAAGGCTGTGGTCTTTGATCTTCATCAGTAAGTGTTCCAACCCTGATGCCTCCTTCTTCTTCAAATAATCCAGCTTCTTGGACTCTCGGCTTGGCATACAGATTAAAAAGGTATAGTGAAAGGATACAACCCTGACACACACCTTTCCTGACTTTAAACCACGCAGTGTCCCCTTGTTCTGTTTGCATGACTGCCTCTTGATCCATACACAGATTCCTTAAGAGCACAATTAGGTGTTCTGGAATTTCCATTCTCTGCAACGTTAGCCATAACTTAGTGTGATCCACCCAGTCAAATGCTTCTGCATAGTCAACGAAACACAAGTAAGTATCTTTCCGGTATTCTTTGCTTTCAGCCAAGATCCATCCGGCATCAGTGATGATATCCCTGGTTCCACATCTCTTCTGAATCCAGCTTGAATTTCTGGCAGTTCCTTGTCAATATACTGTTGCAGTTGCTTTTGAATGATCTTCAGCAAAATTTTATTTGCATGTGATATTAATGATATTATTTGGTAATTTCCACATTCGGTTGTATCACTGTTCTTTGGAATGGACACAAACATGGATCTCTTCTAGTCAGTGGGCCAGGTAGCTGTCCTCCAAACTTCCTGGCAGAAGTTACTCACTGAGTCACTATATAAATTAGTAGCAGCACCAAGATTACTTTTTCCTCCATCTTACTTCAGTTACCCTGGAAGCTCTTTTGTTGTGCTGTTGTGTTTCTCTTTAACTTCCAGTTTCTCAAACTAGTTGTCTTAGTGCTCCTGTAACAGCACTAATACCACAACTGGGTGGCTTTAAAGAACACAAATTTATTTTTTCAGTTTATGATGATAGACATCTGAATTCACATTCTCAGCTTTAGGGGAAATTATTACCTATTCACTCTGTGAAAAAAATTCTTGTCTCAACCTTCTGTAACGTTCTTGTCGGCATTCCTTGGAGATCTCCATGTAGCACTGATCTTTCGTTTGTACTTGATTGCCTAATCTGCTCCTTTACTGCTCCTTTTATATCTAAAAGTGATTCAGTTTAAAATAAATTGTACACAGACATGTGCTTATTAACATAACAAAAAAAATCCCAAATAGGATCATAGCACATCCATAAATATATCTGTTGTACCCACCCAGTCAATTCCAACTCAGAGACTCTACAGGACAGACAGTGGTATCACTGTATTAGTGTCACTCTGTAATAAAATGCTGTCACCATGCACTCCAATTACCACAGTATTATAGATAAGACACCAGCAAACCTGACAAAATCAGTGACTACAACAATGGCAGCAGGGAAAACAACAGCTCACGTGTGCAGCACGTGCACACAAAACCACGCAATTTCATGCATCACTGTAATGGAGTTATGATGACAGCTCTGACCATAGCACGTCAAAAGGTTCAAAAAGTACATATAAGCATAGAGTTTTAGCCTTGTAAAACTCCATAAAGCTGGCCTTATAAAATTTTTTTGTTATTACTACTACAAGGATAGTTTATAATTTGGGCTGAAATGCTGCACAAAAACTTTACAGACAGCCATTTTGATGTTACCCTCTCTGACAGTGCCACCAGATACATTCCATACCCCTTCATGCCCCTCTAGTGACATCACTGAGGACAGACTAGAACTGCCTATAAGGCTTCCAAGGTTGCAATCTTTATGGAAGCCAACCACCACATCTTTTTCCTGCAGTGGTTCAAACTACTAGTCTTTCACTTGGCAGTTGAAAGCTGAACTACTGCACCACCAGGGTTCCTTATGAGACAAAGGAGAATTACTCCATAGAGCTTCTTAGACTCTCATCTTTACAGTAATAGACAGCTAGGTCTTTTCTCCTTCATAGCTGCTGAGGTTTGAAGCTCCATCCTCTAGATTCACAGCAGGAACTTAACCATTGTGCAACCAGGGATCCTATCTACAGCTATAGGGGTTAGGATTTACAACACATAATTCTGGAGAACAAAATTCAATCGTAACACTAATCCTTTCCTTCTTTTCCCTTCTCATTTTCTTCAATGACTTCATTCAAGGTTTTTACCAAGGGAGGGTGGAAATCACAAAGTAAATGAGAAGCGTATGTGCAGTTCTCTAACAGGGTGGAAATTCTCTAACAAGTGTCCAGTCACAGAAGGACACTAATACCTGGAGCTCTACACTTCTGGTCCCTGACAAGAGAACTGGAAGGGATATGTACATACCAGTGTGGCTGCTAGGAGCATCTTGCATGCTCCTGGGTTAAAATGTAGTCCTGAGGTTTTCAAATATATGAGTCATTCCTCTCAATATCTTTGGTTAGACTTTACAGAAAGCCAAGTGTGAGATTTGAGGGGTCAGTAATTTCTAAGATGGACAGCATAGAAGTTCTACCTGAGGTGGATTCTACAGATCAGCACAGAACAACTCTTACAACATAATAAGGAGATGCCTCAAAGAGTAGGAACCAACCACTGCAATGAGACACTTAATCAAAGTTCCTGAAATGAGCAGATCCTGGAACTGCCAGGACTGAAGAAATTTTTTGATCGTAGTGTAGCACTGGAGACGGTATCATACTTAGCAGCCATTCAAGAATGTTTGGGTTAACTTTCAGAGGAAAAAAAAAAGGGGAGGGGGCTAAAGGGAATGACCAGAGGACAAGCCTCCACAGAATACCCTTCAGCACAGGGTTTACGATTATAAGTCAAATCCAGGTAGATCTGCTATCACTGGTCACAGCTGAGAAATTTCTATCTACACTACACGTCAAACACTCCCTTCATTTGTCAATCACCCCAGACAGATTCTGAGCTGGTCCCATACCATGCCTGCTACTGTACTTGGCCTCTTAGGGATATCCATCTTCTCCCTGACCTTTTAAGAATATCCAGAGATAGACCTGCAACAGGATTTTAGTTTTATCTATTTTTGTAGCCTCTTCTTAAATGTTTTATTATGGAAATTCTCAAAGCATATACATCAAAGGAGAGACAATCATATAATCAACTCCATATACCTTTAATCAGCTTCAAAAATCATCGTTTTGCAAATCTTCTTCCATTTATTCCCTCTTGCATTGTTTCTTTTTTCTCCTTTTTAAGTTAACATATCCTGTGAAGTCTTCTTAAAACCAAACAATAGTCTAGCTTAACTAGTAAGTATCTGTTGTGGGCATCATGCTGTGTTAAGAACTATCTATATGGGATCACAGAAACCCTGGGTGTAGCAGTTGTAAACACTATGTTTGCTAAAAGGTTGGCAGATTGAATCCCCCAGGTGCTCCTTAGAAACTCTATGGAGTAGTTCTACTCTGTCCCATAGGATGGTTATGAGTCAGAATCAACTTGATGGCAGTGGGTTTGGATATTGGATCAAACTGACAACAGCAACTGAAAACATTAGCTAGGAACCTTAGGGAGCAATGAGTCTATATTAGTAAGGAAAAAACAACTCAGAAAAGGAGGAAGAATGTAATCAATGTCACTGAATTTTATATGTAAAAACAACTGGTTTGTGTTTTACTGTATACATTCCGAACACAATAAATAATTTTAAAAAGTTAAATTTTCTATCAAGAGGATGAATGCCTGATCCAGGGCCACCAAGTTAGAAGTGGATCTAAGACCAGAACTCAGGGCAAGTTGAAATGTTTTAAAAGGTCCTTCTTGAGAGATAAAACTCAAGAGAAACACAATTTAAAAAGACAGGTGGAGAGTCATTTACCACACTTTTTAGTAGACTTTCTCACCTCAGGAAGTTAAAAGAATCAGTAGGAAAGCTGTTAAGCAACACAATACGAAAATCTTTCCAGTCCAAAAGATAAAGTCTTCTGAAACATTATTTTAAATAATTAGGTTATCTACATTTTTTGGTGAAATTTAAACTGTTAGCAGATGGTTAATATTCAGTGAATGACCAAAACAAAACACTTGTATTGTCCATATTCTACATTAAAAAAAAATGGGAAAAAATTGGTATTTTCCAAAATTATCTTCAATGTCTGTCACTGAAATGATCTCAATTACTCTGTTATTACTTCTATTCATGCTCACATATAACTTTTTTGCAGAGATGATGGTGGTACATATTTTAATGTAAGTTTAAGAGCACAGAAACCATATTTTCCCCAGGTAACTAAAGCACACTTAGTAACTGGAACTGAAAAGCAGACATCTGGCTTTCTACTAGGACTATAATAAAATATTTTATACTGTCAAATCAGTAGATTAGTGTGTGGCATTTGCTGTGCCCTCAGCCCACCCATTCCATTCTAGCTAAAACCCATCTGTTTTCATGTCTCACATAAGCTCCTCCCCATGTTATTTCTCATAACACAACTTTTCTTTCATTCATTAACCACAGTTATTACCTACTGATATTTCCTGCCTAGAAATACAAGCTCTATAAAAACATAAGGCTCTTTCTTTCCTCTGTTAGTCTCTGCGGCATCCTCAGGGCCTAAAGTACATACACTTGGTGGGTGTTCAGAAAGAATTTCAATGCACATGTATAAACCACAATTGGTTTTGTTTGACATTCTTCCCTACTGTGCCATTCCTTGATAAGCATCATTCTGGGCCCTCCCTCCGGCTTTCTCTTTTACCAGCTCCATCTATTCTCTTCACCGTATTGTTGTGATTATTTAAAATATTGATGAGTATTCTGACATGTCTAAGAATGATGTATTGTACCCAGAAACAAATCTATGACCACTTGGAATGTCACAGAAGGGAATTTGGATGGCAGGAACAGGCACTTACCCTACCCCACCCCCTGCAAAAAAGAAGACAAACCCATTGCCATTGAGTCAATTCTGATTCACAGTGACCTTAAAAGACAGAGGAGAACTGCCCCATAGGGCTTCCAAGGAGTGACTGGTGGAACCGAACTGCTGACCTTTTTTCTTTTGGTTAGCCATAGCTCTTAACCACCTGGTCTACATTGCTGAGATCACGCAATTCAAGTTCCGAGTCTCCAGACAAATTTAAATATTCAAAAACAGAAAATTACATTTATTGACAAGAACTACAAATTAATCCCAATTAATGCTAATGCCGCTTAACGCTAACAAAGCAATATCCTTTGGATGCATTATATTCCAACTTCTCTGTTCCACTATTTTTATGCTTAGTAATGCTAATTGACTATAGCATTCCTTACTGATTGGTGATGCCTAAAATTTACAGACAATTTAAAAGTGGACTCTAAACAGCCTGGACAAAAATACAGTTCAGGCAGAATAATCATCTAAACCTAAAACACACTGGACTCATGAAATCACACGTAAATTCTTTTTTCTCTTCTCCTTGAAATGTCTAGGAATATGCTGACATAGCTATTTGCAAGAACTGGTAAATCAGGCAAAAATTTCTTCCCTAAATCTTAGTGAGACCAAGAAGACAATGGTTTCAATTTCTTTTCTGCATTAATTTTATCTCAAATCAGAGTTTCTCAACCATAGCATTATTGATATTTGGGACCAGATAATTCTGGGTTTTAGGGAGCCATCCTGTGCATTGCACGATGTTTAGCAGCACCCTTGACCTCTACCCCCACAAGATGCCAGTAACATGCCCACTATGCAGCAGTTACAAGCAAAATGTTTGCAGACATTGTCAAATGCCCCCTGAGGGGCACAGTGGCCCTTATTTGAGACACAGTTTTAAGTCACTAAACATACCTATCTGTGTGCCCTATACTCCCTCTTTCACATGCAGGTACCCCAAAAAAGCCAAATTCACCACCTATGAATTCATCTTCTTTAAAATTTACAGTTCTAGTTGAATGAACAGTTTATGAAAATTCTAAGAACCCATAAGCAGAGTCAGTAACTGGCTTCAGGGAGGGTACATAACAAGAACGCGAATGTTTCACATTCTCCCTTTCTGGTAAGAAATGTGTGGCTTCTGAACCAGGTACCTGAACCTTTCTTAGCCCCCTTTTTTCCCCATAAGTCCACAAACACAGATTATGACATTACATTCAAAATATTATAAAGTTTGTGATTTCTCTGTCTTTTATATCCACAGGAGGAAGGCAAGTATTAATTTTTAGGAAGAACACCTGAATTAAAAAATTCTTAGCACATTAAAGGAAATTCTTTTTATGCACTTACATGAATTCTTGCTAAGCATGATCTTAAAAACAGAAAGCTTTCAACAATGGTGTCTAACACTAAAAGCATATATACCACACAGTACTTACAGCCTCCCACACAGTATTTTTGGTAATATTTGAACTAAAATGGCTTGAATTCAAACTATCTAGTAGATCTGAAGAAAATCCCTTTCCTTGTTACTTCAAGCATTTTTTTATAATTTGTTGTGCAAAGGAAGATTAATACTTTATAATTTTTAGTATTAAAAAAAATTTAAACTCAAAAAATTGAAAATTTTGTCCTAAAATGCTCTCAAATATTAATGGACTAAGAGTAAGGACTTTATACTTATTTTCTAAGAATCTTTGTACTTTTTGAAAATCAAGAAATACTAAAATTTCTTCAAGTAGAAGCAAAGGTTAAACATAGCAAGTACTTGAGAAATCATCAGTAAAATTTTAATCACAGCTGAAACTTGACATATACTCTCCCATGTTCCTTAGGTACAATACATTTCAGTGATTAAAATTACATTCCATTTCCTGTAAGTGCAAATTCAATCTGTCAAACTGGAATGGCAACATTATAAGCCTGTTGAAATTCTGAAACCCAACATGCTAAACATCCTGAACAGCCCTTAACCAAAGAAAAGTTAAATCTATATCTATTTTTCTGACGTGTAAAAATCTTAAAATTACCTAAGAAAGATTTCAAAATAACCACCTAATAAGCTCAGCTTAACATGAATAGCATTGCAAATATTTAAATCTAATTTCAAAACCCCATATTGGTTGTAAACAGTACTCAAAAATTTTCATTCTGTGCCTAAGAATTCTAGAGGGTTTAAGATTGACTGCAAGATCTCTCTAACAGATATTGGCATAAATCCCTGAAAAAAATTGTGGGTTGTATCTTTAAAAGCTGTCAGAGGAAAAGCACATGAAATGCTGTAATCCCCACCCACTGTCATTTAAGACACACTGCCCACGCACTCTGCACACCCAGCCAGCATCCTGCATCCACCCTTTCTTTCAAGCCCACTGCATTAGACCATGGAAACTCAGGATGTGTGGCTACAGCGGCTCCTGCTCTGGCTCCAGCTGGCCCACCACGTGGCATGGCCGTGACCTTAGTCACACTTCCCCCTGACATCCTGTGAGTGGGCTCAAGCTGGAGTTAGACCTTCCCACTGTGCTGCCCTCCCTGCTCCTGGAAATGACAAACCCCCACTCCCTAAAACATTCCATTCTCCTCTAACACCAACAGAGCTTCCTGCTCCCCACCTCTCCTGAACAACAGGTCTTTGAATATCATTTATGCTCCTGGGAATACCTTTAACCATTTTGCTATTAAGAGAGGTAGTTACTACTTCACTTCAAATCTGCATAGAACAGTATTTTCAATCTTTTATTATGACCACAGTGATCACTTATACAGAAACACACACAATATTTAGACTCCAAAAGAGGTCACTGAAAACTGTGCACAACACTCACCAATTCAGTTAAGTAGAAAAGGTGCCTGCTAGACTCAGATTTACTTAAACATTATCCTCATTGTCTTTTCCTAGTTGAACAAAGGAATTGAGAAATCTTTGACTTGTATTAACTCTTGTGTTTGATAAATAACTTTCATTTTAATAAATACCTACGCAAATGAGGAAACAAGTAACGCTCAATTTCATTTTAGTTATAGAATCAAAAGAGATGCTATTTTTTTTGTCATTCTTGGTTTCATCAGAAGATGGAAAAATGCGTTAACCGGCAATAGTAAACTCTCCCTTCCTCCTAAAATGTGTATTTGGAGCCTAAGGATGGTTTTCAAGCAAAGATGTAAAGTTACATAGATTAACACTAAAGGAAAAGTTAACATATCCATATTTAGACTCATAGTATTTAATATATAAGTTACAGGATCTGGTAAAATAGTCTCAGCACAGTCCATCCCGTCTTACCCACTGAACAGAACTAAAAACCTAAGCAGAATGCATACAGCAGCCAGGTATTTGAGGACTCTGGAAAGTAAACGTTAGCAGGCAGATTAGATTAGGTAAGAAGTTACGAATCTGAAATACCTCCAAAACAACAGCAAGTTTACCACTACTTTTCCTCCAGCGTTCCTGAGCCTGAACTTAACATATTCTAAGTGGCACAGGGACAGAAAGCGATGCAGAAGATATTCTAAAGTACTAGAGCTCCAAGAGCAGGAAAATAAAACTCCTAATCTTCAGGCGTCAGTTCTACCCTGGCCCCTAGGGTTGCCATGAGTCGGATCCGACTCGACGGCACTTGGCTTGGCTGGCAATCCTCACAGGGGAAAGGTCCCCCATTTTCTCTTCCCCAATCTGTCACATACCAAACGAAACCAAACCCACTGCCACTGAGTCATGTTCGACTCATAGCAACCCTAGAGGTCAGACTAGAACTGTCCCATAGTTTCCAGGGAGCACCTGAATCTGTCACAGAGCAGCCCACAAGTAATCTTGTGATAGCAACAGCAGCCAGTGGCAATTGGAGCCTGAGGGATCAAAACTCAGGGAGGGATTCTTTCTCTTGGCTCAGTGGATCTGGGGTTCCCAAAAGGTGGAGCCAAACGCCATAGTTTTTATAGTCTTTCCATCCTCCTATCACCCGGCCTTAGAGTGGACAGTTGTGGAAATACACAGCAAAGGGGAATTACTGACACCCAAGCTTTCTGGCTAAATTACTAACAAGAGGAGTCCCATGGCACTGGAAAAGTACCAGGAAAAAAAAAAAAAAATCACTGAGAGAGAGGAGCTCAAGAAACAGACCCCATCAACTTGTTCATGAACTCCTGGTTTCAGCTGCAATCTCGCAAGTATGGATCTCATCCTAAATAGCATACCAAAGATTTGAAGTATGAAATCACCTAGGTCCTACACTGGCCGCTGAGAAGCAAACACATAGGACACATCTGTAAGGGATTGAATTGTGTCCCCCCAAAAATATGTGTAGCCATGTGACTGGGCCACGATTCCCAGTGTCCTGTGATTGTCCTCCATCTTGTGGTTTTCCAATGCTGTATGTTAAAGGATTGGAGTGGGACTGTAAATTCCTTTATAAGATCACCACCCTGCTCCACTGTAAAGGGAGTTTCCCTGGAGTATGGCTTGCCCCACTCTTAATCCTTTCATCCTGCAAGAGATGAAAGGGAGGGGAAGCAGGCAGAGAATTGGGAACCTCACACCATCAAGAAAGCAGCACCGGGAGAAGAGCACGTCCCTCAGACCCGAGGTTCCTGTGCCAAGATGCTCCCTGCACAAAGACTGATGCAATACCGTACTTTCATCCAGAGCTGACAGAGGGAAAGCCTTCCCCTGGAGCAGACACCATGAATATGGACTTGTAGCCTACTGGACTGTGTAAGAATAAATCTTGCTTTGTTCAAGCCATCCACCCTGTGGTATTTCTGTTAGAGCAGCCCTTGGTGACTAAAACAACATCCAAATAGACTGTAAAGGTCTTGAAAACTGAACTAACATTGGAAGCAAAGCTCACAGAAGGTATGCTGGAAATAGTGGTCTGAACCTAACCAGGTTGACTATTAAAAATGTCAACATTCTCCTTAAGATTTAGACAAGATTCAGAGTCTAACAATATAATATTCAATATGTCCCAGGTAAAATCTATAAAGATACTGAGCATGAGGAAGGACAATCAATAGACACCAATATCAAGATGACACAGGCACTTGAATTATCCAACAAAACCTCTAAAACAGCCATTATAAAAAATGTTCCAACAACCAATCATGAACATTCCTCAAGTCTATGGAAAAAGAGATACTCTGACTAAAGAAATAAAAAATATGAAGAACTACTGGAAATTTCAGAACTAAACAGCAAAATAGTAAGAATTAAAAACTCACTAGATGGGCTCAATATAAGCATTAAGATAACAGTCACTGAACTTGTAGATGGACAGAAATTAGCCAATCTAAATAAAAGAAGAATTTCAAAGAAAACAGAGCTCAGAAACCCCAGAAACAATAACAAAAGGCCTGTCACTTGTGTCACTGACGCCCTAGAAGGAAAGGAGAAAGCGTACATTGCAGGAAAAAAAATGTATTTGACAAAATAATGGCTGAAACTTTCCTAAATTTGGCAACTGATGTAAACTTGCAGATTCAAGGAGCAGAGTGAACCCCTTCTAGGACAAACTCAAAGAAAACCATGCTGAAAATGAGAAACAAAAACAAAGTTATCAGAAGCAGGAAGAGAAAAAAAAATGCTGATGGCCTTCTCATTAGAAACCATGGAGAAATAATTTAAAGTACTAAAAGGAAAGAACTGTGAACACGGAATTCTATATCTAGCAGATATACCCTTTATAAATTAAGGTAAAATACAGATTATCTTCAAACAAACATAACTCACTGTCAGCAGAATTCCTCTAACTGTTTAATGAAGTTCTTCAGACAACAGGGAACTGATAACACAGGAAACCTGGAACATTAGTTATGAAGAAAATGTAACAGCACTGGCAAATATCAAGGTAAATGGGAAACACTGTATTTCCCTCTGAAGTGTTTTAAAATTTTGATGTCCCAGCAAGGTTTTCCCTGTATGCAGATATGCCACGTCAGATAATTATAACATAAAAAGGGGAGACAAATCTATATGGTGGCAAGCCAAGCCAGCCAGCCAAGTGCCGTCGAGTTGGATATGGTGGTAAGGTTTCTACCAAACCAGTTTCTGTCAACTCAGTTCTGACTTATTGCAAACTTGGGTGTCAGAGTAGAACTGTGCTCTATAAGGTTTTTAATGGTTGGTATTTAGGAAGTAGATTGTCAGGTCTTTCTGTGAGACATTTCTACGTGGCCTCCAATCACCAACCTTTCAGTTAGCAGCCAAGTGCTTAATCCTTTGCACTGTCCACAGACTTGAAAGGAAGGCTTCTACCTTCACTTCAAATAGTAAAATGTTGATTCTAAGTAGACCGAAAAGTATGCATATTGTAATCCCTAGTACAGACAGCTTAAAGAGATAAAATGAAACAAAAAAATTAAAATAATTCCAAAGGTAGAACACAAGAAACAAAAGAATAAAAAATAGAGTGAATCAGCAAAAACTAAATAATAAAAGGGTGGAATATAAATCCAAACATAATTGTATTAAATGAAATGGTCTAAATACACAATTTAAAATAAACTGTCAGAATGAAAATTAAGACATGAACCACCTACATGCTGTCCACCAAAAATTCACTTCATATTTAATAATACGTATACGTAAACTAAAAGCGAATAAGAACTTAACAAGAAAGACTGAAGAATTTATGCCTTTGTATTATGATGTTGGTAGAATAAACCATAGATTACAAAGAATTAATAAATCAGTCTCAGAAGAAGTACGGCCAAAATGCTTCTTTGAAGTGTGAATGGCAAGACTTCCTCTCACATATAAAGGGACCAGTCCCTGGAGAAGACTATCAAGTTTGGTAAAGTAGAGGGTCAACAAAAAAAGAGTAAGACCCTCATTGAGATGGACTGACACAGTGGCTGCAACAATGGACTTAAACACAGCAGTGGCTATGAGGATGGCACAGGATCAGGCAGTGTTTAATTAATTCTGTTGTACTAGGGATGCTATGAGTCAGAACTGACTTGATGGCACCCAACAACAACGTGCTCAAAAGTAAAAGGATGGAGAATGTAAAAATTCTTTCAGAGAAACCTGGAATGGCTATCAGACAAAGTAAACTTCAAAGACAACTGCCAGGAACAAAGAAGGACATGACATGAGGATAAAATAGTCAATTTGTAAAGAAGACATGACAATTCTAAATGTGTATGTACCAAATAACAGACTTTCCAAATACATGAAACAAAAACAGAACTCAAAGGAGAAAGAGATCAATCTACATTTGTAGAGGATTCAATACTTCTCTCAGTAATAGACAGAAATGTTGTTAGTTGCCAACAAGTTGACTCCAACCAATCATGTATTTCTCAAGCTGAAAGAACTGAAGAAAAAAATTCAAGCCTCAAGGCACAATAGTAAAGGATTCTACAGGGAAAATCTGAAACAATGCAGGGAGTATCAAACAATGGAAGGAATACACAGTCATTATACAAGAAAGAACTGGTCAACATCCCACCATTTCAAGAGGTAGCATATGATCAGGAACCAATGGTACTGAAGAAAAGAAGTCAATGGTGAAAAACAAGCCTCCAGGAATTGATGGAATATTAACAAACAGATACAGTGCTGGAAGTGCTCATTCATCTATGCCAAGAAATTTGGAAGACAGCTACCTGGCAAACCAACTGGAAGAGATCCAAATTTGTGTCTATTCTCAAGAAGGGTGATCCAACTGAATGTAGAAATTATCAAACAATATCATTAATGACACACACAAGGATATCATTGCTGATGTCAGATGGATCTTGGCTGAAAGCAGGGAATACCAGAAAGTTGTTTACTTGTGTCTTATTGACTACACAAAGGCCTTTGACTCTGTAGATCATAATAAATTATGGATAACATTGCATAAAACGGGAATTTCAGAACACTTAAATGTGCTCATGAGGAATGTGTACACTGATCAACAGGTAGCCAGGCAAACAGAACAAGGGGACACTACGTAGTGTAAAGCCAGAAAAGGTGTGCATCAGGGTTCTATCCTTTTGCCATATCTTTTCAATCTGTATGCCAAGCAAATAATCTGAGAAGCTGGACTATATAAAGAATGAGGAATCAGGATTGAAGGAAGGCTCATTAACAACCTGCATTATACAGATGACACAACCTTGCTTGCTGAAAGTGAAGAAGATTTCAAACACTTACTGATAAAGATCAAAGACCACAGCCTTCATTAAGGGTTGCTCATCGGCATCAAAAAAACAATAATCTTCACAACTGCACCAGTAAGCAACATCATGATAAATGAAGAAAGCATTCAAGTTGTTGAGGATTTCATTTTCCTTGCTTCCACATTCAATGCCCATGGAAGCAACAGTCAAGAATTTTTAAAGACACACTGCACTGGCAAAATCTGCTGCAAAAGACCTCTTTGAAGTGTTGAAAAGTAAAGATGATACCTGGAAGACTAAGGTGTGTACCTCACCCAAGCTATGGTATTTTCAATCACATCATATGTATGCAAAAGCTGGACAGTGAAAAAGAATGACAGAAGTATTGATGCCTCTGAATTGTAGTGTTGAACAAATCAGAATAAACAGATAATGCTGTGAAAGAAGTACAACTAGAGTGCTCCTTAGAAGCAAGGATGGCAAGACCATGTCTTACATACTTTGGACGTGTTGTCAGGTGGGATCAGTCCCTGGAGAAGGCAATGATGCTTGGTAAAGGAGAGTGTCAGTGAAAACCAGGAAGACCCTTAGGATGATGAACTGACACAGTGGCTGCAACAACTGTAAGCATGTCACATGACCAGGCAGTGTTTTGTTTGATTGTGCATAGGTTCTCTAGGAGTGGAAATCAACTCAATGGTACCTAACTACACATCATGATAACTGTATTACCAATCAACTAAATCTAATTGTCATTTATAAAGCATCCTAACTAACGGAAGCAGGATATGCATTCTTTTTAAAGTGCACATGAAACATTCACTAAAACAGACTGTACCTTGATTTATAAAACAAACTTTAACAAATTTAGAATAATTGAAATACAGAATATGTCTTCTAATCATGAAGGAATTAAATTAGAAATCAGCAACAGACAGAGCAAAGGATAATTCAAAAGTACTTCTATATAGTCATGGGTCAAAAAATTC
Organism: Heterohyrax brucei; assembly: GCA_028571685.1. Classification (NCBI taxonomy): domain Eukaryota; kingdom Metazoa; phylum Chordata; class Mammalia; order Hyracoidea; family Procaviidae; genus Heterohyrax; species Heterohyrax brucei. The sequence continues at coordinate 66,403,359 of CM053166.1, forward strand.
TCAAGAGAAAACAGAAAATATTTTAAACGGCACCACATGGTAATACAACATATCAAAATGTGGGTGATGTAGTAAAAGTATTTTGGGTAAGTTTGTAACATTAAATGTTTATATTAAAGGTTTCAAATCAAATACTCTATGCTTCCATCTTAAAAAAATAAAACAAGGAAAACAAAGCCAAAATAAGCAAAAGGAAGGAAATAATAAAAAGCAAAAAAATCAGTGAAGTTATAAACAAAAATAGAAGAAAATCAACGAAACCTAAAGCTGGTTCTTAGAAAATACCAATACAATTGTTAAACCTCCAGCAAAACTACGCCAAAAAAGGCAAGATACACTTTAGCAGTGTCAGAAATCAAAGTGGGGATATCACTAAAGATTCCAGAGGCATTAAAAGCAGAGTATCATGAACAGTTCTATACACATAAATTCAGCAACTAATATTGATATCATTTCATTTTTTTGTCTATGTTCATGAAGTATATTGGCCTGTTTTGGGTTGTTGTTAGTGGTTTTTTTTAGTTTGTTGCTGTCATTGGTATCAGAGCAATGCTGGTCTCATAAAGTAAGTTGGGACATTTTCCTTCTTCCCTGAAAAGTTGCGCAGAAATGGTGTTGTTCTTTAAATGTTTGTTGGAACTTACAAACAAAACCATCTAAGGTGGACATTTCTTTTTTCAGAAGGCTTTTTTTTAAACAATGAATCCAGTTCTATTAATGGTTATAGGGCTATTCAGGTTGTCTATTTCATCTTTGGTGAGTTTTGCTAGGCTGTAATATATTTTCCCAGAATTGGAGCTGTTAAGAAGTTCTTGTTGAATTCTGCAGTTTGATTCAATTACTTGATCCCCCCAGATTAGGAAAGATGCTATTTGATCCAGGGTCTTCTAGTTGTCACAGAAAGGCAGGCTTCCAGTGTTCTTGGCAGCAACCAGATAGTAGCAGTAGTTGGAGTGGAGGCTCTCGGCTAGTATTAATGTGCTAAGTTTCAAGATCCAACCTTCTGTAGTTATCACAGTAACTGAAAGCCAGAGCAAGTGACTAGAAATGTTGTTCTAGAAAGTGAGCTGGGAATTTGGAGCTGGAGGTGAAGCCAAGGAGTGAGGGGTGCACAAACAAGTGGAGATAAATATAAAATGGCCAGGGATGGCCACTAGGTCTCCACTCCCTCTTCAACTACAGAAACTGCCTCTCAACCATTCTGGAATCCTCCATCTTACATGCAACAAGTATCTAGGTCAATGTTAAGTGCTGACATAGCATGGTTTCTGTCAACACAAATAAAACTCTTGTTAATTCTTTATTCCTTTCAATAGAATTTCAGCTGCTACAGAAAAAGTTTGGAAAACACTGCCCTCAGATGTCCCAAAGGAGGTGACTTGAGATTCTGGCATGAGCTCCTCAGAAATGGGCCAGCCGTTTCCAACCCAAGGCAGGGCACTTTTAAATAGTGTTAGACTGGGACTGAAAACAAATTGTGGCATCCAAGCGGCTGCAATCCTTCCCCCATTTAGTCAGACACAAACCGAGACTTATAAAGCTAAAAGCAACCTCACAAATCTCCCTATTCATGGCCTTATTTCACAGATGAGGAGAGGAGACTGTGGTCTAGATACGGGAAGTGACTGGCTTACATTCCAAGGTCTCAGCAGAATGCTGTTGTACACTACAAATAAAAACAAGTTTTAATTGGCCTATATTGAACTATATAAAGAGGCAGTGGGACACAGTTCCTGCCACTGTGGAATTTAAACTTTAGTAGAGGACACAGACATCAAACAATTACACAGATAATTAAAATGGAAATGAGTGCTACCAAGAGAAAATCCAGGAGTGTAAACATGCAGCAGTAAAAAAAAAAAAAAATCCTCCAAAGACATACCCCACGACCACCACCCCTACAGTCATAGTGATCAAAATGGAAAACCAGGGAATTATCTTTTGAGTGATTAAGTGCCCTTCATGTTGGTTTAATCTAACCAAAAACCAAGCCCACTGCCAACTCAGGTCCTACTCATAGAGACCCTGTAAGATAGTATAGAACTGCTCCTCAGAGTTTCCAAGGAGCTCCTGCCTAGTGGACCTGAACTGCCAAACTTTTGGTTGGCGGATGTAGAGCTTAACCACCATGCCACAGAGTTTAACCTAGAAAATGCTTTTTTCCTACATGTGAAGCACAGTCTCAGGGATGTATGTAGAAAATATCAAATTAGTATACACTAAGGGGCCAGAAGAATAGACATTGAAATAAGTACTGATTCTAGCCAGGAGTGCTTTGTTAGCTCAAAATGAAGGAGCTACTGTGAAGTGTAACTCAAGCCAAGCAAAACTGAGAAACTACTGGGCAGATAACCATGGATCTAAGAAGGCGCTGAAACAGGCTCTAGTGACTACCATAAAAACTCCAGAGAGCACCAGGAAGTTCTGCTGAGCACAGAATGGACGAGACACTTCTCAGGGGAAATTCTTATGAAGGTTTGACAAGTTATTCTTTTGGGAGATGTTTCCCTGACAACTGGCACTTTCATGATGGGAAGTATTTCAATTACCTACTTTTCCCTTATATTTTTCAAGGTATAGAAACAACCACAAAATATGAGACTTGAGAAAGTGGTCATCATTTAAAATTTGAAGATGGCAAATTACCACACAGGAGCATTTAATAAAACCAGCTCAAGTCTATAGCACACTCACTGATAATTCTATTATAGTAACAAGTCAGGCTCTGTTAACCCTAACAATCAATAGATGAACAGAAAGTCAGAATGCAATTCTATCTACAGCATACAGCTTTCTGGAAGAAACCCAAAATCCAATCATCTACAAGGTGACTGTTCCCAAGAGCTTCTAAACCAAACTGCAAAGAGTGGTTAATTGATCAATACGTTTGGGACTTTGGAAGCAGAAGTAACTGGCAGTTGATACAAAAGTGGGTAGGAATCAAGCCACACCAGTACCAAACAGGTTTCGACAACCTGCCTGGGCTTCTGTTTGTCATTTTATAGCCACTGAAGGTGCCATATGGGGTTAAGGGTATAGAATTTAAGATTTAAAAAAAAAAAATTTTTTTCTTCTGCATGTTCAGTTTAAAACTCGAAATTATATCAGCCAACTCTGGTGGGTAAAAAATAACTGATCACCATCACAACAGGTTGTAAACTCTTTAAAGCATGGCTACCACATGGTAGCTATGGAAATTATCCTCTTAGGAAATTATCAATAATAGAAAGGGTTAAGTTTGCATTCTCTCAGATCCTTTTAAGAGCTGGCTAGAAGCCTTGTTAGCTCTGTGATTCTGGGAGTCAATAGAAAAATGACAATTAATTTTTGGTTCTATGTTTCAATGTCTTGCTTGTGAAGAAAGGACATGATGAAATATGCAGATAAAGTTTCTAGTTTCATCCCAGAAAATCTGACTGAAACATCACTCAAATATTTTTATACATGTTTAATGCTGTATTCCCAGTATCTAAAACAGGGTCTAGCTTAGTGAGAGACCTTAAAAAAATTTATTTTACATAGATACAAAAACTTAGACAAAAACTCTGCAAAATGAAAAGAAAAAACACAACTCTGGAAAATGAAAACTGTACTGTTGAATCATTATTTTGTCATTCATATTGACATGTATCCATCACACTGCTTTGTTTTATTCTTGGTATGGTTCAGTGAAATCAGGCAAGCAATGATCATGGGTACCTTCCATCATGTACTAACTACGTGATCCCGGCAAGGGACTGAATACTTCCTATGATCTCCGCCTATGATCTCATGTCTAACATAAAACCAATAAACTCCTGCTTACAATGTTTCAGCAAGGATAAACATTGTAACATCAACTCAGAGCCTGTTCAATACAACTCCTGTTCACCAAAGATGTCCTTGACAAGGTACAGAAAATTTCTCATATTCTCCTTTGTATCTCAAACATGGACCCTCAATATTGTTACCACTTATGTCACTTTCTGAGCTTTCTTCCCAACCTACCAAAAAAAAAGAATCCTGAACTCATTAAAGCAACAACTTTCAACTCCTGCTACAGACTAGAACCCTCAAAGGAGTCCAGCCAAGGGACTTTCTGAATGTGAATCTCCAGTGGAAAGGGGCTGCCTCGCAATGTCCCCCACCTGGCCCTAAGCACTCACCAGGCCTAGTGTCCCTCAGGAGAAAAAGCACTTGGGAACAGAAGAGCACCAACAACCAAGAAGTCAGGACACAGGGAGCTCCACACTTCAGAGATAGATGAAAGGCTGGCACAGCAAGCACCAGGGACAGATGAACAGCCCAAATTAGGAAGACACATCCCTCTTCCTTAGAGAAACATCCTCATTTAACCGTTAAATGAAAAGCAGTTTTGAAGTGGTTTCTGGGAGACGTGATCTGAAACTTTTTAAGCATGTGCATGTATGTGAATGGTCCAGTCAATTCCATCCCACAGCAAACCTGGAAAGGACAGAGCAGAACTGCATCCTAGGCTGTAATCTTCATTGAAGCAGAAAACCAGGTCTTTTCACCCACAGAGCAACTCATGGGTTGAAACTGCTGTCATTACAGTTAGCAGCCAAGCACTTAAACCACTGCATCACCAGGTCTCCTTATTTTATGTGTATGTGTATATATATGTGTGTGTGTGTGTGTGTGTGTGTGTGTGTGTGTGTACATATATATACACACATACATACTTAAGCTTTCCAAAAGGTGTATTTGAAGTTGGCTAGTCAAATTTTGCCAAAGGCAAATGGACAGACCTAATGCCTTCAAAAGACTCCATCTTAAAAGCAACATTTATTTTCTTCTATTTTAGTATTAAAGAAAGAACTAAGTAATATAACCAGGAGGTGAATGCCCACGAATCTAAGCAACAGTATTTCTCTTCAAGAGGGTAGAAATCAAGTTGAAGAAGGCTTTCTCATCTCTACCTTTTAGATAAACCATGTGCTACTTCAGTTCTTACACCACTGGTTTACAAAAAGCAGGGCGGGGTGGAAATCTAGCCAACTCTGAAACACTGTGCTTCTCTTCTGAAACAGAAATCATCATTACTTCACTCTATGGGAAATATTTTATTACCCAATATACAGATATTCTAGTAAGTGGTTCCTCAGAGTGGTAACAAGGCAACAGGATTTAGAAACTAAACAAATTTAAATAACACAATGAGTTAATACAGGCTTAAACCAAAATTTGCTGGACACTCTGTTTAACCCCAAACAGGAAAGACAACATTTCTTCTTCTTCCTACCTTCCGTAACTTAAGCTTCCAGGTGTCACCGACTTCTTATGTCTCCAAAGACTCATCTTAAATAGAGTACGTCCTACCTATCCATTGGGATCTTTCTTGTTTTAAGTATGTTCTTAAGTTAATCACACAAGATGAGTACAGTACTGAGTCAACAGCTAGCTTCTATGTACAGTAGGAAGGTGACTCTGGACTCAGCACAGCATAAAAATCTCCAGTCCCCTTACTTAACCCTTGCAGAGGAGTATAATATGTAGATGAAGAAAATTCCAGGCTAACAAAGGGCTCTGGATTAGTACTGAAGATAGCAGAATCACATACGCTTTTATGATATATACAAATCATAATAAAGTTACATACTACTTAACATGTTCAAATAATGATGGAGGAAAAGTCATGAAAATACAGTGCAGCCAGGCTCAGCCTATTTTAAAAGCATTAAGTATTTGGAGTAAATGAAGAAAAATAGATTTTGCATAAATGCCAACATGGGGTGGGGGAACCTTAGCAGTCATTAAACACTACAAATTCTCCCCAGAGACTCAGTAATACTACATGTTCTGGGAACTCAATGTGCCCAGAATAGTTAACATTTATTAACCACAAAGAACTGTTGAGTATATAAACAGGCAGACCATTCACTAACAGAAGGACTGAGAAGCACACTATAATAATCAGAAATTTAGGGAACAGTTACAGTCATTACAATGTCCTTGTTCTATAATCACCTGAAGTGTTCTTTGTTTATAATAATAAACACCCACTTTAAAAACTACAGAACTTACTACTGTTGCCAAAGGTTAACAAAGCTCCTACATTTTTTTTATTATTGATTATGACTGAGTGAAAATGTACTTTCCCATATAAATTCGCATGGCCACCTATATGCAACTTCCACTGCTCTCCCTACCCAGTGACAGCACACTATCCCTCTCTGCTACATACATGCCTCATCCTCGTAACAGTCTCCTTTCCCCTCCTCTCCACCCACTCCCCTTCCTCCAGCCAGAGGTCAGCAGGATGATATCCTACAGATGCACAGAACCATAAAGTGCACCCAATATATGGTCACTCTGCATCGCCAAGTCCAATCCATTGCTGTCCGAAGAGTGGACCTTCATTATGATCTATGGGCAAGGGCAGCATGAGGGCCAGGGGCCATGCTCCCAGGGGAACCTCGAAACCGCTGGACCATCAATTACGGACTTTTATTGGAGATCTAAGGATGGGCTTGTTTATTCTTGTGTTGCCACTGAGACTCAACTTTGTGAGCTCCATCGTGGCTATCACTGATGGTGGCTGGGCACCATCCGGTTTTTCCAGTCCCAAGTCATTGTAGGCACCCACTCCTGTGGGTGTCTCTGTCTTCTGGGTTGTCATTTTGGCCCTCAGTGAGCATCCATTCCCACTGAGTTGGGACCATTTGCTGTGCCCTCGGATGGCAGTCTGCCAGCTTTTAAGACCCCAGACACCTCTTACCAATTTCGGGTACAGAAAGTCCTCTTAGCAAAATGCCAGTTGTGCCAATCGGCCTCCATTTCACCTAAGAGCATGTTCCCCTGCCCCTGCCCCAGATACTCTGTCCTTCCATTATTGGGTTAAGATGGAAGGAGTAATCAAGTTATGTTGAAGTCCACTTAATATTGTTCTTGGACCTAATGTGTGCTGTCACCAATTTGACCCAACCAAATTTCTACCAAGTACCTAATCTAAACACGCACCCCTCGCCCTCCCTTGCAGGCGTCACAGAGTCTTCTATGCGTAAGTCTGTTTTTGCGTTTTTATCATAGGGTCTCATACAATCTTTGTCCTTTTGATGCTGACTACTTTCACTCAATATGATGTCTTCCAGATGAAACCAGGTTATGAGATGTTTCCTGGAATCATCATTGTTCTTTCTCATTGCATAGTGCTCCACTGAGTATATATACCATGGTTTACCTATCTATTCCTCTGTTGTTGGGCATCTCAGTTGATTCGATCTTTTTGCTATTGTGGACTGTGCTGTAATAAAACATTCTTGTGCATGTATCCGTTGTGTAAATGGCCTTGAACCTGTAGGATATATTCCAAGTAGTGGGTCAAATGGTATATCGATATCCATTTTTTTAAGGAAGCGCCAGATTGCTTTCCAAAGAGGTCGAACCATTTTGCGACCCCACCAACAGTGTAGGAGACTTCCACTTTCTCCATAGCCTCTCCAGCATTTCTTGTTTTGTGTTTTGGGGATCATGGTTAAACTTGTTGGGGTGAGACGGTATCTTATTGTCATTTTGATTTGAATTTCCTTAATAGCTAATGATCATGACTATGTTGACATGTGTTTTTTGGCTGCCTAGGTCTCCTCTTCAGAGAAGTGTCTGTCAATCTCCTTTGCTGATAACTTAATTGGATACTTTATCTTCTTCTTATTGACATTTTGTACTACCTTATAGATTACGGAGATCAGGCATTGGTCTGACATAGAGTTGCCAAATATTTTGTTCCATTCTGTAGGTGGCCTTTTAATTCTTTTGATAAAGTCTTTAGATAAGCAAAACTGTCTGAGTCTTAATAGTTCCCATTTCTCTGTTTTCTCTTCTGTTGATTGTGGTTTGACAGATTTGAAGTCTGTTTACACTGTGTATTAAACCTTCGATTGTTCTTTTTCTTGGATGAGTTTTATTGTTTTAGATTTGATATTTTGGTCTTTTATCCAGTTGGAGTTGGTTTTTGTATAAGGTGTAAGATATGGATCTTGTTTCAGTTCATTGCAGATGGATATCAACTTTTGCCAGCACCATTTGTTGAAGAGATTGTTTTTACCCCAGGTAAATGTCTTGTATCAACTGTTCATACGCAGATGGTGTCATCTCTGGGGTCTCAGTTCTGTTCCACTGATCGATCTGTCTGTTATTGTAGCAGTACCAGGCTGTTTTGACCACTGTGGCAGTGTAATAGGTTCTGAAGTTGGGTAATGAGAGGCCTCCCAGTGTGTTCCTCTTCTTGAGTAGTACTTTAGTTATCAAGGGTTTCTTCCCTTTCCAAACAAAATTGGTGATTTGCTTCTCCATCTCATTGAAAAATGATGCTGGAACCTGTATTGGGATTGCATTATATAAGTAGATTGCTTTGGGTAAAATAGACATTTTCACAATGTTAAGTCTTCCTATCCATGAGCAGGGTAGGTTTTTCCATTTATCTAAGTCTCTCTTAGTTTCTTGTAGTAAGGGCTTGTAGTTCTCTTTGTAAATGTCTGTTATTTCTCTGGTTAGATTAATTCCTAGGTACTTTATCTTTTTAGGGGCTATAGTAAATGGTATTGATCTGATGATTTCTTCATTGACAGTCTCGTTGTTGGTATAAAGGAATCCTACAGATTTACTTGTGTTTACCTTGTATCCTGAGACTTTGCTAAAGTCTTCTATCAGGTTGAGTAGTTTACTTATAGATTCTTTGGGATTCTCTGCATATACAATCATATCATCTACAAACAGGGAGATTTTGACTTCTTTGTCGATGCAGATGCCCTGTATTTCTTAGTCTTGCCTAATTGCTCTGGCTAGAACTTCTAAGTACAATGTTGAATAGGAGAGGTGAGAGTGGGCATCCTTGTCTAGTTCCTGTTCTCAAGGGAAAGTCTTTTAGTCTCTCTCCATTCAGGATGATGTGGGCAATTGGCTTTGTATAAACGGCCCTTATTGCGTTGAGGAATTTGCTGTCTATGCCTATTTTGTTAAGCATTTTTACCAAGAATGGGTGTTGGACTTTATCAAATGCCTTTTCTGCATCAATGGACAAAATCAGGTGATTCTTGTCTTTTGTGTTATTTATGTGGTTCATTACATTTAATTGTTTTCCTGATGTTGAACCAGCCTTGCATCCCTGGTATGAATCCTACTTGGTAATGGTGGATTATTTTCTTGATATGTTGTTGTATTCTACTGGCAAGAATTTTGTTGAAGATTTTTGCATCTAGATTCATGAGTGATATCGGTCTGTAGTTCTTCTTTGTTGGGTCTTTCCCTGGCTTAGGTGCCACGGTTATGCTGGCTTCATAGAGTGAGTTTGGGAGTACTCCATCCCTTTCTATACTGTGAAATAGTCTCAGTAATATTGGAGATAACTCTTCCCTAAATGCTTGGTAGAATTCTGCACTGAAGCCATCTGAGCCCAGGCTTTTTTTTGGTTGGCAGTGTTTTCATGACCTTTTCAATCTCTTCCTTTGTGATGGGGTTATTAAGTTGTTCTGCTTCACGTTGTGATAATTTGGGTAAGTGGTATGAGTCAAGGAAATTTGTCCATTTCCTCTCGGTTTTCAAATTTGTTAGAGTACAATCTTTCATAGTATTCTGTTATGATATTTTTGATTTCTGTTGCATCTGTGGTGACAACTCCCCTCTCATTTCTAATTTGAGTTATTTGTTTCCTTTCCTGCTTTTCTTTAGTAAGTTTAGCCAGTGGTTTGTCAATTTTGTTCATCTTTTCAAAAAACCAGCTTTTGGTCTTTTCAATTTTTTCAATTGTTTTTCAATTCTCTAATTCATTTAGCTCTGCTCTAATTGTTATGATCTCGTTTTTTCTGGTGCCTGAGGGGTTCCACTGTTGTTCTCTTTCTACTTTTTCAAGCTGTAGGGTTAGTTCCTTGATTTGGTTTCTTTCTTCCTTCCAGATGTGTGCATTTATGGAGATAAACACACGTCTGAGCACTGCTTTGGCTGTATCCCATAGCTTCTGGTAAGAAGTGTTTTTGTTGTCATTGGAATCCATAAATTTCTTTATTTCATCCTTCATTTCTTCTATAACCCATGGCTTTTTGAGCAAGATGTTGTTCAGTTTCCAAGAGTTCCACTTTCTCTGTTTTTTCTCCTATTGATTTCAATTTTTATGGCTTTATGATCTGAGACGATGCTTTGCAGTAACTCAATGGTATGGATTTTGCTGAGAATTACATTATGTCCTAACACATGGTCAATTCTGGAGAATGTTCCATGTGCACTGGAGAAGAAGGGGTAGTTATTCGCTGATGGATAGAAAGTTCTGTATATATCGATGAGGTTTAGTTGGTTAATTGGGGCAATGAGGTCTTCTGTATCTTTACTGAGTTTTTTTCTAGATGATCTGTCTAGTATTGAGAGTGGAGGGTTGAAGTGTCTCACTATTACTGTGGAGTGATCTAACTCTTTTTTGAGTGTAGTCAGTGTTTCTTTGACATATTTAGGTGTTCTGATATTAGGTGCATAAATATTTAATACAGTTAAGTCTTGCTTGTGTACTGAACCTTTCAGCAATACTCCATCTTTGTCCACGATGGTGGACTTTACATTAAAATTGATTTTGTCTGAGATTAGAATTGCCTCACTTGCTCTTCTCTGTTCATTAGTAGCTTGATATATCTTCTTCCATCCTTTAATTTTCAGTTTGTTCCTATCTTTAGGTCTCAAGTGAGTTTCTTGTAGGCAACATATGCCTGGGTCATATCTTTTGATCCAAGATGTCACTCAATGTCTCTTTACTGGAGCATTCAGTCCATTTGCATTCAATGTAAGTATTGATAGGTATGTGTTCACTGCTGCCATTGTGATATATTTATTTTTTGTGTTGATGTTTTCTCTGTTGTTCTTATTAGTCTCTTCTGGGACATTCTTTTTTGTGAGTTGACTTTTTATCTTTTTCAGAGCTGGTTTTGTTGTTGTTGAGACTCTTGTGTTACATTTCCTGACATGGTATGATACGTCTTTGTTGTACTTTACAGTTGCCCCTATCATCCCCCTTAATAAACTATACATAAACCCAATTTTAATTACTACCGGTCTTGTTGACTTACTTTCCATCTGGAAGGAGTATAACAACTGTAGTACATCCCTCTTTTTAATACAATGGCACCATACTTCTCATGCTAATCACTGGATTATTTCTTTCAGGATTAAAGCTGTGATTGAGTTTGGAGCTTTCACTAACTGAGTAGAATTCTGGATGATGTGTCATTCTAAAATATAAAGTTTGTGGTTTCGTTCTTCTAAGCCAAAGCCAAGAACTTCTTTCAGTATTTCTTGTAGTTTGAGTTTGGCTTTTACAAAGTCTCTGAGTTCCTGTTTATCTGGGAATGTCTTAATTTCATTTTCATATGTGAAAGATAGTTTTTCAGGATATATAATTCTTGGTTGGAAGTTCCTCTCCTTCAAGGCTTTGAATGTGTCATGCCAGTGTCTCTGTGGCCTCATGGTTTCTGCTGAGAAATCTGACGAGAGCCTTCAGGGTTTCCCTCTGAATGTTAGCTTTGCCTTGAGTCTTGCTGCCTTTAAGAGTTGCTGCTTATGTTTCATTTTGTTATGCTTGATTATAATATGTCTTGGAGTCTTTCTTTTGAGATCTATATCGGGTGACGTACGATATGCATCTGGGATATCTATATTCTCTTCCTTCATGATTTCTGGGAAGTTTTCTGTCAGCAGCTCACCAACAATACTCTCTGTGTTCTCAGGTGTCTCACCCTGTTCAGGGACTCCAATTAATCGAAGATAGGTCCTCTTAACAGAGTCCCACATGCTTCTTAATGCTTCTTCATTTTTTTTTGTTTCTTTTTTTCTGATTTCTCCTCATAAGACTCTGGCATCAGAAGCTCTGTCTTCCAAGTCAGAAATTCTTTTTTCCATTTGTTCCATTCTGTTTTCTTGCTTTGCATGGAAGTTTCTATGTCTTTGATTTTGTTCTTGATCTGTTGGATTTCAGAGTACTGGTGTTCCATCAGATCAAACAGCTTGCTTAATTTTTCCTTTTGTTCTGCTGCATTTTGTATAAGGTCTAGAAGGGCTCTGTATACAACCTTTTTGTATTCACCTTCCGATGATTTCAGAAAACTTTCTTCATCTGAAAAACTCCTTTGTTGTTTCGTTTGGGAGCCTTCTTTTGCCACAAGTGTCTGTAAGTAAAGGCTGGGAGAGATACTGTGAGGAAAGACTGCAGATGTTGCTCTAGGCTGTCTTAAAATGTAAAACAAAAGGTTTCTGACCACTTCCCAAGTCAGTCAGGTTTTCAGGTGTAGAGGTCCCTCTTTCCAACTGGACAAGTAAGCACCTCTATATCCAACCCAAGATGATACGAACTAGTTCAATATACAGCAATGCTACTACTGCCCTGTTGACCTCTGCTAACAGGGCCCAGCCTTAGGCGACACTGTGTAAACTACTGCTTTTCTGGTAGAAACGTGCTCTCCTGTGGACAGGCTCTGGCTCCCAAGCTAAGAATTAGATCCAGCGTCAGCCACTATATCTAAGATGGTGCCCTCCACACAGTTAGCAGCTAGAGTGGCTAAAGGTGCCAATATGTAGTGAGTCCTCAGCCTCTGTTGCCAGACCCCCACCATAGGCAACACTGTGTAAAGTACTGCTTTTCTATCAGAGAAGTGCTGTCCTGTTTGCAGGTGCTGGCTCCCAGGGTAAAAATTAGGTCCCACTAAAATCTCCATATCCAACATGGCGTCCTGCACATAGGCGCCACCGGTTCCATATAAACCACACTGTGGCAGAGATGAAAAGACAGGCCCAAACTGTCTAGGTGTACAGTCCCAAGCCTGGCTCTCAAAATATGGCAATTTCACCTGCATATCCCACCAGCAGTGTGTCTGAGCCCAGCCACTAGGCAAGACCCAGCTCCACCTGCCTGCCAAGACAGAGAAAAAACGTCAAAATGGTGTGTTTCCTTCAGTTCATGAGAGCCAAGGCTAGCCAGGAGCAGGAGTCAGTGAGAGGCTTTTCATTCAGTGGTATGGAGTCCAAATTAACAGCCCTGTGCTGTGTCCTGGGCTCACTAGGTGACCAGAAGGCTCCATGTGATTATCAGTTCATGTCTCAGTTTCCAGAGGGATATAAAGAGACATGTGCTCAGTCCGCCATCTTGACTCCGCCCCCTACATTTTTTTTGAAAAAAAGGCTACGTAGCAATTGCACAGGCAGCGTAATTCTAAGTTTTTTTTATTTTACAAATACTCTTAATTTTTTTAGTCTCCTATACTTTCAAATTTATTTTACAACAGCCAGAACCCCCAGAGAAGCATTTTTTATAAACACACTCTGAGATGAGGAACTGTCTCAGACTGAAGTCTAAGGAAGACATGATGACTGAAAGCACTGTCGGATCCTGGAACAGAGTAAGGACATTCGTCGGAAAACTGATGAAATTCAAAATAAACTGTTGCGTTCACTTAATAGTTGTGTACCAATGTTAATTTCCTGGTTTTGATAAATGCTCTAGATGTAACAGTGGAAACTGTATGAAAGGTATACAGGAACCACAAAGTTGGCAGATCAAATCCACCAAGCACTCCTTCAATACTCTGGGGGTCAGTTCTACTCTGACCCCTAGGGTCACCATGAGTTGGATCTGACTTGATGGCACTTGGCTGGCTAGTATTTTTACAATAAATGTAAACGTTTCTGTAAATGTCAAATTATCTCAAAATGAGAAGGAAAAAATAAACTCTGAGTACTCAAACTGTGACATTTCCTTTAAGAACCTAAATCTTCTAAAATAAAAGTTACCTGCAATACTCAACTTTGTCAGTAACAGTGGAATGAAGTCCACTAGGTGGCACCCTACTTTCTTCAGTGACCAGAGAGGTGACACCTTTTACCACATGTATCTATCATCTGTCAGGAAACTCTGGTGGTATGGTGGTTAAGTACTCTGTCTGCTAACCAAAAGGTGGCAGTTTGAAATCTGCCAGGCACTTCATGGAAATTCTATGAGACAGTTCTACTCGTCTACCAGGTCCCTATGAGTTGGAATTGACTTGATGGCAACGGGCTATTTTTCTTTTTTATTCCTCAGGGAGCTCTAGTTGTACAGTGGTTAAGACCTAGGGCAAGTTATGGTTGGTATGATAACCAAATGGTTAATAGTTCAAATCCACTAGCTGCTCCTTAGAAACTGTGGAGCAGTTGAACTCTGTCCTGTTTGATTGCAATGGGTTAAAATGAGTTGGAATTGAGTTGACAGCAGCATGTTTGGTCTGGCTTTTGGAACATCCATCAGACAGCTCTGGTGGTGCACTGGTTAAAGTGCTGGGCCACTACCAAGAGGTTGGCGGTTCAAACGCACCAGTTGACCCACAGGAGAGTCTGAGTTCATACAAACTACCAAAAAACTCAAACCTACTACTGTGGAGTCAATTCCGACTCACAGTGACCCTATAGGCCAGAGTAGAACTGCCCCACAGCGTTTCCAAGAAACACCTTGTATATTCAAACTCCTGATCTTTGGAAACCCTATGGGGCAGTTCTACTCTGTTCTGTAGAGTCACTATGAGTCACAGTCAACTAGATGGAAGTTCGGCTCGGTGATCGTCTTTCATAACTCCTGATGTCACAGTGGTTAAAGTACTCAGTTGCTAAAGAAAAGCCTGATGACTGGAAGCCATCAGTCACTCTATTCCACAGGAGGAAGATGTGACAGCGTGCTTCTGCCTTGGATTTACTGCCTTGGAAACCCTATGGAGGCAGCTCTATTCTGTCCTATAGTGTTACTGTAAGAATTGACACAATAGCAGTAGATTTGGTTCTAAGATCACCCCTCACCTGATACAATTTTTCCTCCAGCCTATTTTGTAGTTCCTAAGGATACTACCTTTTATATAATAGTCTGTGATCTGATCCTCATTGTATGAAACAATTCTTGTTTCATTTTTCTTGAAATGTCTCAAGAGTGAAGTTTAAATACCAATCCAGAATTTTATGATTAAGGTTTAATGATCAGGTCATTTGACATATTTATTGAACCCTTACTTTGTGCAACCATTAGCTTCATAGTCTGAGGCAATCCATTTTCTTTAGAATTGACAAACATAAAAACGTTTCACCCTCCTGCAAACTTGAAAGCTCCATGAAATCCAGAAAACTCCTTTGAACAAGGAGTAAACAAATGTTTCTAGTCTTTCTGATGTCAAAATACCCCAATGATCTCTGTAACTCAGAAGACACATAATAATGACTTCTAGAACAAAGAAGACAGAAGAAGAATTGATTCCTTCGAATTGTGGTGTTGGAAAAGAATGTTGAATGTACCATGGACTGCCAAAAGAACCAACAGATCTGTTCTGGAAGAAGTACAACCAGAGTGCCCCTTGAAAGCAAAGATGGCAAGACTGCATCTCACATACTTTGGACATGCTGTCAGGAAGGATCAGTTCCTGGAGAAGGACATCATGCTTGGTAGAGTGGAGGGTCAGCAAAAAAGAGAAGACTGTTGACAAGATGGATTGACACAGTGGCCGCAACAATGAGCTTATGCATAAAAACGATTGTGGACATGGCACAAGACCAGGCAGTGTTTCATTCTGTTGTTCACAGGGTTGCTATGAGTCGGAACTGACTCGACATCCCCTAACAACACCATATTCTTTTATGTAAAAACAAAAAATCTGGATTCTGTTTAAAATTAAAACCAACCAGTTATTGTCCACTTGTCACAGCAGAGTAGTCTGGCTTCTCCCCTCCAATTTTCCTTGTTCACTGAATAGTCCCCTGATAAAATATTCTTATCATCCATACTTCTCAACTTGCCATTTCTCTTTGTTGAAAAGCTGTATTAAACCTAAGGCAGCAAGTTCCATTTCAATACTGACATTTCATTTGAAGAAAGATATTCCAAGCATCAGTAGTAAGAATCAGTAAAGAAAATATGAGGATTAAGCCTGTCCAGTGTCTTATAAGTCAAAATGAAAACAGAGCCATATTGCTAACTAACATATTTCCATAGTCCAACTGAAAAACATGTAATCTCTGAATTTTACCAAATAGGCACTTAGAGCACTTCAGAATTAACTCAAAATAGTGATTCTTCACAAGAGTGACAAAACCTGTAACATCTGGCCCCAGCCAAAACCAGAAGGCATAAACAGCAACACCCTCCATTTGGAATAAGCTGGTAAGCAAAGAAAGGCTTGAGCCAATTCTTAAGCCAAACGTCCATATAAATCCCCCCCTTTACACTAGTTTTTCACTCTAGCATTGAATAAAAGCTCTAATAAGAGTAGAAGGCAATAACCAAATAGGATTTTAAAAATTATTTCATTTTAAAAACGATTTGCTCTAATTGTGAAAGTCAAACTCTTTAAGTGAAATTATTCCTAAATAGATCACAAAGCTCTACAGCATGGTGTTTTCTGATGCTAGCAGCTTTACCTAAATTTACTACCAATTCTGAGGAACAGGCATTCAGTAAATCTGTTCTCGACACCTCTAATTCTCAATAATAGGGCTGTTAAATTTAAGACAAGTGCTTAACTCCAAGGTTAAAAGCAAAGATACACTTTCTCATGTTGAACTGAATTTAAACCAAGGGAAACTCATAATACATGCTTTAGTTAAGAATTCAAATTATTTCTAAAACTAAATTTATTATTTCTAAAACACTACCTTTATTACAAAAAACCTGAATTGTTTATCAACTTGCCTATGGACTCAAACTTCTTTCAACAAATGTCCTATTCAATTAATTGCTCAGACTTTCAGGTAACAGCTTCAAGAAAACCTGAGGCTGTTTTCCCTTTTCATGCTATTCAAACTCACACACTTCAGATATTTTCACTTATTTACCACACGTACTATGCATATCAAAAGGAGAAAATTAGTTATCCAAAGCTTTATTCAAATTAATGAACTTGGACTAGCTTCCAAATAGATAAATATGCACACAAATTTAATAGTGACTCATATCCCTACAAATCTTAAATAAAGAAGGAAAAGAAAACATTGCAGAAAAATAAGCTTATGTAAAGATTTTAGCTAAAATTAAATATGCAGGCATGTCCTAGGTTCAGCTACCTTTTTCAAGATAAAAACAATAAATTCCTAAGACACACCTAGGTACATCCATCTTTAATTTATGATCTATTTCTTTTAACAAGTACTTACTACATTACACACATTGAGTTATAGGCACTAGTAGTATAACAATGACCCACATGGTGTCCAAAGTTGAAGTCTAAAGGGGACAAGACACAAGTGAATAACCCGCATCAATAAAAGCAAGATAGATGATATGACACACAAAAAAACAGTCAAATTCTTATTTAGTCCAGGGTCAAGTGGAATTAAGCAAAAAATATCTGAAGAAAAATAAATTTAACATTTTAAAATATTTTCAACAAGAATAAAAACAAAACATTTTCTTATGAACACTCAGACAATAAAAAATGCCAGAACAGAGTATCTTGTCTTTGTCCACTTAGGTCAACTGCATTTTTGCTGTATTTCTATACTAGACTCTTTTGATTAAAAAAAAAGTCTGTTTATGAAAAGGATGGTTGGTCAGTTCTTATAATTTTATACCATAAGGAAACAAAAACTAAGAAAATAAATTCAAACAAAACTTTTTTTTATCTCCAGCTCACAGACATCACGACCAACCTTATCATTACTGTTTGTTTAATCTACTGGTTGCTCTTGCTTACCACTGGACACCAGTGGTGTCTTCTTCAATGCAAAACTACAAGAAAATTCATTTGCCTGAATGTCCTTCCCAGGATGAAGTGGAAAAGGAGCCATACTTGAAAGAACTCCATATAAGTTCTCTCAAGATGACTCCCTTACATAAGAGACAGAACTATTTAGAAGTAAACAAAATTACTTCCAAATCTCTCAGTGGGAACCTTCAGTTGTGACCAGTTAGCTGTCCTGTGTACTCTAAGTAACCTCTACATAGCTCTCCTTCTACTTGAATCCCTCCTAAATTCACTACTGTTACTCATTGAGTTCACTGATATTAGTCAGCACAAGTCAGTTATACAGTTAGTCACTTTATTTTTCAAACCACCAACATCCCCACCCCCCTTTTCTGGTTTTTCCTTCCTTGGGTATTTTGCAACTTTTGAGATGAGTAACTATACCCAAGAAATGCTGCTGCGCTTTTTTTGTTTGTTTATGGTTTAAACAGTGACAATATCCACATTAATAAATGGAGTGTAACTCTTAATGGGCACAATTTTTCTCAAGAAAAGTTGATACTTGTACTTCAGGGTAGTACAGCAGGATTAAATGTTTATTTCATGTATTTTTTTTTTGATCACCAGTTCTCTTAAACTTATTTAGAAATAGCTCACATGATCCAATTGTTTCTTTATTGCTTATTAACAAGAAATGGGTCAGTGGGTACCATTTAGACAAAACAGCTCTAGTCTAGTCTATACATTTCTGTCAGGCCCAGGAGGGTAGGGGTAGATTATTCAATAAGCAAAGTACACACAGGCATCCTTGCCTTTACTAACTAATCTGTAGTACACACTTTCACATACATTTCACCACATTCTTGAATTTAAGAAATGTAAAGATAGAAGAATGTGTTTACAAGTGGCAAAAACTAGAAGTCACCTTTTAGCTAGACTTTCACACTTGGATCTCGAAAAAAATCCTCACCATTACTTTCTAGACATTTTTCTCTATTGTGTGTTTAAGGTAGGGTACAAACTTTGTGTTATGCTGAACATCCTCTCTAAACACAATCTTTTCAATATGCTTGTAATATATTCACTCTCAGTGACTTTAATAATCTTCATTTCTTAAAACAATTTATGGCAATTATGTGACTAACCAAAAGCTTTGTTTGGTTTTGTAAAACCTGACAAAATGATAGAAAATAGAGCACTCAAAAGATAGAGCAGAACACTTAAGATCTGGGCATTTGACTGTATATAAATTTTACTTTAAAAAATTGTAACTAAATACTGAACTTGCAACGCAGAAACATCTAGAGGAAAGCATCTTTTGCAATTACATTGTCATCCAGTTGATTCTGCCTCATAACCACTTACAGAATAGAACACAATTGCCCCATAGGGTTTCCTAGGCTGTAATCTTTATGGCAATAGCCTGTCACACTGCTTTCCCATGGAGTGGCTAGTGCAACCTTTGGGTTAGCAGCTGAGTGCTTAACCAGTATGCCAAGAATATTGAATCTGGACTATATGAACTTATCATGAACAAATCAATCTCAGAAGTAAAGCCAGAGTGCTCCTTAGCAACAAGGATGGCAAGACTTCATCTCACTCACTTCAGGCATGTTTTCAAGAGATCAGTTTCCAGCAACAGAAATCATGTTTGGTAAAGCAGAGAGACAGCAAAAAAGAGGAATACCCTTGAAAAGACGAGCTGACACAGGGGCTGCCAACAATGGACTGAAACACGGCAATGACTGTGAGGATGGTGCAGGACCAGGCAGCAGTTCATTCTGTTGTACATACGGTCTCCAAGAGTCAAAATCAACTGAACAGCAGGTAATAGCATTTTTTGAAATGCACCAAAAATAACATGTATTAACAGATGGCTTGACGGATGGCTAGATGGTTAGATATTTGATAAAGCACATAAAATAAAGTTCTAGGTTTATGTGCTTTCACTGTAAAACTTTTTCCACTCTGCCAGATTTGAAAATTTTTTTTTTAAAAAAAGGAAAGCAAACAACAAAGTGAATTAATTTTAAGTCATACACACACAGAAAAGCACTCATTAAAAATTTCTAAAAGCATTTCCTCTTGCCTCCAAATCAGTATTAACAGAGTCCTTGGCTTGCACCTGCCATCTACAGTGATCCCGCACTGTAAGGGGAAGGTCTGTCAAGGCTCATTCACCTGACTGCCTTTTGAGAGTCAGCTGACCACCTGCTTGGCTGAGATTAGGTGTGTGCCTCCTCCAAGTCTTCTGTTGCATGAGGCAGGACAAAACCAGCTGCCACCGCTGCAGACGAGAAATCTAGTCTTCATTTCCTACCTGCCCTCCCCTTCTGCATCCCTTGCTCTGATACTATTAATAAAGTGCCAGAGGGTCTACGGTTTTCCAAGGAACCACACTCCACAGCACACAAGCATTTATCCAGATATCTGAGGTTTTTGTAAAAGCTTCTGGGCATTTTCCTAAGCTTTCTTCTTCTTCTCACCTACCCAGCAGCACCTACTCTGCTTTCCTTAGAGGAAAGCAAAGCAGCAGCAGTGAAAGACAAGTCTCCCCACACTCTTCTGAGCCAAAGCAGGATAGACATTTTTCAGCAGCAGAACCTGAAACGAAAATGGTTCCTTGGTCAGACTGGAGACCACAAACGATCTATATAACTGCACCTGCTGCACTCCTGGCTCTCAGTGTAGCTCCAGCACCCTGCAAGGAAAAGGTAAAGAGGTTTCCAGCTTCTGCTGCTCCTCATTCTTATGCAATAATAAAAGGGCAAGAGGAAAAGAGGCTCCTTCTCACAGCTCATACCTGCTAAGACAGGAAATTGTTAACCTCCAAGCATCTGTGAGGAGAGTGAATCCAACCACTGTTAAAATCTGCTCTCTCCATTTGCCTCCTAGTTTTGCTCATGGAGGGGGTGGGAGTGGGGGTAGGGAAGACCAGTTAAAAAAAAGTGAAAGTAACACTACATAATTCAGATTCTCCTAAACCATGTGTTCTTTCAAGTCAAACTTCAGTTCTCCTGTTCTCTGTCAACTCTCTTTGGACTAAACCCAGACCACAGAGCATATTGCCATGGCTGTGCTATGGCCAAAGGTAGTTGAACTCTGAATTGGGACTGGCATCCATATACCTGACTTATGAGAAAAACTCACATATTCTAATGAGAAAACATTAACAACCCTAATGATCTAATACATCATCCATCCTTACACTATTATAACTGCTTCCTTCCCACCCTGCCCCCTTTATCCCTATCTCTTCCTTCTAGACACTAGAAAAGTTTAAGAGAAAATGTTACTGTTGATGACACTCTTTAGTGAGCACTTGAGCACATGCCTCCCCCTCCACATAAGCAGGACCACATGGCACCCAGTACCAGCAGGCACACTGTCCCAAAGGGACAGTCTGGGAGACCATAATTCAAGACAGCACTGGTATTTGTGGAGAGAGTGGTATCATGGGGTGTGTGAACCTAAACTGCTTGTCCTGGAATTTCAGATGAGGAAATTCCCTGCTTTGAAATCATGAAAGTCTGATATTAAGTATTACAAACGAAAACTATTTCCTAGCACACATGACTCAGACTTTATTTTTTTGTATGTCCTCTGTGGTTTAGTTGTTTTACCTCCCAAGAAAATTTTTTTTATAAGAACACTTTACAAATGGGCACACTCTTCATTCTACACTTTGGATACTCTACATCTCTAAATCAACTTTTTGATACTAAAAAGCACAGCTAAACAGAAAGTTGGGTAATTCTCCTGAATGAAAAGGAAAATCCTAAAATTAAACTGCTCTGACGATTCTAGAACAACATTTAAAAAGCACTCAGACAAACTTTGTCATTTTAAGCACGCATGGCATTTTTATAGCAAGAATGATTCCAACGTTC
Source organism: Heterohyrax brucei (assembly GCA_028571685.1). Lineage (NCBI taxonomy): Eukaryota > Metazoa > Chordata > Mammalia > Hyracoidea > Procaviidae > Heterohyrax > Heterohyrax brucei. Next base: position 66,424,909 of record CM053166.1, read on the forward strand.
TTCTCACACAGTTATCTATGGTATGCTGATTTGGCTTCTAAATCAAATGATGCTGCTGATATGTAGCCTTTTACCAAAAGAAGAATATATCACAAGATGGTCTAGGAGACTAAACACTATGGCTATTATAACAAAGGCAGCAAAATGAATCAATTCATGAATAAAGAGAGTACACGGGCATTACACACAAATGTGACTTCAAGCACTGCTTCCTCCTCTCCAAACCTCCATTTCTCTGAACTGCAAAAGTTACTCTAAGGAGACTACACTTGTAAGAACAGTAATTCCTTTTAAGTTCACAGAGAGGAAAGGCAGAGCAAATTTTTATTCAACCAGCCTTCCTTTCAAAAAAGGCTAAACTCAAAGGAGACTACATTTTCTGAAGCTTGTGGTTTCAACTTCCCACTGTAAGAATTATTACATAAAGGAATGGACTGCAGTGTCTAAGACTATGTGGCTCTGTAACTGAAATATAATGAACATTTCTCTATCTTGGCCTTAGAAAATAAAAAACATGAACTTCCCAATAGTTCAGGACTTCTTAGCTTGTGGAATCTATATAACTCAGAAGAAAAGCCTCTATTTGCACTTACCAGAGGCATACTCAGGTATGCAAAATCATGAACAAGATGAGAAGTATATTTGCATATAGCTTGATACTATTTACATACTCCTACACCAACTGCGGTGTACTGGGTGGAGGGGAGGTAAAAAATCAGTTCCTGAAACCCTAAGAGTGAAATGCCATGATTTTTACTTCTGCCCCCATCTCAATTCATAGCTTGTGTTATATCACCCACAGGGGATTGGGACATCAAAAACCAGTGAGAAGCCAGCTCTGAAGTTTGATCCTGGAGTTTTATCCCCTCACAGGGGACACTGGACTAGGAAAGTTGGTATACCCTGGTAAAATCTTAAAAGAGTCTGGCAAATAAAGGAAAGAGAAGAGACTAAACATTGAAAAAAGTCATGGTTCAAGAAATAACCTGTGGCTCCAGAATAAAGTTGACAAACTCTCTGAAGTCCCCAAATTCACATACTTTTGGCAGAGTAGAAAGTCAAACCATGAAATACCACCCAAGCTAGCCCTGCCCTTCTCATTCCTCCTCCTCATCCAAAAGCTCTCTTCTGGTTCATGCTCCATCCCCAAATCTAGCTGCAAGATCTACTAAGAAATAACCCTTTATGTGGCAGTTGCTCTGGGGAGTGTGAAATTCTCTTCCAAGGAGTATTCATGTTTTAAGAAGCAGCATCGGAAATGCTTTAAAACTACAAGAAAAAAAGTGCCAGCAGGAACACTGTGGACTCCTGGAGGCCAGAGACAATTTTTCCCGACAGCCAAATGCAACCCCTTTCCCACTTCAGGAACAGCACCACCATCTTCACGTACCTGCAGCAGAATCAACACTACCATACTGCTTCACAGAGGCACCCCCAAGATTCGCTGCTTCTCCCCTCACATCAGGCGGGGTAGGCCACATGGTGAGTAGGAACAGAGAACCTGGGATTCAAAGCCCAGGAGCTGAAACCCAGCACCACAGGAGACAGCACGGTCTCCTCAAATAAACCCTTGCCTGTACTTCTCTAAAAGAAAGAAACACAATGAACATACTTAACAACCCTTAGAACTACCCAGCTCCTCTTGGCTTTCTAGTGTCAAGACACCATTGCAGGGCGGGCATCACTATAAACAATTCCTAAATTAGAATCAGTATCTGTCCCTAAAAGTTGAAAAGAGAGAAAGGAAACTTTGATGGTGTATTTTTTGAAGCATTATTGGGGTTGAAGAGGTCAGGAAGAGGCACACTGTACACTTAAAACAGACTGGGTATAGACAACTCCTACAATTAACAGCCAAGATTATATTGGGGGAATCTTGAGTCCAAAAAGAGGTGGGTGCACATGAAGGTAAATAATCTGTTACCCCAAAGCCAAGCTGTTACCCCAGTAATCTGTAAATAAGCACATAACCTCAAGTTTCAACTTCATTACTTCTAAGTTAGAAGATTCCACAACTTATCACAGGAATGACTTATTTTAAAGGCTGTGACTTTGTGCTTACAAATCTTACCTCCTTGCCCAGCTCTGAATCAGGGTAACTCACTCCACACCTCTTCTTTCTCCACCTGTCTGTAAACACACTGTTGTAAAGTCAACCCATAACAACTATACAGCACACAGTGAAACTGCCCCCTAGTGTTTCTGAGGAGCAGCTGATAGATTTGAACTGCTGACATTTTGGTTAGCATCAAGCTTTTAACTAGTGTACCACCCAGGGCTCCACCACCTGCCCAAGGGAAAGCCAAATCCCATAAAACCAAGAGAAAAGAAGCAACGGCAAAGCAAAACTTTTGACCTCATATCCCCTTCCAGCTATGGTCCCATTTCTCTGACAGCCAAAGGTCCTTCAGAGTGGCAGCACAGTGGTTACAGCGCTTAGCAGCTAACTGAAAGGTCAGCAGCTAAAACCCAACATCCTTAGAAACACTATGGAGCAGCTCTACTCTCTCTTGCAGGGTTACTATGAGTTGGAACTGACTCAACGGTAATTTTTCTTTTTTAGTACTCACTTTAATTCCCCTTTTGCCACACTCCCGAGCTCACCTCCATAAAGCTTGTGCCCGTTCCCCATCACGTCACCAAAAACAGTACTTGTCAAGGTCTCCTATGACCTTCCAGTGACAATCTTTCAGGTCTGGTCTTAGAACTATCCAGCAGCATTTCACGTAGCTGAACACTCTTTACTCTTGAAACACTTTTTATACTTGACTCCCAAGCCATTACCTTCTCTTGTATCACACAATCTTGGTTCTCTTTCACTGGTTCCTTCTATGCTTCTTTACTGTGAACAGTAGGGTGTCCCTAGGTTCAGTTCGGGGCATTCCTCAGTCCACTCCTTTCTTCTATCTATATTCATTTCCTTGGTGATCTTTTTTGACTTTATAATTCTGAATGCTACATCGGCACTTGGCTTTGGCACATATGCACTGATGATTCTCAAATGCTTATCTTCCATGTCAACTGCTACGCTTAGAAACACTCAACTATCCAACTAAATATGTAATATCTCCATTCTTGGATGTCTAATAAATCCATTGCCACTGAGTCGATTCCAACTCATAGCAACCCTGTATGTCTAACAGGTACTATAAATTTTTTTAAGGACTCAGTGACTCAGCTTTAAAAGTCATTTAAACTAATCCCTCACTTTAGAAATGAAGCACGAAAGTCTCCCAGTAGTAAACTAATTTCCTAAAGGTTAGAAAAAAGGAAGAATTCTGATCACCTGATGCTCTTCTTCCAGCCACCTCTACACATCTGTTAAAAGTATAATAGTACAAGGCATTTTAAGGGTCAAAATAAAAGCAAGGAAAGCATAATAAGTAGCAAATTAAAACAACAAACCAAACTGCAGTGCAATGGATTCCTTTTGTGCGGTGTCCTTTCTCACCATGCTCATGTAACTCCCACCCAAGTGAGTGGGTGGGACTGTGCAAATATGGTAATTGTGGCTCACCAAGGAGATTGCTCAGTTTTGCCATAGTGCTAGGCTTATAAGACAGCCAATTTCAGAGCAAGACAAGAATCTTGCCACCACAAAGGGAGAAGAGCCAGGAGCACAGCGCAACCTTTGTACATGGAATTCTCATGCTGAGAAGTTCCTAGATTCAGTAGATTGAGAAATCAGGGAAGATAGACAAAAAGTTGTAACACTGAAGACGGTGAGAAGTGGTGGCAGAGAAACAGCAGCAAAGGACAGCATGGTGGGCTTCCCAGCCGATGGAACACAAAAGCTCAGTGTCTCTGGGCAAAAGGCTTGCTGGCAGAGTATAGGGTCTCTGGGTACTTAATGAAGAAGGTAAGTTTAGCAATCCACAGAGCTAGAACTGAGCATGTTCAGGCCAAAGCCTACTGGCAGAGTGGGATGCCTCTTGAAGTACTTACAAACAGAGTTAAAAGAGCTTTGTAACACTTGCCTGAGCAAGGGCAGTGTGAGGGCCAGATAGAGGCCTGCCTTTGGGTACAGTGAGAAGAGGTTATCTCAGTGCAGGATCATCTATATCCTGAGCATTCCTGAACCTAAAATGTAACCTTTTATTTCCTAATAAACCCCAAAATCACTGAGTATTGTCAGTTAGTTCTTTGTGTTCACGTCAGTGAATTATCAAACCCAGAAGCGAAATAGTATGCAATGAGAGGGACAGCTAGTGTCAGATTGGTAACCGTTGACAGAGAGAAGGCATGTCTGATCACCCTGCCTTAAAGGAATCAGCCTTGGGCTGTTAATCTTGATTCTACCTCCCTTTTGTGAAGTTAAAAGAGGTCAGACACTGCCCATGCCATTATTGCATAAACTTAAGTATGTGAAAGTTAAAAAAGGAAAACAACTGGGGTAACAAGCAATCCATAAAACCCTAACAGACTAACAACAGATGACAACTTTACTTACCGGCTTGTGGAGTTCTCTCATTCTAGTATGGCGTCAACTTTATTCTCACACATTTTATCTACAGCCTCAATTCAAGAAAGGGATGCTGATCCCCACTAAAAGACCTCAATTGATGGTCCAGTGGTTTCGGGGTTCCCCTGGGAGCATGCCCCCTCGCCCTGATGCTGCCCTTGACCATAAATCATAACGAAGGTCCACCCTTCGGACAGGAATGGATTCAACTTGGCAATGCAGTGACCATATATTGGATGCACTTTATGGTTCTATACATCTATAGGATGTCATCCTGCTGACCTCTGGCTGGAGGAAGGAGAGTGGGTGGAGAGGAGGGAAAAAAAGAGACTTGGGAGAACGAGACATGTATGGAGCAGAGAGGAATAGTGTGCTGTCACCGGGCAGGGACAGCAGTGGAAGCTGCATATAGGTGGGTATGTAAATTTATACAGGAATGTACATTTTCACTCAGTTATATTAAATAAAAAATTTTAAAAAAAAAGAAAGGGATGCTAACAGAATAGATAATGTGGGTCTCTGGAGCTGTCCAATCACTAAACAAGGACTTGAAATTCATACAGCATTCCTAAGAGTGGTTTCTCACATGTAGGACTGCAAAATGATTACCTTACTATTGAGAAGTGTGTTTTTCTTTTTTTATTTCCCAGCAACATGTCAAGGGAGAGTTTCATAAGCAAAGAAACACATCTCCCCCTCACTTACTAAGAAACTGAAACCTAGTAGAGAAAAAAGTATAGGTCAATTAACATGTGCCTAAGCAACGCATCGGAAAACCTGGCAGTGTAGTGTTTAAATGCTATAGCTGCTAATCAGAAGGTTGGAGGTTCAAATCCACCAGATGCTCCTTGGAAACTATGGGGAAGCTCTACTGTCCTAGAGGGTCACTATCGCAATAAACCTGACAGCAATGGGTAAGCAACAGGTCATCTAGACTGCCATTCCAATAACTCAAACCATCTTTTATTTAAGGTGTGATTCACCATTTGCAGACATGACTGTACCACAGACATGCAAGATATTTATATATTTAATCATGCCAAATGTAACTGCATCTCAACAAATTATCACATAAGTGTAAAATCAATACATTTAACCACTCTCTCCCTTTATTTCCTTATATGAAACATGGGAATTGAACCAGATCATCTTTATTAACTTCCCTCAGAAAATTCTTACAGGAGGACCATATGCCACATATTGAAAAGCCCTGGTTTAGATAATCCCCCAGGATGTTCTAATAGTCTATGAATATGAAATAAAAGCTAACCTTGCCCTTAACCTTGAAACCATCTTAATCCAACTATCTCAGCCACACAGGTGACTTAAAGTCCAGCTATAAGATCATATGAGAGCTGGTTCCCTTCTGTTCGATTTCTTTACTCAAAAAGTACTGATATAACAAATTGTTGGTACTCCATGTTCAGCAAAAATATGTATTATATTTATATAAAAAGAATACACAGAAGACATAAGGAATGAATTACTTTTAGTAACGAAGAATCAGGTATTTGGGGCCAACATTCCTACTGAAAATTACTGAAAAAGCTGAGCAAAGGAAAAGAAAGCATCTTAAAAATCATGAAAGAACAATTAAGATGGTGAGGAACTACCTGAGTCCTGAGTCTGAAAGTGGGTCTGTAGAAACATTTGGGGCTAGTTTTGCCAGGAGCACATTTGTTGATATACTAGGAAACTGAGAAGATGGACGGCCTGCAGAGGAGAAAGAAGCAGCTGGGGACCACTATGGTTAAACAGTCTCCTTTTGAATAAAAAAACCCAACTGAACAGAAAGTAACCAACTCTCACATGAACTTACAGCTGGGCTTTCAGTCACCTGGGTGGCTCAGATAGTTGGATTAAGATGGTTCCAGATTGCCAGTACTTGCAGACATATGACAGAAGAAAACTAAATCATCCTCAAAAGGCACATGACATCATCTTATGTCCCAAATGACTTCTAAAAGTTTTTCAAACACACTATTGAGACACAAAGTAACAATTTATGCAGGAAGAAACCATGAGCAATAAAAGGCATAAACGACAACAGAAAGAGGAAAAACAGAGGACTTTAAATACTAGAACTGTGAAAACTGAAATGTAAGATAACTATGCTTAATATGTACAAGAAGCTAAAAGTCAAATTTGAAAATGTCAGCTGGGAACTGGAAACTAATTTTAGAAAATGATAATGGATTTGAAAAAGAAAATATAAATTCTAAATGTGGAAACACAACTTTAAAAAACTAGAAATTCAGTGGATGAATAAGGAATTTGTGAACAGAAAGGTAAGTTCAGATCAAAAGGAATTCTGAATGAATTACAGAGGAATAAGGATGAAAAACAGGACACAATCATCCATGCTTCCTAGTGTTCATGTCCTTGTGCATTTCTCTTCCCTATTACATCTGAGTTAGCTCCTTGACTCAAGTTAACTAAAGAAATGAAGAAGTAACCATGTGCTAGGCCTATGTCATAAGAAAGCCTGGCAGCTTCCACATTAGCACTCTGAGAGCCCTGAGTCACCATCTGAAGCCCAGATGCCTTGCTGGAGAGACCATCCCAGATAAATGATTAAAGGTCACTCAGAAGAAAAGAGGCCCTGAGACTAAGATGTACTGGCATCCTGGTTGAGCCTAGGCTTCTGCATATTCCCACCAAAGACAACCGCGAGAGAGAAGGCATCCTCAAAGAAGTCCCACATGTCTTCTAACTGCAGCTTCGTGACAAACTCCACGCAAGACCAGCAGAACAACCATTCAGTGGAGCCACAGAATCATCAGAAATAAATAGTTGGTATTTTAAGCCACTGATTTTTTGAGTGGTTTATATACAACAGCAGATAACTGAAACAGAAGACACGGAGGATACACTAAGTTTTACCTATATTTAACTGGTGTCTGAGAGAGAGAGGAATGAGAAAATGGACAAGAAACAATATTTTAAGGTAATAACTGAGAATGTTCCAAATTTGATTAAAGATACCATCTCACATTCAAAAGACTCTAATAACTGCCCCCCAAAATGGTAAATTAAAATTTATAGTTGAACACAAAATAGTAAAAGGGGAGAAAATTCAGGGTACAAATAAAGTTTAAGGTAACCACAGAAAAAAGGCACTTAGAAAAATTAAGTTTGTAGACTTAATTGTTGGACCTCTATCTGCTGTAAAGATTACAACCAAGAAAACCTTGTGGGGGGGCAGTTCTATTCTTTCACAGAAGGTTGCTGTAAGTGGAAACTGACTCCACAGCACCTAATAACAACATAGTAACCCTTGAGTCAGTGAAGAAATAAATGTAAATTAGCAAATATTTCAAACTAACTAACAAATTTACTACATATAATATTTGTGGGATCAAAGCTACTTACAAAAATGTATATGCTGGCAAATAAGAAAAGTTAAAAATTAAAACGGTAAGTATTTATCTCAGGGGCAAAATCTAAAGGAAATAAAAGGGTGCAGATATTAGTAAGACTACAAATAAATGAAACAGAAACCAAGCATAGAGATAATTATCAAATGCAAAAGGTGACCATTTGAGAAGATCAATAAATGATGAATGTTTAATGGAGACTGATAAATACAATTGAAAGAAAGAAAACTGTAGATGTTAAAAACCACCAAAGAATATATTGCAACCACACAAAAAGAAACCATAGTGGTGTAGCGGTTTAGTGGTTAAGTACCAGTGCCACATCTATTAAACTAAAATGTTGACAGTTCAAATCTGCCAGGCACTCCTTGGAAACTCCATGGGGCAGTTCTTTCTACTCTGATCTATAGGGTCACTGTGAGTTGGAACTGACTCCATGTCAATGGCTTATGCCAAAGAATTTTGGTGAATTGGAAAATTTCCCCCAAAAAATAACTGTTTATGAAAACAAGAAATTAAAAAAAGAAAAACCTATAATCCTGTAAGCAACTCAATCAGTAATTTAAAAGCCTTCCCACAGAATAAATAAATAAACCGAATGTCCAGATGACTTTGGGAGTAAGTTTTACCAAATATTTAAGGAAGTAATTACACTTAACAAGATGTCAGGATAAATTATACAAACGCTCTAGAGAAAAGGGCACCTTCCACAACTTGGAGGCCACCATAAACGTAATTCAAAAGCTCAACTGGAACTGCACAATAACTGAAAATGATAGGCCAATCTCATTCATAATCATAGATGCAAAAATCCTAAAGAAAATACTGGCTGGCTTGGCATAAATCCACATTATTCCAAATTCTTTTTTTTTTTTTTTTTTAATTATGACTGAATGAAAATGTACATTCCCATATAAATTCACATGTTCACCTACAGGCTGCTCCCACTGCTCTCCCTGCCCGGTGACAGCACACCCCTCCTCTGTGCTCCATACATGTCTTATCCTCCCAACAGTCTCCAATCTCCTCCTCTCCACCCACTCCCCTTCCTCGAGCAAGAGGTCAGCAGGATGACATCCTATAGATGCACAGAGCCATAAAATTCCCACAAGATACCATCACTCTGTGTCGCCAAGTCCAATCCATTTGCTGTCCAAAAAGTTGACCTTCATTATGATTTATGGACAGGGGCAGCATCAGGGTTCAGGGGCCATGCTCCCAGGGGAACCCCAAAACCCCTAGACCATCAATTGTAGTCTTTTATTGGAGATCTCAGGGTGCACCCCTATTTATTCTCTTGTTGCCAGTGAGACTCAACTTTGTGAGCTCTATCGTGGTTATCACTGGTAGTGGTCGGACACCATCCGGTTCTTCTGCTCACCAGTTGATGTAGAGACCCACACGTGTGGGTCTGTCTTCTAGGTTCTCTTTTCTCCATGTCATTCTTGTTTTCGGTGATCATCCATTCCTGTTGAGTTGGGACCATTTGCTGTACCCTCAGATGGCAGCTTGGCAGCTTTTAAGACCCCAGATGTCACTCACTGATGAGGGCACAGAGTTCTCATTAGCAAAATGCTAGCTGTGCCAATTGGCCTAGATTTCACCTGAAAGCATGGTCCTCAGCCCCCTGCCCCAGCTACTCTGTCCCTGCACTATTGGGTTAAGATGGGAGGAGTACTCAAATTGTGCTGAAGTACAGTTACTATTAATCTTCTTTCTAATGTGTGCTGTCACCGAATTCACTCAACCAAATTTCTATTAACTATCTAATCTAAACCTTCCCCCCCTCCTTCCTTCCCTTCCCTTGCAGCCATCAAAGAGTCTTTTCTTCTATGCATGAGTCTGTTTTTAAATTCTTATCATAAGGGGTCTCATACAATATTTGTCCTTTTGTCGTTGACTACTTTCACTCAGCATAATGTCCTTCAGTTGAAACCAGGTTAAGAGACGTTTCCTGCTATCATCGTTGTTCTTTATCATTGCATGGTGCTCCATTGAGTATATTTACCACAGTTTACCTATCCATTCCTCTGTTGTTGGGTGTCTGGGTTGATCCCATCTTTTTGCTATTGTGGACTGTGCTGTGATGAACATTCATGTGCATGTATCAGCTGGTGTGAATGGCCTTGATTCTGTAGGATACATTCCAAGCAGTGGAATTACTGGGTCAAATGGTATACCTATATACATTTTTTTTATTATTTTATTATGACTGAGTGAAAATGTACATTTCCATATAAATTTAAATGCCCACCTATATGCAACTTCCACTGCTCTCCCTGCCCAGTGACAGCACACTATTCCTCTCTGCTCCACACATGTCTTATCCTCCCAACAGTCTCCTTTCCCCTCCTCTCCACCCACTCTCCTTCCTCCAGCCAGCAGTCAGCAGGATGATATCCTATAGACGCATAGAACCATAAAGTGCATCCAATGTATGGTCACTCTGCATCGCCAAGTCCAATCCATTCGTGTCCAAAGAGTGGACCTTCGTTATGATTTACAGGCAAGGGCAGCATCACCTATATACATTTTTTAAGGGAGCGCCAGATTGCTTTCCAGAGAGGCTGCACCATTTTGCAACCTTGGTCTCCTACACCAACAGTGTAGGAGAGTTCCAATCTCCCCACAGCCTCTCCAGCATTTGTTGTTTTGTGTTTTTTGGATCATGGCCAACCTTGTTGGGGTGAGATTGTAACTCACTGTAGTTTTGATTTGAATTTGTTTAATAGCTAATGATCGTGAGCATGTCCACATGTGTTTTTTGGCTGCCTAGATCTCCTCTTTAGAGAAGTGTCTGTCTATCACCTTTGCCCATTGCTTAATTGGATGATTTATCTTTTTCTTACTGGTATTTTGTAGTACCTTCTAGATTACGGAGATCAGGCGTCAGTCTGCCACAGAGTTGCCAAATATTTTTTCCCATTCTATAGGTGGCCTTTTAATTCTATTAACAAAGTCTTTGGATGAGCAAAAGTGATTGAATCTTAGTAGTTTCCATTTATCTATTTTCTTTTCTGATGGTTGTGGTTTGTTTGACAGATTTTGAAGTCTGTTTATGCTGTGTATTAAACCTTCCATTGTTGTTCCTACTTTTTCCTGGATGAATTTTATCGTTTTAGATTTGATATTTAGGTCTTTTACCCAGTTTGAGTTGGTTTTTGTATAAGGTGTAAGATAAGGGTCTTCTCTTAATTTAGCGCAGATGGATATCCAATTTTGCCAGCATCATTTGTTGAAGAGATTGTTTTTACCCCAGTTTAATGTCTTAGGGCCTTTGTCAAGTATCAACTGTTCATAGCAGATGATGTCATTTCTGGGGTCTCGACTCTGTTCCACTGATCTATTTGTCTATTTTTGTACCAGTACCAGGCTGTTTTGACTATTGAAGCAGTATAATAGGTTCTAAGGTCAGGTGATGAGAGGCCTTCTAGTGTTTTTCTTCTTTAGTAATGCTTTGCTTATCCGGGGCTTCTTCCCTTTCCAGACAAAGTTGGTAATTTGTTCCTCTATGTCATTAAAAAATGTCACTGGAAATCGCATTGGGATTGCATTATATAAGTAGATTGCTTTGGGTAAAATAGACATTTTCACGATGTTAAGTCTTCCTATCCATGAGCAGGGTAGGTTTCTCCATTTATCTAAGTCTCTCAGTTTCTTGTAGTAAGTGTTTGTAGTTCTCTTTGTAAAGGTCTATTATTTCTCTGCTTAAATTTATTCCTAGATACTTTATCTTGTTACCAAATCCACATTATTAAAAAGGCTAACACACCCTGACCATGCTGGATTTAAATCAGAAATCCAAGCTTAGCTGAACATAAAAAAAGTCAATACAATTTACCACATTAACAGATGAAAAGAGAAAAAACATACTCTCGTTTCAGTGTATGTATAAAAAGCAACATCTATCGATGATTTCAAAAACTTAAGCAGCAGAAAGGTACTTACTATCCCGAAAAAAACACACCAAAAACATAAACCATGCATATTTAACAGCAAAACATCACAAGTATTCCCTTTAGAAAAAGGTTAGACAGGATGCCAACATCATCTGCACAGGCATTTGAATTTTGGAAAAATTCCATTGATGCTAATGTGCAGCTAGAGCTCAGACCACCACATTAGAAGATGGTAATAAATACATATCTGTCAGTGCTTTTAATCAAATGATGGATCTAATAATTATGTGGCCTTTTTTTTTTTTTTTTTGCTTAAACCAAGAGAAACAGAAGGCAGTAAAGAACTCAAAAGACTATTTAAATCATTTCATAATCAAGTAAGTTGTTATAACAGAATTAAGGAACACAGAACTAACCTCTAGGATACCATTTCATGTTAAAAGTATATTCTGGTCTTGTCATGCTGAAATTCTATTCAAATAGTGGCTTCAAACCGGTTCAAACCAGTTCAGTCATGGCCAACTAAGTAAAATTGAACAGACTTGAATTTTTACAATTTTGGTAATTCAGCACAATAACCAGAATTGGAAAAATTTAATAATGTAATAATTTAACTCAGGTCAAAGCCCTGAAAGGAGAGCACCAGCTGTGGTACAATAGTGAGCCTTTCAGGAGTCTGATTCATGATTTTGGATTACTAGCAGGACTGTGGAGAGTGACATGCATTTCAAAGTGGTGCAGTTATCCAGCCATCTTTAAGTGGGTCACCTTTGTTTCATGACTCTGCTCAAAATCAGACTAGCTCAGATGGTGCAGAGACACAACCAATGATTGCCACAATGGGGTGCACAATATACAGCCCCCAACGCGGCATGAGAAACATAAACATAAGCAGAACTAGAACTTTACCAAATAACCACAACTGATAGTCCTTTGGTCTGGAGGACCCCTGTGAGCATGGCCCCCTGGACTCTCCAACCCCAGACCACATCCAGCACCAACACACTCCCCAGACAAAGACTGAAATGGACTATTTATGACATGCTGTGATCCTGGCACGGAACAAACTCTTGGGCTGAAATAGATACACAAGGGCTGTCCCCGGGCAGCTCATTGCTGGAGGAGAGAAGACTGGGTGAGGGGGTACAGGTCTTGACCAAATGAGCTTGAGAACTGGATGATAATGGGAGTATAGTCACAGGAAGGTGGGGAAGGTAAGGGAGAGCAAGTAAAGTAGAATAGTGATGTTATCTGACAAATTGAAATGGACTGTTTACTTGTACTTACAATAAGATTTGTTAAAAAAAAAATCCAACTAGCAAGAGATTTGGTGGCTATGCAAGGCATATGTTGCCCTCGTTTTCTAAGAGAGAGATTAGGTTTCTAGCAAGATTTCAACTCACAAATTTTTCTGTTTTGGGTATCATTCTGGTTCACCCAAATTTTAATAACCCAGATCTGTTTTAGTTTCACTTTCTTGGCTATGACTGAACTGGGAAGAACCAGTTCAAGCCCTAGCCAAACTATAATAAATAGTGCACTAGAAATGTCGGATCCGACTCGACGGCACTTGGCTTGGCTGGCTAGAAAACCAATTAAAATGTAACATTTTAAATTATTCTATAGCCTAAAGAAAAGTATTCTCAAAAAAAGGCAGTTATCAGAAGCATGACTTTTTTCCGTATTCACCATTTTGTGCAACATATATTTCTAGTTCAGCAATTCTTGCATTATTTCCCAAATCTCTTAGAGAAAATAATTTGTTACAATAGCAATAATTTACCATTTGGATATTATTTCCTGCTTGCTTATGCTAGGGTTCTTAGCACATAGCAACAACACAAATTTCTGCTGCAAGCAGCTCAAAGCACTAGGATGCTTGGCAACACTCAGCAATGAATCTAGCTTAAACTACGAGAACATTTAGCTAAATATCATAGTTCCAAATGTCTCTCAAGTGCTATTTATGCTGAGTCTATCCCAGATCTGTCAATTCCTGTGAGTAACACATCTCTCTTTAACCTCATCCAGGTAGACTAGTGAAAGCTCTATGAGAATAAGCTGGTTCTTAAGTCTGCACACTATTACTGTTTTTGGAGCTAAAGACATAAGAGGCTGCATGTAGAGCTAAATAAATCATTACCCGGCACATCCATTATCTTCCTCTCCTGACAATAGTTGCAAATAAATGGTGTCATAGTCACTTATAGGGATATTCTAGAATCTTTAGATAAAGAACTTAGCTGTTAATGTCAGACCTATTTAAAATTAATGAAATATTAGTGGGCTGATGTGTTTTATTAATATATTTTATCTACAAGTTAAGTGAAAAGCAAAATAATGGATGTGACTCTGCATAGAAGTTCTCCTGTATGTTGATTTGGAAACCCTGGTGGTGTAATGGTTAAGTGCTATGGTTGCTAACCAGAAGGTCAGCAATTCAAATCCACCAGGCACCCCTTGGAAACTCTGTGGATAGTTCTACTCAATCTACAGGGTCCCTTTGAGTTGGAATCAACGGTGATTAGTTGTACACATACACATGCAAGCTACGTGTATTTATACAGAGATGTGTGTGTGTATATACATTTTTAAATGTCTATAATCATACAGAACCAAGCGTAAACACTGAATTAATTAAATGTAAATCAAGATTAAATCTTAAAGAAAGCCATGAGTTTTTTCTTTGTTCACTTTTAATATGTTTACTCTAAGCCCATTTACAGCAAGGAGAAAAAAGGTTGAGAATCAGTAAACAGATTTCTTCTAAGTTATATTCACGAGCAAGTTAACCCCAGTCTAATGGCTGATTCCATGATTTCTCAGGTTTGTGATGGGTTTCTAACTCTGAGCAAGGTGTGCTACGAGTCATCCCTATGGATGACTAAATTACAGGTGTTTGCCAGTGAAGGCCCACAACCCACCACAAGGTGGCATCCCAGGGAAAGAAGAGCCTAAGGTTGGAAGGTTATGGAGTAAAAAGATCCATCCTCCACAGGAGGCAAGCAGTACATAGCCACAAGAGATATAAAATATAAAATGAATAAACAAAGTTCATTTATAAAACACTGTACTTGTACAGTAACGGCAGCATCTAATGAGAGCTCAGTGCTTTGAAAGTCATCTCAGTACTTTCAAGAGAACTGTTTGAAAGACTTAAAAATAAAAGTGACAAAATTAATCTGGCGCTCTTTCCCTAAAACAAACATTTAATTTGAAACAGGAAAAATAAAAGCCTACTAAGTAACAGACTGACCCCTTTTTTCAATTTAAGGAAAAGAAATTATGATTTTTCAGATACCTTTCTCAACAACTTCACATACATAAAGCTAATCCATTATTATTGACACTAGAGATCAGCAAATGTTTTCCATAAATGGCCAAACACTAAGTATTTTAATATTAGGCATTTTTAAAGAGCCCTGGTGGCAGCTAACTGAAAGGCTGACAGTTCAAAGCTACCAGCCATACTCTTAGGGAGAAAGTTGTGGTGGTCTTGTTATTAAGCCTTAGAAACACCTTGGGGTAGTTACACTGTTTCCTATAAGGTCACTATGAGTCAGAATCACGTTCTGAACAGTGGTCTCTGTGACTGTCAGTGTTACTGTATAAACCAGCCATAAACAATCCAGTAAATGAATGGACATGGCTGTGTTCAAAAAAACAAACTCAACAAACAGACAGAGATCTGGCCCCACAGAAGTCTGCCAATTTCTAAAGCCATGTAAAAACCTTATGTTGGTCAAGTATCAAAGAGTTTGTAAAGCATTTTCAAACACCACCCATTTAGTGTCAGCATTCCAGTGAGTTAGGTCCTCTTGCACATAATTCATACATAAGGAAATTCAGGAAACTCAGCAAGATCACAATCAAGGACCAGGGACAAGGATCAAAAACAACAAAAAAAGGTTCCTTAGTTCAAGAATTATTGAAAAGAGACTCTAAATGTTACGTATTAGATTATTTGTAATACTGTCTGCATTTGATTTCCTTAGAAATTTAAATAAACCAACAGCATGTCAGACCTACAGCTCCAATTAAGATTAAACTTTGTAGGTAATGTAAGTGTGCTTTTCTTGGAAGTTTTAAAAAAAACACTTCTAAATTAATACTGTTCTAATTATGTCTATTTTTAATCCTACAATAATCTAAATATTTTTTCTTTTACCTAAATACTGTTACTGATGTATTCATTATGGTCAAATTAAAAAGGAAACTAATAATTCAAAAATAAAGTTTTCATTTTAAAACAGCCTCTGTAATGACCACCTATATCAGTGCTTCGCAAGTCTGAAAATCTCTCAAGGATCTCACTAAAATGTAGAATTGGAGTCAGAAGGTAGGAGGTGGGAACCCAAGGTGAGAATTTCTAACTAGCTTCAGGAAATGTAAAAAGCTCCCAGGTGTGAGATGCTGATGGACCCACAACAAGCCAAGACTGCAAAACAATCATCTGGGATGTTTGTTAGAACATTCATTCTGGCCCAACACCCACTCTCTTTGGCACCGAGAGCAAGGAACTTTAAATTGGCTCCTAACAATTAAGCACTTTTTAAAAGCGATTTAACAAAGGAACTCTGTTGTCTCAGTGGTTAAAGCACTCAGCCTCCAGCTGCTCAACAAGACAAAGATGCAGCAGTCAGCTTCCTTAAAGGTTACAGTCTTGGAGACCAAATTCTGCCCTTGTCCTGTAAGATTGCTAGCAATCGGATCACCTCAACTTAATGGCAATGGGTTTGGTTTTGGACTGGTTATCTTTTAACATGACTAGAAATCCACAGAATTATGTACATTTGCATTAAAAGAAAAGAAAGAGGAGCTCCAAACTGTGGCACTAAAATAGAGGACCATGGCAAAATAAACATTTGCTGGAAGCGTATTACAGGTCAGTCAAGCATCGTGCTTTCAGTACCTTTATTAGTTTTCCTGAGGTCAGAAGCCAAACAGCAACAACTGAAGGGAGGAGCAGGGGGCAAGAAAAAGGCAGGAAGCATGAGGGGATGAGGGACAAAGGAGGCAGAGCAAGAGGGGAAGAAAGGAAGTAGGAAACGGAGGGAGGGACAGAGGTAACTTTTCTGAGCTACCACTATGTGCCAGTCATGGGAATGACAAGTTGAGAAAGCGATAACTCGGCTGACCAATTTCTCTCTCCAGAAATTGATGTAGAAAATATTACAGTCATTATTCCCTGTCCTTGAGCAGAGAATTTGACCCAGCTGAAGCTGGGTCCACAAGGACACATCAACCGGGCCCAGAGACAGACAATAGATGGGACAATCTTGGAAATTATCTTCTAGGGAAGAAAAGTATCTTTTAGGGAACCACTGGCAAAAGCCAATCAAACAAAACATAAAAGACTTTCCACTCTTCTCTTTCTCTATTAAAAAAAACAACAGCAACAACTACACTGCAGTCCATCAAATTCTGACTCAAGAGACCTCACTAAAAAAAAAAAAAAATACCGCTGCTGTCTAATAGATTCCCACTCACAGAGACCCTACAGGACAGAGTAGAACTGACCCAGTATTTCCAAGGAGTGCTTGGTGAATTTAAACTGCCAGCCTTTTTGGTTAGCAGCCAGGTGAGCAGCCTTAGCATCTAGTCACTACCATTTCCAGGGACCCTTTAGGACAGAATAAAACTGCCCCCAGAGTTTCCGACAAGCATCTGGTGGATTTCAACTCCTGACTTTTTGGTTAGCAGCTATAGCGTTTAACCACTACACGCCCAGGGTTTCCCATTTTTTCTATTAGTAGCTAGTAAATAGAATTTAGTTGGGCCAATGAAGAGATCTTTCTGACTAAAACCTGTTCGAATAATTGTCAAGAGATGATTTAAAATGAAAGGTCACAATTTCTAGCCAATCTATGAAATAGTGAAGCTTTCAATGATTCTACCCTTTCTGTGCTAACACATACTGACGACTCTGTAACGTTTCTCATGTTTGGGCAGACACTGGCTCTGGCAGCATGCTTGCCCACAGGGCAGTTAGGGGAAAGACTGACAACACAGGACACGAACAAGATAACTGCCAGAATCAGGTGTCTCCAAGGAGGCAAAGGAAGTCAGAATGAGGAGCACATGAGAAGTTCAGCTCAGGAATGTGGAGATGTAGGACCTTCTCTCCTTTGGAATGCAGAAAGGTGCCACCACCATAGTGGGAGAGGATACTGAGAAGTAGGAGGGAAGCGAAAGAGGTCAGTAAGGCTGTGGAGGAAAAGTGGAAAACCCAACATTCCAAATCAAACTGCCGACCTTCTGTTTAGCAGTTGTAGCTCTTAACCACCACACCACCAGGGTTACCGATGTTTCAAAGCATAAGAAATCACTTTCATTTATTTTGGTCTTTCACCAAAATTGTACAAATCACTGAATAAAATAGGGTTTAAACAGAGAATATTTTAATAGTGTTAGTTGTGGTTTGACCTGGAAGCAGCTCTGCTACCTTAGGTAACTCAAACTTCAGAAACATGTCTTTAAAAGGGGAAAGGGGCTGATAACATAACCCCACTGTCCCTTTGCATGTCAGTGGCTCCAAGGACGGAGCTCTCTCTTGAAAATAGTGTCAGCTTACACTTAAAAAAACAGAAAGAAAAACAAAGAAAAAAAAAAAACAACAACCCAGTGAGGTCAAGTGGATTCTGACTCATAGCACCCCTACAGGACAGAGTAGAACTGTCCCACAGAGGTTTCCAAGAAGCACCTGGTGGATCTCAACTGCAGACTGGTTTGCACACCACCACTACCCCACCACGGTGTCCAGTTTACACTTAACCAAACCAAAAATCCAAACCTCTGGACACTGAGCTGAATCTGCTCACAGGGACCCTATACGTCAGTGGAGAACTGCCCCATAATATGTTGCCAAGGAGTGGCTAGTGGATCGGACTGCTGACCTTGGAACTCAACCACTGTGGTACCTGGGCTCCCTAAAAAAAAAGTAAAGCGGGAGCAAATGTCAAAATTTATGTAATTTAAATACTCTTGGCCATTTATAAGAAACCCTGGTAGCATAATGGGTTTAGTGCTACCACGTCTGTTAATCAAAACGTTGGCGTTTCAAATCTGCCAGGCATTCTTTGGAAACACTATGGGGCAGTTCTACTCTATCCTCTAGGATTTGGTTTTTTTTTTTTTTGGTTTGTCCATTTTTGATAATGACAGCTACTTCAAAAGACGGTAACTGCCGACAAAGCCTGCATCATGACAGCCCTAATGACAAACCAATACTTTTATAGCACTTGACTAATTTAAAAAGAACCTTCACACATGAAATATTTCATATGATCGTCACAAAACCCCTGTGAATAGTTAAGGCTGCTACTGTACTACTAGATCTATTTTACGGTTGGGGAAACAGAGGTTCATGCCCGGAAGAAGGTAAGTGACAAATCTGGGACTTGAAGTTAGGTACTCAGAGCTCAATTATCACTATTCTTTTGGTTTTCATGCTAACTGTGTTTCTTAGAGAAAGGCATACCAATCCTTGTTTTTCAACTCGGTGTCACAAACAGGAAAAATTCAAGATTCCACTAAATTAGCATAGTTTGTTCTCTTAATTGATCCCGGCAATAGTTCATTGAAATACAAATACAACCTTAATTTCCAAAGGATGAATAGCTGGAACCCAAGGGGCAGGGATAGCAAGGATTAAGATTCAAATATTTCAATGTCCCCCTTCTCAGATGAGGAAACAGGTCTCACCCACAAAAATGGCCTGCGGGAAGCAGAGCCAACACTACTGTTCAAGACCCCCACCAGCTCTGGGACTCTCAGCCCTTTCCAAATCTTACGGAGCTTCAAAAAGTTAATTAAGAGACTTGTTTCTTAAGAAAAAAAATTAGTTCAAATTTAGATAATTTGTGGGGCACAATTCTTTTTTTTTTTTTTTTGCACGTGCAAAAGCACATGGATGCTGCCTATTAATCTAACTAGAATTCTCTGGAACTAATTATTTTTCTCACAAATTGGTTAAGTTTATAATGACAGTCCTGCCCCACTTTACTACAAGAAGTAAATGTGTCCAATAAGTAATTCATCTGAGAGCTTTAAACCAACTGAAACTGCCTCCATTACCATCTCCTACCTACAAAGTGTTTTCTAGATAAATCAAAACTGGAAAAGGCAATGAAAATATTTTGAAGAGGACAGTACTGTCTAAGTAAGTATTTCCATTTTCTTCCTTTGGAAATACTGTACTTAGCAGATGCTTACTAAAAAATTACTTTATCATGAAGCTGACTTTCTATAAACACTTATACAGTAGAAGATTCCATGAGACTAGATGAAGACATGCAAATAATGCACATTACTAAATTACAGACGCCATATGTTTTATGTAGGAAAAAAATGTGAGGCTTCTCTTGAGTAGAAGGGACTCAAGGACAAGAAAGTCAGAAAGGAATCCTGAGATGAGCTGACAATCTGATTTTCTTTCTCAGGGCACTTGGTAATTCTGGGCTAATAGTGATATGATTTAGCCAAGGGAAAGGATTTCTACTGAGAGAGAAAACTGCAAGGCTTTTTGATAGACAAAAGACTAATAATGAGACTAACAATAATGAGACAGATGGGAAATACTCTGATTTGCTCAGTTCTAGGGCTATGCAAGGAAGGCTAGGCGGAACAGTTCCACTGCTAACCAGAAGATCAGCAGTTCAAATTCACCAGGTGCTCCTTGGAAACTTTATGGAGCATTATGCTTTGTCCTGTAGGGTCACTATGAATTGCTATCAGGCTCAGTGGCAATGGGTTTGGTTTGGTTTTTGGGTTGGATGAGTTTAACAGTGGGCTAGACAGACACCGGAAAATACCACCAAAAAAATAATAATACCAAACCCTTTGCTGTGGAGTCAATATCAAATCATAGTGACTCTACAGGACAGAGAAGAACCTCCCTGCAGGGTTCAAAGAGCAGCTGATTGATTCAAACTGCCAGCCTTTGGGTCAGAAGCCAAATGTTTAACCACTGCGCTACCAGGGCTCCTAGGAAAATACCAAATCAAAATCAAACCCACTGTCATTGGGTCAAGTCCGACTTACGGCAACCCCCTAGAAGTCAGAGTAGAACTGCCCCATAAAGTTTCCAAGGAGTACCTGGCAGATTTGAACTGCCGACCTTTTGGTTAGCAGATATAGCACTCAACCACTACACCACCAGGGTGTCCTAGGAAAATACAGTAGTGACAAATTTGAAGATGCAGATCAATAGAAAACAACATGGAACCAGTCTCAGAGTCCTATGAGCATGTAACTGGGGAACCAGAACAAGGTAGGAAACAGAATAGGGCAAAAGCAGTATTTTAAAATTTAAAACAATGGCTGAGAAATTTCCAAAACTGATGAAAGGCATCAACCTTCAAATTCAAGAAGTTATTACCCTAAGCAAGAAGAATGCTAGGGAAACCACACTTAGACTTGTCAATGTCAAATTCTTAGCACTAAAACATGGTAAGCAACAAGGAAGTAAGTCACACAATAGCACTAAACCTAGTCAAATAAAACTTAGACTCCTATTCTTAGCAACGTTACTTAAGATAAAGATGACAGTTGCATATGGGTAAGGGGAGGCCTACTCTACCTGATCAGGAGGGTTACATTCTTTGGTAGCATTTCAGTCACTCTGCTCTTAGGTAAGTACAGGAAAACCCCACAGTAACACCAATCTGAATACACTGGGAAACTCTGGTGGCATACTGGTTAAGAACTATAGCTGCTAACCAAAAGGCTGGCAGTTCAAATTCACCAGATGCACCTTGGAAACCCTACGGAGCAGTTCTACTTTGTCTTACAGGGTCACTGTGAGTCTGAACTGACTTGACAGCAATGGGTTTCAGTTTTTGTTTTTTTGTCTCTACCTGGCCACTGATCTTGTAACATGAAAATGTTTTGGTCCAAAAAATACTTTTATGGTAAATTTTACTGAAATAGAGAGAGGGGCACAGCATTAAGAATAAGACAGGGCTTTAGAGATCTGCAGTCCAACCCTCACACTAAAGATCAGAATGCTTAATCCCAAAGCAATAAAAATGATGTGCCCAGTCACCAGAGCTATTTAGAAGCAGGCTGGGGACCATAACAGGCATGTGACTTCTAAGTCCAGCTATCTGATGCCAGCACCAGACTAGTTCCAGGTTAAAACCAATCCAAGGTCAGAGCTCTTGGTGAAATAATTTTTATGAATAAATATTTTCACCGATAGTGATACAAAATGACATACCCAAACTTGTTGCCATCGAGCTGATTTACAATTCATAACAACGCTACAGGACAGAGCAGAACCACTCACAGAGATCCCAAGGGGTGGCTGATAGATTCAAACTTCCAACTGTGGCACACTAGGCACTCACAGACTCAGACCATGTAATTATGGAACGCTGCTAGCATCACTGGGAAGAGCCCCCACACAGACACAAACATACTCCATGACTATGCCTGATTGATGTTCACAGGCAGAGGAAACATGTGGCAAAGAAACTGGGAAAGATGTACAGTCAGGTTGAGTTTCAAGACCCTCCTCCATAGCAGGTACATTATCCTCATATACAGTGCAGTAACAGAGCCTGCTATAGGTCAAGAAATGGTGACTAAGGGAAAAGATAATAGCTGCTAATCCATGTGGATTCCTCATCACCATGGCACAATGTGTTCTCTCAGTGCATGTGAATTTTTACTCCCCATGGCTGTTTTAAGGAGAAAAAATCATCTGTTCTCCCTCCTACACCAATCTGAAGATTTGGGATTAACTAAAACAGCCACAACCCTTCCTTGTTATGAAATTCATTAAGACTCCATCACTGTGCTTCCCTGGTCAAATACCTGCCAGGTTTTGTTTGAATTATCAAAACGCAACCCAAGACTCTCCTGCCCATACAAGTGGCCCACTGGATACGTGGCACAGCACTTGCAGCGGCAGCAGATCCTGGTCTCTGTGCCTGAGCTTCTGTTCAGAAACTGAATATACCAATAATGTTAAAACAGGATAACGCTGCTAATGTAATTAATCAGAAATGAAACACACAGTATCTACAAAACACGCAAATTATTTTCAATATTTTCCAATGAGGGAATTAGTATTCAAGATAGAATCATTACCATCTGGTCTATCTAAATACGTTTTATGTTTTCTAATCACCATTTAAAAGCACGCAATGTACCTATTAACACCACTCAGAGTGGTACCTGAGGCTCACTCTAAAAATTAGCCATTTCTCTATCATAATTAACTTCCTCAATACAACTACTTCATAACTACTAATCCCGTGACAGAACTCAGTTATTGTTCTACTGAATGTCTTCTGTAGCTGTAGACATCCACTGTACACCTGCTTGTGATCTTCTTATGGCTTTTGCTACTATTTTAACCTTATACCGGAGGATGCGCGGGTTTTTTGTTTTGGCTTTTTTTTAATTGTGGTAAATATAACGTGTTACAAAACTGACTTTTTTTAAGATGTACAATTCAGTAGGATTAATTATATGCATTGTGTTGTCCAACCATCACCATCAACTGTTTCCAAATTTTTCCATTACCCATAACAGAAGTTCAGTGTACCCTAAATAATGATTCCTCTCCCCGCTGCCTTCCCACTCTTGATAATGACTAATAAACTCTGGCCTATACACACTTGCCTGTTCTAGATATCTCATATTAAGTGAGATCATACAATATTCACCCTTTTGTGACTGATTTCACTCAGCTCCATGTTTTCAAGGTTCACCATGTTGTAGCATACATCAGGGTTTCTTATCTGTCTCTATACACATTTGGAAACCCTGGTGGTGTAGTGGCTTAAGTGCTACATCTGCTAACCAACAAGTTGGCAGTTCAAATCCACCAGGCGCTCCTTGGAAACTGTGCAGCAGTTCTACTCTGACCTATGGGGTTCCCACGAACAGGAATCAACTCAAAGGTAATAGGTTTGGTTCTTGTTTTGGTTTATACTTCAAGTAGGACACTCAGTAGTTACTAGGGATATTGAAAGTGAACAATAAGAAGTCACAGTTGAGCTGATTTTTAAGGGCAAAACAGTATTTCACCAGATGGATGGCCATCAGAAAGGGGACATGCAAAAGCATATATGCAGGGAAGTATTCACGGAATGTTCTAGGACAGGAATGTAATTCAAGACAGATGGAAATACAGGGAGGAAATGGAACAGGATGGAACAAAAAAGTGAGCTGACAGCAAATAATGAAAGGTCTCATACTGGAAGTAGCTTTAAGGGATTTTAATGCTTTTTATAAGCACTGGAGAGCAACAAATCAGTTTTAAGTAGGAAATGACATGATCAAATCTGTGTCTTAGGAAGAAGAAAACGCTGATCATAAATGGAAGATGATTAGAGCCAAGAGTTAGATCAGGAAGATGAATTAAAAGTAGTTGTTGCTAGAATCCTAACCCATTGCTGTCAAGTTGATTCCAATTCATGGTGACCGTAAAGGATAGGGCAGAACCCCATAGGGTTTGTAAAACTATAATCTTTAAGGAAGCGGACTGTCACATCTATCTCTAGCAGAGCAGCTGGTAGGTCTGAAATGCCAACCTTTTTGTTGGCAGCTGAATGTTTAACCACTGTACCACCAGGACCCACTGCCACTGATCTAACTTACAGTGACCCTGTAGGATATAGTGGAAATCCTAGTGGCACAGTGGTTAAGTGCTATACCTGATAACCAAAAGGTCAGCAGTTCAAAGCCACCAGGCACTCCTTGGAAACTCTGAGGCAGTTCTACTCTGTCTAATAGGGTCACTGCTAAGGCAGAATCTACCTGACAGCAACAGGTTTGGTTTACTTGGTTTATAGGACAGAGTAGAACTGCCCTATAAGGCTTCCAAGGCTATAAATCTTTACTGCCACATGTGGCATACTGCCACATCTTTCTCCTACTGTAATCCTAAAAACCAAAACCAAAACTGTTACCATCAAGTCAATTCTGACTCATAGCAACCTTATAGGACAGAGTATAACTGCCCCATATGGTTTCCAAGGAGTGGCTGGTAGATTCAGGATTCAAACTGCTGATCTTATGGTTAGGAACCTGAGTTCTAAACCACAAAAGCAGAACCAAGACGTAGAACTATGGGAAAGAGATATCTTTGGGCATGTTTGGGAGACAGAAGAAAGTCTCAACAGTTTTGATGACCGCCTAAATATGGGTTGTAAGTGTGATTAACAACTGTGTGGGTGGATCAAGTACTGTGCCAAGATGTGTACTTTGGGATCCTAGATTCAAGGTAAATACATGAATTAAGGAAAGAATGCAGAAGACCAGATTGGAGAGGAACAACACACTTTTTTTATGAAGGCATATGGGGGACACACGGGGAGAGATGTCCAGGAGGCATTTAAGGACACAGATCTGGACCTTGAAGAACAGGTAGTGAAAGCAGGAGAGCAAGACCTGGGGAGTCACTGAACACAGGGGACAGTTGAAGACATGAAGTGAGCATAGGGCATTCAGGGAACAAGATGCAAATAGAGAAGAGAAAAAACTAACGAATGTCAGAAATTCTGGAGGACACTCATATTTGATGGGCAAAGGGGAAAAAAATCAAAGAAACACTAAACAGAAGCAACCCTCAAGGATAAAAGGGAGAGGAAGACTCACTTAACAAGCCCAGATTAAAAAACAAACCAACAAACAAAAAAATCAAGACAGTGTGGATGCCCATCGATTTTGTCAAATCCTTTCCTATAGTTAACTCATCAGGCTCTGCCCTGGGGACCTTTCAACTCTAGAGGAGCCCTGAGTTCCGGGAGAAGACAGAAACAGGCCACTTAAGTCACAACACCTGTATCTACGTATCTTACAGAAAAGCACATTTTCTCAAACCCCTTCTCAGACATGTGTTTCAGCAAACTTTAATTTTTAAGGTACTTGTCTGAACTATGCTTATGCTGGACATCAGATGGTATATATACATAAAAATCCATTTAGCAAAATACATCAGATTAATGAGTTTCATATACTTTACTGCCATTTTTGTCATAACTGTATTTTAACACAATACATGTCTTTTTTAATTCATCAAAAGATAACATTAGGACATAGACTAGGAAAAAATGTGTGTAATACATATATAATCCAGCTTAAATATGGGCAAGACTTTAACAGGTACTTCACAAAATGATATATGAATGCCATTAACCAAATGAAATTGCACTCTACCATTACTCTGCACTAAAAACAGGTGTTAGGACTATATCCCCACCAAAGTGGCTACAATAAAAAGATGTAAAAAACACAGTGAAAATGCTGAGCAACTGGAACTTTGTACATTGTTGTCATGTGTCATCAAGTCGATTTCAACTGACAGTGACCCTATAGACTATAATCTTTATGGGAGTAGATTGCCAGGTCTTTTTTTCCCAGCTGAGCCACTGGTGACTTTGAATCTCTGGACTTTTGATTAGCAGTTTAACACTTGCACCACCTGGGCTCCTCTTTCATACACTACTGGTGGGTTTTTAATTGGTACAACCACTTTAGGAAACTGTTTGGTAGTATCTACTAAAGCTAAATATATGCCTACTATATGACACACGGAATCCCGGGTAGCATAGTGGTTAAGAGCTATGGCTACTAACCAAATGGCAGCAGTTCAAATCCACCAGATGCCTCCTGGAGTCTCTATGGGGCAGTTGTACTTTGTCCTATAAGGTCACTATGAGTTCAAATTGACTAGACAGCAATGGGTTTGTTTTTTGATTCCGACCTAGTAATTCCACTCCCAGATGTATGTCCAAGACATGTGTACCAGAACTCATGCACGGGAATATTCAGTTACTTTATTCCTAACAGCCAAAAATTGTGAACAGCCCAAAAATCCAACAGGGGAATGGATAGACACATGAAACACTAGTGAGCAATAGATTAGAACTAACTACTGATACACCCAACATCATGGATGAATCTCATAAGCAGGTGAATCTCAGACATTATGTTGCATGACAAGAAGATACATGTAAGAGTTCCTACTATACATATATATATAAGGAAACACTGGTGGCACAGTGGGTTAACCAAATCTGCTAACCAAAAGGTCAGCAGTTCAAATCCACCAGGCGCTCCTTGGAAAATCTATGGGGCAGTTCTACTCTGACCTCTACAGTCGCTATGAGTCAGAACCGACTCAACGGCAGTGGTAGTGGGTCACTATATATATAAAAGTTTAGCCAGCCAGCCAAGTGCCGTTGAGTTGCTAGGGTCGCCATGAGATAAAAGTTTAAGAGCAGACAAAACTAGTAGATAGACTTAAAAATCACAATGTAATTTAGTGCCCTTGCGGGTCTGGATGTAGGCCAAAACTGAAGAGACAAGAGGAAGTCAGATGGGGTGCTGGAAATATTCTGTTATCTTGACCTGGATGGTGGTCACATGGTGTATAAGCCAAGTGCCGTCGAGTCAGATCCGACTCATGGCAACCCACACAAAAATTCATTGAGAACACTTTGGATTAATGCATTTTATACACTTCATGTATATTATACCTCAAAAATATAGTCTGTAAAGTACCTCATGTCTCTACACTAAGTTCTAATTTGAAAATGAAACAGAATTCCAACCTTTTTTTTTTAACTTAGAAGATTAGACCCCTATTTCCACTTACATATGTTGGGAGGTAATTAGATGCTTCCCAGTATCCTAACTTAGATAACAAATCTAAGCTCTGTACAGAAATACAACTTCCATGTTCCTAAATGTCTCAGAGCTTTCCCGCAGACACTCCAAATCCAAAACGCATTTGCAGTAAAACCTTTCAGTCTTTAGTTTTGGACTACTCATTCTAAATCAGAGCTCCCAGTCTGCTTTCTACTACTCAGGTGCTCAGTTTGTTCTTTTAATTTATTGATGTAAAACATGTGTAATAAAAAATTTGCCATTTCAACCACTTTTAAGTAGGTAATTCATTAACAATTATATTCACCATGTTATACAATCACCACCGCATCCATTTCCAAAAGTTTTATATCACCCCAAGGAGAAACTCAGTACCCCTTAGGCAATAACTCTTCCATTCCTCCCTTCCCCCAGTATCACTATTAGTGTCACTAATAAACACTGGTCTTTATGTATTCACCTATTTTATATATTACACACAAGTGGACTCATACAATACTCTTTTGTTTCTTAGCTCACTCAGCATAAATTTTGCAATGTTCATCTACATCGTAATATGTATCAGAACTTCATTTCTCTTTATAGACAAACAATATTCCACTGTATGTAATACATTTTGTGTATGTATGTATACACATCATCTGTTGATACACACTTAGGTTGTTTCCATCTTTTGGTTACTGTGAATAATGCTATAGTCTGTAGTGCACACTGATATACAACAATTTGAGTCCCTAGTTTCATGTCTTTGGGGCATATACCAGTGTGGAATTGCTGGGTCATATGGTAATTCTATATTTAACTTGCTCAGGAACCACTGAATTGTGTTCCACAGTGCTTGCACCATTTTACACTCCCACCAGCTATGTGTGAGGGTTCCGAAATTCTCCACATCCTTACCAACACTGGTTATTTTCCATTCTTTACTGATAACTGTCATTCTTTTGGGTTATTAAGTAGTATCTTATTAAGGTTTTGATTTGCATTTCCATGATGACTAGTGACAGCACTGGTGGTGCAGTAGTTAAGAGCTGGGCTGCTAGCCAAAAAAGGTTGGCCGTTCAAATCCACAGACTACTTCTTGGAAATCCTCTGAGGCAATTCTACTCTGTCCTACGTGGTTGCTGTAAGTCAGAAATCAACTCAAAGAAACAGGTTTGCTTTTCTGGCTAATGACTAACGACACTGTGCAGTTTTTTGTTTTTTTTTTAAGCTTGAAAAACAGCATCTGACTTTATCTTACATTCTCAGCAGCAGTGAAATTAATCTCTCCTCAGCTATAAACACAAAATGTCAAAATTCACAAGGTATCACTAGTCTGGCACTGTGATGAAGATTTACTCCCCTCAAAAAGAGAAAGCTTCAGTCCCTTTAGTAATCATTTGATGCCCTATCATTAAACAGCGCATACAATAACTTGACCTTCCAGATGCAAGTGTCAAAACTTATAGCCTATCATTCTCCTGAGAGAAAATAAAAAATACACTAAGGTGGATTCCCCCCTTCTTCAACCATTCATTGTAAGGTGTTAAACAGAAAAGGTCTTAATAAGCAAATCTTTACATTTTAATAACGACAAATTATTTTGAATTGTGTTACAATGAACAACTTTCCAAGTGTGATTATCTTTTAACATTTATAAAACCTGATCTCATTTCAATCAAGTTTTTAGTGAACAAACTGGGACAATATCTCTCATATGCTGGGCTTGGAAAAAGTGCAAACTACTAGGTGGAAAGTACCAATGTTAAAAACAAAAGGACTGGTTTAAAAGAAGCCTCCTAAAGCTTCCATATTTGGATCACCATGGTGTCAGTTCAATAGTGAGATGCAATTTTATTAAAAACCAGACACTACTGGCTTACCTGGGTGACTCTGAACAGTCTCAAGAGAAATTTTTCAGAACGATTAGTAGCTTTATACAGTTTTGGGAAAAGCTAAAGCCAAGTAACAAGCAACAACTAGTTAAATGCAAAGCCAGTCACAATGGAAAAACATGTTTCTCTTTTAGAACAGTATAAAAATAATACAATCACATGCACTATTTTTATTTAACTACGTTGTCTGAAATAGATTACTTGTTTTCTCCACTGAGAACACTTCAAAATATATTTCACTTCATAAAAGCCTACATAAATGTCAAAATATTGAGCATAATGCAGTAATTATAAAGCAGGATGGGTGGATTAATTATTAAACATACCTGTGGTTTTTCAGATTTCTTAGCTTGCTTACTCATGTACATTCACTCTTCTATTTCAGAATTCACTTCTGGAAGCTCCTGCTTTGGCTTTTACACTGCCACCTGTAGACATAAAAGAGAAGTAAACCATGCATTTGTCAACAATTCATCCTTTCTAGACATCTGAGAGATGATTTGAAAATTAATAGCAAAATATCTGCCCCAGGGGACGAAAGTGTTCTTTCTCCTCTGTCTGGGAAATGTCTAAGGACACCCTTTCCCCTCAAAGGTATGCTAGATTACTCAATTGGAAATTAGAGCATACATAAGACGACACAGATCATCAACTGTACACTACTGAATGGTTTATAAGAAACGGAGATGGAATCACAGAACCCATCCGAATGCTAACTTACAGTCATTTAAAGACCCAGTTTTTAAACTAAGACAACTAGACGAAGTTGTTAATTAGGTAAAGGTAGAAGAATTCTGTAAATTACCACAAAGATGAGGAGAGATCCAGGCAAAGGTTACTTTGTCACTTGGCTGTAAGATGACTATTTAAATAATAATACTAACCTGAATTAGAGCTTGGTTCAACCTAAACAGCAGCTGGTGGAGGTATTTTCATCATAATGCCCACCCTTGATCTGAATGTGAATGAGGTGGGAAAGTCTTTCTGACACCCTGAGGTTTTTAATTTAGTAAGTCCTTTGTAGAAACCCAGGTGGCACAGTGGTTAAGAGCTTGGCAGCTAACCAAAAAGTCGACAGTTGGAATCCACCAGCTGCTGCTTGGAAATCCTATGGGGATTCTTTCCCTTAGGGTCGCTATGAGTCGGAATAGACCTGACGGCAATTAAGAGCTTTTTAATTCAGGTGTAGAACAAGTAGATGAGTAAAAACACATGCTCAACAACTATCAGCCAGTCCAAGCAGCTAAGCTCCTCGAAAATCAATTCTGGAAGAAGGTGGCGGGGGAGCTATGGGGATGTGGGGGGGGGGGGTATGAGACCCTGTGTGCAAGAAAGAAAGACACACAAAGATAGGCATAGATTCTGGAGTTAATTGAGAATAACATACAGCGCCGCAGAGCTTTTTACCACTTCCATGTCCCAGTCTCTCCGGGACAAGTGCCAGTTCCAGCACCTTCAGGTGAAGACATAAGCACCACCACCACCACCACCACATTCCTACGCAAGAAAGCACCAGAAGCCATGCGTGAGCTAGCATGCCGGCTGAGCCCGCTATCGCGCAAACCCAGGAGCCTTTTGATCCCGACCAGTTATCCGAGTCACTTAACCGAATTTACTTAAACGACCGAAAGAATGGTTAGGTTTAAGGAATCGCAGCAAATCCAAGAAAACCAAGTCTCCCTGAGACAGTCTCCTCCTCTTTAGGACAGACATTCACACACACAGCGTCCCTACTCTCCCAACCCCGAACACGCCCCGAGCCATCCCGAGAGGGTCTTTGGCAGTTCGCCAGTGACCAATCCTCCCACGCGCCTCCCTTAAACCCACGTCCAAGCGTGCACAGGCGCCAAATCCATTTACAGAGTCAGCTTGGGAGTTAAGTTCCGCAAACCCATTTTCCCCACTCCGGCCACGAGGAACGCGAGGGAGCGCGCGGGCGCAGCCACCGGTCGGGACCTGGGCAGACAATACTTGAGCAACTTCTGACTTCCTCGCACAAGCCCCGGCCGGTCTTGGCACCCCTACCACCTCACACCGACCCTACAGTCCCGCAGGCCGGGAGCGCAGGGTGTCCTTAAGATTGCCGAACGGTGGATTGTTAAGAGGGGGAGATAAGCACTCACCACCGAGACTGCAGGCAGGGGGAGGGGGTCGCAGATTTCCAAGCTCCTCGTGTCTGCAGCTTCTCAGAAGGGAGTGGGAAAACAGTGACACGCGAGGGCGTGTAACTCCGAGGAGAATCAGCTTTCTGCACCTCTTCTCCTAAACACAGCGCGCGCGCACCACGGGGCCGTGCACCTTTCTGCTGCCTCCGACCCAAGCCAGTCCTAGTTCCTGAGCGCAGCATCTAGGAAGAAGAGCATCGAGTCTTCGCGGATGCAGGTGGGGGCAAAGCGCCGAGCTCGAAGATACCCACCCACCTGCGCGCAGGATTGCCGGTGCGCCGGCCGTAGGTACCGTCTCCCACCGCAAGAGGAAGAGGGCTGCCGCCCGACCCTGGATTTCACACGCCTCCCAGCTTTTCGGGAGCGGTGGTCCTCACTCTCCTTCTTCTAAGCTGGCCAGCCTTCCACCTCGTCCGCAGGCTCTGCCACCGTCCCTCTGCCGGCCCGAGTGGAGCTGTCCTCTCCGCCCCTTTCCCGCCGCCCAGTGCTGCGCTCCGCCCTCCGCCCGCCCACCCTTCACGAGGCCCAATCCCGGGCTGCAGGCCCGGCGCCACGGGCCTCAGATCCCTGGTCCTGGTAGGAGGAATGAGGGGATCCGCTCCGACCTCGCGCTTCTAACCCGCTCCCTTCTTCCAGGGTCCCCGCAGCCCTCGGCAGCCACCCGCACTCACCCGGTGACCAAGGGTGTGGGGCCCTGCATGCTCTGCCCTCACTCTTCCGGTGTCTCTTCAGTCCCCGCACGGCACTTCCACGGCCCGAGGGGTGCGTCGTGTCTCGTGTGGGGTAGGGGGTGAAGCTGTTGATGTGAAGAAGACTGACGGGGGGAAGAAATTACCCTGTCAACTGTCAGGGTTACAAGTTGCTGCATGTGCCTTGTTTCTGTTATATTACCTGGGTGTGCTGCTTTCCATGGTACAAATGCAGTATATTCAGTAGCATGAATATTAAGATTTCCAATCTAATTGGTTTTTTCTTTTTCATATTTAATGATGGCGGAAGACGACAGATTCACTCTTTATGAAAAGTTACTTTACATATTAGAAATACAGATGTACGTCGACATTTCTAATTCAAAAAACAGCAAAATATAAATAACAGCTGTTTTACAGAAAGAGATCCAGTGTACAGTGTGTATGTGTTACTTAAAGACGCTGTAATTATATTAGTTGAGTTTGTTTTCAAGTATATTTTAGGTTTTTTTTGGTAAGAAAAGACTCAGAATTTAGAGATTCGGAATTTAGCTTTTTGACATAATTCTACAATTTCATTTTCCTCGAAGTTACATGTGCTTATTTAGCAAAATGGATCTTCCCCCCTCCCCCCACTAAGATAGCAGCATTCTTAGGTTCAACAAAGGAGGAATTTTTTAAATCCCAAGAAATAATGGAAATCTCAATTTCTAAGTAATGGAATATTTGGTCTTTTAGCTTTCTCTGTAGTGTTTTTAAGGCAAACATCCTTACTGTTTTCACATTTGTTTTCTTCAAGTTTTTCTTTCTAAATATAAACAGGGTTGTATAGATACCATGCTTTTTGAGCCTTTGTTTTCTTAAAGGTATAGCAAAACTAATTATAACTCCCCCAAATCAACCCCAGGCTCATGATACTAAATATCACACTGATTTAACACTATTTTACAATTCTGCTTTTCATAATTTAGCCTAACACTTGAAGATCAACAATTTTTTAAGCTTCATCCTTACATGAAGCATGCATTTTTTAATGAATATTTTGAACTGGAATTAAATTCATGTAATTGACTAATGAAAAATGTATTAGTACTGCATTAGCAAATGAAGACACTGTGGATGATAAACAGCACTCTGAGAGGTTCTAACGCAAAGAAAATAGTAGAAAAACTGGTCATCCCCCTTTCAAAGCAAGGATGGCAAATATCAACAATTATGCAAAGAATGACTGCTGCCTCTTTTCTCTTATGGAAGAAACCCAGCCCTTTGCTGTGGTTCTGTGGCTAGACCTGCACTGGTCTCTTTCCATTATAATAATAAAAGTAAGCGTTCTGGTGACATTCCCTTGTAGATTAGCAATTTGAAAAGTGCTTCTATTACCTAATTAATCCAAGTAAATGCCTCAGTGAAATCTCATTTTAAGTAATCAGCAACAAAACGACAAATATTGTATGAGACTCCTATGATAAGATCTCAAAAACAGACTTATATATAGAAGAAAAGACTCTTTGACCGCTGCAAGGGAGGAGAGGGAGAGAGGGCGGTGAAGATTTAGATTAGATAGTTGGTAGAAATTTGGCTGGGTGAGATCCATGATAGCACACATTAGAAACAAGAACAATATTAAGTGGACTTCAACATAACTTGAATACTCTTTCCATCTTAACCCAATATTGCAAGGACAGAGTAGCTGGGACAGGGGGCAGGAGATCATGCTTTTAGGTGAAATCGAGGCCAATTGGCACAACTAGCGTTTTGCTAAGACGGCTCTCTGCACCCCACATTGGTGAGTGGCATCCGGGGTCTTAAAAGCTGCCAAGCTGCCATCTGAGGGCACAGCAGATGGTCCCAACTCAGCAGGAACGGATGCTCACCGAGAACCAAAATGACATGGGGTAAAGACAACCCAGAAGATAGAGACACCCACATGAGTGTGTGCCTACATAGACTTGGGACTGGAAGAACCAGATGGTGCCCGGCCACCACCAGTGATAGCCGCGATGGAGCTCACTAAGTTGAGTCTCACTGGCAACACAAGAATAAAAAGGGGTGCACCTTGAGATCTCCACTAAAAGACCGCAATAGATGGTCCAGCGGCTTTGGAGTTCCCCTGGGAGCATGGCCCCCGGCCCTGATGCCGCCCTTGCGGCATCATAATTAAAGTCTGCTCTTCGGGCATGAATGGATTGAACTTGGCAAAGCAGAGTGACCATATGTTGGATGCACTTTATGGTTCTATGCATCTACAGGATATCATCCTGCTGACCTCTGGCTGAAGTAAGGGGAGTGGGTGGAGAGGAGGGGAAAGGAGACTGTTGGGAGGATGAGACATGTATGGAGCAGAGAGGAACAGTGTGCTGTCACCGGACAGGGAGAGCAGTGGAAGCTGCATATAGGTGGGCATGTAAATTTATATGGGAATGTACATTTTCACTCAGTCATAATAAAAATAAAAAGAGAGAAAATAAAAAAAAATCTCATTTTAGTCTTAGATTTTTTTGTTCTTCCAGAGAAACGCTTGTATAGAATAAAAACAGCTAAAGCAAGCCTAAGAACAAGTTGCCAGCCAGATTCTTTGGGCATATACTTGTTGCAATAGTGTTAATTTTAAGTGAATTTTGGGTCCTACATATCAAATATTAGTTGTGAATTAGCACCTTCGCTCCTTCTTTAATGCTTTCCTGTGTCTTTATTTTGCCCTGATTACCCCCAGAAGCATATTTAATTTCTTCCTGTCTTCCTTGTTGACCTTTGCCTAAAACAACTTAGTTGAACTTCTACCAATAATCGGACCCATATCCATAGCTCACTTGACAATCATCTTTATCCTTCCAGGTGAGTCTCCCCTGAGATCTTTGGTAACAATTCAGCAGGATTAAGTGTCCAAAAGTGAAAAGGTTACTTTGTCAGGTGTGGTATATAACTGAAAGATAATAATCAGATTTCTTAAAACCAGGAAGATGTGTCCCATTTGAATAAAAAGGTGAAAGAAACAAAAACAGCAGATCCATTTTGTTCAGGTCAAAACTAAGCCAACAAGCTAACAAATTCACAGTCTGAGATCCTTTCTAAAGCTGAATTTTGTTAAGAAGTATGTAAAAAGCACAATCTGTATAATTGTATCTGCCTTTTCTTTCACCAATACTCTTACTACACTAATCAGGTACCATTACATTACATTTCACATTTTCCTTTCAGAATTTTTTACTGATCTTTACATAAAATAGCAGGATTAAACACTCTCATTGCCCCCCAAGGAATCTTGTATCACCCTCCATTTTTTCACAAGTTCTCTTGAAATGTCTGCATTCAGTATGGGCAGATCTTAACATCCATGTAGATCCTGTGGAAACAGCTCCAATGATTTGCCCAAATTCAAGACAGTTGGACTAAAACAAAGCATGAGTTTTTGTTCCCACAGTTTAACACTGTGAGTATCTCTCACTCTTTGGGCTGGGTTAGAGCTCACAGTGAGCCTAAAAATAATATATAGTCATATAGTCTTCTTTCTTCCCAATGATAAGGATTGAGAATTGCAGGCCTAGAAATGAGACAGCTCTTTTGTTAGTTTCCTTTGCTGCCTCTAAAAAAAGCAAGAACTGAGATTCTTCACTTTGATCAGAGTTAGTGAGCAACATCATTATTTCAAATTTTCAGGATACCAATTACTTTAATTGTTCTCATACTAGAGAGAGATATCACCAGTTATCTCACAAGACAAGGCCACATTAGAGAGAGTATCACTCACATAGTTCTTGAAATGTCAGTGCTCTAAATTACTTAACATGGGTGTATATAAGCACATCATGTTAATAGGATCATGGTTGCCTTTCCTTGTAAACTGCTTTTGCTCTGTTCTCTTTCATGGCTGCCAATCAAAACTGTATTCCCAGACATGGACAAATGCATTGCTGACACTAGGAAATGATCAGCACCATCCTGGTGATGCCAGTCAGTTGTGTTCTGTACCTAGCAAGAGTAAATGCCCAAGTGTAGAGTGTCTAAGAGGGATAGGAAGAGTCATTTCTGTGCATAAAGGGTGAAAGCAGGTAGTAACCACCTAAGATTTAGAAAGAATCTTGAGAATTTACCTATGTAAAAGCCCCTTTAAGAGGAGTCCTGGTGGTGCAGGGGTTAAGTGCTTGGCTACTGACCAAAAGGTAAGCAGTTCCTCAATGATTCAAACCCATCAGCAGATCCAAGGAAGCAAGATGTGGCAGTCTGCTTCTGTAAAGATTTAGTCTTGGAAACCTTATGGGGCCAGTTCCACACTGTCCTATAGGGTCGCTATGAGTCAGAACCAACTCAACAGCCATGGTTTTTTTTGGCAGAGGGGAGATAAGTGGGAAATGGCTCATCTAAGATGAGACTCTGCTGCAACTTAAAATCATATAGTCATGGAATATTAACCTATTCAAAGAATCTTGGAGATTTTTCTCCTCTTTTGAAACTATGCAATGCCTAGGTGATATGGCTCTAAACGATGCAAGATATGATCTTCTTCAAGCATTGCCCTCACCCAAACATTTCCCACTGACTAAATACCACCTCCAGTCATAAGGTTGTAATAGCCTCCTCTCTTTAAAAATTTTGGTCTTCATGAAGCCCAGCTTAAAATGTACATGGCTGTGGAAGACTTCTCACCCTGAACACATATCAGTTCCCAACTTGAACATTTGTCATTTCATTGTTCTAGCCTCCTAGTGCCTGGCAGGACTCATAGCTCATCTTCCATAAGTATTTGCCAAGTTGACTTGAGAAGCAGAGATTAGCAGAAACTGAATGAAATACTGGTAAGGCTGGACAGAGAAAGAGATCTGAAGACAGACTTTATTTCCAAGTTTTGTATGGAAACAGTCCTCAACGTGGCTTGGACTGAAACAGAACTGTAACACAGAAGACAGAGAACAGCCGGGAGATTTACTCTCTTTACTCAGTCCAGTTAACATTTGTGGCCACAAGATGTGACCTGGGCAAGGGGATGAGGTGGCTTTCAACCTCTTTAATATCCTCAACCATCCATGCATCTCTCTCTTTCTCACAAGACTCCTAAAAAATATGTAAGCTGATTAAAATAATGAGCTTGATATGCAAATACGACTTCAAACAAAGCTCCAACTAGTATTACCCTCCATGCCCTCCAACACTTCTAAATTCTGATCAGGTGCAGCCCCTACACCCTTCCATAATAGAAATGCTGGAGCTGCTACTGCTAGTGAGGAGCTCAGTTTGAAATGTATGTCTGAGACAGACCTCAGTATAAATCCACCCCCTTCACATAGAATCCATGAGCCAAAGCCAGCCAAGTGCCGTCGAGTTGGATCCGACTCATGGCGACCCTAGGGGCCAGGGTAGAACTGACCCCCAGAATCCATAAAAGAGAACTAAATACTTTTTAAAGAAATTTGCGCCACCTCAAGATGAATAGAGTAGCTCTTCAATCAGAAGTGCCAGAGAAATCAAAAGCAAAGTGTCAATTCACTGAAAAAAATAAGGCTGTATGTCTACCGTTGGATCTTGATATATAGACTCTAAAACTTTTTAAAATATCTGCAGTAGTCAAGATCTGCTTAGGACCTGGATTTACCTCCTTGTGAAAATGTCAGGAGAGCCCACAAACTGAACCAGGATGTTACAATAGAATAAAAACAAAATTTAGATTGAAAAAGAAAACCCATGAAGAAAAGTCAGCAATTCAAAATGGTAGTCATGGTAGTTTTGTTATGATGTCCTCAGTAGAGAGTCACTTTTCTTCACAATTCACATGAATTTCATCAACCACTAGAACCACTTGATGATGTAACCATGGAGGCTAACTCTATCTCTGAAGCTGCCATCCCAGCAGTTGGGCCCCTTCCTCTGCCTTGCTAGGGTACCAAACCAAAAACCCACTGCCACTGAGTTGATTCCAACTCATAGTGACCCTACAGGACAGAGTAGAACTGCTTCATAAAGCTGTCAAGGAGCACCTGGCGGATTTGAACTGCCAGCCTTTCAGTTAGCAAAAGTAGCACTGACTCCACTATGCTACCAGGGTTGCTGTGGGTCAGAATTGACTCAATGGCAACAGGTTTGGGTTTGCTGTGCTTTTTTTAATTTAATTTAAGGGTCGTGGAGCAGCTGTTACATTTTCCTTTTTGAGTCTGGTACCTAGCCAGCCTAGAGAAGACCTTAAACTGTGTGAGACACCCTTCAGAGGACAAAGCAATGGACCATTAGTCTGGATTGAAAGCAAGTAGTGCAGTAGGAGAAATCTGTAATCCTAAAACTCCAAAAAAAGTGATTTGCTAGAGAGCAGTTATCAAGAAAAGTCTGCAGATAATCCAGTTCTATGTGCCTTTCCTTGGAAACCCTGGTGGCATAGTGGTTAAGTGCTACAGCTGCTAACCAAAAGAATCAGCAGTTCAAATCCACCAGGCACCCCTTGGAAACTCCATAGGGCAGTTCCATGCTGTCCTACAGGGTCACTGTGAGTCAGAATCGACTCGATGGCAATGGTTTCTTTGGTATGTGCCTTTCCTTCTTGTGCTCACCCTCTGGAGGGAGCCTTGGCTGAATCTTACGCTCCTGGAGTCAGAGACTTCCTTCTCCATTTCTATGGTTGGAATACTTAGATTATGGCACAAAAACAAGGGATAGTGGTGGTGGAAAACCCCAGATCACACAAAAGAAAGGTGAACAAGTCCTACTCCAAATTATCTGATAGACCTATGTTAAGACATTCACAAATATTGAGGTGATAGAGAGAAAGAGCACAAAGTGTTCATTATGAATGTTCATGATTATATGCACTTTGAATATTCTCAAATTTTCCTTCAATGAAAAAATTAGTCAAAAATTAATTGGCTTTCCCGTGAGTAAATGGAAACACTGGTTGTGTAGTGGTTAAAGCTACAGCTGCCAATCAAAAGGTTGGTAGTTTGAATCCACTGGGCGCTCCTTGGAAACCCTATGAGGTAGTTCTACCCTGTCCTTCAGGTTCACTATGAGTTGGAATGGACTTGATGACAATGTATTTTATTTTTATTTATTTATTTATTTAATTTAAAGTTTCTTTTTTTTATTATGATTGAATGAAAATGTACATTCCCATATAAATTTGCATGCTCACCTATATGCAGCTTCAACTACTCTCCCTGCACGATGACAGCACACTCTTCCTCTCTGCTCCATACATGTCCTATCCTCCCAACAGTCTCCTATCTCCTCCTTTCCACCCACTCCCATTCCTCCAGTATGAGGTTAGCAGGACGACATCCTATAGATGCCTAGAACCATAAAGCGCCCACAAAATATGGTCACTCTGCATCACCCAGTCCAATCCATTGCTGTCCAAAGAGTTGACCTTCATTACGATTTATGGACAGGGGTAGCTTCAGAGCCAGGGGCCATGCTCCCAGGGGAATCTTGAAGCCCCTGAACCATCAATTGTTGTCTTCTAGTGGAGATCTCAGGGTGTACCCCTATTTATTCTTATGTTGCCAGTGAGACTCAGCTTTATGAGCTCCATCGTGGCTATCACTGGTGGTGGCCGGGCACCATCTGGTTCTTTCAGTCACAAGTCGATGTAGACACCTACTCACATGGATCTCTCTGACTTCTGGGTTCTCTTTCCCCCATGTTGTTATAGACCTCGGTGATCACCCGTTCCTGTTTAACTGGGACCATTTGCTGTACCCTCAGGTGGCAGCTTGGCAGCTTTTAAGACCCCAGACACTACTCACCAATGTGGAGTGTGGAGAGTCCTCATTAGCAAAATGCTAGCTATGCCAACTGGCCTCGATTTCCCCTGAGAACATGGTCCTTAGTCCCCCACCCCAGCTGCTCTGTCCTTGCAATATTGAGTTAAAATGGAAGGAGTACACAAGTTGTGTTGAAGTCCAGTTAATGCTGATCTTCTTACTAATGTGTGCTGTCACCGATTTCACCCAACCAAATTTCTAACAGCTATCTAAACCCTTCCCCCCCACCCTCCTGCCCTCCCCACCCATGCAGCCATCAAAGAGTCTTTTCTTCTATCCATGAGTCTGATTTTAAGTTCTTATAGTAGGGGTCTCATACAATATTTGTCCTTCTGTCGCTGACTACTTTCACTCAACATAATGTCCTCCAGTTGAAACCAGGTTATGAGACGTTTTCTGAAATTGTTGTTGTTCTTTATCATTGTATAGTGTTCCATTGAGTATATATACCATAGTTTACCTATCCATTCCTCTGTTGTTGGGCATCTGGGTTGATTCCATGTTTTAGCTGTTGTGGACCGTGCTGCGATAAACATTCATGTGCATGTTATCAGTTGGTGTGAATGGAATGCATTTTATTTTTAAATCACTGAGTGAATATTTTCAACATTCTTCAGTTTTATTCAGTGAAATATATGAAGTTATAGTATTCTCATCAATCACTCAACAAATGTTTATGGAGAACCTACAACACGCCAGACATCGTTCTAGGTGCTCGGGCCACAGCAGTAAACATAATAATGATAATAATATTAAGAAAATCCCTGCCTTCAGGGAATATCTATTCTAGTGGGGAGAGGCAGACAATAAAAATAAGTAAACAAAACAAAGTATGTTTATTGGGAATAGATGCTACAGAAAAGTATAAAGCAGCAAGTGTTGAATGTTTGTGGGGATGGATGCTGGGAGCCAGCCTCGGCAGGGTCTGGGATCACGGAGGGATGGGTGGTGTTGGCGAAGAAGAAATGAGACTGAGACAACCAGGAATCTGGGGATCGGCAGCCTGTCGGGGTCTGCCTTTCTTTATTTTTTATATAATCAGTGAGGTGATGTGATTTCACCCTGGTCTTTGGCCACATAAGCTGTTGGTTAGTAAGGAATTGATACCTCGTGGTCTCTCTTCATGTTAATCATTAGGGCCCTCTCTGTTGGCTAGCAAAGAACCGATACATTGTGGTCTTTTTTCATGTTAATCATTAGGGCCTTTTAGGTAATGTCCCAAGACAAATACATTGTGATTATAATCAATAGTGAAAATAAAGCTATACCTTGAGCTGAATCAGCTCTATCCTCTAGGTCAAAGGTGCAGGAAGAAGGGATAGACTCATCTTAAAAGTTAATCTGACTGTCTCTATTTGTTCCTTATTTGCTCTTTTTTATCTCTTCCTGTGGGGACAGTAAGCGCCCACCATCCCCACTCTAAGCCTCTCTTAAGCTGTTCTAAGAAGGGTATTTCCTTAGTATTTGTCTATTTGCCATACCAAATATAATAAACTTGGAAGACTATCTGTCTTCCTGATGTAGGGAGTGGAATGTCTATATTCTAAGGGCTGTGTAGGGGGTCATCCCTGGGGAGCTTCCCAGGGCCTTCCTGCAATCTTGTATTTCAGGTGTGGAGGGGGAAGTGCAGTTGGGGGAAGCCAGCGGAGCCGGGCCGGCCTCAGTATTCCCGGGCTGGGTGTGCTGTGTCGGAATTCATTAAGCCGAGGGGGTTGTAAACCCCTTCTTAGAAGGCATCTTCTTTGATCCTTGTGCTGAGAGATAAGGGAGTATTTTTGAGGAAAGTTTAATTAGGATGCAAAATATCATCAG
Source organism: Heterohyrax brucei (assembly GCA_028571685.1). Classification (NCBI taxonomy): domain Eukaryota; kingdom Metazoa; phylum Chordata; class Mammalia; order Hyracoidea; family Procaviidae; genus Heterohyrax; species Heterohyrax brucei. Next base: position 66,466,556 of record CM053166.1, read on the forward strand.
GGAGAGCATGGCCAAAAAAATATACCAAGGGTGAAATGCGTCCGCCCGCCATCACATAGGCATGAGACTTTGCTCACAGAGGCTTCTGTGGGTGACGGGCCTCGGCAGATGGAGGTTGCAGTTCAGGGAATTTTTAAATAATTACAATGGTCTTGGGCACCAGGGAAGTTTTGACCTTACTCTTAGCTTATTGCAACAATCAACCAACTTGACCTTATTGAAATATACAGATCTTTTTATCCATCAGCAGATAAGTACACCTTCTTCACCAATGCACATGGAATATTCTCTAGAATAGACCATGTGTTAGGTCATAAAGCAATTCTCTATAAAAATCAAAACCGCTGATTTACTGCAAAGTACCTTCTCAGACCATAGAGCTATAAAAGTTGAAATCAGTAACAGAAAATTTATAGGTAGAAATTCATATTTACAGAAACTGAACAACACTTTGCCCAAAAGCCTTGGGTTATAGAAGAAATTAAGGACAAAATAAAGAAATTCATGGATTCAAATGGGAATGAAAACACATCCTGCCAGAATTTATGGGCTACAGCAAAAGCAGTGCTCAGAGGTCAGTTTATAACTGCACACATCCAGAAAGAAGAAAGGGTCAAAATTAAAGAATGAACCTTACATCTTGAACAAGTAGAAAGACAGCAACAGAAGAACCCCTCAGGCATCAAAAGAAAACAGATTGTAATGATTAGAACAGAACTAAATGAATTAGAGAATAGATAAATGATTGAAAAAATTAACAAAACCAAAAGCTGGTTCTTTGAAAAGATCAACAAAATTGATAAACCATTGGCTAAACTTACAAAAGAAAAACAGCAGAAGATGCAAACAATCCAATTAAGAAATGAGATGGGAGTTGTTACAACAGATCCAGTTGATATCAAAAACATCATAACAGAATACTGTGAAAGGCTGTACTCTACCAGGTTTGAAAATCTCGGGGAAATGGACAAATTTCTAGATTCATATGACTCACCAAGTTTATCACAGGGAGAAGTAGATCAACTTAATAAATCCATCACAAAGGAAGAGATTGAAAAAGTCATAAAAAATCTATCAAAGAAAAAAAGTCCTGGCCCGGGTGGCTTCACAAGAGAATTCTACCAAACTCTTACAGAAGAGTTAGCTCCAGTACTATTGAGGCTATTTCACCCCATAGAAAGGGATGGAATACTCTCAAATTCATTCTACGAAACCAGCATAACCCTGATACTAAATCCAGGGAAAAATCCCCCCCAAAAAGAAAATTGCAGACCGATATCACTCATGAACATAGATGCAAAGATCTTCAACAAAATTCTAGCCAATAGAATTCAACAGCATATATGTAAAAAAAAATCATTTATCATGATCAAGTTGGTTTCATTCCAGGGATGCAAGGCTGGTTCAACATCAGAAAAACAATTAATGTAATCAACCACCTTAACACAAAAGATAAGAATCATCTGATTTTGTCAATTGATGCAGAAAAGGCATTTGACAAAGTTCAACACCGATTCATGCTTAAAACTCTGAGAAAAATAGTAATAGAGGGGCAATTCCTCAACACAATCAGTAGCATCTTTGCAAAGCCAACTGCCTTCATCATCCGGAATGGTGAAAAACTGAAAGAATTCCCTTTGCGAATGGGAACTAGACAAGGAAGGATGCCCACTCTCACCAGTTCTATTTAACAATGTGATAGAAGTTCTAGCCAGAGCAATTAGACAAGACAAAAAAATAAAGGGCATCCACATCTGCAATGAAGAAGTAAAAATCTCCCTATTTGCAGATGACATGATTATAAATACAGAGAATCCAAAGAAATCCATAAGTAAACAACTGGAACTAACAGAGGAGTTTAGCAAAGTATCACGATAAAAGATTAACATAAGTAAATAGTAGGATTCCTTTATACCAACAATGACATTATTAAAGAAGAAGTCACCAAATCAATACCATTTACTACAGCCCCCAAGAAGATAAAATACCTAGGAATAAATCTAACTAGAGAAATAAGAGACCTTTACAAATGGAAGTACAAGACCTTACTACAAGAAACTAAGAGATGCTGGCAAAATTGGATATCCATTTGCAATAAATTGAAACAAGACCCATATCTTACACCAACTCAAACTGGAAAAAAGAACTAAATATCAAATCCAAAATGATAAAGCTCATCCAATAAAAAGTAGGAACAACAATGGAAGTTTTAACACACAACATAGACAGACTTCAAAATCTGTCAAACAAACCACAATTAGCAGAAGAGAAAATAGATAAATGGGAACTACTAAGAATCAAACACTTTTGCTCATCCAAAGGCTTTACTAATAGAATTAAAAGACCACCTACAGAATGGGAAAAAATATTTGGCAACTCTATGTCAGACCAACATCTGATCTCTATAATCTATAAGGTACTACTACAAAATACCAGTAAGGAAAAGATAAATCATCCAATGAAGAAATAGGCAAAGGAGATGGACAGACGTTTCTCTACAGAGGAGATCCAGGCAGCCAAAAACACATGTGGACATGTTCATGATCTTTAGTTATTAATGAAATTCAAATAAAAAACTACAATGAGATACCATCTCATCCCAACAAGGTTGGCCATGATCCAAAGAAACACAAAGCAACAAATGCTGGAGAGGCTGTGGGGAGATTGGAACTCTCCTGCACTGCTGGTGGGATTGCAAAATGGTACAACCTCTTTGGAAAACAGTCTGACACTTCTTAACAAGCTGGAGATAGATATACCATTTGATCCTGTAATTCCACTGCTTGGAGTTTATCCTTCAGAAACAAAGGTTGTCACATGAACAGACACATGTACACAAATGTTTGTTGCAGCACAGTCCACAATAGCTAGAAGGTGGAATCAACCCCGATGTCCATCAACAGATGAATGGATGAGCAAACTGTGGTACATGTACTCAATGGAACACTATGCTACGATAAAAAATAAGGACAATTTTAGGTGACATCTCATAACATGGTCCCATTTGGAAGAGGTCGTGTGGAGTGAAATCAATGTCATGAGGACAAATTTTGTATGAGACCCCTGTTATAAGACTTAACAAGAGAATTATCCACAGAAGAAAACGACTGTGTTGGCTACATGGGTGGGTGGGGGCTGAGAGTTTGTCATAGATGAGATAATTGATAGATGTTAGAAATTTTATTCTTTTACTGTAATTAATAAAAATAAAAAAGTTAAAAAAAGAAAGAAAAATTTTCAACTTTTTGTAAGTTATGAGCTGTAGTCATAAACCGGTTTTTTATTCCTTTATAGAAACAACACAAATGTCATGAAAATTGGGTATTTTCTCATATAGGAAGTTAATATAATTTGAAGTATTGTTACTCACCAACACTCACATTAAACTTAAAGCTAAACAAGAATATTGCTAAATGGAAATTTATTATCACATCAGTATAATTCACAATGACACATGAAAAAATTGAAGGTAGTAGAAAACTCAATCTTCCTCACCTCTAGCCTTTGCCCTGGAAAATAAGAAGCACTCTGTACTATTCCTAGAATTCCATCTGAGAGAAAGTTCCAGGAAAGGTCCATGGAGAATGCCTATCTGGAACCAGTTGCACTACAATAAACCTCCCTGGAGAATCTTTGCACCACCTTTCATTCTATGAAACTAAAGCTTTTCTCGGAACTACATCTTGAAAAGGGTGCTCCCTGCTTCACTGGTATACAAAGGTCATCACTGGACCTGAAAGGCTGTCTAAAAACCCACCCTCATTGTTTTCCACAGTTCCCACATTCCTGTTGAGACTCAGTTTCTTCTTAGATAAGGTGTCCCGATCTCATTGCAGCCCTGGAAACCACACAAAGGTCACATCAGGCAGGTGTGCAATCTTTCCACAATCACAATTGTCCTTGCTTGGGTTAGCTCTCCCATGAGACAACCTGAGTTTCTCATCAAGTGGTACTTCAGCTACAAGTAGGGTGACTAACCATGTCAGGTTCCCCAGGACCATCATGCATTTAGTGTTGCAAGTCTTGCATCCTGGGATAGGCTGATCACCTTAGCTACAAGACATCATGCACAGTTACTCCTAAGGCCTCCAGAACCTAAAAGTGTAAACATGAAATTAGTTTTTCTCATTTGTTTTTCCCTCAGATTTTGTTTAACTGCATGTTAAACAACTGCGTATGTGCCCCTGGGAGGCCTTTATAGAAGATTCTGTGGGTGCACTGGCCGGATCCCCCAGAATATCCTTTATGTGTTCTATGTATTCATTCCCCAGCTTCTGCTTGCTTTGCTCCCAACTACTCATATCTGCAACTTTCTTCAAAGAACACTCCTTGGGCTACTAGGTCTACTTCACTGGACCTGCTAAGAGCCTGGAAGGTTTACCTCTCCCCTTCCCCAATTTTCTATCCAGCAAGCATTGACTAACTGGTACAGAAGTATGAAATGTTCTCCCAGACCACAAGGGAAACAAATTCTAAGGTATAATTTGCACTTTCTAGTTGTGGTGGTGTTTTACTGCAGCAATATATTGACAGGGAACTGCCAGAAATTCAAGCTGGATTCAGAAGAGGACATGGGACCAGAGATATCATTGCTGATGTCAGATGGTTCCTGGCTGAAAGCAGAGAACACCAGAAAGATGTTTGCCTGTGTTTCATTGACTATGCAAAGACATTCAACTGTGTGGATCGTAACAAATTACGAATAACATTGCAGAGAATGGGAATTCCAGAACACTTGTGCTCACGAGGGATCTGTACCTGGATCAAGAGGCAGTTGTGTGAACAGAACAAGGGGAGAATGCGTGGTTCAATGTCAGGAAAGATGTGTGTCAGGGTTGTATCCTTTCACAATACCTTTTCAATCTGTATGTTGAGCAAATAATCTGAGAAGCTGGACTATATGAAGAACAACGAGGAGTCAAGTTGGAGGAAGGCTCATTCATAACCTGCATTATGCAGAAGATACAATCCTGCTTGCTGAAAGTGAGGAGGATTTGAAACACTTACTGATGAAGACCGAAGACCACAACCTTCAGTGGTCTCAGCCTCAACACTAAGAAAACAAAAATCCTCACAACCAGACCAGTAAGCAACATCATAATAAATGGAGAAAGGATTGATGTCACAAGGTTTTATTTTTACTGGTTCCACAATAAATGCCCATAGAAGCAGCAGCCAAAAAAATCAAAAGATGCATTGCACTAGGAAGGTCTGCTGTGAAGGACCTCTTTAAAGTATTGAAAAGTAAAGACATCACCTTAAAGACCAAGGTGCACTTCACCCAAGCCAACGTATTTTCAATTGCATCATATGCATGTGAAAGCTGGACAGTGAATAAAGAATGCAGAAGAAGAATTAATTTCTTTGAATTGTGGTTTTGGAGAAGAGTATCGAATGTACCATCTACTGCCAAAAGAACAAAGAGATCTGTTCTGGAAGAAGTACAACCAGAGTGCTCCTTGGAAGGAAGGCTGGCAAGACTGCATCTCACATATTTTGGACATGTTGTCAGGAGAGATTAGTTGGAGAAGGACATCATGCTTGTTAGAGCAGAGGGTCAGTGCAAAAGAGGAAGACCATCAACAAAACGGATCGACACAGTGTCTGCAACTATGGGCTTAAGCATAAAAATGACTGTGGGCATGGCACAGAACCAGGCAGTGTTTCATTCTGTTGTGCATAGGGTCACTATGAGTCAGAACCAACTTGATGGCACCTAACAACAAAAACAAGAGCAAAACTGTGGTGGAATGTGGGTGAGGCTGGGAATCCTATGAACTCACACCCTTGCTTGGCTTTCTCCCCTTGCTTGTTGCTCTTCTTCAGCTCCTTTGCTGACTTCTCCTGAGAACCCTCACTTCATAAATAGTTTGTACCTGAATCTTCATCTCACCTTATATTCTCTGAGAAACCTAACCCAAGACAAGCTTGATGTGGGAAAAATTTATATGATAAAGTTACAACAAATGCTAACAAGCAAGGTGGACCTTTACTTAGATGTTTGTCAAGGAGGAATAAAAGATTTCTACAGTTGGTGCCCACAGTCTTTAAAAAACCAGGGGATAATAATGGCTCCTGATTCAGCAGTAATTCCTTCGTCATATTGCCAACAGAGAATTTTCCTGAGTGGACTTGGAAAACCTTTTTCCCATACTCTCACTGCACTATAGCAACTCCTTCAAGGTGTTAAAATATTTGTGTGTTCATACAAGGTCCAACAATTAAGTCTACGAACTTAATTGTTCTAAGTGCTACATGCCTCGTTGCTGACTATCTTGATGGTCACCTTTGAAATACTCCCCTTGAGAAACTATGCACCAACGCTGGCACCTAGTCCTTCCTTCAAAGCAATTTTGGAACTATTTCTGTAATGGCCATTACACACAGTGGCACAGTGGTAAGTTTGTGAACTTAATTGCATAGTTGTCTGTGAGGGAGTTTTTAGCCAGTAAACAAATAATTTTATTGGAACACCCTCCCTACTCACCTTATTTGGCCCCCAATGACTTTCTTCTTTACCCGAAGAGAAAGAAAATATTGAAAGGAAGACATTTTGATAACATTCAGGACATCAAGGGCAATATGATGACAGCTCTGATGGCCATTTCAGAAAAAGAGTTCCAAAATTGCTTTGAAGGATGAACTAGGCACTGATGTCAGTACACAGCTTCCCAAAGGAAGTACTTTGAAGGTGGCCATAGTGATATTCAGCAACGAGATATGTAGCAATTTTTCTAGGATGAGTTCACAAACTTAATGGACAAACGTAGTATTTGTCATCTGGACAAATTGTAAGCCACATAAAACAAGAACAAAGCACTTCTTTCCTGAATTATAAGACTTACACAAAAGAATGGCTTATAACACTGAAAACAGGCTTACATCATAGATAGCAAAATCATTTTAAACTGTTAGGGATTTTTGCCGATCCAACAAATATCCTTTTCATTGACTAGCAATTAGAGTTATAGCAACAGGAAACAGAAGACACACTCAAATGGAATTCTGAAGAAACTATTTAAAAAGATAAAGGCAAGAACCACTACCTCTCACTCAATTTGTCTCACTGTGGTGGTATGTATATTTCTATGATGCTAGCAGCTATGCCTCCAATGTTTCAAACACCAGCAGGGTCACCCATGGTGATAGGTTTAGGTGGAGCTTCCAGACTAAGATAGGCAAGGAAGAAAGCCCTGGTTCACCCAAGATAAAACAGTTGGTCTCTATTTGCCCAGATCAACAGACTAGGGGGAGAATCAATATTAAGTAGAAAAAATGGAATATGTGGCTAATTGCCTCCATAACCAACTGTCTCCTTTGACATAGTACCAGAAGAACTAGGTGGTGCCTGGCAACTGTTACTAAACATTTTAATCAAAGATCTATAGAGGAATCCTGATCAAAAGTGGGAAAACACAGAACAAAATTTCAAATTCTCGTGGATGTCAGACTTTCTGTATCCACAGAGGCTGGATGAACCCTTGAAACTATTGCCCTGAGATAATCTTCAAATCTTAAACAAAAAATATCCCCCCAAGTTTTCTTAAAACCTGTCAATAGTTTAGCTTAACTAGTAAAGAAGGTCTGCCTTGAGCTTGTACTCTTTTAAGAATTATCTATACAGGATCAAATTGACTACAGCAACTTGAAAGATTAGATAGGAAACTTAGAGGCCAGTAAGTTTATGATCACAGGGGAAACAGTTTGGAAAAGGAAGGTGAGAATGGTTTCGTAACTTGAAGAATATAATCAGTGTTATTGAATTATACATGTAGAAATGGTTGAACTGGTATACAAGCATGTTCTGCTATGTATATTCTCAATAATGATAAAATAAAATGAATTATAATAAAACATGTGCAAGATTTAAAATTTACAAAATACTGAAGACAAATTTTGAAAATGACATATTTAAATGAAAAAAAAGATGAAGGAGGAGGCCTCGTGATGTATTTCTGAAAATCAGACATGAAATTAGGCAGAAACAAAAATCTTATGATCATAATAGAATAGTGTCTGATTCAGTGCTGGAAGATGAGCCCCTAGGTTAAAAGTCACTGAAAATACACAGTAGCCACAACAAAGGACTTGACTATAACATTCTTGAAGATGGTAACATTTTGTTGTGTTTTACATGGGGTCCACATGAGTCAGAACAAACACAGTGGCAACCAATACCAACAAAGGCAAAGAAATGAGAACTATAAGTGGACATGAGAAATATGAGGTGGAGGGGAAATGTGTTCTGTCACAGTGTAGGGAGTGCAACTAGGATCACATAGCTAAATGCATGCAAGTTTTTGTATGAGAAACTGACTTAATTGTAAACTTTCACTAAAAATACAATAAAAAAATTAAAGGCAAAAAAAAAAAAAAAAGAAATGATAAGTAGCCACAGATTGGTGAAGCACCTTGGAACTAGTAGGATGCTGTTATGGATTGAAATATGTCCCCCCAAAATGTGATATGTATTGTAAATTTTAACCCCTATGCCTGTGGTTATAATCCCAATTGGGAATGTGTTGACTTTGTAATGTTATGAGGCAGGATTAGTGTATGGTGTGTCTTGAGTCAAGGTCTTTTGAGATATAAAAGAGATTAAACAAATGATCCAGAAGCACAGATGGGTGAGGAGAGATGCAAGTCACATGAAGACTGTCTGGGACCAAAAGCTGAAAGAGACAAGGCTCTTCCTTCAGAGCCCACAGACAGAAAGCCTTTCCTTAGAGCTGGAAGCCTCAGTTTGAACTTGCAGACTTCTAAACTGTGAGTAAATAGATTTCTGTTTTTTAAACACATTCACTTGCGGTATTTCTGTTACAGCAGCACTAGATAACTAAGACAGATGAAAAGTTGCTATTATCTTTAGGCATAAGGGAGCAAGTTAGAGGAAGAAACTATAGGAACCTAGTGATACATGGAAACCCTTGTGGTGTAGTGGTTAAGTACTATGTCTACTAACCAAAAGGTTGACAGTTCAAAAACATCAGACACTCCTTGGAAACGTAGTGGGGCAGTTCATCTCTGTCCTATAGGGTCATTATGAATCAGAATTAACTCGATGGTGGTGACTGTGTTTTTTTGAGTGATATATGGGAAGAAATACATATTATACCAGAAAGAACTGGTTGACATTCAACCATTTCAAGAGGTAGCATGTGATCAAGAACTGATGACACTGAAGGAAGAAGTTGAAGCTGCACTGAAAACAATGGTGAAAAACAAGGCTCCAGGAATTGAGGGGATATCAATTGAGATATTTCAATAAGTGGATGCATGGTTAGAAGTGCTCACTCATCTATGCCAAGAAATTTGAAAGACAAATACCTGGCCAACTGACTGGAAGAGATCCATATTTATGCCTGTTTCCAAGAAAGGTGACTGAACTGAATGCAGACATTATAGAACAGTATTATTGATGTCACATGCAAGTAAAATTTTGTGCAAAATCCTTGAAAAGCAGTTGCAACAGTATATTGACAGGGAACTGCCAGAAATCTAGGGTGGATTTAGAAAAGGACCTTAAACCAGGGATATGGCTGCTGATGTCAGATAAACCTTGACCAAAAGTAGAGTATACCAGAAAAATGTTTACCTGTGTTTCATTGACTATGCAAAGGCATTTGATTGTGTGGATCATAACAAATTATGAATAATAAATTCCAGAATACTTAATTGTACTCATGAGGAATCTGCACATGTATCAAGAGGCAGTCATGCAAACAGAACATGGGGACCCTGCATGGTTTAAAGTCAGGAAAGGTGTGCATCAGTGTTGTAGCCTTTCACCATACTTTTTAAACTGTATGGAGAAAAAATAATCTGAGACGCTGGACTATATGAAGAACGAGGAATTATGATTGGAGAAAGACTCATTAACAACCTATATTTTGTAGATGACGCAACCTTGCTTCCTGAAAGTGAAGAAGATTTGAAACAGTTACTGATTAAGATCAAAGACCACAGCTTAAGTGTGGGTTGCACCTCAACACCAAGAAAACAAAAATCCTCACAACTAGAAAAGTAAGTAACATCATGATAAATGGAGAAAAGACTGATGTTGTTAAGGATTTAATTTTACTTGGTTCCATAGTCAACGCCCACGGAAGCCACAGTCAAGAAATCAAAAGATACATTGTATTATGAAAATCTGCTTCAAAAGACCTCTTTAAAGTATTGAAAAGTAAAGACGTCACCTTGAAGACTAAGGTGCACCTGACCCAAGCTATGGTATTTTCAGTCGCATCATGTACACGTGAAAGCTGGACAATGAATAAGGAAGACAGAAGAACTGATGCCTTTGAATTGTGCTGTTGGATAAGAATATTAAATATACCATGGACTCCCAAAAGAAGAAAAGATCTGTTCTGGAAGAAGTACAGCCACAGTGCTCTTTGAAAGCAAGGATGATGAGACTGTGTCTTCCATACTATGGGCATGCTGTCAGGAGGAATCAGTCCCTGGAGAAGAACATGATGTTTGGTAAAGTAGAGCGTTAGTGAAAAACAGGAAGATCCTCAAGGAGATGAATTGATACAGTGGCTGCAATGATGGGCTTAAGCATGAAAACAATTGTGGGCGTGGTACTAGATGGGGCAGTGTTTCATTCTCTTGTTCATACAGTCACTATGAGTGGGAACCTAATCAATGGCACTTAACATCAACAGATACCATGATGGGTACTCTTAACTCTGAGTACTGGCTAACAGAGAACAAAATTCTCTGTAATTCACCTATCAGTCCTGAGTGAGAAAGTGAGTACTGCAATGGGGCTTAGCATGCGTTGGAACAGGAATGGGCCACTATGGTCACTGGGAGAAAGAAGATGCAGATACAGAGGATTTCAGAATAGAGGCATTTACTTTAGCCACACTTGCCCAAGTAAGTGGAACACTGGAGGTGTCCTGTAATTAGCTGAGATATTTACAGGTTTTCGCCCTCTACAAACAAACCATTTGGAAAAAATCTTTTATATGTAACAAATTTTATCATTTGTGACACAGGCCAGTGTCAGATTCCTGCCAGTTATCTGTAAATCTCTTTCACTTACTTACTTTAACACTTAGCAGCATTATCATTCAACAACTTCACTAATCAAATAATTGTGCTCAGAAAGCAAGCAATCACTTTGCAGTACAAAATTGCCTTCTCATAAAGAAAATTTATGCCTGATATTTTCATCAGTAATATAGATACTCAATTCATTCAACACACTTTATTTGAAAATTTGCTCTGTGAGTGGCACCAGATTGAGGGTTGAAAAGGATAACTGTCATAGAATTTTGCTGGAAGAAATAAAAAATCAGATCAGGAGATTTTCACAAACCTGGCAATTGTAATGAGTACTGAGCTACTCTAAAGGCAAGATTAAGCTGATGCTCATGGGATGGGTGGTGACATACAACTGTTAATAAAAATTTCAGATGCTTTAAGTGATGGACAAAGGAGATGGACAGGCACTTCTGTAAAGATGAATTCCAGGTAGCCAAAAAACACATGCGGACATGCTCATGATCTTTAGCTATTAAAGAAATTCAAATCGAAACTACAATGAGATACCATCTCACCCAACAAGGTCGGCCATGATCCAAAAAGCACAGAACAACAAATGCTTGAGAGGCTGTGGAGAAAGTGGAACTCTCCTACACTGTTGGTGGGATTGCAAAATGGTCCAACCTCTTTGGAAAGCAATCTGGTGCTCCCTTAAAAAGCTGGATATAGATATACCATTTGACCCAGTAATTCCATAATTCCAGTGCTTGGAATGTCTCCTACAGAATCAAGGCCATTCACACCAACTGATACATGTATACGAATGTTTATCGCAGCACAGTCCACAATAACAAAAAGATGGAATCAACCCCCAAATTTCAGATGCTTAAAAGAAACAATGTATTTGGTTTCTTTTCATTTCTATTTGACCAACAAATCATAAAGGTCACACTACAAAACAAGACATGGGAACTCAGGGTTCTAGAGGTAAGCAATCCATGGGCTTCCTGAAGCATGGCTGTGAAGGGCAGAATAAAAGTCCTCCAAAGATGTCCTTGGACCACATAAAGAACAATATAGCATCAAGATTAATAAAAGACTCATTAGCAACCCATAATATGCAGATGACACAATCTTGTTTGCCTAAAATGAAAATGACTTAAAACAGTTATTGATGAAAGTCAGAAACCTTCAATACAGTTATATCTGAACATGAAGAAAACCCCAATCCTCACAACTGAACAGATAAACATAATGGTAAATGAGAAAGAAATTGAGATTGTCAACAATTTCATTCTACCTGGGTTAACGATCAGTGTCTATGGAAGCAGCAGTTAAGAAATCACATAACATATTGTGTTGGGCAAATCTGCTGCAAAAGACCTCTTTCAAGTTTTTAAAAGCAAAGATGTCACTGATGACTAAGGTGTACCAGACCCAAACCATGGTCTTTTTAATTGCCTCATATACGTGAAAAACTGAAGAGTGAAAAAGGAAGACAAAGAAAGAACTGATGCATTTAAACTGTGGTGTTTGCAAGGAATATTGAGTGCACTGTGGACTGCTAAACAAATGAACAAACCAGTCTTAGAAGAAATAAAACAAGAATGCTCCTTAGAAGTGAGGATGGTGAGACCTTGGCCCACGTTCTTTGAACATGCCATCAGGAAAGGCCAGTTGCTAGGAAAGGTCATCATGTTTGGTAGAGGGTCAGTGAAATTGAGAGAAATACTCAATGAGATGGACTGACACAGTAGCCACAACAATGGACTCAATCATACCAACAATGATGAAAATGGCATAGGACTGGGCAATGTTTTGTTGTTGCATATAAGGTGGCATGTGTCAGAGCCAGCTCCATACAAATAATAATAAAGATATCCATGTCCTAATCCTCAGAACCTAGGAATACATCACTTTACATGGCAAAAGCATTTTGCGGATGTGATAAATTAAGAATCTTGAGGTGGGGAGATTACCCAAGTGAACCCAATGTAATCATAAAGGTTCTTAAAAGAGGGATGCAGGAGTGTTAGAGTCAGACAGGAGATACGATGACGAAAGGAGAGATCAGAGGGAGAAATTTAAAGATGCTACAGCGCTAACTTGTTAAGATGGAAGAAGAGGTCATGAACCAACAGATACAGGTGGCCTCTAGAAACCAGAAAATGCAAAGGAATAGATTCTCTGTGGAGCTTCCGGAAGGAACAGCTCTGCTGATGCTTTGACTTTAGTCGTGTAAAACACATTTTGGGCTTCTAACCTCCGGAACTATGATATTAAAAAAGAAGAAGAAGAAGAAATTGTGTTGTTTTAAGCCACTAAATTTGTGGTAATTTGTTACACAGCAATAGGACACTAATACAATGGCTGAATGAGGAATGTGCACAGGACATGATGAAGAACTAGAGATCAGGCAAATCTGAATGGGTGGGTAGTGACTGCAGACATAGTAGTCCCAAAGGAAGTGCTGATGCACAAGTGTCAACTGTTTAGTGTCGCACTTGTGAAAAATGGTCACAAATTCAATGCCTGCCCTCTCTTTAAGAAGTAGGTTCTGCATCCTCTACTCCTGAATACACGGTACAGAAGTGGCACATGACTTTTGAGGTTAGATCATAAAAGGCCATGTAGCTTTCAGATTCACTATCCCAGATTGCTATTTCTGTGTTCTTTTCACTCATTGAAACTCTAACTTGATAAATGATCACATCTTTTAAAGAATGTATCAGTAAAAATCAACACACTTTACCAAAGAGAAAGAAATTAATATACACTGAATTTAACATTCCAGTTCAAACAATGGGCAATTTTCTTCTATTTTTTTTTAAGGTAATCTTGTGCTCATTCTCTTATTAGGGTTGGACATGTTTCTTCCTTTCACTATGTGTCTTGTCATTTTTATGCACTGAGAATTACTTTGAGCACCATTTTCTTAATTTGCTATACCAAATGGGGAAAAATAGTTTCCACTGTACAAACTAGAACCTAAGACTCAAAGCTGGCTCCAGCAGTGATGATTTTATTGTTATTATTATTCTTTCTTTATGATCACATCTTCCAACCCTTATTGTGATCTCACTTACTAGACATGCACAGATTCTGTTTTAGGCTCCTTGTATCTGTAAGTCTAGAGGGGAGGGAGTTGTGGGTTCTAAAGTGAGGACTAAAAGAAAGTCAAAAAGTGAACTCACAAATTCCCTCTACGCATAGCTTGCCACTTTCTGCCTGATTGGGTTAATGAAGTCTTTTCAGATTTTCTGAAATCACGATCTAAAATGATCCTAAACTGGTCTAGATCTTTACTGTATCTATACAAAAATTAGAAGACTGAAACTTTCTTATAAGTGATGCCAGTTTTTCATTATAATAATCTCTGTAAGATGTAGGGTATACTTTATGCTATACCACGCCTGTCTGAGATTTTGGAAAGCAGATCTATCACCTATCATGACCTCATCCTACCGGGACAACATTGTCTTATTTCTAACCTTCTACAGCTTCCCTACTTTCACCTCAACTTCCTGATATTTTATTTACTCTCATGTTTAACATACAAAATACATTTTAATATCATTTATGTGTTTTTCTGTACTTCTTTTAAGTAAATTAGCCATCAAAATTGTTAGAAATAACCATATGTAGTGCCTTGTATTTTAATATCTGAGAATTTAATAAGCAATTTCCTCAAATGTTAAAACACACAATTTAAAAATAATTACTTTGAATGAAAAAAATGTAGTTTTAAATTGTTCATTAAAATAAATGCTGTTATGAGTTAACACATTTCAGTCTATTTTGTACAAGAAAGATGACAACTAGATGGACAACTGAAGGCATTTGTTAGACAGTAAAAGTACAAATTGGAAGCATGGGATAAACAGGAAACCACTGGGTTGGAGCAGCTGTTTTATTAATAATTTTGTTTAAATTCATATCATACTAAGTTAAGAGGTAATTTAAGTATCTGTTTCCAATAAATTTGGAGGACAGCTACCTGGCCAACTAGCTGGAAGAGATCCATATTTATGCCCATTCTGAAGAAAGGTGATACAACCAAATGTGGAAATTACTGAACAATATTAATACCACACACAAGTAAAATTTTGCTCAAGATCATTCAAAAGCAACTGCAACCGTATATTGACAAGGAACTGCCAGAAATTCAAGCTGGGTTCAGAAGAGGACATGGAACCATGGATATCACTGCTGATGTCAGATGGATCTTGGCTGAAAGCAGAGAATACTGGAAAGATGTTTACTTGTGTTTCATTGACTAGGCAAAGGTGTTTGACGGTGTGGATCATAATAAATTATGGATAACATTGCACAGAATGGGAATTCCATAACATTTAATTGTGTTGTCAAGGAATCTATATGGATCAAGAGGCAGTCGTGCAAACAGAACAAGGAGACACTGCATGGTTTAAAGTTAAGACAGGTGTGTGTCAGTGTTGCATCCTTTCATCATACCTTTTTAATCTGTATGCCAAGCAAATAAGCCAAGAAGCTGGATTCTACAAAGAAGAATGAGGCATCAGGATTGGAGGACAACTCATTAACCACCTGTGTCATGGAGACAACATCACCTTACTTGCTGGAAGTGAAGAAGATTTGAAACACTGATGAAGACCAAGGACCACAGCCTTCAGTATGAATTGCACCTCAACATCAAGAAAACAAAATTCCTCACAAATGGACCAGTAAGCAACATGATCATAACAGGAGAAAGGATTGAGGTTGTTAAGGCTTTCATTTTACTTGTCTCCACAATCAATGCCCATGGAAGCATCAGTCAAGAAA
This sequence comes from Heterohyrax brucei, assembly GCA_028571685.1. Taxonomy (NCBI): domain Eukaryota; kingdom Metazoa; phylum Chordata; class Mammalia; order Hyracoidea; family Procaviidae; genus Heterohyrax; species Heterohyrax brucei. The sequence continues at coordinate 66,482,351 of CM053166.1, forward strand.
TCAAAAGATGCATTGCATTGAGAAAATCTACTGCCAAGAGCCTCTTTAAAGTACTGGAAAGTAAAGATATCACCTTGAAGACTAAGGTGTGCGTGACCCAAGCCATGGTATTTTCAATCGCATCATATGCATGCGAAAGCTAGAGAATGAACAAAGAAGACAGAGGAAGAATTGATGCCTTTGAATTGTGGTGCTGGAGAAGAGTGTTGACTGCTCTACGGACAATGTTTTAGTCAGCTAGTGCTGCTCTAAGAGAAATACCATGAAGTGGGTGGCTTTAACAAAGGAAAGATTATTCTTACAGAGTCAGGTAAGCTATAAGTCAAGTCTAGTATTGTATCAGTCTTTGTCGAGGGAGCATCTTGGAGCAGGAACCTCAGGTCTGAAGGATACACTATTTTCCTGGTACTGCTTGCTTGATGGCATGAGGTTCCCAATTCTCTGCCTGCTTCCCTTTCCTTGTATCTCCTGTAGGATAAAAGGATTAAGGGTGGTGCAAGCCATACTCCAGGGAAACTCACTTTACAGTCGAGCAGGGATGTGATCCTACGAAGGGATTTAGAGTCCCACCCTAATCTTTTAACATGCAGCATAGGAAAATCACAAAATGGAGGACAGTCATAGAATACAGGGAATCACGGCCCAGGCACATGGCTACACATATTTTTGTGGGACACAATTCCATCCATAACAGACCACTAAAAGAACAAACAGATCTGTTCTGGAAGAAGTACAACCAGAGTGCTCCTTGGAAGCAAAGATCACAAGACTGCGTCTTACATACTTTGGACATTGTCATGGATTGAATTGTGTCCCCCCCAAAATATGTGTAGCCATGTGCCTGGACCATGATCTCCAGTATTTTATGATTGTCCTCCATTTTGTGATTTTCCTATGCTGTAAATTAAAGGATTAGGGTGGGACTGTAAGTCCCTTCATAGGATCACCTCCCTGCTCCACTGTAAAGGAAGTTTCCCTGGAGTGTGGCTTGCACCACCCTTTATCCCTTCATCCTACAAGAGATAAAAGAAAAGGGAAGTAAGCAGAGAATTGGGAACCTTACACCGTCAAGCAAGCAGCACAGGAAGTAGAGCATGACCTTCAGACCTGAGGTTCCTGCGCCAAGATGCTCCCTGGACAAAGACTGATGCAACACGAGGACTTTCCTCCAGAGCTGACAGAAGGAAAGTCTTCCCCTGAAGCAGACATCCTGAATTTGGACTTTTGGCCTACCGGACTGTGTGAGAATAAATTTTCTTTTGTTAAAGCCACCCACTCTGTGGTATTTCTGTTCGAGCAGCACTAGCTGACTAAAACAGACCTGTTGTCAGAAAGGGTCAGTCCCTGGAGAGGACATCATGCTTGGTAGAGTGGAGAGTCAGCGAAAAAGAGGAAGACCGTCAATGAGGTGGATTGACACAGTGGCTGCAACAATGGGTTTAAGCATAGAACCAGTCATGGACATGGTGCAAGACTGGGCAGTGTTTCCTTCGGTTGTTCCCAGGGTCACTATGAGTCAGAGCTGACTCAACAGCACGTAACAACAACAGTGCAAGCATCTGTTGACTTAGACTTATTCCTAGGTGTACAATGTTATCTAAGGTGATTAACACAGTGGCTGCAGCAATCGGCTCAAGTATAACAATGATTGTGAGGATGGTACAGGACCGGGCAGTGCTTTGATCCCTTGTAGGTAGGGTCATTATGAGTTGGAACCTACTGGATGGAACCTAAAAACAACAATAACAACAAAGGTAATTGAAGTGGTATTGTTTTTAAATTTCATTTTCCAATTGTTAGTACATAGAAGTACAATTGTTTTTACAATAATCTTTGTATATTGACTTTGTCTCATGCAACCTTGCTAAAGTAATTTATTCAACTAGTTTCTTCAGGGTATTTTTTTTGGTAGATTTCTTAGTGTTTTCTATGTAAACAATTGTGTCATCTATAAATAATAAAATCTTTCTTTCCAATTTGGATGACTTTTATCTCTTTTTATTGCCTGCTTCACTGGCTAGGAATTCTAAAACATGCTGAATCAAAGTGGTAAGAGCAGATGTCCTTGTTTCTGATTTTAGTGTAAGTGTTCAGTCTTGATGTTAGTATGATATTAGCTGTTATTTTTCATGGATGTTCTCTTTCTAGTTTGCTCAGAAGAACTGTCATCTGATACGTGGCTAAATCGTTGGCCAAAGTCATCAAAATCAAGATTACACTGGGGAAACTTGGAGTTTGTGAGGTTGCTATATTGTTACCTTTTATCTTTAAGTCTCAAGAACACCCAAAGCTGTACAGTCTTTTCTCCTTGTCCTCTGAACTTTGTTCTGATACTTCTTAGGCCCTAAAGACATTGCCTTAGCAAAAGATAGTCCCCGGTCCTAGATGTGCATCCACATCAAAAGGCCCAAAACACTCCACCAAAATCTCAGAAAAATATCACCTTAAAATCAAAGGCCCATCCAGCCTTTACAGTTTACTTGCTCGTGCAAACAAAAAGTCCTGGCATCAATCCACTGAAAGAGAAAATGCAGAAAGCCCTTTGTTCCCAAGCACCTCTGTGGGTGGAGCTTTCTCATATAGCTGAGATGGGCTCTGCACAGGTATACCAATAAGTGATAAGGACACAGATGATATGGTAAAAAGAGCCTGTAAAGAGGCTGTAAAGAGACCTAGGTTTTGTTTTGTATTCTATCTTTAGCCATTTGACCTTGGCTGAAGCCCTCCATCTCCCTAGCCTCAGTGTCCTCAACTTTAAATTTCATGAAGTGAACCAAACCTATGCACTCCAAGAGCCCTCCGACATTCTGGACCTCTATGATAATAGATTAGAATAACAAAACATATGAAAAGCCTGATGGTTACAAAATGGAGAATTTGCTAGGTAGCAAATGCAAATACTGTGCATGACAGTTTACCAGATCACTGGAGCTACATTTACTGCAAAGTTATTGGCCTTGCCAGTGATTATCGAATGCCCCAAGATATACCTCCCCACTGACCTCCTCAGCTGGATCACAGCTTCTTAGCCATTAAGAAATGCATATGATAAGGCTAATTTTTCACACAGGAAATAGGAACTGTCTGCCTTCAGCTTTGACAGGGAAGGAATGAGTAGAAAACCTCAAGTTATGGCACTTCCCAAGAAAGAATGAGGAAGCAGGGTAGGGGAAGCTGTCAGTTGAGAAGTCCCATCACCTTAATGGGGAAAAAAGAAAAGACAACTCACCAGCATTAATGGAAGTATTTAATCTGGAGAATTCTTAGAGATCCAATAGGTAAAAAATAAATTAGTTGGGCACTGGAATATTATAGCTAACAAACCCACATCAATAGATTCAAGCTCCATTATTGTTCTGTTGAAGCCACCATGGTGCTGGCCTTCTGGATCAGTGCTGATTTTTAAATAATACAGTAAAGATCATTAATAAATGCCTAACTTCCATGGTTTTAAAACATGGCTGTAAAATCTTTGATGCTCCCATCGAGAGGTAGGTCTATGTTCCCTCCCTTTAACCAACAGAGTACAGCAGGAGAGAAGCTATGTGACTTCCAGGACTAGGTCAAACAGGTGATTCGACTTCTAGCTTGTTTGCCAGAAAATTCTCTTGGATCCCTGAGCTACCATGTGAGACGTCAGACTACTCTGAGACACCATGTTGTGACGAAGTGTGAGTCTTATGGAGGGGCAATGTATAGGTGCTCCTGTCACTAGTTCCAGCTGATCCCATTCAAGCCATCCCAGCCCAAATGCCAGACACTTGAGTGAAGAAGCTCCCACATGATTCTAGTCTTTAACCATGAGTTAAACATATACATGTATAAATATATACATGCGTGTGTCTGTGTGTCTATGGTGTAGCTTCTTTTTAAATGCCACTACAATATTAGCCAGCACTCATCTGTCAGTTTGTTGTGCTGTTCGCATGTTGCTGTGATGCTGGAGGCTGTACCACTGGTATTTCATTCTCATTTGAATCCATACATTTCTTTATTTCATCCTTGATTTCTTCTATAACCCATGGCTTTTTGAGCAAGATATTGTTCAATTTCTACAAGTTCCAATTTCTATCTATGTTTTCTCTGCCATTGATTTCAACTTTTAATGGCTTTATGGTCTGAGAAGACGCCTTGCAATAATTCAGTGGTTTGGATTTTGTTGAGATTTGCTGTATGTCCTAACACATGGTGTATTCTGGAAAATGTTCCATGTGCACTGGAGAAGAAGGTGTAGTTATCTGCTGATGGATAGAAAGTTCTGTATATGACAATAAGGGCTAGTTGGTTAATTATGACAATAAGATCTTCTGTCTTTACTGAGCTTTTTTCTAGATCTGTCCAGTACTGAAAGTGGAGTGTTGAAGTCTCCCACTATCATTGTGGAGTAATCTATTTCATTTTTGAATGTAGCCAGTGTTTCTTTGATGTATTTAAATGCCCAGTATTGGGTGCATACATATTTAACATTGTTAAGTCCTGCTTGTATATTCAATCTTTCAGCAGTAAATGGTGTCCATCCTTGTCAATGATGGTGGATTTTACATTAAAATCTATTTTATCTGAGATTAGTATTGCCACACCTGCTCTTCTTTGCATGTTGTTAGCTTGGTATATATTATTCCATCCCTTAATTTTCAGTTTGTTCGTATGTTTAAGTCTAAGGTGAGTTTCTTGTAAGCAACATATAGATAGGTCATGTCTTTCAATCCAAGATGTCAGCTGTTGCCTCTTCACTGGAGTGTTCAGTTCATTTACATTCAATGTAATTATTGATAGGTATATGTTTAATGCTGTCATTTTGATGTATTTATTTTTATGTTGATGTTTTCTCTGTTGTACTTAATATTCTGTTCTGGGACATTCTTCTGTATGAGCTGATTTTTCACCCTTTTCAGTGTTGGTTTTGTGTTTGTTGAGACTCCTATAATACGTTTCTTGTTTTCGTATGTTGCACCTTTATTGTGCTTTGCAGCTACCCCTATGATCCCCCTTAATAACCTATGTTTAAACCCCATTTTAACTTATACATATTAACTTCCTCTCCATCTGGAAGGACTATAGCTACTGTAGTATATGTCAACGGCACTTGGCTGGCTTGGCATTGTAGTTTTCATGGTACGGTCACTGGATCTCTTCTTTTAGTATTATAGCTTTGGTTGAGTTTTGTGCCTTCCCTGAGTAGGTTTCTGAATGATGTGTCCTGTCTTGTCTCCTAAAATATAGAGTTAATGTTTTTGTTTTTGTAAGTTAAGAGCTTCTTTGAGTATTTCTCGTAGGTTTGGTTTGGTTTTTACAAAGTCTTTGAGTCTGTTTATCTGCGAATGTCTTAATTTCACTTTCATGTCAGATTTCAGAATGCTGATGTTCCATCAGTTTGAATAGCTTGTTTAATTTTTCATTTTGCTCTGCTGCATTATGTCCAGGAGGGCTCTATATAGAATTCTTTTGTACTAGACCTCCGAAAGTTTCAGAAAGGCTTCTTCATCTGGGAAGTTCTTTGGTTCTTTCTTTTGGGAGCATTATGGAGCCATGGGTGGATTTTTCTTTAAGTGTTTGGCCAGGGTTTGTTGCTTTTTGGGCATCTAGAGATTGTTTAGTTTCACTGGTGCTGCCTTAAGAGGAGCTGAGGTGCCATCTGAGATCACCAGTCACCTCTATGTACTCTAGTGACTGGGCCCGGTGGAATCTCTGAGGTAGCAGACTCCACTTCCTGGCTGGCAAAGACAGGCCCTACTTATGGAGTCACTGGGTATCCATCAGCTGACCCTATGTTGTGGCTCAGTAAAGGCTGGAAGAGATGCCATCAGACTGCACCACAGTTGTTTCTCTAGGTAGTCATATTTTGAAAGGTAAAAGCTTTCTGACAGCTTCCAAAATCAGTCAGGCTGTCAGGTGTGCAAGTCCCTCTTTTCAACTGGCAATGGACGCACCTCTATGCCCATCCCAAGGTGCTGTGATCCAGTTCAAAGTATGGAAGGGCTACCGTCTTGCTGTCATATGCTGCCGGGCCCCACCCGGGCTACACTGTGCTAAACACAGCTTTTCTGCTGGGAAAGCACTCCACAAGCTGGCACTGCCTCCCAGCCTGGGAATTAGCCCTTGCTGAAGCCTCTGTTTGGGTAACTCCACCTCCTAGTCAAACAAGATGGCATCCCACACAAGCTCTCCCACCCACTGCTAAATAGCCAAATCAATGGTGGACAAGGTTTGGAAAGAGAGGGTGGAGGGGCTGAAGTGCTCAGAGTCCAGAGCCAGGCTCTCAAAATGTGGCTATTCCACCCACTGATCACATCATTAGTGCAGCTGAGCTTTGCTGCCAGTTAAGCCCAACCACTGTCAGCTAACAAAAAGTAAAAAAGTTAAAAACACCAGTTACCTTCAGTCCTCGAGAGCTGCCCATTCAACAAGAGTGGGTTCAACAAGAGTGGGGGTCAGCAAAAGAGAAAAAGTTTCCCATTCAGTATTATGTAGTCCGAACTGACAGCCCTTTGCCATGTTCTAGGGCTCACTGCATGTCCAGATGGCTCCGTTTAATTACCAATCCAGGCCTTAGTTTTCAGAAGGAATTAAGGAGACGTGTGTCTAGTGTGCCATCTTGACTCCACCCCTCTATATCACTGGCATTTCAAATATTAGCAGAATCACATCACCTGTGGTGGACAGGTTTCAGTGAAGCTTCCAGATTAAGACAGACTGGGTAGAAGAACTTTGCAATGTACTTGCTAAAAAAAAAAAAGGTTGACCAGTGAAAACCTTATAAACAACAGTGGAACATGGCCTGATACAGTGCCAGAAGACAAACTGCTAAGTTTGTAAGGCACTGAAAATGTGACTGGGAAAGCACTTGCTCCTCAAAATAGTGTCAAAATTAATGGCATGAATGGAGTAAAGCTTTTAGTACCTTGATATGCTAATGTAGAAAAATTCAAAATAAGAATAAAAAGCTACAAATATCCATTAATAATCCGAATGTGGAACATACAAAGTATGAATCTAAAACAATTGGAAGTTGTCAAAAATGAAATGCAATCCTTAAAGATACATATCCTAGATATTAGTGAACTGAAACAGATTTGTACTAGCTATTTTGAGGACAATTATGTGGTCTACTTTGCAAAAAAAGAAAAAAAAAAAAACCTGTTGCCATCGAGTTGATTCTGACTCATAGTGACCCTAAAGGACAAAGTATGGAACTGCCCCATAGGGTTTTCAAGGAGCACTTGTTATATTCAAATGGCTGACCTTTTGGTTAGCAGCCTTAGCTCTTAACAGCTACACCACCAGGGTGTCCACTACCATGCCAGGAATGACAAATTGAAGAGGAACAATGCAGCATTTATTGCCAAAAATAATATTTCTAGATCTATCCTGAAGTACAGTGCTGTCAGTGATAGCATAATATCCATATGTCTATAAGAAGGATCAGTTAACACTTTTATTCAAGTTAATGCATCAGCTCTGTCATAGATCAAATTATGTACCCCCCAAAATAGGTGTAGCTATGTGACCATGATTCCCTGTGGTCTACGATTGTCCTCCATTTTGTGATTTTGCTGTGTTGTGTGTTAAAGGATTAGGGTGGGACTGTAAATCCCTTTATAAGATCACCTCCCTGCTTGACTGTAAAGTTAGTTTCCCTGGAGTATGGCTTGCCCCATCCTTAATCCTTTTATCCTAGAAGAGATAAAAGGAAACGGAAGCAGGCAGAGAATTGGGAACCTCACACCATCAAGCAAGCAGCACTGGAAGAAGAGTCCATCCTTCAGACCTGAAGTTCCTGTGTAAAGACGCTCCCTGGACAAAGGCTGATGCAGTACTGGACTTTCCTCCAGAGCTGACAAGGGGGAAAACCTTCCCCTGGAGCAGACATCCTGAATTTGGACTTGTAGCCTACTGGACTATGTAAGAATAAAGTTTCCTTTGTGACAGCCATCCACTCTGTGTTATTTCCATTAGAGCAGCCCTAGCTGACTAAAACAAACACCAATGTCAAACACAAAGAAATTGAAGATTTTTACAACCTTCTGGGGTCTAAAATTGATCAAACCTGCAATCAAGATGTAATGATAATTATTGGTGATTGGAATGCAAAAGTTGGAAGCAAAGAAGGATTAGCAGCTGGAGAATATGGTCTTGGTTATAGAAATGACACTGGAGATTGCACGGTGGAGTTTTGCAAGACCGATTACTTATTCATCGGAAATACCTTTTTTCAACAACATAAATGGTGACCATATGTGTGGATTTCATAAGATGGAATAAACAGGAATCAAATTGACTATATCCGCGAAAAGAGACAATGGATCATCTGTCAGAATGAGGCCAAGGGCAGACTGTGAAACAGTCCATGAAATGCTCAAGTGCAAGTTCAAGTTGCAGCTCAAGGAAGTTAAAATAAATCCACGTGAACCAAAGAGCAAACTTGAGTATATCTCACCTGAATTTAGAGGCCATCTCAAGAATAGACTGGACACATTGAACACCAATGATCAAAGACCAGACAAATTGTGGAATCACGTGAACGGCGTCATACATTAAGAAAGCAAAAACTTATTGAAAAGACATGAAGGAAAGATTTCTGTTGAAATGAGGAAGGGCGCGGTAAAAATTGGAGGTATTTAAGAAAGCCCCAGGAAACAACTTAATAGCAGAAAATACCATAGAATAATCTCACCTTTGTCACAAAATACTGTCACAAGACAAGCCTGGGGGCAACCTTGCAAGTGACAGCCTGCAAGTGACCCCTAGACCTTGACCACATTTTACAACTAATAGGAGTTAACCAATCAATGTAAAGGTCAGTTCACCCTCCCTGCTTTGCAATCTCATGACTTAAATACTGGGCGCTGAGGAAACTCGTCGTCGCCCCCTGCTCTGTGTAGCTTGGGGTGCGTCCCTGGTGCACCAGTATTTTTCCTATTGGGCATATTTTTTAAATAAAATTTAACCTTTAAAGTGACAGTGTCGCATCTTGAAAATCACGGACCCTAACATTTCAAAGGCAGACTTGAGAAGACAAAGTATTATAATGAAATGTGCAAAGATCTGGAGTTAGGAATCCAAAAAGGAAGAGTACACTGGGCATTTCTCAAGCTGAAAGAACTGTGGAAAAAATTCAATATTGCAATATTGAAGAATTCTTTAGGCAAAACACTGAACAGCATAGGAAGCATCAAAAGAATATGGAAGGGATAAACAGAGTCACTGTACCAAAAAGTACTGGTCGGTGTTTAACCATTTCAGTAGCTAGCATATGATCAAGAACTGATGGTACTGAAGAAAGAAGTCCAAGTTGTACTGAAGCTATTGGCAGAAAACAAGGCCCCAGGATCTGATGGAATATTAGTTGAGATGTTTCAACAAAGAGATGCAGCACTGAGAATACTTACTCACCTATGCTGAGAAATTTGGATGACAGCCACCCGGGCAACTGAGTGGAAGAGAACCATGTTTGTGCCCATATTCCAAACAGAAGTGATCCAAAAGAATGCAGAAATTATAAAACAGTATCAGTAATATCATGTCAGTAAAATTATGCTGAAGATAATTCAAAAAGGATTGAAGCAGTACATCAAGAAGAAACTGCCAGAAATTGAAGCCAGATTTAGGAGAGTGCGGAATGAGGAACGTCATTGCTAATGTCAGATGTGTCTTTGCAGAAAGCACAAAATAGCAGATGTTTGCTTGCGTTTTACCGACTATACAAAGACATTTGACTGCATTTGACTACAAAGACATTTGGATCATTACAAATTACAGATAGCATTGCAAAAACGGAAATTCCGGAATGTTTAATAGTGCTCATGTGGAACCTGCACACAGATCAAGAAGCAGTTGTTCAAACAGAACAAGGGGATACTGCATGTTGTAAAGTCAGCAAAGGCATCCATCAGAGTTGTATCATTCCTCCATATCTATGCAGTCTGCATGCTGAGAAAATAATCTGAGAAGATGGATTATATGAAGGAAAATGGGGCAGCAGGATTAGGAGAAGACTTATTAACGATCTGCAATATGCAGATGACACAAGCTTGCTTGCTGAAAGTGAAGATGACTTGAAGGATTTACTGATGAAGATCAAAGACCACCATCTTCAGTATGGATTACACCTCAACAGAAAGAAAGCAAAAATCCTCACAATTGAACTGTTAATCAACACCATGATAAATGGAGGAAAAGTTGAAGTAGTCAAGGCTTTCATTATACTTGGATTCACACCCAACACCCATGGATGCAGCAGTCAAGAAATCAAGTACTGTATTGCATTGAGCAAATCTGCTGCAAAAGAGCTCTTTACTCTTGATAAAGTCTTTGGATGAGCATAAGTGTTTGATTTTTAGTTGTTCCCCTTTATTTTCTCTTCTGCTGTCTGTGCATTGTTGGTGATATTTTGTAGTCTGTTTAAGCCATGTATTAGGATTTGTGTTGCCCCTATTTTTTCTTCCATAATCTTTGTCATTTCAAATTTGACATTTAAGTCTGATAAATTTTAAGTTAGTTTTTGTATACGGTATGAGATATGGGTCTTGTTTCAGTTTTCTGTGGATGGACATCCAATTTTGCCAACACCATTTGTTAAAGAGACTGCTTTTTTCCCCAGTTCACGGCCTTTGGGCCTTTGTCAAATATCAGCTGTTCATAGATAGATGGTGTTATTTCTGTATTCACTATTGTGTTCCATTGGGCAGAAGATTTCTTTAAAGTGTTAAAAAGCAAAGATGTCACTTTGAGGACTACGGTGCACCTAACTCAAGCCATGGTGTTTTCAATTGCCTCATGTGTGTGTGAAAGCTGGACAACAAATAAGAAGATGGAAGAATTGATAAAGTTGAGTTGTAGTGTCAGAAAGAATATTGAGTGGAACATACTTCCAGAAGAATGAACTAATCCATCTTGGGGGAAATAAAGCCAGAATGCTCTTTCGAAGGGAGATGATGAAATTTCATTTTATGTAATTTGGACATGTTGTTATAGGAGGGACTGGAAACCCTAGTGGTGTGGTGTTTAAGTGCTATGGCTGTTAACCCAAAGGTTAGCAGTTCAAATCTACCAACTGCTCCATGGAAATTCTATAGGACTGTTCTACAATGTCTATTGGGTCGCTATGATTCAGAATCGATTTTACAGTCCTGGGGTTGGTTTTGGTTTGGTATTAGGAAGCACCAATGCCTGGAGATCAACATCGTGCTTGGTAAAGTAGAGCATCAGTGAAAATGAGGAAGATCCTCAAGGAGATGGATTGACACTTAATATGAGCCATCCCAGAGGCAGGAAGGGAGGATCTCAACATCACCAAGAAAGAAGAACCAGCGGTGAAGTAAGTCGTTTGGATCCAGCATCCCTGTGCTGAGAAACTTTCAGATCCAGGAGACAGAGAGAAGAGCTGTAATATGGAAGACGACAAGAAACGAAGGTATATGATGGCTGCAGTGGGGCATCCAAACTCACTAACGAGAAAACTGAGTGCCTTTGGGCATGAGGTTTACTGGTTAACTGGGTACCTCCAGCCTCATATTGGTGAAGATAAAAGGGCTTAAGTAACACTTGACTGAGCAGGGCAGAGGTGTAGCCATGGGGCTGCGAGGCCAAAGGACCAGAAAGTCATGCCCGCAGACATCTCTGAGAAGAGGCTGCCCTGATGGGAGAACTCTATCTTGAGCATTCCCAAACCTGAATTATAACCTGTTACTTCCTAATAAACCCTGTAATGGCGAATGTTGTTTGTGGGTCCTGGGTGGTCATTACAATGAATTATCAAACCCAGCAGAGAAGTAGAGAGTGCCATGGGAGGGACAACTGGTGCCAGTTTTAGTAAAAATGGCTGGAGGGTAGAGGCATGTCTGACTTCTGCCTAGCAGGAAGCAGCTTTGGGCTGTTGATGCTAATACTGATTCTTCCTCCCTTGTGAAGTTACTAGATGTCATATGCCTCCTCTGAGGCATTCCTACTAATGGACTCAAGAATAGCAACGATTATGAGGATGGCACAGGACCTGTCAGTGTTTCATTTTGTTGTAGATAGGGTCGCTGAGCTGGAACTGACTCCATAGCACCTAACAGCAGCATGATATTAGTGACTGAACACAAAAATCATGTATGCCATTTTAGCACAACGAGATGAACAGAATTATAAATTTTTTTAGTGGATACAGGCTACTAAGATTACTATGTAATACATTTTATACAAAAAATATTCCAGATACCTTACAACAAAGAAAGTGAATCAGTGAACTTAGTTGTTTCAATAATCAATGTAAAATTCTGTTGATCTCTCACAATGAAAAATGGACTTTCAGTTTTGCTTTAAATGGCTCATACTTCAGTTTTGATGCTTGTTTAGCAATAGATGATATAATTATAGATGAACAAATGAAAAGATGTCATAAAAGAAAATCTAATGTACAGAAAATAAATATTTACTGTATTGTATTTGCTACATTTGCTATATTTTGCAAAAGATAGATCTTTTGTCTCTATCACTTTTACAATTAAAAACATTTTTTTCTAGTCATTACTCTTAAAAATTCTTCAGTGATTTCATCACAATTAAGCTGCCAAACAATATCTACTTCCATACATAATAAGGATAATGAATTGAGTCTTTCTTGAATCATTGTTGTCTTTGCTTTTCCTTGTGTCCTGTCTGGTTGACATCTTTGGATCTTTGCTTTGGACATCTGGTGTTCCTGTTTTGCTGATGCCCTAAGCATGAGCTTACCTTTCTTATTGGGTAATTCATTCCTGATCTGAAAACAATAATATGGGATGAAAATTTGTACTTGAATTGGACAGATGGGCTAAAATGCAGGAAAATGGCAAATTTGCTTACAAAGGACATACTAGCCTAGGTCTAGTGTATTATTTATAAGAACAGGCTTGGGATTTGAAGCCTCAGATTCAAACTGCCTTCCTTCCAGTTCATCTAGAAGTTACTTAATTCCCCCATTTCCTCATCTCTAAAATGGGGATATCATTACTACTTTCTCACAGGGTATTTGCAAGGATTAAGTGAGATAATGCATTCAATGCATTAGAATGGTGCCTGGTCCATAGTAAGGTCTCAATAAATGTTAACGTTACAAGAGTATTGAGAGGCTGCTCAGGAGGTTACCATACCACACATAGGCAAGTGCACATTGAAGCAGTAATTCACCAAAAAAGTCACTTAAATAGTCTAGGGGATAAAGGCTTAGGTGTGCCCCATAAGTGTAGGGCTCATTGCTGGAGTCTGAGTTAAAAACCTACTTGTGTCCTTTGTTTCCCAGTTGCTGACTACCTCTGACTATCTCATCTGAATGCAGGTGGGATGAAAGGGCTTAAGTTTGGGAGTCAGACCGATGAGTCCTGACCTTACTGTTCAGTATTATGACCTTGGTCTAAACTAAGTGATGTTTTATAGCTTCCCCTTCTATAAACTGCAGAAAACAGTATCTACATTTATACAGTGTCATGAACATGAAAAGAAATAAAGAATGTTGTACATAATAGGTACTTGGTAATAATTTCTTTCATGATAGGGCAGAGAAAAATGGGTTAGGAGAGATGCCTCAACTACATTTTATGCATGTTTATTTACATATAATTCTGATTAGCCTGCCCCCGTAACAGCCTTATAAAGTAGCTGCCTTACCCAGATGCAATTTATCATGTTCTAAACACTCAGTGCTGGCTAGCCTTCAGAGTGTCAGGATCCATTAATAAGTGTTTACTTTTTCAGGACAAATAGCATCTAGACATTCAGGCTCTGGGGCATGAAAACTTCTAGGTCAGAAAATGAAGTGAAGTTTTCTGGGCTAGGATTAATTCCTTTTTTTTTTTTTTTACCTTTACTGCATTTAAAAGTAACCCAGAAGCAGCACTGAAACATAGATGCAATGTGGATGTACATCACCAACATAACGTGGAGTGGAAAAAAATAAATAAAAACAGACACAAAGAATATACACCATCTGTTTCTTTTTTTTTTAATTATGGTTATGGTTGAATGAAAATGTACATTCCCATATAAATTCGCATGCTCACCTATATGCAGCTCCCACTGCTCTCCCTGCCAGGTGAAAGCACACACCTCCTCTCTGCTCCATATATGTCCTATCCTCCCAACAGTCTCCTATCCCCTCCTCTCCACCCACTCCCCTTCCTCAAGCAAGAAGTCAGCAGGATGACATCCTATAGATGCATAGAACCATAAAATTTCCACAAGATACGGTCACTCTGTGTCACCAAGCCCAATCCATTGCTGTCCGAAAAATTGACCTTTGTTACGATTTATGGACAGGGGCAGCATCAGGGCCAGGGGCCATGCTCCCAGGGGAACCCCGAAGCTCTTGGACCATCAATTGTGGTCTTTTAGTGGAAATCTCACAGTGCACCCCTATTTATTCTCTTGTTGCCAGTGAGACTCAGCTTTGTGAGCTCCGTTGTGGCTATCACCATCGTGGCGCCATCTGGTTCTTCTGGTCGCCAGTTGATGTAGAGACCCACTCATGTGGGTCTCTCTGTCTTCTGGGTTCTCTTTTCCCCATGTTGTTCTTGTCCTCGATGATCATCCATTCCTGTTGAGTTGGGACCATTTGCTGTACTCTCAGACGGCAACTTGGCAGCTTTTAAGACCCCAGATGCCACTCACCTATTAGGGGTGCAGAGAGTCCTCATTAGCAAAATGCTAGTTGTGCCAGTTGGCCTCGATTTCACCTAAGAGCATGGTCTTCTATCCCTCGCCCCACCTACTCTGTCCTTGCAATATTGGGTTAAGATGGGAGGAGTACTCAAATTGTGTTGAAGTCCAGTTATTATTGATCTTCTTTCTAATGTGTGCTGTCCCATATTTCTCCCAACCAAATTTCTATCAACTATCTAAACCCTCCGCCCCTCGCCCTCCCTCTCTCCCCACTCTTGCAGCCGTCAAAGAGTCTTTTCTTCTATGCATGAGTCTGTTTTTAAATTCTTACCATAGGGCTCTCATATAATATTTGTCCTTTTGTGGCTGACTACTTTCACTCAGCATAATGTCCTCCAGTCGAAACCAGGTTAAGAGATGTTTCCTGCTACCTTCTTTGTTCTTTATCATTGCATAGTGTTCCATAGAGTATATATACCATAGTTCACCTATCCCATCTGTTTCTTTTCATATGAAATTTAGGAAAAGGAAAAGCTAATTAATTTATGGGCTGGAGGTCCGTCTTAGTTATCTAGTGTTACTATAACAGAAATACAACAAATACATGGCTTGGACGAATAGAAATTTATTTTCTGACAGTTTAGGAGGCTAGAAGTTCAAATTCAGGGTGCCAGCTCGAGGGAGAGGCTGTCTTTTTCTGTGGGCTCTGTTGTCTCTTTGAGATTCTGCTTCTGGGTGATCTTCACGTGGCTTGGCATCTCTCCTCCCTAATTTCTGTTTCACTTGTTTGTTTAATCTCTTTTATATCTCAAAACAGATTGGCATAAAATATACCCCCTGCTAGTCCTGTATCATTAACATAACAAAGACAATCCATTCCCAAATGGGATTATAACCACAGGCATAAAGGTAAGAATTTACAACATGTATTTTGGGGGGTCACAACTCAATACATAACAATGTCTAAATTTTAACTAGCTTTGTTGGGGTACTGCCTGGGAGAAGGAATGAAGAAAGCTTTGGGAGTACTGGAAATGTTCTAATTCTTCGTCTCGGTTATAATACATGTGGGCTGGTATGTACACATTACAACAAGCTGTACACTTAGTATTTATGTGCTTTACTGCATGTGTGTTTATACTTCTTTAAAAACCAACCCAAGAAGGTGCTGCCACTGTGACTTGCCTTTAACTTGCTGGTGGTGGGAATGAGGAAAGAGGTGAGCAGTGTGGTAGCACTTACATGTTTGTTTGGTTGTAGAACAAAACCTTCATCTTGGTAATTACTTATAATTTAGCAGAAAAGGCCTGGTGCAGCAAGGACAGCAAGATTCAGTACCCTACTCTCCCACAGCACTCTCCAAAATGAAGACTCAGCAGGTGAGATACGTGCAATTCTTTTCTTCATATATAAAAAGCTTATAAATAGTAATACCAACCTCAGTGTCGGGCATTTCCTGGGGAATTAATAACCAACTGGGGTTAATGGTCCTTGGTTCGATTTTGGGCCATCAACCCTTCTTGCTGCTCATTAATTTCCAGGAAGTCCCCTGTGCCTTGAAGGTTATTTCTGAAATACATTAAAATCAAGTTAAGGGTCTGACTTAATGTTTAGCTGTGATAATATAAAACACAAGGAAGTACTCCCAGAAGACATTCACTGTCATGTGTTTTCATTTGACTAATTTTCTTCTGTATTTTTGAGTAGCACAATGCAATGATGCACATGGACTTTTTAGGTTTTGTTACTGTTTTGAGAGGGTTCTCTGTGAGTTCAAAGATTCAGCAGCAGCAGGTTTGGTTTGGTATGTATGTTTAATGTTCATAACTAATTAAACAAGACTTGCACACAAATCTCACTGAAAAACTTTCAATGGGTTCATAATTTCAGTCAAAATATTCTATCTGAGTCTGAGTGTTATATAAGAAAATAGGAAAATATGAGTTAATTGAATTATCTGTTCTTCATGAATTTAGCACAAAGATATTTAAAAAGGAAAGAATTTATGGCTGTGGTGGGCCCAAGGGAGAACTGGAACATGGGGCAAACAAAAAACCAAATTCACTGTTATTAGATTGATTCGGGCTCATGGTGATTCCATCTGTTATAGAGTAGAATTGCTCCACAGGGTTTTCTTGGCTATAATCTCACAAAAGCAGATCACTAGCCACTGCTGGCTGGATTTGAACCATCAACCTTTGTGTTAACAGTAGAGCAAAAACCGTGTGTATCATCCAGGGACCTGGAGGAACAGCTTTTTAAAACAACATTTCCCATGCCCGTCTTTGTTTGTGTTAGCTGCCCTTGGGTAGACCCTGACTTATGGTGACCCTGGTTTTCAGTGACTGATTTTTCAAAAGTAGCTCACCAGCCTTTTCTTCTGCATGAAACAGCCTTTCAGTTAGCAGTCAAGTAAGTGTGTTAACCATTTGCACTACCCAGGGCCTCCTGAGTGCATCTTGGTAGAGTGGAAAGAAGCCTTCCTAGGGCTTTCTGTTTCTTGCTGTCTAGTATAGAAGTGACTTAAGGCAATTTCAAGCAGTTCTTGGAATAGGAAAGCATACAAATGTATAATTACAAAAACCAAAACCAAAACCCAAACAAAACCATTCATTTAATCCAGTACAAAGGACATTTATTACAAACCTCTTTTTTTTAAAATTATACTTTAGATGAAAGTTTACAGAGCAAACTAACTTCCCATTAAACAGTTAGTACACACATTGTTTTATGACATTGGTTAGCAGCCTATGACAAGTCAACACTCTTCTTTCTCAACTTTGGGTTCCATATTACTAGCTGGCCTGTCCCCTCCTGCCTTGTAGTCCTCTCCCCTTGGTTAGCATACCCCTTTAATCTTGTTTTGTTTTATGGGGCTGTCTAATCTATAGATGAGCGATGAACCTCAGGAGTGACTTCATTACTGGGCTAATAGGATGTTTGGGGGTCAAACTCTCAGGGTTTCTCCCGACACTCTCAGATCAGTAAATCTGGTCTTTTATTGTGAGTTAGAATTTTGCTCTACATTGTTCTCTGGCTCTGCTTGGGCCCCTGTATTGAGATCCCTGCTAAGGTAGTCAGTGGTAGTTGTTGTGTTGCTGGGTGCCATCATGTTGGTTCTGACTAACAGCAACACTATGCACAACAGAACAAAACACAGCCCAGTCTCGCACCATGTCCACAATCACTTTTATGCTTAAGCCCATTGTTGTAGCCACTGTGTCAGTCCATCTTGTCAAGGGTCTTCCTCTTTTCCACTAACCCTCCATTCTACCAAACATGATGTCTTTCTCCAGGGACTGATCCTTCCTAACAACATGTCCAAAGTATGTAAGACATAGTCTTGCCATCTTTGCTTTCAAGGAGCATTCTGGTCGACATCTTCCAGAATAAGATCTGCTGGTTCTTTAGGTGGTCCACGTGACATTCAACATTCTTCTCCAGCACCACAATTCAAAGGCATCAATTCTTCTTCTGTCTACTTTGTTCATTGTCTGGCTTTCATATGCATATGATGTGAATGAAAATACCATGGTTTGGGTCAGGTATGCCTTAGTCTTCAAGATGACATCTTTACTTTTCAATACTTTAAAGAGGTTCTTGGCAACAGATTTTCCCAGTGCAACACATCTTTTGATTTCTTGACTGCCGCTTCCATGTACACTGATTATGGAGCCTAGTAAAATGAAATCCTTGACAACCTCAATCTTTTCTCCAATTATGATGATGTTGCTTACTGGCCCAGTTGTGAGGATTTTTGTTTTCTTGATGTTGAGGTGCAATCCATACAGAAGGCTGAGGTCCTTGATCTCCATCAGTAAGTGCCTCAAATCTTCTTCACTTCCAGCAAGTAAAGTGGTGTCATCTGCCTGATGCAGGTTTTTAATGAGTCGTCCTCCAATCCTGATGTCTCATTTTCCTTTGTATAATCAAGCTTCTCAGATTATTTGCTCAGCATACAGATTAAAAAGGTATGGTGAAAGGATACAACCTTGATGTGCAACTTTCCTGAATTTTAGCTGTGCAGTGTCCCCTTATGCTGTTTGCACAACTGTCTCTTCATCCATATATAGATTCCTTAAGAGCACAATTAGGTGTTCTGGATTTCCTATTCTCCACAATGTTAGCCATAATTTATTATGATCCACACAGTCAAATGGCTTTGCATAGTCAGTGAAACATCTTTATGGTACTGCCTGCTTTCAGCCAAGATCCATCTGACATCAGCAATGATATCCCTGGTTCCATGTCCTCTTCTGAATCCAACTTGAATTTATGGCAGCTCCTCATCAATATACATTGCAATAGCTTTTGAATGATCTGGAGCAAAATTCTACTTGCATGTAATATTAATGATACTGTTCAGTAATCTCCACATTTGTTTGGATCACCTTTCTTTGGAATAGGCATAAATATGAGTCTCTTCCAGTCATTTAGCCAGCTAGCTGTCCTCCATATTTCTTGGTATAGGTGAGTGAGCACTTCCAGCACTGCGTCTGTTTGTTGAAATATCTCAATTCATATTCTATCAATTCCTGGAGTCTTGTGTTTTGCCAGTGCCTTCAATGCAGCTTCAACTTGTCTCTTCAGTACCATCAGTTCCAAATCATATACGAACTCTTCAAATGGCTGAATGTCGACCAGTTCTTTCTGGTATAGTGATTTTTGTCTATTTCTTCCATCTTCTTTTGATGCTCCCTGAGTTGTTCAATAGTTTTCCTGGAGAATCCTTCACTACTGCAACTTGAGGCTTGACTTTTTTCTTCAGTTCCTTCAGCTTGAGAAATGTAGAATGTGTTCTTGCCTTCTGCTTTTCCATTTCCAGCTCTTTGCACATGTCATTATAATACTTTCTTTTGTCTTCTCGAGCTGCTCTCTGAAATCTTCTGTTTAGATCTTTTACCTCACCATTACTTCCTTCTGCTTTAGCTGCTCGATGTTCAAGAGCAAGTTTCAGAGTCTCCTCTGACATCCAAGTTGGTCTTTTCTTTCTTTGCTGTCTTTTTAATGACCTCTTGCTCTCTTCATGGATGATATCTTTGATGTCATTCCACAGTTCATCCGGTCTTCAGTCATTGTGATCAACACATCAAATCTGTTCTTGAAAATGATCTTTAAACTCAGGAGGGTTATACTCAAGGTCATACTTTGGCTCTTGTGGACTTGTTCTAATTTTCTTCAGTTTCAATTTCAGTTTGCATATGAGCAATCATTGATCTGTGCTACAGTCAGCACCTGGCCTTGCTCTGACTGCCGATATGGAGCTTTTCCATCGTCTGTTTCCACAGACATAGTCGATTTGGTTCCTGTGTATCCCATCTGGTAAGGTCCAGGTGTACAGTCACCGTTTGTGTTGGTTAAAAGAGGTATTTGCACTGAAGAAGTTGTTCATCTTGCAAAATTTTATCATGCGATCTCCAGCATTAAGACCAAGGCTATATTTTCCCATTACTGATCCTCCTTCTTTGTTTCCAACTTTCACTTCCAGTCACCAGTAATTATCAATTCATCCTACTTGCAAGTTTGATCAATTTCAGACTGCAGACACTGGTAAAAATCTTCAGTCTCTTCATCTTTGACCTTAGTGGTTGGTGCATAAATTGGAATAATAGTCATATTAACTGGCCTTCCTTGTAGGTGTAAGGATATTATCCTATCACTGATAGCATTGTACTTCAGAACAGATCTTGAAATGTTCTTCTTATGATGAACACAACACCATTCCTCTTCAGGTTTTTGTTCCCAGCATAGTAAACCATATGATTATTGGATTCAAAATGGCTCGGATTGGTCCATTTCAGCTCACTATGGCCTAGGATATCAATGTTTATGCATTCCATTTCATTTTTGAGAATTTCCAGTTTTCCTAGATTCATACATTCTATGTTCCTATTATTAATGGATGTTTGTAGCTGTTTCTTCTCATTTTGAGTCATGAAACATCAGTGAATGAAGATCCCAAAGGCCTTACCTTACTCCATCCACATCATTAATGTCGATTCTACTTTGAGGAGGCAGCTCTTCCCGAATCGTCTTCTGAGTGCCTTCCAACGTCAGGGGCTCACTTTCTGGCACCATATCTGACAATGTTCCCCTGCTATTCATAAGGTTTTCCCTGGCTTTTTCTTTTCAGAAGTAGAATGCTGAGTCTTTCTTCCTAGTCTATCTTAGTCTGGAAGCTCAGGTGAAACCTGTCTACCATGGGTGATCCTGCTGGTACCTAAATATCAATGGCATAACTTTCAGCACCATGGCAACAAGCAAGCCTCCACTGACAAACAAGTGGGGGCTGCTCACTCTATCTGTACCCTCCTTACCACTGGGCACTATTTAGTTGTACTGTACTCAGTCTGGTGGAAGCCATGGTAGTTGTGGTCCATTATTCCTTTGGACTAATCTTTTCCTTATTGCAAAGCTCTTATTTGTAAGGCAGGCAAATGGATTGATTATCCACTGTGAAGGTCTTGCCCTGAGGGAGAGAGATGAACAGAGACATATCGGAACACAAGGCAGAAAGCATTTGTGTCTATAATCAACATAAATAGAATGTGCTTCAAGAAAACCGCTGGAGAGTTAGTCATGATAACAAGAAATAGAGAAGGATCCACAGAGATTATCCAAACTGTGAGAACTCAAAGCATTTGGATTAATTCTCAATTTCTTCTGTGAATCAGACTTCAAAGAATGTGTATGACTAGATGTGCAAGGCCCACAACTGAGTATTTTGTCAAAAAACATTCTGAGAACTATTTGAGTGTGCAAAACTTGTTTGTTTAAATGTCCAGGGTTGGCTGAGAAGTGGAGCAGGGAGCTCATTAGAAATTCAGATTTACTGGCTCTACCAGAGAAATTAAATCAGAATCTCTGGGAGGTGGGGCCAAGGCACCTCATTTTAAACAAATCCCCATGGTGATGTTTTAGTCCACTAAAGCTGAAAATTCACTGAATTAGGGTCTTTCCAATCTACAAAAAAATTGTTTTGCTGTATACTAGTTGAAAAAGGATTAAAAATCACAAGCAATATAACATCTTGTCTTAAGAGGAGCTAAATTCATAGCATTCAAACTTCTCACAAGCACTTTCTAATTGGTTTTGGAATTTTGTTTAGCTTTTTGTTTGCTAGTACTACTTCTAATTCACCCTTGTACTCCTATGGCTCAGATAGTGCTTGGCATATCAGCAATCTGCTGAAGTATTTGACAAATGGAAGAATAGATAAATGTAAGTAAATTTATATTTAAGTAGATATTAGCTTCCTTTCAAAGTGTCCCTGCTATCAGAACATTCATCCAGAGTGGACATTAATCTGGGAATAGTCTGAATTCTACAAAATTGGTGACTATTGGTCATGCGTGCTTGTGCTAAGTCCCTGGCAGAGGTAAAACCTGGAGGCCTTATACATAGGATGCAAGAAAATAATGTGTAACACCTGTATCAGCAAAATAGAGAAAAGTTGTCTGTGGCCATTAGGAGGGGTACAAGTAATGTTTGCCTTAAACTGAAATTTAAATGGTTATGTGAGCTGATTTAGGGAATAGGTAATGTATGTGGGTAACACTGGTAGTATCCTGGTTAAGTGCTAGAGTTGCTAACCAGAAGTTCAGCAGTTAAAATCCACCGGCTGCTCCTTGGAAACTCTATGGGGCAGTTCTGCTCCAGCCTATAAGGTTCTTATAAGTGAGAATCAAGTCAGTGGCAATGGATTTGGATTTCTTTGTTTAGTAATGTACGTGAAAACCCTTTTATAAATTGTATTTTGTTGTTGTTAGCTGCCACCTAGGTCTCCCAAGTAGAAGACAAGAATTCTGCCGCTGAACCACCAATGCCCTATCATAAATTATATAGTATTATGTAAATATCTATTATTTTTATTACCACCTCTACTTTCTATTGATCTTTTTATGCATTGTGTCTGGTAAATATTTCACTTGATGTGGGTCTTTCCTGTTACAGTACTCTCCAAGAAGCCTGCACCCCTCACCCCCAGACTGAAGTGTGCCCCTCCTGTAAAGTGAAACGATTTTAACATCTTTAACACACACACACACACACACACACACACACACACACTATAGGAAGGCAAATGCTAAGTGAAAGATTTATTTAAAATGATTCTGTCTTGAATTGTTTATGCTCTACATTTCCTTAATCAGCAGTTAGCAGCTAATATATAACATGTTGTTCTGTTTATCATAAACATGAAGAAATCTTTACCGGAAAGAAAAAGTATTGTTTAAGCAGTACACTTGACTCTTCCCCCATTTCCAAGGTGTTTTTTTTTTCTTTCCCAGTTAGCCAAGTTATTTTCATCATATTCTTTTTTATCTTAAGTTTACATAACCTCAGAATCTGAATCTAGGTCAAAAGAGGAGAGAACTGACCTAAGAGTATAGATTCATTTATGTGGGCACCATTGGTTCTGATTTTAGAAGTTCACTGCCCTATGTGCTAAATTTGTTCAAAGGACAAACACACGGTAATGATATAGTACCTCCTCTCTTTAAAAAATTCAACCACCACTGTTTAAATACAGTTAAATATCAGTGGGATGATATAATGTATACTGTAAAAAGTGGGCCTCTGTGTGGTTTCGAGTCATTCTATAATTACATTTTAAATAAATGATGACCTTTAAAAATATATAATAATAATAGTATTGTTGATTAAAAAATCCAAACCCATTGCCATCTTGTCAATTCCTACTCATAGCAGCCCTATAGGGTAGAGTAGAACTGCCCTATATGGTTTCCAAGTAGCACTTGGTGGATTTGGACTGTCGGCCTTTTGGTTAGCAGATGTAGCTCTCAATTGCTATGCCACAGGGTTTCCAATACTGTTGATACTTAATGATTCCTGTTTCATTTTTAATATGTCATTAACTTAACTGTTACTAAAAATTTAGCCATGCTATGAGAAATTCTCAGCTCGAAATGAGACTATGTTAGTAATTTACAATACAGCAATGCATTTCTTTTAAGGTTGTTTAATAGCAAATTCATATTGTGCAAATTCCATTGAACATAAAATTATCATCCGGTTCTACTGAGTGGTAGGTAGGAAATGAGAAAAAACCCAAATAGGGGACTTGAGGAAAGATGACAAATATACAAAGTAGAACTTCTTCCTGTAGGTGGGACAATAGATCGAGGAAGGAATTTTTAAATTTACTTTGGAAAGAAGAGGGACTAAAAGAAAGGTGTGTGTGTGTGTGTTTAAAATAAGAATAATTCCTAGATAATGGACTAGACCTATTTTCCAACATTCAGAATGTTAATCTATGAAAAGAATCACTGTGATGTTACTTTTACTAACCAACTACATTCATTTTAATGCCACTTCTTGCAAAGTATATAACACTTTTAGGATTCATAGCATACAAAATGTTGTCATAGCTACTGCTAATAATAGTTATAGATGGAGCTATAGATGTCATCAGGTAGGTGATGCTGTGTCTCTGCTTTCCACATTGGCTAACAACTAACTGTATGAGTGCGTGGACATCTGAAATTGTTTTGGGCCTCACATACTTTCCAAAGGTCATTGCTTGTGTTAGTGATCTGGTGTGATTTTTTAACATTTGTGTCGATGACCTGCTTGCCATACTTCATTGAAGTGGATTTTGTCTCCTTAAAGTAGTTCCTACAAACCCGTTTATCATTTGATTTGTAAACAGAAGTGAATCACAAGTCCATTTATTCCAGAAGGTCTTAACTTGGAAAGCTTTAGGTATCAACTCTTGGAAGGTGCACATTCAATTTGTCTATCTGTGCTCTACTACAGGGAGGGGGGTCCTAGCTTTTTACAGAATCTCAGAGATGAGAAAAATGAGAGATTTTGAGATTTAGTGGGGTTAGTGCCAATGACAGGACCCGAAGCAGGGCTAGGAAAGAGGGGGAAGAAGGAGGAAAAGAAGAGGAGGAGAAAAAACAGTAGAAAGGAAAGGGAGAAGAAAGGAGAGGCAAAGATGTTATATAATATCAATGAGCCAAAAATGGCTCATCGTTGTTGTGTGCCATTCAGTGTATTCCAATGCATAGTGACCCTACCGGAAGAGTACAATTGCCCCATAGGTTTCCCTGGGCAGTTATATTTATGGGAGCAGATCACCAGGTCTTTTCTTGGAAGAGTTTGAACCACTAACTTTTCAGTTAGCAACTGAGTGCCTAAGTATTGCATCACCAGGGCACCTATTGAGGCCTATCAGCTCCCCTACATCCTTGGGGGAAAAAAAAAAAAAAACAACAGAAGTGTGTGGCATCAAACTCAAATCTGTACACATTCAATTGTTTAAAAAAATAACCCAAATAGTCAATTTTTAACCACTTAGAGACTGACTACTTTATTTACCCTGTGAAACCACACCCAGTATTAGCCAGCCCTAGATAAGAAGAGATCTTGTAGTCCTAAGGACCGTAAGATGCTGCTGTCCTTTGGAGCTCTCTAACTCAGATTCCCCGTCTTGCTACAGGAGGACCTTGGGAAGACACACATAAACCTCCTTTCTTCCCTCTCTTATCTGGGAGGTTTGATACCTGCCACCCCTTCGGAAGACCTGTTCTTGTGGGGGGCCACCTGCTACATGCTGGCTGTCAGCGGTCAGCCCCAACAAATAGCTTGTTATGGAATGCTGCTATTTTGTGATCACATCTTTTTTCTCTTAATCAGTCCTGAAATTACCTCAAATTCACTAGACAAAAAGGAGAAGAGTAGAAGACAGGAAGTTGTGAGCAAGGGGAAATAAGGATGAAACAGGGAGGTGAAAGGCAAAGACAGGGGGAAAGAAAAGAAGAGCAAGAAGGCCTCATTCCACAGCCTTCTTTGGGGCTTAGGCACCAGGAGCTTTCTCCTCTCAACCCAGGGCCACGTAGCAGTTCCAGAATCAGTCTGGCTATGAAAACTAAAACTAAACCCATTGTTATCAAGTGGTTGCCTACTCAGTGACACTATAAAACAGAGTAGCATGCCCCACAGGGTTTCCAAACCTTATCTTTCTTCTGAAGAGTAGCCAGTGGGCTTCAACTACTCACACTGGTAAATTTGAACTATCCACCTTTTGGTTAGCAGCCATACACTTTAACCCCTGTGCAACCAGGGCTCCTAGGCTACGAAAAATTACTGTTAATCTTTTCTAATTATTTATTTCAGGCTGTGGCTGCAGATTAAAGGATGGGTTTTTAAGTGATGAATTGAAGATCGTTTCAAAAGGACATCAAAGGAATGAGAATTGTTCAGTGTCACATTCTGGTGCAATCAAATAGATATACTGAATGAATAGCCCTAAGGAGCAACTTGGGCTCTAATGAACCTTGGACAATCCTACAGACACAAGTCAGTGGTAAAAGAAACCAGCTGCTGTATAGAATATAAAACATGGAAGTAAATGCCTATCCTTCACAGGATTCAAAACCTTTAGGTTTTTAAGGAAAAAAGAACTTTTACTTTAAAAATTAGTTTTAAAGAGCAAGATTGGTGTCTCGAATTTACATTAAAATGATAATTAAAAAACACTGGGTTGTAGGAATAAACTTTGAGAATAGAATTGGAAAGACTGATAGATGAGATTATTTAAAATCAAATGTACAGAAATTTCCATTAGTGCTTTAAGTGGCATAGTGGAAACTACTCCAGAAAAGAACATCCTTTTTAGATGTTTACCTTGGCACCGAGAAGCACCAACTTCGCTGAAGTTCTGATCTGGTGTCAAAAAAAAAGAACAACAGAGGACTATGTTAGAACTGTTTAATCAATGAGACTGGATTAACACTAACCTGTCTTAAATGCTCTCTATTTACAGGATGAATATATGATTTATTATCCATATTGGGATACTTTTGAGAATGAAAAGAGATGTCATTAATAAATTAATCAATAGTCATTACTAATGCTATAATGAAATCATAATTAAGGGCAATAGTCATAAACCAGCACTGGCAAATTGGGATATATGATCACCTATCTCACAGAACTTATCAGTGCTTGGCAATGAGATCAAAACAAACAAAACCAAAATAACAACCGGAAATAATTATTAAAACTGTAATAAAATCTGGTTCCAAGTGGGATCAGAAGGAATTTAGGAATTACCAAAACTCCTAAGTTTTGTGGCTATATTTAGCCCTGCGCTTGTATGAAAGAGGTATAAGGCATAAAGTATTTGGCTAATGTCTTTTCTGTATAAGTGGAATATCTTTGCCAATTTGTAATTTAAGCGTTGATGATAAGGAGCCTCCTGATGACTGACAGAGGGCTCTTTCCAGCAGTGAGTGTAGGCAGAAGGAAGAAGAGTTCCAAGTGAGGGGAGCAACTGTTTGGAGGTATATCAAGAAATCGCTTCCACTTTTAGTGAAAATTTTTTATTAAAAAAATTATAACATTATCTTAATTCACAGGAACTAGTTGTATTTTATTGGACGACTCTCATCTTTTTCTGTCCTTCACTCTTCTAGTGAGTCTAAAAGGTCATTGGTCCTTTGTCAATTACAGTTCTTTCAGAAGGCTGGAAGAGATAGGAGCAGAAATCAAAGCTCTTCCTGAGTCTTCTGGAATGCTGGGATATAATTGCTTTTTTAAAAAAATACAAAAAAAATTCTTAGGAGACTTCATTCTAATTTATTTCTGTACTATTTTGGTTGGTGGGTGGAGATGGGAAGCCCTCTCAGAATGTCTTCCAGGAAGTGGGCACCCTGAATGGGGTGAATTTCTGCTTACTTCTAAGGACAATCCTACTTTAGAAAAATCTAGGTTCAGTGGCACCCAGAGATATAGCAAAGCATGGGTGTGTAACCCACTGGCAGTCAGGAAAACATCTTATCGTGCAAATGGAAGCTGATTACAAAGGAACACTGGGCTGTTCTTGCTGTTACTAAATGTAGATGCTACCTCAGAACAGGATAGGCCCAAACCATTAGGTTCTACGACTTTCCAGTCACTGCTCTGTCTGGGAAAGCCCCTCCAGTACTGGAGAGTACTCCTGTGCCCCCAAACCTCAAGCTACCTCTCTGGTACCCTTTTCTTTAATGTCCAGCTCTCAGGAAGAAATCGCGGATTGAGAATGGGTTCTGAACCCTGAGGCTGTGTAGTTAAAGGAGAGAAGGGGCCAAGAGGAAAAGTTCACTAGATTTATTGTTCAACTAAGCATTCCTTCAGAGAATAAGCAACAAGCCATGAAATGAAGAAGGAATGGGTGTGCCTGAGAACTCTGACTTAGTGAATGGATCAGGGCTGCATATGAAAGCTAAGAGGATGAAATGAGAAGCATACTGTCAGGGTTGGGGTGGAGGAGCAGGTAGAATAGCAGGGAACGTTCCAGGTGTTATATGGCAAAATGATATAGATTGTAAAACTGTTATTAAATCACAATAAAATTTATTTAAAAAAAGAAAGAAAAGTAAGAGATGCTTGTTGTTAGTTGTGAGTTGAGTTAGAGTTATGGATTGTATTTTGTCTCCCCTCAGAATGTGTGTCAACTTGGCTAGTCCATGATTCCCAATATTGTGTAATTGTCTACCATTTTGTCATCTGATGTGATTTTCTTATGCGTTGTAAATCCTATTTCTATAATGTTAACAGTATGGGAGAGGTAGCAGTTATGTTAATGAGGCAGGATTCAATATATAAGATTGGACTGTGTCTTCAGCCAATCTCTTTTAAGACATAAAAGAAGAGAGCAGAGAGACATTGGGACCTCATAACACCAAGAAACAAGAACCAGGAGACTAGTGTGCAATTTGGGTCTAAGCTCCCTCTGCTGAGGCCAGGGATGACTAATGACAAGGACCTTTCCCTGGAGCCAACAGAGAAAGAAAGCCATCCCCTGGATCTGGTACCCTGAATCTGGACTTCTAGCATCCTACACTGTGAAAGAATAGGTTGCTCCTTTTTAAATCCATTCGTGGTATTTCTGTGATAGCAGCACTAGATGATTAATACAGTTAGCTTCCACTCACAGCTGGTGACCCTGTGTATAACAGAAGGAAACATTGACTAATTCTACACCATCTTCATGGTCACTGTTCTGCTTGAGTTCACCGTTGCAGCTATTATGTCAATACATTTCATTGAGGGTTTCCTTCATTTTTGTTGACCTTCTATTTTATCAAGTGTGATGCCCGTTTCTAGCAACTGGTCTTTACTGATGACATGTCCAAAGTAAGCAAGCTGGAAGTCGTTATCCTCACTTCTAAGAAATATTCCGTTAAGAGATAGAGAGAAGACAAAATCCTCTTTGGGCTAAGTTCCTGTTGGACCCAGCAGGACGTTGAATTATCTTGGCCTTGTGTTTTAGTCGGCAAGTGCCACTCTAACAGAAATACCACAGAGTGGATGGCTTTAACAAAGAAAGATTTATTCTTACACAGTCCGGTAGGTTGCAAGTCCGTATTCAGGGTGTCCGCTCCAGGGAAAGACTTTCCCCTTGTCGGCTCTGGAGGAAAGTCCGGTATCGCATCCGTCTTTGTCCAGGGAGCGTCCTCACGCAAGAACCTCTGGTCTGAAGGACGAGCTCTGCTCCCGGTGCTGCTTGCTTGATGGTAGCGAGGTTCTCAAATTGTCCTTTGCTTCTTTTTCCTTTTATTCCTTGCAAGCTAAAAGCATTAAGGGTGGGGCAAGCCATACTGCAGGGAAACTCCCCCTACAGCAGGAATTTACAGTCACACCCTAATCCTTTAACATACAGGTTAGCAAAACCACACAGTGGAGGACAGTCCCAAGATACTGGGAATCATATCCCAGCCACATGGCTGCACACATTTTTGGGAGGACACAATTCCAACCATGACATCTTGCTAGATACCTCAGGGTCATTAGACATCAATTCTCTATTCTCCTTTGTAGGTATTTTATCCCCATAAGTTTATCTTTTAAAATTCATCAGTAAGATGGATGTGCCTTAAATGCATCAGTGAGATTTTATACTAGTCAGACAAACCATCCCTGTTCTCAGACAATCAAGGCCTATAATTGTTAGCCATTTATTTTAAGCATGAATGCATCTTTATTCCCATTCCTACCCCTGTTCATTTATGAGGTTAAAAAGGCATCTGTAAACTTAGTCTGATAAACTTTCCATTCATTCTCCTCTTCTTCAATGTGCCAATCAAGCGGTCAGCTTGCTTTCTCTTCAGCTTCCTAACAATTTACCTTCAGCCTCATTAATTGATTTTCCTTTGTTTCACCTGAAGAAAACTCATCTCAACACCTAAAACCCTGGGAGTTACAATTCAGAACTTCTTCACTTGTCTCTTAGATTTTTAGTTCCCACTGCTTGCTCTTCATTTTATGTCTTTCAGATAGAAAAGTTTCCTTTTTCTTTTAACCACTTTTCGTTGACCCCATCTTTACACGAAGAGTAAGTTTCACACTCATTTTCTAGCTTTTATATGTGTGAACTGTTACATATCTCAAAATATAGTCAAACTTCACTCATTTGGACTCTATCAGGATTTTGTGAAAATTAGGATAAACCCGGGTCTAAAATTTGCTTAGGTATATCCCTCCCTATTAGGGTAATGACTACCCCAAAATATTTTATACGTAAACAACTGAGGACGTCATTGCTTGTCATTCTGAGAGCATTCATGAGTGCAGATGACCTTCATTTGTGGTATTTAGTGAGCTCAGCTTAAGTTAATGTAGCCATCTGATTGCTGAAAAAACTGTTTCTAAAACTTAAAACTTTAAGTTATGGTTAAGAATGCAGTTTTAGTCTGATTTGGAAACCTGGCTCTACCATTCACTTGCTATGTGATCTTACTTACTTTTCCAAGGATCTCAATTTCTTATCTACAAGGTATGGGAAAATATAGTAAACACCTCCTATAATTGTGTTGAAGATTGAGGTGAAACATGTAAAACACTTAGCATATTGCCTGACAGATAGCACTCACTTATAAGCGGCTGACTTAGTTTGGGTTCTCCCAGAAGCAGAACCTTGGACAAGGATTCCAGTGCAAGTAATTTATCTGGGAGATGATCTTGGGAAACACCGACAAAGAAGTGGGGAAGTGAGACTGGAAAGGTAAGGCAGCCAATAAAGTGTGCAGTATCAAGCAGGTTACCACTGTGCGCAATTAGGGTTCAGTCTCACCGGGGATTTATGGGAGACAGTACAGAGCACATGTCTCACAGATGTGTCCACTCTCCTTCCAGAGGAGTATGGGAGATAGACCAACTGTTAACGACTATGGGATGAATATAGCCTTGGACAAAGGAACATTGAATCTGCCTTTGTGTATTTAACATTTTAGTAGAATTAGAATAGAGCATCTGGGAGGTCTTATTGTATACATTTAACAAAATTGGATCCTAAAGGTCAGATGTGGTCAGTTTGGGGGAGGGCAATAATGCCTCCAGATGCAGCGTCACAGTAGGAAGTCTAGAGAAGCAGAGTTTGCTCAGAAGACTTAAATTGCTCAATAATACATGCTACATCTGTGGGAGTAAGACAAGGCCAGAGTAGGAAAAATGGGTAGAATAGGGTGAGAGTCACAAAACTGACCAAGGCAGGCAGATCAGGGCAGATCCTTGTACAAACAGAAGTGCTGAATCACCGCCTAGATGATGTCCAGAACATTCCAAGCTGTCTTAAAAAGATGTGCTTAGTAAAAATGATATAAATTCATAATATCTAAAGGAGTTTTTTTTTTTTAATAGTGATTGCGTGAAAGTTTGTAATACAATTCAAATTTGCATGCCCATCTATCTGCAGCTCCCTCTGCTCTCCTTACCAGGTGACAGCACACTCCTCTAAAGGAGGAATTTTTGAAGCCTGCAAAATGAATAGGAAAAATAACATTTTCTGACTCGACGGCACTTGGGTTTGGCTTGGCACGTAAATATCTTAACTCTTCAAAGTTTGAGAAAACAAGCCAGGACTTTAGGAAACCCAACCTACCTTTCATTCAAAATTCAGCTCAAATGTCACTTCCTAAAGAGAGCATTGCCCAGACATCCCTACCTCTTTACGCATTGTCATGTTGTCATGTGAATCTCCTTTAAGAAACTTATCTTCATATACTGATTGTAATTAAATGATCAGCTGTGTCATTAGTCATATGATGGCCACCTTTGTGAATGGTCTGTCACCTTCACCATCTTATCCTAGCACCTTGCACAGTGTAGGCTAAGGTTGGTCATTTAGGAATTGTTGAATTAAAAAATAGAGTAAGTAACTGTTTTGGGAGATTTGTAAAATATTGTGAAGGCTAGTAAATAGCAGCCAAAGAAACACAAAACAGACTCCTCTTGGGTGATTTTTCTATTATTTTTCTCAGCAGTGCCTCTTGGTGCTTCTATCTCTTCTGGGAACAGCCTCAGACCCTTCAGTTTTTAGGAAGTGGGTAGTTTCTTTCTCAACTATATCGTTAGCAAGTAGTTGCTACTGGTTAGTAAATACAATGCTGGGAAGAGCTTCCAAGAAAACTATTCAAATCTGAGGTAGTAACTGAGTCTTAGCTGTCTTCTCAGGGGTCTTCTGCAGATCACACGTACCACCAGATCCTCAAATGAATGCTTGTGCTTCCACCGCAGTCCTTTCAGGAGTGTAGCTTTGAGCTTGGCACCTTGCTCTTCCCCAAGAGTGTTCAATCTCATGTATCCAAGGACTTTGGTCAGAACTCCAAACGATTTCCTTTTACCCATAGGGTGGAGGGGCAACTGTATAAAAAATAGTTTGGGGGCATTTGTGTCATCCCATGATTACCAAGCTATTTGTACAAATTGAACTGTGATACAAACCCTGAGAAAACACCCATTTACTCAGAGTTGTGAGGGAGATGTTACAGAGTTTCATGGTTTTACTATACAGTCAGACATTGCTTTGCATGGTTTGCGTATACATGAACATTAGTTAGTACCAGTCCCTAAACAACAGGATTCAAATTTCATTTACCGTGGTATATTAACTGTGAGTAATTACAAAAGTACAGACTTCACTGTAGCACTTCATTCCACAAATCACTACAGAAGTAACAGATGCACATCACAGTCAGTGACCAATCATATCACTTCTTTTAAAGTCTGTCAATGATTGCTCACTGGACATCTGTTATTCAGTTCATGCATAGACAGCAAAGTGTGTAGTTGTGTTACCTCCTTGTCTTCCTAGATAAACCCACATTTTACCAAAATGCATAATAGTAAGAGGAAACTGGCCAACAAAGATGAAAGTAGAGAAGAAGAAAAAAGTGATAATATCAAACTTAAATTTGGATAGAACATTGGATAGGAAAAAATCTCTGTGTGGACACTGGCACCGCCACCATTCAAGAGGCTCTAGATACGCTGCCAGAGGAAGTTAGTGAAGATGACTTCATCAACAAAACCGAGGAAAGTGGTTGTGATGAAAAAGAAGAAGATGTTCTACAGGAAGTGAGATCAACAAAAAAACTTCACATTAACGGAACTCATAAAGACATTTCACTACACTGAAAATATGGAAGACAAAATTTTGGAAGTTGATGCAAACCTAGAAAGGAGTTTGACAATTTGTCAACATATAGAAAAGGTGCTTGATCTGTAAATTGAGTGATATGAAGGAGAAAAGCACTGTTTAAACTACTCTTGATAAGACTTTTTACAAAAACATGAACCACTTTAATTCTCAATGTTTCTAACACTTTAAATTACAGTTCACTAAACAAATATACTATTAATAGTTTTTATTTCCCCACACATTTATAGCTGACAGTAAGGTAAATGTTAATATTTTGACAAAACTATCTAAAGGTCATAGAATAATGATAATTTTCCCATTGACAATTATGATTGCTCTGCATGAGTCAGCTCCGACCAGACGGCACTTGGCTTGGCTGCTTTAGAAAGAAAGGACTGCCTATAATTTGTTGCAATTGAATAGACAATTCCTTTGGTATTATGACAGAATTAACAAACCAAAAATTGTATGAAACAAATTATTCATATTTTGATAATAGGCAAGAATATTTGAATTTAGGTTTCTCCCATACAATTAAAGTTACATAAAAGAATAATATCAGATATTTGGAGCATGAGATTTTTAACACACCAGCATTGTTTCGAATTTTTAATTCCACCAATTCTGATACACTCAAGACCCTGTTTTTCTACTCACTGCATTCTAAATATTAGTAAGGAAGCTTAAACGTCATTCCTTAAACATGCACTAAGGAATAAAAAGTAGACTTCAACATATTTCGTTACCGTCATAGGCCTGAACCTCCTCAATTGTGTGATTGAGGGAACGTTGGTAGCACAGTGATTAAACCAATAGACTGCTAAACAAAAGGTTGGCAGTTTGAAACTACCAGCAGCTCCTTGGGAGAAAGATGTGGCAGTTGACTTCCATAGATATTTACAGACTTGGAAATCCTACAGGGTTGCTATGAATTGTAATCCACTTGACACTGATGGTTCTTTTTTAGTTGCTTGTTTCAGTATGCTGAAAGTGTTAACAATTAAATATTTTCAGATAACTCTGAAGGGTTGACAATGTGAACAAACCATGAGTGTTAAAACATTTTATGTACACTCATGTTCTAATGACCCTTATGTATACAAACACATTGTTGTTGTTAGGTGCTGTCAAGTCAATTCTGACTCATAGCAACGCTATGTACAATAGAAAGAGACACTTCCTGGTCCCGGGCCATACCCACAATCACTGTTATGCTGAAGTCGATTCTTGCTGCCAGCATGTCAAACTACCTTCTTGTGGATCTTCCTCTTTTTCACTGACCCTCTACTTTACCAAGCATGATGTCCTTCTCCAGGGATTGATCCCTCCTGACAACAAGTACAAAGTATGTAATATGTAGTCCTACTATTCTTGCTTCTAAGAAGTATTCTGGTTGTACTTCCAAGACAGATCTTTTCACTCTTTTGGCAGTCCACAGTATATTCAATGTTTTCTTTCCAGTACCACAATTCAAAGGCATCAATCCTTCTTCCATCTCCTTGATTCTCCAGCTTTCACATGCACATAATGTGATTGAAAATACCATGACTTGTGTCAGGCTCACCTTAGTTTTCAAGGTAAAAGCATTGTTTTTCAGCACTTTAAAGAAGTCTTTGCCAAGTGCAGTGTGTCTTTTGATTTTTTGACAGCTGCTCTGATGGGTGTTGAATGTGGAACCAAGTAAAATGAAATCTTTGGCAACTTCAGTCTTGTCTGTATTTATCACAATGTTACTTATTGGTCCAGTTATGAGGAGTTTTGTTTCCTTGGTGTTGAAATGTAATCCACACTGCAGGCTGTAGTCTTTGGTCTTCATCAGTAAGTGTTTCCAGTCCTCTTCACTTTCAGCAAGCAAGGTTGTGTCATGGTATTTTTAATCACATTATATGCATTCAAAAGCTGGATGACAAATAAGGAGGACTGGAAAAGAATCGATGCCTTTGTATTATGGTATTGATGAGGAATATTGAATATGCCATGGACTGGTGAAAGAACAAACAAATTTGTCTTGGAAGTGCAGCCAGAATGCTCCTTGGAAGCAAAGATGATGAGACTATGTCTTAAATGCTTTGGGCATGTTATCAGGAAGGACCAGTCCCTGGAGAAGGACATTGTGCTTGATAAAGTAGAGGGTCAATGAAAAACAGGAAGACCCTTGTCATGAATTGAATTGTATCCCCTCAAAAATGTGAATACTAATTTGGCTGGGTCATGATTCCCGTTACTGTCTGGTTGTCCTACATTTTGTGATTTTACTGTGTTAATAAATCCTAATCTCTGCCTGTGGTTAATAGGGAAAGATTGGATTATGTTAAAGAGGATTAGGGTGGAATCATAATACCCTTACACAAGCTACCTCACTGATCCAATGTAACGGGAGTTTCCCTAGGGTGTGGTTTGCAAACTTTTATAGCCTTTTATCCTACAAGGATAAGGAGGGTAACAGCGTTAGGTAAGGAGGGTAATAGCATCAGGTAAGGAAGGTAACACCATCAGGTAAGCAACGTAACACTATCAGGTTAGGAGGGAGTGAGCAGCCCCCACTTGTCTGTCAGTGGAGGCTTGCTTGTTGCTGTGATACACGAAGCTATGCCACTGGTATTTAGGTACCAGCAGGGTGAATCATGGTAGATAAGTTTCAGCTGAGCTTCTAGACTAAGACAGACTAGGAGGGACTCGGCAGTCTGCTTCTGAAAGGAATTAGCCAGGGAAAACCTTATGAATAGCAGGGGAACATTGTTCAATATAGTGCCAGAAAGTGAGCTCCCCAGGGTGGAAGGCACTCAGAATATGACTGGGGAAGAGCTACCTGCTCAAAGTAGAGTCGATCTGAATGATGTGGATGGAGTAAGGCCCCTGGGATCTACATTCGCTGATGGGGCACAACTCAAAATGAGAAGAAATAGCTGCAAAATTCACTAAAAATGGGAACATGGAATGTACAAAGTACGAATCTAGGAAAACTGGAAATTGTCAAAAATGAAATGGAACATATAAGCATTAACATTGTAGGCATTAGCAAGCTGAAATGGACTGATTTGGGCCATTTTGAATCTGACAATCATATGGTTTACTATGCTGGGAACAAAAACTTGAAGAGGAATGATGTCGTGTTCATGATCAAGAAGAACATTTCAAGATCTGTCCTGAAGTACAATGCTGTCAGTGATAGGATAATATCCATATGCCTACAAGGAAAGCCAATTAATACAACTATTATTCAAACCAACTACTAAGGCCAAAGATGAAAAGGCTGAGGATTTTTACCAGCTTCTGCAGCCTAAAATTGATCGAACATGCAATCAGGATGCATTGATAATTAGGGGTGACTGCAATGCAAAAGTTGGAAATAAAGAAGAAGGATCAGTAGTTGCAAAATACAGCCTTGGTGATAGAAATAACGCTGATAGAATTTCGCAAGAGTAACGGCTTTTTCGTTGCAAATATCTTTTTATTTTTTTTTATTTAATATGACTGAGTGAAAATGTACATTCCTGTATAAACTTACACGCCCGCCTCTATGAAGCTTCCACTGCTCTCCCTGTCCAGTGACAGCACACTATTCCTCTCTGCTCCATACATGTCATCCTCCCAACAGTCTCGTTTCCCCTCCTCCCCACCCACTCCCCTTACTCCAGCCAGAGGTCAGCAGGATGATATCCTGTAGATGCATAGAACCATAAAGCGCATCCAAAATATGGTCACTCTGCATCTCCAAGTCCAATCCATTCGTGTCCAAAGAGTGGAACTTTGTTATGATTTATGGGCAAGGGCGGCATCAGGGCCAGGGGCCATGCTCCCAGGGGAACCCTGAAAATGCTGGACCATCAATTGAGGTCCTTTAGTGGAGATCTCAGGATGCACCCCTTTTTATTCTTGTGTTGCCAGTGAGACTCAACTTTGTGAGCTCCATCGCGGCTATCACGGGTGTTGGCCAGGCACCATCTGGTTCTTCTGGTCCCAAGTCGATGTAGGCACCCACTCATGTGGGTCTCTCTATCTTCTGGGTTGTCTTTATCCCATGTCATTTTGGTTCTCGGTAAGCATCCGTTCCTGCTGAGTTTGCTGTGCCCTGAGATGGCAGCTTGGCAACTTTTAAGACCCCAGACACCACTCACCAATGTGGGGTGGAAAGAGCCCTCTTACCAAAACTAACCAACACAAATGGCCACTGTACACACGGACCTTACCAGATAGCATACACAGGAAACAAATCAACTATGCCTGTGGAAACAGACGATGGAAAAGCTCCATATCAGCAGTCAGAGCAAGACCAGGGGCTGACTGTGGCACAGATCATCAATGGTTCATATGCAAATTCAAACTGAAACTGAAGAAAATCAGAACAAATCCAGGAGAGCCAAAGAATGACCTTGAGTGTATCCCTCCAGAGTTTAAAGACCATCTCAAGAACAGATTTGGAGTGCTGATCGCTAATGACTGAAGACCAGATGAATTGTGGAATGACATCAAAGACATCATCCATGAAGAGAGCAAGAGGTCATTTTAAAAGACAGCAAAGAAAGAGAAGACCAAATTGGATGTCAGAGGAGACTCTGAAACTTGCTCTTGAACGTCGAGCAGCTAAAGCAGAAGGAAGTAATGGTGAAGTAAAAGACCTAAATGGAAGATTTCAGAGAGCAGCTCGACAAGACAAAAGAAAGTATTATAACGAGGGGGGCGGAGTCAAGATGGCCGACTAAGCCCACGTCTCCTTCTATCCCTCTGGAAACCAAGACCTGAATT
Source organism: Heterohyrax brucei (assembly GCA_028571685.1). Taxonomy (NCBI): domain Eukaryota; kingdom Metazoa; phylum Chordata; class Mammalia; order Hyracoidea; family Procaviidae; genus Heterohyrax; species Heterohyrax brucei. The sequence goes on from CM053166.1 coordinate 66,520,146, forward strand.
GACAATCAAACAGAGCCTTCTGAGCACCTAATCAGCCTCAGGACACGGCACAGAGCTGTTAATTGGGACTTTATACCACTCAGCAAAAAATCTCCTCTCTTTCACTGACTCCCGCTCCTGGCTAGCCCCGGCTCTCACGGACGGAAGGTAAACGCACCATTTTGACTTTTTTTTCCTCGGTCTCGGCTGGCGGGCGGAGCTGGGCCTTGCCTGGCGGCTGGACTCAGACACGCTGCTGGGGGGATAGGCAGGCGAAATTCCCATATTCTGAGAGCCAGGCTCGGGACTCTGTTAATCTAGACACTTTGAGCCTTTCGTTTTGTAGCTGCCTCAGTGGGGTTTGTGCGGAACTCCGTGGTCAGGGTGCGGGACGCCATGTTGGTACCGAGATTTTAGCGGGACCTCCTTCTTAGCCTGGGAGCCAGCGCCTGCAAACGGGGCAGCGCTTCTCCATCAGAAAAGTAGTGATTTTGCACAGTGCTGCCTGCATTGGGGGCCCTGCAACAGAAGCAGAGGAATCGCTGCCTCTGGGCACCTTTAGCCCCCCTGTCTGCTGCCTGTGTGGAGGACGCCATCTTGGGTACGGTGGCCGCAGCTGGACCTAATTCTTAGCTTGGGAGCCAGAGCCTGCCCACAAGAGAGTGCTTTTCTATCACAAAACCAGTACTCGACGCAGTGTTGGCTAAGGCTAGGCCCTGTTAGCAGAGGTCACCAGGGCACTAGCAGTGCTGTATTCTGAACTAGTTTGTTATCATCTGGGGTTGGATACAGTGGCACTTACTTTGTCAGATGGGAAGAGGGACCTCTACACCTGAAAACCTAACTGACTTGTGAACTGGTTAGATACCTTTTGCTTTACATTTGAAGACAGCCTAGAGAAACATTTGCAATCCATCCTCACAGTACCTCTTCCAGCCTCTGTATACTCACATGGGACCCAAAAGGCAACAGACAATTGTGGCATACAAGCAATCACTCATGGCTTCAGAAGGCTCCAAAACAAAGCAACCAAGGAGTTTTCCAGATGAAGAAACTTTTATGAAAGCATCAGGAAGTGAATACAAATTGATTATATACAGGGCCCTTCTAGACCTTATACAAAATGCAGCAGAACAAAATGAAAAATTAAGCAAGTTGTTCGATCTGATGGAACACCAGTACTCTGAAATCCAACAGATCAAGAAGAAAATCAAAGACATAGAAACTTCCATGCCAACCCAAGAAAACAGAATGGAACAAATGGAAAAAAGAATTTCTGACTTGGAAGACAGAGCTACTGATGCCAGCGTCTATGAGCAGAAATCAGAAAAAAGAAACAAGAAAAATAAAGAAACATTAAGAAGCATGTGGGACTCTATTAAGAGGAACAACCTTCGATTAATTGGAGTCCCTGAACAGGGTGAGACATCTGAGAACACAGAGAGTATTGTTGCTGAGCTGCTGAAAGGAAACTTCCCAGAAATCATGAAGAAAGAGAATATAGACATCTCAGATGCATAGCGTACGCCACCCAATATAGATCTCAAAAGAAAGACTGCAAGACATATTATAATCAAGCTTAACAAAATGAAACATAAGCAGCAACTCTTAAAGGCAGCAAGACTCAAGGCAAAGCTAACATTCAGAGGGAAACCCTGTAGGCTCTCGTCAGATTTCTCAGCAGAAACCATGCTGGCACGGAGACAGTGGCACGACACATTCAAAGTCTTGAAGGAGAAGAACTTCCAACCAAGAATTATATATCCTGCAAAACTCTCTTTCAAACACGAAAATGAAATTAAGACATTTCCAGATAAACAGAAACTCAGAGACTTTGTAAAAACCAAACCCAAACTACAAGAAATACTGAAAGAAGTTCTTGGCTTTGGCTTAGAAGAACGAAACCACTAACTTTATATTTTAGAACGACACACTGCTCAATACTCATTTAGGGAAGGCTCCAAAGTAAATCACAGCTTTGATTTGGAAAGAAGCAATCCAGTGATCATCATGAAAACTATGGTGTCATCATAATAAAAGAGGGATGTACTACAGTTGTTATAGTCCTTCCAGATGGAGAGGAAGATGACTAGACTGGTAGTAATTAAAGTTGGGTTTGTAAATAGTTTATTAAGGGGGTTCATGGGGCAGCTGTAAAGCACAACAAAGATGTATCATACCATTTCAAGAAATCTAACACACGAGTCTCAACGACAATAAAACCAGCTCTGAAAAAGGTGAAAAATCAACTCACAAAAAAGAGTGTCTCAGAACAGACTAATAAGAACAACAGAGAAAGTATTATAACGATATGTGCAAAGAGCTGGAAATGGAAAACGAGAAGGGAAGAACATGTTCTTCACTTCTCAAGCTGAAATAACTGAAGAAAAAATTCAAGCCTCGAGTTGCAATAGTGAAGGATTCTACAGGAAACTGTTAAACGACTCAAAGAGCATCAAAGAAAGAACACACAGAGTCATTATACCAGAAAGAACTAGTCGCTGTTCAGCCATTTGAAGAGGTAGCATATGATCAGGAACCAATGGTACTGAAAGAAGAAGTCAAAGCTGTGTTGAAGGTATTGGTGAAAAACAAGGCTCCTGGAATTGATGGAATGTCAGCCGAGATATTTCAACAAACAAATGTAGCGCTGGAAGTACTCACTCATCTATGCCAAGAAATTTGGAGGACAGCTACCTGGAAAGCGGACTGGAAGAGATCCATATTTATGCCCATTCCAAAGAAAGGTGATCCAACCAAATGTGTAAATTACTGAACAGTATCGTTGATATCACATGCAAGTAAAATTGTGCTCAAGATCATTCCAAAGTGACTACAACAATATATTGATGAGGAACTGCCAGAAATTCAAGCTGGGTTCAGAAGAGGACGTGGAACCAGGGATATCATTGCTGATGTCAGATGGATCTTGGCTGAAAGCAAAGAATACCAGCAAGATGTTTACTTGTGTTTCATCGACTACGCAAAAGCATTTGACTGTGTGGATCGCACTAAACTATGGCTAACTTTGTGGAGAATGGGAAATCCCGAACGGCTAATTGCGCTCTTAAGGAATCTGAATATGGATCAAGAGGCAGTCATGTGAACAGAACTGGGGCACACTGCATGGTTTAAAGTCAGGAAAGGCATGTGTCAGGGTTATATCCTTTCCCCATACCATTTTAATCTGTATGCTGAGCAAATAATCCAAGAAGCTGGATTATACGAAGAAGAATGAGGCATCAGGATTGGAGGATGACTCATTAACAACCTGAGTTATGCAGACAACAGCACCTTGCTTGCAGGAAATGAAGGTTTGAAGTATTTACTGATGATGATCAGGGACCACACCCGTCAGTGTGGATTACACCTCAATATCAAGAAAACAATAATCCTCACAAACTGCGCCAGTAAGCAACATTGTCGTAAATGGAGAAAGGACTGAGGTTGTCAAAGATTTCACTTTACTTGGGTCCACAGTCAATACCCTTGGAAGCAGCAGTCAAGAAATCGAAAGACACATTGCACTGGGAAAATGTGCTGCAAAGGACCTCTTCAAAATATTCAAAAGTAAAGATGTTACCTTGAAGACTAAAACGTGCCTGACCCAAGCCGTGGTATTTTCAATTGCATCGTATGCATGCAAAAACTAGACTATGAACAAAGAAGATTGAAGAAGAATTGCTGCCTTTGTATTGTGGTGTTGGAGAAGACTGTTGATTGTACCATGGGCCACCAAAAGAACAAACAGATGTGTTCTGGAAGAAGTACAACCAGAGTGCTCCTTGGAAGCAAAGATGGCACGGCTGTGTCTTACATACTTTGAACATGTGGTCAGGAGGCATCAGTCCCTGGAGAAGGACATCATGTGTGGTAGAGTGGAGGCTCAGCGAAAAAGAGGAAGACCCTCGAGGAGATGGACTGACAAAGTGGCCACAACAATGAGTTTAGGCCTAAAAACAATTGTGGACGTGGCACAAGACTGGTCAGTGTTTCGTTCTGTTGTTCATAGGGTCGCTATGAGTCAGAATCAACTCAATGGCACATAACAACAACAACAACATACAAAAGATAAAAGGAAAGGGAAGTAAGTAAAGACCTGGGACTTCATGCCAACAAGGAAACAGGTCTGGAAGCAGAGACATCCTTCAGATTGGAAATTCCTGTGCTGAGATGCTGCCAGATGAAAGATGGATACAATACAAAGACCTTTCTCCAGAGCTGACAGAGAGAGTGTGTTTCCCTGTAGCAGGCACCCTGAATTCAGACTTCTAGCCTTCTGGACTGTGAGAAAATAAACTTTTCTTTGTTAAAGACTTCTCTTGTCATATTACTGTTATAGCAGCACTGGATGCCTAAGACAGCCCTCAACTAGACAAACTGACACAGTGGCTTCAACAATGGACTAAAATACAATAATTGTGGAAATGCTGCAAGACTGGGCAGTTCTTCATCCTGTTGTACACAGGGTCACTATGAGTCTCAACCAACTCAACGGCAGCTAACAACAACATTTTCGATCTCAGTGGCAACTTCTCCCTTTGGGACTCCAGAGGTCATGGCCCTACTCTCTGAGACTTAGGCAGCTCTGGTTCTTGTGTTCTTGGTCTCTTCAGCTTTTGCTTACTTGTTCCTTAGTCTCTCAGCCCTTTGAGCTTTACAACACATGTCTGCCCTGCTGGGGCAAGTGTTCCATGGCTCTTTAGCTCCACAAATATGTGTCTGGAGGGCACCATACTTCACCAGTAAACTTTGTCTGGAAGGTACTCAGCTCTATTCCTCCACAGAATGGCAAGCCTAGCTCTACCAATAGGTACTCAGAGATACCTCACTGAACAGGAAGGCTCCTGTGGAAAGGCACTCAGCTCCACCCTCTGTGGGTCAGCTCCAGCGCTGTCTCATACTAGTCTCCTGGTTTTCCTGCTGCTGCTTTTCTGCTGTGCCACATCCACTTCCATCTGAATCCTTACCAGAACTGTTTTTGATGTCCAGAATTCCACTAACAGTGTCTTCAAGGCAATCTGGGTTTTTACTATTAGACACTTTAATATCCTTCTAGCCTCTACCCATTCACAGTTTCAAAACCATGTCCACACTGTGGCTGTCTGCTAGAGCAGCACCCTACTTCCAGTGCCAAATTGTCTTAGTCATCTATTGCTGCTGCAACAGAAATACCACCAGTGAATGGGTGAATGGCTTTAATAGAATGTTATTCTCTCACAGCCTAGTAGGCTAGAAGTCTGAATTCTGGGCACCAGCTTGAGGAGAAGACTTTTTCTCTGTCAGCTTTGGGGGAAGGTCCTTGTCATCAATCTTTCCTTAGTCTAGGAGCTTCCCAGTACAGGGACCCCAGGTCCAAAGGATGTACTCCATTGCTGGCACTATTTTCTTATTGATATGAAGCCCCCCTGCATCTGTGCTTGCTTCTGTCTTTTATATCTCAAAAAGGATTGACTCAAGATTGAGTTTTGACTCATTAACATAACTGCCACTAATCCCACCTCATTAACATCGTAGAGATAGAATTTAGAACACATAGGAAAATCACATCAGATGTCATAATGGTGAACAATCACACAATACTGGGAATGATGACCTATCCAAATCGACATACAGGTTTGGAGGACACAATTCAATCCATAAAAGTAGACCAGGATGAGAAATTTTGATATACTCGAGGTCAATGTTGGGACTATCCTGGAAGCAGAGAACCTGGTTAAGTACCTTGTGTAATAGTATAGGCAGGACACGCTACTGGTTTGAATAAGACAGGGGCAATGGGGATGAAGGGCTGAGAACACAGTTGAATGATACGAAGAAGGTAGAGCTGATCAGAGTTGATGATCAATGAAGGATTAAGCAGAGGGATAAATTTAAAATTGTGCCCAGTTTTTGGCTTGGGGAACTAGGTAAATTGTGGTGCTATTAACTGTGATAGAGAACTGACAGGGAATAACAGGTTTTTAGTGAATATAAAGAGTTCAAATTTGGACTCTCTCAATTCAACACATCTGTAATCCAAGTAGATATACACTAGATAGGCAGACATGCAAGAAATTTATGGGATATAAAACCAAGGTATTATTTTTTAATTGTTAGTATTGCTTAAAAAATTAATTCCTTCAACACTTGAAATGATATGAAAGTCAATGATTAAGGCAACTATTAAATGCTAGGGAGCATATGACGCATAGGTGGTAGAGAAAACTAGAGTTAAAAATGCTGAGGGGGCATAAATTAAGCAGACATTTCATATTGCTAAATAAAAACCAGAGTACTTAGCATTGTGTTCTCTTCATACTCAAGTAACTCTTTAAGGAAAGGAAGTACCACTTCATTTTAATCAGGCATTATTTCCACTATAATTGCAGTTGATTTATTACTAACACACCAAGACAATTTATGTTTAAAAAAAAAAAACAGAAGTTCTCAATATCACAGTTCATGAGCATTAGACTTTCCTTTGTTCATATAGCACACTTGGAAAGAACCGTAATTTAGCATCCACAAGCCGTAATGAAACAGCTAATTTTGTCTTTGATGTTGCCATTACATTATTTCCAGAACAAAATAAAATTCCAAATTGTTAATAATTGAGTGAATTTTAATTGCTGTAGGGAATTTATAAGAAGGAAACATTCCTCATTAAATATTATGTACTTAATGATCTAAGTAAATGAAATGCTTTTGACCAAATACTATAGAATGTATTCATCATAATCAGTGTAAACACAAATGAGTAGGACCAGACATAATTGGAGATCAATTGTCCCATCATCCATCACTAACGCACCGAATTTGTTCAAGCTATACATGACCTTTTCTGGACCAGGTTATGATTCATGTTTTCCACAGACTCACTGTTGAAGTCTTACAGATAGTGAATTTCCATTCAGCACTGTTTCGCCCTACTTTAGACACAGCACCTACTGGAGAATACTGGGAAAACCAACAGTGTATCTTCTTGCTGGAAGAGCAGGACAAATCAATTCAATTAGACCAAATGCAAGTTGTAGTTTCAGTCAGGCAATCATTGTCTCAGATGTTTACTTTTTATTTAAACACCTTTTCTTTCCTCTAAATTTCAGCTGCATCACGACGTATGTACATTATGTCCACCACAAGCTTTTAAAAAAATCACTATATTGGAATATTTTGGAACATTAGATATTTAGAAAATCCTCACTGACATGGATTGATGCAATAACCACAGCAGTAGACTCAAACCAGGGCTTCCAACTGATTTGTCTGATTTGAACCCCTGCTGAGAATTTGCATTTCCACTCAAGATATACTGAATTGGAATCTGCATTTTAACAACACTCGTTGGGTGATTCTTATGCATGACTTCCTGGGAACTTGTTAGAAACACAAATTATCAGCAGGAATTTGAACCTGAAGGAACTGGTTGGAAGCTCTGACTCAAACAAACCAAAGATCATAAAGACAGAGCAGGACCACTCAACATAATGTACTCTTCCAGATAAAGTGGCTCTGCATTGGAGATGACTTGCGTGAAACTACCAATAACAAATAACAAGTATTTGTTCCCAGGTTGCATAACATAAGGCAGATTCTCTCCCCTTGAAGAATATGTTTCAGACAATTATTTATCTGCAAGCTGCATTTCTTTAAATTCTTTCCTCTCATTTTCCCTGAAAACAAAACCAAAGTTGAAGAGCTCCAAATTAGCATGTGGTCCTCAGAATGCAGTAATGATTAAAGAAAAAGGGAGGAAGATGGTTACTACTGTTGAGCATGTCACTGCGTAATAAAGGGGTTTCATTTTCTAACCAAACATTGCAATAATTATTTGACTTTTTCGTCTTCTCCCTGAAGATGAACAGCAACATAATTCCATGAGGATGAGCTTTACAAGATACCTGATCTGTTGTTTTGATCAAAGGCTGTGATAATTCTGGGAATCATTCTGGACAGTGGCGGTCAGAGTCAGGATAAAGCTACCACATCGAAACTGTTGTTGTTCCTTTTATATTTAGAAGAATTGGCTCCTGACAGGCTCCCAGATTCAAAAGACGTCATTGCAATTGTTATGTTAGTCTCATCGGAGAGAATCTTAAGTCTGGGGTGGCCTAGAATCCTCTGGACTTGAGTTTAATGAGTATGAGTTATTAGAACAGGTTCCAAGAATATGGTGTGAAAACAGAATAGAACGGAGAAGAGCAGCACTGAATATAATGCCAACATAGCATCCTTAGGTTTACTGCAGGATGCTAAAGTATAATTCCAAGGGACAGTAACTCAGGTATAGCTAAAGGTCTTTTCTTCTTCACGGAAAGATAATGTAGTCCTGGGAATAGGGTAGAGGGGCTTGGGGATCTGTGATTTTCCGTCTTGCTCTACTTGCCTATTGTTGTTGACTGCCTACCTCTGTGTTACTTTCTCTTTTTTTTATTTTTTATTTAACATGACTGAGTGAAAATGTACATTCCCATATAAATTTACATGCCCACCTATATGCAGCTTCCACTGCTCTCCCTGTCCGGTGACTGCACACTATTCCTCTCTGCTCCATACATGTCTCATCCTCCCAAGAGCCTCCTTTCCACTCCTCTCCGCCCACTCCCCTTCCTCCAGCCAGAGGTCAGCAAGATGATATCCTGCAGATGTTTAGAACCACAAAGTGCTTCCAATATGTGGTCACTCTGCATTGCCAAGTCCAATCCATTCCTGTCGAAAGAGTGGACCTTCGTTATAATTTATGGATAAGGGCAGCATCAGTGCTGGGGGCCATGCTCTCAGGGGAACCCTGAAACCGCTGGACCATTAATTGAAGTCTTTTAGTGGAGATCTCAGGATGCACCCCTTTTTATTCTTGTGTTGCCAGTGAGACTCCTCTCTGTGAGCTCCATCGTGGCTATCACTGGTGGTGGCCGGACACCATCTGGTTCTTCTGGTCCCAAGTCGATGTAGGTACCCACTCTTGTGGGTCTCTCTGTCTTCTCGGTTGTCTTTACCGCATGTCATTTTGGTCCTCGGTGAGCATCCGTTCCTGCTGAGTCAGGACCGTTTGCTGTGTCCTCGGATGGCAGCTTGGCAGCTTTTAAGATCCCAGACCCCACTCACTAATGTGGGGTGCAGAGAGCTCTCTTAACAAAACGCTAATTGTGGCAATTGGCCTTGATTTCACATAAGAGCATGGTCCCCTGCACCCTGCCCCAGCTACTCTATCCTTGCAATATTGGGTTAAGATGGAAAGAGTACTGAAGTTATGCTGAAGTCCACTTAATGTTGTTCTTGTTTCTAATGTGTGCTATCACCGCTTTCTCCCAATCAGATTTCCAGCAACTATCTAAACTAAACCTTCCCCCTCTCACCCTCCCTCCCTCCCCTCCCTTGCAGCTGTCAAAGAGTCTTTTCTTCTATACACAAGTCTGTTTTTGAGATCTTATCATAGAGGTCTCATACAGTATTTGTCCTTTTGTCACTGACTACTTTCACTCAGCATAAAGTCTTCCAGTTGAAACCAGGTTAGGAGATGTTTCCTGGAATCATCGTTATTCTTTATCACTGCATAGTGCTCCTTGGAGCATATGTACCATAGTTTACCTATCCATTCTTCTGTTGTTGGGCATCTGGGTTGATTCCATCTTTTTGCTATCGTGGACTGTGCTGTGATAAACATTCTGGTGCATATGTCCGTTGGTGTGAAAGGCCTTGATTCTGTAGGATATATTCCAAATAGTGTAATTACTGGGTCAAATGGTATATCGATATACTTTTTTTAAGGAAGCGCCAGATTGATTTCCAAAGAGGCTGGACCATTTTGCAACCCCACCAACAGTGTAGGAGGGTTCCTCTTTCTCCATAGCCTCTCTAGCATTTGTTGTGTTGTGTTTTCTGGATCATGACCAATCTTGTTGGGGTGAGATGGTATCTCATGGTCGTCTTGATTTGAATTTCTTTAATAACTAAAGATCATGGACATGTCCGCATGTGTTTTTTGGCTGCCTGAATCTCTTTAGTGAAATGTCTGTCCATCTCCTTTCCCCATCGCTTCTTGGATAGTTTATCTTCTTCATATTGATATTTTGTAGTATCTTACAGATTATGGAGATCAGGCGTCGGTCTGACATAGAGTTGCCAAATATTTTTTCCCATTCTGTGGGTGTTCTTTTAATTCTATTAATAAAGTCTTTCGATGAGCAAAAGTGTTTGATTCTTACTAGTTCCCATTTATCTATTTTCTCTTCCATTGACTGTGGTTTCTTTGACAGATTTTGGAGTCTGTACTCATTGTGTATTAAAACTTCCATTGTTGTTCCCACCTTTTCTTGGATGAGCTTTATCGTTTTAGGTTTGATATTTAGGTCTTTTATCCAGTTGGAGTTGGTTTTTGTGTAAGGTGTAAGACAAGGATCTTGATTCAGTTTAGTGCAGATGGATAACCAATTTTGCCAGCACCATTTGTTGAAGAGATTGCTTTTACCCCAGTTTAAAGTCTTAGGGCCTTTGTCGAGTATCAACTGTTAATAGGCAGACGGTGTCATCTCTGAGGTCTCAATTCTGTTCCATTGATCCATCTGTCTGTTCTTGTACCAGTACCAGGCTGTTTTGACCACTGTGGGAGTGTAGTATGTTCTAAGGTTGGGTAATGAGAGGCCTCCCAGTGTGTTCTTCTTCTTTAGTAGTACCTTGCTGAACTGGGGCTTCTCCCCTTTCCAAACAAAATTGGTGATTTGTTTCTCCATCTCATTAAAAAATGTCACTAGAACTTGTATTGGGATTGCATTATATAAATAGATTGCTTTGGGTAAAATAGACATTTTCACAATGTTAAGTCTTCCTATCCATGAGCAGGGTAGGTTTTTCCATTTCTCTAAGTCTGTCTTAGTTTCTTGTAGTAATGGCTTGTAGTTCTCTTTGTAAGGCCTGTTGTTTCTCTGGTTAGATTAATTCCTGGGTACCTTATCTTCTTAGGGGCTATCGTAAATGGTATTGATTTGATAATTTCTTCCTTAACAGTCTCATTGTTGGTATAAAGGAATCCTACTGATTTACTTATTTATGTCTTGTATCCTGAGACTTTGCTGAACTCTTCTATCAGTTTGAATAGCTTACTTATAGATTCCTTGGGGTTCTCTGTATATACAATCATATCATCTGCAAACAGGGAGATTTTAACTTCCTCTTTGCCAATGCAGATGCCCTTGATTTCTTGGTTTTGTCTAATTGTTCTGACTAGAACTTCTAGCACAATGTTGAATAGGAGAGGTGAGAGTGGGCATCCTTGTCTAGTTCCTGATCTCAAGGGAAAGTCTTTCAGCCTCTCTCCATTCAGGATGATGTGGGCAATTGGCTTTGTATAAATATCCCTTATTGTGTTGAGGAATTTGCTTTCTATGCCCATGTTGCTAAGAGTTTTTAGCATGAATGGGTGTTGGACGTTATCAAATGCCTTTTCTGCATCAATGGACAAAGTCAGGTGATCCTTGTCTTTTGTGTTATTTATGTAGTTAATCACATTAATTGTTTTTCTGATGTTGAACCAGGCTTGCATCCCTGATATGAATCCCACTGGGTCATGATGGATTATTTTCTTGATATGTTGCTGTATTCCTTTGGTAAGAAGTTTGTTGAAGATTTTTGCATCTAGATTCATGAGTGATATTGGTCTGTAGTTCTCTTTCTTTATTGGATCTTTCCCTGGCTTGCGTATCAGGGTTATGCTGGCTTCATAGAATGAGTTTGGGAGTACTCCATCCCTTTCTATACTGTGAAATAGTCTCAGCAGTATTGGAGATAACTCTTCTCTAAATGCTTGGTAGAATTCTGCAGTGAAGCCATCTGGACCCGGACTTTTTTTGGTTGGCAGTGTTTTGATGACCTTTTCAATCTCTTCCTTTGTGATGGGTTTATTAATTTGTTGTACTTCACGTTGTGATAATTTGGGTAGGTGGTATGAGTCCAGGAATTGGTCCATTTCCCTAGGTTTTCAAATTTGTTAGAGTACAGTCTTTCATAGTATTTTGTTATGATATTTTTGATTTCTGTTGCATCTGTGGTGACAACTCCCCTCTCATTTCTAATTTGGGTTATTTGTTTCCTTTCCTGCTTTTCTTTAGTAAGTTTAGCCAACGGTTTGTCAATTTTGTTGATCTTTTCAAAAAACCAGCTTTTGGTCTTTTCAATTTTTTCAATTGTTTTTCTATTCTCTAATTCATTTAGATGTGCTCTAATCTTTATGATCTCGTTTCTTCTGGTGCCCGAGGGGTTCCTCTGTTGTTCTCTTTCTACTTGTTCAAGCTGTAGAGTTAGTTCCTTGATTTGGTTTCTTTCTTCCTTCCAGATGTGTGCATTTATGGAGATAAACAGACCTCTGAGCAATGCTTTGGCTGTATCCCATAAGTTCTGGTAGGAAGTGTTTTTGTTCTTATTGGAAGCCATGAATTTCTTTATTTCATCCTTGATTTCCTCTATAACCCATGTTTTTTTGAGCAAGATGTTGTTCAGTTTCCAAGAGTTCCACTTTCTATCTATGTTTTTTTCTGCTATTAATTTCAACTTTGATGGCTTTTTGATCTGAGAAGATGCTTTGCAGTAATTCAGTGGTATGGATTTTGTTGAGTATTGCATTATGGCCTATCACGTGGTCAATTCTGGAGAATGTTCCATGTACACTGGAGAAGAAGGTGTAGTTGTCTGCTGATGGGTGGAAAGTTCTGTATATATCAATGAGGTTTAGTTGGTTAATTGTGTCAATGAGGTCTTCTGTATCTTTACTGAGCTTTTTTCTAGATGATCTGTCTAGTAATGAGAGTGGAGTGTTAAAGTCTCCCACTATTATTGTGGAGTCATCTAACTTTATTTTGAGTGTAGTCAGTGTTTCTTCGATGTATTTAGGTGCTCTGGTATTAGGTGCATAAATATTTAATATAGTTAAGTCTTGCTTGTGTACTGAACCTTTCAGCAATAGTGTCCATCTTTGTCCACGATGGTGGATTTGACATTAAAATTGATTTTGTCTGAGATTAGAAATGCCACCTCTGATCTTCTATGTTCGTTGTTAGCTTGATATATATTCCTCCATCCCTTAATTTTCAGTTTGTTCCTATCTTTAGGTCTCAAGTGAGTTTCTTTTAGACAACATATGGATGGGTCATGTCTTTTGATCCAAGATGACACTCGGTGTCTCTTTACTGAAGCATTCAGTCCATTTACATTCAATGTAATTATTGATAGGTATGTGTTCACTGCTGCCACTGTGATATGTTTATTTTTATGTTGATGTTTTCTCTGTTGTTCTTATTAGTCTGTTCTGGGACATTCCTTTTTGTGAGTTGATTTTTCACCTTTTTCAGAGCTGGTTTTGTAGTTGTTGAGACTCGTGTATTACATTTCTTGAAACGGTATGATACATCTTTGTTGTGCTTTACAGCTTCCCCTATGATCCCCCTTAATAAACTATATATAAACTCAATTTTAATTACTACCAGTCTTGTCAACTTCCTCTCCATCTGGAAGGACTATAACAACTGTAGTACATCCCTCTTTTTATTATGATGACACCATAGTTTTCATGATGATCACTGGATTGCTTCTTTCCAATTCAAAGCTGTGATTGGCTTTGGAGCCTTCCCTAAATGAGTAGAGTTTTGAGTAGTAAAGTCATTCTAAAATACAAAGTTAGTGGTTTTATTCTTCTAAGCCAGAGCCAAGAACTTCTTTCAGTATTTCTTGTAGTTTGGATTTGGTTTTTACAAAGTCTCTGAGTTTCTGTTTATCTGGGAATGTCTTAATTTCATTTTCGCATTTGAAAGATAGTTTTGCAGGATATATAATTCTTGGTTGGAAGTTCTTCTCCTTCAAGGCTTTGAATGTGTCATGCCAGTGTCTCTGTGCCCGCATAGTTTCTGCTGAGAAATCTGACGAGAGCCTTCAGGGTTTCCCTCTAAATGTTAGCTTTCCTTTGAGTCTTACTGCCTTTAACAGTTGCTGCTTATGTTTCATTTTGTTAAGCTTGATTATAGTATGTCTTGGAGTCTTTCTTTTGAGATCTATATTGGGTGGCATACGATATGCATCTGAGATATCTATATCCTCTTCCTTCATGATTTCTGGGAAGTTTTCTTTCAGCAGCTCAGCAATGATACTCTCTGTGTTTTCAGATGTCTCACCCTGTTCAGGGACTCCAATTAATCGAAGGTTGTTCCTCTTAATAGAGTCCCACATGCTTCTTAATGTTTCTTCATTTTTCTTGTTTCTTTTTTTCTGATTTCTGCTCATAGACGCTGGCCTCAGTAGCTCTGTCTTCCAAGTCAGGAATTCTTTTTTCCATTTGTTCCATTCTGTTTTCTTGGGTTGGCATGGAAGTTTCTATGTCTTTGATTTTCTTCTTGATCTGTTGGATTTCAGTGTACTGGTGTTCCATCAGATCAAACAGCTTGCTTAATTTTTCATTTTGTTCTGCTGCATTTTGTATAAGGTCTAGAAGGGATCTGTATATAATCAATTTGTATTCACTTCCTGATGCTTTCATAAAAGTTTCTTCATCTGGAAAACTCCTTGGTTGCTTTGTTTGGGAGTCTTCTGAAGCCATGGGTGATTTCTTGTATGCCACAATTGTCTCTTGCTTTTTGGGTCCCTTGTGAGTATGTAGAGGCTGGAAGAGGTACTGTGAGGATGGATTGCAAATGTTTCTGTAGGCTGTCTTCAAATGTAAAGCAAAAGGTATCTGGCCACTTCACAAGTCAGTTAGGTTTTCAGGTATAGAGGTCCCTCTTCTCAACTGACAAAGTAAGCATCACTATATACAACCCTAGATGATAACAAACTAGTTCAGAATACAGCAATGTTACTGCCCTATTGGCCTCTGCTGACAGGGCCTAGCCTTAGGCGACACTGTGTCGAGTACTACTTTTGTGTTAGAAAAGCACTCTCTTGTGGGCAGGCTCTGGCTCCCAAGCTAAGAATTAGGTCCAGCTGTGGCCACCGTATCCAAGATGGCATCCTCCACACAGGCAGCAGATAGAGGGGCTAAAAGTGCCGAAAGGTAGTGATTCCTCTGCTTCTGTTGCAGGGCCTGCAACGTAGGTGGCACTGGGAAAATTACTGCTTTTCTGTTGGAGAGACCCTGTCCTGTTTGCAGGCGCTGGCTCCCAGGGTAAGAATTGGGTCCTGATAAAATCTCGCCACCAACATGGCGTCCCACACACTGACTGCTGCATTCCATACAAACTCCACTGACATAGATATAAAACAAAAGGCTCAAAGTGGCTAGCTGAACAGAGTCCTAAGCCTGGCTCTCAAAATATGGGAATTTCGCCTGCCTGTCCCCCTAGCAGCATGTCTGAGTCTAGCGGCTAGGCAAGAACCTGCTATTCCTGCCGGCCAAGACAGAGGGAAAAAAAGTCAGAATGGTGCGTTTACCTTCAGTCCTGAGATCTAGGGATAGCCAGGTGCGGGAGTCAGCGTAGGAGAGGAGGTTTTTCGCTCAGTAGTATGAAGACCAAAGTAACAGCCCTGTGCCATGTCCTGGGGCTGATTAGGTGACCAGAAGGCTCCGTTTGATTATCAATTCAGGTCTTGGATTCCAGAGGGATATAAGAAGATGTGTGCTTAGTCTGCCATCTTGACTCCGCCCCCTTGATTGTGTACCTCTGTGTTACTTTCATCTCCACAAGGGGTACTGCTCCCTCTCTTTGCTCTTCTGGACTGGTGCCAAAGGAGTATAGCAGGGAGCACCTGCTCAGTGCTAAGTGACCTGTTGAGAGGCAAGTGCTGTGGTAATTCAGAAGATGAGGATTGCTGAGAACTAGGTTGATGTGAAATGGCCAGAAGTTTGCCAGCCACAGTGAGCTCTGGAGCCAGAATCCATGAGTTTCAATCTCTATGCCATGTAGAGACACTTACTTAACCTCTCTAAATCTGTTTCGTCAATTGTGAGATGCAGATGATAAGAACACATACCTAATAGGATTGTTACAGATATTAAATGGGGTCGTATTTAAAAGCACTTAATGCCTGGCACATAGTAAATAATTGGTTGTTGTTGGTTATCATGAAGTCTGCTGATTCATGATGCTCTTTTTTATTTTTTATAAGTACTATTTTACTGTGTTTTCAGTGTAAGTTTACACAGTAAATTAGATTCCTATTTAACAATTACTACACAAATTGTTCAGTGACATTGGTTACATTTTTCACAATGTGTTAACATTCTCATTCATTCCATTCTGGATGTTTCATTTCCAGTAATTTGTTATTCCTATTCTCTTACCCTATCATCTTTGCTTTATAGTACTTGTTGACCACTGGTCTCATACACATGATTTTGTAAAAGAGTACAGTATTTGCCAGTGATATTGTTCATTTCATTTGCCTATCTGTTGTTTAGCTGAAACTTACCTCTAGGTGTGGTTTCAGTAGATAGTGTAAACAGTATCTCAGAGCAACAGTCTCTAATCTCTATGCATTGCCATTTAGTTGGTCCCACTCATAGCGACCCTAGAGGTTAGAGTAGAACTTCCCTATAGAATTTCCAAGGAGTGCCTGGCAGATTTGAACTGCTAACCTTTTGGTTAACCCTTTATACCACCAGGGTTTCCTCTAGTCCCTATAGGTCCAGTAAATCTTAACCAGTCTGAACTCCCCTTTGTTAAGAATTTGAATTTTGTTTCATATTTTCCTCCTATTCTACATGGGACCATCTATTGTACCCCTGATTAGAATGGTCAGTAGTGGAAGCCAGGCACTGTCTAATTCTTCTGGTCTCAGCATAGACAAGGGCATGGTTTGTGCAGGCTATGAGTCTTTTAGACTAGTTGTTTCGAGTCTTTAGTTTATTTCTCTTGTGCTCCAGATGATTAGAGATCAGTGGATGTATCTTGGGTGGCTGTCCACCAGTTTTTAAGACTCCCACACTACTCACCAAAGCAGGATCTTTAGGGGCTAAGTTTGCCAATTGACCACGTTGTTCCTTAAGAGTATGGTTCTAAGCCTTCAGATCCTGTGAGGTATCTGGTAATGTCTAGAAGTATCCATGACTGTGCCCTCATGTGCATTATTGTATACAGGAATATGTATGCAGCACATACACACATTTATATACATATGCCTACAGATTTTCCTGTATCATAGTGATCTTATGCATAACAGAAGGAAATGTTGCCTGATCCTGTACCATCTTCATGATCACTGGTACGTATGAATGCACTGTTGTGGTGATTGTACCAATCTGTCTCACTGAGAGTTTCCCTTGTTTTGGCTGACACTCAAAGAAACATGATGTCCTTTTCTAACGACTGGTCTTTTCTGAAGATGCTTCCAAAATAATCAAGCTGATAGGTGTTGGTTAAATAATAAATTCCTTTAAGTGCATCTCTGTTGAGTGCCTAGGATGAAACTTTTTACACATGAGTTATAATTAATGCCACTGTGTTTGTACACAGAATGAATACATTTTCATACTAATTTTAACTCTCATGTTAGCAGGTGTAATTGTTTTATGGCACTGAGGGAATAGGAGAAAGTCCTCAGAGAAGATAACACAAAGGTGCAAACAAACGAAAGTCATAATAGAGGTAGATAAGTGAGGCTACTACATGTTCTAGAGTCCATATCAACTATTATGGTAGTCACTAGCCATAATTATATAAATTTATATAACTTTCATTAAAATTAACTAAATACAAATACTAGGTTTCTTAAATGAACTAGCCACATTTATTTATTCTTTTTTTATTTGTTTATTTATTTGTTTCTTATTATAACTGAGTGAAAACGTACATTCCCGTGTAAATTTACATGCCCACCTATATGCAGCTTCCACTGCTGTCACTGTCCGGTGACAGCACACTGTTCCTCTCTGCTCCATAAATGTGTCGTCCTCCCAACAATCTCCTTTCCCCTTCTCTCCACCCACTCTCCTCCTCCAGCCAGAGGTCAGCAAGATGATAGCCTATAGATGCGTAGAACCATAAAGTGCATCCAACATATGGTCACTCTGCATCGCCAAGTCCAATCCATTCGTGTCTGAAGAGTGGACCTTCGTTATGATTTATGGGCAAGGGCAGCATCAGGGCCAGGGGCCATGCTCCCAGGGGAACCCCGAAACTGCTGGACCATCAACTGAGGTCTTTTAGTGGAGATCTCAGGGTGCACCCCTTTTTATTCTTGTGTTACCAGTGAGACTTGACTTTAGTGAGCTCCATCACGTCAACTAGCCACATTTAAAGTGTACAATGTTACACAGACTAGTGACTTCTATATTGGGCACCACGGATGGAAAACATGTCAATATCACAGAAATGTCTTTTGGATAGTGTTGACTTGGGTTTTTCAAGACAGACACAGTTTCATGTAATTCAAATTTTATTTCTACCAAGGCAACTTCTAAATGGCTCATCTTTGTCAGACTTTTCATATCGTGAGACTTGCAAATCAGAAAGCACTCTTGTGAAGCCACAAGTCCTAATTTGGGGTGCTAAACATGGCAAATGCAGTGGAATATTTTGTAGTGTTTCATGGGCCTAAATGAAGCTCTGGTAGTGCAGTAGTTAAGGACTTGGCTGCTAACCACGAAGTCAGCAAATGGAATCCACCAGTTGCTCCTTGGAAACCCTATGGGGAGCTCTACTCTGTCCTATGGGGTCATTATGAGTCAGAATTGACTTGGTGGCAAAGGCTTTGGGTTTTGGTATGATTCTAGAAATGACCAGAGCTGTGAGGTGTAAGCAGTACTTTTCCAGACAGTGAGGCCTGCTTTATTTTTCCTGTGATGTTGTAACTCTCCTTTCCACCTCCTCTTCTCTTTCTCCAGATGCTTCCAGGTTACTCTCACCTTTGTGCACTGTCATCCATTTAAAATGGCATTTTGGTCCGGACACACAGGTATGCCACTTAAAGGCAGACTGGATTCCCAGACATATACAAATGTGAAATACACAAATGGATCTGAGTGAAATTATGAAGAACATTTTCTGACATTCTCTCTGCCAGACGCACTCTACTCTAGAACATGAAGTAATCCATTTCAAATGAGTGTTCCTCTTGAGACAAAGCGTCTGTCTATAAAAGACCCCTACTGCTGAGTGTGTGTGTTGGGGGGGTGGGTAACCTCATAGCATGCAGAAATAAATAAAGTGCTATGAGTCTGACAAAATCCTAGTCTATCGTGGTTTCATAGGCATTATTTTTAATAATAATAAAAAAATTCATATGCACTTGCCAAGAGAACCACAACGGCCAGTCAGTTGTTTGCTTTTACTTTTTTTATTTAAATTTTTTATTTAATATAACTGAGTGAAAATGTATATTCCCTTAAAAATTTACTTACCCACCTATATGCAGCTTCCACTGCTCTCCCTGCCCAGTGACAGCACACTATTCCTCTCTGCTCCATACATGTCTCATTCTCCCAACAGTCTCTTTTTTCCCTCCTCTCCACCCACTCTCCTTCCTCCAGCCAGAGGTCAGCAGAATGACATCCTATAGATGTATAGAACCATAAAGTGCATCCAATATATGGTCACTGCATCGCCAAGTCGAATTCATTCCTGTCCGAAGGGTGGACCTTCGTTATGATTTATGGTCAAGGACAGCATCAGGGCAAGGGGCCATGCTCCCAGGGGAACCCCAAAACCGCTGGACCATCAATTGAGGTCTTTTAGTGGAGATCTCAGGGTGCACACCTTTTTATTCTTGTGTTGCCAGTGAGACTCAACTTAGTGAGCTCCATCGCGGCTATCACTGGTGGTGGCCAGGCACCATCCGGTTCTTCCGGTCCCAAGTCGATGTAGGCACCCACTGATATGGGTCTTTTTGTCTTCTGGGTTGTCTTTCCCCCATGTCATTTTGGTCCTCGGTGAGCATCCATTCTTGCTGAGTTGGAAGCATTTGCTGTGCCCTTGGAGGACAGCTTGGCAGCTTTTAAGACCCCAGACGCCACTCACCAACGTGGGGTGCAGAGAGCCCTCTTAGCAAAATGCTAGTTGTGCCAATTGGCCTCAATTTCACCTAAGAGCATGGTCCCCCACCCCCTGCCCCAGCTACTCTATCCTTGCAATATTGGGTTAAGATGGAAGGAGTACTGATGTTATGTTTAAGTCCACTTAATATTGCTCTTGTTTCTAATGTGTGCTAGCACTGATTTCACCCAACCAGATACCTAGCAACTATCTAATCTAAGTCCTCCCCCCCTCCCTCCCTCCTCTCTCTTGCAGCTGTCAAAGAGTCTTTTCTTCTATACACAAGTCTGTTTTTGAGATCTTATCATAGAGGTCTCATACAATATTTGTCCTTTTGTCGCTGACTACTTTCACTCAACATAATGTCTTCCAGTTGAAACCAGGTCATGAGATGTTTCCTGAAGTCATCGTTGTTCTTTATCATTGTGTAGTGCTCCATTGAGTATACATACCATAGTTTACCTATCCATTCTTCTGTTGTTGGGCATCTGGGTTGATTCCATCTTTTTGCTATCGTTGACTGTGCTGTGTAGGCAGTTCAAGTCCACCAGGCGCTCCTTGAATACTCTGGGGGTCAGTTCTACCCTGGCCCCTAGGGTCGCCATGAGTCGGATCCGACTCGACGGCACTTGGCTTGGCTGACTGTGCTGTGATAAACATTCTGGTGCACGTGTCCGTTGGTGTGAAAGGCCTTGATTCTGTAGGATATATTCCAAGTAGTGGAATTACTGGGTCAAATGGTATATCAATATCCAGTTTTTTAAGGAAGCGCCAGATTGCTTTCCAAAGAGGCTGGACCATTTTGCAACCCCACCAACAGTGTAGAAGGATTCCTCTTTCTCCACAGCCTCTCCAGCATTTGTTGTTTTGTGTTTTTTGGATCATGGCCAACCTTGTTGGGGTGAGATGGTATCTCATTGTTGTCTTGATTTGAATTTCTTTAATAACTAAAGATCGTGAACATGTCCGCATGTGTTTTTTGGCTGCCTGGATCTCTTCTTTAGTGAAATGTCTGTCCATATCCTTTGCCCATCGCCTAATTGGATGATTTATCTTCTTCTTTTTGATATTTTGGAGTATCTTATAGATTATGGAGATCAGGCGTCAGTCTGACATAGAGTTGCCAAATATTTTTTCCCATTCTGTGGGTGTTCTTTTAATTCTATTAATAAAGTCTTCAGATGAGCAAAAGTGTTTAATTCTTAATAGATCCGATTTATCTATTTTCTCTTCTGATGATTGTGGTTTCTTTGACAGATTTTGGAGTCTGTCCATATTGTGTACTAAAACTTCCATTGTTGTTCCTACCTTTTCTTGGATGAGCTTTATCGTTTTAGGTTTGATATTTAGGTCTTTTATCCAGTTGGAGTTGGTTTTTGTATAAGGTGTAAGATATGGATCTTGTTTCAGTTTCTTGCAGATGGATATCCAATTTTGCCAGCACCATTTGTTGAAGATACTGTTTTTACCCCAGTTTAATGTCTTAGGGCCTTTGTCGAATACCAATTGTTCATAGGCAGATAGTGTCATCTCTGGGGTCTCAGTTCTGTTCCACTGATCTGTCTGTTCTTATACCAGTACCAGGCTGTTTTGACCACTGTGGCAGTGTAATAGGTTCTAAAATCAGGTAATGAGAGGCCTCCCAGTGTGTTCTTCTTCTTTAGTAGTACCTTGCTGAACTGGGGCTTCTCCCCTTTCCAAACAAAATTGGTGATTTGTTTCTCCATCTCATTAAAAAATGTCACTAGAACTTGTATTGGGATTGCATTATATAAATAGATTGCTTTGGGTAAAATAGACATTTTCACAATGTTAAGTCTTCCTATCCATGAGCAGGGTAGGTTTTTCCATTTATCTAAGTCTGTCTTAGTTTCTTGTAGTAATGGCTTGTAGTTCTCCTTGTAAAGGTCTGTTATTTCTCTGGTTAGATTAATTCCTAGGTACTTTATCTTCTTAGGGGCTATCGTAAATGGTATTGATTTGATAATTTCTTCCTTACCAGTCTCGTTGTTGGTATGCTTTTACTTTTATGTGTTGTTATTTACTAAGCACTCCTTCCCATCCAGACAACTCTCCACAGAAATACAGGCACCCTGTGCCCCACTGTTGTCAGCCCTCCTTCTGTGTCTCTTCCAGAAGCAGTTTACCACCTACCCCTTTGTTTTCAAGTACCTGAAAGGCTATTAGCATTTTGCTTAACAGAAGTTTTCAAAGGAAAAGGCATAGAATATCACTTTCTGCAGAGCCAGACAGTGGTGCCAAGTCCTGGTGGATCAGGAAAAGCACCACCGTGGGTGAGAAGCCAGAGACCTAAGTCTACTCCCAGCAATGCCCCTAAGTGGCAGGGAGACTTGGGGCAAGTTATTTTCTTTGTGACACAAGTCTTCTAGTTATAAGATTAGGAAATCTTTATTTGTGGAAACTCAGAAACAGTTGTTTGTAGTTGAGAAATGAGATTGGAACCATCCAGAATATAATCTTTTTCTAAACACTAAAATTAAAAGTGTGAATTTTTTTTCTGCTTATAAAATTATTTGCTCATTGAAAACAATTAAAGCAATACTCATACACTAAAATGAGAAAAATCAGAACTACCTAAAATCTCCTGAAGCATAAGATTAGCAGATCTATCTTAATAAATTGACCCTGTAAGGCCATGGGAACCCTGGTGGTGTATTGGTTAAGTGCTATGGCTGCTAACCAAAAGGTTGGCAGTTCAAATCTACCATGTGCTCCTGGGAAACTCTATGGGGCAGTTCTGCTCTGTCCTGTAGGGTTGATGTGAGTCTCGATTCACTCAACAGCAGTGGGTTTCCTTTTTTTTTGGTAAGGGCATGGATTCCCTGGGTGGTACAAGTAGTTAACATGCTCAGCTGCTAACCTAAAGTTTGGAGGTTTGAGTATGCCCAGAAGTACCTCGAAAGAAAGTCCTGGTGTTCTGCTTTCAAAAATTTAGCCATTGAAAATCCTGTGGAGCAAAGTTCTTCTGTGGCACACACGAAGTCACCAAGAGTCAGAATCAACTTAATGGCAACTTACCTGTTAAAAGACTGCTTACTCAGTGAGGGCTTTAGTATCCCAAAGTAACAAGTCAAAGTTTGGATCATGTAAATACTGAACACGTTCTGTGCAGTAAAAATAATCAAAAACAGAACTAAGGATTTAGGTTTTGTATTTATTTTGTATCTATTCAACCTGGTGAAGTGGAATAAATCTGCTACAGTAAAACCTGCAAAAGTCAGATGCTTGTATGAGGCAGAAACCTGTTAGAGAAAGAAAACTCAAAGATTTTTTACTGTAAGTGGTGAGACTGCAGCCTGTGAAAGACAGAAAGTTTACAAGACCTAGAAAAACAAGACTGTCCCAGAGTTCCAATTCACATAAGTTTCACTGTATCTGAAATCAGGATACCAAAGTACTAGTCCAGACTCGGTTTTTAATTGTCTGCATTAGTCAGACCCAGCTGGCTGCTTTCCATGTGCTTTCCTTTTTGCTCCTATCCCATTCTGTCCCTATAGATCTCCTCTCTCTGCTTCTCTGCCTTTCACTGTGCCCCTGCTGGACTGACTTCTTCCAACCGCATCACCTTTGCCCTCTGGCATTTCGTTAAGTTTGGTCAGCGGGAAGCACCAGCAGGAGGGTGGGAGCAAAGAATGGTGTATGTCTTCCCCTCCCCAGCTCCCTGTTGAGAGGAGATTTTGTCAGTGCCTGTGCTCCATACCTCCAAGTCACCAGTCTTGTCAAGCAACCCCTCTCCAAGACTATCACTTTTAATTGATTCTGGTAGTACTGTCTCTTCCCTTTGTCTTTGCTGGCTCCAGGAAGGTGAGTCCCTAGTAATTCACTGTCATCCTCTGTCAGCTCCCTTCCGCCTGCCTGCATCAGTGTAAACAGTCTCTCATTAAGCTCTCTTCAGTTACCCTGTGGTGCGTGCCATCTGTTTCCTGCCAGGACTCTGCCTGATACAGAGTTTAGCCAGTAAACAGAAACCTGTTGAGTGCTTTTAACACAGAGGACTTTAATGTGGGGAACTGGTTATTCAGGTAAAGAAATTGCTCAGAAGCCAAACAGACAACTTGGCAACTCAGAGATTAGCAACAGCAGGAAACCGCAAAAACAGTGGGTTAAAGGGAGGAGGTAGAGACACAGGCATGGAAGAACTCAAGTCAACTGGTGTAAACTGGTACCAGAATGGTGGCAAATGTAAGAATCTAACAAAGGCACTCAGGTTTTTAAGCTGCATTCCGTCTCCAGACTGGATTAGCAGGTCTGCATTCTTCTCTCTGTCTTTGAGGAAGTAAAATTGATTAAGACCTCAGAAAGAGATAATGAAATTTGGGGTAATTCACACTATTTGATAAGATGTAATGAAATCTTGTGACTCTTGTTCTGTGACAAACACCTACCCCTTGGAATTCTCACTGTAAAAACTGCTGGAAATGTAACCCAAATGGGACAGTTTCTGGCTTACTGTCTCCCAGATTGCTGACATATCTGCAAATAAAATATTCCTTGAACCCCACACTGTCTCTGAATTTTCAACTATAGTGACAGGTGGAATGATTTAGTAGCAAGAATGGGTCTGTATATTCAGGGGAAAGACACAAACTGTGCTGGAGAAACCACCTGAGGAATAGAGAGTCTGTCTGCCTGCCTTACTCCCACCATTTTTTCCATTGGCCTAATCTTCATACAGGCCTAACCTTCCTGAGAAATTTGCCCTGCAAGGATAGACCTCACTGCCATGCAAAGCAGAAGTGAAGAGAGGCAAAGAAATGGGCAGGCAACAAGCAGACCCAGGATGAACACATGACTATGACACCTTGGGCAAATTGCTACACCACTCTGAGAGTTTATATTACCATATAGCAAAAAGAAAAAGCAATCAAGTCATTTCTGACTCATGGTGACCCCATGTGCATGTGCACAGAATAGAGCTGTTCCATAGGGTTTTCATGACTGTAATCTTTCAGAGATTCCAGACACATCAGGTAAGGCAGATAACAGCATCAGGTAAAGAGGGCAACAGCATTAGGTAAGGAGGGTAATAGCATCAGGTAAAGAGCATAACAGCACTGGGTGGGACAGTAGTAGCATCAGGTAAGCAGGGTAACACCATCAAGTCAGGAGGGAATGAGCAGCCCCGACATGTCTGTCGGTGGAGGCTTGCTTGTTGCTGTGATACACGAAGCTATGCCACTGATATTTAGGTACCAGCACGGTCAACCATGGTAGATAAGTTTCAGCTGAGCTTCTAGACTAAGCCACACTAGGAAGAAGGACCTGGCAGTCTACTTCTGAAAGGAATTAGCCAGGGAAAACCTTATGAATAGCAGGGGTACGTTGTCAGATATGGTGCCAGAAGGTGAGCTCCCTAGGGAAAGCACTCAGAATATGACTGGGGAAGAGCTGCCTGCTCAAAGTAGAGTCGATCTTAATGATGTGGATGGAGTAAGGCCTCCAGGATCTTCATTCACTGATGTGACACAACTCAAAACGAGAAGAAACAGCTGCAAAAATCCACTAATAATCAGGACATGGAATATATGAAGTATGAATCTAGGAAAACTTGCAATTGTCAAAAATGTAATGGCACACATAAATGTTGACATCGTAGGCATTAGTGAGCTGAAATGGACTGGTTTGGGCCATTTTGAATCCGACAGTCATATAGTCTACTATGCTGGGAAAGAAAACTTGAAGGGAAACGGTGTTGCATTCATCATCAGAAAGAACATTTCAAGATCTGTCCTGAAGTACAGTGCCATCAGTGATAGGATAACATCCATATGCCTACAAAGATGGCCAGTTAATACAACTATTATTCAAATTTACGCACCAACCACTAAGGCCAAAGATGAAGAGGCTGAGGATTTTTACCAGCTTCTGCAGCCTAAAATTGATCGAACATGCAATCAGGATGCATTGGTAATTAGGGGTGACTGCAATGCAAAAGTTGGAAATAAAGAAGAAGGATCAGTAGTTGCAAAATACAGCCTCAGAGACAGAAATAATGCTGATAGAATTTTGCAAGAGCAACCTCTTTTTCATTGCAAATATCTTTTTTAACGAACGCAAATGGCCACTGTACACATGGGCCTTACCAGATGGCATACACAGGAAACAAATCAACTATGCCTGTGGAAACAGACGATGGAAAAGCTCCATATCAGCAGTCAGAGCAAGACCAGGGGCTGACTGTGGCACAGATCATCAATGGCTCATATGCAAATTCAAACTGAAACTGAAGAAAATCAGAACAAATCCAGGAGAGCCAAAGAATGACCTTGAGTGTATCCCTCCAGAGTTTAAAGACCATCTCAAGAACAGATTTGGAGTGCTGATCGCTAATGACTGAAGACCAGATGAATTGTGGAATGACATCAAAGACATCATCCATGAAGAGAGCAAGAGGTCATTTTAAAAGACAGCAAAGAAAGAGAAGACCAAATTGGATGTCAGAGGAGACTCTGAAACTTGCTCTTGAACGTCGAGCAGCTAAAGCAGAAGGAAGTAATGGTGAAGTAAAAGACCTAAATGGAAGATTTCAGAGAGCAGCTCGAGAAGACAAAAGAAAGTATTATAACGACATGTGCAAAGAGCTGGAAATGGAAAACGAGAAGGGAAGAACATGTTCTTCACTTCTCAAGCTGAAATAACTGAAGAAAAAATTCAAGCCTCGAGTTCCAATAGTGAAGGATTCTACAGGAAACTATTAAACGACTCAAAGAGCATCAAAGAAAGAACATACAGAGTCATTATACCAGAAAGAACTAGTCGCTGTTCAGCCATTTGAAGAGGTAGCATATGATCAGGAACCAATGGTACTGAAAGAAGAAGTCAAGGCTGCGTTGAAGGCATTGGTGAAAAAGAAGGCTCCTGGAATTGATGGAATGTCAACCGAGATATTTCAACAAACAAATGTAGCGCTGGAAGTACTCACTCATCTATGCCAAGAAATTTGGAGGACAGCTACCTGGAAAGCGGACTGGAAGAGATCCATATTTATGCCCATTCCAAAGAAAGGTGATCCAACCAAATGTGTAAATTACCGGACAGCATCGTTGATATCACATGCAAGTAAAATTGTGCTCAAGATCATTCCAAAGTGACTACAACAATATATTGATGAGGAACTGCCAGAAATTCAAGCTGAGTTCAGAAGAGGACGTGGAACCAGGGATGTCATTGCTGATGTCAGATGGATCTTGGCTGAAAGCAAAGAATACCAGCAAGATGTTTACTTGTGTTTCATCGACTACGCAAAAGCATTTGACTGTGTGGATTGTACTAAACTATGGCTAACTTTGTGGAGAATGAGAATTCCAGAACAGCTAATTGTGCTCTTAAGGAATCTGAATATGGATCAAGAGGCAGGCATGCGAACAGAATAAGGGCACACTGCATGGTTTAAAGTCAAGAAAGGCGTGTGTCAGGGTTGTATCCTTTCCCCATACCATTTTAATCTGTATGCTGAGCAAATAATCCAAGAAACTGGACTATATGAAGAAGAATGAAACACCAGGATTGGAGGACGACTCATTAACAACCTGCATTATGCAGACGACACCACCTTGCTTGCTGAAAGTAAAGAAGATTTGAGGCATTTACTGATGATGATCAGGGACCGCAGCCTTCAGTGTGAATCGCAGTTCAACATAAGGAAAACAAAAATCCTCACAACTGGACCAGTAAGCACCGTTGTCATAAATGGAGAAAAGACTGAGGTTGTCAAAGATTTCATTTTACTTAGGTCCACAGGCAATACCCTTGGAAGCTGCAGTCAAGAAATTGAAAGATGGCATTGCACCGGGAAAATCTGCTGCAAAGGACCTCTTCAAAGTATTCAAAAGTAAGGATGTCTTCTTGAAGACTAAAACGTGTCTGACCCAAGCCATAGTATTTTCAATTGCATCATATGCATGCAAAAGCTGGACTATGAACAAAGAAGATGGAAGAAGAATTGATGCCTTTGAATTGTGGTACTGGAGAAGAATGTTGAATGTACCATGGGCCACCAAAAGAACAAATAGATGTGTTCTGGAAGAAGTAGAACAAGCGTGCTCCTTGGAAGCAAAGACAGCAAGACTGCATCTTATACACTTTGGACATGTCAGGAAAGATCAATCCCTGTAGGAGGACATCACACTTGGTGTAGCGGAGGGCCAGCGAAAAAGTGGAAGACCCTTGAGGAGATGGATTGAGATAGTGGCCGCAACAGTGAGCTTAGGTATAAAAACAATTGTGTACATGACGCATAGGGTCAGTTTGTGTTGGAACTGACTCGATGGCACCTAGCAATAACAACAATCTTTCAGAAGGAGATCATCACGGATTTCTTTGGATGCACCTTTGGTGGGTTTGCACTGGCAACCTTTCAGTTAGTAATCTAGCATTTAACTGTTTGCACCACCCATGGACCCCTTCATGTACAAAAGGAGATCATTAATACCTTTCCTACCTTGTAAAGATACTCAGAACCCAATCTAAATGAGTCAGAGTATGTAAATCAGTTTGGTAAACTCAAACAAGGAGTCTGATGACTCTGGAATTTATGGGCTTGGTAATTTCTAATACTATCACATTTGTTCTCAGGTGACTACTTTTAGTATAATACCTCTAATCAAAGTGACTATTTTTAATGTGATACCTTACCGGATTCTACACTGTGTAAGAGCCTGTTTGCACAGGCTCAGGAAATGCAAATCATTTGTTTGTGACTGGGGTCCCCGCTGGCTACCGAATCAGGTGGTCTGTGGGAGATGGCACAGGGGATGTGAGAGGAGGGCGTGGGAGTGAGGGGGGTTTGTCTTGTGCAGCCCAGCTGCGTCCTTGAGCACACGTGCCAAGCCCAGCGTGGTACACACAGAAAAGTGTGCTCCCTTAATGGTGCCCACACCATGCAGTGTTTAGGGAGATACCCCAGAGAGCCAGATGGAAAACAGGCACATCTCTGCATGAGATGAACTTTCCTGTCTCCTGGGCTCTGGTGAAGACAGAAGCCAATCTGTCTGCATAGAATGGCCACCTTGCCAGCAGGATGCATTTGTTCAGCACCTGCTTTATGGGGACAGTGGAGATTGCCTTAAGCATTTCCCTAATTCTCCCTCCTTCAGAGATTCATTTCTCCTTTGTTCCTCTTCCCACGTGTAGTTTTTCCCCTTCCTTCTTTTAATATTCATCTTCAAGAAGTACCTGAGGTCAGTCATCGATACCTGAGTGGGTTTTTGTATTGCTGCAAGGCAGTAGTTCCAGAGCCTGGTTGTGTTTGGAGAGCTTCTAAAAACTGCAAAATCTAGGCTGTATCTTAGGCCAAAGATCAATATCAGAATCCCTGGGGGTGGGACTAGGCATTGATATTTTTTTAAAAGCTCCCCAGGCATTGAAAATATGTGGTGAGTGAAGACTGAGAGCCATTGTCCTAGGAGGAGAATTAATATCATCACACTGAAATGAAAGCCTCAGAAGGAATGTCAGGGGATGGACCGTCAGGTGGGAAAGGCCTATTGTAGAGCAAAGAATCTTGCTGAGTAACAAGTGGGCTACCTGACAGAAAACTTGAAGTGTTCTGAATAGTGACATCCCTCCAAGGAGGAAGGAACCCCAAACTGCAGTGCTTCTGGAGAAATTGGTGAGGAGCATAACTCTATCACCACCCAGTCTGGTATCAAACTGTGGTTCACCAAGGTTTTGAAATGGGGCAAGAAAAAGGGATCCATATTGCTGCATATAATAGAAGATTTGATTCATGGGGATTCAGCGGTCTGCAGACATTACCTAAAATGAGAATAAAGGGAAAATCTAGGATTGAGAGTTTAAGAAGTTTAAAATATATGTATTTTATTGTGATTTTTGTGAAGGTTTACATGTGATTTAGGTTCCCATTCAACTATTTCTATACAAGTAAATTGTTCAGCGACATTGGTTACATTCTTCATAATGTGTGAACATTCTCATTATTTCCATTCTGGTGATTCTATTTCTATTAATCTAGTTTCCCTGCCCCCTTACATTCTCATCTTTGTTTTAAGGTAACTGTTGACCATTCGGTTTCATATAACCCAAACCAAACCAAACCACCACTGTTGAGTCAATTCCGACTCATACTGACCCTATGAGACAGAATAGAACTATTCAATCGAGGGTCCAAGGAGCACCTGGTGGGTTCAAACTGCCGACATTTTGGTTAGCAGACCGTTTCTGGTGTCATATAGGTGACTTTTTAAAGGAGGTCATACTACTTTGAGTCAATTTGTTATTCAGCTACAAGGTGATCTCGGGTTAGTTTTGATTCAAGGTTGGAAGAGTATCTCGGGGCAGTAGTCTCTGGGGATCCTCCACTCTCACCCAGTCTTGTAGATCTGGCTTTTGAGATTATATGATTTTTTGTTGTTCCACAATGGACTCCTGGAAGAGCTAGGATTGACCCCAGATCTCCTTCTTCACGATTTTTCAATCATCTGTTCCTCCCTGCCACCTAGTTCAGGCTTATGGAATCTGAGCCCCCATAGCCAAGGTTTTGCAAACTTTTAAAATGATGGTTCTTGTACTAGGAGCCAGTTATAATGATTAGGAAATATTTTTCATCTTTTGTGCATGAGACCTTCACATGCTGATTTGTTTAACTGCCAAATAAGCCAAGCCATTAGAAACGCTGGTGGTATAATGGTTAAGAGTTATGGCTGCTAACCAAAAGGTCAGCAGTTTGAATCTAATAGGCACTCCTTAGAAACTCTATGGGGGCAGTTCTACTCTGCTATAGGATTGCTGTGAGTTGGAATTGACTCAACAGGCAAGTGGTTTAGTATTTTTTTTTTTAAAGATTTCACTGCATGTGAATAAGAAGTT
Organism: Heterohyrax brucei; assembly: GCA_028571685.1. Classification (NCBI taxonomy): domain Eukaryota; kingdom Metazoa; phylum Chordata; class Mammalia; order Hyracoidea; family Procaviidae; genus Heterohyrax; species Heterohyrax brucei. The sequence continues at coordinate 66,550,901 of CM053166.1, forward strand.
TAAACATTTGTCTGTCCAAGCAAGGGAAGGAAAACTTCTACTTGTGCAGAAAGCTAGCATTATTTTATTTGAAAAAGGCTTGCTATTAACCTGTAGCATGTCACATTGGGTAAATTTTCAGCACTTGGGGAAGCGATAACTTTCACTCACTTGGTGAAAAATGCTTGTGGAAATATTTTTATCAACTTTTCGTGTCAGAAAGGGTTCAGTTGGGAGGAATGGATTAAGTATTTTTATACTCGACGGCACTTGGCTTGGCTGGCATTTGTGGTACAGAAATGAGAGGATAAAGACAAAGATATTAAAAATTTAGGTATTGACTGCAGTGCAATTAATTACATTTGTGTGGTCTTTCTAGCCATGGTCTTGTAACTCCCACACAGGTATTTGGGCAGTACCATGTGATAAGGCAGAGCCCTAGTGGAGCAGTGGTTAAGTGATATGGCTGCTGACCACACGGTCAGCAGTTCAAACCCACAAGCTGCTCCTTAGAAACCCTATAGGGCAGTTCTACTTTGTCCTGTAGGGTGGCTATGAGTTGGCATTGACTCAGCTGCAGTGGGTTTTTTTGATTCAGTATGTGGCTTGGCATGATAAGCTATAGCTCTGAAAATGGTGAGAAGGGGAGGTGGGAGAGGCCTAGCAGCAGAGACCTGGCAGTAGGAGATGGTACGCAGTTGGGAAGAGACTGTCCAGATAGAAGAACTGCATCCTGAGGGTTCTTGAGCCTGAATTATACCTGTTACTTCCTTAATAAAATCCATAACCATTACTATTTCCTGTGAGTTCTGTGTGGCTTTTGCAAGGAATTAACAAACTGATCAGAGAATTAGAGAGTGTGTAGGCGATAGTTGCTATCAGAATTGGTAAAGATGGCAGAGAGCGGAGGCATGTTGGACCTTGGCTTCATAGAAATCAGCCTAGAGCTGTTGATCTTGATTCTCCTTTTGCCTTGTGGGGTTGAAGGAGGTCAGACACCTCCCCCAAGTGGTTGTTCTTGATTTTCCTTCACCCTTGTAGGGGTGGAGGAGGTCAGACACATCACCCAAGCAGTTTTTACACTGACCAGGAGTTCTGAAACTTGGTGTCTCCTCCACTTGGGTTAGTTGTGCCATAAAGCTGGGCACTGGGGCCAGACTAGGATGAGCCAAAGGACACAAAAAATCTGGAAGCAGTCAGGCTCCTTAGCTTACTCTGCCCTTGTACAGCCCTGACAGTATAGTGAATGTTGATTTATTTCGAAGTATGAAATAGATAGCTTAGAAGGGTTACTTTAAAGGTCACAAAATAATGCCAGTAGTACACAGATACTTCTTCACAAAGAGAGGTTTTGGTGTCCAAAAAAGATGTAAAGGAAAAAATGTGCTGAGAATGAAAAGAGAGACTTAGGGGTAAGAAAAAACAAAAATCACCATAAAAGTCTGGAGAACAATGTTTCTCTAACTTGAGCATGCACCAAAATTCCCTGGAGTGCTTATCACTGGATCCCACCACCAGTGTTTTTGACTTAGTAAGTTCAAAGGAGTCTGGGAATTTACACTTCTTTTTTTTTTTTTCAATTTTTATTTAACATAACTGAGTGAAAATGTACATTCCCATATAAATTTACATGCCCACCTATATGCAGCTTCCACTACTCTCCCTGTCCGGTGACTGCACACTATTCCTCTCTGCTCCATACATGTCTCATCCTCCCAACAGCCTCCTTTTCCCACCTCTCCGTCCAATCCCCTTCCTCCAGCCAGAGGTCAGCAAGATGATATCCTACAGATGTATAGAACCATAAAGTGCTTCCAATATATGGTCACACTGTCTTGCCAAGTCCAATACATTCCTGTTCAAAGAGTGGACCTTGGTTATAATTTATGGGAAAGGGCAGCATCAGGGCAGGGGGCCATGCTCTCAGAGGAACCCCAAAACCGCTGGACCATCAATTGAGGTCTTTTAGTGGAGCTCTCATAATGCACCTCTTTATTCTTGTGTTGCCAGTGAGACTCCTCTCTGTGAGCTCCATCGTGGCTATCACTGGTGGTGGCCGGGCACCATCCGGTTCTTCCGGTCCCAAGTCAATGTAGGCACCCACTCTCGTGGGTCTCTACGTCTTCTCGGTTGTCTTTATCGCATGTCATTTTGGTCCTCAGTGAGCATCTGTTCCTGTTGAGTTGGGACCATTTGCGGTGTCCTCGGATGGCAGCTTGGCAGCTTTTAAGACCTCAGACGCCACTCACCAATGTGGGGTGCAGAGAGCTCTCTTAGCAAAATGCTAGTTGTGCCAATTGGCCTGGAATTCGCCTAAGAGAATGGTCCCCCACCCCCCACCCCAGCTACTCTATCCTTGCAGTATTGAGTTAAGATGGAAGGAGTACTCAAGTTATGCTGAAGTCCACTTAATGTTGTTCTTGTTCCTAATGTGTGCTGTCACCGCTTTCTCCCAACTAGATTTCTAGTAACTATCTAAACTAAACCCTCCCCCCTCACCCTCCCTCCCTCCCGTCCCTTGCAGCTGTCAAAGAGTCTTTTCTTCTATACACAAGTCTGTTTTTAAGATCTTATCATAGAGGTCTCATACAGTATTTGTCCTTTTGTCGCTGACTACTTTCACTCAACATAAAGTCTTCCGGTTGAAACCAGGTTAGGAGATGTTTCCTGGAATCATCGTTATTCTTTATCATTGCATAGTGCTCCAATGAGTATACGTACCACGGTTTACCTATCCATTCTTCTATTGTTGGGCATCTGGGTTGATTCCATCTTTTTGCTATCGTGGACTGTGCTGCGATAAACATTCTGGTGCATGTGTCCGTTGGTGTGAAAGGCCTTGATTCTGTAGGATATATTCCAAGTAGTGGAATTACTGGGTCAAATGGTATATCAGTATCCATTTTTTTAAGGAAGCGCCAGATTGCCTTCCAAAGAGGCTGGACCATTTTGCAACCCCACCATCAGTGTAGGAGGGTTCCACTTTCTCCACAGCCTCTCCAGCATTTGTTGTTTTGTGTTTTCTGGATCATGGCCAATCTTGTTGGGGTGAGATGGTATCTCATTGTTGTCTTGATTTGAATTTCTTTAATAACTAAAGATCGTGAACATGTCCGCATGTGTTTTTTGGCTGCCTGGATCTCCTCTTTAGCGAAGTGTCTGTCCATCTCCTTTGCCCATTGCTTAATTGGATGGTTTATCTTCTTCTTCTTGATATTCTGTAGTATCTTATAGATTATGGAGATCAGACGTTGGTCTGACATAGAGTTGCCAAATATTTTTTCCCATTCTGTGGGTGTTCCTTTAATTCTATTAATAAAGTCTTTGGATGAGCAAAAGTGTTTGATTCTTAATAGTTCCCATTTATCTATTTTCTCTTCTGTTGATTGAGGTTTCTTTGACAGATTTTGGAGTCTGTCTTCATTGTGTATTAAAACTTTCATTGTTGTTCCTACCTTTACTTGGATGAGCTTTATCGTTTTAGGTTTGATATTCAGGTCTTTTATCCAGTTGGAGTTGGTTTTTGTATAAGGTGTAAGATACGGATCTTGATTCAGTTTATTGCAGCTGGATAACCAATTTTGCCAGCACCATTTGTTGAAGATACTGTTTTTACCCCAGTTTAATGTCTTAGGGCCTTTGTCAAATATCAACTGTTCATAAGTAGATGGTGTCATCTCTGGGGTCTCAATTCTGTTCCATTGATCCATCTGTCTGTTCTTGTACCAGTACCAGGCTGTTTTGACCACTGTGGCAGTGTAGTATGTTCTTAGGTCGGGTAATGAGAGGCCTCCCAGTGTGTTCTTCTTCTTTAGAAGTACCTTACTTATCCGGGGCTTCTTCCCTTTCCAAACAAAATTGGTGACTTCTTTCTCCATCTCATTAAAAAAATGATGCTGGAACTTGTATTGGGATTGCATTATATAAATAAATTGCTTTGGGTAAAATAGACATTTTCACAATGTTAAGTCTTCTTATCCATGAGCACGGTAGGTTTTTCCATTTATCTAAGTCTCTCTTAGTTTCTTGTAGTAAGGGCTTGTAGTTCTCTTTGTAAAGGCCTGTTGTTTCTCTGGTTAGATTAATTCCTAGGTACTTTATCTTTTCAGGGGGTATCGTAAATGGTATTGATTTAATAATTACCTCCTTAACAGTCTCGTTGATGGTATAAAGGAAACCTACTGATTTACTTATGTTTATCTTGTATCCTGAGACTTTGCTGAACTCTTCTATCAGTTTGAGTAGCTTACTTATAGATTGCTTGGTGTTCTCTGCATATACAATCATATCATCTGCGAACAGGGAGATTTTAACTTCCTCTTTGCTGATGCAGATGCCCTTTATTTCTTTGTCTTGTTTAATTGCTCTGGCTAGAACTTCTAGCACAATGTTGTATAGGAGAGGTAACAGTGGGCATCCTTGTATAGTTCCTGATCTCAGGCGAAAGTCTTTCAGTCTCTCGCCATTCAGGATGATGTGGGCAATTGGCTTTGTATAAATGGCCCTTATTGTGTTGAGGAATTTGCCGTCTATGCCCATTTTGCTAAGAGTTTTTAGCATGAATGGGTGTTGGACTTGATCAAATGCCTTTTAGGCATCAATGGACAAAATGAGGTGATCTTTGTCTTTTGTGTTATTTATGTGGTTAATCACATTAATTGTTTTCCTGATGTTGAACCAGCCTTGCATCCCTGGTATGAATCCCACTTGGTCAGGATGGATTATTTTCTTGACATGTTGTTGTATTCTGTTGGCAATAATTTTGTTGAAGATTTTTGCATCTAGGTTCATCAGTGATATTGGTCTGTAATTTTCTGTCTTTGTTGGATCTTTCACTGGCTTAGGTATCAGGGTTATGCTAGCTTCATAGAATGAGTTTGGGAGTACTCCATCCCTTTCTATACTGTGAAATAGTCTCAGTAGTATTGGGGATAACTCTTCTCTAAATGCTTGGTAGAATTCTGCCGTGAAGCCATCTGGGCCCGGACTTTTTTTGGTTGGCAGTGTTTTGATGACCTTTTCAATCTCTTCCTTTGTGATGGGTTTATTAAGTTGTTCTGCTTCACGTTGTCATAATTTGGGTAGGTGGTATGAGTCAAGGAATTGGGCCATTTCCCCTAGGTTTTCAAATATCTTAGAGTACAGTCTTTCATAGTATTCTGTTATGATATTTTTGTTTTCTGTTGCATCTGTCGTGACAACTCCCTCTCATTTCTAATTTGGGTTATTTGTTTCCTTTCCTGCTTTTCTTTAGTAAGTTTAGCCAGTGGTTTATCAATTTTGTTGATCTTTTCAAAACACCAGCCTTTGGTCTTTTCAATTTTTTCAATTGTTTTTCTATTGTCTAATTCATTTAACTCTGCTCTAATCTTTATGATCTCATTTCTTCCAGTGCCCTAGGGGTTCCTCTGTTGTTCTCTTTCTACTTGTTCAAGCTGTAGAGTTAGTTCCTTGATTTGGTTTCTTTCTTCCTTCCAGATGTGTGCATTTATGGAGATAAACAGACCTCTGAGCACTGCTTTGGCTGTATCCCATAGGTTCTGGTAGGAAGTGTTTTCGTTCTCATTGGAGTCCATGAATTTCTTTAATTCATCCTTGATTTCCTCTATAACCCATGTTTTTTTGAGCAAGATGTTGTTCAGTTTCCAAGAGTTCCACTTTCTATCTATGTTTTTTCTGCTATCGATTTCAACTTTGATGGCTTTATGATCTGAGAAGATGCTTTGCAGTAATTCAATGGTATGGATTTTGTTGAGCATTGTATTATGGTCTATCATGTGGTCAATTCTGGAGAATGTTCCATGTGCACTGGAGAAGAAGGTGTAGTTGTCTGCTGATGGGTGGAAAGTTCTGTATATATCAATGAGGTTTAGTTGGTTAATTGTGTCAATGAGGTCTTCTGTATCCTTACTGAGCTTTTTTCTAGATGATCTGTCTAGTAATGAGAGTGGAGTGTTAAAGTCTCCCACTATTATTGTGGAGTCATCTAACTCTCTTTTGAGCGTAGTCAGTGTTTCTTCGACATATTTAGGTGCTCTGACATTTGGTGCGTAAATATTTAACATAGTTAAGTCTTGCTTGTGTACTGAACCTTTCAGCAATAAATAGTGTCCATCTTTGTCCACGATGGTGGATTTGACATTAAAATTGATTTTGTCTGAGATTAGAAATGCCACCCCTGCTCTTCTTTGTTCATTGTTAGCTTGATATATATTCTTCCATCCTTTAATTTTCAGTTTGTTCCTGTCTTTATGTCTCAAGTGAGTTTCTTGTAGACAACATATGGATCGGTTGTGTCTTTTGATCCAAGATGACACTCGGTGTCTCTTTACTGGAGCATTCAGTCCACTCACATTGAATGTAATTATTGATAGGTATGTGTTCACTGCTGCCATTGTGATATGTTTATTTTTATGTTGATGTTTTCTCTGTTGTTCTTATTAGTGTGTTCTGGGACACTCTTTTTTGTGAGTTGATTTTTCACCTTTTTCAGAGCTGGTTTTATTGTTGTTGAGACTCGTGTGTTAGATTTCTTGAAATGGTATGATACATCTTTGTTGTGCTTTACAGCTGCCCCTATGAACCCCCTTAATAAACTATTTATAAACCCAGTTTTAATTACTACCAGTCTTGTCATCTTCCTGTCCATCTGGAAGGACTATAACTACTGTAGGACATCCCTCTTTTTATTATGATGACACCATAGTTTTCATGATGATCACTGGATTGCTTCTTTCCAAATCAAAGCTGTGATTTACTTTGGAGCCGTCCCTAAATGAGTAGAGTATGGAGTAGTGTGTCATTCTAAATATAAAGTTAGTGGTTTTGTTCTTCTAAGCCAAAGCCAAGGACTTCTTTCAGTATTTCTTGTAGTTTGGGTTTGGTTTTTACAAAGTCTCTGAGTTTCTGTTTATCTGGGAATGTCTTAATTTCATTTTCGTATCTGAAAGTTAGTTTTGCAGGATATATAATTCTTGGTTGGAAGTTCTTCTCCTTCAAGACTTTGAATGTGTCGTGCCACTGTCTCCGTGCCAGCATGGTTTCTGCTGAGAAATCTGACGAGAGCCTTCAGGGTTTCCCTCTGAATGTTAGCTTTGCCTTTAGTCTTGCTGCCTTTAAGACTTGCTGCTTATGTTTCATTTTGTTAAGCTTGATTATAATATGTCTTAGAGTCTTTCTTTTGAGATCTATATTGGGTGGCATGCAATATGCATCTGAGATGTTTATACTTTCTTCCTTCATGATTTCTGGGAAGTTTTCTTTCAGCAGCTCAGCAACCATACTCTCTGTGTTCTCAGATGTCTCACCCTGTTCAGGGACTCCAATTAATCGAAGGTTGCTCCTCTTAATAGAGTCCCACATGCTTCTTAATGTTTCTTCAATTTTCTTGTTTCTTTTTTCTGATTTCTGCTCGTAGACACTGGCATCAGTAGCTCTGTCTTCCAAGTCAGAAATTCTTTTTTCCATTTGTTCCATTCTGTTTTCTTGGGTTGGCATGGAAGTTTCTATGTCTTTGATTTTCTTCTTGATCTGTTGGATTTCAGAGTACTGGTGTTCCATCAGATCGAACAACTTGCTTAATTTTTCATTTTGTTCTGCTGCATTTTGTATAAGGTCTAGAAGGGATCTGTATATAATCAATTTGTATTCACTTCCTGATGCTTTCATAAAAGTTTCTTCATCTGGAAAACTCCTTGGTTGCTTTGTTTTGGAGCCTTCTGAAGCCATGAGTGATTGCTTGTATGCCACAATTGTCTGTTGCTTTTTCGGTCCCATGTGAGTATATAGAGGCTGGAAGAGGTACTATGAGGATGGATTGCAAATGTTTCTCTAGGCTGTCTTCAAATGTAAAGCAAGGGGTTTCTGACCAGATCACAAGTCAGTTAGGTTTTCAGGTGTAGAGGTCCCTCTTCTCATCTGACAAAGTAAGCACCACTATATCCAACCCCAGATGATAACCAACTAGTTCAGAATATAGCAATGCTACTGCCCTGTTGGCCTCTGCTGACAGGGCCTAGCCTTAGCCAACACTGCATCGAGTACTGGTTTTGTCATAGAAAAGCGCTCTCCTGTGGGCAGGCTCTGGCTCCTAAGCTAAGAATTAGGTCCAGCTGCGGCCACCGTACCCAAGATGGCGTCCTCCACACAGGCAGCAGACAGAGGGGCTAAAGGTGCCTATAGGTAGTGATTCCTCTGCTTCTGTTGCAGGGCCCCCAGTGCAGGCAGCACTGTGCAAAATCACTACTTTTCTGATGGAGAAGCGCTGTTCTGTTTGCAGGCGCTGGCTCCCAGGCTAAGAACGAGGTCCTGCTAAACTCTCAGTACCAACATGGCGTCCCGCAGACTGACTGCCGAGTTCCGCTCAAACCCCACTGAGGCCGCTACAATACAAAAAGCTCAAAGTGGCTAGATTAACAGAGTCCCGAGCCTGGCTCTCAGAATATGGGAATTTCGCCGGCCTATCCCCCCAGCAGAGTGTGTGAGTCCAGCCGCCAGGCAAGACCCAGCTCCGCCCGCCAGCCGAGACAGAGGAAAAAAAAATTCAAACTGGTGCGTTTACCTTCCATCCGTGAGAGCCGGGGCTAGCCAGGAGTGGGCGTCAGCGAAAGAGAGGAGGTTTGTTGCTGAGTGGTATGAAGTCCCAGTTAACAGCTCTGTGCCGTGTCCTGAGGCTGATTAAGTGATCAGAAGGCTCTGTTTGATTGTCAATTCAGGTCTTGGTTTCCAGAGGGATACAAAGTGACGTGTGTCTAGTCCGCCATCTTGACCCCGCTGCCCCTCTCTTTGTCTTTTTGACATCAACATTCAAAGGAAATTTTAAAACATATTACAATTATAATATACAGCATTTCCTTGCTTCTTAAGACACCGATTTCCCACTGTGAAATTGCAAAACATTTTTCAATCAGCCAGTTCATTCATTGTGGTTGTGTTCCTTATTGCTTTTCTTTTTTAATTGTGCTTTAGAGGAAAATTTATAGTTCAATTTCTCATTCAAATATGTACACACATATGGTTTTGTGAAATTGATTGTAATCCCCACAGTGTGATAGCACACTCCTCCTTTCCACTCTGGTTTCTCTGTATGTATTTGTCCAGTTCCTGTCTCTTCCTACCTTCTTTTTGTGCTTTTGCATAGGAACTGCCCATTTGGTTTCATATATTTGATTGAACTAAGAAGAATGTTCCTCACGTATATTAACTTTTTAATTTTATAGGCCTATCTAATATTTAAAAGATTGGAAATGGTTTCAGTTCTCAGTCAACACAGCTTCCAGGGGCCATAGTTTCTCCAGGGTTCCTCCAGTCTCTGTCAGACCAGTCTTTTTACATGAATTTCAGTTTTGTTCCACATTTTTCTCTTGCTCTGTCGGGGATTCTCTGTTGTATTCCCTGTAAGGGTGGTCACTGATGGTAGCCCAGCACTATCCAGTTCTTCTGGTCTCAGGTTGGTGGAGTCTCTGATTCATTTATATCTTTAGTCCCTCGGACTCATATTTTCCTTGTGTCTTTAGTTTTCTTCATCCTCCTTCACTCCAGGTAAGATAGGACAAATAGATGTATCTTAGATGACTGTTTGCATGCATCAATGTGGGATGTAGAACATTTCTTTGTAAACTGTGTTATGTCAATTGACCTAGATGTTCCCTGAGACTATGATCCCTAGGCCCAAACTGCTAGGTTTCTCAAAATGTTTAGGTGTGTCTAGGAAGCTTCTTTGCTTTTTCTTTGGTCCAGTTATACTGACTTTCCCTGTGTTGTCCTTCCCTTCACCAAAGTTGAAACTTGTCTACAATCTAGTTATCTTATTTCTTAGAAAGAATCATTTAATTAAATCATGGGTGTATCTTACAATATTTGGGGTCTTAGAAGAGGAAATAGTATTAGAGTTAAGAGAATGAAGTCTAGTTAGGAAGTCCCACATTTAAGTTCTTGCCTCATCAACTACTAGTTATATGACTTTGGGCCAGATACTAAATTTTTCTAAGCCTCAGTTTTCCCATTTTAAAATGGGGATAATGATGCTACCTATCTAACAACATTTTGAGAATTAAATACTATAATATATAGTAGATAGGAGAGAATGCTCAATTAATGTGAATTACTGTCATTATGTATTCAGTTTTCCTTCTTTTCACCCTGAATGATTAGACAAATAGCATCTCTTTTTAGGAGCCCTGGTGGTACAGTGGTTAAAACAACAATTGCTAATCAGTGATTGGAAACCATCAGCAGCTCTGTGGGAGAAAAATGCAGCAGTCTTCTTCTGTAGAAAACCAACCTTGGAAACGCTATGGATTGTGAGTTGGAATCAATTTGATGGCAGCAGATTTTTTGAATCTGTCTTATACTCTAAAAATCAGGCTGAGGCAGAATTTATTTAGCTACTAATGAGTACTGAGGATCTTCTATGTACTCCTCGCTATATGGGATACTGTGAGGAAAGTTACAGTCATGATGTGGTCCCTGTCCTCTGCGAGCTTATAACTTAGTTGAGGACAAAATACAGATAGCTATCCTTGAGTCAATTCTGAATCACAGTGACCTTACGTATAATAGAACAAAACACTGGCTATTTAATCATTCTGAACCATGTAGGGTCTCTATGAGTTGGAACTGACTTGTTGGTAGTGGGTTTGATTTTGTTGTCATCCTTGGGATCATCTGTAAGTTTGAGCCCATCTTGCAGCTGTTGTGTCATTCCATCTCATTAAGGGTCTCCCTCACCCTCTGCTTCACCAAACATGAAGTCCCCCTCTAGGGATTGACCCTTCCTGATGATATATTCAAAGCATAGCTTCAAACCAGTTCACTCTGGCCCAAACACCTGCTGAGAATTGGCATTTCCACCTCAGATATCCTGAATCAGAATCTACAGTTTAACAAGATTCCCAGATAATTCTTATGCATAATAAATTTTGAGAACCACGGCTCTACTAGTGGTTCTCAGAATTTCTTCATCAGCAACAGTATTACTGTCACCCAGGAACTTGTCAGAACTACAAATACACAGCAGGGGTTTGAACCAGAAGGAACCAGTTTGAAGTCCTGTTCAAAGCAAGGAAGTCTGATGATTTTCCGTTGTAATCCACAAAGTTTTCACTGGGAAAGTAGATCCCCAGACCTTCCTGGTCTGTCTTAGTCTGGAAGCTCCACTGAAACCTGTCCGCCATGGGTAACCCTGCTAATATCAGAATTACCAGTGGCATAGCTCCCAGCATCACAGTTACATACAGGATTCCACCGTACAACAAATTGACAAATGAGTGGTGAGGACAAATGACATATTCATAGAAATAATCAGAGATTATGTTCTTTTATAACTGTTGTTATATACATTTATATCTAATTATGTTAATAAGGATAAAAGTGACTCAATATATCTTAAAGGATGAGACTGCTTCATGGAAGTAATAAGGATTCTAGAATTGTATCAGGGTTCAAATACTGCTTCTGCCTCGTACTGGCTGTGGAACCTTGAGAAAGTTGTCTAACTTGTCTGAGCTTCCATTTCCTTGTTTGTAGAATGGAGGTAGGGTTACCTATGCTACTGAGTTACTATCAGAAGTAACTATAAAGTCCACAGCCTCTAGCTTTTACATAATAAACCCAAAACCATTGCCGTTGAGTAGATACCCTGTAGGACAATTCATAGAGACTATATCTGATAGAGTAGAATTGGCCTGTAGGGTTTCCAAGGAGTACCTGGTAAATTTGAATTGCTGACATTTTGGTTAGCAGCCATAACTCTTAATCATTACTCCACCAGGATTTCCTAGTACTTAATAGGTACTAGCTCTTATTACTTGAAATGCCTTTGTTTCTTCTATAGCACGGCACCGAAGTCAGTGAACTCCACAGACATACGTAATCAGCAAATGTTTACTGAGCCGAAAAATCAGCATTTGTTCTATATTTGTCAGGCTGTTTTAGTCACTGTTATTATATGTAGCCTCATTGTAATCATTCAGGTGAAGTAAATTGGTGGATAATTTGTGGGCTGTCATATTTTCAGAACTCATCTACCGTCTGGAAAGATTCATGAATTCAAATTAACTGAAAGGTCATTGTCTTTGCTATCTCAGTGATGAATATTCTAGCAGTTGATTCTAGCAGGAGATAGTGTAAGTTTTCTTTTTGATTTTTACAGTGCTGTATGTGCATTATCTTATGCCAACTGCTCCAAACTGGCAAATATATTACTTTCCATGTTAGATGTTCTTGACAAAAACACCAAGTTACTAAGCTGATTAGTGAGTTTACCAATTAAGCAGATCACTTTCTGGTTATCCTGTCAGGGGAATATTTGATTTATCAAATGTGCCTTCCTTTGAACTAAAGAATATCCTAGACTTACCTTTGCAATAATTAGAGCTAGGATTTTTTTTTTTTTTTTTAATTTCACCGACATGTGTAAGCTCCTACTATGTGTGAATAATTATGCTTGGGACTAGGGGTAAAAAGATATTGAAGAGATTCTGTCTACTGTCAGAAGGGTTTGCATGAAAGAGAGGTAGAGATTAATATAACATAATATAGACTGTTAGGTGACTTAAAAAGGGCATAATGTGCTTCAGGAATATGAAAATTAGGGAAACTAATTTCTGTGAACACTCTGGGAGGAAATACAACCTAACTTTGATTCCTATACCACCTGAAATCTTAAGCTCCATTGGCTATCAAAGATAATAAAACCCAAACCAAACCAAACCCACTGCCGTTGTGTTGATGCCAACTCATAGTGACCCTACTGGGCAGAGTAGCACTGTTCCATAGAGTTTCCAAGGAGCACCTGGTAGATTAGAACTGCCAACCTTTTGGTTAACAGACATAGCACTTAACTACTATGCCACTAGGGTTTCAGAAGTAATAAGTCTTATTTAAATCTTAAGTACGACTCAGGTGGAATGATTCCTACTTCTGTGACTCTGCAAACAAGGCTGGTTACCAGCTCTGATATAAACTCAGTGAACACTTATTCTCTATTTTAAACTTTCCTTCTATGCTCCTTCCACAGACCTGGCCTTCTTTGGTAGGTCAACCGTAAATATACCAGCCTACTTGGTTCCTGGATGAAGTCAATTTCTCTTAAGTGAAGCTAGAATTTTCTGAACATAATACATTATGAATTGTCCCCCTGTTGCTGGCATCCTATTGTGTCTCATAAACACATCATATTTGTCAATAAAACAAATTTAAATGAGAAAACATCAGTATATACTATTTCAGGAGGCACAGCCAACATAGCACTATAGACAGAAGTACCACTCTGTCCCTCCACAGCAAAGGCCTAAAAAGCTAAGTAAAACAGACAAATGCCAATCCTAGAATGCTAAATGTCAAATGAAGGGATAAAGAACTCAACCAATCAGTCAACAGAATAAGAAACTGACAGAGAATAGAGACTGAGGAGAGATATGGAAAGCAGGTTCCCTATCAGCTAATGCAGCACAGACTCGCCATCTTGGACTGCTTAGACAAGATAAGCTGAGAGAGAGTACAGGAAGGCAGCTTCATAGTGCTCCCAGCAGGAGGCAGAACACCCTGTAATCAGCTATATGCATCTTCCCATCCCCTACCCTTCTTTCCACTGCTCTGCTTCTGCTGCTTTCCAGCAGACCGTGGTAACTTGTTCAGGAGGTGCTGGCTTCTTGCTCCATGGACCAGCTCTGCCTACACAGACCAGCTCCCTTGGTACCATTTTTTGTTGCTGTTATTACTATCCCCCCCTTACCTCTTTCCCTTTCTTCTGAACACCTGGGCCCATGTGCCATCTCTACTTCTTGACAGGCTGTGAAACACCACTTGGTTGGGGAATCACCTCCCTGGTCTGTGCCATCACACTGGTAAGATCCCACTGGGTATTTTTATTTCTTTTTTCCTTTCTGTTCTTCCTCATTTCTCTGTCTCTCATCTCTCTCTACTTTCCTTCTTTTTCTGTCTCCTAAATACCTGGCACTGTGTCCCATCGCCACCCCTCCCTGATGGGCTGTGCTGTGCAATGTGGCTTGGGAGTCATTTCCCCTGTACCTGTCACCAAGCAGGTGGGCTCCCTTGGGGACTTGTTTTCTTTTCTTGATTTCTTGTCCCTGTCAACTACCCTTCCCTTTATTTACTCCTGAAAAGCTGCCACCATGTGCCGTCCCTGCTCCTTCTAAATAAGCTGTGCAGTGCCATGTCATTAGGGATCCATTTCCTTGGTCCATGCCACCACACCAGTGGACTGTCTTGGGACATTTTTTCTCTCTTCTTTTCTTGATTTCTGGCCTCCTTCTTCCTTCCTTTCCCTTCTCCTCATCACCTGGCAACATGAGCCATTTCTGTTACTTCCTGTCATAAGACTTACAGTGCCACTTGGCTGAGGATCTGCTTTTGATAGGCTCCTGTCTTCGTTATCTAGTGCTGTTATAACACATATACCACAAGTGGATGGTTTTTAAAAAGCAATTTATTCTCTCACAGTCTAGTAGGCTACAAGTACAAATTCAAGGTATCAGCTCTAGGGGAGCACTTTCTCTCTCTGTCAGCTTGGGAAGAAGATTTTTGTTATCAGTCTTCCCTTGGTCTTTCCTAGTCCCTTGGACTAGCAGTTTCTCTGTGCAGGGACCCAAGGTTCAAAGGACGCACTCTGTTCCCAGCACTGTTTTCTTGGTGGTATGAGGCCCCCTCTCTGTTCCTTTTTTATTTCTTGAGAGATAAAAGGTGGTACAGGCCACTTCCCAGGGAAACTCTCTTTATATTGAATCAGGACTGTGACCTGGGTAAGGGTGGTATAGTCCAACCCTAATCCTCTTTAACACAAAATCACAACCACAAAAAGAAAGCCAATAACGCAATAGTGGGAATCATGGTCTAGTCAAATTGATAAACACATTTGGGGGGATATAATTCAGTCCATGGCACTCCTTTGAGGCATTTTTTTCTTTCTTTACCTCTTTGTTTTCTTGGTTTCTTGTCTTTTTCTATATTCCGTAAATTTCTTTCTCCTGACTACCTAGCTGCATGTACCTTTCTCTCTCTTTTTTAAAGCTAGTTTCTTATCTCTCTCTTCCTTCATTCTTTTCCTTTTCCTGGCTCAGCTAGCTGAATGTGCCATATCTGTCCCTTCTGGATGGGCAGTGCATTACTGTCTGATAAGAAAGCCACCAACATAAGGCTTCTCTGGGCCTGAACCACTCCTACAGAAAGCTCCCTCAGCACTTTTTATCTCTTGCTTCTTTCTCCTCTTTCTCTTCTTTCCCACACCCACTTACTCTCACACAGCATAATCTTCCCCCTCTCTGGTGACTGTCTGCACAGTGCACTGAGCATCACACCCTTGAGTAGCATCAGCATGGTCTGCTGGAACCTGCCCTATACGGACACCTTGGCCCTGCCCTGTAAGCCCCAGTACATGCCACAAATGACCAATAACAGCCCCTCCTTGTCTCCTGAACCTGCCCTACTGCACCATAGCTGAGCAACTAGCTCTGCCCATTGGACAAGATGATGAGAGTATCATGCCCACAGATGAACAAACAGGAACACATAGCCCTTCTGCTCAAATATAGCCAAGTAAAACAAAAAAGCAGGGTGAAGTAAACAAATCTATGATCAGTAAATGAAAAAAATAACTGCTAAATGTTCCAAAGACAGCAGACAGTATCAAAACAAAAAACACAGCACAGTACGGTTCCACTAGGCATCCAAAATAAAATACCAGATGACCTTCCAGTAGAAGAAGAAGGCACTGGAACTACCTGAGAGGGAATTTGTATCTCTAATATTCAGAGCTATGCAAGAGTTGAAGGAAAAAGCAGACAAAAAATGGTGAAAATTAGAAAAAAAGTCATTGAAAAGACCAGCCAAAACAATGGAGGAATTCAGGAAAATGTAGGAAAAAAATGCCAAAATAAATTAACAACTAGAAATCATACAAAAATAACAATTAGAAATCCAAAAGATAAACAAGGTTTCAGAAGTGGACAGTGTTACAGAAGATCTGAGGGGGAGGTTTGAAACAATGGAAGACAGGATTGGCAAAATACTCGACTCCATTTTGTTTGAGGAAAAATTAGAAAAGCATGAAGAAAAATTAAGAAACCCTGAGAATTATGTGAGACAATCAACAGCAAAAATTTGCAAGTGATTGGAATTCTGGAACAAAGGAGAACATAGGAAACAGAGAGGATTATTGAAGATTTGTTGACAGAACAGTTTTCTAATATCCTGAAAGATGAAAAGCTGACCATCTAAGAAGCTCAACAACTACCATATAGCATACACTCCTGAAAGAAAATCACCAAGGCACAGTAATAATCATACTCACTAAAACCGAAGACAAAGAAGATATCCTGGGAGCAGCTTGAGAAAAATGGTAAGTCACACACAGGGGTAAACAATAAAACTAAGTTCTGGTTAGTTGGCAGAAACCATACTGGCAAGAAAGCAACGGAATGACATGTATAAAATACTGAAAAAAAACCCAACCTGCCAGCTATGAATAATATATTGTGCAAAACTCTGGCTCAAACATGGTGGTGAAATTAGAACATTTCCAGATAAACAAAATTTAAGGATATACATAAAAACCAAACCAAACTTACTAGAGTTGTTAAATGGAATCCCTTAGTTAGAGAACAAACATCAGATGACAGCCTGAATCTCAGATGCAAGACGACATCAGCCAGATACTGACCTAGGTAATGAACTGCCAAGGATTAATCAAAACTAAGGATAGATTTACAGCAGGGAACAAGATAGTCTGTAAATGACAAAAGCATCAGAACAATAAAATAGTGAGTAACTAGTGTTGGTATAGAACTTTCAAAGTAAGAAGAAGCCGTGGTGATACCAAGTAATAAAAGACTGGTTCAACTTAGGAAGATAAGGGTAATTTTCAAGGACAAAGTTAGCAAACTTACTGATCAAAATAGAAAAGAAAAACAAAGTCTCAGTAAACACAAAATCTACAAAAAGAAAAGAAAAGAAAAACCTCAAACAAAAGGAGTTTAGCAGGGTAAAAGGAACAGAAAAATGTCAGTACCACAAAAAACAAAAAACAATCAACAAGCCCCAAAAAACTACCACTACAAAATGACAGCAATAAACTCACACCTTTTAATAGTTATGCTGAACATCAATGGCCTAAATGCACCTATAAAAAGACAGAGAATGACAGAATGATAAAAAATAAAATAAAAAAGTAGTATTCATCAATATACTGTCTATAGGAGACACACCTGAGAAACAAAGACATAAATTTATTAAAAAATAAAAAGATGGAAAAAATACATCAAGAAATCAGCAGTCATGAAAGACCAGGAGAGTCAATACTAATATCAGATAAAATAGACATTAAAACAAAATCCAACATAAAAACAAAGAAGGGCTGTATATAATGACTAAAGGGACAGTCTATTATGGAAACATAACCATAATAAATATCTATGCACCCACTGATAGGGCTCCAAAATACATAAAACAACTTTAACAGCACTGAAAAGAGAAATTGACAGTTCCAAAATAATGGGAGACTTCAATACATCAATCTTTATAAAGGATAGATTGTATAGAAAAAAACTCAACTGAGATACCATGATGGTTAAGACTGTGTGCCACGTTGGTTGGGTCATGATTCTCAGTGTTTATCACATGATAACCTCCCTAATGGGATCTGCTGTGAGTAGCCAATCTGTTGAAAGGAAGTTTCCTTGGGCGTGTAGCACACATCTGATTATAAGTGGACATCCTGGCTTTTGTTTTCTCTGTATTCTGCAGCTGCTTCTCATTCATCTGACTTCTGGTTCTCAGGACTTGAGCTATCAGCTTAACTGCTCATCTTGACATTTGATGATCTTCACAGCTAATAAGCAACAGTCCTGCTTTCTGGCCTGCTGATTTTGTGTTTGTCACCCCCTGTAGCTACATGGATCAGTAGAAGCTGTGCAGTCTTCCTACTGATTTTGAGATTTGTCAAACTTTACAGTATGTGAGCAAGAATCCTGCTCTCTGACATGTTGATCTTGGGTTCACGAGCACTTGTGGCTACATGAATCAGGAGAAGCCTCTTTCTTGACCCACGGACATGGGACATTCCAGTCTCTAGAATTGTGTGACCTATTTTCTTGATATAAATCTCTCTCTCCACCTATATATATACATGTATATGGGGTCTGACAATTAAGTCTGTGAAATTAATAGTTCTAAGTGCTACATACCTCATTGCTCAATATCTTTATAGTCACTTTTGAAGTAAGCTAGGCACCAATGCTAGTGGCTAGTCTACCCTTCAAAGCAATTTTGGAACTCTTTCTTGAATGGCCATTGCACATGGTGCTGGCAAATTTATGAACGTCATTGTATAGTTGCCTGTGAGAGTGTTTTTAGCCAGTAAACAAGTAACTGTATCAGAACTCCTTACTTACTCACCTGATCTGTCCCTCAGTGACTTTTTTCTTTACCTGAAGATAAGGGAAATATTGAAAGGAAGAGATTTTGATAACATTCAGGACACCAAGGGTAATATAATGAGAGCTGTGATGGCCATTCTAGAAAAAGAGTTCCAAAATTGCTTTGAAGGGTGGACTAGGTACTAGCATCAGTGCATAGCCTCCCAAGGGGTGGTACTTTGAAGATGACTATAGTGATATTTAGCAATGAGTTATGTAGCACTTTTTCTAGGATGAGTTCTTGAACTTAACTGGTAGTTCTTGTATACACACACACACACACACACACACACACACACACACACACACACATTTTACTGGATTTACTTTTCCAGAGAACCCAGCCTTAGACAGATAAAGAAGATCTAAAGGTCACAATCAGCCAAGTTGACCTTGTAGACACATATAGAACACTCCTCATAAGAGCTACAAAGTACACATTCTTTTCCAATGTCTATGAAACCTTCTCCAGAATAGGCCACATCTTAGGCCAGAGAGCAACCCACAGCAAATTCCAAAATTTTGAGATATAAAAAGTATCTTCTCTGATCACAATGACATCACAGTAGAAATTAAAAACAGGAAGAGCAAGGACCAAAAATCAATTACATGGAAGCTGAATAATACCCAGCTTTAAAACTACTGGGTAATAGAAGACATCAAAGATGGAATAAAAAATTCCTAGACTCAAATGAGAATGAAAACATGTCATACCAGAACTTTTGGAACACAGCAAAGGTAGAGTTGAGAGGTCAATTTTTAGCAATAGGTCCATACATTAAAAAAGAAGAAAGGGACAAAGTAAAAACTTTAGCTATATAACTCTAACAAACAGAAAGGGAAAAAAAAACCCACAGCCTCTAGCCAGCCAAGCCAAGTGCCATCTAGTTGGATCCAACTCATGGCCTCTAGAAGAAAGGAAATAATAAAGATCAGAGCAGAAATAAATGATATAGAGAATAGAAAAACAATAGGAAGAATAAAAAAATCCCAAAGTTGGTTCTTTGAAAGGACAACAAACCACAGGCCAAAATGACCAAAGAAAAATAGGAAGCCAAAGCCAGCCAAGTGCTGTTGAGTTGGATCCAACTCATGGTGATCCTAGGGGCCAGGGTAGAACTGACCCCAAGAGTGTTCAAGGGCACCTGGTAGATTTGAAAAATAGGAAAGGAAGCAAACAGCTCAAATAAGAAATGAAATGAGAAATGTTACAACAGACTCAATTGAAATAAAAATGACAACAGATTTTTATGAAAAACTGAACTTTAACATATTTGAAAACCTTGAGGAAATGGACAAATTTCCAGAATCACATTAACTATCCAAACTAACACAAAACAATGTTGAAAATCAAAGCAGACCTGCAGCAAGAGAAGAGACTGCAAAGATTAAAAAAAATTCCCCAAACAGAAAACTCTGCCCTAGATGGCTTCACTGGAGAATTCTACCAAACATTCAGAGAACAGTTTACCTCAGTACCCCTCAAACTACTTCAAAATAGGGATACTTCTGAATTCCTTCATTTATTCAGAAGCATAACCCTGATAGCAAAACCAGAGAAAGACACCTCAAAAAATAAAATTACAGACCAATACCACTCCTGAATACAGATGTAAAAATTGTGAACAAAA
Source organism: Heterohyrax brucei (assembly GCA_028571685.1). NCBI lineage: Eukaryota > Metazoa > Chordata > Mammalia > Hyracoidea > Procaviidae > Heterohyrax > Heterohyrax brucei. The sequence goes on from CM053166.1 coordinate 66,570,942, forward strand.
TTCAAGCCAATAAAACTCAGCATCATATCAAAAAAGTAATACACCATGACCAAATGGGATTCATATCAGGTATGCAAGGGTGGTTCAATATTAGAAAATGAATCAACATTATCCACCACATAAATAAAAGGAAAGAAAAGAATCACATAATCATCTCAACTGATGCAGAAAAGGTGTTCAACAAAGTCCAACACCCATTCCTCATAAAAAACTCCCAATAGTTTAGGTATAGCAGAGAAATTCCTTAACATAAAAAAGGTCATCAATACAAAACCAACAGCCTACAACATTATTAGTGGATAGGCTGAAAACATTCCCCTTGAGAAGACAAACAAGACAAAGTTGCTCTTTATCACCACTTCTACTGAACATGGTGCTGGAAGTGCTAGCTAGAACAATAAGGCAAGAAAAAATATTAAGGATTTCCAAATTGATAATGAAGAAGTAAAAATATCCCTGTTTGCAGATGATGTGATACCATACATAGAAAACCAGAAAGACTGCATGAGAAAACTACTGGAACTAACTGAAAGATTCAGCAGATAGCAGGATATAAGATAAATATACAAAAATCAGTTGGCTTCCTATATAGCAATAAAGAAAACAATAAAAAGCAAATCAGGAAAACAATACCATTTATAATAGCCCCAAAAGAATAAAATACTTAGGAACAAATCTAACCAGGCATGTAAAAGACCTATATAAAGAAAACTATAAAACAATACTGCAAGGAACCAAAAGAGATCTACATAAAGGGGAAAACATACCATACCATGGTCATGGATAGGAAGCCTCAAAATTATGAAAATGTGCATTCTACCCAAGGCAATCTAGAAACACAATGCAGTCTCCAATCAAATATCAACATCATTCTTTAAAGAGATGGAAAAAATTATCATTAACTTTATAAGGAATGGGAAGAGGCCCTTGGTAAGAAAAGCACTACTGAAGAGGAAAAATAAAGTTGGAGGATTAACAGTACCTTATGTCAGAGCCTGCTATACAGCTGTGGTAGTCAAAACAGCATGGTACTGGTATGACTACAGATACATTGACCAATGGAACTGAATTGAGAACTCAGATGTAAATCCATCTACTTACAGTCACCTGATCTTTGAGAAGGGCCCAAAGTCCATCAAATGAAGAAAAGACAGTCTTTTTTTTGTATTGTGATTGAGTGAAAGTTGGAAACCCTGGTGGCATAGTGGGTTAAGTGCTGTATCTGCTAACCAAAAAGTCAGCAGTTCAAATCTGCGAGGTGCACCTTGGAAACTCTGTGGGGCAGTTCTACTCTGACCTATAGGGTCCCTATAGCAGTGTGTGGTTTTAAGTGAAAGTTTATAATCCAAATTAATTTTCCATATAAAACTTCAAAACATGCATCTGCACAACTTTGTGCTCTCCTCACCTTGTGAAAACACACTTCTCCTTTCCACCCTGTACTTCCAGTATCCACTCAGTCAACGTTTATTTCTTCCTCTCCATCCTCCCCTCTTCTAAGAGGAACTAGTTAGACCTCATAAATATATTAAGCCAAGAAACACATACACCACCTGCATTACTCTATGTCACACAGTAAGACAGTCATTTTAACAAACGGTGTAGGCAAAATTGGATGTCCATCTACAAAAAAGTGAAACAGGACCCATGCTTCATACCATATACAAAAACGAATTCAAAATGGATTAAAGACCTAAACACAAAACCAAAAGCTATAAAGATGATAGAATAAAAAATATGATCAGTGTTAGAGGCCCTAACACATGGCATCAATGGTGCCATGGATTGAATCGTGTTCCTCCCCCAAAATGTGTGCAGCAACTTGTCTAGGCCATGATTGCTAGTATTGTGTGATATTCTTATATGCTGTAAACCCTGCCTCTGTGATGTTAATGAAGGAGGATGGGCAGCAGTCATGATGACAGGACAGGACTCATTGTGTAAGAGTGTATTGTGCCTTGAGGCAGTCTCTTGGGATATAAAAGAAAGGGAAGCAAGCAGAGAGTTGGGGACTTCATACCATTAACAAATAAGCAGTGCCAGGAGCAAGCATCTCAGGTGTCTTTGTTCTTCAAAATCTCCCAGTACAGGGGAAGATTCTTGAAAAGGACTTTGCTCCAGGGCCAGCAAAGAAAGCTTTCCTCTGGAGCTGACACCCTGAATTTGGACTGTTAACCTACTAGACTGTGAAAAAATAAATATCTCTTGGTTAAATCTTTTCACTTGTGGTATTTCTGTTACAGCAGCACTAGATGACTAAGACAAACAGGATACAAACCATAACTTTACAAGAGGTACTGAAGACAGCCCTCATCCACAATGGTCTAGCATGTGGTATCCGTGAAGCTGCCGAAGCCTTTACACAAGCAGCAAGCCCACCTTTGTGAGCTTGCATCCAACTGTGATGAGCCTACATACGTCAAGTTAGTAGAGGCCCTTTGTGCTAAACACCAAACCAACTACATTAAGATTGATGGCAACAAGAAACTAGGGGAGTGGGTAGGCCCCTGTAAAATTGACAGAGTAGGAAACTCCACATAGCGGTTGGTTGCTATTGTGTGATTGTTAAGGATTATGCACAGAATCACAGGCCCAGGATGTCACTGAACAATATTTCAAATGCAAGAAATAGATAGAAAATTCGGCTTTTGAAAAAACAAAAACACACACACACATGCACAGATATAGACACAAACTCCAGATAACAGGGATTCTACAAATTAAATGTTGGAGAGGCTGCAGGGAGATTGGAAGTCTTACACAGTAGTGGTGGGAATATAAAACGTTACAGTCATTTTGGAAAATGATTTGGTGCTTCCTTAGGAAGCCAGAAATAGACACAGCATAAGTTCCTGCAATTTCACTTCTAGGAATACATCTTACAGGAATAAGAGCTGTCACACGAATACCCATTACACACCCATTATTCCTAATGGCATAAAGATATAAACAATGTAGACGTCCATTGACAGATGAATGGATAAACAAACTATGGCATGTAGACACAATGGAGTACTATGAAATGACAAAGAACAATGATAAATCTGTGAAGCATCTCATAACATGGATGGATCTGGATGGCATTATGCTGAATGAAAATTCAATCACCAAAGGAGGGGAGGGATGGGACAACAGATAAATGGTAACTTCGGTGAAAGGTTAGGCAGTATACACTACTGGGGAAGCTACCACAAGCTGTACAAGGCAAGATCATGGAAGTACCATACACATCCAGACTCCATGATGGACCAAATTGCTGTGCTGAGGGCTGTGGGGAACATGGTCTCATGGAATATCTAGCTCAACTAAGCATAATGTAGTTTATAAAAAGTTTTACTTTGTTGAATAGTGTCTAGGGCCTTAAAAGCTTGTGAGCAGCCATCTAAGATATTGCATTGGTCTCACCCCATCTGAAGAAAGGGAGAATGAAAAAAACTGAATACACAAGGGAAAGATTAGTTGACAAAGGACTAATGGATCACAACTACCACAGCCCCCAACAGACTGAATCCAGTGCAACTAGATGGTGCTTTGCTACCACCACCGACTGCTCTGACAGGAATCACAATAGAAGGTCTTGGACAGAGCTGTAGAAAAATTCTAACTCACAAAAAATTCTAGCCTTACTGGCCTAACAGAGACTGGGAGAAACCCCTAAATTATGGCCCCAGAAACTCTTTTAACTCAGTAATGTAGTCACTTCCAAGGTTGACCTTTTAGCAAAGATTAGACAGGCCCATGAAATAAAATGAAACTAAAGGGGCACATTCATCCAGGGGCAAGGATTAGAAGGCAGGAGTGGACAGGAAATCTGGTAATAGGGAACCAAAGTTCAGTAAAGGAAGAGTGTTCATGTGTTGTGGGGTTTGTAACCAATGTCACAAAACAATATGTGCACTAATTGCTTAATGAGAAGCTAGGTTGTTCTGTAAACCTTCATCTAAAGTACAATAATTAAAAAAAACCTGAAAATAATAATGCTACTTTAAATATATTTATGTATATGCAAAAGCAAGCACAAATAAATGCTGCACTTTTTCACTCATGCAAAAATACAGATGACAACCTGTGCCATTTCACCATTTTTAAAAGCTCCATTTTAAATGCTTCAGTTGGAAGATTTTTCTGGGAGATAGATAAGTTAAAGCTTCTTAAAATATATGTTAAATGAAATTTGGATTGAAGACCTCTTCTTTTTTACTTCCTGATGAATCTCCCTCTAGTTAACATAGACATTCATAATTAGGGTCACCTGTCTTAAATTTTTTCTTTCTGCTGATTTGTTGTGGATAAATGTTTCTAAAAATCTCTGAAAGGCAAATGCTAGCAGGAGGCAGTTTCCATGGTGACTTCAGAGTTCATAGTGTTGTTTTTAGATACCATAAGTATGGGGGTTGCTTGTTACTGTGCTGTTCTTATGGTAAGAATGGTCACAGGGTAGTGAGTGAGTAGGGTATGGCTAGCCCAATATCTGGCCTCCTGTGCTGTTGGTTTAGAAGCTTTTTATTGCTCATGTCTGTTTACCTAACTATACCACTGGATGCTGAATGTGATCTGGGCTGAATAGATAACTCACATACCGAGACAAGTAAATGATTGAGATACGCCCAGAGCATAAAAACTGGGGTCATGAGAGGGCTTTTCATTACAAGTGAATAAAAGTTGATGCCATTCCTTAATAAAGCAGCAAGTACACTTATTTTCCCAACAAAGTCTCTCTAAACAAAACTATTTTAATTTTTAGTGTAAGATGAGGAAGATGAAGCCATTGTTTCTTTAAAGTAAAATTCAGATTTGCTTTTCTTCAACAGCACAATGGACATATTTATAAAAAATTAATGCTAAGAGAATGAGAACATACACATTACACAATATCTTTTAATAACTTCATTTACAATAAGATGGCTTTTTCCAACTAATATGCCTTTTATGGAATTTATGTCTTTCTCTCCCTTTTTTCCTTTAAATGCTACCTTGCAGCTTTAGCTGAATTAGGACACCAAAATGGGGAAAAATTGGTGAAATCCTCTTCTGTTGTACTTTGGGTTTCCCAGAAAATAGACTCTGAGTTCTTTGTGCTAGAGGTTTATTGGGGAACAACCCCTGTGAAGAAGCAAGAGAAGCAGGATTGAATAGAAAGAGGAGTTGAAGTGTAATGTGCAGCAACAGAGGATTTACCCAGTCCCATGGGACACTTTAAAGATAGGACAGCCACTCAGAATTGTCTTGATCAGAGGCAAATGTACTGGCCTTTTACAGTACCACTCCACCCTGCCCCTTCTATCCCTAACTAATCATTTGATGCAGATCATACCCAGGGAGGAGTCCCTGGGGATACAGTTAATGTGCTTTTCTGCTAACTCAAAGATTGGCAGTTTGAGTACATCCAGAGCTGCCTTGGAAGAAGGGCCTGGCAATCTACTTCTGAAAAATCAGTTGTTGAAATGCTATAGAGGAGGAGGAGCCAAGATGGAGGACTAGTTAGATGCAGTAAGCCATCTTGCTTCAACAAAGACCTAAGAAATCAAGTAACTAAGATAGAGACATCAATCCTGGAACCATGAAACTTACTTTATTTTTTTTTTATTGTGAATAAGTGAAAGTATACAATCCAAACTAATTTTACATGCCCCTTATCCACAGCTCCTTCTGCTCTTTTTGCCCAGTGACAGCACATGCCTCCTTTTCATTCCATACTTGTTGTATCCTCTTAACAAGCTCCTGTCACCTCCTTTCCAACATCTCTCCCATCTAGAAACAGACCAGTAGGACAGCATCATAAATGCATAGAGTCATAAAGTACACACACCATATGGTCACATTTTGTCCCTCCAGTCCATTTTTGTCCAAAGAGTTGACCTTAGTAGTGTTTTCTGGTCAGGGCCAGCAGCAGGTCTAGGAGACATGCTCCCAGGGGATCCCCCAGGCCATCGGAACATCAATTGTCATCTGTTAGTAGAGTTTTTGAGGTGCACTTCTCTTTTTCTTGTATTGCCACAGGGACTCAATGTTGTGTGCTCCGTCACAGCTGTCTTTAGTGGTGGCTGGGCAACCATCTGGGTCTTCTGGTCATATGATACAGTCTCCAATTCACATGGTCCTTCTTTCTTCTGAGCTCTTTTTTTTCTCGTGTCTTTGTTGTTTCTGGTGATTAACTGTTCCGGCTGGGTTGGGACCATTTGGTGTAGCTCAGATGGCAGCTTGGTAGCTTTGAAGACCCCAGATGCCACTCACCAATATGGGGTGAGGAAGACTCTCTTAGCAATAGATTAGTTAAGCCATTTTGCCTTGATGTCCCCTGAGAGCATGGTCCCCAGACCCTGCCCTTGCTATTCTATCCTTGCAATATTGGTTTGGGATTAGAAAAGCTTTCAGTTTATAGAGAAGTCCAGGTAAGTTGATGTACTTTCTACTGTGTGCTGTCACTGCTTTCACCTAACCAAATTTCCATCAACTATCTAATCTAGGACTAACCCTCTCCCTCCCTCCCCATACTTGTAGCCTTCAGGAAGTCTTTTCTTCTGTACCTAAGCCTATTTTTAAGTCCTTACAGCAATGGTCTCATACAATATTTGTCCATTCACTGTTCACTGATTTCACTCAGCACAATGTCTTCCAATTGAAACCAGGTTATAAGATGCTTCCTGAAATTATCATTGTTCTTTATCACTGCATAGCATTCCATTGAGTATAGGTACCATAGTTTGTTTATCCATTCATCTGTTGGTAGGCATCTAGGTTGATTCTATTTTTTTTTGTTATTGTGGACTGTGCTGCAATGAATATTCATGTGCATGTATCTGTTCGTGTGACAACCTTTGTTTCTGTAGGATATATTCCGAGCAGAAGGATTACTGGATCAAATGGCATATCTATTTCCAGGTTATTAAGGAAGCACCCAACTGCTTTCCAAAGAGATTGTACCATTTTGCAATCCCACCACCAGTGTAGGAGAGTTCTGATCTCATCACAGCCTCTCCAGTATTTGCTGTTTTTTGATTTTTGGATTATGGCCAACCTTGTTGGGCTGGGACGGTATCTCATTGTAGTTTTGATTTGGATTTCTCTGATAGCTAACAATTGTGAACATTTCCTCATGTGTCTTTTGGCTGCCTGGATGTCCTCTTTGGTGAAGTGTCTGTCCATCTCCTTTGTCCATCACTTAATTGGGTTATTGACCTTTATCTTGTTGACATTTTGCAGTACCTTGTAGATTATGGAGGAAACCCTGGTGGCATAGTGGGCTAAGTGCTACATCTGCTAATCAAAAAGTCAGTAGCTCGAATCCGCCAAGTGCTCCTTGGAAACTCTATGGGGCAGTCCTAGGGTGGCTATGAGTCAGAACTGACTCGACCACAGCGGGTTTCTTTTGGTGTTTTGTAGGTTATGGAGATAAGAGGTTGGTCCATCATATAGTTGCCAAATACTTCTTACTATACTGCAGGTGGTCTTTTAACTCTTTCGATAAAGACTTTGGATGAGCAAAAGTGTTTGCTTCTTAGTAGTTCCCATTTACCTATTTTCTGTTCTGTTGATTATGCTTTGTTTGTCAGTTTTTGAAGTCTGTCTAAGCTGTGTATTAGAACTTTGATTGTTGATACTATTTTTTCTTGCATGATCTTTATCTTTTTAGGTTTGATATTTAAGTCTTTGATCCATTTAGAGTTAGTTTTTGTATAAGGTGTGATATATAGGTCTTGTTTCAGTTTTATGCAGATGGATATTTAATTTTGCCAATATCATTTGTTAAATACACTGTTTTTACCCCAGTTTATAATCTTAGGCCAAAGTCAGGCAAGTGCCGTCGAGTCGGTTTGTCAAATATCAACTGTTCATAAGAGGATGGTGGCATCTCTGGGGTCTCAACTCTGTTCCATTGGTTTGTATGTCTCTTTTGTACCAGTACCAGGGTGTTTTGGCTGCTGTAGCAGTTTAATAGTTTCTAAGGTCAGGTAGTATGAGGCCTCCCACTGTGCTCCTCTTCTTCAGCAGTGCTTTGCTTATCTGGGGTTTCTTCCCTTTCCAAATTAGGATTCTCTGCACATACAATCATAGAATCTGCAAATAGGGAGAATCTTACTTCTTTACTGATGTGGATGCCCTTTATTTCTTTGCCCTGTCTAATTGCTCCGGGTAGAACTTCTAGTACTGTGTTGAATAGAAGTGGTGACAGTGGGCATCCTTGTCTAGTTCTGTTATTGAAGGAAATTCTGTAAGTCTATCTCCATTCAGGATGATGTAGGTGGTTGGCTTTGAGTAGATGCCACTTATTGTGTTGAGAAATTTCTCTTCTATTCTTATTTTGCTAAGAGTTTTTAGGATGAATGGGTGTTGGATTTTGTCAAATGCCTTTTCTGCATCAATTGACAAAATCAGTTGATTCTTACCCTTGGTGCTATTTATGTGGTTGATTACAATTGTTTTCCTGATGCTGAACCAGCCTTGCATCCCTGGTATGAATCCAGCTTGGTCATGATGAATTGTTTTTTGATATGTTGTTGAATTCTATTGGCTAGGATTTTGTTGAAGATTTTTGCATCTAGGTTCATGAGTGACCTTGGTCTGTAATTTTCCTTTTTTGTAGGATCTTTCCTTGGCTTTAGTATCAAGGTTATGCTGGCTTCATAGAATGAACTTGGGAGTATTCTGTACCTTTCTATGCTTTGAAATAACCTCAGTAGCATTGGAATTAACTCCTCTCTAAAAGTTTGGTGGAATCCTGTAGTGAAGCTGTCTGGGCCAGGGCTTTTTTTGATTGTAGTTTTTGGATGACTGTTTCTATCTCTTCCTTTGTGATGGGTTTATTAAGTTTCTCTGCTTTTCCTTGTGATAATTTTGGTAGGTGACATGAATCCAGAAATTGGTCTATTTCCTCTAGGTTTTCAAATCTGTTACAGTACAGTGTTTAATAGTACTGCTATGATATTTTTTTTATTTCAGTTGGGTCTGTTGTGACATCTCCCTTCTCATTTCTTATTGGATTATCTGTTTCTTTCCTGTTTTTCTTTTTTTAAGTTTATCCAATGTTTTATCAATTTTGTTGATCTTTTCAAAGAACCAGCATTAGGTTTTGTGAATTTTTTCAATTGTTCTCCTATTCCCTAATTCATTTAGTTCTTCTCTAACCTTTATTATCTGTTTTCTTCTGGTGCCTGATGGGTTCCTCTTTTGCTCTCTTTCTGCTTGTTCAAGGTGTAGCGTTCGATCTTTGCTTTGGGTCCTTTCTTCCTTCTGAATGTGTGCATTTATAGAGATAAATTGATCCCTGAGTACTGTTTTTGCTGTATACTGTAAGTTATGGCAGGATGTGTTTTCATTCTCATTTGATTCCATAAATTTCTTTAAATTGTCTTTGATTTCTTCTTTAACCCATGGATTTTTGAGCAAGGTGTTATTCAGTTTCCTTGAATTCAAATTTCTACCTATGTTTTTTCTACTCTTGTTTTTGACTTTTGTGGCTTTATGGTCCATGAAGATGTTTTGCAATAATTCAATGGTTTCAATTTTGTTGAGACTTGCTTTCTGTCCTAACACATGGCCTATTCTGGAAAATGTTCCATGTGCATTGGAGAAGAAGGTGTACTTATCTGCTGGTGGGTAAAAAGCTCTGTATATGTCAATGAGGTGTAGTTGGTTAATTGTCACAATAAGATCTGTACTTTTAAGGAGCTTTTTTCTAGATGATCTGTCCATTACTGAAAGTGGAGTATTGAAGTCTCCAAGTATTATTGTGGAGTGATCTATGTCATTTTTCAATGCTGTCAGTGTTTGTTTGACGTATTTAGATGCTCTGGTATTTTGGTGCATAAAAATTTAATAGTGACCATCCTTGTCCATGATGGTGGATTTTACATTAAAGTCTATTTTATCTGAGATTAGTGTTGCAACTCCAGCTCTTCTTTGTATGCTGTTGGCTTGGTATATATTTTTCCATCCTTTGATTTTTAGTTTGTTCATTTCTATGAAATTAAGGTGTATTTCTTTTAAGCAGCATATAGATGGATCGTGTCTTTTGATCCAGGATGCCACTCACTGTCTCTTGATTGGAGTGTTCAGTCTGTTTACATTCAGTGTAATTATTGATAGGTATGTATTTAGTAATGCCACTTTGATGTCTTTATTTTTGTGTTGTTGATGTTTTCTATGCTGCTCTTAATATTCTGTTGTGGGTCATTCTTCTTTATGGATTGACTTTTCATCTTTTTCAGTGTTGGTTTTCTGTTTGTTGAGACTTCTGTATTATGTTTCTTGTTTTGATATATTGCATTGTTATTTTGCTTTGTGGCTATTCCTCTTTACCATTCTAAGTTTAAATCAGACTTCAACTTCTGCATATCTTTTTAATTTCCTCTCTATCTGAAAGGGTTATAAGTACTGCAATATATCCCTCTTTTTAGTGTGATGATGTCATATTTTTCGTGTTCTGATCACTGGTTCCCTTTTCTTAATATTGTAGCTTTCTTTGAGCTTTGTGACTTCCCTAACTGAGGTGGATTCTGTGTGCTGTGTCCTGAATTGCCTCCTTAAGTATACATTTGCTGTTTTTGTTTTTCCAAGTAGAGAGATTCTTTCAGTATTTCATGTATTTTTTGTTTGATTTTTCCAAATCCTCTAAGCTTCTGTTTATCTGCAGGTGTATTAATTTCACCTTTATATCTGAGAGACAATTTTTCAGGATATATAATTCTTGGTTGGAAGTTTTTCTCATTCAAAGCCTTCTTGCCAATATCATTTCTGCTGAGAATTCACACAGAAGCCTACAGGGCTTACCTCTGTATGTTAGCTTTGCTTTAAACCTTACTGTGTTTAAAAACCTGTTTGTTTTGCTTTATTAAGCTTGATTATAATATGCCATGGTGTCTTTCTTTTGGGGTCTGGTTTTTGTGGTAATAAAGCATCTCAGATATCTATGTTCTCTTGTTACATAATTTTAGGGAAGTTTTCTGTCAGCAACTCTACAACAATACTGTCTGTATTTTCAGCTATCCCTGACCATTCAGAAACTCCAGTTATTCATAGATTATTCTTCTTAATAGAGTCCCACATGTTTCTTAATGCTTCTTCACTTGTCTTATTTCTTTTCCCTGATTTCTTCTCATAAATGCTGGTGTCAGTTGTTCTGTCCTCAAGTTCGCCATCTCTGGCTTCCATTTCCTCAATTCTGCTCTTTTGGCTTTGGATTGAATTGTCTACTTTTGTTATTTTATTATTGATTTGATGGATTTCAGATCATTGATGTTGCATCTGTTCAAATAGCTTACTAGATTTTTCATTTTGTTCTGCTGCATTTTATTTAATCTCTAAGAAGACTCAACATGCAAATCTTTTGTACTCAACCTCTAGTAGTTTCAGAAAGGCTTCTTCATCTGGGAAGTCTTTTGATTCTTTATTTTAGGAATTTTCCAGAGCCACTGTGGACTGCTTCTATAAATGGTTAGCTATTGATTGCTGCCATCGTACCATCTAGCTGTTCAGTTTCTCTGTTGTTACCTCAACAGAAGCTGAGACATAGTTCTAAGAGGAGAGTTCATCAGCAGCCACCTCTGTGTACTCTAATGACTAGCCCCAGGTAGACTCTATGAGGTGGTAGGCTCTGCCTCCTAGCTAGTAAAGATGGTGCCCTACTTATCCAGACACTAGGGGGCTGTCAGTTGATGCTATGATGTGGATCAGTGAAGTGTGCAGAGATGCTGCTAGGCTGCTCACCAGTCAGTTGTCCAGGTGATCTTATTTTAAAAAGGTACTTTGCTTCTAAGGGAGGAGCTGCCTAACAGCTGCCTAAATCAGTGTTGCCCTCAGGTGTGGCAGAGTCTGCCTTCCGGCTGACAACCAGAGCACCTCATAGGCCATCCCCAGATGTGATGACATGGTTCCAAGTAGAGAGTAGTTATGGCATTGCCACCATTCTCTGCCAGGCCCCACCCATAATTCCAGGCACCACCATCCCAACCACAGATTTTCTGTTGGAGAAGCACTTTCCAGACTGGCACTGCTTTTCCCTGTGAGAATTAGCCCCAGATAAGACCTCCAGGTGGGTTTCTCCACCTGCCAGCTGAGCAAGACAGTGTTCCGCCTGAGCTTCCCTTCCTGCTACCAAACAGCAGAATATATGGTGCAGCTCAGAAATGAGAGAGCTCAGGGGAAGTGGTGACCTCAGTCACCAGCCATGCTTTCAAATTGTGGCTATCCGAAGCACAGTCTCTCTGCTCTGCCAAATGTTCGTTATTAAAGCACTGCAGGCTGGCATGTTTGCTGGCTTATGCCTAGTCTCTGCCTCCCAGATAACAAAGAAGGTGTCAGTATATGCAGACCTCCCAAATGATGAGGCTGTAGAAGAAAGACTCAGTGTACTGCTGCTCATGTTAGAAAGAGGTGCTTTCCCCCTTACTGGCACCTAGTCCAATCTGACAACCCTATGGCAGGTCCTAAGGCTCTCCAGATGTCCATGGCATTCTTTTCAGTTATCATTCTGGGCCTTAGTTCTCAGAGCAAATAGAGGAGATATGTGTCTGGTCTGCCATCTTGTCCCTGCCCCCTCAGAACCCTGAAACTTAAATGAAGGGATAAAATATTAGATGGTAAGTCACTAAGGAGAAGAAGCTAGTAGAAAATGGGAAAGGAACAGAGATACAAACTACAGATTCCCCCTCAAGTGGCATGACACAGCATGACCAGCTTGGAAGAAAAATAACTCCACATGCAGAAAGGCACCCCAGTTGTCTTAGTGTGGATTTTCTAGGGAAGCAAAACCAGTAGCATGTGTATGTACAGGGAAAGATTTATATATATATATATATATAAAGCATATATATATATAGTATATATATAAATATATATAAAGTATATATACTCAACGGCACTTGGCTTGGCTATATATATATAGCTCATGCAATTGCAGAAGCTGAATGTCCGAAGTCCTGGCACAAGTTCATGTGGCCACAGTAACTGGTGATAACAAGGTCAGCAGGTCAGAGACCAGAGTTCTAGGTCACTGGTTGTGTAGGTTGGCAGATCCTGAGCTGCAGAGGCTGGCGAACTCAGGATTGGCAGGTCAGAGAACTGGACTCTGAAGAGCTGGCTGTAAGGGTTGATAAATCCAACAGCTCCTAGTTCAAGTCCAGGAACCAGATGCCAGAAGCAAGCAAGAGCTGCTGGCTACTTAAGTAGACCAGCAATAGGTGGTAGAAGGCAGAAAGATGAGAGCTGAGGGATGGGAAGCCACCACAGGCCTGCCCTGCCACTTAAAATAGCAGCCAAACATGGAGTAGCCAAGGTGACATAATCCTGATAACAAAGAAGGTGACAGTACCTGCAGTCCTCCCAAATGATGAGGCTGTAGAAGAAAGACTCAGTGTACTGCTGCTCATGTTAGAGAGAGGTAGTTTTCTCTTTACTGGCACCTAGTCCAATCTGACAACCCTACAGCAGATCCTAAGGCTCTCCAGATGTCCATGGCATTCTTTTAAATTATCGTTCTGGGCCTTAGTTCTCAGAGGGAATTCAGGAGATGTGTGTCTAGTCTGCCATCTTGGCCCTGCCCCTTCAGAACCGTGAAACTTAAATGAGGGGATAAAGTATTAGATGTCACTGAGGAGAAGAAACTAGTAGAAAATGGGAAAGGACTAGAGATACAAACTAGAGATTCCCTCTCAAGTGGAATGACAAAGCATGACCAGCTTGGAAGAAAAATGACTTCACATGCAGGAAGGCACCCCAACAGAATACTCAGTAGGAGATATAGGTATGGTGCAGACACACCAAGGACTAAGTATGATTACTTTTGCTGGCTGCAGCTCAAAAAGCTCAGACTTTCTCATTTGGGAATCGTAGTAACACATTCATACACATCTCCATCACCACCACACTGGAGAGCAGTGTCTATAACTGCCCCATGATGGCATCCCCAACAGCAGGCAACCACAGTACCTACTCCCTTATTGCCTTCTTCCATTTGGCCCCCTCTGTCCGTGCATTTGCCCCCAACCTCTCTCCATTGCCCTGTGGTCCACACCCCAAGTTGATCTCGTTCAGACCTCAGACCCCTTGTGGTTGGCTCCAGACTGCTTCTTGCATCTGCTGTGGCCCCAAGGTATAGAACTTTCCAATAGAGATGAAATCAAGGTCATATCAAGTAATAAAAGACTGGTTCAAACTTAGGAAGAGTAAATTTCAAGGTAACCAAAAAGAAAATTAGCAAACCTTTTCATCAAAATAAAGAAGAAAAACATAGTCTCAGTAAGCACAAAATCTACAATAATGAAAGAAATGAGAAGAAATTTCAGAAACAAAAGGAACTCAACAAAGAAGAGTAAGAGGAGCAGAGAAACTGTCAACACCTTTAAAAAAGGAAAAGGACTACAAAATGACAGCAGTAAACTCATACTTACACAGAAAACCAATTGGCATTGAGTTGATTCCAAGGACAGTGAAGAATTGTTCCACAGTGTTTCCAAGGAGCACCTGGTAGACTTGAACTGTCCACCTTTTGGATAGCAGCTGTAACTCTTAATTGCTATGCCACCAGGGTTTCCTTAGTAATAATCACACTAAATGCTCCTGTAAACAGAGAGTGACCAAAAAAAAGCAAAGAATGCAAAAAATATATAAGAAAGTACTTTGCTCTGTAAACTTTTACCTAAATCATAAAAAGAAACAGGGAGAGAGGGAGTGAAGGAGGAAGGGAGGGTATAGTTCTACTCTGCCACACAAGTGACCACTAGAGGAAAGATTAACTAGTAAGTGAGATATGTACAGGCTCGCTTGTGTTCACTTATTAATCTGCAGTGCACAATTTCACATGGATGTACTATGGTTGTGTCCTCATGGTGTTTTTTTTCCTTTAATCATTATATAATGTTCTTCCTTGTCTTTTGTGGTGGGTTTTGCCTTAAAGTTTATTTTGTCTTAGGTTAGTATTGTGACTCCCACTCTTTTTTGGTTGCTGTTTCCTTGATGTATTTTCTCCATTCTTCTATTTTTAATATATTTATGTTTTTGTGTCTAAGATGTGTTTCTTGTAGACAGTATATCAATGGATCATTTTTTAAAAAATTCGTTCTGTCACTGTCCCTTTATGGATGTATTTTAGACATTTATGTTCAGTCTGATTATTAATAGGTATGAATTTATTGCTATTATTTTGTGGTGCTGATGATTTCTTTGTTCCTTTTACTTTTCTCTGCTGAGTTACTTTTGTTTCTGAAATTTCGTTTCCTTCATTATTTTTGATTTTGTGTTTACTGAGTATGTTTTTCTTTATTTTTATGAGTAGGTTTGTTAATTTACTTTGTAGTTACTTTGAAATTAACCCTTATCTTTCTAAGTTTGAACCAGTCTTTTGTTACTTGATATGGCTTCCTTTCCATTTGAAAGTTCTCTACCTACATTGTGTATTCCTCTTTTATTGTTCTGACATCATTTACAAATTGACGTCTGTAATTCTCTGTTTTGAATCTTTTACATTTGTTTTATCCTTGAGAGTTCTTTACCTAGGCCAGTATTTGGCTGATACTAAACTATGTTCTAGATTCAGGTTGTTGTCTGTTGGTGGTGGTTCTCTAACTGAATGACTTTATTGAATACTTGTATATTTCATTTGGTTTTTAAACATTCCCTTAATTTCTGTTCAGAAACCTTGGTGCCGTAGTGGGTTTAGTGCTACATCTGCTAATCAAAAGGCCAGCAGTTCAAATCCACCAGGCACTCGTTGGAAACTGTATGGGGCAGTTCTACTCTGACCTCTAGGGTTGCTATGAGTTGGACCTAACTCAGTGACAGTGGTTTTTTTTTTTTTTAATTTCTGTTTAACTAGAAATGTCCTAATTTTGCCATCATATTTGAGAGAGTTTTGTGAGATACATTATCCTTGGTTGGCAATTTTTTCTTTCAAGGCTTTATTTATATCATTCTGTTAGCTTTTTATGTGCATGGTTTCTGCTGAGTAATCAGACTTTAGTCATACTCTGTCCCCTTTATAATGGCTTTTGTTTTTCTCAACCTGCCCTCAGAATTCTTGGTTTTGGTAACTTTCTTTTGGGGGACCATTCAACATAGGTTTTGTTGAGATTCTTAGGTGATCAGCTTTTCATCTTTCATGGTATAATGGAAGTTTTCTGTCAGCGAATCTTCAATGAGCCTCTCTGTTTTGAAACATCAGTCATGCCCAAATTTTGGTCTTGATTGCATTCCACATAGCTCTTCAGCTTTCTTCATTCTTTTCTCTGAATTTTCCTCAAAGTGGCATCAGTAGATTTGTCTTCATTTTCATTGAGCACTCTTTCAGTGTTTCAGATATGCTCCTAAACTCTTTTACTGCATTGTCCATTTTTGAAATTCTGTTGTTTCTCTTTTGGATTTCTAATTGCTGTTTTTGTATGATTTCTAACATTTTATTTATTTTTGACACTTGGCCTTGTATTATTTTCCTGAATTCTTTTATTGCTTTGTGTCTTTCTTGATTTTGACTGTACTTTGGTTTTTACTTTCCATTTTTTTTCCTTGAACTCTTTTCTAATCTCTTAGAGAGCTCTGAGTAATAGACTTTTGAATTTGCTATGAGGTAGTTCCTGTGTCTTTCCTTCTGCCAGAAAGTCAACTGGTGGTTTATTTTGGTTGTTTACTGGAGCTACATTGTTCTTTTTTTTTTTATTTAATAATCTGATATTGTCTATTGTCTCCAAGGTATTTGGGTACTATTTCCTTTACTTAATTATTTTTATTGTGATTCAGTGAAAGTATACAATCCAAGTTAAATTTGCATGCCCACGTATCTACAGCTCCTTCTGCTCTCCTCGCCTGGTGACAGCATTCTCCTCCTTTCCGTTCTATACATGTAGAATCCTCTTAACAATCTCCTGTCTCTCTCCATCTTCTCGTCTCCCTTCTAGTAAGAGGCCAGTAGCACAACATCCTACAGATGTATCGAACCATAAAGCACATACACCATATGGTCACATTGTGTCCCTGAGTCCAATCCACTCCTGTCCGAAGAGCTGACATCACTGATCATTTATGATCAGGGGAAGCAGCAAGTCTAGAGGCCATGCTCACAGGTGAACTCCTTGGCCTTTGGACAATCAGTTGTAGTCTTTTAGTGGAGTTCTTGAGATGCACCCCTCTTTTTTGTGTGTTGCCACTGGGAAGCAACATTACGTGCCCTGTCATGGCTGTCATTGGTGTTGGCCAGGTACCATCTGGTTCTTCCGGTCACATGTTGATACAATCACCCATTCACATGGGTCCTTCTGTCTTCTGGGCCTCTTTTTCCCTCCTGTTCTAGCTGAGTTGGGACCATTTGGTATACTAGGTGGCAGCTTGCTAGCTTTTAAGGCCCCAGGCAACTCTCACAAATATGGAGTACAGAAGACTCTCTTAGGAATAGGCTAGTTCTGCCAGTTGGCTTTGATGTTCCCTGAGAGCATGGTCCCTGTACTCACGCGCCTGCTGCTCTATCCTTGCAATATTGGGATAAGATTAAAAGAGTTTTCAGTTTATGTTAAAGTCCAGTTAAGTTGATGTACTTTCTACTGTGTGCTTTCACTGCTTTCACCCAACCAAATTTCTATCAACTATCTAATCTATAACCAGTCCTCTCCATCCTTTCCTCCCCTCCCTTGCAGCCATCAAAGAGTCTTTTCCTTAGTACATGAGTCTGTTTTTAAGTCATTATAGTAGGGGTCTCATACAATAGTTGTCCTTGTACTGCTGACTTGTTCCACTGAACATATTGTCTTCCCATTGAAACCGGGTTATGAGATGCTTCCTAAATCATCGTTGTTCTTTATCATTGCATAGTGTTCCACTGAGTATATATACCACAGTTTGTTTATCCATTCATCTGTTGTTGGGCATCTGGGTTGATTCCATATTTTAGCTACTGTGGACCGTGCTGCAATAAACATTTGTGTGCATGTATCTGTTCATGTGACTTCCCTTGATTCCTTAGGATATATTCCAAGCAGTGGAATTACCAGGTCAAATGGTGTATCTGTTTCCAGCTTTTAATGAAGCATCAGATTGCTTTCCAAAGATGTACCATTTTGCAAACCCACCAGCACTGTAGGAGAGTTCTAGTTTCTCCACAGCCTTTCCAGCATTTGTTGTTTTCTGTCTTTTGAATCAAGGCCAACCTTGTTGGGGTGAGATGGTGTCTCATTGCAGTTTTGATTTGGATTTCTTTAATAGCTAATGATCGTGAACATTTCCTTGTGTGTCTTGGCTATCTGATGTCCTGTTTAGTGAAATGTCTGTCCATCTCCTTTGCCCAATGCTTAATTGGGTTATGTACCCTTTTCTATTGTTAAATATGAACTGTTCATAGGAGGATGGTGGCAACTCTGAGGTCGCAGCTGTGTTCCATTGGTCTATATGTCTCTTTTTGTACTAGTACCAGGCTGTTTTGACTACTGTGGCTGTGTAATAGTTTCTAAGGTTGGGTAGTAAGAGGCCTCCCTCTGTGTTCTTCTTCTTCAGTAGTGCTTTCTTATCTGGGGTTTCTTCCCTTTCCAAACAAAGCTGATTACTTGTTTCTCCATCTCCCTAAAAAATGTCACTGGAATTTGCATTGGGGTTGCATTATGTGTGTAGATCACTTTGGGTAAAAATAGCTATTTTCACAATGTTAAGTCTTCTCCATGAGCAGGGTAGGTCTCTCTATTTATGTAAGTCTCTTTTAGTTTCTTGAGGTAAGGTCTTGTAGTTCTCTTTGTATAGCACTCTTATTTCTTTAGGTAGATTTATTCCTAGGTATTTTTTCTTTGCAGAGGCTATAGTAAATGGTATTGATTTGGTGATTTTTTTCTTTAATGATCTCTTTGTTGGTATAAAGGAATCCTACTGATTTATGTATGTTTATCTTATATCCTGATACTTTGTTGAACTTCTCCATTAGATTCGGTAGTTTACTTATGGATTCTTTAGGATTCTCTGTGTATACAATCATATCATCTGCAAATGAAGAGATTCTTACTTCTTCTTTGCCAATGTGGGTGCCCTTTCTTTCTCTGTCTTGTCTAATTGTTCTGTCCAGAACTTCTAGTACAATGTTGAATAGAAGTGGGCATCCTTGTCTAGTTCCTGTTCTCAAGGGCATTTCTTTCAGTCTCTCTCCATTCAGGATGATGTAGGTGGTTGCCTTTGCATAGATGCATCTGATTGCACTGAGGAATTTGCCTTCTATTCCTCTTTTGCTGAGAGTTTTTAGCATGAATAGATGTTGTCAAATGCCTTTCCTGCATCAATTGACAAATTCAGGTGATTCTTATCTTTTGTGTTGTTTATGTGGTTGACCACATTAATTGCTTTTCTGATGTTGAACCCATCTTGCATCCCAGGTATCAATCCAACTTGGTCATGATCAATTATTTTTTTGATATGTTGTTGAATTCTCTTGGCAAGGATTTTGTTGAAGAGTTTTGCATTTACATTCGTGAGTGATGTCGGTCTGTTGTTTTCCTTTTTGGTTGGGTCTTTCCCTGGCTTTGGTATCAGGGTTGTGCTTGCTTCACAGAATGAATTTGGGAGTATTCCATCCCTTTCTATGCTGTGAAATAGTCTCAGCAGTATTAGAGTTAACTCTTCTCTAAAAGCTTGGTAGAATTCTTCAGTGAAGCCATCTGGGCCATGGCTTTTTTTGGCTGGTAGTTTTGGATGACTTTTTCAATCTTTTCTTTTGTGATGGGTTTATTAAGTTGTTCTACTTCTCCTTGTGATAATTTTGGTAGATGATATGAATATAGGAATTTGTCCATTTCCTCTAGGTTTTCAAATCCGTTAGAGTACAGTTTTTTGTAGTATTCTGACATGATACTTCTGATTTCTGTTGTGACATCTCCCATCTCATTTCTTATTCGGGTTGTTTCCTCTCCTGTTTTTCTTTAGTAAGTTTAGCCAATGGTTTGTCAATTTTGTTGATCCTTTAAAAAAAATCCACTTTTCATTTAATCAATTTTTTCAATTTCTTCTATTCTCTAAATCGTTTAGTTCTGCTCTAATATCTGTTTTCTTCTGTTACCTGAGGGGTTCCTCTGTTGCTCTGCTTCTACTTGTTCAAGCTGTAGGGTTAATTCTTTCATCTGGGTCCTTTCTTCCTTCTGAAAGTGTGTATTTATAGAGATAAACAGACCTCTGAGCACTGCTTTGGCTGTATCCCTTACATTCTGGTAGGATGTGTTTTCATTCTCATTTGAATCCATACATTTCTCTATTTCGTCCTTGAATTCTTCTGTAAGCCATGGCTTTTTGAGCAAGGTGTTATTCAGTTTCCATGAGTTTCAACGTCTATGTTTTTTCTGCTATTGATTTAGACTTTTATGGCTTTATGGTCTGAGAAGATGGTTTGCAGTAATTCTGTGGTTTGGACTTTGTGGAGACTTGCTTTATGTCCTAACACATGGTCTATTCTAGAAAGTATTCCATGTGCATTGGAGAAGATGAACTTATCTGTTGATGGATAAAAAGTTCTATACATGTTCATGAGGTCTGATTAGTTAATTGTTGCAATAAGATCTTTTGTGTCTTTACTGAGCTTTTTCTAGATAATCTGTCCATTACTGAAAGTGGAGTGTTGAAGTATCCAATCATTATTGTGGAGTGATCTCTCATTTTTCAGTGTAGTCAGTGTTTGTTCAATGTATTTAGAAGCTCTGGTATTTGGTGCATAAATATTTAATATTTGTAAATCCTGCTTGTGTATTGAATCTTTCAGCAATAAATAGTGACCATCTTTGTCCACAATGGTGGATTTTACATTAAAATGTATTTTATATGAGATTAGTGTCACAATTCCTGTTCTTCTTTGTATATTGTTAGCTTGGTATATGTTATTCCATCTTTTAATTTTCAGTTTGTATCTTTAAGTCTAATGTGTGTTTTTGTAAGCAACATAAAGGTCATGTCTTTTGATCCAGAATGTTACTCGTTGCCTTTTTATTGGAGCGTTCACTGTTTACATTCAGTGTAATTATTGATGGGTGTCTGTTTAGTGGTCTCATTATGATGTATTTATTTTTGTGTTGATGTTTTCTATTTTGCTCTTGATATTCTGTTTTGGTTCATTCATTGGCTGACTTTTCATCTTTTTCAGTGTTGGTTTCGTGTTTGTTGAGACTCCTGTATTACATTTCTTGCTTTGATATGTTGCACTGTTACTGTGCTTTGCAGCTACTCCAGTATTTCTTGTAGTTTTGGTTTGCGTTTTACAAATTCTCTAATCTTCTGTTTATCTGTGAATGTCTTAATTTCATTTTCAAATTTGAAAGTCAGTTTTGTAGGATATATAATTCTAGGTTGAAAGTTGTTCTCCCTCAAGGTTTTGAATGTGTCATCCCACTGCCTCCGTCCTGACATTGTTTCTACCAAGAAATCAGAGGAAAGCCTACAGGGCTTCCCTCTGAGTGTTAGCTTTGCTTTGAGTCTCACTGCCTTTAAGAGTTTCTGAGTGTGGTGGTCAAGATTATGTCAACTTGGCTACTACATATTTGGCTGCTGTATTAAGTGGCAGAGCGGGGTTTGTGGTGGCTCCATGCCCCTTGGCTCTCATCTCACGACCTTTTACTTCAGCGGCTGGTCACTCACGTGGCCAGGAGCTCCTGTTCTCTTCTTCCAGCGTCTGGTTCTGGGACTTGAACTAGCAGCTGTTGGACTCATCAGTCCTTACAGTCAGTACTTGAGAGTCCTGCTCCCTGACTTGCTGATCCTGGGTTCACCAGCCTCTGCCGCTCCTGCTCCCTGACCTGCTGATCCTGGTTTTGCCAGCCCCTGTCGCTTCGTCTCACCACCAGCTTGGGATCCACTGACCTACACAGCTGGTGATCTAGAACTCTGGTCTCTGACTTGCTGACTTTAGGTTCCTCAGCTTCCGTGGCCACGTGAGGCTTGTGCCAGAGCTTGGGACATTGAGCTTCTGTGATTACGTGAGCTGTTTCCTATATCTGTATCTATCTATCTATCTATATTATAAATCTTTCCTTGTAGCTACACATGTTACTGGTTTTGCTTCCCTAGAAAACCCAGCCTAAGACACTGAGTATGTTCCATTTTATTAAGCTTGATTATAATATGTCTTGGTGTCTTTATTTTGGAGTCTCGTTTTTGTGGCATTTGATACATGTGTTGGATATATATGTTCTCTCCTTTCATAATTCCAGAGAAGTTTGCTGTCAGCAACTCAACAACAATACTCTCTGTTTTCCCTGTTCAGGAACTCCAATTAATCATAGGTTGTTCCTCTTGACAGAGTCGCACATGTTTCTTAATGTGTCTTCATTTTTCTTATTTCTTTTCTCAGATGTCGCCTCATAAATCCTGGTGTTTGTTGCTCTGTCTTCAAGGTCAGTAAATCTGACTTCCATTTCCTCAATTCTGCTCTTTTGGCTTTGAATTGAATTTGTCTAATTCTGTAATTTTGTTACTGATCTCCTGAATTTCAGAATGTTGATGTTCTATCAGTTTGAACAGCTTGTTTAATTTTTCATTTTACTGTGCTGTATTTTGTTTAATCTCTAGGAGGGTTCTCTACATAATTCTTTGGTACTCATTCTCTGATAGTTTCTGAAAGGCTTCTTCATCTGGGAAGTTTTTCGATTCTGTGTTTTAGGAATTTTATGGAGCCGTAGTAGGCTGTATCTTTAAATGCTTGGTGATAGTCTGTTGCTTTGGGGACATATAGAAGCTATTTAGTTTCTCCGGTGTTGCCTCAACAGGAGTTGAGGTGTAGCTCTGAAAAGGGAATACCTGGTGGTCACCAGCCACCTCTGTGTACTCTGGTGACTGGTCCCAGTGGACTCTCTGGGGTGGCAGGCTCTGCCTCATGGCTGGCAAAGGCACTTCCCTATTTATGGAGTCATTGAGGGGCCATGAACCAACCCTATGATGTGGGTCAGGAAAGGCTGGTAGAGATGCTACAGGTCTGCATAGCAGTTTTTTCTCCAGGAAGTATTTTAAAAAGCTGAAAGCTTTCTGACAGCTTCCAAAATCAGTCACACCATCAGGTGTGGTAGTCCTCTCCTTCTGGCTGACAATGTAGGCTCCTCTTCAGCCATCCCCAGATGCTATGATGTAGTTCAAAGTAGGGAGGAGTTACTGCCCTGCTGCCATGATCTGCCAGGCCTTACCCATAAGGCAACACTGTGCTAAACGCAGCCTTTCTGCCAGAAAAGTGCTTCCTGGACTGGCATTGCCTCCAAGCTTGGGAATTAGCCCCTGCTGAGGCCTTCAGTTGGGTAACTCCACTTCCCAGCTGACCAAGATGGCATCCCAGTCAAGCTACCCTTCCTGCCCTTAAATAGCCAAATCTATGGCAGAGCCCAGAAAAGAAACCACTATGGTTTCCAGATTGAATTGAGTCCCCCTAAAATATGTCAGTTTTGCTAGGCCATGATTTTCAGTATTGTGTGATTGTCCACCATTTTGTCATCTGATATGGTTTTCCTATGTGTTATAAATCCTGCCTCTATGATGTTGATGAAGTGAGATAGACATTAAACTGGGGTAAAAACAATCTCTTCAACAAATGGTGCTGGCAAAATTGGATACCCATCTGCACTAAATTAAAACAAGACCCATATCTTACACCTTATACAAAAAGTAACTCAAACTGGATAAAAGACCTAAGTATCAAATCTAAAAGGATAAAGCTCATCCAAGAAAAAGTAGGAACAGTAATGGAAGGTATTAAACACAATGCAGACAGACTTCAAAATCTGTCAAACAAACCACAATCATAAGAAGAGAAAATAGATAAACAGGAACTGTTAAGAATCAATCATTTTTGCTCATCCAAAGACTTTATTAATAGAATTAAAAGGACACCTACAGAATGGGAAAAAATATTTGGCAACTCTATGTCAGACCAACACCTGATCTCTGTAATCTATAAGGTACTACAAAATATCAATAAGAAAAAGATAAATCATCCAGTTAAGCAATGGACAAAGGAGATGGACAGACATTTCTCTAAAGAGGACATCCAGGCAGCCAAAAAACACATGCGGACATGCTCACGATCATTAGCTATTAAAGAAATTCAAATCAAAATGGCAATGAGATACCATCTCACCACAACAAAGTTGGCCATGACCCAAAAAACGCAAAACAACAAATGCTGGAGAGGTTGTGGGGAGATTGGAACTCTCCTACACTGTTGGTGGGATTGCAAAATGGTGCAACCTCTCTGGAAAGCAATCTGGTGCTCCCTTAAAAAATGTATATAGGTGTTCAGTAACCAGTGTTTAATGCATCAAATCTATTCTTGAGATGATCTCTAAACTCAGGTGACATATAATCGATGTCATGCTTTGAGTCTTGTGGACTTATTCTATCAGCAGCTCAGCAACAATACTCTCTGTGTTCTCAGGTGTCTCACCCTGTTCAGGGACTCCAATTAATCATAGATTGTTCCTCTTAATAGAGTCCCACATGCTTCTTAATGCTTCTTCATTTTCCTTGCTTCCTTTTTCTGATTACTCCTCATAGATACTGGAGTCAATAGCTCTGTCTTTCAAGTCAGAAAGTCTCTTTTCCATTTGTTCTCTTCTGTTTTCTTTGCTTTGAATTGAAGTGTTTATGTCTTTGATTTTGTTCTTGATCTGTTGGATTTCAGAGTACTGGTATTGTATCAGATCGAACAGCTTGCTTAATTTTTCATTTTGCTCTGCTGCATTTTGTATAAGGTCTAGAAGGGCTGTCTATTTAATCCTTTGTATTCACATTCCGATAATTTCAGAAAAGTTTCTTCATCCAGAAAGCTCCTTGGTTGTTTCATTTGGGGGCCTTCTGAAGCCATGGGTGATTTCTTGTTTACTGTTTTCTCAAGGGTCTGTTGCTTTTGGGGTTTCATGTGAGTCAATAAAGGCTGGGAGAGATACTGTAAGGATGGACCACAGGTGTTTCTCTAGGCCGTCTTAAAATGAAAAATAAAACGTATCTGACCACTTTCCATGTCAGTCAGGTTTTCAGGTGTAGGGGTCCCTCTTCCCAACTGGCAAAATAAGCACCGCTATATCCAACCCCAGATGATACGAACTAGTTCAAAATACAGCAATGCTACTGCCCTGTTGGCCTATGATGACAAGCCCCAGCCATAGGTGACACTGTGTAAACTACTGCTTTTCTGGCAGAAAAGTGCTCTCCTGTGGGCAGGCGCTGGCTTCCAGGCTAAGAATTAGGTCCAGTTAAAATCTCCGTATCCAAGATGGCATCCCGCACAAGGGCGCCACTGCTTCTGTACAAATTAGACGGTGGCAGAGGCAGAAAGACAGGCCAAAAGTGACGAGATGCACAGGGTCCTACGCCTGGCTCTCAGAATATGGCAATGTTGCCTGCCTATCTCACCTGCAGTGCGTCTGAGCCCAGCCACTAGGCAATACCCAGTTCCACCCGCCAGTCAAGACAGAGAAAAAAAAGTCAAAATGGTGAGTTACCTGCAGTCTGTGAGAGCCAGGACTAGCCAAGAGTGGGAGTCAGCGAAAGATAGGAGGTTTTTTTGTTCAGTGGTATGAAGTCCAAATTAACAGCCCTGTGCCATGTCCTGGGGTTTACTAGGTGACCAGAAGGCTCCATTTGATTATCAATTCAGGTCTTGTTTTCCAGAGGGATTTAGGGAGATGGGTGCTTAGTCCGCCATCTTGACTCTGCCCCCTTGTGGACTTATTCTAATTTTCCTCAGTTTCATTTTGAACTTACATAGGAGCAATTGATGGTCTGTGCCACAATCAGGATCTGGCCTTGTGTTGACTGCTAATATTTAGTTTTTCTATCATCTCTTTCCACAGATGTAGTCAATTTGATTCCTGTCTATTCCATCTGGCAAAGTCCATGTGTACAGTTGCCATTTTTACTGGTGGAAAAAGTATTTGTGATGAAAAAGTGAGTAGTCTTGAAAAATTTTATCATATCTCCAGCATCATTTCTATCACCAAGGCCATATTTTCCAACTGCAAATCCTTTGTCTTTGTTCGTAACATTTGCACTCCAATCACCCACTTATCAATGCATCCTTATTGCAAATTTCATCAATTTCTGACTGCAGAAGCTGACAAATTCTTCAACTTCTTCATCTTTTGCTTTAGTGGTTGGTGTATAAACTTGAATAATAGTCCTGTGTTTTAGTCAGCTAGAGCTGCTCTAACAGAAACACCATGAGTGGATGGCTTTAACAAAGGAAAGTTTATTCCTACACAGTCTGGTAGACTACAAATCCAAATTCAGGATGTCTGCTCCAGGGGAAGGCTTCTCCCTTGTCAGCTCTGGAGGAAAGTCTGGTACTGCATCAGTCTTTGTCCAGGGAGTATCTTGGGGCAGGAACCTCAGGTCTCAAGGACCCATTCTTCTCCTGGTGCTGCTTTCTTAATGGTACGGGGTTCCCAATTCTCTACTTGCTTCTCTTTCCTTTTATCTCTTGCAGACTGAAAGGATTAAGGATGGTGCAAGCCATAATTCACAGAAACTCCCTTTACAGTGGAGCAGGGAGGTGATATTTTGAAGTGATTTACAGCCCCACCCTAATCCTTTAACATATAGCATAGAAAAATCACAAAATGGAGGACAATCACAAAATACTGGGAATCATGGCCCAGGCACATGGCTACACATATTTTTACCAGCCAAGTGCTGTCGACCCTGGCCACATATTTTTGGGGGGACACAATTCAAGCCATGACGTCCTATTAAGTGTTCTTACTTGTAGGTGTATAGATATTATCCTATCGCGGACAGCATTGCACTTCAGGATATTTCTTGAAATGTATTTTTTGACAACAAATGCAATATCGTTCTTCTTCAAGTTGTCATTCTCATTGTAGTAGACCATATTATTTTCCAGTTCAAAATGGCCAGTCCATTTCAGTTCTCTAATGCTATGACATTGATGTTTATGCAGTCCATTTCATTTTTGAAGATTTCTAATTTTCCTAGATTCATACTTCATACATTCCACATTCTGATTATTAATGCGTGTTCACAGCTGTTTTTTCTCATTTTGAGTTGTGCTGCATCAGCAAATGAAGGTCCCCCAAACTTGAGGGCATCTTTGTCATTAAGGCAGCTCTTCCCCAGTTGTCTGTTGTTTGTGTTCCAACATGGGGGGCTCTTTTACCAGCAGCATATCAGTGTTTCACTGCTATTTATAAGGTTTTTGGTGGCTAATTGTTTCCAGAAGTAGAGCGTTAGGTTCTTCTTTGGAGTCTGTCTTAGTCTGGAACTTCCCTGAAGCTGTCCCCTTTTTATGGATTACCCTGCTGGAATCTGAATCCTTGTGGCATAACTTCCAGGATTACAACAACACGTACAATAAACTGACAGACACATAGAGGATGGATTGGATTATGTCCCCCAAATAATAGCTGTATCACGTTGGCTGGGTAGTGATTTCTGGTGCATTGTGATTTTCCTGCATGTTGTTCATCCTGCTCTATGATGCGAATGACGGGGAATGACCAGAAATTTTGCTGATGATGCAGGAGTCAATCTGTGGTATTGCATTGTGCCCTTGAGGCGATCTCTTGGGATATAAAGGAAAAGGAAGCCAGCAGAGAATTACAGACCTCATAACACCAAGAAAGCAGTGCTGAGAGCAGAATGAATTCTTTGGACCTTGGTTCCCTGGGATTCAGAAGGTCTCAATCAATCCAGGGGAAGATTGACAACAAGGACCTTTCTCCAATTGTCTTATTTATGTGATGGACTACATTGATTGATTTTCTAATATTGATCCATCCTTGCATGTCTGGTATGAATCCCACTTGTTCCTGGTATGTTATTTTTTTTAATATGATGCTGAATTCTCTTGGCTCGAATTTTATTGAGAATTTTTGCATCTATACTCATGAGAAATATTGGTCTCTGATTTTCTCTTTTTGCGGTGACTTTGCCTGGCTTTAGTCAGGGTTACGATGACTTCATAGAATGAATTCAGGAGTATTTCTTCCTTTTATATGTTTTGAATTAGTTTATCAGTATTGGTGTAAACTTTTCTCTGAATGTTTGCTAGAATTCTCTAGTGAGGCTGTCCAGGCCAGGGCTTTTTTGTTGTTGTTAGCAGAAGTATTTTTTATCACCTCTTCAATCTCTTCTCCTGTTTTGGGTCTGTTCAGATTTTCTTTCTTAGGTTTTGTTAGTTTATGTAGCTAGTGTGTTTCTAGAAATTTGTCTATCTCTTCTAGTCTTTCAAATTTGTCGTGGAGTACAATTTGTCGTAGTATTCTTTTGTGACCCTGTTTATTTCAGTTGGGTCTCTTGTAATGTTCTATGTCTCATTTCTTATTTGGGCTATTTGCTTTTTCTTCTGTTAGCTTGACCAGTGGTTTGTTGATTTCATTGATCTTTTGAAAGAGCCAACTTTTCACCTTGTAGATTCTTTTGCTTTTCTGTTACAAGGCATATTGCTTTTTAAATATAAAATTTCACTTGTTCATTGTTGGTATTTATAAATATGATTTACCTTTATATTGACGCTATATTCTGTGTCCTTGCTAAACTCACTTCTCAGCCCTAGGATCTTCATAATAGATTCTTTTAGATTTTCTATGTAAGTAATGATAAGGACATCTGCAAATAGAGATAGTTTCACTTATTTTTTTCATTTCTTTATGTGTTTTACATCCTTTTCTTGTCCTATACTACAGTGGCTAGGCCTTAAGGTACATTGTTGAATAGGGAGAAGCATTCATTCTCTCAATATTAAGTATGATGTTAGCTTGTAGGGTTTTTTCTGTTGATTTTTTTTTTTTTAGATAATGGAAGTTCCCTTCCATTCTTAATTTACTAAGCATTTGTATCATCAACACATCTTTAATTCTGTTGAATGCATTTTCTGCATCTATGATCATATACTTTTTCTTATTTAGTCTGTTAATGTGATAGATTATACTGATTGATTTTCTAATGTAGACCCAGTCTCACATTCTGAGGATGAAACCCATTTGGCCATGATGTATTAGCCTTTTTATATATTACTGAATTCAATTTACTAATTTTATGTTTAGGATTTTGTATCTATTTTTATTAGGGATATTGGTTTATAATTTTCTTTTCTTGTAGTATCTTTGCCTGGTCTTGGCATAATGTAATGCTGGCCTCATAAAATGAGCTGAGAAGTGTGCTTTTTCTTCTATTTTCAGGAAGAGGATGTGCAGAAGTTCTGTTATCTCTTTCTTGAATGTTTGGTAGAATTTGCCAATGAAATCATTTGAGCCTGGAATTTCTTTTCTTGGAAGATTTTTTTTTTTTCTTATTTAATTTTTTTTTTTTTTTTTTTTATGACTGAGTGAAAATGTACATTTCCATTTAAATTTACATGCCCACCTATATGCAGCTTCCACTGTTCTCCCTGCCTGGTGACAGCACACTATTCCTTTCTGCCCCATATATGTCTCATCCTCCCAACAGTCTCCTTTTGACTACAATATACAGGCTATATATTTTTTCTTAAATAATGTTTTATACTCTATGGCTTTCAAAAGATTCATTTCTTCTAAGCTGTTGAATTTATACCCAAAGTAATTGTTCATAGTTTTATTATCATTTTATTGTCTGTCTGGTCTCTAGTGATAGCCATTCTTTCATTTCTGATACTGGTAATTTGAACTTTGTCTTTTCTTTTTTTCTTGAACAGTATCTACAGTTGTAATGATTTTATTGTTCTTTCCAGAAAATCAGCTTTCAGTTTCATTGTTCTATTATCTGCATATTCTCAATTTCATTTATGTCTGCTACAAAGTTCCCTCTAATCATTGTGTCTGTGGCAACTCAGAGATTTTGTTATGTTGTATATTCATTTTTTAATTCAAAATAACTTCTAGTTTACTTTGAGTCATCCTCTTTGACCCATGGAATATATAGGACTGTGATGTTTAATTTCCACATGTTACTGATATATAGTTCAATTCGTTTATGATTCAAGAACTTACATTTTATAATTTCTATTATTTTCAATTGATTGAGTTTGCTTTATAGTCCAGAATATTATTTTTCCTGGCAAATATTAGATGCACATTTTAAAAAGAAAGTGTATTTAGCTATTGTTGGTTGGCATGTGTCATGGATTGAATTGTGTCCCCCCAACAATGTGTGTGTTGATTTGACTTGGCTATGAGCCCCACTATGATGCCATTCCTCCCATGTGTTGTGAATACTGCCTCTGTGATAATTGATGGAGAAGGGGAGCAGCTGTGTTGGTGAGGCAGGACTCAAGCTACAGTAAGCTTGTGGTATATAAGGGAGAGAGGTGAGCAGAGGAAGTTGGGAACCTCACACCACAGAGAAAGCAGCACTGAGTGCAGAGCACATCCTTTGGGCCCAAAGTTCCTGTGCCAAGATGCTCTCACTGAATTTGGACTCAGCCTACTAGATTGTGATAATTTCTCTTGTTGAACAAACTTGTAACTTGTAAATGGATTTGTGGGTTACCAGGCTGTGACAATAAAAATTTTTCTTCATGAAGCCTTCCACTCAGTATTTTCTTTTGGAGCAGTAACAGGTGACTAAGACAGTATGTTTTATACATGTCAGTTAAGTCTAATTATTTGATAGTGTTGCACAGGTCTTCCACAATATTATTGATCTTTCATCTTTTTGACCTACCAATTATTGAGAGAAGAGTGTTGAAAACTCCAGGTACAACTGTGGATTTGTCTATTTTTCCCTTCAGTTTTATCAGATGTTGCCTCATATATTTTGAAGCTCTATTTTTAGGAACATATGCATTTGACATTACATGTTCTTGGAGAATTGACCCCCTTACTGTTGTGTAATGTTCACCTTTGGCTGATTTATCTGATATTAGGATTGTTACTGTGGCTTCCTTTTCATTAGTGTATGCATGGTATAACCTGTTACTGTCTTTATATTTAAAGAAATTTTCTTTTAGACAGTATACATTTGGGTTTTGCTTTTCATCTAATTTGACAATCTTTATCTTTTAACTGATTTGTCTAGACTGTTTATGTTTAATATGATTATTGATACGGTTTCTTTAGAATCCACCATCTTGCTGTTTTCATTTGTTCAATTTGGTCTCTCTTTTTCCTAATTTTGAGACTTCTCTTGTGTTGCACATTCTTTGCAATTCAATTTTATCTCCCCCATTAAATTATTATTTATACTTCTTTGAAAATTTTAGTTGCTATTCTATGATATATAACGTACACCTTTAATAATCATGGGAGGGATTATCTTCCAATAATATTACACCATTTTCTGTTTAGTATAGAGTCTTAAGGTAGTATATTGTCAATACTTTTCTCTCATTGTTTCAAGCTATTGTTCTTATGTTCTTTACTTTTAAAGATGGTATCAATGAACAATACATTGCCACTGTTTTATTCTTGAGACAGTTATCTTTTATAATAATTACTAATGGGAAAAGATGAACTTACTTTTACCTGCTTTTATTCTATTTCCATCACTCTTTGCATCAATCCATTTTTTTGTGTGTAGATTATTTTCTTATACACTCAAGTTTTAGTCTGATAATAAATTTCTTCTTCCTGAATAACTTTCTTCAATATTTTTTTATACAGTAGATCTTGCAATGAATTCCTTTAGATTTAGTTTGCTTGAAAATGTCTTTATTTTCACTAATATTTCAAAGACAATTCTGTTGATTTGTTTTTAGCATTTTAAAGGTGAGACTACCTTGTCTTTTGGCTTGAAAGTTTTCTTATGAGAAGTTGACTGTAATTCTTCTCTTTGCCCTTATGTGTGCAGTGTTTATTTATTTATTTGGCTTCCCTCAAGATTGTAATTTTACTTTTTGTTTTCAATGGTTTAAATATAATGCCTAGGGAATTTTTTTTATGGTCCTATTTGGCATTCTCTGAGCTTCTTGTATATATAGTTTCATATCTGTCACTAATTTTGGAAAGTGTTTGGCCATTATTTCTTCTATTCCATTTTCTCTCTCTCCTCCTGGGGCTCCAATAGCACTTATGGTAAATTGCATCATATGTGAATCTGGTTCTGATGATTGCTGTGTCTCTGGAGACTGTGGTTTTTCTACCTTTTTTTTGCATGCTTTGTACTTTTTGTTGAAA
This sequence comes from Heterohyrax brucei, assembly GCA_028571685.1. Classification (NCBI taxonomy): domain Eukaryota; kingdom Metazoa; phylum Chordata; class Mammalia; order Hyracoidea; family Procaviidae; genus Heterohyrax; species Heterohyrax brucei. The sequence continues at coordinate 66,602,969 of CM053166.1, forward strand.
AGTAGAAATGCTGTGTAAGACAGTATAGACCAAGATAAAGAATTTTTATGCTTTGGAAATGTGCTACTTTTTCTTTTACTGGGCTTTTATCAGATTCAGAAGTTTCAGTAATTTTTAGATAGGAGTTGTGCTTGGTCTGTGCTTTGTTGTTGCCATGGTTACCCTCAGTGCACCACAGGCTTAAAATTCCTGTATGATTGTATGGTTTTCTTCCTTTAGCTGTTAATGAAGTATAGTATCTCAATACGTTTTCAAATGTTAAGCCATTCTTGAATTCCTAGGATAAATTATACTTACTTGTGATGAATTATTATTTTTTATACTTTGATGGATTTAATTTGTTAATGTTGTATTTATAATTTTCAAAATACTGCTCATTCATAAGGAAGGTTAATCTAAGATGTTGTTTCTGTAAACATTCATTACCTGGTTTTGGCAAAGAGGTTGTATTAAGCTCTAAACATTAAATGAGTAGTTCCTTTCTTTTTCTTACTTTGGATACCTTGAAAGTTTATAAAAACCTGTAAAACACCTGAATCTTTTGTCCTTTGAAGAGCATTCACTTGATTACAGACTAAATTTTTTGAATGCTTGGTATTTTATTTCCATTTCTATTTCATCTTGAGTCAATTTTGGTAATTTAAATAATGTTAGAAAAATAGAAATTTTTATCAATTTTCAAAATAAACTTATTCACAGTATCCAAAGACCTAAATATCAAATCAAAAAAGATAAAGATTATGGAAGAAAAAATTGGAACAACAGTGGGAATTCTAATACATGATTTAGACAGACTACAAAATGCATGAACAATGCATGAACAACAGAAGAGAAAATAGATAAATAGGAACTACTAAAAATCAAACACTTATGCTCATCTAAATACTTTACCAAGAAACTTAAAAGACTATCTAAAGAATGGGAAAAAATATTTGGCAGCTATATATTGGATTGACATCTAATTTCCATAATCCGTAAGGTACTGCAAAATAGCAACAAAAAAGGACAATAACCAAATTAAACAATGGGCAAAGGAGATGGACAGACAGTTCACCAAAGGAGACATTCAGACAGCCAAAAGACAGATGAGGAAATGTTCATGATCATTATCCATTAAAGAAATCCAAATCAAAACTATAATGAGACATCATCACACCCTGATGAGGTTGTCAGTAATCCAAAAAACACAAAGCAAGTGCTGGACAGGCTGTAGAGACACTGGAGCTCTCCTGCACTGCTGGTGGGAATGCAAGATGGTACAGCCCCGTTGGAAAGCAATTTGGCACTTTCTTAAAAAGCTAGAAGTAGAAATACCATATGATCTAGCAATAACACTGCTGAGAATATATCCTACAGAAATAAAGGCTGTCACATGAACAGATACATGCACACGAATGTTTATTGCAACACTGTCCACAACAGCAAAAATATGGAATCAACCTAGGTGCCCATCAACCGATGAATGGATAAACAAACTATGGTGTATATACACAATGGAACACTATGCAGTGATAAAGAACAATGATGATTTTAGGAGCATCTTTTAACCTGGTATGAATTAGAAGACATTATGCTGAGTGAAATCAGTCAGCTGCAAAAAGATAAGTATTATATGAGACCAATATTATAATGACATAAAAAAATGACTTATGCACATAAGAAAAGACTCTTTGATGGCTACAAGGGTGGGGAGGGAAGGAGTAGATTTTTCATAGATTAGATAGTAGATAGGAACTTGGTTAGGTGAAAGGTGTGACAGCATTCAGTAGAAGACAGGTCAGCATAAATGGACTACACCATAAACCAAAAGGTTTTCTAAATTCAACCCAATATTTCAAATGGTAGAGTAATGGGGACAGGGGTCTGGGGACTGTGTTTTCAGGGGACATCAAGGCCAATTGGCATAACTAGCCTTTTGTTAAGAGAGTCTTATTGGTAAGTGGCTTCTGGGGTCTTAAATGCCAGTAAGCTGCCATCTGAGGAACATCAGTTGGTCCCAATCTACTTGGAACAGATGATGACTGAGAACATCAAAGACACAAGGAAATATGAGCCCAGAACACAAAAGGCCCATATGAATGGGAGGCTACATCAGTATGAGGCCAGAAGAACAAGATGGTGCCCAGCCACCACCACAGACAGCCTCGATATGGGACACAATGTAGAGTCCCTGATGTAACATGAGAAAAAGAGGTATGCAGATCAAGAACTCTACTAAAAGACCAGAACTGATGGTCCAACAACCTGGAGAGTCCCCTGGGAATATGGCCCTTAGACTTGCTGCTGCCTCAGACCTTAAACCCGTACTGAGGTCAACACTTCAGACAAAGAATGGACTGGACTCGGGAACACAGAGTGAGCATGTGGTGCATGTACTTTATGGTTTTACTCATTTACAGAAAGCTGTCCTACTGGTTTCTTTCTAGAGGGGAGAGGAGAGGGTGGACAGTAGGGGACAGGTGTTTGCTGGCAGGATACTAGTAGTAAAGAGTAAAAAGGAGGAGCACACTATCACAAGGTAGGGTAAGCAGGTATGCAAAACTGATAGAATGTATACTTAATCATAATTTAAAAAAGATATAATTTGTAAAACAACCTGTTGATCCCAAAATGAACTTGTTTTTCTAAGTGCTTGATTTACTTTAATTAAAACTTTATATGTGCAACTTCATTAGCCATCCAAAAAACCCAAACCTACTGCCGTCGAGTTGAATCTGACTTATAGTGACCCTACAGGATAGAGTAGAACTGTTCCGTAGAGTTTCCATGAAGCGCCTGGGGGATTTGAACTGCTGACCTTCTGATTAGCAGCCATAGCACTTAACCACTATGCTACTATGATTTCCTCTAGGGAAATGTAAATCAGAACCACCATGAGATAATTACTTCACCTTTGGTAAGATGGCTAAGATAAAAAAAAAGGAAAATAAAAAATATGATGAGGATATGGAAAATTTGGTATGTTCATTCATTGCTGGGAGGAACGCAAAATGGTACAGCTGCTCTGGAAAATGGTTTGTCAGTTCCTCCAAAATTTAAACATAAAGCTACTATATGATCCAGCAATCTCACCCCTAGTTATATACCCAGAAGACTTGAAAGCAGTAATACAAACTTATGAAAACTAATGTTCATTGTAGTACTATTCACAATAGTCAAAAAGAGAGAACAATCTAAATGTCTATTAACATATGAATGAGTGAACAAAATGTAGTATATACATACAATAGAGCATTACTCAACTGTAAAAAGAAACAGAGCCCTGATACATGCTACAATATTATGCTGAGTAAAGTAAGTCCTCATAAAATGACAAATGTTCTATGATCTCACTTACACAAAATACCCAGAATGGGCAAATGTATACAAATGAAAGTTTATTAGTGGTCACCAGGGTCAGGATGGAGGGGAATAGGAGAATCAACTTTTATGAAGCATTGAGTTTATGTTTATGGTGGTGGAAAGTTTGTAAATGGATATTGATGATGGTTGTACAACATAATTGATGTAACTTGTGGTGTTGCATTGCACACATAAGAAGTATTGAAGTATAAAATAGTGATATATATATATATGCATATGCTTTTGTTGTTAGGTGCTGTTGAGTCAGTTATGACTCATAGCAACCCTATGGGACAGAGTAGAACTGCTCCATAGGGTTTCTAAGGAGTGACTGGTGGATTTGAATTGCTGACCTCTTGGTTAGCAGCTGAGCTCTTAACTACTAGGTCACTAGAACTTGTATAAATTAAGAAATACTGAGAAAGGATCCTGGATGATGTAAATGGTTTGCGTTTTGCTGCTAACCTAAAGGATGGCAGTTAAAACCTACCCAGAGGCTCTATGAGAGAAAGGCCTGACAATCTGCTTCTGTAAGGATTATAGCACAGAACAGTGTATGGAGCATTTCTACTCTGTAACACATGATGTGGCCATGAGTTAGGTACTGAGTTTCCAGCAACTAGTAACAACAAAACAACAATGCTAGCAAACACTACTGTATAATGTTTACATAGCGTGTTTATGAAAACACCTCATGGGTAGTGGCCATGGCTGCAAACAAATGTAGAATGTGTATATTATTTGTGGAGAAATACAGTATATGTGAAGAGAGGTGATATCAGCAAAATCAGTGAGTAAAAAACCTGAAAAGTCTACCCTTCCATAAAAGCAATTTTAAAAACTAGCAAAAATCTCATAGAAGCTTAGCACATACAGACTCCCTGAGGGATTGAATTACTGGGCTGAGAGCGAGGGATCCAGGTCTCAGGGGACATCTAGCCTAACTGGTAAACAGAGTTTGTAAAGAAAATGCTGGTAAGCAGCATCCACGTCCTCAAAGCTTCTGATTATCCATCTAAGATACTCCACTGATCTCATCCCCCATGAAACAAGGGAGAAAAAAAAAAACCCTTAAGACACAAGGGAGAGAATAGTCTAAAGGACTAATGGACCTTTAGACTTTGGGTGAAGCCTACACCAGACTAAGCCCAGCACAGCTATATGGTGCTTGGCTATCACTACTGACTGCTCAGACAGGGGTAACAATAGAGCATCCTGCACAGAGCAAGAAAAAAATTTTATGTCAAAAAAGAAGACTAGAGTTACTGATCTGATAGAAACTGGAGAAACCCCAAGAGTAGAGTTCCTGGACATCCTTTTAAATCAGTACTGAAGTCACTCCTGTAGTTCACACTTCAGCCAAAGATTAGACAGTTCATAAAGCAAGAGTAAATGGGTACACCAGCTCAGGCGCAAGGACTAGAAGGCAGGAAGGGAAAGGACAACTGCTAATGGGGAAATCAAGGAGAGTATTGACACATAATAGGGTTGGCAACCAATGTCACAAAACAATATGTGTATTAATTCTTTAATGAGAAACTAATTTGCTCTGTAAACCTTCACCCAAAGTACAATTAAAAAAAAAGTACTAAAAATGAAAAATGGCTGAAAAATTTTTTAAAAAAGGTGTGGAAAAGTCAATTCCATGCAAACAGTAACCAAAGAACATTAAAGTGGCTATACTATGTCGAACAAAATAAGACTTATGACAAAAATTATTACAAGGACAAAGAAGTACATTATAAAATGACAAAAGGTCAATATTTAATGCATATATAACAATTAAAAACAAATCTGGCAAAGTAGAGAAAGAAAAACAATGACATCATTGAATGGAGAAATGCATGATTATAAAATTATGACTGGAGATTTTAACAACTTACTTTCAGTAAATACAGAATATCAGTGAGGAAATTGAAACACATCAAAACAAACGAACGAACAAAAAACACGAGCAGCACTATAAACCAACTAGACCTAACAGACATCTACAGAACTCTCCAATCAACAACAGCAGAAAATACATTCTTCCCAGGTACACATGAAACAATCTCCAGGTTAATCTCAGTAAGTTTAAAAATGTTGAAATATGAAGAAGTGTGTTCTCTAGCCAAAATGGAATGGAGTTAGAAATTATTAACAGGTATATAACTAGAAAATTCACAAATATGTGGAAATTGAACAATGTACTCTTAAATGACCAATGGATCAAACAAGAAATCACAAGAGAAATTACAAAGTACTTGAGATAAATGAAAATGAGAAGACAATATACTAAAACTTATAGATGCAGTGAAAACAGTACTGAGAGGGAAATTTATAGTTGCAAACAGCTACATTAAAAAAAAATCAAGTCAATAACTTAAACTTCCACCTTAAGAAAGTAGAAAAAGAACTCTGGCTAACACGGCACCATAGACAGAATCACCACACTGTCCTTCCACAGCAAAAGTCTGAAAAACTAAGTTAAAGAGAAACACCAATCCCATTACCCAAAGCGTCAAATAAAAAGATAAAGATCTCAGCCAAACACTAATGTGTGGAAGTTCCTTTTCAGCTATCCCAGCACAAATTTGACATGTTTGACTCCTATCAGAGATCTGCAAACAGGGAGCATGGGAAAGCAACTTCACAGAAATCCCAGCAGAAGACAAAGGACCTGGTAACTAATGATAGATCCTTTCCAACCCCCAACTTCTCCCCACTGCTCGACCTCTAATGCCTCCAAGTTAGCTTTGGTGACTCTGTCAGCTGGTAAGTGCAGTATGGTGCTTGTTGGATTTGCCACACAGACATAGGAGTGAGGGCAGGAATTACACAAAAACAGCTTCAGGAGCTCCCGGAAGGAAACAGATCACCCAGTAACCAGCGATATAAGCTTGCCCTTCCCTGGCCTCAGCTTTCTCTGCTTCCTGCTGATCACAGTCTCCGGGCCATGAGGAAATTCCTTTGGCCCCATTCACTTGAGTTCTCTCCACCCACGCTGGCTAGCTTCCTGAGTGCATTTGGCCATAGCTGGTGTTACTTTTTCCCGTTTCTTTTGGCTTCTTCTCTGCCAATTAATAATGCCCCCCCTTCCTTTCTCTTGAACACCTGGCTACATGTGCCATCTTTTCCTCTTCTGGTGTGAAATATCACGATGCCATGCTGGTGGAATACTTTGGGCTTTTTTTTTCCTGCTTTCTTTTGCTTTTGTTGTGTTTGTTTTCTACTACTTTTTGTGGCATGGGGGTCCCTTCTAGTGTGGTATACCACATCTCTTGGAACCCAAGTACCACCCAGGGTACACAACCACTTCAGTGAGATCCCTGGGAACATGTCATTCTATGTCTTTTTGTATCCTAACACATGTTCTATTCTGGAAAATGTTCCATGTGCACTGGAGAAGAAGGGGTAGTTATCTGCTGATGGACAGAAAGTACTGTATATGTCAGTGAGGTCTAGTTGGTTAATTGCGGCAATAAGATCTTCTGTGTCTTTATTGAGATTTTTCTGGATGATCTGTCCAATACTGAAAGTGGAGTGTTGAAGTTTCCAACTGTTATTGTGGAGTGATGAATCTCATTTTTGAGTATAGTCAGTGTCTCTTTGATGTATTTAGATGCTCTAGTATTGGGTGCATATTTAATATTGTTAAGTCCTGCTTGTGTATTGAACCTTTCAGCAATAAATAGTGTCCATCCTTATCCATGATGGTGGATTTTACATTAAAGTCTATTTTATTTGAGATTAGTATTGTCACATCATCTTGCTTTGTACATTGTTAACTTGGTATATATCGTTCCATCCTTTAATTTTCAGTTTGTTCATGTGTTTAAGTCTAAGGTGAGTTTCTTGTAAGCAACATACAGATGGGTCATGTCTTTTGATCCAAGATGTCATTCGTTGTCTCTTTACTGGAGTGTTCAGTCCATTTACATTCAATGTAATTATTGATAGGTATGTATTTAGTGCTGTCGTTTTGATGTATTTATTTTTGTGTGGATGTTTTTTCTCTTGCTGTTACTATTCTGTTCTGGGACATTCTTCTTTATGCGTTGATTTTTCAACTTTTTCAGTGTTGGTTTTGTATTTGTTGAAACTCATGTATTGTGTTTCTTTTTTGGATATGTCACATCTTTATTGTGCTTTGTGGCTACCCTTATGGTCCCCCTTCATAATCTATGTTTAAACCCAATTTTAATTTCTACATATCTTATTAACTTTCTTTCCATCTAGAAGGAGTATAACTACTGTAGTATATCCCTCTTTTTTAATGTAATGGTACCATAGTTTTCATGATATGATCACTGGATCACTTCTTTTAATATAGCTTTGGTTGGGTTTTGTGCCTTCCCAAGCAGAGTAGGTTTCTGGAAGATGTTTTCTGTATTGGCTCCTAAAATATAGAGTTAATGATTCTATTCTTCTAAGCCAAGAGCTTCTGTCAGTATTTCTTGTAGCTTTGGTTGGGTTTTTATAGATTCTCTGAGCTTCTGTTTATCTGTGAATGTCTTAATTTCATTTTCATATTTGAAAGACAGTTTTGCAGGATATACAATTCTTGGTTGGAAGTTCTTCTCCTTCAAGGCTTTGAATGTGCCATCCCACTGCCTCAATGTCAGCATTGTTTCTGCTGAAAAGTCAGACAAAAGTCTACAGGGCTTCTCTCTGAATGTCAGCATTGCTTTCAGTCTCACTGACTTGAAGTGTTTCTGCTTATGTTTCATTTTGTTAAGCTTGATTATAAAATGTCTTGGAGTTTTTCTTTTGGGGTCTCTATTGTGTGGCATTTGATATGCATCTTGGATATCTATATTCTCTTCTTTCATAATTTCAGGGAAGTTTTCTGTAGGCAAATCAACAACAATCCTCTCTGTGTTTTCAGGTGTCCCCTCCTGTTCAGAAATTCCCATTAATCATAAATTGTTCCTCTTGATAGAGTCCCACATGTTTCTCAATGCTTCCTCATTTTTCTTCTTTCTTTTCTGATTTCTCCTCATAAATGCTTGTGTCAGTAGCTCTGTCTTCCGAGTTAGAAAGTCCATTTTCCATTTGTTCAATTCTGTTCTCTTGGCTTTGAATTGAGTTTTATAATTCTTTAATTTTGTTTCTGATCTGTTGGATTTCAGAATGCTAGTGTTCCATCAGTTTGAACAGCTTGCTTAATTTTTCATTCTCTATTGCTGAATTTTATGTAATGTCTAGGAGGTTTCTTTATATAATTCTTTTGTACTTGACCTCCAAAAGTTTCAGAAAGGCTTCTTCATCTGGGAAGTTCTTTGGTTCTTTCTTCTGGGAGCTTTCTAGAGCCATGTGTGGATTTTTCTTTAAGTATCTGGCCAAGGTATTTTGCTTTTTGGGCATCTAAAGGTTGTTTAGTTTCTCTGGTATTGCCTTAACAGGAGTTGAAGCAGAAGTTGATCACCAGTCACTCCTATGTACTCCAGTGACTGGGCCCAGTAGAATATCTGGGGTAGCAGGCTCCACCTCCTGGCTCGCAAAGACACAGCCCTACTTATGAATTCACTTGGGGGCTGTCAGCTGACCCTGTGTTGTGGGTCAGTCAAGGCTGGAAGAGATGCCGTCAGGCTGCACCAGTTATTTCTCTAGGCAGTCTTATTCTGAAAGGTAAAAGCTATCTGACAGCTTCCAAAAACAGTCAGGCTGTCAGGTGTGCAAGTCCCTCTTTCCAGCTGGTGATGGAGGCACCTCTATATCTGTCTCCAGATGCTTCAATCTAGTTCAAAGTATAGAAAGGCTACTGTCCTGCTGTCATATGCTGCTGGGCCCCAACCATAAGGGTACACTGTGCTAAACACAGCTCGTGTGCTGGGAAAATGCTCCACAGGCCGGCACTGCCTCCCAGCCTATGAATTAGCTCATGCTGAGGCCTCTACTTGGGTAAATCCACCTCCTAGTCGATCAAGATCACGTCCCACACAATCTGTCCCGCCAGTTGCAGAACAGCTGAATCAATGGTGGAGGAGGTTCTGAGAGGGTCGAGGGGCTGTGGTGCTCTAAGTCCAGAGCTGGGCTCTCAAAGTATAGCTATTCTGCCTGCTGATCACGTTAGCAATGTGGCTGAGCTTTGCTGCCAGTTAAGGCCAATAGCCGCTGGCTAATAAAAAGAAAAAAAGTTAAAAAAGGCAGTTACTTTCCATCCATGAGAGGTGGCCATTCAACAAGGGCAGGGGTGAGCAAAAAGGAGAAGTTTCCCATTCAGTGGCATGTAGTCCAATTTTACAGCCCTATGCCATGTCCTAGGGCTCCCTGGGGGTCCAGAAGGCTCTATTTAATTATCAATCCAGGCCTTACTTTTCAGAGGGATTTAAGGAGATGTGTGTCTAGTCCACCTTCTTGACTCTGCCCCCTCTATGTCTTTTTTGCTTCTTGTCTTGCTTCACTTTAGTTCCCGTCTTTCTGTACTTACTTTCTGTTCCTGTCTCCAAAATACCTGACACTGTGACATCTGTAGCTTGCCAGGCTATACAGTGCAGCCTGTGAGACACTTCACCAGTCTTTGCAGCAGCACCAGTGGGGACTCCTGAGGGTTCTTTTTTTAATTGTAAGTTTTCCATATCCAAATTTTAATCTACTTTTTCTTTCTATCCTATTTTCTTTTCATCTTTATTTTTCTCCATTTCTCCATTTCTTGTCTCTACACTCCAATGTCAAGATCTCTTAGCACTCTTTTTATTTGTTTTGGCTCTTGTTCCTCTCTCTTCCATGTTTTCTTTCCTACACCCATCTTAGTTCCACATGTCACAACCTCCAGCCTTCTTCTTGCCTATCTACACCAGGCACTGAACATCATGTCCCTAAGCAGCACAGGCATGACCTACGGGAACCTGCCCACCACTGATTCTTGGCCTGCCCTGTCAGGCCTCTTACATGCCACAAACAACCCAGACCAGCCCTTTCCCTTCCCTTCAGCTGGACCTGCACTGTGGCATGACAGCAAAGTGAATGTTAGTCAAGAAGGTGAAAAATATGACCACAGATAAGGAAACATCAAAGAATACATAGCTCACCTTTTCTGACATAATCAAATAAAACAGAAAAGCAGGATGAAGCAAATATATCTATGATCAATAAACAAAGAAAATAACTACTGACTATCCTGAAGACAATATTAAAACATATTTTAAAAAAAAAGATGATTCTGTTAGGAATCCGAAATAAAACACCACATGCTTTTCAAGTAGAAGAAAAGGTACAAGAATTACTGAACAAGGAATTCAAATGTATAATATTCAGAGCTATCCAAGAGTTGAAGCAAAAAGCAGGAAAAATACACAAAGTCATGGAAACTGCAGACAAATTTGTGGAAGAATTCAGGACAGTAATATAGGAATAAATTTCCTATATATATATATATGTGTGTGTATATATATATATTGACAACTATAAATCATACAAAAACAATTAGAAATCCCAAAGATGAACAACCAGATTTCAGAAATGAACAGCATCATAGAAGGGCTGAAGAGCAGGTTTGAAATAAAGGAAGACAGAATCAATGAAATTGAAGACAAAGACTTGAGTACAACACTGTTTGGAGAAAAATCAGAAAAAAGAAGCAAGAGAAATGAAGAAACTCTGAGAACTATGTGGAATACAACCAAAAGCAAAAAATTGTAAGTAATTGAAGTTCCAGAACTAGGAGAGAAAACACAAAGGATCATTGAAGAACTGGCTGACTGAAAAATTCCCTAATAAAATGAAAGATGAAGAACTGACCATCCAAGAAGCTCAATGAACCCCATATAGGATAGAACCCAAAAGAAAGACACCAAGACATACTATAATCCCACTCACTAAAACCAAAGACAAAGAAAAAATTCTGAGAGAAGCTGAAGAAAAGAGAGTGTCACATAGAGAGGTGAAACAATGAGACTGTTGTTGTTAGATGCCATCGAGTCATTTCCAACTCATAGCTACCCTATGCACACAGAATGAAACACTGCCTGGTCTTGTGCTATGAACACAATTGTTTTTATACTTAAGCCCATTTCTGTGGCCATTGTAGCAATCCATCTCATCAAGGGTCTTCCTCTTTTTTGCTGACACACCACTCTACCAAGAAGGATGTCCTTCTCTAGGGACTGATTCTTCTTGACAACATGTCCAAAGTATGTAAGACACAGTCTTGCCACCTTTGCTTCCAAGGAGCACTCTAGTTGTACTTCTTCCAGAAAATATCTGTTGGTTCTTTTGGCAGTCTATGGGACATTCAACATTCTACTCCAACACCACAATTCAAAAGCATCAATTCTTCTGTCCCCTTTGCTCATGGGCCAGCTTTCAGACTGTGGAGCCAAGTAAAATGAAATCGTTGACAACCTCAATCTTTTCTCCATTTATGATGATGTTGTTTGCTGGTCCAATTATGAGGATTTTTGTTTTCTTGATGTTGAGGTGCAATCCATACTGAAGGATGTGGTCCTTGATCTTTATCACCAAATGTTTCAAATCTTCTTCACTTCCAGCAAGTAAGGTGGTATCATTGGCATAACACAGGTAGTTAATGAGTTGTCCTCCAAACCTGACACCTCACTCTTCTTTGTATAATCCAGCTTCTCAAATCATTTGCTTGGCATACAGTTTGAAAAGGTGTGGTGAAAGGATACTACCCTGATGCACACCTTTCCTGCCTTTGAACCATGCAGTGTTCCCTTGTTGTGTTTGCACAACTGCCTCTTGATCCATACACAGACTCTTTAAGAGCACAATCAGGTGTTCTGGAATTACTGTTTTATGCAATGTTAGCCATAAACAATAAACAATGAGACTAAGCTCTTAATATTTGGCAGAAAGTAAGCAGGCAAGAAGACAATGGGATAATATACATAAAACAAACCAAGAACAAAGACAAAAAACTAAGATTAATATATCCTGCAAAACTATGATTCATAAATGATGATGAAATGAGGACATTTCCAGATAAACAGAAATAAAGGGAATATATAGAAGCCAAACCAAACTGACAGAAATTATTAAAGGAAGTCCTTCTATCTGAGAACAGACAACATCAGACCATAGCCTGAAACTAGAAAGCAAACTTGTATCATCCAGAAACCAGCCTAGGAAATTAACTTTCAAAGACTATCCAAAACCTTGAGAAGTGGACCATGGAACAAGAGAGGTTAATCCATGAACTACAACAATGCCAGAACAGAAGGGGCTAAATGGTATAGGTACAAAAACTTCTAAAGGAGTAGAAAGCCAGCCAGCCAAGTGCCATTGAGAGAGCAAGGCAATATCAAGTAATAACAGACTTTTTCATATTTAGGAAGTTAAGGGTAGATTTCAAGGTAAACACAAACAAAGTTAACAAACCTACTCATCAAAATAAAGAAGGAAAGCATAAAGCCTCTGTCATGAACTGAATTGTGTCCCCCCCCCAAAATGCATGCAGCAGTTTCGCTAGGCCATGATTTTTGCTATGGTGTGATAGTCCCTATATGCTATAAACCCTGCCTCAATGATGTTAATTAGGGAGGATAGGCAGCAGTTGTGTTGGTGTGGCAGGATTCAATATGTATGATTGTACTGTGCCTTGAGGCAATCTCTGGTGATATAAATGAAATAAACTAGCCGAGAGATTTGAGAAACGCATACTGCAAAGAAGCAGTGCTGGGAGTTGAGCATGTCCCAGGGTCCCTGTGCATCAGAAGCTCCCAGTCCAGGGGAATATTGATGACAAGTAACTTCCTCCAGAGCCAACAGAGAAAGCCTTCCCTTGGAGCTGACACCCTGAATGTGGACTTTTAACCTACTAGACTGTGACAAAATAAAGTTTCTCTTTTGAAAGCCATCCACTCATGGTATTTCTGTTATAGTAGCACCAGATAGCTAACAGAGTCTCAACAAAAACAAAATACACAAATAGAAAATAAATTAAAAAGAAATTCACAAAGCAAAGAAATTTAGTACTATAGAGTAGGAGGAACAAAGAAATTGTCAGCAACACTGAAAAAGCACTACAAAATGACAGCAATAAACTCACACCTATCATTAATTTCACTGAATGTAAATGGCCAGTCCTAGTCACCTACTACTGCTGTAATAGAAATACTACAAATAGTACAAATGGATGGTTTGATTATCTACCAAGAGAAACTTATTTTCTGTCAGTAAAGAAGGCTATAAGTCCAAATTCAGGGTATCCACAGCAGGGGAAAGCTTTCTCTGTTGGCTCTTGAGCAAGGTCCTTGTCATTAACCCTCCCCTCTACTGGGAGCTTCTGTGGCACAGGAACCCCGTATACAAAGGATGTGTTCTGCTCTCTGTGCTTCTTTCCTGGTAATATGAGGTCCGTAACTCTGTGCTTGCTTCTTTTTTATATACATCAAGAGATTGCCTCAAGATACAATCCAAGCTTGTAGATTGAGTCCTGCCTCACTAACGTTCTCCCTCTTTCTCCTTTATTAACACCACATAGGCAGTACTCACAACATGGGAAAAAATATCACACAATATCAGGAATCATGGCCCAGCTAAATTGATGACATTTTAAGGGGGACACAATTCAATCCATAACATGGCCTAAATGCAGTCATAAACTGATGTAGGGTGACACAATGGACTAAAGAAACAGGATTCATCAATACGTAGTTTACAAGAGACACACCTTAGAAGATGTAAATTTATTAAAAAAATCAAAGGATGGAGAAAATATATCAGGCAAATAGCTACTGTAAAAGAGCAGAAATGGCAATGCTAGTATGAGATAACAAAGACATTAAAACAAAACCTACTATAAAAGACAAATAAGGGTACTATGTAAATGTTAAAGGGACAATCCATCATGGAGACTTTACCATAATAAACATCTACACATCCAACGACAGGGCTCCAAAATACATAAAAGAAATTCTAACACCTCTGAAAAGAGAAACTGACAGTTCCACAATAACAGGAGGAGATTTAAAGTCCACTCTTGGTAAAGGACAGACAATCCAAAACGAAATTCAACAAAGATACAGATGAGTTAAGGGGCACTATCAGTCGACTTGACATCTGAGACATACATAGAAGACTCTGTCCAACAGTTGCAAAGTATACATTCTTTTCCAAAGCATATGGAACATTCTCAAAAATAGATCACATCTTAAGCCAAAGAGCCCTTGTCAACAAAATCCAAAACACTAAGATTAAATATAAAGTCTCTTCTCTGACCAGAACACCATCAAAGCAGAAATTAAAAACAGAAAGAAAAAGGAAAAAAATCAATCACATGGAAGATGAATAACAAGGTGCTTAAAAACTACTGGGTAATAGAAAAAATTAAAGTTGGTACCAAAAGATTCCTAAAATCAAGTGAAAATGAAAACCCAGCATACAAAAAACTCTGGACACAACAAAGGCAGTTCTCGGAGGTCAGTTTATAGCAATACAGGTACACATTGAAAAAAAAGAAAGGAACTAAACTAAAACATTAACTAAACAACTGGAACGAATAGAAAGAGAACAGCAAAAGAAGCCTTCAGCCACCAGAAGACAGGACAGAAATAAATGGAATAAACAATAGAAAGAATCAACAAAACCAAAAGTTGGATCTTTGAGAGGATCAACAAAATAGACAAACCACTTACCAAACTGATGAAAGAAAAACAGGAGAAAACTCAAATAACCCAACTAAGAAATTAAAAAGGGGATATTACAACAGACCCAGCTGAAATAAAAAGGGTTATAGCAGAGTAATATAAAAAACAATAAGCTAGCAAATTTGAAAACCTAGGGGAAATGGACAAATATCTAGAAATACACTACCTACCCAAACTACTACAAAATGATGCTGAAAATCTGAAGACTCATAAAAGAAGAAGAGACTGGAAAGGTATTTTAAAAGTTCCCAACAACAAGAAAGCTCTGACCCAGATGGCTTCACTGGAGAATTCTACCATTCAGAGAACTTGTATCAGTACTATTCAAACCATTTCAAAATATATAGAAAGGAAGGGATACTTCCAAATCATTCTACAAAGCCACCGTAACCATGGTACCCAAACCAGGCAACACACCACCAAAAAAGAAAATTACAGACCAATATCTCTCGTGAATATAGATGTAAAAATTCTTAACAAAATTCTAGCCAGTATAATTCAGCACCTTGACAAAAAAAAAATATGCTATGACCAAGTTGGATTCATACCAAGTATGCAAGGATGGTTCAACATTAGAAAATTAATCAACATAATCCACCACATAAACAAAAGAGTTACACAATCATCTCAGTTGATACAGAAAAGATAATTTGACAAAGTCCTACACCCATTCCTCATAAAATCTCAATAAAATAGGTACAGAAGGGAAATTTCTCAACATAATAAAGGACATCTACACAAAACCAATGGCCAAAATTGTTCTTAATAGGGAGAGGCTGAAAACAGTCCCCTTGAGGACTGGAGCAAGATGAAGAATGTGCTTTATCACCACTCCTAATTAACACTGTGGTAGAAGTCCTGGTTAGAACAACAAGGTAATAAAAAGAAATAAATAACATTCAAATTGGTAATGAAGAAGTCAAACTGTCCCAATTTGCAGATCATATGATACTATGTATAAAAAACCCAAAAGACTGCATGAGAAAACTACTGGAACTAAGTGATTCAGCTGAGAACAAGATAAACAAAAAAAGTCAGTTGGAAGCCTGTACATCAATAAAGAGTATGATGAAAAGGAAATTGGGAAGGTGATACTATTTGTAATACAACCTCAAAAACTAAAATGCTTAGGAATAAATTTAACAAGGGATATAAAAGCCCTATACAAAGAGAACTAAAAAACAAACAAAAAAAACAAAAAAACTACTAATGTAAGAAACTGAAAGAGATCCAAATAAGTGGAATAAACATACCATGCTTATAGATAGGTGGACTCAACATTATGAAAATGACAATTCTACCCAAAGTGATTTACAAATACAATGCAATCCTAATCCAAATACCAACAGCATTCTTTAAAGAGATGAAAAAACTTATTGTTAATTTGAAATGAAAAAGGAAGAAGCCCCAGATAAGTAAAACAGTACTGAAGAAGAATAACAAAGTAGGAGGATTTGCACTACTTGACTTCAGAACCTACCATACAGCTACTGTAGTAAAAAACAAAAACCTGGTACTGGTATAATAACAGACACATTGACCAATGGAAAATAATTGAGAACCCAGAGGTGAATCCATCCACCTATGGTCATGTGATCTTTGACAAGGGTCCAGAGTCCTTCAAATGGGGAAAACACAGTCTTTTAAAGAAGTAGTGCTGGCAAGATTGGATGTCTATCTGCAAAAAAATAAAACAGGACCTATACCTCATACCATATACAAAAACTGATTCATAATGTATCAAAAACCTAAATACAGAGGCAGGGACACAGTGGCAGAAGAGTAGACAGACATGTCCCTTGGCCCATCTAACAACAAACACCAAAAAGAAAAAATGAATCCAGTACATATGATATCCTAGGAGCTCTGCATATCAAAGGGAAAGTTGAGAAATTGCAATGAGCAAAGGGAAAAGGAGAATAGCACCAGGAATGCTTGGGATTCCACATACCTGACCTGCTGTGAAGAAGATGTGTTATGGGCCCTGCATGGAGATAATTCTCCAGAGAATACATTCACATATCCAGAGCCAGTCAAGGGCAGCATCAGAATGTCAAAAGCCAAGTCTTTGTATGTAACCTGCTCTGAATGGATCTCAACCTTTCCTTTGATGTGGCCCTGTCTCCCTTTTCCTGGTGCTCCACTTGTCTTCTTTGAATTGTGCCCTGCACTAGAGTTTGATGCCATTGACTGAGCCAGAAGTAGGACTCTTCAAGTAGATCCTGAACCATTCTCTACCTCCATTCTCAGCACTGTGCTTGGCTCTGGAGTCTGGTGCCATTGACTGCACCAGAAACAGCACTCCTTAAGATTGCTGTAAGCAATTCTCTGAGACATGGAGGAGGAAGTAGTTTAGCAAACTTGGGGAATGAGGGAAAGAGAAAAAAAAGTTTTGTTTTCTGCCGACTCTCCTAAGCCACAAAACAGGGCAAAAACTGTTCCTTTACCTAGACTCAGATATAAGGGATACACCAATGTCACTGACACGCAGGGACAGCTGTTAACCCCTAGGCTTTCTCAGTGAATACAGCCAGACCCCTGTACCTATACTAATCACCCCTGCTCTAATAGGACAGTAGGCAAGAGCCTGTACCACACACTTGGATCTCACCACCAGGACACCTGAGCTGAATCCACATAAGAAACTAACCTGCATATTTTGAAACAAGAAGCTAGGACACAGTAGGCAAATATAAAATAAATAAATACAATTTACCAATGACTCAGAGAGAACAGTCAGTTTCAGATCTCTTAAAGAAGCGGACCATAATCTCTTCAGAAAGTTCCCAAACAGTCAAATTTTCTAGAGGAAGAGAACTTCCTGAAATTACCAGAGGTAGAATACAAAAGATTAATATATAGTACTCTTCAAGAAATGAGTAAGGAGATAAGGTAAACCACAGCAGAGCTTAATGACAAATAGAACAAGCTGCAAGAAAGCATTGAGCAGCAAGAATTAAAAATTTAGAAGATTAATAAAATTACAAAATTAGAACACTCAGAAAGTCAAAAGAACAGAATAGAGGCAGTGGAAGACCAAATTAGTGAGATTGAAGATAAAGCACACGATATCATCATTTTTGAGGAAAAAGTCAAATAAAATAATTAAAAAACATAAAGAAACACAAAGAATAATGTGTGACTTTATGGAGAGGAATAATCTATGAATGATTACAATACCAGAATGGGGGTGAGGTGGGGGGAATACCTGAAAATACAACAAGAATTGTTGAAGACTTGCTGACAGAAAACCTCCCTGATATAATGAAAGATGAGAAGACACCTATCACAGATGCTTATTGAACTCCACACAAGATAGATCCCTATAGAAGGACACCAAGATATAGTCAAACTTGCCAAACTAAAGATAAGGAGACAGATAGATGAAAAATAACCTATAAAGGAGTCAGTTAGACTAAGCTGAAATTGCTCGGCAGAAACCATGCAGGCAAGAAGGCAGTGGGATGATATATACAAAGCCTTGAAGGAAAATAATTGCCAGCCAAGAATTATATATCCGCAAAATTGTCTCTCAAATATGATAGAGAAAGTAGGACATCTCTATATACCCAGAAACTTAGAGAATTTACAAAAACCAAACCAAAATGACAATAAATACTAAAGGGAGTCCTTTGGTTAGAAAAGCAATAACACCAAGTGTCATGGATTGATTTGCATTCCCCCCAAAATATGTGTAGAACTTTGACTGGGCCAGGATTTCTAGGCTGGGATGTTCTGTACTTCCATTTTGTAAATCCTGCCTTTATGATGTTAATGTGCATGGATGGGTGGCAGTTGTGTTGGTGGGGTGGGACTTAATATGTAAGATTGTCTTGTACCTTGAGGTAGTCTCTTGAGATATAAAGGAAAGAAGCTAGCAGAGAGATTTTGGGATATCATACCACCAAGAAGCTGTGCTGGAAGCTGAGTATGTCCTTTGGAAAGGAACAGGGTCCCTGTACCTCAAAAGCTCCCAGTCCAGGGGAAGATTGACAACAAAGACCTTCCTCCAGAGCCAGCAGAGAAAGCCTTCTCCTGAAAGTGACATGCTGAATTTAGACTTTTAGCCTACTGGACTGCCAAAATGAAATTTCTCATTTTGAAGCCATCCACTTGTGGTATTTCTTTTAAAGCAGCATTAGATGACTAAGATACCAGGTAACAACACAAGACCAGAACACAGAACAGAGTAACTGGATATCAACCTAAATAGGGGAATCACATATATAAATCATAGGCAAAACACTGAAAATAGGGAAAGAGATATGTCATTATGTAACTATTATATTAAAAAAGAGGGACTCAAAAGAAATGTACTTATAGATCTTTCATATGGGCAGAGAAGACCAAGACAATACAAAGAAATTAAAGACTCATTTAAATTTAGGAAAATAAAGGAAAGTATTGTGGTAATCAGAGAGGAAACTATCATTTTTATGTGTCAAAATAAAAAACAAGAAAAACATGAGGTCTCAGCAAATACAAAACTAACACTGAAAAAGATGAAAGAAAACACAAAGAAAAAAAGACTCGGCACAGAAAACTAAATGGAACAAAAGAATTGTCTACACCACAGAAAAAGACACCCAAATGACAGCACTAAGCTCATACCTAACAATAATCACACTGAATGTAAATGGACTATAAACGAACCAATAAAGAGACAGAGAGTGGCAAATTGGATTAAAAAATAACCCATCTATATGCTGCCTACAGGAGACACATGTTAGACTCAAAGACACAAACAAACCCAAAGGGTGAAAAAAAAATATGAGGCTAACAGCATTCAAAAAAACCAAGAGTGGCAATACTAATCTCTGATAAAATAGTCTTTAAAATCCACCACACTGGATAAGGAAGAACATAGTATAACAATTAAAGGCTCAATATTCCAAGTGGACAAAGCCATATGAAATATCTATACACCCAATGAGAAGACTCCAAAATACATAAAACAAACACTATCTACATTGAAAACAGAAATACACAGCTCCACAGTAATAGTAGGAGACTTCAACACACCACTCTCTGTGAAGGACAGAACATCTCAGTAACATCTTGATAAGGACAGAAAACCTTGATAAAGATACGGAAGACCTAAATGCCACAATCAACCAAATTCACCTCATAGACATATACAGAACACTCCACCCAACACCAGCCAAAATACATTCTCCAGAATGGAGCACATATTAGGCCACAGACCAATTCTTAACAAAATTCAAAGTGTTCAAATAATACAAAGCATCTTTTCAGACCATAAAGCCACAAAAATAGAAATCAATAACAGAAAAAGGGTGGGGGAAAAAACATGCAAACTGAAGAACACTTTGCTCTGAAACAACTGATTAATAGAAGAGATCAATGATGGAATAAAGAAATTCAAATGAAAACGAAAACACATCCTACTAGAATCTATGGGACACAGCAAGAGCAGTGTGCAGAAGTCAATTTATCTTAATAAATGTACAGATCCAAAAGAAGATAAGGTCCAAATCAAAGAATTAACTCTACAACCTGAACAAGTGAGGCAGCAAATGATCCCCTCAGGCACCAGAAGAAAGTAATAAAAATTAGAGCAAAATGAAATACAACAGAGGATAGAAAAACAATAAACATACATAAATCAGTTGGATTCCTTTACACCAACAAAGAGACCATCAAAGAGGAAATCACAAAATTGTTACCAGTTACTATAGCCCCAAAGAAGGTAAAATTCCTATGAATAACTCTAAGCAGAGTTTTAAATGTCTATACAAATGAAATTACAAGACTCTACTGCAAGAAACCAAAAGAGACCTACATAAGTGGAGAAACCTACCTTGATCATGGATAAGAGGACTTAACATCATGAAAATGGCTAATCTACACAATGTGATCTATACTTACAATGCAATCCCAAAACAAATTCCAGTATCATTTTTTAATGAGATGGAGAAACAAATCACCAACTTCACATGGAAAGGGAAGAAGCCTTGGATAATAAAGCTTCACTGAAGAAGAAGAACAAAGTGGGAGGCCTCACTCTACCTAACTTTAAAACCTATTACACTGTCACGGTAGTCAAAACAGCCTGGTACTGCTACAAAAACAGATACATAGATCAATGATACAGAACCGACAATCCGGATACAACACCATCTATCTATGAGAAGCCAATATTTGACAAAGGTCCAAAGGCCATGAACTGGGGAATAGTCTCTAACAAATGGTGCTGGCATAACAGGATAGCCATCAGAAAAAAAAAAAAAGACACGAGACCCATATCTCAGACCATGCACAAAAACTAACTCAAAATGTATCAAAGACCTAAATATAAAATCTAAAACCATAAAGATTGTGGAATTAAAAATAGTAGCAACACTGAAAGTCCTAACATATGGTATAAATAGTTTACAAAAAATTACTAACATCACAAGAGAAAATAGATAACCAGGAATTCCTAAGAAACAAAAACAATTATCTCATCCAAAGACCTCACCAAAAGAATAAAAAGACTACTCATAGAGTGGGAAAGGATTTTTGGCTACCGTGAATCCGATCACAGTCTATTCTCCGTAATCTACAAGGTGTTACAAATCCTCAACAAGAAAAAGACAAATGGCCCAGTTAAAACATGGGCAAAGATATGAACAGGTACTTCACCAAAGGAGACATCCAGGACACTAACAGATATATGAAGAAATGCTGACAATCATTAGCCATTAGAAAAATTCAAACGAAAACTACTATGAGATACCATCTCACTCCAACAAGTCTGGCATTAATTCAAAACACACAAACTAATGAATGTTTGAGAGGTTGTGGAGAAATTAGAACTCTTCTACACTGCTGGTAGGAATGTAAAATGGTACAACGACTTTGGAAATCGATTTGTCACTTTCTTAAAGAGCTAGAAATAGAAATACCATAATATCCAGCCATCCCACATCTTGGAATACACATAGAGAAATAAAGGCTATCACACAAACAGATAAATGTACAACAATGTTTACTGTAGCACTGTCCACAATAGCAAAAAGATAGATTCCACCTAGGTACCCACCAACAGATGGATGGATAAACAAGCTATGGTATATTCACATAATGGAATAGTATGCAATGATAAAGAACAATTATGATTTTAAGAAACACCTCATAACCTGGAATCATCTGGAAGACAAGCTGAGCAAAATTAGTCAAGTACAGAAGGACAAATATTGTATAAGATCACTATTATAAAGACTTAAGGAAAGGTTTACTCACAGAAGAAAATAATCTTTAATGGTTACAAGTGTGGAGAGATAGAGAGAATGGGTATTCGTAAACAGTAGATAGGATTTTGGTTACATGAAGGATGTGACAGCACGCAGTAGAAGGGAAGTTATCACAAATGGACTACACCAAAAGCTAAAAAATTTCCTAAATACAACTCAACATTTTGAAGGACAGAGTAGCAGGGATGGGGTCTTGAGACCAGTTTCAGGGAGCATCTCGGTTAATTGGCAGAACTAAGTTTTGTTTTCCTTTTTCTCTTTTTCATTTAACATGACTGAGTGAAAATGTACATAGCCGTATAAATTTACATGCCCACCTATATGCAGCTTCCACTGCTCTCCCTGTCCAGTGACAGCACACTATTCCTCTCTGCTCTATATATGTCTCATCCTCCCAACAGCCTCCTTTCTGCTCCTCTCCACCCACTCTTCTTCCTTCAGCAAGAGGTCAGCAGGATAATATCCTATAGATGTATAGAACCATAGAGTGCAACCAATATATGGTCACTCTACATTGCCAAGTCGAATCCATTCCGGTCCAAAGAGTGGACCTTTGTTATATTTATGGGTAAGGGCAGCATCAGGGCCAGGGGCCATGCTCTCAGGGGAACCGTGAAACTGCTGGACCATCAATTGAGGTCTTTTAGTGGAGATCTCAGGATGCACCCCTTCTTATTCTTGTGTTGTCAGTGAGACTCAACCTAGTGAGCTCCATCGTGGCTATCACTGGTGGTGGCCGGGCACCATCCAGTTCTTCCAGTCCCAAGTTGATGAAGGCACCCACACTTGTGGGTGTCTCTGTCTTCTAGGTTGTCTTTACCACATGTCATTTTGGTCCTCGGTGAGCATCCGTTCCTGCTGAGTTGGGACCATTTGCTGTGTCCTCGGATGGCAGCTTGGCAGCTTTTAAGACCCCAGACGCCACTCACCAATGTGGAGTGCAGAGAGCTCTCTTAGCAAAATGCTAGTTGTGCCAATTGGCCTCGATTTCGCCTAAGAGTATGGACCCCTGACCCCTGCCCCAGCTTCTCTATCCTTGCAATATTGGGTTAAGATGGAAGGAGTACTCAAGTTATGCTGAAGTACACTTAATGTTGTTCTTGTTTCTAATGTGTGCTATCACCACTTTCTCCCAACCAGATTTCTAGCAACTATCTAAACTAAGCCCTACCCCCCTCCCCCTCCCTCCCTCCCCTCCCTTGCAGCTGTCAAAGAGTCTTTACTTCTATATACAAGTCTGTTTTTGAGATCTTATCGTAGAGGTCTCACACAGTATTTGTCCTTTTGTCGCTGACTACTTTCACTGCAACATAATGTCTTCCAGTTGAAACCAGGTTAGAAGATGTTTTCTGGAATCATCATTATTCTTTATCATTGCGTAGTGCTCCATTGAGTATATGTACCATAGTTTACCTATCCATTCCTCTGTTCTTGGGCATCTGAGTTGATTCCATCTTTTCGCTACCGTGGACTGTGCTGCGATAAACATTCTGGTGCATGTGTCCGTTGGTGTGAAAGGCCTTGATTCTGTAGGATATATTCCAAGTAGTGGAATTACTGGGTCAAATGGTATATCAATATCCATTTTTTTAAGGAAGAGCCAGATTGATTTCCAAAGAGGCTGGACCATTTTGCAACCCCACCAACAGTGTAGGAGGGTTCCACTTTCTCCACAGCCTCTCTAGCATTTGTTGTTTTGTGTTTTCTGGATCATGGCCAATCTTGTTGGGGTGAGATGGTATCTCATTGTTGTCTTGGTTTGAATTTCTTTAATAATTAAAGATCGTGAACATGTCCACACGTGTTTTTTGGCTGCCTGGATCTCCTCTTTAGTGAAATGTCTGTCCATCTCCTTTGCCCATCGCTTAATTGGATGGTTTATCTTTTTCTTATTGATATTTTGTAGTATCTTGTAGATTATGGAGATCGGGCGTCGGTCTGACATAGAGTTGCCAAATATTTTATCCCATTCTGTAGGTGTTCTTTTAATTCTATTAATAAAGTCTTTGGATGAGCAAAAGTGTTTGATTCTTACTAGTTTCCGTTTACCTATTTTCTGTTCTGTTGATTGTGGTTTCTTTGACAGATTTTGAAGTCTGTTCTCATTGTGTATTAAAACTTCCAATGTTGTTCCTACCTTTTCTTGGATCAACTTTATCATTTTAGGTTTGATATTTAGGCCTTTTATCCAGTTGGAGTTGGTTTTTGTATAAGGTGTAAGATATGGATCTTGATTCAGTTTATTGCAGATGGGTAACCAATTTTGCCAGCACCATTAGTTGAAGAGACTGTTTTTGCCCCAGTTTAATGTCTTAGGGCCTTTGTCGCATATCAACTGTTCATAGGCAGATGGTGTCATCTCTGGGATCTCAATTCTGATCCATTGATCGATCTGTCTGCTCTTGTACCAGTACCAGGCTGTTTTGACCACTGTGGCAGTGTAGTATGTTCTAAGGTCGGGTAATGAGAGGCCTCCCAGTGTGTTCTTCTTCTTTAGTAGTACCTTCCTTATCCAGGGCTTCTTCCCTTTCCAAACAAAATTGGTGATTTGTTTCCCCATCTCATTAAAAAATGATGCTGGAAATTGTATTGGGATTGCATTATATAAATAAATTGCTTTTCAGATCCAACTCGATGGCACTTGGCTTTGCTTGGGTAAAATAGGCATTTTCACAATGTTAAGTCTTCCTATCCATGAGCAGGGTAGGTTTTCCCATTTATCTAAGTCTCTCTTAGTTTCTTGTAGTAAGGGCTTGTAGTTCACTTTGTAAAGGTCTGTTTCTCTGGTTAGATTAATTTCTAGGTACCTTATCTTCTTAGGGGTATCGTAAATGGTATTGATTTGACAATTTCTTCCTTAACAGTCTCGTTGTTGGTATAATGGAATCCTACTGATTTACTTATGTTTATCTTGTATCCTGAGACTTTGCTGAACTCTTCTATCAGTTTGAATAGCTTACTTATAGATTGCTTGGGGTTCTCTGCATATACAATCATATCATCTGCAAGCAGGGAGATTTCAACTTCCTCTTTGCCGATGCAGATGCCCTTGATTTCTTGGTCTTGTCTAATTTTCTGACTAGAACTTCTAGCACAATGTTGAATACGAGAGGTGAGAGTGGGCATCTTTGTCTAGTTCCTGTTCTCAAGGGAAAGTCTTTCAGCCTCTCTCCATTCACGATGATGTGGGCAATTGGCTTTGTATAAATGTCCCTTATTGTGTTGAGGAATTTCCCATCTATGCCCATTTTGCTAAGAGTTTTTAGCATGAATGGGTGTTGGACGTTATCAAATGCCTTTTCTGCATCAATGGACAAAATCAGGTGATCCTTGTCTTTTGTGTTATTTATGTGGTTAATCACATTAATTGTTTTTCTGATGTTGAACCAGCCTTGCATCTCTGGTATGAATCACACTTGGTCAGGATGGATTATTTTCTTGATATGTTGTTGTATTCTGTTGGCAAGAATTTTGTTCAAGATTTTCGCATCTAGATTCGTGAGTGATATCGTTCTGTAGTTCTCTTTCTTTGTTGAGTCGTTCCCTGGCTTAGGTATCAGGGTTGTGCTGGTTTCATAGAATGTGTTTGGAGTACTCCATCCCTTTCTATACTGCGAAATAGTCTCAGCAGTATTGGAGATAACTCTTCTCTAAATGCTTGGTAGAATTCTGCCGTGAAGCCATCTGGGCCCAGACTTTTTTTGGTTGGCAGTGTTTTGATGACCTTTTCAATCTCTTCCTTTGTGATGGGTTTATTAAGTTGTTCTGCTTCATGTTGTGATAATCTGGGTAGGTGGTGTGAGTCAAGAAATTTGTCCATTTCCCCTAGGTTTTCAAATTTGTTACAGTACGGTTTTTCATAGTAATCTGTTATGATATTTTTGATTTCTGTTGCATCTGTGGTGACAACTTTCCTCTCATTTCTAATTTGGGTTGTTTGTTTCCTTTCCTGCTTTTCTTTAGTAAGTTTAGCCAGTAGTTTATCAATTTTGTTGATCTTTTCAAAAAACCAGCTTTTGGTCTTTTCAATTTTTTCAATTGTTTTTCTATTCTCTAATTCATTTAGCTCTGCTCTAATCTTTATGATCTCATTTCTTCTGGTGCCCGAGGGGTTCCTCTGTTGTTCTCTTTCTGCTTGTTCAAGCTGTAGGGGTAGTTCCTTGATTTGGTTTCTTCCTTCCAGATGTGTGCATTTATGGAGATAAACAGACCTCTGAGCACTGCTTTGGTTGTATCCCATAGGTTCTGGTAGGAAGTGTTTTCGTTCTCATTGGAAGCCATGAATTTCTTTATTTCATCCCTCATTTCCTCTATAACGCATGTTTTTTTGAGCAAGATGTTGTTCAGTTTCCAAGAGTTCCACTTTCTATCTATGTTTTTTCTGCTATTGATTTCAACTTTGATGGCTTTATGATCTGAGAAGATGCTTTGCAGTAATTCAGTGGTATGGATTTTGTTGAGCTTTGCATTATGGCCTATCACATGGTCAATGCTGGAGAATGTTCCATGTGTACTGGAGAAAAAGGTGTAGTTGTCTGCTGATGGGTGGAAAGTTCTGTATATATCAATGAGGTTTAGTTGGTTATTTGTGTCAGTGAGGTCTTCTGTATCTTTACTGAGCTTTTTTCTAGACGATCTGTCTAGTAATGAGAGTGGAGTGTTAAAGTCTCCCACTATTTTTGTGGAGTCATCTAACTCTCTTTTGAGCATAGTCAGTGTTTCTTTGACGTATTTAGGTGCTCTGGTATTAGGTGCATAAATATTTAATATAGTTCAGTCTTGCTTGTGTACTGAACCTTTCAGCAATAAATAGTGTCCATCTTTGTCCATGATGCTGGATTTGACATTAAAATTGATTTTGTCTGAGATTAGAATTGCCACCCCTGCTCTTCTTTGTTCATTGTTAGCTTGATATATATTCCTCCATCCTTTAATTTTGAGTTTGTTCCTATCTTTAGGTCTCAAGTTAGTTTCTTGTAGACAACATATGGATAGGTCATGTCTTTTGATCCAAGATGACACTCGGTGTCTCTTTACTGAAGCATTCAGTCCTTTCACATTCAATGTAATTATTGATAGGTATGTGTTCACTGCTGCCATTGTGATATGTTTATTTTTATGTTGATGTTTTCTCTGTTGTTCTTATTAGTCTGTTCTGGGACATTCTTTTAGTGAGTTGATTTTTCACCTTTTTCAGAGCTGGTTTTGTAGTTGTTGAGACTCGTGTGTTACATTTCTTGAAGTGGTATGATACATCTTTGTTGTGCTTTACAGCTTCCCTTATGATCCCCCTTAATAAACTATATATAAACCCAATTTTAATTGCTACCAGTCTTATCATCTTCCTCTCCTTCTGGAAGGACTGTAACAACTGTAGTACATCCCTCTTTTTATTATGATGACACCATAGTTTTCATGATGATCACTGGATTGCTTCTTTCCGTATCTAAGCTGTGATTGACTTTGGAGCCTTCCCTAAAAGAGCAGAGTATTGAGTAGTGTGTCATTCTAAAATATAAAGTTAGTGGTTTTGTTCTTCTAAGCCAGAGCCAAGAACTTCTTTCAGTATTTCTTGTAGTTTTGATTTGGTCTTTACAAAGTCTCTGAGTTTCTGTTTATCTGGGAATGTCTTAATTTCATTTTCGTATTTGAAAGATAGTTTCACAGGAAATATAATTGTTGGTTGGAAGTTCTTCTCCTTCTAGGCTTTGAATGTGTCATGCCAGTGTCTCCGTGCCTGTATGGTTTCTGCTGAGAAATCTAATGAGAGCCTTCAGGGTTTCCCTCTAAATGTTAGCTTTGCTTTGTGTCTTACTGCCTTTAACAGTTGCTGCTTATGTTTCATTTTGTTAAGCTTGATTATAGTATGTCTTGGAGTCTTTCTTTTGAGATCTATATTGAGTGGCATACAATATGCATCTGAGATATCTATATTCTCTTCCTTCATGATTTCTGGGAAGTTTTCTTTCAGCAGCTCAGCAATGATACTCTTTGTGTTCTCAGATTTCTCACCCTGTTCAGGAACTCCAATTAATCGAAGGTTGTTCCTCTTAATAGAGTCCCACATGCTTCTTAATGTTTCTTCATTTTCCTTGTTTCTTTTTTCTGATTTCTGCTCATAGACGCTGGCCTCAGTAGCTCTGTCTTCCAAGTCAGAAATTCTTTTTTCCATTTGTTCCATTCTGTTTTCTTGGCTTTGCATGGAAGTTTCTATGTCTTTGATTTTGTTCTTGATCTGTTGAATTTCAAAGTACTGGTGTTCCATCAGATCGAACAGCTTGCTTAATTTTTTATTTTGTTCTGCTGCATTTTGTGTAAGGTCTAGAAGGGCTCTGTATATAATCATTTTGTATTCACTTCGTGGTGCTTTCATAAAAGTTTCTTCATCTGGAAAACTCCTTGGTTGCTTTGTTTGTGAGCCTTCTGAAGCCATGGGTGATTTCTTGTATGCCACAATTGTCTGTTGCTTTTTGGGTCCCATGTGAGTATGTAGAGGCTGGAAGAGGTACTGTGAGGATGGATTGCAAATGTTTCTCTAGGCTGTCTTCAAATGTAAAGCAAAAGGTATCTGACCACTTTACAAGTCAGTTAGGTTTTCAGGTGTAGAGGTCCCTCTTCTCAACTGACAGAGTAAGCACCACTATATCCAACCCCAGATGATAACAAACTAGTTCAGAATACAGCAATGCTACTGCCCTGTTGGCCTCTGCTGACAGGGCCTAGCCTTAGGTGACACTGCGTCGAGTACTGCTTCTGTGATAGAAAAGTGCTCTCCTGTGGGCAGGCTCTGGCTCCCAAGCTAAGAATTAGGTCCAGTTGCGGCCACCGTATCCAAGATGGCGTCCTACACACAGGTAGTAGACAGAGGGGCTAAAGGTGCCCAGAGGTAGTGATTCCTCTGCTTCTGTTGCAGGGCCTGCAATGTAGGTGGCACTGGGAAAATTACTGCTTTCCTGTCGGAAAAGCACTGTCCTGTTTGCAGGCACTGGCTCCCAGGCTAAGAATTAGGTCCTGCTAAAATCTCGGTACCAACACTGCTTCCTGCACACTGACTGCGGAATTCCGTTCAAACCCTGCTGAAGCAGATATAAAACGAAAGGCTCAAAGTGGCTTGATTAACAGAGTCTTAAGCCTGGCTCTCAGAATATGGGAATTTCCCCTGCCTATCCCCCCAGAAGCGCGTCTGTGTCTAGCCACTAGGCAAGACCCAGCTCCGCCCTCCAGCCAAGACAGAGAAAAAAAAATTCAAAGTGGTGCATTTACCTTTTGTCCGTGAGAGCCAGGAGCGGGAGTCAGTGACAGAGAGGAGGTTTTTCGCTCAGTGTTATGAAGTCCCAATTAACAGCCCTGTGCAGTGTCCTGAGGCTGATTAGGTGATCAGAAGGCTCCAGTCGATTATCAGTTCAGGTCTTGGTTTCCAGAGAGATATAAAGAGATGTGTGCTTAGTCCGCCATTTTGACTCCACCCCCTTTTTTCTCTTAAGAAAATGTTCCACATGCCACTTTGAGGAGTGATGAGTGGGTTCTTAAAAGCTATCAAGCTGCCATCTAAGCAGCTTCAATTTGTCCTAACCCACCTGTAGCAGAGCAGAGCAGATCAAAGAACAAAGACAAGAGGAAAATATGAGCTCAGCTGACAGAATGTGTTACATTATCTAGAGATTACTTTGGCATGAGACCAGAAGAACTACATGGTGCCCGGTCACCACCAGTGACTGCCTTGATAGAGAACACAGCATGCCAAGCCAGCCAAGTGCCGTCGAGTCAGAGCAAGAGAGAAAAATGGATGTGTAGAGCTATAACTCTATTAAAAGATCACATCTGATGGTTTGTACAGACTGGAGGGTTCCCTGAGGACATGTCCCCCAGACTCTGTTAGCCCAGAGCCGAAACCAGTACCGAAGCCAGATCTTCAGACAAAGACTGAACTGGAATATAAGACGCAGAGTCTTGGCTTAAATCTATATGTGAGGCTGCCTGAGTATGCCCTCTCTAGAGGTGAGGTGAGAGGGTGGAGGGGCACAGGAGTCAGTTGAACAGATATGGAAAATACAGGGTGGAAAGGAGGAATGTGCTTTCACAGGGTGGTGGAGTGGGGAGCAGTTAGAATAGCATAATAGTGTGTGTTTGGGGTTTTATATGGCAAATTTATTTGGACAACAAGCTTTTACTTAAGGTAGCAATAAAATATTTTTAAAAAGATCTAAATATACCAAAGACAGCCATGATGGGGCACACAATGTTGAGTCTCTGCAGCAACATGAGAAAGAGAGGGGTGCAGCTCAATAACTCTACTAAAAGACCACAGTTGATGGTCCAACAGCCCAGGGGATCCCCTGGGAGCATGGCCCCTAGACCTGCTGCTGCCCCTGAGCAGAAAACAGTACTGAGTTCAACTACTCCTCAGACAAAAATCGATAGGACTTGTTGGACAAAATGTGACCATATGATTTGTGTGCTTTATGGCTGTATACATTTATAGGATGTTGTCCTACCAGTCTCTTTCTAGATGAGAGAAAAGAGAGAGGAGGGGACAGCAGTTTGTTAAGAGGATACAACAAGTATAAAATGAAAAGGAGGAGTGTGCTGTCACGGGACAAGGAAAGTAGAAGGAGCAGCAGACAGGCTGGCATGCAAAAATAATTTAGCTTGTATATTTTCACTTATTCACAATCAATAAAGAAAGAAAAACAAAGACCTAAACACAAAGCCCAAAACTACAAAGTTCACACAAAAAAATAGGATCAATGCTAGAAGTGCTAATACACAGCATTAACAAGATACACACCACAGGTATTAACATACAAACTCCAGAAGACAAGCTAGATAATTGGGATGTTCTAAAACTTAAACATTTATGCTCATCAAAAGACTTTACTGAAAGAGTAAAAAGAGAACCTACACTCTGACAAATTTTTCTGGATATTTTAAAGCAGACAAAGCTCTAATCCCTAAAATCTACAAGAAAATCCAGCACGTCTACAACAAATAGATGAACAATCCAATTAGAAACTGGGCAAAGGAAGTGAACAGACATTTCACCAGAGACATTTGAGTGGCCAGCAGACATGTGAGGAAATGCTTGCAATCAGTAGCAATTAGAGAAATGCAAATCAAAACCATGATGAGATGACTTCTCACCCCAGCGTTATTGGCACAAATAAAAAAAAAAAAACAAGAAATAACAAATGTTGAAGAGGCTGAGGGGAGTTCAGAACTCTTATCCACTGCACGTGAGAATGCAAAATGACACAACCATTTTGGAAAACAGCATAGTACTACTTTAAAAAACTAGAAACAAAAATACCACATGATTCAATGATCGTACTCCTAGGATTATATTCTGGAGTAATAAGAGTTGTCACACTAATAGATGTATACACACCCATGCTCACTGCAGCGTTGTTCACCATGGCAAAAAGTTGAGAACAACCTACATGCTCTTCAACAGATGAATGGATAAGCAAACTAAGGTACATACACAGCAATGGAGTATTACACAACAATAAGGAACAACAGTGAATCTGTAAACATAACATGAAGGAAACTGGAGGGCATTATGCTGAGTAAGATAACCTGTTGCTGTTTGAGTCAGTTCTGACTCATAGCAACCCCATAGGACAAAATAGAACTTCCCCATAGTTTCCAATGAGTACCTGGCGGATTCAAACTGCTGACCTTTTGGTTAGCAGCTGTAGCACTTAGCCACTATGCCACAAGGGTTTACTAAGTGAGATAAATCAAAAGGACAAATATTTTATGAGAAATAAAATTCAACAGAGGAGGAACATCCATGTGATGATACAGATGCAAATCAAGTAATTTCAAGGATTGCCAGGAGCCATCAGAAGGTTGAAGACAGGCATGAAACCGTTTTTCTTTTAGATTCCACAGAAGAAATCAACATACCAATAGCCTTATTAGTTTATTGATCATGAATGGATCAATAATCAACATTATGATAAGACTGAAGTTGTCAAGGATTTAATTTTAATTGGATCTGTAATTGAAATCTGTGGAAGTAGCAGTCTAGAAATCAAACAATGCATTGCATTGGGCAAATCTTCTGCAAAATACCTTTTTAAAGTATTAAAAAGCAAAGACATCACCTTGAAGACTAAGGTGAACCTGACCCAATCTATGGTATTTTCAGTTGCTTCATATGCATGCAAAAGCTGGGCAACGAATAAAGATCTAACAATAACCGATGCCTTTGAACTATGGTGTTGGTAAAGAATATTGAATATAGTATGGACTATCAAAAGAACAAACAAATATGTTTGGAAGAAGTACAACCAGAATGCTCCTTAGAGGCAAGGATGGCAAGACTATCTCATACTTTGGACATGCTATCAGGAGTGATCAGTTCCTGATGAAGGAC
This sequence comes from Heterohyrax brucei, assembly GCA_028571685.1. Classification (NCBI taxonomy): domain Eukaryota; kingdom Metazoa; phylum Chordata; class Mammalia; order Hyracoidea; family Procaviidae; genus Heterohyrax; species Heterohyrax brucei. The sequence goes on from CM053166.1 coordinate 66,635,539, forward strand.
ATCATGCTTGGTACAGGATTAGCGAAAAAGAGGAAGACTCTCCATGAAATGGATTGACACATCGTGGCTGTAACAATGGGCCAACATAACAATGATTGTGAGGATGACTCAGGTCTGGGCAGTGTTTCATTCCATTGTACGGAGGGTTATGAGTCAGAACAGAGTCAATGCCTCTAACAACAACAATAACAACGGCCTTATTTAGACTTCTGGCTTTGAAAACTGTGAAAACTATTCTTTAAGGCCACCCACTTTGCGGTAGTTTGTTATGGCAGCCCTAGGGAACTAACATATAAATGACAAACACATGAAAAAATGCTTGACATCATTATGTATTAAGGAAATACAAATTAAAACCACAATGAGATCACACTCACAAAAATGGCTATAATAATGATAGAAAAATCACAAGATTTGGTGAGGATGTTGATGCTGCTAGAACCCTGCTACATTGCTGGTAGGAATAAAAAATTGTTTAGCCACTGTTGAAAACAGCTTGGCAGTTTTCAAAAAGTTAATTCTCGAGTTATATGACTAAGCTTTTCTACTCCTAGGTATGTACCCAAGAGGATGAAAATATATGTTCACTCAAAATATTGTACATGAATGATCATGACAGCATTATTTATAATAGCTAAAAGTGGAAACCACCTTAGTGTCCGAGGAATTAGTTAACAAAATGTGGTATACAATGAAATAGTATTCAGCCATGAAAAGAAATGAAGTTTTGTTACACGCTACAACATGGAGAAATCTTGAAAACATTTTGCTGTGTGAAAGAAGCTAGACACAAAAGGTCACATACTTTATGACTACATTTATATGAATTTCTTTAAAAGAGCAAATCCATAGAGATAGAAATTAGATTAGTGGCCCCTCTGGGGCTCAGATGGGAGAATACTGGAAAGTATGGATTTGTTTTGGGGATAACTATAATGTTCTGGATTTAAAGCAAAAGGTCATTAAAAGATGGGAAAGAGAGAAAAGACTAAAATAGGTTTCAGAAGAGACTCTGAAACTTACTCCTGGACATACAGTAGGTGCAAACAAATGAAAGAAATGACGAACTAAAAAAGCTAGCTGAATAGAAGATTTCAAAGGGTGGCTCCAGAAGACAAGTAAAGTATTATGATGATTGAAGTTAGAAAACCAAAAGGGAAGAACAGGCTTGGTGTTTCTCAAGCTGAAAGAACTGAAGAAATTATTCAAGTCTCAAGTTACGATATTGAAGGACTCTAAGGAAGAAATATTGAAAAAGCAGGAAGCATCAAAAGAAAATGACAGGAATACACATAGTCACTGTACTGAAAATAACTGGGAAATGTTCAACCATTTCAGGGGGTAGTGTGTGATCAAAAACCAGTGGTATTGAAGGTGCACTGAAGGCATTGATTCCAGGAATTGATGAAAGGCCAGTTGAAATGTTTCAGCAAAGAGATATAGCACTGGATGTACTTACATATCTATGCCAAGAAATTTGAAAGAGAGCAACCTGACCAACTGACTGGAAGGGATCCATGTTTGTGACCATTCCAAAGAATGGCGAGCTAATGGAATGTGAAATTATTGAACAATTATCATTACTGTTATATGCAAGTACTATTTTGCTAAAGATAATTCAAAAATGATTGCCACAGTACATTAATGGGAACTGCCAGAAATTCAAGCTGGATTCAGAAGAGGACTTGGAACAAGGGAAATCATTGCTGATGTTAGATGGATCTTGGCTGAAAGCAGAGAATACCAGAAAGGTGTTCACTTGTGTTTTAGTGACTACCCAAAGGAATTCAGCTGTGTGGATCATAACAAATTATGGATAATGTTGCAAGGAATGTGAATTTTAGAACATTTCGTTGTGCTCATGCAGAACCTGCACATAGAGCAAGAGACAATTGGTTAATCAGAACAAATGGATGCTGAGTAGTTTAAAATCAGGAGAGGTGTGAGTCAGAGTTGTATCTTTTTACTGTAAGTATTTGATCTGTGTGCTGAGTAGATAATCCAAGAAGCTGGACCATATGCAAAAGAACACGACTTCAGGATTGAAGGAAGACGCTTTAACAACCTTTATTATTCAGATGACAAAACCTTGCATGCTGGAAGCTAAGAAAACTTGAAGCACTTACTGAAGGTCAAAGACTACAGCCTTTAATATAGATTACACCTCAACACAAAGAAAACAAAAAATCCTCCCAACTCACCCAGCAAGCCACATCATGATAAACAGAGAAAATATTGAAGTTGTCAAGGATTTCATTTTACTTAGATACAAGATCAACACCCATAGAAGCAGCAGTCAAGAAACCCAAATTCCCAGTGAAGATCTTGTTAAAATGCAAACTCTAATTCTTCAGACCTGGGGTCAGGACCAATATTCTGCATTTCTAAGAAGTTCTTAAGTGATATCAATGTATTTGGTTCCCGGAACACATTACGAGTAGCAAAGTTCAAATACCTTGTCATTGTTAGTTGCTGTCAAGTTGGCTCCTGGAGACCTTGTTATAAAATAATGAAACATTGCTCTTATGCCATCGTTATGATCATTGGTATGTTCGAATACGTTGTTGTGAATATTGTGTTCATCCATCTCACGAGAGTCTTCCAAACACAGTGTCTTTTTCTAGTAATAGGTGTTTCTTGATAATGTGTTCAAACTAAGTGAGCTGAAGTCTCATCATCTTCATTTGTAAGGATCATTCTGGTTACATTTCTTCTAAGACTGATTTGTTTGTTCTTCTGGCATGCCATGGTATATTCAGTATTCTTCGCTAATACCACAGTTTGAATGTATCAATTCGTCTTTCTTCCCTTTTCACTGTCTAACTTTTGCATGTATATGGAGTGATAGAAAAGACAATGGGTTGGTCCAATGCCTTCATGTAGTCAATAAAGCACAGGTAAATAAATATCTTTCTGGACAGCTCATCCTCTTCTAAATATACCTTGTAAACCTTTGGTATTTCCCTGTTGATATAAAGCTGCATTTTTTTTTAAATTATCTTCAGCATAATTTTTGCTAGTAAGTGATATTAATGATATTGTTAGATAATTTCCACAATCTCTTTGGTTACCTTTCTTTGAATTGACCATAAATACAATCTCTTCCTGTCGGTTGTCCAGTTACATGTTTCCACATTTATTGTATAGCCAAGTAAGTGGTTGCAGCATTTTATTAGTTTGTTAAAACATCTTAATTGGGATCCTTTCATTTCCTGGAGACTTGTATTTCATCATCGCCTTCAGTGCAGCTTGAATTTCTCCCTTCAGTACTAGTGATTCTTGATCATATGCTACCTTCTGAAATAGTTGAATGTGACTGATTCTTTTTGCTACAGTGACTGTCTACTCCTTATTTCTTCTTTTGATGTTTCCTGCATCATTCAAATTTTTACCCTTATAATTCTTCAATATTGTAGCTTAAAGCTTGAGAACTGTTGTGTGTTTTCCCTTTTTGTTTTCTAATGCCATATCTTTGCACATCTCATTGTAATAGTTTCCCTTGTCTTCTTGAGTCATTCTTTGAAATCTTCTCTTCATTCAGCTCTTTTATGTCATCATTTCTTCTGTTCTCTTCAGTTACTCTGCACTTAAGAGCATGTTTTAGAATCTCTTCTGACATTCATTTTTTTCTTTTCCTTCTTTCTTGTCTTCTTAATGATCTTTCACTTTCTTCTTATGTAATATCCTTGATATCATCTTACAACTCTGGTTTCATGTTGCTAGTGTTCAGTACATCAAATCTATTCTTGAAATGGCCTCTAAGTTGAGATGGGATATATTCAAAGTCATACTTTAGCCCTCCTGGACTTACTTTAATTTTTTTTCTTCTGCTTCAACTTGAGCAGTTGATAGTCTACAGTCAGCCTCACACTTTGTCTTGACTGATGATATTGAATGTCTCCATCATCTGTCTACATATTTAGTGGATTTGATTCCTGTGTAAGTCTGTGTGTATAATTGTTAATTATGTTGTCAAAAAAAAGCATTTCCAATGAGTAAGTTGTTGGTCTTGAAAAATTCTATCATGTGATCTCCTGCATCATTTATAACACCAAGGACATATTTTGCGACTAGTGGTCCTTTTTGTTTCCAAATTTCACATTGCAATTACCAGTAATTATCAGTACATCTTAATTGCATACTTGATCAATTTTAGGCTGAAACTATTCATGAAAATCTTGAATTTCTTCATCTTTGGCATTTGTGTCTGACTCGACGGCACTTGGCTGGCTTGGCCCTTGTGCATACATTTGGATACCAGTCATGTAACTGGTCTTCCTTGTAAGTGTGTGGATGTTAACCAATCCCTGATGGCATTGTACTTCAGGATAGGTCTTGATATATTCTTTTTGATTATGAATACAACACTGTGCCTTTTCAATGTGTTGTCCCCATCATGGTAGACCATAACACTGTCAGATTAAAAATGGCCAATACCAGTTCATTTGGGCTCATTAACACCTATGATATTGATCTTCAATCATTCCATTTCTTTTTCTGATGATTTCTAATGTTTTTGATTCATACTATGTACACTTCATATTCTGATTACTAATGGATGTTTGTTGCTGTAACTTTTCATTTTGAGTCATGCCACAATAGGAAATGAAGGTCTTGAAGTTTTTACTACATCTATGTCATTAAGATTGACTCTATTTTGAGGAGGCAGCTCCTCCCCAGTTATACCTGAGTGCCTTCCAACCTGGGGCATCATCTGCCAACACTGTTGCTGTTTGACATCAAATTAATTCTTACTCATAGCAACCCTGTGTGTGCAGAGTAGAACTGCTCCATAGGGTTTTCAAGGCTGTGATCTTTTGGAAGAAGATTGCCAGGTCTGTCTTCTGAAGTGCCCCTAAGTAGGTTAGAACTGCCAACCTTTTGCCTAGTGGTTGAATGCTTAAAATTTGTACCACTCAGAGACTTCCATCACCATATTGAACAATTTTCTGTTGTTACACATAAGGCTTTCATTGACTAATTTTCAGAAATAGATCATCAGGTCTTTCTCATTAGTCTGTCTTAGAGTGGAAGTTCCACGGAAATATATCCACCATTGGTGACCCTGCTGATATTTGAAATATCAGTGGCATAGCTCTTAGTATCACAGCAACAAGTGAGTTACCCTAGTATGACAAACTGACCAATGAGTGGTGAACACATGTATCAGAATGGCTAAAATAAAAAAAGAATACTGATGACACCAAATATTGGTGAAGATGTGGAGAAACTGAAGTTTTTATACAGTGCTTTCATGTATTTCATATATTGGGAATGCAAAATGATACAACCACTCTGAAAATTTCTTATAAGAGTAAACGTGAACTTACCATACAACCTAGTACTTGCACAACTGGAAATTTGTCATAGATAAATGCCAACATATATTCACACAAAACCATTTATGAATAGCAGCATTATTCATGATAGTCAAGAGGTAGAAACAACTCAGATGTCCTTCAAAAGTTCATGGCTAAACAAACTATGGTACATCTATACAGTAAAATAGTACCCAGAAATTGAAAGGGATGAACTATTGATATATGCAAAATTTAAGTGAATCTCCAGGGAATTATGCAAAGTGAAAGAAGTCAGACTCAAAGGCTATATACAGTATAATTTCATTTGTATGCCATTCTGTAAAAGAAAACTACAGGAATGGAGAACACACCAGTGGCTACTAGGAGTTGGGGTGGTGGAAGATTTGAATATAAAGAAATCGCAGAAGAGAGTTGTCAAACTATAACATTTTGTTCCTAGTTCGACTCCTCCCCCTCTACCACTCCCCCATCCTGCCTATACGTTCCTTAAAGAAGAGCAATTCACCCAGACTTCTGTGGACCTACACCACACCCCCACCCCTAGAATGGTTCAGGGAGAGTATCACTTATTCCCCAACCTAGTCTGGTTTGTGTCAAGACCACTTATTTCTGTTGATATTATTTTCAAAAAGAATATACCCATTAAGCTATGAAGATTGAACTAAATGAATAATTTATTTCTTTATAAATACATATGTAGAAAATTCTAAAACATTTCTGTGAGAAGTGTATTCTTCTAACTATATATTTCAGTACAATTTTTATCACTTAACTAATCACAATAAATTATTTAATACAGACTGAGTATTATATTTTAACCTTGAATTTAACACAGCAGAATAACAGAGAAGCTAAGTATGACCTTTCTACTATTTGTAGCATTCCAGGTACCATGGAGAAGATCATAAGTGCACTAGAATCCAACTCAAGGATTCTTTCTTTGAGGAAACAAGATGAGCAAATAGGTGCCTGCTTAATTGCTTTTCTGAGTGGGAAACACACGCTTTTTACTTCACTAATAAGCTTGGATGAGACATGTGTGGAGCAGAGAGGAATAGTGTGCTGCACCGGACAGGGAGAGCAGTGGAAGCTGCATATAGGTGGGCATGTAAATTTATATGGGAATGTACACTTTCACTCAGTCATATCAAATAAAAAAATAAAAATAAAAGAAAAATAAGCTTGGTTCCCTGGTCTGTTTGCCTCTCACTCCACCTTTACTCCTCCAATCAAATTATTATCAGTTGTATTCAGGTTAACTTAGTCTTAACCAATTACTCAGCTTGAAGTGTTAAAAATGTATCTAAGCAGAGACATAAGTGAGAATGTGAGAAAGATCCTCTTGGCGGGGTGCCATTGAGTTGATTCTTACTCATAGTGAACCCATGTGACAGGGTAGAACTACCCTATAAGGCTCTCTTGGCTGCAATCTTTATGGAAACAGATTCACCAGGTCTTTCACACAGAGCCACTGAGTGAATTTGAAACACAACTCTTTGGTTAGTAGCCAAATGCTTACTCATTGTGCCACCAAAGTTTCTCATGGTAACGAATAGGGAATAAATATTCAGAGAAAGTGGCAATAGATCATCAATGAATTCTAGCTAATCAACAAAATTTCTCATCTGAAACAGTGCTCAAGAAGCTGAAGAAGATTCCCCAAGGATATGCTGAAGAGGTAATTAGTCATACCAAAGAGACAATAAGCAATCAGTCATTACAGGTGAGTTATCTTTCATGGTTAAATACTTTAAAATAATTACAATGTCCTTATATATAAAGTCAGATGCTACCCTAATCATTAATGGCAATCAGTGTGGGAAGCAAATCAAATACCATGTTAGAATTTTAATATCATTTAAAAATTTTGCCAGAGAATCTGCAGGCTTTGACCATTGCAGTGAGAAGTATATGTGTTGAAGAAAAATGTTGTTCTTGTTAGCTGCTCTCTGGTCAATCCCCTATTCGTGGAGACCGTATGCATAACAAATCAAAATGCTTCCTGGTCCTGTGCTGTCCCTGTGATCTGTTGTAGATCAGATCATCGTGATCTACAGGGTTTTCATTGGCTGATTTTCGAAGTGGATCACCAGGAATTTCTTTCTCATCTGCGTTAGTCTGGAGGCTCTACTGAAACCTGTTAGCATCATAGCAACATGCCAGTCTCCACACAGGTGGATATATTGGCTGGAAATCAAACTTAAGTTTCCCATATGGAAGGCAAGAAATCTATCACTGAAACAGCATTGCTCTCATTTGAAGAATAGAGGCCCAGGCCACACGTTCTTTAATGCTTGGAACATAAAGAAAAGTCACATTCACTGGAAAAATTCAATAGAGGACTCCTAGGACACCTTAATTTTAAATATAGAAATTATAAAGGGTGATTCTCACAGGCCCAAGGGAGTGGTAAGTTTTTTCAGTGTACCTACGGCAGGGGGAATTTTTTCTCAGATGAGAAGAGAAAAGGAATCTGGAATCTTCCATCCTTTTTTCTTTTTCCCCAATACCTCTGATATCGACAGTCTACAAATTTAGGAAATGAGAGGAGAGCCTCAAGTTCAATGTAATTAAAACATTAACTGTCCCTGTCATCTGTGATCACATGGTAACTGTTAAAAAGATTACTTTCTCATTATTTTCAGCTCAAACTCCACAAACATCACAAAAACCTAGAATTACAGTAGTGTCATAAAAACATAAAGTTGATGAAGTCTTCTGTCAGAACAGATGGCCCTCTGTAACTCTAACCACTGTAGATTAAAAGCAATTATAAAGTATGAATTCAGGCCATTGTGAATTTCAGTTATGTGTTTAGCAAACAGCTCTGCTTCACATGGTCATCTGACCTGTAGGGCTTTCAGCTCTTCATTGCATGGAGATTAAACTTTAGCTTGTTGATGTTTGAGTAGTTATATGGTTTAGTAGAGACCACATCTCTTCATGAATACCCCAGTTATATGCAATAGTAGACACAGTAGGGCATAGTAGATATAGCTCCTTTATTTGAAAATTTCTTAAATTTCAATCCATGTTAAAAGTTTGGGAAATCACCAAATTATGAGGAACTGAAAATGCCAGATTCTCACTTTTTAAGATCCCTTGAAGCTTTGATACAAGCATGTGACCTGGACTCAGCCAATCATATGCAGTCACTATGGATGTTAAATCCATAATAAATGATGAAAAACATCAGAATCAGATGGACTTCCAATTAAGATTCCTCAGTCGTCTCTGTGCTCTAAAAATCCTATCTGATTCAAATACGTAGTAACGATGCACAAAATATAAAAAGTAAACATAAAAAGTCATGAAAGGAACCCACTGTCATCCAGTTGATTCTGACTCATAGCAACCCTATAGTACAGAGTAGAGGCTCCCCACTAACTTTCCAAGGAGTATCTGGTGGATTTGAGCCATCAACCTTTTGATTAGCAGCAAAAAAAAAAAAAAAAAAAAAAAGAAACAGGTGAGATCAAATGCAAGAAACATATTTATGAACTAGAAATGCTTCAGGTTGCTGAGCTCAGGGCCCTGAAACAGACAGTAGCAGCATGAAACTTAGCTGCTGCATTGGCCAGAGGACTGGAATAATTCACACTAGGCAGAGAAACAGAGGTGGGTTTAGAGTGTGAAGTCAGGGGGCAGGGTGTGTTTCCAACTCGATCTCCTCTGAAAAGAAGCTAAAGAAATTGTCCCAAATGTTGCCTGATTTTAGAGCTAGAATCAAGCTGCAGACAAAAGGATAGACATACAACCTTGGGACCTGGGGTTGAATCAATCTACATATTGGCTTTGGTTGGATCTGCCTGCCACCTCAAATCACTATGAGATAGGAGCCCCAAAATGTCATTACTAGACCTGGTTTGAATCTGGGAGTCCAGAGGAACAAGATATAATTTAAAAAGAAAAACAAAAAACCAAGCCAGTGCTGTAAAATCAGTGTTTCAACTTATAGTGACCCTATAGGACAGAGTAGAACTGTCCCATAGAGTTTCCAAGGAGCTCCTGGTAGATCTGAACTGCCAGTCTTTCAGTTAGCAGCTGTAGCACTTAACCACTTAGCCACTTGGTTGTACTATACTGTCAAAAATCAAGGAAAAGAACACAGAGGAGAGTAAGAAAAAGAAAAGAAAATTGAAGCTGCATATAAAAAATTCCAAAATACAAGAAGAAACCAAATGTTATGAAAGACCACCAGCAAACAGTTGAAGGAGAAATTTACTGCTCAGGAAATTATTTTTATATAGCCAAGCCAAGCCAAGTGCCATCGAGTCGGATCCGACTCATGGTGTGACAAAGATTTGAAAATTAATTTGTTAGAAATGTTCAAAGACATAAATGAAAGCCAAACGTAGATACCTTAAAACAATTTGTATATTTGAAAAAAATCCACTGGAATACTGGAAATTAGTTTTCTGGTTAGAAGCTTTTTAATGTAATTGTTGTTGTTAACAGCCCCTAACTCATAGTAACCCCACCAACAGTGGAACAAAACACTTCCTGGCTCTGTGCCATTTCCATGATCAGCTGCAGATACAACTGGGGTTGGAGCCACAGGATTTTCACTGACTAATTTTCAGAAGTAGCTCGCCAAGCCTTTTATTCTAGTCCTTCTTGATCTAGAAACTACACAAAACTTGTTCAGTGTCATAGCAGCATCCAAGCCAACACGGACAGACTGATAGTTGCTGCCCGCAAGGCGTATCCGCTGGTTATCAATCCCAGCTCTCCCACCAGAAGTTGAGAATTTTATCACTGAACTACCAATATCTCACTAAAAACAATAATCTCCAGACTGGACCTGAAAAGCAAATTAATGAATTATGAAACAATTCTGAAGAATGCAGGATGCAACAGAGAAAGAAAAAGAGATAGAAATGTTAAAGAGAAGATTTAAAAAATGGAGGAAAGATAGAGATGCTTCCACGTTTGTAGAATTAAGATTTTCCAGAGGGAGAAAATGGAGGAAACGTCAAGATGCAATAATCTAAAGATATAATTATCGAGAATTTTTTTTTAATTAAGAAAGGCTTAAGTGTGCAGAAAAAAACACACTGCTAGCATCTGATAAAATAAATGTACATATCTAGACATTTTGTAGTAAATTGCAGAATTTCAAAGATGATAAAATCATAGTAAAAGTTACAAAAGACAGATTATCTGCAAATTAATAATAATTCAATCGAGAGAATACTTCTCACAGCAACACTCAATGCCAAAGAAAGAGAAGTAGTATTTTCAATGTGGAAAATATAAATCTTAATTTATCATTTTTACCTGGTTAAAGTTGTAGTTTAAGCTTGATGGAGAGGGGACTGAAGAAATTTAAAACATAAAAAGATTAAGAAAAAACAGAAGATACAATGGAAAATAAAAGCTACTTTGCAATAGGAAAAAATATAAAAACTACAGTGAAACCTGTGAGAACTGGAGCTCTAAAGGAGCTGCCTTTGACAGGGTGCAGTCTTACCACTTTTCTACCACTGGTTTTAGTGGAAAATATTTACGTTTTCTTTCTCATACAGATTTCTGCCTTACACAGGTTCTGGCTTTTATCGGTTTACTGTAAATATGAATAAAACTCTAAAACACTCAAAAAGACAAAAAAAATAGAATTGACTAAGTGGAAACACAGATTATATTCTTGTGTAGATAGACTCAACATCATAAACGTGTCAGGTCTCCCTCGGTTTATTATAAATTTAACACTATCTCAGACAACAAGTGAAAATAATTACAGGTATATCTCTGAAGCTTGCCAAGATGATTATGAAATTAATTTAGAAGCAAAAACAATAATATGTAATCTTCAAAATTACAACAGTTTTGTATGGGTACATAGATAGACATCCAATGGAAAAGAAAATCTAGAAATAGACGATTTTGTTTATGAAATTTGAATATACAATAAAAGAACATCTTAAATCACTGGGGAAACAGATGGAATTTTATTTAACTGGTGTGGGTTTTATAGGTTTCCTTACTCTCAATTATAGAGGATTTCATCCATGTTTACTTCTGGAACTTGTTTGGTTAATGTGTATATTTAAATCTCTGATCCATTTAGAATTAATTTTAGTGTATGGTGGAAGGCATGAATTCATTGCTATCGTTTTCCATAAGACTCACAGGAAAATCTGAAAAGGAAGTGGAATAGTGAGGGAATCTATCACAATAAGACAATAAAACATACTACAAAACAGAAAATACCCATTGCTGGCTACTCAATTTTGGCTCATAGCAACCCTATAGGACAGAGTAGAACTACCCTGATATGATTTCCAAGGAGTGGCTGGTGGATTCAAACTGCCCACCTTTTATTTAGCAGCCTGAGCACTTAACTGCTGTGCCACCAGGACTTTTAAAACACGCTATATAGCCTTTAAAATTAAAATGGTTTTATACTGGCTCATAAATAGACAAACACATGGATAGAAAAGAATAGAAAATCTGTGTGATTGTTGGCAGAATTCATTCCTTTGCAGCTCTGGATTGTTCTTCAAGGCCAGAAGAACAATTTCTCTTATCAATAGACTCTCTTAAATGAGTTACATGGGTTAGGTCAAGCCCATTCAAGACAATCTCTTTTTTAAATTAAGTTACAGAAAGTCGATTAGGAACTTTACACCTGAAAAATTTCTTCACTTTTGTCATATTCTATTGATTAGTAACATGTTACATGTGCTACCCACACTCAAAGGGAGGATACTACACAGAGACATGGATATCAGAGAGCAGGAATCATAGCGTCCATCTTAGAATTCTGCCTACTACAATCAAGTAGAGCTTATCTCAGAAATGCAAGATGGTTTAAGGTCGAAATAATCTGTCAATGTAATAAATATGAAATATTAACAAATAAAGGAGAAATATCATACAAGTATATACCCAGTCCAGCCCACTGCCATCAGGTTGGGTCTGACTCATAGTGACCCTAGAGGTCAGAGTAGACCTGTCCCCATAGAGTTTCCAAGGAGTGCCTGGTGGATTTGAACTGCTGACATTTTGGTTAGCAGACATAACCCTTAACCTATTATGCCACCAGGGTTTCCATACAGTTACATAGATAAAAAATATATTCAATAAAATTGAACACATGACTCAGAAAAAGAAGGAACTTCAGAAATGAAGGTAAATTCTCTAACCTAATAAAAGCATCTATCAAAAATTTATAGGAAAATATCATTGAAAAATTAGAAAAATGCCAATTAAATTTAAGAATAAGATGTAAAAAGCAAACCAAACTTACTGCCATTGAGTCCATTCTGACACATAGTGACCCTATAGGACAGAGTAGAACTGCTCCATAGAGTTCCAAGGAGCTCCTCTTGGATTTGAACTGCCAACCTTTTGGTTCACAGGTACAGTACTTAACCAGTGTACCACCAAGCTGCCATTATTTCTCTTAATTTAAGATTTTACTGGAGGTATTGTTAGTGCAACAAGAAAAATAAAATAGATAAAATGATTGGGACAGAAGCATCAAATTCTCATTTACAAACAAGCATTTTGCAGAGAAAATTCAACAGATGATCAAATTCCTTGGTTTAGTAGATGTTCAGGAAAACTGTTGAACACAAAAATCAACATATGAAAATGAGTAGTGTTTCTGTAATATTTTCAGACACCAGTAATGACCAATTACATGGTGGAAAAAGATAGAAAAACAGTTTATTTACAATAATATCACAAAGTACCTAGAATTAATCCCTTCGAAAGACATGTAAGACCATTGAAGTGTACAATAGATATAATTACTGAAACATAATAAATAAGAAGTAAATACATGGAGGGACAGAGGTACTGTTGCTCCTGAATTAAAAGGCTTACTATAATAAAGGCACTGTTGTTGTTGTTAGGTGCCATCGAATCCGTTCTGACTTATAGCAACCCTATGCACAACACAATGAAACACTGCCTGGTCTTGCTCCATGTCCACAATCATTGTTATGCTTAAGGCCATTATTACAGCCACTGCGTCAATCCATCTTGTTGAGGGTCTTCCTCTTTTTTGCTGACCCTCCACTCTACCAAGCATGATATTCTTCTTCGGGGACTGATCCTTCCTGACAACGTGTTCAAAGTATGTAAGATGCACTCTTACCATTCTTGATTCCAAGGAGCCCATTCATTGTACTTCTTCCAGAACAGAAGACCTGTTTGTTCTTTCGGAAGTCCACAGTAATTCTATATTCTTACACCACAATTCAAGGGTGTCTATTCTTCTTCTGTCTTCCTTATCCACTGTCCAGCTTTGCATACATGTGATGACACTGTGTACACCTTAGTCTTCAAGGTGACATCTTTACTTTCCAATACTTCAAAGAGGTCACTTGCAGCAAATTTTCCCGATGCAATGAGTCTTTTGTTTTTTCTTGACTGCTGCTTCCATGGGTGTTGATTGAGGACCCAAGTAAAATGAAATCCTTGACAACCTCAATCCTTTCCCCGTTTATGAATGTGTTGCTTACTGGTCCAGTTGTGAGGATTTTTGTTTTCTTGATGTTGAGAGTGCAGTGCATACTGAAGGCTATGGTCCTTGAGCTTCATCAGTGTTTCCAATTTTCTTCACTTCCAGCAAGTAAGGTGGTGTCATCTGCATAATGCAGCCTGTTGAGATGTCCTCCAATCCTGATGTCTCATTCTTCTTCATATAATCCAGTTTCTCAGATTATTTGCTTGGCATACAGATTGAAAAGGTATGGATAAAGGATACAACCCTGACACACACTTTTCCTGACTTTAAACCATGCAGTGACCCCTTGTTCTGTTCACATGACTGTCTCTTGATCCCTATGCAGATTCCTTAAGGGCACAATTAAGTGTTCTGCAATTCCCTTTTTATGCAATGTTAGCTGTAATTTGTTATGATTCATGCAGTCAAATGCTTTTGCACAGTCAATGAAACACAGGTCAACATCTTTCTGGTATTCTCTCCTTTCAGCTAAGATTCATCTGACATCAGCAATGATATCCCTGGTTCCATGTCCTCTTCTGAATCCAGCTTGAATTGCTGGCAGTTCCTTGTCAATATACTGTTGCAGTCACTTTTGAATGATCTTGAGCAAAATTTTACTTGCATGTGCTATTAATGATATTGTTTGGTAATTTCTGCCTTTGGCTGGATCACCTTCTTTGGAGTGGTCATAAACGTGGATCTCTTCCAGTCAGTTGGCTAGGTAGCTGTCCTCCAAATTTCTTGGCCTAGATGAGTGAGCAATAGATGAGTGAGCACTTACAGTGCTGCATCTGTTTGTTGAAATATCTCAATTGATATTCCATCAATTCCTGAAGGCCTTGTGTTTTGCCAATGTCTTCAATGCAGCTTCAACTTCATCCTTCATTACTGTCGTTTCCTGATCATATGCTATCTCTTCAAACAGCTGAATATCAACGAGTTCTTCCTGGTATAATGACTGTGTATTCTTTCCATCTTCTTTGGATACTTCCTGAGTCATTTAATATTTTCCCTGTAGAATCCTTCACTATTGCAACTCAAGGCTTGTTTCAGTTTGAGTGAGGTGGAGTCCAGATACTGGTATTTTAAAACATCTTTTCTATGAGATATACCACAGTTCAGCTTGAGAAATGCAGAATGTGTTCTTCCCTTCTGGTTTTCCATTTCTAGCTCTTCGCATATGCCATTATAGTACTTTATTTTGTCTTCTCAGGTTGCCCTTTGAAATCTTCTGTTTATGTCTTTTACTTCACCATTCCTTCCTTTTGCTTTAGCTGCTCAACATTCACGAACAAGTTTCAGAGTCTCTTCTGACATCCAGTTTGGTCTTTCCTTTGTTTCTTGTCTTTTTAATGAAACTGAAGAAAATTAGAACAAGTTCACAAGAGCCAAAGCATGACCTCGAGTATACCCCTCCTGAGTTTAAAGACCACCTCAAGAACAGATTTGATGTGCTGACCACTGATGACCAAAGATCAGATGAACTGTGGTATATTTCATAGAAAAGATGTTTTAAAATACCAGTATCTGGACTCCACCTCACTCAAACTGAAAGAGAATTCCTGAGTAGGGGGTGGGCAGTAAGGAATGGGCACATCTATTTTTAAAAAGTCTTTCATATGATTTTAATAAGCAGCCAAGATTGAGAACCACTGACATAGAGAATGATTAAATTTTCTCAAACACTAGTTTTTCGTCTTTTGATATGATCTTCATTCAAGATTCATTTCTATAAAGAATTCTGAAACACAAGCATTGTATTTCATAATGTTAAGAAACCTTTGTCATACTTATTAGTGATATTTTCACTGTGATTTGTTTTGGCTTCCTATGTACACACCTTAAGTACAAGGGTCAGTCTCACACCCATTTGTAAGACATGCAGTGCACAGCATAGAGCTTATTGGTGGATAAATTTAACATTCATTTTAAATGTCTCCATGAGCTGCACATCAAATATATGAAGAAACTTTAAAGAGCTAAGCACCACAGGGGTACTGTGGAAATGAGCAGAAAGAGGAGAGATTTAGGAGAAGCAGTGTTTCAGAAAGTTGCATCCTCCTCTGCCAATCTCTTCCTTCCTTTTGAAGACTCTATACAGAGAAAACTTCTTCCAGCTCCTTCTGTTGAATAGGGTTTCATGTTGCTACCTTTCTCCTTCTGCTTCTGGAGTCAATCAAAATAAAAAAAATGCTCGAGGATAGAGAAATTCAGATTCAGAGGGGTAGGATTTCAGAAGAAAGGTCTTAAGCTTCTAGCCAAGTCAAGTTGTTATTGTGTGCCACTGAGCCAATTTCGAGTCATAATGGCCCTGTAAGAAGAGTAGAACTTCTCCACAGGGTTTTCAGAAGCTGTTCGTGGATTTAAACTGCTGACCTTTTGGCTAGCAGCCTGAGCCCTTAACTACTTTGACACCAGGGCTCCCAAGTCAGGTAGACATATCTAAAACATCACTGGAACTGTTACTGACAAAATATGTACTTGTCTGCAGGTCACTGGACAGGGGACGTTTTGAAAAGATCTCTTGCCCATGTCCTGAAGCATCTTCTGACCCAGAACAAGACTAGACAAAATCCAAAGCTCCATCTTAACTGGAGGTTTCCTCTAGGTAGAGTCCTTCCTGTTCTGAGTGAGGTGTTAATGACCAATAAGGCCATGTAATTTACCCTTCTTGGAAGGATTCCACTGGACAGTTCCCTTCAATGCTATATAATCAGAGGAGTGATTAGAGGTAGGAAGTTCAGACAGGCTGCAATCTGATGGACTCCCAGAGGCTGATTGACACTTACAAAGCAATTGACCACAGAGCCAGATTGTTTTGAAAGGTAGGGGGGCTTTGTACATAAATAACCTGCCTCTTAGCTTCTACCAAAGAGTCAATGCAAGTCTTTATTTCCATCTGCCCTGGACCTTTAGTAGGCTGGTCTGCTACTGTCTTTGCCTGCTACTGTCTTTGCCTCTGCCTGGATCTGCCCATCCCTCTCCTCCCATGCACACTTACTTTACCTCAGTGTGTTCCTCAAGACTTAATTCCTGCCACTCTCTTTCATAAAATTTTACAGAGTGTTTTCAGCTCAGGAGACAGAAAGACTCATGTGAATGGGAGTCTGTATCAATATGTGACCAGAAGAACCAGATGGCACCTGGCCACCACCAAAGACAGCCATGGTGCACAATGTTGAATCCCTGTGGCAACATGAGAAAAAGAGTGATGCAGCACAGCTCTACTAAAAGGACCACAGTTGATGGTCTGATGGTCCCTAGACCTGCTGCTGCCTCTGTCCAGAAAACACTACTGAGGTCAACTCTTCGGACAAAAATGGACTGGACTTAGGGAGGCAGTGTGACCTTATGGTGTGTGTACTTTATGGAGCTATGCATTTATAGTATGCTGTCCTACTGGTCTCTTTCTATATGGGAGAGAAGAGGATAGAGAGGAGGGGACAGGAGATTAAGAGGATATAACAAATATGGAATGAAAAGGAGGAGTGTGCTGTCACAGGGCAAGGAGAGCTGAAGTAGCTGCATATAGGCAGGCATGCAAAATTAACTTGGATTATATACTTTTACTTAATGACAAAAAAACCAACCAACCAAACAAAAAATGTTTACAGACTCTTTTTAATTTCTTTCTCTGAATTCTACAGCCTTAATTAATTGGTCAGTTCTTTTGTCTACTAATTTCAAAAAACTTTCAGAACTTGCTTGAGATCATAGAAAAGAAGAGTGTTTTGATAGAAAACTCTATTGTCTAGAAAAGCGGCCAGATAGTGAGTATTTTAGGCTTTCTGGGCCATGGGGTATCTGCTGCAACTACAGAATTCTGCCATTTTAACATGACAGCGGTGACAGACAATATATAAATGAATGTGCATGACTATGTTTCAATAAAACTTCACATATAAAAATAGTATGGGGCTGGATTTTGTCCTAAGTGTCTTAGTTTGCTGACTCCTTAGTCTTGAGAACACTCTTCTTGCTTAACTGATTCCGGTTCCACGGGAGCTACTTTACAATCTCAAATTTTAGATAATTGAAAGCAATTAAAAACAGTTCTAGTCTATAGCATGTAAGGAGTCCCTGGGTGGTACAAGTTGTTAAAACACTCAGCTTGTAATAGAGAGTTTGGCGGTTCAAGTCTACCCAGAGTTACCTCAAGAGAAAGACCTGGAAACCCACTTTCAAAAAATCAGTTATTTAATACTCTATGAGTACAGTTTTACTTCCACATGCTTTGGATCATTATGAACTGGAATTGACTTAACGGCAACTCATCTAGTCTAGTTTATGGCATTTATAGCATGAAAATTCTGTCCAGTCTGGTAGAGGTCATGGTACAATTGATGACTTTTATGTGGTCTTTCTAGATATGGCCTCGTAATTCTCACCCAAGTGACTAGGCAGGATTGTATGACAAGGCAACTGTGGCCCAGCAAGGGGATAAGTCAGTTTTGCCTTAAAGGAAAACCAATTCCAGAGCAGAAGGGAGGACCCTACCGCCACCAAAGATGAATAGACAGAGAGAGCACTTCCTTTGGATCTAGGATCCCTATATTGAGAAGCTCCTGGAATCAAGAGACCAAGAAAGAGAGCAAGCTCTAACCCTGAAGGCAGTGAGAAGTGGTGGCAGGAGAGGCCCAGCAGCACCAGCAGGAGATGGTGCATTGAGCTTCCTGGCCTGTGGAGAGAAAGCTGGGTGTGTTTAAGGAATGGCCTAGGGTCACAAAGAGGCAAACCTGCAAATATGGTTGGAAAGAGACTGTTGTGATGGAAAAACTATGTCCTGAGTATTCCTAAGCCTGAATTATAACTGTTACTTCCCTAATAAACCTCATAATCGTGAGTATGCTATGTGACTTCTGTGTGGCCATTTCATGGAAATATCAAATGCAGCAGAGAAGTCAAGAGTGCTGTGTGAGGGATGATTGGCATAAGAATTAGTAAGGACGGTGGAGAGTGGAGACTTGTCTGGCCTCCACCTCGTGGTAGTCAGCCTAGCACTGTTGATATTGGTTCTCCTTCCTCTTGTGGAGTTGAAGGAGGTCAGACGCTGCCCCCATGCCATTTTTACAGAAACTTAATTAACTTACCTCGGCCACTATGGAAGAAACCAGTTTAGCCTCATTTGAATATTCACTTCAATGTTACTGATCTATAAACGTGTCTGTTCTTTGGATTCTCCTTTGAATTGGTTACAGCATCTGCCTGGTTACCTCACTGCAAGTTAAATAAAATCTTTAACCTGTTCATTTTATACCCGTATAATTTTTCAAAATTATGTTGAATGGGCCCAGATATCCTTCTGCAACGGGAGGAGAAATACCAAAGTGAAATAATGTGCAGTTTCTGTGTTAATGCTGTAACACCATCAGAACAGTCAGTGCCCTAAACACCGTGAGTCTCCTTCACTGAGGATGTTAATTGTTGATTGGGTTAATTTGCTTCTATATAATTTCTTCTTTTTCTGCTGTAAATCAGTTGCTTTGTTGAAATGAGATGGTAAAAGGTTTTAATTTAGACGGTGGTTAGTAAAGCTTTGGGGGAGCTCAGAGAAATTGTTCCTCCAATCAAGGACTTAATGTTACTGGAACCATGGATATTTTTGGCTTTGGTAGAAAATGAATAGCACGTTCTTGCCAGCTTAAATGCACTGAATTAAACTTTGTGGTTTTATCTATTTTTCAGGTTTTCCAGAAAGAACAAAAGACTGACTAAACCTTCCTTTCATCTTTGCCAACAAAAATTCTTTATACTTATGTAGTATATTGCCTTTCATTTGAGGGGCTCTAAATGCTTGGAAAATGTTTAACCTCACAACTGCCTTGGGATCTGTATAGGAATCTCTTACCATCATTTTAAAGACAAAGCAACTGAGAAACATGGCTCAGAAGATTTTCCCAGGGCAGCAAAGAGGGCTGTAGAAAAGGCAGCTGAACTCTTGAGTTCCACACTGGTCCCTTAAACTCAGGTCAGCCCAATACTTTACCCCTTGACATTCTTTATAGCCACTGGAAAAAGTTAAGTTTGTTGCCAGTGCATGAGGAAAAGGCATGAACTAAAAATTCTCAGTACACTCCAAATTTTCATAAATTCCTTGGGAATTTATATGAAATTTTATATTAACTAGCATTCTGATTATCAGCACTTCTATGTAACTGCCATTTGCTCTGCAAATGTCACAGTTCTCCACAACAGCCCCACTAATAATAATGTTTTGGCTGAAGATGAAAGTCTAAGCTGAGTTTTAACCTGCTTTCAGTATTTTAAATATAAATTGCTGTGTCCACAGAAAGTCTTGTATGTAAATATTTATAGTGCCATTATTCACAATAGAGAAAAAGTGGGAAGTAACTCACATGTTATTAACTGTTGAATATAAGAAAAAATGTTGTATCCATACAATTGGATTCTCTTGGACAATAAAAAGGAATGAAGTTCTGAAGTTCTGGTACATCATATACCTGGATGAACCTCAGAAACATTACGGTAAATGAAAGAAGCCAGGCACAAAAAAACCATTTATTACCTGGTTCTGTTTATGTGCGATATCCAGAATAAGCAACTCTAGAAAGATAAAAAGTAGATTGACTGGTCACTGCCTAGGGCTGGGTATGGAAATGGAGAGTGACTGCCAGTGGGTACATGGCTTGTTTTTAGGATAACGGAAATGTTCTAAAATTGTGTTGATAGTTGCACAACTCTTTAAATATGGTAACAATCAATGAACTGTACATTTAAAATGTGTGAATTTCATGATACACAAATTATACCTCAATAAAGTTGTTAATAAATAAATCAATGCTTCACAATGCCTCTATACTTTTACCGTCTGCTGATCCACAAGTACACCAAAGAAACAAATTGTCTTTGCAAAGATACCAGGAAGCACTTTATATCACTTTAAGTTTGACTTTCAGCACCATAATACAGGTGTCATGGAGTTCAAAGCTTCAATACCATGATATGAGGGTAATTTCACCACAGGTATGAAGCTTAACAGGGTGTTAATTGGGAAGCCAGTGAACACCTCCTCCACAGGCAGTCCAGAAAGCTGTGCCAACATTTGCTGGTGAATAGAACAATTCAAGAGTCAAACCCATGATCAAAAATATAGAGAAAGTTAATTTTTTTTTACACTGCTGCCACTACAACACGAAGTGATTTAAAGCACATTTTAACTGGAGCTGAAGGCTTTTCGACTTCACCACTAATCGGAATCACTTTGTTTTAGGAATATTTCTGTATTATGGAAGTAAAATTAAGAGCCTCATTAAGGGCTGAGGTTTTCTCACAACTAATTTCCCTACAGTCAGCAGGCTGGTTTATTTAGCATGGGTAAGAATGTATCTTGCTCATTGCTTGGGGAATAAGATGTTCAAGGTTTCCATACATAATAGAGGCCTAGCCAGTTGATAGTGTAGTTTGGGAATATTACTTCACCCAAACTCCTGACCTGTGGTTGCTGTGTTGAAGGATGGTGAGCTGTTCTTCTCTGGAGAAGTTAGCTAACAGTCTTGTGGAACTGGAGAAATTCTTCCCAAGAAATCAGCAACCTAACTGGGAGCCACAGGGTTCTAAGTCCTACATCTTTAACTTGTCCTGGCTATTCATCTCCTTGCTCTCCCAGGAAGACTCTATGAGACAATTAATTACTCTTCAGGGACAAAAGCCACTGGCTTGACAGATGGTTTTTAGAAGCCTCACTGCCTTTACCTAGGTAGATGGGTCTTCTACTTTTATGGAAAAATGGTTTGAAATAAAAAGCTTCTGGTTAGTTTTATCAACTGAAGATACCTTCCCAGGGGTCCTGGTCCCATTCAAAAATTAATGAATAGAAATATTGCTCTTTTTAAATCTTCTTAATGTGTATTCCTAAGAAAGACAGAAATTTTCGTTCCCCTGTCCAACATTTCAGGAAAAATGAAACCTAAAACAAAACATAAAATGGAAAAGGTATGATATCTTAGCAATCTAATGCTACTATAACAAAAACACCACAAGTGGGTGGCTTCAACAAAGAGAAATTTATTTCCTCACAGAGAAGTAGGCTGCATCCAAATTCAGGGAGTCAGTTCTAGGGGAAGGCTTTTTCTGTTGGCTCTGGTGGAAGGTCCTTGTCATCAATCTTCCCCTGGACTGGGAGCTTCTCAGGCCCAGGGACTTCGAGTCCAAAGGACGTACTCTGCTTCCAGTACTACTTCTTTCCTGATAGCATAAGGTCCCCAAATCTCTGATTGCTTCTCTTTCCTTTATATCCCAAGAGATTGTCTTAAGGCACAATAGAATCTTAGAGATTGATTCCTGCCTCACTAATACAACCACTGCCCATCTTCCCTCATTAACATCATGGAGGCAGGATTTACAACATATGTGAACATCACACAAAACTGGGAATCAAGACCTAGCCAAATTGCTAGACACATGTTTTGGTGGGGGTGGGGGGTGGGGACACAATTCAATCCATGATGTATGGGTAGCCTTCAGAAAGAACTTAACTTACCCTGTGGGGAAGAAGGTGCTTCCCACAATTTCCAAATTGCTGTATTCTAGCTTTACCCTGCAAAATCCAGTAAGCCTCAGCTCCCTGTGATCAACCAATTTTCTGAAGACTAAAAAATTTTACCTTGGCCTAATACTGAGTAAAATTTGACATGCCAAAACTTGCTAAAACTGTCCCTTAGCATTTGATTTTTACTACCTCATTTCACAAAACAAAATCTCACTCTGGGAACAAGAAATAAAACATTTATTGATTGAGGTCCAGGTTGGAGTAAATCCTTTGGTTTTCAACTTATTCTGTTCTTATATAGTACCTCTTTGGATAGATGATACAGAACTCCGACCTGGCCCACTGCAAAAGGAGAAAAAGTCTGCAACATTTTTTTCCCTATGTGTCTTACAGAACAAAGCTAAACATGTTTTGTTAATACAAGTCTTCCTGGAAACTTCAATGCAATCATTTTTATTTTGAAACTCTGAGAGAACTATATACTACAGCATGCCCAAAGAAGAGAGTCCTTGGAATTAGGTCAGTCAATTTGCTTCCATAGATCTGAAGTCATTTCATAATTTCAGAATAACTAGGTGTGGAAATGTTGATGAAAGATGAGATGGTGACTGTGATTCTCCACAGGTTGATGTTTGTGAGTTCTCTTCTGTTAATAAAGGTAGTTAACAGTGTGATAGGTTGAACTGTATCCTTCAATAAATGTGTATCAATTTGTCTGGGCCATGATTTCCAGTATTGTTTGATTCTTTTCCCCATATGTTATAAATCCTGCCTCTATGACGTTAATGAAGGAGAATGGTCGGTGGTTACCTTAGTAAGGGGACTTAAATCTACATGCTTGGACTGTGTCTTGAGGCAATCTCTTGGGAGATAAAAGGAAAGGGAAGTAAGCAGAGAGGTGGGGTCCTCATAACACCAGGAAAGAAGCACCAGGAAAAGAACGTGTTCTTTGGCCTTGGGATCCTGGTGCTGAGAAGCCCCTAGTCCAGTGAAAGATTGACAACTAGGACCTTTTTCCAGACCCAGCAGAGAGAGAAAGCCTTCCCCTTCAGAGCTGACACACTGAATTTGTGCTTTTCAATCTACTTTGCTGTGAGGAAACAAATTTATCTTTGTTAAAGCCATCCACTTGCAGTATTTCTGTTATAGCAGCACTAAATGATTAAGACATGCAGAATTTCACCCATAGTTTAAATTTTCAGTCACATATATCCTAATCCATCTCAGAATAATAATTTTATCATCTTTTTGGAAAAAGTCAGAGCCAAGATTAGAATTCACAGCTTCTACATATTTTTCTCTGATCCTATGTTTTCTTTAGTGCTCTTCTGTTAAGGAGAATGTCTACTTGCAAATTACCTCCTAACCAACAGGTAAACTACTACAGGTCGATAAGTTTAACAAAGAGAAATTTATTTCTTCACCGTAACCAAAAAAAAAAAAAAAAAAAAAACACAAAAAAACTACAAACCACTGCTATTGAGTAGGGTTCTACTCATAACAACCCGGAGTAGAACTGCCCCATAGAGTTTTCAAGGAGTGCCTGGCAGATTCGAACTGCTGACCGTCTGGTTAGCAGATACAATACTTAATCCACTAGCCAACAGGGTTTCCCTCTTCGTAATCAAGTAGGCTAAAAGTTCAAATTCAGATGAACGTTCCCTCAGACTAGGAACTTCTTCAGGCAGGAACCTGGGGTCCAAAGGATGGCTTTGTTCGTGGCACTGCTTTTTTAGCGATGTGAGGTCCCCAGCTCTCTCTGCTTGCTTCTTTTATATGCAAAGAGGTTGCCTAATACAGTCTTACAGACTGAGTTTTGCCTCACCAACACAACTACCCTCCATCCTCCTTCATTAACATTGTACAGGTAAGATTTACAACATAGGGAAAATTACAAAATAGTGGGAATCATAGACTAGTCAGTTGATACACACATTTTTAGGGAGACACAATTTAATCCATGACACCCCTGTTTGACTAATAGAGAAAGAAAACTTAAGTAATAAAGATAAGGCAGGACAGATAGGTATCTTAGTAAAGTCATAAAGATATGATTTTTGAAGGATTCTGTGATGATAAAAAAAACATTTTTTTGTTAATAAAACTGCTCGGACTTCAAACACAAATTTGGGGGTTACTCTGAACAGCCAGGTAGATAGGCACAGTTCCTACATGAAAGCCTGTTGACTACAGCCAATTTCCTGATCAATGTGATAACATTAACATTGAACTTGTCAGTTTGTGATTTCTGCAACCACAAGAACCAGGAGAATAAGAAACGAGAAGAAATTCAGCAGAAATTGCCCAATTATTTTTATTATGCCAAATCCCTTTCATTTTGGAGAAATGAGAGAATTGACCACAAGGTTATGTTAATATAAAAAGTTTTTTTAAAATTTTGTTCCATATAAACAGTAAGTACTAGATTCTTGTAGATCAGTTAGTTTAGTTTCTGAGGTCATATTCTTCCAAACTGTAAGACAATGGCTGTGTTATTTCAACTGATTTAGTACTAATAAGAAAATGTATACTTTATGCCTATACTTCATATTATCTTATACATCAAGCACCATATTTCACAGTAAGTGTTCCACAACACAGAACTTTTTGCAGATGGGAGAGTGAGATAATCCCCTGTAAGTTTAAATCTCCCTTCAAAACAAGAAACCCTTAAACATAGTTGAGTTTTGGGGGTATTTGTGGAGGTAGGTTGTCGGCAAATGGTTTTGGGACTGTTTGTTGCATTACAGAAAGGGTTCTTAGTAACAATAATTTGAAGCTAATTAAGAAGACTGAGCTTAGATGACAATCCAATGTGATGAGATAATCAGCTTTTGTTAGTCCTGTTTTAAAGAAAAACAATTCTTTAGAAACACATTGTGTAAAGTAACATTTTATGAAGATGAGAGGACCAGAGAAACAACTACTCAGTTCTAGAATCCTATCAGAAAAGAGACCAAGACATTTACTGTGGTCCATCGTATAACAAAGACTCCCCAAAACAAGTAAATCGATTATGTATGACAAACTAAGAGCCTTGATCATCAAAGGCAAAGATAGAGATTCGAAGTGTAGCAGGTAGAGGAAAAGATAGTTCAGAAGCAACAAGTAGTTGCCAGACCTGATCCAGCAACAACTACACCCCACAGGCAGCTCTGCTGGCATAAGCAGGGTGGAACAAACAGTGGAGTTCAGGGTGTGTTTTTCACAATGGGAGAGATCATGAGACAGAGAGTCTACTTATGCCTCCTGAATCAGTGAAAAGCAACGTGCAACTGGCAAAAGATAAGTACCTGCATTTAACCTACTGTGCAAACCAAAACATGCTCCTTTGGAAAAAACTTTTCTCCCACTTACCTGCCCATTTCCTGTTCTGCACTAGCTCCGGGCCTGCTTCAGAGACTGACACGTCCCCTGGGCCAGCAGTAGGACCACTCGTGCACCCTGAGCCATTCCCCTGACCATGGAAAGGGTACAAACTCACAAACAGGAAAAAACAGTGTGCTGGCTCCTCCAAGCCAAGAACTCAGGGCAGAAACAGCTTCTTCGCTTAGTTGCAAGCATAAGAAATCCACAGATTTTCAATGTCTTTTAACCCTGCATAGATCTGTGTGAGCCCATTACAACAACATGGGTCCTTATCAGCACAGTACAACAGGGTATATACCTGAAGTACAACCTCAACTGTATCAGCTATATGGTGGAGAGGCAGGTTTGTGACATTTTACATTGCTCTGCCTGTTAAGCAGTGTTCTCACCTATTCACATCAGAGGCCAGAGGACTAGGGGATCCAGCCATGACACTTAGCCACCTGTGACGGGTCCAAGAATAAGTGGTGCCTCACAGTCCTTACAGATTACAGTACTGGATGGTCATAGTCAGACAACAAAACACACCCACCTACGTGCTCTAGAGAACAGGGACCTGCTTTCCTCACAGACTAACAAGAGTGGCTGTAATCCCCCCTACCTTGCTGAGTGTGTGACACCTTATCTTTCCTCATGGTTTTAATGGATGCAAAATAGATTTACTATTTTTAAAAGAAAACGTTCTTTTACCAATCAGTTTTATTTGAATCAATTCCAATTCATGGCAACCTTATGTATTACAGGGTAGAACTATTTTCCACAGGGTTTTTAAGGCTGCGCTCTTTCATAAGCAGACCACTAGGCCTTTCTCCTGCAGCACTTCTCAATGTGTTTGACCCTTCTGATTAGTAGCCATATGCTTAACTGGTGCACCACACAGTGACTCTTTACTTTTTCTCAGAGAGAATCATAATGAAAACTATAGAAAATAAGGATTAACACTAAAGAGATAGCATGTAAGGTATTACCTTACACGTAATAAATGCAAATTAATTTTAAGGAATGTTACAAAGTCTTTAAGAGGCAAAGAAAATTCAGCTACATGCTGGCACAGAGACAGTGACATGACACATTCAAAGCCTCGGAGGAGAAGAACTTCCAACCAAGAATTATATATCCTGCAAAACTATCTTTCAAACATGAAAATGAAATTAAGACATTCACAGATACACAGAAACTCAGAGACTTTGTAAAAACCAAGCCAAAGCTACAAGAAATATTGTTAGAATTTCTTGGCTTGGAAGAACAAAACCACTAACTTTGTATTTTAGAAGGACGCATTATCCAGAACCCTACATAGTTAGGGAAGGCTCCAAACACAATCAAAGCTATAATAGTGAAGGAAATGATCTAGTGATCATATCATGTAAACTATGATATCATCATATTAAAAAGAGGGATGTACTACAGTCATTATAGTCCTTCCAGATGGAGAGGAAGTTGACAAGACTGGTAACAATCAAAATTGGGGTTATATAGTTTAGAAAGCGGGATCATAGGGGCAGCCGTAAAGCACAACAAAGAAGGAACATACCATATCAGGAAATGTAATACAGGAGTCTCAACAACCACAAAACTAACCCTGAAAAAAGTGAAAAATCAACTTACAAAGAAGAAGGTCACAGAACAGATTAATAAGACCAACAGAGAAAACAACACAAAAATATGCATATCACAATGGCAGCACTGAACACAAACCTATCAATAATTACATTGAATGTGAATGGACTGAATGCTCCAGTAAAGAGATATCGAGTGACATCTTAGATCAAAAGAGATGACCCATCTATATGCTGTCTACAAGAAACTCACCTTAGACTTAAAGATAGGAACAAACTGAAAATTAAAGGATGGAAGAATATATGTCAAGCTAACAATGAACTAAGAAGAGCAGGTCTGGCAATTCTAATTTAATGTAAAATCAATTTTAATGTAAAATCCACCATCGTGGACAAGGATGGTCACTATTTATTGCTGAAAGGTTCAACACACAAGCAAGACTTAACGATATTAAATATTTATGCACCTAACATTAGAGCACCTAAATATGTCAAAGAAACACTGACTACACTCAAAAAGGAGATACATCACTCCACAATAATAGCAGGAGACTTCAACGCTCCACTTTCAATATTGGACAGATGGTCTAGAAAAAAGCTCAGTAAAGACAGAGAAGACCTTATTGCCACAATTAACCAACTAGAACTCATCGACATACACAGAACTCACTGGCAGCAAGAGAATAAATAGGGGTGCACCCTGAGATCTACAATAAAAGACCACAATTGATGGTCCAGGCACTTCAGAGTTCCCCTGGGAGCATGGCCTCTGGCCCTGATGCTGCCCCTGTCCATAAATGATAATGAAGGTCAACTTTCCCAACAGCAGTGGATTGGACTTGGTGATGCAGAGTGACCATATCTTGTGGGAATTTTATGGTTCTATGCATCTATAGCATGTCATCCTGCTGACCTCTTGCTGGAGGAAGGGGAGTGGGTGAAGAGGATGGGATAAGAGACTGTTGGGAGGATGGAACATGTACAGAGCAGAGAGGAGGTGTGTGCTGTCACTAGGCAGGGAGAGCACTTGGAGCTGCATATAGGTGAGTATGAAAATTTATATGGGTATGTACATTTTCATTCATTCATAATGAAAAAAAGATTATATTGTGCCTTGTGGAAAATTCTTGAGATATAAAAGAAACTAGCAGAGAGATCTGGGGACCTCTTGCTATCTAGAAGCACTGCTGGAAGGAGAGTGTGCCCTTTGAAAGTATCCAGGGTCCCTGTACCTCAGAAGTTCCCAGTTCCAGGGGAAGATCAATGACAATGTCCTTTCTCGAGAGCCAACAAAGGCTTCCTCTGGAGCTGATGCCCTGAATTTGGACTTCTAGCCTGCTTTTCTGTGAGAACATAAATTTATCTCTGTTAAAGTAAAAAAGAAAGAAAGAAAGAAATTTCATTCTTTTACTGTAATTAATAAATTAAATAAAATTAAGGGGGGAAAAATCCTGAAAAGACAAAAAAAGAGAAACACGGTAACCATAAACAACATGAAAATAAAGGCATCAAAATGACAGCACTAAAAACATACCTATGAAAATTATACTGAGTATACATGCACTGAATACTCCAAGAGACAGTGACATCTGTCTATATGCTGCTTACAAGAAACACACCCTAGACTCAAAGATATGAATAAACTGAAAATCAAAGGATGGAAAAATATACACCAAACCAACAACATACAAAGAAAACCAGCAGTGGCAATACTAACCTCAAATAAAATAGACTTTCATGTAAAATCAACCCATTGTGGACAAGGATGGTCACTATCTATTGCTGAAAAATTCAATACATAAGCAGGGTATAACACTGGTTAAATAATTATACACCCAATACCAGAGCATTAAATACATAGAACAAATGCTAACAACATGGAAAAAGGAGATCACTCTACAATAATAGGTGGAGATAAGTACAACTTCTTCTCCAGTGCATATGGAACATTTTCCAGAACAGACCATATGTTAGGACATAAAGCAAGTCTCTACAGAATCCAAACCATTGAATTATTACAAAGCATCTTCTCAGACCATAAAGCCATAAAAGTTGAAATCAATAGCAGAAAAAGCAAAGGCAGAAATTTGAACTCATGGAGACTGAACAACACCTTGCTTAAAAATCCATAGGTTATAGAAGAAATTGAGTATGAAATAAAGAAATGTGTGGAATCAAATGATAATAAAAACACATCCTTCTAGAACCTATGGGATAGAGCAAAAGCCGTGCTCAGAGGTCAGTTTATCTCTATAAATGCACACATCTGGAATGAAGAAAGGATCCAAATCAAAGAATTAACCCTACAGCTTTTACAAGTAGAAAGAGTCAACAGTGGAAACCCACAGGCGCCAGAAGAAAACAGATAATAAAGATTAGAGCAGAACTAAATGAATCAGAGCATATAAGAACAATTGAAAAAATTAACAAAAGCAAAAGTAGGTTCTTTGAAAAAAATCAACAAAATTGATAAAACACTGGCTAAACTTACAAAAGAAAAACAGAAGAGGAAACAACCTGAATAAGAAATGAGACAGGAGATGTCACAACGGACCCAAATGTAGTAAAAGATATCATAACAGAATACTATGAAAGACTATACTCTAACAGGTTAAAAAATCTGGAGGAAATAGACAAATTTGTAGATTCTTATCACCTACCAAAATGATCACAAAGAGAAGTAGAACAACTTAATAAATCCATCACCAAGGAAGAGATTGAAAAAATTAAAAAACTGCCAACTAAAAAAAATTCCTGGCCCAGATGGCTTCACCGGAGAATTCATCTACACTTTTGAAGAATGGTTAACTCCAATACTACTTAGGGTATTTCACAGCATAGGAAGGGGTAGAATATTCAAATTAATTTTGTAAAGCCAGCATAACCTTGATACCAAAGCCAGGGAAAGATCCCATAAAGAAAGAATATTACAGACCAATATCATTCATGAACCTAGATGCAAAAATCTTCAACAAAATCCTAGCCAATAGGATTTACAATATAGCTAAAAAGCAATTCATCATCACCAAGTTGGATGCATACCAGGGATGCAAGGCTGGTTCAACATCAGAAAAACAATTCATGTGATCAACCACATAAATACCACAAAGGATAAGAACCATCTGATTTAGTCAACTGATGCAAGAAAGGCATTTGACAAAGTCCAACACCCATTCATGTTAAAAACTTTCAGCAAAATAGGAATAGAGGGGAAATTCCTCAGCTCAGTAAGGGGCATCTACACAAAGCCAACCGCCTGAATCATCCTGAATGGAGACAGACTGAAAGAATTCCCCTTGAGAACTAGAACTAGACAAGGATGCTCACTTTCACCACTTCTATTCAACATTGTACTAGAGGTTCTAGCCAGAGCAATTAGACAAGGCAAAGAAATAAACTATATATACATCAGCAAAGAAGAAGTAAAAATCTCCCTATTTGCAGACTATATGATTGTATATGCAGAAAATCCTAAATAATCCGTAAGTAAACTACTGGAACTAATAGACGAGTGCAGCAAAGTATCAAGATATAACATAAACCTAAGTAAACCAGTAAGATTCCTTTACACCAACAAAGAGATCATCAAAGAAGAAATCACCGAAACAATACTATTTACTATAGCTCTCAAGAAGAGAAAATACCTAGGAATAAATCTAACCAGAGAAATAAAAGACCTGTACAAACAGAATTACAAGACCTTACTGCAAGAAAGCAAAAGTGAATTACATAGGTGGAGAAACCTACCTTGTTGATGGATAGGAAGACTTACCATTGTAAAATGTCTATTTTACCCAAAGCGATCTACATATACAATGCAGTCTTAATACAAATTTGTGTCTTTTTTTAATGAGATGGAGAAATAAGTCACTCACTTTATTTGGAAAGGGAAGAAATTCCAGATAAATAAAGCACTACTGAAGAAGAAGAACACAGTATGAGGCCTCACACTACCTGACCTTAGAACCTATTACATAGCCACAGTAGTCAAAACAGCCTGGTTCTAGTACCAAAAGAGACATACAGACCAATAGAACAGAGTTGAGACCCCAGAGATGCCATCATCCTCTTATGAACAGTTGATGTTTGACAAAGGCCCTAAGATTATAAACTGGGGTAAAAACAGTCTCTTTAACAAGCGGTGTTGGAAAAAATTGGATACCCATTTGCAAAAAAACTGAAACAAGACCCATATCTCACTACTTACACAAAAACTAACTCAAAATGGATCAGAGACTTAATATCAAACCTAATCGTGCAGGAAAAAATAGGGTCAACAATGGAAGTTCTAATACACAGTTTAGACAGACTTGAAAAACTAACAAAGCACGATTAACAGAAGAGAAAATAGATAAATAAGAACTGCTAAGAATGACTTTTACTCATCCAAAGACTTTGTCAAGAGAGTTAAAAAACCGTCTACAGAATGGGAACAAATATTTGGCAAGTACATTTTGGACCTATGTCTGATCTCCATAATCTGCATGGTATTACAAAATATCACCAAGGAAAAGGTAAATAATTAAGCAATGGCAAGGGAGATATATAGACACTTTAAGAAAGAGGATATCCATGCAGCCAAAAGACACGTGAGGAAGTGCTCACTGTCATTAGCTATCAGAGAAATACAAACCAAAATTACAATGAGATACCATCTCACTCCAGCAAGATTGGCCATAATGGAAGAAACACAAAACAACAAACACTGGAGAGGCTGTGGAGAGATCAGAACTCTTGTTGGTGGGATTGCAAAATGGTACAACCTCTTTGGAAAGCAATTTGGTCCTTCCTTAAAAAGCTGGAAATAGGTATGTCATTTGATCTGGTTATCCCACTCCTCAGAATATATCTTACAGAAACAAAGGCTGTCACGAGAGCAGATACATGCACACGAATATTCATTACAGCCCAGTCCACAATAGCAAAAGATGGAATCAACCTAGATGCCCATCAGCAGATGAATGGATAAACAAACTATGGTACTCAATGGAACACTATGCAATGATAAAGAACAATGATGATTTTAGGAAGCGTATCGTAACCTAGTTTCAACTGGAAGACATTTTGCTGAGTGAAATCAGTCAGCTGCAAAAGCACAAATAATGTGTGAGACCCCTGCTATAAGGACTTAAAAATAGACTTAGGTACAGAAGAAAAGACTCTGACAGCTATAAGAGTTGGGAGGGAGGCAGAGAGTTGGTCATAAATTAGATGATAGAAATTTGGTTATGTGAAAGCAGTGACAGCACTCAGTAGAAAGTAAATTGACTTAACTGGACTTCATAAACTGAAAGCTCTTCTAATCTCAGCCCAGTATTGCCAGGATAGAGTAGCAGGCACAAGGTCTGGGGATCATACTTTCAGGGGACATTGAGGCCAACTGGCATAATTAGCCTATTGCTAAGAGAATCTTCTGCAACCCATATTGGTGAGTGGTGTCTGGGGTCTTAAAACCAGCAAGCTGCCATGTGAGGTACACCAAATGGTCCCAACTCATCCAGAATAGATGATTACCAAGAACAATAAAGACATGAGGGAAAAAGCTCAGGAGGCAGAAGGACCCATGTGAATGTGAGACTGTATCAACATGGTACCTGAAGAACCATATGATACCTAGCTACCACCAAAGACAGCCGTGATGGGGCAGCCAATGTTGAGTCCCTCTGGCATCTCGAGAAAAAGAGGGGTGCAGCTCAAGGAGTGTACTAAAAGATCACAACTGATGGCCTGACAGCCTGGGGGATCCCCTGGGAGCATCACTCCTAGAGCTGCTGCTGCCCCTGGCCAGAAAACACTACTGAGGTCAACTCTTCAGACAAAATGGACTGGACTCAGAGACACAATGTGACCATACAGTGTGTGTACTTTATGGTTCTATGTATTTATAGGATGCTGTCCTACTGGTTTCTTTCTAGATGGGAGAGAAGAGGCAGAGAAAAGGGAACAGAAGTTTGTTAAGAGGATATGACAAGTATAGAATGGAAAGGTGTGCTGTCTCAGGGAAAGGAGAGCAGAAAGAGCTACAGACAGCAAGCCATGCAAAATTAATTTGGACTGTATACTTTCAGTTAATCACAATGAAAATAAAAAGGAAAAAAATGCAGAAAGAATTAAACAGGGACTTCAACAAAGAAGACATTCAGGACACTAACAGATATGTGAGGAAACACTCTCAATCACTAGCAATTAGAGAGATGGCAAATGAAAACTGCAGTGAGATACCATCTCATCCCAACAAGGCTGGCGTTAACCCCCCAAACACTTAATAATAAATATTGAAGAAGCTGTGGAAAGACTGGAACACTTATACACTGCTTGTGGGGTTGTAAAATGGTATAACCACTTTGGAAATCAATTTGTTGCTTCCTTAAAAATTTAGAATTAAAAATACCATACAATCCAGCATTCTCACTTCCTGGAATATGTCCTAGAGAAATAAGAACCATCACATGAATAGGCATATGCATGCCAATGCTCATTGCAGAATTGCCCTTAGGAGCAACAAAGTGTAGTCAACCTAGATGCCCATGAATGGCTAGATGAATAAATAAATTAAGACATATTTACACAATGGAATACTACTCAATGACAAAGAACAACAATGAACTTTTGAAATATCTCATAATATGGGGACACCTTGGTGGTGTAGTGGTTAAATGCTACAGCTGCTAACCAAAAGGTTAGTAGTTCAAGACTACCAGATGCTCCTTGGAAACCCTGTGAGATAGTTCTACTCTGTCCTATAGGGCCACTGTGAGTCAGAATTGACTTGGTAGCAATGTGTTTGTTTGTTTGTTTCATAACATGGAGGAATCTGGAAGGCATTATGGTGACCAAAACTGGTCAGTCACTAAAGGACAACTATTGTTTGAGACCACTATTTTAAGAATTCAAGAAAAAGTTTAAATGCAGAAGAAAACATTCTTTGATGGTTACTAGGGTGGGAAGGGTGGAAGAGAGGTATTCACTAACTAGATAGTAGACAAGAATTATTTGGGGTGAAGGGAAGGACAATACATAATACAGGAGAAGTCAGCACAACTGGCCTAAACCAAAAGCTAAGAAGTTTCTTGAATACAACCAAACACTTTTAGGGACAGAGTAGCAGGGTCAGAGGTCTGGTTACCATGGTTTCATGGAACATCTAGGTCAGTTGGCATAACAAAGTTTGTTTTAAAAAATGTTCTGCATTCCACTTTGGTGAGTGGTGTCTGGGGTCTTAAAATCTAGCAAGCAGACATCTAAGAAGCCTCAGTTGTTTCCAATCCACCTGGAGCGAAGAAGAGTGAAGATCACCTAAGAAATAAGGAAAATATGAAGCCTAAGACACAGAAAGAACCACAGAAACCAGACACTACATCAGCATGAGACCAGAATAAATAGATGATGCCCAGCTACCACCAGTGGCTACCCTGACAGGGAACACAACACAGATCCCTGGCATAGTGGGGTGCAGAATTGAAACTCTAGGAAAAAGACCAGGCTTGGTGATGATCTAACAGACTGTAAGGTCTTGAGAAGACATGGCCCCTGGAGTCTCTGTTAGCCCAGACCTGAAAACATTCCCGAAGCCAATACTTTTTTTGTTGTTGTGAATTAAGAAGAGTTTTACAGTCTGTATTATGTTGCCATATAACACCCAGAACTTTCACCTCTATTCTATTCTAGCTGCCCCCGCACCATGTGACAGCATACTTTCCCTTTTGTTCAGAACTTCCTGTGTGTGGCCTTTTAATAAAGGTCTGGCCCTCCTCACTCAATCAACTTGGCTCCAGTAAAGTGTCCCTCAGGCAACCACATGTATGTTTTTAAAGGTTTGTTCCCTCCAGTGTCACTCTGTTTTGTATGGTCCAGGTCAGTCTTTGTCTGGGGAGCTGGCCCTGGTGTACAATGCAGATTGGGGTTAGAGAGTCTGAGGGCTCTGAAGCAAATTCTTCAGACAAAGATAGGACTGGACTATAGGACATAAAATGATACTGGTGAAGACTGTGCTTATTGGGTTAGGTAGATACATAAGACTAACTGGGCATCTCCTTTCTGTAGGCAAGATACGATGGCAGAGGGGTTCAGGAGCTGGTTGAATGGACACAGGAAATACAGGATGGAGAGAAGGAGTGTGCTGCCAGTGTGGGGAGAACAGCTAAGGTTGCATAACAACGTGTGTATCAGTTTTTGTATGAGAAACTGATTTGAATTGTAAACTTTCACTTAAAGTACAACAGAATATTCAAAAAAAGAAGCAGCATCAAGGAGGGTGAGACTTAGTCTCTCAAACTTTGGACATGTTATCAGAAGGGACCATTCTTTGGAGAAGGATATCATGCTTGGTAAAGGGTCAGTGAAAATGAAGAGGACCCTCAATGAGACAGATTGATATGGTGGCTGCAAAAAAGGGGCTCAAGCATAATAATGATTGTGAGGATGGTGCAGGATCAGGCAGTGTTTTGTTACACTGTACATAGATGGGGTCACTATGAGTCAGAACCGACTCCGTGGTACCCAACAAGAATAACAACGCTCAATAAAATACTTGCTGAACTGAATTTTGAAAAGAATATAAAAACTTATACACCACAATCAAGTTGGCTTTATCCTAGGTATACAAGACAGGTTCAACATTTGAAAATCCGTCAGCATAATCTAGCAGACTAAAGAACAAGAAAATCACATAATCATATCAATTGATGTAAAAAAAAAAACAAAACTTGAGACAAAGTTCAACACCCACTCATGATAAAAACTCAGGAAATTAGAAACAGAGGGAAACTTTCTCAGTGTGATAAGCATCTATGAAAAACCTACAGCTAACACTATCCTTAATAAGAAGAAATAGGGCACTCTTCTATTAAGATTGAGAACAAAGAATGTTTTCTCTCATCATTTCTTTTCAACATAGTCCTAGCTAGTGTAATAAGACAAGAAAAGGAAATACAAAATGTGCACAGATTAGAAAGGAAGAAACTGAAGTCTATTAATAGCTGACATGATAAATGGAACAGAAAAAAGAGATCAGAAATGTATCTACACAGATACAATCAAATGATCTTTGACAAAGCAGCAAAGGTAATTCAATGGCGAAAGGATAGCCTTTATAACAAATTGTCTAAGAACAATTGAATGTTCATTATCCTAGACACAGACTTCACACCTTACATAAAAATTAGCTCAAAATGAATCATAGACCTAAATATAAAATGCAAAATTAATTAAAAATTGTCAAAGGAAGCGTAAGAGAAATTACGTATGCTACTGTATTTGGTAATGAGGTTTAAATGCAACCACAAGGAAAAAATTCTATGTTGGACTTTATTAAAAAATTTATGCTCTTCATAAAACACTATTAAAAAAAAGTCACAGATAGAAGGAAAACATTTGCAAAATATATACCTGCTAAAGGAAATATATCCAAAATATACAAAGAACTGTTATAACTCAATAGTAAAGAAACTGTGTAATACTACTACACATCTATCAGAATGACTTAAAAAACAGAGAACTAACTACCACCTACTGGCTAGGACGTACAGCAAGCCTCAATCATTGTTGGTAGAAATACAAAATATCATAGCCACACTGGAAGACAGTTTAGCAATTTCTTGCAAAGCTAAACATAGTCTTTTCCACATGATTAGTAATCACACTATTTAGTGTTTGTCCAACTGATTTAAAAACTTATGTCCACACAAAACCTTATATATGAATGCTGATGAGAACTTCATTCACAATAGCCCCAAACTGGAAGCAACAAAGATATCTCTCAATAGGCATATGGATAAACAAACAGTGATACATTCACACAGTTGAATATTATTTAGCAATACAAAGAATTGAGTTTTCAAACCACAAAAGGAGGCAGTAAACAGAAGAAACAGTAATTAGTGATTTGCCAGTTCAGGATTGTATAGTTGAAATATAAGGAACTGTTTAGAGAAGTGAAACTGTTGTGCATGATACTGTAATAGTAGACAGACGACATTAAGCATTTTATGAAAACAAAGTTTTACAGCAAAAGAGTAAATCTTAATGTATGTAAATTTTTAAAAACCACTCAGGAAGTCAAAGAATTCTAACATGTGACAAAATAGCATAAACACATTATAAAAGTACAAAACAATCTCACAAAGGGTTGTGTGGGAAAGATGTTGACCTAAATGACTTTAGAAATGAGTGGATTCTATCAGACTAAAGGCAAAAGACCTGTTGATAAGCACTGTACTCTGCTTGATGAAGTTGTTTCCCGTGGGGGTATAAAACCAAACCCACTGCTGGCAAGTTGATTTCTATTCATAGCAACCCTATAGAGAGTGTAGAACTGCTTCATAGAGTTTCCAAGGAGCATCTGGCAGATTTGAACCGCCGACTTTTTGGTTAGGAACTGTAACACTTAACCACTACCACCAGGGTTTCCCAGGGACGTATAGGATAATAACAATTTTGAAATTCTTATACATATATAATGTATTAAATGATTAAGTAAACAGATGGCCGATGGTGGGACCTACATTTCTCATTGTTGAAATGGCAAGTTACAGATACACAAGGAGAAGAGGCTAGAAAGGGTTAGAGTTGGGGACACCAGTATGAACTTGCATTTAGGTTAATATAGATACAGATAGATATAAGGAAATATAGACATATGGGATATACATGGATACATATATTAGCTCTGACAATTAAGTCTTCGAACTTAATTGTTCTAAGTGCTATATACCTCATTGCTGAATATCACTACATCACATTTTGAAGTACTCTCCTTGGGAAGCTGTGTGCTGATGCCAGTGCCGAGTGCACCCTTCAAAGCAAATTTGGGCCTCTTTCTGGAATGGCCATTGCACATGGTGGCAAGGTGGCAAGTTTGCGAACTTATGGTATAGTTGTCTGTGAGGGAGTTTTTGCCCAGTAAACAAATAACCATGTTGGAACACCCTCCCTACTCACTTGATCTTGCCCCAGTGACTTTTTTATTTACTACTAGATAAAGGAAATATTGAAAGAAAGACATTTTGATGATGTTCAGGACATCAAGGGTAATACAAGCTCTGATGGCCATTCCAGAAAAAGAGTTGCCACCTTTATGACTGAAATTTCAGTGTGGAAAAACTACAAGGTTCTATCATATATTTCTAAAAGTTTGCTTAAAAAACAACTAGTTAGAATTCATGATGAGGGAAAGGACTACTTTTACAATAGAAGCAATACCATTTAAAAGCCAAGGAGCTATATTTAATCACAAATGTCAAAAATTTGTGTGAAGAAAAATTCAAATCACTCTTGAAGTACACAAAAGAAGCAATTGGAAAGCCAGTCCACATTCTTGGAAGAAAAAACAGTTGCTATTGAGCCAATTCTAACTTATAATGACCCTATAGGACAAAGTAGAACTTCCCCTTAGGGTTTCCAAGCAGTGCCTGGCAGATTTGAAACGCTAATTTTCTGGTTAGCAGCTGTAGCTGTTAACCACTATGCCACCAGGGTTTCCATTCTTGGAAGAGAAGACTAAATTTGCAAAAGAAGCAAATTCTCTGTAAGTGTAATCAACCTAACCCCATACATCACCTTCTGCCCTTTCACACTGGTCCTTCACGTCTGTTCCACCCCCCAGTCACCAGCCCCCAACACGCAGTCTCTATTTTTATTTTATTATTTTCTCTTTCTTTTTTTCTTTCTCCTAACTAGCCCTGTACATCAATTTCCCCTTGTATACAAGATCCTGCTGCATCACAAAAGCTAGGATAGCCACCAACACACAACCAGCCTGTTGCTGTCCTGATTTCTCGCTGCCTCGACCAGTAGCTAATGCTAAGCTGTCAACTTTTTTCTTTTCTTCTTCTTTCTCTCTTCCACCTAGCGCAGTATATCACCTTGCTTTTCTGGGTCTGCCTCATCCCCATTCATCAGCCCTTGTTACATCACAATCTTTTTTCTCTTTCTTTTTCTTCTACCTCTCTGGTCCTGTGTGCTGTCCACCCACCCGCTCCCCACCACTTTCTGATAGCCTGGCTGCACCACTGCAAATAGAGTGCTACTGGTACACGTTCCCACCCCTCACAATCACCAGCTCCTGCAGTACCACTCTTTATTTTCTTTCATTTCTTTCACACCTAGTCCTGTATGCCACCTCGTCCCCTTCCCATTAGTGCCCAGGACTGCCTCCACGTGCCAGATACCCTTTTCTTTTCTTTTTTTCTTCTCTCTTTTTATTCTTCCCCCATCTAGCTCTGTACACCATTCCTCCCTACAGCCACCTCAGAGAAAACTACAAAGCGGTACTGCAAGAAACCAAGAGCCCTACAGAAATGGAAAAATATAGCATGCTCATGTACAGAAAATATTTCAATTTCACCCAAAGCCATCAACAGATATAATGTAATCCCAGCCTAAATACCAATAGCATTCTTTAACAAGATGGAAAAACTAATCACCAAGTTTATATGGAGAGGAGAAAAGGCCCCAGATAAGCAAAGCATTATTGAAAAACCACAACATCCGGTTCTCACCTCTGGCTGGAGGAAGGAGAGTGGGTGGAAGAGAAGGGGAAAGGAGGCTGTTGGGAGGATGAGACATGTATGGAGCAGAGAGGAATAGTGTGCTGTCACCGGGCAGGGAGAACAGTGGAAGCTGCATATAGGTGGGCATGTAAATTTATACGGGAATGTACATTTTCACTCAGTCATAATAAAAAAAAAGAACAAAGTACTGGGTTTCACACTATTACAGCCATCATTGTTAAAACAGTCTGGTAGGGCTATAACAACGCACACATACCAATGGAACAAAATCCATTCACCAATGGTCAGGTGATCTTTGATAAAGAACCCAAGTCCATTAAATGGTGAAAAGACACTAGTCCTTTTAACAAATGGTGCTGGCAAAACAGGCTATCCATCTCGAAAATAGGAAAAAAGAAAGAAATAGGACCCATAATTCGCATCATACACAAAAACTGAATCAAAATGGATCAAAGACCTAAATAGAAAACCTAAAACAATAAAGATTATGCAATAAACAATAGGGACAACACTAGAAGGCCTAATACATAGCATGAAGACAATACAAACCATAACTAACACTACACAAATACCATAAGATAAACTAGATGACTGGGACCTCCGAAAAATTAAACACACTCCTCAAAAGATTTCTCCAAAAGAGTAAAAAGACTATCTGCAGTGTGTGTGTGTATGTGTTGAGGAGGGGGTGAGGAATTGGCTACCACATATCTGTCAAGCTGGTGCCAGTTCACAGTAATACTATGTACAACACGGCCTGGTCCTGTGCTATGCTTGAGCCCACTGTTGCAGTCACTGTGTCAATCCATCTCACCAAGGGTCTTCCTCTTTTCCACTTACCCTCTACTTTACCAAGCATGATGTACTTTTCTAGAGACTGATCCCTCCTGAAAACATGTCCTGAGTATGCAACATGTAGTCTCCTTCTCCTTGCTTCCAAGGAGAATTCTGGTTGTACTTTTTCCAAGACAGATCTGTACATTCGTTTGGCAGTCCATGCCTTATTCAATATTCTTCTCCAATACCACAATTCAAAGGCATCAGTTGTTCTTCAGGCTTCCTTATTCACCTTCTAGCTTTCACATGCACAGCAGGCAATTGAAAACACCATGGCTTGGGTCAGGTGTACCTTTGCCTTCAAGGTGACGTCTTTGCTTTTCAATACTTTAAAGAGACCTTTTTGCAGCAGATTTGTTCAACGCAATGTGTCTTTTGATTTCTTAACTGCTACTTTCATGGGTGTCTGTTAGGATCCACTTGAAATCCTTGACACCTTCAAACCTTTCCCCATTTATCATGATATTGCTTATTGCTCCAGTTGTGGGGATTTATATTTTCTTTATGCTGAAGTGTAATACATACTGAAGGCTGCTGTCTTTGATATTTGTCAGTGAGTACTTCAAGTCCTCTTTCAGCAAGCAAGATTATGTCATCTGCATATCCTAGGTTGCCAATGAATCTTCCTGTAATACGATGGCATGTTCT
Source organism: Heterohyrax brucei (assembly GCA_028571685.1). Taxonomy (NCBI): domain Eukaryota; kingdom Metazoa; phylum Chordata; class Mammalia; order Hyracoidea; family Procaviidae; genus Heterohyrax; species Heterohyrax brucei. The sequence goes on from CM053166.1 coordinate 66,676,752, forward strand.
TCTTTGTATAGCCCAGCTTCTTGGATTATTTGCTTGGCATATAAATTGAACAGGTGTGATGAAATGATACAACCCTCAACTGACCTTTCCAGACTTTAAACCATGTAGTGTACCCTTGTTCTGTTCACATGACTGCATTTTGATCCATGTACAGATTCCTCATGATCACAAGTTAGTGTTCTGGAATTCCCATTCTCTGCGCTGTTATTCATAATTTGTTATGATGCACACTTCAAATGCTTGGCATAGTCAATAGAACACAAGTAAACATCTGTCTGGTATTCTCTCCTTTCAGCCAAGATCTGTTGGCTATCAGCAATAATACCTCTCATTCCACATCCTCTTCTGAATCTAGTCTGAATTTCTGGAAGTTCCTTGTAAGCATACTGCTGCAGCCACTTTTGAACGACTCTCAGCAAAATTTTACTTGCATGTGATATTAAGGATATTGTTTGATAATTTATACCCTTGGTTGGATCACCTTTCTTAGGAATAGGCATAAATACGGATCTTGTCCAGTTGGTTGGCCAGGTAGCTGTCTTCCAAATTTCTTGGCATAGATGAGTGAGCACTTCCAGTGTTGCATTGTTTGTTGAAACATCTCAGTTGATACTCTGTCAATTCCTGGAGTCTTGTTTTTTGCCAGTGCCTTCACTGCAAATTTCAGAATCATCAGTTCTTGATCATATGCTACTTCTTGAAATGGTTGAATATCGACCAATTCTTTTTGGTATAATGACTATGTTCCTCGATTCTTCTGATAGTTACTGAGTTGTTTAATATTTTCCCCGTGCAATCTATCACTATTGCAACTCTAGGCTTGAATTTTTTCATCAGTTCTTTCAGCCTGAGAAATGCCAAATGTGTTCTTCTCTCTCTCTCTCTTTTTTTTTATGTCCAGCTCATTGCACATGTCATTAGAATATCCTATTTTGTCTTCTGGAGCTGCCATTTAAAATATTCTGTTCAGTTCTTTCACTTCATCCTGTCTTGCTTTTGCTTTAGCTACTTGACTTTAAAGAGCAAGTTTCAGAGTCTCTTCTGACATTCATTTTGGTATTTTCTTTCTTGTCTTTTTAACGACCTCTTGCTTTCTTCATGTAGGATGTACTTAATGTCATTCCACAACTTGTCTGATCTTCAATGATTAGTGTTCAACATGTCAAATCTATTCTCAAAATTGTCTCTGAACTCAGGTGGAATACAAGTTCTGACTATTACATCTGTAAACTTAATTGTTCTAAGTGTTACGGAGCTCACTGCTGAATATCACCATAGTCACCTTCAAAACATTCCGTTGGGAAGTTATGCAATGATGCTAGCACCTGATCCACCCTTCAAAGCAATTTTGGAACTCTTTCTGGAATGGCCATTGTGCACGGTGGCATGGTGGCAAGTTTGCAAACTTAATTGTATAGTCTGTGAGGGAGTTTTTAGTCAGTAAACAAATAATTGTATTGGAACACCCTCTGTAGTCACTTGACCTGGCCTCCAATGATGTTTTCTTTACTTGAAGATAAAAGAAAAATTGAAAGGAGACAATTTGATGACATTCAGGACTTCGAAGGTAATGCAACAATAGCTCTATGGCCATTCCAGAAAAAGAGTTACAAAACTGCTTTGAAGGGTGGACTAGGCACTGGTGATGGTGCATAGCTTCCAAAGGGGAGTACTTCAATGGTGACTGTAGTGCTATTCAGCAACAAGGTGTGTAGAACTTTTTCTAGGAGGAGTTCACCAACTTAATTGGCAGTCCTCATGTGCTTAAAGTCACACTTTGGCTCTCACAGACTTGTTCTAATTTTCTTCAGTTTCAATTTGGACTTGCATATAGACAATTTATGGTCTGTTCCACAATCAGCCTCTGTCCTCGTTCTGAGTGATGCTGAGCTTTTTCATTGTCTCTTGCCACAGCTGTAGTCGACTTGATTCCTGTGCGTTCCATTTGACGAGGTCTATGTGTATAGTTTACATCTATGTTGGTGGGGGAAAAAATGGCATTTTCAGTAAAGTTATTGGTCTTGCAAAATTCTATCATGTGGTCTCCAGTCTTGTTTCTATCACCAAGGCCATATTTTCCAGCTACTGATCCTTCTTTGTTTCCAATATTTGTATTCCATTCACGAGCAATTACCAATGCATTCTGACTGCATGTTTGGTCAATTTTAGACCATAGAATCTGGTAAAAGTCTTCAATTTCTTCATCTTTGGCCTTAGTGGTTGGTGGATAAATTTGAATAATAGTTGTGTTAACTCCTTTTCTTTGTAGATGTATGTACATATATGTGATCTTATCACAGAGTGTTGTACTTCGGGATAGGTCTTGAAATGCTCTTTTTAATGACAAATGCACCTCCATTCCTTGTCATTCCTGGTATAGTAGACCATATGATTATGCTATTCAAAATGGCCAGTGCTCATCCATTTCAGCTCACTAACGTCCTATACGTTCACTATGTGTTGGAATTGACTTGATGGCAATGGATTTGGTTTTTGCTTTAATGTCTAGAATATTGATGTTCATGCATTCCATCTCATTTTTGAAAATTTCTGATTTTCCTAGATTCATACTTAGTGCATTCCATATTCCAATTATTAACAGATGTTTATATCTATTTCTTCTCATTTTGAGTTGTGCCATGTCAGCAAAGGTTACAAAATCTTGACCCCATCCACATCATTAAAGTTGATTCTACTTTGAAGAGACAGCTCTTCCTTAGTTGTCTTTTATGTGCCTTTCAACCTAGGGGGGCTCAGCTTCTGGCACTATATCATACAGTGTTCTGCTGAGGTTCATAATGTCTTCACTGGCTAATTCTTTTCAGAAGTAGATTGCCAGGTCCTTCTTCCCAGTTTGTCTTAGTCTAGAAGCTCAGCTGAAACCTGTCCACCATGGGTAACCCTGCTGATATGTAAATACCAGTGGCATAGTTTCCAGCATCTCAGCCACACACAAGTCCTGACATTACAACAAACTGACAAACTGTTGTCTGTCAGTTTGTCACAGAATATATCTGATGAGAGTCTAATCTTCAACATCTATAGAATAGTTCAATACCTCAGTAGCAGAAAGACAAATAATTCATTTGAAAACTGAGCATACACACAGTGGAACATTATGCAGCAATAAAAAATAATGAATCCGAGTAATATCTCACACTGTGAACGGATCTGGAGGGCATTATGCTGAGTGAAATAAGTCAATCACAAAAGGGCAAATATTGTATGAGACAACTGTTGTAAAAAGCAAGTAAAGGTTTACACACAGAAAGAAACAATCTTTTATGTTATGAAGGAGAGAGGAAGTGGTAGAGGAAATCACTAACTAGATAGTAGACAAGTGTTTCCTCTGGTGAAGGGAAAGGCAACACACAATATAGAGGAATGCAGCACAGCTTGAACAAATCAAGGTCATAGCAGCTTTCTAGACATAGTCAAACTCCCTGAGGGAACAAATTACTGTGCTGAGGGTTGGGGACCATGATCTCAAAACCCACTGCCACTGAGTGGATTCTGATTCATAGTAACCCTACAGACAGAGTAGAACTGCCCCATAGAATTTCCATGGAGCACCTGGCAGATTCGAACTGCTGACCTTTTGGTTAACAGCCATAACACTTAACCACTGAGCCACCAGGGTTTCCATGGTCTCAAGGGACATCTAAGTCAATTGGCATAACACAGTTTATGAAGAAAATGTTCTATATCATAATTTGGTTAGTAGCATCTGGGGTCTTAGAAGCTTTTAAGCAGCATCTAAGATACATCTATTGATCCCATCACATTTGGAGCAAAGAAGAAACAGAGAAAACCAAAACACAACAAAAATATTAGCCCAAAGGACTAATGGACCACAGAAATCACAGCCTCCACCAGCCCGAACCTAGAAGAACTAGATGGTGCTCAGCTATCACCACTGACCACTCTGACAGGAGTCACAATACAGAGTCCCAGACAGAGTAGGAGAGAACTGTGCAATAAAACTCAAATTCACAAAGACCAGTCTTACTGGTCTAACAGAGAGTGGAGGAACCCCTTCCATCCTTGGATGCCCTGCTAACTCAACAGTGAAACCACTTCGTAATTCCACCTTTCAGCCAAAGAATAGATAGGCCTATAAAACAATAACATGTATGAGGAACATGCTTCCTGGTTCAATGAAGTATACAAGATCAAATGTGCAACATCTGCCCAAAGGCAAAAATGAAAAGGCAAGAAGGGACAGAAAAACTGGATGAATGAACATAGAGAACACAGACTGTAAAGGGACAGGAGGAGAGTGCTGACACATTGGGATTGCAATCGATATTACAAAACAATGTGTGTATACATTTTTGAATGAAAAACTAATTTGTACTGTAACCTTTCACCTAAAACACAATAGGACTTAAAAAAAATTTGATAAACCAACCACCTGAAAAGCAAAATCTTCCACTTGGAAAAAAAATCATCAAGTTGAAAGACAGATGAGAATGCTAAGGAAAAAAAAATGTCACCAACAAAGGGTTAATCTCTCATTTTACTACTCATGTTAACCCCTAAAAAGCCCCTACTGTACTCAGAATTAGGTGTATAAACCAAATAGAGAAGGAAGAAAACAAAATATTTTGGCCATTTTAGAAGATAAAATAATAGATAATTAAGCAATTATTTGGTGCACAAACCCAGCATTTCATCCAGTTAAGGAAACCATATTAACCAAATCAACTTTGAAGATCACATAATAGGAACGTGACACCATCCCATTCTTTCTATAAACACTAAGTATTTTTATTCTATACAATCTTTTTGCCACTGTAATTGAGGCTTTTTGTTAGCATGGCTCCCTCACCTAGAATTGTGGTGAACATGATAGCCCCTCCAGACATGCTCAGAAGTTCGCTAAATTTCCAAGCTGAAACAGACCATACATTCCCATTCCACTGGTTTAGGTGCCCTTTTTGTAGCTCAAATAGTCTTAGAAGTGTGGAAATGACCTGTATGGGACTGGAGACAGGTTTAGGTTGGCCTACTTGCAGTTACAGTTACAGCCCCAGCAGGGAAGCCCAGGTCTTCTCACTACCACAGGTTAAATTTAGCTTAATTATTTGGAAAAGGGTCATGAAGCAGGAATTCTTAACTGGTCTCAAATGGTAAAGGATCACAGGTTTCATGCTGTACTTTGATTATAAATCAATACAGCTGCCAAATGAAAACAATTCCATTAAATTGTGTTCACCTGACATATACATATTATTTTACTTATTATCACACACTTTGATTTTCAACATTTAAATTTATCAGATAATGTATAGCTCTTTTTAAATACCTTTTCATGAACTGTATAGTTAAATATATACTAGTTCCACAAACATGAAAAGTTTTATTTTTTAGATTTATTCTGTATCTGAAGCAAAACAAAGAAATAAACAGAGGCAACAAAAGAAAAGAGAAGAAACACATATAAGCAAGTGATACATTCAGTACAAGAGGAAATTTTTCCAATAAACTACCATAGTAAACTTGCTTCTGCCTCTGGCAGAATCTTATTCATCAAACCTTTGGTTTATCACTGTTTGGAAATCAAATGCAAGTGTGTTGTTGTTTTCAGCCTAGGCTGAAATGGATTCTAAAAGCACTACTTTTCATTCCTGAGAGCTGTAGCTAGTAGTGATTGCTAAGACACAGTACCAGGAATGCTGTCCTGCTGGGTGTTTGGGAACATATTTAACTATCTATCCAAAGACATGTCTAAGAATTCATCGATATTTACCCAAATGATGACTTTTTAATGGATGTGTTTTAAAGGATGCAAATGATAGGGACAAAATGCTGGAGCTGACAAAGATGGGCTTTGGTGATTTTGGTCTCTAACTGCTTCCTAACCCCTTTGGGACCTTCCCTTGTCCTCCAAAGTTGAAAGCATGTTTATAACATCCCTTATCATTTTCATTCTTCTCTTCAGTGAATGCTTGTGATTAGATCCTTCAGGAATGTGAAGATGCAAAAAATCAAGGACAAAAGACATTGTTAGCTCCCTAGGAAGCTTTGTTTTATTGAGGATTATAGTCTGTAACTAGAAAATTAAAATTAGGTCAGTTCTTTACCAGAAAGAACTACTTTGATAAATCTGGAATCTCAACTTACAGTTGACCATACATAAGACTTCCTCAAAAATTTATTTATTCATTCAGTTAGACTTATTTATCAATCCATTAATTCAATAAACATGTAGCGTATCAACTCTGTGCTGGCACTGTGCTCTGTCCTGAAATTCAAAGGTAAATCATAGGCAAAGCCTTCTTAGATACAAAGTAAAACAAAATAATCATTGAAAACTTCCCAAATTTGGCAAAATAAACACAGTAGTTGAGGAATCTCAAACAGGAAAATCCCAAAGAAATCCATACCATGACATATCATAATTAAAGTCTGAAAGACTGTGGATTTTTCACTTGAAACCAGGGAGGCCAGAAGGAACTACTGAAAGAAAAGAACTGTGGACTGTGTGAATTCTGTGTATGGTGAAACAATGCTTTGGGAATGAAGAGGAAATAAGAACATTCTCAGATGAAGAAAAACTAAAAGAATTTGTTTAGCAGACCTACTTTAAAGCTTGGCCAAAGAAGTTCTTCAAAAACAAAGGAATGAAAAAAGAAAGAATCTTATAGCATCAAGAACAATGGAAGAAATACACATGATACAATAGACTACGCTTTTCTCACAAGTTTTATAAATCATGTTTAATGACTGAAACAAAAATTACAGTACTATTGCATACTCAAGACAATGATACTTAAAAGTGCAGAAGGTCAAGGGACCATATGTATATTGTGATACCCAGACAACCTACTCCAAAAACTGTAAAGAGATATGCCTTAAAACACTACAAATAAATTAAGATGAATCCTAAATAACTGTTGTAGTAACCCACAAGAAAGCATGCAAGCAAAGGGAAACAGAGAAACAAATCCCAGTGGAAACAAATGATAAAATGGCAGACTTAAGTGTTAACATGTAAATAGTTACGTTAAATATAAATCATCTAAATATATTGTCTTAGGTTGGGTTCTCTAGAGAAACAAAAAATAGTGACATGCATGTATATCTCTAGACAGATAGACATGCATACATGTGTGGAGAGAGACAAAGAGAAATTTACCTCAAGGCAAGTTCCAAGTCTGTGGGTCAGACATCAGGCTAGAGGCTTCTTCTGACTCACATAGCTGCGGGGACCAAAGAACCCAAGATTGGCAGGTAAGACAGCAGGCAGCTGGCTCACAGGCTGCAGAGGCAGATGAATCCCAAGACTGGTAGGTAAACTGCTAGCTCACATCTAAGAACCAGGGGTTAAATGATGACAAAGTGGATGCAGGATTCAGAGCAAGAACCTTACCAAAAAAAAAATCGTTTTGTGTATTGGAGGTAGGCCACAACCCCAGGGAAACACTGTTTCGATTGATTGGCTGCTTATAGCAGATTTCATCATGGAGTTGATTATATCGTTACATAACTGCCAACTGACATCATTATATAACTGCCAAACTATACCATAACTACTAAACTACTGAAGATCATGGCCCAGCCAAGTTGGCATACAACCTTAACCATCCTTTACCATCACATACACCAATCAAAGAACAGAGGTGAGCATATGGGGTAAAACACCACAAAAACAAAAACACAAGAAACTCTAAATTTGATGACATAGGTAGGTTGAAAGTAAAAAGATCAAAAAGATATACCATACAAACATTGATGTGGATAGAAAGCAGACATGACTATAATAATATCTGATAACGTGACTTCAGAGAAAAAAAACTACTGGAGACAAACAATGACATTGTATAATGATAAAAGACTCAACCCATCAGAGTGAGATAACAACCATAAATGTATATGCATCCAACATTAGAGCCTCAAAATACATGAAGTTGAGAGAAGTGCAGAAACACACATTATAGTTGGAGATTTCAAAACCCCTTTATCAATAAGTGAAATCAAAATACACATTTTTTAAAGTGTCTATGGAATATTAACCAAAATAGACTATATTATGGGCCATAAACATATCTCAACAAATTTAAAATAATTGCAATCATATGGAATATTTTCTCTGACCATAATGGAATTAAACTAGAAATCATTAACAAAAAGAAGAAAATCTCCAAATACTTGGAAAATAAGCAACATATTTCTAAATAATCCATGGGATAAAGGGAAAGTGTTATGGGAAATTGGAAACTATAATTGAATTGAATGAAAAGAAGACAACACATCAAAACTTGTAGGACACAGTTAAAACAATGTAGAGAAGGAAATTTATAGCACTGAGTGCATACATTAGAAACCAGGACAGAAGTGGAGTGAAGATGGTGGACTAAGCACACATCTCCCTAAATCCCTCTGGAAATCAAGACCTGAATTGGTAATCAAATGGAGGCTTCTGTTCACCTAGTGAGCCCCAGGACACAGCACAGGGCTGTTAATTTGGACTTCATACTGCTGAATGAAAAATCTCCTCTCTTTCACTGACTCCCACTCCTGGTTAGTCCTGGCTCTCATGGACTGAAGGTAACTTACCATTTTGACTTTTTTTCCTCTGTCTTGGCCAGCGGAGGGAGCTGGGTCTTGCCTAGCAAATGGGTTCAGTCACACTGCTGGTGGGATAGGCAGGCAAAATTGCCATATTCTGAGAGCCAGGCTTAGGACTCTGTGCATCTTGCCACTTTTAGCCCTTCTTTCTGCCTCTGCCACACTCTAGTTTGTATGGAAGCGGCAGCGCCCTTGTATGGGATGCCATCTTGGTTACAGAAATTTTAACTGGAACTAATTCCTAGCCTGGGAGCCAGTACCGACCCACAGAAGAGAGCTTTTCTGACAGAAAAGCAGTAGTTTACACAGTGTTGCCTATGGCTGGGGCCCAGCAACAGAGGCTGAGGACTCACTGCGTCTCACCAACTCTGGCCCCTCTTTCCTCCTCTGCCACTGGGCAGGGTGTACAGAGGTGGTGGCAACCCTGTGCAGGGCACCATCTTAGATACAGTGGCCACAACTGGACCTAATTCTTATCCTAGGAGCGAGTGCCTGCTCACAGGAGAGCACTTTTCTGCCAGAAAAGCAGTAGTTTACACAGTGTCTCCTATGGCTGGGGCCTGTCAGCAGAGGCCAACAGGGCAGTGGCATTGCTGTATTTTGAACTAGTTAGCACCATCTTGTTGGATATAGATTTGTTTACTTTGACAGTTGAGAAGAGGGACCTCTACACCTAAAAACCTGACTGACTTGGGAAGTGGTCAGATATCCTATTTTTCATTTTAAGACGGCCCTGGCCCCTAGGGTCTCCATGAGTAGGATCCAACTCTACGGCACTTGGCTGGCTGGCTACAGAAACATATGTGGTCCATCCTATCAGTACCTCTACAGCCTTTATCGACTCATATGAAGCCCCAAAAGCAACAGATCTTTGAGAAAATGGTAAGCAAGAAATCACCCATGGCTTCAGAAGGCCCCCAAATGAAACAACCTAGGAGCTTTCTGGACAAAGAAACTTTTCTGAAATTATCGGAAGGTGAATACAAAAGGATTAAATAGAGAGCCCTTCTAGACCTTATACAAAATGCAGCAGAGCAAAATGAAAAATTAAGCAAGCTGTTTGACCTGATGGAACACCAGTATTCTGAAATCCAACAGATCAAGAACAAAATCAAAGACATAGAAACTTCCATGCAAAGCCAAGAAAACAGAATGGAACAAATGGAAAACAGTTTCTGACTTGGAAGACAGAGCTACTGACTCCAGCATCTATGAGGAGAAATCAGAAAAAAAGAAGCGAGAAAAATGAAGTTTTAAGAAGCATATGGGACTCTATTAAGAGGAACAACCTTCGAATAACTGGAGTCCCTGAACGGGGCAAGAAACCTGAGAACACAGAGAGTATTGCTGCTGAGCTGCTAACAGAAAACTTCCCAGAAATCATGAAGGAAGGGAATAGAGATATCTAAGATGCATATCGAATGCCACTCAATACAGATTTCAAAAGAGAGACTCCAAGACATATTATAATGAAGGTTAACAAAATGAAACATAAGCAGAAACTCTTAAAAGCAGCAAGAATCAAAGCAAAGCTAACATTCAGAGGGAAACCCTGTAGGCTTTCATCAGAGTTCTCAGCAGAAGCCATACTGGCACAGAGACAGTGGCACGACACATTCAAAGTCTTGAAAGAGAAGAATTTCCAACCAAGAATTACATATCCTGCAAAACTAGCTTTCAAATATGAAAATGAAGTTAAGATATTTGCAGATAAACAGAAACTCAGAGACTCTGTAAGAAGCAAACCAAAGCTACAAGAAATACTGAAAGAAACTCTTGGCTTTGGCTTAGAAGAACAAAACCACTAACTTTATATTTTAGAACAACACATCATCCAGAATCCTACTCAGTTAGGGAAGACTGCAAACTCAATCAAAGCTTTAATGCTGAAATAAATAAGCCAGTGATTATCATGAAAATTATGGTGTCGTCACATTAAAAAGAGATGCAGTACAGTCATTATCGTCCTTCCAAATGGGGAGGAAGTTGACAAGACTGGTAGTCATTAAGTTTATTAAGGGGGATAATAGGGGCAGCCATAAAGCACAACAAGGAAACAAAGATGCAACATACCATATCAAGAAATGTAACACAGGAGTCTCAACAATCATAAAATCAACTCTGAAAAAGCTGAAAAATCAACTCACAAAAAAGAAGATCCTAGAACAGAGTAATAAGAGCAACAGAGAAAACATCAACTCAAAAATAAACATATCACAATGGTAGCACTGAACACATACCCATCAATAATTACATTGAATGTGAATGGACTGAATGCTCCAGTAAAGTGACATCTTGGATCAAAAGACATGACCCATCTATATGTTGCCTACAAGAAACTCACCTTAGAGTTAAAGATAGGAACAGACTGAAAATTAAGCAAGCTAACAAAGAAGAGCCAGTGTGGCAATTCTGATCTCAGATAAAATAAATTTTAATGTAAAGTCCACCATCATTGACAAGGAGGGACACTATTTATTGCTGAAAGGTTCAGTACACAAGTAAGACTTAACTATATTAAATATTTATACACCTAACATTAGAATATCTAAATACATTGAAGAAACACTGACTACACTCAAAAAGAAGATAGATCACTCCACAATAATAGTAGCAGACTTCAACACTCCACTCTCAATACTGGACAGATCATCTAGAAAAAAGGTCAATAAAGATGCAAAAGATCTTATTGCCACAATTAACCAACTAAATCTTGTCAGCATATACCAAACTTCCTATTCATCAGTGGACAACTACACCTTCTTCTCCAGTGCACATGGAAGATTCTCCAGAATAGACCATGTGTTAGGACATACAGCAATTCTCAACAAAATCTATACCACTGAATAAATGCAAAGCATCTTCTCAGATCATAAAGCCATAAGCATTGAAATTAATAGCAGAGAAAATATAGATGGAAAGTGGAACTCTTAGAAACTGAATAACATCTTGCTCAAAATGCCCTGGGTTATAGAAGAAATCAAGGATCAAATAAAGAAATTCACGGATTCCAATGAGAACGAAAACACTTCCTACGAGAACCTATGGGATACAGCCAAAGTTGTGCTCAGAAGTCACTTTATCTCCATAAATGCACACATCTGGAAGGAAGAAAGAAACCAAATCAGAGAACCAACCCTACAGCTTGAACAAGTGGAGAGAGAACAACAGAGGAACCCCTCAGTCACCAGAAGAAAACAGATCGTAAAGATTAGAGCAGAACTAAGTGAATTAGAGAATAGAAAAACAATTGAAAAAATTGAAAAGGCCAAAAGCTGTTTTCCTGAAAAGATCAACAAAATTGACAAACCATTGGCTAAACTTACTAAAGAAAAACAGCAAAGGAAACAAATAATCCAAATTAGAAACGAGAGGGGAGTTGTCACAACAGATCCAACAGAAATAAAAAATATCACAACGGAATACTATGAAAGACTCAACACTAACAAATTTGGAAACTTAGAGGAAATGGACAAATTCCTTGATTCATATCACCTACTCAAATTATCACAATGTGATGCAGAACAACTTAATAAACCCATCACAAAGGAAGAGATTGAAAAAGTTATCCCCAAACTTCCCACCAAAAAAAGCCCAGGCCCAGATGGCTTCACTGGAGAATTCTACCAAACTTTTAGAAAAGAGTTAACTCTGATAGCATTGAGGCTATTTCACAGTATAGAAAGGGATGGAATGCTCCCAAATTCATTCTATGAAGCCAGCATAATCCTGGTACCAAAGCCATGGAATGACCCAACAAAAAAGAAGAATTACAGACCAATATCACTCATGAATCTAGATGCAAAAGTCTTCAACAAAATTCTTGCCAATAGAATACAACAACATATCCAAAAAATAATCCATCCTGACCAAGTTGGATTCGTACCAGGATGCAAAGCTGCTTCAACATTAGAAAAACAATTAATGTGATTAACCACATAAATATCACAAAAGACAAGAATAATCTGATTTTGTCCATTGATGCAGAAAAGGCACTTGATAAAGTCTAACACACATTCATGCTGAAAACTCTCAGCAAAATAGGCATACATGAAAAATTCCTCAGCGCAATAAAGACCATTTATACAAAGCCAACTACCTACATCAGCCTGAATGGAGAGAGACTGAAACAATTTCCCTTGAGAACAGGAACTAGACAAAGATGCCCATTCTCACCTCTCCTACTCAGCGTTGTACTAGAAGTTCCAGCCAGAGCAATTAGACAAGACCAAGAAATAAAGGGCATCTGCATCAGCAAAGAAGAAGTAAAAGTCTCCCTATTTGCAGATGATATGATTGTACATACAGAGAGTCCCAAAGAATCCATGAGCAAACCACTCAAAGTGATAGAAGAGTTCAGCAAAGTCTCGGGATATGAGACAAAGATAAGTAAATCAGCAGGATTCCTTTATACCAACGAGACTGTTAATGAAAAAATCATCAAATCAATACCATACCATTTACTATAGCCCCTAAGAAGGTGAAATACCTAGGAATTAATCTAACTGGAGAAATAACAGACCTTTACAAAGAGAACTACAAGGCCTTTCTGCAAGAAACTAAGAGAGACTTAGATAAATGAAGAAATCTACCCTGCTCCTGGACAGGAAGACTTAACACTGTCAAAATGTCTATTTTACCTGAAGCAATCTACATATACAATGCAATCTCAATACAAATTCGTGTCTTTTTTTAATGAGACGGAGAAAGAAATCACCAATTTTGTTTGGAAAGGGAAGAAGCCCCAGATAATTAAAGCACTACTGAAGAAGAAGAACACACTGTGAGGCCTCTCACTACCCAACTTTTGCACCTATTACACTGCCACCGTACTCAAAACAGCTTGGTGCTGGTACAAAAAGAGAAAGATAGATCAGTGGAGCAGAATCGAGACCCCAGAGATGACACCATCTGCCTATGAACAATTGATATTTGACAAAGGCCCTAAGGAACTAAACTGGGGTAAAAACAATCTCTTCAACAAACAGTGCTGGCAAAATTGGATATCCATGTGCAATAAATTGAAACAAGATCCATATCTTACACCTTATACAAAAACCAACACAAACTGGATAAAAGACCTAAATATAAAATCTAAAACAATAAAGCTCATCCAAGAAAAAATAGGAACAACAATGGAAGTTTTAATGCACAATGTAGACAGACTTCAAAATCTGTCAAATAAACCACAATCAACAGAAGAGAAAATAGATAAATGGGAACTATTAAGAATCAAACACTTTTGCTCATCCAAAGGCTTTATTAATAGAATTAAGCTACCTACAGAATGGGAAAACATATTCAGCAACTATATGTAAGACTGATGCCTTATCTCCGTAATCTATAAGGTACTACAAAATATCAATAAGAAAAAGCTAAATCATCCAATTAGGCGATGGACAGAGGAGATGGACAGACACTTCTTTAAAGAGGAGATCCAGGCAGCCAAAAAACACATGTGTACATGCTCACGATCATTAGCTATTAAATTTGAATCAAAACGACAAGGAGATACCATCTCACTCCAACAAGGTTGGCCATGATCCAAAAAAAAGCAAAACAATAGATGCTGGAGAGGATGTAGAGAAAGCAAAACTCTCCTATACTGTTGGTGGGATTGCAAAATGGTGCAACCTCTTTGGAAAGCAATCTGATGCTCCCTTAAAAAAATGGATATTGACATACCATTTGACCCAGTAATTCCACTGCTTGGAATATATCCTACAGAATCAAGGCCATTCGTGGCAACAGATCCATGTATACAAATGTTTATCTCAGCATAGTCCACAATAGCAGAAAGATGGAATCAACCCAGATGTCCAACAACAGGGAAGTGGTAGGTAAACTATGGTATATACACTCAATGAAACACTATGCAACGATAAAGAACAACGATGATTTCAGGAAACATCTCATAACCTTCTTTCAACTGGAGGATGTTATGTTGAGTGAAAGTAGTCAACGATAGAAGGACAAATATTGTATGAGACCCCTAGTATAATAACTCAACAACAGACTTGTGCATACAAGAAAAGACTCTTTGATGGGTGCAAGGGGGAGGACAGAGAGCTTGGATTAGGTAATTGATAGAAATTTGTTTAGGTGAAATCGGTGACAGCACACATTAGAAAGAAGAACAGTATTAAGTGGTCTTCAACATAACTTGAGTACTCCTTCCATCTTAACCCAATATTGCAAGGATAGAGTAACTGGGGCAGGGGGCTCATAACCATGCTCTTGGGTGAAATGGAGGCCAATTGGCACAACTAGCATTTCACTAAGAGGGCTCTCTGCATCCCACATTGGTGAGTGGTGTCTGGGGTCTTTAAAGTGGCCAAGCTGCCATCTGAGGGTACAGCAAATTGTCCCAACTCAGCAGGAATGGATGATCACCGAGGACCAAAATGATATGGAGGAAAGAGAACCCAGAGGACAGAGAGACCCACACGAGTGGTGTCTACATTGACTCATGACCAGAGCAACCGGATGGTGCCTGGCCACCACCAGTACTAGCCACGATGGAGTGCACAAAGTTGAGTTTCACTGACAACACAAGAATAAAAAGGGGTGCACTGTGAGATCTACACTAAAAGACTGCAACTGATGGTCCACAAGCTTCAGGGTTCCCCTGGGAGCATGGTCCCTGGCCCTGATTCTGCCCTTGCAGATAAATCATAATGAAGACCCACTCTTTGGGCAGTAACGGATTTGACTTGGCCACGCAGAGTAACCATATCTTGGGTGCACTTTATGGATCCGTGCATCTATAGGATATCATCCTACTGACCCCTTACTGGAGGAAGGGGAGTGGGTGGAGAGGAGGAGAAAGGAGACTGTTGGGAGGATGGGACATGTATGGAGCAGAGAGGAAGAGTGTGCTGTCACTGGACAGGGAGATCATTGGAAGTTGGATATAAGTGGGCATGCAAATTTATATGTGAATGTATGTTTTCGTTCAGTCATAATTAAAAAGAAAAAGAAATCAGGACAAAGGGCAAATCAATAATCTTAGTTCCTATATGAGGAACATAGGAAAATAAGAAAATAAAACCAAAGCAAGTAGAAAGGAAATAAGAGCAGAAATCAATGAAACTAAACACAAAAAAAAACAATAAAGAAAATCAATGAAACAAATAATTAGTTTTTTGTACGGATCAATACAATTGATACACATCTAACAAGACCCACAAAGAAAAAACAGAGAAGACAAAAATTCCTAACAGGAACCAAATGGTGGATGTAAGTTCATATCCTGAAGACATAGAAAAGATATGCAAAAAAGTGCTTGTTTTGGAAGCATCAATGTAACAGTGTTTTTGAGGAATATACAAGTAGAAAGACTGATGTTAGGCAGACAGACTGATTCTAGTAATATTTACATTTGTGCAAAGTTGGAGAGGAGAGAATTTTAGAATTTCCTGTGTCATTTTTGCCACCTTGTAAGTGCGTGTGCTTTCTTTGTTTCTCATCTCCTAAAGACACCTCCTCCACTGAGTAAAAGATACAATCTGCTAGGTCAAAATATTAACTGGGCAAATTTTTAAAACAGCATGATTTATGCACCTATGTTGCTGAAGATTATTCTTATTTGAAGTACAGAAGAGATACTAAAGAGCTAGAACCCGTATGTGTTAATTGTCAAACAGGGTTTGAAAAGTGTGACCAAAAAAGTGAAAAGTGATGACAACCTTATTTAGGCAATGCAGCGGTTGTAAGAGACAGACAATGGGAAACAGTCACAAGACATGCATCAGTTGGAGGATTTAATGCAGAGTGTTCGTTACACAAATGAGAGAGGAGATGGGAATCAAACAGAGCACAGTGAGAGATCCCAGAGATTTAAAACAGTAAGAAGATTCCACCAATTCTAGGTGGATAAACAAGGAATGAAGTATGTTACTGAAGCTCAGAGGCCAGTATTGCCCAAACTAAGAATACAATAGCGTATCTGACTGGAGCTAGAGCCACAGATGTAGTCACAGCTGGAAAAATCTGCCCACAGTAGAGAGGAAAGGTGAAAATACCCCACCCAGTGTCTTCCTCTCTTCCACCTAATGCCAAGTCTGCCCAGCACCATCTCCTGCCAATACCAAGCCCAGTTACAAGACAAATGACTTGAGAATCTGGATAATGTTGCCAGTATCTGTCAGCTGTCTATAATGCAGAGCAGAGTATAGGAATTGCAAGAAACAGATCTGAGGATGAACAGGCCTGGGAGTAACATAATCAGTCTTTTTAGCCTCACAGCATCCATTCATACTTTGTGTCCATATTTAATAAATTCATGTCTCTGCCATATGGAGAAAACTACCCATGATAAAACTCACCAGTTCTCTCCAACCAGGGGAGAAAGAAGGTCTCATTGGAATTTTTCTATCTCAAGCCCAAGATTTCCAGGCATTATGGAATCCCTCCTATAAATTTCAGATATGGTTTCCAATAGTCTGATGATCTCTTTAAACTAACAACACTCTTCATAGTAAGCAGAAGGGGGAGAAAACAAGAAATTGTTGAGTAATGTATGAATAACGGATCATCGCTAGCTGCTACAATTCTTGTGCATGTAACTGGTCAAGTGTCCATAATTAGCATTTATGACTTTCTTCTTCCATCACGTGTTATGTCATTCTTGCCATCTCAGCCAACACATTGTCTCATTGCTGTTTACCCAGCGGGAAGATGGAAGCCTTCATTTCTGAAGGTTCTGAATCCTTAGTGATTCTGTACTTACTGAGTTGTGACAGACTTGAATTGACATTTACTATCAGAATTTGAAATACAGAAAGTTAGGCCCATGAATCTCCTAGGTTTCAGAAATAGCCCTCCCTGTCTGTATTGTATAGCAGCAAACTGATTTCTGGTTGTTAATCATAATCAGTCACTTCAGCCAATATGATCACCCCTTCTCTGCTTGTTGACTCAACGACATGTGGTGTTCTAAATGTAGGTGACAGTCTCAACATCTAGTTTATAGTTAGACCAGGCAGGAACGTTTCTTCCTTGGCAACTAAGACATCTAAATCTTCAAGGTTCAGTGTTGTGGAAGGGAAGTTAATATCCTTCCTGTAAGTGAATTACTCACAGAGAGAAAAGCCATTCTTACTTCTGCCTCTTGGTTCCTGGACCTATGCAGTGTATCTAAAGGGAATACATAGCATATACTCATTGCTGGCTCAAAACATACATCAGATCCTAGAGGATATGCCAACCCCACAGAATGTGACTTCCCTGTTGGAAACATAACCATTTTAATAACGCCAGCCCGCCACTTGAGCAGGTGAAAAGATCAGTGAATTTGAATGGTATGATTTATTACTGTAGTCCTCTTGCAGTAAAATATGTACTTTGGACAGATGTAGTATTGTTTGTGATCTAACATGAGATATTCCAAAAGCCCATGGGTGGTGGTGATAAGAAGGTAAATCCATATTCATATTATTAAGAACAAAGTGTTGCTCTTCCATGATACAGAAGTGTCCAAGACAATTAACTTGCTACTTACATATTGGCTGGTCTCCCCAGAGAATGGTGCCAAATTGATGCTCAATATTGATCTCTGATATGGTAAGCTAGTCACAACAGCAGTAGCAGATCAACTCCAACAAGGGAAAGTACACATTGTTGAGTCTTGCTTGTCTCGATAACCAGGACCTCTCAATGGCTAAACTTAGTCAGAAGCTGATTGAGATAAGACCTTGAGATGCAACCTGCATGGAATCAACTCTCCTGAATAGAACAGGGGAATGTCAGGGAGTGGTTCTGAGGGTAAATAGACAAGACCAGAAACATTGCCGTCAAGTCAATTCCAACCCATAACGACCCTATAGGTCAGAGTAGAACTGCCCCATAGAGTTTCCAAGGAGCTCCTGGCAGATGTGAACTGCCAACATTTTGGTTAACAGCTGTAGCACTTAACCACTACACCACCAGGGTTTCCCTGAGGGTAAATGCCAAACAAACAAACACTGCCATCAAGTAGGGTCCAACTCATAGCGACCCTAGAGGTCAGAGTAGAGCTGACTCATAGAGTTTTCAAGAAGTGCCTGGTGGTTTTGAACTGCCGACCTATTGACTGACAGATGTGGTGCTTAACCCGCTACACCACCAGGGTTTCCTCGGGGTAAATGGGCCTGAGTAAACAAATGGAGAATCAGGGAGAGGAAGTGGTTTCCCAATGTTCTAGCTTAGGTAAGTAGGTGGGTAGTAACTCACTGAGCTAGGGATATAGGAGTTTGGGGACATGTTGAGTCAGCTTAAGTGGTCTCTGGAAGATCACAGGAATGATGTCCAGGATGCAGACTGAAATGTTCAGAAGAAAGGTCTGTGGTAGAAGTATAAAACTAGGGAGTCAACAGACCGTGGAGTGACACTGAAATCACAGGAGTGGATAAGTTCACTCAGGGTTAGTGTAGGGTGATCTAAAAGGGTCAGAGACAAACCGTGGCTATCAACAATATTTAAGAAACTGACCACTGGAAAGAAAACTGTCAGGAAGAAGTCAGAGACCGGGTGTCTCTGAAGCCAAGGAAGAAAGGACCATCATAGGATGGGGTCAAAAGGTGAAACTCAGGTGAGAGGTCAAATAAGACTTATTCAACCTAAAAATATTAAGTCTGAAAATGACAAAGAGGATCTAACAATAGGAGGTCACTGACGAATATTTTTAAGCTAAGCATGGAAATGGATGGCCCCCTAACTATGCTACTACTTTTGTCTCTTTTCTTGGTTTCTTCAACCATGTGCACCAGTTTGACCAAAAGGAAATTCCAATTCCAAGTTTAAATGTAAATGTCTGAGCAAGAAAAATGATGCTCTTGGTGAGGTGACAGGGCGAGGAATGTTACAGAGAGAAGAGCACAGTGGGAGGCAGGAATCTCACTATTCTCTCTACTTCCTGCTGGAGAATGGAAAAAGCCAAAGAAGCAATGAATTTCTTGTTGCTTCTGGGATCAGTAAGAACTGTGGTCCTGTTGAGCTGGCAACAATTTCCTTCTTAGAAATAGTGCATGGACAAGAATAAATAGGGGTGCACCCTGAGATTTCCACTAAGAGACTGCAATTGATGGTCCAGGGGCTTCGGGGATCCCCCTGGGAGCATGGCCCCTGGCCCTGATGCTGCCCCTGTCATGATCATAATGAAGGTCAGCTCCTCAGACAGCAATGGAGTGGACTTGGCAACGCAAAGGGACCATATTTTGTGGGCACTTTATGGATCTATGCATCTGTAGGATATCATCCTGCTGACCTCTTACTGGAGGAAGGGGAGTGGTGGAGAAGAGCAGATAGGAGACTGTTGGGAGGATAGGACATGCATGGAGCAGAGAAGAGGAGTGTGCTGTCACCGGGCAGGGAGAGCAGTGGGAGCTGCATATAGGTGAGCATGCAAATTTATATGGCAATGTACATTTTCATTCGATCATAATAAAAAAGAAAGAAGTAGTGTGTGGAAAGTGCTTATTTCTTTTTATTGAAAAGTCACTACGGTAGCAAAAATTTTAAATAATCTCAAAATAATTTTAGTACTCATAAGCCTACCATTTCACCACTACTTTTTTATTGTTATTTTCCTTACTGTGCTTTCAGTGAAAATGTACAGCTCAAGTTAGTTTCTCATACAGATATTTATATGCACATTGTTAAATGACACTAGTTGCTTCCTCTGTAGTGTGACGGCTCACTGCTTTGCTCTACCCTGGATTTCCAGTGTCCATTCAACCAGCTCCTGTCCCTTTATGCCTTCTCATCTTTCCTCTGGACAGGAGCTGCCTGTTTATTCTCATGTATCTCCTTAAGCCAAGAAGCAAACCCTTCACCAGTATCGTTTTATGTCTTATAGTCCAGTCTAATCTTTGTCTGAAAAGTTGGCTATGAGAATGGTTCTAGTTCTAGGCTATCAGTGTCCAGGGACTGTCTCAGTCAGAGTCTCAGTCAGACAATCAGGTCTGGTCTTTTTGCTAAAATTTGAGCTCTGCACCCCACTTCTTTTCCACTCCATCAGAGACTCTTCTTTGTGTTCCCTGTCAGGGTGGTCATTGGTGGTAGCCAGGCACCATCTAGTTCTCCCAGTCTCAGGCTAATGGAGTTTCTGCTTTATGTGGTCTTTTCTGTCTCTTGGACTGAAAGTTTGCTTGCATCTTTGGTGTTCTTCATTTTTATTTGCTCTAGGTGGGTTGGGACCAAAAGATATATCTGAGATGGCTCCTTGCCAGCTTCTAAGATCCCAAATGCCACTCACCAAAGTGGAATGCAGAGTACTTTCTTAATAAATTTATTATGCCAATTGGCATAAATGTCCCCTGAAACCATGGTCTCCAGACTCCTGCCCTTGGTACTCTGTCCCT
Source organism: Heterohyrax brucei (assembly GCA_028571685.1). Taxonomy (NCBI): domain Eukaryota; kingdom Metazoa; phylum Chordata; class Mammalia; order Hyracoidea; family Procaviidae; genus Heterohyrax; species Heterohyrax brucei. The sequence continues at coordinate 66,697,667 of CM053166.1, forward strand.
TGAAGTTTTTGTTTGTGTTTGGGTAAGTTCTCAGCTTTTGATTTAGACCTGTTGTGCTAACTTCCCTTCCAACTGTCTTTCCCTTCACCTAAGAAAAAATTCTGTCTGCTGTCTACTGAATACCCTCTCTCTCCCTTCCCTACCCTGGTAACCATCAAAAAACGTTTTCTTCTGTGTTTAAATCTTTTCTTGAGTTCTTATAACAGTGGTCTCATACAATATTCTGCAAATAACTAAGCCTTTTCTTGAGTTCTTATAATACTGGTCTCATACAATATTCTGTAAATAACTAATTTCAATCAGCATAATGCCTTCCAGATTTGGGATCTACTCTGTGTGGAATTTGATAAGCTTCTTTGATAGATATTTTCTCATCTTTTACAATATCAGGGAAGTTTTCTGCCAGCAAATCTTCAACAATTCTCTGTATTTTTTGTTATCCTTCCTCTTTTCTGGTACTTCTGTCACTAGCAGATTGTTCTCTTGTTAAAGTTCCACATAATCCTTAGGATTTTTTCATTTTTTTAAATTATTTAATCTGATTTTTCTGAAGTAAGTTGATGTAAGTGCATTATCTTCATTGTCACTAATTCTGATTTCTACTGCATCAATTCTGCTCTTATGATTTTCTATTGAGTTTCCTATCAGAAATTTTATTGTTACTGTTCTGGATTTCAATTTTCTGTCTCTCTATGGATTCTTGCAGCTTGTTAAATTTGTCATTAAGCTCTTGTATAATCTTCATAAGTTCCTCTTTGCTTTATATGTGTGTTCCTTGACTTGTTATATGTTTTGCCTGATCTCTTGAAGATCTCCGTATATTAATCTTTTAAAATTGTACCTCCAGTAATTCCAAGACGTTCTCTTCCTCCAGGATTTTTCTTGATTCTTTGTTTTGGGTGCTTGCTGAAGCTATCGTGGTCTGCTTCTTTATGTGATTTGATATTGAGTGTTGTCTCTGAGCCATCGATAAGTTACTATATTTATTTACTTTGCTTACTGTCACCATGAGTCTGATCCGACTCGACGGCACTTGGCTGGCTTGCTTACTGTGCCCTAGCTTCTTGCATTTTTTTTTTTATATGCCAAACAGGCTGGTTGTGTGAGCTAGTCTGGTTATTGGAAACTTTGAAGCTCTCACATCCTATTATCAGGTGGTTAGAGCTGTTACTATGTATGTGAGCCCAGGAGTCCACTTACTTTTCTTGTGTGGATCCAGCTCAAGTATTCAGGCAGTTGGTCCCTAAGTGCGTGCTGTCAGCTCTCATCTACACTCCTAGAGAGGCAGGGATGATTGCAGTAGGCACAGGTAGCTGACTGCAGCAGAGGTACATACACTGAGCAAAGCATGGGGCTGATAGCTGTCCCTGAGTGTCTGGGAGGAAAGCATGTCCCTATTCCCTAGAGCATATAGGTGGGTGGGTTTTGCAGTCAGACTATGGGCACCAAATGCTGCTGGATGTAAGGATTGAGAAATACCACTTATTAAACCTCTGTCACCGGTGGCTAGGAGGTGTGAGTGGAGTCACCAGTCCTCAAGCCCCTGATGTGAGTAGGTGAGTACTCTGTTTAATGGGTAGAACAGCGTTAAATGTCACAAACCTGTTATTCCACTTTATAGCTGATACAGCTTAAAATGGGCTTCAGGTATACACCCTGTTGTACTGTGCTACTTAGGGTCTATGCTGTCGAAATGGGCCCACACAGGTCTATGCATGGGTGAAAGACATTCAAAGTTCCTTGATCCCTTATGTTCATGCCTACACAAAGGGCCTGCACCTGCCCTGGGTTTCCAGCTTAGGGGAGCTGGCAGATTATTTTACCTGATTGTTAATGTGTTCCCTTTCCAAAGCCAATAGAACGGCTCAGGGTGTGTAGTGGGTTATACTCCCAGCCTAGGGAACAGACATGATAATCACTGAAGCTGGCCCAGAAACCAGTCAAGAGCAGGGAGGTAGCAGGTAAATGGGAGAGAAATTCTTCCTAAAAGAAGTGGATTTTGATCCATGGAGTAGGTTAGAGGCATGCACTTACCTTTTTCTTTGCATGAACTTATCTTTTGTAATTAAGTGTCACTTTTCTCTGGTTCTGCAGGCTTGAATAGACTCCCTGCTGCTTGGTCTCTCCTAGTATGGAAAACTCATTCCCAGCACCACTGCTTGCCTCACTGCACATGCCAGTTGATCCAGACTGCAAGATGTCAATTCCCACTGGGTCAGGTCTGGCAACTCCTCCTCCCTCCCCCATACCACTCAGTCTGGTTCTTCAACTTTGCCTTTGATGTTCGGGGCTCCTAAACTGTCATATATAATCCATTCATTTGATTTTTCAGGTCTTTGTTGTAAGAGCAAACTCAGGAAGCTTCTGACTACTCTGCCATCATGGCCCTGCCTCCTTACTATTACTTCTTAATATTCTTTCTTTACATATATTTTGTACGTGGTTATAATAAGAGCTTATCATTTCTTTTAAAGATTAGGGTCATAAAGCAAAAAGATATTTAGAATTTTTCACCATTTCCTTTATAGCCTTAGCGATTTGGTGGTTCAATGATTAAGAGTTTGGCCGCTAACCAGAAAGGCAGTAGTTCACACCTACCAGCTGCTCCGTAGAAACCCTCTGGGGTGGTTTTTCTCTGTCTTACGCGGTTACTGTGGGTTGAAATCAACTCAACAGCAATGAGTTCTTTAACATCCTTAGAATTAGGAACTCTGACTCGACGGCACTTGGCTTGGCTTCCTTAGAGTATTAAGTATATTGAATTCTTAGAGTCCTTAGAAATCTGGAATACACTTTAGAGATCATCTTATCCAACCCTTCATTTTAGAGATGGTGAAACTGAGGCTTGGAAAGGTGGAGTGGATTTTTTGAAGGTCATGAAGTAGTTAATTGCAGGGCCTTTTCTAGTCTTCAGAATTCAGTTTCCAGCACTGTTGCCACCATCACACTTCTGTCTCCAGCAGTGCATTTGTTTAGAGCAACTGTAATTAGATACCATATACAACATGAAGAGAAACACTGGTGGCATAGTGGGTTAAGTGCTACATCTGCTAGCAAAAGGTCAGCAGTTCAAATTCACCAGGTGCTCCTTGGAAACTCTATGGGACAGTTCTATTCTGACATATAGGGTTGCTATGAGTTGGACTTGACTCAATGGCAGTGGGCATACAGCACGCACATGTCATGTGGAAGACAACAAAACTAGCCACAAAGATTTGTAGCACCTCCACCAAGAAATGGAGTCTATTTACCCACTCCTTAAATCTTGTTTGACTTTCTGACTTACTTTGTCCTTAGAATACAATGTACTTGACATTGCATAACTGTCAGTTTAGGTCTTAAGGATCCTTTCATTTTCTGCTTTCACGCTCTTAGAACCTAGAGACCACCAAGTATAGAACCCAGGAGTAGCCTGTTTAATGATGAGAGAGAGGTGGTTCACTCACCACTGTTGCCCTGTTAAACTCCAGACAAGCAAGGAAAACTGTCCTAGCTCCCTCAGCCTCCAACAACCTGCAAACAGAGATTAGCAGCGCTTGCCCAGATCAGAAGAACCTTTGAGGCAACCCAAAAGATCAAGAGTGAAATAACTGGTTATGATTTTAAGGCATTAAGTCTTGGGATGATTTTTGACCTAGAAAAAGCTAACTGATGAGCAGATTTCTTTTCATTTTACTGATAACCCACTGCATTAGAGAAAATCACATTTTATGTCCTATAGATTTTTGAATCAGGTGGTTAGGATTTTTTTTCCTGTGTTAGTTTTTGTTTTATTATTTTCATTTAGATATCTGAGCATAAGAATGCAATTTATAGAACTTTTTTTTGACATGTAAGTCTATGTTCAGCAGGCCATCTGCCTTGAAAAGAACTGTTGGGTAGAGTACTTTATTTTTACCAACAATCTTTCCTTCTTTCTGCCCACATCCCAAGGCATTTAACCAAGTTCTGTATATATGGATCAAGGTGACACTAAGTGAGGGTGAGGGGAGAAAGTTCCACTTCAAGTTAGGATGCAGCGATGGCTTTTGTCTTAGCTTGACACCAGCCTGGGACTTTTAAACTCTGCAGAAGCGTGTCCCCAAGTGACACATTAAGAAAAATAAAGCAGAGTGAATATATTACTGATCTGGTGCATGGCAGATGGAGAGGCTGGAAACTCCTACTCTCATCAAAGGCTCCAGGGGTTTGTTACCCATAACAATTATTTTCCATGGAGTCTTTACTTTTAAATAAACTACTTCTTAACCAGCACAAACTTATAGACAATGTCCTTATTTTGCGGATCAAGTACCGAAGTCACATGGACTTTCAACATCCAGTGACCCAATCTTTTGACCAGAGTCTAATACTCAGTTTAATAAGACTGTGCCAAGCATCAAGTCTCTGCTCTGCATCACAGTAAAACAGTGGGCTGGACAATATTTGAGTAATGCCATTACATGCCTGCACTATTTCCCAAAAAGGAGAAGGAAGCAGGATCTTTTTGTCTTTTATACATTTGGTGCCTGTAATTACACAGGGATTAGTCAAAATATTTCTTTTTTCTTATCTTCAAAAATACGTCAGAAGTCTTTAGACTACAGTTTGTGATGAGTTTTCTCACCCTCTTTCTGGTTCCACTTATCTCCTCTTTCTTAGTCACGGTCTTCCAACAATAGATAAGAACCAAAAATACACTTGACACAGAATCTAATTAACCATAATTACCATTTGAAAACCACTCTTACCACATTCAAACTCTAAGCTGAGGGACAAAACATACGGAGAAAAAAATTCAATGACAAAGTACCCATCTTCTAGGAACCATCATTTATTCACTACAAGTTTATTGAACAGCAATCACACACCAGGAACAATGCAGCGTTCTGAAGATAGAGAGGTGAATAGGAAAGATCCTAACCTCACTGCTAAGGAATAATCAGGTTATCCTGGGCTCAGTCTGATTTCTGTATTTTTTTCAAGTTGTGTTTTTAGCTTTAGACATATACTAAGAGAACAGTTGCCTGGTGAGGCAGTTCCTTCACAAATAATAATAATTATAATAGTTAATACTTATTCATTGTTTATTGTGTGCCAAAGGGTCTCCTCAGACACAAATGGTTAAGCACTCAACTACCAGCTGAAATGTTGACAGATTGAATCCATCCAGAGGTACCATGGAAGAAAGGCCTGGTGATCTGCTTCTGCTAGATCATCACATGAAAACCCTCTGTAGGACAGTTCTGCTCTGCAGCATATAGGATCTCCATGAGTCAGAATCAACTCGACAGCAATTATTTTGGTTTGTTTTGGTTATATGACAAAAATGTATTCAACACACTTTCACGTATTACATAATTTAATATTAAAAAATCTTTTGAGTATTATTACTCCTTTTTTACAGAAGAAGAAACTGAGGCACAAGGAAGTCTAGTAAATCACAAATGTTCACACTATTTTCTATATTTTTCTTACCAAAGCAAAACACTATAGTTTTTTTAACAACAAAGTATTTAAAAAAATGTAATTTTGTTAATCCTAAATTAATTAATAAATTTGAGTGTCAAAGCATTTCATTCTCTAAGCATTCGGCCTAAATGAGATGTCACAATGTCATCTGAATGTTTTCCACCTAACCAGAAGCCCATAAAAGCTATATCCAAGGGAAAATAAATCACAGAGTGTGCTGACTTTTCTTGAAAACTGCTGCTGATTTTCAGTCAGCTAGTCCAAATCTCTTGGGCTTTCATCCCATAAGCCTGACCATATAGAAGCCCATCTGCTTTTATACTGAAGTGGGATGTCAGGTCTCTCATATTCCTAGAGGAAATCAGGGGAATTTGGCCAAGTATTTACTAGGATTTCCTTACGAGTACCTTTTTCCATATGTATGAAGATCCCTTGTCTGGTGTTTTCTGAAAGGCCCAGTTTCATTGATTTAGTCAATTGCCAGAGCATGTATCAGATTAACATTTATGTTCTGCCTCTCATGTGAATATGCATGTACCTGAGCCAGGTAGGTGGTCATTCTGAAGAACACTTTACCTAAATTTATCTGACCTCCAGGAGATAACAGCAAGTCTCCATCTGATTCCCAGAGGCAAGGATATGCTGAATTGCAGAGAACAACTGCCTATTTGCTTTAACACGCATAATCAGTGTACCAGGAACCCTTGTTCCCCGCTAAAGACATAAGAGATTGATACCTCCCAAACTTGATGATAAATGGTAAAAATAGCAATGATGATATTATAGCTGACATTTCCTGAACTCTTATAATAAGCCAGGCTCCAGGCTTCACATTAAATGCTTTATAGTGTTTGCAGTCTCTTTAAATTCCATGATAATCTTCATGCCAAAGAAATTTTAAATAACCACTATATCTAAGGCTTACAAGTTTTGGTATATATAAAAATTACCTGGAAAGCTTATTAGAAGTGTAGCTTCTTAGGCCCTAGTGGGGAACACCTAATTCAATATACCTAAGGTGTGGTTCAAACACCTTCTAATATAAACAACAGAAAACTGATTAAAATGACTGATATCAATCCAATACAATTAAATAGAATTTATTGTGCTTCTTTTTAGCCAGTCCATAAAGAAATGGATAGGGTAGTCTTTTTTTCTTATCATTTTGTAAAAAGATGACAATATTGAGCATATTCTTTATTAAGGAGTAGAAAGTATCTGTTGATTGAGTGAAACATTTGAGGATAGGCAAGTGGAATTAACAAGGAGGGAAAGAGGAGAATTTAAAGAAGAGAGATATTCTGGTCATTTGTTGCATTCCAAACCAGTTTGAGACTTAATGGCTAAATTAATGAGAATTAGTTTGTTTATGAATCTGAAATTTGGGCAGCGCTAAGTGAGGTCTTTTTTTTTCTTGTTTTCCAAACTACTTTGTTTCTTCTCATTTAATTAATACTGAATTGTTATGTTTGTGAGACTATTTCATTAGTGTCCATCTCCTACGCAGGACATTTGAATCTGCAGAACCCCCTTCACAACAGGATCAGCTTTGATGACTTTCTTTTAACAGCAGAATGCAGAAGAACTGACTCTCTGTGATTTCAGAGGTTAGGTCAGAAAATTTTCAGCCTGGCTTTTTCTTTAGGGACATACATCTTGGGAGTTCTGACACTGCCATGCCTGAGAAACCACATAGAAGTAGAGAGAGAAGCATAAGGAGCCCTGGCTGTCAAAGCTTCAGAGTTTTATCAGCATTGACTATCAGACATGATTCCTGACTCAGCCTTTGATCTATCTTACCTGATACAGTGTGGGGCAGAAACAAGCCTTTCCTATGTGTCCTATTTAAATTCTTGACGTTCAGAATCTGTAAGCACAAAAACTATTATTTTATGCCACCAAGTATTAAAGTTGTTATGCAATCCTAGTAATTAGAACAGAGAAAGAAGCAAGAATCATACCTAGAAGCACTTTGCATGAATGAGGAAGAATCTGGGTTTTCTTCTAAGTCAGTTCTGACTCATAGTGACCTTATAGGACAGAGGAGAACAGCCCCATAGGGCTTCCAAGGAGCCCCTGGTACATTTGAACTGCCAACCTTCTAGTTAGCAGCCTTACCACATAACCACTATGCCACCAGAGTTTCCAGTAATACTGTAGGACTGATAATTATAAAGACTTAGGGTCAGATTAGGAGGGCCAAGACCCAGTTCCATACTGTGTGGTTACTTGCAAAGTTATTTAAACTTTTTAAGAATCAGTTTTATCATCTATAAATTAAGGATAATAAAATATCCCTCCCATTGAAGGCTGTGAAGGCAATCTGACCATGGTCGCTGAATGTATCTTTTCAGGCTGGGTTTTCTACTCTGAAGTAAGATGACGTTTCAGAGGAAGTCAGTAACATGAAAATTTGAGACAAGGATTAAGATAACATCACATTATGATAAATAACATCAGTAGAGACTATTTCTCTGATACTAACTGCCTTGCTGAAGTTGAATTACAGAGAATTATAGTTAACAATTTTATCTGATCACTTTGGGACCAAATATCATTGTTTTCAATTGAGGATAAGACATTAGTTGGCAGGGGTGGGGCCAAGAAGGCAGGCTAGACATATGTCTCCTCAATTCTATCTGAGAACTAAGGCCTGGCTTTATATTTGAATGGAGCACTCTGGACACCCAAGGAGCCCTAGGATATGGCATAGGATAGTTAGAATGGACTACAAGCCATTAAATGGGAAACTACTTCTCTCTAACATCAGGCAGTGCACACTGATCCCCACTCCTGCTGATTCGACTCTTGGGCAGATTGCAGGTACTGACTGACACCTTCTTTGTTATCAGGAGGCAGGGCATGGGCATGAGCTGGCAAATATGCTGAACTGCAGTGCTAACTTAAACAGTGTATAGCACAACACAGAGACAGTGCATGGGGTAGCCACATTTTGAGAGCCCAACTGCTGAGAAAGGGTGCTACTCCCCTTTCACCCTCTCTTTTCTGAGCTGCACCATAGCTTCTGTTGTTTTGCAGCAGGAAGGGCAGCTTGGCTGGGATACCATCTTGCTTGGCTGGGAGGGAGTGCCACCTAACTGGAAGACTAAGTAGGGGGTAATTCCCAAACTGAGAAGCAGTGCCAGTCTGGAAAGTGTTTTTCCAGCAGAAAGGCTATGTTTAGGACAGTGTTACCTTATGTGTGGGGCCCTGCTGAGGATGGCAGCAAGGCTGTAACCCCTCCCTACTTTGGTCAGCCATCTTGACTCCCAGCCCCTCCCTACTTTGAACTACATGTTAGCATCTGGGGATGGCCAAAGAGGTGCTTCTGTTTTCAACCAGAAGGCAGCACAGGGTCTGCCACACCTGACAGCCATTCTGATTTTGGCAGCTGTTGAACAGTTCCTAGCTTTTTAAAATAAGACTACCTGGAGGAAAAAAAACTGCAGAGCGGTCCAGTAGCATCTCTTCCAGCTTTCACTGACCCACATCATAAGGTCAGATGACAGCCTCCCAGTGATTCCATAAGTAGGGCAGTTTCCTTGCCAGCCAGGAGACAGAATTTGCCACCCTGGAGAGTCCACTGGGGCCAGCCACTAGAGTACACAGAGGCTGCTGGTGACCAACACTTTTCTCAGAACTATGCCTCAGCTCCCATTGAGGTAACACCAGAGAAACTAAACAGCCTCTAGATGGCCAAAAAGCAACAAAGAATTGCTAACCATTTAAAGAAACAGTCCTCCATGGCTCTGTAAAACTCCCAAAATAATCAAAAAACTTCTCTGATTAAGAAGTCTTTCTGAAACAATCAGAAGTTGAGTACAAAAGAATTATAAATTGATCCCTCTTAGAGATTAAGCAAAATGCAGCAGCCAGCTAAGCCAGGTGCCGTCGAGTTGAGCAAAACAAAAAACTAAGCAGGCTATTTGAACTGATGGGACATCACCAATCTGAAATCTAGAAAATCAATAACAAAAACTGTAGGATTAGACAATTCAATTTGATTCAAAGCCAAAAGAGCAGAACTGAGGAGATGAAAGCCAGACATAGTGACCTTGAGGATAGAGCAATAGACACCAGCATTTATAAAGAGAAATCAGAGAAAAGAAGAAAAACGAAAAAGCATTACGAAGTATGTGGGACTCTATTAAGAGGAATAATCTATGATTAAAAGGAATTCCTGAACAGGGAGGGATAGCTGAAAACACAGAAAGTATTGTTCAGTTGCTGGCAGAAAGCTTCCCTGAAATTATGAAAGAAGAGAACATAGACTTCCAAGACGTGTATTAAACACCACAAAAAGTAGACCCAAAAAGAAAGACACCAAGATACATTATAATCAAGCTTAACGAAATGAAACATGAAGAGAGACCCTTAAAAGCAACAAGGCTCAAAACAAAGCTAACATTCAGAGGGAAGCCCTGTAGGCTTTCATCTGACTTCTTGGCAGAATCAATGTTGGCAAGGAGGCAGTGGGACTACGCATTCAAAACCTTGAAGGAGAAAAACTTCCAACCAAGAATTATATATCCTGTGAAATTAGCTTTCAAATACGAAGATGAAATTAAGACATTCACAAATAAACAGAAGTTTAGAGACTTTGTAAAAACCAAAGCAAAACTACAAGAAATATTGAAAGGGGTTCTTTCATTAAGTGTATACTTAAGGAGGCAGTGAAGGACATAGCATCCAGAATCCTAGTAAGCTAAGGAAGTCACAAAACTCAATCAAAGCTACAGTATTGAAAGAAAGAAACCAGTGATCATATCACAAGAACTATATAACACCATCACACTTAAAAGAGGGATATACTACACTAAGTTATAGTCTTTTTAGATGGAAAGAAAGTTAAAAAGATATGCAGAAGTTAATACTGGGATTTAACTTAGAATATTAAGGGGGTTCCTAAGGGTAGCCACAGAGTATAATAACAATGCAACATATCAAAACAAGAAACATAATACAGGAGTCTCAAAAAACACAAAACCAACACTAAAAAGAATGAAAAGTCAACCCAGAAAGAATGAGCCAGAACAGAATATTAAGAGCAGCATAGAAAACATCAACAGAAAAGTAAATACATCAAAAGGACAGCATTAGATACATACCCATCAATAATTACAGTGAATGTAAATGGACTGAAGGCTCCAATAAAGAGACAAGTAACATTGTGGATCAAAAAAAGTGACCTGTTTGTATACTACTTACAAGAAACATACCCTAGGCTAAAAGATATGAACAAACTGGAAATTAAAGATGGAATAATATATGCCAAGTTAATCACATACAAAAAAGCATAGGGGTGGCAATAGTAATCTCAGATAGAATGGATTTTAATGTAAACTCCACCATTGTGGGCAAGGATGGCCACTATTTATTACTGAAGGGTTTAATACACAAGCAGGACTTAACAATATTAACTATTTATGCACCCAGTACCAGAGCATCTAAATATATCAAAGAAACACTGACTGCATTGAAAAATGAGATAGATCACTCCACAAAAATAGTTGGAGACTTTAACACTCCACTTTCAGTAATGGACATATCATCCAGAAAAAAAGCTCAGTAAAGATACAGAAGATCTGATTGCAACAATTAACCAACTAGACCTCACTGACATATACAGAACATTTCATCCATCGACAGAAAGTACATCTTCTACAATGCACACAGAACACTTTCGAGAATAGAACATGTGTTATGACATGAAGCAAATTTCAACAAAATCCAAAACATTGAATTATTGAAAAGCATCTTCTCAGGCCAAAAAAAACAAAAACGTCAAAATCAATAGCAGAAAAAAAATAGGTAGAAATTTGAACTCATGGAAATTGAACAACACGTTGCCCAAAAAGCCATAGTTTATAGAAGAAATCAAAGATGCAATAAGTTTATTGAATCAAATGAGAATGAAAACACTTCCTACCAGAACTTATGGGATACAACCAAAGCAGTGCATAGAGGTCCATTTATCTCTATCAATGCACACATCTGGAAGGAAGAAGGAACTCAAACCAAAGAGTTAACCCTACAGCTTGAACAAGTGGAAAGAGAGCAACAGAGGAACCCCTCAGGCACCAGAGTGAAACAGATAATAAAGATTAGAGCAGACCTAAATGAATTAGAGAATAGAAGAACAACTGAAAAAATTAACAAAACCAAAATCCGTTTTTTTGAAAAGATCAACAAAATTGATAAACCATTGTCTAAACTTATAAAAGAAAAACAAGAGAGGAAACAAATAACCCTAGCAAGAAACAAGACAGGAGATGTCACAACAGATCCAGCTGAAATCAAAAGAATCATAAGAGAATACCATAAAAGACTGTATTCTAACAGATTTGAAAACCCAGAAGAAATTAACAAATTTCTAGGTTCACATCACCTGCCAAAATTATCACAAGGAGAAGTAGAACAACTTAATAAACTCATCACAAAGGAAGAGGTTGAAAAAGTCATCAAAAAACTACCAACCAAAAAAAAAAAAAAAAAAAAAAGCCCTGGCCCAGAATCCCACCAAAGTTTTAGAGAAGAGTTAATTCCAATACTACTGAGACTATTTGACATCATAGAAAAGGATGTACTACTCCCAAATTCATTCTGTGAAACCAGCATAACCCTGATACCAAACCCAGGGAAAGATCCCACACACACAGAAAATTACAGACCAATATGACTCATGAACCTAGATGCAAAAATCTTCAACAAAATCCTTGCCAAGAGAATTCAACAACATATCAAAAAAATAATTCATCATGACCAGGTTGGATTCATAACAGGGAAGCAAGCCTGGCTCAGCATCAGAACAACAACGAATGTGACCAATCACATAAATAACACAAAACATAAGAATCACCTGATTTTGTCAATTGATGCAGAAAATGCATTCAACCAAGTCTAACACCCATTTATGTTAAAAACTCTCAGCCAAATAGACATAGAAGGGAAATTCCTCAGTGCAATTAAGGGGCATTTATGCAAAGCCAACCACCTACATCATCCTGAATGGAGTGAGACTGAAACAATTCCCCTTGATAATGGGAACTAGACAAGGATGCCCACTCTCATCACTTTCAATTCAATATTGTACTAGGGGTTTTAGCCAGAACAATTAGACATGACAAAGAAATAAAGGACAACCGCAATGGCAAAGAAGAAGTAAAAATCTCCCTATGTGCAGATGATATGATTGTATATGCACAGAATCCTAAAGCATCCATAAGTAAACTGATAGAAGAGTTCAGCAAAGTATCAGAATACAAGATAAACATAAGTCAGTATGAGTCTTTTATACCAATGAAGAGATCATCAAAGAAGAATTCACCAAATCGATACCATTTACTATAGCCCCAAAGAACATGAAATATCTAAGAATAAGTCTAACTAGAGAAATAAGAGACCTCTACAAAGAGAACTACAAGACCTTACTGCTAGAAACCATGAGAGACTTACATAAATGGAGAAACCTATGCTGCTTATGGATAGGAAGACATAACATTGTGAAAATGTCTATTTTACCCAAAGCAATCTACATATACAGTGAAATCCCAATACAAATTCCATCCACATTTTTTAATGAGATTGAGAAACAAATCACCAACTTTGTTTGGAAAGGCAGAAACCCTGGATAAGTAAAGCACTAATGAAGATGAGAAACACAGTGGGAGGCCCCACACTGCCCAACATTAGGACGTATTACACTGCCACAGTAGTCAAAACAGCCTAGTACTGGTGCAAATAGAGACATATAGACCAATGGAACAGAGTTGAGACCCCAGAGATGCCACCATCTTCTTATGAACACTTGATATTCTACAAAGGCTGAGATAGTAAACTGGGGTAAAAACAGTGTCTGTAACAAATGGTTTTGGCAAAATTGGATATCCATATGCCAAAAATTGAAACTAAAACCATATGTCACACTTTACAGAAAAACTGACTCAAATTAGATGCCAGCCAAGCCAAGTGCTGTTGATTTGGATCCGACTCATGGCGACACGGCCCCTAGGGTCACCATGAGTCAAATTGGATAAAAGACCAAAATATCAAGCCTAAAGTGATAAAGGTCATTCAAGGAAAAATAGAGTCAACAATGGAAGTTCTAATAAACAGCTTAGACAGACTTCAAAATCTAACAAACATAAGTACAATCAGAAGAAGAGAATATAGATAAATGGAATCTACTGAGAATCAAACACTTTTGCTCATCCAGAGACTTTATCAAAAGAATTAAAAGACTACCCACAGAATGGGAAAAAATATTTGACAACTACATGTCAGACTGATGTCTGAGCTCCATAATCTATAGCCAAGCCAAGTGCCATTGAGTTGGATCTGACTATCTATAAGGTACTGCAAAATATCAGCATGAAAAAGGTAAATAATGAATTAAGCGGTGGACAAAGGAGACGGACAGACATTTCACTAAAGAGGACATCCAGGCAGCCAAAAGACACGTGAGGAAGTGCTCACGATCATTAGCTATTAGAGAAATACATATCAAAAGTACAATGAGATACCATCTCACCCCAACAAGGTTGGTCATGATTCAAAAGACACAAAGCAACAAATGCTAGAGAGACTCAGCAGAGATTGGAGCTCTCCTACACTACTGGTGGGACTGCAAAATGGTACAGCCTCTTAAAATGCTGGAAGTAGTTATACCATTTGATCCAGTAATCTCACTTCTCAGAATATATCCTACAGAATCAAAGGCAGTCACACGAACAGATACATGCACACGAATGTTGACTGCAGCACAGTCCACAATAGCAAAAAGACAGAATCAACCCAGAAGTCCAACAACCCGAAACCAACCAAATTCACTGCTGTCGAGTCAGTCCAACTCATACCAACACTAGACGTCAGAGTAGAACTGCCCCATAGAGTTTCCAAGGAGTACCTGGTGGATTTGACCTGCCGATGTTTTGGTTAGCAGACATAGCTCTTAACCCACTACATCACCAGGGTTTCCTGCCCAACAACAGACGAATAGATAAACTATGGTACATACACTCAGTGGAACACTATGCAATGATAAAGAACAATGATGATTTTAGGAATCATCCCATAACCTGGTTTCAACTGGAAGACATTATGCTGAGTGAAATCATTCAGCAGCGAAAGGACAGATAATGTATGAGACCCCTACTATAAGGACTTAAAAATAGTCTTATGCACAGAAGAAAAGAATCTTCAACAGCTGCAAGGATGGGGAGGGAGGGAGAGGGGTGGTCATAGATAAGATAGCTGATTGAAATTCGGTTTGGTGAAGGCAGTGACAGCACACAGTAGAAAGAAGATAAACTTAACTGTACTCCAGCACAAACTGAAAATTCTTCTAATCTTTACCCAATATTGCAAGGATAGAGTAGCAAGGGTGGGGATCTAGGGACCATGCTCTCAGGGGACATAGATTCTAACTGGCATAACTAGCCTATTGCTAGGAGAATCTTCTCCACCTGATATTGGTGAGTGGCGTCTGGGGTCTTAAAAGCTAGCAAGCTGCCATCTGAGGTACACCAAATGGTCTCAACTCATCCAGAACAGACGATCACCAAGAACAACAAAGACACAAAAGAGAAAGAGACTGGGAGATAGAAGGACCCATGTGGATGGGTAACTGTATCAACAAGTGACCAGCAGAACCAGATGGTGCCTGGCCACCACCAAAAACATCCGTGATGGGGCACGTAATGTTGAGTCCCACTGGCAACATGAGAAAAAGAGGGGTGCACCTCGAGAACTCCATGAAAAGACCACAAATGGTGGTCCAGTAGCCCGGGGGTTCCCATGGGAGCATGACTCCTAGACCTGCTGCTGCCCCTGACATCACTAGAAAACATCACTGAGGTCAACTCTTCAGATGTGAATGGACAGGACTTAGGAACACAAAGTAAACATGTAATTTGTGTACTTCATGGTTCTATGCATCTATAGGATGCTCTCTTACTGGCCTCTTACTAGAAGGGAGAGGAGAGGATAGAGAAGAGGAGACAGGAGATCATTAAGAAGATATGACGTATATATAAAATGAAAAAGGGGAGTGTGCTGTCACCAGGCAAAGAGAGCAGAAGGAACTACAGATAGGCAGGCATACAAATTCAATTTGGATTGTATACTTTCACTTAATCACGCACACACAAAAGATATTAGTTGGCAATCAAGTCTTAGATGTGACACCAAAAGCATGAGCAGCAAAAAAAAAAAAAAAAAAAAAAAAAACCCAAAAATGGATACATTGGACTCCATAAAAATTAAAAACTTTTGTGCATCAAGGGCCATATCAAGAAAGTGAAAACACCTATAGAATGAGAGGAAATATTTGGAAATTATGATTTAATATCCAGAAAATATGTAACTCCTACAACTCAGCAACAAAAGACGAAAACAACAACAACAGCAACAACAACAAAACAGTTTAACAATGGGCAAAGGAGCTCACATTAATAGGTACATGCATACCCATGCTTGTTGCAGCGTTGTTCAGAATAGGCAAAAGATGGAAACAACCTAGGTGCCCATCAATAGATGAATGGATAAACAAATTATGGTATATTCAGACAGTGGAATGGTACACAATAATAAAAAACAACAACGTATCTGAGAAATATCTCATTACATGGATAAATCTGGAAGGCATAGTGCTGAGTGAAATTAGTCACTTGCAAAAGGACAAATATTGTATGAGACTACTATTATAAGAACTCAAGAAAAGGTTTAAATGCAGAAGAAAACATTCTTTGATGGTTACCAGCGTAGGAGGGAGGGAGAGGGGTATCTGCTAATTAGGTAGTAGATAAGAATTACTTTAAGTGAAAGGAAGGAAAACACACGTATACAGGGCAGGTCAACACAACTGGAGAAAACCAAAAGCTAAGAATTTTCCTGAATACAACCACTTAGAGGGATAGAGGAGCATGAGAGGGGTTTGGGGGACTATGGTTTCAGGAGACATCTATGTCAATTGATATAACAAATTTGTTGAGAAAATGTTCTGCATCCCACCTTGGTGAGGGGCATCTGGGGTCTTTAAAACTAGAAAGTGGCCATCTAAGATGCATCTATCGGTTCCAACCCACCTGGTGGAAAGGAAAATGAAGAACACCAAAGATAAACAAGGAAAATTCGAGCCCAGGAGACAGAAAAGGCCACATGAACCAGAAACTCCACTAGCCTGAGACTAAAAGAACTAGATGGTGTCTGGTACCAACAATGACTGCCCTGATAGGGAACACAACAGGCAGTCCCTGATGGAGGGGGAGAGAAGTGGGGTGCAGAACTCAAATTCTGGTAAAAAGATAAGACTTGATGGTCTGACAGCCCAGAGCATCCCTGGAAGACATAGTCCCAGGACTGTCTGTTAGCCCAGAATTAAAACCATTCCCAAAGTCAATTCATCAGAGAATTATTAGACTAGACTATGAGACATAAAATGATACCGGCAAAGAGTGTACTTCTTGGCTTAAGTAGATACGTGTGAGTAAACGGGCAGCTCCTGTCTGGAGGTGAGATGAAAAGTTATAAAGGGACAGGAGCTCGTTGAATGAACACGGGAAATCCAGGGTGGAAAGGAGGGATGTGCAACTAGGGTCACATAATAATGTGTATATAAGTTTTTGTATGAGAAACTGACTTGAACTGTAAACTTTCACTTAAAGCACAATAAAAAAATGAGCAAAGGACTTAAATAGATATTTCTCTAAAACAGATAAAACATGTGCCAATAAGCACATCTAAAGATTCCCAACATTATTAGTCATTTAAAACGAAACTGTATCCACTACCATAGAGTCAATTCCAACTCATAGCAGCCCTACAGTGACCCTATGGGACAGAGTAGAACTGCCTCATAGGGTTTCCAAGGACCAGCTGGTCAATTTGAACTGCCAGTTTTAGTTAACAGTCGAGTTCTTAACCACTGTGCAGCTTGATCTCCCATTAGTTGTTGTGGGGGGGAATGCAAATCAAAGCCACAATGAGGAGGAACCTCACACGGCCGGGAAAGAAGCACCAGTAGCAGAACTTGTTCTTTGGAGCTGGGTTCCCTGCACCTGAGAAGCTCACGAATCAGGGCTGTCTGATGAGAAGGACCTTCCCCCAGAGCTAAAAGAAAGACTTCCCCTGGAGCCAATGCCCTGAATTTGAACTTTTAGCCACTTTACTGTGAGGAAGTAAATTTGCCTTTGTTAAACCCATCCACTTGTGGTATTTTTTGTTAGAGCAGCACTAGATGACTAAGATAGAATTTGGTACCAAGAGAGTGGGATGCTGCTCTGACAAATACCTAAATTGTGGAAATGGTTTTGCAACTGTGAATGTATAGAAGACTCAGTAGGAACTGAAGAGAACTGCAAACAGCAGCGAAGCCGCAGACCATGAGAAATAGCAGCAAAGGACCAGTAGCAGCAGTCAACTCGCATCGCAGAACCAAGAGACAGTGTCAGACAGCACTGGAGCCAACCCCTGGAGTGAGACAGCTGAATATGCCTGGGCACTCCTGGAGGCGTGGGTTGCTCCCCGGCACTTAGCAGTGGAACTACAGAGATTTGAAACACTTGCCCCTGCAGGGAAGAGGTGGGCATGAGGCCCTAGTAGGTGAGAGGCCACAGGAAGCAGAAGTTGAAGAGAAAAAGAGCACAAGAAGCTGGGCTGCCTCAGTCTCTACAGGCTTGGTCTTGATCTCACAGGTTTCAAAGGGTGGAGCCATGGCCTCTGGGACTTCAAAGAGTGGGACCACGGCTTCCTAGGTTTCCAAGAGTCAGGTCTTCACCTACTCAGTTCTTGAGTATGGGGCTGCCATTCCTGAATACCTGAGGGATGGGGCTGGATGTGCTGCTGAAAGCTGAGAGGGTAGGGCAGAAGAACTGGCCTGGAGGGGTCTGAAGCAGTAAGATCTCCACTCAGTTGGGCTAGGAGAAAGATGTGCCCAAAGCTGAGGGAGCAGACCTGTTATCCCAGTGGGCCTGGAAGGTGGAGCTGAAGCTCAGGGCTGGGGGACCTCCACTGAGAATCTGGAGAGTGTGGTCAAAACCTAGAGTCTGAAGGATGGAGCCGTTATACAAAATGTCTCAGAGAATGTAGGATTATTTTCAAAGCCTTGATGGCTAGTGTATTACATTCTGCTGACTCAGTTGGTGCCTTTTATCCTTTCTTTCCTTTCAGTTTCTCCCATTTGTAATGGAAACCTCTAGCTTGTGCCTGTTTTTCTGTTGTGCCTTTGGAAGCAGATAGTTTGTATTCTAGATTTCATAGATGAAGAGGAATTTTTGGAATTTGGACTTGGGGTTAAGATTTTTGCTATGATATATTGGGACAAATTTATGTTCTGCATGCTGTGAGGACATGAGTTTTGGGGAACTAGAGGGTGGAAAATCATGGATTGAATCATGTCCTCTCCAAAATGTGTGTATCAATTTGGCTGGGTTATGATTTCCACTATTGTGTGGTTGGGTTCCATTTTGTGATCACAATTTTGTGTTAAAAAGGATTAGTGTGGGATTGTAACACCCTTACCCAGGTCATGGCCAAGATCCAATGTAAAGGGAATTTCCCCAGGGTGTGGCCTGTACCACCTTTTATCTCTCTAGAGATAGAAAGGGAAGGGAACCAAGTAGAGAGACGGGCACCTCATACCACCGGGAAAGAAACACTGGAAGTAGAGCACATCCTTTGGACCTGGAGTCCCTGCACCTGAGAAGCTACCCAACCAGGGGAAGACTGATAAGACAGACTTTTCTCCAGAGCCAACAAAAAGAGAAAGGCTTCCGCCGTTGAGCTAATGCCTTGAATTTGAACTTTTAGCCTACTTTACTGTGAGGAAATAAATAAACAAGCAAGTTTCTCTTTGTTAAAGCCAAAGCAAAACACCATCAGATGGCTACAGGAGCCCTGGCAGCACAGTGGTTAAGAGTTTGGAGCTAACCAAAAGTTTGGCAGTTCAAATCCACCAGATATGCCCTGAAAATCCTATGGGGCAGTTCTATTCTGTCTGGTAGGATCACTGTGAGTCAGAATCGACTCAATGGCAATGGGTTATGAGTAGGATGGAAACCATAAGTAAATGTCAAACAGTGTTGTTTAGGATGTATAGACACTGGGACCCATTTACCCTACTGTTGAAATTGTAAAATGGCTTAGCCACTGTGCAAAGTAGTTGATGGTTCCTCAAAAATGTAAAATTAGTATAAGCTGAAAACTCAGTGCTTTGCTTTTGAGTTGATTCCAACTCATATGATAGAGTAGAACTGCCCATCAAGTTTCCAAAGCTGTAACCTCCAGGGAAGCAGACTGCCACATCTTTCTGCCACAGAGCATGGCTGGTGGATTTGAACTGTGGACTTTTTTGTTTGCAGTTGAGTGCTTTAACCATACCGAAGAGAAATGAAAACATATGTATGCCCACACAGAAACTTGCTCAGGAATGTTTATGGTAGCATTATTTATAATAGACAAAAGGTTAAAAGTACCCCAATGTCCATCAACAGATGAACAGATAAACAACGCATGGTATATAGGTTCTAGAGAATATTATTTGGCTATAAGAAGGGAATGAAGTAATGAGACCTGCTACAACTTGGATAAACATAAAAAATATGTTAAATGAATGAAATGATACACAAAATACCACCTCTTGTATGACTCTGTTTATATGCAATATCCATAGTAGGCTAATCAGGAGATTAGTGGCTGCCAGGGTATGGGAGGAGAGGAGAAGAGAACAGGAAGTGACAACTCATTTGATACAGGGTGTTCTTCTGGGGCAGTGACAAAGTTTTCAAACTACAGAGAGATGGTAGCTGCACAACATTGTGAATGCAGTAAATGCCACAGAACTGTGCTCTTTAAAGTGGTTCATCTTATGTGAATTTCACCTCAATTAAAAAGAAAAATCACAGGAAAAGAGACATATGCTAGCCAAGTCTCTCCTTCTTTAGCTTGAAAGCAATAGCTTTCCTAAGGGTGCTAAAAAGAAATTCCACTTACATTTCACCCGCCAGAAGAGGATCTTATACCACCATAGCAGAAAGTTAGCACTGAGGGAAATCAAGATCTATCCGCAACACTGCCTCTTCCCAAATGAAATTCAATTAAAAAGAAATGGAGAAGAGCTATAGTTCAGTAGCTGCCATGGCAGAGAAGATTCTTAATCATCTCGTCCCAGCAGCTCAAATTTACCCATCATTAGCTAAAGAAGTCATGCTGTGTGATTGCCATTGCATGTGATTCCTTATATTCGGAATGCCCAGTTTTCCCTTTGCTTAGTTCAGCTACCATCATATCCACAGGGAAGCCTTTGTTGCTCAGGCCAGTTTGAGTAAGTTTCTTCTAGTCTCCATTGCTCACTCTGCTTAACTTATTAGAAAGAATTTGTTGATTACTTACTGGAAAGCGAGTTCCTCAAGGGTAGTGTTTTTTTTTTTGTTATGTGTCATTGAGTCAATTCTGATTCATAGTCTCATAGCCACCCAATGTGACAGATTATAACTAGCCTCTAGAGTTTCCTAGGCTGTAATACTTATGGGAGCAGATTGCCAGTTCTTTTCTCCTGGAGAGTCATTGGGTGGGTTCAAAACACCAAGCTTTTAACTAGCAGCTGACTGTTTAACCTTTGTACCACCAAGGCTTCTTTTGAGGGCAGTATCTCTGTCTTCACATTTTCAATCCTTAGACCAATGTCTTGGTTGCTTACTTGCTCAGTTTATATTCCGCATCTGGAGGGCAGGTATTACAGGCTTCTGCTTAAGATACCTGAATAAATGACTGTCTCACATAACTTAGGAGGGCTAGAATATCCAGAAGAAAGAGCCAAATTTTTCTCACCAGCTTTGGAACACTTCAAATACATAAATTAATGATAACAAATGCTCCAGCATTTTACACCATAAAGCGAAGTTCACAAAATCAAATACCTTTTGGGGGAAAACAGTTCGACGTTTTCTTGAAAAGTTAAAAATACAATTACCATGTGGCCTGGCAATTCCGCTCCTGGGTATATACCCCCCAAAATTGCAAACAGCTATGCAAACAGATGTTTTGTACACCAAAATTCTGTGTAGCTCTATTCATAATAACCCAAAGTTGGAACCAACCTAAAGGTCACTAAACACATGAATGGATAAACAAAATGTAGTGAATACATATGATGGAATATTACTCAGCCATACAGAGAAATGAAGTTCTGATACACGCTATGACAGGGATGAACCTTGAAAGCATTACGCTAAACAAAATAAATCAGTCACAGAAAGACAAATTTGTATGATCCCCTTTATATGCAATGTCTAGAATAGGCGAAGGTGTACACACTAAGGTTACCAATGGTGGGAGGGGAAGGAGGGAGGAGTCATTCCTTAGGTGGCATTGATTTTCTGTTAAAGGTGATGGAAAATTTGGGAAGGGATAATAATGATGGTTCACAACATGATGAAAGTAATTAATGTCATTAAATTATACATGGAAAAATGTTGAAATGTCAAATATTTTGTTACATATTTTTATCACAATAAAAACAATGCTTGGAAGCATATGAGAGGCAACCAAATACACAGAGAAATTGAATCCTTGAAATAGAAATAGTAGTGTTGCTATGAGTAAGAATTAACTGACTCAACAGTGCACAGCAACAACGTGGTGAACCAGTAGATTTATTCCCTACCTAAAGACATTCAAATTAAAAATAAGCTTTAAAACCCCATCTACCACATCTATGGAAAATCTCAAAAGTCATCTATAAAAATGAATGCTTTAGGTAATGTAGAGTCCTTGTTAACTTTCCAAGATTAATTATTTATCAATCATATATCTGTGAAACCGACTTATTTTATTCATTATAGAGAATTAATGGATAAAAGATAATTAAATTTTGGAGGATGTTTGACGAAAATGTGGTATACAATATAAGTTCAACAGCTATCTTTGTTGAATGTGTGAGTACATGAGGCAATGACTTTATGGTTTTTAAAATCAGGGTCAGTCATCGGTTTACTTGACTTAATACTGCTCAAGTACTTGTTTGGTTATTAATGAATAAATTTAATTAATGAATAAATAATTTTTTTAACATATGGTTGTCCATACACTAACCAATATCACATAAATGCATCATAACTTTGAAAGCTTAAAATGTTGCTCCAATTCTTCACTCGTACCTACAACCGTGCCTCTGCTGTGGCCTCGCTTTGGCTAACTGTGCTTTCCTGGAACATAACAGAAAACACAGGAGAAAGTATTTTTGTGGGGTCAAACGGAAGCAAGAATTTGAAGAAGCTCTGATGATTACAGGGAGGTATTAACAATGTCAGATGCTTCACACTTCACACAGGAGAAGAGTTGAGACTTAGCAAAAAGAGATTTCATCAGTGACCTTTGTGATAGACATTTCAGCAAACTGTGTAGCCGGAAGCACTTTTGCTTAGATTGAGAAATGGGTGAAAACAAGAAAATAGAAAAAGTGAGTGCAGAATACCCTTTCCAGGTTCTTGGGTGAAAACAGACAGTGAGAGACAGGAAATTAGCTAAAGGTAGATACATTGTGCAAAATATATGTGCGTGTGTGATTCCAATATAGAAATAAATTATAACCACGTTTAAATACTGACTGAAAGCAGTGAGTACAGAACAAAACAGGAGCCTGTTGTGGCCGAGTTGATTCTGGATCGCAGTGACCCTATAGGACAAAGTAGAATTACCTTATTGGGTTTCTAAGGAAAATCTGATGGTTTCTAACTGCCAACCTTTTTGTTAGTAGCTGTAGCACTTAACCACTATACCACCAGGATTTCCAGTCAATATAAAGGGAGTGTTTAAAAAGAGGATGACAGACCAAGGATTTGAAGACTTTGGAAAGGATGGGATCTACCTATTGATACAGAAAATAACTTCAGAAGGTAAACCTCTTTCACAGTGATGTGAGGTAAGCAAGCAAAAATGATTAGAAATGCAGTTTTTAAGAGATGTGGCCAATGAAACAAAACTGGCCATGAGTTGATAATTACTAAAGTCAGGTGACATGTACATAAGGTTTTCTTATGTCACTTTTCTATGTATTTTAAATTTTCTATAATAAAATAATTTTAAGAATATATTAACAAAACAGCATTATGTTTATTTAAGAGCTATCTATATGGAATCTAAGTGACAAAAGCTACTAGAAAGATTAGATAGGAACCTTAGCAGGCACTGAGTTTATGTTGATGGGGAAGAACATCTCAGGAAAGGATAATGAGAATGGTTGTACAACTCGAAGTATGTAATTAATGTCACTGAATTATATATGTGTATGTTTTGCTGTGTAGATTCTCAACAACAAAATAAAATTTGATGACAGTCAAGGTTGCCAGTGGAGGGCTTAATAAGAATGGCAAGAGTCTGAATTAGCAGCTTGTTGGGGACCTGGTTGAGGTGGGAGGTCTTACATTTCCAGTGGCAAATATTTAATGTTGTAAGATTCTCTCTAGGTGTTCTCAGGAGCCTAAGTGTAGGAGCTGAGAAAGTACACTGTTGGGAAGATCCATAATTGAATTTGATGGACTGATGTTATTAAGGATTAAAGGAGGTGTCAACAAGGCATGTTTAATGTGAAGGAGCCTGATGCTTCCCCATATTGTGATTTTTTTTTTTTGAAATGGCGAAAAATACTTCACAATGCTAGTTTTGCAGTGTTAAGTTAGATTCTGAGAAGGAGAAAGAAAGGCTAACATGGGAGGTAAGATAGTTTGTCGTTAAAAAATCTTCTGTCATATGAAGATGATATAATATGGATCTTAAATATTTACAAAAACCTTGAATAATAGTAAAAGAAAACAAATGCAAGTTCAGAAATGTTTTTTAAAATAGTTTTATATTTTAAACCAAATGGACTTTTAGTACTTGCAAATTACTTGTACTAAAAACAATTATCTATCTAGATGCAAAGTCATTTCAGATATTGACCTCCAAATTTAGCAACCATTCTGCTATCTGCACTAATGGCTGTATTTCCCATCCCAGAGTTCCAACTTTAACTCAGATTTAAAATGTACTTTTAATGGAGACTAATTATTGCATCATTAGTTTCTGGTAGTGTGGTGGCTTGGCATTGCTGTGATGCTGGAAACTGTGCCACTGTCATTTCAAATACCAGCAGGTTCATCCATGGTGGACAAACTTCAGTGGAGCTTTCAGAATAAGACAGACTGGAAGAAGGAACTGGCAATCAACTTCTGAAAAAAAAATCAAGCATGAAAAACCTATGGGTAGCAGTAGAACATTGACATAGTTCCGGAAGAAGAGTCCCTCAGGATGGAAGGCACTCAAAACACAACTGGAGAAGTGCTGCCACCTCAAAGTAGAGTTGACTTTAATGATGTGGATGGAGTAAAGTTATGGAGACCGTCATTTGCTGATGTGGCATGTCTCAGAATTAAAGAACCAGCTACAAACATCCGTTAGTAATTGGCCCTTGGAATGTACAACATATAAATCAAGGAAAATTAGAAGTTATAAAAAAATGAGTGAAAAATATGAAGATTGATATCCTATCCCCAAATTAATTTATTAAGCATTGCTTATTCTCAGTGGAACTGGAGTCCAGTTTTTAACTACCACTAAATACCAACAAAACAAAACACAAACCCAAACCTGTTGCCTTTTAGTCAATTCTGACTTATCATGACTGTCATGGATTGTATTGAGTTTCCCTAGAACTGTATGAGTTGGCTCCGACTCGACGGTGCTTGGCTTGGCTGGCTAGAAATGTATATACTGATTGGACTTGGTTATGAGTCCTCATTATGGTACACTTCCTCCCATGTGTTGTGAATCCTGCCTCTATGATGCTGATGACAGAAAATGGACAGCAGTTGTGCTGGTGAAGCAGGACTCAAGTCACCAACTGTGAGATATAAGGGAGAGAAGTGAGCAGAGTAAGTTGGGAACCTCACACCATCAAGCAAGTGGCACTGGCAGAAGAGGACGTCCTTCAGATCTGAGATTCCTGCATCAAGATGATCCCTGAACAAAGACTGATACAACTCAAGACCTTACTCCAGAGCCGATGGGGCTCACAAGTTGAGTCTCACAGGCAACTCAAAAATAAAAAGGAGTGCACCCTGAGATCTCCACTAAAAGACCACAATTGATGGTACAGGGGCCTTGGGGTTCCCCTGGGAGTGTGGACTCTGGCCCTGATGCTGACCCTGTCCATAAATCACAATGGAGGTCAACTCTTTGGACAGAAATGGATTGGGCTTGGTGACACAGAATGACCATATCCTGTGTACACTTTACGGTTCTGTGCATGTATAGGATGTCATCCAGCTGACCTCTTACTGGACGCCGGGGAGAGGGTGGAGAGGAGGGGATAGGAGATTGATACGTCATGTACAGAACAGAGAAGATGAGTGTGCTGTCACTAGGCAGGGAGTGCAGTGGGAGCCTCTCATTGTCAGGTATGCAAATTTATATGCGATTGTATATTCTCACTCAATCTTAATAAAAAGTATATGTATAAAAAAAGAAAATATAGGCCTTACAAGGAAAAAAAAGAATAGATTTGATACATTGAACACAAATGGCAAAAGACCAGACAAGCTGTGGAATGACATCAAGAATATCATACATGAAGAAACCAGCAGGTAATTAAAATGACAAGAAATAAACAAAAGACCAAACTGGATGTCAGACGAGACTCTGAAACTTGCTTTTAAGTGTGGAGCCACTAAATCAGATAGAGGAAAGATGAATTAAAAGAGCTGAACAAGAGATTTCACAAGGCAGCTCAAGAAAACAAATTATTATAATGAAATGTGCAAAGGCCTGGAGTTAGAAAACCAAAAGGAAAGAACATGCTGGGCATTTCCCCAGTTGAATGAACTAAAGAAAAAATTCAAGCCTCCAATTGCAATATTGAAGGATGATGTGGGCAAAATATTGAGCAATGCAGGAAGCATCAAAAGAAGACGAAGGAATATACAGAGTCATTGTATCAAAATGAATTGGTTGACAGTAAAGCATTTCAGGAGGTAACAGATGATCAAGAACTCATGGGACTTAAGAAAGGAGTCCAAGCTGCATTGAAGGCATTGGCAAAAAGTAAGGTGACAGAAATTGGTGAGATACCAATTGAAATGTTTCAAAGAACAAATGAGATGCTGGAAACACTTATGATGAGAAGAAATTTGGAAGACAGCTACCTGGGCAACCAAATGAAAGAGATCCTTATAATGTGCCCACTCCGAAGAAAGGTGACCCAAAGGAATGCAGCAGTTCTCAAACAATATCATTAATATCACATGCAATCAAAATTTTGCAGATTATTTAAAAACAACTACAGCCACACATTAATGGGAACCACCAGAAATTCAAGCTGAACTCAAAAGAAGATGTAGAATGAGGGATATTATTGCTGATGTCAGATGGATCTTGGCTGAAAACAGAGAATGCCAGAAAGATGTTTATCTGTGTTTTATTGACTACACAAAAGCATTCAACTGTGTGGATCCTAGCAAATTATGGATAACATTGTGTTTTAGTCATCTAGTACTGCTCTAACTGAAATACCACAAGTGAATGGCTTCAGCAAAGAAAAGGCGATTCTCTCACAGTCCAATAAGCTAGATGTTCAAATTCAGGGCACTGGCTCCAGGAGAAAACTTTCTCTCTCTGCCAGCTGTGGAGGAAGGTCTTCGTCATCAGTCTTTTAGCCTGGAGCATCTCAGTGCTGGAACCCTAGATCCAAAGGACACGCTCTGCTTCGGACACAGCTTCCTTTGTAGCATAAGATCTCCAACTTTATGCTTGTTTTCCTTTCCTTTTTATGTTTTGAGTGATAAAAGGTGGTTGTACCCACACACCAGGGACACTCTCTTTACAGTGGATAAGGCCTAAGACCTGGGTAAGGGTGTTACAGTCCCACCCTAATCTTCTTTAACAATCCAGTCTTGCCCATTAACCACAGGCAAAGATTAGGATTTACAACACAGGCAATGATGATCACAAAATAGAGAACAACCACACAGTACTGAGAATCATGGCCCTGTCAAACTGTTGCACATATTTTTGGGGGGGTGGATTTAATTCAATTCATGACACATTGCAAAGAATGGAAATTCAAGAGCTGTCTATCATGCTTGTGCAGAATCCATACATAGATCGAAGGGATCAGAAAATGTGTGAGTCAGGATTGTATCCTTTTGCCATACTTAATCTGTATGCTGAGCTAATAATCTGGGAAATTGGACTATGTGAAGAAGAAAGGGGCATCAAGCTGGGAGGAAGACTCATTAACAACCTTTGCTAGGCATGTGCCACACCTTGCTTGCTGAAAGTGAAGAAAACTTGAAACACTGATGAAGACTACAGCTTTCATTATGGATTACAACTCAACATAAAGAAAACAAAAACCCTCACAACTGGACCAATCACAAGCATGATAAAAGGCAAAAAGATAGAAGTTGTCAAGGACTTCATTTTATTTGGATCCACAATCAACACTCACGGAAGCAGCAATCAAGAAATCAAATTCCTTATTGTACTGGGCAAATATGCTGCAAAAGACCTTTTTAAACTGCTCAAAAGCAAAATTTCACTTGAGGACAAGGTGTGTCTGACCTAAGCCATGGTATTTTCTATTTCCTCATATTCATGTGAAAGCTGGACAAAGAAGACTGTAGAAAAATCAATACATTTGAATTATGGTGTTGAAGAATAATATTGAATTTACCAGAAGAAAGAACAAATCTATCTTGGAGCAAATATAGCCTAAATGTTCCCTAGAAGGTAGGATAGTGGGATGAAGTCTTGGGACATAATTCAGGAGGGATCAGTCTCTGGAGAAGAACTTCACACTTGGTAATGTAGAGGATGAGGCAAAAAGAGAAACACACTCAGTGAGGTGGACTGACATAATGGCTGCAACAATGGGCTCAAACATACTTACTATTTTGAGGATGGCAAAGAACTGGGCAATGTTTCTTTCTGTTATACATGGGCTCACTGTGAGTCAGAACTGACTCAATGGTACTGAACAATAACAATTGGTGCATGTATTCTACATTTTTTTACCAGTATCTTCGTAGCCTAAAAATCCCTTGACGGACAATGATCTATAGTCCATTTAGTAACAGTGACAACTGAAAAAAATCTTCTCAAATTGCTATATGCTGTCATCGAAATGTGTTGATATTTTGCATACTGCACCCTAGAGTTTAACCATTGCAGACAGTTGGCTGCCAGAGACCAAATACTTTATCAGACAAATAGTACTTTACTAATCAAAGCTGTAAGATAAAGGTTAATATAACTGAGTCAGTGGCATGAGCAAGATGGTGGTGAGTGGAAATCATAGCACACTATAATTAGTTTGTGTATATGCAAACTGATTTAAATATGTTTTTCACTATAGGCTTATCTAGGTCTTTCAAATGATGCTGTTGTCAGTGGTTTCTAGTTTTCACTGTATATTTTTAGAGGGTAAGAGATATCAAACGTGCTATATATGAAAACCAGCAACTCATGGAATGATATGATGTCACTGTGAGTTCAGGTAATTGTATTCTAGAGAAGTCAAACTAACTGTCTTATAGACAATGTTAAAAACTTAAAAATATATAAAAACTGTCTTCATACAACACTAGAAAGCTAACAAGAGAGTGAAAATTACAGGACCAGAATGAGGGGAGTACAGAGGCCCCAGAAAGTAAAGACAGCACTTGGATCTGATTTTTCTTGGTGAGTATTTTCCCACTTTAGACATTGAAGACACTAAAAATGGAGATATTGAGTGGCATTTTAAACAGTTTCACAGAGCTGCATAGACAGGGATTGGAGTTCTGGAACTCCTAGCAAAGGTGAAACAGGGGAAGACAAGGGGCTAGGAATTCTCTAGCTTAGGGATGGGACCTTGAAGTCATATATTCCAGAAGAAGAGTGAATCTGAAGACATTCATCACTGAGAATCCATCTCAGCTTTGAATTATGATCTCAATTGCTGGACTTGGACTGAAGTAATCCCCAATTACTACTGTCTACAAGCACATGATAAGACCAAACATAAATCCTTCCCAGAGGAAGATAGTGCTAATTGAGAACTCAATTTCCTTCTTCAAATAATTTTACAAAAACAGTGTCCAGCACGCAATTAAAACAAACAAACAAAACAAAAAACCAGGCACTGAAGAAGATCAAATACACAATTAAAAACCAGGAGAAACAATGAAAAATAGAAATAAACTCATGACTCTATGTATTAGAATTCTTCAGACAACAATTTTAAAATAATTGTGCTTGCTAAAAACAATATAAAAGACATGATTAGAATGGAAATTTTATAACTGAAAACTGAAATTAAAATCAAGAACATTTAACACCAAGTTGAACACAGATGAAGGGAGATTTAGTGGACTAGCAGATAGATCAGATGAAAATATCTAGGTTGAAATATATGGAGTAAAAAGAATGGAAAACACAGAAAGGATAATAAAATATATAGAGGACCCAGTGATAAGAACTTGCTTGCATTTAAATCGAGTTCCAGAAGTGAGAAAGAGAAATAACAGCATAGAAGCAATATTTAAAGAGTAATGGCTGAAAATTTCCCAAACTTACCCAAGGAAAACTCAGGAGGTAAAACTAGAAGTTGGAGTATCAAAGATTCTCTGTGTAATGGGGTGAATTTTGGCATAAGGGCATGGTGGAGTACTGGTAGAACATGTGTAGTGGTGGGATCACAGAAGCCTGAGAAGGGATAAAAAACACTTGTTTCAAGACACAAAGAGCAGAAAAGGGCAAAGCATGAACACATAGAGGTCAAGGGTCAAAGGTCCAAACCAAACCCATGAGTCAATTCTGACTCATAGCGACCTTAGGACAGAGCAGAACCACCCCATAGAGTTTCCAAGGAGTGTCTGGTGGATTTGCACTGCCTACCTCTTCGTTAGCAGCCATAGCACTTAACCACTATGGCACCAGAGTTTCCAAGGCTGAGCTTAATCATCAAATTCAAGAAGATAGGGGGATACCAAAAGTTATATTAAATTCTTCTGGTGCCTGAGAGGTTCCTCTGTTGCACTCTACTTGTTCAAGTTGTAGGGTTAGTTCTTTGCTTTGGGTTCTTTCTTCCTTCCGGATGTGTACATTTATAGAGATAAACTGACCCCTGAACACTGCTTTGGCTGCATCCCATAGGTTCTAGTAAGAATTGTTTTCATTCTCATTTGAATCCCTAAATTTCTTTATTTCATTCTTGATTTCTTCTATAACCCATGGCTTTCTGAGGAAGGTGTTGTTCACCTTCCATGAGTTCTACTTTCTATTTCTGTTTTTTCTTCTATTGATTTAGACTATTATGGCTTTATGGTCTGAGAAGATGTTTTGCAATAATTCAATGGTGTGGAATTTGTTGAGATGCTCTAGTATTGGGCACATAAATATTTAATGTTGTTAAGCCCTGCTTGTGTATTGAACCTTTCAGCAATAAATAGTGTCCATCCTTGTCTATGATGGTGGATTTCACATTAAAATCTATTTTATCTGAGGTTAGTATTGCCACACCTGCTCTTCTTTGTACATTGTTAGCTTGGCATATATTCTTCTATCATTTAATTTTCAGTTTGCTCATATCTTTAAGTCTAAGGTGAGTTTCTTGTAAGCAACATATAGACAGGTCATGTCTTTTGATCCAAGATGTCACTCGTCTCTGTATCAGAGCATTCACTCTATTTAGATTCAACATAATTTTCGATAGGGATGTGTTTAGTTCTGTCATTGTGAGGTGTTTATTTTTGTGTTGATATTTTCTCTGTTGCTCTTACTATTCTTTTCTGGGACATTCTTCTTTATGGGTTGATTTTTCACCCTTTTTGGTATTGGTTTTGTGTTCATTGAGACTGCTGTATTACATTTCTTGGTTTGATATATTGCATTTTTATTGTGCTTTGGGGCTACCCCTATGATCCCCCTTGTTGATCTATGTTTAAACCCAATTTTAACTTCTACAAATCTTGTTAAGTTCCTCTCCATTTGGAAGGACTATAATTACTGTAGTATATCCCTCTTTTTAATATGATGATATCATAGTTTTCAGGATATGATCACTGGATCACTTCTTTTAATATTATAGCTTTGATTGAGTTTTGTGCCTTCCCTAATTGAGTTGGTTTCTGGATGATGTATCCTGTATTGCCTCCTAAAATATACAGCTAATTGTTCTGTTCTTCTAAGCCAAGAGTTTCTTTCAGTATTTCTTGTAGCTTTGGTTGGGTTTTCACAAAGTCTCTGAGTTTCTGTTTGTCTGTGAATGTCTTCATTTCATTTTCATATTTGAAAGATAGTTTTGCACAATATATAATTCTTAGTTGGAAGTTCTTCTCCTTCAGGGCTTTGAATGTGTCATCCCACTGCCTCTATTCCAGCACTGTTTCTGCTGAGAAGTCAGATGAATGCCTACAGGGCTTCCCTCTAAATGTTAGCTTTGCTTTGAGTCTCACTGCCTTTAAGAGTTTCTGCTTATGTTTCATTTTGTTAAGCTTGATTATAATATGTCTTGGAGTCTTTCTTTTGGGATCTATACTGAGTGGCATTCAGTATGCATCTTGGATATCTATATTCCCTTCTTTCATAATTTCAGGGAAGTTTTCTGTCAGCAGCTCAATAACAATACTGTCTGTATTTTCTGATGTCCCTCTGAGTTCAGGAACTCCAATTAATTGTAGATTATTCCTCGTAATAGAGTCCCACACTCTTCTTCATTTTTCTTGTTTCTTTTCTCTGATTTCTCCTCATAGATCCTGGAGTTAGTAGCTCTGTCTTCCATCAGAAAGTCTATCTTCCACTTGTTCCATTATGTTCTCTTGGCTTTGAATTGAATTTTCTCTTTCTTTGATTTTGTTACCAATCTGTTGGATTTTAGAGTATTGGTGTTCCATCAGTTAGAATAGCTTGCTTAATTTTTCATTTTGCTCTGCTGCATTTTGTATAATGTCTAGGAGGGCTCTATATATAATCCTTTTGTACTCAACCTCTGATAGTTTCAGAAAGGCTTCTTCGTCTGGGAAATTCTTTGGTATTAGATTTTGAGTGCTTTCTGGAGCCATAGGTGAATTTTTCTTTAAGTTCGTGTCCAAAGTTTGTTGCTTTGGGGGAATCTAGAGGTTGCTTAGTTTCTCCGGTGTTGATCTAAATCACAGTCTGATAAGGAAGGTGATCACCAGTCACTTCTATGTACTACAGTGAGTGGACCCAATGGAATCTCTGGGGTAGTAGGCTCCACCATGGCCCTACTTATGGAGTCCCAGGGGGGGGCATGAGCTGACCCTGTGATGTGGGTCTTTGAAGGCTGGAAGAGATGCCATCAGGATACACTGCAGCTGTTTCTCTAGGCAGTCTTATATTGGAAGGTAAAAGCTATGTGACAGCTTCCAAAATCAGTCAGGCTGTCAGGTGTGCAAGTTCCTCTTCCCAAGTGGCAAAGTAAGCATCTCTATATCCAACCCCAGATGGTATAAACTAGTTTCAAAGTATGGAAAGGCTACTGCCCTGCTGTTATCTGCTGCCAGGCCCCACCAGTAAGGTTACACTGTGCCAAACACAGCTTTTCTGTTGCAAAAGCACTCCCTAGGCTGACACTGCCTCCCAGCCTGGGAATTAGCCCCTACTGAGGCCTCTGTTTGGGTAACTCTGTCTCCCAGGCAAACAAGATGAAGTCCTGCATAAGCTCTCCTGCTCACTGTGGAATAGCCAATTCTATGGCAGAGGTCTGGAAGGAGAGGTTGGAGGGGACAAAATGCACAGAATCCAGAGCCAGGTCCCAAAGCGAGGCTATTCTGTCTGCTGGTTCCATCAGCAGTGCAGCTGAGTTTCACTGCCAGTTAAGCCCAAGCTCCATCTTCTGGCTAAGACAGAGAAAAAGAAGCTAAAAAAATTACCTTCAGTCCATGAGAGCTGGGATTCAGCAAGGGTGGGGGTCAGTGAAAGAGAAGAAGTTTCCCATTCAGTGACATGTAGTCCAAATTGACAGCCCTATGCTGTGTCCTAGGGTTCACTGGGTGTCCAGAAGTCTCCATTCAATTATCAATCCAGGTCTTAGTTTTCAGAAGGGATTGAGGAGACATGTGTCTAGTCCACCATCTTGACTCTGCTCCCCCACTTTTCTGTTTTATATCTTAAAAGAGATTGACCCAAGATGCGACCCAATTTCTTAGATGGTGTCCTTCCTCATCAATATAACCACCTCTAATCCTGTCTCATTCATATCACTGAGGTAGGATTTACTACATATATGAAAATCACATCAGATGACAAGATGGTAGACAATCACACAACACTGGGAGTCATGGCTTAGCCAAGTTGCCACACATGTTGGGGAGACACAGTTTTCAATCCATAACAGTTTTCAAGAGAACTGTTTTTCCATCTGTAGATTGGGGATATTCACAGGGTTGTTCTAGAAATTAATGAGATAATACATGTGGAGTGTTTGGCGCCCAGCGGCTGGCATGCATTAAACATGTGATAAGTAGTAATAGAGCTATTCTGAATAAAAACCAGGGGCCACAAAATTAATTATGATGGTACCAAGGTAGTTCAAAAGTGCCTAGGGAGTGCCAGGCATGCATCTGTCAACAGTTGCAAGAATGAGAAAGAGGGAAAATGTAGTAAAACTTGAGGCCAACGACTGAGTGCATATGAGGGATATATGGGTGTCTGTGTATGTGTGAGGGGGATATTGTTGTACCTTCTATTTGGATCTCAAATAATGATGACTCCATGAATAATAGGACAAAATGCTACCCAGTCCTGTGCCATCTTAATGATTGGTTGCAGTTCTGTTGTGATCCACAGGATTTTCATTGGTTGATTTCTAGAAGTAGACCACTAGGTCTTTCTTAGTCTTGATCTGGAAGCTCTGCTAAAACCTGTTCAGCATCACAACAGAACACAAGCTTCCACTACAGATGGGTGGTGTCTGTGCATGAGATATATTGGCCTGGATTCAAACTAAAGCATCCCACATAGAATGCTATAATTTTACCACTGAACCACCACTGCCTCTGGGGAAGTATTGTTGTTTGGTGCTGTTGAGTCCATTTCAACCCATAGTGACCCCATGTAACAGTGCAAGATCTGACAAGTCCACCAACTAATTGTTCTAAGAGCTACATACCTCAATGCTGAATATCACTAAGCTCACTTTTGAAGTACTCCACCTGGGAAGCTATGCACTAATGCCAACACCTAGCCCACCCTTCAAAGCAATTTTAAAGTTCTTTCTGGAATGGCCATTGTGCATAGTAGCAGGGTGACAAGTTTGCAAACTTAACTGTATAGTTGCCTGTGATGGAGTTTTAGCCAGTAAACAAATAACTGTATTGGAACACCTTCCATACTCCCCTGATCTGGCCACCAATGACTTTTTTCTTTACCCAAAGACAAAGGAAATATTGAAAGGAAGACATTTTCATGACATTCAGGACACCGAGGATAATATGACAACAGATCTGATGGACATTCCAGAAAAAGAGTTCCAAAATTGCTTTGAAGGGTGAACTAGTCACTGATGTTGGTGCACAGCTTCCCAAGGGGAGGACTTTGAAGGTGACTGGTGCTATTCAGCAATGAGGTATGTAGTACTTTTTCTAGGATGAGTTTGTGAACTTAATTGGCAGACCTCATAGAACTGCCCCATGAGGTTTTCTAGGCTGTAGTCTTTATAGGAACAGAATGCCAGGTCTTTTTCCTGTGGAGCTGCTGGAGTTGTTCAAATTGCCAACATTCTGGTTAGCAGCTGAACTCTTAACCACTGTACCACCAGGATGGTGACAATGCAATAAGAGGGAGAGCACAAGTGTCCACACTCCTTCTCTTTCAATGCACAGCTGACTGAACTCTGTGCTCAGAGGACATTGACAATGACAGCCCTGATTAAGCAAATTCATGTATGCTCCTGTGGGTGCACAAATAGTCCGTTTGGCTTTCAGACCTGAAGAGGCCCACCGTAGTCCAATATTCAACAAGAATTTTCAAGCCCAGTCTGAACTTTAACCAGAAGCAGGCACTTTATTTTTAATGATCTGTATCAACCATTGCATGACCTCTAACAATTTTCACAAGTTCAGCAAGCTGTCAGTTTCTCACATGACTAAAGAAGCAATTCAGCAATATTAACTATTTGCGTAATCTACTCCCCCTTTCCACCTGGCCATTTCTTCAAACAAACCCAACACTTATAAGTAACAGTTTAGAGCTTATGCTGTAGATCTCTCAGCCCTAAC
Organism: Heterohyrax brucei; assembly: GCA_028571685.1. Taxonomy (NCBI): domain Eukaryota; kingdom Metazoa; phylum Chordata; class Mammalia; order Hyracoidea; family Procaviidae; genus Heterohyrax; species Heterohyrax brucei. The sequence goes on from CM053166.1 coordinate 66,733,369, forward strand.
CAAACAAAAAACCATATCCAGTCCCATCGAGTTGATTCCAGTGCACAGTGACCCTATAGGACAGAGTAAAACTGCCCCAGTAGAGTTTCCAGGGAGCACCTGGTAAATTTGAACTGCTGGCTTTTTGGTTAGAAGCTGTAGCAATTAAACACTAGGCCACCAGGATCTCAGCCCTAGCAAGTTTTTATTTCATTTAGATCAAAGGATGTCAATTTGTTAACAGAGTTCCTGAAGCTCAAATTCTCTAGGCTTATATATGAGGTGTGAAGGCCAAGTGGTTCACTAGGAAGGTTTCAATCAGCAGGCATGCCAGTGGGTGGTTTATTTTGGTTATTTTTGGTTATGCCATTCCCCCAGTGAGAGAAGCAGGCAGAGGGCAGTGAAGGGTAGCCAAAGATGGCCGGAGAAGGAGTAAAGGAGAAAGAAAAAGAAATACTGTTACTGCTCTATCACCTTAGAGAGTCTCATGACAAAACTCTATTTCCCTCAAGTTAACTTCTCCACTGTTAGGTCCCTACGGAAAATAGTTTCAACAGATGAAATGATTTCTGGTGCTCTTATCCCCCTTTTGTCTTGCTTCTGCTGCCCATCATTGCTCTCCTCCCCCAACACTATAATTGCCCTCATGCTGTGCCTCTCTCTCTTTGCCCCCTGACTAAAACAGACCTAGTCCTGTGATCTGGACTTTTATTTCCCTTACTCAACTTTGCCCGAATAGAACCTGAGCTAATAAGTTTGTTTGCTCTAGCTATGCCCAGAAAGCTACCCTCCCAACATAAGCGTTTTGGGAAACACATGTGAGCCTATTTCAAGCAAAACTATCTGGATCTTGCCTGAAAAAGTGGCACCTTGGAGGAACCACAGCAATTTGACCCTTTTTATCACCTCTAACCAGTTGCCATGTTGGTTCTGACCAACACTTAATGTTGGTTCTGACTCATGGTGAGCCCACACGTGTCAGAGTGGAACTGTGCTCCATAGGGTTTTCAATAGCTGAATTTTTGGAAGTAGATTGCGAGGCCACTCTTCCAATGCAATTCTGGGTGGTCTCAAGTGTCCAGCCTTTCCATTAGTAGCCTAGCCCATTTACTGTTTGCATCACCCAGGTATTCCTTATCACCTCTAAACAAATAGCAAACAACAACAGCAACAAACCATTGCCATCAAGTCAATTCTGACCCAGAGCAACCCTATAGGAAAGCGTATAACTTCTTCATAGCATTTCGAAGGAGTTTCAGTTGGATTTGAGCTGCCAACCTTTGGTAAGCAACCATAGTTCTTAACCACCCCAACGCTTTCTGAACACAGTACTAATTCAGGTTGCCCATAGTTTTCATCTCCACTTATGGACAATGACTCAGTCTTAATGGGGAAAGAAACCACACTCATCTGGCCCACCCATGCACAATCCTTCACTGAATACCTATGTCTGGCACACAGAGCCCTACAATTGTTCCCCAGATTTAAGGAAAATGAGCTCAAAACTGTTGATTCTTCTCAGTCTAAATTGAGAGATACCAAGGAATCACATTTTCCATTTTAATGATAGCCCTTAAAATATGAGTTTTAATATTTGCTGAGGCTTGTGTAATCCTTCAATAATTCATTTTCGTGACTTCTTGTGGGATTAGTTGTCCAAGTCTATTGTAAACTTTATGTGAACTATGAGAGTTTTATAGATGAAGAGATTATTTTGAAATCCTTACTTAAGAGCAAGAGAAAGGTAAAATTTAGTTGTGAACTTAAGATGAAGATTAGTGAAAGCTAGATTCTGGTCAGTTTATATTGAAGGATATTAATAATGGTGATAGCGATGCTTCCAAGCTGGCTATTTTCGAATTTGATATCCTCAAATAGCTACTCATGGCGACCCATGAGTTGGATCCAACTCAACGGCACTTGGCTTGACTTGGCAAATAGCTACTTAACAGATTTATCTTTGGCCTAAGAAAACAGATTTTGATGAAAGGGAGGGAGGAAATACTGTCTTTTTATAAGCTATCAAATTTTATTCTCAAATGTCTCCCTCATCTCACTCAAAGACATCACAATTCTCCCAGTGGCTCAAGGCCATTATAAGTTCCCTCCCTTTTCCAACTGTACCCATTAGCCAGCAAGTACAATCATCTTGATCTCCTAGATCTATTTTAATATTTTCATTTCAACTGCTACCACTCAAGTATAAGTCAAATATTCTCTCTGCAGTCATTCCTGTTTCTTTACAACCCCTCAGATCAGTATAACTTTTATGCTCTTTTATAAGTGCAAATCAGATCACTTCATACTTCTGCCTCAAACCCTCCAATGACTTCTCATTGCATTTGAAGTAAAATCAATGTAACTTTCCTTGGCCTACAACACCTTATTTGATGTAGTCTCTCTTTGACTTTGAATTCCTTCACTTTTCTCATTGCTTTCTATACTCCAGCCATCTCAGCCATCTTACTGTTTCTCAAACATAATGAGTTTTGGGTTGTTCTTTTCTTCTTTTTAACCTCAGAGTCATTGCACACACTGTTTGCTGGCCATCCCTCCTATTGATAGTGGTGTTATTGTTAAAACAATTTGTTTTCACCGAACCAGCTAAACTCCATAGAATGCAAACAGAAAGCAACTTTATTCTTTCCTAATACTTCTATTTGTCATCAAATTGTTTCTTCCTCAGCTCTGAATGAGATCCTGGACAGATCTCACAGCTTACTTGATAATTTTCAGTCATGAAGCGATCCTGCAAAATCTGAAACCATGGTTCTCAACAAGTGAGGAACAAAGAAATGGGGATATCGGGAAATTCATGGGGCACATTTGATTGTCACAACACGGGAGGAGTAGGGCTCAATGACATTTGTTAGATAGGAACCAGAGAAATTATGGATTCTACTAGGGAATGAATATTTGTTCTATGTATAGCATAATTTTGGAAGTTTGCTGGACATTCATATACGTGAAAAACATACAAACAGAAAGTATTTTTTGATTGCCTTACTATGCATTAAATTCCAAAATTTCAGATATTGAATAAATGAATGAATCGTTGTACTTTGTTTTCTTCAGAACTTTATCAACAGCTATTCATTTCAGAAAATTATTTCACTAGCAGACGTACCATTTGTAGTACTTAAATAACCAATATAGCACACTTTTAAAAGACTTTGTAACTATGGTAGTTCTTTGTGTATATATAGAATACACTTAGTTCTTATTTCAAATGCCCAAATATGAAGAAAAAATATTGACAATATTCATTTGCATATTGTTACTTCACTTCAATGTCTTGTAAGTAGTTGCAAACATTAGATTCATTTTGTTATCTCTCACAGGCATGCCAAAATTCAATATATATTGAACTATATATTTTGTTATTATAAGTTGCTTTTCTTTCTTTTGTTTCAGGTTCTTATTACAGCTAGAGCATTACGTTTCTTTATGTTTTCAATTATGTGTTCAGGTAGGTTTTATTATCTACAACTTTCATTTCTGAATATTAAAGAATGTTATATTTAGAAGAAAATTCAGAGGCAAGAATGTTGACTCTAGATTTTAACAATAGGTTATTTAATATAATTATAAAAACCCAAACAGCAAGAGGCAAAATGAGGACAGGCATAACTCATTTTACCACACTTCTGCATTTTTTACAAATTGAAGTTTTGTGGCAACCCTATGTTGAGCAAGTTTCTTGGTATAATTTTTCCAATAATGTGCTCACTTTGTGTCTCTATGTCACATTTTGATAATTCTTACAGTATTTCAAACTTTTTCATTATTATTATACATGTTATTGTGATCTGTGATTTTTTAAAAATGTTTTTATTGTTCTTGTTTTGGGATGCCATAAACTGTGCCCATGTAAAACTGGAGAACTTAATTGATACATGTTGTGTCTGTTCTGACTACTCCAGTGATCAGCTGTTTCTCTGTCTCTCTCTTCTCTGGCCTCCCTATTCCCTGTGACTTGACAGTATAGAAATTTGGCAAATTAATAGCCACACAATGACCTCTAAGTGTTCAAATACATGTCTCTCAATTTCAATCAAAAGCTGGAGACGATTAAGCACAGTGAAGAAGACATGTCAAAAGCTGACATACGCTGAAAGATAGGCCTCTTGTGCCAGATGGTTTGCCAAGTTCTTCAAGGAAATTAGAAGTGTTACCCAGTGAACACATAAATGATAAGAAAGTGAAATAGACTGATTGTTGATTTAGAGAAAGTTCTAGCGTCACGATAGAAGATCAAACCAGCTGCAATACTCTCTTTAAGCCAAAGCCTAATCCAAAGCAAGGTCCTATCTCTCTTCAAATCTATGAAAGCTAAGAGAGGTAAGGAAGCTGTGAAAGGGAGGTATGAAGCTAGCAGAAGTTGGTTGGTGAGGTTTAAGGAAAGAAGCTGTCTGTTTAGCACAAGATGAAGCAGCAAGTGTTGTCATAGAAACTGCAGCAAGTTATCCAGAAGATCTAGCTCAGATAATTGGTAATGGTGGCTACACAACACAATAGATTGTCAATATAGATGAAGCAGCCTTCTATTGGAAGAAGATGCCATCTAGAACTTTCATAGTAGAAAGAAGTGAATGCCTGGCTTCAAAGCTTCAAAGAATAGACTAATGCAACTAGTGATTTTAAGTTGAAGCCAATGATCATTTACCATTACAAAAATCCTACGGCCTTTAAGAATTTTGCTGTATCTAACCTGGCTGTGCTCTATAAATGGAACAACAAAGCCCTGATGACAACACTTCTTCTAACAATGTGGTTTACTGAGTATTTTAAGCCCACTGTTGAGACCTAGAAAACCTGGTGGTGTAGGGGTTAAGAGCTACAAAGGTCAGTAGTTCAAATCTACCAGGTACTTCTTGGAAATCCTATGGGGCAGTTCTATTCTGTCTTTTAATATCACTGTTAGTCAGAATTGACCTGATAACAATTGGTTTGGTTGGTGGTTGAGACCCACTGTTCAGAAAAATAAAAAGATTCCTCTCAAAATATTACTGCTTATTTACAATGTACCTAGTCACTCAAGAACTCTGGCAAAGGTGTACAAGGAGATGAATGTGGTTTTCAGGCCTGCTAACATAATATCCAGTTTGCAGCCCATAGATCAAGGAATAGTTTCATCTTTCAAGTCTTATTATTTAAAAAATACTTTTCATAAGGTTACAGTCGCCACAGACAGTGATTCTTCTGATGGATCTGGGCAAAGTAAACTGAAAACCTTTTAGAAAATATTTATTGTTCTAGATGCCATTAAGAACATTTGTCATTAATGGGAGGAGGTCAGAATATCAGCATTAACAAGTTTGGAAGAAGTTGATTCCAATCCTCAAGGATGAATCTGTGGGGTTCAAGACGTCAATGGAGGAAGTAACTGCAGAAGTGCTAAAAATAGCAAGAAACTAGAAGTGGAGCCTGAAGATAGGACTAAATTGCTGCAGTCTCAAGACAAAACTTTAATGAATGAGGAGTTCCTTCTTATGGATGAGCAAAAAACATGATTTCTTGAGGCAGAATCTACTTCTAGTGAAAATGCTGTGAACATTACTGAAATGACAAGGGACTTAGAATATTGCACAGACTTAGTTACTAGAAGCGGTGATATGGTTTGAGAGGACTGACCCCAATTTTGAAAGAAATTCTACAGTGGGTAAAATTCCTTCAAACAGTATTACTTGCTAAGAGAAATCTTTCATCAAGGAAGAATAAGTCAGTGAAGTAAACGTCATTATTGTGTTATTTTAAGAAATTGCCACAGCCACCCCAACCTTCACTAACTACCACCCTGATCAGTTAACAGCCATCAACACTGAGGCAAGACCCTCCACCAACAAAAAGGTTATGACTTGCTGAAGGCTCAGATGATGATTAGCATTTTTAGCAATAACATAGTTTTTAATTAAGGTAAGTGCATTTTTTTTTAGATATAATATTATTACACACTTAAGAGACTACAAAACAGTGTAAATATAACTTTTATATGCACCAGGAAACCAAAAATATTCATGTGACTCACTTCCTTGTGACAGTTGTTTTATCACAGTGGTCTGAACTGAATCCACAGTATCTCCAAGGTATGCTTGTAAATGGACCTAACAAAAATTAACACAGTCTGTTCACCAAAAGACTTTACCTAAAAAGTACTGACAGGAAGAATATCTTTGAAAACCACACATTTGATAAGAATTTAAAAACCAAAATATATATAAAACTTGACAACAAAACTATGAATAACGTTTCACCAAAGACATTCAGTCACCAAACAAATGAAAAGATGGTCAACATCATTAGTTATCTGAGAGATGCAAATCAAAACCACAATAAGATACCATTTCACTGCTACCAGCATGTCTTAGAATAAAACACACAAACAGAGAGAAATTAACAAATGTTGGTGAGGAGAAGGGGAAACTGAAACCCTTATCTATTGCCAGTGGGAATGCAAAATGGTACAGCTGTAGTGGAAAACAGTTTGGCACTTCCTCAAAAAACTAAAAATAGAACAACCATATGACTCAACTGTTCCACATTTCGGCATACACCCAGAAGAACTGAAAGCAGAGACTCAAACAGAGGCCTTTACACCAGTGTTCATTATAGCACTGTTCACAATAGCAAAGGTAGAAAACACCTAAATGCCCATCTGTGGATAAATGGATAAACAAAATGTGATAAATATACACAATGGAATACTACTCAGCAAATAAGACTAATGAAGGCATTTTTTTAAAAAAAATTTATTGTTATTGAGTGACAGTATACAATCCAAATTAAATTTGCATGCCCACTTATCTACAGCTCCCTCTGCTCTCTTTGCCAGGCAACAGCACACTCCTCCATCTTGCTCCATATATGTTGTATCCTCTTAACAATCTCCTGCCCCCTACTCTGCAGCTTCTCCTCTCCCTTCTAGCAAGAGGCCAGTGGGACAGCATTCTGTAGATGCATAGAACCATAAAGCACACCCACTTTTTGGTCACATTATGTCCCCAAGTCCAGTCAACTGTCAATTCCTGTCTGAAGAGTTGACCTGAATAATGTTTCCTGGTCAGCGGGAGCAGCAGGTCTAGGGCCCATGCTCCCAGGGGATCCCCCAGGCTGCCAAACCATCAGTTGTGGTCTTTTAGTGGAGTTCTTGATGTGCACCCCACTTTTACCCATGTTGCCACTGGGACTCAACGTTGTGTGCCCCATCACGGCTGTCTTCATCGGTGGCTAGGCACCATGTGGTTCTTCTGGTCACATCTCGACACAGTCTCCCATTCATATGGGTCCTTCTGACTCCTAGGCTCTTTTTTCCTTGTGTCTTTGTTGTTCTTGGCGATTGTTTTAGTCAGCTAGTGCTGCTCTAACCAAAATACCACAGAGTGGATGGCTTTAACAAAGAAAAATTTATTCTTACACAGTCCAGTAGGCTACAAGTCCAGATTCAGTATGTTCACTCCACGGAAAGGCTTTCCCCCTTGTTGGCTCTGGAGGAAAGTCCGGTATTGCATAAGTGTTTGTCCAGGGAGCATCTTGGCACAGGAATCTCAGGTCTGAAGGATATACTCTTCTCCCGGTGCTGCTTGCTTGATGGTGAGAGGTTCCCAATTCTCTGCTTGCTTCCTTTTCCTTTTACCTCTTGTAGGATGAACGGGTTAATGGTGGTGCAAGCCGTAGTCCAGGGAGACTCCCTTTACACTGGAGCAAGGAGGTGATCTTATGAAGGAATTTGCAGACCCACCCTAATCCTTTAACATACAGCATAGGAAAATCACAAAATGGAGGACAATCATAAAATACAGGGAATCATGGCCCAGACACATGGCAACACATATTTTTGGGGAGACCCAGTTCCATCCACGACAGTGATCATCTGTTACAGATGAGTTGGGACCATTTGGTGTACCTCAGATGGCAGCTTGCTAGCTTTTAAGATCCTAGACACCACTAATTAATATGGGATTCAGAAGACTCTCTTAGCAATAGGGTAGTTATACCAATTGCCCTTGATGTCCCCTGAGATCTTGGTCCCCAGACTCTAAACCCTGCTACTCTATCCTTGTAATATTGCGTCAAGATCAGAAGTGTTTTCAGTTTATGTTGAAGTCCAGTTAAGTTGATCTTCTTTCTACTGTGTGCTGTAACTTCTTTCGCCCTACCAAATTGCTGTCAATTATCTATGCCTACCACTCTCCCTCCCTCCCCACCCACGCAGCTATCAAAGAGTGTTTTCTTCTGTACATAGGTCTATTGCTAAGTCCTTACAATAGGGGTCTCACACAGTATTTGTCCTTTTTGCTGCTGACTGATTTCACTCAGCATGTCTTCCAATTGAAACCAAGTTATGAGATTCTTCCTGAAATCATCATTGTTCTTTATCATTGCATAGTGTTCCACTGAGTATACATATCATAGTTTGTTTACCCATTCATCTGTGATTGGGCATCTGGGTTGATTCCATCTTTTTGCTATTGTGTATTGTGCTGCAATAAAATTCACTTGTATATGTCTGTTCATGTGACAGCCTTTGTTTCTGTGGGACACATTCCGAGCAGTGGGATTACTGGATCAAATGGTATATCTATTTCCAGATTTTTAAGGAAGCCCCAGATTGCTTTCCAATGCAGTTGTACCATTTTAAAATCCTACCACCTGTGTAGGAGAGTTCTAGTGTCTCCACAGCTCCTCCAGCATTTGTTGTTTATGTTTTTTGAATCATGGACAACCTTTCTGGGGTGAGATGGTGTCTCATTGTAGTTTTGATTTGCTTTCCTCTAATAGCTAACGATAGTACGCATTTCCTCATGTGTCCTTTGGCTGCCTGGATGTCGTCTTTGGTGAAGGGTCTCCCCATCTCCTTTGCCCATCACTTAACTGGGTTATTTACCTTTATCTTGTTGATATTTTGCCATATCTTGTAGATTATGTAGATCAGATGTCAGTCCAACATGTAGTTGCCAAATATTTTTTCCCATTCTATAGGTGGTCTTTTGATTCTTTTGATAAAGTCATTAGATGAGCAGAAGTGTTTGACTCTTAGTAGTTCCTACTTATCTATTTTCTCTTCTGTTGGTTGTGCTTTGCCAGGTTTTTTCCATTTTTTTATTATTTATTGTGACTGAGTGAAAGTGTACAATCCAATATAAAGTTGCATACTCGCCTATATGCAGCTTTCACTGCTCTCCCTGCCCAGTGACAGCACACTCCTCCTATCCATTCTTTACCTGTCTTATCCTCCTATCCCCCTCTCTCTACCCTCTCCCCCCACTTCAGTAAGAGGCCAGCAGGATGCAGTCCTATAGATGCATAGGACCATCACATGCACACACAATATGATCACTCTGTGTTGCGGAGTCCAACCCATTCTTGTCTGAAAAGTTGACCTCAGTAATGATTTATGGACAGGGGCAGCATCAGGAGTACAGACCATACTCCCAGGGGAACCCCAAGGCCCCTGGACCTTCCATTGTGGTCTTTTAGTGCACCCCTTTTTATTGTCATGTTACCAGTGCAACTCAACTTTGTGAGCACCATCACAGCCATCACTAGTGGTGGCTGGGCACCTTCTGGTTCCTCCAGCCACATGTTGATGCAGTCACCCACTCACGTGGGTCTCTCTATCTTCTGGGTTCTCTTCCCTCATGTCGTTTTGGTCCTTGATGATCGTCTGTTCCTGCTGAGTTAGGACCATTAGGCGTGCCTCAGATGGCAGCTTGTTGGCTTTTAAGACTCCACATGCCACTCACCAATATGGTGTGAAGAGGATTCTCTTAGCAATAGGCTAGTTATGCCAATTGGCCTTGATGTCCGCTGAGAGCATGGTTCCCAGACCCCTACCCCTGCTACTCTGTCTCTGCAATATTGGGTTAAGAGGGAGGAGTATTCATGTTATGTCGAAGTCCCGTTAAACTGATCTTCTTTCTAATGTGTGCTGTCACTGATTTCACCCAAACAAATTTCTATGAATTATCTAATCTATAACCAACCCTCACCCTCCTCCCCTCCCCACTCTTGTAGCCATGAAAGAGTCTTTCTTTCTATACATGAGTCTGTTCATAAGGGGTCTCATACAATATCTGTCTTTTAGCTGCTGACTACTTTCACTCAACAATATCCTCCAACTGAAACCAGGTTATGAGATACTTCCTGAAATCATCATTGTTCTGTATCAGCATAACGTTCCATAGAGTATATACACCATAGTTTATTTATCCATTCATTTGTTGTTGGGCATCTGGGTTGATTTCAACTTTTTGCTATTGTGGACTCTGCTGCAATAAACATTTGTGTACATGTATCTGTTTGTGTGAATGCCCTTGATTCTGTAGGACATATTCCAAGCAGTGGAATTACTGGGTCAAATGGTGTGTCTACTTCCAGCATTTTAAGAAAGTGCCAGATTGCTTTCCAAAGAGGTTGCACCATTTTGCAATCCCACCAACAGTGTAGGAGAGTTCGAATTTCTCCACAGCTTATCCAGCATTTGTTGTTTTGTGTTTTTTGGATCATGGCTAACCTTGTTGGGGTGAGATGATATCTCATTGTAGTTTTGATTTGAATTTCTTTAATATCTAATGATAGTGAGTATTTCCACATGTGTTTTTTGGTTGCCTGGATATCCTCTTTAGAGAAGTGTCTGTCCATCTCCTTTGCCCATCGCTTAATTGGATTATTTATCCTTTTCTTATTGATACTTTGTAGTACCTTATAGATTGTTTGTCAGATTTTGAAGTCTAAGTTGTTAAAACTTCCATTGTTGACACTGTTTTTTCTTGCATGATCTTTATCGTTTTAGGTTTGATACTTTCGTTATCCAATTTGAGTCAGCTTTTGTGTAAGGTGTAAGCTACAGGTCTTGTTTCAATTTTTGACAGACAGATATCCAATTTTGCCAGCACCATTTGTTAGAGAGACTGTTTTGATCACAGTTAACAATCTTAGGGCCTTTGTAAAAGATCAACTGTTCATAAGAGGATGCTGGTATCTCTGGTATCTCAACTCTGTTCCTTTGATCTATATGTCTCTTTTTTATACCAGTACAAAGCTGTTTTGGCTACTGTTGCAGTGTAAGAAGTCCTAAGGTTGGGTAGTGTGGGGCCTCTCACTGTGTTCCTCTTCTTCAGTGTGTTTTGCTTATTTGAGGTTTCTTCCCTTTCCAAACAAAGTGAGTGATTTGTTTCTCCATCTCATTAAAAAATGTCACTGGAATTTGTATTGGGATTGCATTGTATATGTCGATCACTTTGGGTAAAATAGACATTTTCACAATGTTAAGTCTTCTGTCCATGAGCAGAGTAGATTTCTCCATTTAAGTAAGTTTCTCTTGGTTTCTTGTGGTAAGGTCTTGTAGTTCTCTTTGTATAGGTCCCTTGTTTCTCTAGTTAGACTTATTCTTAGGTATTTTATGTTCTATGGGACTATAGTAAATGGTATTTATTTGGTGACTTTTTCTTTAATGGTCTCTGTTGGTATACAGGAATCTTACTGACTTATGTTTATCTTATATCCTTATACTTTGCTGAACTCTTCTATTAGTTTGAGTAGTTTACTTAAGCATTTTTTAGGATTCTCTGCATATACCATCATACCATCTGCAAATAGGTAGATTTTTTACTTCTTCTTTGCCAATGTGGATGCCTTTATTTCTTTGTCTTGTCTAGTTTCTCTGGCTAGAACTTCTAATACAACGTTGAGTAAGAGAGGTGAGAGTGGGTATCCTTTTCTAGCTCCCGCTCTCAATTGGAATTCTTTCAGACTCTCTCCAGGGAGATGTAGGTGGTTGGCTTTGCATAGATGTCGCTTATTGCACTGAGGAATTTCCCTTCTATGTCTATTTTGCTGAGAGTTTTTAGCATGAATGGGTGTTGGTGTTGGATTGTGTTGAGTACCTTTTCTACATCAGTTGATAAAATCAACTTTTGCATTATTCATGTTATTTATGTGGTTGATCACATTGTGATCAACCCTGGTATGAATCCAACTTTTTCACGATGAATTTTTTTTGATATGTTCTTGAATTCTATTGACAAGGACTTTGTTGAATAGTTTTGCATCTATGTTCATGAGTGATATTGATCTGTAATTTTCTTTTGTAGTGGGATATTTCCCTGGCATTGGTATCAGGGTTATGCTGGCTTCCTAGAATAAATTTGGGAGTATTCTGGCCCTTTCCGTGGTGTGAAATATTCTCAGTAGTACTGGACTTAAGTCTTCTCTAAAACTTTGGTAGAATTTTCAAGTGAAGCCATACAGGCCAGCACTTTTTTTGGTTGGTAGTTTTTTGATGACTTTCAATCTCTTCCTTTGTGATGGGTTTACTAAGTAGTTCTACTTCTCTTTGTGATAATTTTGGTAGGTGACATGAATCTAGAAATTTGTCTATTTCTTCTAGATTTTCAAATCTCTTAGAGTACAGTTTTCTTGTGGTATTCTGTTATGATACTTTTGGTTTCAGTTGGGACTGTTGCAACATCTCCTATCTCCTTTCTTATTTGGGTTATTTTTTTCCTCTCCTTTGTTTCTTTTGTAAGTTTAGCTACTGGTTTATCAATTTTGTTGATCTTTTCAAAAACCAGCTTTTGATTTTGTTAATTTTTTTCAACTGTTCTTCTCTAATTCATTTAGTTCTGCTCTAATCTTTATTATCTGTTTTCATCTGGTGCCTGAGGGGTTCCTCTGTTGCTCTTTTTCTACTTGTTCAAGCTGTAGGGTTAATTCTTTGGTTTGGAGCCTTTCTTCCTTCCAGGTATGTGCATTTATAGAGATAAACTGACCTCTGAGCAGTGCTTTGGCTGTATCCCCTAGGTTCTGGTAGACTCTGTTTTCATTCTCATTGCAATCCATTAATTTCTTTATTTTGTCTTTGATTTCTTCTATAGCTCATGGCTTTTTAAGCAAAATATTGTTCAGTTTCCATCAGTTCAAATTTCTATGTTTTTTCTACTGATGATTGCAACTTTTATAGCGTTATGCTTCAAGAAGATGCTTTGCATTAAGTCCATGGTTTGGATTTTGTTGAGACTTGTTTTAACTCCTAACACATGGTATATTCTGGAAAATGTTCCATGTGCATTGGTGAAGAAGTTGTAATTATCTGTTGATGGATAAAAAGTTCTGTATATGTTGATGAGGTCTAGTTGGTTAATTGTTGCAATATAATCTTCTATGTCTTTACTGAGTTTTTTTCCCTGGGTGATCTGTCCATTACTGAAAGTGGACTATTGAAGTCTCCAACTGTTATTGTGGAGTGACCTATCTCATTTTTCAGTGTAGTCAGTGATGCTCTGGTACTGGATGCATAAATATTTAACTTTATTAAGTCCTGTTTGTATTTTGAACATATCAACAATAATTAGTGACCATTCTTGTCTATGATGGTAGATTTTACATTAAAATTTATTTTATCTGAGATTAGTACTGCTACATCTACTCTTCTTTGTATGTTGTTAGCTTGGTATATATTATTCCATCCTTCAATTTTCAGTTTGTTCATATCTTTGAGTCTAAGGTATGCTTCTTGTAAGCAACATACAGATGGATCGTGTCTTCCGATCCAGGATGTCACTTGTTGTCTCTTTATTGAAGCTTTCAGTCTATTTACATTCAGTGTAATTATTGATACCTATGTGTTTAGTGCCATCATTGTGAGGTATTTATTTTCTGTTGATGTTTTCTGTGTTGCTGTTAATATTCTGTTGTGGGTCATTCTTTATGGGTTGACTTTTCACCTTTTTCAGTGTTGGTTTGGTGTTTGTTGAGATTCCTGTATTATGTTACTTGTTTTGATACTTTGCATTGTTATTGTGCTTTGCAGCTACCCCTATGCTCCCTCTTTGTATACTACGTTTAAACACAGGAATCAAATCAGCTGCAGCTGTGGAAAGAAATGATGGAAAAGCTCAATATCATCAGTCAGAACAAAGCCAGGGACCCATTGCAGAACAGACCATCAATTGCTCATCTTCAAATTCAAATTGACACTTAAGAAAATTAGAAGTCCATGAGACACAAAGTGTAACCTTGAGTTTATTCCACCTGGATTTAAAACCAATAAAAGCCCACTGACATTAAAGACCATCTAAAGAATAGACTTATGAACACTAATGACCAAAGACCAGATGAATTGTGGAATGATATCAAGGACACCACACATGAAGAAAGCAACAAGTCATTAAAAAAACAGGACAGGAAAAAAAGACCAAAGTTGCTTCTGACCAGACGTCAGAAGAGACTTTGAAATTTGCTCTTGAATGTTGAGCAGCTAAAGCAAAAGAAAGACATTATGAAGTACAGAACTGAATAAAAGGTTTCAAGGGGTGGATAAAGAAGACAAATTAAAATACTATAATGACACATACAAAGAGAGGGAGGTAGAAAACCAAAATGGAAGAACATGCTTGTCATTCCTCAAGCTGAAGGAACTGAAGAAAAATTCAAATCTTGAGTTGCAAGAGTGGAAGATTCTATGGGGAAAATATTAAATGATGTAAGAAGCATCAAAAGAAGACAGAAGGAATACACAGTCATTATAGCAAAAAGTGTTGGTTGACATTCAGCTATTTCAAGAGGTAGCATGTGATGAGGAATCAATGATACTAAAGGAAGAAGTCCAAGCTGCCCTGAAGGCACCAGCGAGAAACAAGACTCCAGGAATTAACGGAACATCAACTGAGATGTTTCAACAAACAGATGCAGCAGTGGAAGTACCAACTTGTCAATGCTACCAAATTTGGAAGACAGCTACCTGGCCAACTGATTAAAAGAGATCCATATTTATGCCTGTTCCCAAGAAAGGTGATGCGACCAAATGTGGAAACCATTGAGCAATATCATACAGAAGTAAAATTTTGCTAAAGTTCTTTCAAAAGCAGCTGCAGAAGTACATTGACAAGAAACTGCCAGAATTTCAGGCCAGATTCAGAAGACTATATAGAAGCACAGGGTATCATTGCTAATGTCAGACGGATCTTGGCTGAAAGCAAAGAATATGAGAAATATGTTTACCTGTGTTTTATTGACAATACAAAGGCAAGAACTGTGTGGATCATAACAAATTATCGATTTTATTGTGGAGAATGGCAATTCCAGAACACTTAGTTGTGCTCATAAGGAATCCGTACATGAATCAAGAAGCAGTTGTTCAGACAGAATAATGGGGCATTGCATGGTTTAAAGTCAGGAAAGGTATACATCAGGGTTGTACCCTTCCACCATATCTATTCAATCTACATGAGGAGTAAATAATCTGAGAAACTGGACTATGAGTTCTGACAAGTCCACAAACTTAGTTTTTTTAAGTGCTACATATCTCGTTGCTGAGTATCACTATGATCACCTTTAAAGTACTCGTCTTGGGAAGCCATGCAGCAATGCTAGCACCAGTCAAAGCAATTTTGGGACTCTTTCTGGAACGGCCATTGTGCATGGTAGCTCAGTGGCAAGTTTGCAAACTTAATTGTATAGTTGTCTGTGTGGGAGTTTTTAGTTAGTAAACAAATAACAGTCTTGGAACACTCTCATTACTCACCTGATCTGGCCACATCTAGTGCTACTGTAACAGAAATATCACAAAGTGGATGGCTTTAAAAAGAAAAGTTTATTCTTACACAGTCCAGTAAGCTACAAGTCCAAATTCAGGATGTCCAGTGCTGGGGCAGGCTTTCCCTCTGTCAGCTCTGGAGCAAGTTCCTTGTGTTGCATCAGTCTTTGTTCAGGGAGGATCTTGGCGCAGGAACCTCGGGTCTGAAGGACACACTCTTCTCCCGTGCTGCTTTCTTGATAGCATGAGGTTCCCAATTTTCTGCTTGCTTCCCTTTCCTTTTATCTCTTGTATAATAAAAGGACAAAGGGTGGTTCAAGCCATGCTCCAGGGAAACTCCCTTTACAGTGGAGCAGGGAGGTGACCTTAGGAACGGATTTATAGTCCAACCCTAATTGTCTTTAACATAATTCCCTCAGTTAACCACAGCCAAAGATTAGAATGTATATCATAGGAAAATTACAAAATGTTGGGAATGATGGCCTAACCAAATGGCTATATTTTGGGGGACAGACAGTTTAACCAATGACAGCCCCCAATGAGTTTTTCCTTTACCTGTAGATAAAGGATACATTGAAAGACGACATTTTGATGACATTCAGGACATCAAGGGTAATATGACAACAGCTCTAACAGCCATTTCAGAAAAAGAATTCCAAAATTGTTTGAAGGGTGGCCTAGGTGCTGGCATTGCTGCTTGGCTTTCCAAGGGGAGTACTTTGAAGGTGATGGTAATTGCTGGGAGCCAGTCCCAACACTTTTCAGGGTCCCGCATGGAGGGTGGGGAGGTGCGGTGGGAAATGAACAAAGGGAGACAGGAAAGACTTTTCTGGTTTAAGGCAGCCCGATCCAGAGAGCAAGAGAGTTTGTGTGTCGAGAGCTGTCTGTCTTTATTTCTTATAGGTGAGGTGATGTAGTGTTCACCATTGGTTAACAAGAAACTAACCTAACATTATTGGCTACCAAGAAACTGACCCCTCGTGGTCTTCTACTTCTAATTAATTGTCAAGGCCTTTTTGGATAATGGTCTAAACCAGGTGTTCATGGTAATAAATGTCAGTGAACACAATTAATGGCTTTATTCACACCTCAAAGTGGAAGGTACAGAAGGGTAAACTTCTCAAGGCTTCACTATTTGGCTGTCTCCATTTGTTTCTCTAAGTTTTTATTTATATCTTCCTGTGTAGATAGTAAGTGTCTGCTATCCCCTAATCAAGCACAGCTGCACTAAGAAAGATGTTTCTTTAGTGTTATCAGTTTGCCATACCAATTATAAAGAACCTAGAAGTTTATTTGTTCTTTCTTGCTGTACAGAGTGAGATGCTTGTTTAGTTTTAATGGCTATGTGGAGAATTGTCCTTGAGAGCTTTTCAAGGGTTAGCTTGTAAACCTGTGTATGTGGAGAAAAGGGAGGGGGGAATGCAATTAGGGGGAAGCCAGTGAGGCTGGGCAGGCCTCAGTGCTATTAGGCATGCTGTATTGAAATCCATTCCTCTGATCTCCTTTTCCCAGAAGTTCCTGGTCAGATTGTCCCAATATAATCTCATAGATTGAGGGGTTGTGAAGCCCCTCTTAGCAGGCATCCTTCTTAATCCTCATATTAGGAGGGGAGAGGGTATCTTTTTAGGAGAATTTAATTAGGAAGCAAAATATTATCAGGGGTAATAGGCTAAAAAACATGTCACAGGTGAGATGCTTCGGCCTGCCATTTACAGAAGCTTGTGACTTTGTCTACAAGGGCCTTTCCAGATGGCGGGCCATCACAGGTAATGATATTCAGAAATAAGATGTGTAGCACTTTTTCTAGGCAGAGTGCAGGAACTTAATTGACAGTCCTCGTATATGAAGATGAATGGGGCATCAGGACTGGGGGGAGACTCTTTAACAGCCTGCATTATTCAGATGACACAACCTTACTTCTTAAAAGTGGAGAGATCTTGAAACACTTACTGATGAAGATCAAAGACCACAGCCTTCACTGTTGATTACACCTTCACATCAAGAAAACAAAAATCCTCACAACTGAACCAATGAGCAACATCATTATAAATGGAGAAAATACTGAGATTGTCAAAGATTTCATTTTACTGGGATCCACAATCAGTACCTATGGAAGCAGAAGCCAGCAAATCAAAAGATGCATTGCATTGGGCCAATATGCTACAAAAGACTTTTTTTTTTTAACTTTTGAAAAGCAAAAACATCACGTTGAAAACTAAGGTCCACCTAACCCATGCCATAGTATTTTCAATAGAGTCGTATGCATAAGAAAGCTGGGCAAGGAATGAAGAAGACCGAAGAATCGACCCTTTGAACTGTGGTGTTTGAGAAGAATATTGGATATACCATGGACTGCCAAGGGAACAAACAGATCTGTCTTGAAAGAAGTACAACCAGAGCGCTCCTTAGAAGCAAGGATGCAGAGACTACATCTTACATGCTTTAGACATGTTGTCCGGAGGGATCATTTCCTGGAGAAGGACATCATGTTTGGTAAAGTAGAAGATTAGCAAAAAAGAAGACCCTCAGCGAGATGGATTGGTGCAGTGGCTGCCACAATGAGCTCAAGCATAGCAAGGATTCTGGGCATGGCACAGGACTAGGCAGTGTTTCATTCTGTTGTACATAGGGTCATCATGAGTACATAGGTCATCATGAACCAACTTGACAGCACCTAACAACAACAGTGTTTAGTACTTCTGTTCTACCTACTGCTTTGCCGTGTAGTTTCTGGGGTCTTAAATGCTTGCATGCATCCATCTACGTCATGACAATTGGTCCCTATTCACCTGGAGCAGTAAAGGAAGAGGGAGAGTCAGGAATAGGAGGAGGAAATGGAACATGTAGCTAATTGCCTTCATGAACAACTGCCTCCTTTGCCATGACATCAGAAGAACTGGATAATGCTGGTTACAATTACTGAACATGTGGTTTAAAGGTTCTATAGGAAAATCACGATCCAGGAAAATGGAGGCAGGAATTTTAAATCCTCATGGACTCCATACTTTCTGGAACCAGGGAGACTGGACGAATCTCTGACAATACTACCCTGAGATAATTTTTAAACTTTAAACAAAAAATTTTCCCTGAAGTCTTCTTAAAACCAAACAACGGTTCCACTAATAAAGAAGATCTGCCTTAACTTGTGCTCTTTCAAATTCTATCTATATGGGATCAAATTGACAACAGTACGTTGAACAATTAGATCTGAAACATAGGGAGCAATGAGTTATGTTAAAGGAGGAGGAACAACTCAGAAAAGGAGGATGAGAATGGTTGTACAGCTTAAAGAATATAATCAGTGCCACTAAGTGTACATATGGAAATTGGTGTTTGTTCTGTTGTGTATATTCTCACTAACACAAACAAAATAAATTCCAAAACAATAGAAAAAAGTCTGCTATAAAATTATTTATTACCGAAAGAGGGAACTGAGTCTGATACAGCTGAGAACTACATTAGATTCTCAAGAAATCTTATATACTTACATCTCCCCGTAACAGCCCTCTATGAGTGCGGTTACTTCCACAGTAGCTATCTTTGTTTTTGCTTGCCCTCAGAAAAGCCTGAATCCAATTTCAGTCCTATCTGTGCAGCTCCCAAATTCCAGAAGACACAGAAGTCCAGATAGTTTTCTTAAACATGTATGACTTGTCTTAAAGGAAAAGAGAAAAATGGAAAAAATCATAGCACTTCAACAACACCTTTCTAAATAAATCTATAGCTCTACAGTTTTTCTATTCTTTTTTTTATTATGACTGAGAGAAATGTACATTCCCATATAAACTTGCATGTCCGACTATATGCAGCTTCCACTGCTCTCCCTGCCCAGTGACAGCACATTATTCCTCTCTGCTCCATACATGTCTCATCCTCCCAACAGTCTCCTTTCCCCTCCTCTCCACCCACTCCCTTCCTCCAGCCAGAGGTCAGCAGGATGATATCCTATAGATGCATAGAACCATAAAGTGAATCCAATACATGGTCACTCTGCGTCGCCAAGTCCAATCAATTCCTGTTCAAAGAGTGAAACTTCGTCATGTCGTTATGATTTATGGGCGAGGGCAGCATCAGGGCCAGGGGCCATGCTCCCAGGGAAACACCAAAGCTGCTGGACCATCAACTGCGGTCTTTTAGGGAAGATCTCAGGGTGTACCCCTTTTTATTCTTGTGTTGCCAGTGAGACTCAACTTCGTGAGCTCCATTCCGGCTATCACTGGTGGCAGCTGGGCATCATATGGTTCTTCTGGTGCCAAGTCAATGTAGGCACCCACTCATATGGGTCTCTCTGTCTTCTGGATTGTCTTTCCCCCATGTCATTTTGGTCCTCTGTGAGCATCCGTTCCTGCTGAGTTGGGACCATTTACTATGCCCTCGAAGGGCAGCTTGGCAGCTTTTAAGACCCGAGATGTCACCACCAATGTGAGGTGCAGAGAGCCCTCTTAGCAAAACGCTAGTTGTGCCAATTGGACTCAATTTTACCTAAGAGCATGGCTCCCTGCCCCCTGCCCCAGCTACTGTGTCCTTGCAACATTGGGTTAAGATGGAACGAGTACTCAAGTTATGTTGAAGTCCACTTAACATTGTTCTTGTTTCTAATGTGTGCTATCACCGATTTCACCCAACCAAATTTCTACCAACTATCTAATCTAAACCCTCCCTTCTTGCCCTCCCTCCCTCCCCTCCCTTGCAGCTGTCAGAGAGTCTTTTCTTCTATGCATAAGTCTGTTTTTGAGTTCTTATCGTAGGGGTCTCATACAGTATTTGTCATTTTGTCACTGACTACTTTCACTCAACATAATGTGTTCCAGTTGAAACCACGTTATGAGATCTTTCCTGGAATCATCACTGTTCTTTATCACTGCATAGTGCTCCATTGAGCATATATACCATAGTTTACCTATCCATTCCTCTGTTGTTGGGCATCTGGGTTGATTCCATCTTTTTATGATCATGGACGGTGCTGCGATAAACATTCTTGTGCATGTATCCGTTGGTGTGAATGGCCTTGATTCTGTAGGATATATTCCAAGTAGTGGAATTACTGGGTCAAATGGTATATCTATATCCATTTTTTAAAGGGAGCATCAGATTGCTTTCCAAAGAGGTTGGACCATTTTGCAACCCCACCAACCGTGTAGGAGAGTTCCTCTTTCCCCACAGCCTTTCCTCCAGCACTTGTTGTTTTGTGTTTTTTGGATCATGGCCAACCTTATTGGGGTGAGATGGTATCTCATTGTTGTGTTGATTTGAATTTCTTTAATAACTAAAGATTGTGAACATGTCCGCATGTGTTTCTTGGCTGCCTAGATCTCCTCTTTAGAGAAATGTCTGCCCATCTCCTTTGCCCATTGCTTAATTGGATGATTTATCTTCTTCTTATTGATATTTTGTAGTACCTTATAGATTATGGAGATCAGGTGTCGGTCTCGCGTAGAGTTGCCACATATTTTTTCCCATTCTGTAGGTGGCCTTTTAAATTCTATTAATAAAGTCTTTGGGTGAGAAAAAGTGTTTGATTCTTAATAGTTCCCATTTATCTATTTTCTCTTCTGTTGATTGTGGTTTGACAGATTTGAAGTCTGTCTACACTGTGTATTAAACCTTCCATTGTTGTTCCTATTTTGTCTTGGATGAGCTTTATTGCTTTAGATTTGATATTTTGGTCTTTTATCCAGTTTGAGTTGGTTTTCGTATAAGGTGTAAGATACAGATCTTGTTTCAATTCATTACAGATGGATATCAACTTTTGCCAGCACCATTTGTTGAAGAGATTGTTTTTATCCCAGGTTAATGTCTTATATCAACTGTTCATAGGCAGATGGTGTCATCTCTGGGATCTCAGTTCTGTTCCATTGATCGAACTGTCTGTTCTTGTACCAGTACAAGGCTGTTTTGACCACTGTGACAGTGTAATGGGTTTTGAAGTCAGATAATGAGAGGCCTCCCGGTGTGTTCTTCTTCTTTAGTAGGATTTTACTTATCCGGGATTTCTTCCCTTTACAAACAAAATTGATGATTTGCGTCTACACCTCATTAAAAAACAATGCTGAAACTTGTATTGGGATTGCATTATATAAGTAGATTGCTTCGGGTAAAATAGACATTTCCACAATGTTAAGTCTTCCTATTCATCAGCAGGGTAGGTTTCTCCATTTGTCTAAGTCTCTCTTAGTTTCTTGTAGTAAGGGTTTGTAGTTCTCTTTGTAAAGGTCTGTTATATCTCTGGTTAGATTAATTTCTAGATACTTTATCTTCTTAGGGGCTATAGTAAATGGTATTGACTTGGTGATTTCTTCCTTAATAATCTTGATGTTGGTATAAAGGAATCCTACTAATTTACTTATTTTTATCTTGGATCTTGAGACTTTACTGAACTCTTCTATCAGTTTGAGTAGTTTACTTATAGATTCTTTGAGATTCTCTGCATATATAATCATATCATCAGCAAACAGGGAGAAATGGACAAAATCAAGTGATTCTTGTCTTTTGTGGTAATTATGTGGTTAATCACATTAATTGTTTTTATGGTGCTGAACCAGCCTTGCATCCCTGGTATGAGTCCAACTTGGTCATGATGGAGTATTTTTTGGATATGTTGTTTTATTCTATTGGCAAGAATTTTACTGAAGATTTTTGCATCAAGATTCAAGAGTGATATTGGTCTGTAGTTCTTCTTTTTGGTTGGGTCTTTCCCTGGCTTTGGTTTCAGGATTATGCTGGCTTCATAGAATGAGTTTGGGAGTACTCCATCCCTTTCTATACTGTGAAATAGTCTTAGTAGTATTGGCGATAACTCCTCTCTAAAAGCTTGGTAGAATTCTGCAGTGAAGCCATCTGGGCCAGGGCTTTTTTCGGTTGGCAGTTTTTTCATGGCATTTTCAATCTCTTCCTTTGTGATGGGTTTATTAATTTGTTCTGCTTCATGTTGTGATAATTTGGGTAGGTGACATGAATCAAGGAATTTGTCTATTTCTTCTAGATTTTCAAATTTGTTAGAGTACAGTCTTTCATGGTATACTGTTGTGATTTCTATTGGATCTGTGGTGACAACCCCCTCTCATTTCTAATTTGGGTTATTTGTTTCCTTTCCTGTCTTTCTTTAGTAAGTTTAGCCAGTGGTTTGTCAATTTTGTTGATCTTTTCAAAAAACCATCTTTTGGTCTTTTCAATTTTTTCAATTGTTTTTCTATTCTCTAATTCATTTAGCTCTGCTCTAATCTTTATGATCTGTTTTCTTCTGGTGCCTGAGGGGTTCCTCTGTTGTTCTCTCTCTGCACCTACGATCCCCCTTAGTAAACTATATATAAACCCAACTTTAAGTATTACCAGTCTTGTTGATTTCTTCTCCATCTAGAAGGACTATAAAGACTGTAGTACATCCCTCTTTTTAATATGGTGGCACCATAGTTTTCATGATAATCATTGGATTGTTTCTTTCAGTATTAAAGCTGTGATTGAGTTTGGAGCCTTCCCTAACTGAGTAGACTTCTGGATGATGTGTCATTCTAAAATATAAAGTTAGTGGTGGTGTTCTTCTCAGCCAAGACCAAGAACTTTCAGTAATTCTTGTAGCTTTGGTTTGGCTTTTACAAAGTCTCTGAGTTCCTGTTTATCTAGGAATGTCTTAATTTCACTTTCATGTTTGAAAGATAGTTTTGCAGGATATATGATTCTTGGTTGGAAGTTCTTCTCTTTCAAGACTTTGAATGTGTCATGCCACTGTCTCCATGCCAGCACGGTTTCTGCTGAGAAATCTGACAAAAGCCTACAGGGTTTCCCTCTGGATGTTAGCTTTGCTTTGAGTCTTGCTGCCTTTAAGAGTTGCTGTCTATCTTTCCTTTTGTTAAGCTTGATGATAGTATGTCTTGGAGTCTTTCTTTTGAGATCTGTATTGGGCGGCATACAATATGCATCTGGGATATATATATTTCCTTCCTTCTTGATTTCTGGGAATTTTTTTGTCAGCAGCTCAGCAACAATACTCTTTGTGTTCTCAGGTGTCTCATCCTTTTCAGGGACTCCAATTAATCAAAGGTTGTTCCTCTTAATAGAGTCCCACATGCTTCTTCATTTTTCTTGTTTCTTTGTTCTGATTTCTGCTCATAGATGCTGGCATCAGTAGCTCTGTCTTCCAAGCAGAAATTTAGTTTTCCATTTATTCCATTTTGTTTTCTTGGCTTTGAATGGAAGTTTCTGTGTCTTTGATTTTGTTGTTCATCTGTTGGATTTCAGAGTACTGGTGTTCCATCAGATTGAACAGCTTGCTTAATTCTTCCTTTTGTTCTCCTGCATTTTGTATAAGGTCTAGAAGAGCTCTGTATATAATCTTTTTGTATTCACCTTCTGATGATTTCAGAAAACTTTCTTCATCTGGAAAACTCCTTGGTTGTTTTGTTTGGGAGCCTTCTGAAGCCATGGGTGATTTCTTGTTTGCCACAAGTGTCTGTTGCCTTTTGGGTTTCATGTGAGTAAGTAAAGACTGGTAGAGATACTGTAAGGATGGACTGCAGATGTTTCTCTAGGTTGTCTTAAAATGTAAAACAAAATGTATCTGACCACTTCCCAAGTCAGTCAGGTTTTCAGGTGTAGAAGTCCCTCTTCCCAACTGGCAAAGTAAGTACCTCTATATCCAACCCCAGATGATATGAACTAGTTAAAAATACAGCAGTTCTACTGCCCTGTTGGCCTCTGCTGACTGGAACCAGCCTTAAGCGACACTGTGTAAACTACTGCTTTTCTGGTAGAAAAGCGCTCTCCTGTGGGCAGGCTCTGGCTCCCAAGCTAAGAATTAGGTCCAGCTGTGGCCATCATATTTAATATGGCACCCTCCACACAGTTGGTGGATAGAGGGGCTAAAGGTGCCGAGACATAGTGAGTCCTCAGGCTCTGTTGCCAGTTCCCCACCGCAGGTGACAGTGTGTAAATTATTGCTTTCCTGTCAGAAAAGCGCTGTCCTGTTTTCAGGCCCTGGCTCCCAGGCTAAGAATTAGGACCCGCTGAAATCTCCGTATCCAACATGGCGTCCCGCACATAGGTGCTGCTGGTTCTGCACAAACCACACTGTGGCAGAGATAAAAAGACAGGCCCAAAGTGGCTAGATGAACAGAGTCCTAAACTTGGTTCTCAAAATACTACAATTTTGCCTGCCTATCCTACCAGCAGCGCATCTGAGAGTAGCCACTAGGCATGACCCAGCTCCACCCACCAGCCAAGACAGAGGAAAAAAAGTCAAAATGGTGAGTTACCTTCAGTCCATAGAGAGAGGTCTAGCTAGGAGTGGGAGTCAGCGAAAGAGAGGAGGTTTTTCATTCAGTGGTATGAAGTCCAAATTAACAGCTCTGTGCCGTGTCCTGGGGCTCACTAGGTGACCAGAAGACTCCGTTTGATTATCAATTCAGCTCTTGATTTCCAGAGGGATATAAGGAGATGTGTGCTTAGTCTGCCATCATGACTCCGCCCCCTACAATTTTTCTTTATCCATCTTTTTTTACTTTAGTAAATGTTGTTGTTAGGTACCTTTGAGTCAGTTCTGACTCATAGATACCCAGCATACAACAGCAAAACATGTCCATATCCTGCGCCATACCCAAAATTATTGTTATATTTGAGCCCTTTGTTGCAGCCACTGTGTCAATCCTTTTTATAGAGAGTCTTTCTCTTTTTCAGTGAACATTTGCTTTACCAACTATGAGGTACTTTCCCAGTCACTGGTCAATCCTAAAACTGCATGCAAAGTAGGTGAGATGAAGTCTCTCCATCATTACTTCCAAGGACCACTCTGCCCGTATTTCTTTCAATACAAACTTATTTGTTCTGCTAATCCATGGTATGTTGAATGTTCTTCACCAACACTGTAATTCAAAGGAATCAGTTCTTCTTTGTTCTTCCTTATTTACTGTCCAGGTTTTGCAGGCAAACTGAGGTGACTGAAAACTTCACGGCTTGGGTCAGGTGTACCTTAGTCCTTTTAGCCAAGCCAAGTAGCCAAGTACTATCGAGTCGGATCTGACTGAGGCAGATTCATCCCATGCAATATGTCTTTTGATTTCCTGAGTGCTGTTTCCACTAGCATTGACTGTGGATCCAAGTAAAATAAAATCCTTGACAAAGTCCATCTTTTCTCCATTTATCATGATGCTGCTCATTGGTGCAGTTGTGAAGATTTTTTGTTTTCTTTACACTGAGGTGTAATCTGTGGTCTTCATCAGTAACTGCTTCAAGTCCTCTTCAGCATCAACAAGCAGGATTGTATCATCTGCATATTGCAGGTTGTTAATGATTCCTGCTCCAATTCTGATGCTGCATTCTGCTTCATATAGTCCAGCTTCTGGGATTTTTATGCTCAGCATACAGATTAAATAAGTAGTTGAAAAGATGCAACCCTGATGCAAATCTGTCTTGCTTTTAAACCATACAGTTGCCTCTTCATATAAATACAAGTTCCACTGTGCGCAATGAACTGTTCGGGAATTTCAGTTCTTCACACTGTTTTCCATAATTTGTTATGATCCACACAGTTGAGTGTCTTTGTATATCATTAAAACACAAGTAAATACCTTTCTTGTATTCTCTGTTTTCAGTCAGAATCCATCTGACATCAGCAATGATATTCCTTATTCTACATCCTCTTGACTCCATCTTGAATTTCTGGTAGTTCATTGTTGATATACTGCTGTAAGCACTTTTGAATGATCTTCAGCAAAATTTTATGTGCATGTGATATTAGTGGTATTGTTCTATGATTTCCACATATTGTTAGGTCACCTTTCTTTGGAATGGGCAAAAATATAGATCTCTTCAAGTCAGTTAGCCGGGCAGCTGTTTCTCAAATTTCTTGGCATGGACAAATGAACAACTCCAGGAATACATTTGTATGTCAAGACATCTCAATAGTCTGTCAATTCCTGGAGACTTGTTTTTCACCAGTGTCTTCAGTGCAGATTTGACTCCTTTCTTCAATACCATTTGCCAGGAACTCCTTCAAAACTCTATGGGGCAGTTCTACTCAGACTTCTAGGGTTGGTATGAGTCGTATTCTACTCTGTGGCAGTAGGTTTTTCAATACCATCAGTTCTTAATCACACACTCTCTCCTGAAATGACTGAACAGCCAACAATTCTTTTGGTACAGTGACCTCTGGGTATCCTTCCATCTACTTTTGATACTTCCTGCTCCATTCAATATTTTGCCCATAACCACTAGCCACTGTGGTCAAGTATGCCAATTTATAGTGACCCTATAGGATAGGGAAGAACTGCCCCTCAGATTTTCCAGGGAGAGCTTGGTTGATTTGAACTGCCAACATTTTAGTTACTAGACATAGCACATAACCACTACACCACCAGTGTTTCCATTTTGTCCACAGAATAATTCAGAATTACAATTCAAGGCTTGAATTTTTTCTTTAGTTCTTTCATCTTGAGATATGTCAAGTGTGTTCCTTCCTTTTGGTTTTCTACTTCCCGCTTTTTGCACAAGTCATTATATTTTACTTTGTCTTCTCAAGTTGTCCTTTGAAATTTTCTGTTCAGCTCTTTTACTTCATTATGTTAATTAACTCTTGCTACTCAACATTCAAGAGCAAGTTTCAGAGTCTCTTCTGACAGTCATTTTAGTCTTTACTTTCTTTCCTGTTTTTTCAATGACCTTTTTGCTTTTTTCATGTATGATGTCCTTCCACAATTCATCTGGTCTTTGGTCATTAGTGCCCAGTGAGTCAAATCTGTGCTTGATATGGTTTCTAAATTCAGGTGGTATATACTCAAGATCATATTTTGGCTGTCATGGGCTTGTTTTAATTTTGTTCAGCTTCAACTTGAACTTGCATATGAGCAGCCAATGGTTTATTCTGACGTTGGCTCCTGGCCTGTTCTAATTGATGATATTGAACTTTTCCATCATCTCATTCCACAGATGTAGTCAGTTTGATTCCTGTTTTTTTCATCCAGTGAGGTCCACATGGTTAGTCACCATTTATGTTGCTAAAAAAAGGTATTTGCAATGAAGTTGTTGGTCTTTCAAAATTCTATCATGCAATCTCCACCATTGTTTCCACTACCAAAGCCATATTTTCCAAATACTGATCCTTCTTGTTTATTTCCAACATTCCAATTTCTGTCACCAGTAATTGTCAATGAATCTTTATCAGATGTTTGAAAAATTTCAGACTGCAGAAGGTGGCAAAATTCTTCAGCTTCCTCATTTTTGGCATTAGTTGGTTGCTGCATAAATTTAAATAATAGTCGTATTAACTGGTCTTCCTTGTAGGCATATGGATATGATCCTATCACTAACAGAGTTGCACTGACACAGGACAGATCTTGAAATGTTCATTGTGGTGATAAATATGATACCATTCCTCTTCAATTTGTCATTCCCAGCATAATAGGCCATATGATTGTCTGCTTCACAATTACCAGTACCAGTCAATCTTTATGTATTCCATGTAATTTTTGACAACTTCCAATTTTCCTAGATTCATACTTTGTACATTCCAGGTTCTGATTATTAATGGATATTTGCAACTGTTATGTCACATTCTGAGCCATGCGGTGTCAGCAAATCAAAGTCCCAAAACATTGACTCCATTCATGCATTTAAGGTCAATCTTACTTTGAGGAAGCAGCTCTTAGTCATATTTTGAGTGCCTTCAGACTTGAGAGGCTCAGCTTCTGTCACTGTATCAATGTTCCACTGCTATTCAGGAGATTTTCACTAGTTAATGTTTTTTTCAGAAGTAAACTGTCAATCTTTCTTTAAAGATGAGAAGTTAAAGGGAGGCAAGGAGATTAGATTAATGGAAACAGAATGACTAAAATGGAAATAATGAGAATGTTGACACATTGTGAAAAATGTCCAGAAAATTATTAAACAGTAACCCAATTTGTTCTGTAAAATTTCACCAAAAACTTAATAAAATATTACTGAAAAAATAAAAAAACTTTTGTACATCAAATGACTGTATCAAGAAAGTGAAAGGAACAATCTACAGACTGTGAGAAATATTTGGAAATCATATATCTGAAAAGGGTTTATTATACAGAATATATAACAAACTCTTTCAGTTTACCAAAAAGCAAACAACTCAATTTAAAAAGGTCAAAGAAATTGAAGAGATAATTCTCTAAAAAAGAAAAGTGGTCTATAACTATATGAAAAGTTGTTAAACATCACTAATCATTAAAAAAAAAAAACTAAATCCATTGCCATCAAGCCTATTCCAACTGATAGTGACCCTATAGGACAGAGTAGAACTGCCCCATAGAGTTTTCAAGGAGTGGCTAGTGGATTCAAACTGCCAACCTTTATGGTTAGCAGCCATTGCTCTTAACAATTAGGCTTTTCCACTAATCTTTAAGGAAATATAATTCAAAACCACAATGAGATACTACTTCACCCTCACTAGGCTAGCTCTCTACAAAAATTTTAAGACCGACAATTATTGGTGATGATATGGAGAATATGCAAACTTTATGCTTTGTTGATAGGAATTTAAAATGGTACAATTACAGTAGAAAACAGTTTGACAGTTCCTCAAAAAGTTAAATATAAAACTACCATGAGTCAGCAATTCTATTTCTAGGTATACACCAAAAACACTTGCAGTAAGGGACTCAAAGAGATACTTGTATCCTAATGTTGATAGCAGCACTATTTACAATAGTCCAATGTGGAAAGGACCCAACTGTCCTCCCGTAGATGAATGTATAAACAATATACACCCACTCCTCACTTATCCACTACCTCATTATCCAACATTTCATGTTAATGACAGTTGTAAAAGACTACTATCTATCTTGCATATTAGTGATTCACATCTGGCAGTAACAAATGCCAAAGTGAGAGGCAAGAAAACACTGACTTTGATGGTTAAGGTCAACTTTATCAGGCCATGATTCTCAGTGGTTCACAGTTATGGAACTGTATAGCCATCCCTCATTTTGTGATCTGATATGGTCATCTTCCATTTTCACATAATGGTGGATGTGTAAAGGTATACTATCCGTGTAAAAGTACACTATGTATTTTACCAGGGTCCCTGAGTAGCACAAGCAGGTTTCTATCACTTACTAATTTAAATGCTGGTGGTTCAAACGTGTTTTCATACCATAGAAGAGAGGTCTGGTGATCTGCTTCTGTGAAGTTTACAGCCAAGAAAGCCCTGTGGGACATTTCTACTCCGTAACACATGGGGTTGCCATGAATTAGAACCAACTCAATATGAACAGGTTTTGTTTTTTATATTTAACCTTAAAAAAAAGTTAAACTAGTGGAATTCTATCAAGATCTGTAGTCTAGTTAATACTGTTGTTGTTAGGTGCTGTCAAGTAGGTTTCACCTCAGTACCCTATGTACAACAGAATGAAACACTTCCCAGTCTTATATCATCCTCACAGTTTTTTATGTTTGAGCCCACTGTTGTAGCCACTGTATCAAACCGTCTTGTTGAGGGTCTTTCTCTGTTTCTAGTAAGATCTGCAGTCTAGTTAAGAGTATTGTGTCAATGTCAGCTTCCTAGTTTTGATCATGTACTATAGTTATGTGAGATGTTACATTGTGCAAAGCTGGGTGAAGGATACATGGAGCTCACTGTACTATTTTTGTCACTTCTTGTGAGTCTATTAAAGCTTAATAATGTGGAATTCAATCCTTATACATTATTAAAACTCTTCAATAACTGCAGTAGTTGTTTAAAATTTAGACAGACAATATTTTGAGGAGAGCAGTATGTTCTCACTATACTGTTTAGGATTGCTGGCACATGGTGACAATAAAAAACTGATTTTCATTAATTTCACTGGGTATTTGCTATAGAAAATGCACTTCCTTACTGTGATGGTTAAGATTGTGATTTGATTGGGCTAAGCTATGATTCTCACAGGTTATGCAAGTTTGATATAGTTTGGCAACTATGTAATGATGTAATCACCTCCACAGTGAAATTTCATATAGTGCAATCACATCAATGATGTGCTATACTACAAGAAGCCAGTCAATTGGAAGTGCAGCATACATCCACTCATATATGTGGACTTTCTGCTCCCTCTGTGTCCTCATCTGACGTGCACTTACTGGGGCTTATCTTAGCAGCTTATCTGCCGTACTCAGAATTTGTCAGCCTCTGCAACCCATGATCCAGCAGCCAACCATCTTACCTGTTGGTGTTGGATTCATTGGCCTCCGCATCCTGCGAGCCTGCTGTCTGACCTGCCAGTTTGGGTTCACCTCCTCACCTCCCCTGCAACTGCTTGAACTAGGAGAAGCCTCCAGCCTCATCCATGCTTCCCTGGTTTTGTTTCTCTAAAGAACCCTGCCTAAGACATTTGGTATTGAGAATATCTCTAGAAAACCGAAATTCTGAGGATGAGTTTTTTAAATTAGATCACAAGTATGATTAATCATAAAGATTGTGAATACTCTGCTTCCAGCAGTACAGAGGGCACTGCTAATCCATGGTGTGAGATGGTAAAGTATTAGTGCTAATCCATGGTGTGAGATGGCAATAGAAATACATAAAATACTATCACAAATAGGTAAAGTATTAGTGAGATGTAAGGCTCTGTGTTATCGTTGTTTGATATCTCTCTACAATTTTGTCACATAAGGAAGCTGCTTGTTGGTCATACTTTGCCATACAAATTGTTGAAAGAAAAAGAAGAGCTCAAGGCTTTAGAGTCACAGATCAAGTGCACATAAACCACCTCAAAGTTTCCGTATGTGACTTGAAAGAAAAGGTCATGTATTGGAATAACAGAGTTGATACTGGGAAAAACTAAGAGATTCTTATCATAAAAGTGGCTGAACTGCAATGTGAATTGAATTCTCAACTTCAGATGGTGTCTAAAGTCAAAGAGAAGGCATTGGTTGAGAAGAAATGGGATCCAGAAACTTGGGATAATCAGGAATCTTGGGACACTGAGCTCCTAAGTTCCATTGAATCAATCTTGCCAAGAAAATCAGCCCTCTCAGCTCCCTTGTGAAGATATTACCCTGTCTTTGTCTGATAAATCCACTCCCCCCCCCAGTAAAACCATTTACCCCTCTGTCCCCACTTGGTGAGATTAACCCAGCTGTGTCTGCAGAGTCTTTATATGAGTAACCCCTTGGGATGGCATCATTGCCTAAGGCATCATCTCAGGCAGATACCTTACAAGATGTTACAAAGTGTACTCAGAATATATCCTCACCATTGATTCCTGCTTCTAGACCTAAGTCCCAGCCAGGTACAGAACAAGACATGTCTTAGGAGGAGGTACCATATACTCTGAAGGAATTGCTCGAGTTTTCCAATATATGTAAATAGAAATCTGTGAAAGATATATGGGAATGGTTGTTAAGGGTGTAGGATAATGGTGCATGGAACATAAAGTTGGATCAGTCTGATATTATTGATATGGGCCCACTAAACAAGGATACTGCATTAAATATTTCAGCCAGAGAGACTAGGAAAGGATCTAATAGTTTGTTTGATTCACTGAAGCATGAATCACACAGTGGCCCACACTAAATCAAGTTGAAGTGCTAGACCTGCATTGGTATACCATAAAAGAAGGAATCTGAAGGCTTTGGGAAATTGGCATTCTAGAGAGGACTTAGCATATTGGAGCCACAGACCTACACTTGGAGTGCCCAGAGGATACACCTTTTACTACAATGGTGAGAGACAAATTTATGAAGGAAGCCCCAGCATCCTGATGAAGACTGTTGTTATTGCTGTGTTATGTAAATCAGATTTGACAGTGGAGACTGTCCTAACTGAATTAAGACTCCTAATTACAATGGGCCTCCTTGGACCCTGTGGTGGCAGAGGCCAAGAAGTGGCACTCAATCAACAAAGACAACGTAAATAGATAGCAGAGTCAAAGCAGTTATCAAAATAGTTTGATCTGTATGGACTTGATCTGTATGGCTACTTAGTTCCTTAGTGAAACAGAAATCTACCAAATGTGTACTTTATCTATACAAGCAGAAGAATGCTAATTCAAGTTAATGGGAGACTAACTTGAATCACCAGAATAGAGAATCACAGGCTCTCAGTCAATTCCCAGATTTGAGCCAGTTTATAGACCCACACCACCTGGAATGAAGGGCAGGCCAGGTCCACTTGAGGAAGGACCCTACCATGCTGCCGAAGTTTTATACTGCTAAATTTTTCTCCCAGGCTTCCACAAGAGGATCTACAGCCTTTTATGAGAGTGACTCTTTTTTGCAGAAAAAGGAAATGATCACTTTTCAGGGATTACTGGATACTGGCTCTGAACTAATAATAATTACAGGAGACTCAAAATGTCACTGCATCCCACCAATCAGTGTAGGGGCACATGAAGACCTGGTTAGTAATGGAGTCTTAGCTCTGGTTCAGCTCACAGTGGGTGTTGTGGGTCCCTGACCCCATCCTGTAGCGATTCCCCCAGTTCTAGAATGCATAAGTGGAACAGATATACTGAGCAACTGGCAGAACCCCCACAATGGATACTTGACAAATGGAATAAGGGCTATTTGGGCAGGAAAAACCAATTGGAAACCATTAAAATTGCTTCTAGCTAGGAAAATAGTAAACCCAGAGCAATACCACATTCCTAGAGAGATTTCAGAGATTACTGCTACCACCAAAGACTTGAAGCATGCCGGGGTGGTGATTCCCACCACATTCACATTCAACTCACCTATTTGGCTCGTGCAAAAAAAAAAAAAAAAAATCTTGCAGAATAATAGCGTATTATCAAAAACTTAATCAGGTGGTGATTTCAGTTGCAGCTGCTGTTCCATTGCTTAAACAAATCTCCATACTTGTTTTGAAGGACCACCAGAAGCCGTTTGCCTTCAGCTGGCGAGGCCAGCAGTGCCCTACTTTGGGGTTATATCAACTCTCCAGTGCCATGTCCTTATTAGCTCCCAGTGACCTTGATTGCATTTCTTATCCACAAAACATCACTGGTCCATTATTTTGAGGACATTATGGTGATCAGATCTAGTAAGGAAAGTGTCAGTGACTTTGAATGTAGGTGTAAAAGATTTGCATGCTAAAACTCACTACTGTCAAGTTAATTCCAACTCATAATAACCCTAGAGGACATAAGAGAGCTGCCAATAAGTTTGCAAGGAGCAGCTAGTGGATTTGAGCTGCCAGATCTCTGGCTAACAGCCGAGCTCTTAACCCCTGCATCACCAGGGCTTCTTTGCATGCTAACCAACAAAACAAAAACCCATTGCCATCAAGCCAATTCTGACTCTTACTAACCCTATAGGACAGGATAGAATTGCACTCCCCCCACATACGGTTTCCAAGGAGTGCTTGGTAGATTCAAACTGCCAATGTTTTGGTTAGCAACCATAGCTCTTAACTGTTATGCCACCAGGGTTTCCTTTTGTATGCTAGAGAGAGAGAAATTAATAAGACAAAAATTCAGATGCTTTCTACCTCAGTAAAATTTCTAGGAGTCCAGTGGTGTGGGACATATTGAGATATTCCTTCTAAAATGAAGCTTAAGTTATTGTATCTGTCACCTCTCACAACTAAAAAGGAAGCATAATACCTGGTGGGCCTATTTGGATTTTGGAGACAACATATCCTATATTTGGATATTCTACTTCAGCCTACATCAAGTGACTCTAAAAGCTGCTAGCTTTGAGTGGGTTCCAGAACAAGAGAAAGCTCTACAACAGGTTCAGGCTGCTCTGCAAACAGTTCTGCCACTTGGGCCATACGATCAGTCTGAGCTACTGGTGCTTGAAATGTCTGTAGCAGATAGAGATGCTGTTTGGAGTCTTCCACAGGTCCTTACTGGTGGATAGCGGTGCAGATCCTTAGAATTTTGGAGAAAAGCCTTTTAAGAAGCAGTTTTTGGGGTTTTACTGGGCCTTAGTAGAGACTGAACACTTAACCATGGGGCATCAAGTCACCATGAGGCCTGAGCTGCCCATCATGAACTGACTGTTGTTGGACCCCCAGATTTATGACTTCACATGTGTATAGCAGCGCTCCATCACTAAATGGAAATGGTACTGTCCTAGTCACCTGGTACTGCTCCAACAGAAAATACCAAGAGTAGAAGGATTCACAAGGAGAAACTTCATTGTCAGAGTCCAGCAAGCTGTAAATCCATTCATAAGTTACAAGTCCATTAAATATGACAAGTCATCACAGTCTGGTAGGCTGGGTCCAAATTCAAGGACAGTATCTCAGCACAGGAGCCTTAGGTCCAAACGACATATTCTGCTCTGGGTCATGCTCTCTTGGTGGTGTGAGGTTCCCAACTTCTTCTGCTCACTTCTCTCCCTTCTATCTCACAAGCTTGGAGCTTGAGTCCTGCCTCACTAACACAACTGCAGCCGGTTCTCCATCATGAATATCACAGAGGCAGGATTCACAACACATGAGAGAAATGGCACCAAAATGGGACTCCTAGTCTAATCAAATCAATACATACATTTTTGGGGGGACACAATTCAATCCACGACAGGTACATACAAGATCAGGACCTGAAGGCAGAAATAAATGACATAGGAAGTGGTCCAAATGCAAGTGGTCTCCACTCCACATCGCTTTTCATCTCCCAGCCTGTACCTATAGCCTCATGTGCCATTTCTTATGAGTAGTTATCTGAAGAGAAGAAAACTTGTGCCTGGTTTACAGATGGTTCTGTGCAAAATGCAAGCACCACTGAAAAGTGGACAGTAGCAGCACTCCCTGAAGGCCAGTGGTGAAAGTAGATCTTCCCAACGGGAAGAAATTGAAGCAGTGTACATGGTTGTTCGCTTTGTTTGGAAGGAGAAATGGCCAGATAGGCCATTTTATGCTGATTCATGGGCTGTGCTCGATGGTATGGCTGAATGATCAGGGATTTGGGAGAAACATGACTGGAAAACTGGTGATAAGGAGTTATGGGGCAGAGGTATGTGGATAGACCTCTCTGAATGGGCCAAAGAAGTGAAGATATTTGTGCCTCATGTGAAAGCTCATCAAAGGGTGACTTCGACAGAGGAAGATTTTAACAATCCAGTGAATGGGATAAACCATTCTGTGGAAACCAGTCATCCTCTTTCCCCAGCTACTCTCATCATTGTGATAGGGTTAAAAAGCTGTAGAAAAATTCTTAGCTAACTTTTTTCTTAGTACTAAAACCACTTTCTCCCTTAGGAATGCTGACACCTAAAATAAATTGTAACACTCCTTTGTAACTGGAAGCCCTGGTGGAGTAGTGGGTTAAGTGCTACATCTGATAACCAAAAGGCTGGCAGTTCAAATCCTTTAGGCACTGCTTGGAAACTCTATGGGGCAGTTCTGCTCTGACCCATAGGGTTGACATGAGTAGGACACGACTTGACTGCAGTGGGTTTATTTTTCCTTCTGAAGGGTACTCACAAAGATTTTGTGTCTGTTTTTCCAGACTATTCTTGATGGACAACTGGGCAGAGGAATGCCAATTTGCAGCCCATTGTTTCTGAGAAGGTAACTAGCCTGCAGACAACTTTCCTAGAGACAAAGATGTTTTATATTCTCAAACTTCACCTCTTCTGAACACCTGTTTGCCTGCACCCTCGTCTGCTCCTCTTCTCTTACCTAAACCCTTCTACAAAACTTGCCAGCCTGGACTGAGATATTAAGATGGTCTTTAGGGTGCTAACCCACCATCTTCTCAGGTTGCCAGCAATCTGAATAAAGTACGTTAAAAATTCAATCCCTGTCTCTGCATAATTGGCTTAGCAGTGACAGGCGGCACAAGTTTGCAACCAGATTTTTCCTGTAGCAATCCCTCAGTGGGCTCATGAATAAAGCAGCCATGGTGGCAGGGATGGAGATTATGCATTGGCTCAGCAACATGGACTTCCACTCACCAAGGCCTACTTGGTTACAACCACTGCTAAATGCCGAATCTTCCTACAGAGCTCTATACAATTTCTTTCTTCCAACACAGAGTGTGTGTGCACGTGTGTGTGCATGCGTGCCACAGTGCATAGTGGCAAGGTGGCAAGTTCGTGAACTTAATTGTATAATTGCCTGTGATGGAGTTTTTAGCCAGTAAACAAATAACTGTATTGGAACACCCTCCCTACTCCGCTGATCTGGCCCCCAAAGACTTTTTTCTTTATCTGAAGATAAAAGAAAAATTGAAAGGAAGACATTTTGATGACATTCAGGACATCAAGGGTAATGTGGCAGCTCTGGTAGCCACTCCAGGAAAAGAGTTCCAGAACTGCTTTGAAGGGTAGACTAGATGCTGACATCAGTGTATAGCTTCCTAAGGGCAGTACTCTGAAGGTGACCACAATGATATTCAACAATGAGGTAGGCAGCACTTTTTATTGGATGAATTCATGAACCTAATTTTCAGTCCTTGTATAATGGCCAATCTCTTATAATCTTTTAGAGTGAGATTCATGAGGACCTCACTACTATTAAGAAAAGTAGAGAGTGTCTTTTGGACCCTGGGCCCTTGTACTGAGACCCTTCATGACCAAGAAGACAGAACTGCAACACTAAAGACAGAGAGACAGTGAGCTGGCCAGCCCGAGAGAGTTGGGTGACTTGTGCAGGAGGTTTGCCTGCTGCTAAAGAGAAGCAGGATTTCCCGTGCAGGGAAGAGGCCTGAGTATATCCAGGTAACATGCCTCTCCCCCAGGCAGCCTTGAGGGAAGGGCCTGGCAGCAGAGGCTCAGGAGATCCTGTGCAGGGGTCTTTCGGTCTTTCTATTGATGGTTAAAGGCCTGAGGCAGGGTAGAAGCCTGGGGAACAATGCAGGCCAGTGAGCAGCACAGTGGTAGCTGGAGGCAGCAGTGACATGAACACAGCATCTGACCTGAACCACAGTGCTGGCCCAGCAACACAAGACATGTATAATTTGGGGAAGGGCAACTTGTGGCCCTTTGAGAATCTGTTGTTGTTTACTGTATGCTTTCTATAAATAATAACAAGGCTTTCACTTTACCAACACTGTGTGGGTGTCACATGTGTCTGGCTCAATCACAGATAAATGTAGCACTCGTGGAATGAGTGATGCCAGTGGGTTTATGTGCCTCATTCCTAGCAGTCTTAAGGCTGCCTGGGAGTTTGAGGCACAGCCTGTTTGAGTGCGCTATGAAGATAAAGAGGTATACATGTGTACATGCCCACACACGCGTGCACTTTACTTCTTTGACCTTACCCCATCCCTCTCTTATATTTGCTTCTAACTACATTGGATGGCTTCCATTCCTTGAACAAGCTGGGCATAATTTTGCTGCAGAGTCTTTGCACTGGTTATTCCTTTACCTGGAACACTCTGTCTCCAGATATCTGAACAGATTGCTCCTTTATATTTTTGTTGAAATGTTACCTTCTCAATGAGATCATTCCTGTAAAATTACAACTCCTCTCTCTCACCTCACATACATACTCCTGACTCTCTTCCCTATTTATCTGCATTTCTAATATACTATTTCTCTTCCCCACACTACAATGGAATCTCCATGAGGGCAGGTGTTTTGTTTTCTTTACTGCTATATTCCCTGTAAAAAGAACTGTATCTGGCAAAAATAAGGTGCTCAATAAATGCTTGCTGGATGAATCAATGAATGAAAAGAAAGAAAAGGAAAAGAAGAAAAGAAAAAGAAAACTTCAGAAAATATGCAAGTTTTAGGAAGACAAAGCCAAATAGTGGCCAGGATATCAACTTTCTTCTTATTCTCGTTCTTACTTGATTTGATGGGGTAGATAAGGAAGACCAGGATAAATACTGCATTTGTTAGAACAGTTGAACACTTTCGTAAAGGTTTCATACACAATGTCTCATTTGATCAAAATGTTGGACTGTGTTTCTAGAGATAAAATCTACCAGTAGACTGTGACGGTTTTATGTTTACATTTTATTTCTCATTTAAACATTAAATTTCTACAGAAAATAGCCCATTTACTTATCAAACAACTGAAACCTTCAAGTTTCTGTGTTTCAAGAAGTCCAACTTTTTTACTGTTGTCTGTTTAGTCCTGTCTTTATGCCTTTACTCATTCTGATCCCCTCTTCAGGAATATTTTCCCTGTATCTAAATGTAATTAATTTTTCAGGACTCTGTTAGAGGTATAGTGGGGAACAATGTACTGGTACAGATTAATGAATGAATTCCACTATTCATCAATTACAAATTCACCTGAGATGTTCTATTTGTTGGCAACATGAAGAAAACAAAATGTTGTCTTCAGAAGAAAGGTAGGGTTTTGTCTGTCTGGTTCATCTCTGTTTCTCCAATCCCTAGTGGTTTTACCATGAACTATTCCTGGCACATAGTGGACGCTCAGTGTTTTATGTTTGAATAAACAAACTATTCTGAGTCTCTGTGTAGTCAGAGTGCATTTTAATTATACCGTGAACTGTTAAAAGATTGAGACTGGATCAGAACATATATACCAAATTAGAGAAGCATCATCATTTCGTGACATGGCATGTTTTCACATTCTCACATCTTCTAAACCTAAGTCCTCCCAACTACCTCTTGCGTTACTGTGCAGTATGCATACTTTGTACAGATCTCCTCTGTGTGTAACCATGGCAATACTGTCTACTTATATTTGAAGTGTCTGGAGGTGGTGAAGATTAACTAATTGTATTATGACTTGATAACTTGCTTCGCATTCAAAGGACCCTGTACATTTTGTTTTTTACACGATCAAGATCAGAATATTTCCTCTGTTTCTTCCACGCAGTAAAATATCTATTTACAGAACAAACTAGAATAAAATTATAGACTCCAAACTGTCACTTGAAGGTACCATCTGGCTTTGAAATCTGGGGATGAAGGATGCAGGCATTGTCCTTAGAGCTTTTATTTTCACCTAAAACCTAAATATTGGCAGTGAACTGCATGTCACCATTTTGCTCAGAGAAAATCACGTTACACAGAGTACTAAGAGTATATTGGATACAAGTATAGGTCATCCTGAACATTTGGTTTCTGCATAAGTTCCAACTATGACATGTGGCCATGCCCTCTATGGCAAGAAGGTATTTTTCTCTCCAGGGTTTGCTTTTATTTGTCATGTGAATGTTTAGATGCTGCCAGGATCCCACCCACTTGCCACTAGTCTAATCAATTTCAGGCCAACTCTTCCCTTTAATGTTAATTGGAAATACAAGGCATGATCAAATACAAAGTAAGGCCAGCTGTCTTGCTGTCTTTTAAACACACATGCACACATATCCATATTCTGACAATTTATAAAAGATTTTGAAATCAAGCCTTCTTTTCACTTATGATCTGTTCATAATTATGTCATTGCATAAACAATCTGAGAAATTTACAGATATTTTGTGTTAAAATTTATTCAAATTTTAATTGCATTTCAATTAGTTTAATTATTGATGTATTGTAGGTACATTTTTCACAAAAAAAAAGCCCCATTTTCTTTAGGAAGAACATATAGAATTTGGATGTAGACTAAAATTCAATTCAACATAATAAAACTAACATTTTTTTCAGGTTTATTTTTAAAAGTGATAAAGAAATCCAAGTTAGGGAAAATTGCCGGTTTATTTTAAACTTACAGCATCTTCAAAGAAAGATAAATGGAATTTATTCCATTTCTATGTCAGTCTTAATTTTGACTTGAAATGGCCTATGTGTTGAAATCTCAGCGTTATTTAGAATCTAAAGACTACAAAAAATGAAAGATTACAGCTTTGAATATGGATCATGCCTTAATATAAAGAAAAAAAAAGTCTTGACAACTGGATAAATAAGCAACAGCATCAAAGTAAACAAAGAAAAAAAATTGAAGTTGTCAACAATTTCATTTTACTTGGATCCACTACCAACACCCCATGGAAGCAGCAGCCAAGAAAGCAAACAACATATTGAATTGGACAAATCTGCTGGAAAAGACCTCTTTAAAAATGTTAAAAGATGAAACACGGCACCTTGAGGACTAAGGTGTGCCTGACCCAAGCCATGTATTTTCAATTGCCTTAAATGCATGTGAAAGCTGGACAACGAATTGGAAAGACTGAAGAATAATTGATGCATTTTCATTGTGGTGTTGCAGAAGAATACTGACTATACCATGGACTATCTGAATAATGAAAAAGTCTGTCTTTGAAGAACTGCAGCCAGCATGCTCCTTAGAAGCAAAGATGGTAAGACTTCATCTCACAAACTTTGAATACGTTATCAGGTGGGACCAGTCATTGGAGAAGGACATTATACTCAGTAAAGGGTCAATGAAAAAAGGAAGCCCCTCAATAAGCTGGAATGACACAGTAGCTGCCAACAACGGGCTCAAACACAGCAATGATTGGGAGGATGGTACAGAGCAGGGCAGCAATTCATTCTGTTATACTTATGGCAGCTGTGAGTCAGAACCAACTTGAGGATACCTAACAACAACAAGCTCTTCTAAGTAAAAATTTCATTCTGATTTATTTCTACATAATTTACCACCTTAAACCATCATATATATCTATCAGGAAACCCTGGTGGTGTAGTGGTTAAGTGCTACAGCTGCTAACCAAAAGGATGGGAGTTTGAATTCACCAGGTGTTGCTGTCTGTCCTATAGGGTTGCTATGAGTCCAAATAGACTTGACAGAAGTGGGGCTTTGATTTTTTGATATATCTATGATTCTATATACCTCTGTCCTGGGAATGTTGTTATAGACTTTTAAATTTCTTAATTTTATTTATTTTCCAATGAGAATGTCTGGAAGAATAGTAATAAGGATGATGAAATAATAATATGGTTTATCAAATATGTATAAAGAAGACAATTTTTATGGACAAAGCCATTCTAGTTCACAACTAGACTACCAAAACAAATAAAAAGTGCAAATAATTAACATCACCACTGCTTTAAAAATGTGGATCATTTTTTGATACAAGATGATTTGCAGAAAGTTAATACGGATTCTTTCAAAGATAGGTTTGAAAGTATACATATATTTTAGCATATGTTCTATATAGAACTTTCCTGTCGATGCAAATCCACCAACTGTCTGTCAGTTTATCGCACTGTGGTGCCTTTCATGTTACTATGACACTGAAGCCATGCCACAGGTATTTAAAATTCCAGAAGTCATCTATGGTGGACAGGTTTCAGCAGAGATTCCAGATTAACAAATATGAGGAAGAAAGGCCTAGGGATCTACTTCAGAAAATTAGAAAATGAAAACCTTTGGGATAAAAAAAGAACAGTGTTTGACTAGTTAGCTTTGAAAACATCATTAGGAAGGATCAATCACTTGAGGATGACATCGTATTGGTGAAGCAGAAGGCTAGCGAGAACTCAAGAGATTATCCATGAGATGGATTGGCACAATAGTTACAACAAACAACTCAAAAATGCCAGAGATCTTGAGAATGACGTAGTACTGGGCAACATTTTATTCTGTTGCACAGAGGCTGAATGAGTCAAGGTGACTCAATCAAAGCGATCTATCTTATGTATCCAAATGTCTGTGTTTCAGTAGAAGAAATGCTATTTATTCCACTATGGATACTGGTATCTTGAGGTTCTAATCCTAACTTTAGAAGTATGTGCATCAAGTGGGTAATATTTGTCAGTGATACAAAAACATTTATTTTGCTTTCTTCTTGTACTCTTAATAATCAGTATTTCCAAAAGTTAGAACATACATGCAGTAACTATCTCAACCTTTTCTTTTAGCACAATAAGAAATGCAGAAAACACAAATTTTTAGAATTAAAGACCTAATTCGGAGAAACAGTAAATGAGTAAAAGCAATAAGGGCTCATCTTTATTAAGTTTCCAATTCTGTATTACGAGTAGTAGAATACTAGTAGTATAGAGGTTAAGTGCTATGGGGCTAATCAAAAGGTCAACAGTTTGAATTCACCAGGTGCTCCTTGGAAACTGTACAGAACAGTTGTGCTCTGTTCTACGGGGTTGCTATGAGTCAGAATGGACTTGACGGGAATGGATTTAGGCTACATTGCACCTATGGCACAAAAGTCAGCATTTCTTTCTGCCTTTCTTGAATCTGTTAAGAACTAACATTTCCTAATAATGTGTAATTTTCCTGGTTTCCTCAAGGAATTCTGAAAATTATATGAGATACAATCAGGAGCAAAAAATTATGAGTTCCAAATAGGGGGATAAAACAGAAAACAGAGATTATCATTGAAGAATAACTGACAGAAAACTTCCCTGATATCATGAAAGATGAAAAGTTGATCATTTAAGAAGTTCAATGAACCCCATATAAAATAGACCTTGCAGGAAAATCACCAAGGCATAGCATAATCACACTTGCTAAAACAAAAGACAAAGAAAAAATTATGAGAGCAGCTGGAAAAAACAAAAAATCACATACCAGGACAAACAGTAAGACTAAGCTCTGATTATTCAGCAGAAATCATGCAGGCAAGAAAGCAATAGAAAGATACATATAAAACCCTGAAAGAAAAAAATTGCAAGCCAAAAGTAACATATCCTCCAAAACTCTCATTCAAATATGATAGTGAAATTAAGAAATTTCCAGATAAATAGAAATTAAGGGAATGTGTAAAAACCAAACTAAACTGACAATAATTATTAAAGGGAGTCCTTTGGTTTGAGAACAAACAACATCATATGACAGCCTGAATCTAAAAATCAAGATTGTACCAGCCAGATACCAGCCTAGTAAATTAACTCTCAAGGGCTCTCCAAAACCATAAGAATTATAACAGGGAACCAGACAGGTAAATCTACAAATGACAGTGACATAACAACAATAAAAGAACAAATAACCAATGTAGGTATAGAACTTTCTAATGGAGTGGAAGGCAACTTGTACCAAATAATGTTGACTGGTTCAAACCTAGGAAGCCAAGAGTAAATTTCAAGATAACAATGAAGAAAATTAACAAACTGACTCATCAAAATAAAGAAGAAAAACACAAAGTCTCAATAAAAACAAAATCTACAAAAATAAAAGAAATGAAAAAGAAATCTACAAACTAATTTCGGCACTGGAGAGTAATAGGAACAAAGGAAATGTCAGGACCACAAAAATATAAAATAAAATAAAATAATAAAACAAAACAATATAAAATATAATAAAGCACTACAAAATAACAACAATATACTCATGCCTATCAATAATCACAATGAATGTAAATGGCCTAAATGCCCCCAGTAAGAGATGGAGAGGGACTGAATGGATTAAAAAAAAAAAAAGATCCATCAATATGCTGTTTATGAGAGACATATCTTAGGAACAAAGACATCTGGTACTGGTAAAAAGGACAGACACACTGACAATGGAACAGAATTGAGAAGTCAGATGTAAATCCATTTACCTATGGTCACCTGATCTTCAACAAGGGCTTGACATCCATCAAATGGTGAAAAAATGTCTTTTTAACAGATAGTGCTGGTAAAACTTGATGTCATTTCTTAACACAGAGGAAAGTGGAAGGCGTTATGCTGAGTGAAACAAATCAATCACTATAGTACAAATATTGCATGAGACCACTACTGTAGAAACTCACTACTGTGGAAAGGTTTACACTGAAAAAGAAACAATTTTTGATGGTTACCAGGGAGGGAAAGTAAGGGATGGAAAAACACTAAATAGACAATAGATAAGTGGTAATTTTGATGAAAGGTAAGACAGCACACAGTACTGGGAAATCCAGCACAGCTTCTACCATGCAAAGTCATGGATGCTTTATAGACAAATTCAGCCTCCTTGAGTGACCAAATTGCTGAGCTGAGGGCTGTAGGGAACATGGTCT
Organism: Heterohyrax brucei; assembly: GCA_028571685.1. Classification (NCBI taxonomy): domain Eukaryota; kingdom Metazoa; phylum Chordata; class Mammalia; order Hyracoidea; family Procaviidae; genus Heterohyrax; species Heterohyrax brucei. The sequence goes on from CM053166.1 coordinate 66,777,592, forward strand.
CAGGGAATGTCTAGCTCAATAAGTGTAACATCATTTATAAAAAAAATGTTCTATATTGTACTTCGGTGAGTAGTGTCTGGAGTCTTAGAAGTCTGTGAGTGGCCATCTAGAGTACTCCACCGGTCTTACCCCTTAGGGAGCAAAGAAGAATGAAGAAAATTAAACAAAGGAAAGAATAATCCAGTGGATTAATGGACCATATATGCGATGGCCTCCAGCAGACAGAATCCAGTACAACTAGATGGTGACTGGCTATCACTATTGACTGCTCTGAAAGGGGTCAGTACTGAGGGTCCTGGACAGAGCTGAAGAAAAATGTAGAAAAAAATTCTAACTCAAAAAGAGACTAGACTTACTGGCCTGACAGAAACTAGAGAAACCCTGAAAGTATGGGCCCTGGATGTGCTTTCAGCTTAGTAATGAAGTCACTCCTTAGGATCACCCTTCAGCCAAGGATTGGACAGACCCATAAAACAAAATGAGAGTAAAAGGTCACGCCAGCCCAGTGGCAAGGACTAGAAGGCAGGAGGGGACAGAAAATCTGGTAATAGGGAATCTGATGTTGAGGAGAGTTTCCCTGTTATGAGGTTGTTAACCAATGTCATAAAACACGTGTACTAACTGTTTAGTGAGACACTAGTACATTTTGTAAGCCTTCACCTAAAGTACAATAAAATAAAAAAAGCAACTGTAGCAGTGTTTCAACAGTGAACTGTCAGAAATTCAAGCTGGATTCAGAAGAGGACACGGAACCAGGATATCGTTGCTGATACAAGATGTATCTTGGCTGAAAACAGAGAACACTAGAAAGATGTTTACCTGTGTTTTATTGGACATGCAAAGATATTCAACTATGTGGATCATAACAAACTATGGATAACATTGCAAAGAATAGGAATTCCCGAACACTTAATTGTGCTCATGACAAAACTACATAGATCAAGAGGCAGTTGTTTAGACAGAATAAGGTGATACTGCATGATTTAAAGTCAGGAAAGTTGTATTTAAGAGCCGCATCTTTTTACCATACCTGTTCAATCTGTATACCAAGCAAATAAGCTGAGAAGTTAGACCATATCAAGAGGAATGGGGCATCAGGATTAGAAAAAGATATATTTACAACCTGTAATATTCAGATGACATAGCTTGCTGAAAGTGAAGAGGACTTCAAACATTTACTGATGAAAAACAAAGACTACATAGAGTCTTCAGTATGTATTATACCCCAATATCCTCACAACTGGACCAATAAGCAACATCACAATAAATGGAGAGAAGAAAAAAGTCAAGAATTTCATTTTACTTGGACCCATTATCAAGACCCATAGAAGTCAAGAAATCAAAAGACACATTGCATTGGGAAAATCTCCTACAAAAAAGCTCTTTCAAGTGTTGAAAAGCAAAGATGTCACCTCAAAGATTAAGGTGTGCCTGACCAAAGCCATGATATCTTCAATCACATCATATGCATGTGAATATGGACAATGAATAAGGAAGACAAAGTAATTATTGACACCTTTGTATTGTGGTGTTGGAGAAGAGTTTTGAATACACCATGGACTGCCAACAGAATGAACAGATCTGTCTTGGAAGAGGTACAACCAGGATGTTCCTTGGCAGCAAGGATGGTGAAACTACATCTTACATACTTTGCACATGTTGTTAGGAGGGATCATTCCCTGGAGAAAGATATCACGATAGCTAAAGTACAAGATCAGTGAAAAAGAGAGGACCCTCAACAAGATAGATCAATTCAGTAGCTGCAACAACAGGCTCAAGCATAACAATTGTGAGCATGGTGCAGGACTGGGCAATGATTCCTTCTGTTTTCTGTAGTGTTGTTACAAGTTGGAACCAACCAAATGCCACCTAACAAAGTCAACAACAACAAATCACAAAATCATCTAAATTGGTGTAGAAAAAAATCATTTAATAAAATCCATTAACTTCTTAGGATAAAACAAAATTCGAAAAATAAGAATAGGAGGCAACTTTCCAAAGCTGATAAAAGGCATCTATGAAAACACACAGCTAACATCATACTTCATAGTGAAAGTCTGAAAGAATTCCTCCTAAAGAAGACCTCTATAAATGGAATGATATCCCATATTCATGAATTGGAAGATCTGATATTGTTAAGATGACAATACTCACAAAATCAATCTAGAGATTCAACATAATCCCTTGAAATTTTTCAACTGCATTTTTATTTACAGAATGGTGAATTGAACTTAAAATTCATATAGAATTTCAAGGGACCTGGAATAGCCAAAATAATTTCAAAAAGGAAGAAAAAAGTTGGAGAAATCATACTTCTTGATTTCAAAAACTTTTACAAATCTACAGTAATCAAGATAGCATCATACTGGCATAAGTCTAGACATACAGATCAATGGAATAGAGTTGAGAGTACAGAAACAAACTCATACATCTATGCTTAATTGATTTTTGACAAAAGCATCAAGACCACTCAATGGGGAAAGAACAACTTTTTCAACCAGTGGTGCTGAGACAACTGGATATCTACATGCAAATGCATGAACTTGGAACTCTATCTTACTCTATACAAAAATGAACTGAAAATGGATCTAAAACATAATTGTAAAAGATAAAATTGTATTACTCATGGAAGAAAAGAGGGATAAATCTTTAAGACCTTGGAGTAGGCAATAATTTAGATATGACAACAAAAGCAGAAAAAAAATTTAAAAATCAATAAATTAGACTTAATCAAATTTCAAAACTTTTGTGTGTCAAAGGACACCATTAAGAAAGTGAAAAGAGCCACAGAGTGAGAGAAAATATTTGCAAAACATGTATCTGATAAAGATCTAGTGACCAAAGCTCTTGTAATTCAATAATGAATACAATTCAATTAATCAAGGTTTCTGAGTAGGCATTTCTCCAAAGATACACAAATACAAATGGCCAATAAGCACATGAAAAGATGCTTGCCATGAGTTGAACTGTGTCCCCCCAAAAATGTGGGTAGCCATGTGGCTGGGCCGTGATTCCTAGTATTTTATGATTGTCCTCCATTTTGTGATTTTTCTCTGCTGTATGAGGGTAGGACTGTAAATCCCTTTATAAGATCACCTCCCTGCTCCACTATAAAGGGAGTTTCTCTGGAGTATGGCTTGCACCACCTTTTATCCTTTCATCTCACAAGAGGTAAAAGGAAAGATAAAAGAGAGAATTGGGAACCTCACACCATCGAGAAGGCAGCACCAGAAGAGTGCTTCCTTCAGACCAGAATACACAACAGGATCAATATTAGAGGCCCTAATAATTTCATTAATAGGAAACAAACTAGAACCAAAAATACATAAATTCCAGCGGATAAGCTGGATAAATATGATCTAAAAATTAAACACTTATGTTCATCAAAAGAACCCACCAAAAGAGTAAAAAGAGAATCTACAAATTTGGACAAAAATTTGGCTATTAAAAATCAAACAAAGATCTAATCTTTAAAATCTACAACAAAACCCAACATCCCTATATCGAGAAGTCAAATAATACATTAATAAATGAGCAAAGAAAACAAACAGAAGCTTTACCAAAGAAGGCATTCAGGTAGCTAATCAGAACATGAGGAAATGTTTGAGATCACCAGACATTAGAGAAATGCAAATCAAAACCATAATGAGACACCATCTTATCTTGGCATTACAGGCATGAATCAAAAGAACAGGAAATAACAACTGCTGGAGAGGTTGTGGGGAGATCCTAACTCTTACGCACTGCGGGTAGGAATGCAAAATGATACAACCACTTTGAAAAACAATATGACACTTCCTTAGAAAGCTAGAAATAGAAATACTGCATGATCCAGTAAGCCAACTCCTAGGAATAAATCCTAAGGCAGTAAGAGTCTCACAAGAATAGACATGTGCAGTCCCATGTTTGCTGCAGCATTGTTCATAATATCATTTAGCTGGAAATAACACAGATGCACATCAACAGATAAATGGACAAACAGACTGTAGTACATACACACTGGAGTATTACACAACAACAAAGAACAAGGATGAATTTGTGAAGCATCTCATAACATGAAGGAAACTGGTGGGTGTTATGCTGTGAGAAATACGTCAATCACAAAAGGACAAATGCTGTATTATACCACTAATATAAAAACTCATGAAAAGGTTTACAAACAAAAAGAAACTATGTTTGATGAACACAAAGGAAGGGCGGGATGAGGATGTAAAAACATAAAATAGATAATACATGAGAGGTAACTGCGATGAAGAGTATGACAGTACACAATACTGGAGAAGCCAGTATAACTTGTAAAACACAAGATCATGGAGTCTCCATAGACACATTCAAACTCCCTTAGGGATCAAATTGCTGGGCTGAGGACTATGGGGACCGTGGTCTCTGGAACACCTATCTCAATTGACATAATATAGTTTATAAGGACAAGGATCTACATTCCAGTTTGGTGAGTAGCATCTGGGGTCTTAGAAACCTGTGAATGGCCTTCTAGGATACTCCAATGGTCTCATCACTTTGAGAACAAAAAAGAATGAAGAAAACTAAAGATACAAGTAAAACATTAGTCCAAAGGACGAACGTACCACATCAACCACGGCCTCCACAAGACTAAGTCCAGCACAACTAGATGGTGCCTGGCTACCACCACAGACTACTCTGAAAAGGATCACAATAGAGGGTCTTGAACAGAGCAGGAGAAAATGTAGAGCAAAATTCTAACTTAAAAAGAGAGACCTAACTTGTTGGCCTGACACAGTCTGGAGAAATCTTGAGAGTATGGACCCTGGATACCTTTTCAGCTCAATAATGAAGTCAATCCTAAGGTTAACCCTCCAGCCAAAGATTGGAGAGGCCCACAAAACAAAATGAAGCTAAAGGAGCATGCTAGTCCAGGGCCAAGGACTAGAAGGAAGGTAAGGACAGGAAAGCCTGTAATAGAGAACTCAAGGTTAAGAAGGAAGAGTACCGACATATAGTGAGGTTGTTATCCAATGTCATAAAACAATATGTGTGCCAACTGTTTAGTGAGAGCCTAGTTTACCACTGCTAACCACAAGGTCAGCAGTTCAAATCCACCAGGTGCTCCATGAATACTCTGGGGGTCAGTTCTACCCTGGCCCTTAGGGTTGCCATGAGTCAGATCCAACTCGACGGCACTTGGCTGGCTTGGCAGTTTCTTCTATAAACGTTCATCTAAAGTAAATTAAAAAGGTGGCGCAGTAATCAAACACTTCTTGTGATCCCTCTTAAACAAAGATCAGGACAAACAAATCAATCAGTTATATATGACATTCTAGGAGCCCTGAATATCAAAGTCAAAGTTGAGGAATGAGAGTGAGTGACAGGAGTGAGAGAAGATCCAGAAGTATAAGAAATAGACAGTTCTGACCCTGAAGAAATTGGAATCCCACAGGTGGATGGGCTGGAGCAAGTGCAGTAAGATAAGCAGTGGTGTTCAGAACAGTTTATCCGCAAGAGTAGAGACAAAACAGCAGAGTCCACTCACACCTCCAGGAATCAGTGGAAAACGACATTCAAAAGTTAAGTAGTTTTTGGTTAACCTACCTCACATTGATAAAAAAAACTTTCCTTTGGGATAAAGCTCTCTCCCTCTACCTGCCGTCTCCGTGGCTCTCCACTGTGCCCAAGCAAGCACCAGAGACTGACACATCCCTTGGGCCAGAACTATGACACCTTATGTGTCTTGAGCAATTCTCCCAGCCTTGCAGAGAAAGCAGACACAAAACCAACGCTAAAAAGGGTGAAAAATCAACACATAAAGAAGAATGTCCCAGAAAAGAATAGATCATAATCTATATTTAAACCCAGTTTTAACTTCTGCATATCTTATTCCTCTCCATCTGAAAGGTCTATAACTCCCTCTTTTTAATGTGATGGTATCATAGTTTTCATTAATGATCACCGGATCACTTCTTTTAATATTATAGCTTTGGTTGGGTTTTGTGCCTTCCCTAACAGAGTAGGTTTCTGGACGATGTGTCCTGTACTGTGTCCTAGACTACAGAGTTAATGGTTTTGTTCTTCTAAGCCAAGAGCTTCTTCCAGTATTGCTTGTAGCTTTGCTTCGGTTTTTACAAAGTTTCTGAGTTTCTGCTTATCTGTGAATGTCCTAATTTCATTTTCATATCTGAAAGATAGTTTTACAGGATATATAATTCTTGGTTGGAAGTTTTTCTCCTTCAAGGCTTTGAATGTGCCATCCCACTGCCCATGTGCCAACATGGTTTCTGCTGAGAAGTCAGATGAAAGCCTACAAGGTTTCCCTCTGAATGTTAGCTTTGCTATGAATCTCACTGCCTTTAAGAGTTTCTGCTTATGTTTCATTTTGTTAAGCTTGATTATAATATGTCTTGGAGTCTTTCTTTTGAGATCTATATTGAGTGGCGTTCCATATGCATCTTGGATATCTGTGTTCTCTTCTTTCATAATTTCAGGGAAGTTTTCTGTCAGCAAGTCAACAACAATCCTCTCTGTGTTTTCAGGTGCCCCTCCCTGTTCAGGAACTCCAATTAATCGCAAGTTGTTCCTCTTGATAGAGTCCTGCATGTTTCTTAATGCTTCTTCATTTTTCTTGTTTCTTTTCTCTGATTTCTCCTCATAAACACTTGTGTCAGTAGCTCTGTCTTTCAAGTCAGAAAATCTATTTTCCATTTGTTCAGTTCTGTTCTCTTGGCTTTGAATTGAGTTTTCTACTTCTTTAATTTTGTTATTGATGTGTCAGATTTCAGAACGCTGGTGTTCCATCAGTTTGAACAACTTGCTTAATTTTTCATTTTCCTCTGCTGAATTTCGTATAATGTCTAGGAGAGCTCTCTATATAATCCTTTTGTCCTCAAGCTCCGATAGCTTCAGAAAGGCTTCTACATCTGGGAAGTTCTTTAGTTCTTTCTTTCTGGTGGGTTTTTCTTTAATGTCTGGCCAAGGTCTGGTGCTTTTTGGTCACGTAGAGGTTGTTTAGCTTCTCTGGTGATGCCTTAGCAGGAGCTGAAGCAGACATTGATCACAAGCCTCCTCTGTGTACACCAGTGACTAGGCCCAGTAGAAACCCTGGGATATCAGGCTCTGCCTCCTGCCTTCCAAAGACAAGACCCAACTTATGGAGTCACTGGGGACCATCAACTGACCCTATGTTGTGGTTCCATCAAAGCTGGAAGAGATGCTGTCAGGCCGCACCACAGTTATTTCTCTAGGTAGTCTTATTTTGAAAAGTGGAAGCTATCTGACACTTCCAAAATCAGCCAGGCTGTCAGGTGTGCAAGCCCTTCTTTCCAGTTGGCAAGGGAGGTACCTCCATATCCATCCCCAGATGTTATGATCAGTTCAAAGTACGAAAAAGCTACTGTCCTGCTGTTACAACCAGCTGGATCCCACCCATAATGCTGCACTGTGCTAAACACAACTTATCTGCTGGGAAAGTGCTCTCTGGGCTGGCACTGCCTCCCAGACTGGGAATTAGCCGCTGCTGAGGAGTCTGTTTGGGTACACCCACCTCCCAGTCAATAAGATAGCATCCCAATCAAGTTGCCCCCCACGTTGCAAAACAGCCAAATCAACAGTGGAGGTTCAGAAAGAGAGGGTGGAGGGTCTGTGGTGCTCTAAGGCCAGAACCAGGCTCTCAAAGTGTGGCTATTCCACCCTCTATCACATCAGCAGTGTACCTCAACTTTGCTGCTGGTTAAGCCCAATCGCCACCACTGGCTAACAAAAAGGAAAGCCAAGCCAAGTGCCATCGAGTCAGAAAGAAAAGTTAAAAAGCAGTAGTTACCTTCAGCCCACAAGAGCCGGCTATTCAACAAGAGTGGGGGTCAGTGAAAGAGAAGTTTTCCGTTCAGTGGCATGTAGTCCAAACTGACAGCCCTATGCCATGTCCTAGGTTGTCTGGAAGGCTCTGTTTAATTATCAATCCAGGCTTTAGTTTTCAGAGGGAATTAAGGAGATGTGTGTCTAATCTGCTATCTTGATTCCACCCCCTCTCCAGTAACATTTTTTAATGAGATGGAAAAAAAATCACCAACTTTGGAAAGGAAAGGAAAGAAACCCCGGATGAGCAGAACACTACTGAAGAAGAAGAACAATGTGGGAGTTCTCTCACTACCCACATTTATAAACTATTACACTGCCACAGTAGTCAAAACAGCCTGGTACTGGTACAAAAAGAGACCTATAGACCAATGGAACAGAGTTCAGACCCCAGAGATGCCACTATCCTCCTATGAACAGTTGACATTTGACAAAGGCCCTAAGACTTTAAACTGGGGTAAATAAAGGCTCTTTAACAGATGGTGTTGGCAAGATTGGTTATCCATTAGCAAAAAAATTGAAACAAGACCCATATCTCACACATTACACAAAAACCAACTCAAATTGGACAAAAGACCTAAATATCAAACCTCAAAGGATACAGATTATGCAAGAAAAAGTAAGATCAACAATGGAAGGTTTAATACACAATTTAGACACACTTCAAAATCTGACAAAGCTCAATCAACAGAAGAGAAAATAGATAAATGGGAACTGCTAAGAGTCAAACACTTTTGCTCATCCAAAGACTTTATCAGAAGAATTGAAAGACTACTCACAGAATGAGAAAATATATTTGGCAGCTATATATAATATCAATTTCTGATCTCCATAATCTACAAGGTACTGCAAAATACCAACAAAAAAAAAAAGATAGATAACCCAATTGAGTGACAGGCAGAGGAGATGGGCAGACGTTTCACTAAAGAAGACATCCAGACAGCCAAAAGACACTTGAAGAAATGCTCATGATCATCAACTATTAAAGAAATTCAAATCAAAACTACAATGAGATACCATCTCACTCTGAAAAAGTTGGCTGTGATCCAAAAATACAAAACAGCAAATTCTGAAGAGGCTGTGGATAAATTGGAACTCTCCTACATTGCTGATGGGATTGAAAATGGTTCAACCTCTTTGGAAAGTAATCTGGTACTTCCTTAAAAAGCTGGAAATAGATATAGCATTTGATCCAGTAATCCCACTGTTTAGAATATATCCTACAGAATTAACTGCAGTCACACAAACAGATACATGTACATGGATGTTTATTGCCACCCAGTCCACAATTGCAAAAAGATGGAATCAACCCAGATGCCCAACAACAGATGAATAGATAAGCAAACTATGGTATATACACTCAGTGGAACACTATGTAATGATAAACAACAATGATGATTTCAGGAAGTATCTCATAACCTGGTTTCAACTGGAAGACATTATGTTGAGTGAAATCAGTCAGCAGCACAAGGACAAATACTGTATAAGACCCTCACTATAAGGACATAAAAACAGACTCATGTGCAGAACAAAAGACTGATGACTACAAGGGAGGGGAGGGAGGGAGAAGGATTTGTATAGACTAGATAGCTGATAGAAATTTGGTTGGGTGAAAGCAGTGACAGTACACACCAGAAAGAAAATCATCTTAACTGGAATTCAACATAAACTGAAAGCTCTTCTATTCCTAGACTAATATAGCAAGGATAGAGTAGCAGGGGTGGGGTTCCAGGGATCGTAGTCTCAGGGGACATAGAGGCCAATTTGCATAACTAGCCTATTGCAAATAGAGTCTTCTGCACCCCATATTGGTGATCGGCGTCTCGGGTCCTAAAAGCTAGCAAGCTTCCATCTGAGGTACACCAAATGATCCCATCTCAGCTGTATCAGATAATCACCAAGGACAATAAAGACATAAGAGAAAAAGATCCCAGAGGACAGAAAGACCCACGTGGATGGGTGACTGCATCAATATGTAATCAGAACCAGATGGTGCCCAGACACCACCAATGACAACCTGATGGGGCACACAATGTTGGATCCAGTGGAACACGCAAAAAGCAAAGGTACATCCCAAGAACTCCACCAAAAGACTGCAACTGATGGTCTGATGGTCTGGGACTTCCTCTGTAGCATGGCTCCTAGACCTGTTGCTGCCCCTGGTCATTATTCATTACTGAGGTGAACTCTTTGGTCAGGAATGGACTGGACTCAGGGACATAAGTTGATCATATAATATGTCCACTTTATGGTTCCATGTATCTACAGATGCTGTCCTACTGGCCTATTACCAGAAGGGAGAGGAGAGAGTGGAGAGGAGAGAATAGGAAATTGTTAGCAGGATATGACAGGTATAGAGCAGAAAGGAAGAGTGTGCTATCACTCGGCAAGGAGACCAGAGGGAACTGCAGATAGGCAGGCATACAAATTTAACTTGGATTTTATACTACTTTCATTCAATCACAATTAAAAAAAAAAGAGACACAAAATTGCAGTAATAGATGTTTTGTATGGAGAGGAAGTCAAAGTAATACAAAGAGTAAAAAACTGGTATAAATTTAGAAAAAAATAGGAGTAAATATTAAGGTAACTGAAAAGTACTTTCACAATCCTACACATCAAAATAAAAAGAAGAAAAACAGTTTCAGCAAGTACAGAGAAAACACATGATGAAAAATGATTCAGCATAAAAAATGAGGCAAAAAAACTGTCAGCGATGCACAAAAAAGGCGTCAAAATGACAGTGTTTAGACCATGCTTATCAGTAATTACAAAGAATATAAATGTATTAACTATATACTAATAAAGAGACAGAGAGTGTGAGATCAGATAACAACACATGATTCATTTATAGGTACTCTGTCTACAAGAGACACATCTCAGATTTAAAGACACAAACTAAAACTCAAAGAATGGAAAAATACATCAAGAAAACAACAATAAAAAATGAACAGGAGTGGCAATATTAATCTCTGAGAAAATAGACTTTGAAGTAAAATTCAACAAAAAGGGTAAGGGAAGACACTATGTTATGATTAAAGGGTCAATATACAAGAAAGACATAACCATACAAAACATTTATGCATTCAAAGACAGTTCTCATAAATATATAAAATAAACTTGAATACTACTGAAAAGAGAAATAGAGGACTCCACAATAATAGTAAGAGATGTAAATACACCATTTTTAGTGAAGGACAGAGCACCCAGAAGGAAACAATAACGACAAGGAAGATTTAGATGGCATGATTAACCAAACTGACCTCATAGACATATAAGGAACACTCCACCCAAGAGCAGCCAAGTAACTTTCTTTTCCAGTGCACATGGAATATTCCCCACAATAGATCACATATTAGACCACAAAGTAAGCCTTAACAAAATCCACAGCATTATACTATTGCACAGCATCTTTTCTGACCATGAAGTCATAAAAGTAAAAATTAATAAAAGCAAAAGCAAGGGAAAAAATCAAGCACAAGGAATTTGAACAAAACTTTGATCATGAACGATTGAGTTATAGAAGAGATCAAGGATGGAATAAGAAAATTCACAGAATCAAATGAGAATGAAAACACATCATACCAAAACTTTTAAGACGTGGCGTAAGTGCTGCTTAGAGGTCAATTTACAGCAATAAATGCACACATACAAAAAGCAAAGGGTACAAATCAAAGGATTAATCCTACAGCTCGAACAAATACAAAGAGGGCAGTTACAGAAACCTTCAGCACCAGAGGAAAGCAAGTAGTAAGAAATTAGAGCACAACTGAAGAATTAGAGAACAGAAAAACAATTGAAATAGTTAACAAGACCAAAAGCTGGTTCTTTGAAAAGATCAACAAAATCGATAAACCATTGGCCACACTGATGAAAGAAAAACAGGAGAGGAAGCAAATCACCTGGTTAGTAAGTGAGATGGACAGTATCACAACAGACCATACTGAAATTTAAAAAATTATACCAAATTAATATGAAAAATTATACTCTTAACAGATTTGAAAGCCTAGAGAAAATGAACATATTTCTAGAAACATACTACATACCTAAACTAACATAAACAGAGATAAAAAAATAAACTTATAACAAAAGAAGAGATTGAAAAGGTAATTTTAAAACTCCCAACAACAGAACCTTAAGTCTTAAAAGCCAGCAAACTGCCATCCAAGGAACATCTGTTGGTCTCAATCCACCTGGAGCAGATGAAAACCAAGAACATCAAAAGCATGAGGAAAACATGAGATCAGGATACAGAATGGTATGTATTATTGGGAGATTATGTCAGCATGGGACCAGAAGAACTAGATGGTATCCAGCACCACCAAAGACAACCCTCTCAGAGGACACAGTGTGTAGTTCCTGATGTGGCAGGAGAAAAAGGAGTGTGCGGATCAAGAATTCTATTAAAAGACCAGACTTGATGGTCCAACAGCCTGGAAGATCCCCTGAGAACATGGCCCCTGGACTTGTTGCTAATCCAGAGCTGAGATGAGTACTGAAGCCAATACCTCAGAAAAACATTGAATTGAATAAGGGACACAGAGTAATACAGGTGGTGTGTACACTTTATGGTTTAACACATATATATACATGTATATATATATGAGATTGTCCAACTGGTCTCTTTTAGAGTGGAGAGAGAAATTGGAGAGGAGGGGACAAGTATTGGTTGAGTAGATACTAGAAGTGAAAAGTGGATAGAATGAATGTGCAGTCACAGAGTGAGGAGAGCAGGTAGAGTTGCACAGAGGCAGTTGCTTGGGGTTTTGTATGGCAAGTTGATACTAGAAGTGAAAAGTGGATAGAATGAGTGTGCAGTCACAGAGTGAGGAGAGCAGGTAGAGTTGCACAGAGGCAGTTGCTTGGGGTTTTGTGTGGCAAGTTGACTTGGATTGTAAACTTTCACTTAATCGCAGTAAAAAAAATTTAAAAAACAAAACAAAAAACCCTACAACAACAAAAATCCCTGGCTCTAATGGCTTCACTGGAGAATTCTACCAAACTTTCAGAGGAGTTAAAACCACTATTAATAAATGTATTTCTGAGCCAAGACAGGGATAGAATACTGTTATACTCATTATATAAAATCAAAATAACCATGGTACCAAAACCAGTGAAGACAAAAAAAGGAAAATTACAGACCAGTATCTCTCATGGACTTAGATTCAAAAATCCTCAACAAAATTCTATCCAATAGAATTCAGCAACATATTAAAACAAATAATGTACCACCAACAAGTGGGATTCATATCAGCTGTGCATGGATGGTACAGCATTAAAAAATAATGTTAATAAGCCATATAAGTAAAACAAAAGAGCATCATGATTTTATCAATTGATGCAGAAAAGACATTTGACAACATCCAATACCCACTCGTATTACAAACTCTCAGGAAAATAGGAATAGATAGGAAATTCCTCAACATAAAAAAGGACATTTATACAAAATCAACAGCCAACACCATCCTAAATGGAGAGACTGAATGCACTCCCCTGGAGAATAGAAATCAGACAAGAATTCTCTTTGTCACCACTTTCATTCAACATTGTGCTTGATGTTCTAGCCAGAGTATAAGGCAATATAAATAAAGTCATACAAATTGCTATGGAAGAAATAAAAGTATTTCTATTTACAGATGATATGATCTTACACACAGAAAACACTGAAGAATTCACAGAAAAATGACTGAAACTAATAGAAGAGTTCCGACAAGTATCAAGATATAGATAAACATACAAAACCCATGTGGATTCCTTTACACCAACAAACAGAACATCAAAAAGGAAATCATCAAATCAATACCATTTACAAACACCCCCCAAGAAGATATAATACTTACAAATAAATTTGATAAGGAACATAAAAGATCTATACAAACAAAATTACAACACACTGCTACAAGAAACCAAAAGAGACCTACATAAGTGGAGAAAACTACTTTGTTCATGGACAGGAAGGTTGACTGTCATGAAAGTGTCTATTCTTCCCAAAGCAATCTATAGATACAATGGAATCCCAATACAAATTCCAACGGTATTTTTTAATGAGATGAAGAAAGAAATCACCACCTTCATATGGAAAGGGAAAAAGCTCTGGAGAAGTAAGGCATTACTGAAGAAGAACAATGAATTGTGAGACCTCACGCTACCTGGCTTTAGAACCTATTACGCTGCCATGGTAGTTAAAACAGCTTGGTACTGGTATAAAAGCAGATACGTAGACCAATGGAACTAAATTGAGAATCCAGACAAAAAAATCATCCATATGTGAGAAGCTGACAAAGGCCCAAAATCTGTAAACTGGGGAAAAGACAGTCTCTTTAACAAAGGGTATTGGCATAAATGGATATTCATCTGCAAAAGATTGCAACAAGACTCATATCTCATACCACGCATAAAAACTAACCCAAAATGTATCAAAGACTTAAATATAAAATATAAAACAATCAAGTTCATGGAAGGAAAAATACTGACAGTACTGGGAGCCCTAATACATGGCAAAAACAGACAACAATACATTACGAACAATGCATAAACACCAGAAGAGAAAATACATGACTGGGAACACCTACAAATCAACACTTCTTTTCATCCAAAAAGTTCACCAAAAGAGTAAAAAAGACTACCCAGAGAGTGGAAAAAAAGGCTGCTACAAATCCAGTCAGCATCTAATCTCCATATTCTACAAGATACTGCAAAACCTCAACAAGAAGAAGATAATCCAATTAAACAATGGGAAAAATATATAAATAGGCATTTCATTATAAAAGATATCCAGATGGCTAACAGATACATGAGGAAATGCTGATCATCATTGACCATTAGAGAAGTCCAAATGAAAAACTGCATTGAGACACCATTTCACCCCAATAAAGCTGGCATTAATCCAAAAAACACAAAATAATAAATGTTAGAGAGGCTATGGAGAGACTGGAACACTGCTACATTGTTGGTGGGAATGTAAAATAGTACAATTCCTTTGGAAATAGATTTGGTGCTGCCTTAAAAAGCTAAAAATAGAAATACATGATCCAGCAATCCCACTTCTTAGAATATATTATAGAAAAATAAAGACTGTCACATGACCATGTACATGCACACCAATGTTTATGGCAAAAAGGTCAACAGCACTTGGCTGGCTCATCAGCAAATGAGTGGACAAGCAAACTATGTTATATTCACACAATGGAATACTATACGATAATAAAGAACAATGATGATCTTGGAAAACATCTCATAACATGGAGGAATCCGGAAGACATTATGCTGAATGAAATTAGGCAGTTTCAAAAGGACAAATAATTTACTTGATGAAACCTCTATTATAAGGAATCAAGAAAACATTTAAACACAAAAGAAAACAGTCTTCAGTGTTTACAGGAATGAGGAGGGAGGGAAAAGGTTATTCATTGATTAGATAGTAGATTGAAATTGGGTTAGCTTGTAGTGGAAAGGAGTGGTTTTGGGGGACATCTAGGTCAACTGGCATAACAAAACTTAAAAAAAAATGTTCTTCGTCCCACTTTGATGAGTGGCATCTGGGGTCTTAAAAGCTAGCAAGCACCCATCTAAGTAGTGTCAGTGAGACCCAACCCAACTGGAGCACAGGAGCATGAAAGGCACCGAAACATAAGGTAAATATGATCCCAAGAGACAGAAAGGGTCATATAATCCAGAGAATACATTAGCATGAGACTAAAGAACTAGATGATGCTAGTCCTCCACCAGTGATTGCTCTGACAGGGAATACAGCATAGAGTATGTGACGTAGCAGGGGAAAAAATCAGTATGCAGAACTGGAACTCTATTAAAAAGACCAGACTTGATGGTTCAACAGACTGGAACGTCCCCAGAAGACACGGCCCCTGGACTCTTAGCTCAGAGCTGACACCATTCCTGAAGCCAACTCTTCAGACAAAGATTGGACTAGGCTATAAGACATAAAATGATACTGGCAAAGGGTGTGCTTCTTGGATTAACTAGACACATGAGGCTAATCGGGCAGCTCCTTTCCAGAGGAGGACAAGTGTGCTGTCACAGGTTGAGGAGAGAAGGTAGAGTTACATAGCAGTGTGTGTAATTTCTTTTTTTAATCACAAATTGACTGAGATTGCAAACTTTCACTTAAAGTATAATAAAATATGTTTTTAAAATTATTTTATTGTGCTTTACGTAACAGTTTACAATTCAAGTCAATTTGCCATACAAAACCCCTCACTCACACCACTATACAACTCTAGCTGCCCTCCCCATCTTGTGACAGCACACTCCTACTTTTCACCCTGTACTTCCTGTATCCATTCAACCAACTCCTGTCCCCCTCCACCCTCTCATCTTGCCTCTGGACAAGAGCTGCCCAGACAATCTCATATATATATTTACGCCACAAAGTGCACTTTTGGCCAACATTACTCTGTGTTTTATAGTTCAGTTCAACCTCCTTCTGAAGACACAGCTCTGGTACTGTTTTAAGTGCTGAGCTAACAGGAGAGTTAGGTGCCCCAACTCTGATGGTGTGGTGGTTAAGTGCTACATCTGCTAACCAAAGGGTCAGCTGTTCAAATATGCCAGATGCTCCTTGGAAACTCCATGGGGCATTCTACTCTGTGCTGTAGGGTCACTATGAGTTGGAATCAACTTGATGAAACTGAGTTTGGTTTCTTTTTTGTCCTTTAGGGAACCTTATGCTCTAATAGACCATCAAGTGTAGTGTTTCAATAGAGTTCTACTTCTGTACATCCATTCCTCTCTCCCTCTGTCAAAGGACTGTGTGTTGTATTCCCTATTAGGGCAGTGACTGGTGCTAGCGGGGCACCATCCAGTTCTTGAGGTCCCATGCTAATGTAGTTTCAGATAACATGGCACCTTCTATCTCCTGGGTTTACATTTTCAGCATGTCTTTGATGTCTTTCACTCTCCTCTGCTCCAAGAGGACTGGAACCAATTGATGCCACTTAGCTGACCACTTACTAGCTTTTATTTTTATTATGATTGAATGAAAATCTACATTCCCATATAAATTCACATGCTCACCTATATGCAGCTCCCACTGCTCTCCTTTCCCAGTGACAGCACACCCCTCTTCTCTGCTCCATACATGTCATATCTTCCCAACAGTCTCTTATCCACTCTTCTCCATCCACTCCCCTTCCTCCAGCAAGAGGTCAGCAGGATGACATCCTATAGATGTATAGAATCATAAAATTCCCACAAGATAAGGTCACTCTGCGTCGCCAAGTCCAATCCATTGCTGTTGGAAACGTTGACCTTCATTATGATTTATGGATAGGGGCAGCATCAGGGCCTTGGGCCATGCTCCCAGGGGAATCCTGAAGCCCCTGGACCATCAATTGCTGTGTTTCAGTGGAGATCTCAGGGTGCACTCCTATTCATTCTCTTGTTGCCAGTGAGACTCAGCTTTGTGAGCTCCATCGTGGCAATCACTGGTGGTGGCCGGGCATCATCTGATTCTTCTGTTCCCGAATCGATGTAGAGACCCACTCACGTGGGTCTCTCTGTCTTCTGGGTTCTCTTTTCCCCATGTCATTCTTGTCCTCGGTGATCATCCATTCCTGTTGAGTTGGGACCATTTGCTGTACCCTCAGATGGCAGCTTGGCAGCATTTAAGACCCCAGATGCCACTCACCAATGTGAGGTGCAGAGAGTCCTCATTAGCAAAACGCTAGCTGTGCCAATTTGCCTCGATTTTCCCTGAGAGCATGGTCCCCAGCCCCCTGCCCCAGCTACTCTGTCCTTGCAATATTGGGTTAAGATGGCAGGAGTACTCAAATTGTGTTGAAGTTCAGTTATCATTTATCTTCTTTCATGTGTACTGTCACCGATTTCACCTAACCAAATTTCTATTAACTAATTTAAACTCTCCCCCTCCCCTCCCCTCCCTCCCTACTCTTGCAGCCGTCAAAGAGTCTTTTCTTCTATGCATGAGTCTGTTTTTAAGTTCTTATCATAGGGGTCTTATACAATATTTGTCCTTTTGCCACTGACTACTTTCACTCAGCATAATGTCGTCCAGCTGAAAACAGGTTAAGAGATTTTTCCTGCTATCATGGTTGTTCTTTATCATTGCATAGTGTTTCATCGAGTATATATGCCATAGTTTACCCATCCATTCCTCTGTTGTTGAGCATCTGGGTTGATTCCATCTTTTTGGTGCTGTGGACTGTGCTGCGATGAACATTCATGTGCATGTATCAGTTGGTGTGAATGGCCTTGATTCTGTAGGATATATTCCAAGCAGTGGAATTACTGGGTCAAATGGTATATATACCTATATCCATTTTTTCAAGGGAGCACCAGATTGCTTTCCAAAGAGGTTGTACCATTTTGCAATCCCACCAACAGTGTAGGAGAGTTCCAATCTCCCCACAGCCTATCCAGCGTTTCTTGTTTTGTGTTTTTGGATGATGGCCAACTTTGTTGGGGTGAGATGGTATCTCATTGTCATTTTGATTTGAATTTCTTTAATGGCTAATCATCGTGAGCATGTTCGCATGTGCTTTTTGGCTGCCTGGATCTCCTCTTTAGAGAATTGTCTGTCCATCTCTTTGCCCATCGCTTAATTGGATGATTTATCTTTTTCTTATTGATATTTTGTAGTACCTTCTAGATTATGGAGATCATGCGTCGGTCTCACATAGAGTTGCCAAATATTTTTTCCCATTCTGTAGGTGGCCTTTTAATTCTATTAATAAAGTCTTTGGATGAGAAAAAGTGATCAATTCTTAGCAGTTCACATTTATCTATTTTCTCTTCTGATGATTGTGGTTTGTTTGACAGATTTTGAAGTTTGTCTAAGTTGTGTATTAAACCTTCCATTGTTGTTCCTACTTTCTCTTGGATGAGCTTTAACATTTTAGATTTGATATTTAGGTATTTTATCCAGTTTGAGTTGGTTTTTGTGTAAGACGTAAGATATAGGTCTTGTTTTAATTTATTGCAGATTGGTATCCAATTTTGTGAGCACCACCTGCTGAAGAGATTGTTTTACCCCAGTTTAATATCTTAGGTCCTCTGTCGAATATCAACTGTTCATGGGCAGATGACATCATTTCTGGGGTCTCGATTCTGTTCTACTGATCTATCTGTCGGTTTTTGTACCAGTACCAGGCTGTTTTGACTACTGTGGCAGTGTAATAGGTTCAGGAGGGTAATGAGAGGCCTCCCAGTGTGTTCTTCTTTTTTAGTAATACTTTACTTATCCAGGGCTTCTTCCCTTTCCAGGCAAAGTTGGTAATTTATTCCTCCATCTCACTAAAAAATGACACTGGTACTTGTATTGGGATTGCATTATATAAGTAGATTGCTTTGGGTAAAATAGACATTTTCACAATGTTAAGTTCTCCTATCCATGAGCAGGGTAG
Organism: Heterohyrax brucei; assembly: GCA_028571685.1. Lineage (NCBI taxonomy): Eukaryota > Metazoa > Chordata > Mammalia > Hyracoidea > Procaviidae > Heterohyrax > Heterohyrax brucei. Next base: position 66,796,797 of record CM053166.1, read on the forward strand.
GTTTCTCCATTTATCTAAGTCTCTGTTCGTTTCCTGTAGTAAGGGTTTGTAGTTCTCTTTGTAAAGGTCTGTTATTTCTCTGGTTAAATTTATTCCTAGGTACTTGATCTTCTTAGGGACTATAGTAAATGGTATTGACTTGGTGATTTCTTCCTTAATAATCTCGTTGTTGGTATAAAGGAATCCTACTGATTTACTTATGTTTATCTTGTATCCTGAACTCTTCTATTCAATTTGAGTAGTTTCCTTATGGATTCTTTAGGATTCTCTGCATATACAATCACATCATCTGCATATAGGGAGATTTTTAGTTCTTCTTTGCTGGTGCATATGCCCTTTATTTCTTGGTATTGTCTAATTGCTCTGGCTAGAACTTCTAGCACAGTGTTGAATAGGAGAGGTGAGAGTGGGCATCCTTGTCTAGTTCCTGTTCTCAAGGGAAATTGTTTCAGTCTCTCTCCATTCAGGATGATGTAGGCAGTTGCCGTTGTATAAATGACCCTTATTGCATTGAGGAATTGGCCGTCTATTCCTATTTTGCTGAGAGTTTTTATTGTTAATGTGTGTTGGACTTTATCAAATGCCTTTTCAACATCAATTGACAAAATCAGGTGATTTTGTCTTTTGTGATATTTATGTGATTGATCACATTGTTTTTCTGATGTTGAACCAGGCTTGCATCCCTGGTATGAATTCAACTTGGTCATGATGGATTATTTTTTGGATATGTTGTATTCTATTGGCAAGAATTTTGTTGAAGATTTTTGCATCTAGATTCATGAGTGATATTGGTCTGTAGTTCTCCTTTTTGGTTGGGTCTTTCCCTGGCTTTGGCATCAGGGTTATGCTGGCTTCATAGAATAAGTTTGGGAGTATTCCACCCCTTTCTATACTGTGAAATAGTCTTAGTAGTATTGGAGATAACTCTTCTCTAAAAGCTTGGTATAACTCTGCAGTGAAGCCATCCGGGCCCAGGTTTTTTTTGGTTAGGAGTTTTTTGATGACTTTTTCAATCTCTTCCTTTGTGATGGGTTTATTAAGTTGTTCTGCTTCAACTTATGATAATTTTGGTAGGTTATATGAATCAAGAAATTTGTCCATTTCCTCGAGATTTTTGAATTTGTTAGAATACACTCTTTCGTAGTATGCAGCTATGATATTTTTTATTTCTGTTGGATCTGTTAACTCCCCTCTCATTTCTTATCTGTGTTATTTGTTTCCTTTCCTGCTTTTCTTTAGTAAGTTTAGCCAGTGTTTTGTCAATTTTGTTGATCTTTTCAAAAAATGAGCTTTTGGTCTTTTCAAACTTTTCAGTTTTTCTTCTATTCTCTAATTTGCTTAGTTGTGCTCTAATCCTTATGGCCTGATTTCTTCTGGTGCTTGAGGAGTCCCTCTGTTCTTTTTTCTCTACTTATTCAAGTTGAAGGGTCAGTTCTTTAATTTGGTTTCTTTCTTCCTTCCAAATGTGTGCATTTATGGAGATAAACAGACTTCTGAGCACTGCTTTCACTGTATCCCATAGGTTCTGGTAAGAAGTGTTTTTGTTCTTGTTGGAATCCATAAATTTCTTTATTTCATCCTTCATTTCTTCTATAACCCATGGCTTTTTGAGCAAGATGTTGTTCAGTTTCCATGAGTTCCACTTTCTATCTGTGTTTTTCCTCGTATTGATTTTGACTTTTATGGTTTTATGATCTGAGATGATGCTTTGCATTAATTCAGTGGTATGGATTTTGTTGATAATTGCTTTATGTCCTAATACATGGTCTATTCTGGAGAATGTTCCATGTGCACTGGAGAAGAAAATGTAGTTGTCAACTGATGTATTGAAAGTTCTGTATATGTCGAGGAGGTCTAGGTGGTTAACTGTGGCAATAAGGTCTTTTGTGTCCTTACTGAGTTTTCTTCTAGATGATCTGTCCAATATTGAGAGTGGAGTGTTGAAGTCTCTTATTATTATTGTGGAGTGATCTATCTCCTTTTTGAGTGTAGTGAGTGTTTCCTTGATGTATTTAGGTGCTCTAATATTAGGTGCATAAATATTTAATATTGTTAAGTCCTGCTTGTGCATTGAACCTTTCAGCAATAAATAGTGTCCACCGTTGTCCATGATGGTGGATTTTACATTAAAATCGATTTTATCTGAGATTAGAATTGCCACACCCGCTCTTCTCTGTTCATTGTTAGCTTGATATATATTCTTCCATGCTTTAATTTTCAGTTTGTTCCTATCTTAACTCTAAGGTGACATTCTTGTAGGCAACATATGGATGGGGTTTGTCTTTTGATCCAAGATGTCACTCTATGTCTCTTTACTGGAGCATTCAGTCCATTCACATTCAATGTAATAATTGATAGGTATATGTTCAGTGCTGCCATTGTGATATGTTTAGTTCTGTTGATGTCTTCTCTGTTGTTCTTATTAATCTGTTCTGTGATTTTCTTCTTTGTGAGTTGAGTTTTCACCCTTTTCAGGGTTGGTTTCGTGGTTGTTGTGACTTCTTATTACATTTCTTGACATGGTATGTTGCTTTTTTATTGTGCTTTATGGCTGCCCCTATGATCCTGCTTAATAAATTACATATAAACTCAATTTTGATTGCTACCAGTCTTGTCAATTTCTCTCCATCTGGAAGGACTATAACAACTGTAGTACATCCCTCTTTTTAATATGATGATATCATAGTTTACATGATATGATCACTAGATCATTTCTTTCACTATTATAGTTTTGATTGTGTTTGGAGCCTTCCCTGAGTAGGATTCTGAATAACGTGTCCTTCTAAAATATAAAGCTAGTGGTTTATTATTCTAAGCCAAGAGATTCTTTCAGTATTTCTTGTAGCTTTGGTTTGGTTTTTACAAAGTCTCTGAGTTTCTGTTTATCTGCGAATGTCTTCATTCCATGTTCATATTTGAAAGATAGTTTTGCAGGATATATAATTCTTGGTTGGAAGCTCTTCTCCTTCAAGGCTTTGAATACGTCATGCCACTATCTCCATGCCAGCATCATTTCTGTTGAGAAATCTGAAGAAAGCCTACAGGGTTTCCCTCTGAATGTTAGCTTTGGTTTGAGTCTTGCTGCCTTTAAGAGTTTCTGCTTATGTTTCATTTTATTAAGCTTGATTATAATGTGTCTTGGAGTCTTTCTATTGAGATCTGTATTGAGTGGTGTTCAATACGTATCTTGGATAGCTATGTTCTCTTCTTTCATAATTTCTGGGAAGTTTTTTGTCAGCAGCTCAACAACAATACTTTCCGTGTTCTCAGGTGTCTCGCCCTGTTCAGGAGCTCCAATTAACCATAGATTGTTCCTTTTAATGGAGTCCCACGTGCTTCTTAATGCTTCTTCATTTTTCTTGCTTCTTTTTTCTGATTTCTCCTCATAGATGCTGAAGTCAGTAGCTGTGTCTTCCAAATCAAAAATTCTCTTTTCCATTTGTTCCATTCTGTTTTCTTGGCTTTGAATGGAAGTTTCTATGTCTTTGACTTTTTTCTTCATCTGTTGGATTTCTGAGTATTGATGTTCCATCAGATCGAACAGCTTGCTTAATTTTTCATTTTGTTCTGCTGCATTTTCTATAAGCTCTAGGAGGGCTCTCTCTATAATCCTTTTGTATTCACCTTCTGATAGTTTCAGAAAAGCTTCTTTGTCTGGGAAGTTCTGAGGGGGTTTCTTTTGGGGGCCATCTGATGCCATGGGTGATTTCCAGGTTACTGTCTTCTCCAACTTTTGTTTCTTTTTGGGCTTCATGTGGGTCAATAGAAGCTGGGAGAGATGCTGTGAAGATGGACCACAGTTGTTTCTCTAGTTTGTCTTAAAATGAGCAATAAAGAGTATACAACAACTTCCGAAGTCAGTCAGGTTTTCAGGTATGTATGTCCCTCTTCCCAACTGGTGAAGTAAGCACCTCTATATTGAACCTCAGATGTTATAAACTAGCTCAAAATACAGAAAGGCTACTGGCCTGCTGGCCTATGCTGGCAGGCCCCATCTGTAGGGGATACTTTGTAGAATTCTGCTTTTCTTCTAGAAAAGGAGTCTCTTCTGCGTAGGCACTGCCTTCCAGCCCAAGAATTAGGTCCAGCTGAGGCTTCCATGTGGGTGACTCTGCCTCCCAGCAAACCAAGATGGTGTCCTTCACAAGCTTGCCAGCTGGCTGGGACCAGGCTCATGGTGGAAAGAGTGGCCAAGAGTGCTGAAGTGCCCAGAGTCCACAGCTTCCAGCCCTGGGCCGCAGCCCCAGGCAACACTGTGGAAAACACCTCCTCTCTGTTAGAAAAGCACTCTCCTCCCAGCAGGTGCCACCTTCCAGCCTAGGAACCAAGGCCAACTGGGGCCTCTGCCTGGGCTTCTCCATTTCCCAGTGGATCAAGATGGCATCCTGCACAAGAGTATCTGTATGGCTACCACATGGTGGAAGCAGAAAGATAGGCCAGAGGAGTTGAGGTATATAGAGTCAAAAGCCAGGCTCTCAGAACCTGGCAATTATGCTTGCTGGTCCCATCAGCAGTGTGTCCGAGACCAGCAGCTAGTCAAGTCCCAGCTCTGCCTGCTGACCAAGACAGAGGAAAAAAATAAATAAAATTGGTGAGTTACCTTCAGTCTGTGCAAGCTTCTGCTTGCCGAGAGTGGGGTCAGTGAAAGAGAGGAGGTTTTGCATTCAGTGGTACAAAGTCCAAATTAACAGCCCTATGCTACATTCCAGGGCTCACTAGGTGTCCAGAAAGCTCTGTTTAATTATTGTTTCAGGTCTTGGTTTCCAGAAGGATTTAGGGTTTAGTCTGCCATCTTGACTCTGACCACCACTTACTAGCTTTTAAGAGCCCAGATACTACTCACCAAAGTGCTATGCAGAATATTTTCTTAAAAAAAAACCAACAACTTATACCAGTTAGCCTAGATGTCTCCTGAAACCATGGTCCCTAGACCACTGACCCTGCTACTCTGTCCTTAAAAATGTTGGATTGTTTTAAGGAAATGTTTCAGCTTTTGGTATAGTCCAGGTATACTAACTTCCTTTCTAGAGCATACTGTCACTCCCTTCACCTAACCCAATTCCAATCTGCTATCTAACCTATGAATGCCCCTCCTCCTCCTTCTCTTACCTTGTAACTATCAAATATTATTTTCTTCTGTGCTTTTCTTAAGTCCTTATAATACTGGTTTCATTCAATATTTGTCCTCCTGCAGCTGACTAGTTTCATTCAGCATAATGACACCAACTTATGAGATATTTTGTAAGAACATCATTGTTCATTATCATTGCATAGTATTCCATAATATGAATATACCATAGTTTGTTTATACCTTCATCTGTTGATGGGCATCTAGGTTGATTTCATCTTTTTGCTACTGTGGAAAGTGCTGCAATAAACTTTGGTATGCATGTAACTGTTTGTGTGACAGCCCTTATCTCTCTATTGTATATTCCAAGAAGTGGGATTGCTGTATCATATGGTATTTCTATTTCTAGCTTTTTAAGAACTGGTCAAATTGATTTTCAAAGTTGTTGTACCATTTTACATTCCCACCAGCAGTGTAGATGAGTTCCAGGCTGTTGAGAACCTCTCCAACATTTATTAATATTTATTTTTTGGATTAATGACATCATTGTTGGGATAATGGTATCTCATTGCAGGTTTTTGTTTTTTTAATATTTATTTATTGTGATTGAGTGGAAGTGTACAATCCAGTTTAAATTTGTGTGCCTGTGTATGTGTAGCTTCTACTGCTCTCCTTTCCCAGTAACAGCACACTCCTCCTATCTGTTCTATACATCTCATATCCTCTTAACAATCTCCTGCCCCCTCTTCTCCATCCTTTCCCTCTGCTCTAGTAACATGCCAATAGGGTGACATCCTATAAATGCACAGAAATATCAAGTGCACACACGATATGGTCACTCTGTGTCCCTGAGTCCAATCCATTCCTGGCCGAAGAGTTGACCTCAGTAATGATTTATGGACAAGGGCAGCATCAGGACAGGGATCATGCTCCCACAGGAACCCTGAGGCCCCTGGACCATCAATTGTGGTCTTTCAGCAGAGTTCTCAAGGTGAACCCCTTCTTATTCTTGTGTTGCCAGTGAGACTCAACTTTGTGAGCCCCATCATGGCTGTCACTGGTGGTGGCTGGACACCATCTGATTCCTCTGGTTACATGTCGATGTAGTCACCCACTGCTGTGGGTCTCTCTGTCTTCTGGGTTCTCTTTCTCATTGGAGTTTTTATTGGATTTCTCTAATGGCTAATGCTCTGATATTGAGTGTATAAATATTTAATATTTCTATAACCTCCTCAAGCACTGAACCCTTAAGCAATAAGTAGTGACAATCTTCGTCCATGATGGTGAATTTCACTTTAAAATCTATTTTATTTCAGATTAGTATTGTGGCTCCTGCTCTTGTTTGCATGTTATTGGCTCTGTATATATGCAAACTGTATCTTAAAATTTCCTTTTTGTTATGATATTTTGATCAAATTTATTAAGAAAATGAGTTATGGTTTGTATTTGTTTTTATGTTACAAACCTGCATATGGGTGAACTGATTTCTGAAACCATCCAGTAAGTGTGACAATTGTTCAATCACCAAGACTGAAATGAGATTGCTAGGCCAGGAAGAAAAAAGAAATGGGTAACAGGCAGAAGGAAAGACAGATGATGAGTGTTTATCCAAGTTTATAAATTCAGGTGGTATAATGAGAAGACTAGACATTCTGAATCAGAAAATCATATGGGCTACTATGCCAGAATGACAAATTGAAGTGAAATTGCCAATAATAATGCATTTCATCTCAGTCATGCCTAGAATATGGATCTTTATGCATTCTAATTCATTTTTGACAACTTCCAATTTTCTAAGATTCCTATTTTGTACATTCCGTAGTCCAATGGTTGTTTGGAGCTGTTTCTTCACATTTTGAGTCATATCACATAGCCAAATGAAGGTCCCAGAAGCTTTACTCCATCCACTTCATTACAGTTGACTCTACTTTTAGGAAAAAGCTGTACCCAAGTTGTATTTCCAGTGCCTTCCAACTAGAGGAGCTCATCTTCTGGTATTATATCAGTGTTCTACTGCTATTCATAAGGTTTTCACTGGCCAATATTTTTTTTTCAGAAGTAGATCTCCAGGTCCTTCTTCCTACTCTGTCTTATTCTGGAAGCTCCACTGAAACTGGCCCATCATGGGTGATCCTGCTAGTATTGAAATATCAGAGACATAGCTTCCAGCATAACAGCATTATGAAAGCTATCACAGTACAACAAACTGATAGACACACGGTGGGGTCTAGTTATTATACTACCAAAATGTATATACTTCTTGTTAGGAGCCGTCTAGTCAATTCTGACTCATTAGCAACCCTATGAACAACAGAATGAAACACTGCCCCGTCTTGCAGCATGTCCAGTCATTTTAATGCTTAAGCCCATTGTTGTCTTCCTCTTTCTCGCTGACCCTTCACTCTACCATGCATGATGTCCTTTTCCAGGGACTGATCCTGCCTGTCAATCTGTCCAAAGTATGTAAGATGCAGTCTTGCCATCTTTGCTTCCAAGCTGTACTTCTTCCAGAACAGATCTGTTGGTTCCTTCAGTGATCCATGGTACATTCGCCATTCTTCTCCAACACCACAATTCAAAGGCATCAATTCTTCTTCTGTCTTCTTTGCTCACGGTCTAGCTTTCACATGATGCAGTTGAAAATACCATGGCTTGGGATAGGCACATTGTAGTCTTTATTTCTGAACACTTTAAAGAAGTCCTTTGCAGCAGATTTTCCCAATGCAATGTGTCTTTCACTTTCTTTACTGCTGTTTCCATGGGCATTGATTGTGGACCCAAGTAAAATGAAATCCTTGACAACCTCAATGCTTTCTCGATTTATGCCAATGTTGCTTACTGGCCCAGTTGTGAGGATTCTTCTTTTCCTGATGTTGAGGTAAAATCCATACTGAAGGCTGTAGTCCTTGATCTTCATCAGTAAATGCCTCAAATCTTCTTCATTTCCAGCAAGTAAGGTGGTGTCTTCTGTGTAACACAGGTTGTTAATGAGTTGTCCTCCAATCCTGGTGCCTTGTTCTTTGTATAATCCAGCTTCTCAGATTATTTGCTAGGCATACAGATTAAAATGGTATGGTGAAAGTATACAACCCTGACACACAGCTTATATACTTGGTGAGTACTTATTCAAACCTCCTATGGTCTACAATGCTGAGAAAGACAAACTGAGGAGCAATGGCATCACAGACATCACTGAAAAGAGTATTTCAAGATCTATCCTGAAGTTAGTGATAGGCTAGTATATATATGCCTGCAAGGAAGACCAGTTAATACAAATATTATTCAAATTTATGCACCAACCACTCATGCTAAAGATGAGGAAACCGGAGATTTTAGCCACTTTCTCCAGTCTGAAACTGACCAAACATGCAATCATGATGCATTGATGATAACTGGTGATTGGACTATGAAAGCTGGAAACAAAGGACTAGGATCTGTAGTTGGAAAAACTGGTCTCAGTGAAAGAAACAATGCTGGAGACTGCATGATAGAATTCACAAGACCAAAGACTTATTCACTGTAAATACCTTGTGATTTTTTTTTCTTGGTCAACAACATAAATAGCAACTATACATGTGGAATACACAGGAATCAAATGAACTACATCTGTGGAAACAGATGATGGAAAAGCTCAATATCATTTTCACAACAGGGCTGGGGCAGACTGTGAAGCAAACTGTCTATTGCTTACATCCAAGTTCAAATTGAAACTGAAGAAAATCAAAACAAGTCTACAAGAACCAAAATACAACCTCGAATATATCCCACTTGAATTTAGAGACTATTTCAAGGAAAGATTTGACACACTGTACACTAATGAACTAAGACCAGAAGAACTGTGTAATGACATCAAGCCAATCATACATAAATAAATCAAGGTGTCATTAAAAATACAGTAAGGAAAGGATATCAGAAGAGACTGTGTAACTTGCTCTTGAATATTAAGTAGCTAAAGCAAAAGGAAAAATTTATAAAGTAAAAACGATGAACAGAAGATTTCCAAGGGCAGCTCAAGAAGACAGAATATAGCATTATAAGAAAATGTGCAAACACCTGGAGACAGGAAACCAAAAGGGAAGAACATGGTCAGCATTTCTCAAGCTGAAAGAACTGAAGAAAAAATTCAAGTCTTGAGTTACTATATTGAAGGATTCTATGGAGAAAATATTAAGTGGTACAAGAAACATCAAAAGAAGATGAAAGAAATACACAGAGTCACTATACCAAAAAAACTGACCGACTTTCAACCATTTCAGGAGGTAACATATCATCAGGAACCAATGATACTGGAGGAAGAAATCTAAGCTGCACTAAAGGCACTGGTGAAAAATGAGACTCCAGGAATCGATGGAATACCAACTGAGATGTTTCAACAAACTGATGCAGCACTGAAAGTGGCTCACTTGTCTATACCCTCAAATTTGAGAGACACCTATCTGGCCAACCAATTGGAATAGATCTTCATTTATGTCTATTCCAAAGAAAGGTGATTTAACTGAATGAGAAAATTGTCAAACAATATCACTAATGTCACAGACAAATAAGATTTTGTTGAAGATCATTCAAAAGCAGCTGTAGCAGTTTATCAACAGGGAACTACCAGGAATTCAAGCCAGATTTAGAAAAGGACTTGAAACCAAGATGTCATTGCTGATATCAGATGGATCCTGGCTGAAAGCAAGAAAATACCAGAAAGGTATTTACCAGTGTTTTATTGACTATGGAAAGACATTTGACTGTGTGGATCATAACAAATTGTGGACAGCTTTTCAAAGAATGAGAATTCCAGAATTGCACTAAAGGAACCTGTGCATAGATCAAGAAACCATCATTTGAACACAACAAGGGGATACTGCACAGTCTAAAACCAGGAAAGGTATTCATTAGGGTTGTATCCTTTCACTATAAGTTCTGAATCTGAATGCTGAGCAGATAACCTGGGAAGCTGGACTACATCAAGAAGAATGGGGCATTGCTATTGAAGGGAGTCTCATTACCAACCTGCATTATATGGGTGACACAGACTTGTTAACAGTGAAAGACAACTTGAAGAGCTTACTGATGATAATTCAAAGACCACAGCGTTCAGTATGGATTACATGTCAGCATCAAGTAAACAAAAATCTTCACAATGGGACCAATAAGCAACATCATGATAAATGGAGAAAAGATTGAAGTTGTCAAGGATTTCATTTTATTTGGATCCAAAATCAACACCCATGGAAGCAGCAGTCAAGAAATCAAAAGATGCTCAACTGAGTGAGCTCCACCGCTGCTATCACTGGTGGTGGCCGGGCACCATCCGGTTCTTCCGGTCCCAAGTTGATGTAGGCATCCACTCACGGGGGTGGGGTGCATCCTGAGATCTCCACTAAAATACTTCAATTGATAGTCCAGCGGTTTCGGGGTTCCCCTGGGAGCATGGCCCCTGGCCCTGATGCTGCCATTGCCCATAAATCATAATGAAGGTCCACTCTTTGGACACGAATGGATTGGACTTGGTGATGCAGAGTGACCATATATTGGATGCACTTTATGGTTGTATACATCTATAGGATATCATCCTGTTGACCTCTGGCTGGAGGAAGGAGAGTGGGTGGAGAGGAGGGGAAAGGAGACTGTTGGGAGGATGAGACATGTATGGAGCAGAGAGGAATAGTGTGCTGTCACTGGGCAGGGAGAGCAGTGGAAGCTGCATATAGGTGGGCATGTAAATTTATATGGGAATGTATATTTTCACTCAGTCATATTAAATAGCCAGCCAATAAAAAAAAAATCAAAAGTGCATTGTATTCGGCAAATTTGAGGCAAAATGCTTTTTAAAATGTTGAAAACCAAAGATGTCACCTTGAAGACTAAGATGCACCTGACTTAGTGTTTCAAACTTCTCATATGCATGAGAAATTTGGACAATGAATAAAGAAGACCAAAGAGGAACTGAGCCTTTGAATTGTGGTGTTGATGAAAAACATTGAATATACTACAGTCCACCAAAAGAAAACCAAATCTGTCTTGGAACAAGTACAACCAGAATGCTCAGTAGAAGCAAGGATGATGAAACTTCATCTCACATACTTGGGACGTGTTTTTGGTAGGAATGAGTCCACTGAAAAGGACCTCATGCTTGGTGATGTAGAAGATCAAGGGAAAAGACAAAGACCCTCAATTAGGTGTACTGATTCAGTGGTTGCAACAGTGAGCTCAAGAATAATAATGATTTTGAGCATGGCCCAGGACCTAGGCAGCGTTTCGTTCTGTTATACATAGTGTTGCTATGAGTTGGAACTGACTGGACAGCATCTAACAACAACAACGTATTTTGAGGCTATGGTACAAGGTGTCTATATCATGACTGATATATCCTTGTTTTTTTGTGTGATGATGTGATGTGTAATGTAATTGTCAGGATAAAAACAAACCCATTGCTTTTGGATTACTTCTGACTCACAGTGACCCTATAGGACAGAGTGGAACTACACCATAGGGTTTCCAAGGATCACCTGGTAGATTTGAGTTGCTGATCTTTTGATTAGCAACCATAGCTCTTAACCAGATAGACTATGTAAGTCTGTAGCAGCAAGTAATTCCAAAGTCAATGCCTTAAAACAGCGAAGATGTATTTCTTGCATACACTGTGTGGTCACCATCAAGTTTTACCTAGACACCTGCTTCTGCAATCACCCTAGCAGCAAGAAAGGAATATAGTGATTTGTGCACTGGCTCTTAAAAGCTTTTGCCCAGAAGTAACATACTTCTCTTTCGCTCATACACCATTTGCCAAGGATAAATCACATGACCATATCTATATCTAAGGGGACAGGGAGGTGCACTTTCACCATATGCCTGCAAGGGGGAAGAATTAAACATTTAGTGAACAATACTAATGATTACAGTATGTAACATCCCATATAATTTCTAGAGAAGCCAAAAGTACTAGCTGGTGAGTGAGGCAGGATGAAGAATAAGGAGAAAAGGGCATAGTATCACCTCTTCTCTGGTGCATGTGTCTGAGCCCAACAAAAGCCTGAGCTGCGAGGATGGAAAGATGTTTTTAAATTCAATTAGAGAGTGAAGAGCTGACTTAGATTGAACTAGACCTCTTAACACCTAAAAAAAAAAAACAAAAAACTTTTCTGATGTCAGAGATATATAAAATATGATTAAAGACTTGATTTCTGAATTAAAAACCTGGTTCTAAAATTTAAAATACTGTTAAAAATGATCAGATTGCTATAAATATCATCTAGTTAGAGAAGAGATCATAGAGTGTAGTTTTGAAAAGCAGTGGTAGAAGAACCATAAATTTTCTTCGTGATGGCACATTAACACCTCAAATTCTTTAAACTGGTTATATATTTCTACATATAAATTTTACTAATAAAGTCTAACTATTTTTCATTGTAACTATTTCTCTCCTGACTGAAATTTAAGCACTATTTATTGAACACCATTTCTACCTGATTGTTCCTTAGAATTCTGACTTTACGGAATCAGTGATGTGTCTCCAGTGGGATTATTCGTGCCTTTGGAACCAAGATCTCTAGACCTGTAGAACATGGTTGGGGGAACAGGAAGCAAAAATCTTGCCAGTATGTCACTAGGGGTAATAGGAAAAGGTGCCACACCCATTTCCACCCCTTGATTTCTGGACCCATAAATCCTGATTACTAGAGAAACAGCACCCAATATTGGATGATGGTTCAGAGACTTTACAGCCTCACAGAGAACATTGCCCCAAGCCTGAAAAGTATTGCTGTGTGGAAAAAAATTAGGATGCAAACAGAAAACAACCTCATTTATTTCACCACTCTATGAAGGTGTTTGATTTGTTGAGTAGTATGAAATCCTAGATTGGTGCCACAGTTTTTCTAATTAGTACTGTAGAATAAAAGCACTTTATGTCACGTTCAGTCACAGGGATATATTCATTTTCATACTTTAAAACACCCAGTCAGTGTAAGAATTAAAATTCTGGTCTTATCTAATATTATAAGTCTCCCCAGCTCATGCCTCCTTGAGTTTTGGATGCCCCCAGTCTGGGAGGAGTCACTGTTAGTAGTCTGTCTATTTTCCACGTTCGTCTCTTCCTATTCATTATCTGCCTAGTTCTTGGGAAGTACAGAGGTTGGAGAAAGGGCATGGTTTTAAGTTTTTGGTGCAGTTAATCGCTGATATTTGTCCCCTCTAGATGTCTGTATATAATGTACAGATATGTAATTTATAGCCATTTCTGTCCTGGGGAGTCTTGTGGATTTTTCAGAGACTATACATTGGGGACTGCTGACTGTATCTCTCTTGACAGAAGCAGAGCTACTCTTATGGCTGGCCATTATGACTGTTCCTTCAGCTCCAGAAATACCTCACAGTTTCCTATCTATAGGGCAAATTGCTCACTTTCTAAAATATTTTATGCACTGAGATGTCTGTATTTTGTTCACTCGAATTGTCCCTACATCATTGGATCTTAATAGATTCTAGGGGGATTCTCATCCTGGGAACAGTCAATTCTTCTCCTTTCAGAAAGTTCTGTGGAGTGCATGATGCACTACCTGGGTTTAGTGTTTTATAAGCACAGGATGAAATAATTTCCAGCAAAGCTTCTTATTAAAAAAGCAGATTTTTGGAAAGACCATTTATAATTTCCCTTGGAGTAAGAATGCTCATAACCCATTACATTTATGTCTTTGACTGGATTCTCCAGAGAAGCAAAACCAGTGAAATGTATGAATATATGTACAGAGTGAGCTATATCAAGGAAATGGCTCACATGATTGTAAAGGCTGAAACATCCCAAGTCCGTGTATCAGAATAGAGGTTTCTCCTGAGTCACATAGCCTCAGGGACTGGTGAACCCATGATCAGCTTGTCAGGGAGTAGGGCTCTTGCTCACAAGCTATAAGCCAAAAACCAAACCAAACCCACTGCTGTCGAGTGTGACTGTCAACAAATCTCAATATCCACAGTTAAGCTGCTAGCCCAAGTTCTAAGAACCAGAGGTCAGACTGAACAGGAGACAGCTTCAGACTCTGGTGTGGGCAAAAGCCAGAGTGTCCACTTACATTCAGATGCAGGCCACACATCAGGGAAACTCTCTTACAACTAATTGACTGCTCACAGCAGATCCCACCATGTGAGTGATCACATATAAACACTGGGAATCATGGCCCACCCAAGCTGATACACAATCATTTTTTTTTCCCACTTGTCTTTTAGATGAGGGTTTACAGAATAAACTAACTTCTCAATAGACATATTTTTTTTATGTCACTGGTTAACAACCCCACAATACATCAACATTCTCACTTCTCAACTTTGGGTCCCTATTACAGGTATTCCTGTCCCTTCTTGCCTTCTATTCTTTGCTCTGGGCTGGTGGGTTCCCTCAGTCTCATTTTATTTTATGGGACTACCTCATTTTTGGCTGAAGGGTAAACCTCAGGAGTGACTTCATTACTGAGCTAGAACAGTGTCTAGGGACCATACTCTCAGAATTTCTCCAGTCTCTGTCAGGCCAATAAATCGTGTCTTTTTGTGTGTGTGTGAGGTAGAATTTTGTTCTATATTTTTCTCCAGCTGTAATTGTGTCTTAGGGAGGCCATTCCAACATTTTATCAAGGCAGCTGCTTCACGATGATGGGGAACATGGTAATATCAGTGAATTTCACGAATATGGACCAACTGCCACATTTCATTTACTGTGAAATGAATCTCTTGATCACAGGCAATGCTGTCTTGGATACCGTGATGGTGGATAAGGCATTCTGTAACTCCACGGATGGTAGCTTTGTCAGAAGCATTGAGTTCAGGGAAGGCAAGTTCATATCCAGAGTGTCTTTTCCAGTAAGGACAAAATGTTGCCCTTTCCCTGATGGAAATGGTCCAATGTGATCAGTTTGTCACCAGATAGCTGGCTAATAACCTGAAGGAATGTTGCCTTATCCAGGACTCAGTGTTTTTCTCTCCTGATGGTAGAATGGGCACTCAGCAGTGGCTGTAGCCAAGTGAGCGTTGGTGAGTAGAAGTTTATGTTGCTGGGCCAATGCATAACCTCCATCTACATCACCATGTCCACTTTGATCATGAGCCCACTGAGCAATGACAACAGTAGCTAGAGAGAGAGGGTGACTGGTTTCCACAAAATGAGTAATCTTATCTGCTTGGTTGTTATAATCATCCTCTGTTGAAGCTAATTTTTGGTAAGCTTTCACGTGACACTCAAATATCTTCACTTCTGTAGCCCATTCAGAGAGGTCTATCCACATACCTATTGCTTGTAAATCCTTTCTCTACTTTTATAATCATGTTCCTTTCAAGTCCCTGACCATACAACCAAACTGTTGGCCACAGACTGTGAATCAGTATACGATCATACATCTGGACATTGCTCTTTCAAGCAAAGTGAACAACCAGGTGCACTGTTTGAAGTTCTCTGTCCATTGGAAGGATTTCCCTTCACCACTGTCCATTAAGGATGTCCCCTAAAGAGGCTGTAGTACTGCTGCTATTCATGTTCCAGTGGGACTACATATCAAGCAGAACCATCTGTAAACCTGTCATGAGTTATTTCTTCTTCAGTCCACAGATTAAAGGAATTCCCTATAAGACCATAGGTGCACATTGGGAAATGAAAAGTAATGGGCATTTGGGCCAGTTCCTCTTGCAAATTACTTGTGCCTTCAGGTCATGCTTGGGCCTGATCCTGTATATACCATTTCCATTTAATGGTGGAGTGCATTTGTGCATATCCAACTTTATGACTCTGTGGGTTATACAACACTCAGTTCGTGATGGTCAGCTCAGGCCACATTATGACTCAGTGTCTGTGGTTAGTTCAGTCTCTAATAAGACTCATTAACAAGCCAAAAATTACTTCTCAGAAGGAGAGTAGTTATCTCCAGAGAGTGGCAGAGCTTTGTTTCCAAATCCTGTGGGTCTGTGCTGTGATTCACCAATGGGGGCTTGTGGAAGTTACCAAACAGTATCTCTATCTACCACTGACACTTCAAGCACTGTTAAATCAATTATATTATATGGCCCAAGTGGCAGAGTGACTTTCACAGCAACCTAAAGCTGTTGCAGAACCTCTTCTTATTGTGGGCCCCACTCAAAACTAGCAACTTTTCAATTCAACTGATAAACAGGCAAGAGTAGCGCACCATAGTCTCAACTACTGTGATGACAGAGAGTCAGCATAAGTAACTTGTCAACTTAGCAGCCAGGAGGTGGGGTCTGCCACTCTTGAGGGCCCATCTTGGGCTAGTCACTAAGAGAAGCAGCATTGTGGGGCTTGACAGTGTCTGTATCACCAGAGATGCCATACATAAGTCAGTAGCACCTAGAGAACACAATGGTGGCTGGTGACCACATCTAGCTGTGCCCTTACACCCTTCTTAGAACTACGCCACAGCTCCTCTTGGTGTAACATTGGAGAAATTGAACAGCTTCTGGATGGTGCGAAGACAACAATCAATGTCTAACCATTTAAAGAAGCAGGCCACATGGTTCCAGAAAACTCACAAAACAAAAAATCAAAAAACTTCCCAGATGAATAAGCCTTTTTGAAATTATCAGGGGTAGAATACAAAAGAATTATGTGTACAGTCCATCTAGAAATTAAAAATGCTGCAGAGCAAAATGAAAAGTAAGCTATATGAACTGCTAGAATGTCAATGATCTGAAATCCAGCAGATAAATAATAAAATTATAGAATTGGACAAGTCAATGCAAAGCCAAAGGAGCAGGATGGAAGATATGGAAAGAAGAATTAGTGAGCTTGAAGATAAAGCAACTGACACTAGCATTTATGAGGAGATATCAAAGAAAAGAAACAAGAAAAATGATGAATCATTAAGAAGTATGTGGGACTCTATCAAGAGAAATAATCTACAAATAATTGGAGTTCCTAAACAGGGAGGGATAGCAGAAAACACAGAGAATTATTGAAAGTGGCTAACAGAAAACTTTCCTGAAATCATGAAAGAAGAGAATATAGATATTCAAGATGCTTATCAAACACCACAGAAAGTAGAACCCAAAAGAAAGACACCAAGACATATTAAAAGCAGATTTAATATAATGAAACATAAAGACTCTTAAAGGCAATGAGGCTTAAAGTAAAACTAAAGTACAAAAAGAAGCCCTGTAGGCTTTTGTCTCACTTCTCAGCAAAAATCACGTTGGTAAGAAGATGGTGGGATGACATACACAAAGCCTTGAAGGAGAAAACCTTCCAACCAAGAATTATATATCCTGCAAAATTGTCTCTCAAATATGATGGTGAAATTAAGACATTTGAAGATAAACAGAAGCTTATAGACTTTGCAAAAACCAAACCAAAAATACAAGAAATACTAAAAGAAGCTCTATGTTTAGAAAAACAATAACACCAAAAGCATATTTAAGGATGTAGTTCAGGACACAGCATCCAGAGTCCTACTCAGTTATGGAAGTCACTAAGCTTAATCAAAGACAAAATATTAAAAGTGGGGAATAAGTGATTTTAACATGAAAATTATGACATTGTCACACTATAACATAAAGAGGGATATATTACAGTAGATATAACCCTTTTAGACGAAGAGGAAATTAAAAAAGAGATATATAGAAGTTAAAGATTGGCTTAAACTTAGAACATTAAGGGGGTTGAAAGCAGTAGCTGCAAAGCAAACCAACAATGCAACATATCAAAACAAGAGACACAGTACAGGAGTCTCAATAAACACAAAACAAACACTGAAAAAGATGAAAAGCAAACCCGAAAAGAAAAATGACCCAGAACAGAATATTAACAGAATCAGAGAAAATGTCATTAGCATGAAAATAAAGGCACCCAAATGCCAGCACTACACAAATACCTATCAATAATTACACTGAACATAAATGGATCGAATGCTCCATTAAAGTGGCAGAGAGTAACAGTTTGGATCAAAAAATACGATTTATCTATATGCTGCTTACAGGAAACGTATCTTAGACACAAAGATAAGAATGCACTGAAAATCAAAGGACGGAAAAATATACACCATGCTAATAACATACAAAGAAGAGCAGGAGTGGAAATACTAATCCCAGATAAAATAGATTTTAATGTAAAATCCACCGCTATGGACAAGGATGGTCACTATTGCTGAAAGATTCAGTACATAAGCAGGATATGACATATTAAATATTCATGCACGTGATACTAGAGCATCCAAATACATTGAACAAATGCTGACAACATTGAAAACTGAGAGAGATCACTCCACAATAATAGCAGGAGATTTCAACAATCCATTTGCAGTAATGGACAGATCATCCAAAAAAACTCAGTAAAGATACAGAAGATCTTATTGCGACAATCAACCAACTAGACCTCATTGACATATACAAGAACCTTTTACCCAAAAGCAAATAAATACACCTTTTCCAATGAACATGGAACATTCTCCAGAATAGACCATGTATTAGGTCATAAAGCAAACCTCAACAAAATCCAAACTGCTGAATTATCACAAAGTATCTTCTAGGACCATAAAGCCATAAAAATTGAAATCAATAGCAGAAAACATGTAAGTCCATATGAGTCAGACTATTCTGATTATTGCTTTGATGCAATTGTTGTAACCACACCCACCTTGTCTTTGTTGATTGAGTGCTGCATCTTGGTCCCTACTACTGCAGGGTCCAATCAGTCCAATCAGCCCCACAATAGTTTAAAAAAAAAATCCACTGCTATCAAGTCGATTGTGACTCATAGTGACCCTGTAGGACAGGGTAGAGTTTCACATAGAGTTTCCAAGAAGCACCTGGTGGATTCAAACTGCTGACCTTTTGGTTAGTAGCCATAGCACTTAGTCACTGTAGCATCAGAGTTTCCCCACTGTAGTTAGGTGTCTTAATTCAGTTAGGACAGTTCCCACTATCAAATCTGATTTACATAAAATAGCAATTACAAGTCTTCAGGGATGGTGGAGTTCCCTTCACAAATTTGTTTCTCAAAGTTTTGGTAAAAGGTGTGTCCTCTGGGCATTGAATGTGTGAACCTGTTATGTGGACCTAATCTGATAAATCCACTCTAGCATGCCAATTTCCCTAAGAGTTTGGATACCTTCTTCTATGGCATACCAAGACGGATCTGGTAGTTCAACTTGATTTAGTGTAGGCTACCATGTAATCCATGCTTCAGCAACCCAACCAAATAAATTATTAGCTCCTTTCCTAATTTCTCAAGGTGAAATATTGAATGAAGAAGTGGACCCATATCAGTAAATGCAGACTAATTGATCTTTATGTTCCCACACCCTTAATATTTCCACATACATTCCTCAAGTTTCTGCTTGTATGTATTAGAAAAGTTAAGCAGTTCTTTTGGAGCGTATCACGCCTTCTTCTTATTTTGTACTTCACCTTTGGGGGCTTGCTAGGACTTAAATCTAGTTACATGTCTAGAAGCCAGAATAGGTAATGTGGAATTGTTTTGAGAACATTTAGCATTGTCTTATAAAACATCTGCCTCAAGTCATGCCCCAAGAAATGACTAAGACAAGGAATCTTTCAAGGCAGCTCGGCTAGGGAGAATCTCATCAGATAGGAGTGGAAGGACTAATTGTTTTTCTGGGCAAGGTGGTTTAATAGACTAATTTGAAGTAATCCCTTCAGATGGGAGTGGTTCTTTTGACAGGAGTGATTCAACAGAATTTAGGGGTCAGTGTCCCCAGCTTCCCAATTATTTGCCCAAATGTCTCCACCCCAAGTTTCAGGGTTTCATTTCTTCCCAGTGATTGCCTCCATTTTAACTCCAAAGTTGGCACTTGAGTTGGTATTGTAATTTAACCACTCTTACAGTAAGACTCTAGGTTTTATTTTATGCAACATCAGCTTTGTTCTGTAAGAAATAAAGCTTTCTTTCAAAGCACAAGCAGAAACTTTGAGCTCATTTATGTGGCACTTGAGCTTTGACTCTGAAACTTCTAGGATATCTATTTTTTTTCACCAGTTTGTCTATCAAAAGTTTGACCAACCAACGAGCTTCTTTATACTTCTCATTATGACAAAACTGTAGAAAGATATCACACATGTTCATCCATAGCCTCACCTTTCACCAATATCTGATCTATCAGTGATGATATTTTGCGTGTTTGTTTCACCACCTCCTGCCATGGATTAGCAGAGCCCTCTTTGTGACTGGTAGCAGAGTTTTTAACATCTATAAGACTAACCAGGCTTGAGAAGTAATTTATAAAACTCATTTCTAAAATTTTATTTCCCTAGAAACTCTTGTGGCATAGTGTTTAAGAGCTATAGCTGCTAACAAAAAGATTGAAAGTTAAAATCCACCAGGCTGTCTTTGGAAAGCCTGTGGAGCTGTTCTACTCTATTCTATAGGGTTGCTAGGCATTAGAATTGACTCAACGGCAACTTGAGTTTGTTGCTGCTTTTTTTAGAAACACTCGTGGTTCCACAAAGTTGTAGAGAAGCAAAACCAGTAAGGCATATAGATACTTACATAGTTTGTTGCTGCTTTTTTTTAGAAACACTCATGGTTCCACAAAGTCGTAGAGAAGCAAAACCAGTAAGGCATATAGATACTTACATACACACAAGTGCATGCACACGTGCACACGCACACACATACACAGAGAGAGAGAGAGAGATCAAGGAAATGACTCATAAGATTGTAGAGGCTGGAACGTACCAAATCTGTGAATCAGGATAGAGGGTCCCACAGGGGCTGGCAGTCCCAAGATTTTCACGTCAGAGAGCAGGACTCTTGCTTATAGGCTGCAAAGATCAACAAATCTCAAAATTGACAGGCAAACTGCTAGTTCTCAAGTCCCAGGAACTGGAAGTCAGACTGACCAGGAGGCGGGTGCAGGATGCACTGCAGACACAAGCAACAATGTTCACTTATATTAACATGCAAGCCACATACCCAAGAAGCATCCTTTCAACTGATTGGCCGCTCACAACACAAGCCATCATGGGAGTGATCACATATAAATACTGACAATCATGGCCCAACCAAGGTGATATGCAAGCGTTACCTTCACAATTGGTATTACATTTTACGTTCTTCAGAGCAACGATGAATAAATGATCATATTTGATCCCCACAGAAAGAGAGGCACAGAGAAGTTAGCTGTGTGACCTAGAATACATAAACTCTATTTTTGCAAGTCCTGTTCCAGACCATCTGTTCAGCTCTCACATCACACTCTTGAGGCCTGCTGTTCTCTTATCATAGCACTTAATCAACAGGACAGTAGACTTGTATTTTAAAAAAAGAAAAAAAAGTGGGTCCATTTTGATTTTTTCCTATCCTTTTATTCAAGGAACCCACCTGTATTTGAAGAAGAGCATCTCATAAGGCCTCATAAACCAAACCAAACCTACTGCAGTCAAGTCCATTCTGACACACAGTGACCCTATGGAGGCAGAATAAAACTGCTTCATAGAGTTCCCAAGGAGTGCCTGATGGGTTTGAACTGCTGACAGTTTGGTTAGCAGACGTAGCACTTAATCACTATGCAACCAGGGTTTCCATGAGGTCTCATATGAAATGTTTTTGTTGTTCTTGAATTTTCATATTTGCAGATAGCTAAGCACAATGATCATAAAGATGGCACAGGATCAGACAACATTTTGTTTTGTTTTGTATAAAGTCACCATGATTTGGAGATGACTCAATGGCTAATAAAAACAACAAAGATAGTTTGTCACCTAGAAGGCCTTGCAATTAAAGGCTTATCTAAAGCACAGAGGGCTATATGCTAGCTTCAGTCATTGCAGATAGGCAAAACAAGCCCATCATAAGGTGGCTTCTTGGCCATTAGGCAGGGTCAGCTGAAGGTTTGCATGTTGCTCTGAGGCTGAACAGGTTTCTGCAGAATTTCCAGACTAAGACAAACTACGAAGAAAGGCCTGGGGATCTTGAAAATCAACCAGTGAAAATCCTGTGGATCACAATGGTCTAATCCATAACCAATCATGCGGTTGGTCCAGGATATGATCTGTAGAATACTTGCTGATGGTCAGCCCAGCAGACACCAATAAATTCAGAATTTTCTCAAATGTGAAGAGAGTAGCTTGCTGTTGTTGTTTTTAAGTGCTGTTGACTCAATTCTGACTCATAGAGACTATGAACAACAGAACAAAACACTAGCTTGGTCTTGTGCCATTTCCACAATCGTTTTTATACTTAAGCCCATTGTTGAGGCCACTGTGCCAACCCATCTCATCAAGGGTCTTCCTCCTTGTTGCTGACCCTCCACTCTACCAAGCATGGTGTCCTCATCCGGGGATTGAACCTTCCTGACAACATGTCCAAAGTATGTAAGATGCAGTCTTGCCATCTTTGCTTCCAAGGAGCACTCTGGTTGTACATTTCACAGAACAGATCTGTTGGTTCTTTTGGCAATCCATGGTACATTTACCATTCTTCAACACTACAATTCAAAGGCATCAATTCTTCTTCTGTCTTCTTTGTTCATCGTCTAGCTTTTGCATGCATCTGATGCAACTGAAAATACCATGGCTTGGATCAGGTGCACGTTAGTCTTCAAGGTGATGTCTTTATTTTTCAATACTTTAAAGAGGTCCTTTGCAGAAGCTTTCCACAATGCAATGTATCTTTTGATTTCTTTTTATTTTTTTTATTTAATATGACTGAGTGAAAATGTACATTCCCATATAAATTTACATGCCCAGCTATATGCAGCTTCCACTGCTCTCCTTGCCCGGTGACAGCACACTATTCCTCTCTGCTCCACACATGTCTCATCCTCCCAACAGTGTCCTTTCCCTTCCTCTCCACCCACTCTCCTTCCTCAGGCCAGAGGTCAGCAGGATGATATCCTATAGATGTATAGAACCATAAAGTGCCTCCAATGTATGGTCACTCTGCATCGCCAAGTCCAATCCATTCGTGTCCGAAGAGTGGACTTTCATTATTATTTATGGGCAAGGGCAGCATCAGGGCCAGGCTGTTGCTTTCATGGGCTTTGATTGTGGACCCAAGTAAAGTGAAATCCTTGACAACCTCAATCCTTTCTCCACTTGTGACGATGTTGCTTACTGGGCCATTTGTGGAGATTTTTGTTTTCTTGATGTTGAGGTGCAATCCATAATGAAGGCTGTGGTCCTTGATCTTCATTAATAAGTGTTCCAAATCCTCTTTACTTTCAGCAAGTAAGGTGGTACCATCTGTGTAATGCAGATTGTTAATGAGTTGTCCTCCAATTCTGATGTCTCATTCTTCTTTGTATAATCCAGCTTTTAGGATTATTTGCTCAGCATACAGATTGAAAAGGTATGGTGAAAGGATACAACCCTGATGCAAATGGATGCAAAAGTATCAGCTGATGCCTTAGACATATCAGTAAGTCTAGCGATGTGTTGCCATAGTGACATATTACAGTCATCAAAGTTCTTTTATAAAGCAGTGAAAGTATCCAAATTCAGATGCGTCTATAAAATGAAATGAAGAATGTTTGCTCTCATAATACAAAGCGTGCTGTTTCTGATGAGAAAAGTAGCCAGAGTGGTAGACAAATAACAGTTCTTTGGGTGCTCTACACAGCAGGGAAGGAAATGATTCCAGAGATAAGCTATGATCACAACCTCCAAAGAGGAAAGTGTCAGTAGGAGTGTCACCTGGGCAATGGGAGACTGTAGAGAAGGGAAATGATTTTTTTTAGCAGTGGAACTTTAAGAGGAATTACTGACATCAAATAGCCCTTTTAGGAAGTCTTGTTCTGTGCTGAGTTGCATGGACCTGCAGTAACATCTCTTCAAGTAAACCTACATTATTTTTCAAGGCCTTCAAAAATAGACTGACACTTATTTGAATGCAATAGTGAGTAGGGTCTGGTCCTAGTAGCAACCTGGTTATATCTGGGTTACTGCTACTGTGATCACATTGTCACACACAAAAGTCAGCAGTATGATCTGACTAACTTGAGCTCCTTTGTGGAACAAAAAGATGGTATACATAGTCAGATCTTTCTTTAAGAAAACAGTCTCTAATGTCACTGAGCAGACAGCCTTGCTCCCTAAGTGTCATTTATACATACTATTTCTTAAATGTATTTCCTCACTACAAGAATAATAGCTTATTGTTAGCTACTTTCATTGCCACCAGTGCCCACTAATAGATACCCCAGGATGTCACAAAGACCCAGACAGATATCTTTTTGGGTTCTGGAATTTCAAATGGTTAGCACCTATGAAAAAATCTTTGTGATTACTGTTATGGAACCAATATTGCTTTCAATTAGTTCTCCTTGAATGAATGAGTAAATTAAATAAAGTGGTGGTGCTAGTCTTGACTACTTACAGTTAACACAAGGTTCGACAACTAAGTCCTCTAACTTAATTGTTCTAAGTGCTACATACCTCATTGCTGAATATCACTACAGTTACCTTTGAAGCATACCCCTTGGGAAGCTATGCACCAAATCCAGCACCTAGTCCACCCTTCAAAGCAAGTTTGGAACTCTTTCTGGAATGGCCATTGCACATGCTGGCACAGCAGCAAGTTCGTGAACTAAATTGTATACTTGTCTGTGAGGGAGTTTTTAGCCAGTAACCAAATAACTGTACCAGAGCACCCTCCTTACTGACCTGATCTGGCCTGCAATGACTTTTTTCTTCACTAGAAGACAAAGGAAATACTGAAAGGAAAACATTTAGATGACATTCAGGACATCAAGCGTAATACAATGACAGCTCTGATGGCCATTCCAGAAAAAGAGTTCCAAAATTACTTAGAAGCATATACTTGTCACAAGTGTCAGTGCATAGCTTCCCAAGGGAGTATTTCGAAGAAACTGTAGTGACATTCAGCAATGCAGTATGTAACACTTTTTCTAGGTTGAATTTGTGAGCTTGTCAGTCCTTAAATTTATGACATTTGTTCCTTTAATTGTACATTAGATTCAGCAGCTATTATTCTAGGAAATTAATACACACTACATAGGTGGAAATAACCAACCCCTTTATTTTTAAGTGTTATGTCTGCTAACCAAAAGTTAGGCAGTTTGAATTCACCAAGTGCTCCTTGGAAACTCTGTGAAGCAGTTCTACTCTGTCCTATAGGGTTGCAATGAGTCAGAATCAACTTGGTGGCACTGGGTTTGGTTTTATATTTTTCAGTGTTTCATATGAAGACACTTATGCAAGTAAGAAACTATTTCTTCTATTAGCTATAAAGTAAAAAATATTTGTGATTCCAACTGTATTTCAGTGTTTTTTATACTGTCACATATGTGTCAGGGCCATGGGACATATATCTAATTCTCTCTAAGAAATTCCCTTTAATGATATGCACAAAATTATAAAAAAGGAACAAGAGCCCTAGTTTCCAAACAAGAAAAAATCCTGTGTTTAGGGATAGGTAAACTATGGCTGACAGGCTAAATCCACTCCACCACTTTCTGTATGGCCTATGAGCTAAGAATGATTTTTACACTTTCAGATAGTTGAAAAAATGAGAATTTCACTTCATGACATATGAACACTATATAAAATTCAACTTTCAGTGTCCATGAATAGTTACTGGAACACAGTCATATTCATTCATTTTCATCTTGTCTATGGCAATTTTTGTGCTACAATGGTATAGCTGAGTAGTTTTAAGAAAGACCATTTGGCCCTCACATCCTAAAATATTTACTAACTGGCCCTTGATAGAAAAAGTTTGTTGACCTTTGCTGTAGATTGTCTGTTTTATTCTACTGAGATGAAATATTGTTTAACTAATGGATCAATTCAACACTACAGAGAAAATCAAGATAACTCAGTAAATAGTGTGGTACCCACCTCTAAACCATCCATGTGCAAAATGTCTCACAGATCTTACTAGTTCAGTGTGCTGTGGCTGACTTATAGTGACTGGCATCTGCGTGTCTGTGTCCAAGGTCTTTTTGTCAAAACTATGAAAGACTGTTATGTCCACTCATTTCTGGCAGGCCAGAAATGCCAGGCAGTCTCAACCAATGACTTACAGAATATGGTACATAAAGAGGACTAATACTGAGGTACATTTTTAAAGATCATTTCCCAATTTTTCTCTCTGAGATTCAGCTCTAGTTGTCCATGGTGGCAGCTAGTTTCATAATGCACCTTTTCCTTTTGCCTAGCTTCCCTTCCTCGTATCATTTATCCACTCCTCTGTTAGTAGTCCCTGCACTCCCACCTACCCCTGAATAAACACTTGCACTGGCATTGTCGTCTCAAGATCTGCTCTGAGAATCTAAACTAAAGCACCAGACCATTAGTCAACTTTTAGCTTCATTTTTGGCCACATAGACAGCTTCAACATATCTTTGTTCTCAGACAGCAAGGCTCCTCAGTATAAATATCATTGTCGTAATTCTGAGTCGTCAATGTTCTTCAACAATGGAGATTGAGTACACATAAAGGGTAGAAACCATGATGTACAGCAAAGACTTAAAACATAATGTCAACAAAAACTGTTGTTGCCAGCAACTTCCATACATTCTTTACTCTTTACCCATGCCCTAAACACTCCCCAATTCCACCAAACTTTCCCAAAGCATTTGTAAGCCTACCTGAAGCATAGTGAGTCTATAGTTGCCATAGGTAGTGTGATTCTTCTGATAAATCTGGACAAAATAAATTGAAAACATTCTAGAAAGGATTCATCATTCTAGATGCCTTATATGTATATGAAAGATGGGCAGTGTATAAGGAACACAGAAGAAGAAACAATACCTTTGAATTACAGTGTTGGTGAAGAATATTGAATCTATTATGCCCGAAGAAAGAATAAAACTGTCTTAGAACAAGTACAACCAGAATACTCCATTCATGATTCTTGGGAGAAAATCAAGATACTAACACTTGGAAAAAGTTGATTTCAACCTTGAAGAACAACTCTGAGGGGTGAAAGACTTCAGTGGAGGAAATAATTGCAGATGTGGTGGAAATAGAAAAAGAACTAGAATTAGGAATGGAATCTAAAGACATGGCTAAAGTGATACAATCTTATGATGAAACTTTAAAGAATAAGGACTTACATATTATGGATGAGTAAAGAAAGTGGTTCTTGAGGTAGAATTTACTCCTGGTGAAGATGCTGTGAATATCACTGAAATGACAACAAAGAATTTAGAATATTACATAACTTTACTTAATAAAGCCATGGCAAGGTTTGAGAGAATTGACTCTGATTCTGAAAGAAGTTCCATTGTGGGTAAAATGCTATCAAACAGCATCACATGCTACAGAGTAATCTTTTGTGGAAGGAAGCATCAATCGATGAAACAAACTTCTTTGTCTTGTTTTAAGAATTGCCACAGCCACCTTAACCTTCAGCAGCCACCACGCTGATGAGTCAGCAGCCATCAACGTAGAGGCAAGACTCTCCATCAGCAAAAAGATTGTGACATACTGAAGGTTCAAATGATGTTTAACATCTTTTAGCAATAAGGTATTTTTTTATTAATGTACTTTTTTAAGACATAATGTTATCACACCCTTAACAGACCACAGTATAGTGTAAACATGATTTTTATTTGCAGTGGGAAATCCAAAAATATATGTGATTCACTTTCTTACTGTGGTGGTCTGGAACTGAACCTGCAGTATCTCTAAAGTATGCCTGTACTTGGAGGCACACTCAACACCTGTGGAAGCAGCAGTTAAGAAATCAAATGACACATTGCATTGAGCAGATCTGCTGCAAAGGATCTCTTTAAAGCGTAAAAAGCTAGGCTGCCACTTTGAGGACTAAAATGCCCCTAACCCAAGCCATGACATTTTCAACTGCCTCATATGCATGTAAAAGCTGGACAATGAATAAGGAAGACTGAAGAATCAATGTTTTGAATTATGATGTTGGTGAAGAATATTGAATATACTATGCCAGCATCAGGTAAGGAGGGTAACAGCATCAGGTAAGGACAGCAGCATCATCAGGGAAGCACAGCAACACATCAGGTAAGGGGTGGTGTTTTAGTCAGCTAGTGCTGCTCTAACAGAAGTACCGCCAGTTGATGGCTTTAACAAAGGAAAGTTTATTCTTACACAGTCCAGTAGGCTACAAGTCCAAATTCAGAATGTCTGCTGCAGAGGAAGGCTTTCCCCCTTGTCGGCTCTGGAGGAAAGCCCTTGTGTTGCATATGTCTTTGTTCAGGGAGCCTCTTGGCACAGGAACCTCAAGTATGAAGGACACACTCTTCTCCCAGTACTATTTTCTTGATGGTGAGAAGTTCCAAGTTCTCTGCTTGCTTCCCTTTTATCTCGTGTGGGATGAAAGGACAAAGTTGGTTGCAAGACACACTCCAGGGAAACTCTCTTTACAGAGGAGCAGGGAGGTGATCCTATGAAGGGATTCACAGTCCCACCCTAATCCTCTCTAATATAATGCACTCTGTTAACCACAGGCAGAGATTAGGATTCACAGCATCAAGAAATCACAGAATGGAGGGCAATCACAGAATACAGGGAATCCTGACCCAGCCAAATTACTGCACACATTTTTGGGGTGACACAATTCAATCCAAGACAGGGAGTAACAGCATCAGGAAAGGAGGGTGACAGCATCAGATAAGGAGGATAACAGCATCAGGTAAGGATGGTAAAGACAGAGTGAGCAGCCCCCACTTGTCTGTCAGTGAAGGCTTGCTTGTTGCTGCAATGCTGGAAGCTATGCCACTGGTACTTAGGTAACAACAGGGTCCCCGATGGTAGACAAGTTTCAGCTGAGCTGCCAGACTAAAACAGACTAGGAAGAAGGACCAGGCAGTCTACTTCTGAAAGGAATGAGCTGGGGAATATCTTATGAATAACAGCTGAACATTGTTAGATATGGTGGCAGAAAGTGGATCCTCCAGGTTGGAAGGCACTCAGAAGATGACTGGGAAGAGCTGCCTCCTCAAAGTACAGTTGACCTTAATGACGTGGATGGAGTAAGGCCTCTGGGGTCTTCATTCACTGATGTGGCACGACTCAAAATGAAAAGAAACAGCTGCAAACATCCATTAATAATCAGGACATGGAATGCATAAAGTACGAAACTAGAGAAATTGAAAATCATCAAAAAAGAAATTGAATGCATAAACATCGATACCCTAGTTATCAGTGAGCTGAAATAGACCGGTTTTGGCCATTTTGAATCAGATATTCATATGGTCTACTATGCTGGAAATGGAAATTTAAAGAGGAACGGTGTTGCATTCATCATCAAAAAGAGCATTTCAGGATCTGTCCTGAAGTACAATACTGTCAGTGATAGGATAATATCCATACTCCTACAAGGAAGGTGAGTGAATACAATTATTATTCAAATTTACATACTAGCTACTAAGGCCAAAGATGAAGAGATTGAAGATTTCTACCAATTTCTGCAGTCTGAAATTGATTGAACATGCAATCAGGACACACTGATAATTCCTGGTGACTGGAATGGAAAAGCTGGAAACAAAGAAGGATCAGTAGTTGGAAAATATGGCCTCGGTGATAGACATTATGCCAGAAATCACACGAAAGAATTTTGTAGGACTAATTACTTCATTGCAGATGGCTTATTAAACCAAAACAAACAGGAACTGTACACATAGATCTCACCAGATAGAATACACAGGAACAAAATCAACTACCTCTATGGAAAAAGATGATGGAAAAGCTTAGTATCTGCAGTCAGAACAAGACCAGGTGCTGACTGTGGCACAGATCATCAATTGCTCATATGCAAATTCAAGTTGAAACTGAAGAAAATTAGAGCAAGTCCAAGAGAGCCGAACTATGACCTTGAGTATATCCCTCCTGAGTTTAAAGACCATCTCAGGAACAGATTTGATGTGTTGATTACTAATAACCAAAGACCAGACAAACTGTGGAATGACATCAAAGACGTCATCCATGAAGAGAGCGAGAGATCATTAAAAAGACAGAAAAGAAAGAAAAGATCAAATTGGATGTCAGAAGATACTCTGAAACATGCTCCCAAACATCAAGCAGCTAAAGCAAAAGGAAGGAATGGCGAAATAAAATACCTATACAGAAGATTTCAAAGAACAGCTCGAGAACACAAAACAAGGTATTATAATGGCACACACAAAGAGCTTGATATGGAAAACCAGAAGGGAAGAACACATTCTGCATTTCTCAACCTGAAAGAAATGAAGAAAAAAATTCAAGCCTCGAGTTGCAACAGTGAAAGATTCTACAGAGAAACTATTAAATGACTCAAGGAATATCAAAATAAGATAGAAGGAATACATAGAGTCATTATACCAGAAAGAATTGGTCGATGTTCAGCCATTTGAAGAAGTAGCATATGATCAGGAACCAATGGTGTTGAAGGAAGAAGGTGAAGCTGCATTGAAGACACTGGCAAAACGCAAGGCTCCGGGAATAGATGGAATATCAGCTGAGATCTTTGAAGAAACAGATGCAGAGCTGGAAGTGCTCATTTATCTATTCCAAGAAATTTGGGGGACAGCTGCCTGGCCAACTGACTACAAAAGATCCATATTTATGCCCATTCCAAAGAAAGGTGATTCAACTGAACACAGAAATTACTGAACAATATCATCAGTATCACACGCAAGTAAAATTCTTCTCAAGATCATTCAAAAGTGACTGTAACAATATATGGACAAGGAACTGCCAGAAATTCAAGTGGGATTCAGAAGAGGACGTGGAACCAGGGATACCATTGCTGATGTCAGATGGATCTTGGCTGAAAGCAAAGAATACCAGAAAGATGTTTACTTGTATTTCATTGACCATGCAAAGGCATTCGACTGTGCAGACCATAATAAATTACAGCTAACATTGCGGAGAATGGGAATTCCAGGACACCTACTTGTGCTCTTAAGGAGTCTGTATATGGATCAAGAGGCAGTCATGCAAACAGAAAAAGGGGACACTGCATAGTCTAAAATCATGAAATGTGTGTGTCAGGGTTGTATCTTTTCACCATACCTTTTCAATCTGTATGCTGAGCAAATAATCTGAGAAGCTGGATTCTATGAAAAAGAATGAGGCATCAGGATTGGAGGATGGCTCATTAACAACCTGCATTATGCAGACAACACCAAATTACTTTCTGGAAGTGAAGAAGATTTGAAACACTGACAAAGATCAAGGGTCACAGCCTTCAGTATGGATTGTGCTTCAACATCAAGAAAAGAAAAATTTTCACAACTGGACCAGTAAGCAACATTGTCATAAACGCAGAAAGGACTGAGGTTGTCAAGGATTTCATTTTCCTTGGGTCAATAGTCAACACTTGTGGAAGCAACGGTCAAGAAATCAAAAGATGCATTGCATTTGGCAAATCTGCTGCAAAGGACCTCTATCAAGTATTGAAAGGTAAAGATGTCACCTTGAAGACTAAGGTGTACCTGACTCAAGGCACAGCATTTTTAATTGCATCATATGCATGTGAAAGCTAGACAATAAGCAAAGAAAACAGAAGAATTGATGCCTTTGAATTGTGGTTTTGGAGAAGAATGTTGAACGTACGGTGGACAGCCAAAAGAACCAAAAGATGTGTTCTGCAAGAAGTGCAACCAGAGTGCTCCATGGAAGCAAAGATGGCAAGACTGCATCTTACATACTTTGGACATGTTGTCATGAAGGATCAGTCCCCTGCAAAGGACATCATACTTGGTAGAGTGGAAGGTCAGCAAAAAAGAGGAAGACCTCGATGAGATGGATTGACACAGTGTCCACAACAATGGGCTTAAGCATAAAAATGATTGTGGACATAGCACAAGACTGGGCAGTGCTTCTTTCTGTTGTTCATTGGGTCACTATGAGTCAGAACTGACTAGACGGAATCTAACAACAACAATATGCCAGAAGAAAGAATTCCATCTTAGAACAAGTACATTTTGAATGCTCCTAGAAGCAAGGATGGGAAGACTTTGTGTAATGTACTTTGGAAAAGTTATCAGAAGGGACCAGTCCTTGGAGAAGGCCATCGTAGTTGGTGGAGTGTCGGTAAAAGAGAGGAAGACCTTCAACAAGGCAAACTGGCATGGTGACTGCAATAAAAGGGTCAAGCACAGTCAGGATTATGAGGATGCCTCAGGACTGGACTAATTAAATCCATAAGCAGCATCTCAGTCATGTTGATTTCTTGCTTGTCAATAGCCCCAGGCATGTTCTGTTTTCTTGACACGCCCTTAGTTGTAGATGATCTTCATGTGACATCTGTTTCCCTCTATGTCTATTTTAGTTATTAACATGACGAAAAAAATTTCCTATTTCCAAACATGATTGCATTCACAGGTAAAGGGTTCAGAAATTCAACAAATATTTTTTTGGAGGACACACTTGTATCCACATACATATATTCCCCCACACCCCGAACAAATTTCTGCACTGTTCTAGTGATGTTGTATCTGAACTTAAAAAAAAAAAAACTTTTTTTATTTGTTTGTTTTGGTTTCCTAATGTCACTGTGGAAACCCTGGTGGCTTAATGGTTGAGTGCTACTGGTTAAGTGGTTAAGTGCTGTGGCTACTAACCAATAGGTTGGCAGTTTGATTCTGCCAGGCACTCCTTAGAAACTCTATAGAGCAGTTCTATTCTGTTCTATAGGATCACTATGAATTGGAATTGACTTGACAGCAGTGTTGTATTACTATTATTATTTTTAATGTCACTGTAATGGAAATACCACCAATGTGCAGTTTTAAAGAAAAGAAATTTATTTTCTCATAGTCCAGAAGCAACAGCTCTAGAGGAAGGCTCTCTCTGTTGGCTCTGGTTGAAGATCATCATCTCTCGGCATTTCTCAGTTCCTTGGAAAACTTCCTTTTGGTTTTTTATTGTGATTCAGAGAAAGTTTACAACACAATTCAAATTTGCATGCCCGCCTATCTGCAGTTTCCTCTGCTCTCATTGCCCTGTGACAGCACACTCCTCCTTTCCATTCCATACATGTCATATCCTCTTAAGATATCCTATCCCTTCCTCTTCACCCTTTCCACTCCCCTCTAGTAAAAGGCCAGTAGGATGACATCCTATAGATGCATAGAACCATAAAGTGCACCCACGATGTAGTCACATGTAGTCACTCTGTGTCCCCGAGCCCAATCCATTCCTATCCAAAGAGTTGACCACAGCAATGATCTATGATCAGGGGCAGCATCAGGTCTAGGGGCCATGCTCCCAGGGGAACTCCCAGGCCTTTGGACCATCAATTGCAGTCTTTTACTGGAGTTCATATAGTGCCCTCCTTTTTGGCTCATGTTGTCACTGGGACTCAACATTGTAAGCCCTATCATGGCTGTCATTGGTGGTGGCCAAGAGTCATTTGGTTCTTCTGATCACATGTTAATACAGTCGTCTATTCACGTGTGTCTTTCTGTCTTCTGGGGTCTTTTTCTATCATATCGTTTTGGTCCCTGGTGATCATCTGTTTGTACTGAGTTGGGACCATTTGGTGTACCTCAGATGGCAGGTTACTAGCTTTTAAGACCCCAGACGCCACTCACCAATATGGGGTGCAGAAGACTCTCTTAGCAACAGGCTAGTTATGCCAATTGGTCTCAATGTTGCCTGAGAGCATGGCCCCAGACCTCTGCCCCTGCTGCTCTATCCCTGCAACATTGGGTTAAGATTGGAAGAGTTTTCAGATTATGTTGAAGTCTAGTTAAATTGATCTTTCTAATGTGTACTGTCAGTGATTTGACCCAACCAGATTTCTATCAACTATCTGATGTATAACCAACCTTCTCCATTCCTTCCTGCCCTCCCTTGAAGCTGTCAAAGAGTCTTTTCTTCTGTACACAAGTGTCTTTTTAAGTCCTCATGGTAGGGGTCTCATACAATATTTTCCCTTTTGCCAGTAACAGATTTCACTTAACATAATGTCTTTCAATTGAAACCAGGTTATAAGATACTTCCTAAAATCATCATTGTTCTGTATCATTGTATAGTGTTCCATTGAGTATGTGTACCATAGTTTGTTTATCCATTCATCTGTTGTTGGGTATCTGGGTTGATCTCTTGTGGACTGTGCTGCAATAAACATTCATGTACAAGTATCTGTTCATCTGACTGCCCTTGATGCTGTAGGATATATTCCAAGCAGTGGGATTACTGGGTCAAATGGTATACCTACTTCTATCTTTTCAAGGAAGTATCAAATTGTTTTCCAAAGAGGTTGTACCATTTTGCAATCCCACCAGCAGTGTAGGAGAGTTCCAATTTCTCCACAGCCTCTCCATCATTTGCTGCTTTGTGTTTTTTGGATCATGGCCAACCTTCTTGGGGAAAATGGTATCTCATCATACTTTTAATTTGGATTTTTTTAATAATTTCCAATGTTTGTGAGCATTTCCACATGAGTCTTTTGGCTGCTTGGATATCCTCTTTGGAGAAGTGTCTGTCCATTTCCTTTGCCCAATGCTTAATTGGCTTATTTATCATTTTCTTGTTGATATTTTGTAGTAACTTGCAGATTATGGAGATCAGACATTAGTCTGACTGTAATTGACAAATATTTTTTTTCCCATTCTGTAGGTAGTCTTTCATTTCTTCTGATAAAGCCTTTAGATGAGCAAAAGTGTTTGATTCTTAGTAGTTCCCAGATTTATCTGTTTTCTGTTGATTGTGCTTTATCAGATCTTGAAGTCTATCTAAGCTGCATATTAAAACTACCATTGTTGATCCTATTTTTTCTTGGATGAGCTTTGTCATTTTAGGCTTGATATTTAGGTCTGTTATCCACTTTGAACCGGTTTTTGTGTGAGGTGTGAGACAGGGGTCTTGTTTCAATTTTTTGCAGATAGATGTCCAATTTTGCCAGCACCACTTGTTAAACAGACTGTTTTTACTCCACTTTACAATCTTAGGGCCTTTGTCAAATATCAAGTGTTCATAGAGGGAAGGTGGCATCTCTTGAGTCTCAGCTCTGTTCCATTGGTCTATATTTCTGTCTTTGTACCACTACCAGGTTGTTTTGACCACAGTGGCAGTGTAATAGTTTCTAAAGTCAGGTAGTGAAAGGCCTCCTAATGTGTTCTTCTTCAGTAGTGCAGTTTCTTCCATTTCCAAACCAAGCTGGTGATTTGTTTCTCCACCTCATTAAAAAATGTCACTGGAATTTGTACTGAGATTGCATTGTGTATGTAGATCACTTTGGGTGAAGTAGCCATTTTCACAATTTTAAGTCTTCCTATCCATGAGCAGAATAAATTTCTCCATTTATGTAAGTCTCTCTGAGTTTCTTGTAGTAAGGTCTTGTAGTTCTCTTTGTACAGGTCTCTTATTTCTCTAGTTAGATTTATTCCTAGGTATTTTATCTTCTTGGGGGCTATAGTAAATGGTATTGCTTTGGTGAATTTTTTCATTAATGATCTTTTTGTTGGTGCAAAGCAATCCTACTGATTTACAAATGTTTTTCTCATATCCTATTCTTTTGCTGAACTCTTCTATTAGTTTTTAGTAGTTCACTTATGGATTCTTTAGGGTTCTCTGCATATACAATCACAACATCTGCAAATAAGGAGGTGTTTACTTCTTCTTTGCCGATGTGGATGCCACTTATTTCTTTGTCTCATCTAATTACTCTGACCAGAATTTCTAGTACAATGTTAAATAGGAGAGGTGAGAGTGGGCATCCTTGTCTAGTTCTAGTTCTCAAGGGAAATTCTTGCAGTCTGTCTCCATGCAGGATGATGTAGGCAGTTGGCTTTGCCTAGGTGCTCCTTATTGCAAAAAAAAAAAAAAGAATTTGACTTCTATTCGTATTTTGCTGAGAGTGTCTAGCATGAATGAGTGTTGGAATTCATCAAATGCATTTTCTGCATCAATTGACAAAATCAGGTGATTCTGATGTTTTCTGTTATTTGTGTGGTTGATCACATTAATAGGTTTTCTGATGTTGAACCAGGCTTGCATCCCAGGTATGAATCCAGCTTGGTCATGACAAATTATTTTTTGATATGTTGCTGAATTCTCTTGGCAAAGATTTTGTTGAAGATTTTTGCATCTAGATTCATGAGTGATATTGGTCTGCAGTTTTCCTTTTTGTAGAATCTTTCCTTGGCTTTGGTATCAGGGTTATGCTGGCTTCATAGAATGAAATTGGGAGCATTCCATCCTGTCTATGCTGTCAAATAGTCTCGGTAGTATTGGAGTTAACTCTTCTCTAAAAGCTTGGTAGCATTCTACAGTGAAGCCATCTGGGCCAGGGCTGTTTTTGGTTGGTAGCTTTTTGTGACTTTTTCAATCTCTTCCTTTGTGATGGGTTTATTAAGTTGCTCTATTTTTCCTTCTGATAATTTTCATACGAATCTATGAATTTGTCCCCGTCTTCTAGGTTTTCAAATCTGTCAGAGTACAGTCCTTTGTAGTATTCTGTTATGATACATTTGATTTCTGTTGTATCTGTTGTGACATCTCCCATGTCGTTTCTTATTTGGGTTATTTGTTTCCTTTCCTGGTTTTCTTTTGTAAGGTTAGCCAATCAATTGTCAATTCTGTTGATCTTTTCATAAAACCATCGTTTGGTCTTGTCAGTTTTTTTAATTGTTCTGTTCTCTAATTCATTTAGTTCAGCCCTAATCTTTATGATTTGGTTTCTTCTGGTTTCTGAGGGGCTCCTCTGTTGCTCTCTTTCCACTTTTTCAAGCTGTAGGGTTAGTTCTTTGGTTTGGGTTCTTTCTTCCTTCCAGATGTGTGCATTTATAGAGAGGAACTGAACTCTGAGCACAACTTTGGCTGTATTCCTTAGGTTCTTGTAGGAAGTGTTTTCATTCTCATTTGAATCCATAATTTTTTTTATTTCGTCCTTGATTTCTTCTATAACCCAAGGCTTTGGGGGCAAGGTGTTGTTCAGTTTCCATGACTTTCAATTTCTATCTATGTTTTTTCCTGCTATTGATTTTGACTTTTATGGCTTTGTTGTCTGAGAAGACGTTTTGCAGTAATTCGGTGATTTGTATTTTGTTGTGATTTGGTTTATGTCCTAACACATGGTCTATTCTGCAAAGTGTTCCATGTCCACTGGAGAAGAAGGTGTAGTTATGTGTTGATGGATAAAAGTTCTGTGTATGTCAATGAGGTGTGGTGTGGTCAATTAGTTGTACAATAAGATCTTCTGTGTGTTTACTGATCTTTTTTCTAAAAGATATGTCCATTACTGACAGTGGAGTGTTGAAGTCTCCCACTATTATGGTGGAGTGATCTGTCTAATTTTTGAGTTTAGGCAGTGTTTCTTTTAAGTATTTAGGTGCTCTAATATTAGGTGCATAAATATTTAATATTGTTAAGTCCTGCTTGTGCATTGAACCTTTCAGCAATAAATAGTGTCTGTCCTTGTCCACGATGATGGATTTTAGATTAAAATCTATTTTAGGAGGCAGAGTCAAGACGGCAAACTAGACATATATCTCCTTAATTCTCTCTGAAAACTAAGGCCTGAACTGATAATTAAACAGAGGCTTCTGCACACCCAGTGAGCCTTAGGGCATGTCATAGAGTTGTCAACTTGTACTACATGTCATTGAACTGGAAGTTTTCTCTTTTGCTGACCCCTGCCTTTGTTGAGTGCCAGCTCTTGCAGACTGAAGGTAACTGGCATTTTTAACTCTTTTTTCCTCTGTCTTAGCTGGCAGGCAGGACTTGGGCTTAACTTGCAGCAAAGCTCAGCTCCACTGCTCATGGGATCAGTAAGTGGAATAGTCACATTTTGAGAGCCTGTCTCTGGACTCTGGACACCTCTCTTTCTGAATATCCTCCATTGATTTGGCTATTTAATAGTGGGCAGGAGAGCTTGTGCAGGATGCTGTCTTTTTGACTGGGAGGTGGAGTTACCCTAATGGAGGCCTCAACAGGGGCTAATTCCCAGGGTGTGAGGCAGCGCCAGCCTGGGGAGTGATTTCCCAGCAGAAAAGCTGTGTTTAGCACAGAGCGGCCTTATGGGTGGGTCCCAGCAGTGGATGTTAGCAGGGCAGTAGCCTTTCCATACTTTAAACTAGTTTACACCATCTGGGGTTGGATATAGAGGTGCTTACATTGCCAGCTGGGAAGAGGGGATTGCACACCTGACATTCTGACTGATTTTGGAAGCTGTCAGATAGCTTTTACCTTTCAAAATAAGACTACTTTGAGAAATAATTGTGGTGCATCCTGACGGTGTCTTGGCCAATCAGGAGGTAGAGCCAGCTACCCAAGATATTCCACTGAGCCCAGTCACTGGAGTACATAGAGGAGACTGGTGATCACCTTCCTTCTCAGACTGTGATTCTGAGCCTGGAGCTAAACAGCCTCTAGATGCCCAAAAAGCAACAAATCTTGGCCAGAAACTTAAAGAAAAATTCACCCATAGTTCCAGAAAGCACTCAAAAGAAAGAAGCAAAGAACTTCCCATATGATGAAAACTTTCTGAAACTATTGGAAGTTGAGTGCAAAAGGATTATACATAGACCTCTCCTAGACATTATACAAAATGCAACAGAGCAAAATGAAAGATTAAGCAAGCTGTTTGAACTGATGAAACACCAGCATTCTGAAATCTAACAAATCAATAACAAAATCAAAGAAACAGAAAATTCAATTCAAAGCCAAGAAAACACAATTGAACAAATGGAAAATAGACTTTCTGAATTGCAAGACAGAGCTGCTGACACCAGCATCTATGAGGATAAATCAGAGAAAAGAAGCAAGAAAAGTTAAGAAGGATTAAGAAACATGTGGGACTGTATCAAGAAGAACACTCTACAATTAATTGGTGTTCCTGAACAGGAAGGGACACCTGAAAACACAGAGAATATTGTTGCTGAGCTGTTGACATAAAACTTTCCTGAAATTATGAAAGAAGATAATACAGATAGTCAAGATTCATATCAAACACCAATACATATAGATTACAAAAGAAAAACACCAAGAAATATTGTAATCAAGCTTACAAAATGAAACATAAGTAGAAACTCTTAAAGACAGCAAGACTCAAAGCAAAGCTAACATTCAGAGGGAAACCTTGTAGGTTTCGTCCAACTTCTCAGCAGAAATGATGCTGGCACAGAGGCAATGGGAAGACATATTCAAAGCCTTGAAGGAGAAAAGCTTCCAACCAAGAATTACATGTCCTACAAAACTGTCTTTCACCTATGAAAATGAAATTAAGTCATTTTAAGATAAATAGAAATGTAGAGACTTTGTAAAAACCCAAGCAAAGCTACAAGAAATACTGAAAGAAGCTTTTGGCTTAGAAGAACAAAACCATTAAGTCTATATTTTAGGATGCAATACAAGACACAGCACGCAGAAACCCATTCAGTTAGGAAAGGCACAAAACTGAATCAAAGCTATAATATTAAAAGAAGTGGTCCAGTGATCATATCATGAAAACTATGATATCATCACATTAAAAAGAGGGACATACTACAGTAGTTATAGTCCTTCCAGTTGGAGATGAAGCTAATAAGACATGCAGAAGTTAAAATTGGGTTGAAGCATGGATTATTAAGGGGAGTCACAGTGGTAGTAGCAAAGCACAATACAGATGCAGCTTATCAAATCAAGAAATGCTATATAGGAATCTCAACAAACACAAAACAACACTGAAAAGGGTGAAAAGTCAATCCATAAAGAAGAATGTCCCAGAACAGAATAGTAAGAGCAACAGAGAAAACATAAACACAGAAATAAAAACATCACAATGACAGCACTAAACACAACTCTATAGCTTGAACAAGTAGAAAGGGAGCAATGGAGGAACCTCTCAGTCACCAGAAGAAAACAGATCATAAACATTAGAGCAGAACTAAATGAATTAGAGAATAGAAGAACAATAAAAAAAATTGAGAAGACCAAAAGCTGTTTTTCTTCAAAAGAATGTAAATGGAGTTAACACTCCAGTAAAGAGACAGTGAGTTACATTTTAGATCAAAACACACGACCTGTGTATATGTTCCTTACAAGAAACTAACCTTAGACTTAAAGATATAAGGAAACTGAAAATTAAAGGATGGAAAAATATATACCAAGCTAACAATATACAAAGAGCAGGTGTGGCAATACTAATCTCAGACAAAATAGATTTCAATGTAAAATCCACCATGACAGCCAAGGATGGATGCTATTGCCGAAAGGTTCAATACATAACCAGGACTTAACAATATTAAATATTTATACTCCCAATACTAGAGCATCTAAATACATTGAAGAAATACTGACTACATTAAAAAATGAGATAAAGATTCTGTTAAAAATGGTGGAGTAAACAGACGTCTCCTCATTTCCCTCTGAGAACTAAGGCCTGGGTGATATTAGTATGGAGCACTGAACATTTGGGGAGCCTAGGACTTAGCATATTTGACTAGGCACCAGTATCAGACTAATCTTCCCCTCTCAAAAGCGATCCAGCGGCGTCTGACCTCTGCTTCTGCTGTTTCACTGTAACGGAGAACTGCAGCTTCCGCAAACGGCTGGTAACGTACTTTCATTATAAGCTGGCAGGTGGAGTCCGCTGCTCCTGACTCCCTGTTCAGGCCAACCCGTTGGACAGCTCCCAGCTCCCAGCTCCCAGTTCAGCAACTGGACAGCTCCCTGCATAGAAGTGCAGTTTACGTTTAACACTGAGATGCGTATGTATTTACCTGGAGATCTGTTTGTTGAGAGGCCTGGCTTCTTTTCCTCCTTCTCCTCTCTGACTCACATTGTAGGGTTGGCTGACAGCCCCCAGTTTCTTCATAAGCAGAGTAGCCTCTTTGCCACCCAATAAGCAGAGTCTGCCACCCTCAAGAGTCTACTTGGGGCAAATCACTAGAATATTAGAGACAGCTGGTGACGAACAATTCTCTTAGATCCAATATCAGAGAAATCAAACAGTAGCTAGATGGCACACAGGCAGCAGACCATAATTAATCATTTAAAGAAGCAGTCTTCAAATGCTCCTGAAAATTCCCTAAATAAAGATTCAAAAATTTAAAAAAATTCCCAGACGAAGAAGCTTTTCTGAATTATCAGAGGTTGAATACCAAAGATTTATGTATAGAACCCTCCTAGAGATTAATCAAGATGCAGTAGAACAAAATGAAAAATTTGGTAAGCTATTTGAGCTGATGGTGCATCAATGATCAGAATTACATCAGATCAATAACAAAATTGCAGAACAAGATAATTCTATCCAAAACCAAAAGAATAGGATTAAACAGATGGAAGTTAGACTCAGTGACCTAGAAGACAGAGTAACTGACACCAGTATTTATGAGGTGAAATCAGAGAAAAGAAATAAGGAAAATGAAAAAGCATTAAGAAACATGTGGGACTCCATGAAGAGGAATAATTTACATCTAATTGGAGTTCCTGAACAAGGGGGGATTAATGACAATATAGAGAGTATTGCTGTAGAGATGCTGACAGAGAACTTTCCTGAGATTATGAGCAAAGAGAACATAGGTATCCAAGATGTTTCTCAAACACCGCAAAAGCTAGGCCCAAAAAGAAAGACACCAAGGCATATTATAATCAAGCTTAATAAGCTAAAACATAAACAGATTCTTCTGAAGGCAGCAAGGCTCAAAGCAAAACTGATACTCTGAGGGAAAGTCTGTAGGCATTCATCCAACTTTTCTACTGAAACAATGCTGGCTAGAAAACAGCGGGCAGACACATTCAAAGCCCTGAATGAGAAAAACTTCCACCCTAGAATTATTTATCCTGCAACATTGTCTTTCAAATATAATGGTGAAATTAAGATTTTTGATGATAAAGAGAAACTTAGAGACTTCATAAAAACTAAACCAAAATTACATGAAATATTGAAAGAAGCTCTTCCCTAAATGTATATTTTAGGTGACAATTCAGGACACTTCATCCAAATTTTTAATCAGTTAAGGAAGTCACAAAACTTCATCAAAGCTACATTATAATAAGGGAATCTGTAATCATATCATGACAACTATAATACCATCACATTAAAAGAGGGCTACACTACAATAGTTATAGTTGTTTTAGATGCAGAGAAAGTTTCAGAGTTATGAAGTAGTTAAAACTGGACTTAATAGTATGTTAAGAGGGATAATACATGCAGATTAACAATGCAGTGTATCAAAGTAAAAAATGCAATACAGGAGTCTCAATGAACACAAAAGCAACACTAAAACAACAACCCATAAAGAAGAATGCCCCAGAACAGAACATTAAGAGCAATATAGAAAACATCAACACAAAAGTAATTACATCAAAATGATGGCACTAAGCACATACCTATCAATAATTACATTGAAGGTAAATGGACTGAACACTCCAGTAAAGAGATAGCGAGTGACATCCTGGAGCAAAAGACATGATCCATCTATACGTTGCTTACAAGAAACACACCTTAGACTTAAAGATAGGAACAAATAGAAAATTAAAGTTTTGAATAATATATAACAATACACAAAGAAGAGCAGGTGTGGCAATACTAATCTCAGATAAAATAGATTTTAATGTAAAATCCACCATGGAGGACAAGGATGGACACTATTTATTGCTGAAAGGCTCAATACACAAGCAGGGCTTAAAAATACTAAATATTTATGCATCTAGTATTAGAGCACCCAAATACATTGAACAAATACTGACAACACTCAAAAATGAGATACATTATTCGACAATGATAGTGGGAGACTTCAACACTCCCCTTTCAGTTATGGATAGATCATCCAGAAAAAAAGCTCAGTGAAGATGCGAAAGATCTTATTGCAAGAATCAAACAACTTGACCTTATCAACATATACAGATCTTTTCCTCCATCAGCAGATAAGTACACCTTCTTCTCCAATGCATGTGGAACACTCTCCAGAATAGACCATGTGTTAGGTCATAAAGCAATTCTCTATAAAGTCCAAAACACTGATTTACTGCAAAGCATCTTCTCAGACCATAGAGCTAGAAGAGTTGAAATCAATAACAGAAAATTCGTAGGTAGAAATTGAGACTTGTGGAAACTGAACAACACTTTGCTCAAAAAGCCTTGGGTTATAGACGAAATTAAGGACAAAATAGTTATGGATTCAAATGAGAATGAAAACACATCCTACCAGAATTTATGGATACAGCAAAATAGCACTCAGAGGTCAGTTTATCTCTATAACTGCACACATACAGAAAGAAGCAAGAGCCCAAATTAAGGAATTAACCTTACAGCTTGAACAAGTAGAGAGCAACAGAGGAACCTCTCAGGAACCAGAAGAAAACAGATTATAAGGATTAGTGCAGAACTAAATGAATTAGAGAATAGAAAAACAATAAAAAAATTAACAAAATAAAAAGCTGGTTCTTTGAAAAGATCAACAAAATTGATAAACCATTGGCTAAACTTACAAAAGAAAAACAGCAGAAGATACAAATAACCCAACTAAGAAATGAGATGGGAGATGTTACAACAGACCCAGCTGAAATCAAAA
This sequence comes from Heterohyrax brucei, assembly GCA_028571685.1. Lineage (NCBI taxonomy): Eukaryota > Metazoa > Chordata > Mammalia > Hyracoidea > Procaviidae > Heterohyrax > Heterohyrax brucei. The sequence continues at coordinate 66,840,231 of CM053166.1, forward strand.
CTATCATAACAGAATAATGTGAAAAGATGTACTCTAAAATGTTTGAAAACCTAGGAGAAATGGACAAGATTATCACAAGGAGAAGTAGGTCTACGTAATAAATCTATCACAAAGGAAGACATTGAAGAAGTCATCAAAAATCTACCAACCAAAAAGAGTCCTGGCTCAGATGGCTTCAGCATAGAATTCTACCAAGCTTTTAGAGAAGAGTTAACTCCAATACTACTGGGACTATTTCACAGCATAGAAAGGGATGGAATACTCCCGCTTTCATTCTATGAAGCTAGCATAACCCTGATACCAAAGCTAGGAAAAGACCCAACAACAAAGGAGAACTACAGATCAACATCACTCACGAACCTTGATGCAAAAATCTTCAACAAAATCCTTGCCAATAGGATTCAACAACATATTAAAAAAATAATTCATCATGGACAAGTTGGATTCATACTAGGGATGCAAGTCTGGTTCAACATCAGAAAAACAATTAATGTGAACAACCACATAAATAATGGAAAAGACAAGAATCACCTCATTTTGTCTATTGATGCAGAAAAGGGATTTGATAAAGTCCAACACCCATTCATGCTAAAAACTCTCAGCAAAATAGGAACAGATGGCAAATTCCTCAATGCAATAAGGGCCCTTTATACAAAACCAACTGCACACATCATCCTGAATGGAGAGAGACTTAAACAATTCCCCTTGAGAACAGGAACTAAACAATGATGCCCACTTTCAACTCTCCTACTCAACATTCTACTAGAAGTCCAAGCCAGAGTGGATAGACAAGACCAAGAAATAAAGGGCATCCACACTGGCAAAAAAAAAAAAAAAAAAAAGGTAAAAATCTCACTATTCATAGATGATGTGATTTTATATGCAGAGAATCCTAAAGAATCCATAAGTAACTACTTAAACTGATAAGAAGACGTAAGCAAAGTGTCAGAATATAAGATAAACATAAGTGAATCAGTAGGATTCCTTTATACCAACAAAGAGATTATTAAAGAAGAAATCACCAGATCAATACCATTTACTATATCTCCCAATAAGATCAAATGCCTAGGAATAAATCTAACTAGAGAAATAACAGACTTTTTACAAAGAGAACTACAAGACCTTAATATAAGAAACTAAGAGAGACTTACATATATGGAGAAAGCTACCCTCCTCATGGATAGGAAGATTTAACATTGTGAAAATGTCTATTTTACCCAAAGCAATCTACTTACATAGTGCAATCCCAATACAAATTCCAGTGACACTTTTTAATGAGGTGGAGAAACAAATCACCACCTTTGTTTGGAAAGAGGAGAAAATCCAGATAGGTTAAGCACTACTGAAGAAGAACAATACACTGGGAGACCTCTCACTACCCGACTTTAGAACCTATTACATTGCCACAGTTGTCCAAACAACCTGGTACTGGAACAAAAATGGAACAACGTCGAGACCCCAGAGATGCCACCGTCCTTCTATGAACAGTTGATATTCGATAAAGGCACTAAGACTTTAAACTGGTGTAAAAACAGTCTCTTTAACAAATGGTGCTGGGAAAATTGGGTATCCATCTGCAAAAAATTGAAGTAAGACCCATATCTCACACCCTATAGAAAAAAACAACTCAAATTGGGTAAAGGACCTAAATACAAAATCTAAAATGTTAAAGCTCATCCAAGAAAAAATAGGATTAGCAATGGAAATTTTAATACACAACGCAGACAGACTGTAAAATCTGACAAAGCACGATCAACAGAAGACAAAATAGATCAATGGGAACTACTAAGAATCAAACACTTTTGCTCATCCATAGATTTTATCAAAAGAATTAAAAGACCACCTAGAGAACGGGAAAAAATATTTGGCAACTATATGTCAGACCGACATCTGATCACCACAATCTATAAAGTACTACAAAATATCAATAAGAAAAGGATAAATAATCCAATTAAGCGATGGGCAAAGGAGATGGACAGACACTTAAGAGGATATCCAGGCAGCCAAAAAACACATGTGGAAATGTTCACGATCACTAGCCATTAAAGAAATTCAAATCAAAACTATGATGAGATATCATCTCATCCCAACAAGGTTGGCCATGATCGAAAAAACACAAAACAAGTGCTGGAGAGGCTGTGGAGAAACCTGGAACTCTTCTACACTGCATGATGGGATTGCAAAATGGTACAACCTCTTTGGAAAGCAATCTGGAGCTTCCTTGAAAATATGGAAACAGATATACCATTGAACCCAGTAATTCCACTGCTTGTAATATATCCCACAGAATCAAGGGCATTCACACAAACAGGTACATGCTTACAAACGTTTATTTCAGCACAGTCCACAATAGCAGGAAGATGGAATCAACCCGGATGCCCAACAACAAATGAATGGATAAACTATGGTATATATGCTCAGTGGAACACTATGCAATGATAAAGAACAATGATGACTTTAGGAAGCATTTCATAACTTGGTTTCAATTGGAAGACATTACACTGAGTAAAAGTAGTCAGTGGTACAAGGACAAATACTATATGAGATCCCTATGATAAGAACTTAAGAACAGACTCATGTACAGAAGAAAAGACTCTTTGACGGCTGCAAGTGAGGGAAGGGAGGGAGGGAGAAGACTGGTTATAAATTAGATAGTTGATAGCAATTTGGGTGAAATCAGTGACTGCACACATTAGATAGAAAATCAGTTTAACTGGACTTCAACATAACATAGATACTCTTCCAACCTCAACCCAATATTGCAAGGACAGAGTAGCAGAGGCACAGGTCTGGGGACCATGTGCTCAGGGAACATTGAGACCAATTAGCATAACTAGCCTATTGCTAAGAGAGTCTTCTGTACCCCATATTGGTGAGTGGTGTCTGGGGTCTTAAAAGCTAGCAAGCTGCCATCTGAGGTAAACCAAATGGTCCCAACTCAGCACAGGTGATCACCAAGGACCAGAACGACATGAGGGAAAGAGAATCCAGAAGACAGACAGATCCACGTGAGTGGCTGACTACATTGACATGTCACTGAAGGAATCTGATGGTAACAGGCCACCACCAGTGATAGCCATGACAGGGCTCAGAAACTTGAGTCTCACTGGCAACATGAGAATAAAAATGGATGCACCCTGAGAACTCCACTAAGAGACCGCAACTGATGGTCCAGGGGCCTCAGGGTTCCTCTGGGAGCACGGCCTTGGTCCTGATGCTGCCCTTTTCTATAAATCATTACTGAGGTCAACTCTTCAGACAGTAATGGATTGGACTTGGCGACACAGAGTGACCATATCGTATGTGCACTTGATGGTTCTATGCATCTATAAGATGCTGTCCCACTGTCATGCTACTAGAGGGGAGGGAGAGAGTGGAGAAGAGGGGACAGGAGATAGTTAAGAGGATATGACATATATAGAACAGATAGGAGGAGTGTGCTTTCACCGGGCAAGAAGAGCAGTAGGAGTTGCACTTAGGCGGGCATGCAAATTTAAACTGAATTGTACAGTTTCACTCACTAACAATAAATAAATAGTTTTTGAAAAACACTATTTTATCTGAGATTAGTGTTGTCACAACTGGTCTTCTTTGTATATTGTTAGCTTGGTATACATTATTCCGTCTATTAATTTTCAGTTCATTCATATCTTTAAGTCTAAGGTGAGTTTCTTGAAAGGAACATACAGACGGGTCGTGTCTTTTGATCCAAGGTGTCACTCATTGTCTCTTTATTGGAGCATTCCATCCATTTACATTCAGTGTAATTATTGATAAGCATGTGTTTAGTGCTGTCATTGTGATGTATTTATTTTTGTGTTTGTGTTTTCTCTGTTGCTCTTAATATTCTGTTCTTGGTATCTTTATGTGTTGATTTTTCATCCTTTTCAGTGTTGGTTGTGTGTTTGTTGAGACTCCAGTGTTGCGTTTCTTGTTTTGATACACACATCTTTATTGTGCTTTGCAGCTACCCTTATGATCCCTCTCAATAATCTAAATTTAAACTGAATTTTAAGTACTACATATCTTATTATTTCCTCTCCATCTAGAAGGACTATAACTACTGTAGCATATTCCTCTTTTTAACATGGTGATATCATAGTTTACATGATATGATCACTGGATCACTTCTTTTAATATTATAGCTTTGATTGAGTTTTGTGCCTTCCATAACTGAGTAGGTTTCTGGGTGTTGTGTTCTGCATTGTCTCCTTAAATATAGTCTTAATGGTTTTACTTTTCTAAGCAAAGAGCTTTCAGTATTTCTTGTAGCTTTTTTAAAAATTTTTTTTATTTAATATGACTGAGTGAAAATGTACATTCCCGTATAAATTTACATGTCCACCTGTGTGCAGCTTCCACTGCTCTCCCTACCCAGTGACAGCACACTATTCCTCTCTGCTCCATACATGTCTCATCCTCCCAACAATCTCCTCCCTCCTCTCCGCCCGCTCTCCTTCCTCCAGCCAGAGGTCCGCAGTATGATATCCTATAGACGCACAGAACCATAAAGTGCATCCAACATATGGTCACTCTGCATTGCCAAGTCCAATCCATTCGTGTCCGAAGAGTGGACCTTTCACAACGAAGGTCCACTCTTGTAGCTTTTGTTTGGTTTTTACGAACTCTCTGCATTTCTGTTTATCTACAAATGTCTTAATTTCATCTTCATATTTGAGAGACAGTCTTGCAAGATATATAATTCTAGGTTGGAAGTTTTTCTCCTTTAAGGCTTTGAATGTGTCATCCCATTGCCTCTGTGCCAACATCATTTCTGCTGAGAATTCAGATAAAAGCTTACAGGGCTTCCCTTTGAATGTTAGCTTTGCTTTGAGCCTCTCTGTCTTTAAGAGTTCCTACTTATGTTTCCTTTTGTTAAGGTTGATTATAATATGTATTGGTGTCTTTCTTTTAGAGTCTATTTTTTGTAGCATTTGACACACATCTTAGATATATATATTTTATTCTTTCATAATTTCAGGGAAGTTTTCTGGTTAGAATCTCAACAATACTCCCTTGTGTTTTTAGCTATCCCTCCCTGTTAATCATAATCATCATAGATTATTCTTCGTGGTAGAATCCCACATGTTTCTTAATGTTTCTCTATTTTTGTTGTTTCTTTTCTCTGATTTCTCCTCATAAATGCTGGCATCAGTAACTCTGTCTTTAAGGTCAGTAAGTGTAGTTTCCAGTTGTTCAATTCTGCTCTTTTGGCTTTCTATTGAGTGGTATAATTATTTAATTTTGTTATTGATCTGTTGGATTTCAGAATACCAGTGTTTCATCAGTTCAAACAGCTTGCTTAATATTTCATTTTGCTCTGCTGCACTTTGCATATTGTCTAAGAGGGCTCTATATATAATTCTTTTGTACTCTACCTCTGATAGTTTCAGAAAGGCTTCTTCATCTGGGAAGTTCTTTGATTCTTTATTTTGGGAGTTTTCTGGAGCCATGGGTGGATTTTTCTTTAAATGTTTGGCTAGGTTTTGTTGCTTTCAGGACACAGTGGCTGTTCAGTTTCTCTAGTGTTATCTTAACAGGAGCTGAGGCTTAGTTATGAGAAGGAAATTGATCACCAGCCACCTCTATGTACTCCAGTGACTGGGCCCAGTGGAATCTCTGGGGTAGCAGTTTCTGCCTTCTGGCTGGCAAAGACACAGCCCTACTTATGGAGTCACTGGGGGGAGGGGATCAGTCTACCCTAGGATGTGTGTCAGTAAATCTGGAAGAGATGCTATCGGGTTGTACTGCAATTATTCCTCTAGGCAGTCTTATTTCAAAAGGTGAAAGCTATCTGAACACTTCCAGAATCAGTCAGGCTGTCAGGTGTGCAAGCCCATCCTTCTGGCTGACAACAGAGGGCCTCTTCACCTATCCCCAGCTACTGTGATATAGTTCAAAGTAGGGACAGCCTAGTGGCCTGCTGTCAGCCCCTTCCAGGCCTTACCTGTCAAGCTACACTGTGCTAAACACAGCTTTTATGCTGGAAAAGTGCTCCCCTGGATGGGATTGCCTCTCAACCTGGAAACTAGCCCCTGCTGAGTCCCTCAGTTTGGTAATTCTGCCTCTCAGTTGAACAAGATGGCATCCTGGTCAAGCTGTCTTGACCCTGCAAAACAGCAGAATCTATGGCAGGGGTTCAAGAAGAGAGGATGGAGGGGCTGTGGTGCTCTGAGTGTGGGGCTGGGCTCTGCAGATGTTGCTATTCCACCCACTGTTCACTTTATCACTGCAGATCAGCATAGATGCTGGTTAAGCCCATCCCACACCGGCCATCCAACATAAAGAAAAAAAAGTTAAAAACACCAGTCACCCTCAGTCCTTGGGAGCTGTTCATTCAACAAGGGCGGGGATCAGTGAAAGACAAGAAATTTTCTGTTTAGTGGCGTGTAGTCTGAACTGACAGACCTATGACATGTCCTAGAGCTCACTGTATGTCCAGAAAGTTCCATCTAATTATCAATCCAGGCCTTAGTTTTCAGAGGGTGTGGTACCTACCTTCTTCTATTTGTGCTTGCTTCTGTGTCTATTTTGCTTTTTTTTAATAACTCAGAAGTCATTAAGTTTAGGACAACCACCCCTCATTGATGACATAATAAAGAACGCCTTATTATGTTCATAGGCATAGGGATTGAGATTCCAATCCCTATTTTGGGGTCACAAAATTACACCCACTACAAGAGGCACTCAGTAAATCCTTGTACCCGAATGTTCATAGCAGCACTCTTCACAATAGCTAAAAAAAGTGAAAACAATCCAAGTGTCAATCAAGGAATGAATAAGCAAAATGTGATATATACCAAACCTGAAACCCACTGCTTTTGAGTGGATTCCATCTCACAATGACCCTATAAGACAGAGTAGAACTGCTCCATAGGGTTTCCGAGGAGACCCTAGAAGATCTGAATTGCTAACCTCACAGTTAGCAGACATAGCACTTAAACCACTATGCCACCAGGGTTACTGTGGCATATATAATGGAATATTATTCAGTCACAAAAAGAGATGAAGCACTGTTGCATGCTACAAGGTGGGTGAACTTCAAAAACGTTATGTTAATATATGACACAAAAGGTCATATATTGTAGGATTTCCTTCATATGAAATAGCCAGAATAGGCAAATCCAAAGATATAGAAAGGAAATCTGTGGTTGCAGGGCTGAGGGGCTAAGGGGAATTAAAAGTGACTGCTTAGTGAGTAGAGATTTTCTTTTGGGGAGAAAGAACAAACCAAGATGCACTCCATTGTGACTCTGAAGCAGGAAAAGCCAGTGAAAGCATTTTCCTCTTGTCTTTATTCTAGGGGGTATGCTCTTGAGCAAACTGCAATAAATGAAGGCTATCTCATTCCCACTTTTGTCAACATCTCTACTGCTCTGAAGGAAAATTTTTTAGGCTTTGCTGAGCTGGGACTGATGCATACTCTTGGGATTTGTACAGAGGCAGAAGCAGAACCATACAGTGGGAAATAGCTCTGCATTTAGGGTCAGAATCTTTGGACCACATCCTGATTTTTCAATACACTCTATAATTTCAAGCCAATTTCTTCACTGGCTTCAGTTCCAATATCTATAATTACAAGTTTAGTCATGTCACTCTCTTGACAAAATCATCCAGGTGCTAAAATCATATGAAAATTGGCACTCACCCTTTCTTCTTAGTGTATCACCCAAAGCCCTTTGTGACTTCATTGTGAGTCTTTCACTAGCATCAATTATCCACTATCCAACTCCTGACAGCCTAGAAGATTCCCTTATGAATTATGTTGTTCCAGTGGAAACCATTTCATTTTTACCCCCAAACTAGCTTACAGTTATCCTACAAGACTCAGCTCAGCTGTTATTCTTTCCCAAAAGCTTTACATGGGCACTTCAGTTAGACTAAATACATCTCTCTGATATTTTCATAGCACCTCATGTTAGGTTCAGAAACATATGTGACACTTGACTCTGAAGGCATGGCTTGCATTTGGGTTGTCTGCGAATCCTCAAGCTTATCACAAGTCACAGTAAACCATCACTCCATAAAAGAGTACTACCAGACCATAAATTGAGGGAACTAACACTTGCATTGACTGCCTCACAGGTAGTTGGCAAGCAAAAGAACACTATGAACGCATGTTAAGGATGTGTCATAAAGTGAACATTCATATAATGTATAACATTTTTATTATTTCATTTATTGCCCAATTATTTACTGAACACTTCATGTTTCTGGGGCACTGGGAGTATGTTGTTGTTGTTAGGTGCTGCTGAGTCGATTCTTCCTCACAGTGACCCTATGAACAGCAGAACGAAGCACTGCCCAGTCTTGTGCCATGTCCACAATTGTTTTTATGCTTAAGCCCATTGTTGCGGACACTGTGTCAATCCATCTCTTTTTCATCTTCTTCTTTTTCACTGACCCTCCACTCACCAAGCATGATGTCCTTCTTCAGAGACTGAGCCTTCCTGACAACATGTCCAAAATATGTAAGATGCAGTCTTGCCATCTTTGCTTCCAAGGAGCACTCTGGTTGTACTTCTTCTATAACAGATCTGTTGGTTCTTTTGGTGGTCCATGGCTACATTCACCATTGTTCTCCAACACCACAATTCAAAGGCATCCATTCTTCTTCTGTCTTCTTTGTTCATTGTCCAGCTTTCACATGCGTATGATATGATTAATAATACCATGGCTTGGGTCAGGCACACCTTAGTCTTCAAGGTGACATCTTTACCTTTCAATACTTGCAAGAGGTCCTTTGCAGCATATTTTCCCCATGCAGTGCATCTTGATTTCTTGACTGCTGCTTCCATGAGTATTGACTGTGGAACCAGGGAAAAGGAAATCCTTGACAACCTCAGTTCTTTCTCCATTTATGACACTGTTGCTTACTGGTCCATTTGTGAAGATTTTTGTCTTCCTGATTTTGAGTGAAATTAAGTAGAAGGCTGTGGTCTTTGATCTTTATCAGTGTTTCAAATCTTCTTCACTTCCAGCAAGTAAGGTGGTGTCATCTGCGTAATGTAGTTTGTTAAGGAGTCATCCTCCAATCTTGATGCCTCGTTCCTCTTTGCATAATCCAGTTTCTCAGATTATTTGCTCAGCATACAGATTAAAAAGGTATGGTGAAAAGATGCAACCCTGATGCACACATTTAATGACTTTAAACCATGCAATGTCCCCTTGTTCTGTTTGCATGACTGCCTCTTGATCCATATACAGATTCCTTAAGAGCACAACTAGGTGTTCTGGAATTCCCATTCTCTGCAATGTTAGCCATAATTTATTATGATCCACACAGTCGAATGCATTCGCATAGTCCACGAAATACGAGTAAACATCTTTCTGGTATTCTCTGCTTTCAGCCAATATCCACCTGACATCAACAATGATATCCCTGGTTCCACATCCTCTTCTGAATCCAGCTTGAATTTCTGGAAGTTCCTTGTCAATATGCTGTTGCAGTCACTTTTGAATGATCTTGAGCAAAACTTTACTTGCTTGTGTTATTAATGATACTGTTTGGTAATTTCCGTGGAAATTACTGGGAATGCATCAGAATAAAATGAACCTACTGGAATTGAGATTCCAGGAGAAAAACTGATAATCTCTTGATCAATAAATAAAAATAATATTATGTGAAGAAGAAATAAATGGTATTCAGGGAAAAAGAACAATGTTAGCAAATAGAGACAAGTATGGGTTACTATTTCGAGTAGAAAGATCAGTAAAGCTTGTATTATGAATGAGATTTGGGCCTGTAGGAGGTGAGTATCAGGCCATTTCACTAGTAGTGACAATGTTCTAGACAAATTACATATTAAGTGTGAAAACTCATGCAGAGACAAAGCATGTTAAGAAACAGCAAGGAGCTTGGTGTCGATGGATGACACTAAGTGAGAGAAAGTCTGGTAGTAAATGAGGTGGAAGAGGTAGAGAGGAGACCAGATGACACAGAGGCCCCAAAACCAGGGAAAAGATTTGGCCTTATTTTAAGTAAAATGCAAGTCATTGCATGGCAAAGAATAAGGAACAGACATTATATGATTCATGGTTTAGAAGAGCTCCTTGGGTAAGCTGGTCTATATGAGGACCAAGCATGGAAACCAGGAACCAGATGATTACAGCCTGTACTGTAAAGATGTGATTTTGAATATATTTTGAAGATAAGGCCAACAGGATTTGCTGATCATTTGAAAGCATGAGATTAAAAAAAGATGAGTTAAGGATGATTCAGAGATTTCAGGAACCAGAATATTGAAGTTAAAGTTTATGAGATGTGGAAGGCTACAGAGAGAATGGATTGGAGGGGTAGCCAGTCACAAGTGCAGCTGAGGATACCCCAAACCCACTGCTGTCGAGTCAACTCTGACTCAAAGTGACCCAGTGGAGTAGAACTACTCCACTGAATTTCCAAGCAGTGCCTAGTGGATTTCAACTGCTGACTTTTTGTTAGCAGCCACAGCACTTAACCGCTATGCCAGCAGAGTTTCCAGCTGGATACACAGTTTAACTGACATCACAGAAAAATTATTTACTGCTGGAAATTATGTATCAGAGAATTTTAAAAAATCATGTAGGAGAACGGGGCAAATAACTGGAATGACGTCCGTGAGATGACAAGAGTGGATGAGTTCAGTGCAAAAAATGTAGCTATTAGCCTTGAATAGGGACATGAACGATACTAGAGATTGTGCTGAGGGCCTAAACCACCTGTCAAGTTGATTTGAATTTATAGTGATCACGTGTATTTCAGAGTACAACTATGCCTCATAAGGTTTTCAATGGTTGATTTTTAAGAAATAGATTGCCAGGCTTTTTGTCTGAGCCCGCTGGGTGCACTCAAACAAGCAACCTTTCTGTTAGTCAAACATGTCAGTCATTTGTACCACCCAGGGACTCCAAAATGGCACAAAAAATTGGGAAGACAACGTAAAATAGTATAATGACATGTGCAAAGAGCTGGAGATAGAAAATCAAAAAGGAAGAAAATGTTCATCAGTTTTCAAGCTGAAAGAACTGAAGAAAAAAATTCAAGCCTCGAGTTGCAGTAGTGAAGGATTCTTCAGGGAAAGTATTAAACAACTCCAAGAGCATTGAAAGAAGATAGAAAGACTACCCAAAGTCAATATTCCCAAAAGAACTGGTCAGTGTTCAACCATTTCAAGATGCAGCATATGTTCAGAAACCAATGGTACTGAAGGAAGAAGTAAAAGCTGCATTGAAGGCACTGGCAAAGAAAAGGGCTCTAGGAATTGATGGAATATCAATCGAGATCTTTCAACAAACAGGTTCAGCGCGGAAAATGCTCACTCGTCTTTGCCAAAAAATTTTGAAGACAGCTACCTGGCCAACTGACTGGAAGAGATCCATATTTATGCCTATTCCCAAGAAAGGTGATCCAACCAAATGCAGAAATTATTGAACAAGATCACACAGAACTAAAATTTTGCTCAAGATCATTCAAAAGTGACTGCAACAGTATATTGACAAGGAACTGCCAGAAATTCAAGCCGGATTCGGAAGAGGATGTGGAACCAGTGATATCATCGCTGATGTTAGATGGATCTTGCCTGAAAGCAGAGAATACCAGAAAGATATTTACTTGTGTTTCACTGACTGTGCAAAGGCATTCGACTGTGTGGATCATAACAAATTATGGTTAACATTGCAGAGAATGGGAATTTCAGAACACCTAATTGTGCTCTTAAGGAATCTGTATATGGATCAATACACAGTGGTGTAAACAGAAAAAGGGGCCACTGTGTGATTTAAAGTCAGGAAAGTTGTGCATCAGGGTTGTATTATTTCACTATACCTTTTCATTCTGTATGCTGAGCAAACAATCTTAGAAACTGGTTACATGAAGAAGTATGATGTGTCATCACTGAAGGATGACTCATTAGCAAGCTGCATTATGCACATGACACAACTTTGCTTGCTGAAAGTGAAGAAGAGCTGAAGCACTCACTGATGAAGATCAAAGACAACAGCCTTCAGGATGGATTGCAGCTCAACATCAGGAAAACAAATATCCTCAAAACTGGACCAGTAAGACATGTCATGATAAGTGGAGAAAGGATTGTGGTTATCAAGGATTTCGTTTTGCTTGGTTCAACAATCTACACCCATGGAAGCAGCAATCAAAATATCAAAAGGCACATTGCTTTGGGAGAATCGGCTGTAAAAGACCTCTTTAAAGTGTAGAAAAGTAAAGATGTCACCTTGAAGACTAAGGTTTGCCTGACCCAGGCCATGGTATTTTCAACTGCGTCATATGCATGCAAAAGCCTTTGAATTGTGGCACTGGAGAAGAATATTTAATGTACCATGGGCTGCCAAAAGAACAAACAGATCTCTTCTGGCAGAAGTATAACCAGAATGTCCCTTGGAAGTAAGGATGGCGAGATTGTGTCTTACATATTTTGAGCATGTTATCAGCTGGGTTCAATCCTTGAGAAGGACATTATGTTTGATAAAGTAGTGGGTCAGCATAAAAGAGGAAGACTCTCAACAAAATGGACTGACACAGTAGCTGCAACAATGGGCTTCAGCGTAAAAACAATTATGGACATGGTGTGGGACTGGGCAGCATTTCATTCTGTTCATAGGGTCACTATGAATGACAACTGACTCAGCAGCACGTAACAGCAACAGCAACAGCAACAGCAACAATGTATCCTCTATTTTACAGATGAAAAATTAGAGGCCTGGGATTCCAAAGAGCTTACTCAAAGTCACATAGTTGGCAATGAAGTTAGGACTGGAACCCATGTTTCAGTCCTGAACTCTTTCTAAATACTGGAATCTCAGGCATATTTTCACCTTCCTGCTTGACCTTCTCCCTGGTCCCAAGGAAATTTATTCACAGCTGCAAGGGAGCCATTGCCCATCTTAATGGTATCTGAATTCATTGATTTCTCCTGCTTTCTTTTCTTCATCATTCTCATTCTGAGCACAATAGAAAAGGCTTGTAACCTTGGCTTAGGAAACCGATTAATTACGGGGAGAAAGAATAGCTTCCTGTCAGGATGCACAGAAAGCCTAGGAAAGAAAACAAACTTGTTGCCATGGTTCTCTCTGATATATTGGCTTAATGCTCCTTGTTCTCATCCAAAGGGTTTAAAGAGGATTGATTCTCCAAGCCTCTTAGATAAACAGAAAAGCTTTGATGTATTTATTTATGGGATATAGTACAGATTTTGCCTTTCTTTTCTGTCTCCTCCTCCCCTTTTTCTATTTTCCAAGCATACTTAAATGAGGTTACAGAATTCACACTATCAAATTTTGCAAAAACAAATAAGTGAGACAAAAAGGATGAAGGGAAAATAAGAGAACACAGACTGGATGATTCTGAAACTTAGATGCAAGGCCATAAAGTGCTGCTTAAGTTCTAAAGGCAGTCTGTACACTTGCTTCTTAGCAGCCCATGCAAAGGGGAAACCATGGAAAGTAGACATCCTCAATATCCATGAGATTATAACAAACCAGTTATTCTGAAATATAACTGTCTGAGCAATATTATATAAGACAAATTTGTCCCATGAACCATTAAAAGAGGACATCGAGAAACAGTGAATGAAGTCCCCATCATATCCTTGCAACAAGTAGAGCAACGTTTCCTAAGACTATTCTTTCAAAATAATTTTTTTTTAAATTATGATTAAGTGAAAATATACAATCCAAGTTGATTTTGCATGCCTGCCTCTCTGCAGCTCTATCTGGTTCTCCTCACCCTGTGACAGCACACTCCTCTTTTTCACTGTTTACTTCTAGCATCTTCTTAATGAACACATATCCCCTCCTCTTCATCCTCTCCTCTCTCCTCTAGAAATAAACCAGTAGGACAGCCTCGTCTAAATGTATGAAACCGTGAAGTACACACCACACATGCTCATTCTGTGTCTCTGAGTCCAGTCCATTCCTGTCTGAAGTGTTGACCTCAGTGCTGGTTTCAGGTCTGGGCCAGCAACAAATCTAGGGGCCATGTTCCCAGGGGAGCCTTCAGGTCTTTGGAGCATCAGTTCTGGTCTTTTAGTGAAGTTCTTGATCTGCACACCTCTTTTTCTTGTGCTACGTCAGGGACTCCATATTGTGCCCCTATCAACCCTGTCTTTGCTAATGGGCAGGTCCCATTTGGTTCTTCTGGTCTCATGCTGATGTAGTCTCCCAGTCATGCGGATCTTTCGGTCTCCTGGGAGCATTTTTCCAAGTGTCTTTGATGTTCTCTGTTGTTATCTGTTCCAGGTAGGTTTGGACAAATTGATGTTCCTCATATAGCAGCTTGCTGGCTTTTAAGATTCTAGGCACCACTCACCAATATGTGGTGCAGAAGACTCTCTTAGTGAATGACTAGTTATGCCAATTGACATTGATGTCCCCTTAAAACATAGTCCCCAGACCCCTGACTCTGATATTCTATCCTTTGAAATGTTGGGCTGAATTTAGAAAACATTTTATCTTATGGTGTAGTCCAGTTATGTTGACCTGCCTTCTACTTAGTGCTGTCACTCCCTTCACCTAATCGAATTCCTATCAACTATCTAATCTATGAATACACCTCTCCCCCTCTCCTCACGCTTATAAAAGGACTTATAATAATGATCTTATAGAATACTTGTTCTTTTGCAGCTGATTTCACTCAGCGTAATGTCTTCTAGTTGATACCAGGTTATGATGTGCTTCCTAAAATCATTATTGTTCTTTAGCATTGCGTAGAGTGGCTTTGTGTATGTGTACTATAGTTTGTTTACCCATTTGTCTATTGATGGGCATCTAGGTCCATCCCATCTTTTTGCTATTATGGACAGTGCTGCAATGAACATTCACGTGCATATACCTGCTCATGTGACAGCACTTATTTCTGTAGGATATATTCCAGGCAGTGAGATTGCTGGATCATATGGTATTTCTACTTCCACATTTTTTAAGAAAGCACAAAATTGCTTTTCAAAGAGTTTGTACCATTTTTCACTCCCACCAGCAGTGTAGGAGAATTCCAAGCCCTCCACAGCCTCTTTAGTGTGGTTGTTTTGTGTTTTTTGGATTATTGCCCCTTGTTGGGAAGAGATGCTATCTCATTGTAGTTTTGATTTACATTTCTTTAATAGCTAATGATTGTGAACATTTCCTCATGTGTCTTTTGGCTGCCTGAATGTTTTCTTTGGTGAAGTGTCTGTCCGTCTCCTTTGACCATCATTTAAGTGGGTTATTTGTCTTCTTCTTGTTGATATTTTGCACTACCTTGTAGAATATGGAAATTAGATGTTGATCTGATATATAGTTGTGAAACGTTTTTTTCCCATTCTGCGGGTGGTCCTTTAATTCTCTTGATAAAGTCTTTGGATGAGTGTAAGTATTTGATTTTTAGTAGTTCCATTTATGTATTTTCTCTTCTGGCATTTGTGTATTGTTGGTAAGATTTCGTAGTCTGTCTAAGCCATGTATTAGAACTTCTATTGTTGTCTCTATTTTTTTCTTCTGTAATCTTTATCATTTCAGGTTTGATATTTAAATATTTGATTCACTTTGAGTTAGTTTGGTGTAAGGTGTGAGATAGGGTCTTGTTCCAGTTTTTGCAGATGGACATTCAATTTTTCAAACACCATTTGTTAAAGAGGTTGTTTTAACCCCAGTTTACAACCTTTGGCCCTTTGACGAATATCAACTGTTCGTAGGAGGATGGTAATATTTCTGGATTCTCTATTCTGTTCCATTGATCTATGTATCTGTTTTTGTACCACTACCAGGCTGTTCTGACTACCGTGGCAGTGCAATAGTTTCCAAAGTCAGGTAGTGTGAGGCCTCTTACTGTGTTTCTCTTCTTCAGCAGTGTTTTACTTATCTGGGGTTTCTTCCCTTTCCAAACAAAGCTGGTGATTTGTTTCTCCATCTCATTAAAAAATGACATTGGAATTAATTATGGTATTCCAATGTACATGTAGATTGCTTTGGGTAGAATAGACATTTTCACAGTGTTAAGTCTTCGTACATGAGGAAGGTAGGTTTCTGCACTTATGTAAGTCTCTTTTCTAAGACTAACTTTTAAAAAGAAAAGCTTAAGGATATACGGTTTTACATGTGCTCAGTTCAGTAACAATAATGCCATAAAGAGATGATGCAGGTGATTCGATGTTGTCTCAGGACCACTTAGCACTCTTAAAAATGGAGGACTTCAAGGCACTTTTGTTTATGTCAATTATTCCATACTAAGGCAGACTAGGAAGAAAATTCTGGTGATCTACCTTTGAAAATCAGACAACGAAAACCTACAGATCACAAAATTATGTCCAAAACTTTGACTTGCTTACTTTGGATGCATCATCACAACAGACAGATTGCTGATAAGGACACCATGTAAGGGCCATCAAAGGTAAGAGAAACCCTCATTGAGACAGCCTGACTCAGTGGCTACAACAAAGTACTCAAACATACCAATAATCAAGAAGATGGCACAGAACCAGGAAACACTTTGGTTTGTTATAATTGGGGTAGCTATGAGTCTGAGCCAACTCCAGGGCAACTAACAACAATGACAACAGCAGACATGTAGTTAGAAAAGGAAGGAGTATTCTAGAAGGCTTTTCTGATAATTGTGAAAATTCCTCTTTGATATGACACTGAAATTTCAGAAATGGCTATTGCTTAAGGGCTAGTTGCTATGAAACCCTGTTGGTAGAGTAGTTAAGAGCTCAGCTGCTAATCGAAAGGTCAGCAGTTCAAACCCACCAATACTTCCTTGGAAACCCTATGGGTCAGTTCTTGCCTCTTCTATAGGATTTCTATGAGTTGAATTGACTTAAAGGCAACGGGTTTGGTCTTCAGTTACAATGTAGAATCTAAAATTATAGCAATCAACTTTTTGTATGTCGTTACATTACTGTCCATTGCTATATCTTACATTTTGAGTAGATCTTCTACCCATGTGTGGTGTTATAACACCGTGTATTGGTCATTTGTGAAAATTGGTTCAGTAAGTTACACAGATCTTCCAAATATTGACATATTTAGTTATATATATCAAGAAGTCACATTCGTTAATATCACCACCAACTTATTAGAAATGTTTTTAAGTATTGGGAGGCCATCACATTAGCAGATACTTTCCAAAATTCTAATTTTCAGTTGAAAGCTCTATTTTTTCATTGGTGATAAATACTATCAGTTATTTTCTTGAAGTGACAGGTTTACTATGTTCATTTTGAAGAAAATGTCTGCCAGATACCCCAATGTGAATAATCAGTTTGTCTGTTGGTTGTTCTTTCAAGTAAAATCAATACTAAAAAAAGAGACTAGTTCAGCTGACAACTCATGTGTACTGGCACTTTTCCGTGAGATAACCATCGTGTTCCTGTGAGCAGTGGAAGTGCTTTATGCATACTCTCCATTTCATCACACAGAATATTACTCAAGGATTGAGATTTAATAACTGCCATTGAGTGGCAGTGAAGAATCCAATGACTAATGGTATAGTTAGTGAGACTGTCTTGATTATTGCTAAGGTGTCATCAATTTAATCAACCATTGCTCTTGCACAATTAATGCAAATGGAAACACAGTGAAAAAGTCAAATAATATCTTAGTATTATTATACAAATAGTACTGACCTTGCGAACCCCCTGAAAATTTTCTGTGCTGTTTGAGAATTGTTGATCCAGAGACAAAAATAGGTTGTATATTCACCAGGTAATTGTCTATAAATTTTTAGGGAAGTTCTCTTAGGATTTGAATAGTACAATAAAATAGATTTTTTAAATTAAACTTTTAAAATTTTTATTTGAGATCATTGTAGATTTACATGTAGTTGTAACAAATAATAGGAAGACATCCTGTGTATCCTTTACCCTGTTTCTCCCAATGATCACAGTCTCTCTCAGCCATTCTAATAGGATGTTGAGCAGACTTTCACATACTTATTTGATGTCTGTGAATTCTCTTTAATAAAATGTTTCTACAGGTCTTTTGCCCTTTTTGTAATTGAAAAGCTCCCTAGTTTCACCAGGCAGGGAATGGGAGGTAAACTCCGTGGCAGAGGAATTGGATTGCTACCACCTACTTTTGGGGACAAGGGACGGAAGATTATCTCCTTGCTTGGTTAATCATCACAACATAGCACAAAAAAGAGATTGTACTGCCAGCTTCATGGGTTGGGGATTGTGTGAGATGAAATATCAGCTCTCCCAAGAAAGGTTTTTTGTTGTTAGCTCACCCTTTTACCAGTCCTTTGGCTTACAGGGAGTAGGCTTTCTTAGTTTTTGTTTTTTCGTTTTTTGTCTGTGTCCATTGGTAGTCCCAGGTTGGAGGTTTCTGAAGAGCCATCTTTGGGATATATGAGGTACAATAAAGAAACCCAGGAAATCATCACTACATCATTTCTCAAGTATAGCTATCCTTAGGAAACCTGCCTTCTTTCCACCTTACAGACTTTTCCTGTGCTTGTTTGTTGTGTTATATGCCAGGTATTTTAGTTGTCAGTATATTGAAATTTGAATCTCAACTTTTCTACGGCATCCACCAACTTACATGTCATGTTAATGAGTTGTCCTTCAGTACCCTTTCCTTGTTAATCTCTTTCAGAAGATGCTTCCCAAGAAAGAGCTTTAAATGTTTTTAATATAGCTGCATAAAAGTGCACACATCACAAAAGTATAGCCGTCTGAACTTTTACAAATTGAACTCACCTATGGAATCAGCAGCTAGATCAAGAAACAAAACACAACATGCAACCAAAAGGCTCCTATTCATACTCATTTCCGGTCACTACCTCCCTAGGGTAACCATTACCCTGTATACTGATAGTATAGATTATTTTTTTTTGTTTTTTTCCCTTTATTGTGCTCTAGAGGAAGGTTTACAGAACAAACCAGCCTCTAATTAAACAGTTAGTACACAGTGTTTATGACACTGGTTAACAACACCACAACATATCAACACTCTCCCGTCTCAACTTTAAGTTTCCTGTCATCAGCCTTCCTGTTCCCTTTTGCCTTCTAGTTCTTGTCCCTAGGCTGGCATGCCCCCACTTAGTCTCATTTTGTTTTATGGGGCTGTCCAATCTATGGCTGAATGGTGAACCTCAGGAGTGACTTTGTTACTGAGCTAAAGGGTATTGGGGGCTATATGCTCAGGGGCTCTGCAGTCTCAGTCAGGCCAGCCAATCTGGTCTTCCTTTTTGAGTTAGATCTTATACTAATTTTTCTCCGTCTCCACCCAGGATCCCCTGTTGCGATTCCTGTCAGAACAGTGAGTGGTGCTAGTCTGGTGGAGGCTGTTGTAGATATAGTACATTGGTCCTTTGAACAAAACTTTCCCTTGTATCTTTAGTTTTCTTCATTTTTCCTTGGTCCCAGAAGCGTAAGACTAGTGAAGCATCCTAGATGATGCTCACAGGCTTTTAAGGCCTCAGATGCTATGCGCCAAAATAGAATGTAAAACATTTTCTTTACAAACCATGTTATGCCAACTGAGCTAGATGTTCCTCAAGATCACAGTCCCCAGCAGCCCAGAAATCTAGTCTCTCAGAGAGTTTGGATTTGTCTATGGAGCTTCCATGAACTTACCTTGTACTTGCTGACATTTCAGTGCTGTGGACTGCCTTACCTTCACCAAAGTTACCACTTATCCATTGTTTATTTACTGTTTTCCCACCCCACCCATCTCCTTCCTCTTAACTATCAAAGATTTCTTTTTGTGTATAAATCTTTTCATGAGTTGACAGTAGTGGTCTCATACAGTATTTGTCATTTTGTGATTAACTTATTTCACTCAGCATAATGCCCTCCAGTTTCCTCCATGTTATGACATGCTTCACAGATTCACTGTTGTTCTCTTTTGTTGTGTAGTACTTCATCACGTGTATGTATCACAGTTTGTTTTTCTATTCATCTATTGATGGGTGTCTAGGTTGTTCCCATCTTTTTGGTACTGTGAAAAATGCTACCATGAACAAGTGTGTGCATATGTCTATTCATGTGATGATTCTTATTTCTTGAGGATATAGTGCTAGGAGTGGGATTGTTGGATCATACGGTATTTCTATTTTTAGCTTTCTAAGAAACCACCATGTTGTTTCCCAAAATGATTGCAACATACTGCATTCCCAGCAGCTGTGCATAAGAGTTCCCACAGCCTCTCCTGTTATTTCCTGTTTTTGTGATTTGTGCCAGTAATGTCAGGGTGAGATGGCATCTCATTGTGGTTTTGATTTGCATTTCTCTACTGGCTAGTAATCATGAGCATTTCTTCAAGTGTCTGTTGGTCGCTTGAGTGTCTTCTTTGGTGAAGTGTACGTTCATTTTCTTTGCCCACTTTTTAATTGGGTTATTTCTCTTTTTGTTGTAGAGGTACTGGATTTTCTTGTAGACTTTAGAGATTAGAGCTTTGTCTGATTTGTAACAGCCAATTATTTTTCCCCCACACTTTTCACTCTTTTGGTGAAGTCTTTTGATGGGTGTTTGTATTTAATTTTAGAAGACCTAATTATCTAGCTTATCTTTTGGGGTTTGTGTTAATGGTTAAGGTTTGTATCCTGTTTATGCTGAATATTAGAGCTTCTATTTTTTACCTTATTTTTCCTTCTAAGAAATTTATAGTTTTGGGCTTTATATTTAGGTCTTTGTTCCATTATGAATTAGCTTTTGTATATAGTGTGAGCTATGAGTCTTGTTTCATTTTTTTGCAGAGGGACATCCAGTTTTGCCAGCACCATTTGTTTAAAAGCCTGCCTTTTCTCCATCTGATAGACTTTAGGCCTTTGTCAAAGATCAGGTGACAACAAGTAGATGGATTTACATCTGAGTTCTCAATTCTTTGCCATTAGTCAATATATCTGTCAATGTACCAGTATCAAGTATTTTGACTATCATAGCTAAGGCAGTGGAAGTCCTCCTAGTTTATTCTTCTTCAGTAGTTCTTTACTTACCCGGGTCCTCTTCTCATTCCATATAAAGTTAGTGACAAATTTTTCCATCTCTTTAAAGAATATTGTTGGTATTTGGATAGGGATTGCATTGTATTTGTAAATTGCTTTAGATAGAATTATCATTTTCACAATGTTGAGTCTACCTGTCCATGAGCATGGTATGTTTTTCTATTTATGTGCATCTCTTTTGGTTTCTTGAAGTATTGTGTTATAATTTTCTTTGTATATATCTTTTACACCTGTGGTTAGATTTGTTTCTAAGTATTTTATTTTGTTAGGCTTTTATAAATGGTACTGTTCTTGTGATTTCCTTTTCATCATTCTTTTCATTGGCGTATAAGAATCCAAATGATTCTTGTATGTTTATCTTATATAGTGCTAATCTGCTGAGTCTTTCTCTTAGTTTCAGTAGTTTTCTTGTGCAGTCTATGTATAGTATAATATGATCTGCAAATAGGGACAGTTTAACTTCATTACCAATTTGGATGTCCTTTATTTCTTTTTCCTGCCTTTATTGTTCTAGCTAAGATTTGCAGTACAATGTTAAATCTGTAGCAACCAAACCAAGCCCAGTGCCATCGAGTCGGGGTCAACCATAGCAACCCTAGAGGTCAGAGTAGAACTGCCCCATAGAGTTTCCAAGGAGCACCTGGTGGATTTGAACTGCTTAACTTTGGGTTAAATAGGAGTAGTGGAAAGGGCATTCTTGTTCCTGTTCTCAAGGAAAACGCTTTCAGCTCCCCTGTTTTAAGAATGATATTGGCCATTGGTTTTACATAAGTGTCCTTTATTATGTTGAGAAATTTATCTTCTTTCTTTGAAAAAAAGTATTTGATTGTGATTTAAGTGAATGCTTACAATCCGAGTCAGTTTGCCACACAAAACCCTGCCCATACATTGCTATGTAATTCTAGCTGCTCCCCCGACCCTGTTACAGCACATTCCTCCTTTCCTGCCTGTACTTTCCATGTCCTTTCAACCAGCACCTCTCCCCCTCAACCTTCTCATCTCACCTCTGGGCAGGAGAAGCTCATTCAGCCTCATGTATATACTTAAGCCAAGAAATACTCTTCACCAGCATCACTCTATGTCCTATAGTTCAGTTCAGTCTTTGTCTAGTCTGATCTTTGTCTGCAGAGTTGGCTTCTGGAATGGCTTCAGATCTGAGCAAGCAGGGATTTAGGGGTACATGTCTAATTGTAGCTTTGATTCAGCTTTCTCTAATGGTTAATGATTGTGAGCATTTCCTCATGTATCTGTTACCCACCTGGACGTTTTCCCTGGTGAAGTGCATGTTGACATCTTTTGCTCACTTTTTAATTGTGTTGTTTGTCTTTTCTTCTTTTAATTTTTTAAAATTGTGGTTAAGTGAAAGTTTACAATCCAAGTCAACTTTCCATATAAAACCAAGAACATCTGCCTCTCTGCAACTCTACCTGCTCTGACAGACAGAGTGACAGCATACTCTTCTTTTTCCCTCTTTACTTCCAGCAGCCACTCAACCAATACTTGTCCTCTCCTTTCCATCTTCTCCTTCCCCATCTAAAAAGAAACCAGTAAGACAGCCTTCTATACATATATTAAACCATAAAGTAAACACAGCACATGCATCACTCTGCCCCAAAGTACACTCTACTTTTTGTCTGAAATGTTGGTTTCAGTACTGGCTTCACCTCTGGGCTAGCAGCAAGTCTAGGGGTCATGTTTTCAGGGGACTCTCCAGGTTGTCTTACCATCAGTTCTGGACTTTTAATAGAGATCTTGATCCGTACACTTCTTTTTTCTCATGGTACATCAGGAACATTATATTGTATCCCTTATCATGACTTTCTTTGATTGGGGCCATGCACCATCTGGTTCTTCTGGTCTCCTGCTGGTGTAGTCTCCTAATCATGTGGATTCTTCTGTCTCCTAGGCTCATTTTTCCTCATGTCTTTGATGTCTCAGTTGTCATCTGCTCCAGGTGGGTTGGGACAATTGATGTTCCTCAGATGGTAGCTTGTTAGCTTTTAAGAACCCAGATGCCACTCACAAATATGGGTTACAGAAGACTCTCTTAGTAAAAGATTAGTTATGCCAAAAACGTGGTCACCTGATCCTTGTCCCTGATACTCTGCCCTTTAAATATTGGGTTAAAATGTCTAGAAAACATTTTAGCTTATGATGTATTCCAGTTATGCTGACCTGCCTTCTACTGTGTGCTGTCAATCCCTTCACCTAACCAAATTCTTATTAACTAACCAATCTATGAATAACCCTCTCGCTTCCAACCCACCACTGTAGACAACAAAGAGTGTTTTCTTCTGTGCGTAAGTCTCTTCTTAAGTCCTTATAATAGTGGTCTCATACAATATTTGCCCTTTTGCAGCTGATTTCACTCAGAATGATGTATTCCAGTTGATTACAGGTTATGAGATGTTTCTTAAAATCATCATTGTTCTTTATCATTGCATAGTGTTCCATTGTGTATTTATACCATAGTTTGTTTATCCATTTGACTGTTGATGAGCACTTAGGTTGATTCCATCTTTTTGCTATTGTGGACAGTGTTGCAATAAACATTCATATGCATGTATCTGTTCACATTACTGACTTTATTTCTGTTGGGTATATTCCAAGCAGTGGGATGGCTGGATCATATGGTGTTTCTATTTCTAGCTTTTTAAGAAAACAGCAAATTGATTTCCAAAGAGGTTGTTCCATTTTACATTCCAGCCAGCAGTGTAGAAGAGTTCCAGTTTCTCCACAGCCTTTCCACCATTTGCTGTTTTGTGTTTTTTGGATTAGAATCAACTTTATTGGAGAGAGATGTTATGTCATTGTAGTTTTGAGATGGATTTCTGTAATAGCTAATGATCGAGAGCATTTCCTCATGTGTCTTTTGGCTACCTGGATGTCTTTTTTGGATA
Source organism: Heterohyrax brucei (assembly GCA_028571685.1). NCBI lineage: Eukaryota > Metazoa > Chordata > Mammalia > Hyracoidea > Procaviidae > Heterohyrax > Heterohyrax brucei. The sequence goes on from CM053166.1 coordinate 66,864,045, forward strand.
AGTGTCTGTCTGTGTTCCTTTGATCCATTGTTTAATTGGATTATTTGTCTTTTTCTTGTTGATATTTCATGGTACTTTATACATTATGGAAATTAGATGACAATTGAATGTATGGTTGCCAAATATTTTTTCTCATTCTCTAGGCAATCTTTCATCTCTTACTAAAGTCTTTGGATGAACAGAAGTGCTTAATAATCAGTAGTTCTCATTTTTCTATTTTCTCTTCTGCTGTTTGTGCATTGTTAGTAAGACAATGTAATCTGTTTAAACCATGTATTAGGTCTTCCAGTGTTGTCCCTACTTTTTATTCCATGATCTTTATCATTTTAGATTTTAGGTCTTTGATCCATTTTGAGTTAGTTTTTGTATCAGGTGTGAGATATAGGTCTTGTTTCATTTTTTTGCAGATGGATATCTAATTTGGCCAACACCATTTGTTAAAGAGACTGTTTTTTCCCCAGTTCATGGCCTTTGGGCCTTTGTTAAATGTCATCTGTTTATAGGTGCTTCTGAATTTTCTATTCTGTTTCATTGGTTTGTATACGTGTTTATGTACCAGCACCAGACTGTTTTGACTATTGTGGCAGTGTAACAGGTAGTGTGAGGCCTCCCACTGCTTATCACTTCTTCAGTAGTGCTTTACTTATCTGAGGTTTCTTCTCTTTCCAAACGAAGTGGATGATTTGTTTCTCCATCTTGTTAAAAAATGACACTGGAATTCGTACTGGGATTATATTATATACATAGCTCACTTCGGGTAAAATAAACATCTTCGCAATGTTAAGTCTTCCTATCCAAGAGCAAGCTAGGTTTCTCCACTCACATAGGTCTTTTTTGGTTTCTTGCAACAGGGTCTTGTAATTTCCTTTGTGTAGGTCTCTTACATCTCTGGTTAGATTTGTTCCTAGGTATTTTATCTTACTGGGGTTACTGCAAATGGTATTGATTTGGTGATATCCTCTTTGATGATCTCTTTGTTGATGTAAAGGAATCCTACTGATTTATTTATGTTTATCTTATATCCTGATAGTTTGATGAACTTTTCTGTTAGTTCCAGTAGTTTATTTATGGATTCTTTAGAGGTTTTGGTGTAAATGATTGCATCATCTGCAAATAGGGATACTTTTACTTATTGTTTACAGATGTTAATGCCCTTTATTTCTTCATCTTGTCTGATTGGTCTGGCTAGAATCTCCACCACACTGTTGAATAGAAGTGGTGACAATGGGCATCCTTGTCTAGTTCCTGTTCTCAGGGGGAATTCTTTCAGTGTCTCTCCATTCAGGATGATGTTGGCTGTTGGCTTTGCTTAGATGTCCATTACTGTGTTAAGGAGTTTCCATCCTATTCTTTTTCTGAGAGTTTTTAACATGAATGTGTGTTGGACTTTTTCAAATGCCTTTTCTGCATCAATTGATACAATCCAGTGAGTCTTATCTTTGTTTCATTTATGTGGTTGATAACATTAATTGTTTTCCTGATGTTGAACCAATGCTGCATGCCTAGTATGAATGCGACTTGATCATGGTGAATTATTTTTTGATATGCTGTTGAATTCTATTGGCCAGCATTTTGTTGAGAATTTTTGTATCTAGGTTTGTGAGTGATATTGGTCTGTAATTTTCTTTTTTCTGTACTATCTTTACCTAGCTTTGGAATCAGGATTATGCTAGCTTCATAGAATGAATTTGGGAGCGTTTCATCTTTTTCTATGCTTTGAAATAGCTTCAGTAGTATTGGAATTAACTCAATCAAAAATGAAATAGATCATGCCACAATAATAGTGGGAGACTTCAACACTCCACTCTCAATATTGGACAGAATGTCTAGAAAAAAGCTCAGTAAAGACATAGAAGACCTCATTGCCATGATTACCCAAATAGACCTCATCAACATATACAGAACTTTCTATCCATCAGCAGACAACTACACCTTCTTCTCCAGTGCACATGGAACTTTCTCCAGAATAGACCATGTGTTAGGACATAATGTAATTCTCAACAAAATCCATACCATTGAATTAATGCAAAGCATCTTCTCAGATCATAAAGCCATGAAAGTCAAAATCAATAGCAGAAAAAACAGATAGAAAGTGGAAGTCATGGAAACTGAATAACATCTTGCTCAAAAAGCCATAGGTTACAGAAGAAGTCAAGGATGAAATAAAGAAATTTATGGATTCCAATGAGAATGAAAACACTTCCTACCAGAACCTATGGAATACAGCCAAAGCAGTGCTCAGACGTGTGTTTATCTCCATAAATGCACACATCTGGAAGGAAGTAAGAAACCAAATCAAGGAACTAACCCTACAGCTTGAACAAGTAGAAGTAAAGCAACAGAGGAACCCCTCAGGCACCATAAGAAAACAGATCATAAAGATTAGAGCAGATATAAATGGATTAGAGAATAGAAGAACAATTGAAACAATTGAAAAGACCAAAAGCTGGCCTTTTGAAAAGATCAACAAAATTGACAAACCACTGGCTAAACTTACTAAAGAAAAACAGGAAAGGAAACAAATAACCCAAATAAGAAATGAGAAGGGAGTTGTCATAACAGATCCAACAGAAATCAAAAATTTCATAATAGAGTACTATGAAAGACTGTACTCTAACAAATTTGAAAATCTGGAGGAAATGGACAAATTCCTTGATTCATGTCACCTACAAAAATTATCACAAGGTGAAGCAGAACAAATTAATAAACCCATCACAAAGGAAGAGATTGAAAAATTCATCCAAAAACTACCAACATAAAAATGCCCGGGCCCAGATGGCTTCACCGCAGAATTCTATCAAGCTTTTAGAGAAGAGTTATCTCCAATACTACTGAGACTATTTCACAGTATAGAATGGGATGGAGTACTCCTGATTTCATTCTATGAAGCCAGCATAAGCTTGATACCGAAGCCAGGGAAAGACCCAACATAGAAGGACAACTACAGACCAATATCACTCATGAATCTAGATGCAAAAATCTTCAGCAAAATTCCTGCCAATAGAATACAGCAACATATCCAAAAAATAATCCATCATGACAAGTTGGATTCATACCAGGGATGCAAGGCCGGCTCAACATCAGGAAAACAATTAAGGTGATCAACCACATAAATAACAAAAAAGACGAGAATCACCTGATTTTGTCTATTGATGCAGAAAAGGCATTTGATAAAGTCCAACATTCATTCATGCTAAAACTCTCAGAAAAATAGGAATAGATCTCAAATTCCTAAATGCAACAAGGGTCATTTATACAAAGCCAACTGCATACATCATTCTGAATAGAGACTGAAACTGTTTCCCTTGAAAACAGGAACTAGACAAGGATGTCCACTCTCATCTCTCCTATTCAACATTGTACTAGAAGTTCTAGTCTGAGCAGTAAGATAAGAGCAAGAAATAAAGGGCATCTGCATCAGCAAAGAAGAAGTAAAAATCTCCCTATTTGGACATGATGTGACTGTATGCGCACAGAATCCTAAAGAATCCATAAGTAAACTACTCTAACTGATATGAGAGTTCAGCAAAGTCTCAGGATACAACATAAATGTAAGTAAATCAGTAGGATTCCTTTACACCAACAAAGAGATTATTAAGGAAGAAATCACCAAGTCAATATCATCTACTATCATCCCTAAGAAGATAAAGTACCTAGGTATAAATCTAACTAGAGGAATAAAAGACCCTTACAAAGAGACTACAAGAAATTAAGAGAAACTTACATAAATGGAGAAACCTACCCTGCTCACGGATTGGAAGAATTAACATTGTGAAAATGTCTGTTTTGCCCAAAGCAATCTATTTACATAATGCAATCCCAATACAAATTCCAGAGACATTTTTTAATGAGATGGAGAAACAAATTACCAACTTTGTTTGGAAATGGAAGAAGCCCTGGATAAGTAAAGCACTACTGAAGAAGAAGAACACACTGGGAGGCTTCTCACTACCTGACTTTAGAACCTGTTACACTGCCACAGTAGTCAAAACAGCCTGGTACTGGTATAAAAAGAGACAGACAGATCAATGGAAGAGAATCAAGGCCCCAGAGATGAAACCATTTGCCTATGAACAGTTGATATTCCACAAAGGCCCTAAGACATTAAACTAGGGCAAAAACAATCTCTTCAACAATGGTATTGGCAAAATTGGATATCCATCTCCAAAAGATTGAAAGAAGACCCATATCTTACACCTTATACAAAAACCAACTCAAACTGAATAAAAAACCTAAATATAAAATCTAAAATGATATAGTTCATCCGAGAGAAAGTAGGAACAACAATGGAATTTGTAATGCACAATGGAGACAGCCTCCAAAATCTGTCAAACAAACCACAAACAACAGAAGAGAAAGTAGACAAATGAGAATTATTGAGAATCAAACACTTTTGCTCATCCAAAGACTTTATTAATAGAATTAAAAGGCCACCTACAGAATGAGAAAAAATATTTGGCAACTCTATGTCAGACCGATGCTTGATCTCCATAACCTATAAGGTACTACAAAATATCAATAAGGAAAAGATAAATAATCCAATTAAGCAATGGGCAAAGGAGATGGATAGACACTTCTCTAAAGAGGAGATCCATGAAACCCAGAAACACATGCAGACTTGCTCACAATCATTAGCTATTAAAGAAATTCAAATCAAAACCGCAATGAGATACCATTTCACCTCAGTGAAGTTGGCCGTAACCCAAAAAACGCAAAACAACAAATGCTGGAGAGGCTGTGGAGAAATTGCAACTCTCCTACACTGTTGATGGGATTGCAAAATGGTGCAACCTTTTTGGAAAGCACTCTGGCGCTTCCTTAAAAAACAGGATGTATATACACCGTTTGACCCAGTAATTCCACCACTCGAAATATATCCTACAGAATCAAGGCCATTCACACCAACTGATATATGCACATGAATGTTTACCACAACACAGTCCACAATAGCAAAAAGATGGAATCAACTCAGATGCTCAACAACAGAGGAATGGATGGGTAAACTAGGCTATACATACTCAATGGTAACACTATGCAATGATAAAGAACAACGATGATTTTAGGAAACATCTCACAACCTGGTTTCAATTGGAGGACAATATGTTGAGTGAAAGTAGTCAGTGATAAAAGGACACATATTGTATGAGACCCCTATGATAAGAACTTAAAAACAGACTCATGCATAGAAGAAAAGACTCTTTGACGGCTGCAAGGGTGTGGAGGGAAGGAGGGCAAGGGGGGTAGGATTTAGGTTAGATAGTTGATAGAAATTCGGTTGAGTGAAATCTGTGACAGCACACATTAAAACAAAGATCATCATTAACTGGGCTTCAACATAACATGATTACTCCTCCCATCTTAACCCAATATTGCAAGGACAGAGTAGCTGGGGCAAGGGGCAGGAGACCATGCTCTCAGGGGAAATCAAGACCAATTGACATAAGTAGCACTTTGCTAAGAAAGCCCTCTGCACCCCACATTGGTGAGTGGCATCTGGGATCTTAAAAGCTGCCATGCTGCCATCTGAGGGTACAGCAAATTGTCCCAAATTAGTAGGAACGTATGATCACCAAGGACCAAAATGACATGGGGGAAAGAGAACCCAAAAGACAGAGAGACCCACGTGAGTGGGTGACTACATCGACTTGTGACGGGAAGAATCCGATGGTGGCCAGCCATCACCAGTGATAGCTATGATGGAGCTCACAATGTTGAGTCTCACCATCAACACAAGAATAAAAAGCGTTGCACCCTGAGGTCTCCATTGACAGACCACAATTGATGGTCTACGGGCCTCGGAGTTCTCCTGGGAGTATGGCCCCTGGCCCTGATACTGTCCTTGTGCATAAATCATAATGGAGGTCAACTTTTCAGACAGGAATAGGTTGGACTTGGTGACACAGAGTGACCGTATCATGTGTGCACTTTATGGTTTTATGCATCTGTAGGATGTAATGTGTCCTGCTGACCTCTTACTGGAGGAAGGGGAGTGGGTGGAAAGGAGGGGATAGGAGATTGTTGGGAGGATAAGACATGTATGGAGCAGAGAGGAAGAGTATGCTGTCACCACCAGGGAGAGCAGTGGGAGCTGCATATATGTGGGCATGCAAATTTACATGGGAATGCACATTTTTATTCAATCATAATTTGAAAAAAAAGAGTCCTACTGATTTATTTATGTTTATCTTATATCCTCATTCTTTGCTGAACTCTTCTATTAGTCCAACTAGTTTACTTACGGATTCTTTAGGATTCTCTGCATATGCAATCTTATCATCTGCAAATAGGGAGATTTTTACTTTTTTGCTGATGCAGATGCCCTTTATTTCTTTGTCTTGTCTAAGCTCTGGTAAGTACTTCAAGTACAATGTTGAATAGAAGTGGTGAGAGTGGGCATCCTTATCTAGTTCCCGTTCTTAAGAGTAGTTCTTGCAGTCTCTCTCCATTCAGGACGATATAGGAGGTTGGCGTTGCATAGATGTCCCTTATTGCGCTGAGGAATTTGCCTTCTATCCCTTTTTTGCTGAGAGTTTTTAGCATAAATGTGTGTTGTACTTTCTCAAATGCCTTTTCATCAATTGACAAAATCAGATGATTCTTACCTTTCAGGTTATTTATGTGGTTGATCTCATTAATTTTTTTTTCTGATGTTGAACCAGCCTTGCATCCCTGGTATGAATTCAACCTAGTCATGATGAATTTCTTTCTTTTTTTTTTTTGATATTTTGTTGAATTCTATTGGCACAGATTTTGTTGAAGATTTTTCCATCTAGGTTTTTGAGTGATATTGATCTGAATTTTCCTCTTTTGTGTGATCTTTTCCTGACTTTGGTGTAAGGATTATGCTGGCTTCATAGAATTAATTTGAGAGTGTTCCATCCCTTTCTATGCTGTGAAATAGTCTCAGTAGTATTGGAGTTAACTCTTTTCTTAAAAGCTTGGTATAATTCTGTGGTGAAGCCATCTACGCCAGGGCCTGTTTTTTGGTTGGTAGGTTTTGGATGACTTTTTCCATCCTTTGTGATGGATTATTAAATTGTTCTACTTCTCATTGTGATAATTTCATAGGTGATATAAATCTAGGGATTTGTCCATTTTGTCTAGGTTTTCAAATCTGTTAGAGTGCAGTCTTTTGTAGTATTCTGTTATGATAGTTTTGATTTCTGTTGGATCTATTGTGACGTTTCCCATCTCATTTCTTATTTGGGTTATTTGTTTCCTTTCCTGTTTTTCTTTAGTAAGTTTAGCTAATAGTTTGTCAGTTTTGTTGATCTTTTCAAAAAAATAGCTTTTGGTTTTATTAATTTTTTCAATTGTTCATCTATTCTCTAATTTGCTTCATTCTGGTCTAATCTTTATGATCTGTTTTCTTGTGGTGCCTGAGGGATTCCTCTCTTGCTCTCTTTCTATTTGTTCAAGATGTAGGGTTAATTCTTTGGTTTGGGTCTTTTATTCCTTCCAGATGTTTGCATTTATACATATAAACTGACCTCAGAGCACTGCTTTGGCTGTATCCCATAGGTTCTGGTAGGAAGTGTTTTCATTCTCATTGGAATCCGCAAATTTCTTTATTTCGTCCTTGATTTCTTTTGTAACCCATGGCTTTTGAGCAAGGTGTTGTTCAGTTTCTGTGAGTTCCAATTTCGATCTTTTTTCTTTGCTACTGATTTTGACTTTTATGGCTTTATGATCTGAGAAGATTGTTTGGATTTTGTTGAGATTTGCTTTATGTCCTAACATGCAGTCTATTCTGAAAAATATGCCTTGTGCATTGGAGAAGAAAGTGTACTTGTCTGTTCATGGATAAAACGTTCTGTATGTGTTGATGAGGTCTAATTGGTGAATTTTTGCAATAAGATTTTCCTTGTCTTTACTTAGCTTTTTTCTAGATGATCCGTCCATTACTGAAAGTGGAGTGTTGAAGTCTCCAACTATCATTGTGGAGTGAGCTATCTTATTTTTCAATGTAGTCAGTGTTTGTTTGATGTATTTACATGCTCTGGTATTGGGTGCATGAATACTTATTACTGTTAGGTCCTGCTTTGGTATTGAATCTTTCAGCAATAAATAGTGACCATCCTTGTCCACTACAGTGGATTTTTCATTAAAATCTATTTTATCTGAGATCATTCGACTCGACGGCACTTGGCCATCTGAGATCATTATTTCCACACCTGCTCTTCTTGCATATTGTTAGCTTGGTATATATTATTGAATCCTTTACTTTTTGATTTATTCATATCTTTACATAATTCTTGGCTGGCAATTATTTTTCTTGGAGGCTTTGTATATGTCATCCCATTGCCTACTTACCTGCATGGTTACTGCTTGGTAGTTGGAGCTTAGTCTTATAGATTCTCCTTTGTAGGTTATTTTTGATTTATGTTTCACCACTTTTAAAAGTGTCTCCTTATCATTAGTTATGGCAAGTTTAACTTTAGTAAGTCTTGGTGCCTTTCTTCAGAGATTTGCCTTATGTGGAGTTCAGTATCTTTGATAAATATTTTTTCTTCTTTCATGATATCAGAGAAGTTTGTCAACAAATCTTTGCCAGTTCTCTCTGTATATTCTAGTATCCCCCTTGCCCCTCCCCCACCATTCTGGTACTCCAATCATAGATTATTCCTCTTGATTGAGCCCACGTAATTACTAGTTTTTCTTTAGTTTTTAAGTCTTTTATCTGAGTTCCTTTGAATATGTTGATGTCAAGTGCTTTATCTTCAATCTCATGAATTTGGCCTTCCATTGCCTGAATTCCACTCTTTTGATTTTCTATTGAGCTAATTTTGTAATTTTATCATTAATTTTCTGAATTTCTAATTCTTGAGACTGTATGCTTTCTTGCAGCCTGTTCAATTTGTCTGTATGTCTTACTCAGTTTTGCCTCATCTCCTTCCTTTTTACTTGAAGAGTTCTAAATGTTAATCTTTTGTATTCTACATCTGAGAATTCCAGGAAATTTGCTTCCTCTGGCAAATTTGCTGGTTTGTTTTGGGAACTTTTTGAAGCCATTGTGGCCTACCTCTTTAAATGTTTTGAAATTGTCTGTTGTCTCTGAGCAATCAATAAATTGTAGTTATTTATTTTCCCTACTGTGTTCTAGCTTCTTGTTTTATTTTGTTTTAAAATATCCAAATAGGCTGATCATGTATGAGAGTTTGATTATTCTTGCCTTTGAAGCTCTAATGTCCTGTTACCAGGTGATTAGAGTTGTTACTAGACACAAGAGCTCAAATGTCCGTTTACCATTTTCCTACATGGATTCAGCTGGTGTCCAGGTGTTCACCCACCAAATGGGTGGTGCAAGCTCTTACCTACAGTCCTAGATGGGCAGGGATGACTTGTATAGCCACAAGTATCTGGCTGAAGCTCTTCTCTGAATGGTTTGCTAGAATTGTCCAATAAAGCCATCTGGGCAAGGGCTTTTTTTAATGGAAATTTTTCAATTACATTTTCAATCTCTTCTCTTGTTATGTCTTGTTATGGGTGTGTTCAAAGTTTCAACATCACTTTATGTTAGATTGGGTACATAGTATATTTCTAGAGATTTGTTCATTTCCTCTAGGTTTTCAAATTTGTTGAAGTATAGTTTTGCATAATGCTCTGTTATGATTCTTTCTATTCAGTTAGGTCTGTTGTGATATCCCCTGTTTCACTTCTTATTTGGGTTATTTGCTTCTTCTCTTGTCTTTCTTTTTCTACTAGGGCAGTAGATTATTGATTTTGTTCATCCTTTCAAGGAAACAACTTTTGGTTGAGTTAATTCTTTCCACCTTTTTTCCATTTATCATTTCATTTATTTCTGCTCTGATGTTTATTATTTCCTTTCTTCGGGTGGCTGTGGGCATGTTATGCTGTTCTCTTTCTAGTTGTTTGAGTTATGCAGCTAATGTATTGATTTTGTCCCTTTCTTTCTTTTTAATGTGTGTACCTATTGCTATAAATTGACCTCTGAGAAATGCCCTTGTTGCATCCCAAAGGTTTTGGTATGATATATTAACATTCACTTTTGAATCTAGGAACTTTTTTGTTCCATCTCTGATTTCTTCTGTTACTAAGCATTTTTTAAACCAAGTGTTATTCAGTTTCTATACAATTGATTCCCTCCCCCCTTTTTCTGTCATTAAATTCTACTTTGAGGGCACTGTGGTCAGAGGAGATACTGTGCATTATCTCAGTGCTTTAGATTCTGTTGAGGGTTGCTCTGTGGCATAAGATGTGGTCTATTCTGTGAAATATTCCGTGTGCATTGGGAAAGAATGTATACCTTGCAACTGTTGGGTGAAGTGTTCTGTATGTATCTATGAGGTCAAGTTGGCTGACTGTGCCCTTTAACTCTTCTGTATCTCTGTCCTCTGCTGAGAGTAGTGTGTTGAAGTCTCCTACCATTAATGTGGAACTGTCTATTTCTCTTTTCAGAGCTGTTAGTCTCTTTTATGTATTTTGGAGTCCTGTCATTGGGTATGTAGATGTTTACTATGGCTAAGTCTTCTTGATGGATCATCTCTTTTATCTTCATATAGTGTCCTTCTTTGTCTTTTGTGGTGGATTTCATTTTAAAGTCTATTTTATCTATTGCCACTTCTGCTGTTTTTTGGTAACTGTTTGTTTGACATACATTTTTTCCATCATTTAATTTTTAATAAATTTACCTTTGTTTCTAAGGAGCTGTGTCTCTCATACATAGCATATTGTCTACTTTTTTCCCCATTCTGTCACTTTCTGTGGGTATATTTAGGCCATTCACGCTTAGTGTAATTATTGATAAGCGTTTGAGTTTATTGCTGTCATTTTGTATTATCTTTTTTGTGATCCTGATGATTTCTTTGTTCTTCTTACTCTTCTGTGCTAAATTCCTATTATTTGTGGATTTCTTTTTCATGTTTTTGTTTTTGGTAGATTTTGTTTTTACTGAAATCTTATGTTTTTCTTTTTTACTTTAATGAGTAAGTTTGTTAACTTTCTTTGTGGTTACCTTGAAATTTACTCTTATCTTCTTAGGTTTGAATCAGTGTATTATTACTTGCTATCACTTTGCCTTCCACTCCATTTGAAAGATCTATACCTATGCCATTCATTCCCTCTTTTATTTTTCTAACATTGTTGTCACCACAGGTTAATTCTGTGGTTCCATGTTGTAATTCTTTCGCTTTGGGGGTAGTCCTTGAGAATTCATTTCCTAGGCTGATATCTGGCTGGTACAATCTTGCATCCTAGATTCAGGCTATGGTATGTTGTTATTTGTTCTCAGAAATAAGGGCTCCGTTTAAGATTCAATGGCAGTGAGTTTGGTTTTCTTTCTTTCTTTTTTTTTTTTTGGTTTAATAATTCATGTAAGTTTTGTGTGGTTTTTATGTGCTCCCTTATTTTCTATTTACCTGGAAATGTACTAATTTCATCCTTGTATTTGAATGAGAGTTTTACAGGATATATTATTGGTTAACCTTTCAAGATTTTATTATGTCATTCCATTGCCTTCTTGCCTTCATGGTTTCTGCTGAACGATCAGAGCTCAGTCTTATTGTTTCCACACTGCATGTGACTTATTGTATTTCTTGAGCTGCTCTCAAGATTCTTTCTTTCTCTTTGATTTTAGTGAGTGTTTATGACATGACTTGGCTTGGCTGGTGATTTTCTTTAGAGTTAATCATATACTGGGTTTGCTGAAGCTTGGATGGTCAACTTTTAATCTTTCATTATATTAGGGAAGTTTCTGTTGTCAACAATTCTTCAATGATATTCTGTATGTTTTCTGTTTCTCCCCCTGTTCTGGAACTTGGATCACTGAAAAACTTTTGCTTTAGATTGTATCCCACATCATTCTCAGGGTTTATTCATTAATCTTTCTAATCTTTCCTGAAACACAGCTGTATCCTAGTGATTGTCTTCAGTTTTGCTAATCCTGTTTCCCATCATTTCAGACCTACTTCTCTGGCCTTGTATAACACTGTCCATTTCTGAAATCCTGTGATCTTTTGAATTTTTTGTTGTTTTTGTATGTTCTCTAGTTGTGAATGTATTTTATCATTTTATTCCTGTATTATTGTCTCAAGTCCCCCCTCCCCTTTTTTGTCTGCACTTTCCATGAATTTTTCTATTTTTTCCTCCTTTTTTTCTACTTTGTGCTTCAACTCTTGTATAGCTCTGCATATTAGAGATTTGAATTTCCTGTCAGATAATTCTACTGGTGCTTTGTTTGTACTAGAAAGGCATCTATTGTTCTATTTTGGTTGTCTAACTAGAATAACCCTGTCCTGTTTTTTTTTTCTGTTTTGATATTGCATGTTATCTTCAGGACATTCAGTTGTTATTTTCTTCATTTATTGATTGTAGGTCTGTTTGTTTCATCTTTTTTGTTCGTTTGATTACATCAGAGCAGGTAAGCTGTGTGTGCTTTCTTGTTTGTTCCTCTGAAGTCACAATTATTTTTCACCTTTTTGTCCAATGGGCAGGGACAGTCATTCCACAGCGTTGCTGTATGGCAGGTCCAATTAAATTGGAGGAGCTGGGATGGCTTGTTTGCAGCACATACTAAGGCTGACTGGATGGGTCAGGATTCAACACTGAGTAGGTTTTGGTAAACCGTGATTGTGCTGCTCTGGGGTATGATGTTCAGGGGGCACAGTACACATAGGCAGCAAGAATGGTGGAGGTTGTGATGTGTGGAGCTAAGATGGATATGAGAAAGAGGAAAGAGAAATAGGAGCCAAAAACAAACAAAAAAGATTGTTAAGGGAGCTTGACTTTGTTGTTGAGAGATAAGAAACTGAGAAATGTAGGGGAAAAAAAAGAGGAAAAAGTGAAAAAAAGAAAAAACTACATGAAAAGAAATGTCCCTAGTGGTCTGAATAGTGAAGCTTCAAAGACCAATGAAGGGTCTCCTAGACTCTGTAGCATAGTCTGGCTAGATAGAATAGATGTCACACAGTGAATAGATGTCACATTGCAGCAGGCATTCAGAAGACAGGAAAAAATGTAATTACGGAGAGACAGTAATTAAGAAATGAAGACAGAAACCAAAAACAAAAAGAAAAAAAAAGAAAGAAAGGGGAAAAATGCCATCAGAGATCCCCCCAACATGACTGTTCAGACTGTGGAAGTGGGTCCTAAGTGGTGCTGCACAGTTCATCTAGAAGTGGATCCCAAGCTGCATAAAGAAAACCAACAAACAGACAAAATGAAACACAACAAAACAAAAAACCCCAAAGATCCCACCAGTGTGACATCATGACCTGGGGGAGTGGTTGCTCAGTTGAGCAGCAGTGCTTCACATCCTTTCAATGAAAAGCAAAGATGTCATACAGAGCCAGATTTTCAAGAGAAAAGAAGGGGAGGTGGAGGGAGGTGTGGAAGAAACCAAAACAAACTGAGAAAAACAAACCAACTACAGACAAATGGAACTCAGGGGACTGGCCATGTGGGTGGGGCACAACCATGTGGCTAGGCCACAGCAGTTGCCTCTCAGCCAAGAAACTGAAGCCAGGAAGCAGAGGAGGCTGAAGGGAGGCAGAGAAAGATAAGGGTTAGAAAAGCGTCTGAGGTCTGACGAATTTGCAGTCATTCGAGAAAAAGTAGTACATGTTGAATCGTTGAGTATCGTTATGATCACCTCTGAAGTACTCCCCTTGGGAAGCTATGCACTGACACCAGCACCTTGTCCATCCTTCAAAACAATTTTGGAACTCTTTTTCTGGAATGGCTATGAGAGCTGTCCTCCTATTGCCCTTGATGTCCTGAATACCAACAAAATGTATTCCTTTTAAAATTTCCTTTATCTTCAAGTAAAGATAAAAGTCACTGGGGGCCAGATCAGTTGAATAAGGAGGGTGCTGCAATACTGTTATTTGTTTACTGGCTAAGAACTCCCTCACATACAACTATACAATTAAGTTTGCAAACTTTCACCATGCCAACGTGTGCAATCGCCACTTCAGAAAGAGTTCTGTAACTGCTTTGAAGGGTGGATTAGGTGTTGGCATAAGTGTATAGCTTCCCAAGGGGAGTACTTCGAAGGTGATCATAGTGATATTCAGCAATGAGGTATGTAGCACTTGGAATGATTAAGTTTGTGGACTTAATTGTCAGAACTAGTGATCTGCATCTGCTGAAAGATCTGTGAAGATACTTCCCCATGCTCCCTGGTCTTTAATCTCCAAACTGGACAGGGTGAATTCAGGTGTCACAGGTGCTACAGTTCCCAGAAGTTAGCCAGAAATTGTCCAAGGTAGAGCAGTGAGGAGATGATGGGGAAAATCCTGTATCACTAGTTACTGGGTGCTTTGTCTCTTGCTAGGATTACTGTGATGCTCCTTTCCTACATTCCCTGTCAGGCAATTTCCCACAGGAGTCCAAGATGGCGAATCCATGCTGTGTTAGCTGACAAGGGACTTTTGCTCATGTCTCTTCTCCCCCTCCGTTCAGTCAGTTTCTTATTCCATTCAGTATTTGGCTGAGATGCTTATCTCTTCATTTGACAGTTTGCACTTCAGGACTGACATTTGTTTCTGTTGCAGTCAGTTTTTCAGGTCTTTGTTGGGGAGCGACGTTATGGTGCTTCTGTCTATGAGGCCACGTTGGCTGGAAGTCTCTTAAATTAGTTCTGCCTATTCTCTCCTGTGTCTGAATTTTCAAAAATATTTATTTATTTGTTTATTATTGTGATTAAGTGAAAGTATACACTCCAAATCAGTTTTGCATGCCCACCTATCTGCAGCAACTTCTGCTTTCCTTGCCTGGTGCCAGCACAATCCTCCTTTTCATTCTATACTTGTAGTATTCTCTTAACAAGCTTCTGTCCTCTCCTTTCCACCCACTTCTCTCCAGTCCAGAAAGAGACCAGTAGGACAGCATCCTATAAATGCATTGAGCCATAAAGTACATACACCATATGGTCACACTGTTACCCTGAGCCCAGTTCATTTTTGTCTGAAGAGTTGACCTCAGAGTGTTTTCAGTTCAGGGGCAGCAGCAGCAGTCTAGGGGCCTTGGTCCCAGGAAGTCAGACCATCAATTCTGGTGTTTTAGTAGAGTTCTTGAGCTGCACCCTTCTTTTTCTCATGTTGCCACAGGGACTCTACATTGTGTACCCCACTGTTGCTGTGTTTGGTGGTGGTCAGGCACCACCGGGTTCTTCGGGTCACATGTTGATACAGTCTCCCATTCACATGGGTCCTTCTGTCTCCTGAACTCTTTTTTCCTCATGTCTTTGTTGTTCTTGGTGATCATCTGTTCCACATGAGTTGGGACAATTTGGTGTACCTCAAATGGCAGCTTGCTAGCTTTTAGGACCCCAGATGCCACTCACGAAAATGGGTAGCAGAGACTCTTTTAGCAATAGGCTACTTATGCCAGTTGGCCTCGATGTCCCCTGAAAGCATGGTCCCCAGAGCCTGCCCCTGCTACTCTATCATTGCAATAGTAGGGTGAGGTTAGAGGAAGTTTCAGTTTATGGTGAAGTCCAGTTCAGTTGATCTACTTTCTACTGAGTGCCATCACTGTTTTCACCTAACCAAATTTCTATCAACTATCTAAATCTGATCAACCCTCTCACACCTGCCCCGTGCTTGTAGCCATCAAAGAATCTTCTGTCCATAAGTCTATTTTTAAGTCTTTATAGCAGTAGTCTCATGAGTCGGATCCGACTCGACGGCACTTGGCATACAATATTTGTCCTTTTGCTGCTGACTGATTTCGTTCAGTATAACATCTTCTAGTTAAAACCAGGTTATGAGTTGCTTCCTAAAATCATTATTGTTCTTTATCACTGCATAGTGTTCTATTGAGTATATGTACCACAGTTTATTTATCCATTCATCTGCTGATGGACATCTATGTTGATTCCATCTTTTTGCTGTTGTGGACTGTGCTACAACAAACATTTGTGTGCAAGTATCTGTTTGTGTGGCAGCATTTGTTTCTGTAGGGTATATTCCGAGCAGTGGGATTACTGGATCAAACGGTATATCTATTTCCAGCTTTCTAAGGAAGCACCAAATTGTTTTCCAAAGAGGTTGTACAATTTTGCAATCCCACCAGCACTGTAGGAGAGTTCTGATCTCCCCACAGTCTCTCCAGCATTTGTTGTTTTGCGTTTTTTGGATCATGGCCAATCTTGTTGTGGTGAGATGGCATCTCATTTTAGTTTTGATTTGGATTATCTCTGATATCTAATGATTGTGAACATTTCCTCATGTGTCTTTTGGCTGCCTGGATGTCCTCTTTGGTGAAGTGTCTGCCCATCTCCTTTGACCAGCGCTTAATTGAGTTATTTACCTTTTTCTTGTTGACATTTTGCAGTGCTTTGTAGACTATGGAGATCAGACATTGGTCTGACATGTAGTTGCCAAATACTTTTTCCCACTTTGAAAGCAGTCTTTTAACTC
This sequence comes from Heterohyrax brucei, assembly GCA_028571685.1. Lineage (NCBI taxonomy): Eukaryota > Metazoa > Chordata > Mammalia > Hyracoidea > Procaviidae > Heterohyrax > Heterohyrax brucei. Next base: position 66,880,427 of record CM053166.1, read on the forward strand.
TTTTGATAAAGTCTTTGGATGAGCAAAAGTGTTTGATTCTTACTAGTTCCCATTTATCTATTTTCTCTTCTGTTGGTGTGCTTTGTCAGATTTTGAATTCTAAGCTGTGTATTAGAACTTGCATTGCTGACCCTATTTTTTCTTGCATCATCTTTATCATTTTAGGTTTGATATTTAGATCTTCGACCCAATTTGAGTTAGTTTTTATTTCAAGTGTAAGGTGTGGGTCTTGTTTCAATTTTTTGCAGATGGATATCCAATTTTGCCAGCACAATTTGTTAAAGAGACAATTTTTACTCCAGTTTACAATCTTAGGGCCTTTGTCAAATATCAGCTGTTCATAAGAGGATGGTGGAATCTCTGGGATCTCAAATCTATTCCACTGTTCTATATGTCTCTTTTTTTTACCAGTACCAGGCTGTTTTGACTACTGTGGCAGTGCAATAGGTTCTCTGGTCAGGTAGTTTGAAGCCTTCCACTGTGTTTCTCTTCTTCAGTAGTACTTTACTTATCTGGGATTTCTTCCCTTTCCAAGCAAAGTTCATGATTTGTGTCTCTATGTCTGGATTTTTGTTGTTGTTGTTCAACATTATCTTTGTGAGATCTATATGTTCTGTTCTGTTTTGGATAGTTGTAGTTTCTTCATTGTCATTGCTGTATAGTATTCCATTGTGTGTTGCATGCTGCTGTTGTTAGTTACTCTGATTCATGGTGACCTTAAGTATAACAAACCAAAACATTGCCTGGTCCTGTTTTGTCTTCATGGCCATCCGAATGTTTGAGTTTCTTGTTGTGACTGTTGTGTCGATACATCTCATTGAGGGGTTTCCCTACCTTTCACTGACCCTGTACTTTTCTAAACAGGATATATTTTTCTAGGAACTGGTCTTTCCCATTGGTGTATCCAAAGTACACTACTTGAAGGCTTGCCATCTTTGCTTCTGGTTGTATTTCTTCTAAGACTGGCGTGTTCATTCTTCTAGCATTCCACAGTATATTCAACATTCTTTGACAATACTACAGTTCAAATGCATCTGTTCTTCTGTCCTCCTTTTTCACTGGCCAGCTTGTGTAAGCATATGAAGTGATTAAAAATGCAGTGGCTTGGGTCAAGCATATCTTAGTCATCAGTGTGACACCTTTGCTTTTGAAAATTCTAAAGATGTCTTTTGTAGTAGATTTGACCAATTCAGTAATGAATTTAGTTTTCTGACTGATACTTCCATGGACATTGATTGTTAATCCAGTTAGAATGACATCATCAACAACTTCTGTTTTGTTTTCCTTTTATTTTGATGTTGTTAATCATTCTAATTGTAAAGATTTTCATTTTCTTCACATACAGGCACAATCAGTACTGAAGATTCTAGTCTTTGGCCTTCATCAGTATGTGCTTCAGTTAATCTTCATTTTCAGCAAGTAAGGTTGTCACCTGCATCTTTCAAGTTATTAATAGTCTTCTTTCAATCCTATACAATGTTCTTCTTCACACAGTCTAGCTTGTCAGGTTATTTGTTCAGCATATAAATTGAATAAGTAAGTAAGAAGAGTACAAACTCTGGGGCTCACCTTTTCAATTTTAAACCATTCAATATCTCCTTGTTATGTTAGAATAATTGCTTCTTGATCCATGTACAGGGTGCATAAAAGCACTTAAGTGTTTTAGAATTCCTACTGTTTGTAATATTACTCATGATTCGTTATGATCCACAGTCAAATGCCTTCATGTTTTCCAGGAAACTCAGGTAAATATCTTTCTTGTATTCCCTGATTTTGTCTGTTGTATGAATATACCACAATTAATTTATCATTCTACTCTTGATGAACATTCAGGTATGTTCTCATTTCCAACTATTATGAGTATGCTGCCATGAACATTTGTGAGCACGTACTGTGAATGTATGTGTGCATTTCTGCTGAGCATGTATCTAGGAATGAAATCACTATGTGAGAATGTATGTGTGTATTCAGATTTAGTAGACACAGCCCAAGAGTTTCCCAAGATGGTTCTGTAAATTTATACTCCCATCAGCAGTGTCTGAAAGTTCTGGTTGCTTCACATCCTCACCAATACTCAGTATATTTTATCTTTTTTATTTCAGCTATTCTAAAGAGAGTGTAGAGACATTTCATTGTATTATTAATTTTCATTTCCCTGATGACTTATGAAGGTGATCCCCTTTTGATATTTATTGACTTTTTGGTTATTATCTTTTGTGAAATGTCTGTTTAAGTTTTTCACTCATTTTTCTACTAGTTGTTTTTTGTTTTTAGAAATGTGTAGGAAGTCTATGTAAACAATGTATGAGTCCTTTGTTGAATATACACATTGTAAATATTGTCTCCCAGGCTGTGGCTTCACTCTCATAATGGTGACTTCTGAGGTATAAATTTTAATATTACTCCAATTTATCATTTTTTTCCTTTAAGGTATGTACTTTTTGTGTCCTCCTTAATAATTGTGGAGTCTCCTTGTCTAATGTATTCTTCTCCTTGTTGGAGTAATGTTGCTCAAGAAGGAGTGAGGTGGGAAAAGAGGAATGGGTGGGAAGCTGAGTGAGGCTGTATTCAAGCCCAAGCATTATCCTCGAAGCCACAACTACCTCTGTCACTAGGAATTTTGTGCTAAAATCAGCTTTGCTTTGTGTTACTTTACTCAACTTCACCTCTACCTGTGGTGACTTTTCCTTCTAATTCTAGTGCTGTTGTTTCTCCTGAATTCTGTTGATCATTTCTATATTCATTTTATCAAATCTATTTGTATGTATTAAAACTTTCAATTCTGAACAGAGCTCTAGAGTCTTTTTGTTGATCAGGAGATTGGCTATAGGCCAATCACATGTTGCAATGACACATGTGTTTAAAGGCCCTTAGCTATGACAGTGAAATTAGGAAAACTTCATGCTTTCCAGGTGATCAAGGATTTTGGGAATGCTGTTTAGTTGTTTAAATATTTGAATGCTAGCTCCAAGCCAGACAAGACACCTCCATACACATTTTTCTGTTGTGTTGCTCTTTAGGGTTTTTTTGTTTGTTTGTTTGTTTAAGTAAGACTGTAAGCAGACCTATTAAGCTAAAATTTGGATATAACAGTTCTAGAAATTCTATTTGATGTATAAATCTGATTAGAGAAGACAGGAAAGCATTACAGGGGCAGGGCCAAGATGGCAGAATAGACCTCCTCAATTCCTTCTGAGAAGTAAAGCCTGGACTGATAATTGAACAGAGCACTCTGGACACCCAGGGAGCCCTAGGATATGGCATACTGTTGTCAGACTGAAGTATATGCCATTAAATGGGAAACTACCTCACCTTAACACAAGGCAGTGCATGATGAGTCTTTCTCCTGCTGACCCACTGTTCAGGTAGACTGCAGGTACTAATGCCTCCTTTACTATTCAGGAGGTGGGAATGGGCATGATCCAGTAAATACACTGAACTGCAGTGCTAAAGTGAACAGCGTATAGCGCAGCAGAGAGATGATGTGCAGGATAGCCAGATTTTGCGAGCCCAGCTGCTGAATGAGGGCACCACTGACTCTCCATCCTGTCTTTTCTGAGCTGCACCATAGATTCTGCTGTTTCGTGACAAAAAGGTAGTTGGCTGGGATGCCATCTTGGTTGGCTGGGAGGAGGAGCCACCCAACTAGAGGACTCAGCAGGGGCTAATTACAAAGCTGAAAAGTAGTGCCAGTTTGGAAAGCACTTTTCCAGCAGGAAGGTTGTGTAGGACAGTGTTACCTTACAGGTGGGCCTGGTGGAGGATGACAGCAGTAACTGCATCATAGCATTTGGGGAGGGCTGAAAGGTGTTTCTGTTGTCAACCAGAAGATGGGGCAGGGCTTGCCACACCTGACAGCCTGATTTTGGCAGCTGTTGGACAGCTCCCAGCTTTTTAAAATGAGACTGCCTGGAGAAATAACTGCTGAGTGGCCTGACAGAATCCCTTCCAGCCTTTAATAACCCACATCATAGGGTTGGCTGATGGTCCCCCAGTGACTCCTTAAGTTGGGCACCATCTTTGCCAGCCATAAGGTGGAGCCTGTGGCTCCAGAGTGTCCACTGGGACCAGCCACTAGAGTATACAGAGGCAGATGGTGACCAACTCCCTTCTCAAAACTATGCCTCAGTGCCTGTTGAGGTAACACCAGAGAAAGTAAACAGCCTCTAGGTGGCATGAAGGCAACAAACCATTGCTAGTCATTTAAAGAAACAGTTCACAATGGCTCTGGAAAACTCCCAAAAGAAAGAACCAAAAAACTTCCCAGATGAAGAAGACTTTTTGAAAGTATCAGAGGTCAACTACAAAAGAATTACATAGAGAGGCCTGCTAGAGATTAAACAAAATACAGCAGAGCAAAATGAAAAATTAAGCAAGCTATCTGAACTGATGGAAAATCAGCAATCTGAAATCCAGCATATCAATAAAAAGATTACACAATTAGACTTCAATCCAAAGTCAAACAGCAGAATTGAAGAGATGAAAATCATAATTAGTGAGCTTGAGGATAGAGCAACTGACAGCAGCAATTATGAGGAGAAATCAGAGAAAAGAAACAAGAAAAATGAAGCAGCATTAAGAAACATGTGGGACTCCATGAAGAGGAATAACCTGTGATTAGTTGGAGTTCCTGAACAGTTGAAAACACAGAGAGTATTGTTGTTGAGTTGCTGACAGAAAACCAAACTGAACTTATGAAAGAACATAGACTTCCAAGATGTGTATCAAGCACTGCAAAAACTAGATCCCAAAAGAAAGACACTAAGACATGTTATAATCAATCTTTGTAAAATGAAACATAAACAGATTCTCCTAAAGGCATGAAGCTCAAAGTAAAGCTAACATTCAGAGGGGAGCCCTCAAGGCTTTTGTTTGACTTCTTGGCAGACATGATGTTGGCAAGGAGAAAGTGGGATGACACATTCAAAGCCTTGAAGGAGAAAAACTTCCATCCAAGAATTACATTTCCTAAAAAATGTCTCTCAGATATGAGGGTAAAATTAAGACATTCACAGTTAAACAGAAGCTTAGGGACTCTGGAAAAACTCAATCAAAACTACAAGATATACTGAAGGAAGCTCTTTGCTCAGAGAAACAAAACAATTAAGTGAAAATTTAAGAAGGCAAGGCAGGACACAGCATCCAGAAACTGACTCAGTGAGGGAAGTCACAAAATTCAATCAAAGCCACAATATTAAAAGAAGGGAATCAGTGATCATATCACAAAAGCTATGACACCATCACACTAAAAAGAGGGCTATACTACAGTAGTTACAGTCCTTTCAGATGGAGAGGAAGTTAAAAATATATTTAGAAGTTAAAATTGGGTTTAAACTCAGAATATTAAGAGGAATTATAGGAGTAGCTGCAAAACACAATAACAATGCAACATATCAAAACAAGAAACATAAGACAGGAGTCTCCACAAACACAGAACCAACACTGAAAAAGACAAAAATTCAACCCATAAAGAAGAATGACCCAGAACAGAATATTAAGAGCAACAGAGGAAACACCAACACACACACAAAAATACATCAGAATGACAGCATTAAACACATACCTATCAATAATTACACTGAATGTAAACAGACTGAACCTTCTAACAAAGAGGCAACAAGTGAAATCATGGATCAAAAGACACAACCCATCTATATGTTGCTTACAAGAAACACACCTTAGACTCAAAGATGTGAACAAACTGAAAATTAAAGGATGGGATGATACATATGAAGCTAACAGTATCCAAAGAAGAGCAGGTGTAGCAATACTAATCTCAGATAAAATAGATTTTCATGTAAAATTCACCATTGCGCGCAAGGATGTGTTTAAAGGCCCTAATTTATTGCTGAAAGTTTCAATACACAAGCAGGACTTAACAATATCAAATATTTATTCACCCAATACCAGAGCCTCAGAATACACCAAGCAAACACTCACTATGTTGAAAAATGAGATAGATCATTCCATGATAATAGTGGGAGACTTAAACACTCCACTTTCAGTAATGGACAGATCATCCAGAAAAAAAGCTCAGTAAAGACAAAGAACATCATATTGTAACAATTAAGCAACTAGACCTCATCAACACATACAGAACTTTTTCTCCATCAACAAATAAGTACGCCTTCTTCTCCAATGCAAGTGCAACATTTATCAGAATAGACTATGTGTTAGGACATAAAGCAAGTCTCAACAAAATCCAAACCACTGAATTATTGCAAGGCATCTTCTCAGACCATAAAGCCTTAAAAGTTGAAATCAATAGCAGGAAAAAAACATAGAAACTGGAACTCATGGAAACTGAATAACACCTTGCTCAAAAAGCCAAGGGTTATAGAAGAAACCAAGGATGAAATAAAGAAATTCATGGAATCAAAGAAGAATGAAAACACATACTACCAGGACTTGTGGGATACAGCCAAAGCAGTGCTAAGAGGTCAGTTTAACTCTATAAATGCACATATCCAGAAGGAAGAAAGGACCCAAACCAAAGAATTAACCTCACAACTTGAACAAGTAGAAAGAGCGCAATAGAGGAACCCCTCAGGCATCACCAGAAAACAGATAATAAAGATTACAGCAGAGCTAAATGAATTAGAGTTTAGAAGAATAATTGAAAACATTAACAAAACCAAAAGGTGGTTTTTTGTAAAAAGATAAACAAAATTGATTAACTATCAGCTAAACTTACAAAAGAAAACAGGAGAAGAAACAAATAAACTGAATAAGTAATGAGATGGGAGATGTCACTACAGACCCAACTGAAATAAAAAATATCATAACAGAATACTTTGAAAGACTGTGCCTTCCAGGAACCAATGGTACTGAAGGAAGAATTCAAAGCTGCATTGAACGCATTGGAAAGAAACAAGGCTCCTGGAATTGATGGAATATCAATTGATATTTCAACAAACAGATGCAGTACTGGAAGTACTTACTCATCTATGCCAAGAAATCTGGAGGACAGCTACCAGGCCAACTAACTAGAAGAGAACCATATTTATACCCATTCCAAAGAAAAGTGATCCAACTGAATGTGGAAATTACCAAACAATATTGTTGATATCACGTGCAAGTAAAATTCTGCTCAAGATCATTCAAAAGTAACTACAACAATATATTGACAAGGAGCTGCCATAAATTCAAGCTGGGCTCAGAAGAGGACGTGGAACCAGTGATATCATCACTGATGTCAGATGGATCTTGGTTGAAAGCAAAGAATGCCAGCAAGATGTTTACTTGTGTTTCATGGACTATGCAAATGCATTCAACTTTGTGGATCATACTAAACTATGGCTAATGTTGCAGAGAATGGGAATTCCAGAACACCTAATTGTGCTCTTAAGGAATCTGTATATGGATCAAGAAGCAGTTGTGGGAACATAACAAGGGGACACTGCATGGTTTAAATTCAGGAAAGGCATGCATCAGGGTTGTATCCTTTCAGCATACCTTTTTAATTTGTATGCCGAGCAATTAATCCGAAAAGTTGGATTATAAGGATTGGAGGATAACTTATGAACAACCTGCATTATGCAGACGACACCACCTTACTTGCTGGAAATGGAGATTTGAGGTGTTTACTGAAGAAGATCAAGGACCACAACCTTCAGTATGGCTTGCGCCTCAACATCAGGAAAAGAAAGAATTCCCCTTGAGAATGGAAACTAGACAAGGATGTCCACTCACCACTGCTATTCAACATTGTATTAGAAGTTCTCGCCAGAGCAATTAGACAAGACAAAGAAATAAAGGGCATCCACATCAGCAAAGAAGTAAAAATCTCCCTATTTGCAGATGATATGATTGTATATGCAGAGAATCCTTATGAATCCATAAATAACCTAGTCAGACTAATAGTAAAGGAGTTCAGCAAAGTATGAGGATATAAGGCAAACATAAGTAAATCAGTAGGATTCCATTTTACCAACAAAGAAATCATCAAAGAAGAAATCACCAAATCAATACCATTTACTATAGCCCCTAAGAAGATCAAATATTCTAGGAATAAATCTAACTAGAGAAGTAAGAGACCTATATGAAGTGAACTACAAGACCCTACTGCAAGAAGCTAAGAGAAACTTACATAAATGCAGAAACCTACCCTGCTCATAGATAGGAAGACTTAATATTGTGAAAATGTCAATTTTAGCCAAAGCAATCTACATACAAAATGCAATTCCAATACAAATTCCAGTGACATTTTTTTCAACAAGATTGAGAAACAAACCACCAACTTTTCTGGGGAAGGAAAGAATCCCTAGATAAGCAAAGCACTACTGAAGAAGAGGAACACAGTGGGAAGACTCACACTACCTGCCTTTGAAGCTATTGCACTGCCACAGTAGTCAAAACAGCCTGGTACTGCTACAAAAAGAGACATTTAAACCAACAGAAAAGAGTTGAGACCCCAGAATGCCACCATCATCTTATGAACAGTTGATATTTGACAAAGGCCCTAAGATTGTAAACTGGAATAAAAGCATTCTCTTTAACATATGATGCTGGCAAAATTGGATATTCATCTGCAAAAAACTGAAACAAGACCCATATCTGACACCTTACATAAAAACTAATTCAAATTGGATCAAAGACCTAAATACCAAACCTAAAGCTATAAAGATCTTTTAAGAAAAAATAGGATCAGCAATGGAAGTTTTAATACACAGTTTAGATAGATTTCATAATCTGACAATCAAAGCATGTTCAACAAAAGTGAAAATAGATAAAAGGGAACTACTAAGAATCATACACTTTCTCTCATCCAAAGACTTTATCAAAAGAATTAAAAGACCACCTATGGAATGGGAAAAAATATTTGGCAACTGTATGTAAGACTGACATCTGATCTCCATACTCTACAAGGTACTGAAAAATATCAACAAGTAAAAGGTAAATAACCCAATTAAGCAATGGCAAATGAGATGGACAGGCATTTCACCAAAGAGGACATTCAGGCAGCCAAAAGACAATGCTCATGATAATTAGCTATTAGAGAAATCCAAATCAAAACTACAATGAGACATCATCTCACCTCAATGAGGTTGGCCATGATTCAAAAAACCACAAAACCACAAATGCTGGAGAGGCTGTAGAGAGATTGGAACTCTCCTATACCGCTGGTGAGGTTGCAAAAAATGGTACAACTTTTTGGAACGCAATCTGGTGCTTCCTTAAAAAGCTGGAGATAGATGTAACAATTGACCCAGTAATCCCACTGCTTGGAATTTATCCTACAAAACAAAGGCTGTCACACTAATGGACACATGCACAGGAATGTTTGTTGAAGTACAGTCCACAATAGCAAAAAGACGGAATCAATCTAGATGGCCATGAACAGATGAATGGATAAACAAACTATGGTATATATGCTTAATGGAACAATATGCAGTGATAAAAAAACTATGATGATTTTAGGAAGCATAACCTGGTTTCAACTGGAAGACATTGTGCTGAGTGAAATCAGTCAGCAGTGAAAGGACAAACATTGTATGAGACTCCTGCTATAAGGACTTAAAAATAGACTTACAGACAGAAGAAAAAACTCTTTGACAGCTACAAGATTGGAGAGGGAGGGAGATGGTTGTTCAGAGATCGATAGAAATTTGGTTAGGTGAAAGTGGTGACAGCACACAGTAGAAAGTAGATCAACTGAACTGGACTTCACTATAAACTGAAAGTTCCTCTAACCTCATTCTCACATTGCAATGATAGAGTAGCAGGGGCGGGGTCTGGGGGCCATGCTCTTGGAGGACATTGAGGTCAATTGGGATAACTAGGCTACTGCTAAGAGAGTCTTCTGCACTTCATTTGGGTGAGTGGTGTCTGAGGTCTTAAAAGCTAGCAAGCTGCCATCTGAGGTACAGCAAATAGCCTGAATTCATCCGGAACAGATGATCACCAAGAACAACAAAGACATGAGGAAGAGCCCAGGAGACCAAAGGACCCATGTGAATGGGAGACTGTATCAATATGTGACCAGAAGAACCAGACGGTGTCTGGCCACCAGAGACAGCCGTGATGGGGCACACGATGTTGAGTTCCTGTGGCAACGTGAGAAAAAGAGGCGTGCAGCCCAAGAGCTCTACTAAAAGACCACAATTGCCTGGAGGATTCCCTGGGAGTATGGCCCCTAGACCTGCTGCTGTCCCTGACCAGAAAACACTAATGAAGTCAACTCTTTGGAAAAAATGGGCTAGACTTGGGGACACACAGTGACCATATGATGTGTGTATTTATGGTTCTGTTCATTTATAGGATGCTATACTACTGGTCTCTTTCTATATCTGAGAGAAGAGGGTGTAGAAGAGGGGACAGGAGCTTGTTAGGAGGATACAACAAGCATAGAATGAGGAGGAGTGTGTCCTCAAGGGGCAAGGAGAGCAGAAGGAGCTGCAGATAGTAGGGCATGCAAAATTGATTTGGATTTTTATACTTTCTCTTAATCACACACAAAAGAAAATTTTAGCATGTAAAAGAAGCCTCCCTCTCACTATCTTTTCCTATCTACCCAGAGTTTTTTTTATATGCCTTTCTGGGGTTATTCTATGAATATTGTTATTTGGTGCTGTCGAGTCAATTTCAATTCACAGTGACCCCAGGTGACAGAGTAGAATTGTGGGGTAGGGTTTTCTTAGCTATAATCTTTATGGAAACTAATTGCCAGGTCTTTCTCCCATGGAGCTGCTGCATAAGTTTGAACTGCCAACCTTTTAGTTAACAGCCAAGTGCTTAACCATTGTACCACTCCTTATTCTATGCACGCACAGGCATATAAACATGCATACATGTTTTACCAAAATAGCAATATAGTTTACTCAATGCATTCCTTGCTTTTTCCCTTAAAAGTATATCTTAGATATCCTCTCATATCCGTGCATATAAATCTTCCTCATCCTTTTTGTGGCGGCATAACATACTGTGTATACTTCACTGGATAACTTCTCTATTGATGGGTAGAATTGTGTGTTATTTCCAGTCTTTTGCTGATGGAAATAAGGCTGTGGTGATTATCCTTGAATACAAGTCCTTTTGCCTGTGAGTGTGTATGCAGGATAAGTTCTAGGAATATAATCATTGGTTATGTGTTGACTAATTTTGCTAGATATTCTTAATTTCATTCATAGATAAACTAGTTATCCTCCCACAACCATTTTATGAGAGTATGTGAATTCTGTTCTTATCTTTATCAGTGTGGCTGAGCCTTGACAAACTAATAGGCTTAAAATGGTACATTGTGGTAGTTTAATTTATATTTTTTTTATTATTACCTAGGTTTTTTTTTACAGGCAAACCCTGGTGGCATAGTGGTTAAGTGCTACATCTGCTAACCAAAAGTTCAAACCCAAATGGTGTTCCTTGTAAACTCTATGGAGCAGCTCTACTCCATCTTGTAGGATCATTATGAGTCAGAATAGACATGATGACAGTGGGTGGTGGTGTGAGTTTTTATGAATAGTTTGATGTGTTAGAGTTCCTCATAGAATTAGTACTAAAGTTAGTGTTTACTGTTGTTGCTGTCTAATTGGCTCCGACTCACGGCAACCTTATATATAACTGTAAGAAACATTGCCTGGTCCTGTGCCATCTCCGTAACCACTGGTATACTTGAGTCCATTATTATGGCCATTGTGTCAATAGATCTCATGGAGGGTTTCTTTCATTTTTGCTGTTCACTGCCAAACATGATGACTTTTCTGATCATATGTCCAAAGTAGGTAAGCTGAAAGTCTCATGTGCTTCTAAGAAGCATTCTGATTGTATTTCTTCTAACACTGATTTATGTTTCTTCTAGGAACAAATAGTTCTTCCTACAGTCCACTGTATATTCAATATTCATCACCAACAACCCAATTCAAATGCATCAGTTCTTCGTCTGTCTTCCTTTATTGTTCAGTCTTCTAATGCTTATGAAGTGACTGAAAAAAATCATGGCTTGGGTCAGGTGCACTTTAGTCATCTAAGTGACATCTTTGCTTTTGAAAGCTTTAATGAAATCACAGCTGATTGTATGGGTCTAGATTCTTAGAAATGCTCCATTTCAGCATTTTATTATAGGCAAAAGTCATTGGAAACACAGACATGGGTAATGGCATCCAGATTATTTTGCAGTTATATTCCATGGATTTCTATCAATAGCATCATCAATATAGATGAGGGACTGCATTGTTACTGCTAAGAATACAGTTGAAGAGGTAACTAATTTAATCTCTTTACAATAGAAAAATGATACCATAACCTACCGTATTTGTTATACAATCATTTATTCTATTTCCTTTTCAAGGAGCTCTGGGGATGCACTGGTTAAGAGCTTGGCTGCTAACCCAAATGCCGGCAGTTCATACCAACTCAGTGACTCTGTGGGAGAAAGGCTTGGTAAGTTGCTTCCATAAAGATTACAGCCAATAATTGTTTTTTGTCACATGGAGTTGATTATGAGTTGAAAATCAACTCCAAGCCACCTAACAGTACCTTTTCTCCTTGCTTACATGCTAGTGACATCATCACCACAAACAACAAAAAACATACAGTGAAATATAAGCCATTTTAAGTAGATGTTAGAAACTTACATGTAACTTCACAATTTAAAAAAACTCACTTATTTTTCCCACAATTTTCATTTCTTCTGGAACAATATTAAAATACTACTAAGATCATTAATATAACACATGGATATATTTGTACTAAGTTAACATGTTTTTTAAAACAGGAAGATCCTTTCAACATCGGATCCGACTCGATGGCACTTGGCTTGGCATTCTTCAGCAATATTTGTACTTATGTGACTGTTTTAGTCAGCTAGGGTTGCCCTAATAGAAATACCACAGAGTGGATGGCTTTAACAAAGGAAGATTTATTCTTACACAGTCCGGTAGGCTAAAAGTCCAAATTCAGGATGTCCGCTCCAGGAGAAGGCTCTACCCCTTGTCAGCTCTGGAGGAAAGTCCGATAGTGCATCAGTCTTTGTCCAGGGAGCATCTTGGCGTAGGAACCTCAGGTCTGAAGGACGCATTCTTCTCCTGGTGTTGCTTGCTTGAAAGTGTGAAGTTCCCAATTCTCTACTTACTTCCCTTTCCTTTTATCTCTTGTGGGATGAAAGGATTAAGGGTGGGGCATGCCATACTCCAGAGAAACTCCCTTTACAATGGAGCAGGGAGGTGATCCTATGAAGAGATTTACAGGCCCACCCAAGTCCTTTAACATAAACCGTACGAAAACCACAAAATGGAGGACAATCACAAGATACTGGGAATCATGGCCCAGCCACATGGCTACACATATTTCTGGGGAGACACAATTTAATCCATAATGTGACAAAGATGATAACTGTTAGCAAATTAATTGAAGTTTGAAAAAAAAAGACATTTGTAATGAAGCTTTTATGAGTACTATATTTGTTAATATTTAGAGCAGTATCTGGAGAAGTAAAACATGAGCATTGCTGATTATTGTATCTACTTTGTTTCTGTAACGTATCAATTAGGAAGAAATGTAGTAATTAGATTATTCAACTGAAACAAATGTAATAATCCTACACAATCCTTTCAAACCACAGAGCACCTGACTCCTGCTTTGTTATTTACCAGTTGTCATCAAGTCAGTTCCCAGTCATGGCCACCCCATGTGTATCAGAGTAGAATTGTGCTCCCCATAGCAGATTTTTCAGGAGTAGATTGCCAGGCCTTTCCATGGAAGCACCTCTGGGTGGATTAGAACCTTTAATCTTTTCTTTAGCAGGCAAACATGATAACCGTTTGCAAGATGTAGGAGCTCCTACTTTATCATTACTGTATGTTAACCTCTCTGTGTAGCCACTGTTCATTGGGGAAAATTGCAGGTATTTAATGCCTATCAGAAAAAGAGGGCAAAAATATCTTCAATACAGTTGCTCCATGACCAATTTACACATGCATGCATGCATCTCACACACACACACACCTAGTTATAATCATGTATTTTCAATAGATCTGATGATTATATTTCCTGAAAAACTATGTAATTCTGTTTCAAATATTCATTGTTGTTTTTAGTTTTAGTTATTTAATAGAAACAATTAGTGCATTGCCATTACAGATGACATTTACCCTTATTAAAGTGCAGGTTAAATTATGAGTACTCACATTTTTCTGATTAATCTAGAACTCTATTAAATTAAGCTAAGTTGTTCCTTGAACATTCTGAAGCACTGTCAGTACATTTATGTTTTTTTTCTAATGGTTTGTACTTTGGACAGAGTGTACAACTAAAGTCTACATGAAAATTTCTTATTTATCATTTCAGTGATATTGTGCTTCCCAGACAAAAGTCAGTTGAGAATATTAATGTATGAAATTAGTCAGAGTATGGAAAAGCTAATCATGCCTTGTTAGGAATCCATTTAGTAATGATTCAATTGTGTTTTCAATATTTTAAGCCTCAGAAGAATTTATACAAGTTTTAACAATTTTATTTGGTAGCAAACTGAAGAAAAATTAAAAATGAGAATAATATTTTAAATGATATTATGTTCATTCATGATACTGATTTCCTATAAAGTAATGCTTATAAAATAATGTTGTTAAAAATGAGCATGTGGCACATCTGAGTTACTTACTAGGTTAATTTAGAATACAGAGATACTGACTTCCATGTTTGACATGTAAAATGTGAGTTTAAATGAATGAATATTTATTCTGATCCTACAATGTGCAAAAAAGTCACTGTTTGCCCCCACAGAAGGGTTTATAATTTACTAAATTATAAGTTTCCAACTTCTGTTAGAAAGCTTCCAACAGAAAAAAGGTATTAAGTTCACTGAAACAGTAACTCTGAAAAACTGAAGGGGAAACAGCTACCATTATCGTGGAGGCATCAAAATTTTTGGACCAAAACAATTAAGAACTACATTTCCTTGAAAATATTCCATATCCAATGAAAAATCGACAGACTGAAAAACTTTCACTGGTTCAACAGGACTGGCTCCTGCTATCTGTAAGAGCCAATTGTTAGTTTTCAGGCATTTTGTGAACTGGTTGTGAAAGACATCTATAATTAAAAACTAAATTATACAAATTTGCAGTTGAATTACATTAAAAACAAAGATAACGAATACTCAAAGTCATAAATTCCCTAATTATTTTGCTAAATTCTTCAATTAAGTATTTTTTGCAGGTTAAAGTCTCCTGCATCTGTGTAGTAGAAACACTACATAGTGGGGTGCTACTGTGCATCTGTTTCCAACTGTGCACTCCGTGATGTTACACTGGGAACTTGAAACTGGCCATGGTGGGAGTATTTCTGCTATGGAAATCAGCAAATGCTACAAATCAAAGCTTTTTGTTTCAAAAAGCCAGTTCTTAAACATTTATGAACACATTATTGCTTGTACAGTATATTAGAATGAAATTCCAGATCTGAGGAAAACTTGAGAATTAAATACAAAGTATCTCACCAAGAAGTTGAGAAGGGTGTCTCTGAGTATTTTCCAAAATGAAATTGGGGAAGATAGGTAATATCCCAGATAAGTTAGTCAGGCCTCATGATCACTTGATATCCCAGTTGATCAGAGACTCCAACTTAACCAGTTCATGCCAAGAGTTGTTTTTAAAAAGGTATGTATAACCTGATTTTTCTCCAGAAACTCAGGGGTCTTAGTTGTAATTCTCTAACTGGGGATTACTACAAACTCCACGAAATTTTTCCCACTACGGATATCTATAGTACCATAGTATCTTCTGAGTCATATGAACCAAATGGCAGGGCTGCTTGCACCACAGCCCAGACCTGTTGCTGAACTATTTCCTGCTCCGAGCTCCACAAAAGCTAGCCAGTCTTAGTGTCATCAAATTTACTGGTCAATGCACTATTGCAAAGTCTGGGAATGTGTTGCCTCCCAAACCTGAAGACATTTATGAAGTGCTATGCTCATTCTTCACGATGGGAGGTGCAAGACACAAAATGCTTTACTGTGGAGAGGATGTCTTTGGACACCTTAGACTATTTAAAAAACCTGCTCCATCAAGTGTTTTCCAACTCATAGTGACCCCACAGGACAATGTCATGGATTTATTTGCATACCTGCGAAATATCTATCTTGGCTAGGTCGTGATTCCCATTACTGCGCGATTGTCCAACATTTTATGTGATTTCTCTATGTGTTGTAAATCCTATCACTATGATGACATGTGATGGATTAGTGGCAGTTACACTGATGAAATATACAAGATTAAATAGTGTCTTAAGCCAGTCTAATCTGACAAAGAAATGAGAAGAAATGAGCAGAGAGACAGGGGTATGTTGTATCACCAAGAAAGTAGCACTGGAAGCATGAGCGTGTCCTTTGAACCTAGGGTTTCTGCACAGAGAAGCTCCTAACCTAGGGGAAGGTTGATGACAAGGACTTTCCTTCAGAGCTAACAGTGAGAGAGAAAGCTTTCCCATAGAGCTGATGTCCTGAATTTTGACTTACAGTCTATTAGACTGTGAGAGAACAAAATTCTCTTCAAGTCATCCACTTGTAATATTTCTGTTATACAAAGTCTACCAGTTTCGTGAACTTGCCACCATATGCTTACATTGATAGCACTGTACAAAAAAACTCCATAAGGTTTCATAACCTTGGTATATCAGTATCTCATTGCTGTGTTCATGTTGACGTGTGGTGGTGTCATGCTGAGTGACATTCATTATTGTTGTTGCGTGTTTTTGTGTGCCGTCGTGAGAATGTCGGAGCTTGAATTAGAGTAAAGAACAAAGATTAAATTTCTTGTTAAACTTGGCAAGAGTGGAGGTGAAATCACGGACATACTAGTCTGAGTTTATGGGGACAATGCCATGAAGAAAACAGCAGTGTACAAATGGATTAAATGTTTTTCTGAGAGGAGAGAAAGCATCACTGATGAAGAGAGGTCAGAGTGGTCAGTAACGAGCACAACTGACAAAAGCATTGCAAAAACTCATCAAATTGTGTGTCAAAATATTCAGCTGACTGTGAGAATAGCAGGCCAACTAAACATTGATAGAGAAACAATTAAGAAGATCTTAACTGAAAACCTTGGCATGAGAAAGGTGTGTGAAAAAATGGTCCTGAAGGAGCTCACCAAAGAACAGATGCAAAGGAGAGTCAAAGACTGTCCACACCTTTTGGAGAGGCAAGATGATGTTTCGGGCCATGTTATCACTAGTGATGAAACATGGGTGTACCAATATGATCCTGGAACAAACCATCAGTGCACAATGGAGGTCAGCCAGTTCTCCACAACCAAAAAGCTTCCATCAGTCCAAATCAAGAGTCACAATTATGTTGGTAACCTTTTTTGATATCAGAGGGACTGCTCACTATGAATTTGTACCAACTGGACAAACAGTTAACCAAGTTTATTATTTCGAAGTGCTGAAAAGGATGCATGAAACAGTTAGACAAAAACTACTTGAACTTTTCACCAGCAACTCAGGGCTCTTGAATCATAACAATGCACCAGCTCACACGGCACTGTCTGTGCGGGAGTTTTTAGCCAGTAAACAAATAACTGTATTGGAACACCCTCACTACTCACCTAATCTGGCCCCCAATTACTTTTCTTTACCTGAAGATAAAGAAAATATTGGAAGGAAGATGTTTGATGACATTCAGGACATCAAAGGTAATATGATGGCAGCTCAGATGGCCATTCCAGAGATAGAGTTCCATCATTGCTTTGAAGGATGGACTAGGCACTGGCATCAGTGTATAGCTTCCCAAGGGGAGTACTTCAAAGGCTACCGTAGAGATATTCAGCAATGATGTATGCAGTACTTTTTCTAGGATGAGTTCACAGTCATAATTTTCAGACCTTGTAGCAGACCTTGAAGACTAAGACAGAGTAGAACAGCCTGATAGGGTTTTCAAGGAGTGGCTGTTGGATTCAAACCACTGACTTTTTGATTAACAGCCATTGCTCTTTAATCATTGTGCTACCAGTGCTCTGCAGAGCACTGGAGACCTAAAGTATTTATTGGCATTGCAGTCCTTTGAATTTTCATAGGGCTTATCTCTCATTTGGAGAGTATGTGTCTTACCATTGGAAATATACTAGCTACTTCTTGCTCAACCAGATTAATATGTTATCAATAGAGTAGACCATTACAATGTTCTGTGAGATGTGCAGCTTAAAGTATGCCAGCTGTAAGTGGAGCTCAGTGTAGGAAATGCTCAGCTGATCCTTTTATCTATAAACTGTTTTGTGATAGAAGGCAAAAGGATTGATTTAACCCTGGGGCAAAGTTATACATGTATACTTATAATGTTGTATATTTCAAGAGAATACATACAGATACTGATTTTCTTTTGTGCTGCTTTTGCTGGTGTTGTATGCCACTGAGCCCATTCTTACTCGTGCTGACCTTATATGACAGAGTAGAGCTGCCCCACAGGGTTTCCTAGGCTATTATCTTTACAGAAGTGGATCACCAGTTCTTTTCTCTCACTGAGTCACTGGTGAGTTCAAACTCCTGACCTTTCATTAGCAGCTGAGCACTGTGCTATTGTGAGACCAAGGCCCCTTAGTTAATTTGATCCAGCAAAGTTATTGGCATCTTGAAGAGCAACTGAAATTGAAGCTACCACTTGGTAAAGTTCACAATAATTCACTTTTTACTTATACTGTATAGTCTAGTTTTACAAGGATCAGACTGGTAACTTCAGTAGCAATATGGTGAAGTTCACTACCTCTATATCCTTCAGGATTTTAGGGTCACATTAATTTCAGTCTTTCCTTCTAAGGGAAGATATTGTTTTTGATTTACTATCTTTGTTGAGGGGTGTGATTTCAGAGGCTTCTCCTTGGCCTTTTTCGCTATGATAGCTCTCACCCAGGATGGTCCTACTAGCTACTGAGAATACCTACTTAAATTATGCATTTGGAACAATGGCACAATCAGGACATTTACAGAAAAACAGTTCAGGGAATTCATAAATATCAAACCAAACATATAAGAAATATTAAAGGAAGTCCTTAAGTCAGAGAATCAATACCAGACAAAAAACAGAGTCGAGGACACAGGACAGCATCTACCAGATACCAAACTAAAGAACTCTTGATAATAAAACAAAGCTAAAAGACTTTAAAAAGTGAAACAGAGATGTCAATCTGTAAACTATGACTACATCAAAACAGTGAAAAGGGGAGTAAATGGTGTAGATACAGACTTTTCGAGTTGAGAAGTCAAGGCAGTAGCAAGTAATAAAAGACTAGTTCATACTTAGGGAGGATAAATGTAAATTTCAATGCAATTACAAAGAAAAGTTAACAAAACTAATCATCAAAATAAATAAAAAAGCAAAGAATCAGTAAACACAAAATCTATCATACTGAAAGAAAAGAAAAGAAGGTCCACAAACAAAAGGAACTCAGCACAGGAAGGTAAGAGGAGCAAACAAAATGTCAGCACCACAACAAAAAAAGACAACAATAAATAACAATGAACTTGTGCCTATTAATAATCAGACTGAATACAAATGGCTTAAATGCACTGGTAAAAAGAATAGTGGCAAAATGGATAAAAAATACTACCCATGAATACACTGTCTACAAAAGGCATGCCTTAGACACAGACATAAACATATTAAAAATTAAAGGATTGAAAAACTGTATCAAGCAAACAGCAATCACAAAAGGGCAGGAGTGGAAATAACAATCTCAGATAAAATAAACAGTAAGGCAAATGAACCATGAAAAGCAAAAGCAGTGGCAACATAAACAGCCACACCAAGCCATCCTTCTTCATCAAAGACCTGAAACACTAAAACAAGTACAAACAACAGTCTAGAACCCTAAGTATTAAATGAAGAGATAAGGAATTAGATCAAACCCTGGGTGGAAGATGAAAGTGACAGAAAACAGAGAACAATAAGAGAGAAGGAGTGGAGGTTTCCTGCCAACTAACAACTAGCATCCCCATCTTGGAAAACAGCCAGGACTAACCCTGGACAAGGAGTACCGGAAGGCAAGTTCACCAACCTCCCAACAAAAGATAGAGTAGCTGGTAAACAGAGAAACATACTTTCCCACCCCTCACTGATCTGATGAGTAGCAACAAGAAATGCTATAGCCTGCAGACCCCACTGCCATGGTCCTTAATACAGGTTCTCCCGAGGAACAATCCATTCTTCCTACCATATGGATTTTTCAATCTCCTCTTTCTTCCTTTTCTCCCTCCCATCTACCCATATACATTATCACCACCCTTCCTGAAAGCCTGTGCTGCACCTGCACGATGAGAGAGTTCTTGGCCCACTGCCCTGAGTACACTCTGCCCCCACCTGCCAGCTCTTGCTGTGCCATCATTTTTGTTTATTTTCCTTTCTTCCCTTTGTTTCTTTTCTTTCTCCCTCCTACCTAGCCCCATAATCACTCCCCCCTTTCTGCCAAACGCTCACTATGCGAACACGGCTACAGAGCCACCAACCCACCACCACCTGGGGTCTCCCCATCCCCACCCAATGGCCCTTGCTGTGCTGCCATTTTGTTTCTCCTTCTCACCTAGTCCTATATGCTACCTCCCCCCTTCCCACCAGCCCTGAGCCTGCCATCATGGCTAGAGAGCCACTAGCATACTGGTCTGCCAGTGTTCCCAGTCTACCCCATAGTCCCTAACTTAACCAGCATTAAAAAATATTTTTATCTTTTTTATTTCCTTTTTTATCTTTTCTGCTTCCCTCCCACTTAGTCTCACACATTACTTGCATTTCCCCCATTTACTCCACCCCCATTTACCAGCCCTCATTCCAAAGCCACTTATTTTTACTATTTAAAAAATTTTGTCCTTTTTCCTTTTTCTCTTTTTTCCTTTCTTACTAGTCTTTCTCCCTCCCATCTAACCTCATACACCACTGCCATCCTTTCCCACTGGCCCTTACTGTACAGCCACAGATAGACTGCCACTGGTGAACTGGCCCACCATAGCTCCAGGTTTACCTCTTCCCCATGATGCAACTATATTTTTATTATTTTATCTACTCTGTCATATAGAGTTGCTATGAGTATGTATCAACTTGATGGTGCTGTGTATTTAGTTTTAAAATTTTATCATTTTTCCTTTTCATTCTTTTTCCTTCCCACATAGCCATATATCCCACCTCCTTCTCCTTCCCACTATTCCTCACATCTGTAGCAGTTACTGATATGCCAGCCCCTTTTTCTTTCTCTCTCTTCACTCTCTCCCTCCAATCTAGCCATATACATTGCCTACCTCCTTTCCTACTAGCATCCATGATGCAGCCGTAGCTTCAGTATCCCCAGTGCTCAGGCTTGTCATGGCACAGGGTCTATACCAGTCTTGCCCTCTGGCCACTTGAACAGCTACTGAATGGTGGGAAGCAAGCTGTATCACTTCCTGGATGTTATATCTGCCTATCTGGCAAGAGCCTGTGAATGCACACACACTAAAGGAACAATATCAGGAGGTAAACAGTACCCCCCCAGTCCATCATTAGCCATCTTGCTAAACCACTGAACTGTGCAGCTGGCTTGCCCTTCCTGCTGCTGCCCTGCCCACTGGACAAGATGTTAACGGCTATCATGCCTACAGATGAGCAAGCAGAAAAGCATGCTCAGCCTGCCTGCCTTGACATATCAAAACAAAAACAAAGAAGAAAGATGAGAAAAATAAGCATATGATTAATAGTGTTGTAACATCTCAGAGATAACAGATAATACCAAAATGTTAAAAAAAAAAAAAAAAAAGACAAGATGGCTCCAGCAAGTAACCAAAGCAAAGAATTGGATAGCCTTCTAGTAAATGAAAATACCTGATAAGGATTTCAAAAGACTAATATTTAGGGCTCTCAAAAAGACTGGGAAAGAGATAAAGGAAAACAAAGACAAAATCAAGGGAAAAAAATAGACAAAATCATGGAAGACAGCCAAAATTAAGGAAAACACAGGCAAAGCAATATAAGATTTTAGGAAAATAATACAGGAAAAAGTCAAAATAAACAATTAAAAATCATACAAAACCATCAGCTAGAAATCCAAAAGATAAACAACAAAATTTCAGAAATGGACAACTCAATAGAAGGTTTTAGGAGAAAATTTGAAACAATGGAATATAGAATCAGTGAGATTGAAGACAAATGCATGGACACCACATAATCTGAAGAAAAATCAGAGGAAGAATGAAGACAAACTAAGAATCAAGTAAGGCACAATGAAAAAAATATATATATGTATTTGGTGTGATAGAAATTCCAGAGCAGGGGAGAAAATAGAAAACATAAGGAAGATTCTTGAAAATCTGATGGGAGTAAACTTATCAAATATCATGAAAATGAAAATCTGACTACCCAAGAAGCTCAACAAATTCCATATAGTATTGACTCCAAAAGATAGTTCCTAAGGTATATCATAATTACACTTGCTGAAACCAAAGAAAAAGAAAGAAACCTGAAAGCAGCTCACGAAAAATGCAGTCACTTACAAAGGGGAAACAGTAAGAGTAAGCTCTGATTGTTCAGCAGAAATTATGTAGGCTAAAGGGCAATGAGATGACATATATATAAAACCCTGAAGGAGGGAAAAAAATTGCCAACCAAGAGTAATATATTCTGCAAAGATCTCAAATACAATGGCATAATTAGGACATTTTCAGATAAACAGAAGTTAAGGGAATTCATAAAAACAAAACAAAATTTGCAAGAAATATTAAAGAGACTTCTTCAGTAACCAGACTAACATCAGACAAAACCTTGGGTCTTTGACACAGGACAGTATCAATCAGATACCAATTTAAAGAACTCTCAACAATGAAACAAAGCTAACACTTAAACTAGGGAAACAGAGAACTCAGTCTGTAAATAATGACACTATCAAAGCAATAAAACGGGAAATAAGAGGTGTGGGCATAGAACTTTCAAATAAAGAGGAAATCAAGACAATATTAAGTAATACTGGTTCAACTTTAAGAAGAAAAGGGTAAATTTCAAGTCAAACAAAGTTAACAAACATAATCATCAAAATAAAAAAGAGGGAAAGCATAAAGCCTCTGTAAACACAAAATCTATCAATGAAAGAAAAGAAAAATAAATCCACAAACAAAAGGAACTCAACACAGAAAAGTAAGAAGAACAAAGAAAACATCACCACCACATAAAAAGCATAGCAATTAACTCATACTTATCAAAAATCACACTGAATATAAGTGGTTTAAATGTGCCTCTGAAGAGAGTATGGCAGAATGGATAGTAAAAACTCAACCCACCAATATGTTGTCTACAAGAAACACATCTTATACATGAAGACATACATATATTAAAAATCAAAAGATGGGAAAAGTATATTAAGCAAATAGTAACCCAAAAAGGGATCAGAGTGGCAATATTAATTTCAGAGAAAATACACTTTAAGGCAAAATCAACCATAAAAGACAATAAAGAACATTATATAATGATTAAAGGAGCAAACCACCAAAAAATGATAACCTTAATAGATATCTACATACCCAAAGACAGGGCTCCAAAACACATAAAACAAGTTCTAACAGCACTGAAAAGAAAAACAGACAGTTCCACAATAATAGCAGGAGACTTCAACACACTGCTCTTGGGAATAGACACAACATCTAGAAAGGAACTCAACAAAGATACAGAAGGTCTAAAGACCAAAACCAACTGGACCTTAAAGACATATATAGAAATGGACCTTATAGAAATATGTAAACACTTTACACAACAATAGCAAAGTATACATTATTTTCCAACTCACATGGGATGTACTCCAGAATAGACCACATTTTAGGTGACCAAAAAACCTCAATAAAATCCAAAGCATCGGAATAATATAAAGCATTTTCTCTGATCACAACACAATAAAAGTAGAAATCAATAACAGGAAGAGCAAGGAAAAACAAAATAAAATACATAGAAACTGAGTAGCACCTTACTTAAACAACAATAAGGTAATAGAAGAAATCAAAGAGGAAATAAAAAAATTCTTAGAATTCAATGAGAATGAGAACATATCATACCAAAACCTCTGGGGACACAGTGAAGACAATGCTCAGTAGTCAATTTATAACAATATGTGCATACATTAAAAAAAAAAAAAGTATGGACCAAAATCAGAACAGCCCTACAACTGAAAGAAATAGAAAGAGAACAGAATCTCACAAGCATCAGGAAAAAGGAAAACAATAGAGATCAGAGAAGAAAGAAATGAAATAGAGAACAGAAAAACAATAGAAAGAATCAACAAGACCAAAAGTTGGTTCTCTGAAAGGATCAGTAAAATAGACAAATGCTGATCAAGTTGATGAAAGAAAAACAGGAGTGGGAGCAAATAACCCAAATAAGAAATCAGATAGGGGACAACACAAACAGCTGCAACTGAAATAAAAAGGATCATAGCAGAGTACTATGAAAAATTATACTCCAACAAATGGCTTTCCAAAGAGGCTGTACCATTTTGCAAACCCACCAGCACTGTAGGAGGATTCCAATTTCTCCACAGCTTCTCTAGCATTTGTTGTTTGTGTTTTCAGATCATAGCCAGCCTTATTGGAGTGAGATTGTATCTCATTGTAGTTTTGATTTGGATTTTTCTGGTGGCTAATGACCACGGGCGTTTCCTCATGTGTCTTTTGGCTGCCTGGATGTCCTCTTTGGTGAAGTGTTTGTTCATCTCCTTTGCCCATCACTTAATTGGGTTATTTACCTTCTTCTTGTTGATATTTTGTAGTACCTTGTAGATTATGGAGATCAGATGTCATTCCAACATGTTGTCAAATAATTTTTTCCATTCTGTAGGTGGTCTTTTAATTCTTTTGATAAAGTCTACGGATGAGCAAAAGTGTTTGATTCTTAGTAGTTACCATTTATCTATTTCATCTTTTCTTGATCATGCTTTGTCAAATTTTGAAGTCTGTCTAAGCTGTGTATTAAAGCTTTCATTGTTGACCCTGTTTTTTCTTGCATGATCTTTATCATTTTAGGTTTGGTATTTAGGTCTTTGCTCCGTTTGAGTTAGCTTTTGTGTAAGGTGTGAGATATGGGTCTTGCTTCATTTTTTTGCAGATGGATATCCAATTTTGGCAGTACCATTTGTTAGAGACTGTTTTCACTCCAGTTTACAGTCTTAAGGCCTTTGTCGAAAATCAACTGTTCATAAGAGGATGGCCATTTCTGAGGTCTCAACTCTGTTCCATTGGTTTATATGTCTCTTTTTGTAGCAGTACCAGGCTGTTTTGACTACTGTGGCAGTGTAATAGGTTTTAAGGTAGGGTAGTGTGAGGCCTCCCACTGTGTTTCTCTTCTTCAGTAGTGCTTTACATATCTAGGGTTTCTTGCGTTTTGAAACAAGGTTGGTGATTTGTTTCTCCATTTCACTAAAAAATGACACTGGAATTTGTACTGGGATTGCATTGTATATGTAGATCACTTTGGGTAAAAAAGACGTTTTCACAATGTTAATTCTTCCTATCAGTTGAGCAGGGTAGATTTCTACTTTTATATAAGTCTCTTTTGGTTTCTTGCAGTAGGGTCTTTTAATTCTCTCTGAATAGGTCTCTTAATTCTCTAATTAGATTTATTCCTAGATATTTTATCTTCTTGGGGGCTATAGTAAATGGTATTGATCTGGTGATTTCTTCTTTGATGATTTCTTTGTTGGTAAAAAGGAATCCTACTGATTTACTTATGTTTATCTTATATCCTAATACTTTGCTGAGCTCTTCTGTTCATTCCAATAGTTTACTTATGTATTCTTTAGGATTCTCTGCATATACAATCATATCATTTACAAATAGGGAGATTTTTACTTCTTCTTTGCTGATGCAGATGTCCTTTATTTATTTCTCATTATCATGAAAACCTAAAAAAATGTTTATACACAGAAAAAACAATCTGATAGTTACAAGGGAGCAGATGGTTGGTGAGAATTCACCAACTAGGTAATAGACAAGTGGTAACTTTGAGGAAAGGAAAGACAATACACAATATTGGGGAAGGCAGTACAACATGACCAAGACAAAGTCATAGAAGCTTCCTAGACCCATCTAAACATCTTGAAGTATGGATTTATTGGGGATGAGGGCTGGGGAACATGGTCTCAGGGGGTATTAGGTCAACAAGCATAATATAGCTTATAAAGAAAATATACTACATTCTATTTTTTGTGGTACTTTAGATGAAGGTTAACAGAGCAAATTATTTTCTCATTAAATAACTAATTTGCTTATTGTTTTGTGACATTGGTTGCCAACTCCACCACTTGTCAACACCCCCTTTCTCGCCCTTGGGTTCAGCATTACCAGGTTTTCTGTCCCTTTCTGCCTTTTCAGTCTTGCCCCTGGGCTGGTGTGTCCATTTAGTCTCATTTTGTTTTACAGACCTGTCTAATCTTTGCGCTGAAGTTGAGCATCAGAAGTGTCTTCAGTACTGTGTCAAAAGAGTGACCAGCGGCTGTACTCTTGGGGTTTCTATAGTCTCTGTCAGACCAATAAGCTTAGTCCTTTTTGTGAGTTAGAGTTTTGTTCTACTTTTTTCTCCAGCTCTTAGTTTGTGATCCTTTATTGTAATCACCATGACAGCAGGCAGTAGTGGTAGCTGGGCACCATCTATTTGTTTTGGATTCTGTGTGGTGGAGGCTGTGGTAGTTTGTATATCCTACTTTGATAAGTAGCGTCTGGAATCCTAAAAGCTTGCAAGCAGCCATCTAAGATACATTTTTTGATTCCATCACATTCGAATCAAAGGAGAACCATGAAAACGAAAGACACAAGGAAAATATTAGTCCAGAGGACTAAAGGACCATGTGAACTACAGCTTCCACTGGCCTGAGTCTAGAAGAATTATGTGGTAGCCAGCTACCACCATGATTACTCTGATAGAACAGAGTCCTGGACAGAGCAGGAGAAAAATGTACCAAAAAATTCAAATTCATGAAAACCACGAGACTTACTGGTCTTGTAGAGGTAGGAAGACAACCCCATGAGGCTATGGACCCTGGATATTCTGCTAACTCAGAACTGAAGCCACTCCTGATGTCCACCTTTCAGTCAAAAATTATACATGACTACAAAATAAACAATAACTCACAGGAGAAATGTACTTCTTAGTAGTGAACTAAGTCAGTTATACAAGACTAGATGGGCAACACTTGCCCTAAAACAAAGAAGGGAAGGCAAGAAAGGACAGGAGAACTGGAAAATGAACATGGGGTAAGTGCTGACACTTTATGGAAATTGCAATCAGTGTCACAAAACAATTTGTTTCTAAATTTTTGAGTAAGAAATTAATTTGTGCTGTAAACTTTCATCTAAAACACAATAAAATGAAAAATTTGTATATATGTATATTTGGGACCAAGGAAATGACCACTGGGTGAGTATGCAAATATAGTGGAAACTTTGTGAGCCAAATCTGGTTCATGACTCCATATTACCTGGCCCCGTTTGTCTCATTCTAACAGTTGTCTATGATGACGCTTTAGGTGTTCAAGTGCCAGTACCAACTTGGATCCTGCGTCCAATAGTACTGAAAATGTTAACATATTACCCAGTCTTCAGTGTATAATTACTAAAGTAAAAGGTATGGGTCCATCTAGGGATGGATTGTGAAAATCTTTACCATAGGGTTGCAGAGTTCTTGCTCCCACTAAACTTAAGTCTGATTTAGTTAATAGATTCTAGTTTTGAAAACTGATTCAGATCTAGGGACTGAGCAAGCAATAGGACTTCTGTTGGTGTGACTACACTCTTCCATCTGGTTATCCATATCTGATTTCACTTGATTTTATGGATTAAATAATATCCCTGTTAGCTGTCTTCTATTTTGGCCCTGGGGATACCATATTTTGTTAATCATTTCCATTAGTCTTTGAAGGTCAAGAATTGCTACCTTTTGTTCCAAATGTGTTGCTCATTACTATATGTCAGCTTGGCTTCTAATATTCCAGGGTCCTATCATTCTTCTTTCTACCAGGCCATTTTTTGTAACAGTATACTTTATCAATACAGGACTGGTGCCATAAATTTTTTGGTGTGATATTGATCTCCTCTCACATTTTTCTTTACTTTAGTGAGTGGCATGTCCTCTGAATCCTCCTGTGTAAATACAGTGCTGAGAAATTTTATGGCCTTATGTAGTGTATTAATTCTAGCATTCCCATTTTTCTGAGCATCCTACTATCTACTCTGGCAATCTTGCTATTTCTACGAAATTTAGTGTAGATCTTTGCTTTTTCTATGCTCTTAGGAGTCATTTGGAAATGCTGGTGGCATAGTGCTTAAGAGCTATGTCTGCTAAGCAAAAAGTCAGCAGTTCAAATCTGCCAGGTGCTCCTTGGAAGCTCTATGGGGCTGCTCTACTCTGTCCTATAGGGTTGTTATGAATCAGAATCGACTGCATGGCAGTGGCTGGTGTTTTTAGGAGCCATTTTGGGGTCCTTGTTAAGAAGTTAAACTTTGTTACCTTCTAGCCAAGTGCCAAGTGCCTCCAGTGCTCTCAAATTAACAAACTTTCCCTTATCCAACTTTGGAGCCTTGGTGGTTGGTGCAGTGTTTAAGAGGTCAACCACTAACCAAACTGTCAGAAGTTCAGCTCCACCAGCCACTCCTTGGAAGCTCCTAGGAGTCATTTGGAAACCCTGGTGGCATAGTGGTTAAGAGCTATGTCTGCTAACCAAAATCTCAGCAGTTCAAATCTGCCAGGTGCTCCTTGGAAACTATGGGGCAGTTCTACTTTGTCCTGTAAGGTTGCTGTAAGTCAGAACGGGAATGATTTTTTTTTTCCTTTTTTATTATTCAACCTTATGTTCTGCTCCCCCCTTTGGTGAAATACCCTTATAATCCAATCCCACACATTGTCTTCCACCTCATATTAGTGTATGTTTGCTAGGAACTGAAGCACCTTTGAGGAAAAGTCTCTTTCCTTACCAGGACAGCATTTGCCTGGCCAGGCTACGATGTGTCTTAATTTTAGTTGTTGGCTTAGTTACCAGGAGAGTGATAGAGACAGATCTTGAGAGGTAAGCACATGTTGTTTGTGTGGGAGAAGCCTCTGTATGATCTTTAGGAAGGTAGAGAAGGCTGATCTTTTATAAGAGAAGGATCCAGAGAGTTCATGGAATCTGGGGATTTAAATTTTGAGCATGTCAATCCAGTTGTCTCTATCCTATGTGTGAAGATCCCATTGTTTCTCAACCAAGATCATGAACTTGGCATAACAGATACAGTTAATTTCAGAGTTCATCATTTTTTAGAACTCTGTTACTCTTAAAATTAAGGCCTTCAATTTTCTTGTCTTTGTTTGGAGAAGATGTGGGTCTCTTTGTAAGCACAAAGAAGCCCTCTGACTTTCACCTTTAGTTGCCAATTAATCTCTCAGCCTCTGTTATCTTTTTCCAAAGCATCATGTTTAGCAACAGCAACCCAACAGTTAATCTTTAGTTAATCCTTTCCTCATATTTCTCAACTGCCTGAATCATAGCACCAGGAAGTACGTTCCCTTCTATCAGTATACCATCCCATTTAGTCAGCAGTGAAAGTTTTCACAATGGCACTGCTTCCTTGTGCCAAAGGCCCTCTGTGTTCCACCTATCACGAGTGATGGGATTCTTATTGCCAATTGAATGGCAAGTGATCCAGATGCAAAATACACTCTCAGCATTTGATTTTTTAGATCTGGGATGAACTGTTGTAGACTGGGTACCCTGGAAAGAAGACTCTAAGATGGAGCTTAGAGTGAAAGAGGTCTATTAAGGAGTGATTTTGGTGTCAAAACCTGTGGAACAGAAGTGATGGGGGCAAGGCTGGGAAGAAAGAGTAGCTGAGATGTGTTGTACAGTTTAGAGAGATCTCAGCTGACTCTATTAGGACTTCAAATCTTGGATAATTTCAGAGTTATCATGAGTTGGGGTGATATTGTGTCACAAATTGCTTTAAACCAAACCAAACCCACTGCGATTTAGTCAATTTTGACTCATAGCAACCCTATAGGACAGAGTAGAACTGCTCCATAGAGTTTGCAAGGAACACCTGGCTGATTTGAACTGCTGACCTTTCGGTTAGCAGCCACAGCACTTAACCACTACACCACCAGGAAACTCTCTCTAAAATGTCTGTAAAATTGGCTAGACCATGATTCCCAGTATTGTGAGATTGTCCACCATTTTGTCATCTGATATGATTTTCCCATATGTTATAAATCCTGCCTCTATGAGGTTAATGAGGGAAGGTTAGAGGCAATTATGTTAAACAGGCAGAACTCAATCTACAAGATTAGGTTGTATTTTGAGTCTATCTGTTTTGAGATATAAAATAAAGAAGCAAGCAGAGAAAGAGGGAGACCTCCTGCCATCAAGAAAGCAGAGCCAGAAGCAGAGTGTATCCTTTGGACCCAGGGTCCTAACACTGGGAAGCTGCTAGACAAAGAGAAGGTTGATGATAAGGACCTTCCCTTCAGAGGTGACAGAGTGAGAAAGTCTTCCCTTGAAGCTGGCACTTTGCATTTGGACTTTATCCTCCTAAACTGTGAGAGAATAAGATTCTGTTTATTACAGCCAGCCATCTGTGGTATTTTTGTTACAGCAGCACTATATAATTCAGATAGATGGTGAGACTTTTATGCCAAGCCAAGCCAAGTTTATGCTTGCTTGTTAATCAGTCATTAGGTGTGAGCTGCCTGGAAATTAGGCATGACCTTGGGCAAGGCAGTTCTTTTTAGCTGAGACAATGTGAAGAAGGATAATAGCTAAGGAATATCTATTGGCAGTACTCCAAGCACTGGCCAGAGAAGTTAACAAGAACTTTTTCTGAAGGAAGAGCCAGGTGGCACATCATAGCATCCATCAACTATAACCAAAAAAAGTATATGTGATAATTTTTAGATGTACAACTTCCAAAGAGTATAGAACTTCCTGGAGATGGATGTGGCAAATGAATACAGTGTTTAATGTTCTAACATTATACTGAAGCATCCGAAATTGACATTTCTGTAAGTTGAAATGATTGAATGTTGGCCATTTCACTCAACTCATCACAACAAGAGAATAAATGTAGAAGGAACCTGACTTGGATATATGGTCATGTTTAAATGTTCATGCATTCTAAAATGATCTATCAAATATATACACCTCCCACAGAAACCCTATATCCCCTGTCGTTGTTGTGTGCCTTTGTGTTAATTCTGATTCATAGCAAACCTATAGAGCAGAGTCAAACTGCCCGTAGGGTTTGTAATCTTCATGGAAGCAGACTGCCATATCTTTCTCCTGTGGAGCAGCTGGTAGGATAGAACCACCAACTTTTTGTTAGCAGCCAAGAGCTTAGCCAGTATTCTACAAGGGTTCCTCCCTATGCCTCCTAGCCTCCTCATTTTTATTATACTTATTAAGAACATTGATCTTAAAAGCAGCTCTTGTCACCCACTATTATTGGTAAAACAAAGCTTCATGAATGCAATGGGAACTTATCTACTTTTCACTACATTCATTCTACCTCTAAGTCTTCAGTCATGTTTCTCCCCTCACCTGGAATGCTTATCACTGCAGTGCCCCAAATGCCAACCAAATTACAGTAGTAACAACACCTTAATCAAAACCTGTCTCCTCTTACCTCACACATCTGTCAGTTTATTATACTGTGGTATGTTGCTGCCATGCTGGAAGCTATGCTACTAGCATTTCAAATACCACTGGGTTCACGCATGGTTAACAGGTTTCAGCTGAGCTTCCAGACTAAGACAGCCTAGGAAGAAGGACCTAGCAGTGTACTTCTGAAAAGAATTAGCTAGTGAATACCTTATGAATAGCAGTAGATCATTGCCTGATTATAGTACCAGAAGATGAGCCCTTTGGCTTGGAAGACATTCAAAATACCACTGGGGAAGAATTTTCTTTCTCAAAGTAGAGTTGACCTTAATGATGTAGATGGAGTCAAGCTTTTAGAACCTTCTTTTGCTGATGTGGAACACTCAATATGAGAAGAAATAGCTGCACACATCCATTAATAACTGGAACATAGGCTGTATGAAGTATGAATGTAGAAAAATTGGAAGCCATCAAAAATTAAAGCATATAGGATTCCGTTCCAAGATGGCAGAGTAAACAGACGTCTCCTCACCTCCCTCTGAGAACTAAGGCCTGGATGATATTTTTTATGGAGCATTGAATACCTGAGAAGCCTTGGGATCTAACATATTTGACTGGGCAACAGTATCAGACTAAGCTTCTCCTCTCAAAAACAATCCATCGACCACTTAACCTCTGCTTCTGCTGCTACATTGTAACAGAGAACTGCAGCTTCTGCAAACGGCCAGTAACAGTAACATACTTTCATTATAAGTGGGCAGGGGAAGTCTGCTGTTCCCCACTACCTGTTCAGGACAGCCTGTTGGACAGCTTCCATCTCCCAATTCAGCACCTGGACAGCTCCCTGCCTAGAAGTGCAGTTTACTTTTACTTTTAAGGTTTACTTTTTTAAGGCTGAGAGGCTTATATTTTCTCTCTGGAAATCTCTCTATTGAAAAACCTCTCACATTTTAAGATTGGCTGACAGCCCCCAGTTTCTCCATAAACAGAGCAGCCTCTTTGCTACTCAATAAGCAAAGTCTTCCACCCTTGAGAGTCCACCTGGGGCAAATCACTGCAGTATTATAGTCAGCTGGTGACCAACAATTCTGTTAGATCCATTAGCAGAGAAATCATATAACATCTAGATGGCATGCAGGCAACAGACCATAATTAGTCACTTAAAGAAACAGTCTTCAAATGCTCCAGAAAATTCCCTAAAGATTCAAAAAATTCAAAAAATTTTCCAGATGAAGAAGCCTTTCTGAATCTAACAGAGATTGAATACAAAAAAAGTTATATATAAAGCCCTCCTAGAAATTAAACAACATACAATAGAACAAAATGAAAAATTTGGTAAACTATTTGATATTCTAGAACAT
Organism: Heterohyrax brucei; assembly: GCA_028571685.1. Classification (NCBI taxonomy): domain Eukaryota; kingdom Metazoa; phylum Chordata; class Mammalia; order Hyracoidea; family Procaviidae; genus Heterohyrax; species Heterohyrax brucei. The sequence goes on from CM053166.1 coordinate 66,913,329, forward strand.
CAACAATCTGAAATACATCAGATTAATAACAAAATTACAGAATTGGATAATTCTATCCAAAGCCAAAAGAGTAGGATTGAACAGATGGAAGTTAGAAGCAGTGACCTAGAAGACAAAGTAACTAATGCCAGCATTTATAAGGTAAAATCAGAGAAAAGAAATAAGAAAAATGAAGAAACATTAAGAAACATATGGGACTCCATGAAGAGGAATAATTTACGTTTAATTGGAGTTCCTGAACAAGGGAAGATTAATGACAACATAGAGAGTATTGCTGTAGAGATGCTGATGAAAAATTTTCCTGAGATTATGAACAAAGAAAATATAGATATCCAAGATGTTTATCGAACACTGCAAAAGTTAGATCCAAAAAGAAGAACACCAAGGAATATTATAATTAAACTTAATAAACTAAAACACAAAGAGATGCTTCTGAAGACAGCAAGGCTCAAGTCAAAACTAACATTCCGAGGAAAACCCTGTAGACTTTCATCTGACTTTTCTGCTGAAACAATGCTGGCCAAAAAACAATGGGCAGACACGTTCAAAGTCCTGAACGAGAAAAACTTCCATCCCAGAATAATCTATTCTACTAAATTGTCTATCGAATATAATGGTGAAATTAAGACTTTTGATAATAAAGAGAAATTTAAAGACTTCATAAAAACTAAACCCAAATTACATGAAATATTGAAAGAAGCTCTTCCCTAAATATATGTTTTAGATGATAATTTAAGGCACTTCATCCAAATTTCTAATAAGGAAGGCACAAAACATCAGCAAACCAAGCCCAAAACTACAATATTATAATAAGGGAATTCATGGGCATATCATGACAACTATAATATCACATTAAAAGAGGGATACACTACAATAGTTACAGTTGTTTTTTGATGCAGCAATAGTTTCTGACTTCCCAAATAATTAAAATTGATTTCAATAATTATACATTAAGGGGGACTAGGTATGTAGCCATAGAACTAATTAACAAGAAACCATTTGAAATGAAAAATCACAATACAGGAGTTTCAATAATTATAAAATCAAAACTCACACCATCAATAAAGAAGAATGTCCCAGGACAGATTAATAAGAACAACAGAGAAAACATCAACATGAAAATAAACATATTGCAATGACATCACTAAATGTATATGTATCAATAATCACATTGAATGTAAATGGACTGAACGCTCCAGTAAAGAGACAGCGAGTGATATCATGGATCAAAAGACATGACCCATCTATATGTTGCTTACAAGAAACATATCTTAGACTTAAGGATAAGAACAAGTTGAGAATTAAAGGTTGGAATAATATATATCAAGCTAATAATACATGAAAAAGAGCAGGTGTGGCAATATTAATCTCAGATAAAATAGATTTTAATGTGAAGTACACTATTATGGACAAGGATGGTCACTATTGCTGAAAGGTTCAATACTCAAGCAAGACTTAACAATATTAAATATTTACGCACCCAATACCAAAGCACCTAAATACATTGAACAAATACTGACAACATTAAAAAATGAGATTAATCATTCCACAATAATAGCTGGGGACTTTAACACTCCCATTTAAGTTAAGGATAGGTCATCCAGAAAAAAGCTCAGTGAAGATACAGAAGATCTTACTACAACAATCAACCAACTTGACCTTATCGACATATACATGTCTTTTCATCCATCAGCGGATAAATACACCTTCTTCTCCAAAGCACACGGAACATTCTCCAGAATAGACCATATGTTAGGTCATAAAACAATTCTCCATAAAATCCAAACCACTGATTTATTGCAAAGTACCTTCTCAGACCACAGAGCTATAAAAGTTGAAATCAATAACAGAAAATTCATAAGTAAAAATTCACACTTGTGGAAACTGAACACTTTACTCATAATACCTTGGGTTATAGAAGAAATTAAAGACACATTAAAGAAATTTATGGATTCAAATGAGAATGAAAATACATTCTACCAGAATTTATCGGATACAGCAAAAGCAGTGCTCAGAGGTCAGTTTATCTCTATAAATACACACTTCCAGAAAGAAGAAAGAACACAAATTAAAGAATTAACCTCACAGCTTGAACAAGTAGAAAGAGAGCAACAAAGAAACCCCTCAGACACCAGAAGAAAACAGATTATAAAAATTAGAGCAGAACTAAAGGAATTAGAGAATAGAAGAACAATTGAGAAAATTAACAAAACAAAAATTTAGTTCTTCAAAAGATCAACAAAATTGATAAACCATTGGCTAAACTTACAAAAGAAAAACAACAGAAGATACAAATAACCCAATTAAGAAATGAGTTGGGAGATATTACAACAGACCCATCTGAAATAAAATACATCATGACAGAATATTATGAAAAGTTATACTCTGACAGATTTGAAAACCTGGGGAAATGGACAAATTTCTAGATTCATATGACTTACCAAGACTATCACAAAGAGAAATAGATCAACTTAATAAATCTATCACAAAGGAAGAGATTGAGGAAGTCATCAAAAATCTACCAACCAAAAAACGTCCTGGCCCAGATGGCTTCACAGGAGAATTCTACCAAACTTTTAGAGAAGGATTAACTCCAATACTAATGAGGCTATTTCACACCATAGAAAGAGATGAAATACTTCTAAATTCCTTCTATGAAGCCAGCATAACCCTGATACCAAAACCAGGGAAAGATCCCACAAAAAAAGAAAATTACAGACCAATATCACTCATGAATATAGATGCAAAATCTTCAACAAAATTCTAGCCAATAGAATTCAACAGCATATAAAAACAATCATTCATCATGATCAAGTTGGTTTCATTCCAGAGATGCAAGGCTGGTTCAACATCAGAAAAACAATTAATGTAATCAACCATATTAATAACACAAAAGATAAAAATCACCTGATTTTGTCAATTGATGCAGAAAAGGCATTTGACAAAGTTCAACATCCATTCATGCTTAAAACTCTCAGAAAAATAGGAATAAAAGGGAAATTCCTCAATATAATCAATAGCATCAATGCAAAGCCAACTGCTTTCATCATCCTGAATGGTGAAAGACTGAAAGAATTCCCTTTGAGAATGGGAACTAGACAAGGATGCCCGCTCTCACCACTTCTATTCAACATTGTGCTAGAAGTTCTAGTCAGAGCAATTAGACAAGACAAAGAAATAAAAGGCATCCATATTGGCACTGAAGAAGTAAAGATTTCCCTCTTTGCAGATGATATGATTGTTTATACAGAGAATCCAAAGAGATCCATAAGAAAACTATTAGAGCTAATAGAAGAATTCAGCAAAGTTTCAGGATACAAGATAAACATAACTAAATCAGTAGGATTCCTTTATACCAACAATGAAATTATTAATGAAGAAATCACCAAATCAATTCCATTTACTATAGCCCTCAAGAAGATAAAATACCTAGGAATAAATCTAACTAGTGAAATAAGAGATCTTTACAGAGAAAACTACAAGTCATTGTTACAAGAAACTAGGAGGGACTTACATAAGTGGAATAATCTGCTCTGCTCATGGATAGGAAGACTCAATATTGTGAAAATGTCTATTTTGCCCAAAGCACTCTACTTACATAATGCAATCCCAATAAAAATTCCAACGCCTTTTTTAATGAGATGGAGAAACAAATTATCAGCTTTATTTGGAAAGGGAAGATACCCCGAATAAGTAAAGCACTACTGAAAAAGAAGAACATAATGGGATGTCTCTCACTACCTGACTTTAAAACCTATTACACTGCCACAGTAGTCAAAACAGCCTGGTATTGGTACAAAAAGAGACACATAGACCAATGGAACAAAGTAGATACCCCAGAGATGCCACCGTCCTCTTATGAACAGCTGATATTTGACAAAGGTCCTAAGACTTTGAACTGGGGTAAGAACAATCTCTTTAACAAATGGTGCTGGCATAATTGGATATCCATCTGCAAAAAAATTGAAACAAGACCCATATCTCACACCTTATACAAAAATCAACTCAAATTGGATAAAAGACCTGAATATAAAAGCTAAAACGATAAAGCTCATCCAAGATAAGATAGGGTCAACAATGGACATTTTAATATGCAATATAGACAGACTTCAAAATCTGACAAACAAAACACATTCATCAGAAGAGAAAATAGATAAATGGGATTAATAAGAATCAAACACTTCTGCTCATCCAAAGACTTCATCAAAAGAATTAAAAGACCACCTACAGAATGGGAAAAAATATTTTGCAACTATGTCAGACCAATGCCTGATCTCCATAATCTATAAGGTTCTACAAAATATCAATAAGAAAGAGACAAATCATCCAATTAAGCGATGGGCAAAGGAGATGGACAGACACTTCTCTAAAGAGGAGATCCAGGCAGTCAAAAAACACATGCAGACATGTTCACGATCATTAATTATTAAAGAAATTCAAATCAAAACAACAATGAGATACCACCTCACCCCAACAAGATTGGCCATGATCCAAAAAACGCAAAATGTTGGAGAGGCTATGGAGAGATTGGAACTCTCCTTCACTGTTGGTGGGATTGCAGAATGGTGCAACCTCTTTGGAAAGCAATTTGGCTTTACATTAAAATAATGAATATAGATATACCATTTGACCCAGTTATTCCTCTGCTCGGAATATATCCTACAAAATCAAGACCATTCACACCGACTGCTACATGCACACGAATGTTCATTGCAGCACAGTCCACGATAGCAAAAATTTGGAATCAACCCAGATGCCCAACAACAGAAGAATGGATAGGTAAACTTTGGTATACATACTCCATGGAGTACTATACACTGATAAAGAACAACGATGATAGCAGGAAACATCTCTCAATTTGTTCTCAACTGGAGGACATTATATTGAGTGAAACTAGTGAGCGACAGAAGGACAATTATTATTTGAGACCCCTACGATGAAAACTTAAAAGCATACTCATACATAATAGAAAAGACTCTTTGATGGCTACAAGGGTGGGGAAGGTGGGAGGGCGGGAAGGCAAGGGGTGAGGGTTTAGATTAGATAATTGTTAGAAATTTGGTAGGGTGAAATTGGTGACAATTCACATTAGTAAGAAGATCAATATTAATGAGACTTCAACACAACTGTGTACTCCTCCTCTCTTAACCTAATATTGTAAACACAGAGTATGTACACTTTCATTTTTTTATTTAATATAAAAAAAAGGAAAGGAAAAAACAGTTAAAGCATAAAGATCCATATCCTGGACTTAGTGAGCTGAGATATACTGGTATCAGTCATTTTGAATCAGACAGTCACATGGTCAACTATTCTGGGAATGATAACTTGAAGAGGAATGGTGTTGAGTTCATCATCAAAAAGAACATTTCAAAATCTATCCTGAAGCACAGTGCTGTCAGTGATAGGATAATACCCATATACCTACAAGAAAGACCAGTTAATATGACTGTTATTAAAATTTACACACTAACCACTAAACCAAAGATGAAGAAACTGAAGACTTTTTACCAATATCAGAATTTTATCAAACATGTAATCAAGATGCATTGAAAATTTCTGGTGGTTGGAATACAAAAGTTGGAAACAAACAAGAAGGTTTGGCAGTTGGGAAATATGGTCTTAGTGATAAAAATTATGCCAGGGAGAGAATGATAGCATTTTGCTAGCACAGTAAACTTCTTCATTGGAAATATCCTTTTTCAACAAAATTAACAGTGACTATATATGTGGCATTTGTTGGACAGGATACACAGGAATCACAATGACTGTTTCTCTAGAAAAGACAATAAAAAAGAGCAGTGTCAACAATTACAACAAAGCCAGGGGCCAACTTCAGAACAGATTATCAACTGCTCATATGATAGTTCAAGTTGAAGTTGAAGAAAATTAGAGCAAGAGCCAAAATATGACCTTGAGCATATCCCACTTGAATGTAGAGACCATTTCAAGAATAGATTTGGTGCATTGAACATTAATAACTGAAGACCAGACAAGCTGTGGAATGACATCAAGAATATCATACATGAAGAATGCTAGAGGTCATTAAAAAGGCAGAAAAGAAATAAAAGATCACACTGGATGTCAGACGAGGCTGTGAAATTGGCTCCTGAACATTTAGCAACTAAAGCAAATGGAAGAAATTATAAAGTAAAAGAGCTAAACAGAAGATTTTGAAGGGTGACTCAAGAAAGCAAAGAATTATAATGAAATGTGCAAAGCCCAGGAATTAGAAAACCAAAGGAGAAGAACAGGCTCTGCATTTCTCAAGCTGAAAGAAATGAAGAAAAATTCAAGCCTTAAGTTTCAATAGTGAAGGATTCTACAGAGAAACTATTGAAGGACCCAGAAAATATCACAAATAGATGGAAGGAATCCAAAGTCACAGTACAAAAAAGAATTGGTCAATGTCCAAACACTTCAGGAGGCAGCATGTTATCAAGAATCAATGGTACTGGAAGAACAAGTTCAAGCAGCACTGAAGGGAACGGCAAAGAACAAGGTTCCAGAAGTGGACAAAATGGAAACTGAGCTGTTTCAACAAACAGATGCAGTGCTGGAGGTACTGACACATCTATGCCAAAAATTTTGAAAGACAAATATCTGGCCAACCAACTGGTAGATATACATGTCTGTACCCATTCTAAAGAAAGGTCATCCAATCGAAAGTGAACATTATCAAACAATATGATTAATATCATACACAGGTAAAGTTTTGCTGAAGATCACTGAAAAGTAGTTCAATAATACATGGCAGGGAAGTGCCAGAAATTCAAGCTCGATTCAGAAGGGGACACGGAATGAGGGATAACATTGCTGATGTCAGATGGTTCTTGGTTGAAAGCAAAGAATATCAGAAAGATGTTTACTTATGTTTCATTCATTATGCAAAGGCATTCAGTGGTGTGGGTCATACCAAATTATGGTTAACATTACAAAGAATGGGAACTCCAGAACACTTAATTGTGCTTATGAGGAACCTGAATATAGACAAAGAGGCAGAAGTTCATACTGAACAAGCAGATACTGTATGGTTTAAAATCAGGAATGGTATGAGTCAGCGTTGTATAATTTTATCAAACTTGTTCAGTCTGTATGAGGAGCAAATAGTATGAGAAACTGGGCTATGTTAAGAAGAATGAAGTATCAGGATTGGAGGAAGGCTCATTAACAACCTGCGATACACAGATGATACAACCTTGCTTGTTAAAAGAGAAAGGAACTTGAAGCACATACTGATAAAGGTAAAAGACTATATATAGCCTTCAGTATGGTCTGCATCTCAATGAAAACAAAAATCCCCGTGAATGGACCACCATCATGATAAATGGAGAAAATATTGAAGTTGAAGTTGTCAAGGATTTCATTTTACTTGAATCCACAAATCAAGTTACAGAAGAAGTTGTCAGGAACTCAAATGGTGTATTGCATTGGACAAATCTGCTGCAAATGACCTCTTCCAAGTGCCAAAAAGCACAGATGTCACTCTGAGGATTATGGTACGCTTGACCCAAGCCACTGTATTTTCAGTTGTCTCATATGCTGTGAAAGCTAGACAATGAACACGGAAGACAGAAGAAGAGTTGATGCCTTTGAATTACGGTGTTGGTGAAGGCTATTGATTATACAACGGACTGTCAGAGAAATAAACATATCTGTCTTGAAAGAAGTACAGACAGAATGCTCCTTAGAAGCAAGGAAGATGAAACTTCATCTCTTGTACTTTGGATGTGTTATCAGGAGGGACCAGTTCCCGGGGAAGGACATCATGCTTACTAGAGGATCAGCAACAAAGATGAAGACCCTCAACAAGATGGATTGGCACAGTGGCTGCATGCATAGCAACACTTGTGAGGATGGTGCAAGACCAGGAAGTCATCCTTTCTGTTGTATATAGAGCTACTATTGAAGGAAGCAGTCAGGACTAACTCCATTTCTTTACCCATTTTTCTCAAAAGTCCTAACTTCCTAGCACTACCTGGCCCCAGAAATCACACATTAATTTGTAGAAGCCACTGAAGTAAAACCTTTGCAGCCTTTACAGACTTCACAGCAGTGTTTTCCTAGAATCGTCAAAATAAGTGGAGGTGCCAGTGACCACTACCAAGACCCTCCAGACAACCCCCCCCTACAGTTCCAGATGCTTATCTCCTCTGGACCCCAGAGACCTGCCTCCAAATGGATGCCCCCCAAATTGCCCACATTCTTTCTTCCCTCACATCTAATGTTTACCCTTACCCGATGACATGGATTGAATTGTGTCTCCCCAAAAATGTATGTGTTGATTTGACTTGGCTAGGAATCCCAACATGGTGCCCTTCCTCCCATGTGTTGTGAACCCTGCCTCTGTGATACTGATGATGGAGAATTGTCTGCAGTTGTGTTAGTGAGGCAGGACTCAAGTTACAAGCTTGTAGGATATATGGCAGAGAAATGAGCAGAGGAAGTTGGGAACCTCACACCACCAAGAAAGCAGCACCGAGAGCCAAGTATGTCCTTTGGACCTGAGGTTCCTGTGCTGAGACGCTCCCCTTGAATCTGGACTTAGTCTACTGGGCTTTGATAAGTTCTCTTATTGAGTGGATTTGTAACTTGTTAATAGATATGTGGCTTACTGGACTGTGACAATAATATTTCTCTTCATGAAGCCTTCCATTCATGGTATTTTCTGTTAGAGCAGTACCAGGTGACTAAGACACCCACCCAATATAAGCCCCGAAATTCACAGGAGAAGTCAGACAGACTCTGAGAAACTGAATTCCTCCTCTTCCTTGCATGTTGGCTTGCAAATAAACCTCTTGGTCGTTTACTTTACCCCTGTCTCAGTATTGGCTTTGCAGCAGGTGGCTCAAACCGATGTTTTGTGGTAACACTGTGAGTCAGAACTTACTTAAAGGCTTCTAACAACATCAACCTCTTCTTTGAAGTCTCTGTTGATGACACAAGACTTTATGGAATCTTCACTCTAAGTTTCAACATTTGAGTCCAGTTCAGCATAATTGAAGACTTAATAATTGCATTGTGTATTCTATGGAAGGTTTTTGTTTCATGTGAATTATCTTTGTTTCACCATGGCAGAGGTTGTAACATGTACTTCCTCTGTTTTGCCCACATCCCTGTAACTGAAACGTTAGGACTTGATGAATGAGAATCATGTGGACTTTAAAGATCTTGCAATATGTGTATTTCCTATATATTAGCTACCTTAACTATTTTTTTCAAAACCATAAATTAAGTAAGTCATTCATAAACACTCAAAAAGTTGTCAAAGTATTCTTTGAAGGTATGCAAAAGATGAAGGGATAAGAACAACTGTAAACACTCAGAGAGCAGAAGCTATGAATTTAGCTTCTTGTTTCTCCTTTTTGTAGAACTCTGCTCTTTGCTTAATAACACCTCTCATTGTTTCTTATATATTTGTGTCATTATTTAATTTGTTTCTGTCCCATGTCAACTAATTTATAAGCTGTATAAGGGAACAGACCATGTTTTTTTCACTCATCATTACATTCCCCAAATCAAAACCAAGCCAAACCTGTTGCTGTCGAGTTGCTCCCTACTCATAGTGACCCTATAGACAGAAGAAAATTGCCTCATAGAGCTTTCCAAAGAACACCTGGTGGATTTGAACTGCTGACCTTTTTGTTAGCAACCACAGTTCTTAACCACTATACGACTAAGCTTTCCATTACTAGCCAGTTGCTACTGAGTCAATTTCAATTTGTGGTGACCCCACATGTTGCAGAGTAGGGCTACTCCATAGGGTTTTCAAGGCTGTGATCTTTAAGAAGCAGATTGCCAGGTGTTTCAAAGTGCCTCTGAGTGGGTTTGAACTGTCAACCTTTCGATTAGTATTTAACTGGTTGTGCCACCCATGACTCCGGTACATAATAGATGATCAATAAATGTTTATGGCAATAATAATTTAGAAGATTAACTTAATAGCTATTATTTGATGAAAGGAATAGAGGACGTATGCCTTCAGCTCCAGAGACTTCTAACTACCAGCCCCTGCCCTTGGCCAGTGCATCAAGGTAACTTCTTACACTCTGTCATATTTTCTCCCATGGACATATCCCTAATGGATAAACACACTCAATCCTTATTCCTTACTGTGAATACTCATCTCTGATTCTACCGGTAAAATTTTTAGAGTAGAGGAGCTGTCCTCACTCCAGAGGTTCTGTGTGCTATGGCTAAATCTACTACCAGGATACACAATATCCACCGATATGTCTGTCAACTTCAGCAAAACAAGTCCCTCTCTGAGCAATCAGACTTCCAAATTGTCACCACAGCCTTTTGAAATCTCCCTAAGGAACATTTCTGCAAATCCAGCTCTGAAGAGCTCTCTCCAGAAACACCTTCCTTGACTTCACACTCACGCTTGAACTAACTGTTGGAAATGGTTTCTTGCATTCGTTAGTCAGTGCATTAGTCATTCTCTCCTGTCCTCTCCTTCTAGTTTTCCTACTAGCTAGTTTTTGAGCTCTGGAAACCCTGGCTGCATAGTGGTTAAGTTCGATGGCTGCTAACTAGAAGGCCAGCAGTTCAAATCAGCCAGGTGCTCCTTGCAAACTCTGTGGAGCAATTCTACTCTATCCTAAGGGTCACTATGTGTTGTTATTGACTCAACAGCAGTAGGTTTGGTGGTTTGGCTTATCTCTCCTCTGTGATATTCTGGAACAATATTCAGGCTCAGAGTTTTGATGATTTGTCTGGTGTATGCATGTGTAGGGGGGGTGGTCAGTGGTTGAAGCTTGAATTGTGGAGTAAGGAAATGTTTGTCAGCTTATATATAAAGGGTAAAGGGGTTTGCAATCATGGAGGTGGGTAGTTCTAGGTTAGAAAATATTCAAAATCACTAGAAAATGATTTTTTCACTTTATTGTGACTCGAAGGGTTACATTCACACTCTTGTTTCTACTCAAGCAAAAAGGAGAAGAGACAGGGTCAGAGAGAGAAGATTAAACCATTTAGATCTGTTCTTATCAGTCACCTATTGTGGCACAACAAACCACTCCACAACTTAATGAATTAAAATAATACCAACCATTTATTTTGCTCACAAACCTGAAATTTTGGTGGCGCTTGGCAGAGGCAGTTTTCTCTGTCCTGTGTGGCATAAGCTGGGACAGCTCAAAAAGGGAGCAGAGTGTCTACTTCCAAGATAGCTCATTCTTATGGCTGACAGGTTGGTGCTGGCTGCCAAATGGAAGCTGGGATAAGGCCAGGAGTGGAGAGGGAGGAGAGCTGTTGGATTCCCCACAACATGGTAGTTGAGTGCCAAGAGTGCACAACCCAAACCTAATGGATCATATTTGAAGAATATTAAAGAATTTAGCTGAAATGCCCAAGTACTGTCTGATTCTTTCTTTACTTTTCATTTATAACCATTTTGTTTCAAAATGGATTTGAGGCAGAAAGTCCCTTTAGTTAAGGTAGGCACTGTAAATTTTAAAACTGATTTTTATACTCTGAATTCTAATAGATGGTCTAAGTTTTTGAAAGAGAAATACATATGTGTGTAGGTATATTCTTGTATATTTTCAAGTTTGTATGTGTGTATATATATCCATGTCTATTTCTACATGCATGTATTATGTGTGCACCTATATGCACCTGCATGTGTATGTGAGTGGGTATGTACATATATCTATCTTCCTGTGTGTTGATGAGATCCTGTGTATGTGTGCGTCAGCAAGTGTATCTATGTGTGTTTCTGTCATGTGTAGCTTCCATGAGGATGTCAATGTTTATTGATGCTTTCTACAGTGACTTGGATAATTGCTCCAAGATTAACTAAATTATTGCATGATACTTGTTGAAAATTTTTTACTATGTGCAGATTCAACAAACTTTGAATGTAATTGCCTTCCCAACTGCTTGTGTGCTAGCACAAATGACAGCATTTTTCCAAGTGGTACCTTCACTTACAAAACTCAGTAAGAGGGCTGAGCTGAGCCAATATCTTTTAAATGATGTAGTTCCAAAAGCCCTACAGATAGTCACGATAAAACAAGAGATTCTGTGGAGAGATCTATTGAATTTCTCTGACAGTTATGATTCATGCCTTAATACTCATATGTATGACCACCTGAGGAGAAGAATGCTTCTCAAATGATTCATTTGTTCCTGGTTTAAATTAACTGGTAGATAAAGAAAAAACACAGTACATTTTGACCTTTCTCTTTCTTCGAAAAAAAGCAAAGACTTGGATTTCCAAAGCAGAGACTACAAAGCCACTCCAACTTGGGTAACTAACAATGCTAAACCTTATTTCTGTGATGCACGAGGCATTTAGGAGAAGAGCATCTGTTACCTTCTGAATGTTTTTGTTATCTTCATACAGTAAAATATACTTTTTTGGAGGGTGTAAAGTCCTATGTGTTATGACAAATGTAGGGTTGTATAACCGCCATCACAATAAGGTCTCAACATCAAAACATGACCTCTTGGTGCCTCTTTGTAGTCAAACATTCTCCCTTCCCCTAATCCCTGCTAACAGCTGACCTGCTTTCTGTCCCTATAGTTTTGCCTTTTCGAGAATGTCATAAAAGTGAAATTATACAGTACGTTATCTTTTGAGTCTGCCTTTCTTCACTTAGTAAAACACATTTGAGATTCACCCACAGCATGGTATGCATCTATAGTTGTTTTTATTGCCAAGCAAGAGTCCATATTACAGATATAACACAGCTTGTTTATCCTTTCACCTATGAAAGGCTATTTGGATTATTTCTGATTTGGGGCTGTTGTGAATAAAACTACTGTAAACATTCATGTATAAATTTGTGGGTGAGCATAAATTTTGATTTCTCTAGAATAAATACTGTAAAACATGCAAACCTGGAACCTGTGTAAGGTGGAAACCTGTCTGGGAAAGAAAACTTAAATATTTTCCACTAAAATAAGCAATAGAAAAGTGGTAACACTATACCCTATCAAAGGGAAAAACTTCTGATACCCAGGAAAACATGGTGAGCCCGTCAATTTCCGGCTCTCCGAGATGTCAGTGCACTTGTTATTGTTGTGCACCGTAGAGTCACTTCCAACTCAGCAACCCCATATGACTGAATAGAACTTCTCCACAGGGTTTCTTAAGCTGTAAATCTCTATGTGAGCAAACCTCCAGGTCTTTTCTCCTGCAGAGCCACTGATGGATTTGAAATGCTGATCTTTCAGTTAGCAGCTAAGTAACATTGCATTACCAGGACACCTTGAATAAATACTTAGGAGTGGGATTACAGGATAATACAGAGGTACATTTTTAACTTTATAAGAAAGTGGTAAACTGTTTTTCAGAGTAATTTCCCAACAGCACAATGCAGGACAATTCCAGTCACTCCATATGTATGTCAGTACTGTGTATTGTCAGTATTTTTTTATTTTAGACATTTTATAGATAAATAGTGGTACATTACTGTGATTTTAATTTTCATTTCCCTGATAGCTAATGATGATAATCATATTCCAAGAGTTTATTTTTAGTCCATATGGTTCCTCTGGTGAACTAGTATCAAATTTGGAGAAGGACTCATTAACAACTTTTGATATGCAGATGACACAATCTTGCTGGCTGAAAGGGAAGAAGAGAGGGACTTTTCTCCTTCCATAAGCAAGAGATTGGAGAAACTTTTTCTTTTTCTGAAAAATGAGGAAAACAATAAACTGCAGAACACTACTAATAAATTATAGCCTCAAAGCCACATTTCATTCAGTTTGTTATTAAAATTTCTCCTCTACTTCTCATCACTAATTAAAAGTGAGAGCAAGAACACAAAGGCTCATATAACTGGTATGTTGAATGAAAAGAAATAACTACAATTCAAACTGGTTGCAAAGAAAAACCTCCTCTTCCAGGGGAAAATCTTAATTTTTTTTAATAAGACAAATAACATCACATATCAACTTTTAGTAAGCATTCTTTTTTTATATTTACAAATTAAAATCACCTTGCTTTTCTTATTATGAAAATAGTAAGTATTTATTGTAACAGACTCGAGGGCACTTGGCTGGCTTGTAACAATTCAGAAAATTATGTTAAAATACCCTTATGTTTACACAACGAAGAAATAAGCAAAAGGGACATATTGTTCTCACTTTCATTCCTTTCCGACTCGACAGCACTTGGCTTGGCTTCATTCCTTTGTGCATGTGTGTACACAATTTTTTTTAATTTTTACTTTCATTTTTAAATGCGTACAGTAAAACTGACTTTTTAGCGTAAGGTTCTATGAATTCTAATATATTCATGTATTCACCACCATAATCACAATAAACAAGAGTTTGATCACTCCCCAAATCTCCCTTGGACTACTTTCTTTCTAGTCACACTTTCCCCCAGTCCCTAACCACTGGCAACTACTGGTCTGTTCTCCATCACTGTATTTTGTCCTTTCAAGAATATCATATAAATGAAACCACACAGTGAGTAACCTTTGGGACTAACTTCTTTTGCTGAACATAGTATCTTGCAGATTCATTCAAATTGTCTTGTGTATGAATATTCTTCCTTTCTATTGCTAGATAGTAGTCCATTGTACAGAACCATAGTTTGTTTATCCACTCAATCACTGAAGAACATATGGGTTACTTTCCATTTTTGGCAATTATGAGTGGAACCACTATAAATACTCACAAAGAGGTTGTTCTTTGAACATAACTTTTCTTTCCTCTAAGTTAAATATCTAGGACTGGGAGTGCTAGATCATATGGTAAATTGTATGTTTAGCTTTATAAAAAAAGGTTAAATTGATTTCCAGAGTAACTGTATCATTTTGCATTCCCATTAGAATTATATGAGATTTCTAGTTGTTCTATGTCTTCATCAGCACTTGTTACCATCAATATTTACTTATGTTAGCCTTTCTAAAAGTGATATAGTGGCATTTCATCATGTTTTTAATTTGTATTTACCTAATAGCTAATGGGAAACCTTGGTGGCATAGTGGTTAAGTGCTAAAGCTGCTAACCAAAAGGTTGATAGTTCGAATCCACCAGATGCTTCTTAGAAACTCCATGGTGCAGTTGTAGTCTGTCCTACATGGTTGCTATATGTTGAAATTGACTCAATTGCAGTGGTTTTTCTTTCTTTTTTTTCTCTGTTGTGTGTTAACCTTTATTTTTTCCCTCCAACTTTTTAAAAACGTGGAAAGCATTTTTATTAGCCCGTAGCCTGTGCTCAAGCAGGCCACAGGCTGCTTTGACCCATGACCGTAGTTTGCTGACCTCAGGATTAGGTTATAGTAGTGGGAACTGAGCAATCCCTGTTTGTTTTTTAATGGCTGATGATGTTCAATATCTTCCATGTGTTTATTTGCAATCCACATAGCCTCTTTTGTGAAGTGTCTGTTCATGTCTTGCCATTTTTTAATTTTTTTTTACTTTCAGTTTGGAGAATTTCTTCATATATTTATATGTGCATGATCTTCACACATTTATATGTGCATATATTGAGAGATATCCAACAAGCCATTTGTTGGGTTGTCAAAAGTTTTTAATAAAAAATATAGTCAGACCATAATACTGTTTTGTGACCTTTGGTTTCAAACTAATATACTGTGAAAAATTTCATGGTGACAATAAAAATACACGCACATAATATTCTAAATTGTTATATTGTATTCCATTATGTGGATATATATTTAATTAGTGTCATCACTACATATATATGTTGTCTTCAACTTTTTGTTATTATAAGCACTGTGATTGCCTTGTATGTACACAAATGTTATTTTCACTTTTGTGATTATTATTTCTTTTTCTTTTTTATTATGATTAAGTGAAAATATACAATCCAAATCAATTTTGAATGCCCACCTATCTGCAATTCCATCTGCTCTCTTCATCCTGTGATAGCACATTCCTCCTTTTTTATTCTTTACTTCTAGTATCCTCTTAATGAACACCTGTCCCCTCCTCTCTACCCTTTCCTCTCCCATCGGGAAGGAAACCAGTAGGATAGCCTCCTATAAATGTGTAAAACCATAAAGTACACACACCACATGTCCATACTGTGTCCCTGAGTCCAATCCATTCTTGTCTGAAGAGTTGACCTCAGTACTGGTTTCAGGTCAGAGCCAACAGCGAGTATAGGGGCCATGTTGATGGGGAACCCGTCAGGCTGTTGGACCATGAAGTCTGGTCTTTTATGTCACTGAATGCCACAACTCATTTTTTCATGCTACCTCTGGGACTCAACATTGTGGCCCCCATCACGGCTGCCTTTGGTGGTAGCTGGGTACCATCTTCACTTTTGAAATTATTTTTGTAGGATGTTGCTTAAATTCGAATTTCTAAATATGCATTTGTTCTCATTGTTTATATTGCCAAGTTGTCCTCTAGAAAGATGATATCAATTTGCACTATTGTCAATATGGTAAAAGACTATCCATCACCCTTCTTTTGAATTCTTGTTATTGTTGAATGTAAAATAAATATCTCTGTTGTTTTCATGTGCATTTTTAGATTACCAGTAGGTTTAAATATTTTTTAAATGTCTATCAGTTCAATTGTAGTTCTTTATGAATACGTTGTTTATGTTATTTTCCCATTTCCTTACGTGTTCACATTTTATACATTCATGAAAAATTTAATGTACTGAAAAAGAAATATTTGTATTGATTCACAGTTTTAATTTTCATTTTACTAAGATATCTCAGCAATAGTTCTAAAATAACTTATACTTTCTCCATGATTTGAAATGCCACCTGTAGCATATACTGACTTCTTATAAATATGTGAGTTGATTTTGGAAATTTTATTTCATTTCTTTGATGTATTACTGAAACAACAGTATCATGCTAATTTAATTATGATAGCTTTTAATGCATTTTCATATCTGGTACCTTAAGTGCTCCCTAATTACTCTTTTATAAACATTTCCTGGATAATCTTGAATGTTTATTCTCCAAGATATAATACAGCACTATTTTTACAAGTCCAATCTCATGCCTACTAAATACAATTAGAGTTTTGAATAGCATCATGTGAAATTCATAAATTATTATTCTGGAGAGTTAATGAATTTTCATGTCTTTATTTAAGTCTACTTCTATGTTCCGTAGTAAAATTTAGCAGTTTTTACCATAAGTTTTACCCATTTAATAGGCTCTGTAGATTCCTAGTTATACTTAATCCTACGTACTACACAATGTTTTCTACTACTGTGAGCAGTCTTTTTTCCATGATATGTACTAAATAGCTATAGCTGATATGTGATAAATGTATTGATTTTGGCACTGTAGCTTCATTGAATTCGCTACTTAACTCTAGTAGACTTTCTAGCTAATTCTTTTGTATTTATCAGATAGACAAACGTGTTTTCTTTTTCAATTAATGATACATTTGCTTATTCCTTTCCAAGATTTATGTCTCTTACTAAATTTTCCCATAGAATTGAATTGTCTAACACTTCCAGAACTATGTTATATTGTGGTATTGAAAAGTGAACGCATTTAGCATATATATATGGTCACCTGATTAATGAAAATAGCATCACTGTAATTCACTGAGGAAAGAATTATTTTCTTCAATACTTCTCCTGGATCAATTGGACAACCATATAGAAAAATAACAAAACTTTATCCCTATCGCAAGCCAAAGCCAAGTGCCATGGAGTCGGATCCAACTCATGGCAACCCTAGGGGCCAGGGTAGAACTGACCTATCGCAAAGCATACATAAAAATTTATTCAGGATGGATAACAGACATAAAATGTGAAAGGGAAACAATCAAGCTTCTAGAAAAAAACATTAGAAATATCTTCATCATTTGTGGGTATTCTTCATGGAACCCCAAAACACTAACCATAAAAATGGACTGATAAATTGGACTTCTTTAAAATTAAGAACTTATGTTTATCGAAACATAACATTAAAAGCATTAAAAGTCAAGCCATAGAGAGAAGATATTCACAATACCTACTTCTGAAAAGGAACTTATTCAGAATATATATATTAAATATTATTAAATATGTTTATATTTTTTAAAACTTTACTAATCATGAGTCGGATCCGACTCGACAGCACTTGGCTTGGCAATCAATAGTAAGAAGACAGACAATATAATCTAAATACTGGGCAAAAAGACTCGAACAGGTACTCCAAAAAAGAGTATATACAAACAACAATAAACCTGGGAAAATAGAAAACAAAATTACAAAACAGTACTACGTCCTACACAAATTTGGCTAAAAGTTGAAGGACTGACAACGCAAAGTGTTGGGTAGAATGTGGTGCAATTAGAACTTTTATGAACTGGTGGGCATGCAAATTGGTTCAATCACTTTGGAAAGCTATTTGAGTTCCTACTAAAGCTAAATCTATTTAGATTCTCTGACTCAATAATTTCTTGCTCTTCAAAGTTTTACTATCTCTATCTCTGTAAATAAAGTATATATGGTTTTGACTGACTTAAAACTTTATATAAGTCATATTATGTGGCCTGCTTCTTTGATTTAATATTATGTTTGTTAGATGTATACTTGTGAGATTGCCTCACATATGGCTATAATTCATACACTTTTATCGTTATCATAGCACGTTTTATGAATGCAGCACAATTTTTTTTAACCATCTAATGCCAAGCCAAGCCAAGTACCATCATTTGTATTGTTGCCAGTTTGTGGCTGTTGTCAACCACGCTGTTATGATCATGCTTTCATGTGTATTGGTGTCTATGTGTGTGCATTTCTGTCAAATCTCTACCCAGGCATGGAGTTGCTCTGTCATCATATATGCAATTCTTCAACTTTGTTACACAATGCCTAGCTATCATTGAAGGTGATTGTACTTACTTCTACACCCAACAGCAGTTCTGTTTTACTTTCCAATTCTTATACTAATTATTTCACTGTCTTATCTTAGTATATTGGCTAGGATTTTCAAGTATAGCATTGACTACAAGGAGTGATAGTTGGTATTCTTGTGTTATTTATTATCTCAGAGGAAAGGCTTTCACTATGTCCTCATTAAGAAAGATGTTTGCTCTAAAGCTTTTGAAAATATTTTTTGAGATTACAGAAGTTATTTTCACTCCTAGTGTGCTAATTAAATAAAAAGAATGTGTTACAATTTATCAATTTTTTTATGCAACAGTTAAGATTGTTATATAATTTTTTCCTTTAATTTTTTAAAATTCTGGTGAACTAAATTTCAGAGACTAATCCAAGTTGGGATAGAATAGTATCATTTTTTATACTGCTAGACTATGTTTACTAATATTGTCTCAACAGTTTTTGCATTTATGTTTATGAGTAACATTGGCCTCTAATAAATTTTTTCTCATACAAATCTTGTTTGGTTTGAGTATCCAGGCTATAACTAGCCTGATAAAATAAGTCTATTCTCTGGAAAACATTGTGTGTAATTATTTTTTCCCTGTATGTTTGACAGGATTCATTAGCCATTCTCTCTGGGCCTAGAAGTTTTCTATTTATTTTCTAGTCAATTTTAAAGTTATTTTTTCCGTAAGGAATTTGTACATTTAATGTATGTAGCACCTACACGATATCCCCTTTTCCACTCTGATAATGGTTGCTTGAGCCTTCTCTGTTTTTGTTCAGCCTCACTACAGATTTGACTATATTTTTAGTCTTTACAAAGAATCAGCTCTATGGAACTAACTCTATAACAAACTTCTATCTCATTAGATTGAGCTCTAAATTATTTCCTTCCTCATACTTCTTTGGTTTTTTTTTTTTTTTTTTTTTGCTATTCCTTTTAACAGTCTCTTGAGATAGATGCTTAGCTCGTTATTTTCAACCTTGTCTCTTTTAGGCTGCAAATTTTCTTCTTACCTTCATCCAACAAATTTTAAAGTGTGATAGTTTCATTAGTGATCAGTACACAATAGTTTTCAAATTCCATTATGATTTTATTGATTCACATGTTACTTAGAATGATTCTCAATTTCTAAACATGTAGAGCCTTGCTTTATCTTTTTGTGGGGGTTATTGATTTCTAGATTAACTGCATTGTGGTTAAAGAAAATGCACTGTGATTTCAACTCTTTAATAGTTATTAGGTTAGCTTTATGGCCCAGCATTCAGTCAAGTTTTGTAAATGCCATGTAGACTTGAAAAAAGTTATTCCTGGATGGATAGTTCAAACATGTGTGTGTGTGTTAATCACGATGTTTACAATTTCTACATTTTTGCTGATTTTAACTGCTTTGAAAAATGAACAACAGAAGCTTTTAAGACATCAAGAACTAAGTAACAAACTAGGAACCAGAACAGAAACACTAAACACGTTATTAGGCCAATTAACTAGGACGTCCTATGAAACCATGACCCTAAACCTCCAAACCAAGGAATCAAATTCCATGAAGTATTTGATTGTTCATTAGCAGCCTCGCCAGATACTCCATCCTTTTTGTCATTGTTGTAAATATGTCTATCACACAACTTGTCCCAATTCAATTTTTTACAGATATACAACTTATTGACAGCACTTACAATAATAGGTTG
This sequence comes from Heterohyrax brucei, assembly GCA_028571685.1. Classification (NCBI taxonomy): domain Eukaryota; kingdom Metazoa; phylum Chordata; class Mammalia; order Hyracoidea; family Procaviidae; genus Heterohyrax; species Heterohyrax brucei. The sequence continues at coordinate 66,933,802 of CM053166.1, forward strand.
TGCAACCCTACCTTTAACCAATGTGATTTTTCCATCACTGTAATCCAAAATGCAGTACCCACAAGCAATAAGCCCCCCTTTCCCTCCTCCAAGCAAACATCCAAGGCACAACAACTGATCTCTATTTGCCTGCAACAAGAAGAGAAAAAAAGTCACAAATAGGAGAAGGAAATAGAATGTGTAACTATTTGCCTCCATGGACAATGACCTCTTTTGCCATGAGACCAGAAGAACTGGGTGGTGACTGGGTACCATTATGAACATTTTGATCAAAGATTCTATGGAAAAGTTCCAATCAAAAGGGGGGAAATGTAGAACAAAATTTATGATTCTTGTAGACGGCAGACTTGTTGGAGCCATGGAGGCTCTATAAATGCCTGAAACTATTGCCCTGAGATAGTCTTTAAACCTTAAAACAGAAATACTCCCTGAAGCCATCTTAAAACCAAACAATAACTTAGCTTAACTAGCAAAAAGCATCTTTCCTGAACATTGTGCTTTTTAAAGAACTATCTATATTGGATCCAACTGACAAGAGCAGCTCAAAAAATCAGGAGACTTAGGGGAGTAGTATGCTTATCTTAATTGGGGAGGTACAACTCAGAAACGCAGAAACAATGGCTTCAACTACTGTGATGAGTTATCCAGCTATCACTACCAATCATTCTAACCATTGATTCAATAAATGGTCCAAGATAGAATGGGAAAAAAAGTAGAACAAAACTCAAATTCCTGAAAAAATAGGCCAGACTTACTAGACTAGTACAAATTGGACAAACCCCTGAGATTATCATCCTGGAACACCCTTTAAACTTGGAACCTAAACCATTCCCAGAGCCAAAAAGAGCTTTTAGCCAAAAAAGAGATTGACCCATAAAATAAATCATATCACTTGTAAATACTGTTGGAAACCTGGTGGCATTGTAGTTAAGTGCAGTGGCCGCTTACCAAAAGGTCATCAGTTTGACTCCACCAGGTGCTCCTTGGAAACTCTATGTGACAGTTCAACTCTGCCCTATAGAGTCACCATGAGTCAGAATTGGCTTGACAGCAGTGGGTTTTTAATAGATGAGTACTGTGCTTCTCTAAATAATCATCCGAATGAAATCCAATGATAAACATTTACCCTAGACCAAATATGAGAAGATAAGGGAGGATAAGGAAGCTATATTAGAACCAAAATGGAAATTAAGAGAATGCTGAGATATTGCAGAACACGTAACCAATGTCACTGAACAATGTATACGGAAATTGTTAAATAATTTGATTTGCTGTGTAAACTTTCACCAATACAAAAAAACATTTAAAAAATTGTTCATTAAACTTTTTGTTTATATATATATGCACACACACGTAAATGTACATATCTAGTTGTTTTAATGAGTTCTTTTTCAAATCTGATGGCATTTTATATAGTTTCTTGTTCCTACAGATATTTTTAGCTTGTCCTTTATTTAAACATTTAAAGTATAGCTGTTTCATAGCCCTTGACTAATAATTCCAGTATCTGGAATCTTTGTGGGTTTCTTCACATTGTCAGTTGTTTTTGTTTGTTCTTGTGCATAATGCTTTTTCTTTTTGAGTGAATGGCACTATTTTAGGGTAAAATTTTTGGAAATTTATTTGTAGGAATTGAGATTTTTTTATAAAGGTGTTTCCTCTAAAGAAAATAAATGAATATACATTTGCTTAAACTAAATATGCAAGGGCATCACCTGTTCAGAATCACTTTAAATAAAATTTTTTCATTGAGGTTTTTTTTGTTTGTTTTGAATGGCTTGGTTTTTGTAGTCCATAGGATGTCAATTTCAGCTAAAAATACATTCAAAGGTCAATTTACTTCTGTTTTACCTAACACTGAGGGTATAGCCATTTGCAATTTTATTTTAAAAGGGAAAGAGTCTCTTCCTAGACTTTCCACCGTGGACAGGCCATGTTGCCCTGGTTTTCTGTGAAAACTAAAGTTCCAGTTTCTCTAGGTTAGCAAAAGCTTTCAGTGGTATCTAGACTCTCTTTACCTTTCTGGGTTCCTCTTTTCCCTTCAGGTCTTCCTATGAAATTCCTCATTATCTTGTCAGTTTTTAAATTTTCTCCACAAACTTCACTTGTTTTTCTACAAACCAAAAAATGTCAGTCCAAGTAACATAGCTGGCTATTACTAGAAACAGAAATAAATAAAGTTTACAAGAAAATTTCCATTTCAGTTTGGAATTTTATGTCTAAATGTGACAAAGATGGTACTAGATATTTCTATATTTATTTCCACTTTATTTTTGTAGGGAGGGCTTGCACAGTCTATTTCTACACACAACTACCTTATTTTAGGGAAAAATGAAATATTCAGTAGGGCTCTGTCTTTTGGCATCAGCAATGAACAGATTTTCTTCTCCATCTGTTAGTAGGGGGGAAGGGTCAAAGATATTTTCTTTTTCTCTATCATATTCTCTTTTCAGATATATTTATATAATTTTATGTTTTTTATGTCACAAAATATTTGTTAGCAATTCTACAATTAGCCTTTCTTACTTTGTGCTTACAAGTCTTTGTTATTTTTTTCTACTTACCTCTTATTTGTATGAGATGGAGGGTCAAGATTTGCAAGTTTCTTTTCTGCTTATCTGTGGGGGGTGAAGATGAAATTTTATCCTGTTTCCTATCTTATTTGAACTCTTGTCCTGATAGCCTATTTTCTTATGTTTAATTTTTTTTAAATTTCACTTTCTTTATCTTCTGGACAATTTTTGAAGTTGTAATGTAGAAATTTCTTTAAGTTTTATGGTAATAGAATTGGATTCAGAAAAAGAAGACTAAAGAAATAGGAGAGGATTATAAAAAGTTTTGAAGAAACTACAAGTTAGACATTTCATAACAACTGGATTATTTCTTTTATTAATAAATCCAACTTCATCAAGCAATAACTTGCTGTTTTCTCATTATAATCAATGTGTAAAGTGTTCCTAATATTGTCATTCGTGAGTCACCACTATTGAAAGCTGCACCTATCTAGGAGTTTTGTGAAGAACAAGACTCCACCCTTACACACCCACACCAAATGAATTAAGAGTTGATGCTTGAAAAGAAAAAATAAAAGACAAGTAATGAGTAAAATAGAAGAGGCTAGTAAAACAATAACTATCAAGCAGAAAAAAAATTATAAACACAAATTAATAATCACTTGGTATTATTTTAAAAATTTGGAGACTGTGTTGTTGATACCTGTCGTTGAGCCAGTTTCAACTTACAACAGAACCTATCTGTCAGTTTGTCATACTGTGGGGGCTTACATGTTGCTGTGATACTGGAAGCTATGCCACCAATATTTCAAGTATCAGCAGGATCATCCCTATTAGACAGGTTTCAGCTCAGCTTCCAGACTATGATAAACTAGGAAGAAGGACTTGGTAGTCTGTTTCTGAAAAAAGTTGACCAGTAAAAACCTCATGAATAGCAGCAGAACATTGTCTGATATGGTGCTGAAAGATGAACCTCTCAGGTTGGAAGGAACTCAGAATATGACTGGGGAAGACCTGCCTCCTCAAAGTAGCCAGCCAGCCAAGTGCTGTCGAGTCATAGTTGACCTTAATGACATGGATGGAATCAAGTTTTGAGACCTTCATTTACTGATGCGCCATGACACAAAACAAGAAGAGGAAAAAAAAAAATAGCTGCAAAGATCCACTGGAGATCATACTGTCTGTAAATTATTTGAACCTTCAGTGTCCCAGATAAGATAATATATCTTCACTGTGGGCACTTTTGAATGCCCTTAAATCCAGTGATGCTCTATTCTGATGGAGATTTAAACTGTTGCTGTTAGGTACCATAGAGTTGGTTCCAACTCACCGCAACCCTATATACAACAGAATGAAACACTGCCCCATTCTGCGCCATCCTCATACAATCATTGTTACACTTGAGCCCACTGTTGCTGCCTTTGTGTAAATCCATCTCACTGGTGGGTTTCCTCTTTTCCACTGAAGCTCTATTTTACTAAGCATGATGTCCTTCTCCAGGGATTGATCGCTCCTGACAACATTATTCATTGTCCAGCTTTCTCATGTGTATGATTCAATTGAGAATACCATGGCTTGGGCTAGCAAACCTTATAGGATACATTTTTATACTGTGTTTCATTGCAGAGTCATTCAGAAAGGTAGTAAGAGATATTAGGTGCTCTTATTGGTCAGATAAGTCTGTGAAATACAAAATTAAACAAAGTCGCATAGTTTAAACTACTCTATCATTACCTGAACTCTGGCATTCTGATAGGCAGGGTGAATCTCTAAGAGGCGAGTCATTATGTTGTTGTCGTATTGCCAGCTGCCATAGAGTTGCTCCCAAATTACAGTGACTTCATGTGCAACAGGACTGGATCGTTGTGATCCACAGGTGATTGTTTTCAGGAAGATTGCCAGGCCTTTCATTCTAGTCTACAAACTCTGCTGAAACTTGTTCAGCATCATAGCAACATGCAAGCCTCCACTGAGACACACGGTGGCTGTGCTTGTGGTGCACTGGCAGAGAATCGAACCTAGAAGGCTAGAATGTTACTACTGAAGTGCCACCACTCTGTAGTATGCAGTCCCTCTTTTATTGAGCATATCTTGAGACAAGTATTCTGTGGAACATGCTTTGAAAAATGTAACTTCAAAGCACATAGTGCGAACCAAAAAATTATATATAGAGAGAAAAATTGTTACTTCATCCTGTGAGAAGTTATATTACCAGTAAAGATCTAAGACTATTATTTCCCAATATTGTGTGATCTGCACATACTGTTTTAGAAAACTTAGACACTGAGAAGGTAAGTAGCTTGTCCCAAGTCATAGATTCGTAAGTGGGAGAACTAAGATTTGAATCCAGAAGTTCTTGACTCATGTTCTTCACAATATATCTTTGTACACGTAAGAGAAAAACAAATTCTGGTGTTTCCACTAATTTTCTAGTGAGAACAATTCTTTTAAGAAAATGTTCACAAACACGTAAATCCACACAGCTCACTGGCATTCTGAAGAACGGGACATCTGTGCATGCAGGAACAGATTGCATTTTACAAAACGTGTTTGGGTATTTGGCCTGCACACACACTTTGATTAATTGGCCTGGCACGCAGGGACGATTTAGAAGAGCCTAAACTTCCACCTTGTCCATCAGCAATGAGAAGAATGATGGTGGCATTCATTAAATGTACCAGCCTTCATGGCTTTTCTTATCACCAGAGAGAGGGGAGCCTACTGTTTGTTTTGCCTTCCCAAATATCCACTCTCCTTCATATCCATTTCTGATTCAAATCCAAGTTTCTGTTTTAGAAGTGATCATCAAGAAAAAAAAACATGGTAGTGGAATTCTTATATGGTTCATGTTAGATGTGAGATTTACAGAGAATTTGAATTGCTTCGAGCCTCATTCCTCTTGAATGATACACTAAACATGTCCAGAGTTGTTTCAGGTTGTTCCAGGAACATACATACCAGGATTTGTTAGGGCATGATGTTTACCTGTACATCCAAGTTAAAATGGTGTGTGTCTTCTCAAGTCAGATACCTTCCCCAGGAGAACAGTGCTACTCAGGTGCTGCACATGTCACGGACTTGCAAGTGATTCCTTCTATGCCTTCAACAGTTCACTTTTAGGGAGGCCACAAGGCAGATTTTAAATGGAGTAAAAAAATACTACAAATGTAATAATAGAAGGTTAATTGAAAATATATAACATTGGCATGATGAAAGAACAAAAAGTCTTTAAAACATTTATGTGTTTATAATGATATTAAGAAACATTAAGAAGAAATAAAGGGCATCTGCATCTGCAAAGAGGAAGTTAAAATCTGCCTGTTCGCAGATGATATGATTGTATATGCAGAGAACCCCAAGAAATCTATAAGTAAGCTACTCAAACTGATAGAAGAGTTCAGCAAAGTCTCAGGATACAAGATGAACATAAGTAAATCAGTAGGATTCCTTTATACCAACAACGAGACTGTTAAGGAGGAAATTATCAAATCAATACCATTTACGATAGCCCCTAAGAAGATAAAGTACCTAGGAATTAATCTAACCAGAGAAACAACAGACTTTTACAAAGAGAACTACAAGCCCTTACTACAAGAAACTAAGAAAGACTTAGATAAATGGAAAAACCTACCCTGCTCATGGACAGGAAAACCTAACATTGTGAAAATGTCTATTTTACCCAAAGCAATTTATTTATATAATGCAATCCCAATACAAGTTCCAGCATCATTTTTTAATGAGGTGGAGAAACAAATCACCAATTTTGTTTGGAAAGGGAAGAAGCCCCGGATAAGGAAGGTACTACTAAAGAAGAAGAACACACTGGGAGGCCTCTCATTATCCGACCTTAGAACATACTACACTGCCACAGTGGTCAAAACAGCCTGGTACTGGTACAAGAACAGACAGATCGATCAATGGAACAGAATTGAGACCCCAGAGACAACACCATCTGCCTATGAACAGTTGATATTCGACAAAGGCCCTAAGACATTAAACTGGGGTAAAAACAGTATCTTCAACAAATGGTGCTGGCAAAATTGGTTATCCATCTGCAATAAAGTGAATCAAGATCCATATCTTACACCTTATACAAAAACCAACTCCAACTGGATAAAAGACCTAAATATCAAACCTAAAATGATAAAGCTCATCCAAGAAAAGGTAGGAACAACAATGGAAGTTTTAATACACAATGAGGACAGACTCCAAAATCTGTCAAAGAAACCTCAATCAACAGAAGAGAAAATAGGTAAATGGGAACTATTAAGAATCAAACACTTTTGCTCATCCAAAGACTTTATTAATAGAATTAAAAGAACACCCACAGAATGGGAAAAAATATTTGGCAACTCTATGTCAGACCGACGCCTGATCTCCATAATCTATAAGATACTACAAAATATCAATAAGAAGATAAACCATCCAATTAAGCGATGGGCAAACGAGATGGACAGACACTTCACTAAAGAGGAGATCCAGGCAGCCAAAAAACACATGCGGACATGTTCATGATCTTTAGTTATTAAAGAAATTCAAATCAAGACGACAATAAGATACCATCTCACCCAAACAAGATTGGCCATGTTCCAGAAAACACAAAACAACAAATGCTGGAGAGGCTGTGGAGAAAGTGGAACCCTCCTACACTGTTGGTGGGGTTGCAAAATGGTCCAGCCTCTTTGGGAGGCAATCTGGCGCTTCCTTAAAAAAATGGATATCGATATACCATTTGACCCAGTAATTCCACTACTTGGAATATATCCTACAGAATCAAGGCCTTTCACACCAACGGACACACGCACCAGATTGTTTACCACAGCACAGTCCAGATAGCAAAAAGATGGAATCAACCCAGATGCCCAACCATAGAAGAATGGATAGGTAAACTATGGCACATATACTCAATGGAGCACTACACAATGATAAAGAATAACGATGATTCCAGGAAACATCTCCTAACCTGGTTTCAACTGGAAGACATTAGGCTGAGTGAAAGTAGTCAGCGACAAAGGGACAAATACTGCATGAAACCTCTACAATAAGATCTCAAAAACAGACTTGGGTATAGAAGAAAAGACTCTTTGACAGCTGCAAGGGAGGGGAGGGAGGGAGGGGGAGGGGAAAGGGTTTAGTTTAGATAGTTACTAGAAATGTAGTTGGGAAAAAGCGGTGATAGCACACATTAGAAACAAGAACAATATTAAGTGGACGTCAGCATAACTTGAGTACTCCTTCCATCTTAACTCAATACTGCAAGGATAGAGTAGCTGGGGCGGGGGGTGGGGGACCATGCTCTTAGGTGAATTCCAGGCCAATTGGCACAACTAGCGTTTTGCTAAGAGAGCTCTCTGCACCTCACATTGGTGAGTGGCGTCTGGGGTCTTAAGAGCTGCCAAGCTGCCATCCGAGGACACAGCAAATGGTCCCAACTTAGCGGGAACGGATGCTCACCGAGGACCAAAATGACATGCGGTAAAGACAACCGAGAAGACAGAGAGACCCACAGAGTGGGTGCCTACATCGGCTTGGGACCAGAAGAACTGGATGGTGCCCGGCCACCACCAGTGATAGCCACGACGGAGCTGACAGAGATGAGTCTCACCGGCAACACAAGAATAAAAAGGGGTGCATTATGAGATCTCCACCAAAAGACCTCAATTGATGGTTCAGCGATTTTTGGGGTTCCTCTGAGAGCAAGGCCCCCAGCCCTAATGCTGCCCTTTCCCATAAATTATAACAAAGATCCACTCTTTGGACAGGAATGGATTGGACTTGGCAATGCAGAGTGACCATATATTGGAAGCACTTTATGGTTCTATGCATCTATAGGATATCATCTTGCTGACCTCTGGCTGGAGGAAGGGGAGTGGACAGAGAGGAGGGGAAAGGAGGCTGTTGGGAGTATGAGACATGTATGGAGCAGAGAGGAATAGTGTGCAGTCACCGGACAGGGAGAGCAGTGGAAGCTGCATATAGGTGGGCATGTAAATTTATAGGTGAGTGTACATTTTCACTCAGTCATGTTAAATAAAAATAAAAATTAAAATTAAAGAAACATTAATTATATACTCAATTCTTTCACCAAATACTTATTAACATGTGCTGTGTGGCAGACTCTGTTGTAAAGAGTGTGGCTAGAGCAGTGAACAAAGTCCCTGATCTCATGGAGTTTACATTCTGGTGAAGGAACAGCCATCAATAGGTGTCAGACGAGTACGAAATGTGCCTTATCCACTGAGGTTCCCATGAGAGCTGGGACATCTCTCCTATCCCTGTTTCACTGACACCAAACACTTTTTGCCTTTTCTGTTTTCCCCAAATTGTTTAATTGGTGTCATTTTCTGAGTGTTCCATGATGGAGAAAATATTAGGAAGTTCTGCAAAAGGAAACTACATCATTAGTGATAGAATAAAAAGTAAATTGGTGACAAGAATAGGGGAATAACAACAACGTGGTTTTGTGAACCTGGTAGAAAAAGGTTTCTCCATGGAGACAATTTCTGGGCAAAGATCAGAATCACCTAAGTGAGCTTTGTAGGTATTTATGGGTAGAGTCTTTCAGACAGAGGGAACAGCAGGTGGAAAAGACCTTAGGAATGAGCATCCTTGGCATGCTACAGGAACAGCAAGGAAACCAATATGGCTAATATGGAGGAAATTAGGAGGGGGTGCTAACAGATGAGAGAGATGTAGGCAGGATACACTAGCAAATATCCATTAAACAGAGAGGACATAGACTAGAACGAGTTTATGCCAAATTTGGCAAACTAGAGTTGAAAGAAGCCAAGGCTATAGATGGAACACAAACTCCCCAGATCACTCTAACAGTCATTCGGTCATCTGAGCTGTCTCTGCAGCCCTAAAGAGACATTCAAGTTTGTAACCTACTATTACCAGGTAACTTTTACTTTCTTGTTGAAAGGCTTATTTTCACAATTTTCCACAAAGATTGAGTGATTATTACTTTTTGAATAATGGTCAAGTGAAAACATCCGATCCAAATCAGTTTTTCATACCCCCATACTGCAGGTCCTTCTGCTCTCCTCACCCAGTGACATCACATTCCTCATTTTTGCTTTATATTTCTAGCATCCTCTTAACAAATACCTGTCCCCTCCTCTCTACCTTTGTCTCTGCCATCTAGAAAGAAACCAGAAGGACAGCCTCCTATAAATGTATAAAACCATAAAGTACATACACCACATGCTCACACTGTATCCCTAAGTCCAGCCCATTCTTGTCTGAAGAGTTGACCACAGTACTGGTTTCAGGTCATCGCCAGCAACAATTTTAGGGGCCATGTTCCCAGGGGATCCTCCAGGTTGTCAGATCACTGATTATGGTTTTTTAGTAGAGTTCTTGAAATGCACATTTCTTTTTCTCATGCTGCCTCAAGGACTCCACACTGTGTGCCCCATTATGGCTGTCTTTGGTGGTGGCTGGGTACCATCTGGGTTTTCTGGTCTCAAGCTGATGCAGTCGCCCATTTACATGGGTCCTTCTGTCTCATAGGCTCATTTTTCCTCGTGTCTTTGATGTTTTTGATCATCTATTCCAGATGGGTTGGGACCACTTGGTGTTCCTCAGATGACAACTTGCTAGCTTTTAAGACCCTAGATGCCACTCACCAGTATGGAGCACAGAAGACTCTCTTAGCTAAAGACTAGCAATACCAATTGCCTTGATGTACCCTGAAAACATGGTCCCAAGACCTCTGTCCCTGCTACTCTGCCCTTTGAAATATTGGATTGGATTTAGAAAACCTGTTTATGGTGTTGTCCAGTTACACTGATCTGCTCTGTACTGAGTGCTGTCACTCCCTTCACCTAATCAAATTCCTAAAACCAAAAAAACCCACTTCTGTCAAGTCGATTCTGAATCATAGTGACCCTATAGTACAGAGTAGAACTACTCCATAGAGTTTTCAAGGAGCACCTGGCAGATTTGAACTGCCAACCTTTTGGTTAACAGACATAGCACTTAACCACAATGCCACCAGGGTTTCCAACCAAATTCATATTGACTGTCTAATGTATGAGTCGGCACCACCTCGACAGCACCGGGCTTGTTTTTGTTTTTTTATCTAATCTACAGAAACCCTGGTGGCATAGTGGTTATGGTTTATGTCCATTAACCAAAAGGTTGGCAGTTCAAATCCACCAGACACTCTTTGGAAACTCTATGGAGCAGTTCTACTCTGTCCCATAGGGTCGCTATGAGTAGAAATCAGCTCAACGGCAGTGGGTTTCGTTTGTGGTTTTATATAATTTATGAACATCCCTCTCCCTCCCTCCCAACACTTGTAGCTGTCAAAGACTCTTCTGTGCTTAAGTCTTTATGGCAGAAGTCTCATACAGCACTTGTCGTTTTGCAGCTGATTTCACTCAGCATGTCTACTACTTGAAACCAGGTTATGAGATGCTTCCTAAAATTATCATTGTTCTTTATCATTGCATAGTGTTCCATTGTGTATATGTACGACAGTTTGTTTACCCATTCATCTGTTGATGGTCACCGAGGTTGATTCCATCGTTTTGCTTTTGCGGGCTGTGCTGCAATAAACATTTGTGTGTGTATATTTGTCCATGTGACTGTCTTTATTTCTGTGGGATATATTCTGAGCAGTGAGATTGCTGGATCATATGGCATTTCTATTTATAGCTTTTTAAGAAAGCACAAAATTGCTTTCCAAAGAGGTTGTACTATTTTTGATTCCCACCAGCAGTGTAGGAAAGTTCCAGTCTCTTCACAGCCTCTCCAGCATTTGTTGTTTTGTGTTTTTTGGTTTATTGCCTACCTTGTTGGGGTGAGATGGTATCTCATTGTAGTTTTGATTTGGATTTCTTTAATAGCTAATAATCATGAGCATTTCCTCATATGTCTTTTCATTGCCTGGATGCCTTATTTGGTGAAGTATCTGTCCATCTCCTTTGCAGATTACTTAATTGGGTTATTTATCTTTTTCTTGTTGATACTTTGCAGTACCTTGTAGATTATGGAAATCAGACATCAATCCAGCATGCAGTTGCCAAATATTTTTTGTCAATCTGTGGGTAGTCTTTTAGCTCTCTTGATAAAGTCTTTGGATGAGCACAGTGTTTGATTTTTAGTAGTTCCCGTTTATCTATTTTCTCTTCTGTTGTTTGTGCTTTGTTGGTCAGATTTTGTAGTCTGTTTAAGCCATGTATTAGAACTTTCATTGTTGACCCTATTTTTCTTTGCCTGATATTTATCACTTTAGATTTGATATTTAAGTCTTTGATCCATTTTGAGTTAGTTTTTGTGTAAGGTGTAAGATATGGGTCTTATTTCAGTTTTTTGCAGATGAATATCCAATTTTGCCAACACCATTTGTTAAAGAGACTGTTTTTACCCCAGTTTATAACCTTTGGGCCTTTGTTGAATGTCAGCTGTTTGTAAGAGGATCGTGGTATTTCTGGGGCCTCCATTCTGTTCCATTGGTCTATATGTCTCTGGGTGATTATTTTTAAAGTCAGAAAGACAGAAATTAAATAGGTTTTGAAAGAATTGCATGAAAGTCTACTTTAGGAGGAAAAGATACTTCAGGATTTCGTACCATCTCAGCCAACAAAACTCCATGTAATAAACATGGTTGGAGATGTAGTTGTTCAACCCAAGGCAACCTGAGAGTTACAGGAGGAGGGGCCAACAAAGATGAGGTTCGTCTAGACTCAAGTCCAGCCAAAACTGAGGTATCTCCTTGTAGTCTTAGCATGGGATCTTTCTAAGTAAAGCAGCTGCCATGTCTCAAGGAAAGCACTAAATTTCAGAGCATACCTAGGAGACCAAGAGGCTAGGAGACACAAATAGCAGCCAGGGTCATCCTGTCAAAATGAAAATCTAATTCCTTCATTCTCTGCTCAAAATTCTTCTAGGGTTAGTCATCTGTTGTATTTAGGAGAAAATCCAAACTCTTCCACAGCTTACAAAGCTATGCATGATCTGACCCTTGTTTACCTCTGCAATTTCATCTCTTCCCAGTTTTCATCTTGTTTACTAGGAGATTCTGACACTAAAGACATTAGTTTCCTCTTTCTACCTCTACCTCTAACACGTTGGGTTCTTTTAGAAGTAGACCCTGAGATAGAGTTTAGTATGCAAGGTACTTATTAAGGAATCAACACCTCTGGGAGGGAGGGGAGCAAACGGGCATGGCAGAAGGAAAAGTTGAGCTGTGATTCAGGCCCCACAAAGGTCTTGGGTAACCGTATAAAGCATTCTAGAGTTAGAATAGCCTTTCCGGGTTGTCCTGAGTTTGGCTGAGATGTCTGAACCTTTATATTTCTGCCTCTGTCAGTCATCAGGAACTGACCACTCTAGGTAGGGCAGGGTCTTAGTTGAGATGGTTCTCTACAACTGAGGCAGATCCAGTAGGAGCTACTAACAGCTAGCAACTGCCTAAAGGAAGCACTTCCATCAGATAGGCCAGGAAAATCTTCCTGAAAAGGACCTTTGGGGAGTCATTTTCAGTGAACACCACATTCTCCACATCCTCATATGTTATACTGAAGCAATATGCTGAAGGTTTTTTTCTGTAACCACTCTTTTCCTTTTCATCTCTCTCTTTCATCATTCTAATGGTTGTTTCTGACTCTTCTGAAGTGGTGCAGTTGGATTGGTGCTGTCCAGATGTTTGCCAGACTGCCCAATTCTAGAAATGTGTGTTACCTGGGCCAGATGCCCCACCTATTATATTAGTGCATAAATGTATCTCCAGAGTCTGTCACATAATACGTGCTAAGTGAAACAGGGTCCATGAAAAATAAATAAATATTGAATATTCATGTGTATATGGGAATTCAAGTATGTCTAAGGGCAAAAGTAACCCCAGGAAATACTTTACGTAACTGGTCTGGAATGAGATCTGGAAGAAACATATCAAGTTTAGAAGCTTAAGGATAAAATGGTATCTGCCCTATAAAAACAGTGCCAGGTACCAGAAGAGAGAGATCTAGAAGCAAGGCAACATAAGGGGGAAAAAAATCTGATCAAAGCAATGATTAAGAACCACGTGTGAGAAAGAACTAAGGGGTGTGGAGCTAGACGGATACTGGAGAGCAAAGCATCAGGAGTCATATCCAGGCAGGTAACAGAGCTCTGTATTTTCTGTGTAATGAGATTAATTAGAAATCAAGAAGTGAGGATATTCTGTGTGTCAAGGATTCAGTCAGCAAATTCAGGACATGAGCAGTAATGGCCAGGAAGTAAGAGACTGTGGGCTTTAGAGTCAGACTGATCCTTAACACCAGCTCTGCCATTTGCTGGTTGGGATACCTAGGGTAGAGAAGTTTTAAAATGCTTTAGAGACTCAGTTTCCTCTTGGGAAGCATGCAGATCAAAATGTCTACCCCTCTGATAGCAGAATGTTTAGTAAATGTGACTCCTCTGCCCTGCATGTCCTTCCTGCAATTTTTGGAGCTATTTTTTGGCACTACTTGCATAATGAGCAAAAATAAGTACTCTAGGAATTAGTGACTAAAGGTAGTGGTAACAAGAGCTCCTTCTAAGTGGAGGAGCTACCCTCTTAGGGCTTTCTTGGCTGAAAAAATATGAAATCAAATGAGCTGATTCAGGACGGTTCCAGTTGAGGCTGCGTTGTAAGAGCTGCTCTAGGAAACATATAAATTTTCTAATGTACTTTGCAACCTCTATTTTTACATTCTAATGCTTCCAAAAGCACATGGGTCTGCTTCGTATAAAAAGGGAGCATATTTGTATTCTTCATAGATTTAGATAATTATTTGTACATGAAAGTTCTTCAGTGAATGTTGAATTGCAAAATGCTGGTCCTTTTGCATAGGCACTTATTTTATAAGCTTCTGTGATCAAAGCAATTACAACATCAAGAACATTTAAAAACAACACCTCTACTTTCTCTTTTGGCCGAGTTGAGTTAACAGGAATCAATTTTACTCTCCTCTGGAAACAACTAAAAAAACTGAAAAAAATTTATGACACAATGGGTCTCAAGGCATTAGACATCAGACAATGGACAACAGTGATCCCTAAGACATGGCCAATAAACAAAGTAATCCCTATGATTAATGCCATTTGTTGCTTGGAAAGAGATTCCAGGCTGCAGGACAGACAGAGGGAACATAGATGGAGCTCAGTAGTTTCTCCGACATGAGAAAGAACAAGCAGTCCAGGGAGGCCTAAGGCTGGAAGAATTCACAGTCATGGACATGAGAGAACTAGACACAGGGAACTCCAGAGATTTGCAGAGGGTTTCCTTCAGGAATTCAGCTGAGTACTAATCAGTAGCAGCCCATGAAGACGTTGCCTGAGGCTAGGTAAAGAACCTTTTCAAAAGATTGGAGGGAACAATCCTCAGAACTCACACAGGAGCAAGAACAGTTCTTGTTCTTACCAGAAAGACATGATGTGGTAAGCTGAATAATCCCCCCACCCCCATAGAGCTGTTCATGTCCTAATTCCTAGAAACTGTGAATAACTTATGTCAAATGGAAAACAGGACTTTGCAGATGAGATGTGATTGAATTTAAGATTTTTAGATGATGAGATTATTTTGAATTATTCAGATAGGCACAATGTAATCATAAGAGTCCTTAAAATAGGGAGCTAGGATGATCACAGTCAGAAAACTTGATGACAAATTGGATCAAAGCCAAGGAAGATGTGACAACAGGAGCAGAGGTCAGAGAGAAAGAAATCAACTATAAGATGCTATGCTGCTGGCTTTGATGCTGGAAAGAGGGGCCACAAGCCAAGGGATTTAAGCAGCCTCTAGAAGCTGAAAAAGACAAGGAAACAGACTCACCTCTCAGAGCCTCCAAAAGGATTCATCCTTGCTGGTACTGTGACTTTACCCAGTTAAGCACATTGTGAACTCCTGACCTTCAAAACTATAATAAATTTGTGTTGTTTTAAGGCACTATGTTTGTGAAAGTCTGTTACAGCAACAGTAGAAAACAAATACAAATGGGCATTGAGTAGAGTACTCAGTGAGGTCTTCTCTCAGTAATGAGGCAAAATCACCTTTGCAGTATATGCTATATTTTCCCCACCTAACAAAGTTTAAATAAGACTAAAAAGGGTCAAGGTGTTTCAGAGTCACTTAAACACACCCTAGAACAAAGCTCAGAATACATACAATAATACCTATTACCCTACAAAGTAAAATTCACATTTGGCATTCAGTCAAAATTACCAGTCAAGCTATGAAGCAAGGAAACGTGGCCCATAATGATAATAAAAATCAATCAATTGAAACTGACCAAGAAGTGACACGATAAAAGTAGTAGACAAGGTCATGAAACATTGTAACTGTATTCAGGGTTAGATTATCCAGTAGGCAAGATGAGCACAGTGCTTACCTTCCTTACCAGATTTCATGTAGTGAACAATTTTCACATTTTTTTCCATCAGATCAAACAGTCTGCTTCCAGATATGGCTGACATTTGTCTCTCTCCAAACTTCACAGCACCTTTCTACAGAATCAAAGTCTATTTTCAAATTCACAATCCCTGACAGGGTGGATGATCCAGTAAGCAAAGTAAGCTTACTTGTGCTTACTCACTAATCTGTAGTGAAATTGTTCACTATAGATGATATGGTAAGCAAGGTAAGCACCGTGCTTACCTTGCCTACTAAATAATCTGCCCCTGATAGTATTTCATATGTTCAAGAAGCCAGAAGAAAAACTGAACATTTTGAGTACAGACATAGAAGATATATTAAAAAAAAAAAAAAAAAAAGACTGAATTAGAAATCCTAGACATGAAAACTACAGTGTTTGAGATAAAGAATACACTGGATAGGATTGATTTCAACATATTCATTTTATATAAAAGAAACTAGTGAACCTAAACCATTGCAATAGAAACTATCCAAAATGAAACAGAGAAAAAAAGATTACAGAGAAATTAGAGGAGTATCATGGATGGTTCCTCAAGTCTAAAACCTTGCAACCAGCCTTCAGCGGTAAAGCAGTTGGTTTCTACTTGCCTGGAGCAACAGACGAAAGCGGAGAGTCAGGACTAGGGGAAAAACATGGAATGTGTGGCTTACGGTCTCTGTGAGCAACTGCCTCTTTTGCTATGACAGCAGAAGAACTGGATGGGGCCAGCAACTACTACTGGACGGTTTGGTCAAAGATTCTATAGAAGAATCTTGATAAAGAAGAGGGAAATGCACAACAAAATTTCTAATTACCACAGACTTCAGATTTCTAGAGCCACAGAAACTGGAACAACCCCTGAAGCTATTATCTTGAGAAAATTGTTAAATCTTAAGCCAAACATCCTCTGAATCTGTTGTAAAACAAAACAAAAGTTTAAGCAGCAAGGAATATCTACCTTGAGCATTGTGCTCTTTAAAAATCTATATAGGTTCAAAGTGATGACAGCAATCCTGCACACTAGAGAAGAAA
Organism: Heterohyrax brucei; assembly: GCA_028571685.1. Classification (NCBI taxonomy): domain Eukaryota; kingdom Metazoa; phylum Chordata; class Mammalia; order Hyracoidea; family Procaviidae; genus Heterohyrax; species Heterohyrax brucei. The sequence continues at coordinate 66,950,732 of CM053166.1, forward strand.
CTCAGAGGGCAGTGAGTTTATGTCAATGAAGGAGGAACAACTTGAAAAAAGGAGAACGAGGATGGTTGATAACTCAAAGAACGCCATCAATGTCACTGAACTGTACATTTAGAAATTGATAATTGGTGTATGTTCTGCTGTGTATAGTCTCAACAATCACAACAAAATAAAAGTAGATATGTTAAGAAAAAAGAAAGGAATATTACTGAGCTGTGGAAAAACTTTAAGGAGTCTAGTGTAAGGAAACCGTGGTGGCGTAGAGGTTAAGTGCTATGTCTGCTAACCAAAAGATTGGCAGTTCGAATTCACCAGGTGCTCCTTGGAAACTCTGTGGAGCAGTTCTACTCTGCCCTACAGGGTCACTACGAGCGGGAATTGACTTGATGGCAGCGAGTTTGGTTAGTTTTGGTAATGTAAACAAGGAGCCCTGGTAGCTCAGTGTTTAAGAGTCTGTCTGCTAAAGTAAAGGTCAGCAGTGCAAATCTACCAGCCACTCATTTGGAAACCCCATGGGGCAATTCAACTCTGTCCTATAGGGTGGCCATGAATCAGACTCAACTTGAAAACAACGGGTTTTTGGTTTTAATATTAGTGTATGTGGGGTCCCTGGAAAGGGAAAAGGACAGAAAAAAAAAACTTGAATACACATTGATTAAAAATTTTCCAAATTGATGAAAACTATCAATCTACAAACTCAAAAAGTTCAATCAAGCCCAACCACAAGAAACATAAAGAAAATTACACCGAGAAACATCATAATCATGTTACTTAAAACCAGTGATAGACTATCTTAAAGACAGCTAAAGAAGAAAGACACACTTATGTAGTCAGAAAAGAATGACAGTAAATTTCTTGCAACAGTGAAAACTAAACGAAGAAATACCACCAATACAAATAAACTCTACTGCAAAATTTAAAAGTACACTTACCAATTCATGAGTCAGTTCTGACTCAATGGCACTTGGCTTGGCTTGGCTACCAATTCATTCTCTAAAGTGAGAAGTTTTTTGTAGCAAAGCCAGATAAAGATATTGCAAGGAAGGAAAACTTCAGACTAATACAATGTATTTCATGAACAACACTGAAACAAAAATTCTTAAGGAAATTTCAGCCAAATGAATTCAACAATGTATAAAATATATAACACATTATTACTAGGTAGATTTTATGTCTGGAATGAAATTTTAGTTTAATATTCAAAAATAAGTAAATGCATAAGAGCATGTATGCAAAACCAACTGCCAACATACTCACTGGAAAAAGGCTGAGACCCTTCCCTTTGAGCATGGGAATAACACAAGAGTGTGTATTATAACCACCCTTATTCAATATTGTAGTGAAAATCCTAGTCAGGGGAATAACATGATAAAGAGAAATAAAAGGTATTCAAATCAGAAAGGAAAAAGAAAACCTATCTCTATTTTCAGGTGTTTTACATGATCCCATACATAAAAGACCCTAAAGATTCCACAAGAAAACTGCTAGAACTAATACAAGAATTCAGCAAAACACAAAAATCAGTTGAATTCCTTTACAGTAACAAAGAGTACTCCAAAAAATAAATCAAGAGAATAGTACCATTTACAATAGCCCCCAAATGACAAAATATCTAAGAATTAACCTAACCAGGGACATAAAAGACTTATACAATGAAAATTATAAAATACTACAACGAGAGACTAAAGGATACTTATAAAAATAAAAAGACATCTTGTGACCATGAATTAAAAGACTTAATATAGCGAAAATGTCAATTTTATCTAAAGCAATCTACACAGAGTGTAATTCCAATACAAACCCCAACAACATTCTTTACTGAAAAGGAAAAACTAATAACTAACTTCACATGTCAAGAAAAGAAAACTCAAGGAGTCAAATCAATACTGAAGAACAAAAACAAAGCAGACCTCACACTCTCTGACATTGACATGTTCCATACAGCCACTGTAATCAAAACAGCCTGGTATTGTTTCAGCGATACACACAGAGACCAATGGAATAGAATGGAGAATTCAGAATTAAGCCCAGCTGTCTGATTTTCAACAAGGGGTCAAAGTCCACTCAGTGATGCAAAAGCAGTCTCTTTAATAAAGGATGCTGGTAAAGATGAATATATCCTTGCAAAAAAATAAAACAGTTCCTATACCTCACACCACATACAAAAACAAACTCAAAATGGATCAAACATCTGCACGTTAAACCTACAACCATATTATTCCTGGAAGAAAACAGAAAGAAAATTGCAGGACCTAATCTCTTATAAAAATAGAGTAACAAACTTAATAATAAATGCATGAATAGAAGACAAAATAGACAAATGATACCTCATAAAAATTAAAAACTTATGCTTACTAAAAGACATTATCAAAATAATGAAAAAGAGAACCTACAGAATGGAAAAAGAATCTTTGGAAATGATATGTCTGATAAGGATCTAATCTCTAAAAGTTATAGAAAACTTCAATACCTCAACAACAACAGAAAAAACAATGCAATTATAAAAAGGACATGAACAGAAACTTCAGAAGATACTCGCCATCTTTTTCCACCCAAGACATTCAAATCGAAACTATAATGAGATACTCTCAACCCAGCTAAAATGACACTGATTAAGAAAACAAAACACCAAAAAAACAGATAAAACAAATGTTGAAAAAGATATGGAGAGAAATTTAAACTCTTATTTATACTGGTGGGACTGTAAAACAGTACAACTACTGTGGAAAACTGTATGGCACTTCCTCAAAAAGGTAGTAACAGAAATATCTTATGATCCAGCAGTCCCGTTCATAGGTATATACCCTAGATACCTAAAAGCAGTGACACAAACAAATACATGCACTCGTATGCTCATTGCAGCTTGATTCACAACAGTAAAAAATAAAAACGGAAACAATTGAAGCACCCATCAGCAGATGAATGGAAAAATAAAATGTGCTACACACACAATGGAATACTATGCAAAGATAAAGAACAACGATGAGTCTGTGAAACATAACACAGATGGATCTGGAGGACATAATGCTAAGTGAAATAAGTCAGCACATAAGGACAAACATTGTATAATCCCTCTTTTATAAGAAGACAAGAGTAGACATATTTAAATAGACCAAAGCTCATTGGTGGTTTACCAGGGGGTGAAGGGGAGGAAGAGGGAAGCATGCCCACCATGATAGACGCTTGTTATTTTTGGTATTAGGAAAAGTGGCACCAAATGTGTGTGCAGTGTGCACAACATGACCAAAGTGAATGATGCCACTGAAGGGATCATGAGAAAAAGACGCCTGTACCAAATAATTTGACATATATTAGAAGGTAACAACTCCAACAAAGAACAAAAAATTAGTGTAGGATCACATACGAATGTGTATAAGCATATAGGCATATGGGTATGCACAGGTGTATTCATGTTTTAGAAGCAATAGAAGTATCTATATGTGTTTTAGTCAGTGCTGCTCTAACAGAAATACCACAGAGTGGATGGCTTTAACAAAGGAAGGTTTATTCTTACCCAGTCCAGTAAGCTAGAAGTCCGGGTGTCCGCTCCAGTGGAAGGCTTTCCCCTTGTCGGCTCCGCAGGAAAGTCCGGTATTGCATCAGTCCTTGTCCAGGGAGCATCTTGGCACAGGAACCTCAGGTCTGAAGGACGAGCTCCTCTCCCAGTGCTGCTTGCTTGCTTGATGGCGTGAGGTTCCCAATTCTCAGCCTGCTTCCCTTTCCTTTTATCTCTTGCAGGATGAAAGGATTAAGGGCGGGACAAGCCACACTCCAGGGAAACTCCCTTTACAGTGGAGCAGGGAGGTGATCTTATAAAGGGATTTACAGTTCCACCGTTATCCTTTAACATACAGCATAGGAAAGCCACAAAATGGAGGACAGTCACAAGATACTGGGAACCATGGCCCAGCCACGTGGCACACCTATTTTGGGGGGGACAGAATTCAATCCATGACAATATGTATGTGTAAATACAGGTAACTGTGGGCAGGCATATATATTCACTGAAGACACAACTACAGATGCTACTTAGACTTAACCAAACACCTTCAGAGATTGATTTGGTAAGTTTGAAAGCTTAGGAGGCTGCACAATTAAGTTCACCAACTCAACCTGCAAAAAAGTGCTACGTAGCTCGTTGGTGAATATCACTATAGTCACCTTTGTAGTACTCCCCTTGGGAAGCTATGCACCAATGCCAGCACCTAGTCCATACTTCAAAGCAATTTTGAAACTCTTTTTCTAGAATGACTATCAGAGGTGGTGTTGTATTACCCTTGATGTCCTGAATGTCATCGAAATGTCTTCCTTTCAATATTTGTTTTGTCTTCAGGTAAAGACAAAAGCCACTGGAGACCACATCAGATGAGCAGGTAGGGTACAATGCAACTATTTGTTTACCAGCTAAAAACTCCCTCACAGACAGTGCTGTGTGAGCTGGTAAATTGTGATGCAAGAGCCATGAATTGCCAGTGAAAATTTGAGGTCTTTTTTTGTCTGTTTCATGCAGCCTTTTCAGCACTTCCAAATAGTCAACTTGGCTAACTGTTTGTCCACTTGTTACAAATTCATAATGGACAATCCCTGATCTCAAAAAAGGTTAATAACATCATTGTGACTCTTGATTTGGACTGATAGAACTTTTTCGGTCATGGAGAACTGGCTGACTTCCATTGTGCGCTTTGATGCTTTGTTTCAGAGTCATATTGGTACACTCATGTTTCGTCACCAGTGATAACACGCCCCAAATGTCGTCTTGCCTCTCTGAAAGATCCTGGTAAACTTTGACTCTCCTTCGCTTTTGTTCATCAGGGATCTCCTTCAGGACCATTTGTGCACACACCTTTTTCATGCCAAGATTTTCAGTTAAGATTTTCCTAACTGTTTCTCTATCAATGCTTATTTGTTCTGCTATGCTTCTCATAGTCGGCTGATAGTTTTGACACAGGATTTGACAATTTTTGCAATGTTTTCATCAGTTCTGCTCATTACTGACTACCCTGACCTCTCTTCATCAGTGACAGTTTTTCTCTCTTCAGAAAAACTTTTAATCCATTTATACACTGCTGTTTTCTTCATGACATTATCCCTGTAAACTTGGAATAACATGTTCCTGATTCCACTTCCAGTCTTGCCAAGTTTAACAAAAAATTTAATGTTTGTTCACTGCTCTAATTCAAGCTCTGAAATTCTCGCAGTGGCACATAAAAACACACAATGATAATGAACATCACTCAGCAAGACACTGCCACACCTCAACACAAACACAGCTGTGAGGCACTGATATACCAAGGTTATGAAACCTTACAGTTGTTTGTACAGTGCTGTCAATGTAAGTGCATGGGGAAGTTTGTGAACTTAATTGTCAGAGGTCGTAGTCTCATGGGACAACTCAGTCAGTTGACATAACATAACTTACAAAGTTCATGTTCCATATCCTACAGAAGTGAGTAGCATCTGGGGTCTTAAAAGCTTGTGAGCAGCTATCTAAGGTATAACCACTAGTTTCTACTCATCAGGAGCAAAAGAGTAAGAAGTTAACCAAAACAACAAAGAGGAAGTAAGTCTACAAGGCTGATAGCCTACAGGAGCCACTGTCTCAACTACACTGAGACCAGAAGAACTAGCTAGCTAAACCATTAATTTATTTGACCAGGGACACAACAGATCATTTCAGTTAGAAAAGAAGAAAAATGTAGAACAAAGTATAAATTCTGAAAGAGCCGACTAACTGGATTACCTGAGATCAGAAGACTCGCTGGGATCATCACCCTGAGGCACTCTTTAAACCTTGAACCAAAACTATCTTGTAAAATCACCTTTCAGGAAAAAGCAGAGTGACACACAAATTACAGTAGTAGAAATGGAGCAACCAGAGCACAAATAAAAAGAATATTGACACAGTGTAGAAATTGTAACTAATGTCATTGATTAATTTGTGTAGAGACTGTCAAACGGGATACTAACTTGCTGTGTAAACTCTCACCAACAACACAACTAAATACTATTTAAAAAATCAATAACTGTTATTTTCCAAATTAATAAAGAAGAAAAAAAATACAGTGAAACCTGTCAGAGCTGAAACTCAATAAGACTTCATTGTTTTTCCAGGTCTCAAAAGTTTCTGCCTTTGACAGCATGCAGTCTTACCACTTTTTCATGGCTTTCTATTAGTGGAAAATATCTGTGTTTTTCCTTCTCAGACAGATTTCTGCCTTACATAGTTTGTATTTTTCACAGGTTTTACTGTATGAAAAGAGTATATTGAGCAAGCAACGAAACAAGGAAGCATGGATGGGGGTGATAGACACCAGGCCACACGAGGTTTCCAAGGACTAGAAGCTGAAAGGGGACAGGGACCTTCCACCACAGCCAACAGAGAGAAAGCCTGCCCCCACAGCCAATGCCACAAATTCAGATTTCTAGCCTCCTAACCTGTGAGAAAAATAAATTTCCATTTGTTAAAGCCACCCATTTGTGGTATTTCAGTTATTGCAGCTCCAGACAACTAAGACGAGGTAACTAGCTGTGTCAGTCATTCAAACATACTTTAAGGGTCTGTAATTAAAACAATACGGTACAATTCATAAGTATACAAATAGAAAAGTGGGAAAGAATAGATGTGTAGCACGTCTGTGTACAACAGAACAAAACATTTCCCAGTCCTGTGCCAGCCTCAGAATTAATGCTGTGCTTAAGCCCATCATTGCAGCCAGTGTGTCAACCCACCTCATCAAGAGTCTTCCTCTCTTTCGCTGAACCTCTATGTTATCTAGCATAACATCTTTCTTCAGGAACCAATCCCACCTGCAAACAAATCTGAAGTATGTGAAATTGAAGTCTTGCCATCCTTGCTTCTAAGAAGCATATGTATACTTCTTCCAAAATGGATTTGTTCATTCTCCTGTCAGTCCATGGTGTACTGAATAAAGGTAGACTTTTTAATGAATGGTGTAACTTGGTGAGGAGCCTTGGTGGCATAACGGTTAAGTGCTTGGCTGCTAACAGACAGGTTTTAAGTTTAAACCTGCCCAGTGGCTTTGAGAGAGAAAGAGCTGGCAATCTTCTCCAGTAAAGATTACAGCACAGGAAACCCAACAGGGCAGTTCTACTCTGTCACATGAGGTAACTATGAGTCTGAATTGACTTGATGATGCCTAATAACAGCAGGACAACTAAGTAGTCATTTTGAAAAGAAAGAAAGTGAATTAATTTCTTACACTATAAGCATCATACACAAGAACAAACTTCAAGTGGATCGAGTCTAAACATAAAATGAAACACTATAATTACCAGATGCAAACATGAGTGTTTAAGCTTGGTTTAGGGAAAAGCTTTAACTATGACTCAAAATGAAGAGTCAGTAGAAAAAAAGATTAATAAATTTGACTACATAATACTAAAATTTTTGCATGTGAAAAACTCCTTTTTAAAAGACAACTGACAAACTGAGAAAAAATATTCACGTGTACTACAGGCAAAGACTAATAACCTTAATAGGTAAAAAAATGATTGAAAATTGAGAGTCAAAAAGCCAAAAAACCAATACAAAAATGGAAAAAGTGATACACCCAAACCCAAACAAATCCACATTGTTGAGTCGATTCCAACTCAAAATGACCCTATAGGGTAGAATAGAACTTCCCCACAGGATTTGGAATGTTACAAACATTTACGGAAGAAGACTGCCACATCTTTCTCCTGTAGAGCAGCTGGTGCATCTGAAACACGAACCTTTCAGTTAGCAGCCAATCACTTTAACCACTGCATTACCAGAGTTCTTGAACAACAACAACAACAAAGACAGAAATAGGCAATCAACAAAATTAATAAAAAATATAAAAATAGCCCTTGAACACATTAAATGATGTACAACTCACTCATAATCAGAAAAATGCAAATTAGAACAACACTGAGATACTCCTTCTCAGACTGGCAAAAATTTAAAGTATGACAACACAATTTGTTAGTGAGGCTGTGAGAAACTAGGTACTCTCACACATTATTGGTAGGAATTCAAATTAGCATAACCTTTTGGGGAAAAATTTGGCAATACATAACAAAGTTATTTATACATTTATTGTACAACCCAGCAACTCCAATACCAAGTCTTTCCTTAAATTTTACCTCTAGAAGTGCAAAACTGCATGTGTGCAAGATTATTCACTGCAGCACTGTTTGAAGTTGCAAAATATCAGAAACAACTTAAGGAACTAATATGTAAGAGAGTGGTTGAATAAGCTCTGGCATATTTATATAATGAAGAGCCATGCAACTACTTAAAAGAAAAACATGAGAAAGTTCTCTGTGAACTGATTTAGAGCAAAAAAGTGAAGTTCAAAAGAATATGCTACACTTATAAGAAAGTGGATACAAGAAAATGCTCATATAGGTGTTTTTTGTGCAAAAGAAATATGCAGATAAATAAGCAACTAAAGATTCTTATCAAGGTCCTCATCGTGTAAAGGTAGATGCCTATATTATGGATATACGAAAAAGGCAAAGGTGTGAGTACAAGCCTTCTTAAGGTACAGAAAAACCACTGTATTTCTGGTATCTGATTCACGGGCAGGTAAACAAATGAGGTTAGTCTGGTTAAACATGACAAGCTTACATGGATTTAATGACAGCAGGTATGACCTCAAGACCAGAACTAGGTGACATCACAAAGATAAGTGAAAACTCACCTTTACTGAGAAACGAATGACTATTTTCTAAAAGTTCAAAGGCCTTCAGAATTCCAGAAACACCTTGCTTTTGCTGTGTCAGGTTGACAACCCATAGAGGCAGGTACTGAACAAGTAACAAAGGGTTGAATGCCTAATGGCTGATTTCTTGCACTTCTGTCTACGCACTGTGTTGATTACATTCTTACCAACTTCCTTTTGTTGATCTTGGAGTAATAGCTCATGATTAAAAGCCACTGGACAACTGATGTAGGTTGCTTAGTGCTTTGGAGACGGTGAAACCCAGAAAAATGTGCCTCATTATTCCTTCAGATACCATTGAGTATATTATGTCTTTGCAATGATAAACTGGTACCAAATAGCACCAAGCATTGGGTTCTAGGATTTAATTTTCCTTGGGCAAATGTCATTGATGTTGGCTAAAGTTGTGATGATCTTGTGTTTCCTGCTAACAATTTGGATTCTTCAAAAGGAAGATATACTCAATGCCAACCTTATAAGACAGGGTAGAACTATCCTATAGGGTTTCCAAGGCTGTAATCTTTACGGAAGCAGACTGCCAAAATCTTTCTCTGGCAGGGCAGCTGTTAGGTTCAAAGCACTAACCTTTCAGTTAGTACCTCTACCACTGTGTGACAAGGGCTCCAAAAAGAGGGACATAAGAGAGGGTAATTTGACTTCTGAGGTACTGGAAGAATAGCACCCCTTCCTCAAACAGGCATCCTAAACCATGAAGGTATTAATAACTGTACTCAGACACTGGGACTCTTTCTGGTTGACATTGAGCAGAATAAGAAACTGACAAAGGCTTTAATTTCTTTTTGGACTCCTTAAGAGTGAGACACAGAGAACATATGAATTTCTCCCAGGAAAATTCATAGTGGGAGGAAATTTAAATTCAAATCTGGGATATCCCTATATTTTTTTGGTATTTCATTATTGGAGTATCTTTATGATGCCATTTAACATCATTGCAGGCACTCTAATCAGCTGGACAGGACAATGTAGCTGGATGCAATTTGGGGTGGGAAGTAAAGCAGGGAATGAATTTGCAACCATGAAGCAACCTTGCAATGAATCTAATTAATGCATCACTCTAATCCACGTCATCACCTTTCTCTCGCAAATTCTGCCCTGCCCATCAGCAGTCAAGAGATATCTCCACAAATAGGGGAGAACTTTTACAAAACCCAAGCATATGATTGCCCTAGATGTGTGTAAAAACACCACTCTAATTCTTTATAGTCATTTCTGTAAATGCCATCAGAAATTCCTTTTAAAAAAAATTTCCACTCTGACGTCCTATAGAAACAGAAATATTTATCATAAATAGATAGTGGGAAGGAACTTCATTGTTTTTACACCAGCCATGTCATGAAACAAACACCAGAACAATGGGCAAAAAGAAAAATTTAGTCAATTGACTAGAATTTACTTACTAGATGTTTTGACTATACTATTCTAAACAGTTAATAGGAACAACATTTCTTACCAATGTAGCCTACATTCCCTAGTCTTGTTGGATCTAGGTAAATTGCCTTTGTGTCCTGTAGCATTGATTGGATGTAGTTCTTATGAACAACGTGATATACTGCATAGGTCCTCTTTCAGGAATAAAAACCGTATTCCCTTAGCTACTGAGAGTGCTGCCACTGATAGACTTGAGACCTCAGTCCTCTCCAGGGATTCACTTCACTGATGAAAATTGCCTCACCCGAGATCTTCCAAGGCAATCGACATCCAATGCCTGAACAATGCAGAATGTGGGAAAGCCTGGCCCTTTCTTCAAGCTGAATCAGTTCTGAACAGCCATTCCAGGTCTGGAGCTCCCCAGATCACCCAAGGGTTTCACTGAGACTGCACAGGAGCTCAGTTTTTCCTTCAACGCAGTCATGTTTCCTTCGTCTTCCACAGGTATTCATCTCAACAGCACTTTCTAATAAAATCCTATGTGCTTATCTCCTTCTCAGAATCTGACTCCTGTTGACCCCAACCTGTGACAGCCATCTTTAAGTGTTGACGTTATTTGGTTTTGATCCATTCTGCCTCAAATTGTCCATTCTGGTCTTAAGTTCTCAGTAAAAGATTCAGATTTCTCAAGCCTCCCAGGTTCAATTTTCTATGGGTACGCTAGAGAGACTGAAGGACTCTTAAAGTTGACAGTTTTTTCAAGATGGAAGTCTGAGGAAGAATAACTGAGATGTCTGAACATTCTCAACAGCCAAACAAAACAGTACATGTGCTACATATTGAAATACTCTTAATTCATCAGAACTGTGGGGTGCCATTGTTAGTTTCTATATAAAGCAGCAACTTTATATAGAAACTTTATATATCACAACTTTCCTACTCAAGGTAGATTCCTGGAGCCTTGCACAGTCATGAACAGAGAGGTACTAGGGAAATGTTTGATGAATGAATGAGTGGTTGCTAGACAGAATGATGGACCAACCCCTGCAATTCCCCAGGGCAGTGCTTGAAAACCCTAGAACTGAAAATGACCAATGCAAGGTGAGGAGATGAGAGGGAACAGGAGATGGATTAAGGGAATGAGGTGAGGGTGAAACAGGAAGGTCTATAAAGGGAGACAGAAGACTGAATAAAATCCCATCAGTCTTCTACTAAGGAAGAATTGTGCGGTGCTTCTTGCTCATTTTTCATCACTTTCTCACATCCATTCAACCTACTAAAATATAGGACATTATAGACCCTTATTAACTGCTGAATAATTTGTGGAAAGGTAAAAACTGTTCTGTGGTGTAAGAACTGTTCTGTGGTATCAGAACAGTGCTGGCTGGTCCTAAACTCTTTATAAATATACATATATATGTATATAATAAACCTCCTCTGTAGCAGTTGGAATTGAAATAGGAAACACATGAGTTGTGTGACGCAAGCTGGGGGTGATGAGCAGAAAGTGGTAAATGAATAACTACTTTATTAGATTAGATCATATTCTCATTTTACAACACCCAGAACAAAAACATTTGCAGCTGCGAGATGTGGTATCTAGTGGTATAGTTATGCCAAAGCCTGTAATAATTGTACCATGCTAAAAGCCTGTTGAAATCCATCACTAGGAAGTATAAGGAAACCTCAGATACTTCAGGATTTACTGTATTTATTCTGGATAAATTGTGACTCAGTAAGGGAAGTTTTGAAAGTGAGTTGAGGTGTCAACTAACAAAATATTATACATGATGATGCAAATGCCTCTATTCTTTGTTTTAAGAGAAAAACATTTAAGACAAAGGCTTTTAGAGGTCTTTTCAAACCCCCAAATGCCTGATGAGGGTTTTAATAGCAATGAATCAAAGAAGGCAAGCCTCACTACACTGCATTTACCCACATTAATTATTAAACTAGGCTGAACTAGCTAATCCTGAATACTCAACGGTATTATTAGAAGCAGCTTTTTTTTTTTAAGCTCTGAATTTTCCCCTAATGATTGTGCTTTGTTACAGGTGTAAGAAAGTTTGGTATAGTGCTGTATTTTATCAAAGCCACTGTGAACATTAACCACATTTCATCTTATGTGAAACATTAGGCATTTGTGTAGATAGAGTAGAATTCAACATAAGTCACTGACTTGATGATTATAAAGCATGAGGCAAAACCCAAATAGGTAGGCAATTTTGCTCTATAAGATTACTCAGAAGAATTCAGATTCTAATAAAATTATTAATGGATAAATGCTATAAAGTTATTGAAAGAATGTATGAACAATAACCAGCTCCAATTTTTCGTAGATGCGATAATTACTTATGGTTCCTGTTTTTAGTTAACACCTAGGAGTGCAGGTCTGTTTCAGAAATGGATTTTGGAGAATGCTTAAAATTTGCAATCTTTTAAAGAAACTATTAGCCTAAAAATCTACCAATGGATGGACGGTAATTAAAATTTAGTAAATTAATAATTCAAGAAGTTTTGTTGTTCACAGTTAATCCCAGAATAGCTTAATTCAACAATTTTCCAAATCTACCCTACGACCGCACCCTTTCAGAACAGCATTTCAGCTACTTGCATTCCTTCATGCGGGGGTGGAAAGAAATCATGTAAAAAGTTAATAATGAAGGGAGTAGAAACAATGTTCAGAACCTGATTTTCTCCATTCCTTACCCTGGTGCTCAGAGCAACTGGAGGGGAGAGAAAAAGAATATGAATATGTCAAAGGAAAGTATACAAGTTTATCAATATTTAGATAATCCTAGAAGGTATATATTTTATGCTGGGCTTGGAACTACTTGTTTCCACTCAGAATATGGTCACACCTATTTGCACTCAAAATAAACCTGTAACTTTGGAGAAATTGTGGAAGAGAGGGGGTCAAAGTTTAACACATATCTGCCACCAGGGCAGCAGGACAAAAGGAATGCTATTTGAAAAACAGGGAAATTAAACTGAATGTTCAAAATGAAATTTCACAAATATGCCTTTGGAGAAAACACTTGTTGTTCAGTGCCATTGAGTAAATTTCTATTCATAGCAACCCTATGTGACAGAGTCGACCTGGCCCATAAGATTTTCTAGGATGTAGTCATCACAGGAGCAACTCACTACATCTTCCTCCTGCAGAGCTGCTAAGTGGGTTTGAACTGCCACCCTTTTGTTAGCAGCCAAGTTACTGCACCAGGGCTCCTTGGGAAAATACTAATACAAACGAATGTGATTCAGAAAATCTATTCTTCAGTAAATTGATGGGAGAGAAATAAATCTCACAAATTCTTATTTATTCAGATATTTCTTCTTCCCAGCAACTCAGAATCATATGCACTTCAGCAACATCATTGCCTGTGAAATAGAGCTAAAGATGGTTCTATACATACTTTTGGTAATAAACATCCTTTGATAACAGCTGAAACTTGTTTATTACACCCAGTGATGTATATAAAACTATGTGTACTGTTTAAAAACCTGTTAGATTTATAAAATTAACTATAGCACAGGAACTCAGTGCTAACACAATGAATCAGCACATGAAGTTTTGTTGACATAATACAAACGTTTTTCTCTCATGTGTTCTTAAAGATTATTCTCCAATTTTGTCTTCCTAGGCCCAGCAAAAACCTGGTATTAGGACAGAATCTATGATGCTTTATTCACAAGAAAGTGCTTGATCCTTTTAAGTGGGAAATATAAACTTCAGCTGTTTTGTCTTCCTTTTTTAAATAACAATTTTTTAAGTATATTTTAATGCCATAAAATTCACCCACTTTTTAGTGAATAATTAAATGACTTTTAGTATATTTATAGCATGCATGACTACCATCACAATGAAGAGATCACTCCTGTCTATTTGCAGTAGTTCTCCATCCCAACCCCAGCCCCAGGCAATCCATAGTCTACCTTGTTTTGTTTCTATAGATTTTTCTGGACACGTCATATAACTGGAATCACACAGTATACGATCTTTTGTGACTGGTATCTTTCATTTAGCAGATTTCTTTCGGTTCCCAAGTTGTATTTAAGGACTAATACAAAATACTCCAGATAACTGCTTTTTAATCTTCTTTGTCCTGGTTAATCTGGAAATTACATAATTAGTAACTTTCTTTGCTATTAACAGCTACACACAACCAATCGCATAGATAATGTTGTTCAAGTATTTTTTGGTGAGATATCTCAAATAGCTTTTGGTAAAAGGAACCTTAGATGTTACAGTAATTTTGCTCTTGCTTTTTTCAATGGTTACAATCTTCACTGAAATTACCCACTTTCCCATTAGCTTTGATTCTTTCTTAAAAAAAAAAAGAAAAACTGTTCAAAATTGGCAGCATCCATGATTCCACCGTCTACAGGGTGGTTACAGTCAAGGGTGAACTTCAAAACCTGCTTTTTCTTTTTGTTGTTAACCTCTCTTCACCACAAACTTTTTCACAGATGCCATGACAGCAGCTGAGGCACAAAACAGTGCTTCATTTCTTTTATGACTGATTATTCCATTATATAACCATTCAAAAGTCATTGGACATTTGGGTTGTTATCAATTTGAGTAATGAGTCTATGAACATCTATGTAAAAGTCTTCTACAGACTTATGCTTTTATTTCCTCTTGGGCAGTTATCTGTAAGAGTAGAATTTCTGAATCATATGCTGTGTTTAGTTTTTTGATGAACTGCAAGACTGTAGTGGCTGCGCCATTCTACATTTCTTTTTTTTTTAATTTATTTTATTTAACGTGACTGAGTAAAAATGTACATTCCCATATAAATTTACATGCCCACCTATATGCAGCTCCTATTGTTCTCCCTGTCCGGTGAGAGCACACTGTTCCTCTCTGCTCCAAACATGTCTCATCCTCCCAACAGTCTCCTTTCCCCTCCTCTCCACTCACTCCCCTTCCTCCATCCAGAGGTCAGCAGGATGATATCCTATAGATGCATAGAACCATAAAGTGCATCCAGTATATGGTCACTCTGCATCACCAAGTCCAATCCATGAGTGTCTGAAGAGTGGACCTTCATTATGATTTATGGGCAAGGGCAGCATCAGGGCCAGGGGCCGTGCTTCCAGGGGAACCCCCAAACCGCTGGACCATCAGTTGAGGTCTTTAAGTGGAGATCTCAGGATGCACCCCTTTTTATTCTTGTGTTGCCAGTGAGACTCAGCTTAGTGAGCTCCATCGCAGCTATCACTGGTGGTGGCCGGGCACCATCCGGTTCTTCAGGTCCCAACTTGGGACCATTCTACATTTCTATCAGAAATACCTGAAGGTTTCAGTTTCTCCACATCCTTGCTAACATTATTATTGTCTGTCCTTTTTGTTAAGGGGCCCAGACAGGTATCTGTTAGAGAAGCATCATACTTCTGGCACCAAATTCTGTGTTAGTCATCCAGTGCTGCTCTAATAAAGTATGTCCTCTGGACTGAGGGGGTCCCTGCGTGAAGAACCTCATAGTCTCTGGGGAGAAGGCTGACTGAGGAAGCCTTCCCCTGGAGCTGATGCCCTGAAGTTAGAATTTTAGCATACTTTTCTACGAGAAACTAAATTTCTCTTTGTTAAAGCCATCCACTTGTGGTATTCTCTTTTAGAGCGGGACTAGATGACTAAGACAGAATTTGGTGCCAGAAGCACGATGCTCCTCTAACAGATACCTAAAATACGGAAACCGTTTTGAAACTGTGACTGGCTAGAGGAGCAGCAGAGAACCTACAGTGGCAGAGAAGCAGCAGTGGTGAACCAGCAGCAATAGAATCAGGAGACCAGTGGGAGATGGCACTGGAGCCAACCCATGGAGTAAGACAGCTGAGTGTCGCTGCACAAGAGGCTTCTGTTGGAGTGGGGTGCCTACAGGCACTTATCAGAGTAGCTGCTGAGCTTTGGAACATTTACTCCTGCAGGGTAGATGCAGTCAAGAGGTCCAAGTAGCTCAGAGGCTGCAGGAACCAGAAGTTGAAGAGACAAGGAGCCCAAAAAGCTGAATTGCCTCAGTCTCAAAAGGAATGGCCATTGTGGAGAGATTGGAACATTTATACATTGTAGGTGGGGTTCTAAAATCGTACAGCCACTTTGGAAATCAATTTGGCACTTTCTTCAAAAGCTAGAAATATAAATATCATATGATCCAACCGTCCTACTTCAGATATATTTAAGAGAAATAAGGGCTATCATATGAATAGATACATGCACACCAATGTTCATTACGGCACTATCCACCATAACAGAAAGATGGAATCAACGTAGGTGCCCATCAGTGGATGAATGGATAAACAAACTATGGCATATTCACACAATGAAATACTATGCAGTAATAAAGAACAATGATACATTTGGGAAACATCTAATATGGAAGGCATTTTGCTGAGTGAAAGTAGTCAATTACAAAGGACAAATATTGTATGAGACCACTTAAAGACTTAAGGAATGGTTTAAACACAGAAAAAAAACAGTCTTTGGTGGTTACAAGGGTAAGGAGGGAGGGTGAGTGGTATTTATTAATTAGATAGTAGGTAAGAATTAAGTTAGGTGAAGGGAGGGACAATGCATAGTAGAGAAGTCAGCACAATAGGACTAAATCAAAAGCTAAGCCAGCCAAGCCAAGTGCCGTCTAGTCGGATCCGAGAGGTTTGCTAAATATAATCAAACACTTCAAAGGACAGAGTAGTAGGGACAAGCTTCTGGGGACTATGGTTTCAGGGGACATCTGGGTCAACTGACTTAACAAAGTTTTTAAAGAAAATATTCTGCATCCCACTTTTGTGAGTGGTGTCTGGGGCCTTAAAAGCTAGCAACTGGCAATCTAAGAATTTGTCCCAACACACCTGGAGCAGAGGAGAATGAAGGACATCAAAGACATGGGGAAAATAAGAGCTCAAGACACAGAAAGGTCCACATAATCAAGAGACTAGATCAGCATGAGACCAGAAGAACTAGATAGTGCATAGCCATCACCCAGGACTGCTCTGGCAGAGAAGACAACAAAGAGTTCTTGACAAAGTGGGAGAAAAATAGGATGCAGAACATGAACCCTACTAAAAAGAGCAGAATTGATGGTCTGACACACTGGAGGGTCCTGGAAAGATATGGCCCCCAGACTTGCTTTTAGCACAGAAATGAAACCATTTCCGAAGTCAACTCTTCAGAGAAAGATTGGACTGTACTATAAGACATAAAATGATACTGGCAGACAGTGTGCTTCTTGGCTTAAGCAGACACAAGAGACTAACTGGGTATCTCCTGTCCAGAGGCAAGATGAGAGAGCAGAGGAGGGCAGGAGCTAGTTGAATGGTCACAGGAAATACAGGGTGGAAAGGAGGAGTGTCTGTCATAGTGTGGGAAGATCAGCTAGTTACAAAGCAGTGTGTATATAAATTTTTGTATGACAAATTGACTTCATTGCAAACTTTCACTTAAAGCACAATAAAATATTTTTAAAAAACGTTTGGCCAAAAGATAAAGCTGGAGCCATGGCCTCCAGGGCTTCAAAGAGTGGGGAGCAGAGTTGCTGTTGCACTGGGCCTGGAAGGCAGAGCTGAAGACCAGGGTCTGGAGGTCTCTACTCAGAATCTAGAGAGTGTGGCCAATACCTAAAGGCAAAAAGGGAAGGCTACTGTGTAAAATGTCCCAGAGAAGGGAAGACTATCTTCAAAACCCTAAGGCTAATATATGTGTTCTGCCACCTTGCCTGGTGCCTGTTATCCCTTCTTCCTTCTACTTTCTCGAATTTGTAACGGAAATATCTATGAAGTCTGACAAGTCCATCAACATAATTGTTCTGTTACATCCCTCACTGCTGCACATCACTACAGTCACCTTCAAAGTACTCCCCTTGGGAAGCTATACACTGATGCCAATGCGTAGTCCACCCTTTAAAGCAATTTTGGAACTCTTCCTGGAAGGCCATTGCACATGGTGGTCCAGTGGCAAGTTCGCGAACTTAATTGTACAGTTGTCTGTGAGGGAGTTTTTAGCCAGAAACTAATAAAGGTATTGCAGCATCCTTCCTTCTCAACGAATCTGGCCCCCCAAGGCTTGTTTCTTTACCAGAAGATAAAGGAAATATCGAGAGGAAGACATTCTGATGACATTCAGGACATCAAAGGTAGTGTGAAGACAGCTCTGATTGCCGTTCCAGAAAAAAGAGTTCCAAAACTGCTTTGAAGGTGGCCTAGGTGCTGGCATGGGTGCATAGCTCCCCAGGAGGAGTATTTTGAAGGTGGCCATAGTGATATCCAGCAATGAGGTATGTAGCACTTTTTCTTGGATGAGTTTGCAAATGTAATTTTCAGACCGCTAACTTGCACATGTTCTGCCATTGTACCTTCAGAAGCCGATAACTTGTATTCTAGATTTCACAGATGAGTAGGAATTTTTGGATTTTAGACCTGAAGTTAAGACTTTTGCTATGACATAATGGAATGAATATGTTTTGCATGTTAACATGATGAGATTTGGGGGAGACCAAAGGGTAGAATGTCATGGATTGCATTGTGTACCCCCAAACTGTGTCTATCAGTTTGGCTGGGTCATGACTCCCAGTATTGTGTGATTATCCTCATTTATTGAGAATCCTGCCTCTATGAGGGAGAACGGGCAGGAGTTCTTAGTGAAGGGGACTCAGTCTATAAGCTTGGATTGTGTTAAGGCAATCTTCTTAGATATAAAAGGAAAAGGAAGCAAGCCAAGAGCTGGGGACTTCATGTCACTAAGAAAGACGTGCCAGGAGCAGAGTGTGTCCTTTGAACTTTATGTCTATTATTATACCAGTACCACACTGTCTTGGTTACTTCAGCCACGTAGTGTGTTTTGAAACCCACCAACATTGTTATTCTATTTTATAATTGTCCTGGTTATTCTAAGTTTTTGTGCTTCCATACCAAATTTTAATCAGCTTATGAATTTTTTTAATGAGATTAAGTGAAAGTATACAACCAAAATCAAATTTGCATGCCTGCCTATATGCAGATCTTCCTCTTTCTATACATGTCATAATCTCAACAATTTCCTGTCCCCTTGTCTCCAACCTCTCCTCTCCCATCGAGGAAGAGACCAGTAGGACAGCAGTATACAAATGCACAGAACCATAAAGTACATACCCCAAACAGTCACATTGAATCCCCAAGTTGAGCCACTTTTTGTCCAAAGAGTTGACCTGAGTAGTGTTTTCTGGTAAGGGGCAGCAGCAGGTCTAGGGACTGTGCTGCCAGGGGATACCCCAGGGTGCTAGACCATCAATTACAGTCCTTTAGTAGAGTTCTTGAGCTGCACCCTTGTTTTACTCATCTTGCCACAGGGACTCTACATTGTCTACCCCGTCACAGCTTTGTTTGGCGGTGGCCAGGCATCACCTGGTTCTTTTCACATGCTGATACACTCAACCATTCACATGGGTCCTTCTGTCTCTTGAGTTCTTTTTTCCTCATGTCTTTGTTATCCTTGGTGATCATCTGTTCCAGATGAGTTGGGACCATTTGGTGTACCTCAGATGGCAGTTTGCTAGCTTTTAAGACCCCAATATGGGGTCTTTTAGCTTTTAAGACCAATATGGGGTGCAGAGGACTCTCTTAGCAATAGGCTAGTTATTGGCCTCGATGTCCTCCAAGAGTGCGGGTCCCAGAGTCTGCCCCTGCTACTCTATCCTTGCAATATTGGGTTGAGATTAGAAGAGTTTTCAGCTTATGTTGAAGTCCGTTTAAGTTGATCTACTTTTTACTCGGTCTTGTCACTGCTTTCTGCTATTCGACTCGGATCCAACTCGACAGCGCTTGGCTTTGGCTTGGCTTCTCCTATTTGAATTTCTGTCAATTATATAATCTATGAGCAATCCTCTCCCTCCCTCCTTACCCTTGCAGCCATCAAAGAGTCTTTTCTTCTGTACAGAAGTCTATTTTTAATCCTTTATAATAGGTGTCTCATACAATGTTTGTCTTTCTACCACTGACAGATTTCACTCTTTCAATTGAAACCAGATTATGAGATAATTCCTAAAATCATTGTTCTTTATCATTGCATAGTGATCCATCTTTTTTCCTTTTGATTTTTATTATGATTGAATGAAAATGTACATTCCCATGTAAATTTGCATGCCCACCTGTATGTAGCTCCTATTGCTCTCCCTGCCCAGTGACAGCACACTCTTCCTCTCTACTCCATTCATGGCGTATCCTCCCAACAATCTCCTATCCCCTCCTCTCCACCCACACCCATTCCTCCAGTAATAGGTCAGCAGGACGACATCCTATAGATGCATAGAACCATAAAGTGCACACCTAATATAGTGAGTCTGTGTCACCAAGTCCAATTAATTCCTGTCCGAAGAGTTGACCTCCACTATGATTTATGGACATGAGCAGCATTGGGGCCAGGGGCCATGCTCCCAGGGGAACTTTGAGGCCCCTGGACCATTATTAATTGAGTTCTGTTAGTGGAGATCTCAGAGTGCATCCCTTTTTATTCTTGTGTTGCCAATGAGACTCAACTTTGTGAGCTCCATCACGGCTATCTCTGGTGGTGGCTGGGCACCATACGGTTCTACCTCACAAGTCGATGTAGTCAATCACGCACTCCCATGGGTCTCCCTGTCTTCTGGGTTCTCTTTCCACCATGTCGTTTTGGTCCTCGGTGATCATCCATTCCTGCTGAGTTGTGACCACTTGCTGTACCCTAAGCTGGCAGTGTGGCAGCTTTTAAGACACCAGATGCCACTAACGAATGTGGGGTGCAAAGGGCTATCTTAGCAAAATGCTACTTGTGCCAACTGGCCTCGATTTCCCCTGAAGCATGGTCTCTGGCCCCTTGCCCCATCTACTCTGTCCTTGCAATATTGGGTTAACATGAGAGGAGTAATCATGTTATGTTGAAGTACAGTTAATGTTAATCTTCTTTCTAATGTGTGCTGTTACAGGTTTCACCCAGCCAAATTTCTATCAACTGTCTAATCTAAACCTTCCCCTCCTCGCTCTCCCTCCCTCCCCACTCTTGCAGCCATCAGAGAGTCTTTTCTTATATGCATGAGTCTGTTTTTAAGTTCTTATCATAGGTATCTCATACAATATTTGCTCTTTTGTCACTGACTACTTTCACTCAACATAATGTCCTCCAGTTGAAACAAGGTTATGAGATGTTTCCTAAAATCATCGTTGTTTTTTATCATTGCATAGTGTTTCATTGACTATACATACCATAGTTTACCTATCCATTCCTCTGTTGTTGGGCATCTGGGTGGATTCCATCTTTTTGCTATTGTGCACTGTGCTGCAATAGACATTCGTGTGCATGTATCAGTTGGTGTGAATGGCCTTGATTCTGTAGGATATGTTCTGAGCAGTGGAATTACTGGGTCAAATGGTGCATCTATATCCAGCTTTTTAAGGAAGCACCAGATTGCTTCCCAAAGGGGTTGCACCATTTTGCAATCCCACCAACAGTGTAGGAGAGTTCCAGTTTCTCCACAGCCTCTCCAGCATTTGTCGTTTTGCATTTTTTGGATCATAGCCAACCTTGTTGGGGTGAGATGGTATCTCATTGCAGTTTTGATTTGAATTTCTTTAATAACTAATGATTGGGAACACATCCGCATGTGTTTTTTGGCTGTCTGGATCTCCTCTTTAGAGAATTGTCTGTCCATCTCCTTTGCCCATACCTTAGTTGGATGATTTAACTTTTTCTTGTTGCTATTTTGTAGTACCTTATATATTATGGAGATCAGGCCTTGGTCTGACATAGTTGCCAAATATTTTTTCCCATTCTGTAGGTGGCCTTTTAATTCTGTTAATAAAGTCTTTGGATGAGCAAAAGTGTTTGATTCTTAGTAGTTCCCATTTCTCTATTTTCTCTTCTGTTGTTTGTTTGACAGATTTTGAAGTCTGTCTACGATGTGTATTAAAACTTTTATTGTTCTTCCTACTTTTTCTTGGATGAGCTTTGTCATTTTAGATTTGATATTTAGGTCTTTTATTCAGTTTAAGTTGGTTTTAGTATAAGGTGTAAGACATGGGTCTTCTTTTAATTTAATGCAGATGGATATCCAATTTTGCCAGCACCATTTGTTGAAGATACTGTTTTTACCCCAGTTTAAGGTCTTAGGGCCTTTGTCGAATATCAACTGTTCATACGAAGATGCTGTAATCTCTGGGGTCTCGATTCTGTTCCATTGATAGATCTGTCTGTTTTTGGACGAGTACCAAGCTGTTTCGACTACTGTGGCAGTGTAGCAGGTTCTGAAGTCGGGTAATGAGAGGCTTCCCAGTGTGTTGTTGTTCTTCAGTAGTGCTTTACTTATCTGGGGCTTCTTCCCTTTCCAAAACAAAGTTGGTAATTTGTTTCTCCATCTCGTTAAAAAATGTCTCTGCAATTTGTTTTGGGGTTGCATTATATAAGTAGATTGGATTTTCACAATGTTAAGGCTTCCTATCCATGAACAGGGTAGGTTTCTCCATTTACGTAAGTCTCTCCTAGTTTCTTGTAGTAAGGGCTTGTAGTTCTCTTTGTAAAGGTCTGTTATTTCTCTGGTTAGATTCATTCCTAGGTGCATTGTATTCTTAAGGGCTATAGTAAATGGTATTGATTTGGTGATTTCTTGATTAATAATCTCGTTGTTGATTTAAAGGAATCCTACTGATTTACTATGTTTATTTTTATCCTGAGACTTTGCTGAACTCTTCTATCAGTTTGAGTAGTTTACTTATGGGTTCTTTAAGATTCCCTGCATATACAGTCACATCATCTGCAAACAGGGAGATTTTCAGTTCTTCTTTCCTGATGCAGATGCCCTTTATTTCTTGGTCTTGTCTAATTCCTCGGGCTAGAACTTCTAGTACAATGTTGAATAGGAGAGGTGTTCTCAAAGGAAACTGTTTCAGTCTCTCTCCATTCAAGACGACGTAGGTTTTATATAAATGGCTCTTACTGTTTTGAGGAATTGGCAATCTATTCCTATTTTCCTGAGGGTTTTTAGCATGAATGGGTGTTCGACTTTATCAAAGGCCTTTTCTGCATCAATAGACAAAACAGGTGATTCTGGTTGATCACATTAATTGTTTTCTGATATTGAATCAGTCTTGCATCCCTGCTATAAATCCAGCTTGGCCATGATGGATTATTTTTTGGATATGTTGTTGTATTTCATTGGCAAGAATTTTGTTGAAGATTTTTGCATCTCAGTTCATGAGCAATATTGGTTTGTAGCTCTCCTTTTTGGTTGGGTCTTTCCCTGGCTTTGGTAGCAGGGTCACACTGGCTTCATAGAATCAATTTGGGAGTATTCTGTCCCTTTCTAGTGAAATAGTCTCAGTAGTATTGGAGACAACTCTTCTCTAAAAGCTTGGTAGAATTCTGTGGTGAAGCCATCTGGTCCAGGGCTTTTTTTTGTTGGTAGTTTTTTGATGACTTTTTCAATCTCTTCCTTTGTGATGGTAGGTAATATGAATCAAGGAATTTGTCCATTTCCTCTAGGTTTTCCAATTTGTTAGAGTACAGTCTTTCTTAGTATTCTGTTATGGTATTTTTTATATCTGTTGTATCTGTGATGACAACTCCCCTCTCATTTCTTATTTAGGTTATTTGTTTCCTTTCCCTTTTTTCTTTAGGAAGTTTAGCCAACGTTTTGTAAATTTGGTTCATCTTTTTGAAAAACCAACTTTTGGTCTTTTCAATTTTTTCAATTGTTCTTCTATTCTCTAATCCATTTAGATATGCTCTAATCTTTGTGATCTGTTTTCTTCTGGTGTATGAGGGGTTCCTTTGTTGCTCTCGCTCTATTTGTTCAAGCTGTAGGGTTAGTTCTTTGATTTGGTTTCTTTATTCTTTCCAGATGTGGCATTTATGGAGATAAACTGACCTCTGAGCACTACTTTAGCTGTATCCCATAGGTTCTGGTAGGAAGTGTTTTCATTCGCATTGGAATCCATAAATTTCTTTACTTCATCCTTGATTTCTTCTATAACCCATGTTTTTTTGAGCAAGATGTTGTTCAGTTTCCATGAGTTCCACTTTCTGTCTGTGTTCTTGATGCTACTGATTTTGACTTTAATGGCTTTATGAACTAAGAAGATGCTTTGCATTAATTCAATGGTATAGATTTTGTTGAGAATTGCATTATGTCCTAACACATATTCTAGAGAATGTTCCATGTGTACTAGAGAAGAAAGTTTAGATATCTGCTGATGGATAGAAAGTTCTGTATATGTCAGTAAGTTCTAGTTGGTTAATTGTGGCAATCAGGTCTTCTGTATCTTTAGCTTTTTTCTAGATGCTCTGTCCAATATTGAGAGTGGAGTGTTGAAGTTTCCCACTATTATTGTGGAGTGATCTATCTCATTTTTGAGTGTAGTTAGTGTTTCTTCAATATATTTAGGTGCTGTAATATTAGGTGCATAAATATTTAATATTGTTAAGTCCTGCTTGTGCACTGAATCTTTCAGCAACACATAGTGTCCATTCTTGTCCACAATGGTGGATTTTACATTAAAATCGATTTTATCTGAGATTACACTTCCCATACCTGCTCTTCTTTGTTCATTGTTAGCTTAATATATGTTCATCCATCCTTTAATTTTCAGTTTGTTCATATGTTTAAGTCTAAGGTGAGTTTCCTGTAGACAACATATGGATAGGTCATGTCTTTTGATTCAAGATGTCACTCAATGTCTCTTTACTGGAGTGTTCAGTCCATTCACATTCAATATAATTATTGATAGATATGTGTTCAGTGATGCCATTGTGATGTTTATTTTTATGTTGATGTTTTCTCTGTTGTTCTTATTAATCTGTTCTGGGAGATTCTTCCTTGTGAGTTAACTTTTCACCTTTTTCAGGGATGGTTTTGTGGGTGATGAGACTCCGGTATTGTTTTTCTTGGTTTGATATGTTGCATATTTATTGTGCTTTATGGCTGCCCCATGATCCCTCTTAATAAACTATGCATAAACCCAATTTCAATTACTGCCGTTCTGATCAACTTTCTCTCCATCTGGAATGACTGTAATGACTGTAATACACCCCTCTTTTCAATGTGATGACATCATAGTTTTCATGATAATTGGTTTAGCTTGGCTATCACTAGATCTTTTTTGTCACTGTTATAGCTTTGACTGAGTTTGAAGCCTTCCCTAACTGAGTAGGATTCTAGATGATGCGCCTTGTATTTGCTTCTAAAATACAAAGTTTGTGGTTTTGTTCTTCTAAGCCAAGAGACTCTTTCAGTATTTCTTGTAGCTTTGGTTTAGTTTTTACAAAGTCTCTGAATTTCTGTTTATCTGCAAACATCTTCATTTCATTTTCATATTTGAAAAATAGTTTTTCAGGATATATAATTTTTGGTTGGAAGTTCTTCTTCTTCAGGGCTTGGAATGTGTCATGCCACTCTCTCCATGCCAGCATTGTTTCTGCTGAGAAATCTGATGAAAACCTACAGGGCTTTCCTCTGAATATTAGCTTTGCTTTGAGTCTTATTGCCTTTAAGAGTTTCTGCTTATGTTTTGTTTTGTTAAGCTTGATTATAATGTGTCTTGGACTCTTTCTTTTGGAGTTTATGTTGAGTGGTGTTCAATATGTATCTTGGATGTCTATGTTCTCTTCTTTCATAGTTTCTGGGAAGTTTTCTGTCAACAGATCATCAACAATATTCCCTGTGTTCTCAGGTGTTTGCACTGTTCAGGAACTCCAGTTAATCGTAGTTTATTTCTCTTAACAAAATCCCACATGCTTTTTAACACTTCTTCAGTTTTCTTGTTTCTTTTTTCTGGTTTCTCCTCATAGATGCTGGAGTCAGTATCTCTGTCTTCCAAATCAGAAAGTCTGTTTTCCATTTCTTCCATTCTGTTTTCTTGGCTTTGAATTGAAATTTCTATGTCTTTCATTTTTTTCTTGATCTATTGGATTTCAGAGTACTGGTGTTCCATCAGATTGAACAACTTGCTTAATTTTTTCATTTTTCTCTGCTGCATTTTGTATAAGGTCTAGAAGGGCTCCACATATAATTGTTTGGTATTCACCTTCTGATAGTTGCAAAAACACTTCTTCACCTGGGAAATTCTGTGGTGCTTTCTTTTAGGGGCATTCTGAAGCCATGGATGATTTCTTGGTTATGATTTTCTCCAGAGTTTGTTGCTTTTGGGGCATCAGGTGAGTCAATAAAGGCTGGGAGAGATGCTGTGAGGATGGACTGCAGTTGTTCCTCTAGGTCATCTTAAAATGAATGGTGAAACGTGTCTGACAACTTCCAACATCAGTCAGGTTTTCAGGCTTATAGGTCCCTCTTCCCAGCTGGCAAAGTAAGTGCCTCTATACTGAACCCCAGATGTTATAAACTAGCTCAGAATACAGAAAGGCTACTGCCCTGCTGGCCTCTGCCATAGGCAACACTGTGTAGAATATTGCTTTTCTGCCTGAAAAGTGCTCTCCTCAGGGCAGGTGATGCCTCTCAACCCAGGAATTAGGTCCAGCTGAGGCCTCCATATGGGTGTATCCTCCCAGTGGAACAAGATTGTGTCCTGCATAAGCTTGTTTCCCGCCTGGGTACTGGCTAACCCATGGCGGAATTGGAAAGAGAGGCCAAA
The DNA here is from genome assembly GCA_028571685.1 of Heterohyrax brucei. Classification (NCBI taxonomy): domain Eukaryota; kingdom Metazoa; phylum Chordata; class Mammalia; order Hyracoidea; family Procaviidae; genus Heterohyrax; species Heterohyrax brucei. Next base: position 66,977,413 of record CM053166.1, read on the forward strand.
GGTGCCAAGATGCAGAGTCCACAACCTCTGTTGCTGGGCCCCAGCCATAGGCAACACTGTGTAAAAGTACTGCTTTTCTGCTGGAAAAGTGCTCTCTTCCAGGCAGGAGCTGCATCCCAGTCTAGGAACTAAGTCCTGCTGGGGCCTCTGTATGGGTGTATCCCTTCCCAATGGATCAATATGGTGTCCTGCACAAGGACATGGCCTGCCTCAGTATTGACTACTCTATGGCTGAGGTGGAAAGAGAGACCAAAAGTGCTGAGATGCACACAATCCAAAGTCAAGCTCTCAAAATATAGCAGTTTTGCCTGCTGATGCCACCAACAGTGTGTCTGAGATTAGTGAGTCCCAGCTCCCCACACTGGCTAAGACAGAGAAAAAAAAGTTAAAATGGTGAGTTACCTTCGGTCCATGCAAGCCAGTGTTCAGCAAGAGTGGGGTCAGTGAAAGAGCCAGGGTGTTCCATTTAGTGGTATAAAGTCCAAATTAACAGCCCTATACCATGTCCTAGGGCTTTCTAGGTATCCAGAAGGCTCCGTTTCGTTATCAATTCAGTTCTTGGTTTCCAGAGGGATTTAGGGAGACGTGTGTTTAGTCTGCCAACTTGACCCCCCATGCATATTGCACATAGTGTTCCATTGAGTATATTTACTGTAGTTTGTTCATCCATTCATCTGTTCATAGGCATCTGGGTTGATTCCATCATTTGCTATTATGTACTCTGCTGCAATAAACATACATGTGAATGTATCTGTTTGAGTGACAGCCTTTGTTTCTGTAGAATATATTCCAAGGAGTGAGATTATTGGATCAGATGGTATATCTATTTCCAGCTTTTGAAGAAAGCATCAAATTGTTTTCAAAGAGTTTGTACCATTTTGCCATCCCACCAGCAGTATAGGAGAGTTCTGATCTCTCCACAGCCTCTCTAGCATTTGTTATTTTATGTTTCTTGGATCATGGCCAACCTGGATGGGGTGAGATGGTATCTCACTGTAGTTTTTACTTGGATTTCTCTAATAGCTAATGATCATGAGCATTTCTTCATGTGTCTTCTGGTTGCCTGGATGTTCTGTTTGGTGAAGTGTCTGCCCATCTCTTTTGCCATTACTTAATTGAGTTATTTACCTTTTTCTTGTTCATGCTTTGTAGTACCTTGTACATTATGGACATCAGAAGCCATGTAGTTGCCAAATAGTTTTTCCCGTTCTATAGATGGTCTTTTAACTATTTTGATAAAGTCTTTGGATGAGCAAAGGTATTTGATTCTTAGTAGTTCTCATTCATTTGTTTTCTCTTCTGTTCATCACGCTTTGTCAGATTTTGAAGTTGTGAACCTTATTTTTTCTTGCATGATCTTTATCATTTTAGGTTTGCTATTTATGTCTTTGATCCATTTTGAGTTAGCTTTTCTGTAAGGTTGAGATATGGGTCTTGTTTCAATTCTTTGCAGATGGATATCCAATTTTGCCAGCACCATTTGTTAAAGAGACTTTTCTTACCCCGGTTTACAATCTTAGGGCCTTTGTGAAATATCAACAGTTCGTAAGAAGATGGTGGCATCTCTGGGTTCTCAACTCTGTTCTACTGGTCTATATGTCTCTTTTTGTACCAGTACCAGGCTGTTTTGACTACTGTGGCAGTGTAATAGGTTCTAAGGTTGGGCAGTGTGAGGCCTCTGATTGTGTTCTTTTTCTTCACTAGTGTTTTACATATTGGGGGTTTCTTTCCTTTCGAAACAAAGTTGGTGATTTCTTTTTCCATCTCATTAAAAAAACAACACTAGACCTGACACTGCCCATGATCAAAAATGATTACTGAGGTCAACTGTTTGGACAGCCATGGATTGGACTCGGGGACAGAGAGTGTCCATATCATGTGTGCATGTTATGGTTCTGTGCATCTATATGATGTCGTCCTACCGGCCTCTTCCTAGAAAGGAGTGGAGAGGGTGGAGCGGAGGGGACAGGAGATAGTTAAGAGGATATGACATATATAGAACAGAAAGGAGGAGTGTGTTGTCACTAGGCAAGAAGAGCAGAGGGAGCTGCAGATCGGCAGATATGCAAATTTAAATTGGATTGTACAGTTTCACTCAATCAGAATAAAAAAAAGATGCTGGAATTTATATGAGATTGACTTGGCTGGCATTGTATATGTAGATTACTTTGGGTAAAATAGACATTTTCATAATGTTAAGTCTTCCCATCCATGACCAGGGTAGGTTTCTCCATTTATGTAGGTCTCTCTTGGTTTCTTGCAGTAGGGTCCTGTAGTTCTCTCTGTATAAGTCTCTTATTTCTCTAATTACATCTATTCCTAGATATTTTACCTTCTTGGGGGCTATAGTAAATTGTATTGATCTGATGACTTCTTTGACGATCTTTTTGTTGGCGTAAAGGAATCCTACTAATTTATTCATGTTATTCTTATATCACAATACTTGGCAGAACTCTGCTATTAGTTCCAGTAGTTTACTTATGGATTCTTTAGGAGTCTCTGCATATACAATCATACCATATGCAAATAAGGATATTTTTACTTCTTCTTTGCTGATGCAGTTGCCCTTTATTTATTTGTCTTATCTAATTGCAAAGTTCTGAGAGTGGGCATCCTTGTTTAGTTCCCATTCTGAAGGGGAATTCTTTCAGTCTCTCTCCATTCAGAATGATGTAGGCAGTTGGCTTTGTATAAATGGCCCTTATTGCATTTAGGAATTTCCCCTCTATTACTATTTTGTTGAGAGTTTTTAGCACGAACTGATGTTGGACTTTGTCAAATAGGTTTTATGCATCAACTGACAAAATCAGATGATTCTTATCCCTTGTGCTGTTTCTGTGGTTGATCACATTGATTGTTTTTCTGATGTTGAAGCAGATTTGCACCCCAGGTATGAATCCAACTTTGTCATGATGGATTATTTTTTTGATACATTGTTGAATTCTCTTAGCAAGGATTTAGTTTAAGATTTTTGCATTAGGTTCATGAATGATATTGGTGTGCAATTTCCTTTTTTTTGTGGGATCTTTCCCTGGCTTTGGTATCAGGGTCATGCTGGCTTCATAGAATGAATTTGGGAGTATTTTGTCACTTCCCATGCTGTGAAATACTCTCAGTAGTATTGGAGTTAACTCCTCTCTCAAAGTTTGGTAGAATTCTCCAGTGAAGCCATCTAGGCCAGCCTTTTTTTTTGATTGGTAGTTTTTTGGTGACTTTTTCAATCTCTTCCTTTGTGATGGGTTTATTAAGTTGTTCTGCTTCTCCTTGTGATAATTTTGGTAGGTAATGTGAACCCTGGCACCTAGAGTCGCCATGAGTCGGATCCAACTCGATGGCACTTGGCAATGTGAATCTAGGAATTTGTCTATTTCCTCTAGGTTTTCAAATTTGTTAGAGTACAGTCTTTCATAGTACCCTGTTATGATACTTTTGATTTCAGTCAGGTCTATTGTGACATCTCCCATCTCATTTCTCATTTGGGTTATTTGCTTTCTTTTGTATTTTTATTTTGTAAGTTTAGAAAATCGTTCATCAGTTTCTTTGATCCTTTGAAATAACCAGCTTCCAGTTTTGTTAACGTTCTCAATTATTCTTCTATTCTCTAATTCATTTAGTTCTGATCTAATCCTTATTATCTGTTTCCTCTCATTCCTGAGGGATTCATCTGTTGCTCTCTTTCTATTTGTTCAAGCTGTATTGTTAATTCTTTGGTTTGGGTCCTTTCTTCCTTCCAGATGTGTGCATTTATAGAGATAAATTGACCTCTGAATACTGCTTTTGCTGTATCCCATAGGTTCTGGTAGGATGTGTTTTCATTCTCATTTGATTCCATAGTTTCTTTATTTCATCCTTGATTGTTTGTATAATGTATGGATTTATGAGCAAAGTGTTGTCAAGTTTCCATGAGTTCAAATTTCTACCTAAGTTTTTTCTGCTACTGATTTCAACTTTTATTGCTTTATGGTCCAAGAAGATGCTACTCAGTGATTCAATGAATTGGATTTTGTTGAGACTTGCTTTGTGTCATAACATGTGGTCTATTCTGGAAAATGTTCCATGTGCATTGGAGAAGAAGATGAATTTATTGGTTGATGAATAAAAAGTTCTGTATGTGTTGATGAGGTCTAGTTGGTTAATTGTTGCAATAAGATCTTCTGTATCTTTACTACGCTTTTTTTCTGGATGATCTATCCATTACTGAAAGTGGAGTGTTCAAGTCTCCAACTATTATTATGCAGTGATCTATCTCATTTTTCAATGTTGTCAGTATTTGTGTGATGTATTTAGATGCTCTGGTATTAAGTGCATAAATATTTAATATTGTTAAGACCTGCTTATTTACTGAAACTTTCAGCAATAAATAGTGACCATCCTTGTCTATGATGGTGGGTTTTACAATAAATTCTATTGTATCTGAGATTAGTATTGTCACTCCTGGTCTTCTTTGTATGTTGCTAGCTTGGTATATACTTTTCTATCCTTTAATTTTGAGTTTCCTCATATCTTTGAGTCTAAGGTGTGTTTCTTGCAAGCAACATATTGATGGATCTTGTCTTTTGATACAGGGTGTCACTAGTTGTCTCTTTCAGTGTTCAGTTAATTTACATTCAGCGTAATTATTGATAGGTATATGTTTAGTGCTGTCATTTTGATGCATTTATTCTTGTGTTTATGTTTTCTCTGTTGCTGTTAATATTCTATTTTGAGTCATTCTTCTTTATGGGTTGACTTCATCTTTTTCAGTGCTGGTTTTGTGTTTTTGAAGACTCCTGTATTATGTTTCTTGTTTTGATATGCTGCATCTTTATTGTACTTTGTGTCTACACCGATGATTTCCCTTACTCTTCTAAGTTTAAATCAGACTTTAACTTCTGCATAGACTTTTAATTTCATCTCTATCTGAAAGGACCATTACTACTATAATATAGCCCATTTTTTAGTGTGATTGTGTCATAGTCTTCATGATATGATCACTGGTTCCTCTGTTTTAATACTGTAACTTTGATTGAGCTTTGTGAGTTCCCTAACTGAATAGGATTCTGGATGCTGTGTCCTACATTGCTCCTCAAGTATTTACTTAGTGTTTTTGTTTTTGTAAGTGAAGAGTTTCTTTCAGTAGTTCATGTAGTTTTGGTTTGGTTTTTATAAAGTCTCTAAGCTTCTGTTTATCTGCAAATGTCTTAATTTCACTGTCATATTGGAGAGACAGGTTTCCAGGATATATATTTCTTGGTTGCACGTTTTTCTCCTTCTGGGCTTTGACTGTGTCATCCATCTGCTTTCTTGTCAACATCTTTTCTGCCAAGAAGTCAGACGAAAGTCCACAGGGTTTCTGCCTGAATGTTCGCTTTGCTTTGAGCCTCACTGCCTTTAAGAGCTTCTGTTTATGATTTATTTTATTAAGTTTGGTCATAATATGTCTTTGTGTCTTTCTCTTGGGGTGTAGCTTGTGTGGTGTTCAATACTTGTCTTGGATATCTATGTTCTCTTACTTCATAATTTAAGGGAAAATTTCTGTCAGCAACTTTACAGCAATGCTCTCTATATTTTCTTTTACCTCTCCTTGTTCAGGAACTCCAATTATTCATAGATTATTCCTCTTCGTGGAGTCCCACATGTTTCTTAATGCTTCTTCATTTTTTCTTATTTCTTTTCTCTGATTTCTCCTCATAAATGCTGGTGTCAGTTGCTCTACCCTGAAGTTTACTACATCTGACTTCCTTCTCCTCAATTCTGCTCTTTTATCTTTGGATTAAATTGTCTGATTCTGTAATTTTGTTACTGATCTGCTGGATTTCAGATCATTGACGTTCCATCAGTTTAAATTGATTACTTGATTTTTTACTTTGTTCTGCTGCATTTTGTTTAATCTTTAATAGGGCTCTCTATATAAGTCTTTTGTACTCAACCTCTAATAGTTTCATAAAGGCTTCTTCATCAGGGAAGTTTTCCGATTCTTTGCTTTGGGAATTTTCTATAGTCATGGTGGACTGCTTCTTTAAATGGTTAACTGTGGTCTGTTGTCTGTGTGCCATCTAGAACCTGTTTGATTTCTCTGGTGTTAATTCAACAAGGGCTGAGGCATAGTTCTAAGAATGGAGTTGGTCATCAGCTGTCTCTGTGTGGTTTAGTGACTGGCTCCAGGTGGACTCTCTGGGGCAGCAGTCTCTGCTTCTTGGCTGGCAAAGATGTTGTCCTACTTATGGAGTCACTGAGGGGCTGTCAGCCTACCCTATGATGTGGGTCAGTGAAGGATGAAGGAAATGCTACTGGGCTTCTCAGCATTAAGATTTCAAGGTCTTATTTAAAAGGTTACTTTACTTCCATGCAGAGAGCTTTCCAAATGCTGCTGGAAATAGTCAGGCCCTCAGGTGTAGCAGGCCCTGCCTTCCAGGTGACAATAAAAGTAACTTATAGACCTTCTCCAGATGCTATGATGTGGTGCAAAGTAGGGATTGGTTAGGGTTTTCCAGCCATCCCCTGCCAGGTCCCACCCATGGATCTAGACACGAATTATCTCTGTCTCAGCTTTTCTGCTGAAGAAGCTTTTGCCAGATGGGGTGTTGCTCCACTTGAGAATCAGCTGCAGCTAAGGCCTCCACTTGTGTGACTCTGCCTCCCAGCTAACCAAAATGGTGTTCCAACTGAGCTGCCATTCCTGCCTTGAAACTGCACTCTATGGCACAGCTCATAAAAGAGAGGGTGGAGGGGCAGTGGTGTCCTCAGTCAGCAGCTGGGCTCTCAATATGTGTCTATCCCACAGGCTGTCTCTCTCCTGTGCTGCACAGTTACTTAAGCATCGCACTTAAGGCATATTTGCCAGCTGATGCCCAGGCCCTGCCTCCTGGATAACAAAGATGGCATCAGTACCTGCAGTCTTCCAAAATGGTGAGTCAGCCGTAGCAGAGGTGAGTGGCCACTGTCTTGGCTTTGACAGGGGCAGTTTAGTCCATTATTGGTATCTAGCAAAACATGACAATACTATGCCAGGTCCTAGAGCTCCCCAGATGTCCACTGCTCCATTCAGTTATCATTACAGGCCTTAATTCTCGGAGGGCATTGAAGAGACGTGTATCTAGTCCACCATCTCTGTCCCACCTTCAGAATTATTTTCTTAATTTCCTTTTTGTGTTGTTTGTTGACTCATGGCAACCCAAGGGTCACCATGCGTCGGGTCTGACTCAACAGCACTTGGCTGGCTTGGCTTATTGTTCATTGATAATGTATAGATATATAGTTAATTTTTGTAAATTTGTATACTGCAACTTTTCTCACCTCATTAGTTTTAGCAGGTTTTTGTGTGTTTATGTGTAGATTCCTGAGGATTTTCCATATACACGATCTGTGAATAAAGTGAGGATTTTTCTTCTTTTCCAACCCAAATGAATTTTACTTTATTTTCTTTACTGATGGCCTAGGCTACAATGTGGAATAGAATGTTGAGTACAAGTGGCAAGATTGGACTTCTTTGTCTTGTTTCTGACCTTGGGGGAATCATTTGGTTTTTCAGTATTAAGCATGATATTAGTTTTAGGTTTTTTATAGATGTCTTTATCAAGTTGAGAAAGTTCCCTTTTATTCCAAATTTGTTGAGAGATTTTATTGGGAATCAATGTTGGATTTTTTAAAAGAGTTTTCTCTGTATCTATTGAAATAATTGTTTGATTTTTGTCCTTTGTTCTATTAATATGGCCTATTACTTTCATGAATTTTTGAAAGTTGTGTTCACCCTTACATTCCTGGGATAAATCCTACTTATTATGGTGTATAATCCTTTTTATATGCTGGTGGTTTTTATTGGCTAATATTTTGTTGAGGATATTTGAATCTATGTTTATTGAGGGATATTGATGCAGTTTTCTTTTCCTGTGATATATTATCTGAATTTTCTATTGAGGTAATGATGACCTTTTTGAATGAGTACCCAAGTGTTTCCTCCTCCTCCTCTGTTTTATATAAAAGGCTGTGACGTATTGCTATTATTTCTTTAAACATTTGGTAAAATTTACTAATGAAATCATCTGGGCCTGGGCTTTACTTTGTGTGAAAATTGTAATTTACTAATTCAATTTCTTTTTTTAACGTGATTTAAATGAAGGTTTATAGAGCAAATTAGTTTCTCATTAAACAATTAATACATGTATTGTTCTGTGACATTGGTTGCTGACCCCACAATGTGCCAGCATGCTCTCCTTCTTGACCTTGGGTGCCCATATCCATTCATCTAGTTTTCCTGTCCCCCTCCTGCCTTCTCATCCTTACCCCTGGGCTGGTGTGCCTATTTAATCTCATATACATGGTTGAGCTATGTGTGTTATTATTTGCTTTATGGGCCTGTCTAATTTTTTTCCTGAAAGTAGACCTCAGGAGTGACTTCAGCACTAAGTTAGAAGGTTATCCAGGGGCCATGCTCTTAGCATTTCTCCATTCTCCATCAGACCAGTAAGTCTGGTCTTTTAATTCAATTACTTTATTAGTTCTGGGCCTATATAGATTTTCTATTTCTTCTTTAGTCAGTTTTAGTCATTTCTTTGTCCTTCTAGGAGCGTGTTCATTTTATCTAGCCAAGCCAAAGCTATCTCATTTATTGGCATAAAGTTGTTTATAGCATTACCTTATAATTCTTTTGAATTCATAAGTTTGGTAGTGGTTTCTCTTCCATTCCAGTTTCAGTAAGTTGTGTCTTCTTTCTTTTTTAAAAATTCATCAGTCAATTTTTTTTATTTTTTATTATGATGACTTCATTAGTAAATTTTGCCATATAAATTTACATGCCCACCTATGTGCCACTTCCACTGCTCTCCCTGCCCAGTGACAGCACATTATTCCTCTCTGCTCCACACATGTCTCATCTTCCCAACAGTTTCCTTTCCCCTCCTCTCCACCCACACCCCTTACTCCAGCCAGAGGTCCACAGGATGATATCCTATAGATGCATAGAACCATAAAGTGCATCAAATATGTGGTCTCTCTGCATCACCAAGTCCAATCCATTCATGTTTGAAGAGTGGACCTTCATAATGCTTTATGGACAAGGGCAGCATCAGGGTTAGGGGCCATGCTCCCAGGAGAACTTCGAAGCTGCTGGACCAAAAAACAAAAAAAAAAGAATATAAAAAATAAAAATAAAAAATAAAAAACAGAACATCACCAGCACTCCAGAATACATTCTTAGGTCCCCTTCCAGACACCAACTCCCAAGGGTAATCATTTTCCTGGTTTTTAGCAACATGAATTACTTTTGTCTGCCTTTGAACTTTATATAAATAGAATCTTACAACAACAACAATACAACAACAAAAATCCATCAGTCTAGCTAAGGTTTGTCAATTTTGTTGATTTGTTTTCAGCACATTAACTTTTTTATGGCATTTTAAGTGAAAGTTTACAATTGGAGTCACTTTCTCATACAAAAGCTTATACACACTTTGTTGCATAACTGTAGTTGCTCTCCTTACACTGTGCCAGCATACTCTTCCTCTCCACCCTGTATTTTCCATGTCCATTCAACCAGTTCCTGTCCCCCTCTGCTTTCTCATCTTGCCTCTGGACAGGAACTGCCAGATTAGTCTCCTATACCTGCTTAAGCCAAGAAGCACATTCATCACCAATAACATTTTAAGTCTTACAGACCAGTTCAATATTTATCTGAGGAACTGGCTTTGGGAACACAATACATCAACATTTGATTTAATCAATTATCTCTCTTTTTTGTTTCTATTTTCTGTTTCATTGGTTACTGCTATAATCTTTATTATTTCTGTCCTTCCTCCAGTTTTAACCAAACAAAACTCACTGGCATTAAGTAGATTCCAGCTCAAAGTGACCCTATAGGACAGAGTAGAACCCCGGTGCTCAGTGGCTAAGAGCTATGGCTACTAACTAAAAAGGTCAGCAGTACAAGTCTACCAGCTGCTCCTTGGAAACCTCATGTGGCAGTTTCACTCTGTTCCATTGGATTGCTATGTGTTGGAATTGGCTCAACGGCAACAGGTTTGATTTGGGCCAACTTTTGGTTTCATTTGCTCTCCTTTTTTAGTTTCTTAAGGTGGAAGGTTGTGTTATTGATTTAAAACCTTTTTCCTATTCTAATATGAGTGATTTCAACTATTAATTTCCTTCTAAGCACAGCTTTAGCTATAAATTTTGGTATGACACATTTTTGTTTTCATTCTTCTCAAAATATTTTCTAATTTTCCATATTTCTTCTTTGACCATTGGATATTTGTTCATTAATTTCCAAATTCTTGTGGACTTCCAAACTTCTTTCTGTGATTGAGTTATAATTTTACTCGATGTGGTTCTAGAACATACATGAATTTCTGAATGGATGTCATTTTTTTTGCTTCTCCCAACTAGTTTTGCAATCTCAGGCTAGCTGCAATATTGTTCTTCCCTGATTATTTGTCATTAAGATGGTTATTGTTTTTGACACTTCCCAGGCATGAACATTTTCAGCTTCTGCTCAAAATAAAGTCAGTCTCTGGTAGGTTTGTAGAGCTGCCATTCCTCACTGTCTGCCCCACCTGCGTAGTTATGAAGCTGGAGCAACGGGATTGGAGAAGTCCCAGGGTAAAACACTAGACACCGTTAAGTTTTTATGGCTAAATATTATTCACTTCGTTCTATGCCTTTAGTTAATTTCCAGAGTCTTTAAATGGTTGTTTCTTACAACTTTGTCCTTTTTTGTTGTTGTTTTAGTGAAGGATTTTGCTGGATTTCTTATTCAGTCATTCTAGAAGTCTTGCCAAATTTCAGCTCTTTAGATCAATATGGCAGTCTAAAGGCCGTAAGACTTTGGGATGATTGGGTTGTTTGGATGCAGTTAGTATTTTTTTTTTAGGGTTTTTGATCAGTGCTTTTTATTAACTTTTTTTTTATTGTACTTTAGATGAAGGCTTTCAGAGCACAGCTGCCAAGCTGCCATCCGAGGGCACAGCAAGTGGTCCCAACTCAGCAGGAACAGATGCTCATCGAGCACCAAAATGACATGGTGTAAAGACAACCCAGAAGATAGTATTTAAATATTAACAATTTGTTTGTGACTATTTTTTACAATAGGTAAGTTATCCACAGAATTCTTTTTAGAGTTCATTTCAGTGATAATAACAACAATTATTGCCACTTAACTAAGAGGTATACTGCAAACAGCTGCAAACATCCAGTAATAATTGGAACATGGAACATATGAAGAATGCATCTAGGGAAACTGGAAATTGTCAAAAATAAAATGAAGTCATAAACATTGATATTCTAGTAATCAGTGAGCTGAAAGGGACTGGTATTGGCCATTCTGAGTTGAACAATCATATGGTCTGCTATGCTGAGAATGACTACTTGAAGAGGAATGGTGTTGCATTCATTGTTGAAAAAATTTCAAGATCTATTCTGAAGTACAATACTGTCAGTGATGGATAATTTCCATATGCCTACAATATATAACTGCTATTCAAATTTATGTATCAACCAGTCCAAAGATGAAGAAATTGAACATGTTTACCACCTTCTGCAGTCTGAAGTTGATCCAAAATGCAATCAGAATGCATTAATAATTACTAGCAATTGGGATGGGAAAGTTGGAAATGAAGACGGATCTTCATTGGAAGATACAGTCTTGGTGATAGAAATGATGCTGGAGATCACATGATAAGATTTTACAAGGCTAATGACTTCTGCATTGCTAATATCTTTTTTCACCGATATGAACAGTGATTATTCACACAGATCTCATGACATGGAGTACAGAGGAATTAAATCAACTACACCTGTTGAAAGAGATGATGGAAGAGCCCAGTATCATCAGGCAGAACAAGGCCAGGTACTGATTGCAACACAGACCATCAGTTGCTCATATGCAAGTTCAAAGTGAAACTTAAGAAAATCAGAAAAGTCCACGAGAGCCAAAGCACAACCATAAGTGCAGCCTACCTGAGTTAGAGACCATCTCAAGAATACATTTGATGAGTTGAACACTAACGACCACAGAAGACCAGATGAGTGGTAAAGTGGCACCAAGGGCATCATACATAAAGAAAGCAAGAGATCATTAGAAAGACAGAAAAGAAATAAAAAACCAAAATGGACATCAGAAGAGACTCTGAAACTTGCTGTTGAATGTCAAGTAGCTAAAGCAAAAGGAAGAAATGATGAAGTAAGAGAACAGAGTAGATTTCAAAGCACGACTCAAAAAAGACAAAGTTAAATATAATGACATGTGCAAAGACCTGGAGATAGAAAACCAAAGTGGAAGAACATGCTCAGCATTTCTGAAACTGAACAAACTCAAGGAAAAAAAAAAATCAACCCTCAAGTTGCAATAGTGAAGGATTCTACAGGGAAAATATTAAAAGACACAGGAAGTGTCAGAAGAAGATGGAAGGAATACAGAGAGTCATTATACCAAAAAAGAATTGGTCAGCATTCAACTATTTCAAGAAGCAGCATATGATCAGTAACTAATCGTACTAAAAGAGGAAACCAAAGCAACACTGAAGGCACTGGTGAGAAACGAAGCTCCAGGAACTGATGGAATATCAACTGAAATGTTTCTACAAATGGATGCAGCACTGAAGTACTCACTCATCTATGGCAAGAGGCAAGAAGTTTAAAAGATGGCTACCTGGCCAACCAACTGAAAGAGATCCTTATTTGTGCCTATTCCCAAGAAATGTGATCTAGCTGAATGCAGAAATTATCATGCAAAATCATTAATATAACAAGCAAATAAAAATTTACTCAAGATGATTTAAACGCTACTGCAGTAGTATATCGACAGGGAACTGCCAGAAATTCAGGCCAGATTCAGAAGAGGAAGTGGAATCAGGATCTTGGCCGAAAACAGAGAATACCAAGAAGATGTTCACTTGTGTTTTATTGACCACACAAAGGCATTTGACTGTGTAGGTCATAACAAATTATGGATAACATTGGGAAAAAATAGGAATTCCAGAACAATTAATTGTGCTCATGAGGAATCAAGAGGTAGTCATTCAAATAGCACAAGGGGACACTGCATGGTTTAGAGTCAGGAAAGGAGGGTAGTATCCTTTCACCATACCTGTTCATTCTGTATGCTGAGCAAATAATCTGAAAAGCTTGACTATATGAAGAAGAATGGGGGCATCATGATTGGAGGAAGATTCATTAACAATCTCTGTTATGCATATGTCACAACTGATTACTGAAAGTGAAGAGGACTTGAAACACTTACTGATGAAGATCAAAGACCGTAGCTTTCAGTATGGATTACACCTCAACAACAAGAAAATAAAACTCACAACTGGACAAACAAGCAACATCACGATAAATGGACAAAAGATTGAAGTTGTCAAGGATTTCATTTTACTTGGATCAACACTCAACACCCATGGAAGCCGCAGTTAAGAAATCAAAAGATGCATTCCAGTGGGCAAATCTGCTACCAAAGAACTCTTTAAAGTGCTGAAAAACAAAGATGTCACCTTGAAGACTACGGTATGCCTAAACCAAGCCATGGTATTTTCAGTTGTGTCATGTGAGTTTGCAAACTCATCCTAGAAAAAGTGCTACATACATCATTGCTGAATATCACTACAGTCACCTTTGAAGTACTTCTCTTGGGAAGCTATACACCAATGCCAGAACCTAGGCCATGTTCAACAATTTTGGAACTCTTTTTCTGGAACAGTCATGCTGTCATCGTATTACCCATGATGTCCTGAATGTCATCAAACTGTCTTCCTTTCAATATTTTCTTTATCTTCAGGTAAAGAAAAAAGTCACTGGGGGCCATTATCAGGTGAGTAGGGAGGATATTGCAATACAGTTATTTGTTTACTGGTTAAAAACTCCCTCACAGACAACCATACAATTAAGTTCACAAACTTGCCACCTTGTACCTTGCACAATGGCCATTCGGAAAGAGTTCCAAAATTGTTTTGAAGGGTGGTCTAGGCACCGCCATCAGTGCATAGCTTCCCGAGGGGAGTATTTTGAAGGTGACCATAGTAATATTCAGCAATGAGGGATGTAGCACTTAGAACAATTAAGTTCATGGACTTAATTATCAGACCTCATGTGCATGCATGCAAAAGGTGGACAATGAATAAGGAAGACAGAAGACAAATTGAGACCTTTGACAGATTTGTCTTGGAAGAAGTACAACCAGAATGCTCTTTAGAAACAAGGACAGTGAGACTACATCTTATATCCTTTGACATAGTGTCAGGAGAGATCAATCCCTGGAGGACATCATGTTTGATAAAATAGAGGGTCAGTGAAAAAGAGAAAGAACCTCAATAAAATGGATTGACAAACAATAGACTCAAGCATAACAACAATTGTGGGCACGGTACAGGACTGGGTAGTGTTTTGTTCTGTTGTACATAATGTGTCACTGTGATTTGCAGCAGACTCAATGGCACCTAACAACAATACCAACAAAGGATTTACTATGTACAAGGCACTTACATACCTTGTTTCATTCAATAGTAAAAGCCTTCTTGTAATATATTATTATTTCATTCTATAGATGAGGAACTGAGACTCCTTAAGATACTACAATGAATAGGTTCTAGAGCTTGGACTTGAACTGGAAAATATCTGACACCAAAGAAAATCCTTTCTGTACTTTATACTACAGAATTGAGCAATACTGGAAACGCTCTCTAAGACTTAGCTTTGAGTTACTAGATAAATCTTGGAGAAGAAATAGTTTTAGAAAATTAAAGAAATTGGCATTTACCTACTTCGTGTGATTTCAAAGGATGTTTAAAAAATATCATGTAACATAAAATAACTCTTAACTTTTAGTAAATGCAATTTTTCCTATCATTTGTTAGTCAGTTTATGAGTGGTTTATGCCCTGCCTCATTCAGAAGACTTCAAGTGACTTAGAATCCTGAAAGTTGTTAAATGAAATGACTTTAAACTTTTTTGAATTTTACACACCATTGAAGATTAGGAAAAGATTCTCCCAAAGAAATGGAAAAATACATACACAATTATGAATAACATTTCTGGGACTTTATGAGCCCCAACAGTCAATTTTAGAACTCCTGTTTTAATAATTAAGACAAGTCTAGTGAAAATACCACAAAAAATGCTTTTTTCAGGTATTAGAATAAGGTATCCACCTCAGCAGAATGCCCTTATGCAGTTAAGAATCTGTACAGCCATACATAATGTCCCCGTCATCTTTGTTGCTGATGAAGTTTTCATGCTTGGTTTTCTATGTAACCCCTGGTGGCATAATGGGTTAGAACTATAATAGGTCAGTGGTTTGAATCCACCAGGCGCTCCTTGGAATCTCTGTGGAGGCAGTTCTACTCTGTAGTATAGGGTCACTATGGGTCAGAATTGCCTTGACAGCAGTGAATTTGGTTTTTTGGTTGTTTTCTATGAGCAGTTCTCAGCATAATACCTGGACCATGATAGGTGTCTGATTATGTTTGATTTACTAATGAATGATTGATGGAACATTTTATTCCAAAATAAGAGATACGGCTTAAAATGTAAATGACCTAAAAAAGGTAACAGAAAATAAATGTGAGTAAGCGTTTAAGCTCTTACATCCTTTCCTTTGATAACATGTGGGGAGATCACAGTGTGGAATTTAGGGGTTTCAAAAGTAAATTTTCACCAAGACGCGTCAGGCAGAACCTTGGTCACCTAGTACCTTTCTAAAGAAGCTGATGAATGAAGAATGTTTAAGAACAACACACTTGTAAATTACCAAAGAATAAGCAGGCCTCCACAGTTAGAAACAACATGTTATCAGCAATGCTAGAACACCTTGTTGTTTTCCCTGTCTTCACAAGTTCATTTCATTTCCACGGAAACTACTGATTTGCATTGGCTCATAAAGAGTTTCTATAGGCAAACTCTTGAAGAAAGCCCAACACAGGCACGTCAGGCCCATGTATTTAGAAGTCTCAGGTATGCCTGTCCAGTGAAGGTTGTCAGGGGCACTCAGTATATTTTCTGGGCCTCAGTTTATTTAATACTTTGGTAACATTGCCAAATATATTATAGGAGTCTGCAAACTTCTAGTTTCTACAGTTCAATTCAACAAATATCTAATGAGGGCCTGCTATGTACTAGACCTTGTCTTCGGAATATGCAGATAACCTCTGCACTCAATGCAATATTGCTCACAACATAGAGGGGACTAATGGATGAATGTTTGTATACTATGGAATTCCAAGTACTGAATGAGGTGACTCAGTTCCCAAATGATGGGTGCCCTACCTATGCACCCCAGGAGGATCTCTTTTAGTAGTACTAATGGTTAATTTCCTATTATGCTAGGAGACCCAGGTTCTCTTATGTACTACTATATCCCTGACATCTAGTATGAGCAAATTCTATCTTAGTCATCTAGCGTTGCTATAACAGAAACACCACATGTAAATGGTTTAAAATGAGAAATTTTATTTTGTCACAATCCAGTAGGCTAAAAGTCCAAATTCAGGGCATCAGCTCCAGTGGAAGGCTTTCTCTGCTGGCTCTGGAGCAAGGTCCTTGTCATCAATCTTCCCCTGGACTGGGAGCTTCTGAGGCACAAGGACCCTGGTCCTTTCCAAAAGACATGCTCACCTCCTGACACTGCTTTTTTCCTTGATGGTACAAGGTCTCCAAATCTCTCTGCTAGCTTCTCTCCTTTATATCTCAAGAGATTGCCTCAAGCCACAGTACAATCTTATACATTGAGTCCTGCCCCACCAACATAACTGCTGCCCACCTTCCCTTATTAGCATCAAAGAAGCAGGGTTTACAGCATAGAGGAACATTGTACGATACCAGGAAGCACTGCCCAGCTCAATTGCTACACACATTTTTCACGGGACACAATTCAATCTATGACAGTCTGTTACAGAGTAGATACATAATGTTTGTTGAGTAAGATAAGGATTAAAACAAATAAACTTCATATGGCAAGATTATTTTCAAAGAGTAAAGAACCATCATTTTGGAGAAAAGGGAGTGGGCATGATAGGAAGTGGAGGTTAAAGGAGAACTGGATCCCTCTAAGATAAGGCCCAATTAGACCATAAATTTCCCTTCTCAACCTTTCTTGATGTTACATGCCTAAAACTTTAGTTTTACATACAGTCAGCAGTTTTCTGCCGACTGGACCTGCTAGGCTTAAGAATGAATGATGTTTATGTATAATTAATTTAAAAGAAGTCTGCATTTATCCCCATCTAGGAAAAGAGAATATGGTAGGACAACTCTACAATGACTCTAAATGATCTCAGCCTCCTGGTTTTCATGCCTTTGTATAATCCCTTCCCCTTGAGTATAGCTGATATCTAAGACTTGATTCTAACAGAACACAGCAAAGGTAATGAGACATAACTGCTATGATTACTTCTGTTTTGCTAACTGACTTTCTTATTTTCTTGCTTTGATAAAGCAAACTGTTAATTTGTGAGTTACACAACTGAGATGATCATGTGGTAAAGAACTGAGGGTGGTCTTGAGAAAATAACCAAAAAAGTATGGATATCTTCAGTGTAGCAGTTTTTGAGGTAGTGAATTCTGCCAACAATCACATGATTTTGAAAGAAGGTCTTTCTCCAGTTAAGTCGCCACATGACACCCCAGCCCTGGCCAACACCATGAAGGCATCTTCATGAAAGACTTAGAAGCAAAAGATGAAGCTAAACTGAGCCCATATTCTTTACCCATAGATATTTTGGGATAATAAATGTGCATTGTTTTAACATGCTAATTTCATGGTAATTGTTTCGCAGCTGTACATACTTAATATAAAAGACCTTCTAGGCTTAACAACCATCATTCTTTTGCATTTCCTTTGGGCCAAATAACTTTTGCAGCATTATATTCCGTCTGTCAATTTAGTTCTAGGATTTAACAGAAAGAAGAAAGAACCCTAGCCAGAGTAATGGATAATTTTCAAGGCTAATGATAGCCATTAATAGAGCTGCTAGAATCTCATTAAGACAATGAACATGTGTAGTTGCTAAAAAAAAGCGGGGGGGGAGATGAAACCTCCCTTTGTAGATCATGCAAAGAACTCTCTGAAGACTTTGGTTTCTGGCCAAAAACCAGTAACAGGGTTTAGATTTACTCTGCAGACTGAAACAACTAAAAAGCAGACAAGGTATGTGAAATAACAGTTTGCAAGACACTGTACATCAGACAATGAAGGACATTGATCCATGAGGCATGGAAAACAAAGGATATCAGCCCTACAGTTGTTTAATTTAATATGTTTTTCAGGCTATGATGCAGGAAGGGGATACAGAGGCAGAAACCAGTGGTTTCTTGAATTGAGGAGATAAATCTGGGTGTCTGGGGAGACCAAAATAGCTAGAGTTCTCAGGAAAGAGTATTGGAAAGGAGACAACTGCACACAGAGAGTATTTCAGAGATCTGCAGAGGGTCACCCTCAAGTATTCAGCTGCGTAATGATCAGTAGATGTGTGTTAGAACACTACTAGTACCAGAGAAAGAACCACCCAGAAGGATTAGAGGCAACACTGTCAGGCCCTTACACAGGGCTAGGAAATAGTGCTTCTTCCCAATATCCAAACTGGGAAGGCTTAAGATTCACAGGGCATTGGTTTAAGTACTTAGAAGGGTCTTTCATGAGTAGTGATGAATAATTAGATATATATATATTAGATATATAACTAGATATAAAACATGTATAGTTCTGACTATTAAATATTAAAAGCAATATACAAAAGAATCAAATAGTTCCCAAGTAACTTAAGTGGACACTGAAAGAAAGTCAAGAATAATTACAGAAATTAAAAAATATCCAGACATAAATCCATCCAGGCAGATGATCAGGCAGATGATCTTTGACAAAGGGCCAAAGCTCATTAAATGACAACTTCTTTAAAAAATGGTGCTGAGAAAACTGGATTTCCAGCTGCAGAAACCCAAACAAGACCCATACTTCACACCATATACAAAAACTAACTCAAAATCTCATTAAAGGGCAAATATTGTATGAGACCACTATTACAAAGAAACAAGAAAAGTTTTACACAGGTAAAAAAATATTTGACACTTACCAGGGATGGAGGGATAGGGAAGGAAAATTGCTAAATATATAAACAACACATGTTGACTTTGCTGAAGAGAAAGATAACACACAACATGGGGGAAGTCAGCAAAACACAACAAAGCACAGGAGGACATTGACAGGAACACAAGAACAAAGGACAACAATGGGAATTACTATAGCATAGACAATTCTGCAACAATAGTATCAACAAACACTAATTTACAAATATACAAGGTGAGACAATTAAGTTCGTGAACTCATTCTAGAAAAAGTGCTACATACCTCGTTGCTGAATATCACTGCAGTCACCTGCAAAGCATTCCCGTTGGGAAGCTAAGCACTGATGCCAGAACCTAGTACACCATTCAAAGCAATTTTGGAACTCTTTTTCTGAAACAGTCATCAGAGCTGTCATCATATGACCCTTGATGTCCTGAATGTCATCAAAATGTCTTCCTTTCAATATTTTCTTTATCTTCGACTCGACGGCACTTGGCTTGGGTAAAGAAAAAAGTCTTGGGAGGCCAGATCAGGTGAGTAGGGAGGCCGTTGCAATACAGTTGTTTACTGGCTAAAAACTCCCTCACAGACAACTGTACAGTTAAGTTCATGAGCTTACCACTGTGCCACCATACACAATGGCCATTCCAGAAAGAGTTCCACCTTGCTTTGAAGGATCTACTAGGCACTGGCATCAGTGCATAGCTTCCAAAGGGAGTACTTCAAAGGTAACTGTAGTCACATTCAGCAGTAAAGTATGTAGCACTTAGAACAATTAAGTTCATGGACTTCATTGTTGGACCTCGTATACGTAGGTAGATAGATATGTCAAGAGGTGTGGGAGGGGATAAGGGAACACACTCACTTGCAGATATACAGGCATGGTGGTGGGTATTCTACACACATAATTGTAGGTGGTGCTTATATATCAGTATACGCAATAGACTACAAAGGGCCACAGTCAGGGTAATGTCTCAGATACAACAAAACACCTTGTAGGATGAAGTTCCTAGGCTCAAAATTGAAGGACCATAGAATTAGGAAACATCTACATCAATTGGTACAATATAGTTCATAAAGACGAAGTTCTACATCCTACTTGGATGGGTAGCATCTGGGGTCTTAAAGACTTGCAAGTGGCCATCTAAGATACAACTACTGTTCTCTTACTGTCCTGAGCAAAAGAAGAGTTAAAACCAAAGACCCCAGAAAGTGACTAGTTCAAAGGACTAATGGACCACATGAACCACAGCCTGTACAACCCTGAAACCAGAGGAACTAGATGTGCCTAGCTACCACCACCAACCACTCTGACTAGGATCACAAGTATGTATTCCTTATAAATCTTAAGCCTAATATAATGAATCTTATAAGGAAAAGCATAACCTGCCTGCCTATTACAAAATCGAGATTTACAAATTTGAGGCATTTTGCTCCTAGACCATATGGAGTTCTGTCTTCACTGTCATAATTAGTTGGAAATCGGATATTTGAAGGCACCTTCCTCAGGGGTCAACTGAATCTTTCAAGTTGACCTGGATCAAACTCTTAGTCAAGGCTCTGTCTCCTGCTGGTGTTAAATGCTTTTCTACCAATATCCATTCAATGTAAGTAATATCCCCATTTTACAGATGAGAAAACTAAGGCTTAGGAATAGTAATTTCTTCTGGTCTATTTGTACCAGAGAGTAACATAAAGCTCTGTATTAAATAAGATAGATTGTGAAGTCTAGGATATTTGGGGAAAGAGAATGTTTTTGAAGATCGGGTCCCATCATACACCTTCTACCTGCTATTTTATTTAATGATGACAACTCTGAAGGTAGATTTTATCATTCCTGATGGGGAAACCAAGCCACAAATGGGTCAGTCTTGGTGAGTCACTGAGGAGCTAGGCTTGGTTTCAAGGGTGATATCCCAGTAAAGAAGCCCAGACAAGCAGATGAGTTTCAGAAACTGAAGAGATGAGGACCAGAGAGATGGTGGACATGCACAGCCTATATCCTGGAACCCAGAGACAAATTGCCAGAACAGATGGCTTAGCTGTAGCTGCATTTTACTTCATTCAAGAAGGTTGATGGCATGTTCCTCTATTTCTTCAGGGAATAATGGCACTGTCAGACAATGCTCTAGTAGATTCAAGGAGATCAATCTAAGATTGGGCCTCGACCAGCCTTCATTTCCTTCTCTGAGTTCTTTGTCATAAAACTACCTTAAACTCCAGAATAAGACTACCTCTGTTTAGTGTTTAACCTATCCATGTAATGCCATAGCAAATTATTTGTACACAGGAATCCAGCAACTTGGTTTTGTTTAATTTTTGATGAAAGAAAAGAAAATACATAAAGTGTTTGAAAAAAAAATATCCTAAGAGAATTTTACCTCAGCACTTCTTAGGCTGAAAGATCAAATGAGAGTCTGTGTTTAGCAATGAGAATTTGTAAGATATTCTAGGACATTGTCTATATAGAGTTGTCTTCAAGAGGGGTTCTGAAGCAGACAATAAACTCTGAATTCAGTCTTGTTGTTTATAAAAACAATACATATGCTGTAGAAACTCAATAACAGAACTATCTTATAGACCTGAAAACAATAATAGTCATACTTTTAGCATCTACCAAATTTCAGCAAGATATATATATTCTTTAGGTTAATCCTCACAATAAGCAAGTAGAATATCAGCATCTTTATTTGCAGAGAATTTACTCTCAAAAGAATCATGGGACATCTACATGTCATACAACTAATACATATCAGAACAAAAGATTCAAACCCAGCTTTTAAAAAAAAAAACCTCTAAAACTTATACCTCATTGCCACTCTGGCACTAGGGAAGGGGACCACTTCTACTCTATTTCACCTTTCCTGGATAGGTATGTTTCATGGTGTTATGGATTAAATGTGTCCCCCAAAATATGTTGGAATCATATCTCTTGATTAGGAAATACTTTGAAGATGTTATCAAGAAGCCCTGGTGGTACAATGTTAAGCACTCATGAGCTAACCTAAAGGCTCAATAGTTTGAACCCACTACTGTCTCTATGGGAGAAAAGACTTGAGAATCTGCTCCCATCAAGATTACAGCCTAGAAAACCCTGTAGGGCAGTTTTACTCTGTCATACAGTGTCACTGTGAGTCAGAATTGACTTGTCACCACACAAGGACACAACAAGGTGCTGTCAGTTAACAAGAAGTCACATTAGAGTAGAAGTCTAAACCCATCTGAGTGGTATTCTTAGAGAAGGAGAGACAAAGGAAAGATGCTCCTGTGAGTATTCTGCTACATACCACAAAATACCTGTGGCTACCAGAAGCTGAGAGAAAGAAAGTATCTTCCCCTAGAGCCTTCAGAGACAGAATAGCCCCTCTGAGATCCTGAATTTGGACTGCTAGTCTCTGAAATTATGAAACAAAAGACTTCTCTTCTTATTAGCCACCCCATTTGTGGCATTTTGTTAAGGCATCTCTAGAAATGAATACACAAAAGATGTGAATGGAACCAGTATGTGACTGATACCATTGAGAATTCTCTAGTTACAAAAAATCATCAAATATTGCCTCAAATCTAAATTAGCAGAATTGCTCTGGAGAAAGCACTTGGAGGCATATACTTTGGGCCTCCTTCATTTCTCACCTATGAATTAGGCCTGATAATAGATGTTGTGGAAATATAGACATTAAAATTGTTTTTTGTCTCTTCAGGAAGCTATATATGTGTGTGTGTGTGTGTGTACACATATATATATGTATATGCATATGTATGTATGTATATGCGTGTATATATATATGTGTATATATATATATATATATATAATGAGAGAGCCCTGAGAGAGAACTGGACAACTGCCCTGTATGGGAACCAGGAAGGACTGTATCTAGAGTTTGAGGGGCCCTGCTTCGCTGAAGCCTTAGAGGTCCTTCTCTCTTCACACCAATGGGGAAGTCTCATCCTAGAGCCCTGGTAGAATGGCTAGGGTTTAGCTATTTGTTCACAAACTTAGCAATATTCATTAAATTCTTTCAGTGGATTGTCTCAGTTCATTCTCATTGTAACTTGATTAGATGGGCAATATTTCAGGTGACCAATGCAACAGAGAAAGGTGAGTGATTTGCCTAAGGCAACATAGCTAGTAGTGACAGCCAGGATTCAAATCGTGTCAGTCTGACTTAAAAATCTACACCATCAGCTGCTACCCACACTTAAGTGTTTCTGAAAGAAAGGCTATTTTAGAAATTTCATGTCAGGATCACCTAATCCCAGACGTGGACCCACAGTAGTAGGGTGGTATGAGCTATACTTAAAAACATGAAGACCATGATGCTGTCGAAGAAAGCCCTGTTTCTTGTGGATATCCAAGAAGCATCTGTTTCTGTGCTTCCCCTCGTTTTTGTTCATGACCACACCTGCTGGTAGCTCCCTGCTGGTTCTGTCTAGTGCTGCCAATTTGTTGAGAACATACAGTCTCTCATCCTTCCCTTCTAATATAAGTTCTTCCCCAACTACCTCTAGAGGCTAGCCCCTTACAATCAGTTTCATATCCTTAAGACATGACAAGCATAATTCTGTGAAACTAAAGAGTACTAATCTCAGACAGCAAGATTGACTGGGTGTTGGGCTGTATTGAGATGCTAGGACCACTATGCCTGGATACCAGAACCCACCAAAGAGCACTAGTAAGTGAGCTCTGCTGCTAGGCACTGTGCTTAATGCTGTATATGCACGAATCCATTTAATCTCCTCCAATCATCTCACTGGTGGCATAATGGTTAAATGCTATATCTACTAACCAAAAGGTCAGCAGTTCAAATCCACCAGGTGCTTCTTGGAAACTCTATGGGGCAGTTCTACTCTGTCCTATAGGGTCACATGAGTTGGAATCAACTCAGCAGCACTGGCTTTGGTTTAGCTTGTTTTGTTTAACCACCTTACAAGGGAGATTTCATCATATTAATTTAAAAAAGGAGGACTGAGGTGAGGCCAAGATGGAAGATTAGACATGTCTCCTTGATTCCCTCTGAATACTAAGGCCTAGAAAAATAACTGAATGGATCAATGCAGACATTCTGGAAGATCCAAGATATGGCGTAGTATTGTGAGATTGGACTGGGTGATAGGAAGGGGGACATTACCTCTGTCAGAGGCAAGGCACCAGTGCATTGAGTCCTGTTTCAGCTGGCACATTATTTGAGAGAATTACAGGTAGAGACACCTTCTTTGTTAACTCGGAATTTGGGACTGGGACTGCTGAGCCTGTGAGCCTGGCATGAGCTGGCTACTATGGGAACTGCAGTGCCTAAGTAAACATCATATCCTACAGCAGAGAGACTGTGCTTGGGACAGCCACATCTAGAGAACCCAGCTGTGGCTAGCGCCTGAGGGTGCCAGTGCCCCACCCCACCTCTTCTCTGAGCTACGCTGTAGACACTGTTTCATGGAAGGAGAGGCAGCCAGGTGTATGCCATCTTGGTCAGCTGAGAGGTAGAGTAGGCCAGGCCTGAGGTCAAATTTCTACGCTGGGCAAATTGCCACACTGAGCAACAATGCCTGTCTGGATAGTGCTTCTCCCAGCAGAAAAGCTGTTTTTAAGACAATAGTACCTAGAGAACATAGTGGGGCTGGTGACTGAACGTGACAGCGTCCTAACTTCTCCCTTCCTTGAGGCACATCATACTGTCTGAGGATGGCCAAGGAGGCATCATCTTTGACAGCCAGAGGTGAGGCCTGCCCACCCTATCGGCCCAGTTGATTGCAGCTGGTCAATGCCTCTGTCAGCTGAAAAGCAACTTTTAAGAGCAGCTAGGGAACACAGCAGTGATTGGTGGCTGAGTGTGGTGGTGTCATTTTCACCATCCTTCACTGACCCACATCATAGCATTGGCTGACAGCCCCTTAGAGACTCCAAAAGTAGGATGCCATCTTTGCCAGCCAGGAGGTGAGGCCTGCCACCTCTGAGGGCCCAGATACTTTTGGCTTCTGCTAGACAGTGCCCCTCTCAGCAGAAAAAGAGTTTTTAAGATAAACACATCTAGAGAATGTAGCAGTCCCTGGCAGCTGAGTGTGGTGGCATTCTTCTCTTCTCCCATCCCTGAGCTATACCACAGTCTCAATTGGTGTGATGACAGAGAGTCAGCAAAAGTAGCTTGCCACCTTTAGCAGACAGAGGGGTTCTGTCACCCTTCAGAGCCACGCTGGAAACAGCCACTAAGTCAAGCAGCATCACAGAACTTGACAGTGTCTACATTGCCAGAGAAGCAATACATAAGTCAGCTGTACCTAGAGAATGCAACAGTGGCTGGCAACCAAATCTAGCAGAGCCCTTACTCACTCTCTTCTTAGAATTATGCCACAGCTCCCATTGACATAACACCAGAGAAACTGAACAGCTTCTGGATGGGATGAAGACAACAATCAGTATCTAACCATTTAAAGAAGCAGATCACCATGGCTCTAGAAAACACCCAAAATAAAGAATCAAAAAATTTCCCAGATGAAGAAACCCTTCTGAAATTATTGGAGGTAGAATACAAAAGAATCATGTATAGAGCCCTTCTAGAGATTAAACAAAGTGCAGCAGGACAAAATGAAAAATTAAGTAAGCTATATGAATTTCTAGAATATCAATGATCTGAAATCCAACAGATCAATAATAAATTATAGGATTAGACAATTCAATGCAAAGCCCAAAGAGCAGGATGGAGAAAATTGTATGCAGAATTATGAGGAGAAATCAGAGAAAAGAAATAAGAAACATGAAGAAGCACTATGAAGCATGTGGTACTCTAGCAAGAGGAATAATCTATGAATGCTTGGACTTCCTGAACAGGGAGAGAGAGCAGAAATTAGAGAAAATTGTTGAAGAGTTGCTAACAAAACACTTCCTTGAAATCATGAAAAAAGAGAACATAGATATTAAAAATGCTTATCAAACACTGTGAAAAGTAGACCCCAAAAGAAAGACACAAATACATATTATAATTAGCCAGCCAAGTGCCGTCTTAATAAAACGAAACATAAAGAGAGGCATTTAAAGTCAGTGAAGCTTAAAGCAAAGCTAATGCCCAAAAGGAAGCCCTGAAGGCTTCCGTCTGACTTCCTGCCAGAAACCATGTTGGCAAGAAGACAGTGAGATGACACATGCAAAACCTTGAAGGAGAAAACCTTCCAACCAAGAAATATACATCCTGCAAAACTGTCTATCAAATATGAAGGTGAAATTAAGACCTTCACAGATAAATAAAAGCTTTGAGACTTTGTAAAAACTGAACCAAAACTACAAGAAATACTGAAAGAAGCTCTTTGTTTAGAAAAACAATAACATGAAACGTATACTTAAGGATGCAATGCAGGACACAGCATCCCGAGTCCTACTCAGTTATGGAAGTCACTAAGCTTAATCAAAACTAAAATATTAAAAGTAGGGAGCTAGTGATCTTAACACAAAATCTATGACATCATCACACTATCAAGAGGGACACAGTACAGTAGATATAACCTTTTGAGATGGAGAAGAAATTAAGGAAATACACAGAAGTTAAAGATTGGTTTAGACTTAGAACATAAAGGGGGATCCAAAGGGTAGCTGTGCAAAACAAACTAACAATGTGACTTATTGTCCTAGCCACCTGGTACTGCTCTAACAGAAAATACCACAAGTGGAAGGCTTCATGAGGAGAAACTTTTATTGAGACAGTCTGGTACACTGCAAATCCATTTACAAATTGTAAGTCCATTCAGTAAGAGAATTTATCACAGTCTGGCAGGCTGAGTCCAAATCCAGTGAGAGCATCTCAGCACAGGAACCTCAGGTTCAAAGGATGTGCTCTGTTCTACGTGCTTCTCCCTTGGTGGTATGAGGTTCCCAGCTTCTTCTGCTCCTTCTCTTCCTCATATTCCACAAGCTTGTAGTTTGAAACCTGCCTCACTAATCGACTGTTGCCTATTCTCCATCATCAATCTCACAGAGGCAGGAGTTACCACACATGGGAGGAAGGGCACCTTATTGGGACTCACAGCCAAACCAAATCAACAGACATTTTGGGGGGGATACACAATTCAACTCATGACATTTCTCAAACCAAGAAACATAATACAGGAGTCTCAACATACACAGAACCAGCACTGGAAAACGTGAAAAGTGAACCCATAAACAAAAACAACCCAGAACAGAATATTAAGTGAAACAAAGAAAACATCAACAACACAAAAATAAAGGCATCAAATGACAGCACAAAACACATACTTATCAATAATTACACTGAACATAAATGGATTGAATGCTCCATTAAAGAGGCAGAGAATAACAGCTTGGATCAAAAAACATGATCCATCTATATTTTGCTTACAAGAAAGACAGCTTAGGCTCAAAGATATGAACAAACTGAAAATCAAAGGATGGAATAATAAATACCGAGCTAACAACATGCAAAGAAGAACAGGTGTGGCAATACTAATTTCAGATAAAATAGATTTTAATGTGAAATCTACCATAGTAGAAAAGGATGGTCACTATTGCCAAAAGGTTCAATACATAAGCAGGAATAACAATATTAAATACTTATGCACCCAATACCAAAATTCTAAATACATTGAACAAATGCTGACAACATTTAAAAATGACATAGATCATGGCACAATAATATTAGGGGACTTCAATACTCCACTTTTAGTAATGGACAGACCATCCAGATAAAAACTCAGTAAAGATACAAAAGATCATGTTGTGACAATCAACCAACTAGACCTCATCGACACATATGGAACTTTTTACCCAACAACAGATAACTACAGCTTATTTTCCAATGCATATGGAACATTTTCCAGAATAGACCACATATTAGGTCATAAAACAAGTCTCAACAAAATCCAAACCATTGAATTATCACAAAGCATCTTCTTGGACCATAAAGCCATTAAAGTGGAAACTGATAGCAGAAAAAACAAAAGTAGAAATTTGAACTCATGGAAACTGAACAACATCTTGCTCAAATATCTGTGGGTCATAGAAGAAATCAAAGACACAATGAAGAAATTTATGGAAGTGAGAATGAAAACACATCCTACCAGAACCTATAAGGCAAAGGAGTGTTCAGACATCAATTTATCTCTATAAATGCACACATTTGGAATGGATAAAGGGCCCAAACCAAGGAATTAACCCTACAACTGGAACAAGGTGAAAGAGAGCAACAAAAGAAACCCTTGCGCACCAGAAGAAAACAGATAATAAAGATTACAGCAGAACTAAATGAATTAGAAAATAGAATAACAATTGAAAGAATTAACAAAACTGAAAGCTGTTTTTTTGAAAAGATCAATAAAATTGATAAACCATTGGCTAAACTTATGAAAGAAAAACAGGAGAGGAAACAAATAACCCAAATAAGAAATAAGATGGGAGATGTCACAACAGACCCACCTGAAACTGAAATTATCATAACAGCATACTACGAAAAACTGTACTCTACAGATTTGAAAACGAAGAGGAAATGGACAAATTTCTAGATTCACACTATGTACCAAAATTATCACAAGGAGAAGTAGTAGAACTTAATAACCCATCACAAAGGAAGAGATTGAAAAAGTCATCAAAAAACTACCAATCAAAAAAGGTCCTGGACCAGAAGACTTCACCATAGAATTCTAACAAAATTTTAGAGAAGAGTTAACTCCAATACTACTGAGACTATTTCACAGCATGGAAAGGGATGGAATACTCCCGCTTTCATTGCATGAAGCCAGCATAGCCCTGATACCAAAGCCAGGAAAAGACCCCACAAAAAAAGAAAATTACAGCCCATGTCACTCATGAACCTAGCTGCAAAAATCTTCAACAACTTCTAGCCAATAGAATTCAACAGCATATCAGAAAGTAATTTATCATGACCAAACTGGATTCATACCAGGGATTCAAGACTGGTTCAGTGTAAAAAAAAAACAATGAATGTGATCAACCACATAAACAGCACAAAGAATAAAAATCACCTGATTTTGTTAATTGATGCAGAAAAGGTATTTGACAAAGTCCAACACTGATGCTTGTTAAAAACTCTCAGCAAAATAGAAATAGAAGGGAAATTCCTCAATGCAATAAGTGGTATCTATGTAAAGCCAACTGCCTACATCATCCTGAATGGAGAGAGATCAAAAGAATTCCTCCTGAGAATGGAAATTAAACCAGGATGCCCTCTGTCACCACTTCTATTCAACACTGTACTAGAGGTTCTAGCCAGAGCAATATGACATGACAAAGAACTAAAAGGCATCCGTGTTGGCAAAAAGAAGTAAAAATACCCTTTGTGCAGATGACATGATTGTATACAGAAATAGCACTAAAGAATCCATAAGTAAACTATTGGATCTAATAGAAGAGTTCAGCAGAGTATCAGGATATAAGACAAACATTAGTAAATCAGTAGGATTCCTTTATACCAACAAAGAAATTATCAAAGAGGAAGTCATCAAATCAGTACAATTTACTGTAGCCCCCAAGAAGATAAAACAACTGGGAATAAATCTAACCAGAGAAATAAGAGACCTGCACAAATAGAATTACAAGACCTCAATGCAAGGAAACATAAGAGACTTACGTAAGTGGAGAAACTTACCTCGCTCAAGGACAGGAAGATTTAACATTGTGAAAATGTCAATCTTACATAAAGTGATCTACATATACAATGCAATCCCAGTATAAATTCCAGTGTCATTTTTTAATGAGATGGAGAAACAAATCACCCACTTTGTTTGGAAAAGGAAGAAACCCAGGATATGTAAAGCACTTCTGAAGAAGACGAACACAGTGGGAGGCTTCACATTACCCGACCTTAGAAGCTATTAACTGCCACGGTAGTCCAAACAGTCTGGTACTGGTACAAAAAGAGACATATAGACCAAAGGAACAGAACTGAGACTCCAGAAATATCACCATATTGTTATGAACAGTTGATATTCGACAAAGGACCAAAAGTCATAAAATGGGGTGAAAACAGTCTCTTTAACAAATGGTGTTGGCAAAATTGGATAGCCATCTGCAAAAACCTGAAACAAGACCCATATCTCAAACTGTACACAAAAAACTAACTCAAAATGGATCAAAGACCTAAATATCAAACCTAAAACAATAAAGATCATGTGAGGAAAATAGGGTCAACAATGGAAGTTCTAATACACAGCTTGTACAGACTACAAAATATGACCAACAATGCACAAACAACAGAAGAGAAAATAGATAAATGGGAACCACTAAGAATCAAACATGTTCAAGTTGTGAGGTTAGTTCTTTAATTTCTGCTCTTTCTTCTTTCTGGAAGTGTGCATTTATAGAGATAAACTGACCTCTGAGCACTGCTGTTGCTGTATCCGATAAATTCTGGTAGGATGTGTTTTCATTCTCATTTGAATCCATGTCTTAGGCTGGGTTTTCTAGGGAAGCAAAACCAGTAACACGTGTAGGTATTAGGAAAGATTTATAATATATATATATATAGACAGATAGATAGATACAAATATAGGAAACAGCTCACGTAATCACAGAAGCTGAATGTCCCAAGCTCTGGCACAAGCCTCACGTGTCCACGGAAGCTGAGGAACCCAAGGTCAGCAAGTCAGAGACCAGAGTTGCAGATCACCGGTTGTGTGGGTCAGTGGATCCCAAGCTGGCGGCGAGACGATGCAACAGAGGCTGGAGGTCGGTGGGTCCCAAGCTGGTGGCGAGGCGAAGTGACAGAGGCTGGAGAACCCAAGATCGGCAGGTCAGGGAGCAGGACTCTCACGTGCCGACTGTAAGGACTGATGAGCCCAACAGCCGCTAGCTCAAGTCCCAGAACCAGACGCTGGAACAAGAGAGAGCAGCAGCTCCTGGTCACGTGAGCGATCAGCAGCTGTAGTCCAGGGTCACGAGATGATAGCCGAGGGGCAGGAAGCCACCACAAACCCCGCCCTGCCACTTAATACAGCAGCCAAATAGGTAGTAGCCAAGTTGACATAATCCTGACCACCACAGATGTGTTTTCATTCTCATTTGAATCCATACATTTCTTTAATGTGTCTTTAATTTCTTCTATAACCCAAGGTATTATGAGTAAAGTGTTGTTCAGTTTCCACAAGTTTGAATTTTTACTTATGAATTTTCTGTTATTGATTTCAACTTTTATACCTCTGTGGTCTGAGAAGGTACTTTGCAATAAATCAGTGGTTTGGATTTTATGGAGAATTGTTTTATGACCTAACATATGGTCTTTTCTGGAGAATGTTCCATGTGCTTTGGAGAAGAAAGTGTATTTATCCACTGATGGATGAAAAGACATATATATGTCGATAAAGTCAAGTTGGTTGATTGTTGTAGTAAGCTCTTCTGTATCTTCACTGAGTTTTTTTCTGGATGATCTATCCTTAACTGAAAGGGGAATGTTAAAGTCCCCAACTATTATTGTGGAATGATCAATCTCATTTTTCAATGTTGTCAGTATTTGTTCAATGTATTTAGGTGCTTTGGTATTGGGTGTGTAATATTTAATATTGTTAAGTCTTGCTTGAGTATTGAACCTTTCAGCAATAAATAGTGATCAGCCTTATCCATGATAGTGGATTTTACATTAAAATCTATTTTATCTGAGATTAATATTGCCATGCCTGCTCTTTTTTGTGTATTATTAGCTTGATATATATTATTCCAACCTTTAATTCTCAGTCTGTTCTTATCTTTAAGTCTAAGATGTGTTTCTTGTAAGCAATATATAGATGAGTCATGTCTTTTGATCCAGTATATCACTCGCTGTCTCCTTTGCTTGGAATATATCCTACAGAATCAAGGTCATTCACACCAACTGATACATACACACAAATGTTCATTGCAGCACAGTCCACGACAGCAAAAAGATGGAATCAACCCAGACGCCCAACAACAGAAGAATGCATGGGTAAACTTTGGTATATGTACTCAATGGAGTACTACGCATTGATAAAGAACAACGATGATAGCAGGAAACATCTCTCAATGTGGTCTCAACTGGAGGACATTATGTTCAGTGAAACTAGTCAGTGACAGAAGGACAATTATTATATGAGACCCCCTATGATAAAAACTTAAAAGCATACTCATACATAACAGAAAAGACTCTTTGACGGCTACAAGGGTGCGGAGGGTGAGAGGGCAGGAGGGCAAGGGGTGAGGGTTTACATTAGATAGTTGTTAGAAATTTGGTTGGGTGAAACTGGTGACAATACACATTAGTAAGAAGAGCAATATTAATAGGACTTTGACACAACTTATGCACTCCTCCTATCTTAACCCAATATTGTAAGCACAGAGTATGACACTTTCATTTCTTATTTAATTAAAAAAAAAAAAGAATCAAACACTTCTGCTCATCCAAGGATTTTATCAAGAGTGTTAAAAGACTACCTAAAGAGGAAAAAATATCTGGCAACTACATGTCAGATCGACGTCTGATTTCCATAATCTACAAGGTACTGCAAAACATCAACAAGAAAAAGGTAAATAACCCAATTAAGTGATAGGCAAAGGAGATGGCCAGACACTTTACCAAAGAAGACATCCAGGCAGCCAAAAGACAAGTGAAGAAATGCTCACAATCATTAGCTATTAGAGAAATCGAAATCAAATTTACAATGAGATTCCATTTCACTCCAGTGAGGTTGGCAATAATCCAAAAAACACAAAACAACAAATGCTGGAGAGACTGCAGAGAGATTGGAACTCTCTTACACTACTGGTGGGAATGTATGACTGAAAGGTTTTCTAAGTTTAACTTAATATTTCAAAGGATAGAGTAGCAGGGATGGCAGTCAGCTATGTTTTTAGGGGACACTGAAGCCAGTTGTCATAACTAGTCTTTTGCTAACAGAGTCTTCTGCACCCCATATTGGTGAGTGGTGCCTGGAGTTTAAAAACTAGCAAGGTGCCATCAGAGGTACACCAAATGGTTCCAACTCATCTGGAATTGATGATTACTGAGAATAACAAGCACACAAGGAAAAAGGAGCCCAGGAGACAGAAGGAAGATGGGTTCCAACCACCAACCTTTTGGTTAGCAGCCAGCACTTAACCACTGCACCACCATGGCTTCCTAGGTTTAAAGAAACATTGTGAAAAAAAAGAAAACCAAAGAGAAAGTACATTTATGTAAATACACACTACTGTTGTTGTTGTTAATTGTCCTCAAGTCATTTCCCACTCATGGAAACCCCATGTGTACAGAGTAGAACTATTCTCCACAGAGTTTTCAAGGCCATTATCTTTTGAAAGCATATCTTCCAAAGTGCCCTCTGTATGGGATCAAACCACCAAAGTTTTGGCTAGTAGTTGAGCACTTAAACATTTGGACCACTCAGGTACGCCAAATACATAATATTTATATAAAGACCCACTACTAAATACAATGTATTGCTTGTAGATACTTAAATTTGTCCTCAAACAAAAGCACAGACTTGACTGACAACAAATTCATGACAGTTGCCTCTGGGGAAAGCTAAACGGAATGATCACCAGCAAGGAGATTATCGTTAGCTGCTATAGAAGGTCCCAGATGCACAGCAACGCCAGGGGCAATGGGATAAGGTCATTGTGATCCACAGGCTTTTCGTTGGCTAATTTTTCACAAGTAGATCACCAGGTCTTTCTTCCTAATCAGTCCAAAGACAAAATTTTAATTGTGCTCTATAAGGAATCTGTATATGGATCAAGAGACAGTCGTGCAAACAGAACAAGGAGACATTGCATGGTTTAAAGTCAGGAAAGGCGTGCGTGAGGGTTGTATCCTTTCCTCATATTTTTTTAATCTGTATGCTGAGCAAATAATCTGAGAATCTGGATTCTATGAAGAAGAACGAGGCATCAGGATTGGAGAATGACTCACTAACAACCTGGGTTATGCAGACAGCGCCACCTTACTTGCTGGAAATGAAGAAGATTTGGGACATTTACTGATGAAGATCAAGGACCACAACCTTCAGTATGGATTGCACCTCAGCTTCAGGAAAACAAAAATCCTCACAATTGGACCAGTAAGCAACACTGTCATAAATGGAGAAAGGATTGGAGTTGTCAAAGATTTTATTTTACCTGGGTCCACAACCAATTCTCTTGGAAGCAGCAATCAAGAAGCCAAAAGATGCATTGCACTGGGAAAATCTGCTGCAAAGGACCTCTTCATAGTATTCAAAGGTAAGGATGCCACCTTGAAAACTAAAATGTGCCTAATCCAAGCCATGATATTTTCAATCGCACCATATGCATGCGAAAGCTGGACCATGAACAAAGAAGACAAAAGAAGAACTGATGCCTTTGAATTGTGGTGTTAAAGGTATGATGGACCACCAAAATAACCAACAGATCTGTTCTGGAAGAAGTACAACCAGAGTGGTCCTTGGAAGCAAAGATTGCAAGACTGTGTCTTACATACTTTGGACATGTTGTCAGGAAGGATCAGTCCCTGGAGAAGGATATCATGCTTGGTAGCATGGAGGGTCAGTGAAAAAGAGGAAGACCCTTGATGAGATAGATTGACACAGTGGTCACAACAATGGGCTTAAGCATAAAAATGATTGTGGACATGGCACAAGACTGGGCAGTGTTTTGTTCTGCTGTTCATAGAGTCGCTATGAGTCAGAACTGACTCGACGGCACCTAACAACAACATCTCTGTCACATCCTGACTCATTCAGAGACACTTTTAAAAAATGTATTATTTTGAAATAATTTTATGTAGAGAGACAGGTAAAAATGGTTTTAAAAAAAATCCCATATGCCTTTTACCTAGCTTCTACTAATTTTCCCATCTTACATAATAATAGTGATTATCAAAACCAAGAAATTGGCATTGATTCAACAATATTAACTAAAACCAAAAGCCAAACCCACTGCTGTTGAGTCAATTCTGGCTCATAGCGGCTCTATAGACAGAGTAGAACAGCCCTATAGTTTCCAAGAAGTGCCTGGAGGATTTGAACAGCTAACTCTGTGATTAACAGCTATAGCACCTCACCACTATGCAACCAAGGTTTCCAAAACAGCATTTTTTATTTAGATTTCACCAGGTTTTCCAATACACTTCATTTTCTGTCCCAGGATCCAAACAAGTATTCCAGTTTCGTTTAGTTGTAACATCTCCTTGGACTCCTCCAATCTGTAATTGTTCCTCATTCTGTCCTTGCCTTTCATGACCTTGACACCTTTGAAGAGTGCTGGTCAGTCATTTCACAGAACGGCTCCCCACTTGGGGTTCAATGATATTTTCTCATGATTAAATTGAGGATTTTTTTTCTAGAATAACATATAAATTATGGTGTACCCTTCTCAGTGAATCATATCAGATTGTTGTGTGCTATTCAGTGGATTCTGACTAACAAGGACCCCATTTGACAGAGTAGAACTACTCCATATGGTTTCCAAGTCTGTAATCTTTACAGGAACAGATTGCCAGGTGTTTTCTCTCATGAAGCTGCTGGTGGGTTCAAACTACTGACTCTTAAACTAGCAGCTGAGTGCTTAACCATTTTGCCACTGAGGTTGCTTTGTTAGGAATTACATGATATAAATATGTCTTACCACTGGGGATACTCTTGATGACTTGGTTAAGGTGGCATCTTCTGAGTATCCCTACTGTAAAATTACTATTTTCTTCTTTGTAGTTAATAAATATTTTGAGAGAGATACTTACAGGCTATAAAATATTTGGTTTCACCTCAAGCTGTTTTTGACTAATTTTTACATCAATTAGTAGACATTTTGCCTGCAACAACTTTTAATGTGGTTTTGTATTCTGTCATTCCTTCTACATTTATTAATTGAAGTTCTTCTGTAAGGAAGAGGTGTCTCTTCTCCCTCGCTTATTTACTTAATTAAGTCATTAATTTATGTCAGTATAAGCTCAAGGATATTTATTTTGTTATGTGGGCTGTGATTCAGTATTATTTTTATTTTATTTTGCTGCTCACATTGCTCTAGCTTTGGTCATTGGGAGCTGTCTTAGTCATATAGTGATGCTGTAACAGAAATAACACAAGTGAATGGCTTCAACAAAGAGAAATTTATTCTCCCACAGTCTAGCGTGCTACATGTCCAAATTCAGGGCATCTGCTCCGGGGAAGACTTTCTCTTCTCAGCTCTGGAGGAAGGTCCTTGTCATCACTTTTCCCCTGGTCTAGGAGCTTCTTAGCATAGGGATCCCAGGTCAAAAGTATGTATACTCCTATTCTTTACTCTTAGTGTTATGTGGTCCTCTTGTCTCTCTGATCACTTCTCTCTTTCATATCTCAAAACAGTCTGCCTTAAGACACTGTCTAGTCTTGTAAATGTCATCAATATAACCACACTAATCCATCTTGTTATGAATAGCAGCAGAATATTGTTTAACATAGTGCTGGAATGTGAGCCCCTTAGGTTGGAAGATAATCAAAAGACAACTGGGAAAGAGCTGCCTCCTCAAAATAAAGTGAACCTTAATAACATGGATGGAGTCAAGCTTTCTGGACCTTCAGTTGCTGATATGGCCATACCCAAAATGAGAAGAAATGGCTGCAAACATCTATTAATAATCAGAATGTGGACTGTATGATGTATGAATCTAGGAAAATTGTTAAGTCGTCAGAAATGAAATGGAACACATAAACATTGTATCCTAGGCATTAGTGAGCTGAAGTGAACTGGTATTGTCCTTTTTGAATCAAGCAATCATAGGGTCTACTATGCTGGGAACGACAACTTGAAGAGAAATGGTGTTACATTCATTGTTAAAAAGAACATTTCAAGACATATTCTGAAGTATAACACTGTCAGTGATAGGATAATATTCACATATACTTACAAGGATATGACTATTGAATATGACTATTATTCAGATTTACACACCAACCACTAAGGGTAAACAAAGAGGAAGAAATTGAAGAATTTTACCAACTTCTATGGTCTAAAATTGATCAAACATGCAATCAGGATGCATTAATAATTACTGATTATTTGATTATGAGAGCTAGAAACAAATAAGGATCTGTAGTTGCCAGAGATTGTATGATAGGATTTTGCCAGACAAACCACTTGCAAATACCTTTTTCTCACAAAGGTAAACAGTCTATACATGTGAACCTTGCCAGAGGGAATACACAGGAATCAAATTGACTACATCTGTGGGAAGAAACAAAGTAAAAGTTCAAAATTATCAGTAAGAACAAAGCTGGGGGCCAACTGTGGAACAGATCAACTGCTAGTATGAAAGTTCAAATTGAAGCTTAAGAAAATTAGAACAAATTAATGAGAGTCAAAGAACTACCTTGAGTTTATCCCACATGAATATAGAAACCACCTCAAGAATAGATTTTACATACTGTATGCTAATTACAGAAGACCAGAGGAGCTATGGAATGATATGAAGGACATCATACATGAAGAACACAATAAGTTATTTTAAATACAGGAAAACAAAAGTCCAAAAGAGGTGTCAGAAAAGACTCAAAACATGCTTTTGAACATTGAAGGACTAAAGCAAAAGAAAGAAATGGTGAAGTAAAAGAATTGAACAGAAGGTTTCAAAGGGCAGCTCGAGAAGATGAAGTATTATAGGGACATGTACAAAGACCTGGAGATGGAAAACCAAAAGGAAAGAATACTCTCTGCATTTCTCAAGTTGTAAGAACTGAAGAAAAAATTTACTAGTTGCAATATTGAAGGATTCTATGGGGAAAATATTAAACAACTCAAGAAGCATCAAAATAGGATGGAAGGAATACACAGAGTCACTATATCAAGAAGAATCACTCAACATTCAACCATTTCAGTAGGTATCGTATGAACAAGAACCAATGGTACTGAAGGAAAAAGTCGAAGCTGCAGTGAAGGCATTGGTGAAAAACAAAACTTCAAGAATTGATAGAATACCAGTAGAGATGTTTCCGCAAACACATTGCAGTGCTGGAAGTACTCACTCATCTTTGTCAAGAAATTTGGAAGACAAGGGGAAAGGAGACTATTGGGAGGACAGGACACATATGAAGCAGAGAAGAGGGGTGTGCTGTCACTGGGCAGGGAGAGCAGTGGGAGCTGCATATAGGTGAGCATGAAAAATTGTATGGGAATGTACATTTTCGTTCAATTATAATAAAAAAAAAGAAATTTGGAAGACAGCTTCCTGGTCCACCTATTGGAAGAGATCTATATTTATGCCTATTCCCAAGAAAGGTCAGCCCACTGAATGCAGAAATTACCAAGCCAGCCAAGCCAAGTGCCAAACAATATCATTAATATCACATGCAAGTAAAATTTTGCTGAAGATCATTCTAAAGCAGTTGCAGCAGTACATGGGCAGGGAATTGCCAGAAATTCAAGCCAATTCAGAAAAGGTCATGGAATCAAGGATATTATTGCTGATTTCAGGTGGATCCTGTCTGAAAGAAAAAATAACAGAAAGATATTTAGGTGTGTTTTATTGACTACACTAAGGCATTCAACTGTGTGAATCAGTATGAATTATGGGTAACATTGTGAAGAATAGAAATTCCAGAACCTTTAACTGTGCCATGAAGAACCTGTACACAGATCAAAAGGCAGTTGTTTGAAGAGAACAAGGGGATACTGCATGGTTTACAATCAGGAAAAGTATGTATCACAGTTGTATCCCTTCACCGTATCTATTCAATCTTTTTGCTGAGCAAATAATCCAAGAAGCTGTACTTTATGAAGAAGAATGGGGTGTCTGAAGTGGAGGAAGACTCACTAACAACCTGTGTTATGCAGGTGACACAACCTTGCCTGCTGAAAGTGAAGAGGACTTGAAGCAATTACTGATGAAGACCAAAGACCTCAGCCTTCAGTATGGATTACACCTCAACATCAAGAAATCAAAAATCCTCCCAACTGGACCAGTAACAACACTGTCATAACTGGAGAAAAGATTGAGATTGTCAAGGATTTCATTTTACTTGGATACATGGTCAACATCCTTGGAAGCAGCAGTTAAAAATCAAAAGACGTATCGAAGGGGGCAAACCAGCTGCAAAAGATCTCTGTAAACTGTTGAAAAGCAAAGATGTCACCTTGAAGACAAATGTGCATATCACCCAAGTCATGGTGTTTTCAATAGCCTCCTATGCATGTGAAAGCTGGACAATGAATAAAGAACACTGAAGAATTGATGCCTTTGAACTGTGATGTCTGAGACGAAAATTAATACAGCAGAATGCTTCTTAAAAGCAAGGATGGCTTGATAACATTTTTCAGTCCTTCTGCTCTTTCACTTTCTACTTATTTGTTCTATCAACTACTGACAAAATAGTACTGAAATCTTCAGTCATAACTGTGGTTTCATCTATTTCTTTCAGTTCTATTAGTTTTTGCTTTGTGCATATTTTGAAGTTCTGTTGATAGGTGCATGTATGTATAAAATTGCTATGCCTTGTTGGAGAATTCACTTCTTTATTATTATTTGATATTACTTTTTTTATTTGATTACATTGCTTGTTCTAAAGTTAGCTGTTGTCTGATATTACTATTGCTACTCAATTTGTTTGTTTAATTTTGGCTTAATACTTCTTTTTCCATCCTTTTATTTTAACTTATATATTTCTATTTTAAGTGAATTTATTGTGGAAGCATAAAGGTGGTTCTTGCTTTTTTTGTTTGTTTAATCCAATATGACAATCTCTTTCGTGTAATGTGTCTAGGCCATTTACATTTAATATAATTATTGATATGGATAGTTTAATATCTACCATCTTGCTAGCTGTTTTCTATTTGCTCTGTTTGTTCTTTTTTATATTTTTGCCTTCTGTTATATTAATTACACTTTTTTAAAAAAATAGGGCTTTCTTCAATTCCATTTTATCTCCACTATTGACTCTAGACCCTGGTGATGTAGTGGTTAAGTGATACAGTTGCTAACCAAAAGGTCAGCAGTTTGAATCCACTAGGTACTCCTTGGGAACTCTGGGGCACTTCTACTCTGTCCTATAAGATCACTATGAGTTAGAATTAACTCAACGGCAGTGGGTTTAACTTTGGTCTTATTGACTCTAGAGAAACCCTGGTGGTGCAGTGGCTAAGAGCTACCTCTGCTAACCAAAAAGTTAGTAGTTGAAATCTGATAGGCACTCCTTGAAAACCCTGTAGGGTTCTTCTACTCTGACCTACAGGGTCACTATGAGTCAGAATCTACTCAACAGCAGTGAGTTTGGTTTTTGGTTTATTGACTCTAGGGTCACTGTGAGTTGGAGTTGACTAAACAGCAGTGGATTTTTTTTTAATTGACTAATTTGAGCCCTGTTAGTACAGTAGTTAAATTATTTGACTGCTAACCAAAAGATTGGTGGTTTGAATCCAATAGCACCTCTGTGAAAGAAAGATGTGGCAATTTGCTTCTGAAATGACTTACAACTTTGGAAACCTTGTAAGGCATTTCTACAGGGTTGCTATGAGCTGTAATTGACTCAATAGCAGTAAAGCTTGTTTTGTTGATTTATTACTTATACTATTTTTCAAAATTTGTTTGTGGTTGTTCTAGGACTTACAGTATGTGTCATCAAATAACCAGAATATAGTTTCAAATACAGTGCGGTCTGTGAGAGTCAGAACTCCACGGGGCTGCATTGTTTTCACAAGTCCCACAGGTTTTCTGCTTTTGACAGGATGCAGCCCACTTTTCTATTGCTCCCTATTTAATGTTTCTAGTTTTCCTTTTCTGACAGGTTTCTGCCTTACATATTTCTAGCTTTTATAGAATTTGCTGCCATATTACATCAATTTATGTGTGTTATGCAAACCTGACAGCTCACAACTCCACTCTCTCGTTCTTTTTTCTATATTGTCATACATTTTACTTTTGAAGATGTCATAAACACAATTTCTTGGTCTTGTCTAATTGCTCTGGCTCGAACTTCTAGTACAATTTTGAATAGGAGAGGTGAGAGCAGACAATCTTATCTAGTTCCTGTTATCAAGGGGAATTCTTTTAGTCTCTCTCCATTCAGGATGATGTAGGCAGTTGGCTTTGTATAAATGGCCCTTATTGTATTGAGGAATTTGCCATCTATTCTTATTTTGCAGAGAGTTTTTAGCATGAATGGGTATTGGACTTTATCAAATCCC
Organism: Heterohyrax brucei; assembly: GCA_028571685.1. Lineage (NCBI taxonomy): Eukaryota > Metazoa > Chordata > Mammalia > Hyracoidea > Procaviidae > Heterohyrax > Heterohyrax brucei. The sequence goes on from CM053166.1 coordinate 67,018,524, forward strand.
TTTTCTGCATCAATTGACAAAGTTAAGTGACTCTTGTCTTTTGTGTTGTCTATGTGGTTGATCACATTAGTTGTTTTTCTGATGTTGAACCAGCCTTGCATCCCTGGTAGGAATCCAACTTGGTTGTGATGCATTATTTTTTTGATATGTTGTTGAATTCTGTTGGCAAGGATTTTGTTGAAGATTTTTGCATCTAGATTTCATGAGTGATATTGGTCTGTAGTTCTCCTTTTTTGTGGGATTTTCCCCTGGCTTTGGTATCAGGGTTATGCTGTCTTCATTGAATGAATTTGGGAGTACTCCATCCCTTTCTATGCTGTGAAATAGTCTTAGTAGTATTGGAGATAACTCTTCTCTAAAAGCTTGATAGAATTCTGTGGTGAAGCCATCTGCACCAGGGCTTTTCTTCGTTGGTAGTTTTTCGATGACTTTTTTAATCTCTTCTTTTGTGATGTGTTTAGTAAGTTGTTCTGCTTCACCTTGTGATGATTTTGGTAGGTGACATGAATCTAGGAATTTGTCCATCTCTTGGTTTTCAAATTTGTTAGAGTACAGTCTTTCATAGTATTCTGTTAAAATATCTTTGATTTCTGTTGGATTTGTTGTGACATTTCCTATCTCATTTCTTATTTGAGTTATTTGTTTCCTTTCCTGTTTTTCTTTAGTAAGTTTAGCCAATGGTTTGCCAATTTGGTTGATCTTTTAAAAAAACCAGCTTTTGGTCTTTTCAATTGTTTCAATTGTTCTTCTATTCTCTAATTCATTTAGTTTTGCTCTAATCTTTATTATGTGTTTTCTTCTGCTGCCTGAAGGGTTCCTCTGTTGCTTTTCTTCTACTTGTTCAAGCTTTAGAGTCAGTTCTTTGGTTTGGGTTTTTCCTTCTTTCCAGATGTGTGCATTTATGGAGATAAACTGAACCCTGAGCACTGCTTTGGCTATATCCCATACATTCTGGTAGAAAGTGTTTTCATTCTCATTGGAATCCATAAATTTCTTTATTTCACCTTTGATTTTTTCTATAACCCATGGCTTTTTGAGCAAGATGTTGTTCAGTTTCCATGAATTCCAAATTCTATCTCTGTTTTTTCTGCTATTGATTTTGACTTTTATGGCTTTATGGTCTGATAAGATGCTTTGCAATAATTCAGTGATGTGGATTTTGTTGAGATTTGCTTTATGTCCTAACACATGGTCTATTCTGGAAAATGTTCCATGTGCAGTGGAGAAGAAGGTGTAGTTATCTGCTGATGGATAGAAAGTTCTGTATGTGTCAATGAGGTCTAGTTGGTTAACTGTGGCAATAAGACCTGTGTCTTTACTGAGCTTTTTTCTAGACAATCTGTCCACTATTGAGAGTGGAGTGTTGCAGTCTACCATTATTATTGTGGAGTGATCTAGCTCATTTTTGAGTGTAATCAGTGTTTGTTTGCTGTAGTTAGATGCTCTAGTATTGGGTGCATAAGTATTTAATACTGTTAAGTCCAGCTTGTGTATTGAACCTTTCAGCAATAGATAGTGTCCACCCTTGTCCATGATGGTAGATTTTACATTAAAATCTATTTTATCTGAGATTAGTGTTGCCACACTTGCTTTTCTTTTCATATTGTTAGCTTGCTATATATTATTCCATCCTTTAATTTTCAATTGGTTGATATCTTTAAGTCTAAGGTGAGTTTCTTATAAGCAACATATAGATGGGTCATGTTTTTTGATCCAAGATGTCACTCATTGAGTCTTTACTGGAGCATTCAGTCCATTTACAATTCAACATAATTACTGATAGGTATGTGTTTAGTACTGTCATTGTAATGTGTTTATTTTTGTGTTGATGTCTTTGTTTCTCTTAATATTCTGATCTGGGACATTATTCTTTATGAGCTGATTTTTCACCCTTTTCAGGGTTTTGTGTTTGGTTTTGTGTTTGCTGAGACTCCTGTATTAGGTTTCTTGGTTTGATATGTTGTATCTTTATTGTACTTTGCAGCTACCTCTATGATCCTCCTTAATAATCTGTATTTAAAGACAATTTTAACTTCTACAAATCTTAGTAAGTTCCTCTCCATCTGGAAGGACTCTAATAACTGTAGTACTTCCCTCTTTTTAATGTGATGATATCATAGTTTTCATGATATGATCAGTGGATCACTTCTTTTAATATTTAGGTTTTGATTGAGTTCTGTGCCTTCCTTAACTGAGTAGGTTTCTGGATACTGTGTCCTGTAGTGCCTTCTAAAATACGAAGTTAGTAGTTTTGTCCTTCTAAGCCAAGAGCTTCTTTGTGTATTTCTTGTAGCTTTGGTTTGGTTTTTACAAAGGCTCTTAGTTTCTGTTTATCTGTGAATGTCTTAATTTCAGTCTCAAATTTGAAAGACAGTTTTACAGGATATATAATTCTTAGTTGGAAGTTTTTCTCCTTCAAGGCTTTGAATGTGTCATCCCGTTGCCTCTGTGCCAGCATCATTTCTGCTGAGAATTCAGACAAAAGCCTTCAGGTTTTCTCTCTGAATGTTAGCTTTGCTTTGAGTCTCACCGCCTTTAAGAGCTTCTGCTTATGTTTCATTTTGTTAAGCTTGATTATAATATGTCTTGGAGTCTTTTTGGGGGGATCTATATTGAGTGGCATTCAATATGAATCTTGGATGTCTATATTCTCTTCTTTCATAATCGTAGGAAAGTTTTCTGTCAATAGCTCAACAAGAATACTTTCTGTGTTTTCAGGTGTCCCTTCGTGTTCAGGAACTCCAATTAATTGTAAATTGTTCTTGATAGAGTCTCACATGTTTCTTAATGCTTCTTCATTTTTCTTGTTTGTTTTCTCTGATTTCTCTTCTTAGATGCTGGAGTCAGTAACGCTGTCTTCTGAGTCAGAAAGTCTCTTTTCCATTTGTTCAATTGTGCTTTCTTGGCTTTGAATTGAATTTTCTATTTCTTTGATTTTTTTATTGATCTGATGGATTTCAGAATACTGATGTTCCATCAGTTCAAACAGCTTGCTTAGTTTTTCATTTTGTTCTGCTGCATTTTGCATAATATCTAGGAGGCCTCTATATATAATCTTTTTGCAGAAAGGCTTCTTCATCTAGGAAGTTCTTTGGTTCTTTGGGGGGCTTTCTGGAGCCATGGTTGAATTTTTCTTTAAGTTTCTGGCCAAGGTTTGTTACTTTTTGGGCAACTAGAGGCTGTTTAGTTTCTCCTTTGTTAACTTAACAGTATCTAAGTCACAGTCTGGAAAGGAAGGTGATCACCAGTCACTTCTATGCAATCCAGTGACTAAGCCCAGTGGAATATCTGGGGTAGCAGGCTCCACTTCCTGATTGGCAAAGACACAACCCTACTTATGGAATCACTGCAGGGGGTGGGGGTGCTGTCAGATGACCCTGTGATGTGGGTCAGTAAAGGTTGGAGGAGATGTGATCAGGATGCACCACATTTATTTCTCTAAGTAGTCTTATTTTGAAAGGTAAAAGCTACCTGATGGCTTCCAAAATCAGTCAGGCTGTCAGATGTGCAAGCCCCTCTTCCCAGCTGGCAATGTAAGCACCTCTATATCCAACCCCAGATGCTGTAAACTAGTTCAAGGTACAGAAAGGCTACTGTCCTAGTGTCATACCCTGCTGGGCCCCACCCATAAGGCCACACTGTGATAAACACACTTGTCTGCTGGGAAAGCTCCCCTGGGCTGGCACTGCCTTCCAGCCTTGGAATTGTCCCCTGCTGAGGCCTCCATTTTGGTAACTCCACCTCCCAGTCCAACAAGATGGCATCCACACAAGCTTTCCTGCCTGCTGTGAAATAGCCGAATCAGTGGTTGAGGTTTGGAAAGAGAGGGTGGAGGGGCTGAGATGCAAGTAGTCCAGAGCTGGGATCTCAGAATGTGGATCTTCTGCCTGCTGATCCCATCAGCAGTGTGGCTGAGTTTTGCTGCTAGTTAAGCCCAAGCCCTGACTGCCAGCTAAGACAGAGGAAAAAGTTAAAATAGCTGTCACCTTCAGTCCATGACAGCCATCATTCAACAAGGGCAGGGGTCAGTGAAAGAGAAGAATTTTCCTGTTCAATGGCATGAAGTCCAAATTAATAGCACTATACCGTGTCTTAGAGCTCACTGGGCATCCAAAAGGCTCTATTTAATTATCAACCCAGGCCTCAGTTTTCAGAGGGAATTACGGAGACATGTGTCTAGTCTGACATCTTGACTCCACCTCCTGGGCTTTCTTAAAAAGCTAGAAATAGAAATACCATGTGTTTTAGTCAGCTAGGGCTGCTCTAACAGAAATACCACAGAGTGGATGGCTTTAACAAACGAAGGTTTATTCTTACACAATCTGGTAGGCTACAAGTCCAAATTTAGGATGTCTGCTCTGGGAGAAGGTTTCCCCCTTGTGGACTCTGGAGGAAAGTCTGGTATTACATCAGTCTTTGTTCAGGGAGCATCTTGACTCAGAAAACTCAGGTCTGAAGGACGTACTTTTCTGGTGCTGCTTTCTTGATGGTACGAGGTTCCCAGTTCTCTACCTGATTCTCTTTCCTTTTATCTCTCATTGGATGAAAGGTTTAAGGGTGGGGCAAGCCATACTACAGGGAAACTCCCTTTACAGTGGAGGAGGGAGGTGATCTTATTAAGGGATTTATAGTCCCACCCTAATGCTTTAACATACAGCACAGAAAAACCACAAAATGGAGGACAGTCGCAGGATGCTGGGAATCATGATCCAGCCACGTGGCTACACATATTTTTGGGGGGACACAATTCAATATGGAGACATGTGTCTAGTCTGCCATCTTGACTCTACCTCCTGGGCTTTCTTAAAAAGCTGGAAATAGAAATACCATGCAATCCAACCATCCCACTTTCTGGAATATATCCTAGAGAAATAAGAGCTGCCACATAAATAGATATAAAGACAACAATATTGGCTACCGCACTGCCCGCAATAGCCAAAAGGTGGAGTCAACCTAGATCCCCATCAGTGAGTTAGTGGAGAAACAAACTGTGGTACATCCACACAATGGAAAACTATACAATGATAAATAGCAATGATGAATTTGGGAAACATAATATGGAGGACTCTGGAAGACATTATGTTGAGTGAAATTAGTCATTTACAAAAGGTCAACTACTATATGAGACAATTATTATAACGACTGAAGAAATGGTTTAAATACAGAAGAAATCAGTCTTTGGTGATTATGAAGATGATAATAAGTTTCCTAAATATAATCAAACAATTCAAAGAAGAGAATAGCAGAAACACGCGTCTGGGGACCATGGCTTCAGGAGACATCTAGGTCAATTGACGTAACAAAGTTTTTGTGTGTGTGTGCTTAAGTGAAAGTTTATAATTCAAGTGAATTTGCCATATAAAATCGGGAATGCCCTCCTCTGTGTAACTCTACTCTCCTCACCCTGTGACAGTACAGTCTTCCTTTCCACTCTCCTTCCAGTATCCACTCAACTAGAATTTGTCCACTCCTCTCCACCTTCTCCTTTCCCCTCTAGAAAGAAATCAGTTGGACAGCCTCATATATATGTTAAACCATAAAGTACACACACCACCTTCATTACTCTGTGTCCCATAGTCCAGTCCAATCTTTGTCTGAATTACTGGCTTCAGTACTGGTTTCAGCTCCGAGCTAGCAGCAAGTCCAGATGCAATTTTCTCAGGGGACCTCCAGGTTCTCAGACCGTGAAGTCTGGTCTTTTAATAGAGTTCTAGATCTGCACTCCCTTTTTTCTTGTGCTATGTTAGGGACTCTACATTACGTTCCCTGTCAGCGCAATCTTTGGGGGTGGGCAGGCAGCATCTGGTTCTTCTGGTCTCATGGTGATGTTGTCTCCCAATCTCATGGACCCTTCTGTCTCCTGAGCTCTTGTTTTCCTCATGTTTTTGATGTTCTTGGTTTTCATCTGCTCCAGATGGGTTGGGATCAACTGATGTTCCTTAGATAACGGCTTTCAGGCTTTTAAGACCCCAGGCACCACTCACCAAAATAGGAAGTAGAAGATTCTCTTAAAAAAAGACTAGTTATGTCAACTGACCTCAGTGTGCCCTGAAACCATGGTCTCCAGATCCCTGTCCCTGCTGCTGTATCCTTTAAAATGTTGAGTTGTGTTTGGAAAACCTTTTAGCTTACAGTGCAGTCCAGTTGTACTGACCTGCCATCTACTATATGCTGTCACTCCCTTCACTTAATTGAATTCCTATTGACTATCTAATCTATGGGAAACTCTGGTGGCACAGTAGGTAAGTGCTACGGCTGCTAACCAAAAGGTCAGCAGTTCAAATTCACCAGGCACTCTTTGGAAATTCTATGGAGCAGTTCTACTCTGTCCTATTGAGTTGCTATTAGACAGAGTCAACTCAATGGCAATGGGTTTGTTTGTTTGTTTGGTTTTATGTCATGTGTGAATAACCCTATCCCTCTCTCTCCACACTTGTAGCCGTCAAAGAGTATTTTCTTCTACGCATAGGCTTTTTCTTAAGTCCTTATAATTGTGGTCTCATACTATATTTGTCCTTTTGTAGCTGACTGATTTCCTTCAGCATAATGTCTTCCAAATGATTCCAGGTTATGGGATGTTTCATAAAATCATTGTTGTCCTTATCATTGCATAGTGTTCCATTGTATAAATATGCCATAGTTTTTTTTATCCATTGATCTGTTGATGGGCACCTAGGTTGATTCCACCTTTCTGCTATTCTGAACAGTGCTGCAATAAACATTTGTGTGCATGTATCTATTGGTGTGACAGCCCTTATTTATGTAGGATATATTCTAAGCAATAGGATTTCTGGATCATATGGTATTTTTATTTTTAGCTTTCACCAGGCAGGTAGAGCAGTGGAAGTTACATATAGGTGAGCATGTAAATTTATATGGGAATGTACATTTTCACTCAGTCATAATAAAAATAATAATAATAATAAAATAATAAAAATAAAATAAATATTTTTAGCTTTTTAATAAAGCATCAAATTGTTTCCAAAGAGGTTATACCATTTTACATTCCCACCAGCAGTGTAGAAAAGTTCCAGTCTCTCCACAGCCTCTCCAACATTTGTCATTTTGTGTGTTTCTTGGATTAGTTCCAATCCATGTAACAAAGTTTTTAAAGAGAATGTTCTACATCCCACCTTGGTGAGTTGTGTCTGGGATGTTAAAAGCTAGAAAATTGCCATCTAAAAAGCATCAATTGGTCTCAAACCACCTGACGCAAAGGAGGATGAAGAACATCAAAGACGTAAGGAAAATACGAGCCCAAGATACAGAAGGGGCCATATAAACCAGAGACCATATCAGCATGAGACTGGAAGTGCTAAATGTTGCCTGGCTACCACCAATAACTGCCCTTACAAGGAACTCAAAAAGGAGTCTGTGATGGACTGGGATACATGTGGGGTGTAGAACTAGAACTCTAGTAAAAAGACCAGACTTGATGATCCGATAGATGGGAGGGTCCCTGGAAGAAATGGTCCTCAGACTCCGTTAGCCCTGAACTGAAACCATTCTCAACTCCAACTTCTCAAAGATTGAACTAGCCTGTGAGACATAAAATGATACTGGTGAGGAATGTACTTTTTTTCTTACGTAGATTCAGGAGACTAACTGGGTAGCTCCTGTCTGGAGGTGAGATGATAAGGCAGAGGTAGACAGGAGCCGGTTGAATGGTCATGGGAAATACAGGGTGGAGAGCAGGAGGGTGCTGTCACAGTGTGGGGAGAGCAGCTAGAGTCACATAACAAAGTGTGTGAGAAACTCACTCAAATTACAAACTTTCACTTAAAACACAGTGGAAAAAATAAGTTAACAAAGAAAGAGAGAAAAGATAACAAAAGTCCTCACAACTGAACCAGTAAGCAACACCATGATAGACTGAGTAAAGACTGATGTTGTCCAGGATTTAATTATACTTGGATCCACAATCAATGCAGCTGTCAGGAAATCAGATGATGTATTGCTGCAAAAGACCCCTTTAAAATGTTAAAAGGCAAAGATATCACTTTGAGGACTAAGGTGTGCCTGACCCAAACCACGCTATTTTCAGTCTTCTCATACACATGTGAAAGTTGAACAATGAATATGGAAGACTGGGGAACAATCAATGCCTTTGGATTACAGTCTCGGTAAAGAATGTTGAATATGCTATGGATTGCCAGAAGAAAGAACAAGTTTCTCCTGAAGAAATACAAACAGGTTGCTCCTTGAAAGCAAGAATGGTGAGACTTTGCCTCACAGGATTTGGACACGTTATTAGGAGGAACCAATCCCTGGAGAAGGATATCTTGCTTGGTAAATTAGAGTCAGTGAGAATAACAAAGAGCATCAATGATACAGATTGACACAGCGACTGTAACAATGAGTTCAAACATATCAACAATTGGGAGGATGGCACAGGACTGGGCAATGTTGCATTCTGTTGTACACAGGGTCACTGTGAGTTGGCACTGATTCAGTGGCACCTAACAAAAACAATCATTCCACTCAATGTGAGGGGCTAGAAAGAATAAAGCACAGTAAAAATATTTAAAAAATTATTAAAATATTATGGGGGGCAGTTTCATAGGAAAATATCAGGGATCATCTCTTTTAGAAAATGCCGTTTCAGCAGAGATCCAAATAAAGCCAGACATTTGATGAAAAAATTATTCCAGGTGACAGGAAAAGCAATGCCCTGAGGTGCATAGCATTAAAGCCAGAACATCTAGAGTAATCAAGGAGGTGAGTTTGGGGGTAAATTAGGATGAAGAAATTGATAGGAAGCAGACTAAATGTAGCCCTATAGGCTACTATAAGGATCTTCAGTTTTATTTAGATAATGATGGAAATCCATTGGAGGATTTGAATAGGATTGTGATATCATCTAGCTTATGGTTTAGAAAGACTTCTCTGACTGCTCTGAAACTGGCCATAGAGTGCGAGGGTGGATGTCTGGGAACTATTCAGTGGTTCAGTTGAGAAGTCAAGTGATGGTAAGTGGCTTAAACAACAATGAAAATGACAAGCTGTCACATTCAAGGCATTTTTTGAAGGATGGGCCAGCAGAATATGCAATGGAGGTTAGGGTGTGGGCAAAATAGAGCAGTGATTGGAAAACTACTGCCTGCTGGCCAAATCCAGTTCACCATCTGTTTCTGTGAACAATGATTTTATGCTAGTCAGCCATGCTCACTTGTTTGCTATTATCTATGGCTCCTTTCCTGCTACAATAAACGGACCTAAGTAGTTGCAACAGAGACCATATGGCTCAAGAGCCCAAACTGTTTACTTTGTGGCCATTTATAGAAAAGTTCACTGACCACTGAAACAGAATAATCAAAAATGGCTCTTATGTTTTTGGCCTGAGCAGCTGTGTGAATAACTGTACCTCACATTAGGATAGTGAGGCTTGAAGCAAGGGCATGTTAGCAGTGAAAATTCAAAGCTTGATTTTTGTACAATGTACATTTCAGATTATTACTCAACACCCAGTCAAAGATACAGTATAGGCAGTTGGAAGCAGAATCTAGGGTTTAGAGGAAAAATCAAGACTAGAGATAAAAATGTGGGAGTCATTAACATCTTGGAAGAATTTAATCATGGGTACTTTATGCAATGACTCAGGTCCAAAACCCACTGCTATCAAGTCAGTTTAGACTCACAGCAACCCAATAGAACAGGGTGGAACTTCCCCAAAAAATTTTCAAGGTTGTAAATCTGTATGGAATCAAACTGCCACATTCTACTCCTGGCAGTGGGTTTGAACTGCCAACCTTTTGGTTAACAACCCAGGGCTTTAATCACTGCATTACCAGGGCTCCTTTGATCCAGGGCAGAGGTTCCCAAACTTTTGTTTCAGGTTCACAGCACCCCTAGTATCTCAGTAATTTTTTCACAGAACACTTGTATCAAAAGAAATACATAACAATTTTGTTCATTGAGTAGGTAAGTCCAGAGAACATTAGCATTTATGTCCTAAAAACATATTAGCCATTTGGAAAAGTAATACACATAAACCAAAAAACAAAATTAACATTTGTATTGCATTTTGAAGTAACTGCAATTACTACTGAGTTGCTTGTACCTGTTGAGCATCATATAACTTCTCCAACCTTGGGAATTGAAGAGAATGCTGCCACTGTTTCCCCTTTCACATTATTTTTCATGTAGTTTTTTGTTGTTGTTGTTATAGCAGCTCCCAAAGCCCCAGTTTCACAAAAATATGATCTCAAAAGTAGCTATAACTATCTCAAGCTAGTAGTTCGTGTGATGTCTAGCATATGTTGAGAATTGCCGGATCTCCTTCCTTTTTTTTTTGTGATTAAGTGAAATAACACAATCCAAATCAATTTTACATGCCCGCCTATCTGTGGCTCCTTCTGCCCTCTTTGCCCAGTGACAGCACACTCCTCCTTTTCATTCTATACTTCTATTAGCCTCCTAACAAGCTCCTATCCCCTCCTCTCCACCCTCTTCTCTCCCATCTAGAAAGAAACCAGTAGGACAGACTTCTGTAAATGCTTAGAACCATAAAGTACACACACCACATGGTCACACTGTTTTCCTGAGTCCAGTCCATTCTTGTCCAAAGAGTTGATCTCAATAGTGTTTTCTGGTCAGGGGCAGCAGTCGGTCTAGGGGCCATGCTCCCATGGGATCCTCCAGGCCATCACATCATCAATTCTGGCCTTTTATTAGAGTTCTTGAACTGGACCCCTCTTACTCCTGTTGCCTCAGTGACTCTACATTGTGTACCCCATCATGGCTGTCTTGGGTGGTAACTAGGCACCACCTGATTCTTCTGGTTACATGTTGATACAGTCTCCCATTCACATGGGTCCTTCTGTCTCCTGGGCTCTTTTTCCCTAGTGTCTTTGTTGTTCTTGGTTATCACCTGTTCCAGATGAGTTGGGACCATTTGGCACACCTCAGATGGCATCTTGCTAGCTTTTAAGACACAAGATTCCACTCACCAACATGGAGTTCAGAAGACTCTTTTAGCAATAGGCTAGTTATGCCAATTGGCCATGGTGTCCCCTGAAAGCATGGTCCTCAGACCCCTGCCCCTGCTACTCTATCCTTGAAATATTGGGTTGAGATTATAGGAGTTTTCAGTTTACAGTGAAGTCCAGTTTGGTTGATCTACTTTCTACTGTGTGGTGTCTCTGTTTTCACCTAAACAAATTTCTATCGCCTATCTAATCTATGGAAACCCTGGTGGCATACTGGTTAAGTGCCAGGTCTGCTAACTGAAAGGTTGGCAGTTCAATTCTGCCAGGTGCTCCTTGGAAACTCTATGGAGTAGTTCTAATCTGACCTCTAGGGTCGCTATGAGTCAGAATTGACTTGACAGCAGAGGATGAGTTTATTTAATCTATGATCAGCCCTCTCCCTCCCTCCCTACCCTTGTAGCCATCAAAGAGTCTTCTGTACATAAGTCTATCTTTAAGTTCTTATAGCGAGGTTCTTATACAATATTTGTCCTTTTGCCGCTGACTGATTTCACTCAGCATAATGTCTTCCAATTGAAACCAGGTTATGAGATCCTTCCTAAAATCACCATTGTTCTTTATCACTGCATGCCAAGTACCAAGTTCCATTTAGTATATGTACCATAGTTTGTTTATCCACTCATCTGTTGATGGGCATCTAGGATGATTCCATCTTTTTGCTATTGTGGACTGTGCTGCAGTAAACATTCATGTGTACATATCTGTTCATGTGACAGCCTTTGCTTCTGTAAGATACATTCCAAGTAGTGGAATTACTGGATCAAATGACATATTTATTTCCAGATTTTTAAGGAAGCACCAAATTGCTTTCCAAAGCAATTGTACCATTTTCAATCCCACCAGCAGTGTAGGAGAGTTCTGATCTCTCCACAGCCTCTCCTGCTTCTTCAATTTTTAAAAAATATCCTATAGTGCCTCCTGTGGGTTTGTATTGGACACCTTGGTAGATAGTTTGGGAACCTCAGACTTATAGGATAAGTGTGAATTAAAAAAAAAGAAGAAGATTAAATCTGAGAGCTTCTGAGCCACTTCATCTCTAAGAAACGAAGAAAAGAAGGCTGAAATGAAACAGCTCTGGGAATTATACACTCTTAACATGACTACAGCCATTTTGAGCTGCCATAAGCTATTTATCACAACTCTGCTTAATCTTTTGTACTAGGGGCCATAACATTAACATCTTGAGTCCTTTAACCTAGAAGGGACCTAAGAGTAGATCCAGATAGAAGAAATAAATCACGAAAAACCATGAGAAAACAAAGGGCGTGGAAAACTGCTCCCCTTCTGATAATCAATTAAACAGATCTGGGTGTCTTTAACTCTTAACATTAAAGAGATTAATCTCCCCTAGTACAAACTATAAATACCCTAATAAAGCTCAGTTCTGGGCCCTTGGCTGTGATGGCCATTAGTCCCCTGATTCCACTTTTCCATGACTGTCTTTTTCCTTAATCTCGATGTCGCTCCCATCTCTGACCCTGTTTGTTGGGGAACTCTCTGTACCCGACAGTCAGTGAGACAAGAGAGAAAGCAAGAAGAGTCTTGGAATTCAAGTTAAAAAAAAAATGTCTCAAGAGGTGGCCAACTTTGGGAAAACACCTCAGATAAAGTGTGAGGCCACTAGGTTTGGCCATATGGAATGACTGGTAAACCCGACAGCATTTGCAGTGGTATGCGACAGATATAGGGCTTAAGTTTCTCTCTTAGTCATCTAGTGCTGCTCCAACAGAAATAACACAAGTGGATGGCTTTAACAAAGAGAAGTTTATTCTCTCACAGTCTAGTAGGCTGCAAGTCTGAATTCAGGGCATAGGCTCCAGGGGAAGACTTTCTCTCTCTCTCTCTGGTGGCTCTGAAGGAAGGCTCTTGTGATATATCAGTGTTCCCTTGATCTGAGAGCATCTCAGCACAAGAATTTCAGATCCAAAGGATGCACTCTTCTCTCAGCACTGCTTCCTTGGTGGTATGAGGTCCCCAACTCTTGACTTGCTTACTTTTCCTCTTAGTTTTTGTAAGATAAAAGATGAAGCAGACCACACTTTAGGGAAACTCCCTTTGTGTTGGACCAGGGATATGGCCTTAGTGAGACTGTTACAGTCCCAACTTAATACTCTTTAACATAATCCAATCTTGCCCCATTAACCACAGGCAGAGATTACAATTTACAACACAGATGGATAAGGAAATCACACAGAATGGTGGACAATCACAAAATACTGGGAATTAGGACCTAGCCAAATTGATAAACACAGTTTTGGGGCTTACATAATTCAGTCCATGACAGTTCCAAAGGGAAAGTTCCAACAAATAAGCACTAGGAAATGCAATGAGTATGTTTTTACAGCTGGAGATAACTGTGCAGGAAACTAGAAAGAACATGGTCCTGGCAGTCTTTGAGGCTGCAAAAGACTGAGAGAGCCAGATGAGAGAAGTAAGTGCATTTCAGTGGGGAAGGAAAGTGTGTGCAAAAGTGTGCAGGTAGGAAAGAGCATGATGTTGTCGGAAGAGAGTGAGAAGAATGAGCAGTTGAGCAGAAAATGTAGGCAAGAGAAGAATGTAGATATAAAGTCCTGAATGTTGTCATCCTGGAGTCAGCTCTGGGCTGAGGAAGTAGGTATGAAGTGAGAATACTTCAAACATGCTCTGTGCCTAATACACACAATCATGAAGTAGGATATTTCGACGTGACCTTGTCTCTTACCTGGTAAGTTTGGGAGTTAAGTGGTTAATCTAGCTATCTGCCCAGAGTGATGACTGAAAATTCCAGTGCCTCCTCCTACCTCCTAGCCCTGCTATTCTCACCCCCTTCATGGTGCTAAAGACATCCATCAGCCAAGAACAAGCCATAGAGATCTTTGGCATTCTCAAAAGATGGATCTAGAAGCATTTGAGAACTCTCAGATAGGAGTTCATTCATAAAATTATCACATAAAAGGAGGGAAACATAAAGTCACCGGAAATTCTGCATCTTAGAGTTGCCCAGATACCCTCACATGAATAAGGCACTCACACTTAAAACTCAAGCAATATAGTACACTAATGAAAATGGAAGGTTGTGCATTTGGCAAAATAAATATGACAAATCTGTGTAAAAATATAGTACTGTACCTCGCTGTCTTTTAGGGTGACTCACAAAGAGATTAAATCTGAGAATGCTGGAGGTTTCCTGCACACTGTGGGTGACTCCAGGAGTGAGGGGTACTGAGCGTGTCCCTTATGTAGTATAGACGGTCACTGGGAAGACAGTTGCTGCCTTCATTCTTCTCTCAATATTGCTGTTGCTAGGACCAGATGAAGGTCACCTTTGCCCAAGTCTCTTGTGTAAAACAATCCTGAAGACTCCGTAATACTGTCTATCTCTTAAATTTCTCTCTATGGTTCTACTTTCATAAGTTGAGAACACAGCTCAACAAATTTAGGAACCTGTATCTCAATTTTATTTGTTTAATAATGACTTCATTAATTCACTCACTCAGCAAGAATTTATCAAAGAATCTCACAGTTAGAGATCACAGGACTTCAGTAAACACCTTGAACAAATTCATCTGGAAAGAATTACAACCAGAATTCTTCTTAGAAGCAAGGATGGTAAGAGTATGGCTCACATACTTTGGACATGTTATCAGGAGGAATCAGTCCCTGGAGAAGGACATCATGCTTGGGAAAGAAGAGGATCACAGAAAAGAAGACTCTCAATAAAATGGACTGACACAAGGACTACAACAATGGGCTCAAAACGTATCAATGATTGTGAGGATTGTGTAGAACTGGGCATTGTTTCATTCTATTGTACATAAGGGCCACCATGAACTCATGAGCCTACTCAGTGACACCTAACAACAATAACCACAACCATAGGAATCATTTCTTTGAAATATATCTCTCTGGCTCCCTTCATCAATTTTGCTTCTCTAGAGAACTCAACCTAATGTATACACCCTTACTTTGTTTTCTATCGACTCTCTGATCTCTTACTCATACCACTCATTGATTAAGCCCCACAAAGCCAAAGAGCTCTGTAAGCTCATTGATGTGTCTCAGTAGATGTCAGTATCTTATTTATTTATTTATTTAACATAACTGAGTGAAAATGTACATTCATGTATAAATTTACATGCCCACCTATATGCAGCTTCCACTGCTCTCCCTGTCCGGTGACTGCACACTATTCCTCTCTGCTCCATACATGTCTCATCCTCCCAAGAACCTCCTTTCCCCTCCTCTCCGTCCACTCCCCTTCCTCCAGCCAGAGGTCAGCAAGATGATATCATGTAGATGAGATGTCAGTATCTTGAGGAACAGAGAATGGTAAAGAAAACTGGGGAGTAAATGTACAGGGATGCAGAGATGTTCTCAAGCTCCAGACCTAACCATGAACAGATGTTGCACAATCCACTTCACTGTTCACCACAGTACCTCTCTTCCCCAATCCAAATTTCTCTCTCCTCCTGAAGTTTAAAAAAAAAAAACCTAAGCATATCAAAACATGCTAATTGTAAGAGGTTAGGTGCAGTGACAGGCCCAGCAAAGCCATCTAAACCACCTTTTTACCCTCTTAATAAGATTATGTGTTTTGGAAAAGATTACAGTGTCAAGAAAAATAGTTTCAAGTAGAGTTTACAGCTTATGTGTATTAGGGAGCACCTTCAAATTGGGTAACTCAACTGAAATAAGATTGTGCTTTTCAATAAAGTATCCAGGAATTAATCTAACCAGAGAAATAACAGACTTTTACAAAAAGAACTACAAGCCCTTTCTACAAGAAACTGAGACTTACATAAATGGAGAAACCTATCCTGCTCATGGATAGGAAAACTTAACATTGTGAAAATGTCTATTTCACCCAAAGCAATTTACTTATATAATGCAATCCCAATACAAGTTCCAGTGTCATTTTTTAATGAGATGGAGAAACAAATCAATTTTGTTTGGAAGGGAAAGAAGCATCGGATAAGTAAAGCACTACTAAAGAAGAAGAACACACTGGGAGGCCCCTCATTACTTGACTTTAGAACCTATTACACTGCCACAGTAGTCAAAACAGCCTGGCACTGGTACAAAAATAGATCAATGGAACAAAATCGAGACCCTGGAGATGACACCATCAGCTTATGAACAGTTGATATTCGACAAAGGTCCTAAGACATTAAACTGGGGTAGAAACAATCTCTTCAACAAATGGTGCTGGCAAAATTGATATCCATCTGCAAAAGGTTGAAAAAAGACCCATATCTTACACCTTATACAAAAACCAACTCAAACTGGATAAAAGACCTAAATATCAAATCTAAAACAATAAAGCTCATCCAAGAAAAAGTAGGAACAACAATGGAAATTTTAATACACAATGTAGACAGACTTCAAAATCTGTCAAACAAACCACAATCAACAGAAGAGAAAATAGATAAATGGGAACTCCTAGGAATCAAACACTTTTGCTCATCCAAAGACTTTATTAGTAGAATTAAAAGGCCACCTACAGAATGGTAAAAATTATTTGGTAAGTATATGTCAGACCGATGCCTGATCTCCATAATCTGTAAGGTACTACAAAATACCAATTAGAAAAAGATAAATCATCCAATTAACTGATGGACAAAAGAGGTGGACAGACACTTCTTTAAAGAGGAGATCCAGGCAGCCAAAAAACACATGTGGATGTCCTCACGATCTTTAGCGATTAATGAAATTCAAATCAAAATGGCAATGGGCTACCATCTCATCCCAGTAAGGTTGGCCATGATCCAAAAAATGCAAAACAACAAATGTTGGAGAGGTTGTGGAGAAATTGGAACTCTCCTACACTGTTGGTGAGATTGCAAAATGGTGCAATCCCTTTGGAAAGCTATCTGGTGCTCCCTTAAAAAAATGAATATAGATATACCATTTGACCCAGTAATTCTACTGCTTGGAACATATCCTACAGAATCAAGGCCATTCACACCAACTGATAAATGCACATGAATGTCCATCGCAGCACAGTGCACAATAACAAAAGATGGAATCAACTCAGATGCCCAACAACGGAAGAATGGATAGATAAACTATGGTATATATATTCAATGGAACATTATGCAATGATAAAGAACAACAATAATTTCAGGAAACCTCTCATAAACTGGTTTCAACTGGAGGACATTACGTTGAGTGAAAGTAGTCAGCAACAAAAGGACAAATATTGTATGAGACTCCTATGATAAGAACTCAAAAACAGACTTATGCATAGAAGAAAAGTCTCTTTGATGGCTTCAAGGGAGGGGAGGAAGGAAGGGTGCAGGTGGAGGGCTTAGATTAGATAGTTGATATAAATTTGGTTGGGTGAAATCGGTGACAGCACATATTAGAAAGAACAATATTACATGGACTCCAACATAACTTGAGCACTCCTTCCATATTAACCCAATATTGCAAGGACAGAGCAGCTGTGGTGGAGGGCCAGGGACCATGCTCTCAGATGAAATCGAGGCCAATTGGCACCACTTGCATTTTGCTAAGAGGGCTCTCTGCACCCCACATTTGTGAGTGGCGTCTGGGGTCTTAAAAGTTG
Organism: Heterohyrax brucei; assembly: GCA_028571685.1. Classification (NCBI taxonomy): domain Eukaryota; kingdom Metazoa; phylum Chordata; class Mammalia; order Hyracoidea; family Procaviidae; genus Heterohyrax; species Heterohyrax brucei. Next base: position 67,036,059 of record CM053166.1, read on the forward strand.
CCGTCTGAGGGTATAGCAAATAGTCCCAACTCAGCAGAAACAGATGATCACCAAGGACCAAAATGACACAGGAGAAAGAGAACCCAGAGGACAGAGAGACCCACACGAGTGGGTGTCTACATCAACTAGTGACCAGAAGAACCAGTTGGTGCCAGGCCATCACCAGTGATAGCCGCGATGGAGCTCACAAAGTTCAGTCTCACTGGCAACACAAGAATAAATAGGAGTGTACCCTGAGATTTCCACTAAAAGATCACAAACAGTGGTCCAGGGGCTTTGAGGTTCCCCTGTGAGCATGGCCTGTGGCCCTGATGCTGCCCCTTCCCATAAATCATAATGAAGGTCCACTCTTCGGACAGCAATGGATTGGAGTTGGTGACACAGAGTGATCATATATCGGGTACACTTTATGGTTCTATGCATCCATAGGATATCATCCTGCTGACTTCTTACTGGAGGAAGGAGAGTGGGTGAGAGGAGGGATGGGAGGATGGGACACGTATGGAGCAGAGAGAAAAAGTGTGCTGTCTCAGGGCAGGGAGAGCAGTGGAAGCTGCATATAGGTGGGCATACAAATTTATATGGGAATGTACATTTTCATTCAATCATAATAAAAAAGAAAATAAGAAGAAGATTGTGCTTTTCATAAGGAAAGAAGAAAGGTATGTGACTGTGGTCAGTCCCAGACTGTTTTTGTTGCTAATTGGTTCCAACTCACAGTCACCGTGTTGACAACAGAAGGAAACACTGCCCAGTCTTGAACCATCCTCACAATTGTTATACTTAAGGCCATTGTTGTAGCCAAAGTGTCAATCCATTTCTTTGAGGGTCTTCCTCTTTTTTGCTGACCCTCTATTAAGCATAACATCTTTCTCTAGGGACTGATCCCTCCTGATAACATGTTTAATGTATGTGAGATGTAGTTTCACCATCCTTGCTTCTAAGGAGCATTCTCGTACTTCTTCCAAGACAGATTTGTTGCTTCTTCTGGCAGTCCATGATATAGTCAATATTCTTCCAAAACATCAGAATTCAAAGATGTCAATTCCTCTTCGGTTTTCCTTATTCACTGTCCAGTTTTCACAGGCATTTAATGAGACTGAAAATACCATATCTTGGGTCAGGCACACTTTAGTCTTCAAAGTGACATCTTTGCTTTTCAACACTTTAAAGAGGTCTTTTGCAGCAGATTTTCCCAATGCAATGTGTCTTTTGATTTCTTGACTGCTGTTTCGTGAGTGTTGATTGTGGATTCAAGCAAAATTAAACCCTTGACAACCTTAATCTTTTCTCTGTTTATCACGATATTGCTTATTGGTCCAGTGGTGAGAGTTTGTTTTCTTCATGTTGAGGTACAATCCATACTGAAGGCTGTGGTCTTGGGTCTTCATCAGTAAGTGCTTCAAGTCTTCTTCACTTTTAGCAAGCTATGTTGTATTATCTGCATAATGCAGGTTGTTAATGAGTCTTCTTTCAATCCTGATGCCACATTCTGCAACATACAGTCCATCTTCCTGGAATATTTGTTCAGCATACAGATTGAGTAAGAATGATAAAAGAATACAACCCTGATGCACAGCTTTCCTGACTTTGAATCACACAGTATCCACTTGTGTTCAAATAACGCCCTCTTATATATACACAGGTTCCTTAGGAGCACAATTGTTTTGGAATTCCCATTCTTGGCAATTGGGGGAAAAAAAAAACCCACTGCCATTGAGTTGATTCCAAGTCATAGCGATCCTACAGGACAGAGTAGAACTGCTCCACAGAGTTTCCGAGGAGTACCTGGCAGATTCAAACTGCCAACCTTATGGTTAGCAGACACAGGACTTATCCACTACACTACCAGGGTTACCATTCTTGGCAAAGTTATCCATAATTTGTTATGACCCAGAGTCAAATGTATTTGCACAATCAATAAAACACAGATAAACATCTTTCTGGTAATCTTTATTTTCAGTTAGGATCCATCTGACATCAGCAATGATATTCCTGGTTCCATGTTCTCTTCTGAATATTACTTGGATTTCAGACAGTTCCCTGCTGATGTGTTTATGCAACCACTGTTGAATGACCTTCAGCAAAATTTTACTTGAATGTGATATTAATGATATTGTTCAATAAGTTCCTCATTCAGTGGGATCACCTTTCTTGGAATAGGCGTGAATATGGATCTCTTCCAGTTGGTTGGCCAGGTGGCTGTCTTCCAAACTTTCTAGTAGCACTTCCAGCACTATGTATGTTTGTTAAAATATCTTGATTGATATTCTGTCACTTCCTGGACCCTTGTTTTTTGCCAATTTTTTAGTGAAGCTTGGAACACTTTCTTTAGTACCATCAGTTATTGATCACATGCTAACCCCTGAAATAACTGAATGTCAGCCACTTTGGTACAATGACTCTGTGTATTCCTTCCATTTTCTTTAGATGCTTACTGTGTTGTTTAATATTTTGCCCATAGAATCCCTGCCTAATGAAAATCAAGGATTGATTTTGTTCTTCAGTTCTTTCAGCTTGAGGAACAAGTATGTTCTTTCCTTTTGATTTTCTAACTCCAGATCATTGCACATTTTGTTATAATACTTCATGTTTTCTTCTTGAGCTACCCTTTGAAAACTTCTGTACAGCTCTTTTACTTCATTTCTTCTGTTTGGTTTAGCTACTTGACATTGAAGAACAAGTTTCAGAGCTTCTTCTGACATCCATTCTATTCTTTTCCTTCTTGTCTTTCTAATGACCTCTTGCCTTCTTTATGTATGATGTCCTGAATGTCATTCCACAACTTGTCTGATCTTTGGTCATTAGTATTTAATGTGTAAAATCTCTTTTTGAGATGGTTTTGAAATTTAGGTGAAAATTCACGGCTGTACTTAGGCTCTCAGAGACTTGTTCTAATTTTCTTCAGCTTCAACTTGAACTTGAGTAAGAGCAACTGATGGCCTTTTCAGCAGTCAGTGCTTGCCCTTGCCAGTGATTGATAACACTGAACTTTTCCACTGTCTCTTTCCAAAAACGTAGTTGATTTTTTTCCTGTGTGTTTCATTTGGTGAGATTCACAGGTGTATTTGCCATTTATGTTGTTGGAAAAAGGGATTTGCAATGAAGAAGTTGCATTATGCAATCTCCAGAATCATTTCTATCTCCAAGGACACATTTTCCAACTAATGACCCTTCTTTGTTTCCAACTTTCACATTCTAACTTCCAGTAATCATTAATGCATTCTAATTGCATGTTTGATCAATTTCAGACTGCAGAGATTGGTAAAAATCTTCAATTTCTTCAACTTTGCTTTAGCAGTTGACGTGTGAGTTCGAAGGACAGTCATATTAAAACTGGTCTTCCTTGTAGTCCTTTCGATATTATTTTATCACAGATAGCGTTGCCCTTCGGGATAGATCTGAAATGTTCTTTCTTTTTTAAATACTTTATTGTATTTTAAGTAAAATTTTATAATTTAAGTCAGTTTTTCATACAAAAACATACGCACACATTCTTATGTAGCTCTAGTTGCTGTCCTCACACTATGACAGGAAACTCTTCCTTTCTGTGCTGTTATTTCTTTAGTCCAATCGACCAGCTCCTATCTCCCTCTACCTTGTCATCTTTTCTCCAGACAGGAGCTGCTCAATTAGTCTTAAGTACCTACTTAAGCCAAGAGGCACATTCTTTATCAGTATCATTTTGTATCTTATGATACAGTCTGAACCTTGTCTGAAGAGTTGGCTTCAGGAAAGTTTTCAGTTCTGGGTCAACAAAGGGTTTGGGGGCCATGTCTTCAGGGGACCTACCAGTCTAATAGACCAGCAAGTCTTGTGTTTTTAATAGAATTTGAGTTCTACACCCCATTTTTCTCTCACTATGTCAGGGAATCATTGTTGTGTTCCCTGTCAGGGCAGTCATTGGTGGTGGCCAGGTACCATCTAGTTCTTCAGGTCTCACACTGATGATGTCTCTAGTTTACGTGGCCCTTTCTGCCTCTTGGGCTCATATTTTCCTTATGTTTTTGATGTTCTTCATTCTCCTTTGTTCCAGGTGGGTTGAGACCAGTTGATGCTTCTTAGACGGCAGCTTGCTAGCTGTTAGGACTACAGGCATTGCTCAGCAAAGTGGGATATAGAAAATTTTTCTTAATAAACTTTGTTATGCCACTTGTCGTAGATGTCCCCTAAAACCATGGTCTCCAGACCCTTGCTCATGTGTGCCCTGAAGTGTTTGGTTTTATGTAGGAAACTTCTCAACATTTGTTTAGTCTAGTTGTGTTGTCTTCTCCTCCACTGTGTGTTGTCCCTCACTGCATGTAACGTAATTCTTGTCCACTGCCTAATTAATCAATACCCCGTCCCTCCCTCCTTCCTTACCCTTGTAACTAACAAAGACTGTTTTCTTCTGTCTTTAAACCATTTCTTGAGTCCTTATAATAGTGATATCATACAATATTCGTCCTTTTTGCAACTTATTTCACTCAGCATAATGCCTTCCAGATTCTTTCATGTTATGAGATGTTTCTCAAATTCATCATTGTTCTTTATCATTGTACAGTATTCCATTGTTTGAATATCCTAAAGCTTGTTCATCTTTTCATCCACTGATGGGCACCTAGATTGATTCCATCTTTTTACTATTGTGGACAGTGCTACAGTGAAAATTGGTGTGTACATGTATCTATTCATGTGACAGCCTCATTTCTCTTGGACATATTCCAAGAAGTGGGATGGCTGGATCCTATGGTATTTCTATTTTTAGCTTTTTAAGAAAGTACCAAATTGATTTTCAAAATGATTGTACCATTTTACATTCCCACCAGCAGTGTACAGCCTCTCCAGCATTTATTATTTTGTGTTTTTCAGATTAATGTCAGCCTTGTTGGGGTGATACAGTAACTCACTGTTGTGATTTGATTTGAATTGCTCTAATGTCTAACAATCGTGAGCATTTCCTCATGCATCTATTTGCTGCCAGAGTATCTTCTTTGATGACCATCTTTTAATTGGGCTAATTGATTTTTGTTTGTTTGTTTTTGAGATTTTGCAGCATATTGAAGATTTTAGAAGTTAGATGCTGAGTGGATTTCTGGTACCCAATTTTTTTCCACAGTCTATAGGTTGTCCTTTTACTCTTTTTGTGAAGTCTTTGGATGAGCATCAGTGTTTCTGATTTTTCGAAGTTCTTGTTTATCTGTTCTCCCTTCTGGTGTTTGCACATTACTAGTACTGTTTTGTATTCTCTTTGTGCCATGTATTAGGACTCCCAGTGATGTCCTTATTTTTTCTTCCATGACCTTTATCCATTTTGGTTTGATATTTATGTCTTTGATCTGTTTTGAGTTAATTTTTTGTGCATGGTGTGAGATACGGGTCTTGTTTCATTTTTTTGCAGACAGGTATCTGGTTTTGCCAATACCATTTGTTAAAGAGACTGTCTTTTCCCAAATTAACAGACTCTGAGCCTTTGTTAAAAATCATCTGTTCATTGGTGGATGATTTTATGTCTGGATTCTCAATTTTGTCCTATTGTCCATGTATGTCTTGTTTATCCCTGTACCAGGCTGTTTTGTGTAGTGTGATAGTATAATATGTTCTAAAGCCAGGTAGTATGAAGCTTCCCACTTTGTTCTACTTCTTCAATAACGCTTTACTCATCTAAGCCCTCTTCCCTTTCCATATGAAGTTGGTGAATTAAAAATGTCATTGGGATTTGGATAAGGATTGCATTGTATCTATAGGTGACTTGGGTAGAATGGACGTTTTCACAATGTTCAGTCTTCCTATCCATGAGCAAAGTAGGTTTCTCTACTTATGTAGGTCTCTTTTGATTGCTTGCAGTAGTGTCTTATAGTGTTCTTTGTATAGGTATTTTAGTATCTAATTTACTAAGTATTATATAATCTTGGAGGCTACCGTAAATAGTACTGATTCAATGATTTCCTCTTTGTTAGTATATAGGAATCCAACTGAGTTTTCTATGTTTATCTTGCATCCTGATAATTTGCTGAACTCCTGTTAGTTCCAGTAGGTTTCGTGTGTGTATGTGTGTGTGTGTATTTTTTAGAGTTTTCTGTGCTTTAGACTATACCATCTGCAAATAAAGATACCTTTACTTCTTCCATACCAATTTGAATGCCTTATATATTTTTCTTTCTAGATTCCTCTGGCTAGCACCTCCAGCATAATGGTGAATACAAATGGTGCCAAAGAGTATCCTCATATGTTCTCATTCTCAAGGGGATTGTTTTCAGACTCTCCATTTAGGATGATACTGGCTGTTGGCTTTGTACAGACTCTCTTTATTATGCTGAGGAATTTCTTCTGTCTTCCTATTTTACTGAGAGTTTTTAACATGAATGTGTGTTTGACTTTGTCAAATGCCTTTCTACAGCTATTGAGAAAATTAAGCAGTTCTTGTCTTTTGTTTTGTTCATGTGGCTGATTACATTGATTGTTTTTCCAATGTGTGATCATCCTTAGATTTTTGATGTAGGCACAGGTATATGGCTGCAAGTGCTGAGACAGGCAGGGGGCTAACAACCATTTGTGACTGTGAGGAAGCATGTCCCTGTTCCTTAAGGCACATGGGTGGATAGATTTTCCAGATGAACTACGGGTCCTAGACACTGAACACGCAGGCAAGAGTTATTCAGTCTGTGCCCCCATTATGCCTATGGGTAGGCCAAGGAACTGTTTTGGCCTTGAACTCCCAGCTCAGGGGAGTCAGCTGACTTTTTCTCCCATTTGTTAAATTGTTCCCTGTCCAAGTCTGGGAGAATGGTTTTGGGTGCTCCTAAGGGATCTTATTTCTGGCCCAAGAAATGCATCAGTCTTTGGAGCCAGCACCAAGCAAAGAAGGGGGGGGGAAGCACTGCTAAAAGCAAGAGAAGTTGATCACAAATGAAAGTTTTAGATCTACATGTAGTCATTTAGACAAAAGCTACTTAGCTTTTGACAAATGAGTACCGTTTTTCACTGATTCTGGAAGTGTGAGTCAGCTCTCCACTGCTGGGTTTCTCCTGCTGAGATAGATCCTTTCTGAATGCTACTATTCCTCTCAACACACTTGTTTCTGCCCATCCACCTGTGGAGACCCTACTCTCACAGGGTCAGTTCTGGACTGTCCTATGTACTTCTGGACCTACTCTCCCTTCCCTGCCATTCAGTTGGAATTCTCACCTTTCCATTTGATGTCCAGGGCTCCTACAACATCACATAAATTGAGTTATTTGGTCTTTGGGGTCCTTGTTGTTAGCAGGATCACACGACTTGTCTGGCTACTCCGTCATCTTGACCTCACCGCCTTAAAGTGTTCTTTTGATGATGCATGCAACATCATTCTTCTCCAAGTTGTTATTCTTGGCATAGTAGACCACATGATAATGCAATTCAGAATGGCCAATACTAGTCCATTTCAGCATACTGATGCCTAGAACTTCAGTGCTTTCTATTTCTTTTTTCTTTTTTTTTAATTGTGATTAAGTATCCAAACCAAATTAAATTTGTATGTCCACCTATCTGCTGTCCTTGCCTGGTGACAGCACACTCCTCCTTTTTGTTTTATATATGTCGTATCCTCTTAATAATCTCCTATCTCCTCCTCTCCAACCTCTCCTCTCCCTTCTAGTAAGAGGCCAGTAGGACAGCATCCTATAGATGCATAGAATCACAAGGTGCACATACCATAATCACATTGTGTCCCCGAGTCCAGTCCATTCCTGTCAAATAGTTGACCACAGTAGTGCTTTCTGATCAGGGGCAGCAGCAGGTCTAGATGCCATGCTCCCAGCGGAACCCGCAGGCCACCATACCATCAGTTGTGGTCTTTTAGTGGAGTTCTTGAGATGCACCCCTCTTTCATTTCATGTTACCACTGGGACTGAATGTTGTGTGCCCCATCAAGGCTGTCTTTGGTTGTGGCCAGGCACCATCTGGTGGTTATGGTCACATGTTGATGCAGTTACCCATTCACATGGGTCCTTCTGTTTCCTGGGCTCTTTTTTCTTGGTGTCTTTGTTGTTCTTGTTGATCATTTATTGCAGATAACTTGAGACAATTTGGTATACCTCAGATGGCAACTTGCTAGATTTAAAGGTCCTGGACACCACTTACCAATATGGGGTGCAGAAGACTCTCTTAGCAAAGGCTAGTTATGCCAATTGGCCTCGATGTCCCCTGACAGCATGGTCCCCAGACCCCCACTTCTGCTGCTTTATCCTTGCAATATTGGGTTAAGATTAGAAGAGTTTTCCGTTTATGTAGAAGTCCAGTTCAGTTGATCTTCCTTCTACTTTGTGCTGTCACTACTTTCATCCAACAAAATTTCTATGAACTATCTAATCCCTGACCAGCCTTCTCCCTCCCTCTCCACCCTAACAGCTGTCAAAGAATCTTTTTCTCAGTATATAAGCCTATTTTTAAGTACTTATAGTAGGGGTCTTATACAATATTTGTCCGTTTGCCACTGACTGATTTCACTCAGCATAAGGTCTTCCAATTAAAACCAGGTTATGAGATGCTTTCTCAAGTCATCATTGTTCTTTATTTTTGCATAGTGTTGCACTGAGTATGTGTGCTATAATTTGTGTATCCATTCGTCTGTGGTTGAGCATCAGAGTTCATTCCCTCTTTTTGCTATTGTGGACTGTGCTACAATAAACAATTGTGTACGTGTATCTATTCGTGTGATTGCCCTTGATTCTGTAGACTATATTCCAAGCAGTGAGATTACTGGATCAAATGGTATATCTATTTCCAGCTTTTTAAGGAATCACCAAATTGTCTTCCAAACCAGCTGTACCATTTCGCAATCCCACCAGCAGTGGAGGGGAGTTCCAATCAGTCCATCCTCTCCAGCATTTGTTGTTTTGTGTTTTTTGAATCATGGCCAACCTTGTTGGGGTGAGAAGGTATCTCATTGTAGTTTTGATTTGGATTTCTCTAATAGCTAATGATCTTGAGCATTTTCTTGTGTGTCTTTTGGCTGCCTGGATGCCCTCTTTGGTGAAGTGTCTGTCCAACTACTTTCCCCATCACTTAATTAGGTTATTTACTCTCTGCTTGTTGATATTTTGCCACATCTTGTAGATTATGGAGATGAGACACATCGGTCTGATAGGTAGTTGCCAATTTTTTTTTCCATTCTGTAAGTGGTCTTTTAATTCTTTTGATAAAGTCTTTGGATGAGCAAAAGTGTTTGATTCTTAGTAGCTCCCATTACCTATTTTCTCTTCTGTTGATCATTCTTTTTTTGGTCCGATTTTGACGTCTGTCCAAGCTGTGTATTAGAATTTCCATTGTTGACTCTATTTTTTCTTGCATGATGCTTATCATTTTAGGTTTAACATTTAGGTCTTTTATCCAATTTAAGTCATTTTTGTTTAAGGTGTGAGCTATGGGTCTTGTTTCAATATTTGCAAATGGATATCCAATGTTGCCAGCACCATTTGTTAAAGAGATTGTTTTTACCCCAGTTTACAATCTTAGGGCCTTTGTTGAATATCAAGTGTTCATAAGCAGATCGTGATATTTCTGGAGTCTCAACTCTGTTCCATTGGTCTACATGTCTCTTTTTGTACCGGTACCAGGATGTTTTGACTACTGTGACAGTGTAATAGTTTCTAAGGTCAGGTAGTATGAGGCCTCCTACTGGGTTGCTCTTCTTCAGTAGTGCTTTGCTGATCTGGGATTTCTTCCCTTTCAAACAAAGTTGGTGATTTGTTTCTCCATCTCTAAAAAATGTCACTGGAATTTGTATTGTGATTGCATTGCATATATAGATCGCTTTGGGTAAAATTGACATTGTCACAATATTAAGTTTTCCCATCCACAAGCACGGTAGGTTTCTCCATTTATGTAAGTCTCTCTTAGTTTCTTGATGTAAGGTCATGTAGTTCTTTTTTGTATAGGTCTCTTATTTCTCTAGTTAAACTTATTCCTAGGTATTTTATCTTCTTGAGGGCTATAATAAATGGTATTGATTTGGTGATTTCTTCTTTGATGGCTTTTTTCTTGGTATAAAAGAATCCTACTGATTTACTCTGTTTATCTTATACCCTGATACTTTGCTGAACTCTAAAGTGTGAGTAGTTTACTCATGTTTTCTTTAGAATTCTCTGCATATACAATCATATCATCTGCTACTAGGGAGATTTTTACTTCTTCTTTGCTGATGCGGATGTCCTTTATTTCTTTGTGTTGTCTAATTGCTGTGGCTAGAACTTTTAGTACCATGTCGAATGGAAGTGGTGAGAGTGGGCATCCTTGTCTAGTTGCCAATCTCAAGGGAAATTCTTTCAGTCTCTGTCCATTCAGGATGATGTAGGTGGTTGGCTTTACATAGATGTCCCTTATTATGTTGAGAAATTTTCCTTCTATTCCTATTTTGCTGAGAGTTTTTAGCATGAATGGGTGCTGGACTTTGTTGAACGCCTTTTCTGTATCAATTGACAAAATCAGGTTATTCTCGTCTTTTGTGTTATTTGGCTTGGCATGTTATTTATTAATTGTTTTTCTGATGCTGAACCAGCCTTGCATCCCTGGTATGAATCCAGCTTCTGTTGTCAGGTGTCTGGGTTGATTCCATCTTTTTGCTATTGTGCACTGTGCTGCAATAAACATTCATGTGCTTGTATCAGTTGGTGTGAATGGCCTTGATTCTGTAGGACATATTCCAAGCAGTAGAATTACTGCTTCTGTTGTCAGCTGGAAGGAGAGGACTGCAACACCTGACGGTCTGACAGATTTTGGCACCTGTCAGACAGCTCCCAGGTTTTTAAAATAAGACCACCTGCAGACACATTTAATGGAGACTCCTTCTACTACTTGATTAAAATTTCACCTCAATTGTTGTCCCAGGATATTTTAAAGTTTTTCTTTACTTTGATGGGTCATAGTACACAAAATTTCCACCAATTTCCATTTCAGAGAGTGTGAAGGGACTAAGCAACCCATACAAGTGGAGAGCACACCCAGACTTCTAGAAATATTCTTTTTCAGAATCTGGCATTTATGACTGCAGTTTGTTTGAGGTCTCATAGACATAGATATGATCTGGAGTATGCAGATCATCGTTAATTTGTTGAACTAAATGAACTTGTATGAGAGTAGTTTGTTTAGAATTCTGGCCCACTAAAATATTTTCTATTGTCTTGTGTATTTGTTCCCTATTATGACCTCTTATTTTAATTATAGCCAATTCCTTGGCAGGGGCCAAGACTTGTAGAAAAGCTCAAACTTGCCCACTGTGTTTAATTTGTGCACCAGAAATAGTTAGGAAATACTATCTTTCCGTAGCATGATGAAATCATGAACCATACAAAAAGCATGTAAGTGGTCTTTGTATATGTTAACCTTTTGATTGCTTGCTAGCTGACAAGCTTCAGTCAAGCCTGTAGGCTTGAATAGTTTTGCTAGCTTGACTTGGATTGTATTAAATAAATTCTTAGGAAGGAGTGACAACATGCCAAGCTTGAAAATATTCTTGTTCAGTCTTAATATATGACTTGTCTACAAATAAGTCTGTTTGAGTCTTCTAGAGTAATTACAGGAGATCACAGGAAAGTGAGAAGAGTCCTTCCTTTGATGGAAGGAGTCAAGTAGCTGAGTTTAGGGTGATACTTGTGGATGGTGATATGAGCTGTGGATAGAAGTAGAGATTCACAGGAAGTGAGTCTGGAAACAGAGAAACATTGAGAGTTTTGGAGAAGGGTCTGAAGAGCATGAGGTAGCATTAAGTGGAGAGGTGATGCCCAAGTTAAATCAGAGGTGCCTCCCACTAACTTTGTAGCTGCGGCTATTGCCATTAAGAAAAGGATATGTTTTAGCTACTAGGTTGAAAGGAAACGCAATCCCCTGTAACTTTTCGATTTCCACTGCATTTCTGAGTTAAAACCCCAGTAGTTTGACTGTTCTTTTCGTGTGCAAACAGGAAAAAAAAAAATTGTCTGAGAGATATAGATGGTTGTTTCCCAGATAGTACTCTGGAGTTGGTTGAAGGCTAATTCTGTAGTGACCTCCTAAGACACAGAATCAGAGATATATTTTTGGTCATGTCATAGACCAGGCAATTAGTTCATAAAATTTAGAAATTCACTGCCTACAGTATACTATACATCTTAGGAATTCCTTAGGTTATATTTTGTTAATAGGTTATAATCCTGCCTGCTGAGAGGGATATGCTTTTCTGGAATATATCATGATCTCGCATATTTGCAGATAAACTTCATATTCTTTTTTATAGCAAAGTTTCAAGAGATAAAGAGTATTCTTTTGATAAAAGATTCAGTCAGGTGAATGTAAAAGCAAGTCATATTGGACCAAGTTAGAAGAACAGAGAAATTCTAAGTCTTGGGTGTTATGGTTGAGAACCCGAGACAAGTATGATGGGGCTTAGGTAAAGCCATGTGGTATCTTGGCCCAGTTGTGTTGTTGTCTTTCCCTTATGAAAGCAAAAGATATTTTGAGTCAGGATATAAGTAAATACTAAGAAATGTTGAACAGAAATCTACCACTGGGATATGTGTGTTGAATTTGAAGATGCAGAAGCCAGGGCAATGTGGGTACACTATATGATTTATAGCCACTAAGTCTTGGATAAAGCAGTACCCCTGTTCATTAAACTTTTACTTCAGGACAGGAATGTTGCAGAAACTGGTACAAGGAATAAGTAAGTACTTAGCTACGAAATCTGCAACAATAGATTATAATACCTCTGGTACTTTCGTTCTTAGAATATAATGGGGTGATTAAAGAAGAGACATTGTGGGGACTTAGATTGACTCATAAGGCTGCTATGTTCTTTCTTTTTCCCACATCTATAGATGGTATTGCCCAGAAGACAGTGGGCACTGAGGAAAGTAAATAACCAAATTGATGAGATTCCAAAACTGACAAAAAACAAAAACAAAAAAACCCAAGCCCACTACTATCGAGTTGAATTTGGCTCATAGCAACCCTATCGGCTGGAGTAGAATTGCCCCATAGAGTTTCCAAGGAGTGCCTAGCAGATTTGAACAGCTGGCCTTTTGGTTAGCAGACATAGTACTTAACCCACTAGCCACCAAAGTTTCCAAAGGAAAGAGAATTGGTGGCACAAGAATCCAGGGTACTCAAGGGAAGCCATCATGTCAGGTCATACAAATCTATGACATCAGGAAAAAAACCTTTCAAATGTACACCTAATAGTTGTTTCTCATTGAGCCAAAGATCACATCCTAATAAATTGGGGTAAGGGTAGGGGATTGAAGGTCTGAGGAGAAAAGCATGTTGGAAAGTTTAAAGGGTCCTGAGGAGACAGGTAGGAAATGGTGTTGTATTTTGGGAGGTACTTTTGATTCTCTCAATATATTTAGCTGGAAGGTCATGGTTGTGGTGTGAGATTTTTCTGTTTATTTATCATGTCAGCCTCAAAAGTGAACAGAAGAAACAGTAAAGGAAAAAAGCTGAGCAGAAAATTTCAAAGGGCAGTTCTAGAAAACAAAGTAATATAATGACACATGGAGAGACCTGGAGTTAGAAAACCAAAAAGGTGGAATATGCTTGACATTTCTCAAACTGAAAGACTGAAGAAAAAATTCAACTTCAAGTTACAATTGTAAGAGATTCTATGGGCAACATACTGAATGATGCAGAAAGCATCAAAATAGGACGGAAAGAATTCACAGAATTACTGTACCAAAAAGAATTGGATGACCAACTGAAGTGTTTCAACAAATACATGCAACAGTAAAGTGCCCAATTGTCTCTGTCAAGAAATTTGAAAGATAGCTACTTGGTCAAAGAACTGGAAGATATCCATATTTATACCTTTTCCAAATATATCCATATTTATGCCTTTTCCCATCAAATGTGGAAATTATCAAACAATATCATTAATATCACATGCAAGTAAAATTTTGCTAAAGATCATTCAAAAGTGGTTGCATCAGTACATTGACAAGAAACCACCAGAGGGATTCAGAAGAAAGCATAGAACCAGGGATTTCATTGCTAATATCAGATGGAAACTGGCTGAAAGCAAAGAATACCAGAAAGATGTTTACCTGTGTTTTTTTTTTGTTTGTTTTGTTTATTTTTACTATGCTAATGCATTCAACTGTGTGGATCATAATAAATTATGGATAACATTGCAAAGAATGTGAATTCTAGAACACTTAATTGTGCTGACACAGAACCAGTGCATAGAGAAAGAGCCAGTCTTTCAAACAGAACAGGGGTGTACCGTGTGGCTTAAAGTCAGGAAAGGTGGGTGTCAGGGTTGTATCGTTTCATTGTACTTTCACCCTGAAGACTAAAATGTGCCTGATCCAAGCCATATGTTTTCAATCACATCATATGAATGCAAAAGCTGGACCATGAACAAAGAAGACAGAAGAAGAACTGATGCCTTTGAGTTGTGGTGTTGGAGAAGAATGTTGAAGGTACCACGAACTGCAAAAAGAACCAACAGATCTGTTCTGGAAGAAGCACAACCACAGTGCTCCTTGAGAGCAAAGATGGCAAGACTGTGTCATACATACTTTGGACATGTTGCCAGGAAGCATCAGTTCCTGGAGAAGGACGTCATGCTTGGTAGAGCAGAGGGTCATGGAAAAAGGAAGACTTTCAACAAAATGGATTGGCACAGTGGCCACAACAATGGGTTTAAGCATAAAAGTGATTGTGGATAGGAACAACAATGGAAGTTTTAATACACAATGAGGACAGACTCCAAAAGCTGTCAAAGAAACCACAAACAACAGCAGAGAAAATAGGTAAATGGGAACAATTAAGAATCAAACACTTTTGCTCATCCAAAGACTTTATTAATAGAATTAAAAGAACACCCACAGAATGGGAAAAAATATTTGGCAACTCTATGTCAGACCGACGCCTGATCTCCATAATCTATAAGATACTACAAAATATCAGTAAGAAGAAGATAAACCACCCAATTAAGTGATGGGCAAAGGAGATGGACAGACATGTCACTAAAAAGGAGATACAGACAGCCAAAAAACACAGGCGGACATGTTCACGATCTTTAGTTATTAAAGAAATTCAAATCAAGATGACAATGAGATACCATCTCACCCCAACAAGGTTGGCCATGATCCAGAAAACACAAAACAACAAATGCTGGAGAGGCTGTGGAGAAAGTGGAACCCTCCTACACTGTTGGTGGGGTTGCAAAATGGTCCAGCCTCTTTGGAAAGCAATCTGATGCTTCCTTAAAAAAATGGATGTCGATATACCATCTGAACCAGTAATTCCACTACTTGGAATATATCCTACAGAATCAAGGCCTTTCATACCAACAGAAACATGCACCAGAATGTTTATTGCAGCACAGGCCACGATAGCAAAAAGATGAAATCAACCCAGATGCCCAACAACAGAAGAATGGATAGCTAAACTATGGTACATATACTCAATGGAGCACTACACAATGATAAAGAATAACGATGATTCCAGGAAACATCTCCTAACCTGGTTTCAACTGGAAGACATTATGTTGAGTGAAAGTAGTCATCAACAAAAGGACAAATACTGTATGAGACCTCTACGATAAGATCTCAAAAACAGACTTGGGTATAGAAGAAAAGACTCTTTGACAGCTGCAAGGGAGGGGAGGGAGGGAGGGTAAGGGGGAGGAGGGTTTAGTTTAGATAGTTACTAGAAATCTAGTTGGGAGAAAGCAGTGATAGCACACATTAGAAACAAGAACAACATTAAGTGGACTTCAGCATAACATGAGTACTCCTTCCATCTTAACCCAATATTGCAAGGATAGAGTAGCTGGACAGGGGGCAGGGGACCATGCTCTTAGGCGAATTCCTGGCCAATTGGCACAACTAGCATTTTGCTAAGAGAGCTCTCTGTACCCCACATTGTTGAGTGGCGTCTGGGGTCTTAAAAGCTGCCAAGCTGCCATCCGAGGACACAGCAAATGGTCCCAACTCAGCAGGAACGGATGCTCACTGAGGACCAAAATGACATGCGGTAAAGACAACCTAGAAGACAGAGATACCCACAAGAGTGGGTGCCTACATCAACTTGGGACCGGAAGAACTGGATGGTGCCCGGCCACCACCAGTGATAGTCACGATGGAGCTCACTGAGAAGAGTCTCACTGGCAGCACAAGAATAGAAAGGAGATCATGAGATCTCCACTAAAAGACCTCAATTGATGGTCCAGCGGTTTTGGGGTTCCCCTGAGAGCATGGCCCCGGCCTTGATGCTGCCCTTACCCATAAATTATAACGAAGGTCCACTTTTTGGACAGGAATGGATTGGACTTGGCAATGCAGAGTGACCTTATATTGGATGCACTTTATGGTTCTATACACCTATAGAATATCATCCTGCTGACCTCTGGCTGGAGGAAGGAGAGTAGGTGAAGAGGAGGGGAAAGGAGGCTGTTGGGAGGATGAGACATGTATGGAGCAGAGAGGAATAGTCTGCTGTCACCGGACAGGGAGAGCAGTGGAAGCTGCGTATAGATGGGCATATAAATTTATACGGGAATGTACATTTTCACTCAGTCATGTTAAATAAAAAACAAAAGTGATTGTGGACATGGCACAAGACTGGGCAGTATTTCATTCTGTTGTTCATAGGGTCACTGTGAATCAGAACTGACTCAACGGCACCTAACAACAACAACATTCAATCTATATGCTGAGCAAATAATGATAGAAGGTGGATTATATGAAGAAGAATGGGGCATCAGGATTGGAGAAAGATTTATTAACAACCTGTGTTTGGCAGATGACACAACCTTGCTTGCTGAAAGTGAAGGGGATTTGAAGCACTTACTGATGAAGATCAAAGACTATAGCATGTACACAAAACTAACTCAAAATGGATTAAACACTTTAAATATCAAACCTAAAATGATAAAAAATCATCCAAGAAAAAAATAGGTTCAACAATGGAAGTTTTAACACACAGTGTAGACGGACTTCAAAATCTGACAGACAAAGCATGATCAACAGAAGAGAAAATAGATAAATGGGAACTACTAAGAATCAAACACTTTTGCTCATCCAAAGATTTTATCAAACTATTTAAAAGACCACCTACAGAATGAGAAAAAATATTTGGCAACTACATGTCAGCCCAATATCTGAGCACCATAATCTACAAGGTACTGTAAAACATCAACAAGAAAAAGGCAAATAACCCAATTAAGCAATGGGCAAAGGTGATGGACAGACACTTCACCAAAGAAGACATCCAGGCAACCAAAACATACATGAGGAAATGCTCACAATCATTAGCTATTAGAGAAATCCAAATCAACACTACAATGAGATATCATCTCACCCCAACAAGGGTAGCAATAATCCAGAAAACACAAAACAACAAACGGTGGAGAGGCTATGGAGAGACTGGAATTCTTCTGCATTGTTGGTGGGAATGCAAAATGGTACAATCTCTTTGGAAAGCAACTCGGCACTTTCTTAAAAAGCTAGAAATAGAGATACCGTCTGATCCAGCAATCCCACTGCTAGGAATATATCCTACAGAAGTAAAGGCAGTCACATGAACAGATACATGCACACAAATGTTTATTGCATAACTGCCCACAATAGCAAAAAGATGGAATCAATCTGGGGGCCCATCAACAGATAAATGGATAAAGAAACTATGATATATATACACAATGGAACACTATGCAATGATAAAGAAGAATGATGATTTTAGGAAGCATCTAATAACCTGGTTTCAACTAGAAGACATTAATGCTGAGTGAAATCAGTCCGCCACAAAAAGACAAGTGTTGTATGAGACCTCTGCTACAAGGACTGAAAAATAGACTTATGTACGGAAAGCAAGACTTTTGGATGGCTACAAGGGTGGGGAGGAAGGGAGAGGGATGTTCATAGACTAGACAATAGATAGGAATTTGGTTAGGTGAAGGGAATGACAACACACAGTAGAGGGCAGATCAGCATAACCAGATTACACCATAAACTGAAAGGTTTTCTAAACTTCAACTAATATTTCAAAGACAGAGTAGCAGGGATGCAGGTCTGGGGACCATGTTTTCAGGGGACAGAGAGGTCAATTGGCATAACTAGTCTTTTGATAAGAGTCCTCTGCATGCCACATTGGTGAGTGGCGCCTGGGGTCTTAAAAGCTAGCAAGCTGCTACCTGAAGTACACCAGATGGTCCCAACTCAACTGGAACAGATGTCCAAGAACATCAAGATATGAGGAAAAATGGGCCCAGGAGACAGAAGGACCCATATGAATGGGAGACTGCATTAGTATGAGACCAGAAGAATCAGATGGTTCCTGGCCACCTCCAAAGGCAGCCATGATGGGGGACACAATGTAGAGTCCCTGGAGTAACTTGAGAAAATGAGGCATGCTGCACAAGAACTCTACTAAAATCCAGACTTGATGGCCCAACAGCTTGGAGGGTCCCCTGTGAACATGGCCCGTAGACTGCTGGCCATAACCAGAAGCCAGTACTGAGGTCAACTCTTCAGATACGAATGGACTGGACTTGGGGATACAGTGTGAGCATATGGTATATGTACTTTATGGTTTTATACAGATATAGGAGGCTGTCCTACTGCTTTCTTTCTAGATAGGAGAGAAGAGGGTGGAGAGCAGGGGACAGGTGTTCATTAAGAGGATACTAGAAGTAACAGCATCAAGTAAGGAGTGTAAAAATCAAGTGAGCAACTTCTACTTGTCTGTCACTGGAGGCTTTCTTATTGCTGTAATGCTGGAAGCTATATCACTGGTATATAGATACCAGCAGGGTCACCTATGGTGAACAAGTTTCAGCTGAGCTTTCAGACTAAGACAGACTAAGAAGAAAGACCTTGCAGTCTGATTCTGAAAGGAATTATCCAGAGAAAACCTTATGAATAGCCGCCAAACATTGTCAGATATGGTGCCAGAAAGTGAGACCTCCATGTTGGAAGATATGTGGAAGACAACTGGGGAAGACCTGCCTTCTCAAAGTAGAGTCAACCTTAATGATGTCGATGGAGTGAGGCCTTCAGGATCTTCATTCACTGATGTGGCATGACTCAAATTTATGCACCAACGACTAAGGCCAAAGATGAAGAGTCTGAAGATTTTTACCAGCCCCTGCAGTCTGAAATTGATCAAACATGCAGTCAGGATGCATTGATAATTACTGGTGACTTGAATACAAAAATTGGAAACCAAGAAGAGGGATCAGTAGCTGGAAAATATGGCCTTGGTAATAGAAATAATGCTGGAGATCACATGATAGAATTTTGCAAGATTAATGATTCTTTATTTCAAATACCTTTTTTAACCAACACAAACAGCAACTGTACATATGGACCTCACCAGATGGAATACACAGGAACCAAATAGACTACATCTGTGTAAAAAGACCATGGAAAAGCTCCATACGAGCAGTGAGAACAAGACAAGGTCTTGACTGTGGCACAGATATAAGTTGCTCACATGCAAATTCAAATTAAAACTGAAGAAAATTAGAACAAGTCCACAAGAGCCAAAGTATGACCTTGAGTATATCCCTCCTGAGTTTTAAGACTATCTCAAGAACAGATTTGATGTGTTGATCACCGACGACCAAAGACCAGGCAAACTGTAAAATGACATCAAAGTTATCATCCATGAAGAGAGCGAGAGATTATTAAAAAAACATGAAAGAAAGACCAAATAGGATGTCAGAAGAGACTCTGAAACTTGTTCTCAAACATCAAGCAGCTAAAGCAAACGGAAGGAATAGTGAAGTAAAAGACATAAACAGAAGACTTCAAAGAGCAGCTCGAGAAGACATGTGCAAAGAGCTGGAAATGGAAAATCAGAATGGAAGAACACATTTTGTGTTTCTCATGCTGAAAGATCTGAAGAAAAAATTCAAGCCTCAAGTTGCAATAGTAAAGGATTCTCCAGGGAAACTCTTAAATGACTCAGGGAGCATCAAAAGAAGACGGAAGCAATACGGAGAGTCATTATACCAGATGTTCTGCCATTTGAGGAGGTAGCATATGGTCAGGAACCAGTGTACTGAAGGAACAAGTAGAAGCTACACTGAAGGCATTGGCAAAAAACAAGGCTCCAGAAATTGATGGAATATCAATCAAAATATTTCAACAGACAGATGCAGTGCTGGAAGTGCTCGCTCATCTATGCCAAGCAATTTGGAGGACAACTGCCTGGCCAAGAGACTGGAAGAGATCAGTATTTATGCCCGTTTCAAAGAAAGGTGATCCAACCGAATATGTAAATTACCGAACAATATCATTAATATCACACACAAGTAAAATTTTGCTCAAGATCATTCAAAAGTGACTGCAGCAGAAATTCAAGCTGGATTCAGAAGATGATATGGAACCAGGAATATCATTGTTGATGTCCAATGAATGTTGACTGAAAGCAGAGAATACCAGAAAGATATTCACCAACTATGCAAAGGTATTCAACTATGTGGATCATAATAAATTATGGCTAACATAGCAGAGAATGGGAATTCCAGAACACATAACTGTGCTCTTAAGGAAACTGTATAGGAATCAAGAGACAGTCGTGCAAAAAGAACAAAGGCACACTGCATGCTTTACTATCAGGAAAGCTGTGCATCCAGGTTGTGCCCTTTCCCCATACCTTTTTAATTGGTATGCTGAGCAAATAATCTGAGAAGCTGGATTCTATGAAGAAGAACAAAGGCATCAGGATTGGAGGATGCTTCATTAACAACCTGTATTACGCAGATGACACCACCTTACTTGGTGGAAGTAGAACAGATTTGAAACACTTATTAATGAAGATCAAGGACCACAGCCCTCAGTATGGATTGCACCTCAACATCAAGAAAACAAAAATCCTCATAACTGGACGAGTAAGCAACATCGTCATAAATGGACAAAGGATTGAGGTTGTCAAGAATTTCATTTTATTTGGGTCAACAATCAAAGCCCATGGAAGCAGCATTCAAGAAATCAAAAGGCACATTGCATTGGGAAAATCTGCTACAAAGGATCTCTTTCAAGTACTGAAAAGTAAAAATGTCACCTTAAAGACTAAAGCATGGCTGACCCAAGATTTGGTGTTTTCAATCGCATCATATGCATGTGAAAGATGGATCATGAACAAAGAAAACAGAAGAAGAATTGATGCCTTTGAATTGTGGTGTTGGAGAAGAATATCGAATGCACCATGGGCTGCCAAAAGAACGAACAGATCTGTTCTGGAAGAAGTACAGCCACAATGCTTACTGGTAGCAAAGATGGCAAGTCTGTATCTCACATACTTTGAACATGATGTCAGGAAGGGTAAGTCCCTGGAGAATGACATTATGCTTAGTAGAGTGGAGGGACAACGAAAAAGAGGAAGACCCTCGACAAGATGGATTGACACAGTGGACAGAACAATGGGCTTAAGCATAAAAGTGATTATGGACACAGTGCAAGATAGGGCAATGTTTCATCCTGTTGTTCATAGGGTCACTATGAGTCAGACCAACTCAATGGCACCTAACAGAAGTAAAGAATAAAAATGAGGAGTGTGCTGTCACATGGTAAGTAGAACAGATGGAGTTGCAGATAGATGGGCACACAAAGTTGAAGTGGACTATATACTCTCACTTAATCATAATTTAACAAAAAGACTGTGGCATGGATTACAGTATAAATTCAGTATGGATTGCACCTCAGCATAAAGTAAACAAAAATCCTTACAACTGAAAGAATAAGCAACATCAGGATAAGTGAAGAGAAGACTGAAGTTGTCAAAGTTTTCATTTTATTCAGATATACAATCAACACACATAGAAGCAGCGGTCAAGAAATCAAAAGAAAAATTGCATTGGGCAAATCTGCTACAAAAGACCTCTTTAAAACTTTAAGAAGCACAATGTCACTTTAAGGACTATGGTGCACTGACCCAGCGCATGGTGTTTTCAGTAGTCTCATATGAATTTGAAAGCTGGACAATAAATAAGGAAGATCAAAGAGGAATTGACACCTTTGAATCATGATCCTGGTGAAGAATGTTGAATATACCACAGACTGCCAAAAGAACAAACATAACTGTCTTGGAAAAAGTACAGCCAAAATTCTTCTTAGAAGCAAGGATGGTGAGACTTGTTCTCATTTACTTTGAATATGTTATCAAGAGAGTCCAGTCCCTGGAGAGGAACATCATGCTTTGTGAAGTGGAAATTCAGCAAAGGAGAGGAGGGCACACAGTGAGATGGACTGACACAATGCCTCCAACAATGGCTCAAGCATAATGAGTACTGCGAGGATGGCAGCGGACAAGGCAGTGAGTGTTTTGCTTTGTTATACATAGGGTCGCTATGAGTGGGAATCGAAGTGAGGGCACCTAACAACAAGAAGAGCACCAAAGGGACAACGGGAGTTCAATGTTGTCATTCCTGAAGTTCCATCACTGACAAGAATTTAATGACTGGGACTATAGTGACTGAACAAAATGCACAGTGAGAGTCTGTTTGGAGGCTAGATTGATTCCATTTGGCCACAGTAAAAGAGGTTCAAAACAGGAGGAAGAATAGCCTTGTTCTACCTTAGGACCAACATCTAGTTCTCTACTTGGCCAGAGAATCTTAAAAGACAGAATGAAAATAGAAGCAGGGTCTCTGTCAAACAATAGGATAACCTTTTCAAAAATTAAAGGCTGCAACCTCCATGATACTTAGAAGAAACTGTAGCAAGGACTGGGAGCAGGACTTTCCTCTCCATCCAACAGCAGTCCCAAGAACAGAGGAAGCAAACGTTCCTAGGTGCTGTATTCTTCTTTGAAACCTCAAGGACTGAGGGCTGATCGAGACCTTATCCAAGTCTTAGAATCAAACCATCAAGAAAAAACACAAGTTAAAGTGATTCCAATAGACGTAACAAGCTTTATCCAGCTCAAGCTTTTCAGGGAGCCCCTGCAATTAGGTAACTTCCTGATTTGAAGCAGGAGTGAAGTTGTCATAGGGCAAGGAGAAAGAGGGGTATGTGACTGTGGTCTTGCTCCAGGTTGTATCTTTCTTCACCTGTAACTGCTACAAAACTTGTGGATGTAATGAATGGTTGGGGTAGGTTCAGTAGTCATGTCTTTCTGGGGAACACTTGGGCACTCTCATTTTGGCAGCAGATAGAACAGTTCTTTTGAGATTTCTAAGCCTTGTGGCTTGTCTGTTAGCTGGCTAATGCCAGTCAATATTCATGAAAGGGAGGAAAAACATGGGGTAAGAGAGAAGTGGGTGAAAAAGGAAGGAAGGCAAAGGTTTAAGCAAGGAAATTTGGGTCCATCTTAACTTTTTTACAATTTGAAGTGGTAAACTCGATTCATTTAGGGGAATGGCACACACTCAGGATTTCACTACTATAACCACTAGGTGATATTTGGGCTTGAGTCTATCCTTTGCATCTAGCATCCCCTGGCAAGGTCATTAGGTGGTGAAAGCGGTTAAGTACTCAACTACTAGCTTAAAGTTAGTGGTTCAAACCCACCTTGAATCCAGCCTTGAAAAACCATAAGGAGCAGCTTTACTCTCAACACATGAGGTTGCTATGAATCAGAATTGATTTGACAGCAACTAACAACAAGCCCTTGGCAATGGGCCTCTCAAATACAGCAAGGAAGTGAAATGTTCAAGTTTTATTCCTATGAGTCCTTTGGTTACTACAAAAAAAAAAAGAAAAACAAAACAAAAACTACTCATTGTCATCAACCCTATAAGACAGAGTAGAAATGCCTCAATCTCCCAAGGAGCAGCTGGCCAAACTTTTAGTTAGCAACCAAGCCTTTAACCACTGCAGTACCAGGATTCCTAGGTCACTACAGAAGCAGCTAAAGCAAACCTCTAATGTGAGGTTTTCTATTATTGAAATTATAGCCAACCAGAGAAAGGCAGGCAGAAAAACTGTTTGCTGTTTGGGTAAATGTTCTGGAACAACGCATTCCTGGGCTCTTCCCAACCCTACCCTGGCCCCACCCTGAAACACTGGCTGCTCCTGAACATGGAATTCACATACAGGCCAGTGGCCAAGTTCAGAGACGAAGAACATCTGTGTCTATGAGGAAATTAGCTAGTCTAATTTACTCTCCCTTCCTAGAGGCTACAAATATGAAAGGTTCACAGAGTTTTACCTTTTTCTGCCCAGCAGGAATTAAGCAGCTACTCTGGGGCAGCCTCTGTAAATATAAAAACAAATGACACAAAGATATGAATACACTGTTGAGTTATTAAAACTGAGTTGTCGCTATGAGTCAGACCCAACTTGACAGCAGTGGGTGGGTGGGTACATAGTTTTACTCATAATTCCTTTCTTCAACAAGGCTTGCTCCCAGAAATGGCTAAATTCAGCATTCATAGGATCCAAATAACAGGTCATTAAACCAGTTGCTATTAAGTTGACACCAACTCATAATGATGCTGTGTGTGTCAGATTAGACCTGTGCTCTACATAGTGTTTTCAATGGCTGATTTTCCAAAAGTACATTGCCAGGCCTTTTTTCTGAGGTGCCTGTGGGTAGACTTAAACCTCCAACTTTGAGTTAGTGACTGAGCCCAGTAACTTTCTGCACTACCTGACTCAATCAGGTCTTTAAGAACTCGAAGTCATTGTCTTAGGCTGGGAGCTCTAGAGAATCAAAACAGGTGAAACATATACATACACACATAGAGAGAAAGAGAGAGAGAGTGATTTATCTCAAGGAAATGGTTCATGCAGTTGTAGAGGTGGGCAAGCATCCAAGTTTGTGGATCTAGGCATCAAGTGGAGAACTTCTCCTGACTTAGATAGTTGTAGGGATCCACAAGTTAGACAGCAAGCTACTTGTTCATGGCTGTGAAAGAAGGCTGATGAATCCAGTTCCCAAGAACTGGAAGTCAGATGCTGATGAGCCAAATGCAGGATTCAGAGTGAGCAAAAGTCAGCAAGCTTTGCTGGGAAGTCCACATATACTGGAAGCAGGCCACAACCCCAAGGAAAATCCCTTTCAACTGGCTGGCTACTCACAGCAGATCTCCTCATGGAGGTGATGACATTATATTGTAGCTCATCTTGGAGATAATTACATCTTTATTTGACTGCCAAACTATATCATGACTGCCATACCACTGGAAAACATGACCAAGCCAAGCTGACACACAAACTTAATGATCACAGTCACGAAGTTTGCATACTGATGGGAGAGATCAAAAGTAAGGGACAGGGGGGTTGAGTCAAGATGGCGGACTAAGCACACGTCCCCTTATATCCCTCTGGAATCCAATACCTGAATTGATAATCAAACGGAGCCTTCTGGTCACCTAATCAGCCCCAGAACACGGCACAGGGCTGTTACTTTGGTCTTCATACTACTGAGCGAAAAACCTCCTGTCTTACGCTGACTCCCATGCCTAGCTATCCCTGGCTGTCACGGACTGAAGGTAAATGCACCATTTTGACTTTTTTTTTCCCTCTGTCTTGGCCAGCAGGCGGAGCAGGGTCTTGCCTAGCGGCTAGACTCAGACATGCTGCTGGGAGGACAGGCAGGTGAAATTCCCATATTTTGAGAGCCAGGCCTAGGACTCTGTTAATCTAGTCACTTTGAGCCTGTCGTTTTATATCTGCCTCAGTGGCATTTGTACGGAGTTTCGCAGTCAGTGTGCGGGACACCATGTTGGATACGGAGATTCTAGCGGGAACTCATTCTTAGCCTGGGAGCCAGTGCCTGAAAACAGGACAGTGCCTCTCTGACAGAAAAGCGGTAATTTACCTAGTGCCACCTGCTTTGGGGGTCCTGCAACAGAATCCCAGGAATTACTAACTCTCGGCACCTTTAGCCCTTCTGTCTGCTGCCTGTGTGGAGGGCGCCATCTTGGATACGGTGGCCGCAGCTGGACCTAATTCTTAGCTTGGGAGCCAGAGCCTGCCCACAGGAGAGTGCTTTTCTATCAGAAAATCAGTACTCTATGTAATGTCGTCTAAGGCTAGACCCTGTCAGCAGAGACCAACAGGGCAGTAGCATTGCTGTATTCTGAACTAGTTTGTATCATCTAGGGTTGGATATAGTGGTGCTTACTTTGCCAGTTGAGAAGAGGGACCTCTGCACCTGAAAATCTAACTGACTTGTGAAGTGGTCAGCGATGTTTTGCTTTACATTTGAAGACAGCCTAGAGAAACATCTGCAATCCATCCTCGCAGTACGTCTTCCAGCCTCTACATACTCACATGGGTCCCAAAAAGAAACAGACACTTGTAGTAAACAACAAATCAGCCATGGCATCAGAAGGCTCCCAAACAAAACAACCAAGGAGTTTTCCAGATGAAGAAACTTTTACGAAAGCATCAGAAAGTGAATACAAAATGATTATATACAGAGCCCTTCTAGACCTTATACAAAATGCAGGAGAACAAAATGAAAAATTAAGCAAGCTGTTCGATCTGATGGAACACCAGTACTCTGAAATTCAACAGACCAAGAACAAAATCAAAGACATAGAAACTTCAATGCAAAGCCAAGAAAACAGAACGGAACAAATGGAAAAAAGAATTTCTGACTTGGAAGACAGAGCTACTGATGCCAGCATCTATGAGCAGAAATCAGAAAAAAGAAACAAGAAAAATGAAGAAACATTAAGAAGCATGTGGGACTCTATTAAGAGGAACAACCTTTGATTAATTGGAGTCTCTGAACAGGGTGAGACATCTGAGAACACAGATGAGTATCATTGCTGAGCTGCTGAGAGAAAACTTCCCAGAAATCATGAAGGAAGAGAATATAGACACCTCAGATGCATATTGTATGCCACCCAATATAGATCTCAAAAGAAAGACTCCAAGACATATTATAATCAAGCTCAACAAAATGAAACATAAGCAGCAACTCTTAAAGGCAGCAAGACTCAAAGCAAAGCTAACATTCAGAGGGAAACCCTGTAGGCTCTCGTCAGATTTCTCAGCAGAAACCATGCTGGCACAGAGACAGTGGCATGACACAGTCAAAGCCTTGAAGGACAAGAACTTCCAACCAAGAATTATATATCCTGCAAAACTATCTTTCAAATACAAAAATGAAATTAAGACATTCCCAGATAAACAGAAACTCAGAGACTTTGTAAAAACCAAACCCAAACTACAAGAAATATTGAAAGAAGTTCTTGGCTCTGGCTTAGAAGAACAAAAGCACTAACTTTATATTTTAGAACGACTTTACTACTCAAAACTCTACTCAGTTAGGTAAGGCTCCAAAGCCAATCACAGCTTTGATAAGGAAAGAAGCAACCCAGTGATCATCATGAAAACTATGGTGTCGTCATATTACAAAAAGGGATGTACTACAATTGTTATAGTCCTTCCAGATGGAGAGGAAGATGACAAGACTGGTAGTAATTAAAATTGTGTTTATATATAGTTTATTAAGGGGGATCACAGGGGCAGCTGTAAAGCACAACAAAGATGTATCATATCATTTGAAGAAATGTAATACAGGAGTCTGAACAACCACAAAACCAGCTCTGAAAAAGGTGAAAAATCAACTCACAAAAAATAACGTCCCAGAACAGACTAATAAGAACAACAGAGAAAATATCAACACAAAAATAAACACATCACAATGGCAGCACTGAACACATACCTATCAATAATTAAATTGAATGTGAATGGACTGAATGCTCCAGTAAAGAGACATCAAGTGACATCTTGGATCAAAAGATATGACCTATCCATATGTTGTCTACAAGAAACTCACTGGAGACCTAAAGATAGGAACAAACTGAAAATTAAAGGTTGGAAGAATATATATCAAGCTAACAATGAACAAAGAAGAGCAGGGGTGGCAATTGTAATCTCAGACAAAATCAATTTTAATGTCAAATCCACAATCGTGGACAAAGGTGGACATTATTTATTGCTGAAAGGTTCAGTACACAAGCAAGTCTTAACTATATTAAATATTTATGCACCTAATATCAGAGCACCTAAATACGTCAAAGAAACACTGACTACACTCAAAAGAGAGTTAGATGACTCCACCATAATAGTGGGAGACTTCAACACTCCACTCTCAATACTAGACAGATCATCTAGGAAAAAACTCAGTAAAGATACAGAAGACCTCACTGACACAATTAACCAACTAAACGTCATCAGTATATACAGAACTTTCCACCCATCAGCAGACAACTACACCTTCTTCTCCAGTGCACATGGAACATTCTCCAGAATTGACTAGGTGACAGGCCATAATGAATGCTCAACAAAATACATACCATTGAATTAATGCAAAGCATCTTCTCAGATCATAAAGCCATCAAAGTTGAAATCAATAGCAGAAAAAACATAGATAGAAAGTGGAACTCTTGGAAACTGAACAACATCTTCCTCAAAAAAACATGGGTTATAGAGGAAATCAAGGATGAATTAAAGAAATTCATGGATTCCAATGAGAACGAAAACACTTCCTACCAGAACCTATGGGGTACAGCCAAAGCAGTGCTCAGAGGTCTGTTTATCTCCATAAATGCACACATCTGGAAGGAAGAAAGAAACCAAATCAAGGAACTAACTCTACAGCTTGAACAAGTAGAAAGACAACAACAGAGGAAGCCCTCAGGCACCACAAGAAATGAGATCATAAAGATTAGAGCAGAGCTAAATGAATTAGAGAATAGAAAAACAATTGAAAAAATTGAAAAGACCAAAAGCTAGTTTTTTGAGAAGATTAACAAAATTGACAAACCACTGGCTAAACTTATTAAATAAAAGCAGGAAAGGAAACAAATAAATCAAATTAGAAATGAGAGGGGGGTTGTCACCACAGATGCGACAGAAATAAAAAATATCACAACAGAATACTATGAAAGACTGTACTCTAACAAATTTGAAAACAGGTGAAGTGGACCAATTCCTTGACTCATACCACCTACCCATATTATCACAACGTGAAGCAGAAAAATTTAATAAATCCATTACAAAGGAAGAGATTGAAAAGGTCACCAAAACACTGCCAACCAAAAAAAGTCCGGGTCCAGATGGCTTCACTGCAGAATTCTACCAGGCATTTAGAAAAGAGTTATCTCCAATACTACTGAAATTATTTCACAGTATAGAAAGGGATGGAATACTCCCAAACTCATTCTATGAAGCCAGCATCACCCTGATACCATAGCCAGGGAAAGATCCAACAAAGAAAGAGAACTACACACCGATATCAATCATGAATCTAGATGCAAAAATCTTCAACAAAATTCTTGCCAATAGAATACAACAACATATCAAGAAAATAATCCATCCTGACCAAGTGGGATTCATACCAGGGATGCAAGGCTGGTTCAACATCAGAAAAACATTTAATGTGATTAACCACATAAATAACACAAAAGACAAGGGTCACCTGATTTTGTCCATTGATGCATAAAAAGCATTTGATAAAGTCCAACACCCATTCATGCTAAAAACTCTTAGCAAAATGGGCATAGACGGCAAATTCCTCAACACAATAAGGGCCTTTTATACAAAGCCAATTGCCCACGTCATCCTGAATGGAGAGAGACTGAAAGACTTTCCCTTGAGATCAAGAACTAGACAAGGTTACTCACTCTCACCTCTTCTGTTCAACATTGTGCTATAAGTTCTAGCCAGAGCAATTAGACAAGACCAAGAAATAAAGGGCATCTGCATTGGCAAAGAGGAAGTTAAAATCTCCCTGTTTGCAAATGATATGATTGTATATGCAGAGAATCCCAAGGAATCTGTAAGTAAACTACTCAAACTGATAGAAGAGTTCAGCAAAGTCTCAGGATACAAGATAAACATAAGTAAATAAGTAGGATTCCTTTACACCAACGAGACTGTTAAGGAAGAAATTATCAAATCAATACAATTTACAATAGCCCCTAAAATGATAAAGTACCTAGGAATTAATCTAACCACAGAAATAACAGACCTTTACAAAGAGAACTACAAGCCCTTATTACAAGAAACTAAGAGAGACTTAGATAAATGGGAAAACCTACCCTGCTCATGGATAGGAAGACTTAACATTGTGAAAATGTCTATTTTACCCAAAACAATCTATTTATATAATGCAATCCCAATACAAGTTCCAGTGACATTTTTTAAAGAGATGGAGAAACAAATCACCAATTTTGTTTGGAAAGGGAAGAAGCCCCGGTTAAGCAAGGTACTACTAAAGAAGAAGAACACAGTGGGAGGCCTCTCATTATCTGACTTTAGAACATATTACACTGCCACAGTGGTCAAAACAGCCTGGTACTGGTACAAGAACAGACAGATCGATCAGTGGAACAGAACTGAGACCCGAGAAATGACACCATCTGCCTATGAACAACTGATATTCGACAAAGGCCCTAGGATATTAAACTGGGGTAAAAACAGTAACTTCAACAAATGGTGCTGGCAAAATTGGATATCCGTCTGCAAGAAACTGAAACAAGATCCATGTCTTATACCTTATACAAAAACCAAGTCCAACTGGGTAAAAGACCTAAATATCAAACCTAAATCGATAAAGCTCGTCCAAGAAAAAGCAGGAACAACAATGGAAGTTTTAATACACAATATGGACAGACTCCAAAATCTGTCAAACAAACCACAATCATCAGAAGAGAAAATAGATAAATGGGATCCATTAAGAATTAAACACTTTTGCTCATCTGAAGACTTTGTTAATAGAATTAAAAGAACACCCACAGAATGGGAAAAAATATTTGGCAACTCTATGTAGGACCGACGCCTGATTTCCATAGTCTATAACATACTACAAAATATCAACAAGAAGAAGATAAATCATCCAATTAGGCGATGGGCAAAGAAGATGGACAGACATTTCACTAAAGAGGAGATCCAGGCAGCCAAAAAACACATGCGGACATGTTCACGATCTTTAGTTATTAAAGAAATTCAAATCAAGACGACAATGAGATACCATCTCACCCCAACAAGGTTGGCCATGATCCAAAAAACACAAAACAACAAATGCTGGAGAGGCTGTGGAGAAAGTGGAACCCTTTTACACTGTTGGTGGAGTTGTAAATGGTCCAGCCTCTTTGGACGGCAATCTGGCGCTTCCTTAAAAAAATGGATATTGATATACCATTTGACCCAGTAATTCCACTACTTGGAATATATCCTACAGAATCAAGACCTTTCACACCAACAGACACATGCACCAGAATGTTTATTGCAGCGCAGACCACGATAACAAAAAGATGGAATCAACCCAGATGCCCAACAACAGAAGAATGGATAGATAAACTATGGTACATATACTCAGTGGAGCACTACGCAATGATAAAGAACAACGATGACTTCAGGAAACATCTCATGACCTGGTTTCAAATGGAAGACATTATGTTGAGTGAAAGTAGTCAGCGACAAAAAGACAAATATTGTATGAGACCTCTATGATAAGATCTAAAAAACAGACTTGTGTATAGAAGAAAAGACTCTTTGACAGCTGCAAGGGAGGGGAGGGAGGGAAGGGAGAGGGCTTAGATTAGATAGTTGCTAGGTATCTAGTTAGGTGAAATCGGTGATAGCACACATTAGAAACAAGAACAATATTAAGTGGACTTAAACATAACATGAGTACTCCTTCCATCTTAACCCAATATTGCAAGGATAGAGTAGCTGGGCCAGGGGGCGGGGGACCATGCTCTTAGGCAAAAGTGAGGCCAATTGGCACAACTAGTGTTTTTCTAAGAGGGCTCTCTGCACCCCACGTTGGTGAGTGGCGTCTGGGGTCTTAAAAGCTGCCAAGCTGCCATCCGAGGGCACAACAAATGGTCCCAACTCATCAGGAACAGATGCTCACCGAGGACCAAAATGACATGGGGGAAAGACAACCCAGAAGACAAAGAGACCCACAAGAGCGGGTGCCTACATCGACTTGGGACCGGAAGAACCGGATGGTGCCTGGCCACCACCAGTGATAGCTGCGATGGAGCTCACTAAGTTGAGTCTCACTGGCAACACAAGAATAAAAAGGGGTGCACTCTGAGATCCCCACTAAAAGACCTCAATTGATGGTCCAGTGGTTTCGGGGTTCCCCTGGAACATGGCCCCTCGCTCTGATGCTGCCCTTGACCATAAATCATAATGAAGGTCCACGCTTCAGACAGGAAGGGATTGGACTTGGCAATGCAGTGACCATATATTGGATGCACTTTATGGTTCTATACATCTATAGGATGTCATCCTGCTGACCTCTGGCTAGAGCAAAGAGAGTGGGTGGAGAGGAAGGAAAAAAGAGACTGTTGGGAGAATGAGGCATATATGGAGCAGGGAGGAATAGTGTGCTTTCACTGGGCAGGGAGAGCAGTGGAAGCTGCATATGGGTGGGTATGTAAATTTATACAGGAATGTACATTTTCACTCAGTTATATTAAATAAAAAATTAGAAAAAAAAGTAAGGGACAAAGAGAACTGGAAAGATTTAACTTCATGTCTGAATTAATGACTTCAGTTAAAACATAAGATATTTTTATGGGAGTCAGCAATGCAGACCAAACACCACACCTTGTTCTCTTTATACTTGCTCTAATTCTAATGCTAGAATTGTGATTTTTTTTCTTTTTTATATTTGACATTCAAGTACACTGGAGCAGGAAAGTGCTTTGACATGTGGGAGAATGCAAAGGAAAAAGAAAGAGCCCTTTGGAGTAGATGTGTAGGATATTTTCTATGGTCTACCTCACCTACGATCCAGGATCATCAGGAACATACTCAGGAATATAACCTCCCTCCATGAGTGTGCCTCAGAGATTAGCCATACTTGCAAAAGATTCCTGTCTCACAGTCTTAGGAAGGGTTCCTAGAAGCATTGGCTGACACAATTTTTTCTGAGGTTATGGGTTTTTTTAATTGTTATTGTAAGTGGAAGCATACAATCTAAATCAATTTTGCATGCCTGCCTGTCTGCAGCTTCATCTGCTCTCCTCACCCAGTGACGGCACATTCCTCCTTTTCACTCTATACTTCTAGTATCCTCTTAACGAGCACCTGTCCCCTCCTCTCCACCCTCTTGTCTCCCATCTAGAAATAAACCAGTAGGACAGCCTCGTGTAAATGTATAAAATGATAAATTACACACACCATATGCTCACACTGTGTTCCTGAGGCCGGTTCATTCATGTCTGAAGAGTTGACCTCAATACTGGTTTCAGGACAAGGCCAGTGGCAAGTCTAGAGGCCACATTCTCATGGGACCCTCCAGGCCATTAGACCATCAATTCTGGTCTTTAAGGAGAGTTCTTGAACTGCACATATTTTTTTTTTCTCGTGTTGCTTCAGGGACTCTACATTGTGTCTCCCTTCACAGTTGCCCTTGGTGGCAAGGCACCATCTGGTTCTCCTGGTCTCATGTTGCTACAGTTTCCCATTGACATGGATCTTTCTGTCTCCTGGGCTCTTTATTCCTCATTTCTTTGTTGTTCTTGGTGATCATCTGTTCCAGATGGTTTGGGATGATTTGGTATACTTCAGATGGCAGCTTGCTAGCTTTTAAGAGCCCAGACACCACTTACCAATGCGGCATGCAGAGGACTCTTTTAGCAAAAGACTAGTTATACCGATTGCCCTTGATGTCTCCTGAAAACACAATCCTTAGACCCCTATCCCTCCTATTCTATCCTTTGAAATATTAGGATGAGTTTAGAAAGCCTTTTAGTTTATGGTGTAGTCTAGTTATGTTGATCTGCTCTCTACTGCATACTGTTACTGCTTTCACCTAAGCAGATTCCTATCTACTACCTAATCTATGACCAACCCTTTACCTCCCTCCCCATCCTTGTAGCCATCCAAGAGTCTTTTCTTCTGTACATAAGTCTATTTTTCAGTTCTAATAGCAGAGGTCTCATACAATGCTTGTCTTTTTGTGGCTGACTGATTTTACTCATCTTAATGTTTTATAGTTGAAACCATGTTATAAGATGCTTCCTAAAATTATCATTGTTCTTTATCATTGCATAATTTTCCACTGAGTATATGCACTACAGTTTGTTTATCCATTCATCTGTTGATGGGCACCTAGGTTGAGTCCATCTTTCTGCTATTGTGGACTGTGCTGCAATAAACATTCATGTGCATGTATCTCTTCATGAGACCACCTTTATTTCTGTAGGATGTATTCCTAGCAGTGGAATTGCTAGCTCAAATGGTATTCTAGCATTTTACGAAAGCACCAAATTGCTTTCCAAATGGTTATACAATTTTATATTCCCACCAACAATGTAAGAGAGTTCCAATCTCTCCATAGCCTCTCCAGCATGTGTTGTTTTGTGTTTTCTGGATTACTGCCAACCTTGCTGGGGTGAAACGATATCTCATTGTAGTTTTGATTTGGATTTCTCTAATAGCTAAATGATTGTGAGGATTTCCTCATGTGCCTTTTGGTTGCTTGGATGTCTTCTTTGGCGAAGTGTCTGTGTGTCTCCTTTTCCCATTGCTTAATTGGATTGTTTACCTTTTTCTTGTCAATATTTTGCAGTATTTTGTAGATTATGACTATCAGACGTCAGTCTAACATGTAGTTGCCAAATATTTTTTCCCATTCTGTAGGTGTCTTTTAACTATTTTGATAAGGTCTTTGGATGAGCAAAAGTATTTGATTCTTACTAGTTCCTATTTATTTATTTCTTCTGTTATTTGTGCATTTTTGGTCAGATTTTGTAGTCTGACTAAGCCGTGTACTAGAACTTCTGTTCTTGACTGTA
The DNA here is from genome assembly GCA_028571685.1 of Heterohyrax brucei. Classification (NCBI taxonomy): domain Eukaryota; kingdom Metazoa; phylum Chordata; class Mammalia; order Hyracoidea; family Procaviidae; genus Heterohyrax; species Heterohyrax brucei. The sequence continues at coordinate 67,070,722 of CM053166.1, forward strand.
TTTTTTCTTGTGTGCTCTTTATCATATTAGGTTTGATATTTAGTTCTTTGATCCACTGAGTTTTTGTGTAAGGTGTGAGATATAGGTCTTTTTTTCAGTTGTTTTGCAGACGGATATCCAATTTCACCAACACCATTTGTTAAAGAGACTTTTACCCCAGTTTACAACCTTTTGGCCATTGTTGAATACTGTTTTAGTCAGCTAGGGCTGCTCTAACAGAAATACCACAGAGTGGATGGCTTTAACACAGGGAGGTTTATTCTTACACAGTCCAGTAGGTTGCAAGTCCATATTCAGGGTAACCGCTCCAGGGAAGGCTTTCCCCTTGTCTGCTCTGGAGGAAAGTTTGGTATTGCATCAGTCTTTGTCCAGGGAGCGTCCTGGCGCAGGAACCTCAGGTCTGAAAGATGCGCTCTTCACCTGGTGCTGCTCTCTTGATGGTAACAAGGCTCCCAATTCTCCTTGTTTCTTTTTCCCTTTTTATCTCTTGCAAGCTAAAAGCATTAAGGGTGGGGCAAGCCATACTCCAGGGAAACTCCCCCTACAGCAGGAATTTACAGCCCCACCCTAATCCTTTAACATACAGGTTAGCAAAACCACACAATGGAGGACAGTCCCAAGATACTGGGAACCATATCCCAGCCACGTGGCTGCACACATTTTTGGGGGGACACAATTCCAACCATGACAAATACCAACTGTTCGTAAGAGGATGGTAATATTTCTGGAGTCTCAATTCTGTTCTATTTGTCTGTATTTAATGCAACATTTTTTGTTGAAGTGTTTTATTGAGGAAGAACTCCACTTGGGTTAGGAGGGAGCTAGCTAGGTCTCCATGGTTTGAGAATTACAGAACAGGGTATGTTACTTCCAAGAATAGTCTCATTGTCTCTAGCAATAAGGTGATCTAAGGTGGAGACTAGCTTCAGTCTGATTCCACAGAGAGGCTCCAGAGCACATATTGTACCCTTTTGGCAGTCAGTCATCAGTTAAGGTCAACAGTAGGAGGAAAGAGTTTTGTGGGCAATTTTCTCTGGAGAAGGGAGTATTTAGACAAGTAGGCATCTATAAGTTATCAGCCAGGACTCACAGCAGCTGGAGTAAGAGTACCTCAGCAGGCAAAGTGGAGTCTGGGTGAGGTGTTGACAGTATCCATTACCTACCCCCTCCCATTATGTTCTAAACTAGGGGTCAGAAAACTGTAGAGTGCTAGCTAGTAAATAGCTTAAGCGTTTGTAGGCAAATATGGTCTCTGTTACATACTCAGCTCTACCTTTGGAAAACCAAAGAAGCCATAGACAATATGCAACTGAGTGGGTGTGAGTATGTTTCAATAAAACTGTATTTACAAAAACAGGCAATTGTATTTTCCATCTACACTTTTAGACCCAAGGACTGATCTTGGTCTCTCATCAGCACCCTATACAACATGCAAATATGGACTATGGTGAAAAATCCATCATTAGGACGGTGGGCATCTAACCATAGCGTTGCTTCTACCCATGTGCTTTCAGAAGCAAGTGCCAGAAACCCAGGTCAAAAGAGTTCAAGGAAAATGGAGTGAGGAAAGGAACACTTACTGGCTCATGTAATCTAACCATGGATGCACTGGCCTCAGAGACAACTGTTCCAAGAACTCAAGCTCTTTAGGACTTGCGCACTTCCTACCCTGCTCTCTGCTTATCTCAGCATTTTGGTTTTTGGTTTCTCCTACCAAATTAAAGGTGGATTTGAAACCCTGGTGGTGTACCTGTTAAGTGCTGTATCTGCTAATCAAAAAGCCAGCAGTTCTGATCTGACAGGCACTCACTGGAAACTCTACAGAGCAGTTCTACTCTGCCTTATAGGGTCATGATGAGTCAGAATCAACTCCACAGCACTGATTTTGGTTTGGTTTTTAGTTTGATTTCTGTGCCAGTGAACATGGTGTCTGGAAGTTCTGGACTCAAACTGATGGCTGTGACTCTGGAGAGGAAAACGAATTTTCTCTATCAGTATCAGGAAAAAAGATTATGGGAAAAAACTGAATAATCTTTCCAACCATGGCTCATGTGTCCCTCATCGCCAGCCCCCATAGTTAGCAGGACAGAGTGTGATACAAGAAACCTGGCAAGGACTGCCCAGATCTAGCTGCTTAGGAATTGTTTCCAACCAGAGCATCTCCTCAAATTATGTTGATTACAGGAACAAGTTACTAAACTCTGAAGTCTTCATTTCTTCTTCCTCTTCTCTGCCTATGGTGATCAGTAGTACCAAGAAGTATTATTTTAACATACATGTGCCAGGTACAATAAAGTACTGTGAGTTTACTATGAACAAGACAAAAATGTCCTTTGTTTTCATGTACAAGTGAATCTCACAAAACCTAAGACAGCCAGCCCTGATCTTTGGTCTCCATGGTTTGAGAATCATAGAACAGAGTGTGTTACTCCAAAGAATAGCCCCTAGTCACTGTCTCTGCTACTCCTTCCCACGTTATCTCCTTCCTGCTGCATTGTCCTTCATTTTCCAAAGAAATGTCCCTGGAAAAAGCCATGTGGGATCTTATTGCCACAATGAATGCATTAGTTTTGTTCTCACTTGTGTTGAACTTGGGGGGCATTTGATGTTACTGTCTACTGCCTACCTACATTTTAAAACTCTGTTATTTCTTACCTTTGATGATATACACTGTTTTGTTTCTCCTAGACTTCTGGACAAGAAGTCAGTAAATTATACTTTTTAAAATTTCTACTCTCTGTTCATTTTACAAATAGGTTTTATATCAAAAATTGAATATTTAAAAGAGTTCAGATAAAGTAATGCAGATGACACCACCTTACTTACTGGAAATGAAGAAGATTTGAGACAACTACTGATGAAGATCAAGGACCACAGCCTTCAGTATGGATTGCACCTCAACACCAGGAAAACAAAAATCCTCACAACTGGACCAGTAAGCAACATGTCATAAATGGAGAAAGGACTGAGGTTGTCAAGGATTTCATTTTACTTGGTTCCACAATTAATGTCCTTGGAAGCAGCGGCCAAGAAATCAAAAGATACATTGCATTGGGAAAGTCTGCTGCAAAGGACCTCTTCAAAGTATTCAAAAGTAAGGATGTCACCTTGAAGACTAAAGTGCAACTGACCCAAGCCATGGCATTTTCAATCACCTTATATACATGTGGAAGCTGGACCATGAACAAAGAAGACAGCAGAATTGATGCCTTTGAATTGTAGTGTTGAAGAAGAATGTTGGAGGTACCATGGACCACCAAAAGAACCAACAGATCTGCTCTGGAAGAAGTATAACCACAGTGCTCCTTGGAAGTTAAGATGGCAAGACTGTATCTTATAATACTTTGGGCAAGTTGTCAGGAAAGATCAGTCCCTGGAGAAGGACATCATGCTTGGTAGAGTGGAGGGTCAGCAAAATAGAGGAAGACCCTCAACAAGATGGATTGACACAGTGGCTGCAACAGTGGGCTTAAGCATAAAAACAATTGTGGACATGGCACAAGACTGGGCAGTGTTTTCTTGTGTTGTTCATAGGGTTGCTATGAGTCAGAACCAACACAATGACACCTAACAACAACAAATAAGGTTAATAAGAGAAGTTGTCCAGGATTCAAGGAAAACAGGGATTTGTCTAGTCATAATTTGATCCAACTTTTAGAATAAACTCTCTATATTCTAGTGATCTAATCTGTAAAGGGATATTATTAGATATAATTTAATAAACATTGATTACGAACATTCTCTGTACCAGGGACTATACTAATTGTCAGGGACACAAGATGATGAAGACTTTGCCAAGGACTCAAAGAGCAATGGTGGAAAGACAAGAAAGCTTTTGTAGAAGAGTTGATAACTGTCTTGAAATATGAGCAAGTGAACATAAGGCTAACAAGGTATCATTAAAAGATGGCATACCAGATAGGGTTAGGGCAGGTTGATCAGAAACAGCAAATTGTGTGCTGGGAGTCCTGAGTAGCCTCGTGGCTCAGGCCAGAAAGGGACACAGGGACTCAGATCAAGGAAGGCCCTCTAGGAAATGCTAAATTTGGAATTTTCATACAGGCAACAGGGAGGCAGCAGAGCAGGGGTGTCTTAACTTGAACTATTAAAATAATTGATCATAATTTTATATGTGTTAGTCAATTCAGTTTCTAATTGATCATAATTTTATATGTGTTAGTCAATTCAGTTTCTACTGAGCCACCTATCTTTACTTAACAATGGGCATAGCATGTAAAATACTCTGGATCTTAATTATTTCCCTGGTTCAAGTATTGCAAATATGTTCTTCCAATCCGTCATTTATTTTTTATGCTTCCTTATATGTCTTTAAGGACCCCTGGCAGCACAACAATTAAACATTTGTCTGATAACCTGAAAGGTGGGTAGTTAGAATCCGCCAGTTGCTCTTCAGAAGAAAGACATAGCAGTCTACTTTGGTAAAGATTGCAACCTAGGAAACCTCATGGGGCAGTTCTACCCCATCCTATTTGTTTTCTGTGAGTCAGAATCAACTCACTAGCAACAGGATTGGTTTAGTATGCATCTTTGACATACATAAGGTAAGCACTGTTATGTATATAAGTATGTAAGTCTTTTACTTTAGAGAACTTATAAAATGAATCTTGTGTCTTAAAAATCCCTCTCAAAATATGAAGAACATTCTCTCATCTAATATCATCAGTTTTGTTTTTTATGGTTAGCTCTGCTAACCACAAGGTTGGCAGTTCAAATCCACCAGGTGCTCCTTGAATACTCTGGGGGTCAGTTCTACCCTGGCCCCTAGGGTCGCCATGAGTCGGATCTGACTCGACGGCACTTGGCTTGGCTGACTATTTTACTTGGGATTTACTTTTATTCATTTGTCATGGTGTGAGGTGGGGACCTAACTTTTTCCCTCAAAGAGCCATCTTTCACAATAGTGTTTATTGTATACTGTATTCTTTCCCTTTGGTATGAAATGTCATCTTAGCCACATTCTAAATATTCCAAATTTCCATAGACACACTTAGTTACATCCTTAAATATGGATAAAATTTTTAAAAAAGGGACATGAAGAGGCATTCATAGATGATGACTTTAGCTAATCTCCAACCTCAGTAAAAGTTAAAGTGCAGATTAGAATAATAAAATTGATTTTTTTCATTATTAAAACCAGTAAAATGACACAAAACTGATAAAACACCAAAGTTAGTACAAGTAACATTTTAATGAACCATCTCATTCTCTGTTGATTGCAATGCAAATTAACATAATTTTTCTATCCATATTATTGACACAATAAGTCATACTTTAGCAAGGCATCTTAAGTAAATAATCAGAGATTCAGTCAATGGTTTATGTAAAGGATATTCATCACAGTGATACTTAAAACCATGACAAGTTTGGAATAATCTAAATTTTCAATAATAGGAATTTCTTTAATTACATACATGAAGTAATTAAATACATATGAGGTAATATTGTGTAGTTATTAGGAACCACACTTTCAAAGTATAATTTATTAAACAGCATAACAGTAAAGAAAGTGTCTTTGCATAAGACTTGAAAGAAATTCATTAACCATCATCTTGCTACGCTAATTTCATTTCCTTTAAATAATATTACATTTTCAGTGACAGTTTACCCAGCCAATTAGGTTCCTATTTAACAATTACTACACAAATTGTTTAGAAACATTGGTTACATTTTTCACAATATGTTAACATTCTCATTAATTCCCTTCTGGTGTTCTGATTCCAATAATTTGACTTCCCAGTCCCCTTACCCTTTCATTTTTGCTTTAGAGTAAATGATGATCAATTGGTCCCATAGAGATGGTTGTTAAAACTCTTTAAAATTTATTTTGTTGTTCATTCTGTTTTTGAATGAGTAACTAGTCTAATATATAAGTGAAATTAAACACATCAAAAAGGGTATACAGAGCTCCTAATATACATATGTAGAGTTATTCGTACATGTAGTAGATTGTAGCTTCCAGGTACTGGAGATACATATATATAAACAAAACATAACCCCTGTCCTCAATGACTCCGTATTCTAAGGCTACCTATTGACATCAAGTCAATTCGAAATCACAGCTGTCCTATAAGATAGAGTAGAATTCCCCATACGGTTTCCAAGGACTGGTTGATGGATTCAAACTGTTGACCCCTTGGTTAACAGTCATAGCTCTCATCTCAACCACTGTACCGCCAAAGGCTTAATCCAAAGATAGAGGGAAACAATTGAGTAGAAAATTGCAATACTAAGTTGTTAATGCTAGCAGTACCTAAATTCACTTCAAAGGGATCAAACTCAATCCAGAGGCATAAGGGCAGAATGAAATATAATGAGTTTACTGGATTTCTAAAAGATTTTTGAAAAGGGACTCTGCCATTTTTGGTGCGTATCTGAACAGAAAATGCTGGAAGGATGACAGATCAATTTGATAGGTCCATGGCATAACTATATTCAATAATTAACCTCTGTACTAGTATAAATCAGGATGCTGTACTTGATTTTCCTGCTTTTTTTAAAAAAATTTTAAATGATTTGGAGGAAAGTATACTTTAAGCATTTACAAATAACCAAAAGATGGAAGTAATAATTAACACAAAAGATAAGAGAATCAACAGTCAGGAAAAATCTGGTAAGACCTAAAATGATGGACCTCACTGAAAGAGGAAATTTAACCAACAGGTAAAGTCTCACATTTAATTCAAAGAACAAGTAAGCCTACAAAAATAGCTATCTATATTTTTAAAGACCAAAGGATTGTATTTGACTGCAAGTCTAACATGACCTTAGAGAACACCAATGCTTTTCTATCCAAGATGTGAGACGTGTCAGCATCATGGAACTCTGTACTGGATAGACTACACTTGAAATAAGATGGATGGCCCCTCTTAAGAAAAGACTTTAACTTGCCAGGTCACACTGGAAACAGTGGAGGGAATTGGAACTATTCTGCCTGAGGAAGAGAATTTGAGAGGCATTCACAAATATCTGACGGATCACATTTATTTTGTACGGCAGCATAGGGGAGACTTGGAAACACTGAAAAACAAACAAACTCATTGCCATTAAGTTGATTTGAACTCATAGTGATCCTATAGGACAGAGTAGAACTGCTTCATAGGGTTTTCAAGGAGAGCCTGGTGAATTCAATCTGCTGACCTTTTGGTTAGCAGCTGAACTTTTAACTTTTGCACCCAGGTTTTCCAAGGGAACATCAGTGGGAGTCATATTCCTCAACATTTCAAAAGCAGTTATGAGCACTTTAGGGAAGGTAGTCCATCTAAATAATGTATTTACATTATCAAACACTCTGTCATGGAATTTCTAATTTAATCTTCACTCAATTTTATGAGGTCAGTACTGTTGTATACACCATATTACCCACATAAAATAGATTTGCTGAACTGAGTTAAAATGAACTCAGTCTGCCAGTAAATAAAATGGACTGCCTCATGTGTCGAGTTCTTGGTAAACCTAGTAGACTGTAGCTGCCAGGTGCTGGAGATAAATATTTATAAAAAAACATAATCCCAGCCTTCAATGAGTCCATAATCTAAGGATATTTGTTGCCATTTTATCCAGTTGATGCAGAGTGTATATAGCACTAAGTCCCTTCTAGCCTAAAATTCTATAATTTCCATGATTAGATGAACTCAAGATTGATCATATGATAGACAGTTACCTCACTGGAAAGGAAAGTTACGTAAAATTTTTCTATATAGTCAATTTAAAAGTAAGAACAGAATCTTTCTGAGCCAGCTGCTGTCCTTCCTAGCAGGAGGAAATCAGTCATATCTTTTATAGGTAGGTCAGATTACACCAACCTCCTTAACTATCTTGTCCATTGGAGTAGGTAATTAGATGTCCAGCTATACTGTCCAATAGCACCCAGCTGTCCATGTTTCTTTTACACTAAAACCTTTTCTACTCCTTACTGCGGTGATTCCAGTTCAAAGGCCATAGATTCAGCCTCAGCTCCTCTGGCTCCACTATTCTTCACCTGAGATAGGCGTCCTCTTTACCATATAGCTAACATTTTTGAGCATTTACCATGCACTAGATCTCACATGGAAACCTTGGTGGTATAGAGGCTGAATGCTATGGCTGCTAATTGAAAGGTCAGCAGTTCAATTCTACCAGCTACTCCTTGGAAACTCTGTGGGGCTCTATGAGTCAGAATTGACTCAGCAGCAATTAGTTTGGAGTTGGAAACCCCATGTAATCTTTGAAAACTCTATAATAATAGTAAATATTATTACTATTCCCATTTTATACATGTGGAAATTGAAGCTTAACAAGTCCCTAAAGCATTAGGATTATCAAAGGCTAGACCTAGGATTCAAACCTGGATCTGTTTGACTTCCACATCTGTGATCTTAACCACTACCCAGTGGAACTAGTTCTGTTCTCTAAGAGCTTCATATCTTGCCTAAGTCTTGCCATGGATCGGGTCATGAACGGATTGATGGCCTGTAATCACAGAACTTGTAATTACAAGAATTCCAGAATCTCTTACCAAATTGCCCTTTGCTATGTTCTGTCAGCTAGACTGTTGTTATGTGCCATCAAATTATCTCTGACTCATAGTAACCCTATTAACAACAGAAGGAAACACTGCCTAGTCTTGCGCCACGTCCACAATCATTTTTATGCTTAAGCCTATTGTTGAAGCCACTGTGTCAATCCATCTCACTGAGGATCTTCCTCTTTTTTGCTGACCCCCCACTCTACCAAGCATGATGCCCTTCTCCAGGGACTGATCCCTCCATGTGCAAAGCATGTGAGACTCAGTCTTGTTATCTTTGCTTCCAAGAAGTACACTGATTGTACTTCTTCCAGAACAGATCTGTTTGTTCTTTTGGTGGTGCATGGTACATTCAACATTCTTCTCCAACACTGCAGTTCAAAGGCATTATTTCTTTTCTGTCTTCTTTGTTCATGGTCCAGCTTTCACATGCATATGATGCAATTAAAAATACCATGGCTTGGGTCAGGTGCACTCCAGTCTTCAAGGTGACATCTTTACTTTTCAATGCTTTAAAGAGATCCTTGCAGCAGATTTTCCCAGTGCAATGTGTCTGTTGATTTCTTGACAGCTGCTTCCATGGGCATTGATTGTGGACCCAAATAAAATGAAATCCTTGACAACCTCAATCCTTTCTCCATTTATGACAATGTTGCTTTCTGGTCCAGTTGTGAGGATTTTTGTGTTTGTTTGTTTGTTTTTGATGTTGTGGTGCAATCCATACTGAAGACTGTGGTCTTTGATCTTCATCAGTATATGTTTCAAATCTTTTTCACATTCAGCAAGTAAGGTGGTGTCATCCATGTAACGCAGGTTGTTAATAAGTCATCCCCCAATCCCAATGCCTCATTCTCATTCGTATAATCCAGCTTCTTGGATTATTTGCTCAGAATACAGATTGAAAACGTATGGTGAAAGGATACAACCTTGATGCATACCTTTTCTGACTTTAAATCAGATAGTGTCCCTTTGTTCTGTTCACACAACTGCCTCTTGACCAATATACAGATTCCTTAAAATCACAGAGTACAGATTTAGAGATCCTGAAAAGCCCCCAACCCCAGAGGATTGGCAGCTTGCCAGAAATTCTATTCCCCAGTTTTGTCTTTATTTGTTCTGACAAATATTGACTCCCAACCCCCAGCCTTCCTTCCCCCGCACCCTTCCACCCCTGCTAAAGAATCCTACCTGCAGGGCATTTCTAACCATTGATGCAATTGTTTAACATCATAGCTGAGACTAACCACAGCCTGACCAAAAACTTTGAAAGGAAAAACTGTGAAATGAGATGTCAGCAGGATGCTTTGAAAATTCTGACATTTTACTTGGAATCTAGCAGTCCCTGTGAATATGTTGAGATGTTCACATACCCAGGAAGTACCTAAAAAGGCCCTACCGTCTCACATCTAGCTGACCTGAAGGCTCTACACAGGCAGGAAGTTAATGCCAAGGCAAAGGTGAAAACTGCCTCGGTGCTGTAGCACTCAAACCATGCCCCAGCACCTACACAGAAACCCTAAGCAAAGACAGAGAGACTTATTGGTTTCAGGCATTTAAGAATATCTCTATCCTATCAGTAGCTGATTATTAAGCTAATAAATAAGACTTCAGTGGCTTCACACAACAAAGAATATAGAATTTATAAAATGAGGCCAGGAAAGTAAGTAAACAAATTATAGACAAGTATCTATTATGAATATAGATGCAAAATCCTCTCTAAAAAAATACTGTCAAACTGAATCCAGCCATACATATTAAAGATGATACACATACACATACCATGACAGGTTAGAATATATCAATGTAACAGAACATATTAATAGAATAAAGGAATAAAGCCACATGATTAACTTAACAGACAGAAATAGCAGCTAAAGAATCTAGTACTCTTTCATAATAAAAAACATTCAAGAAACTAGGAACACAAAGGATGTTTCTCAACTTGAGGAAAAAAATCTACACAAATCAAATAGCTAACATCATACTTAATGGTGAAAGACTAACTTTTACCTCCTAAGATTAGAAACAGGACAAGGATATTGTTATTGTCACTTCTATTAAATATTGTAATGAAAGTTCTAGCCATATATTATGCATTGAATTGTGTCCCCCACCTCCCTGCAGCTAGACATGTGTTGTAAATTCTGGCTTCTATGCCTGTGCTTGTAATCTCATTTGGGAATGGATTCTCTGTTATGCTAATGAAGCAGGATTAGTGTAGTGTGTATCAGTCTCTTATAAAATATGAAAAGGAGAAGATTAAGGAAGTAGAGATGGAGGAAGACAGATGCCAAGGCATGTAAAGATAGGCTAGAAGTAAAAGTTCAAAAACACCTTCTTCTAGAGCCAACAAAGCAAGAAAGCCTTTTAGAGTTGGGACCTTGAATTCAGACTTCTAGCCTCCTAAACTATGAGAAAACAAATTTCTGTTTATTAATGCTGCCCATTTGTGGTATTTCTGTTATAATAACACCAGATGACCAAGACAACAGAGAAATTAATCAAGAAAAAGAAATAAAAGTAATCTCAACTGGAAAAAAAAGAAAGTAAAACTGTCTTTATCCACATAATTTTGTATATAGAAAATTGTAAGAAATTGACCAAAAAAGTGTTAAGTATTAATACATGAGTTCAGCAAAGTTGTAGGATATAAAATCAAGATACAAAAACAAACTGTATTTCTATAGACTATCAATTGATAATCTGGAAATAAAATTAAGAAAACAATAATTCTATTTACAACAGCATCAAAAAGAATAAAAAGGAAGAAACTGAACAGAAGAGAGGTTAAGAATTATACACTGAAAACTACAGAACATCATTGGAAAAAAGAAAACCTAAATAAATGGGAAGATATTCAATGTTCATGAACTTGAGCATTTAATTTTATTAAGATGGCAATTATTGCCAAATTGAGCTAGAGATTTCCTGCATTCACTACCAAAAGTTTAGCTTAATTAGTAAAGAATATCTGCCTTAAATGTTGTGTTCTTTTAAAGAGCTATCTATCTAGTATCAAATTAACAACAGCAACTTGAGAGGCTAGAAAAGAAACTTAGGGGCAGCAAGTTCATGTGGAGGAATAGCTTTGAAAGAGAGTGGTAAGAATGGTTGGACAATTTGAAAAGTGTAAATCAATGTCATTGAATTGTACATTTTTGGATTGCTTATGCTTTGAAGTATGTTTTTTCAACAACCAAAATAGTTATTTTTTTTTAATTCCAGCTGACTTTTTGTGCAGAAATTGGCAAAATAGCAAAAACTGGTACTGAAATGCAAAGGACTCAGAATAGCAAAAATAATCTTGATATAGAAGACTTAAACTTCTCAATGTCAAATCTTACTACAAAGTTACAGTAATCAATGCAATATAAAGGTTAATATATAGATCAATGCAATAGACATGAGAAAGTCTAGGAGCCCTCTCACACTTATGGTTAATTGATTTTTGGTAAAGATGCAAGGAAAAATTGACAAGAAAAAAACAGCAAACAAATGATACCGGGACAACAGGATATCCACAAACAAAAGAACCAGGTTTGGCCCTCTACCTCTACAAAGTTAACTCAAACTGAATCCAAAACCTTAATTTAAGACCTTAAACTTTAAAACTCTTGAAGGAAACACAAGAGTAAGACCTTGTAATTTTGGATTAGGCAAACTTCTTAGATATGATACTAAAAGCACTGGTAAGAAAACTAAAAGTAAATGAACTATATATCAATTAAAACTTGAATAACAAACTTTTGTACTCCAAAGGACATCAGCAAGAGAATGAACATATAACCCCTCAAATTTGTAAGAATATTTGCAAATCATATACCTCATAAAAGACTTGTATTTAAAGTACAAAGAGAACTCTAGGAGGTAGAACTGAGTAGGTGTAGTAGTCAGATGCTTTCTGTGGCCCCTGTTACAACAAAGATTCCTAAAATAAGTGAATCAATTATACATCACAATCCAGGAGTCTTGAACATCATAGGCAAAGGTGAGGAGTCAGATTGAGCAGCAAGTAGAGAAAGACATGGTTCAGAAGCAGCTAGGAATTTCCAGGCCTGAATTGGCAAGAACTGGTACCCACAGACTGAACCCACTGAGGCAAGCATGGTGAGGCAGCAGTGGGGTTTGGGATGTATTTTTCACATTGGGAGAGACCAAATAGAGGACAGTCTACCCATACCTCCAGAATCAAGCAAAAAGGACACTCAATCTGAAACAGATAAGTACCTGCATTTATTCTACCACACGGATCAAAAAAATAAGCTTTTGGGAAAATCTCTCTCCCATTTACCTGACCCAATGGCTACTCTGTACTGGGTCTGAGCTAGCTAGTTCAGAGACTGATGCATCTCCTGAGCCTGAAATAGGATCTATAATGCGGATTGGAGAGGGAAAAATTAATAAACAGAAAAAAATAATCTGCCAGGTCTTCTAAACTGGGAAATCAGGGCAGTAACAGTTCCCTTGCCTAGGCACAGGCATAAGAGCTCCAAGGAATTTGAATGACTTTCACCAATACGTAGATCTGTATGGGTGCATTTCAACCTTGTAGCACCTCACTAGCACAGAGATACAGGGTATATACCTGAAGACTAACATCAACTGTTTCAGCTGCATGGTGGAGAGGCAGGTTTGTGACATTTGACATCACTCTGCCTATTAAGCAGAGTCTTCACCTATGCACAAAAGGGGCTTGAAGACTGGTGGTTCCATCCATGCCATCCAGCCATCCATGACAGGGGCCTAAGAAAAAGTGGTTCCCCCCAGACCTTACAGCAAACAGTATTGAGTGCCATAAACTAGCTGCAAAATCTATACAACTATGTACTGTAGCAAATATGGACATGCCTTCCTCACAGACACTCAGCAGTGGCTGTCAGCCCCCTGCATTGCTCAGTGTGAGATGCACTATGGCAGCCAGATTCCTTTGACTACACCAATCATCCTTACCCATCTAGGACTTTAGAGGACAGCCTGCATTACACACTTGATAAACAACTACCTGGAAACCTGATGTGAGTCCAAAGAAGAAAAGTAAATGGATTCCTGAGTTCACATACCTAGTAACACCACTAACCACCTGGTAACAACGTATGAGAGCTTCAAAGGCCCCAGTAATCAAACTAGCACACATGAGTTGCCTATTCAGGCATGTCAAAATAAAACAAAAGAAGAAGTTAGAGCAGAGTAAGCAAACATAAAATGAGTAAATATAACAACATATTGATGGCTCAGAAACAAGTCAACATCAAATCACAAAAAGAGGCAGAATGTAATGGCTTCAACAAGCTGTCAAAACAATTAATCTAGAAATCTTCTGTGGGGGTGGAGTCAAGATGGCAAACTAAACACACATCTCCCTAAATCCGTTTGGAAACCAAGACCTGGACTGATAATTAAACAGAGCCTTCTGAACACCTAGTGATCCCTAGGATGCAGCATAAGTCTGTTAATTTGGACTTCATACCACTGAATGCGAAACCTCCTCTCTTTTGCTGAGCCCACTCTCAGTGAGCAAAGCATCTTCTCAGGTCATAAAGCCATAAAAGTTGGAATCAATGGCAGAAGAACATAGATAGAAAGTGGAACTCATGAAAACTGAACAAAATCGTGCTCAAAAAGCCATAGAAGAAATCAAGGATGAAATAAAGAAATTCATGGATTCCAATGAGAACAAAAATACTTCCTACCAGAACATATGGCATACAGCCAAAGCAGTGCTCAGAGGTCAGTTTATCTTCATAAATGCACACATCTGGAAGAAAGAAAGACACCAAATCAAAGAACTAACCCTACAGCTTGAACAAATAAAGAACAACAGAGGAAGCCCTCAGGCAACAGAAGAAAACAGATCATAAAGATTAGAGCAGAACTAAATGAATCAGAGAATAGAAGAACAACTGAAAAAATTGAAAAGATCAAAAGCTGGCTTTTTGAAAAGATCCACCAAATTGACAAACCACTGGCTAAACTTACTAAAGAAAAACAGGAAAGGAAACAAATAACCCAAATAAGAAAAGAGAAGGGAGTTATCACAACAGATCCAGCAGGAATCAAAAATATCATAAAAGAATACTGTGGAAGACTGTACTCTAACAAATTTGAAAATCTAGAGGAAATGGACAAATTTCTTGTTTCACATCACTTACCAAAATTACCACAAGGCAAAACAGAACAACTTAATTAACTCACCAGAAAGGAAGAGATTAAGAAAGTCATTGAAAAACCATCAACAAAAAAAGCACGGGCCAAGATGGCTTCACCGCAGAATTTTGCCAAGCTTTCAGAGAGTTATCTCCAATATCATTGAGAATATTTCACAGTATAGAAAGGGATAGAGTACTCCCAAATTCATTCCATGAAGCCAGCATAACTCTGGCACCAAAGCCAGGGAAAGACCCAACAAAAAAGGAGAACTACAGAATGATATCACTCATGAATTTAGATGCAAAAATGTTCAACAAAATCCTTGTCAATAGAATACAACAGCATATCCAAAAAATAATCCATCACGACCAAGTTAGATTCATACCAGGGATACAAGGCTGGCTCAACATCAGAAAAACAATTCATGTGATCAACCACATAGATAACATAAAAGACAAGAATCACCTGATTTTGTCAATTGATGCAGAAAAGGCATTTGATAAAGTCTAACACACATGTATGCTAAAAACTCTCAGCAAAATAGGAACAGATGGCAAATTCCTCAATGCAATAAGGACCATTTTCACAAAGCCAACTGCCTACATCATCCTGAATGAAGAGAGACTGAAACAGTTCCTGAGAACAGGAAATAGACAAAGATGCCCACTCTGACCTCTCCTATTCAACATTGTACTAGGAGTTCTAGCCAGAGCAATTAGACAAGACCAAGAAATAAAGGGCACCTGCATTGGCAAGGAAGAAGTAAAAATCTCCCTATTTGCAGATGAAATGATTGTACAGACAGAGAATACTAAAGAATCCATAAGTAAACTACTCAAACTGGTAGAAGAGTTCAGTAAAGTCTCAGGATACAGGATAAACATAAGTAAATCAGTAGGATTCCTTTATACCAACAACGAGACTGTTAATGAAGAAATCATCAAATCAATGACATTTACTATAGCCCCTCAGAAAATAAACTACCTAGGAATAAATCTAACCAGAGAAATAACAGACGGATCCGACTCGATGGCAATTGGATTTGGCTTGGCTTACAAAGAGAACTACAAGCCCTTACTACAAGAAACTAAGGGAGACTTACATAAATGGAGAAACCTACCCTGCTCATGGATAGGAAGATTTAACATAGCGAAAATGTCTGTTTTGCCTCAAGCAATCTAATTATACAATATAATCCCAATACAAATTCCAGTGACATTTTTTAATGACATGGAGAAAAAAATTGCCAACTTTGTTTGGAAAGGGAAGAAGCCCTGGATAAACAAGCACTACTGAAGAAGAAGAAGACACTGGGAGGCCTCTGATTTCCCGACCTTAGAACATACTACACTGCCACAGTGGTCAAAGTAGCCTGGTACTGGTACAAGAGCAGACAGATCGATCAATGGAACAGAATTGAGACCCCAGAGATGATACCACCTGCCTATGAACAGCTGATATTTGACAAAGGCCCTAAGACATTAAACTGGGGAAAAAAGCAGTCTCTTCAACAAATGGTGCTGGCAAAACTGGATATCCATCTGCAAGAAATTGAAACAAGACCCATATCTTACACTTTATGCAAAAACCAAATCAAACTAGATAAAAGACCTAAATATCAAATCTAAAATGATAAAGCTCATCCAATAAAAGGTAGGAACAACAATGGAAGTTTTAATACACAATGTAGACAGACTTCAAAATCTGTCAGACAAACCACAAACAACACAAGATAAAATAGATAAATGGGAACTACTAAGAATCAAACAGTTTTGCTCATCGAAAGACTTTATTAATAGAATTAAAACGCCAACTACAGAATGGAAAAAAATATTTGGCAACTATACATCACACCGACACCTGATCTCCATAACCTATTAGGTATCACAAAATATCAACAAGAAAAAAATAAACCATCTAATTAATTGATGGGCAAAGGAGATGGACAGACACTTCTCTAAAGAGGAGATCCATACCGCCAAAAAACCACATGCGGACATGTTCATGATCTTTAGCTATTAAAGAAATTCAAATCAAAACAACAATGAGATACCATCTCACTGCAACAAGGTTGGCCATGATCCAAAAAATGCAAAACAACAAATGCTGGAGAGGCTGTGGAGAAATTGGAACTTTCCTACACTGTTGGTGGAATTGCAAAAAGGTGCAGCTTCTTTAGAAAGCAGTCTGGCACTTCCTTAAAAAGCTGGATCTGGACATACCATTTGACCCAGTAATTCCACTGCTCAGAATATATCCTACAGAATCAAGGCCATTTACACCAACTTATACAAGCACACGAATGTTTATTGCAGCACAGTCCACAATAGCAAAAAGATGGAATCAACCCAGATGCCCAACAACAGAGGAATAGATAGGTCAACTATGGTATATGTACTCAGTGGAACACTATGCAATGACAAAGAACAATGCTGATTTTTGGAAACACCTCATAACCTGGTTTCAACTGGAGGACATTATGTTGAGTGAAAGTAGTCAGTGACAAAAGGACAAATATTGTATGAGACCCCTGCAATAAGAACTTAAAAACAGACTCATGCATAGAAGAAAAGACTCTTTGATGGCTACAAGGGTCAGGAGGGAGGGAGGGCAGGGGTGGAGGGTTTAGATTAGATAGTTGATAGAAATTTGGCTTGGTGAAATCTGTGACAGCACACATTAGAAAGAAGATCAACATTAACTGTACTTCAATGTAACATGATTACTCTTCCCATCTTAATCCAATATTACAAGGACAGAGTAGCTGGGGCGGGAGGGCCAAGGACTATGCTCTCAAAGTAAACTGAGGCCAACTGGCACAACTAGCATTTTGCTAAGAGAGCCCTCTGCACCCCACATTGGTGAGTGTTATCTGGGGTCTTAAAAGCTGCCATCTGAGGGTACAGCAAATGGTCCCAACTTAGCACAAACAGATTAGCAACAAAGACAAAATAACATGGGAGAAAGAGAACTCAGAAAACAGCGAGACCCACATGAGTGGGTGACTACATTGACTTGTGACCGGAAGAACTGGATGGTGCCCGGCCACCACCAGTGATAGCTGTGATGGAGCTCACGAAGGTGAGTCTCACTGGCAACACAAGCATAAAAAGAGGTACACTCTTAAAGCTCCATTAAAAGACCACAACTGATGGTCCACAGGCCTCAGAGTTCCACTGGGAGCATGGCCACTGGCCCTGATGCTGCCCTGTCCATAAATCATAATGGAGGTCAACTGTTCAGACAGGAATGAATTGGACTTGGTGACACAGAGTGCCAATATCATGTGTGCACTTTATGGTTCTATGCATCTGTAGGATGTCGTCCTGCTGATCTCTTACTGGAGGGAGGGGAATGGGTGGAGAGGAGGGGATAGGAGATTGTTGGGAGGATAAGACTTGTATGGTGTAGAGAGGAAGAGTGTGCTGTCACCAGGCAGGGAGAGCAGTGGAAGCTGCATATAGGTGGGCATGCAATTTATATGGGAATGCACATTTTCACTCAATCATAATAAGAAATAAAAGAAATCTTCTGGATGAAGAGAATTTCCAGGAATTATAAGATGTAGAGTACAAAAGATGAGTATACAGGATTCTTCAAGAGATTAGGAAGGAGATAAGGTGAAAGGCAGAACAAGCCAAGAAAGATACAGAGAGAGCAATAAATCAACCAAACCAGACCCACTGCCATCAAGTCAATTCTAAGTCATGGCAACCCTCTAGAATGGAGTATAACTACCCCACAGAGTTTCTGAGGAGTGCCTGGCAGATATGAACTGTCAATCTTTTAGTTAGCAGACATACCACTTAATCACTATGCAACTAGAGCTTCTGCAAAAGCAACAGAGGAACTTAAAAACTTCAGAGAAAAGTATAATGACAAATTAAATAGGCTGCAAGAAACCACAGAGAGAAAGCAAACAAAAGTTCAGAAGATTAACAGTAAAATTTCAGAATTAGTCAACTTAATAGAAAGTCATAAGAGTAGAACTGAGGCAATGGAAGATAGAGTTAGTGGGACTGAAGATAAAGCACTTGACATCCACATATTTGAGGACAAATCACATAAAAGAATTTTTTAAAAATTAAGAAAACCTAAGAGTTATGTGGGACTCTGTCAAGAGGAACAACCTATAAGTGATTGGAGTGGTAGAACATGTGGAGGGGATGCAAAAATTACAGAGAGAATTGCTGAAGGTTTGTTGGCATAAAACCACCCTGACATTATGAAATATGAGAAGATATCTATCCAACACGCTCATCAAACTCCATACAAGGTAGATCCTAGAAGAAAATCACCAAGGCACATTATAATCAAACTTGCCAAAACCAAAGATAGAGAATTTTAAGAGTGGCTAGTGATAAACCAAAGCTCATCTACAAAAGTTGATCCATAAGACTAAGCTCAGATTACTCAGCAAAAACCATGCAGAAAAGAAAGCAATATGGTGACATATAAACAGACCTGAAGGAAAAAAATTGCCAGCCGGTCTCTCAAACATGATGGTGAAATTAGAACATTTCCAGATAAACAGATATCTAGGGAATTTGGAAAAGCCAAACTAAAATTACAAGAACTACTAAAGGGAGTCCTACAGTTAGAAAACCAGTAACTCAGGTAACACTGTAAGACTAGAACAAAAGACAGAGCAACCGCTTAACCCGGACAGAGAAGTCACAATAATAAATCAAAGCTAAAACACTCAAAATAGGGAAAAAGAGACATCATTATGTAAAAGACGACAACATTAAACAAAAAAGGACTAAAAATGTAGTCATCCGTCTTTCGTTGGAGAAGTCAAGGTGATACAATGAAAGAAAAGATTGGTTTCAACTTAGAAAAATAGGGATAAGTACTAAAATAACCATAAAATGAACTAACAATCCTACACATCAAAATCAAAAACAAGAAAAACATAAAGATTCAGTGAAGACAAAATGAACAACAGTGAAAAAAAAATGAAAAGAAAATACGTAAAGAAAAATGGCTCAGCACACAAGGTTAAGCAGAACAAAGAAACTGTCAACAACGTGCACAAAAAATACATCAAAATGACGGTACTAAACTCATATCTATCAATAATTATGGTGAATGCAAGTGGAATAAATGCACCAATAAAGAGACAGTGAATGGCAGAATGGATTAAAAAATCATAATCCATCTATATGCTGCCTACAAGAGACAATTTAAATGTAAAAACACAAACAAACTAAAAGTCAAATGATAGAAAAAAAGATCATGAGTGTTAATACTAATTTCTGACAAAATAGACTTTAAAGTAAAATCCATCACAAAGGAAAATGATTGAAGGGCCAAATACACCACAGAACAAACACAAACACACTGCTGGTGAGTCATTTCCAACCCATAGCAACCCTATAGAACAGAGTAGAACTGCTCCATAGAGTTTCCAAAAAGCACCTGGCAGATTTGAGCTGCCAGTGTCACAGTTAGCAGATTAGCCCTTACCTACTATGCCACCAGAAGGACGTAACTATATTAAATATTTACACACGCAACAGCAGGGCTCCCAAATACATAAAACAAACGGTAACAGCATTGAAAAGAGAGATAAGCAGCCCCATAAAAATAACAGAAGACTTCAACACACCACTTTCAATGAAACACAGAATATCAGTAAAGATACAGAAGACCTAAATGCCACAGACAACCAAATTCACTTCATAGATGTAAACAGGGTACTCAACCCAGAAGCATCTAAGTATAGTTTCTTTTCCAACACACATGGAACATCCTCCAGAATAGACCACATATTAGTCCATAAAGCAAGGCTTAACAGAATTTGAAGCATCTTTTCTGACCATAAAGCCATAAAAGTAGAAATCAATAGCAGAAAAACTGAGGAAGAACTCTAACTCTAAAAATAGAAAAGATAGGGGGGTGGACTCAAGATGGTGGAGTAAGCACATATCTCCTTGTATCCCTCTGGAAATCAAGACCTGAACTGATAATCAAACGGAGACTTCTGGTCACCTAGTGAGCCCTCAGGACACGTCACAGGGCTGTTAATTTGGACGTCATACCACTCAACAAAAAACCTCTCTTTTGCTGACTGCCACTCCTGGCTAGCCCTAGCTTTCATGGACTGAAGATAAACCCACCATATTGACTTTTTTTTCCTCTGTCTTGGCTGGTGAGTGGACCTGGGTCTTTCCTAGCAGCTAGACTCAGATGCACCGCTGGTGGGATAGGCAGGCGAAATTGCCATATTTTGAGAGCCAGGCTTAGAACTCTGTTCATCTAGGCACTTGGGGCCTGTCTTTTTATCACTGCCACAGAGTGGTTTGTACAGAACTGCAGTGCCTGCTTGTGGGACGTCATGTTGGATATGGAGATTTTAGAGGGACCTAATTGTCAGCCTGGGAAGCAATGCCTGCAAAAAGGACAGCGCTTCTGACAGAAAAGCAGTAGTTTACACAGGATCGCCTACGGTGGGGGCCTGGCAACAGACCCGGAGGACTCACTACCTCTCAGCACCTTTAGCCCCTCTATCTGCTGACCATGTGGAGGGCATCATCTTAGATATGGTGGCTGCAGCTAGACCTAATTCTTAGCTTGGGATCCCGAGCCTGCACACAGGAGAGTGCTTTTCTACCAGAAAAGCAGTACTTCACAGTGTTGCCTAAGGCTGGGCCCTGTCAGCAGAGGACAACAGGGCAGTAGCATTGCTGTATTTTGAACTAGTTCATATCATCTAGGGTTGGATATAGAGGTGCTTACTTTGCCTATTGGGAAGACAGACCTCTACACCTGAAAACCTGACTGACTTTGGAAGTGGTTAGATACCTTTTGTTTTACATTTTAAGACAGCCTAGAGAAACATCTGCAATCCATCCTCACAGTATCTCCCTCAGCCTTTACTTACTCACATGAAACCCCAAAAGCAACAGATGCTTGTGGCATACAAGAAATCACCCATGGCTTCAGAAGTTTCCCAAACAAAACAAACAAGGAGTTTTCCGAATGAAGACACTTTTCTGAAATCATCAGAAGGTTAGTACAAAAGGATTACACACAGAACCCCTCTAGACCTTACACAAAATGCAACAGAACAGAAGGAAAAATTAAGCAAGCTGTTCAATTTGATGGAACACCAGTAATCTGAAATCCAACAGATCAAGAACAAAATCAAAGACATAGAAACTTCAATGCAAAGCCAAGAAAATACAATGGAACAAATGGAAAAAAGAATTTCTGACTTGGAAGACAGAGCTACTGATGCCAGCGTCTATGAGCAGAAATCAGAAAAAAGAAACAAGAAAAATGAAGAAGCATTAAGAAGCATGCAGGACTTTATTAAGAGGAACAACCTTCGATTAATTGGAGTCAGTGAATAGGATGAGACACCTGAGAATACAGAGTATTACTGTTGAGCTGCTGACAGAAAACTTCCCAGAAATCATGAAGAAAGAGAATACAGATATCTCAGATGCATATCGTATGCCACCCAATATAGATCTCAAAAGAAAGACTTCAAGACATATTATAATCAAGCTTAACGAAATGAAACATAAGCAGCAACTCTTAAAGGCAGCAAAACTCAAAGCAAAGCTAACATTCAGAGGGAAACCCTGTGGCCTTTCGTCAGATTTCTCAGCAGAAACTGTGCAAGCATGGAGACAGTGGCATGACACATTGAAAGCCTTGAAGGAGAAGAACTTCCAAACAAGAATTATATATCCCACAAAACTATGTTTCAAATACAAAAATGAAATTAAGACATTCCCAGATAAACAGAAACATAGAGACTTTGTGAAAACCAAACTCAAACTACAAGAAATACTGAAAGAAGTTCTTGGCTTTGGCTTAGAAGAACAAAAGCACTAACTTTATATTTTAGAATGACAGATTATTTAGAATTCTACTCAGTTAGGGACAACTCCAAATTCAATCACAGCTTTAATTTTGAAAGAAACAATCTAGTGATTATCATGAAAACTGTGATGCCATCATATTAAAAAGAGGGATGTACTACAGTCATTATAATACTTCCAGATGGAGAGGAAGATGACAAGACTGGTAGTAATTAAAATTGGGTTTATATATAGTTTATTAAGGGGGATCATAAGGCAGCCGTAAAGCACAAAAAAGAAGTATCATATCATTTCAAGAAATGTAACACAGGAGTCTCAACAACTACAAAAACAGCTCTGAAAAAGGTGAAAAATCAACTCCCATAAAAGAATATCCCAGAACAGACTAATAAGAACAACAGAGAAAACATCAACACAAAAATAAATATATCAAAATGGCAGCACTCAACACTTACCTCTCAATAATTATATTGAATGTGAATGGACTGAATGCTCCAGTAAAGAGACATTGAGTGACATCTTGGATCAAAAGACATGACCCATCCATATGTTGTCCACAAGAAATTCACTTGAGACTTAAAGATAGGAACAAACTGAAAATTAAAGGATGGAAGAATATGTATCGAGCAAACAATAAACAAAGAAGAGCAGGGGTGGCAATTCTAATCTTAGACAAAATCAATTTTAATGTCAAATCCACCATTGTGGACAAAGACGGACACTGTTTATTGCTGAAAGGTTCAGTACAGAAGCAAGACTTAACTATATTAAATATTTATGCACCTAATATCAGAGCACCTAAATACATCTAAGAATCACTGACTACACTCAAAAAACAGCTAGATTACTCCACAATAATAGTGGGAGACTTCAACACTCCACTCTCAATATTGGACAGATCATCTGGAAAAAAGCTTAGTAAAGATACAGAAGACCTCATTGCCACAATTAACCAACTAAACCTCAGTGATATATACAGAACTTTCTACCCATCAGTAGACAACTACACTTTCTTCTCCAGTGCACATGGAACATTCTCCAGAATTGACTATGTGTTAGGACATAATGCAATTCTGAACAAAATCCATACCATTGAATTACTGCAAAACATCTGCTCAGATCATAAAGCCACAAAAGTCAAAATCAATAGCAGAAAAAACATAGATAGAAAGTGGAATTCTTGAAAACTGAACAACATCTTGCTCAAAGAATCATGGGTTATAAAAGAAATCAAGGATGAAATAAAGAAATCCATGGATTCAAATGAGAATGAAAACATTTCCTACCAGAACTTTTGGAATACAGCAAAAGCAGTGCTCAAAGGTCAGTTTTTCTCCATAAATGCACACATCTGGAGAGAAGAAAGAAACCAAGTCAAAGAACTAACCCTACAGCTTGAACAGGTAGAGAACAACAGAGGAATCCCTCAGACACCAGAAGAAACCAGATCATAAAGATTAGAGCAGAGCTAAATGAATTAGAGAATAGAAGAACAACTGAAAAAACTGAAAACACCAAAAGCTGGTTGTTTGAAAAGATCAACCAGATTGACAAACCACTGGCTAAACTTACTAAAGAAAAACAAGAAAGGAAACAAATAACCCAAATTAGAAATGAGAGGGGAGTTGTCACCACAGATCCAACAGAAATAAAAAGTATCAGAATACTGTGAAAGACTGTACTCTAACAAATTTGAAAACCTAGAGGAAATTGACAAATTCCTTGATTCATACCACCTACCCAAATTATCACAATGTGAAGCAGAACAACTTAATAAACCCATCACAAAGGAAGAGATTGAAAATGTCATCAAAAGACTGCCAACCAAAAAAAAGCCCAGGCCCAGATGGCTTCACTGCAGAATTCTACCAAGCTTTTAGAGAACACTTATCTCCAGTACTACTGAGACTGTTTCACAGTGTAGAAAGGGATGAAGTACTCCCAAACTCATTCTATTAAGCCAGCATAACCCTGGTACCAAAGCCAGGGAAAGACTCAACCAAAAAGGAGAACTACAGAACGATATCACTCATGAATCTAGATGTAAAAATCTTCAACAAAATTCTTGCCAGTAGAATACAACAACATATACAAAAAATAATCCATCATGACCAAGTGGGATTCATACCAGGGATACAAGGCTGGTTCAACATCAGAAAAACAATTAATGTGATTAACCACATAAATAACACAAAAGACAAGAATCACCTGATTTTGTCCATTGATGCAGGAAAGGCATTTGGTAAAGCCCAGCACCCATTCATGCTAAAATCTCTTAGCAAAATAGGCATAGCTGAAAAATTCCTCAACGCAATAAGGGCCATCTATACAAAGCCAACTGCTTACGTCACCCTGAATGGAGAGAGACTGTAAGAGTTTCCCATGAGAACAGGAACTAAACAAGGATGCCCACTCTCTCCTCTCCTATTCAGCACTGTGCTAGAAGTCCTAGCCAGAGCAATTAGACAACACCAAGAAATAAAGGCCATCTGCATTGGCAAAGAAGTCATCAAAATCTCCCTGTTTGCTGATCATATGATTGTTCATGCAGAGAATCCCAAAGAATCTATAAGTAAACTACTCAAACCGATAAAAGAGTTCAGCAAAGTCTCAGGATACAAAATAAACATAAGTAAATCAGTAGGATTCCTTTACACCAACAATGAAAATGTTAATGAAGAAATCATCAAATCAATGCCATTTACTATAGCCCCTAAGAAGATAAAGTACCTAGGAATTAATCTAACCAGAGAAATAACAGACCTTCACAAACAGAACTACAAGCCATTACTACAAGAAACTAAGAGATACTTAGATAAATGGAAAAACCTACCCTGCTCATGGATAGGAAGACTTAACATTGTGAAATGTCTATTTTACCCAACGCAATCTACTTGTATAATGCATTCCCAATACAAATTCCAGCGTCATTTTTTAATGAGATGGAGAAACAAATCACCAATTTTGTTTGGAAAGGGAAGAAGCCCTGGATAAGAAAGGTACTACTAAAGAAGAAGAACACACTGGGAGGCCTCTCATTTCCCGGCCTTAGAACATACTACACTGCCACAGTGGTCAAAATACCCTGGTACTGTTACAAGAATAGACAGATTGATCAATGGAACAGAAGTGAGACCCCAGAGATGACACCATCTCCCTATGAACTGTTGATATTTGACAAAGGCCGTAAAATGTTAAACTGGGGTAAAAAGAGTATCTTCAACAAATGGTGCTGGCAAAACTGGATATCCATCTGCAAGAAACTGAAACAAGATCCATATTTTTCACCTTATACAAAAACCAACTCAAACTGAATAAAAGACCTAAATATCAAACCTAAAAAGATAAAGCTCATCCAAGAAAACGTAGATCCGACTCGACGGCACTTGGCTTGGCTTAAGAAAACGTAGGAACAACAGTGGAAGTTTTAACACACAACGTAGGCAGACTTCAAAATCTGTCAAACAAACCACAATCAACAGAAAATAGATCAATGGAAACTATTAAGAATCAAACACTTTTACTCATCCAAAGACTTTATTAATAGAATTAAAAGGCCACCCACAGAATGGGAAAAAATATTTGGCAACTACATGTCAGACCAACGTCTGATCTCAATAATCTATAAGGTACTACGAAATATCAATAAGAAGATAAATCACTCAATTAAGCGATGGGCAAAGGAGATGAACAGACATTTCTCTAAAGAGGAGATCCAGGCCGCCAAGAAACACATGCAGGGATGTTTACGATCTTTAGCTATTAAAGAAATTCAAATCAAAACTACAATGAGATACCATCTCACTCAAAAAACATAAAATAACAAATGCTGGAGAGGCTGTGGAAAAAGTGAAACTCTCCTACACTGTTGGTGGGGTTGCAAAATGGTGTAACTTCTTTGGAAAGCAATCCGACACTTCCTTAAAAAAATGGATACAGATACACCATTTGACCCAGTAATTCCGCTACTTGGATTGTATCCTACAGAATCAAGGCCATTCACACCAACGGATACATGCACAAGAATGTTTATTGCAGCACAGTCCATGATAGCAAAAATACAGAAGCAACCCAGATGCCCAACAGTGGAATGGATAGGTAAACTATGGTATATATACTCGATGGAGCACTATGTAATGATAAAGAATAACGATGATTCCAGGAAACATCTCATAACCTGGTTTCAACTGGAAGACAATATTTTGAGTAAAGTAGTCAGCGACAAAAGGACAAATATTGTATGAGACCCCTATGATAAGAACTCAAAAACAGACTTATGTATAGAAGAAAAGACTCTTTGATGGCTGCAAATGAGGGGAGAGAGAGAGGTCTAGTGGGGGAGGCTTTAGATTAGATAGTTGGTAGAAATTTGGTTGGGTGAAATCGGTGATAGCACACATTAGAAACAAGAACAATATTAAGTGGACTTCAGCATAACTTGGATACTCCTTCCATCTTAACCCAATATTGCAAGGACAGAGTAGCTGGGGTAGGGGGCAGAGGACCATGCTCTTAGGTGAAATCGAGACCAACTGGCACAACTAGCGTTTTGCTAAGAGGGCTCTCTGCACCCCACATTGGTGAGTGGTGTCTTGGGTCTTAAAAGCTGCCAAGTGGCCATCCAAGGGCACAGCAAATGGTCCCAACTCAGCAGGAACGGATGCTCACCGAGGACCAAAATGGCATGGGGGAAAGACAACCCAGAAGATAGAGAGACCCACATGAGTGGGAGCCTACATAGACTTGGGACTGGAAGAACTGGATGGTGCCCAGTGATAGACGCAATGGAGCTCAGTAAGTTGAGTCTCACTGGCAACACAAGAATGAAAAGCTGCACACCCTGAAATCTCCACTAAAAGACCACAACTGATGGTCCAGCAGTTTTGGGGTTCCCCTGGTAGCATGGCCCCTGGCCCTGATGCTGCCCTTGCCCATAAATAATAATGAAGGTCCATGAATGGATTGGACTTGGCGATGCAGAGTGACCATATATTGGATGCACTTTATGGTACTATACATCTATAGGATATCATCCTTCTGATCTCTGGCTGGAGAAAGGAGAGTGAGTGGAGAGGAGGGGAAAGGAGACTGTTGGGAGGATGAGACATGTATGGAGCAGAGAGGAATAGTGTGCTGTCACTGGGCAGGGAGAGTAGTGGAAACTGCATATAGGTGGGCATGTAAATTTATATGGGAATATACATTTTCACTCAGTCATAATAAAGAAAAGAAAAAGAGAAGACAAATGTCTCAATAGAAATTGAGAAAGTGATGAATCTATGAAACATGTCAAAACATCAGGTATTCTGCTCAGTGAGACAAGTCAATCACAAAAGGACAAATACTGTATGAGACTACTATTATAAAAATTCATGAACAGGCTTATGCAGAAAGAAACAGTCATTGATTGTTATCAGGGAGGGAAGGGGTTGAGAGGACAAAACTTCAAATAAAAAAAAAAAGTGATGTCCAGTTAATTCCAACTCACAGCAACCCTATATGACAGAGTGGAACTGTTCAAAACTTTAAAGAGGCAAAAACTAAAAAAATAAAAAAACTTTCATCCAGTTGATTCAGACTCATAGTGCCGCTATAGGACAGAGCTGAACTGTCCCATAGAGTTCCCCAGGAGCGCCTGGTGGATTTAAACTGCTGACCTTTTGGTTAGCAGCTGTTGCATTTAACCACTACACTGTATGGGTTTCCATATTGTTGTTACGTGCTGTCAAGTCTCTTC
This sequence comes from Heterohyrax brucei, assembly GCA_028571685.1. Taxonomy (NCBI): domain Eukaryota; kingdom Metazoa; phylum Chordata; class Mammalia; order Hyracoidea; family Procaviidae; genus Heterohyrax; species Heterohyrax brucei. Next base: position 67,098,965 of record CM053166.1, read on the forward strand.
AGACGCATAGTGACCCTATGCACAACAGAACGAAACACTGCCCACTCTTATGCCACACCTACAATTGTTTTTATGCTTAAGCCAATTGTTGCAGCCACTGTGTCAATCCATCACTTTGAGGATCTTCCTCTTTTTTCACTGACCCTCCTCTCCACCAAACATGATGTCCTTCTCCAGGGACTGATCTCTCGTGACAACCTGTCCAACATACGTAAGATGAAATCTTGCCATCTTTGTTCCCTAGGAGCACTCTGGTTGTTCTTGGCAGTACATTCAATATTCTTCTCCAACACCACAATTCGAAGGCATCAATTCTTCCTCTGTCTTCCTTATTCATTGTCCAGCTTTCATATGCATGTGATGTGACTGATAATACCACGGCTTGGGTCAGCAACACCCTAGTCTTCAAGGTGACATCTTAACTCTTTAATACTTTAAAGAGGCCCTTTGTGGCAGATGTTGCCAATGCAGCGTGTCTTTTGATTTCTTGACTGCTGCTTCCATGGCTGTTGATTGTGGACTCAAGTAAAACGAAATCCTTGACAACCTCAGTCCTTTCTCCATTTTTCAAGATATTGCTCATTGGTCCAGTTGTGAGGATTTTTGTTTTCTTGATGTTGAGATGTAGTCCATACTGAAGGCTGTGGTCTTTGGTCTTCATCAGTATGCAGTTCAAATCCTCTTCACTTTCAGCAAGCAGGGTTGTGTCGTCTGCATAACGCAGGTTGTTCATGAATCTTTTTCCAACCCTGATGCCTTGTTCCTTCTCATATAGTCCAGCTTCTTGGGTTATTTACTCTGCACACAAACTGAAAAGTTGTGCAGAAAGTCTACGGCCCTGATGCACACCTTTCCTGACTTTAAAACATGCAAAGTTCTCTTGTTCTGTCCACACAACTGTCTCTTGATTTATGTACAGATTCCTTAAGAGCACTATTAAGTGTTCTGGAATTCCCATTCTCTGCAGGGTTAGCTATAATTTGTTATGATCCACACAGTCAAATGTCTCTGCATAGTCAGTGAAACACAGGTAAACATCTTTCTGATAGTCTCTGCTTTCAGCCAAGATCCATCAGACATCAGCAATGATATCCCTGCTTCCACATCCTCTTCTGAATCTGACTTGAAATTTCTGGCAGTTCCTTGTCAATATACTGTTGCAGGCACTTTTGAATGATTTCTAGCAAAATTTTACTTGCACATGGTATTAATGATATTGTTCAGTAATTTCTCCATTTGCTTGAATCACCTTTTTTGGAATGGGTATAAGTACAGATCTCTTCCAGTCAGTTGGCCAGGTAGCTGTCCTTCAAATTTCTTGACATAGATGAGTGAGCACTTTCAGCACTACATCTGTTTGTTGAAATATCTCAATTGATATTCCATCGATTCCTGGAGCCTTATTTTACACCAATATCTTCAATGCAGCTTTGACTTCTTCCTTTGGTTCCATCAGTTCCTGATCATATGCTACCTCTTCAAATGGTTGAACATCAACCAGTTCTTTCTTGTGTAATGACTGTATGTTCTGTCCATCTTCTTTTCATGCTTCCTGAGTTGTTTAATGTTTTCCCTGTAGAATCCACTATTGCAACTCGAGGTTTGATTTTTTTTTTCCTTCAGTTCTTTCAGCTTGAGAAATGCAGAACATGTTCTTTCTTTTGGTTTTCTATTTCCAGCTCTTTGCCCATATCATTATAACACTTTATTTTGTCTTCTCAAGCTGCCTTTGAAATCTTCAATTCTTTTACTTCATCATTTTTTTGTTTTGCTTTAGCTGCTTTATGTTCGAGAGCAAGTTTCAGAGTCTCTCTGGACATCCAATTTGGTCTTTTCTTTCTTTCCTGTCTTTTTACTGACCTCTTGCTCTTTTCATGGACGATGTCTTTCCACAATGTTTCTAGTCTTTAATCATTAGTGGTCAACACATCAAATATGTTCATGAGATGGTATTTAAACTCAGGAGGGGTATACTCAAGACCATATGAATTTAGTTGCCTTTTATTTTATTTTCTTGCCTTGTTGCTCTAGCTGAGACTTTCAGTATAACGTTAAATAGGAATGGTGATAAAAGCCATCCTTGTTCCTGTTCTCAAAGTGGAATATTTTCAGCCTTTCTCCTTTCAAAATGATTTTGGGTATTGGTTTTGTACAGATGCCTTTTTTTTATGTTGAGAGACTTTCCTCTCTATCTATTTTATTGAGAGTTTTTATCAAGAATCAGTGTTGGACTTTATTGAATGGGTTCTCTGCATCAATTAGAATGATTATGGGATACTTTATTAAGTGGTAGATTACACTGATTGATTTTCTGACATTGAACCATCCTTTATAGCTAGTATGAATCCCACTTGGTCATGCTTTATTTTATCTATCTGTCTGTCTGTCTATCTATCTATCAGTCTATTACCTATCTGTCTGTCTGTCTGTTTCTATATCTCATGCAACGCAGAATTCTTTTGGCTAGAATTTTGGTCAGAATATTTGTATCTTATATTCATGAAAGACACTTGTATATAATTTTCTTTTCTTTGTGATGTCTTTACCTGATTTTGGTATCAGGTTTATGCTCACTTTATTGATTAAATTTAGAAGTATCCCTTCCACCTTACATTTCTATGTTCTCAAGTAGTATCAGTAGTACTGGTGTAAATTCTTCACTGAATGTTTTGTAGAATTCTCTAGTGAAGCCTTCTGGGCCAGGGTTTTTGTTTGTTTGTTTGTTTGGGAGTATTTGTATTACCTTTTCAATCTCTTCTCTTCATAGGGGTTTGTTCAGAGTTTCAAATTAAGTTTCTCTTCATATAGGTAGTGTTTTCTAGAATTTTGTCCATTTCCTCTAGGTTTTCAAATTTGAGGGAACATATTTTTTCTTAGTACTCTTATAATCCACTGTATTTCAGTAGCTCTGTTCTAATGTCCCCCATTTCATTTCTTATTTGGGTTATTTGAGTTCTCTCCTGTTTTTTGTTTTTTTGTCATTTTGTCCAATAGTTTGTCAATGTTGTTGATCCTTTCAAAGACTCAACTTTTGGTTTTGTTGATTCACTGTATTATTTCATTTATTTCTCCTCTGATCTTGTTTCCTTTCTTCTGGTGTCTGTGAGTTTCCTTTACTGTACTCTTTTCATTTATTCTAGTTGTGTAGCTAATGTTTTCATTTTGCTGCTTTTTTCTTTTTGGATATGTGTACCTATTGCTCTAAGTTGACCTCTGAACACTGTTTTTGCTGTGTCCCAAAGATTTTTTTATAATGCATTTTCATTCTCATTTGATTCTAGGTATTTTTCCTTCTACCTTTGATTTTTTATATTACGCAGTGGATTTTAAACAGGATTTTATTCAGTTTCCGTGTGTTTGACTTTTTTCCCTTGACCTTTCTGTTCTTAATTTCTGTATAACAATCAGAAAAAACATCCCAGATGAAGAAGGCTTTATGAAACTATCAGAGGTCAAGTACAGAAGAATTCAATATAGAACCTTCATAGAGATTAAAAAAAAGAAAATGCAGCAGAGAATGAAAAATAAAGCAAATTATTTGAACTGATGGAACATCAAAAATCTGAAATCCAAAAGATCAAAAACAAAATTACAAAATTGGACAATTCAACCCAAAGCCAAAAGAGCAGAATTGAGGAGATGGAAGTCAGACTTAGTGATCTTGAAGAGAGAGCAACCGACACCAGCATTTATGAGGAGAAATCATAGAAAAAAAATGAAGAAGCATTAAGAAACATGTGGGACTCTATCAAGCAGAATAATCTATGATTAACTGGAGTTCCAGAACAGGGAGGGATACCTGAAAACACAGAGAATATTGTTGTTGAGTTCCTGACAGAAAACATCCATGAAATTATGAAAGAACATAGATATCTAAGACATGTATTGAATGCCACAAAATCTAGACCCAAAAAGAAAGACACCAAGACATATTATAATCAAGCTTATTAAATGAAACATAAGCAGAAACTCTTAAAGGCAGTGAGGTTTAAAGCAAAGCTAGCATTCAGGGGGAAACCCGGTAGGCTTTCATCTGATGTTTATGCAGAAACAATGTTGGCAAGGAGACAGTGGAATGACACAATCAAAGCACTAAAGGAGAAAAACTTCCAACCAAGATTTATATATCCTGAATAACTCTCTCTCAAATATGAAGATGAAATGTAGACAGTAGACAGTAGACAGTAGTAGACAGTAGACAGAAGCTTAGAGATTTTGCAAAACCAAACCAAAACTACAAGAAATGCTGAAAGAAGCTCTTTGCTTAGAAAAATAAACCAGTAAGTGTATACTTAAGGAGGCAATGCAGGACACAACATCCAGGAACCTGCTGAGTTAAGGAAGTCACAAAACTCAATCAAACCACAGTACTAAAAGAAGGGAACTCTTGATCATTTCACAAAAACTATAACACCATCACACTCAAAAAAGTGATATACTACAGTAGTTACAGTCCTTTCAGATGGAGAGGAAATTAAAAAGATACGCAGAAGTTAAAATTGGATTTCATTTAGAATATTAAGGGAGAATCATAGAAGTAGCTGAAAAACACAATAACAATGCAACATATCAAAACAAGAAACATAATACAGGAATTTCAGCAAACACAAAACAAACATTGAAAAAGATGAAAAGTCAACCCATAAAGATCCAGAACACAATACTAAGAACAACAAAGAAAATACCAACACAAAAATAAATACATCAAAATGACATCACTATACACATACCTATCAATAATTACATGGAATGTAAATGGACTAAACGTTGCAATAAAGAGACAACAAGTGACATCTTGGACCAAAAGACGTGACCTCTCTATATGTTGGTTAAAAGAATCACACTTTAGACTTGAAGATATGAACAAACTGAAAATTAAAGGATGGAATAATATATACCAAGCTAACAATATACAAAGAAGAGCAGCTGTGGCAATACTAATCTCAGATGAAAAAGATTTTAATGTAAAATCCACCATCATGGACAAGGATGGTCACTATTTATTGGTGAAAGGTTTAATACACAGGCAGGACTAAACAATATCAAATATTTATGCACCCAATATCAGAGCATCTAAATTCATTGAATAAACACTGATTACATTGAAAAATGACATTGATTATTTCACAATAGTACTTGGAGACTTCCACTCCACTTCCAGTAATGGACAGATCATCCAGGAAAAAAGCTCAGTAAAGACACAGGTGATCTTATTGTGACAATCAACTGACTAGACCTCGTCGACATATATAGAACTTTTTAGCCATCAACAGATGAGTACATCTTCTTCTCCAATGCACATGGGACATTTTCCAGAATAGACCATGTGTTAAGACATAAAGCAAGTCTCAACGAAAGCCAAACCATTGAATTATTGTGAAGTATCTTCTTGGACCATAAAGACATAAAAGTCTAAATCAATAGCAGTAAAAAACATAGACAGAAATTTGAACTCATGGAAACTGAACAACACCACACGCAAAAGCTGTGGGTTATAGAAGAAATCAAGGATTAAATAAAGAAATTTATGGAATCAAATGAAAATGAAAACACATCCTACCAGAACCTATGGGGTACAGCCAAAGCAGTGCTCAGCGGTCATTTTATCTCTATAAATATATACATCCTTAAGGAAGAAAGGACCCAAACCAAAGAAATAATACAGCTTAAACAAGTAGAAAAAGAGTAACAGAGGAACTCCTCAGGCACTGGGAGAAAACAGATCATAAAGATTAGAGCAGAACTAAATGAATTGGAGAATAGAAGATCAAAAAAATTGACAAAACCAGAGTTGTTTTTTTTTTTTTGAAAAGATCAACAAAATTGACTAACCATCAGCTATACTTACAAAAGACAAAAAGGAGAGAAAACAAATAACCCAAATAAGAAATGAGATGGGAGGTGCCACAACAGTTCCAATTGAAATCAAAAGTATCATGGCAGAATACTTTGAAAGACTATACTCCAACAGATACGAAAACCTAGAGGAAATGGACAAACTTCTACTTCATGTCACCTACGAGGAGAACAACTTAATAAACCCATCACAAAGGAAGAGATTGAAAAAGTTATCAAAACACCACCAACAAAACAAGACCCTGGCACAGATGGCTTCACTGCAGAATTCTAACAAACATTGAGAAGAGTTAACTCCAATACTATTATTTCACAGCATAGAAAGGGATGCAACGCTCCCAAATTCATTCTATGAAGCCAGCACAACTCTGATACCAAAGCCAGGGAAAGATCCCACAAAAAAGGAGAACTACAGAACAATATTACACATGAACTCAGATACAAAAATCTTCAATAAAATCCTTGCTAACAGAATTTGGAGACACATCAAAAAAATAATTAATCATGACCAAGTTGGATTCATATCAGGAATGCAAGGCTGGTTCAACATCAAGAAAAACAATTAATGCAATCAACTACATAAATAACAGAGAAGAATCACTTGATTTTGTCCATTGATGCTGAAAAGGCATTCAACAATGTCCAAAACTCACTGATGCTAAAAACTGTCAGCAAAATAGGAGTAGAAGGCAAATTCCTCAATGCAATAAGAGCCATCTACGCAAAGCCAACCATCTACATTTTCCTGAGTGGAGAGAGACTGTAAGAATTCCCCTTGTGAATGGTAACTAGACAAGGACACTCACTCTCACCACTTCTATTCAACATTGTAGTGGAAACTCTGGCCAAAGCAATTAGACATGACAAAGAAATAAAGGGCATCCACATAGCAACAAGTAAAAATCTCCCTCTTTGTAGATGGTATGATTGTAAATACAGAGAATCCTAAAGAATCCATAAGTGAACTACCCAAACTAATAGAAGAGTTTACCAAAGTATCAGGATATAGGATAAACATATATATCCTTTGTTGGTATAAAGGAATGAGAAGGATTCCTCAAAGAAAAAAATCACCAAATCAATACCATTTACTATAGCCCCTAAGAAGATAAAATACCTACGAATAAATCTACAGAAATAAAAGACCTATACAAAGAGAACGGCAAGACTTTAGTGCAAGAAACTAAGACAGGCTTACATAAACGGAGAAATCTGCCCTCCTCATGGGTAGGAAGATTTAACACTGTGAAAATATCTATTTTATCCAAAGTGACTTACATATACAATTCAATCCAAATTCCAGTGACATTTTTTAATGAGATGGAGAAACACATCACCAACTTTGTTTGGAAAGGGAAGAAACCCTGGATAAGCCAAGCACTACTGAAGAACAGGAATACAGTGAAAGGCCTCAGACTACCCAACCTTATAACTTATTACACTGCCACAGTAGTCAAAACAGCTTGGTATTGGTACAAAAAGAGAAATATAGACCAATGGAACAGAGATGAGACCCCAGAGATGCCACCATCCTCTTCTGAACTATCGATACTTGGCAAAGTCCCTAAGATTGTAAACTGGGGTAAAAACAGTTTCTTTAACAAATGGTGCTGGCAAAATTGGATATCCATTTGCAAAAAGTTGAAACAAGACCCATATCTCTCACCTTATACAAAAGCTGACTCAAACTGAATAAAAGACCTAAATATCAAACCTAAAATGATAAAGACTATTCAAGAAAAAAATAGGGTCAACAATGGAAACTTTAATACACAGTTTAGACAGAATTCAAAATCTGACAAACAAAGTACAATCTCCAAGCCAAGCCATAGCACAATCTACAGAAGAGAAAATAGATGAATGGGGAACTACTAAGAATCAAACAACTCCACTCATCCAAAGACTTTATCTAAAGAATTAAAAGACCACCTACAGAATGGGAAAAAATATTTAGCAATTACGTGTCTGACCAATGTCTGATCACCATAATCTATGAGGTACTGTAAATCATCAACAAGAAAAAGATAAATAACCCAATTAATCAATGGGCAAAGGAGATGGGCAGACACTTCACCGAAGAGGACATCCAAGCAGTCAAAAGACACATGAGAAAATGCTCAAGATCATTAGCTGTTAGAGAAATATAAATCAAAACAGCAATGAGATACAATCTCATCCCAACAAGGTTGGCCATGATCCAAAAAACACAAAACAACAAATGCTGGAGGGGGTGTGGAGAGATTGCAAAATGGTACAACCTTTTTTGGAAAGCAATCTGGTGCTTCCTTAAAAGGCTGGAAATAGATATACCATTTGATCCAGTAATCCCACTGCTCAGAATATATCCTGCAGAATCAAAGGCAGTCTCACCAACAGATACATGCTGACGAGTGTTTATTGCAGCACAGTCCACAATAGCAAAAGGATGGAATCAACCCCGATGCCCAACCACAGATGAATGGATAAACAAACTATGGTACATATACTCAGAGGAACAGTATGCAATGATAAAGAATAATGATGATCTTAGAAAGCATCTCATAACCTGGTTTCAATTGGAAGACTTTATGCTGAGTGAAATGAGTCAGTGGCACAATAACAAATATTACATGAGACTCCAGCTAAAAGGACTTAAAAATAGACTCAATGTGCAGAAGAAAAGACTCTTTGATGGCTGCAAGGGAGGGGTGGGAGGGACAGGGCTGGTCATAGATTAGCTGATAGAAATTTGACTGGGTGAAAGCAGTGACAGCCCACAGTAGAAATAAGATCAACTTAACTGGACTTCAAAATCAACTGAAAACTCTTCTAATCTTAACCTGGTATCACAAGGATAGAGCAGTAGAGGGTGGGGGTTTGAGGACCACGCTTTCAGGGGACATTGAAACCAATTGGCATAACTAGCCTACTGCGGAGAGTCTTCTGCACCCCGCGTTGGTGAGTGGCGTCCGGAGTCTTAAAAGCTAGCAAGCTGCCTTCTGGGGCACAGCAAAATGGTCCCAACTCATCCAGAACAGGCGATCACCAAGAGCAACAAAGAATATGAGGCAAAAAGAGCCCAGGAGACAGAAGGACCCATGTGAATGGGTGACTGTATCAACGCGTGACCAGAAGAACCAGATGGTGCCTGGCCACCACCAAAGACAGCCGTGATGGGGCACACAGTGTCGAGTCTCAGTGGCAATATGAGAAAAAGAGGGATGCACCTCAACAACTCCACCAAAAGACCACAATTGTTGGTTCGGAGGCCTTGGAGTTCTCCTGGGAGAATGACCCCTAGACCTTCTGCTGCCCCTGACCATAAAACATTACTGAGGTCAACTCTTCTTATAGGAACTGACTGGACTTGGGGACATTATGTGACCATATGGTATGTGTACTTTATGGTTCTAGGCATCTATAGTATGCTGTCCTACTGGCCTCTTACTAGAAGGGAGAGGAGAGGTTGAAGAAGAAGGGACAGGAGATTGTTAAGATGATATGACATGTAGAGAACAAAAAGGAGGTGTGTGCTGTCATTCATCAAGGAGAACAGATGGATCTGCAGATAGGTGGGCATGCAAATTTAATTTGTATTGTATACTTTCACTTAATTGCAATAAAAAAATAAGCAGAAGAATAAGGTTGGAAAACTTGTATCACCTTACCTCAGAACCTTACAACTACAATAGTCAAACAGCCTGGTACTGTTATGACAGAAATATTGATGAATGGAATTAAAAAGAGAACTCAGATGTAAATCTATCCACCTATGGTCACATGATCTTCAACAAAGGCCCAAACTCCATCAAATGGGAGAAAAGACAGTCTTTTTAACAAATGCTGCCGGCAAAACTGAATGTCCATCTGCAAAAAAAATGAAACAGAACCCATAACTCATACCATACACAAAAACTAAATTAAAATGGATCAAAGACCTAATTATAAAACCAAAAATTATAAAGATCACAGAAGCAAAAATAGGGTCAAAGTTAGAGTCCCCTCATACAAGCATTAACAATAAACAAACCATAACTAACAACACACAAAAATGAGAAGATAAGCTACATAACTGGTCTTCTAAAAATTAAACACTTACGCTCATCAAAAGACTTCAGAAAAAGAGTGAAAAGAGATCCTAGAGACTGGGAAAAACAATTTGGCTGTGACAACACTGACAAGGTTCTAATCGCTATAATCTACAAGGAACTTCAATAGCTATGCAAAATAATGATAAATAATCCAATTAAAAAATGAACAAAGGATATGAACAGACACTTCACCAAAGAAGGTTCTCAAGTGGCTAACAGACACATGAGAAAATGCTCGAGATCATTAGCTATTAGAAAAATGGAAACCAAAACTACAATGAGATACCACCTCATCTCTAAATTACTGGCATGAATCAAGAAAGAAAACAACAAATAGAGAAGTTGTGAAAGACTGACACTCTTCTACACTGCTGTTGGGAATACAAAATGGTACAACCATTTGGGAAACTAACATGGCACTTTCTCAAAAAATTAGAATAGAAATGCCATATGATTCAGCAACCCCACTCACAGGAATACATCCTAGAGAAATAAGAGCCATCACACAAGTAGACATATGCACAGCTATGTTCACTGTAGCATTGTTCATAATAGCATAAGGGTGGAAACAACCTAGATGCCCATCAACAGACAAATGCATGAAGAAACTATGGTACATACACACAATGTAATCCTACACAACAATAAAGAACAATGATGAATCTGCTAAACATCTCACAGTACGGACGAATCTGGTGGGCGCTACACTAAGTGGATACTTTAACCACAAAAGGACAAATACTTTGTAAGACCACTATTATAAAAACTCATGAAAAGGTTTACACACAAATAGAAACAATCTTTGATGGTTAAAGGGGGGTGGATAGAAAAACACTAAATACACCAGTGGTATTTACAAGGTAAGACAATACACAATGCCAGGGAAGTTAGCACAAACAGGTCCTAAGCAAGTTTATGGAAGCTCCATAAACACATTCAAACTGCCTGAGGAACCAAATTCTAGGCTGAGGGCTTTGCAGATCACAGTCTCAGGGAACATCTAGCTCAATTGGCCTAATGAAGTTTATGAAGAAAACGTTCTTTCTTGGTGAATAGCATTTGGGGTTTTAAAAGCTTTTGAGAAGCCATGTGAGGTACATCACTGGTCTCACACCTTCCTAAGTAAGAGAGAATGAAGGAAACCAAACACAAAAGGAAAAGATTTGTCCAAAAAACTAATAATGGGCCACAACTACCACAGCCTCCACCAGTCCAGCACAACTAGATTGTGTCCGGCTACCATTACCAACTGCTCTGACAGGGATCATAATAAAGGATCCCAGGCAGAGCTGGAGAAAAATGTGCAATGAAATTCTAACTCACCGAAATAGACTACACTTACAAGCCTGGCAGAGACTGGAGAAATCCTGAACGTATTGCCCCAGGACATTCTTTGAATTCAGTACGGAAGTTACTCCTGAGGTTTGCACTTTAGCCAAAGATTAGACAGGCCCATAAAACACAGTGAGGCTGAATGGGAATACCAGCCCTGGGGCCAGTAGGGGAAGGCAAGAGGAGACAGGAAAGCTGGTAATAGGGAACCCAAATTCAGGAAGGTGAGAGTGCTGACATGTCATGGTGTTGACAATTGATGTGAGAAGGCAGTTTGTTCTGTACACCTTCATCTATAGTACAATTAAAAACATTAAAAAAGACTAGGTTCACTTACTGGGAAGCCTTTCCTGCTCAGGTTAGTTTGAGTTAGTTACCCTCTACTCTTCATTGCACACTCTGCTTGACTTATTACAAAAAGTTAGTTAATTGCTTTCTAGAAAGTGAATTCCTTGAGGGCAGTGATTTTGTTGTTGTGCACCACTGAGTTGAGTCTGACTCATAGCAGCAACCCAGTGTGACAGAGTAGAACTACCTCTTAGGGTTTTCTAGCTGTAATCTTTACAGGAGCAGACTGCCAGTCTTTTTCATGCAGAGCCACTGAGTGAGTTCAACTCACCAACTTTTCAGTTAGCAACCAAAAACTTAACCATTGCACTACTAGGGCTCCTTTCAATGACAGTGTCTCCGTCTTTATATTTTCAACCCTTAGACCAATACCTTGGTTATTTAGTCACTTATGAGGCCTGACAATTAAGTTCATGAACTCATCCTAGGAAAAGTGCTATATATCTCGTTGTTGAATGTTACTACAGTCACCTTTGAAGTACTTCACTTGCGAAGCTATGCACCAACACTAGCATTTAGTCTACCCTGCAAAGAAATTTTGGAATTCTTTGTGGAATGGCCATCAGAGCTGTTGTTGTATTACCCTTGATGTCCTGAATGTCATCAAAATGTCTTTCTTTGAGTATTTCCTTTACCATCAGGTAAAGGGAAAGTCATTGGGGGGCCAGATCAGGTGAGTTGGTAAGGTGTTCAGATACAGTGATTATTTATCTATTTTTATTGTGGTTAGGTGAAAGCATACAACCCAAATCAATTTTGCATGCCTGCTTATCTGCAGCTTCTTCTGCTCTCCTTACCCCATGACAGCACACTCCTCCTTTTTCATTTTATACTTGTCGTACCCTCTTAACAAGCTCCTGCCCTCTCCTCTGCACCCACTTCTCTCCCATGTAGAAGGAGAACAGCAGGAAAGAACTCTGTAAATGCATAGAACCATAAAGTGCACATATCATATGGTGACATTCTTTCCCCAAGCCTACTCGATTTTTGTCTGAAGAGTTGAACTCGGTAGTGTTTTCTAGACAGAGACAGCAGCAGGTCTAGGGGATATGCTTCCAGGGGATCCCCCAAGCTGTTGGACCATCAGTTGTGGTCTTTTAATAGAGTTCTTGGGCTGCACCCCTCTTTTTCTTGTGTTGCCACAGGGACTCAACAATGGCTGTCTTTGGTGGTCACCAGTCACCATTTGGTTCTTCTGATCACATATTGATACAGTCTTCCATTCACATGGGTTCTTCTGCCTCCTGGGCTCTTCTTGCCTCATGTCTTTGGTGTTCTCTATGATCATGTGTTCTGGCTCAGTTGGGACCATTTGGTGTACCTCAGATGGCAGCTTGCTAGCTTTTAAGACCCCAGATGCCACTCACCAATATGGAGTGCAGAAGACTTTCTTAGCAATAGGCTAATTATGCCAAGTGACCTCAATGTTCCCTGAAAGCATGGTCCGCAGACCCTGTCTCTGCTACTCTATCCTTGCAATACTGGGTTGACATTAGAAGAGCTTTCAGTTTATAGTGAAGTCCAGTTAAGTTGATCTACTTTCTACTGTATGCTGTCACTGCTTTCACCTAACCAAATTTCTATCAACTGTCTAATCTATGACCAACCCTCACCCTCCACCCCACCCTTGTAGCCATCAAAGAATCTTTTCTTCCATACATAAGTTTAATTTTAAGTCCTTATAGCAGGGGTCTCATACAATATTTGTCATTTTGCTGCTGACTGATTTCACTCAGCATGTCTTCCAATCAAAACCAGGTTATGAGACGTATCCTAAAATCATCATTGTTTTTTATCATTGCATAGTGTTCCATTGAGTGTTTGTTTATCATAGTTTGTTTATCCATTCATCTGTTGATGGACATCTAGGTTGATTGCAGTTATTTGTTTACTGGCTAAAAACTCCCTCATAGACAGCGCCATGTGAGCTGGTGCATTGTTGTGATGCAAGAGCCATGTTGGTGAAAAGTTCAGGTCATTTTTGTATAAGTTTTTTACACAGCCTTTTCAGCACTTCCACACAGTAAATTTGGGTAACTGTGCAGTTGATACAAATTCATAATGAATGATTCATATGATATCAAAAAAGATTAGCAACGTTGTTTTGACTCGATTTAGAATGGCACAACTTTTTGACATGGAGAATCAGCTGACTTCAATTGTGCCCTTTGACACTTTGTTTCATGGTTGTATTGGTACATTCGTGTTTCATTACCAGTGATAACATGGCTGAAAACATCATATTGCTTCTCCAAAAGGTCTTGGCAAACTTAGACTCTCATTTGCTTTTGTTCATTAGTGAGCTCCTTTGGGACCATTTTTGCACACACCTTTCTCATGCCAAGATTTTTCAGTTAAGATTTTCACAACTGTTTCTCTATCAATGTTTACTTGGTCGGCTGTGCTTCTCACAGTCAGATGACAATACTGATGTACAATTCAACAAATTTTTGCAATGTTTTTGTGAGTTCTGCTTGTTACTGGCCACGCTGACCTTTTATCTTCAATGATGCTTTCTTTCTCCTCAGAAAGAAGTTTAATCCATTTGTACACTGCCATTTTCTGGATGGTATTATCTCCACAAACTTGAACTGACATGGCCCTTATTTCACTTACACTGTTGCCACGTTTGACAAGAAATTTAATGTTTGTTTGTTGCTCTAATTCAAGCTGTGACATTCTCTCAATGGCACACAAACACATGCAACAACAATAATGAAGACTGCTCAGCAAGACACCCCACATGTTGACATAAACACAGCTGTGAGACATTGATATACCAAGGTTATGAAACCTTACTGAGGTGTCTGTACAGTGCTACCAATGTAAGGGCATGGCGGCAAGTTTGTGAACGTAATTGTCAGACCTCGTAGTTTATATTCCACATTTGGAGTGCAGGTGTTACAGGCTTCTGCTTAAGGTACCTGAATAAATAGCCATCTCACATAATTTAGGAGGACTGGAGCACCCACAAAAAGGATCCAGTTTTTTTCACTAGTTTCGGAACAGTTCAAATACATAAATGAATGATAAAAAATGCTCCAACAAAGTATACAAAATCAAATACCTTTGGGTGGAAAACAGTTTGGCATTTTCTCAAAAACTAAAACACACAATTTCACTTCTAGGTATATACCCAAAAGAATTGAAAGCAGCGATGCAAACAGATTTTTGTGCACCAATATTCTATGTAGCTCTATACATAATAACCAAAAATTGGAACTATTCTAAAGGTCAATCAACAGATGAATTATTAATAAACAAAATGTAGTATATACATATGATGGAATATTACTCAGTGATGTAGAGAAATGAAGTTCTGATACATGTTACAACATGGATAAACCTTGAAAACATTATGCTAGGTAAAGATAAGTCAGTCCCCAAAAGACAAATATTTTATGATCCTCCTTATATGCAATATCTAGAAAGGCAAAGGTATACACACTATAGTTACTAGTAGTGGGAGGGGAAGAAGGGGAGAATCATTCCACAGGTGTCACTGGTTTTCTGTTAAAGGTGATAGAAAATTTGGGAAAGGATAATAATGATGGTTGTACAAAGTGATGAAAGTAATTCGTTTCGTTTGCTATGATCCATACATTTGACTATATGGATCATAACAAACTATGGACAACATTGTGAAGAATGGGAATTTCAGAACTTTTAATAGTGCTCATGTAGAACCTGTACATAGACCCAAAAGTCTATTGTCCAGACAACAAGGGTACAATTTCTGGTTTAAAATTAGAAGGGTGTTTCTCATGGTTGCATTCTTTTCACCATACTTATTCAAACTGTATGCTGAGCAAATAATCCGAGATTGTGGACTATGTGAAGAACACAGCTTCAGAGTTGGAGGAAGACTCATTAACAACATGCTATGTGCAGATGACACAACTCATTTGCCAAAAGTGAAGAGAATTTGGAGCATCTATTGATGAAGACTGAAGACTATATAGCCTTCAATATGGATTACATCTCAACACAGAGAAAGCAAAAGTCCTTAAAACTGAAACAACAAGCTACATCATAATAAATGGAGAAAATATTGAAGTTGTTAAGGATTTTAGTTACTTGGATCCAAAATCAACAGCCATAGAAACAGCTGTCAAGAAATCAAAATGCATATTGCATTGGGAAAATCTGCTACAAGACACCTCTTCAAAGTTTTCAAAAGTAAAGATGTCTCTCTGAGGGCAACGTGTGCCTGATCTAAACCTAGGTGTTTTCAGTTCCCTCCTCTTACACATACAAAAGGTGAACAATGAGACAGAAAGCCTTAAGAATAATTGATGCCTTTGACTTATGGTGTTGGAAGAAGGAACAAATCTATATTGGAAGAAGTACAGCCAGAATGATACTTAGAAGCAAGGATGCTCCTTAACAGTGAGGTTAATCAGATGAAATATTTAGGCACATTTTAGGAGGGACCAATCTGGGGAAGGACTTCATACTTGGTAACAGAAGATGACACCAAAAGAGGAAGATCCTCAGTGGAATGAATTGACACAGTATTTTAAAACTGGGCTCAGACATACCTACTATTGTGAGGATGGCATAGGACTTGGTAATGTTTCTTTCTGTTATACATGAGGTCACAATAAGTCAGAACTGTTTCAACGACACCTAATTACAATTGTTGCATATATTCCATACATTTTACCATTATCCTTATAGCCTAAGAATCCCTTGAAGCAGAATGATCTGTAGTCCATTTACCACCAGTGATCACTGATAAAAATCTCCCCAAATTGCTATATGCTCAAGCCCAAATGTTTTGCTGTTTTGAAAACTGGACACTAGGGTTTAATTAAAGAGAAATATTTACTCAGTGCCAACTTCATTGGTATGTGACTTACAGAATCTCATGCTCAGAAACTCATGCTCTTGGTTTAATGTACCACTGTAGATGCCTTGAAATTCTTAATAATTTTATTCCTGAACTTGTGTTTTATGAGCGATGTCTGATAGAACAATGGAGCATTATTATGAGAAGCAAAGATGAGGGTCATATGTGTGCCAACCATTTCCTGCTGCCATATGCACATATAGTGCTTACAATATCTTATGAGCACAGAATTTCAATAGATCCAGGATTGCTCAGATTCCAGTGAAATTCAAAATGAACACAAGGTAACTGTGTTACATCTACAACTAAATAAGTTGGGGCACTGCCAGTACCTAGAAGTCATATTAACCATTTGAAACAGAACTAGCTATGAAGGTGTAGGTGCTTTAAGAAACACAAACAAAAGAGGTATCCTATTATATACTTTCTTTCTTGTGTTGTTTCTTGGTAGTAACCAACCACTTACTCTGAAAATGATGGCATAGTACAAAAGGGAAAGATAGGGCAACACCTAGTTCCTTTTTCTTTCTTTTCAATTCTTCGTTATTCATCATTAAGCCAAAGGTAGAGAGTGTTGGTGGAATGTTCATACATCAAGAAGTGAAATATAAGTATTGGCCTAGCTTTGGGTAGCATTGCCATTGTTTTGGAAAGAATTAAACATATATGCATGTATACACCATGATGGCAACTGGTTTGCTAGTTTACTAGCTATGAAATATGAATTGTGTGATTTTGGCAATTCTGCATATGGGTTAAACACTCAGCTTCTTTTTAAAAGGGCCTTGGATAATATGAAGCTTAATGGCAAAACTTCATGATAATAATTCACTTTTTTACATTTTCTTTACTTACCACTACATTTAGTAATTAAAAAATATGTGACAAGAGAGAAACCATCAAAAAGAGAAAACTTTTGCACTTTAGTACCCTTAATGGTACCTTGTTCCAACTTTTTGAGTATAAGGACCCACATTTTTTCCTTGTATTTTAAATAAAAGTTTACAATTCAAATCCATTTCTCATACAAACATTTACATAGGGGCAGAGTCAAGATGGCAAACTAGACACACATCTTAATTCCCTCTGAAAACTAAGGTCTGGATTGATAATTGAACAGAGATTTCTGGACACCCAGTGAGCCCCATGACATGGCATAGGCCTGTTGGTTTGGACTGCGTGTCACTGAATGGGATACTGCTGGTCTCTGGCTGAGCCCTGTTCTGGTGAAACTGGTTAGCTACTGAGGACTGAAGACAACTGGCATTTTTAACATTTTTTCCTTTTTTTGGCACGTAGGCAGGGGAACATTTCAAACAGCAGCTACACAGATCCATGGTCCTAATGATTAGTGCATGGAATAGCCACATTTTGAGAGCCTTGCTCCAGACTCAGAGCACTACAGCCACTCCACCTTCTTTTTTCAGAGCTCTGCCATAGATTCTGCTGTTTTGTTGCAGCAGGACAGATTGAACAAGACAACATATTGTTTGACTGGGAGGTGGAAATACACAACTGGAGGCCTCCTCAGGGGCTACTTCCCAGGCTAGGAGATAGTCCCAGTCTAGAGAGTAATTTTCCAGCAGAAAAGCTGTGTTTAGCACAGTGTAGCCTTACAGAAGGGGCTCGGAAGGGGACGACAGCAGACCAGCAGCCTGTCCTACTTTGAACTATATCACAGCATCTGGGAACAGCTGATGAGGCCCCTTTATTGTCAGCCTGAAAGAGGGGCTTACCACACCTGACAGAATGACTGATTTTGGAAGCAGTCAGGTAGCCTTTACCTTCCAAAATAAAACTGCCTAGAAAAATAACTCCAGTGCAGCCCAATGGCATCTCCTCCAGCCTTTACTGATTCACATCATAGAGTCAGCCGATGGCTCCCCAGTGACTCCATAAGTAGGGTCTTGTCTTTGCCAGACAGGAGGTACAGCCTCCTACCCCAGAGATTCCATTGGGGCCAGTCACTGGAGTACATAGAGGTTGATAGTGACCAACTTCCTTCTCAGAACGTGGCCTCAGCTCCTGTTAAAGCAACAGCAGAGAATATACACAGTCTCTAGATGTCCAGAAAGCAACACACCATAATCAAACATTAAAAAAAATTCAAGCATAGCTCCATAAAACTCCCAAAATAATCAAAGAATGTCCCAGATGAAGAAGCCATTTTGAAACTACTTGAGGTTGAATACAAAACAGTTATATGTAGAGCCCTCCTAGACACTATACAAGATGCAGCAGAGCAAAATGAAAAATTAAGCACACTGTTCAAACTGATGGAATGCCAGCATTCTGAAATCTGACATATTAATGACAAAAATTACAGAACTAAACAATTCAAATGAAAGCCAAAAGAGCTGAACTGAACAACTGGAAACTAGACTTACTGACCTTGAAGATAGAGCTGCTAACACCAGCACTTATGAGGAGAAATCAGAACAAAGAAACAAGAAAAATGAAGAAGCATTAAGAAACATGTGGAACTCTATCAAGAGGAACAATTGATGATTAATTAGAGTTCCTGAACAGGGAGAGATAGCTGAAAACACAGAGGGTATTACGCTTGAGTTGATGACAGAAAACTTCCCTGAAATCATACAAGAAGAGAACATAGACATCCAAGATGTGTATTGAATGCCACACAATCCAGACCCCAAAAGAAAGACACCAAGACATATTATAATCAGTTTAACAAAATGAAACATAAGCAGAAACTCTTAACGGCAGTGAGACTCAAAGCAAAGCTAACATTCAGAGAGAAGTCCTGTAAGCTTTCATCTGACTTCTCAGCAGAAACCATGTTGGAACAGAAGCAGTGGGTTGACACATTCAAAGCCTTGAAGGAGAAAAATGTCCAACCAGGAATTATATATCCTGCAAAACTGTCTTTCAAAATATTCACAGATAAGCATAAACACAGAGACTTTGTAACAACCAAACCAAAGATAGAAGAAATACTGAAAGAAGCTCTATGCTTAGAAAAACAAGACTGTTAAGTCTATATTTAAGGAGGCAATGCAAGACACAACATCCAGAAACCTACTCAGCTAGAGAAGGCATAAAACTCAAAGCCATAAAATTAAAAGAAGGGATTGAATGATCATATAATGACAAGTATGATACCATCACATTAAAAAAAGGGATATGCTATAGTAATTAGAGTCCTTTCAGATGGAGAGGAAGTTAATAAGATACGTAGAAGTTAAAATTGGGTTTAAATTTAGATTATTAAGGGGGATCATAGGGATAGCCACAAAGCACAATAAAGATGCAGCATATCAAAACAAGAAATGTAACACAGGAGTCTAAACAAACACAAAACCACAACACTGAAACAGATGAAAAATCAACCCATGAAGAAAAACGACCCAGAACAGAAAATTAAGAGCAACAGAGATGACAAAAATAAAATAAATACACAAAAATAAATACATCAAAATGACAGCACTAAGCACATACCTATCGATAATTACACTGAATGTAAACAGACTGAATGCTCCAGTAAAGAGACAACGAGTGACATCGTGGATCAAAAGACATGATCTGTCTACATGTTGCTTACCAGAAACTCACCTTAGACTTAAAGATACAAACAAACTGAAAATTAAAGGATGGAATAACATATACCAAACTAACAATATACAAAGAGAAGCAGGTATGGCAATAATAATCTCAGATAAAATAGATTTTAATGTAAAATCCACTGTGGACAAGGATGGACAGTATTTACTGCACAAAGGTTCAGAACACAAGAAGGACTTAAACAATATTAAATATTTATGAACCTAATGGTAGAGAATCTAAATATATCAAAGAAACACTGTCTACACTGAAAAAAATGAGATAGATCACTCCACAATAATAGTGGGAGGCTTCAACACTTCACTTTCACTACTGAGCAGATCTCCTAGAAAAAAGCTGAGTAAAAACAGAAGATCTTACTGCAACAGTTAACCAATTAGACCTCATCTACATACACAGAACTTCTTAGCCATCAACAGATAACTACATCTTCTTCTCCAGTGCACATGGAACATTTTCCAGGATAGACCATGTGTTAGGACATAAAGCAAATCTCAGCGAAATCCAAACCACTGAATTTTGCAAAGCATCTTCTCTGACCATAAAGACATAAAAGTTTAAATCAATAGCAGAAAAAACAAATAGAAACTGGAATTCACAGAAATTGAACAACATCTTTCTCTAAAAGCCATGGGTTATAGAAGAATTCAAGGATGAAATAAAGAAATTTATGGATTCCAATGAGAATGAAAACACTTCCAATGAGAACTTATGGGATACAGCCAAAGCAGTGCTCAGGGGTCAGTTTATCTCTATAAATGCACACATCTGGAAGAAATAAAGGACCCAAACCAAAGAAATTAACCCTACAGCTTGAACAAGTAGAAAGAGAACAACAGAGGAAGCCCTCAGTCACTGGAAGAAAACAGATAATAAAGATTAGAGCAGAACTAAATGATTCAGTGAGCAGAAGAACAATTGAAAAAACCTACAAGACTAAAAGCTGATTTTCTGAAAAAACTAACAAAATTGACAAACCATTGTCTAAACTTACTAAAGAAAAACAGGAAAGGAAACAATTAACCCAAATAATAAATGAGATGGGAGATGTCACAATAGATCCAACAGAAATCAAAAATATGACAACAGAATACTACAAAAGACTGTACTGTAACAGATTTGAAAACCTAGAGGAAATGAACAAATTCTTAGATTCATATCACCTACTAAAATTATCACAAGGTGAAGCAGAACAACTTAATAAACCCATCCCAAAGGAAAAGACTGAAAAAGTCATCAAAAAAACTACCAACCAAAAAAGCTTTGGCCAAGATGGCTACATCGCAGAATTCTACCAAGCTTTTAGAAAAAAGTTATCTTAAATACTACTAAGGCTATTTCACATCATATAAAGGGATGGAATACTCCCAAATTCATTCTATGAAGCTAGCATAACACTGATACCAAAGCCAGGGAAAGATCCAACAAAAAAGGAGGAGTACAGACCAATATCACTCATGAATTTAGATGCAAAAATCTTCAACAAAATCCTTGCCAACAGAATTCAGCAACATATCAAAAAAGTAACTCATCACGACCAAGGTGGATTCATACCTGGGATGCAACTCTGGTTCAACATTAGAAAAAATAATTAATATGATCAACCACACAAATAATGCAGAGGATAAAAATCACCTATTTTGTCAATTGATGCAGAAAAGTCATTTGACAAACTCCAACACTGAATTTGTGCTAAAAACTGTCAACAGAATAGGAATAGAAGGCAAATTCCTCAATGCAATAAGGGCCATCCATGCAAAGCCAACCACCTACATCATCCTGAATGGAGAAAGACAAAAGAATTCCTCTGAGAATGGGAACTAGACAGGGATGCCCACTCTCACCTCTCCTATTCAACATTGTACTACAAGTTCTGGCCAGAACAATTAGATGAGACAAAGAAATAAAGGGCATCTGCATCAGCAAAGAAGAAGTAAAAATCTCCCCATTTGCAGATGATATGGTTGTATATACACAGAATCCTAAAGAATCCATAAGTAAACTACTCAGTCTGATAGAGGAGTTCAGCAAAGTGTCAGCATACATGACAAACATAAGTAAATCAGTAGGATTTTTTTTTACCAACAAAGAGATGATCAAGGAAGAATTCACCGAATCAACACCATGTACTATAGCCCTGAAGAAGATAAAATACCTAGGAATAAATCTAACTAGAGAAATAAGAGACCTATACAAAGAGAACTACAAGACCCTACTGCAAGAAACTTAGACTTACAAAATTGGAGAAACCTACTTTGCTCATGGATAGGACTACTTAACATTGGGAAAATGTCTATTTTACCCAAAGCAATTTACATATGCAATGCAATCCCAATACAAATTCCAGTGACATTTTTCAATGAGATGGAGAAACAAATCATCAACTTTGGAAGAGGAAGAAACCTCAGATAAGCAAAGCACTACTGAAGAAGAACACACCAGGAGGCCTCTCACTACCCGGCTTTAGAACTTATCACACTGCCACAGTGGTCAAAACAGCCTAGTACTGGAACAAAAAGAGACACAAGATCAATGGAATAGAGTTGAGATGCCACAGATGCCACCATCCTCTTACGAACAGTTGGTATTCAACAAAGGCCCTAAGATTGTAAACTCAGGTAAAAACAGTTTCTTTAACAAATGGTGCTGGCGAAATTGGATATCCATCTGCAAAATACTGAAACAAAACCCGTATCTCACATCTTACGTAAAAACCAACTCAAATTGGATAAAAGACCTAATTTTATCAAACCTAAAAAAATAAAGATCATCTGAGAAAAAATAGGTTCAACAATAGAAGTTTTAATACATAACTTAGACTTCAAAATCTGACAAACAAAGAATGATCAACAGAAGAGAAAATAGATCAATAGGAACTACTAGGAATCAAACACTTTTGCTCATTCAAAGACTTTATCAAAAGAATTAAAAGATCACCTACAGAATGGGAAACAATATTTGGCAACTGTATGTCAGACCAATGTCTGGTCTCCGTAATTCACCAGGTACTGCAAAATACCAACAAGAAAAGGATAAATAACCCAATTAAGCAATGGGCAAAGGAGGTGGACAGACACTTCTCTAAAGAAGAGACCCAGGCAGCCGAAAGACACATGCAGAAATGCTCATGATCATTAGCTACTATAGAAATCCAAATCAAAATTACAATGATATACCATCCCACCCCAACGAGGTTGGCCATGATCCAAAAAACACAAAACAACAAATGTTGGAGGCACTGTGGAAGAATTGGAATTCTCCTACACTGCTGGTGGGATTGCAAAATGGTACAGCCTCTGTGGAAAGCAATCTGGTGCTTCCTTAAAAAGCTGGAACTAGATATGTCATTTGATCCAGTAATCCCACTGCTTGGAATATATCCTACAGAAGCAAGGGCAGTCACATGAACAGATACATGCACATGAATGTTTATTGCAGCACAATCCACAATAGCAAAAGATGGAATCAACCCTGATGTCCAACAAAGATGAATGGATAAATAAACTGTGGTGTATATATACTCAATGGAACACAATGCAAGGATAAAGAACAAATGATCATTTTAGGAAGCATCTCATAGCCTGGTTTCAACTGGAAGACATGATGTTGAATGAAATCAGTCAGTGGCACAAGGACAAGTATTGTATGAGACCCCTACTATAAGGACTTAAAAACAGACTCATGTACAGAAGAAAAGACTCTTTGATGGCTGCAATGGAGGGGAAGGAGGGAGGGAGACGGTTGGTTATAGATTAGACAGTTGATAGAAATTTGGTTGGGTGAAATCAGTGACAGCACACATTAGAAAAAAGATCAGTTTAACTCGACTTCAGTATAATCTGAAAACTCTTCCAATCTTAACCCAATGTTGCAAGGATAGTGTAGCAGGCACTGGGGTCTGGTGACCATGCTCTCAGGGGACATCGAGGTCAATTGACACAATTAGCCTATTGCTAATGGTCTTCTGCACCGCAGATTGGTGAGTGGGATCTGAGTTTTTAAAGCTATCAAGCTGCCATCTGAGGTACACCAAATGGTCCCAACTCAGCTGAAACAGATGATCTCCAAGGACAACAATGACATGATGGAAAGAGAACCCAGAAGACAGAAAGACCTCCTTGAATGGGTGACTATATCAATATGTGACCAGAAGAACCAGATGATGCCCAGCTACCACCAATGACAGCCGTGATGGGGCTCACAACATTGAGTCCCAGTGGCAACCACAGAAATAAAAGGGGTGCGCCCTGAGAACTCCACTAAAAGACCACAACTGACGGTCTGAAGGCCTACCTGGGGGTTCCCTTGGGAGCATGGCCCCAAGACCAGATGCTGCCCCTGATCATAAATCATTACTGAGGTCAACTCTTCAGACAGGAATGGATTAGACTCAGGGACACAGAGTGAACATATCGTGTGTGCACTTTATGGTTCTGTGCATCTATACGATGTCCTACTGGCTGTTTACTAGATAAGAGTGGGGAGCATGGAGAGGAGGGGACAGGAGGCTGTTTAGAGGATCTGAAATGCATAAAACAGAAAGCAGGGGTGTGCTGTCACTGGGCAAGGAGAACAGAAGGAGATATAGATAGGCAGGCATGCAAATGTAAAGTGGATTGTACACTTTCACTCAATCACAATAAAAAAATTTACACACACTTTGTTATGTGACCGTAGGTGCTCTCCCCACACTGTGAAAGCACTCCTCCCCTCCACCCCTTATTTCTCATATCCATTCAGCCATCTCCTAACCCTTCTGCCTCTTATCTCACCTCTAGACACGAGCTGCACGGTTAGTATCCTGTATTTACTGAGGCCAAGAAGCATACTCTTCACCAGTATCATTTTATATCTTTGTCTGAGGAGTTGCATTCAGGAATGGTTTCAGTTCTGGGCTAACAGAGAGTCCTGGGGCCATGACTACCAGGACCCTCCGGTTTGTCAGGCCATCAAGTCATGTCTTTTTTACTACAGTTCGAGCTCTGCACTCCACATTTCTCCCACTGCATCAGGGACTCTTTGTTGAATTCCCTGTCAGTGCAGTTGTTCATGCTAGCTGGGCACCATCTTGTTCTTCTGGTCTTATGCCAATGTAGTCTCTGGTTTATGTGGTCCTTTCTGTCTCTTGGACACATATTATCCTTATGCCTTTGATGGTCCTCATTCTCCTTTTCTCCAGGTGGGTTGAGACTAACTGATGCTTCCTACATGGCAGCTTCCTAATTTTTAAGACCCCAGATACCACTCACCTCAGTGAGATACAGGACATTTTCTTAGGAAATTTGTTATGTCATTTAACCTAGATGTGCCCTGAAACCAAGGTCCCCAGACTCGTGTCCTGCTACTCTATCCCTGAAACTGTTCAGTTGCATATAGAAAACTCAGCTTTAGTTTGTCTGGTTGTCCTGATTTCTCCTCTACTGTGTACTGTCCCTAATTTCACCTAAAATAATTCTTTACTATTTAATTAGTGAATTCCGCCTCCCCCACTCCCCACTCTGATAACCATCAAAGATTGTTTTCTTCTGTTTAAACTTCTTTTGAGTGCTTATAATACTGATATCACACATTATTTGCCTTGTTTAATGTAATTTCACTCAGCAAAATGCCTTCCAGATTCTTCCATGTAATGAGATGTTTCCCAAATTCATCACTGTTCTTTAACATTGAGTAATATTCCATTGTATAGTTTATACCACAGTTCATTCCTCCATTCATCCATTGATGAGCACTTAGTTGTGAACAGCACTACAATAAACATTGGCATGTGTAAATCTGTGTATGTTGCAGCTGTTATTTCTTGAAGATATATTCCAAGAAGTGGGATTACTGAATCACACAGGATTTCTATTTCTAGGTTTTTAAGAAGGCACCAAATCACTTTCCAAAGTGTTGGTACCATTTTTTATTTCCACCAGCACTGTGTAAGTGTTCCAGTCTCTCCACAGCCTCTCCAACATTTATCATTTTTTGTGTGTGTGTGTGCGTCTGTGTGTTTGGATTAATGCTAGACTTATTGGGGTGAGAGGGTGAGATGATATTTCATTGTAGTTTTTATTTGCATTTCTCTGATGCCTAAAGATCATGAGCATTTCCGCATGTATCTGATAGCCACCACAGTATCTTCTTTGGTGTAGTGTCTATTCATATCATTTGCCCATTTTTTTAATTGGGTTACTTGTCTTTTTGTTGTAAGGGTTTTGTGGTATGTTCTAGATTTTAGAGATTAGATGCTGAGAGGATCTTTCACAGTCAATTTTTTTTTCCCCATTCTGTAAGCTGTTATTTTTACTGTTTTGGGAAAGTCTTTGGATGAGCATAAGTGTTCAATTTTTAGGTGTGTCCAGTTATTTATTTTCTCTTCTGGTGTTTGTGCATGGTTAGTAACATTTTGTATTCTGTTTATGCTATGAATTAGGGCTCCCAGTGTTGTCACTCTTTTTTCTTCCATGATCTTCATCATTTAAGATTTTATATTTATGTCTTTGACCCATTTTGAGTTAGTTTTCATGCATGGTGTGAGATAACGGGTCTTGTTTCATGTTTTGCAGCCAGGTATCCAATTATGCCAACATCATTTATTAAAGAGAGTCTCTTTTCCCCCAATTAATGGATTATTGGTCCTTTGTCAAATGTCATGATTTTATGTCTGAATTCTCAATTCTGTTCCATCTGTCTATGTATCTGCTGTTGTATCAGTACCAGGTTGTCTTGAATACTGTGACAGTATGATAGGTAATAAATTCAGATGGTGCAATGCCTCCCACTTTGTTCTCCTTCAGTAATGTGCTACTTATCTAGGACTTCTTTCCTTTCCATATGAAATCGGTAATTTGTCTCTATCTCCTTAAAAAAATGCCATTGGAATTTAGATCAGGATTGCATGGTATCTCTAGATTGCTTTGGAGAGAGAAGACATTTTCATAATGTTGAATAGTCTTATCTATGAACAAAGTAGGCTTCAACACTTACATAGATGTCTTGCAGTAGTGTCTTACAGTTTGCTTTGTGTAAGTCTTTCACGTCTCTGGTTAGATTTATTCCTAAGTATTTTATCACCTGGGAGCCATTGTAAATAGTATTGATTTGGCAATTTCCTCTTTGATGTACTCTTTTTTGGTATAGAGGAAACCAACTGATTTTTATCTTGCGTTGTGTTACTTTGTTCAACTCTTCTACTACTTTCAGTAAAATGCTTTTTTTTGTTTGTTTGTTTTTGTTTTCCCCTTTAGGGTTTTCTGTGTATAAGATCATATCATCTGCAAATAGAGATACTTGTACTTCTTCCTTAGCAAGCTGAATGCCCTTTATTTCTTTACTTGCCAAATTGCTCTGGCTAGAACCTCCAGCACAATGTTGAATAAAAGTGGAAACAAAGGGCATTCTTGTCTGATTCCCATTCTCAAGAATAATGTTTTCAGACTGTCTCCATTTGGGATGATGTTGGCTACTGGCTTTGTGTAAACATCTTTATCATGTTGAGGAATTTCCCTTTTATTCTTATTTTTCTGAGAGTTTTTACTGTGAATGTGTGCTGGACTTTATCAAATGCTTTTTCTTCATCAGTTGATAAAATCAAGTGGTTCTTGTCTTTTGTTTTATTCATATGGTTGATTACATTGATTGTTCTAACATTGAACTATCCTTGCATCCCTGGTATGAATCTCACTTGGTCATAGTGAATTATATTTTTCATAAGTTGTTGAATTCTATTGCCTAATATTTAATTGAAGACTTTTGCATCTATACTTATGAGAGATGTTGTGTAATTTTCCCTTTTGGGGGTGTTTTTACCTGGTTTTGGTATCAAGGTTATGTTGGCTTCATCAAATGTGTTTGGGAATATTCCATCCTTTTCTATACTCTGAAATACTTTTACTAATAATGGTGTTAGCTCTTCTCTGAAAGTTTGTTAGAATTCGCCGGTGAAGCTGTCAGGACCAGGGACTTTTTTGTTGGGAGTTTTTAAATTAACTTTTCAATCTCTTCTTTTGTTATGAGTTTATTTAGTTGTTCTACCTCTATTTGTGTTAGTTTTGGTAGGTCGTGTGTTTCTAAAAGTTTGCTGACTTCTAAATTTTTAATTTGTTAGAGTACATTTTTTCATAGTATTTTGTTATGATTTTTTTTTTTTACATTAGCTAGGTCTGTTGTGATGTCACCCATCTCATTTCTAATTGAAACCATTTACGTCCTCTTCTGTTTTTCTTTTGTCAGTTTGGCCAGTAGTTTATCAATTTTGTTGATCTTTTCTAAGAATTAGCTTAGTCTTGTTAACTCTTTCAACGGTTTTTCTGTTCTCTGATTCACTTAGTTCTTCTCTAATTTTATTATCTTCTGGTGCCTTCTGGTGCCCAGTAGGTTCTTTTGCTTCTCTCTTTCTGTTTGTTCAAGTCGTAGGCTTAATGTTTTGATTTGCACCATTTTATTCTTTTTGAGTGTGTGAGTTTACTGAAATAAACTGAACTCTGAGCACAGCTTTTGCTGTGTCCCAAAGGTCCTTGTATGATGTGTTTTCACTGCCATTTGAGTCTGTGGATTTCTTTATGCCTTCCTTGATTTCTTCTGCAACCCAGTAGTTTTTGAGCAAGTTGTTTATCGGTTTCCATCTATTTGATTTTTTCTTCCCTTGCTTTTTCTGTTATTGATTTCTAGTTTTATGGTTTTGAAAGATGTTTTGTAATATTTTGATGCTTTGAGTTTTGTGGCTTAATATGTGATCTATTCTGGAAAATATTTCATGTGCTTTGGAAAAGAAAGTATACTTGGCTGCCCCTGGGTAGAGTGTTCTGCATACAGCTATAAGGTCAGTTTGGTTGATTTTGGTATTAGATCTTCTGTGTGTTTATTCAACTTCTTTCTGAATCTTCTGTCTTTCACCAGAAGTGGTGTGTTGAAATTTCCTAGTATTATTGTGGAGCTGTTGGGCTTTTCACTGTGATTAGTTTGTTTTAAGTATTTAGGATCCCTATCACTGAGTGTGTAAATATTTAATATGCTTATGTCATCCTGGTGTAATTACTTTTTAATCATTATGTAGTGTCCTTCCTTGTTCATTGTGGTGGATTTTACTTTAAAATCTATTTTATCAGAAATTGACAATGCACTCATGCTCTTTTTTGAAAGTTTTTGGCTTGGTATATATTTTTTCTATCCTTTGAGTTTTAGTTTGTTTTTGCAATGAAGTCTAAGATTTATCTCTTACCCTTATTTTTGTTAATTTAAACCAGTCTCTTATTTCTTTGTATTGCCTTGACTTTCTCTCCATATGAAAGATCTATGACTACATTGTTTTTTCAGGCCCTCTTTTTTGTTATACTGTTGTCATCTTTTACATATTGACATATTTGTTTCCCTAATTTCAGTATTTTATCTTTAATTTATTTTTATTATTTCCCAATTTGGGTTGATATCTTGTTGGTCTGTCCTGCACTCTAATCCTGGGTTGTTATTTGATGTTGCTGATTTTCTAACTGAAAGACTCCCTTTAGCATTTCTTGTAATTTTGTTTTTTCAAATTTCCTAAATATCTGTTTATCTGGAAATGTCATAATTTTGCCATCATATGTGAGAGATAGTTGAGCTGGATATGTAACTCTTGGCTGGCAATTGTTTTCCTTTAAGGCTTTGTATGTATACATAATCCCATTGCCTTCTTCCCTGCATGGTTTCTGCTGAGTAATCTGATCTTTGTCTTATTGACTCTTCTTTGCAGATTATTTTTCATTTATCCCAGTCACTTTTAAAACTGTCTCCTTATATTTAGTTTTGGCAAGTTTGCTTATAGTATGCCTTTGTGTTTTTCTTTTGGTATCTACCTTGTGTGATGTTGGATGAGTGTCTTGGATAGATATTTTCTCCTCTTTCATAATATGAGGGAAGTTTTCTGTCAACAAATCTTCAACAATTCTCTGTATGTTCTGCTACCGCCCCTGCCCCCCACCCATTCTGGTATTCCAATCACTTGTAGATTATACTCCTTGATAATGTCACACATACTTCTTAGTGTTTCTTCATTTCTTTAATTCTTTTATCTGACTTTTCCTCAAATATGTTGTCTTAGGCTGGGTTTTCTAGGGAAGCAAAACCAGTAACATGTGTAGGTACAAGGAAAGATTTATAATATATATATATAGACAGATAGATAGATACAAATATAGGAAACAGCTCACGTAATCACAGAAGCTGAATGTCCCAAGCTCTGGCACAAGCCTCACGTGTCCATGGAAGCTGAGGAACCCAAGGTCAGCAAGTCAGAGACCAGAGTTGCAGATCACCGGTTGTGTAGGTCAGTGGATCCCAAGCTGGTGGTGAGACGAAGCGACAGAGGCTGGAGGTTGGTGGATCCCAAGCTGGTGGTGAGACGAAGTGATAGAGGCTGGCGAACCCAGGATTGGCAGGTCAGGGAGCAGGACTCTCAAGTGCCGACTGTAAGGACTTATGAGCCCAACAGCTGCTAGCTCAAGTCACAGAACCAGATGCTGGAACCAGAGAGCAGGAGCTCCTGGCCACGTGAGCGATCAGCAGCCGTAGTCCAGGGTCACGAGATGAGAGCCGAGGGGCAGGGAGCCACCACAAACCCCGCCCTGCCACTTAATACAGCAGCCAAATAGGTAGTAGCCAAGTTGACATAATCCTGACCACCACATATGTGTTGAGTGTGTTATCTTCAGTCTCACTAATTCTGTCTTCCATTGCCTCAGTTCTGCTCCTTTGACTTTCTATTGAGTTGTCTAATTCTGAAATTGTATTATTAATTTTCTGAATGTCTGCATGCTGTCTTTCTATAATTTCTTGGAGCCTATGCAATTTGTCATTATGCTTTGCTGTGTTTTGCCTAATGTCCTTCCTGACCTTTTCAAGAGTTCTAAATATTAAATTTTTGTATTCTACCCCTGATGATTCCAGGAACTTCTCTTTATCTTGAAAATTTCTTGATTCTTTGTTTTAGCAGCTTTCTGAAGCCATCATAGTCTGCCTTTTTATGTGATTTGATATTGTCTGCTGCCTCTAAGCCATTGGTAAGTTGTTGTATTTATTTATTTTATGTTTGCTTACTGTGTTTTAGCTTCTTGTTTTGAAATGCTCAGACAGGCTGGTCTTTTGAGATTGTTTCATTACTGTGATTTTGAGGCTCTAATGTCCTGTCACCAGCTGGATAGAGCTGTTACTAGGCATGAGAGCCCAGGAACCCACTTACTTTTCTTGTATATATTCAGCTCAGGTGTCCAGATAGCCAGTCACCAAGTGTGTGTGGCAGGCTCCCCAATGCAGTCCTAGATGGGCAGGGGTGACTGATGTAGGTACAGGTATCTGGCTGCATATGTGAGAAAGGTAATAGTAAGGCAGCCATCTGGGAATGATTGTGAGGAAGGCATGTCCCTGTTCCTTAAAGCACATAGGTAGATAGGTTTTGCTGTAGGACTGGGGCAATAGATGTTGTATGCAGAGATGAGAGGCATTCAAGTTTTGTAGACCCCTTATGCCTGTGCCTAGGCAGCTTAACTGTTTATATCCTGAATTCTGAGTTTAGAGGAACTGACAGACTGTTTTTTATCTATTTATTTTTCCCCCTATTTTTTAAATTGATCCCTCTCTATACCTGGGAGAATAACTCAGGGCATGTGTAAGAGGTCCTACTTCCTGCCCAGAGTATCTGTCAGTCTCTGGAGTCTGTAACAGTGCAGAGAAGGGAGGGTAGAATGCTGGGAAAAGGAAGAGAGGTTTATCTCCAAAGAAAGTTTTAGATCCACATTTGGTTGGTTAGATGCAATCTCCTTAGCTTCTGATGATTGAATGCCATTTTTCATGGATTCTGGAGGTGTGAGTGGGCTCCCCTCTGCTTGGTCTCTCCTATTGGGAAAGACGATTTCCAATTGCCACCGCTCCCCTCACCACACTCACTGTAGCTGTTACGCCTGTGGGGTGCTGATTCTTGCCAGATCAGGACTGGCCAGTCCTCGGTACCTCCGGACCTACTCTCCCTTTGCTGTCAATCAGTCAATCTCTCAACTTTCTCCTTGATATTCAGAGCTCCTAGAGTGTTATACATAATCGATTTTTTTTTGTTGTTGTTATTTTTCGTCTTTACTATTAAAGGGGTTGAACGGCACTTGGCGGGGTTAAAGAGATCACAGGAAGCACCTAACTACTGTGCCTTCTTAGCCCCTCTTCAGGGCCTCACATTTTAATTTGCATTTGGTCATCCAAATTATGTAACTGGAGTTTGCCTTGAAAACTGCATTTTGGTTTTTAAAACATCTGTCACTTCACAAGCCTACACTTTATGTTTGATTCATTGTGTGGGTGTAAATTGTGTGAGGAGGTGTTAGTAGGGGTAGAGTGAGGTAGGGAAAGCACATAAGAGCAGGATGACAGTGGGAAGTAAAATTAAGAGCACACAGAGGGGTTTTAGAAAGTAACTAGTCATTGGATTCTCTGAGTGGCTTACTCAGTATTAAAGTGACAGGAA
Organism: Heterohyrax brucei; assembly: GCA_028571685.1. Classification (NCBI taxonomy): domain Eukaryota; kingdom Metazoa; phylum Chordata; class Mammalia; order Hyracoidea; family Procaviidae; genus Heterohyrax; species Heterohyrax brucei. The sequence continues at coordinate 67,131,477 of CM053166.1, forward strand.
CAATCCTGAGTTATTATCATCTTTAATTTCCCAAGTCACATGATTGAGATATGGAAGTAAGGGTAGGTGTTTTTGCTTCATGATGGAAGCAAAATGTTTTCAGAAGCATTAGTGAGGCAATTTTCCCCGGGAGCTAAATGTACAGAACGTAAAAGAAAACCAGAATTGGTTGTCAATGCCATTTTTAGAGGGAGATATAAAGCAATTTTAAGTATTCCCCCCATGTTTCACCTGTGGCATTTTTATGAAAAAGAGTTGCTGCCTCCCAATGCCCATGCAGTGAATGCTTTCAAACACCTCACCTCATTTTTTTTGCATAAAGTGAATTTCAGGTTATTTTATCTCTATTTCTTAATATCTATTTGAGGATCTCAAATATTTAACATTAATTTTAATACATAATTTAAAAATGCAAAACCCCAATGATATTAAGTAGTTTTCTCTCTGTCACACAGAGGGCTGAAGAAGAACCAAATCTTTTACTTTCAGACATGATGAATAGCATACTGAATCTTCTTCCTTTTCTCTAAAATTTCAACACATGGTTTTCTAATTTCTTGTTAGTTGTGTGATTTTGTGGGCAACAAGGGATGATAATTCATTTTAGACTAATAAACACTTAAGATATTGTTAGTAACAGCTGATTAGCAATCTTAATTCTATCTGTAATCTTAACTCCCTTTTGCCATGTAATGTAACATATTCCCAAATTCCAAGGATCAGGATTTAGGCATCTTTGAGCAGCATTATTACATTTACCACATAGCCAAGCCAAGCCAAGGCCAAGTGCCTTCGAGTCGGATCCGACTCATGGCGACCACATACGTGAGACAAGAACTGAAAGAACTGAAGGTATAAATACACAATTTAAAAATATATTTGGAGTCTTCAATAATTTACTGAATAACTGATAGATCAGCTAGACAGAAAATCAGCCAGATATATGTTACCCAATTGGGGTCCATGCCCTAGAGAAATGGAGCCAATGAAACATATTGCAAGTCAAAAAGAGCAAGAAGATTTATTAGGAGGTATGATACCAAAGGAAATCTGACAGCAACACAGGCTGTCTCCATAGAGTCTCAAAACATGGTTTGTATATTAGGCTTATATGTGATTTTACAAAGGTTAGAAGTGTCTTTGTAGCCTGCAGATGCAGGGTTGGAGGAGTTATTCATTACAATAGTTATAAGACAGTATTTATCAGACAAAAGTGATATATGCCAGACATCTCTTTATCAGGCTAAAGATATACATATCAGACACTTGGGCTCCAGTCACCTTGTGTATGGGGTAGGGGTTCATAAGTCACAGGTGGTTAGATAGAACAAAACAAAGGTATTAACATCAGATCAAAACAAGGCTAAAGTTATTTGCATTAGGTCAAAACAAAGTCCTTACCAAAGGTATGAGAAAAGGAGAGGAGGAAAGAGAAAAACTTACAGGTTCACAATGGGGCAATTATGTGAAGCTTTCAGTTGTCCTTTTTAAGAAGGGGAAAACATTTTGGGAAGTATTAGGGTCACAAAGACTTGTAAAACACTACATTAAAAAAAAACTTGAGCTAATTGACATTTATAGAACACTGTACCCAACAGCAACACAATTCACACTTCTTTTAAGTTAATATGGAACTTTCTGGAAGTTAGGCCTCATTCCAGACCACGAAACTAAACCAAAAACAAAACAAACAAACAAAAAAATCATTACTGTCAAGTCAATTCCAACACATAGCAACCCTATAGGATAGTGTATAAACTGCCATCATGGAGTTTCCAAGGAGCAGCTGATGGATTCCAACGGCCAACCTTTTGACTAGTAGCCATACTCCCAACCACTGTGTCACCAGGGCTCTAGGCCATGAAATGAGGCCAAATAAATTAAAAACATTTGAAATTATACAAAGTATAGATTCTGAACCACATAGAATAAAATTAGAAATCAACAACAGAAAAAAAAATGTGAAATCCACAGATATTTGGTAATTAAGCATTTTTCTAAACAACCCATGGTCCAAAAAAATTTACAGGGACACTGAGAAAGTATTTTGAGCTGGATGGAAATTAAATCACCACATCAAAATTTATGGAATGAAGCCTTGCAGGAAGATGTCAGCATGAGTAAGTCCATAGTCCCACCCCATTGTCCACATGATCACTAAGGAAAGCAACTAGAAATATGCAAACTTAACTCTATAAGAACTATAAAAAGCAGCAGAGGGTTGTATCATCTAAGGAAATGCAGACACAAGAAAAAGATAACATTTAAATGGTAAGAAATCTTTTCTTCCTGCCATCTCTGTTGCTCCCTCTCCCAGCACAGCAGCAGAGGCTAAGGTAGACCAGAGATGCAGTTTGTTCTCAGAGAGTGGGCCCAATCTCAGGCTATGGAGTGATCAGGGCAGGATTTACTGACAGCATTTCAATGTGTCTCTTCTGAGCTGTATGGGGAACTTCTGAAGGACCAAGGCCTTGATTTGGCCTGACTCATACCTCGAAAAAAGCAGGGGAAGGAGCAGCAAGCAACAACTAAAGGTTTTGACTACCCTTAATCACCTAGGACTCAGTGTTGCAAATGAAAGAAATAATCTTAAGAACTAAAGGAAAAACAAGAATGAGAGTTTCTTCCAGCATCTGGCACTTAGAGAGTTCCAGGTACATGAGAGAATTGAAAAAGGCACAAAAATGCTCCAAGCTCATGCACTGTAATATTCTAGTATCTTGGCTTTGATAAAAAGAAATACAAAACATACCAAAAAAACCTGGAAAAGATAAGTCAAAGAACAAGAAGAGACAGAAATGGTCTCTACGGAAGTTCAATTCATAGACAGATGAGAACAAAGCCTAATGGAATTGTAGTACACCAGCAAGCAAACATGTCCTTCATAGCAATTCCAGAAAAGAGAAAGAAAAAAAGGATAGAATTAATATTCAAAGAAATAATGACAGAAAACTTTTCAAATTTGATAAACAGCATGAAACTATAAATCCAAGAAGTTTGACAAACTTCAAGTGGGCTACACACAAAGAGAGCTACCCTGAGATACATTATAATCAAATTTTCAACAACCAAAAATAAAGAATCTTGAAAGAAATAAGAGAGATACAAACTGCCACATACAAGATTAAATGTCAGTTTCTCTTCAGAAACCTTAGAGGCCAGAAGGCAGTGGGATGTCATATTTAAAATTCTGTGGAAAAAAAAAGAGAACTGTCAACCAAGAATTCTATATAAGGGGAAACTGTCTTTCAAGAACGAGGGTGAAATTAAGACATTCCCAGATGCACAAAAACTGAGGGAGTTTGTGGTGACTACACCTTCTCTGTGAGAAATGCTAATGAGAAACCTTTAAATAGAAATAGAATGCTAGACCATAACTCAAAGCTATGGGGTTGCTATGAGTCATTTTGGGGTTTGGTTTAGGTTTTTTATGTGTTAAAAAAATTCTGATAAGGTAATCTCACATGTAAGGATCAGTTTGGTGGTATATTTGGTTTGTAACACTAGCAGTTATGTCTTACATGGTTCAAAATGAGAAATGCATAAAATATAATTACAAATTTATATTACTGGGCACATAATTTATAAAAATGCAATTTATGATTAAAAAAACATAGAAAAGGGGAGAAGTGGTGTAGGACTCAATTTTTGTGTTACTTAAGCTGGTATCACGTTAAACCAGGTTGTTATAAATTTAAGATGCTAAATACAATCTTAAAGGTAATCATAATGAAAATATCTAAAAAAAATCTATGCACACTAGGAAATAGGAATGAAATAGAAAAGGGTCACTGCAAAAAGTCAACTAAACACAGATGATGGTGGTATTGGAGGAAATGAGCAACAAAAAAGGTATAAAACACCCAAAAAGCAAATAACAAACTGGTAGGAATCTTTATTAATAATTACTGTAATGGAAATAGATTAAACTCTCCAGTCAAAAGGCAGAGAGTGGCAAAATGAATTTAAAAAAGAAAAAGCAATGCACTTACATGCCATCTACGGAAGACACATCATAGACCCAAAGACACAAACACGCTGAAAGTGAAAAGAGAGAAAAAATATTCCAGATAAATAGTAAAAGAAAGCTGGCAATACAATTTTGAAATCAGACAAAATAAACATTAAGTCAAAATCTGTTAGACAAAGAAGGACACTATATAATGAGAAAAGAATCAATTTATCACGAAGATGTAACAATTATAAATATATATACACATCACATCAGAAACCCCAAACTGTATAAAGCAAACACTGACAGAATTGAAGGGTGAAAGAGATAGTTCTATAATAATTGTTAGAGATTTCATTATATCACTGTCAGTAATGGAAAGAACATTTAGAAAAAATACCAGTAAGGAAATAGAGGATTTGAATAACACTATGAACCAACAAGACCTTATAGAAATACATGGAATTCTCCAACCAACAATAGCACGGATATACATTTTTTTCCACTACACATGGATCATTTTCTAGGACAGACCACATGCCAGGTTACAAAACAAGTTTCAATAAATGAAAAAGATTGAAAGAATACTAAGTGTCTTCTTTGAGTGCAGTAAAACTAGAAATTTATAACAGAAGGAACAATAGAAAATACAGAAATATATGGAAATTAAAAAACATGCTATTAAATAACCACTTGCTCAAAGAAGAAATCAGAAGCTACTTAGATTCAAACAAAAATGAAAAACTTACAAGATGCAGGAAAGGTAGTGCTCAAAGGAAAATTTATAGTGCTAAATGCCTACAAAAAAAGGAAAAGAAATCAATAAATGAACTTTACAATTTGAGGAATGAAGAGAGCAAACTAAGCCCACAGTCTCCAGAAAGAAGGAAACAGCAAAGGTCAAAGCAGAAATAAATAGAAAAACAAAAGAAAATTAATGAAATCAGAGGTTGATTCCTTGAGATTAGACTGGATTATAATACAAAAAATAATAGTGGTTAGTAGTGTGCTTCTCAGTTTAATCAAATACACAAGACCAAATGAATGACTCTTGTATGGAGGCAGGATGAGAAGTCAGGAAAGGACAGGAACTGCCTGAATGGACACAAGAAACCCAAGGTGGAAAGGGAGAGTGTGCGATCACATTATAGGGAGTACAACTAATGTCGTTTAGCTATATGTGTATAAATTCTTGCATGAGAAATTAACTGTCACCTAAAGCACAATGAAAAGAAATAAACTGATTCCCTGAAAAGATCAATAAAATTGAAAAAACTTTAGCTAGATTGAAAAAGCAAAAGAAGATGTAAATTATGAAATCAGAAACGAAAATGTGGGCATTACTAATGCTTAGGTATAAAAAGAATTGTAAGGTTTTGTTCATCAAAAAGCATTATCAAAGAAGTGAAAAGATAAGTTGGGAAAATATCTTTTCAAACCACATATCCAATCACAATTTATAACAAATGAAAATTTGAAAACTTAACAACAAAAAGACAAATAATCCAATCATAAAATGGGCAAAAGACTTGAACAGATATTTCACCAGAGGACATTCAAATGGCCACCAAACACATGAAATGATGCTCAGCATCATTAGCCATCAGAGAGATGCAATCAAGACCAAAATGCGATACCATTTCACTCCCACTAAGATGGCTAAGATCAATAAAAAACTAGAAAACAAAAAATGTTGGCAATATATGAGGAAATTGGAACCCTTATATAATACTGCTGCTGAGTATGCAATATGGCATAGCTCTTACAGAAAATAGTGTGATGTTCTTCAAAAATCTAAAAATAGAACTACCATTTAATCCAGCCATTGCATGCCCAGGTATATACCCAAAAGACTTGAAAACAGAGACTCAGGCTTATGCACTAATGTTTGTTGCAGCACTGTTCACAATAGTCAGAAGGTGAAAACAACCAAATGCCCATCAACAGACAAATGGATAAACGAAATGTGGTACATACATACGACGGAACACCACTCAGTCGGTAGGAAAAATGAAGTCCTGATGAATGTTACAATGTGAATGGAGTGGAAGACATTATGCTGAATGAAATAAGTCAATAACTAAAGGATAAATATTGTATGACTTCACTTATATAAAAAGACAAGAATAGGCAAATCAATAGAGACCAAAGTTTATTAGTGGTTACCAAAGTCAGGAGGAAGGGGAAAGAGAGGTTTTGCTTATGTAACACTGAATTTTGCTTACAGTGATAGAAAAATTCCATTGATTAAGGGTGAGGTTGGGCAGCAAATTAATGTAATTGCTGTCAATAAGTTGTACACTGTAAAAAGTCGAATTGGCCAAAACTTGTGTGATAGACATGTTTACAACAAAGACAAAAAAGAGAGTAATTGCTGAGGCTGGTTATGTACAACTAAGCACCTCATGGGAACTGGATACTTGGTTTGGAGGTTTAGGTTCATTGTTTCATGGGACAGCCTAGTTAAATAGCCTAATAATCTGTTCTGTCCTCTAGTTCGTTTCATAGTTCCCAAGAAAGCTTGCAAGCAGCCATTCAAGGTGCAACAATTGGTCTCTGCTTGCCTGGAGCAAAAGGAAAAGGGGAAGCAGGAATAGGAGGACGAAATGGAATGTGTGGCTAATTGCCTGCATGGACAACTATTTCCTTTGCCATGAGACCAGAAGCATTGGACAGTGCCTGGCTACCATTACTGGACATTTTGATCAAAGATTCTGTAGAAGAATTCTAATCAAAATGGAGAAATACAGAACAGAATTTCTAATTTTCATGGACTCCACACTTTCTGGGGCCATAGAGACTGGAGGAACCCATTAAACTATTACCCTGAGTTAATCCTTAAGCCTTAAACTCAAAATAGCCCCTGAAATCTTTAAACCAAACAACAGTTTAGCTTAATTAGTAAAAACTGTCTGCCTTGAGCATTATACTCTCTTCAGAATTCTCTTCAAAGGATTAAATTGACAACAGCAATTTGAAAGATTAACAGAAACTTATAGGGTAGTGAATGTATGTTAATGGGGGAGGAACCAGTCATCAAACAAGGGTAAGAACAGGTATACAACTTGAAGAATGTAATCAGTTACTGAATTGTACATGTAGAAATTGTCGAACTGGTGTTTGTTTTGTCATGTATATTCTCAACAAAGACAACATTTTCAACAACAGTATTTAGAATGTGCTATGTATATTCTCAATAACTAAGGTAAAAAAAATGCTTTCTACTGAAAAAAGGATCATGAAAGAATACCATGAACAATTTGTATACCAACAAATTAATCTAAATGAAATGGACAAATCCCTAGAAACACATAAAGTATCTAAACTGACTCAAACAGAAATGAAAATCTCAACAGACCTGTAGAACAAGTGAAGATATTGAACCAGTAATCAAAAACCTCTCCAATGAAAACAAATCTCAGACAAGATGGCATAAATGGGAAATTCAACTAAACATTAAAGAATGATTGATACCTATAGTCTTCCAAAAATTAGAAGAGGAGAGTGTACTTCCTAACTCATTCTAAGAGTCCAGCTTAACTGTGATACCAAAGCCAGGCAAGTATCAAGGAAGAAAACTACAGATCAATACCTTTTATAAATACAGATGTAAAAATTCTCAATAAAATACTGGGAAACCAAATTCTGCACCATATTAAAAGGATTATACAACATGACCAAGTGGGGTTTATTCCAGGAATGCAAGGGTAGTTCAATATTTTAAAAATTAACCAATGTAACTATCATGGATTGAATAGCGTCCCCCCAAAAAACGTGTGTAGCAATTTGTCTGGGTCATGATTCCCAGTATTGTGTGGCTGCCCTCTACTCTGTGATTTTCCTGTGCTGTAAATCCTAATCTCTGCCAATTCTATCAATTCTATCAATAGATAGAATTATGTTAAAAGAGAATTAGGGTGGGACTGCAACATGCGTACTAAGGGAATTTCCCTGAACTGTGGCTTGCACCACGTTTTGTTGTTTTATCCTTCAAGAGATAAAAAGAAAGGGAAGCAAGCAGATAGTTGGAGACATCATACCATCAACAAAGCAGCACCAAGAGCAGAGTGCATCTGTCAGACTTGAAGTTCCTGTGCCAACATGCTCTCAGAGAAAGACTAATGCAACTCAAGCACGTTCCTCCAGAGCCAACAGAGTGTGTGTTCCCATGGAGTCAGTACCTTGAATTTGGGCTTCAGCCCACTGGACTACATAAGAATAAACTTTTCTTTGTTGAAGCCATCCACTCACAGTATTTCTGTTACAGCAGTACTAGATGACTACGACACTACATTAATAGAATGAAGGAAAAGAACCACATGGTCATCTCAGTAGATGCAGAAAAGGCATTTGACAAAATTAAACATTGCTTAATGATAAAAAACCAATTGTTTTAGTTATCTAGCACTTCTATAACAGAAAAACCACAGGTGGATGGCTTTAACAAACAGAAATTTATTTTCTCACAGTTTAGGAGGATAGAAATCCAAATTTAGGGTGCCACACCTATGAAAAGGCTTTAACTCTCTGTTGGCTCTGGAGGAAGGTCCTTGTCTCTTCTAATGTCTGTTCCTGGACAATTTTTATGTGGTTTGGCATCTCTCTTCCCCCATCTCTATTCTTTTGGCTTGCTTGTTTAATTTCTTTTATATTTCAAAAAGAGATTGACTTAAGACACATCCTACATTGATCCTGTCTCATTTACATAACAGACACAAACCATTTCAGACTGGGATTATAACCAGGCATAGACGTTAGAATTTAAACACATGTTTTGGAGGGACACAATTCAATCCATAACAGCACTCAATAAGGTAGGAATAGAAAAGAAATCCCTCAATATGATAAAAGGCATTTATGAAAAAGTCACAATTAACATATTCAATGGAGAAAAACTGAAAGCTTTCCACTTAAGGTCAGGAATAAGACAAGGATGTTTGCACACAATCCTATATTTAGAAAATGCCAAAGAATCTACAAGAAAGCTACTGGAGCTAACAATGAATTTGGCAAAGCTGCAGGATAAAAGATAAATACATAAAAATCAGCTGAGACTATAAACACCGACAATGAACAATCTGAAAAGGTGATTAAGAAAACAATACTATTTACAATAACATCTAAAAAAAAAAACCTAAAAATATCCAAGGATGTGAAAAGATGATAAAACATTGCTGAAAGAAATTAAGGATCTAAATAAATGGAAAGACATCCTGTATTCTGAATTGTAAGACTTCATATTATTAAGACATCAATACCACCCAAAGTGATCAGTGCAATACCTATAAAAATTTCAACATATTTACTTTGCTCACATGGAAGAACTCATTGTCAAAAATTATATAGAACTGCAAAAGGCCCAAATATCCACAGAAATCTTTAAAAAGAAGAACAAAGTAGGAGGCCTTATAATTCTCAGTTTCAAAATGTGCTATAAAACAACAGAAATCAAAACAGTCTGATACCCTACAGGACAGAGTAGAACTGCTCCACAGAGTTTCCAAAGAGTGCCTGGCAGATTCCACCTGCTGACCTTTTGGTTAGCGGACCCAGCGCTAGAAACCCTGTGCCACCAGGATTTCTAGTATAAGTGTAGACATATTTAAAAAAAAATTTTCTGCCAGTCAACTCTCACTCATAGGGACCCTACAGGACAGAGCAGAACTGCCTCATAGTTTCCAACGAGTGCCTGGTGGATTTGAACTACTGACCATTTGGTTAGCTGTGATGGCACTTATCCAGTATATCACCAGGTTTCCGTAGACATACAGACCAGTGGAATAAAATTTAAAGTCCGAAAATAAACACATACATCTATAGCTAATTGACTTACAACAAGGATGTTAAGTCCATTCAGTGGGGGAAGAAAGCATTGTCTTCTTCAACAAATGGTCTGGGAAAACTGGATCTCCACATGCAAAACAATGAAGTTGAACCCATGCCTCACTCTATATACAAAAATTAAAATCATCAATGACCTAAATATAAAAGCTAAAACCATAAAGCCATTAAAACAAAACACAGGAATAATGCTTTGGGATCCCATTTGTGACAATGAATACTAGATAAGACGCCAAAAGAAGGAGTGCAGAGTAGCAAAAAATTTGAGTCATCTAGCTGCACATTCCCAGGTGAAGTTGAACAAGGCCTTCTTGTTTCACATCTTATACAGTAAACAAGTGTCTTTTTGCCATCTGTGTATTGCCATGTTTTTTGCATTTTATGTCAAAAATTAATTAACCACGATGGGTTGATTTGGGGGTTAAAAATAAGTTTAAGAAAGTAAAGAAATGGGCAAACACAGAATCTCAGAATAAAGGATCAACTGTACACGACACTCTCAAAGTCTGAAATACTTGCTTCGAAGTAATGAGCAACAGCCCATTCCTTTGGGTTGCGGTCCTACTCTGATGGCTACACATGGCAATTTTAACGGACACAGACAGTGACTGGAAAGCTGGAATGTGACTCTTTCAGTGTCTCCGCACGCTCTTCACTCTGTCTACAACATTATTATGGCACCCTCTCTGCTGTTAACTCCTCCCCATCTCTGCGGGGCAGAGCTCTCTGTACCTCTTCACACTTCCTACTGCTCATTAAAATGGGCCTGTCCTATATCTCATCTTCTTGAATCTTTTTTTTTTCAAGTAGAGTTTGGAAAGCTCCAAATGTGGAAAACTAATTCAAGTTCTTAGGTTAGAGACTTATTTAATGTATTTGCATTCTAACTGCTTTCCTAAGGATCAGCTCCCAAAAAGAATTCATGTGAAGATTCTAGCCATTTTCAGGCAGAAAGAGAGCATTTCTTTCTCTTCAGATCATACCAAATTAATTCAAACCGTATCTTTATGCATTCGTTCTTTCAGCTAGCCAGCCAAGTAGCATTTATTGAGTACCTAGTATATATCCAGGCGCTGTCCATTTTGGATCCTTTACATGAATATCAACAAAACATCATATAGTTTCCACAAACAAAAAGTGTGTAAAGATCTAACAGGCCTAATTTCCTACAGTTCCAAGTAAAGGAAAGGAGCATATAGAGGCATCTGCAAATACAGCAACCACTGCTTTGCATACATTACTGGAAAGAAAGGTTTGTTAGAGCCTTAACCACACCTAGGAAAGAAAACTTGTCAGCCAGAAGAAAAATTCAAATTATTTCCTTTGAGTGCATATTTTTAAAAATACATTTAAAATATCACTTCCATGAACAGTTCAAAAGCTACATTTTTAAACCCTGTGAATATTAAAATATAATTCATGCCTAAGAGTTGATATTCTGGCTAAAATATAGCAGCCAACAAACATTGCCTCTTGAAAAACTGGATATTACAAGTGGTAAGGGCTATCATAGTACTGCATTACTGTTTTAGAAACTAATTAATTAAAAATATATTACATTCCTCACCATCACTTTTTTTCTATGAACAGAGAGCAACAGAGGAATGAAACATTTAGTCAATCAGTATAAATTTCTCGGTGCCTACTGTGTACAATACTCGTTCTGGGAATACAGAGGTGGACAAAAAAGATACACAAATGGCCAACAAGCACATCAAAAGATGTTTAACATTATTAGTCATCAGGGAAATACAAATTAAAACCACAGTGAGATGCCACTTCACACCCAATAAGATGGCTGTTATCAGAATAATGGAAAATGAAAAGTGTTGGCAAGGAAGTGGAGAAATCAGAACACTTATCCATTGCTGGTAGAATTGTAAAATGGTGCAGCTATTGTAGCAAACGATTTGGTGGTTCCTCGGAAAGTTAGACACGGACTTACCGTTGTTGTCCTTAGGTGCCGTGAATCAGTTCTGCTATTAGTTATATATACAACACACTTGAAAGCAGGGACTCAAACAGACACTTATACACCAGTGTTCATTGTGGCACTATTCACAATAGCCAAAAAGTGGAAACAACCCAAGTGTCCTTCAACAGAAAATGGATTTAAAAAAATGGTATATTATTCAGCCATAAAGGGAAATCAAGTTCTGATACATGTGTGAACCTTGAAAACATCATGCGGAGTGAAATACGTCAGACATCAAAGGATAAATATTGTTATCATCTCATTTATATGAAATATCTAGTATAGGCAAATGTATAAAGACAGAAGTTTTAGTGGTTACCAGAATTTGGTTGGAGCAGGAAGTAGTAAAAGGGGAGTGACTGCTTAAGGGATACTGAGTTTCTGTTTACAATGATGAAAAATTTTTAAAAAAATGGAAATAGATAGTGAGATGGTTGCACAATATGGTAAATGTAATTAATGTCACTGAATTGTACAGAAAGGTCAGCAGTTCAAATTCACCAGTGGCTCCATGGAAAGACCTGGCAATCTGCTTCTGTAAAGAGTACAACTAAGAAACTCTATAGGAAAGTTCCATTCTGTCTTCTAGGGTCTCTGAGGTGGATTGACTCAACAGCACACAACAACAAAAACAACACATTTTACCACAATAACATTTTAAAAATTAATAGTTTCTATTTCTTGAGGATACACCCAGCATTATGAAAGGAAGTTTGGATTTACATAGCCATTTATCTGTATCTTTGACATCTTTCTCACTCAGACTGAGAAGCATACAGGATTTCAACATTTTCTCTAAATTCCTTACTTGGCTACACTGGACTTAACTCAGTCTCAATTGTTTATATGTGCACACTCATATATGTACATGTATTTGTTTGTATTTTCAGCTATCATAGAGGGGCAGTGCAAAAAAGCAGGATTTTCCAAGTCAAACAAGTTTGGGCTCAAATATTACATCTGCTACTTGCTAGTCGTGTACCTACAATTCTTTTCTTTGATGGCACACTATCATTTACCTTGAATGACCCTCAGTTTCTTCATCTATACTTTGGGTTTATCGCAATGAACAAACGAGGTAAGATACACAAGGTCCAACAATTAAGTCCTCGAACTTGGTTTTTCTAAGTGCTACATACCTCACTGCTGAATATCACTACTATCACCTTTGAAGTACTCTCCATAGGAAGCTATGAAACAATGCCAGCATCTAGTCTGCCCTTCAAAGCAATTTTGGAATTCTCTGGAATGGCCATGGCACACAGTGGCACAGCAGCAATTTCACAAACTTAATTGTATAGTTGTCTCTGAAGGAATTTTTAGCCAGTAAACCAATAACTGTATTGGAACACCCTCTCTACTCACCCTATTTGGACCCCAATGACTTTTTTTCTTTACCTGAAGATAAAGAAAGTGTCAGTTACTGCTGTTCTAACAGAAATACCACAGAGTGGATGGCTTTAACAAACGAAGGTTTATTCTTACATAGTCCGGTAGGCTACAAGTCCAAAGCCAGGATGTCCACTCTAGGGGAAGGCTTTCCTCCTTGTCGGCTCTGGAGGAAAGTCCGGTATTGCATCAGTCTTTGTCCAGGGAGCATCTTGGTGCGGGAACCTCGGGTCTGAAGGATACACTCTTCTCCCAGTGTTGATTGATGGTGTGAGGTTCCCGATTCTCTGCTTGCTTCTCTTTCTTTTTGTCTCTTATAAGATGAAAGGATTAAGAGTGAGGCAAGCCATACTCCAGGGAAACTCCCTTTACAGTGGAGCAGGGAGGTTATCCTATGAAGGGATTTACAGTCCCACCCTAATCCTTTAACATACAGCACAGGAAAATCACAAAATGGAGGACAATAACAAAATATTGGGAATCACAGCCCAGCCACAGGGCTACACATATTTTGGGGGTGACACAATTCAATCCCTAACAGAAAGGAAGAGATTTTGATGACATTCAGGACATCAAGGGTAATACAAGGACAACTCTGATGGCCATTCCAGGAAAAGAATTGCGAAATTGCTTTGAAGGTGGACTAGGCTCTTCATTGGTGCATAGCTTCCCAAGAGGAGTACTTCAAAGGTAACTGTAGTGATATTCAGCCATGAAGTATGTAGCACATTTTGTAGGATGAGTTTGCAAACATAATTGTCAGACCTCATTTGTAATTCTTGGCATATAATAGTTGTTCCACAAATTTCAGCAACTGCTTGTAGAGAAGGCATAGGAGGGGAGTCATATGTAGCTTAAATTTCCACAGGCTGTGTCATTCTTTCTGTTGTTGCTGTTAGTCACCACTGAGTCAACTCCAACTCATGGTGTTCCCATGTATGCAAAGTAGAACAACTCCATAGGATTTTCAAGGCTGTGGCCTTCCAAAAACAGATCATGAGGCCTATCTTCTGAAGTATCTTTGGGTGGGTTCTAACTGCCATCATTTTGGTTAGTAGTCAGGTTCTTAACCATCTGAGCCCATGCAGGGCACTTACCATTCTTTGGGTACACAGTGTAGATACTCAAATACTACTGATTCATTCCCCCTCACTTGCACCAGATACCTTTCTCCCCCAGATCTCCCCAGATACTTCCAAAAGGTCCTGGAAGTATTTTATATAGCTCCATAAAATCTTCTTCCACCATGGTCCCAGTTTTGGAGTCCCTAGCCCTCTGAAGCCAAAAACAAATCTCTCCTTATCATTGCCTTTGAGTTCAATGCTCTCCATAAAAACATAATTTCTCATGACAAGGGATCAGCTTTTGCTTCACTTCAAAGCTGTGAACTACCAAGTGTTTGAATGTAACTTTGTTCCTTTTAAGTCCTTATTCTGACATGCCACACTTTTAAGCCCTTATTCTGACATACCACTCCCCACGTATGAATGGGGAGAAGAAACTTCTCCCAATCTCCCTGCTGCATTTCGTGATCTGGTCCTTAAGAAGCACTGTTTCCTCAGTATTAAACAGGCTTTCATGTGAAAACCTCCTTTAATTTCTTCTGGAAGCCCCTCTGCTCATGATGCTCAGATTTCATCCCTGGTAACAAACTAAGAAGCATACCCTGTTTGTCTCCTCTAAGGGTGGGCTGTGTTCAGCCTGTCTCTCCTTAGACCTTTTGTAAAAACGGCATGGCAGGGGCAGCAGCATATGACCACTTCGTCTAACTGCACAAAAGATGGGAGAAGAATCAAGATCAACAACCAGTGGTTGATTCTTATGAGGTGGAGCCTAAACATACCTCCACCATCCAACCTTTTCATCAATGCTAACACCAGCATCCTTCCTGTAGCATTTGCTGTTTCTCTGCTATGCTCAATAATTCATTGCAATGGCTACACAGACCTCACAGACAATACTCAATATTATGAGGTTTATTAGAATAGTAACAGGGTACAACCTGAGATGAGGAATGACTCAGGAGACAGTTCTTAGGTCAGAACAGCTTTTTGGCCATGCCCAGAGGCAGGCCTCTCCTTGGCCCTTGACCCTTAGACCCTCAACTCCTCAGGCCTTTTGTATCGAATTCAGAAGAGGACATGCAACAAGAGAAATTATTGCTGATGTCAGATGAATCATGGCTGAAAACAGAGAATACCAGAAAGATGTTTTCCTGTGTTTCATTGACTATGCAAAAGCATTCAACTGTGTGGATCATAACTAATTACAGATAACATTATGAAGAACGCAGATTTGTTTGTTCAAACAAAACAAGGGGAAATTGTATGGTTTAAAGTGAAGAGGGGTGTGCAATAGGGTTGTATCCTTCCAGTATATTTATTTTGTGTGTATGTTGAGCAAATAATCCAAGAAGTTGGACTATAGGAAGAAGAATTCAACATCAGAATTAATGGAAGACTCATATACAGATGAAACAACCTATGTTGCTGGAAGTGAAGAAGACTTAAGAACTTGCTGAAGAAGATCAACGACCACAGCCTTCAATGTGGAAAACACTTCAACATAAAGAAAACAGAGTGGTTGCTTCAGCAGCTCATAAACTAAAACTGTGATGATGCAGAGAAGATTAGCATCATCCCTGCACAAAGATGACATGCAAATTCATGAAACTTTCCATGTTTTTAAGACAGCCTGGTAATGGCACAAAAACAGACACATAGACTAATGCAACAGAATTGAGAATCCAAATATAACATCATCCACGTATGACCAACTGATACTTGATACAGGCCCAAAGGCTGGGGAAAGGGAGTCTTTTCAACAAATGGTGTTGACATAACTAAATATCCATCTGCAAAAAATGAAACAAAATCCTTACCTCACACCATGCACAAAAACTACCTCAAAATGGATCAAAGACCCAAATATAAAAGATAAAAAATTAAAGATCTTGGAAGAAAAAAATGGGATGACTCTGGAAGCCCTAATCCATGGCATTAACATTCTGCAAAAAAATCACCAATAACCTTCAAACACCAGGAATTAAAATAGAGAATTGTGAACTCATAAAAATCAAACACTTATGCTCGTCCAAAGCTTTCATCAAAAGAGTAAAAAGACTACCTGCAGAATGGGAAAGAATTTTTGGCTATCACATTTCCGAGTGACATCTGATCTCCCTAATCTACAAGATACTGCAAAACCGCAACAAGAAAAAGATAATGAACCCAATTAAAAAATGGGCAAAGGACTTCAACATGCACTTCACCAAAGAAGATATACTGGATGCCAACAGACACACGAGGAAATGCTCACAGTCACTAGCCATCAGAGAAGTCCAGATCAAAACTACAGCGAGATATTATCTCACTCCAAAAAGGCTGGCCAATTAAAAAAAAAAATGCTGGAGAGGATGTGGAGAGATTAGTACTCTTCTACACTGTTGGTGCGAGTGTAAAAAGGTACAACCACTATGGAAATTGATTTGGTGCTTTCTTTTTTTTAACCATTTTTTTTTTTTATTATGACTGAGTGAAAATGTACATTCCCATATAAATTTACATGCCCACCTATATACAGCTTCCACTGCTCGCCCTGCCTGGTGACATCACATTATTCCTCTCTGCTCCATATATGTCTCATCCTCCCAACAGTCTCCTTTCCCCTCCTCTCCACCCTTAAAAGATTAGAAATAGAAATAACATATCACCCAAAAATCTCACTCTTTGTATTATATTCCAGAGAAATAAGGGTCATCACAAAAACAGGTACATGTGTGCCAATGTTTAATTGCAGCTCTCTCCACAATAGCAAAAAGATGGGAGCAACCTAGATGTCCATCAACAGATGAATAAACAAACTATGGTATATTCATACAGTGGAATACTACACAATGATAAGAAACAACGATGATTTAGAGAAATACCTGCTAAAGTGGGACCACCTAGAGGACATTATGCTGAGTGAAATTAGCCAGATGCAAAAGGACAAACACTATATGAGACCTTTATTATAAGGATGCAACAAAACATTTAAGCACAGAAGAAATCAATGTTTGATGTTTGCAAGAGTGGTAAGGAGAAAGAAGGATTTCTACTAATTAGGTAGTGGTCAGGATTTGGGTTGGATATAGGGTGTGACAGCACAAACTGAAAAAGTGGTACCTGGAACTGCATAACATCAAAACTTAAATTGTTCCCTAAATGTGGCCCAATTCTTTGAAAGGACAGAGTAACAGTGTTGGGGGTTGGGGGAACACACTCTGAGCAAACATCCTGACTAATTCGCATAACCAGGCTTTGTTTTTTCTCTAAAGAAAATATTCTGCACATCACTTGGGTGAGTGGCATCTGGGGTCTCTAAAGTTAGCAAGCTGCCTTCTAAGTAGCAACAATTGGTCCCAATCCATCCAGACCAGAGGTAAATGGAGGAAATCAAGAAATGGAAGAAAATACGAGCCCCTCAGATGTAAGGTGCCATATGAGCCAGTGGTCTGCTTTGGCGCAAGACCTGAAGAACTAGATGGTGCCTGGACACTGCCAATGACTGCCCAGATGGGACACATGCTATAGAGCCCCTAACATAGCAGGAGAAGGACTAGAGGGCAGAACTAGAACTCTACCAAATGACCACACTAGGTGATCTGTCAGTTTGGAGGATCCCTTGAGAGCATGGCCCCCGGACTCTCTAACCCCAAACTACATCCAGCACCAAAGCCAGACCTCCAGACTGAGACTGAACTGGACTATACAAAACACAGACTGAGGATAGCAATGAACAAACTTTTGACTCAAATATGTACATGGGACTGTCCAAGAAGCTTATCACTGGAGACAGGAAGATGGGATGAGGGGAGACAGATCTTGGTCATATGGACAGGGGAAGTTCTGGACGAGAAGGAGGAGTGTGCTGTCATGGAGGGAGCAGGCAGAGGAGAGAAGAGAAAGCAGTTAGAGTAGAATAGCAGTGAAAGTTCTGGGTGTTGTACTGCAAATTGATACAGAATGTAAACTTGTATTTAAGCCACAATAAAATTTATTTTAAAAGAAAACAAAATTATCACAAATGAACCAATGAACAATATCATGATAAACAGAGAAAAGGGTGAAGTTCTCAAGGATTTCATTTTACTTGGAACCACAATCAACACCACATATCAAACAACATATTGGGTTTGGAAAACCTCCTGCAAAAGACCTCTTTAAACTGTTAAAAAGCAAAGATGTTACTTTAAGGACTATGGTGCACCTGACCGAAGGCATGATGTTTTTAGTAGCCTCATCTGCACACGAAAGCTGGACAATGAATAAGAAATACCAAAAAAGAATTGATGCACATGAATTATGGTGGTGGTGAAAAATATTGGATAGACCATGGACTGAGAGAAGAATGAATCAATCTATCTTAGAAGAAGTACATTCAGAAGCCAAGATAGTAAGACTTCAGTTCACATACTTGGGACATGCTATCAGGAGGGACCAGTCACTAGAAGGCATCATGCTTGGTAAAGCAGAGGATCAGCAGAAAAGAGGGAGACCTTTGACAAGATGGATTGTTGATAGACTAGCTGCAACAATGGGCTGGAGCATCACAACAGGTGTGAGGATGGCACAGGACTGGGCAGTGTTTTGTTCTATTGTACATAGTAGCAATGTTATGAGTTGGAACCAACTCACTAGCACTTAATACAAACACATATCATAGTGTATGCCAGCCAAGTATAGTGCAGAGTAAATACCAGTAGTCTCTGACTTACTGTGGGGTTTCACTCCAATGACTTTCATAAGTCAGGTCTGAAGTAAGTTAAATAGCTCTTTTTTTTTAGGTTTTCACTATTAGTGCTTTTTATTACCAATATCTTTATAAATCATATCTTTGTGGGTTTATAAACATTAAACTTACACATATGTTTTAATACAAATATACATAATACATAAAAAACAGAAATCATAAAAATTTACTCAGATGATGAACAAGAGTTGGATGACATTGGCAATTTGTAAGCTGCAATAATAACTCCAGGTGTGGAAGGTTCTGGGTAATCTTGATTTTCCCTGGGAATGGAGGTGGAATTTGTAGTTACAAAAGTAGTGAGAGTTGTCTGTATAGTTCTTTTCTTTTTCTTCTTCATATATTTAGGGGTTACATCTCACTGCTTCCTGGATATGCCTAGCATCCTTAGCAAAGCAATCAGCTTTGGGGTCCATGTTTTCAAGCAAGTGAAGCCCCTGATTTAGCCTAGAAAAAGCTCCAGCTAACAACCTGTTCTGTAGAATTTTAACAATCTCTTTCCTTGCTCTTCCTTATTATTTCTTTCTTCATCATCATTTCTTTCTTTTCAAAATCCATTAAGTCTTGATCTACCCGTTTTCCTTCTTCATGTTCTACAAGCATGCTCTCAGCAATACCATGTTCTAAACTCAGTGTTCTTGTCATAGAGTTATTTTCCCACCAATCTCTTATATTATCATGATCAAATGTTTAGAGCAAGTTCATACAACTCAGTAATTATTCCAAGTCTCTTACACACATTTTTTCTGTAACTTTCTCTCTGGATGATGCAGTGTTCCGGGTACATTGACAGTCATAAATGTAATTCATCATAATTCCAATATTTGGTAAATTGAGGATTACTTGTACTCAATAAATGTGTGTTGAACTGAACTGACTTTCCAGGAAAGGAGAAAACCTGACACACTAGGCATCCTGCAACCAAGGAATAGAAATAAGCTCATAATAATTTAAAAAACTCACTACTTGTAGAATGTCAACTGTATATCTAGCTTTGTTTTAAGTAACTTGCAAGCATTATCTCATTGGATATTTGCATCACATTAACTGTGAGATAGGCACTGTTCTTGTTTTAGAGGTGAGGAATCTGAAATACTTGTGCAGAAGTTCAACATCTTGGCCGAAGAAACACTGCTAGAAAGCAGCAAACCTGGAACTGAACTCAGACCTGTCTGGCTCCAAGAGTTGGCCTATTAAGCACTACCAGTCCTTGTTGAGAATCCTTCCATACTGCTCTTCTTTTCCTGTAGAAAGCACCATCATAGGTAAAGCAATATTGGTTGGATAATGACAATCATGTAATAATCATTAATTATGGGTATAGAGGGTTAAATAATGGCCTCCAAAAAAGCTATGTTCACGATCTAATTCCTGGAACCTGTGATGTTACCTTATTTGGAAAACAAAAGTCTTTGCAGATGGAATTAAAGATCTTGAGATGAGAAGAACATCCTGGATTACCTGGGTGTGTCCTAAATCTAGTGACAAGTGTCCTTATAAGAAGCACACCAAGATAGAAAGAAGATGAGGAGGCCAGGTGACCACGTATGTTAAGATGGGAGTGATACATACATAAGTCAAAGGATGCCTGGAACCACCATAAATTGGAAGTGAAAGGAAATAGTTCTTGCCTTAGATTCTCCAGAGGGAGTGTGGCCCTGCCAACACTTTGATCTTAGATTTCTGCCCTCCAGAAATGTGAGAGAATAAGTTGCTGTTGTTTTATTCTATGCAGTTTATGGTAATTTGTTACAGTAACCACAAACAATACAATGGGTCATGTAGTATGAAAGATAAGAGTGTCAATGAAGACAACAAAATAGATTATTTGAAACCAATGTGTACGGAATAGGGTTAACATAGCAAGTCTGAGACTTCTATCCTTGGAAAGGGCTGCTTGCATGATTCATGTTGGCTGGCAACTGGGAAGTCAGATTTCAAGAGGGTTCTGCCACTCCCTAAACTATAGAATGTGGCTTACATGGAACACCTGTTTTGCTTCCAGGAGTCTGGAAGTTTGGTATATGCTAAGCAGTGGGTACTTACATGATAGAACTCTGATAACAACCAAGAGCTCCTAGGCTTAGATAGTTTCCCTAGTAGAAAACATTTCACACATCACTACAACTTGTTGCTGGAGGAGTTAAATGTGTCCTCTGGGACTCCACTGGGAAAGTTCTCTTGGAAATTTGAACCCAGTTTTCTCCAGACGTTGCCCCATGCTCCTTTCCCCTTTGTTGATTTTACCTTGTATCCTTTTGCTGTAATAAATACTAACCGTGAGTACAGCTATATGCTAAGTACTCTGAGTCCCTAGCAAATCATGAAACTTAGAAGTAGTATTAGGGATCCATGACACAAAAAGCCTTCCTGAACAATCTTTGTGCATGGCTACAATATAGTCATCAGTTGGCTAATTAAAGAAGACAGAATTCCTCAAGATAAGCTAATATAAATGAAAGTATATATGTTACAATAAGGGGCATAGAATGCAAAGTCAATCTAGAGTACTGCCATTAATGCAATTCAGCGAATCTGCTTCTTTTCATAAATTTATTTCTCTTCTCACAATCAATAAGCTGATCTTTTTATTTTTCCAGATCGAAGTTCCAAGTCAGAGAATCTGATTGACACAGGTAATTATTATGATGTCTGTCATGGACTGACCTGTGTCTCCCCAAAAATATGTGTAGCCATGTGGCTGGGCCATGATTCCCAGTATCTTGTGACTGTCCTCCATTTTGTGGTTTCCCTCTGCTGTATGTTAAAGATTAGGGTGGGGCTGTAAATCCCTTCATAGGATCACCTCCCTGCTCCACTATAAAGGGAGTTTCACTGGAGTATGGCTTGTCCCACCCTTAATCCTTTCATCCAATGAGAGATAAAAGGACAGAGAAGCAGGCTGAGAATTGGGAACCTCGTACCATCAAGAAAGCAGCACCGGGAGAAGAGCACATCCTTCACACCTGAGGTTCTTGCGTCAAGATGCTTCCTGGACAGAGACTGATGTAATACTGGACTTTCCTCCAGAGCCGACAGGAGGGAAAGCCTTCCCCTGGAGCGCACACCCTGAATATGGACTTGTAGCCTATCGGACTGTGTAAGAATAAACTTTCCTTTATTAAAGCCATACACTCTGTGGTATTTCTGTTAGAGCAGCCCTGGCTGACTAAAACAGTGTCTTTATGAAACAGGCCACTTCAGAGCGTATAAAAGCCAGTTAATTGATTGTCTTTGGGTCAGGTGCACACATAAAGGCCAACTGGCTGAAGAGGAGGGCTAATGATTTACAGTAGAAATCACTAACACCCAAGACCACCTAGGACCACGTTTCTGTTATCATCAGAACTATAGAAGAGACAGTTACCATTTGAAGAAGTACGGACATTATAGACTCCATGACTAAAATATATACTACCCCATAGATGTGTTACATAGTGTCATGAGTTGAATTGTATTCCCCCAAAAACGTGTTTAGCAATTTGTCTGGGCCATGGTTCCCGGTATTGTGTGATGTTCCTATATGCTATAAATCCTGCTTCTATGATTTAATGAGGATAATGGGTGGCAGTTGTGTTGGTGTGGCAGGACTCAGTGTATAAAATTGTATTGTGCCTTGAGGCAATCTGTTGGGATAAAAAGGAAAGGGAAGCAAACAGAGTGTTGGGGGTCTCATATCATCAAGAAAAAAGCAGTGCTGGCAGCTGAGTGCATCCTTTGTACCTAGAGTCCCTGCACCTCAGAAGCTCCCAGTCCAGGCAAAAATGATGACAAGGACCTTCCTGCAGAGCCAACAGAAAAAAAGCCTTTCACTGAATTTGGACTCTTAGCCTACTTTATTGTGAGGAAATAAATTTATCTTTGTTAAAGCCATCCATTTGTGGTATTTCTGTTACAGCAGTGCTAGATGATTAAGTCACAGAGTATGTATTAGAAAAAGCAACTTGCAAGAGAAGAAAATGTAAGGAGGAAATAAAGGGCTCATTCTGGGTTTTCACCGAACAATTAATTGAGAGAATATCAAGCTCATGGTTTTTCTTTATGTCATTTAAAGCTTAATTATTATGATATAAGGCTCTATATGATCTTCCAAGGAGTCCTATACCCTTTTATTGGAAAATGGTATCTGGGTACAGTGTATGTGTTGCCATTACAGTGTTACTGCCTTTAGACCCTCTCAGTGGAAAAAGCTAGGAAAGGATTAGGTGATTTTTACTTTGTTTTGTTTATTTGTTTTCTTTGTAGGCACTCCTCACAGAGTCTTTTCTTGCTTGCAGCTCTGTATTCCAGAGTCAATCCTGAACTCTTATTCAAAATAAACTAATTTTATTTATTTTGTTATTCATTCCATCATCTAATATTTACTGAACACTTACAAAACACCTGCCTCTGTGGTAGATGCTGGGGCTGCAAAGGTGAACATGACATAGTCAGCCCTCAAGGAATCCTTGGAGAAGAAGACAGCAAGTAAACAAACACAAACAGCATGATAAAGACCATGAAAACATAATGCGAAGAGGATAACCAAAGCACAAAGGACACAAAGTAGCTATGTCTACCTAGGGCAACTCAGCTAGCATTTCACAGAGCAAGCACTCATTTGAACTGGTTGTGGCATAATGAGTAGGAGCTTGCCAAAGAAGAAAGTTTTATCAGCTGTATCCTTCAAAACTGCCATTTTTAGGGCATTCCCAGATAAACAGAAGTTTAGTAAATTTGCAAAAACCAAACCAAAATTATAAGAAATACTACAAGGAATCCTCAAGTTAGAAAATCAGTATCATAGATAATAACCCAAGACTAGAACACAGAACAGAACAATCAGATATAAACCTGTATAGCGAAGTCAAAAATAAATCAAAGCTAAAAAACTAAAAATAGGGAACCAGAGATATCATTATGCAAAAGATAGCAACATTAAAACAGAAAACAAAGAAATAAACATGCTGCCATCCAGACAATTCTAATTCATAGAGACCCTAAAGGACACAGTAGAACTGCCCCATAGAGTTTCCAAGGAGCACTCGGTGGATTTGAACTGCAGACCTTTTTGTTAGTAGCTGTAGCTCTTAACCACTATGTCATCAGGGTTTTCAAAAAGAGGGACTAAAAAATGTAGTCATAGACCTTTCATTTGGATAAGAAGTCAAGGCAATATATGAGATCTGACGATTAAGTCCCTAACTTAATTGTTCTAAGTGCTACATACCTGATTACTGAATATCATTATTGGTCACATTTGAAGTATTTCTCTTGGGAAGCTATGCACTAATGTCAGTGCCTAGTCCATCCTTCAAAGCAATTTTGGAACTCTTTCTGGAACAGCCATTGTGCATTGTAGCAAGTTGGGAAGCTTACTACCTTAATTGCATAGTGTCTGTGAGGGTGTTTTTAGCCAGTAAACAAATAATATTGGAAAACCCTACCTACTTACCTGATCTGGCCCCCAATGGCTTTTTTTGTTACCTGAAGCTAAAGGAAATACTGAAAAGTCAACAGTTTGATGACACTCAGGACATCAAGTGTAATATGACAACAGTTCTAATAGCCATTCCAGAAAAAGTGTCCCAAAATTGCTTTGAGGGGTGGACTAGGCACCAGCAATGGTGCATAGCTTCTCAAGGGGATTACTTGACCATAGTGATATTCAGCAAGGAGGTATGTAGCACCTTTTCTCGGATAAGTTCATGAACTTAATTGGAAGTCCTCATACAGAAAAAAATATTGGCTTAATGTTAGAAAAATAATGGTAAATATTAAGGTAACCACAAAGGAAACTAACAATCCTACACATCAAAATAAAAAAAAGAAAACATAGACTCAGCAAATACAAAATCAACAATGAAAATGATGAAAAGAAAATACATTTTTTGAAAAAGTCACAGCACAGAAAATTAAACGTAACAAAGAATCTGTCAACAATACGCACAAAACACAACATCAAAATGAAAGCACTAAACTCATATCTCTCAATAATTACACTGAATGTAAATGAATGCAATGCACCAACAAAGAGATAGAGAATGGCGGAATGAATTAAAAAACACAACTCATCCATCTGCAAGAGACACATCTTGGACTTAACAGTGTAAACTACAACTCAAAGGATTGAAAAACATACACGAAGAGAATAAAATCAAAAAAAAGAGCAGGAATGGCAATAATAATCTCTGACAAAATGGACTTCAAAGCAAAATCCACCACAAAGGATAAAGAAGGATGCTATAAAACAGTGAATACACCAGGAAGACATAATCATAATAAATATTTATGCACTCAACAAAAGGGCTCCAAAATACATAAAATAAACTGTAACAACATTGAAAAGAGAGATAAGACAGTTCCACAATAATAGCAGGAGACTTCAACACACTACTTTTGGTAAAAGAAAAAACAGAAAGAAGCTCAACAAAGACATGGAAGATCTAAATGACACAATCAGTTAACTTGACCTCATAGACATATACAAAACACTCCATCCAACAGCAGACAAGTATTCTTTCTTTTCTAATGCACATAGAATATTCTCCAGAAGATAAGTATACCACATATTAGGCCAGGAAGCAAGCCGTAGCAGAATCCAAACCACCGATATACTACAATCCATCTTTTCTGACCATAGACATAGACCAAAAATCAAACTCAGGGCTGTGAAGTCCAATAACAGAAAAAGCAATGGGGACAAAAATCAAACACATCAAAATGAAACACCACCTTGCTGTAGAACTATGGGTTATACAAAAAATCAAGAGCAGAATAAAGAAACTCACAGAATCAAAGAAGAATGAATATACATCGTACTAGAACCTTCGAGATGTAGCAAAAACAGTGTCAGAGGTCAATTTGTAGCAATAAATGCACACATCCAAAAAGGAGAAAGGCACCAAATCAAAGCATTAACCCTAAAACTTGAACAAATAGAAAGAGAGCAGCAAAAGAAGCCCTCTGGCACCAGAAGAAAGAAAATTAAAAAAACTAGAGCAGAATTAAATGAAATAGAGAATAGGAAAACAAAAGATTTCACTAGACCAAAAGCTGGTTCTTTGAGAAGATCAACAGAATCAATAAATCAGTTGCCAGATTGACAAAAGAAAACAGAAGAGGAGGAAAATACCTAAACAAGAAATGAGAGGGGCAACATCATAACAGATTCAATTGACGTTAAACATTCATAACAGAATATATGAAGAATTATACTGTAATAAATTTGAAAACCTAGAAAAAATAGACAAATTTCTAGAAACATGATATCTACTTAAAGTAACACAAATAGCAGTGAACAACTAAATAAACCTATAGAACAAGAAATTGAAAAGGCAATTAGAAATGTCAAAAAACAAACAAACAAACACCCTATCCCTGATGGCTTCACAGGAGAATTCTACCAAAGTTTCAGAGAAGAGTTAACACCATTACTACTAAAGATATTCCTGAGCATAGAAAAGGATGGTATATGCTCAAACTCATTCTATGAAGACAGAATAGCCCTGATATCAAAACCAAGTAAAGACACAACAAAAAAAGAAAATTGCAGACCTGTATCCCTCATGAACTTAGACATAAAAGACCTCAGCAAAATTCTGGCCAATAGAAATCAACAACACATAAAAAAATAATTCACCACCACCAAGTGGGCTTTATAACAGGTATGAAAGGATAGTTCATCATTAGAAATATAATCAAGGTAAACCATCACATAAATAAAACATGAGCACCAAACCAGGCTCAGCAAAATAGGAATAGAGAAGAAATTCCTCAACATAATAAAACGCATTTATGCAAAACCAACAGCCAACATCATCCTAAATAGGGTCTGATAGCATTCCTCTTGAGAACAGGAACTAGACAAGGGTGCCTTTTATCACCACTCTTATTCAACACTGTGCTTGAGGTCCTAGCCAAAGCAATTAGGCTAGTAAAAGAAACAAAAGACATCCATATTGGTAAGAAAGAAGTAAAGGTACCTCTATTTGCAGATAATATGATCTTATACATAGAAAACCCTAAAGAATGCACAGGAAAACTACTGAAACTAAAAGATTTCAGCAAAGTAATAGGATACAAGATAAATGTAAAAAAAAAAAAATCAGTTGGATTCCTATACACCAACAAAGAGATGATTGAACAGCAGATCACCGAATCAATACAATTTCTAATAGCTCCCAAGAAGAAAAAATACTCAGTATTAATCTAACCAGAGACTTAAAAGGCCTACACAAAGAAAACTACAAAACACTGCTACAAGAAACCAAAAGAGACTTCTATAAGTGGAAAAACATACCTTGCTAATGGATAGGAAGACTCAATATTATAAAAATGCCTATTTTACAAAGTAATCTATAGATACAATGTAATCCCAATCCAAATTCCAATGCCATTTCTTAATGAACTAGAGAAAAAAATCACCAACTTCTTTTGGAAAGGGAAGAGGCCCCAGATAAGTAAAGCATTACTGAAGAAGAAATGAAGTGAGAGGCTTCAACACTACTTCATTTTAGAACCTATTATATTGAATAGTAGACAAATATAATATCTTGTACTGGTACAAGAACAGATATATAGACCAATGGAACAGAATTGAGAATACAGACATATCATTCACATATGAGCTGTTAATATTTGACAAAGGCAAAAAGTCCACCAAATGGGAGAAAAGACAGTCTCTTTAACAAACAGTGCTGGCGTAACTCCTCTGAAAAAAGAAAAAAAGAAAGGAAACCAGACTCATGCCTCACACCATGCACAAAAACTAACTCAAAATGGATCAAACACCGAAAAATAAAATCTAAAATGATAAAGATCATGGAAGAAAAAGTGGGGTCAACACTAGGAGTCCCAATACACTGCATAAACAGACTATAAAACATTAATAACAATCCATAGACATCAGAGGAGAAAATGGGTAACTGGGGGCTCTTAAAATCAAATCCATATCCTCATCAAGTCTTCACCAAAAGAGTAAAAAGACAATCTACAGAATGGGAAGAAAATTTTGTCTGTGACATCTAATCTCTAAAATATGAAAGATATTGCAAAACCTCAAGAACATAAAGACAAATAATCAAATTAAAAAATGAGCTAAGGATATGAACTGCCACTTTACCAAAGAACACATTAAGGTGGTTAACAGATACATGAGGAGGTGTTCACAATCATTAGCCATCACAGAAATGCAAATCAAAACTACAATGAGATACCATCTCACCTCACACAAAACAATAAATGTTGGAGAGGTTGTGAAGAGACTAAAACCCACTGCTATCAAGTTGATTCTGACTCATAGTGGCCCTACAGGACAGAGTAGACCTGTTCTATAGAGTTTCCAAGGAGCACCTGGTAGATTTGAACTGTTGACATTTTGGTTAGCAGATAGAGCACTTAACAAACTTTGTAAATCTATTCTGTACTTCCTTCAAAAACCAGAAATAGAATTACCATATGGTCCAAGAATCCCATTCCTTGGAATATATCCTAGAGAAGTAAGAGCCCTCACATAAATATATACATGCACACCAGGTTCATTGCAAGCTCTTCACAACAGCAAAAAGATGGAAACAACCTATGTGCCCATCAATGAATAAACTGATAAATTGTGGCATGTTCACACAATGAAATACTACGCAACAGTAAACAACAATGACAAATCCACAAAACATGACATGGTTGTAACTGGAAGGCATTATACTGAGGGAAATTAGTCATTTGCAAAAGTACAAATATTATATGAGACTACATTAATAAGAACTCAAGAAAAGGTTTAAACACAAAATAAAACATTCATTGATGGTTATAAAGGTGGGGAATGAGGGAGAGAAGTATTCACTAACTAGATAACCAAAAAACCCCACTGCTGTTGAGTCAAGTCCAACACATAGCGACCTTAGAGGTCAGAGTAGAACTGCCCCATAGGGCTTCCAAGGAGTGCTTGGGGGATTTGAACTGCTGACCTTTTGGTTAGCAGGAATAGCACTTAACCCACTAAGCTGCCAGGGTTTCCCACCGGCAGAAAGGGAAGACAACACACAATACAGGGAAAGTCAGCAAAACAGAACTAAACCAAAAGCTAAGAAGTTTCCTGAATACAACCAAACATTTTCAGGGATAGGGTAGCAGGGTCAGGATTTTGGGGCCTATGATTTCAAGGGGCATCTAGGTCAATTGGAATAACAAAACTGATAAAGAACATGTTCTGAATCCTACCTTGGTGAGTGGTGTTTGGGGTCTTAAATGCTAACAAGTGGCCATCTAAGATGCCTCAATTGGTCTCAACCCACCTGGAACAAAAGAGAATGAAGAACAGGAAAGACACAAGGAAAATATTAATCTAAGAGACAGAAAAGCCACATAAACCAGAGTGTATCTGCCTGAGACCAGAAGAACTAGATAGTGCCTAGCTACCAATAATGACTTCCCTGACAGGAAGTACAACAGAGAGTCCCTGATGAAGCAGGAGAAAAATGGAGTGCAGACCTTAAATTCTATAAAAAGGCCACACTTAATCTGACTAAGACAGGAGGGACTACAAAAGACATCACCACAGGGCTCCCTGTTAGGCTAAAACTGAAAACATTCCCAAAGCCAACTCTTCAGAAGAAGATTAGACTGGGCTATAAGACATAAGGGGGGCAGAGTCAAGATGGCAGACTAGACACATATCTCCTTAATTCCCTCTGAAAACTAAGGCCTGGATTGATAATTAAATGGAATTTTCTGGACACCCAGTGAATCCTAGGACACGGCATAGGGCTGTCAATTTGGACTACCTGCCACTGAATGGGAAAATTCTTCTCTTTCACTGACACGCGCTGTTGCTGAGTGGTTGGCTCTTGTGGACTGAAGGCATTTGGCATTTTTAACACTTTTTTTGTTGTTAGCTGGCAGGCAGGATATGGGCTTAACTGGAAACTACCCTGAGCCAGAATGCTTAAGTGATTGAGCAGGGGGGCAGGGAATAGCCACCTTTTGAGAGCCCGGCTCCAGACTCAGAGCACCACAGACCCTTCACCCTCTCTTTCTGGAACTCTGCCGTAGATTTGACTACTTCATGGTGGGCAGGACAGCTTGACCAAGATGCCATCTTGTTCAATGGGGAGGTGGAATTACCCAACTGGAGGTCTCAGCAGGGGCTAAGTCCCAGGCTGGGAGGCAGTGCCAGACCAGGGAGCACTTTTCCATCAGAAAAAGTGTGTTTAGCACAGTGTAGGCTTACAAGAGGAGACTGGCAGGTGAAGACAACAGGGCAGTAGCTTGTCCCTGCCTACTGAACTACATTGCAGCATCTGGGGACAGCTGAAGAGCTGCCTCTATTGTCAGCTGGAAGGAGGGGCTTGCACACCTGACAGCCTGATTGATTTTGGAAGATATCAGATAGCTCTTAGCTTTTCAAAATAAGACTGCTTGGAGAAATAACTGCAGTGCAGTCCAACAGCATCTCCTCCAGCGTTTACTGACCAACATCATAGGGTCAGCTGACGGCCATCTAGTGACATCATAAGTAGGGCTGTGTCTTCACCAGCCAGGAAGTGGAAGAGAATCCACCGGGACCAAGCCAACCGTGCCCAAGCCAAGCATGCCATCCACTGGGACCAAAGAGATTATTAAAGAAGAAATGGCCAAATCAATACCATTTGGTGGTATTGATAGCCCCCAAGAAGATAAAATACCTAGGAATAAATCTAACTAGAGAAGAGAGCTATACAAAGAGAACTACAAGACCTTACTGCAAAAAACAGACATAAACGGAGAAAGCTACCCTGCTCAAGGATAGGAAAACTTCATGCTGAAAATACAGGAGTCTCAATAACCACAAAACCAACCCTGAAAAAGGTGAAAAATTAACTCATGAAGAAGAATGTTCCAAAACAGAATAATAAGAACAACAGAGAAAATATCAACACAAAAATAAACATAACACAATGACAGCACTAAGCACATACCTATCGATAGTTACATTGAATATGAATGGATTGAAAGCTTCAGTAAAGAGACAACAAGTGGCATCTTGGATCAAAAGACACAATCTGCCTGTAAATTACTCACAAGAAACTCACCTTAGACTTAAAGATATGAACAAACTGAAAATTAAAGGATGGAAAAATGCATACCAAGCTAACAATACACGAAAACAGCTATTTTACCCAAAGCAATCTACATATACAATGCAATGTCTACACAAATTTTAGTGTCATTTTTTTCAGACCACAAAGCCATTAAAGTCAAAATCAACAGCAGAAGAAAACATAGATAGAAAGTGGAACTCATGGAAACTGAACAGTATCTTGCTCAAAAATCCATGGGTTATAGAAGAAATCAAGGACGAAATAAAGAAATTCATGGATTCCAATGAGAACAAAAACACTTCCTACCAGAACATACAGCATACGGCCAAAGCAGTGCTCAGAGGTCAGTTTATCTCCATAAATGTACACATCTGGAAGCAAGAAAGAACCCAAACCAAAGATCTAACCCTACAGCTTGAAAAAGTAGAGAGAGCAACAGAGGAACCCCTCAAGCACCACAAGAAAACGGATCATAAAGATTAGAGCAGAACTAAACAATTTAGAGAATTGAAGAACAATTGAAAGAATTAACAAAATCAAAAGCTGGTGCTTTGAAAAGATCAACAAAATTGACAAACCGTTGGCTAAACTTACTAAAGAAAAACAAGAAAAGAAACAAATAACCCAAATAAGAAATGAGAGGGAATTGTCACAACTGATCCATCAGAAATCCAAAATATCATAATATTACGAAAGACTGTACTCTAACACATTTTGAAAACTGGGAGGAAATGGACAAATTCCTTGATTCATATCACCTACCAAAATTAACACAAGGTGAAGCAGAACAACTTAATAAACCCATCACAAAGGAAGAGATTGCAACACGGTGCACAATAGCAAAAAGATGGAACCAACCCAGATGCCCAACAACAGAGGAATGGATAGGTGAACTGTAGTATACATACACAGTGGAAACACTATGCAATGATAAAGAACAATGATGATTTCGGAAAAGTCTTATAACCTGGTTTCATTTGGAGGACATTATGTTGAGTGAAAGTAGCCAGCAACAAAAGGATAAATACTGTATGAAACCCCTATGATAAGAACTTAAAAAAAGACTCATGCTTAGAATAAAAGACTCTTTGAGGGCTACAAGGATGAGGAGGGAGGGAGGGTAAGGATACAGTACAGATTAGATAGTTGATAGAAATTTGGTTGGGTGAAATCACTGACAGCACACATTAGAAAGAAGATCAATTTTACCTGAACTTCAACACAACATGATTACTCCTCCCATCTTAACCCAATATTACAAGGACAGAGTAACTGGCGCAGGGGCCTGGGGATCATGCTCTCAGGGGAAATAGACACCAATTGGCACAACTAGCATTTTGTTAAGAGAGTCTTTTGCACCCCAAATTGGTGAGTGGCATCTGGGGCCTTAAAAGCTACCATCTGAGGTACACCAAATGGTCCCAACTCAGCAGGAAT
Organism: Heterohyrax brucei; assembly: GCA_028571685.1. NCBI lineage: Eukaryota > Metazoa > Chordata > Mammalia > Hyracoidea > Procaviidae > Heterohyrax > Heterohyrax brucei. The sequence goes on from CM053166.1 coordinate 67,163,923, forward strand.
GGATGATCTCCAAGAGCCAACACGACATGAGGCAAAGGGAACCCAGAATACAGAGACCCACTTGAAAGAGTGACTATATCAACATGTGACTGGAAGAACTGGATGGTGCCTGGCCACCACCAGTGATAGCCATGATGGGGCTCACAAAGTTGAGTCTCACAGGCAACAGGAAAATAAAAAGGCGTGCACCCTAAGATCTCCAATAAAAGGCCACAACTGATGGTCTAGGGGCCTCAGAGTTCCCCTGCGAGCATGATGCCTGGCCCTGATGCTGACCCTCTCTATAAATCATAATGAAGGTCAACTCTTTGGGCAGAAATGAATTGGACCTGGTGACGCAGAGCAACCATATCATGTGTGCACTTTATGGTTCTATGCATCTATAGGATGTCATCCAGTTGCAGGGTGGAGAGGAGGGGATAGGAGATTGTTAGGAGGATATGACACGTACAGAACAGAGGAGAGGAATGTGCTGTTACTGGGCAGGGAGAGCAGTGGAAGCCACTCACTGGCAGGTATGCAAATTTATATGGGATTGTATATTCTCACTCAATTGAATAAAAAAGTATATTAAAAAAAAGCAAACAGCAACAAAACAACTCTCCTACCAAACTGCACTTAATGTTGCATGATGGAAAAAGTAAATTTACTTTTATGTAGTCTTCTTACTTGGGTACAGAGAGCCTACATAAGAAGAAATGGAATAGGCACCAAACTTAGTGACGAGCAATCTGCAGTGTTCGGAAATACCTTTTTTTAGGAAAAAAATGCTACACGTTTTGGGGGGGGGGGGAAGCATTAAGTCCTTATCCAGATGCTGGTACCTCCTGGTAACATATGCGAAGTACAAGAAACATAGTCTTCGCATTCTCACTTCTAAGGAACATTTTGACTGTACTTCTTCCAAGACAGGTATGTTCATTCTTTTAACAGTCTATGACACGAAATATTCTTCACCAACACCATAATTCAAAGGCATCAATTCTTTTTCATTCTTCCTTACTCATTGTCCACCTTTTGCATGCTTGTGGGGAGATAAGAAATATCCCAGCTTTGGCCAGGCACACCTTAGTCCGCAAAGTGTTGTCTTTACTTTTTAACAATTTAAAGAAGTCCTTCACAGCAGATTTTCCTAATGCAATGTGTTGTTTGATTTCCTGGCTGCTCCTTCATGGGCATTGATTAGGTATAAAAGTATAATGAAATACTTGACAACGTACATCTTCTCTACTTTTATCATAACATTGCTTATTGGTCCACTTGTGAGGATTTTTGTTTTCTCTTTGTTGGGATGTAATCCATATCGAATGCTGTAGTCTGATCTTTACAAGTAATTGCTTCAAGTCTTCCTCACTTTCAGCAAGAAAGGTTATGTCATCTGCATATCTTACATTATTAGTGAGTCTTTCACAAGTCCTGATGCCACATTCTTCTTCATTTGTCTAGCTGCCTGCATTATTTGCTCAACATAGAGATTGAATAAGTACAGTTAAAAAGGGAACCCTGACATAAACCTTTGCTCTCTTTGAATGACTGCCTCTTAGACTACATACAGGTTCCTCATGAGCACAATAAATGTTCTGGAATATCCATTCTCTGCAACGTTGTTCATAATTTGTTATGATCCACACAAATGCTTTCGTATAGTCAATAGTTCACATGTAAATATCTTTCTAGTATTTTCTGCTTTCTCCAAGGTCCATCTGACATCAGCAACGATATCCCAGGTTCTGTGTCCTCTTCTGAATCTACCTTGAACTTCTGGCCGTTCCCTATTGATGTACTACAATTGCTTTCATACATACACACATATACACATAATTTTTTACTTTCTCATTGTGTTTCTTAAGTTTGCAATTACAGTCAGTTTCCTATACAAAAGCTTACACACACTTTTCCATGTGACCCTAGCTATTCTCCTAACAGTGTGAAAGCACATTCCTCCCCTCTAACCCATATCTCTCATGTCCATTTAACCAGATCCCACGCCCCTCTGTCATTCCCTCTCACCTCCAAACAGGAACCTAGTTAGTCTCCTGAATGCACCCAAGCCAAGAGGAACACTCTTCACTAGCATAATTTTATGTCTTATAGACCAGTTCAATCTTTACCTGAAGAGTTGGCTTCCAGAATGGTTTCAGTTTGGGGTTAACAGAGTCCAGTGCCATGTCTTACAGGGACCCTCCAGTCCATCATACCATCAAGTCTTGTCATTATATCAGAATTTAAGCTCAGCATCCTAAATTTCTACTGGTCTATGAGGGACTTTTTGTTGAGTTCCCTCTAAGGGCAGTCTTGGGTGGTGGCTGAGTACCATCTAGTTCTTTTAATTTCATGTTGATATAGTCTCCAGTGTATGTGGCTCTTTCTATCTCTTGGCTTTGGACGTTTCTCATGTCACTGATGCTCTTCTTCCCTCTTTGCTCCAGGTGGGTTGAGACAAATTAATACTTCTTAGGTGGCCACCTGCTAGCTTTTAAGACCACTCACGAAAGTGGGACACAGAACATTTGCTTGAGAAATTTTTGTGATGCCAATTGACCTATGTCCACTGAAGCCATGGCTTTTAGGCCCCTGACCATGTCACTCTGTTCCTAGAAGTGTTTGGTTTTGTTTACAATATTTTTATGATTTGGGTTTAATCCATTTGTGGCTGACTTCTCTTCCACTGTGTGTTGTCTCTCCTTTCACCTAAAATATTTTTTATCAGTTATCTAATTCGTGAAGGTTGAAATGAGGAAGGGCGCAGTAAAAATTCAAGATATTAAAGAAAGCCCCAGGAAACAACTTAATAGCAGAAAATACCATAGAATAATCTCACCTTTGTCTTACAAAACATCTGTCACAAGACAAGCCTGGGGACAGCCTTGAAAGTGACCCCTAGACCTTGACCACGGACAGCCTGCAAGTGACCCCTAGACCTTGACCACATTTTACAACTAACAGGAATTCCAGGTTAATTCCATTGGTTAATTCCATTAACCAATCAATGTAAAAGTCAGTTCCACCTCCCTGCTTTGCAATCTCACGACTTAAATACTGGGCGCTGAGGAAGCTCGTGGTTGGCCCCTGCTCTGCGTAGTTTGGGGTGCATCCCTGGTGCACCAGTATTTTTCCTATTGGGCATATTTTTTAATAAAATTTAACCTTTAAAGAAATTCTGGGTCACGTCTTGAAATCCGAACCCCAACAGTGGATACCTCTCTCTCCTACTCCCTGATGACCACCAAAGAATGTTTCCTTCAGTGTTAAAACCAATTCTTGAGTCCTTATACTGGTCTCATACAGTATTTGTTCTTTTATAATTTAATAGTTTCGCTCAATGTAATGCCTTCCAGATTCTTCCATTCCATGAGATGCTTTCCAAATTCATCATTGTTCTTTATCATTGCATAATATTCCATTCTGTGAAAATACTGCAGTTTGTTTATCCATTTTTCCATTGATGGGCACCTAAATTGATTCCATCTTTTAGCAATTGTGAAGCGTGCTGAGATGGAAACTGGTGTGCCTGTGTTTATTTGTGTGAAAGCTCTTATTTCTCTAGAATGTATTCCAAGAAGTGGAATTGCTAGATCATATGGTATTTATTTCTAGCTTTCTAAGAAAGTGCCAAATCGGTTTCCAAAGTGGTTGTACTATTTTACATTCCCATCAGCAGTGTATGTGTTCAAGTCTCTCCACAGCCTCCTCAACATTTATTCTTTTGTGTTTTGAGTATTAACACAAGACTTGATAGGGTGAAGTGGTATCATGGATTGAATTATTTCCCCCCCAAATCTGCAGCAATTTGGCTGGGCAATGATTCTTTGTGTTGTTTTCTGTCCTTCCTGTTGTAAACCCTGCCTCTGTGATGTTAATGAGGGTTGATGGGCTGCAGTTGAGTTTTTGAGGTAGGACTTCATGTGTGAGATTGTACTGTGGCTTGGTGTGAGCAGCCTCTTATAATACAAAAGAAAGAGAGGCAAGACAAGATTTGGGGACCTCATACCACCAAGAACCAGTGCCAGGAGCTGAGCACATCCTTTGGAAAGGACCAGGGTCCCTGTGCCTCAGAGGCTTCCAGGCCAGAGGAGGATTGACAGCAGGGGCCTTTCTCCAGTACCAGCAGAGATGGCCTTCCCATGGAGCTGACACCCTGAATTTGGACTTCTGGCTTACTGAACTGTGACAAATGAAATTTCTCTTTTTGAAGCCACACACTTGTGGTATTTCTGTTAAAGCAGCGCTAGATAACAAAAGCAGGTGATATCTCATTGTAGTTTTAATTTGCATTTCTTTGATGGCTAATGATCTAGAGCATTTTAGCATATATCTGTTAGCCAGCTGAATGTCTTCTCTAGGGAAGTGCTTGTTCATATCATTTGCCCATTCTTTAGTTGAATTATTTGTCTTTGTCTTTTGTTGTTGAAGTTTTGAATTATCTTGTAGATTATAAAGATTGGATGCTGGTTGGATTTCTGGTATCCAAATTTGTTTACTCAGTCTGTATGTTGTCTTTTCACTCTTTTGGTGAAGTCTTTGGATGAGCATAAATGTTTGATTTTAGGAGTTCCCAGTTATCTATTTTCTCTTCTGGTGTTTGTGCATTTTTGTTTATGCTTTGTAATCTGTTTATGCCTTGCATTAGAGCTCTCAGCATTGTCCTTATTTTTCTTTCTGTGATGTTTATAGCTTTAGATTTTATATGTAGGTCTTTGATGTACTTTGAGTTGTTTTTTGTGCATAGTGTGAGATATGCATTTTCTTTCATTTTTTTTCAGAAGCATATCCAGTTACACCAACCTCATTTGTGAAAGAGATTATCTTTTACCCAGTTTACAGAATTTGGGCCTTTGTCAATTTCATCTATGCATATATGGATGATGTTACATCTGGATTCTGAATTCTGTTCCTGTGGTCTATGTGTCTATTGTTGTACCACTACCAGGCTGTTTTGACTACTATAGCAATGTAGATTGTTGTGAAGTCATGTAGTATGAGTCATTCCATTTTGTTCTTCTTCATCATTGCTTTGCTTATCTGGGGCTTCTTTCCTTTCCATATGAAGTTGGTTATTTGTTTCTCCTCACCTTAAAAAATGCCACTGGAATTTGGATCAGGATTGCATTGTATCTATAGATCATTTGGGGTAGAATAGGTGTTTTCACAATGTTGAGTCTCCTTATCCATGAGCAAAGTAGGTTTCTCCACTTACATAGGTCTCTGTTGGTTTCTTGCAGTAGTGTCTTGTAGTTTTCTTTATGTAGGTGTGGTTAGAATTATTCCTAACTATTTTATATTTTTAAGAGGCATTGTAAAAGGTATTGATTCATAGCAAACAGATGGAAGCAACCTAGATGCCCATCAACAGCCAAATGATTAAACAAACTATGATATATACATATAATGGAGTACTACGCAATGTTAAGAAACAACGATGGCTTAGAGAAATATCTGACAATGTGGGACCATCTGGAGGACATTATGCTGAGTGAAATTAGCCAGATGCAAAAGGACAAACATTGTATGAGACCATTAATATAAAGATGCAGTGAATCATTTTAGCACATAACAAGGGTGTGGAGGGAGGCAGAGGGATTTCATATATCAGATAGAGGGTAGGACTAGGGTTGGGTATACGGTATGACAGTATGTAATAGAAAGGAGGTACTCACCATGGCTCAACTCCAAAACTAAACTGTTCGCTAAATGTGCTCCACCTCTTTGGAAGGACAGAATAACAGGGGCTGGAGTTGGAAGACCACGCTCTCATAGGACATCTAGACTAATTGGCATACCCAAGTTATTTTTTGTTTTTCTTTTCCCTTTTTCTCTTAAGAAAAAGTTCTGCATACCACTTGGGTCAGTTGAGTCTGAGGTCTTAAAAGCTAACAAACGACCATCTAGGAAACACCACTTGTACCCAACACCCCTGGACCAGCGGTAAACAACAGACATCAAGGACAGGAAGAAAATATGAATCCATCAGGTGGAAGGAGCCATACAAGCCAGAGTCTGCCTCAGCATAGGACCTGAAGAACTAGATGGTGCCCAGCCACCACCAATGACTGCCCACATAGAGTGCATGAAAATGTAATGTGTACCACTTGAGTGAGTGGTGTTCAGGGTCTTAAAAGCTAATGAGCTGCCATCTATGTAGCACCAGTTGGTCCCAGTCCACCTGGACCAGAGCTAAAAGGAGGACACAAAGGGCAGGAGGAAAATATAAGCCCAGCTGACGGAAGATGCCATATAATCCAGAGACTAATTTAACATGGGTGGTACCTGGCCACCACCAATGACTGGCAAGATGGGGTACACAATATAGAGCTCCTGACACAGCAGGAGAAACATAAGTGTGCAGAACTAGAACTCTACCAAATGACCACAATTGATGGTCCTTAATTCTAGAGGGTCCCCTGAGAGCATGGCCCCCAGAGTCTCTAACCCTAAACCACATCCAGCAATGATGACAGCTCCCCAGACAAACACTGAACTGGACTGTATGAGACAGGCTGTGATCCTGGCAGCGAGCAAACTTTGAGGCTTAAATAAATATATGGAGGCTGTCTGAGAAGCTCATTGCTGGAGGCAGGAAGACAGGGTGAGGGTGGATAGGTCTTGACCAAATGGGCATGATAATTTCAGTGTGATAAGGGAGAGTGTGTTGTCATGGGAGGGTGGGAGAGGGGAGAGCATTAGAATAGTGGTGTGAGTTCTAAATGTTATATGGCAAACTAAATTGTTTACTTATACTTAAAGCACAATAAATTTTATTTTAAAAAGAAGTATTGATTTGGGAATATCCTCTTTGACATTCTCTTTGTTAGTGTAGAGGAATCCAATTGACTTTTGTATGTTTCTCTTGTATCCTGACGCTTTGCTGAACTATTCTGTTAGCTCTGGTACTTTTTGTTTGTTTTTCTGTGGATTATTTGGGGTTTTCTGTGTATATGATCATGTCATCTGCTAATAGAGGTACTTTACTATTTCCTTACTAATTTGGATGCCCTTTACTTCTTTTTCTGGCATTACTGCTCTGGCTAGAACCTCTAGCACAATGCTGAATAGAAGTGGTGACAACAGTATCCTTCTCTGCTTCCTGTTCTCAAGGGGAATCCTTCCAGACTCTGTTCATTTAGGATGATGTTGTCTATTAGATTTGCATAGATGCCCCTGAATATGTTGAGGAGTTTCCCTCTATTTCTATTTTGCTGAGAGTTTTTAACATGAATGGGTGTTGGACTTTCTCAAATGGCTTCCTACATCAATTGATAAAATCAAATGGTTCTTGCCTTTTGTTTTATTTATGTGTTTAACATTGATTGTTTTTCAAATGTTGAACCATCTCTGCATCTCCGGAATGAATTCCACTTGGTCATGGTGAATTATCTTTTTGATACGTTGTTGAATTCTATTGGCTAGAAGTTTGTTGAAGATCTTCCTAAGTTCATGAAAGGTATTAGTCTGTGATTTTCGTTTTTTTGTGCTGTCTTTGTGTGGCTTTGGTATCTGGGCAGTATTGTCTTCATAGAATGAGTTTGAGAGTATTCCATTCTTTCCTATGTTCTGAATTAACTTTAGTAATAGTGGTATTAACTCTGCTTTGAAAGCTCGGTAGAATTCTCTGGTGAAGCCATGGGGCCAGAGGTTTTTTGTTTGTTTGTCTGGGGGGGTCTTTTAAACAACCTTTGCAATCTCTTCTTTTGGTATGGGTTTATTGAGTTGTTCTACCTCTGTTTGTGTCCCTTTAGGTAGGTAGTATGTTTCTAGAAGTTTGTCCATTTTCTATACATTTTCAAATTTGTTAAGAGTACATTTTTTATAGTACCCTGTTATGATTCTTTTAATTTCAGTTGGTTCTGTTGTGATATTGCCCGTTTCATTTCTTATGTAGGTTATTTGTTTCCTCCTGTTCTTCTCTTCTCAGTTTAACCAATGCTTTATCAATTTGTTGATCTTTTCATAAAACCAGCTTTTGATCTTGTTAACTCTTCCAATCCTTTTTCTAGTCTCTAATTCATTTAATTCTGCTCTAATTTTTATTATTTACTTTTTTCTGGGGCCTGAGGGTTTCTTTCAATGCTCTCTTTCTACTTGCTTGAGTTGTAGAGTTAATGCTTTGATTTAGGTTCTTTCTTCTTTTGGGATGTGTGCAGTTTTTAAAATAAATTGACCTCTGAGCTTTGCTTTTGCTGTGTCCCAAAGGTTCTGGTATGTGTTTTAATTCTCATTTGTTTCTGTGAATGTCTTTATTCCAGCTTTGAATTCTATAACCCAGTAGTTTCTGAGCAAGGTGTTGCTCAGTTTCCATGTGTTTGATTTTTTTCCACTTACTTTTTCTGCTGTTGATTTCAACTTTTATGGCTTTACAGCCTGAGCAGATGCTTTGCAATGTTTCAATGATTTGGATTTTTTTAAGGCTGGCTCTATGGACCAATATGTGGTTTGTCCTGGAGAATGTTCCATGTGCATTGGAAAAGAAGGTATATTGGTCTGTTGTTGGGTGAAGCATTCAGTATATGTCTATGAGGTTGAGCTGGTTGACTGTGGCATTTAGCTCTTCCCTGTCTATATTGAGTTTCTTTCTGGATATTTCGTCCTTCACAGAAAGTGATGTGTTGAAGTCTCCTTCTATTATCATGGAGCTATTTCACTCTTCAGTAATGATAGAGTTAGTCTGATATAATTAGGGGCCCTATCATTGCGTGCGTAGGTATTTAATATGGTTATATCCTCCTCAAGTTTTGACTCTTTAATCATTATAAAATACCCTTCCTTGTTTACTGTGGCAGCTTTTACTTTAAAGTCTATTTTATATGAAATTAATATTGCTGCTCCTGCTTGTTTTTTTAATGTTGTTTGCTTGGTATGTATTTTTCCTTCCTTTGAGTTTTAGTTTGTTTGTATCTTTAAGTCTAAGGTGTGTCTCTTGTAGACAATATATAGACAGATGGTGTTTTTTTAATTCATTCTGCCACTCTCTGTCTCTTTATTTGTGCATTTAACCTGTTTACATTCAGTGTAATTATTGATAAGTGTGAATTTAGTGCTGTCATTTTTATGTCTTTTTTGTGTGTTGTTGACAGTTGCTTTGTTCCACTTAATTTTCTGTGCTGAGTCCTTTTTTTCTGATGGGTTTTCTTTTCTTCTTTTTCATTGTTGCTGGTTTTGTATTTGCTGAGACTTTATGTTTTGTTTCTTATTCTCATGTGTAGGCTGTTAATTTCTTTTGTTGCTACCTTAGTATATACCTGTATTGTTCTAAATTTAAACCAGTCTTTAATGTCTTTGTATTGCCTTGACTTCCTCTCTATATGAAAGATCTGACTACATTATTTAGTGCTTCTTTTTCATGTAATGTTTTCATCTTTTATGTACTAACACCTCCATTTCTGAATTTTCAGTGTTTTAGCTTTGATTTATTTTTGTGGTTTCCCTATCTGGGTTGATATGTGGTTGCTCTGTCCCCCATTGTAGCCTTGAGTTTTTATCTGATGTTATTTATTTTCTACTTGAAGAACTTCCTTTAGTACTTCTTGTAATTTTGGTTTGATTTTTGAAAATTATCTAAACTTCTGTGTGTCTAGGAATGTCTTAAATTCACCATCATATTTGAAAGACAATTTTGCAGTACAGGTAATTCTTGGTTGGCAGTTTTTTTTTTTTCTTTCAAGACTTTGCATATGTCATCCCATTGTCTTCTTACCTGCATGTTTTATGCTAAGTAGTCTAAGCTTAGTCTAATCGACTCATTGTAGATTATTTTTCATTTAACCCTGGCTGCCTATAAAAGCCTCTCATTATCTTTAGGTTTTGTAAGTTTGATTATAATACATCTTGGTGTCTTTCTTTTGGAATCTAACTTGTGTGGAGTTTGATGAGCATCTTGGATAGATTTCATTTTTCATGATACCAAGGAAATTTTCTGTCAACAAATCTTCAACAATTCTCTCTGTATTTTCTGTTATGACCCCCATTCTGGTACTCCAATCATTTGTAAATTATTCCTCTTGATAGAGTCCCACATAAATGTTAGTGTGTCTTCATTTTTTTTTAATTATTTTGTCTGATTTTTCTTGAAATACATTGGTGTCCATTACTTTATATTCAGTCTCTCTAATTCTGTCTACCATTGCCTCAATTCTGCTCCTTTGACTTTCTACTGAGTTTTGTATTTCTGTACTTTTAATTGTTAAACTGCAAAATTTCATATCCTTGTGGAACAAGAATTTCTTGCAGCCTATAATTTGTCACTATGCTCTGCTGCACTTTGCCTGATCCCTCTCTCTGTTTTTTTTGTTGTTGTTGTTGTTGTTTTCTTTGGGAACTTTCTGAAGCCATCATGATTTGCCTTTCTAAATGGTTTGATATTGATGATTGTCTCAGAGCCAACAAAAATCAACAGAAATTTGTTGTAATTAATTTGTTTACTATGTTCTAACTTTTTCTAAATTTTGTTTTGAAATCCCCAAATAGGCTGGTCATGTGAGCTAGTTTCATTATTGGTGACTTAGACAATCTAATGTTCTGTCATCAGTTGGTTAATGCTGTTACTAGGCAGGAGAGCTCAGGTATCCATTTACTTTTCTTCTTTGTATTCAGCTCAGGTGCCCAGGTAGTTGGTCACCAAGTGCATTGTGCCAGCTCTTCGCTACAGTCTTAGCTGGGCAAGGGTTATGGGTGTAGGCACAGGTTGCTGGTTGCATGTGCTGGGAAACTTAGCAGGCTGACAGCTATATCCCCCTTTGTCTGTATCTAGGCAAAGAAACTACTTCTGCCCTGAGTTCCTGGCTTCGGGGTGCCTGGATATTTTTTTTCAATTTGTAAAATTGTTCCCTCTCCAAGAGAATAGCTCAGGGTACACATAAGAGGTCCTACTGCCAGCCCAGGTAAAGCATCAGAATTTGGTGCCTGGTGCAGTACAGAGAAGGGAGGAGGAAGCCCTGGAGAAAGGGAGAGCATTTTAGCCCAAAGGAAAGTTTTAGATATGCACACAGCTGCAAGCACTTAGCTTTTGGTGATCAAGTGGCACTGTTCTGTGATTCCTGCAGTGTAAGTGTCCAAAGTTCAGCTTCTCTGCTCAGGAAGATGCTTTCTGAATGTCACCACTTTGTTCATCATTCTGGAAGCTGCAGATTCTCCTGCAAGGTGCAGATTCCTGCCTGGTCATGTCTGACCAGTTCTAGGTACTTGTGTACCTACTTTCCCTTTCCTGTTGCTCAGTCTGATTTCTCAGCTTTTCCTTTGATGCTCAGGTATCCTAGAATGTCATATATAATCCACTCAGTTGTTTTTCTGGATCTTTGTTATTAGAAGGATCAGAGGAAGTGTCTGACTACTCCACCATCTTAATCCCACCTCCCTTCAACAGCTTTTGAATGATCTTCAGCAAAATTTTCCTGTGGGTAATGTTAACAGTATTGTGCAATATTTTTTTCATTTAGCTGAATCTCTTTTTTTGAATTTGCAAGAATATGGATTTCTTCCTGTCAGTTGACTAAGAAGCTGTCTTCAAAATTTCTTGACATAGATAAGTGAGCACTCCTAGTGCTATGCCCATTCAACGAAATGCCTCAGTTAGTATATCAGTTCCTGAAGTTTTGTTTTCTTATGCCCATTCAACGAAATGCCTCAGTTAGTATATCAGTTCCTGAAGTTTTGTTTTCTGACATTCCCTTCAGTGCATCTTGGTCTTCTTCCTTCAGTACCATTGGTTTATGATCATATGTCACCTTCTGAAATGACTGAACATTGACCAAATCCTTTTGATACAGTGATTGTGTGTATTCTTTCCATCTTCTTTTGTGTTGCCTTCATAGTTCAATACTTTGCCAGTAAGCCTTAGAACTCTTTAATTTTGCAGTTCAGTGCTTGAATGTTTTCTTGAGATCTTTCAGCTTGAGAAATGCTGAGCATGTTTTTCCCTTTTGGCTTTCTAACTCAAGGTCTTTGCACATTTCCGTATAGTATTTTATTTTTTTCTTCTCAACCTGCTCTTTGACATCTTCTGTCCAGTCCTTTTATTCATCGTGTCTTTCATTCACTCTAGGTCCTCTATGTTCAAGAGAAATTTTTAGAGTCACTTCTGAAATCCATTTTGGTTTTTTTTTCTTTCCTGACTTTTCAGTGACCTTTTACTTTCTTCATGGGTGATATCTTACACAACTCATCTGGTCTTCGGTCATTAGTGTTCAGTGTTTCAAATCTATTGTCAAATTGGTCTCTAAATTCATGTGGAATACACTCAAATTTGTATCTTGGATATTGTGGAATTGCTCTGACTTTCTTCAGCTTCAATTTAAATTTCTATATAAGTGATTGATAGTATGTCCTGCAGTTGACCTCTAGCCTTTTTTGCCCTTGTTGTGAATGATGATATGGAGTTTCTCCATTATCTCTTTCCACAAATGTAGTCTATTTTATTCTTGTCTATTCCATCTTGCAAGGTCTATGTGTATAGTTGCCATTTACATTGCTGAAAAAAAAATGGTATTTATAATGAATAAGTCACTACTCTTGGAAAATTCCACTGAACAGTAACCCTGATACCAAAACCAAGGAAAGACACCACAAAAAAGGGAAATTTCAGACCAATATCTCTCATTAATATAGATGCACAAATTCTTGACAGATTTCTAGCCAATAGAATACAGCATCATATATTTAAAAAAAAATACTCCAGGACCAAGTGGGAGTCATACCAGGTATTCAAAAGTAGCTCAACACTAAAAATCAACCAACATGATCCACCACATAAATAAAACAAAAGAATCACATAGTCATCTCAATCTATGCAAAAAAAGGCATTGATCAAGTTCAATACCCATTCTTGATAAAAAGTCTCACTAAGACAGAAATAGAAGGGAATTCCTCAACATAATAAAGGGCATGTATACAAAACAGTAGTGGTGTAGTAATTAAGTACTATGTTTGTTAATCAAAAGGTCAGAAGTTCAAATCCACCAGGCTCTACTTGGAAACTCTATCGGGCAGTTCTACCTTTGTCTTACAGAGTCTTTATGAGTCAGAATCAACTTAATGGCAGCAGGTTTGGTTTTTTGTTTTGTTTTCCTTATACAAAACCAACAGCTAACATCATTCTCATGGAGAGAAGCTGAAAATATTCCACCTGAGAAGTCAGCACAGCTGGACTAAACAAAAAGCAATGAAGTTTCCTAAATATAACCAAACATTTTGAAGAACAGAGTAGTAGGGGCAAGGATCTGGGGACCACAGTTTCAGGTTTTATCTAGGTCAATTGGCATAACAAAGCTTATTAAGAAAATGTTTTGCATCCCACTTTGGTGAGTGTCATCTAGGATCTTAATAGCTAACAAGTGGCCATCTAAGATGCAACCATTGGTCTCAACCCATCTGGACCAAAGGAAAATGAAGAACACCAAAGACACAAGGCAAATATGAGCCCAGGAGACAGATCAAGGCACATAAACTAGGGACTCCATCAGCCTGAAACTAGAAGCACAAACTAGTGCCTGGCTACTACCAATGACTACCCTGACAGGAAACAATAGAAAATCCTTGACAAAGCAGAAGAAAAGTGGGATGCAGGATTAAAATTCTAGTAAAAAAGCCAGGCTTAATAGTCTGACTGAAACTAGAAGAACCCCAGAAGACGTGGTCCTAGGACTCTCAGTTAATCCAGAACTAAAACCATTCCTGAAGCCAATTCTTTAAACAAAGATTACATTGGACTACAAGACATAAAATGATACTCCTGAAGAGTATGCTTCTTATTTCAAGTATATACATGAGACTAAATGGACAGTTCCTGTCCAAAGATAAGATGAGAAGGCAGAAAGGGACAGGAACTGGTTGAATGGACATGGGAAATTAAGAGTTGAAAGGGAGAGCAACTAAGGTCACATAACAATGTATGTATAAATTTTTGTATGTGAAAATAATATGAGCTATAAACTTTCACCTAAAGCACAATAATATACATTCCACCTGAGTACAGGAACAAGACAAGTGTGCCCTTCATTACTACTATTTAACATTGTGCTGGAAGACCTACCTAGAGCAATAAGGAAAGAAAAATAAATAAAGGCTATCCAAACGGATCAGGAAGATATAAAACTACTCCTATTTGCAGATGATATGATACTATACATAGAGAATGCTAAAGACACCACAAGAAAACTACTGAAACCAGCAGATTCAGCAGAATAGCAGAAGACAAAATAAATGTACAAAAATCTGTTGGATTCCTAGACACCAATAAAGAGAATTATGAAGAGAAAATCAGGAAATCAATATCATTTACAATAGCTCCTAAAAAAACTAGGAATAAAGGACTTATATAAAGAAAACTATAAAATACTGGTGCAGGAAATCAAAAAAGACCTAAGTAAATGGAAAAACATACCATGCTCAAGATCAGATAAACGCAACACTGCTAAACTGTGAATTCTACCCAAAACAGTCTACAAATATAACACAATCCCCATCCAAATACCAACAGCATTTTCAATGAGATGGAAAAACCATTCATTAACTTTATCTGGAAAGGAAAGAGGCTCCATACAAGTAAAGCACTAATGAAGAAGAACAAAGTAGAAGGTCTTGTGCTACCTGACCTCAGAACCTACTATACAGCTACAGTAATCAAAACAGCCTGGTACTGTACAAAAACAAACACCCTGATGTATGGAACAAAATTGAGAACCCAGATGTAAATCCATTCACCTATGAACACCTAATCTTTGATAAAGGCCCAACATCCATTAAACGGGGGAAAAGATAGTCTTTTAAACAAATGGTGCTGGTAAATTGGATGTCTACCTGTAAAAAAAGAAGCATGATCAATATCTCACACCAAACATAAAAGCTAATTCAAAATGAATCAAATACCTGAATATAAAACTCTAAACTGTAAGGATCATGGAAGAAAAATTGGATGAATACTAGGGGATATGAACCATGACTAATAATACATAAACACTAGAAGATAAACTAGATAAATATGATCTCCTAAAAATTAAGCAATTATGCTCATTAAAAGATCTCACCAAAAGAATAAAAAGAGAACCTACAGACTGAGGGAAAAAATCAGCTATGACATATTCCACAGAAGTCTAATCTCTAAAATCTACAGGAAAATCCAATAGCTCTACAACAAAAAGACAATCCAATTCAAAAATAGGCCAAGGATTTAAACAGACACTACACCTACCCCCCCAAAAAATAAATAAGACATTCATGTGGCTAACAGACACATGAGGGAATGTTCACAATCACTAGCCATTAGAGGAATGCAAATAAAAACTAATTAATTATCATCTTATCCCAACATTTTTAGCATCAATAAAAAAACAGGAAATAACATGTTTTGGTGAGGTTTCAGGGAGATTAGAACTCTTATACATTGCTAGTGGGAATACAGAATGTTACAACTATTTTGTAAAACAATATGGCACTTCTTTAAAAAGCTATCAATAGAAAGAAATATGATACGACCCAGCTATTCCACTCCTAGGATTATATTCCACAAATAAGAGCCATCACATGAATAGACATACACACATCCATGTTAATTGCAGCATTATTCACAATAGCAAAAAGATGGGAACAATCCAAGTGGCCATCAATAGATGAATGGATCAACAAACTATGGTACATAAACACAATGGAATACTATGCAATGATGAATCTGTGAAACATCACACAACATGGATGAATCTGGAGGGCATTATACTGAGTGAAATAAGTCAATCACAAAAGAACAAATATTGTATAAGACCAGTATTATAAAAACACATAAAAATGTTTCCACACAGAAATGAGCAATCTTTGATTGTCACGAGGGATAGGAGGGATAAGGAGGCAAAAACACTAGATAGTAGATAAGTGGTAACTTTGGTGAGGGATAAGACAATATATAATACTGGTGAAATCAGCACAAGTTCATCAAGGCAAAGTCATTGAAGTGTCACAGACACATTCAAACATCCTGAGGGACCAAGTTACCGGGTCAAATGCTAGGGACAATAGTCTTGGGGGACATCTAGCTCACTTTGCATAACATACCAACAAAAACCCACTGCCACTGGGTTGATGCTGACTTACAATGACCCTATAGGACAGAGTGAAACTGTCCCATAGAGTTTCCAAGGAGTGTATGGTGGATTCAAGCTGCCAACCTTGTGATTAGTAGACGTAGCACCAACTACTATGCCGCCAGAATTTCCTTGCATAATACAGTCGCTTAAAAAAATGTTCTACATCCAATCGTGGTAGGTAGCTTCTGGAACCTTAGAAACTTGGGAGTGGCCGTCTGATATACATCTATTGATCCTATCCTAGCTAGAACAAAGAAGAATAAAGAAATCCAAAAACACAAGAGAAAGATTATTCCAAAGGACTAATGGACAACAATTATCACAGCATCCACTGGGCTGAGCCCAGAACAAATAGATTGTGCCTGGTTACCACCACTGACTGCTCTGGCGGGAACCACTATAGAGGTCCCAGAAAGGGCAGGAGAAAAATGTAGAACAATATTAAAATTCACACACACACGCAAAAAGACTATGCTTGTTGGCCTGACAGAGACTGGAGAAACCCCATAAGTATGGCCCCAGGACACCATTTTTACTCAGTACTGAAGACATTCCTGATGTTCAATCTACAGCCAAAGATTAGAGAAGTCTATAGGTTCAACAATTATACACATGAGGAACATGCTTCATAGTTCAATCATGTATATATGATTACTAGGCACACCATCCCAAAAGAAAAGATGAAGTCAGTAAGGAACAGGGAAACTGGATGACTGGAAACAGGGAACCTGGAGTGGACAAGGGGAGAGCATTGGTTGGTGGCCAATGTCACAGAATAATTTATGTATTAGCTGTTTAATGAGACACTAATTTGCTCTGTAAAATTTCACCTAAAGCACACTGAAGAATAAACAAAAACTGATTTTAAAAAAATCTGTCATGTGACCTCTGGTATCATTTCTATCATCAAGGCGATGTTTTCCAACTACCATTCTTTATCTTGTTTTTTTTTCCCAACTATTACATTCCAATCACCAGTAGTTAACCAGGCATCTTGATTGCATATTTGCTCAATTTCAGACTGCAGACATTGGTAAAAATCTTCAGTTTCCTCAACTTTGGCATTAGTGTTTGGTTGGTAAATTTGAATAATAGTTATATTGATTGATCTTCCTTGTAGGCGTATGGATATTATCCATCACTGACAGCACTGTACTTTTAGATAGATCTTTAAATGTTCTTTTTGATGACGAATGCAATGCCATTTCTCTTCAAATTGTCATTCTTGGCATAGGACACCCTATAAAGGTCCAATTCAAAATGGCCAATACCAGTCTATTTCAGTTCACTAATGCCTAGGATATCCATTTTTATGTGGTCTATTTGATTTTTACAACTTCCAATTTTCCTAGATTCATACTTAATTCATTCCACATTCCAATTATTAATGGATGTTTGCAGCTATTCCTTCTCATTTTGAGTCATGGTAGAAACACTAGTGCCATAGTGTTTAAGTGCTACAGCTGCTAACCAAAAGGTCAGCAGTTGAAATCCACCAGGTGCTCCTTGGAAATTCTATGGAGCAGTTCTACTCTGTCCTATAGGGTCACTATGAGTGGGCATCCACTCAATGGCAGTGAGATTGTTTTTTGTTTTTGTTTTTTGAGTTGTGGCACATCAGCAAATGAAGGTCCTGAAAGCGTGACTCCATCAACATCATCAAGGGTGACTCAGCTGTGAGGAGGAAGCTCCTCCCCATCTATATCTTCAGTGCCTTCCAATCTGAGGAGCTCATCTTTCAGCACCATACTAGACAGTATTCCACTACTATTCATGAGGTTTTCACTGGCCAGTTTTTTCAGAAGTAGATTGTCAGGTCCTTTTTTCTAGTCTATTTTAGTCTGGAAGCTCCCCTGAAACCTGTCCATGGGTCACCCTGCTGATATTTGAAATACCCCTGGCATCACTTCCAGCATTGCAGCAGCACACAAGCCACCACAGTGGGACAAACTAACAGATGATGGGGCTTGGCTATGTAGAAAATCACAAAAAAAAATCTACAAAAACTAGTATAAAATGTCTCAGTGAGCAATTACAAACATTATTGAAACAAATGAAATACTAGGAGACCTCATCAAAGAAATAGAAACTATAAGGAAGAAACTAAGGAAATTTTTAGAATTAAAAAATACATTGAACAAATTTTTTAAAAACTTATTGGAAGGGTTGCCATGAGTCAGATCCGACTTGACGGCACTTGGCCCTTGGCATTGGAAGCATTCAAGGGCAAAATGGAAATCACAGAGAAAATAATTAGGAAATGTAAAGATAGATCAAGAGACGTTTACCCAGTCTGAACAATGGAGAGAAACTAGATTAAAACAAACAAACAAAATACCCAGAGCCTCAGAGACGTGTGACGCAATAACAAAGAATCTAGCATTCATGTCATTAGAATCTCAGAAGGATATAAGAAATATGTGGGACTGAAAAAATTTTTTAAAGAAACAATGCCTGAAATTTTACCAAATTTGGTGGAAAACGTAAATCTTCAGGTTCAAGAAGCTGAGAGAAATGTAAATAGGACAAACTCAAAGATGTGCAGGCGCACATATAAAGGATCTTCCAATAAGGATGTCCTATTTTTGACAGCTCATGGATATTTCTGAAGCTATAGCAGCCATATTTATCACATTTTTTATTAGTCTTGACAAATAGCCATGAAAAGTTACACAGTTCCACAACACAGAAATTATTAAAGTTTATTATCAAAATGTGTGTCCCATTTGCCAAACATTCTGTGCAATTATGTGAAATTTACATGCTCATAATCGTCCCATTGAGAGAACAAGTGGACATTTAATCAAAAAATTTAAGACAACTGGGTCTGTTACCAATCAGACAACACCTGTGTGTCAAAGAACTACATGTTTCAGTGAAAACATCACCACCATTTGTCATAGTGTACGAGAGAATCCATCCCAATCAAATTCTCACCAAGCACAAGAACTGAGAATTTGGCAGATTTTGCATCTGGACTTGAAGGTTTATTCTTAAGGAATTGTTTTAATTCAATAACTGCAGTCCAGTAACCTTAGATTGTGCCATACATTTGCTGACTGTGCTATGGAGCAGTTGGAAGTTGATCCTGCTTTCGGCCAAAAAATCATCTTCAGAAACCAGGCCCATTTTGGGATTAATGGTTTTTGTTAATAAAACTGTCACATTTGGAGCCATAAGAATCCAATGGAGATTCAAGAACATACACTTCATCCCCCAAAAGTTTCCATTTGGTGTGGATTTTGGTCTGGCAGAATCATTGGCCCTCCTTTTTCAAAGATGAATGAGGTGAGGCTGTGTAAGTCAATGGCAAAAGGTATCAGGCTATGATAACTAACTATTTCGGTTCCACTTGGAAAGTGCCACGGTGGCCATTTACCCGAAGTTCTTTTCTACACATAATTTCATCAAATGTACTTCAAGATAATAAAACAAGTAAAACTGTATCAGCTACACAACTTGTTTAATTCAAGTTCAAAGATCCAATCCAAGTGCCGTCGAGTCGGGAAGACCTTTCTAAAAACTAAAGACAAAGTCCATTGCCTTTGAATTGATTCCTACTCATGGTGACCCTACAGGACAGAGTAGAACTGCCCCATACAGTTTCCAATGAGTAGCTGGTGGATTAAACTGCAACCAAGTTCTTAACCACTGCACTACTAAGTCTCCAAAGACAAAGACAACATCTGCTAAAGAACACGCTTTAAGTTGTAAAGTTAGCGATTTACTTAGCTTAAAGGTCCCTTTTGAAAAATAAAAGGCAATAAACAGAAGAACACAAAATGTAGACCCATGCTCATTCTCATTTGGGACAAATTAGAATAATTATTTATATTTATCTTTAATAGCAAAACTAAGCATCCTTTTATTATTAATTTATATCCTGCCTTATTCAAAGGACAAGATCACTTAATCCAGCTATTTGATCTCATTAAATCTAGAAAGATCTCAAACATTATTTGGCTGGTATGGTAAGCAGAATAACACCACTCTGCCCTCACAAGGACAGCCACATCTTAATTCCCAGAACCTGTACTTTATATTACGTGGCAAAAGGGAATTAAGGTGCAGGTGGTATTAAGTTTGCTAGTCACCCAATGTTAAAATAGGGAGATAATCCTGGGTTACCCAGGTGGACCCAATGTAACCACAAAGATTCTTAAAATTAGAAGAGGGAGGAACAGGAGGAAGTCAGAGTGATGCCATGTGAATACTCGACTCACTGTTGCTGGTTTTGAAAATAGAATAAGGGGGCTGTATTTGTCCTAGGACTGCCATAACAAAGTACCACAGTTCTGAAATATTTCTTGTTGTTAGGTTGCAATAAACTGGTTCCAAAGTCTGAGATCAAGGTGTGTGGGGAGCGGAGCGTCCGGCCCAAGATGGCGCCCAAGGCCGGAGCCCCTCCTCATTCCATACCCTTGTTTACCAGACTTAGGGCTTGCATAGCTCATGCTTGTGAGCAGTGGCTGCTGATCAGCCTATTGAGAGCCCCGCTTTGGGAGGACGTGGCCTTGGGTGATTGGAGGAACCTGGGAGATAAAAGCGTGTGGGGACCGGGTGTAGAGAGAAGAACAAAGGAAGCAGACACAGCCTCGGGAGCTGCGGCGCAGCAGGAGAGCGAGGGAGAAGAACAAAGGAAGTAGAATAGGTAGTAGAATAGAAAGTAGAATAGGAAGAAGAATAAAGAGGAAGAAGAATAAAGCAAGCAACTTGCAAGGTGGCTCGTATCCGTGTGTCCTGTCTTCTTTCCGCGGGCGGACAGTTAGGCAGCGACAAAGGTGTTGGCAGGGTTGTTTCCTACTGAAAGCTTTAAGGGAGAATCCGTTCAGTGCTCCTCTCCTACCTTCTGGCAGTTGTTGACAATATGTGGCATTACCTGGCTTGTAGATGCATCATTCTACTCTCTAATTTCATCTTCAGAGGGTATTCTCCTCTGTTTCTCTATGTGTCTTCTCCTCCCGTTGATATTGGATTGAGGATTTTCTCTATTCATGTATGATCTCATCTTATTTTAACTAACTGCATCTGCAATGACTCTCCAAATAATCTCACTTTTTGAGGTTCCAGGAAGGATGTGAATTTTGTGGGTCACTATTCAATCCAGTGCAGGAGTTATCAGCCAAGGAATATGAGCAGCCTCTAGAAAATGGAAAAAGCAAGGGAACAAATACTCCCCTAGGGCATTGAGAAATAACACACCCCTATCTACACCTCGGTGTTTTCAAGGTTTGTCCATCTTGTGGCAACAAGAAAAGAAAATTGACTGTGTAGGACATAAAGAATACCTCGTTTTTATAATAATTTCTTTTAAAAAATCCTTGTGTCATTTATGCTTTGCCTTTTAAATAAGAATAAAAATCTACCGGGCAGGGGGGTGGGGGGAATCTTTACCCTGCCTTGGTCATTTTCCTCCTAGCCAAGCCAAGTGCCGTCAAGTCAGATCCGACTCATAGCGACCTAGAAGATGCTTAATATTCAGGTGTGCTCTGCATTTGATGATTTAATTTTCTGAACAACATATGGAGATAACCCACTACTAAGGAGTGTCTCCTGCAGATGTGGACTTGGATGTGGAGGAAGTTGTAAAAGAGCTGCAAAGTAGATAAAACAGCCTAAAAGTACAAGGCAAGAGGTTGGACTGAGAAATATTATTTTTTCACCATTTAATACCAAAATCCAGAATAGTCCTATTTTGCTACGTGGCTCCTTCAACTTTTCCATTCCATCACATTTTTCACTATCTCCTTGGGGCAAGCACTCTAACCACCAAAGAGGACTAGGAAGGGACTATGTGTAGTGAGATGAGGCATTGGTGGTTCAGTGGTAGAATTCTTGCCTTCCATGAAGGAGACCCAGTAGGATTCCCAGTTAATGCACCTCATGCATGCATACCAACTGTCAGTAGTAGTTTGCTTGTTGCTATGATGCTGAACGGGTTTCAGTGGAGCTTCCAGACTAAGATGGACTATGAGGAGAGGCCTGGAGATCTACTTCTGAAATTCAGTCAGCATAAGCCCTATAGGTCACAGTGGTTCGATCCCATTGTCCTTGGGGTTGCTATTAGTCAAGATGAAGTCACTGGCAGCTCACAACAGAAATATTGAGAAGACAGGGAAATTAAGCCTTCAAGGGGACTTTCATAACAGCAAGGGAAAGAAGATGAGTGAAAAAACTTCCTGCTTGAAACCCAGCAACCAGAAGTAAACCTCTGGTGCCAGAGTACACAGGCAAAGGAAACCAACTGAAACTGCAACTCATGGTACGTGTCTCCAGGTAAGGAAAATATTCAGAATTCAGGAGCTGGATGAAGAGCATTTGCTTATGTCTTTTAGCAATGGCAAGGAGATTTTCTTTTTTTCTTTCCTCCCCTCTTTTTTTTTCAGATAAAGAAAAGAAAGAATATTTAGTGACCTTAAAGGAAAGAAGGAAATCCTGATGGCATAATGGTTTTAAGTGTTATGCCTGCAAACCAAAATGTCACCAGTTTGAATGTTCCAGATGTTCCCTGGAAGCTCAATAGAGCAGTTCTACCCTGTCCCATAGAGTCTCTATGAGTCAGAATTGACTCACCAGCAGTGGGTTTGGTTTTAAAGGGAAAAACAGAGTTTTCCCCTCCCCTTACCGCCCTCCATGACCCATAATTTAAAGCAGTGGTTCTCATACTTCAGATTAGAATCACCTGCAGAGCTTGCTAAAACCTGCTGGTCCCTGCTCCAGGTTGTCTGACTCAATAGGTCTGGATAGAGCCCAAGAATTTGCATTTCTAACAAGTTCCCAGATGATGCTGATGCTAGGGCTCCAATTTTGAGAATGCTGCTCTATAGGGAGCTGAATGGCATAAAAATGTCTCCAGTATAAGGAATGTAAGGTTGTGAGGCCTTGACCTTGAGACCCAGAGGGCTGATGCAGAGACATCGACGTTCTGAAATGGTTAAAGCAACAGCATCAAAGGAAGTATAGAAGAATTTGGCAGGATTTCAGTTTTCTTGTTAGCACAAATGTAAGCATTTTCAATTGGTGGGACTTATGAAATTATTATTGTGATTAAGTAAAAGTATACTATCCAAATCTGTTTTGCAGGCCCACCTAGCTGTATCTCCCTCTGCTCTCCCCACCTGGTAACAGTACACTCCTTTTCATTCTATATGTCTGGTATGATGGGTTTTTTTCCGAAAGATTTGAAAAAAAAAAACAACAAAACAGTTGCCGTGGAGTCAGTTCTAACTCATGACGACCATGTGCTGCACTCCTTAGGGTTTTCAATGGCTGTGATCTTTCAGACATTAACTCGCCAGGCCTTTCCTCTGGGGCACCTCTGGGTAGATTCAAACTTCTGTTAGTATTTTAACACTTAACCATTCATGCCACTTACTGAGCATCTGCTTCATTTCAGTCTCTGTTTCAGGCTCTTTATCTAATTGATCTAATTTGTAAGATAGGTGATCAGAATCCTTACAGGAGATTAGTACCTATTTGTTGTTGTTGTTGTTTGTTTGTCAGCTTGGCCAATGGTTTGTCAATTTTGTTGATACTTCCAATGAACCAACTTTTGGTTTTGTTGGTTCTTTTTGTTTTTTGTATTTTCTATTTCATTTACTTCTGCTCTGATCCTTATTATTTCCTTCTGGTGGCTGTGGGCTTCCTTTGTTGTGCTCTTTCTATTGGTTTGAGTTGTGTAGCTAATGTTTTGATCTTGTCTCTTCTTTTTGGATATGTGCACCTACTGATATAAATTGACATCAGAGCACTGCTTTGCTGTATCTCAGAGGTTTTGGTATGATGTGTTTTCATTGTCATTTGATTCTAGGAATTTTTTAACTCTGTATTTAATTTCTTCCATTACCCAGTGTTTTTTCAGGAGAGTGTTATTTGGTTTCCATGTGTCCTCCCCACCTTCTTACTGTTATTAATTTCTACTTTGATAGTGTTACAGTCAGAGAAGATGCTTTTATACCTCAATGTTTTGGATTTTGTTGAGAGTTGCTTTGTGGGCTAAAAGATGGCCTTTTCTGAAGTATGTTTCATGTGATTTGTAAAAGAACGTATACCTTGCTGCTGTTGGCTGAGCCAGCCAAGGCCAAGTGCTGTCGAGTCGGATCCGACTCATGGCGTTGCTATATATGTCCATAAGATTGAAATGGTTGATTGTAGCCCATAGATCTTTGCTGAGTTTCTTTCTAGATGTTCTGTCCTTTACTGAGCAGCTGTGTTAAGTCTCCTACTATTATTCTGAAACTGTCAATTTCTCTTTCCAGTACTGTTCGAGTTTGTTTGACGTATTTTGGAGCTCTGTCATTGGGTGCACAGATATTTATTATGCTTGTGTCTTCATTGTTGATTGTCCCTTTAATCATTATATAATGTCCTTCTTTGTCTTTTATGGTGGATTTTGTTTTAAAGTATTTTATCTGAGATTATTGTGACCACTCCTACTCTTTCTTTGGTAGCTGTTTGCTTAATATATTCTTTCCATTCTTTGTTTTTTAATTCAGTGTGAATATTGATAGATGTGAGTTTATTGCTGTCATTTTATAGTGCTTTTTTGTAGTGCTGATTTTTCCTTTGTTCATGTTAGTCTCCTGTGCTAAATTCCTTTTGTGTGGATTTTTTTTCTTTTTTTGTGTTTATTGATAGTTTTTTTCCTTTATTTTGATGAGCAGGTTTGTTCCGTTTTCTTTGTGGTTACTTTGAAATTTACCCCATCTTCCTAAGTTTGAGGAAACCCTGGTGGTGTAGTGGTTAACAACTACATCCAAAAACCAAAAAGTCAGCAATTCAAGTCCCCCAGGCACTCCTTGGAAGCTCTATAGGATAGTTTTATCCTGTCCTATAGGGTTACTGTAAGTCAGAATTGACTTGATGGCAATGTGTTTGTTTTTTTTTTCCTGTTTGAACCACTTTTTTATTTCTTTATAATCATCTTGACTTCCTTTCCACCTGAAAGTTCTATACGTACACCATTTATTCCATCTTTTATTGTTCTGATGTTGTTTTCATTTACAACTTGAGCTCTCTGGTTCCCTGTTGTAAATTTTTGGTTTTGTTTTATCTTTGAAAGTTCATTACCTATGTTGTGTCTCACTGATGTGGCTTTCTGTCCTAGATTCAGGCTGATGTTAGTTCTCTAGCTAAATGACTCCTTAATAATTCTTGTAAGTTTGGTTTGGGTTTCACATATTCCTTTAATTTCTGTTTATCTGGACATGTCCTAATTTCACCATCATATTTGAATGAGAATTTTGCAGGATATATTATTCTTAATTTTCAATTTCTTTCTCAGAAGCTTTTATGTATGTCATTCCTTTGCATTCTTGCCAACATGGGTTTTGCCAAGTCGTCAGAGCTTAGTCTTATTGTTTCCCTTCTATATGACGTTTCATTTTTCTCAAGCTGCTCTCAGAATTTTTTCCTTGTCTTTTGTTTTAGTCAGAGTGATAATAATATGTCTTACAGACTTTCCAGAAACCCCTGTGGTGTAGTGGTTAAGTGCTGCAGCTGCTAAACAAAAGGTCAGCAGTTCAAATCTGCCAGGTACTCCTTGGAAACTCTATGGAGCAGTTCTATTCTGTCCTCTAAGGTTGCTATGAGTCAGAATTGACTAGATGGCAGTGGGTTAGAGAATTTCTTTTGGGGCCTGTCCTATATGGGATTCACTGAGCTTCATGGATGGTCAGTCTTTCATTTTTCATATTAGTGAAGTGTTCTGTCAGAAAACTTCAGTGTTCCTCTCTGTGTTTTCCATTTTTTTCTTTTTTTTCTAGAACACTGAATTGTTTTAATTGTATCCTACATTGTTTACAGTGTTTCTTCTTTTCTTTGACTTTTCCTCAAAGTGGTATCTAAGAATTTGTCTTCAATTTCTCTGATCTTGTCATTCATTGTATTAAATTTGCTTCTTAAACCTGCTATGACACTGTCCATTTCTGAAATGTTGTTGTTTGTCTTTTGGATTTCTAATTGCTGTTTTTTTAAATGATTTCTAGTTGTTTATTTTAAATTTTGTTCCTATATTAGTCCCCTGAATTCTTCCATTGTTTTCTCTCTCATTGCTATGATCTTGTCTTGTATTTTCCTTGATTGTGTCTATGTATTCCTTATTTTTGTCTACATTTTTCTTCATCTCTGGAGGGCCCTGAATGTTAGTTTTCAATTCCTGATTAGGTAGTTCTGGTGTCTTTTCTTCTACTGGAAAGTCATTTGTTTTATTTTAGATGCTTTCTGAATCCATCCTGTCCTATTTAATATGTTTTGATAGTGTCTGCTATCTTTAGGCCATTCTGAAATCATTTTCTTCTGTTATTGATTGTAGATTTGTCTCATCCTGCTTATTTGATTATCTTTGAGCAGATGGATTGGACATGCTTTGTTGTTTGCTCACCTGTGACACTTCTCACCACTTTATCTTGGTGGTCAGAGCCATTTTCTCAGCTATGGTATAACATGGCAGATCCAGTGTAGGGGAAGGAGCTGGAATGTATCATCTGTGACATGTTCTGGGGCCTATAGGGCAGGAATGAGGTACATTTCAGGACATGGTCTCGTGGTCTATGCCCTTGCTGTTCAGGGATGTGGCATTCTGCATACAGAGGTGGAGACAACACACACAGCCAAGTGGCTGGGAGAAAGGAAAGGAAGGTGGAGAGAGTTAAAAAAATACCCTGACAAAGACCACCAGTGTGGCAGCTCAGACAAGTAACTCCATGTACTGGCAGCTCCTAGCTGAGTGGTACTGCACAGCCTGTCGAGGAGTAGAAATGGCATGTAGGGCCCACTGGGCAGAAGAAAGGAAGGATGTGAGAGAGAAGAAACAAAGAGAAACCAAACAAAAACAACAAACATGGCACTGATGGAGCTGGCTGGTGGGTACAGGGCAAATCCAAATCTAGTGTCCTGTCAGAGACAGTGTCTCTCTAGTCAAGTGACCATAGCCCATTGGAAAGCAGCAGAAGCTGTGCAGAGTGAAGAAGAGTGGCGAGTGGTAAAGTCTGTATCCCTGATTGCCAGGTGCTGTGTATCCTGGGAGTTCTGTGAAATTATCTTTCTGTACTCCCTGTCCACCATTCTTGGTGGCTGAGGAGTCTAAGATGGTAAGTCAATGCCATGTTAACTGGTAGGGGACCTTCAGTTTGTAGCTCTCATTCTCTGATCTCTGTCAGTTTCTTATTTATTTGCTGCTTGGTTGAGTTCTTCGTTCTTTCATTTGATGCCTAAGATTTCAGGATTTACATTTGTATCTGTTTTACCTATTTTGGGGGTGTTTTGCTGTAGACAGCTGGTGTGATACATCTGTCTATAGCACAATGCTGGCCTTTCCCCAGGCTCTTTCTTACCTCTGGGTAAGAATGTAGGGCATTCCCTCTTCCAGTCTCCTCTCTCTTTGCAACAAGCACACTGGTCTTGGCTTAATGGGGGTTGGGGCCTTTTACCTCCCTGTCTCCTCAAGGGCTTCCCTCTTCTTGGGTCACTGGGAGATGGTCATTTCCCTGTAAGACAGTGACTAGGAATGTGGTCTGTCTCTTATCATTGGTAATTTTTCTCTTTTCCTGTTCCCAGTCCACATTTCAATATACCTGGTAGGCAAGCTCAACAAGCCTTAAGAGCCCTTCTTCCATAGTTTTCTTATGTTTCTGGAGTTTTCTTTGTATATCTGGGGCACTCTGCCTCATAAAAATCATATTCACCATATGAGTGTTTTGGGGCTCTCAGGGTCTATGTCTGAGAACTATCGAAAACCTCATAATTTTTTTTTCTAGAAACTTAGAGGGATTTTAAATTAGTTATTATTTGCAACCACGCATTTTGCTAAGGTTTTATTTAGGCACCCCCTTCTTTAACCCTTCTAAGAGGCCCTCCCTATGAAAAACAAGGCAGGTCTATCCCTTGGCTGTATTCTGATCCCAGCCAGGGTCCTCCACAGGGAAAGTCTCAGGCCCCAGCTGTTCTACTGCATGTACTTTGTTGCACTGGTCAGCCTTGGCTCTCACCTCTTCTAGGACCACGTACCTTTGTTTTGAGGTCAGGAACATATCCAGCAGTGCCTAACAATCTGCCCAGTTAGGATTATGAGTGTAGAAGACAGAGATAAAAAGATTCTCCATTCTTTTAGAGTATTCCTGATAACCAAGACAATGGTGGTTCCAATTAGAAAGATCACTAGTTGAGAAAGGTTGGTGGACCCAGACGATTCCAGTGTGTCTTGTCAGGACATGTCAAAAGGGGAGGCGTGCCCCTGGGCTTGGCTGCACTATGGCTGTCCTGAGAATTGGTGGCCCTCATGTTACTTCCCTTCTTCCTAGTCACCAAATTAGGACACCCAAAATCTGTTCTGCTTGGTATATGGGGTGGCAAGCACAAATCAGTGACAGAAGGGCTTCAGAGGGATAAATATTGGGCATATTGAGGTTTAGCAGTGGGAATCATTGCTGGCCCAACCACCTCTCCCAGAATGGAAGCATAAAGGGGCAGTGATGCAGCAGGCAAGGGTAACAAGAATTCTTTCTCAGGGTCAGAGGAGAGGATTGCAGTTGCAATCAGTTATAGCCCCCTTTCTAAACTAGAATCTTACCTTTTTTTCTGCAATCCCTTGTCCCAATATAGAGTGATAAAGGCTTCTACATAATACTTCTCATCTCATTTGCCTTCACAAGTACAGAAAAGATAAAGTTGGAAGACAGTATTATAATTTTAGAGATCCACTTTCTAACCTCTTTTCCCCATCTGCAAATTCATACTGAGGCCAAGCAGTATTACAAGAGAAAATCATCACTTTCTTTTTCATAGTGTCTGACTAGAAATATTCTCAGTTCTTAAGGATGCATCCCAGTGGGCTGTATTCCAAGATCTCTTGAATGTTCTCCATTCTCTGGACACATATACACTCACACAATCTAATTGGGTGTACCAAGCTAATAACAGATACCTAGAGCCTTTTACACCTTCAGTGGTCAATTTCCTCCTGCTTTTTGGGACTCTTCTAAGGCCTCAGTTAGGAATTACCCTGTTAATTACCAAATAACTCAAGGCTTTAATGCCCCCAGCAGTCAATTCCTGCTGCTTTTTGGGACTCTTCTAAGGCCTTATCTAGGAATTAATCTGTTATTAACCATACCCACTCAGATTCCTAAAATCTTTAATAGCCTCAACAGTAGTTCCTACCACTTCTTGATCCAGGTGTGTTTTGTGCCTTGTGCCTTGTACAGTATTACCACTGGGTCCGAAGCAGATCAGCTTCGAGGGCTACTCCAAGGTCTCTGAGAAAAATCTTCTCATGCCAGATGTCAGGGCTGATCTGTTGTTTGATCTACCTCCAGAACCAAGTAGATAACTACTGCTTGGCTCACCAGAAATGTTGCCAGGTAGAAACCTCAGGTTCTGCTCAATGTGACACATATCAGCCATTAAACAAGAGACCAAATTAGGAGAGTGGAAAGGCATCTTTATTTCATTGTGCAAAGAAAGGAAATAGTTTGGGTTGCTGTCAGCAACACTACTCTTCAAGGGGAAGAGGGAAGGTTTATAGAAGTTACATCAGCAACATTTTTAACCTTATTCTGCAGGCACAGTGGGCTTCACATATAACTCTAATGTATTGTGTATTCAGAAAATGGCAGTTCAACTTCACCCAGACATGGAGAAATTACAAAACATTATCCTGAACGTTGATATGGTGCCTAAACCAGTTTCCACCAATTTCTTCTAGTTTGGGGCAGCTGTTAAGGACAACGAAACCAGGATCTTAATGTAAAGTTACGGGGCATGTCAAGCAACCTGCTTGAGGAGACACAACTTTTGCAGCCTGGGACCCTCTGTATTAGCTGCTTTCCTGATAAATGACAAAGCTGAATAGTTGCAGTTGAGACCACATGGTCCACACAAAGCATACACCATTTACTACTTGGCCCTTTACAAAAAAGTTTTCTGACCCCTGGAGTAGATAGTCATCTCTGAGGGCTTCTCTTTGTCTTTCACTGTTATGAACAGGGAGTTGATTAAGAGCAGTGTAGGTAGTAGGAGTGGCTTATCTTTCCCAGATTGCAGTCTAGTTTATTGGATAAAAGTCATTTAATGTCCTTGAAGCTTGCTTTGACAATCATGTTTGGGGTAATACTTACTTTTCTTTCGACTGAAGTATCCTGTGAGAAGCAATGGGAAAACCTGTGGGAAAATGTTTTGACCTGTGAAGTACTTCAGAAAGTTTTCCTCCAAGAAAGCCAGCCCATGCATTAAGGAATTATTTGCCATATCAGGGCAAACATGGAATCTATATGTCATAAACCTTCTCTTAGAAACCAGTGGGAATACTTCTAATACCTAATTATTTTTAGGCTTTGTTGAGGTGTAACTTGCTTACCACAGAGTTTACCCATTCTAACTGTGTAATTCAATGACTAGGCACCATCACCACAATCTAATTATATAACATTCCCACCATACCCCAGAATCATTCTGTCCATCTGTAGTCACTCCTACACCCAACCTTAGGCAACCACTAATTCGCATTTTGTCTCTATGGATTTATGTTGTCTGCACATTTCACAGAAATGGTGTCATACAATATATGGTCTTTTTGGATTTGTTTCCTTCATGCAGCATATTGTTTTCAGGATTCATCCATTGTGCATCATGTATTAGAAGCTCATTCATTTGATTGCCAAATAATACTCCATTATGTGCTTGCACTACATTTTGTTTATTCCATCACTTGTTGATTAACATTTAAATCTTTTCTACATTTTCTCTATCACAAATAACATTGCTGTGAATATTTGTGTACAAGTTTTTGTGTGGATATATGTTTTTATTTCCTTTGGATACATGCCTAGGAGTGAAATTGCTGGGCCATATGGTACATCTGTTTAACATTTTAAGAAACCACCAAACTGTTTTCCAAAGCAACTACACTGTTTTATATCCCAGCTAGTAATGCACGAGATTTTGTTTCTCTTCAGTTTTATCAACACTTGTCATTGTCTTTTGATTATAAGCATTCAAGTGAGAATTTCATTGTGATATTAATTTTCATTTCCTTAAGAACAAATGATGAGCTCTGGTTCCATAGCGGTAAAGAACGTGGCTCTTAACCACAAGGTTGGTAGTACAAATCCACCAGTTACTCCTTGAAAACCATATGGAAAGGTTTTACTCTGTCCTATAAGGTCTCTGTGAGTCAGAATTGACTCAGCAGCAGTGTGTAATGACTAATGACGTTTAGCATGTTTTTATGTGAAAACCCTGGTGGTGTAGTGGTTAAATACTATGGCTGCTAACCAAAAGGTAGGCAGTTCAAATTCACCAGATGCTCCTTCTAAATGTTATGGGGTAGTTCTACTCTATCCAGTAGGATCACTATGTATCGGACTCAATTCTACAGCAATGGGTTTGACTTGTTTTATTAGCCATTTTATGTCTTCTTTGGTGAAATCTATTCAAGTATTGTGCCCAGTTAAAAACTACATTTTATTGAGCTTTAAGTGAAAGTTTACACTTCAAGTCAATTTGTCATAAAAAAAAAATCTTGCACACACACCGCCGTGTAATTTCAGCTGCTCTCCCCACCCTGGGACAGCACACTCTTCCTTTCCACCCTGTATTTCCTGTGTCCATTCAACCAACTCCTATTCCCTCCGCCCTCTCACCTTGCCTTGACAGGAGCTGTTCAGTTGGCCTCATGAACATACTTAAGCCAAGAAGCACACTCTTTGCCCATATTATTTTATGTCTTATACTCCAATCTTTGAAGAGTGGGCTTCAGGAATGATTTCAGCTCTGAGCTAACAGAGGGGCTGGAGGCCATGTGTTCTGGGGACCCTTAAGTGTGTCAGATCATCAAATCCAGTCTTTTAATAGAGTTCTAGCTCTGCACATCCATTTTTCTCCAACTACATCAGAGACTCTCTGTTGTATTCCCTATCAAGGCACTCATTGGTGGTGGCTAGGACCATGTAGTTCTTCTGGTCTCATGATGATGTAGTTTCTGGTTTATATGACCCTTTCTGTCTTTTGGGCTCATGTATTCCTTATGTCTTTGATGCCTTTCATTATCCTCTGAAACAGGTTGGTTGGGACAAATTGATGCTATTACATGGTGACTTGCTAGATTTTAAGCCCCACAAGCCACTCACCAAAGTGGGACGCAGAACATTTTCTTAAAAAAGGTTGTTATGCCAATTGACCTAGATGTCCCCTGAAACCATAGTCCCCAGATCCTTGCCCTACTACTCTGTCCTTCAAAGTGTTTAGGAAACCTCTTAGCTTTTGGTTTAGTCCAGCTGGACTGACCTCTTCTCTACTGTGTACTGTCTTTCCTTTCATGAAACCCAATTCCTGTCTACTACCTAATCTATGAATACCTCCATTCCTCCCTCATCCATGTAACAAACACAGTTTGTTTCTGGGTTTAAACCATTTCTTTAGTCCTTATAATAGTGAACTCATACAATATTTATCATTTTGCAGCAGACTAATTTCACTAAGCATAATGTCTTCCAGATTACTCCATGTTATGAGATACCTCCCAAGATCATTGTTCTTTATCATTACATAGTATTCCATAGATTGAATATACCATAGTTTGTCTATCCATTCATCTGTTGATGGGCACCTAGGTTAATTTCATCTTTTAACTAGTGTGGAGAATGCTACAATAAACCTTGGTGTGCATGTATCTGTTTGCTGGACAGCCCTTATTTCTCTAGGGTATAGTCCAAGAAATGTGATTGCTGGATTATATGTTATTTCTATTTCTATCTTTTGAAGAAAATGCCAAATTGATTTCCAAAGTGGTTGTACCATTTTACATTCCCACCAACTGTGTGTAAGAGTTCCAGTCTCTCCATAACCTCTCTAACATTTATTCTTTTGTGTTCTTTGGATTAATGCCAGCCTTTTAGGGGTGAAGTCGTATCTCTTTGTAGCTTGGATTTGGATTCCTCTAATGGCTAATGATCATGACCATTTCCTCATCTACCTGTTAACTACCTGAATGTCCTCTTTGGTGAAATGCCTCTTCATATCTTTTGACCACTTTTTACTTGTGTTGTCTTTTTCTTGTTGAGGTTTCACAGTGTCTTGTAGATTATGGAGATTATGCACTGATTTCTTTTGTAGTAGCCAGAATTTTTTCCCAGTCTGTAGGTTATGTTTGTACTCATTTGGTAAAGTATGGATGAGCATAAAGTTTTGATTTTTAGGAGTTCACAGTTACCTATTTTCTCTTCTGGTATTTGTACATTGTTACTAACTTTTTTTTAATTGTGATTAAGTGAAAGTATACAATTCAAATTAAACTTGCATGCCTGCCTATCTACAGCTCCTTCTGCTCTCCTTGCCTGGTGACAGCACACTCCTCCTTTTCATTCTATATATGTCATGTCCTCTTAACACTCTTCTGTCCCCTCTTCTCCACCCTCACCTCTCCCTTCTAGCAAAAGGCCAGTAGGAGAGCATCCTATAGATGTATAGAACCATAAAGTTCACACACCATATGGTCATATTGTATCTCAAGTCCAGTCCATTCCTGTCTGAAGAGTTGATCTCAGTAATGTTTTCTAGTCAGGGGTAGCAGTAGGTCTAAGAGCCGTGCTCTGAGGGAAAACCCCAGGCCTCTGGGCCATCAATTGTGGTCTTTGAGTGGAGTTCTTGAAGTACACCCCTCTTTTTCTCTTGTTGTCCCTGGGACTTGACCTTATGTGCCCTATCACAGCTGTCTTTGATCGTGGCCGAGCACCATCTGGTTCTTCTGGTCACATGTTGATACAGTCACCCATTCACATGGGTGTTACTAACATTTTTGTAGTCTGTTTATGCCTTGTATTAGGGCTCAATGTTGTCCCTACCTTATCTTCCATGATCTTTATTGTTTCAGATTTTATATTTAGGTCTTTCATCTATGTTGAGTTGTGTTTTGTGCATAGTGTGAGATATGGGTCTTGTTTCCAGTTATACTAACACCATTTATTAAAGAGATTTTCTTTCCCCTAGTTTACAGACTTTAGGCCTTTGTGAAATATCAACTGCTTACATGTGGATGATGTTGTATCTGGATTCTCAGTTCAGTTCCATTGGTCTCCGTATCTGTTTTTGTTTCAGTACCAAGCTGTTTTGACTGCTGTGGCAGTGTAATAGGTTCTAAAGTCATGTAGTATGAAGCCTCCCACTTGTTCTTTTTCAGTAATGCCTTACTTATCCAGGGCTTTTTCCCTTTCCATGTGAATTTGGTGATTTGTTTCTCCATCTCATTAACAAATGACATTGGAATTTGTATTGGGATTGCCTTGTATCTATATAAAGCTTTGGATGGAATAAATAATTTCATAGTGTTGAGCTTTCCTATTATCAAAGTAGATTTCTCCACTTACATAGGTCTGTTTGGGGTTCTTGCAGTCTTGCAAATTTTCTTGGTTTAGGTCATTTATGTCTCTAGCTAGATTTATTCCTAAGTATTTTTCTTCTCGGGGGCTATTGTAAACAGTATTGATTTGGTGATTTCCTCTTTAAAGGTCTCTTTGTTGGTGTAAAAGTATCCAACTAATTTTTGTGTGTTTATCTTATATACTAATACTTTTATGAACTCTTCTATTAGTTCCAGTAGTTTTTTTATGCATTATTTAGGGTTATTTGTGTATATGATCATATCACCTACAAATATACTTTTACTTCTTCCTTACCAATTTGGATGCCCTTGATTTCTTTATCTTGTCTGATTGCTTTGGCTAGAACCTCCAACACTGTACTGTATAAAAGTGATGACAAAGGGCATCCTAGTCTGGTTTTCATTCTAAAAGGAAATGATTTCACAATCTCTCATTTAGCATGATGTTGACTATTAGTTTTGAATAAATGCCCTTTTTATGCTGAGGAATTTTCTCTTCTATTTTTGAGAGTTTTTGACAAGAATTTGTTGGAGTTTCTCAAATGCCTTTTTTGCATCAGTGGATAAAATCAAGTAGCTCTTCTTTTTTGTTTTACATATGTGGTTGATTACATTAATCATTTTTCTATTGTTTAACCATCTCTGCATCTCTGGTATGAATCCCACTTGGTCATGGTGAATTATAATTTTTATATGTTGTTGAATTCTATTGGCTAGAATTTTGCTCAGAGTATTTACATCTAAGTTCATGAGATACATTGGTCTGTAATTTTCCTTTTTTGTGCTGTCTCTACCTAGTTTTAGTATCAGTGTTATGCTGGCTTCATCGAATGAGTTTGGGAGTATTCCTGCCTTTCCTGTACTCTGAAATACCTTCAGTAATAGTGGTGTTAACTCTTCTCTAAAATTTTGGTAGAATTTTCCGATTAAGCCATTAGAGCCCAGGCTTTTTATGGTTGGGATTTTTTAATCTCTTCTTTTGTGATAGGTTCATTAGTTTTCACACTTCTGTTTGTGTTACTTTAAGTAGATAGTGTGTTTCTAGAAATTTGTCTATTTCCTCTAGGTTTTCGATTATTAGAATATAATTTTTCCTGGTATCCTGTTACAACTTTAAAATTTCAGTTTAGTCTATTGTGATATTGCCAGTTTTCATGGATTGAACTATGTTCTCCCAAAAATGTGTATATTAGTTTGGCTAGGCCATTATTCCTGGTATTGTGTGATATTCCCATATGCTGTATACCCTGCCTTTATGATGTCAGTGAGGGAGGATGCGTGGCAGTTGTGTTGGTGGGTAGGACTCAGTAAATAACACTGCATTATGCCTATAAGAAATCTCTTTAGATATAAAATAAAGGGAAGCAAGCAGAAAGTTGGGGACCTCATACCACCAAGAAGCAGTGCTGGGAGCAAAGTTCCTTTTGAAATGACTGGGATCCCTGCATCTCAGAAGTTCCCAGCCCAGGGGAAGATTGACAACAAGGACCTTCCTCTAGAACCAGCACAGAAAACCTTAATCCTTGAGCTGACACCCTGAATTTGGACTCAGCTTTCTGAACTGTGACAGACTAACATGTATCTTTTTAGTGTTATCCACTTGTGGTATTTCCGTTATAGCAGCACTATATGACTAAAACAGAATTTGGTACCAGGAGTGGGGTGCCTCTGTGCACTTACTGGTAAAGCTAGGCTTGCTGGCCACAGAGCAAGAATGCTTAGCACCTATGTGCAAGAGGCTCTGGTGGCGTGGGGTGCTTCCAGGCACTTATTGGTGAAGCTACAGAACTTTGGAACACTTGCCCGAGAAGGGCAAATTTGGGCACAGGCCAAGAGGCCGCAGGAAGCAGAAGCTGAAGAGACAAGGACGATGATAATCTGAGGTGCCTCATTCTCAAAAGGTGTAGCCATGGCTTCAGGGGTCACTAAGGGCAGAACCATGGCCTCTGGTGTTTCTAAGGATGGAGTTGCCAATCCGATGGACTAGGAAAATGGTACATCTAAAGGTGAGAGAACAGAATTGTTGTCCCAGTGGGCCAAGAAGGCAGAGCTGTAGGCCTGGGCCAAATGGCCTCCACTAAGGATCCAGTTGTGGCCAATACTTGGAGGGCAGAGCCATTGTGTAAAATGTACTGAAAATGAAAGATTACGTTCGAGCCTTGAGTGATAATGTGATCTTTTCTGCTAATTCGCTTTGTGCCTATTATGCCTTCTTTCCCTGCAGTTTTTCCCATTTGTAATGGAAATGTTTAGCCTGTGTCTGCCTGTTCTGCTGTCTTATTTTAGAAGCAACTTGTATTCTAGATTTCACAGTTGAAGAGGGTTTTCTGGATTTTGGAATTGAACTTAAGACTTCAGGTATGATGGTGTGAATATATTTTGCGTGTTGTAAGGATGTGATGTGCGAGCAAAGGGTGGAATGTCATGAATTGAATTGTATTCCAAAAAAATGTGTGTAGCAATTTGGCTAGGCCACAATTTCTGGTATTGTGTGATGTTCCCATATGTTGTAAATCCTGCCTCTATGGTGATAATGAAGGAGAATAGGCCATAGTTTTGTTGGTGGGGCAGGACTCAATGTGTAAGACTACATTATGCCTTGAGGCAATTTCCTAGAATATAAAGGAAAGGGAAGCAAGCAGAGATTTGGGGACTTCATATTACCATGAAAGAGTTCTGGTAGCAAAACATCTCCCTGAACCTAAGAAGCTTCCAGTCCAGGGGAAGATTGATGAAAAGGACCTTCCTCTAAGGCCAGCAGAGAATCCCTTACCCTGGAGCTGACACCCTGAATTTGGACTGTTAGCTTCCTGGATTGTGACAGAATAAAATTTCTCTTTGTTAAAACCCTCTGCTTGTGGTACTTCTGTTACAGCAGCACTAGACGACTAAGATACCAATCTTATTTCTTATTTAGGTTATTTGTTTCCTCTCCTGTTTTTCTTTTTTCAATTGGCCAGTGGTTTATCAATTTTTTTTTTATCTTTTCAGAAACACAGCTTTTGGTCATGTTAACTCTTTTAATTGTTTTTCTATTCTCTAATTCATTTAATTCTGCTCTAATTTTTTAATATTTGCTTTCTCCTGGTGTCTTGCTGCTCTCTTTCTAATTCTTCAAGTTGCAGAGTTAATTCTTCAACATGGGCCCTTTCAACTTTTCGGATGTTTGCATTTATTGTGATGACTTGAACTCTAGCACTGCTTTTGCTCTGTCCCAAAGATTCCAGCAGGAGGTGTTTTCATTCTCGTTTGATTCTGTGAATTTCTTTATCCTGTTCTTGATTTCTTCCATAACCCAGTAGTTTTTTTAGCAATGTATTGTTCAGTTTCCATGTGTTTGATTTTTTTCTTTCCTTTTCTGTTAGTGATTTCTATTTCTATGACTCTATGGTCTAAAAACATGCTTTGTAATATTTTAACACTTTGAAATATTGGTCAGTTCCAGAGAATGCTCCATGTACACTGGAAAAGAAAACATACTTATCTGCTGATGGTGGAGTGTTCTGCACATGTCTGTGAGGTCAAATTGGTTGATAATGGCATTTAGATCTTCTATGTCTTTATTGAGCTTTTTTTTCTGGATGTTCCATCCTTCACTGAAAGTAGTATATTGAAGTCTATTGTGCAGCTGTCTGTTTCTGTTTTCAGTGTAGTTACAGCCTGTTTTATGTATTTTGGAGCCCTGCCATTGAGTGTATAGGTATTTAACATGGTTATCTCCTCCTGGAGAATTGACCCTAACATTATATAGTGCCTGCCTTATCCAATATGGTGGCTTTTAGAGTCTATTTTATCAGAGATTAATATTGCCACTCCTGCTCTATTTTGAATGTTATCTTGATATATTTTTTTCCATCCTTTCAGTTTTAGTTTGTTCATGTCTTTGAGTCTAAAGAGCGTCTCCTGTAAGTAGCATATTCATGGGTCATGTATTTTTTTTTATCCAGTCTGCCACTCTCCATGTCTTTACTGGTGCATTTAATCCATTTACATTCAGCATGATTATTGATATGTTTGAGTTTACTGCTGTCATTTCAATGTTGTATTATGTGGAGGGGTAGAAAATTCCTCTGTTCCATTTAGCTTTCCTGACTAAGTCTTTTTTCTTTATGCATTTTCATCTTTTTCTTAGTTGGTGATTTTGTATTTGCTGAGATTTCATGTTCTTCTTGGTTTTTATTTTGATGCATGAGATTGATAATTTCCTTTGTGGTTACCTTAATATTTACCCCTATATTTCTAAATTTAAACCAGTCTTTAATTTTTTCATGCCACCTTGACTTCATCTCCATATGAAAGATCTATGACTACATTTTCTTTCAATTCCCTGTTTTTTAATATAATATTTACATAATGACATCTATATGTCCCTATTTTTGGTGTTTTGCCTTTGACTTATTTTTTATGATTACCTTATTTCACTTAACATCCGTTTGCTCTGTTCTGTGTTCTAGTCTTCAGTTGTTATGTTATTGATTTTCTAACCAAAAGAATTTCTCTAGTATTTCTTGTAATTTTGGTTTGGTTTTTGCAAATTCCCTGTATTTCTATTTCTCTGGAAATGTCATAATTTTGCCATCATATCTGAGAGACAGTTTTGATGGATATATGAGAACTTCCAATTCGGTTCACAAACTCATCTTAGAAAAAGTGCTACATACCTCATTGCTAAATATCACTATGGTTACCTTTGAAGTACTCCCCTTGAGAAGTTATGTACCAATGCCAGTGCCAGATCCACCCTTCAAAGCAATTTTGGAACTCTTTTTCTGGAATGGCCATCAGAGCTGTAGTTGTATTACCCTTGATGTCCTGAATGCCATCAAAATGTCTTTCTTTTAATATTTCCTTTATCTTTGGGTAAAGAAAAAAGTCATTAGAAGCCAGACCAGGTGAGTAGGGAGACTATTCCAACACAATTGTTTGTTTACCAGCTAAACACTCCCTCACAGACAACTATACAATTAAATTCATGAACTTACCACTGTGTCAGTGTGCACAATGGCCATTCCAGAAACAGTACCAAAATTTCTTTGAAGGGTGGACTAGGCACTGGCATTGGTGCATAGCTTCCCAAGGGGAGTACTTCAAGTGACTGTAGTGATATTTGGCAACAAGGTTAGTACTTACAACAAGTAAGTTCACTGACTTAATTGTATGACCTCATGTAATTCTTGGCTAGCAATTATTTTCCTTCAAGGCTTTGTATATGCCATCACATTGCTTTCTTGCTTACATGGTTTCTGCTGAGTAGTCTGAGCTTAGTCATATTGATTCTCCTTTGTAAGTTATTTTTCATTTATTCCTAGCTACTTTTAATAGTGTCTCCTTATCTTTAGTTTTGGTGAGTTTGGTTGTAAAATGCCTTGGTGTCTCTCTTTTGTTATCTACCTTGTGTGGAGTTTGATCAGCATCTTGGATATGTATCTTCTCATGGTTTATGATATCAGGGAAGTTTTCTGTCAACACATCTTCAGCAATTCTGTCTGTGTTTTCTGTTATTTCCCCCACCCCAATTCTGGTACCCCAGTCACAGATTACTACTCTTGATAGAGTCCCACATAATTCTTAGTGTTTCTTGATTTATTAAATTCTCTTATCTGATATTTCCTCAAAAGTGTCGGTGTTACATGTTTTATATTTAATCTCACTTATTTGACCTTTCATTGCTCAGTTCTACTCCTTTGACTTTCTGTTGAGTTTTCTAATTCTGTCATTTTGTTATTAATTCTCTGAATTTCTAATTCTTGCTGCTGTTTTCTTTCAGCCTGTTCAATTTGTCATTATGCTCCACTACATCTTTTCTCATTTCCTTTCTTATCTCTTGTAGAGTTCTGAATATTAATCTGTATATTACCTCTAATAATTCCAGGAAGTTCTCTTCATCTGGAAAATTTCTTGATTCTTTGTTTTTGGGACTTTCTAAAGCCATCATGTCTGCCTCTTTAAGCATTTTGATATGGACTGTTATCTCTGAGCCTATCAGTAAGTTGTTGAATTTTTTTTTTTTTTATGTTTGCTTACTGTGTTCTAGCTTCTTGTTTTGTTTTGAAATGTCCAAATAGGCTGGTCATGTGTGCTAGTTGATTTATTGCTGCTTTGAAAATCTAATATTCCCACACCAGGTGCCTAGAGCTGCCACTAGACATGGGTGCCCAGGAGTCTGTTTACTTTCCTTACCTGAATTCAACTCAGATGTCCAGGTAGTCAG
Source organism: Heterohyrax brucei (assembly GCA_028571685.1). Classification (NCBI taxonomy): domain Eukaryota; kingdom Metazoa; phylum Chordata; class Mammalia; order Hyracoidea; family Procaviidae; genus Heterohyrax; species Heterohyrax brucei. Next base: position 67,204,571 of record CM053166.1, read on the forward strand.
TCACTAAGTGTGTGGTGCATATGCTCCCCTGCTGTCCTAGATGGGCAGGGGTGATTGGTGTAGGCACAGGCATCTGGCTGCAGGAGCTGAGAAAGGTAGGAGGTTAGCAGTCATCCTTCAGTTTTTATGAGGATGGCATATCTCCTTATGTCTGATTCTAGATGAAAGCACTGTTTCAGCACTGAATTTCCAGCTCAAGTGAGTCAGCAGATATTTTTTTCCCCAAACCCATAACATTGTTCCCTCTTTCAGTCTAGGAGAATGACTCAAGGCTGGCTTAAAGAGCCCCACTTCTGTCTCAGTTAAAAGTGTCAGATTCCAGAGCTGGGCACAGTGCAGAGGGGAAGGGGGAAGCAATGGGAAAAGAGAAAGAGGTTTATTCTGAAAGAAATATTTATATCAGCACAATAAGAAGCTTTTGATGGTCAAGCACTGCTTCTTGCTGGTTCTGGAGGCTTGAGTGCATTTTCCACTGCTCTTTACAGCTATGGAGGATGCCTTCCAAAATTCACCACCCTGCTCACCACAGTGGCTGCAGCCAATTTTTGTCAGGTCATATCTGATAGGTCCTGGGTACTTCTGGACCTACTGTCCCTTCCACGATACTCAGTCCTATTTCTCAACTTTCTTTTTCATATTCAGAGCTCCTAGGATGTCATATGTAATCACTTCATTTGTTCTTTGGGGTCTTTGTTGTTACAAGGATCACAGGAAGCATCTGACTACTCTGCTGTCTTGGCCTTGCCTCCTGTGCCAATTTTTTATTGGATAGTTTGTCTTGTTACTGAGTTGCAAGAATTTTTTTTAATAAAATCTGGATACAAGTTCTTCATCAGATGTATGATCTATAAATGTTTTCTTCAAGCCCATGGCTTATGTTTTCACTTTCTTGATGTCTTTTAAAACACAATTGTTTTTAAGTGTTATGACATTAAATTTATCCTTTTTTAATACCTTTGATGTCATGGAAACCCTGGTGGCATAGTGGTTAAGTGCTATGGCTGCTAACTGAAAGGTCCGCAGTGTGAATCTATCAGGTGCTCCTTAGAAACTCTGTGGAGGCAGTTCTACTCTGTCCTATAGGGTTACTATGAGTCGGAATCAACTTCATGGCCGTGGGTTTGGTTGGGGGGGGCTTGATGTCATATCTAAGAAATCACACCTAACCCATAGTCATGAAGATTTTTTTCTGATGTATTCTTATCCAGAATAATTTCTCTATTTTAAGGTCCATAAATTATGCCTGCAAAGCCTTTTTTCCTCAGCAATTATGGCATGGTCATCTTTTTGAGACCATACAATCTAACACACATATTGGAAAAAATCTCTTCTAGTCATAGTTTGTTGAGAATTTTTACCATGAGAAAGGGTTCAAATTAGTCAAATAATTTTTTGTGTTTGAGATGACCCTGTGATTTTTATTTTTAATCCTATTAATCTGATGTATTACAGTACAGGTATATCTCAGAGATATTGCTCGTTCAGTCTAGATCACTGCAATAAAGTGAATGTTGCAAGAAAGGAAGTCACACAAATGTTTTCCTTTCCTAGTGCATGTAAGAATTATGTTTATACCACACTGAGGTCTATTAAGTGTGCAATAGAATTATGTCTAAAGAATAAAAATAATTAACAGTACTTTATTGTTAAAAAGTGCAAGCTATCATCTGAGCCTTCAGCGAGTCATTGCTTTTTTGCTGGTGGAGGATCTTACCTCGATGTTGATGGCTGCTGAATTTCCAGAGTGGTGGTTGCTGAAGGTTAGGGGTTGCTGTGGCAATTTCTTAATATAAAACAGCAATGAAGTTTGGCACACCAGTTGACCCTTCCTCTCACGAAAGATTTCTCTACAGCATGTGATAGTGTTTGGATGCTTTCTATACACAGTAGAACTTCCTTTAAAATTGGAGTCAGTCACCTCAAACCCTGTTGATGCTTTATCAACTAACCTTATGTAATATTCTGAATCCTTTCTTGTCATTTCGACAATGTTCACGGCATCTTCACAGGACTTTCTTTGCTCGTCCATAAGAACCAAATCCTTATCTGTGGAAGTTTCATCAAGATATTACAATGATTTCATCACATTTTCAGTCTCCACTTCTAATTCTAGTTCTCTTGATGTTTCCACTATATCTGCAGTTACTTCTCCACTGAATTCTTAATCCTTCAAAGTCATCCATGAAGGTTGGAAACAGTTTCTTCCAAACTCCTGTTAATGTTGATATTTTTGCCTCGTATCATGAATTATGGATATTTTTAATGGCACTAGATTGGTGAATCCTTTCCAAATTTTTAACTTACGTTGCCCAGATCCATCAGCAGAATCACTCTCTACGGCAGCTGTAGCCTTATGATCGCCAAGCCAGCCAAGTGCCGTCGAAAATGAATACCTTAAATAATAACATTTGAAAATCAAAATTACTCCTTCACCCATGGGTATTGTGTCAGCAGGCAGGTATTAACCTTATGCATCTCCATCAGAGATGTTAGGTGACCAGATTCCTTGTCAGTTAGCAGTAATATTTTGAAAGGCATCTTTTTTCCTGAGCAGTAGGTCTCAACAATGGTCTTAAAATGTTCGGTAAACTATGTTGTACATAATGTGCTATCATGCAGGCTTTGTTACTCCATTTATATAGCACAGACAGAGTAGATTTAGCATAATTCTTAAGGGTCCTTGGATTTTTAGAATGGTAAATGAGCATTAGCTTCAACTTTAAGTCACTAGCCACATTAGCTCCTAACAAGAGAGTCAGTCTGTCCTTTGAAGATTTGAATCCAGGCACTGACTCTCCTCTCTAGCTATGAAAGTGCTAGATGGCATCTTCTTCCAATAGAAGGCTGTCTTGTCTACATTCAAAATTTGTTGTTTAGTGTAGCCAGCTTCATCAATTAGCTACATCTTCTGGATAACTTGCTGCAGCTTCTACATCAGCATTTGCTGCTTCCTTCACCTTGCAGTTTTATGCTATAGAGATGACTTCTTTCTTTAATGCTGTGAACAAATCTCTGTTAGCTTCAAAATTTTCCTCTATAGCTTCCTTAACTCTCTCAGCTTTCATAGAATAGAAGACAATTAGCACCTTACTCTAGCTTAGACTGGCTTAAGGGAATGTTGTGGCTGGTTTAATCTTGTATCTGACCACTAAAACTTTCTCCATATCAGCCATAAGGCTGTTTCACTTTCTTACAATTTGTGTGTTCAAGAACTTTTCTTAACATTTACAGCTTGGCTGTTTGGCACAAGAAGCCTAGGTTTGGGTCTGTCTTGACTTTCAACATGCCTTCCTCACTGAGCTTAATCATTTCTAGCTTTTGATTTAAAGTGACTCTTCTTCCTTTCACTTGAATATTTAGAGGCCATTGTAGGGTTACTAACTGGCCTATTTTCAATACTGTTACATCTCAGGGAATAGGGAAGCCTAATGAGAAGGGAAAAAGATGGGATCACTATCAGAATAAATATATTTAATGATTAAGTTTGTCATCTTACACGGGTACAGTTCATGGTGCCTCCAAACAATTACAATAGTAACATCAAAGACCACTGATCACAGATAGCCATAACAGATACAATAACAATGACTTTGAAATATTGAAAGAACTTCCAAAATGTGACATAGAGACATATAGTGACAGAGATATGCTGTTGGAAAATTGTGCTAACAGTCTTGCTTGACACCAGGTTACCACAAACCTTCAATTGTAAAAAAATGCAATATCTGTGAAGCACAATAAAGTGAAGTGCAATAAATCAAAGGGCAATAAAGTGAGGTATGCCTGTAATTGATATTCAAATATTAAACAAATAATCCCACTAAAGTAAATCCCATTCCTAAAATAATCCTTTTCATATGTTGCTGGTTTCAGTTTGCTGGATTTTTTACTGGAGATTTTTGTATCTATATTCATGAGGAATATTGATCTGGGGTGCATGTGTGTGTGTATGCGTGCATGTGTAACATGATTTTGGCTTTAGTATCAGAATAATATTGGCTTGATAGAATGAGTCAGGAAGTATACTCTGTTTTTCTAGTTCCTAGAAGAATTTGTGAAGGAGTGCAATTAAATCTTTAAATGTTTGTTAGAATTTACCAGTGAAGTCAACTAAACATGGAATTGTCATTGAAGGAAAATTTGAAATTATTAATTCAACCTCTTTTTATAAATCTATTCAGATTATTATTTCTTTTTCAGTCTTTTTTGTTAATTTGTGTCTTTCTAGGAATTGTGTTCATTTCATCAAAGTTCCCTAATTTGTTGGTATAGAGCTGTGTATATTATTCCCTCATATTCCTATTATTTCTATAACAACTGCAATGATGGTGACCCCTTTCATTCTTGACTGTAGTAATTTGGGTTTTCCCCATTTCCACTCCTCCACATCTTTTGTGTGTTTTAAGTGGAAGCTTATAATTCAAGTCAGTTTCTCACACAAAAACTTACACACTTTATTATGCGAACCTAGCTGCTATCTCCACACTGTGACAGCACACTCCTCCCTTCTACCTCGTATTTCCCATGTCCATTCAGCCAGCTTTGTCCTCTTCTGTCTTGTCTTCCATCTTCCCTCTGGATAGAAGATCCTCAGTTAGTCTATATCTACTTAAGCCAAGAAGCATACTCTTGACCAGTATCATTTTATGTCTTAAAAAACAGTTCAATCTTTGTCTGAGGAAATTGGCTTCTGGAATGGTTTTAGTTCTGGGCTAACAGAGTCCAGGGGCCACATCTTCTGGGAAACCTTCAGTCTGTCAGACCATCAAGTCTGGTCTTTTTGCTAGAGTTCAAGTTCTGCACCCCATATTTCTCCTGCTCCATCAGGGACTCTTTATTGAATTCCCTATAAGGGCAGTAGCCAGGCACCATCTAATTCTTTCAGTCTTATGTTGATGTAGTCTCTGGTTTATATGTTCCTTTCTGTCTCTTCGACTCATATTTTCCTAACATTTGTGATGTTCTTCCTTCTCTTTTGCTCTATGTGGGTTGAAACCAATTGATGCTTCTTAGATGGCCACTTGCTAGCTTTTAAGACCCAGACACCACTCACCAAAGTGGAATGCAGAACATTTTAATAAACTTTGTTATGCCAATTGACCTAGGTGTCCTCATAAACCATGGTCCCCAGACTCCTGTCCCTGCTACACTGTCCATGGAAGTGTTTTGTTGTGCTTAGAAAAGTTCTTAGCCTTTAGTTTAGTCCAGTTGTGTTGAGTTCTTCTCTAATGTGTGTTGTTCCTCCCTTCACTTGAAATAATTCTTTTCTATTATCAAATTAGTGAATACTCCTCTTCCTCCTGCACACCCTCGTAACCATCAAAGACTGTTCTCTTCAGTGTTTAAGCCTTTTCTTGAGTCTTGATCGTAGTGGTCTCATACAGTAGTTTTGGAACTGACTAATTTCCCTCAGCCTAATGCCTTCCACATTCCTCCATATTGTGAGATGTTTCCCAAATTCATCATTGTTCTTTGTCATTGCATAATATTCCGTTGTGTGAATATACTGTAGCTTGTTCACCCATTCATCCATTGTTGGGAACCTAGGTTGTTTCCAACTTTTTGCTATTGTTGGCAGTGCTGCATTGAACATTAATGTGCACGTATCTCTTCATGTGGCAGTTCTTATTTCTCTACAGTGTATTCCAAGAAGTGGGATTGCTGGGTGGGTCATATGGTATTTCTATTTCTAGCTTTTTAAGAAAGCATCCAATTGATTTCCAAAGTGATTATACCACCACATTACATTCCCACCAGCACTGTATAAGTTTTCTAGTCTCACCAACATTTATTGTTTTGAATTTTTTGGATTAATGCCAGCCTTCTTAGGGTGAGGTGGTATCTCACTGTAGTTTAGATTCAGATTCCTCTAATGGCTAATGATCATGAGCATTTTCTCATATATCTGTTAGCCACCTGAATGTCTTACTTGGTGAAGTGCCTCTTCATAGCTTTTGCCTATTTTTTAATTGGGTTACTGTCTTTTTGGTTGAGGTTTTGCAGTATCTTGTAGATTATAAAGATTAGACACTGATTTGATTTGTTGTCACCAGTTTTCTTTTCCCCAGTCTATATGTTGTCTTTTTACTCTTTTGGTGATGTTTCTGGATGAGGATAAAGCCACAGCCAAGTGCCGTCGAGTCGGATCTGACTCATGGTGACCCTAGGGGCCATGGTAGCTGTTTGATTTTTAGGAGTTCCCAGATATCTTTTTCTCTCTGTTTATGTATTAGGGCTCCCAGCACCGTCCATATCTTTTCCTCTATGATCTTTATCCTTTTAGATTTTATTTTTAGGTCTTTGATTCATTTTGAGTTACTTTTTGTGCATGATGAAAAGCATGGGTCTTGTTTTTTTCAGATGGATATCCAGTTATGTCAACACCTTCTGTTAAAGACTATCTTTCCCCTAATTACAAGTGGTGAGCCTTTGTCAAATACCAGCTGCTCATAAGTAGATGAATTTATGTCTATATTTTCAATTTTCTTCCACTGGTCTAGTATCTGTTGTACCAGTACCAGAATGTTTTGACTACCGTGTTGCCCACCCCTTTTGTCAGTCTAGTTGAAGGTTTTTCAATTTTGTTGATCTTCTCAAAGAAACAGTTTTTTGTTTCATTGATTTTATCTATTGTTTTCTCTTTTCATTTTATTTTATTATCTATTTATTTATTTTTGCTCTAGTTTTTATTATTTCTGTCTTTCTGCATGGTTTGGATTTTGTTTGCTCATGTTTTTCTAATATCTGAAGGCAGAATTTTAGGTCATTAATTTTTTCTTTTCTGATATAGGCTTTTACAATGATACATTTCTTTCTAATCACTGTATCTTATAAGCTTTGGTGCATCATGTTTTCACTTTTATGAAACTCAGGATATTCTCTAAAATTTTTTTTGATCCATTGGTTATTTATGTGAATATTGTTTAATTTACACCTAAAAAACCCACTGTTATTGAGTCAATTCCAACTCATAGCTACTCTATAGGACAGTGTAGAATTTCCTGATAGAGTGTTCAGGCCTGTAATATTTATGAAAGCAGACTTACACATCTTTTTCCCACAGAACAACTAGTGGATTTGAACCACTGATCTTTCAGGTAGCAACTGAGTGCTCAACTACTGTGTTACTAGCAGTCTTTTAATTTCCACTTATTTATTAATTTCTTTTTTAAAAACTGTGATATAGCATATGGTCTATCCTGGAGAATATTCTATTTGTACTTGAGAAAAATGTGTTTCTGCTGTTGTTTGATGGAGTGATATTTTAATGTTGGTTATGTTTGTCTGATAATATTTGTATCTTCTGTGTCCACACTGATTTTATGTCTAGTTGTTCTATACAATATTGAAAGTGAAGTATTGATGCCTCCAACTATTATTTTTAAATAGTCTATTTCTCTATTTACTTTTAATAAATCTATTCAGAATAAAGGGATACTGTGCGGTTTAAAGTCAAGAAAGGTATATGTCAAGGTTGTATCCTTTCACTATATCTGTTCAATCTGTATGTTTAGCAAATAATCTTAGAAGCTGGTCTATATGAAGAAGAATGGGACATTGGGATTGGAGGAAAATTCATTAGTAACCTGTGCTATGCATGTGATGCAACCTTGCTTGCTGAAAATAAAGAGGACTTGAAGAACTTACTGATGATGATCAAAGACTACACAGCCTTCAGTAATGATCACATCTTAACAAGAAAACAAGAATCCTCACAAATGGACACATAAGCAACATTATGACAAATGGAGAAAAGAGTGAAGTTACAGAGAATTTCATTTTACTTGGATCCACAATCAATGTCCATGGAAGCAGAAGTAATCAAAAGGTGCATTGCATGGGGCAAATATGCTGCAAAGATCACTTTAAAGTGTTGAAAAGCAACGATGTCATCTTAAAGACTAAGATATGCCTGACCCAAGCCATTGTGTTTTCAATCACCTCATATACACGCAAAAGCTGGACAATAAATAAAGAAGATGGAAGAATTGATGCTTTTGAATTGCAGTGTTGCTGAAGGATATTGAATATACCTCTGCCAAGAAAATGAACAAATCTAACTCGTAAGAAGTACAGCTAGAATGCTCCTTAGAAAAATGGATGATAAGAATACATTGCACAAACTTTGGACATGTTATCAGGAGGACTCAATCCCTGAAAACGACATCACGCTTCATAAAGTAAGGGGTCAGTATAGAAGAGGAAGACAACTTCTTTTTTTTTTCTTTGAGTATCTTATCAATTATTTTGAAACTTGGACATTTTAAAGAATACCTTGTAGTAACGAAAGGGCTAATAATTCTAAAATACTGATTAAAAATTCTTTCCTGATCTCTCAGGCTTACTAGAAACTAACATGGAGACTTACTTTTTTTCATATCTTGCCCAGGGGACTAAGCCAGATAACATCACAGTTCCTCTAATAACCATTCATGACTGTGGCTCACCTTGTGACCCAACCCAGTGACCTCCAAACTCTCTGGCTTGAGATGGTAACATCACCCATCTTTTGACTCCAGAATGCCCAGAGACAGACCACCATCCAGATAACATTACAGTTTTTCTAACAACCTCCTAATGACTCTGGCTCACCTTATGAATCCAGGCCTTGCCCAGGGACCTGAAACTACTGCCCAGATAACATCACAGTTCCTGGACAACCCACCTTATGGCTAGCAACTCCCCCCCCCCAGGCACCTGAATAGCATCCCTCTTTTTTCTATAACCCTTCTTCCTATGAAAACTACTGGCTTGAGAAGAAATGTTAGGATAGTTTTTAGTGCTGACCCACCATCTTTTCAGATTGCCAGCCATCTGAATAAAGCACAAACTCTCCCTGTCACTATGTCTGACTTTGTAGTGATGGACAGTGTGAAGTTGCAACTGGGTTTTCAAGTTATATTAATTGGTGATCATGACAGGACAGCATTGGGGCTCTCCAGAGACTTCCAGGTAAGTTTGGGAATCTTGCAGGAGACCCTGTTAGCTGCCTGGAAGAGGGGGCTCTGACTAGTGAAACTTGACTGCTCTGAGCAACTGCTGAGCTATTTTTGCTCAAGAGTTGGTTTTGTTTTCACTTCTTGGTACTTCCTGTTGCTTTTCACTCATAAGGATTAAATTAAACACTTCCTGATAACTGTCCACTGCAACCTATGGGGGGCCACCTAGTGCAGTTCATGGAATCACCTAGTAACTGTGCACGACAACCTGGTAAGGGCCACATCCAGTTTTGTGATTCAGAGAATCACCTGGTAAAGTGTGCTGCAGCTCTGCAACCTGTAGTGGGGCACATCTGGTTTTGTGATTCAGGGAATTACCTGGTAAGAAAAAGAGCTCCATAGGATCTTCCATTCCTGGTAACAGTCCACTAGAGTGGATTCTGGCTGATTGGTTGACCTGTGGTTATTCTCCTATGACAAAAAAAAGTCTGTAAGGAGCTGCTTTGTTAAATTGTGGTCAAGGAGACTGCTGCCCCATTTCTACATTTGCCTTTCTTGCTGGCCATGTATCTGGTAGCCTGTTTTTTGAAACTTCCATTATTTTTGTGAAGTTGTTTTCAGTTGTGGAATTCCAGATTTGTAATTTTCTGTGGAAAGTTTGTGAGAGACTGTGTTATTCCTGAAGGCTGTGTGTTTATTGTTTATGTAAGCATTGCAAGCTTGGCCCCAAGCCACACATTTGGTCAATTCAAATTTGGAATATTTTTTTCCCCCATTGTGGTCTTATTCAATATCTCTGTTTTTGTAAAACAATCTTTGCCCGTTAATTGTCTCATGTATCTGGATTTTGTATGTCTTGTCATTGCCAATGTATCAGACACCCTCACCTGGTCTAATTTTAAGATGTTTCTTGTTTTAATTCTGTTTTTTTTTTCTTTATTTAACATGACTGAGTGAAAATGTACATTCACATGTAAATTTACATGCCCCCCTATATGCAGCTTCCACTGCTCTCCCTGTCCAGTGACAGCACACTATTCCTCTCTGCTCCATACATGTCTCATCCTCCCAACAGTCTCCTTTCCCCTCCTCTCCACCCACTCTCCTTCCTCCAGCCAGAGGTCAGCAGGATGATATCCTGTAGATGTATAGAACCATAAAGTGCAACCAATATATGGTCACTCTGCATTGCCAAGTCCAATCCATTCCTGTCCAAAGAGTGGACCTTTGTTATAATTTATGGGTAAGGGCAGTGTCAGGGCTGGGGGCCATGCTCTCAGGGGAACCCCGAAACCACTGGACCATCAATTGAGGTCTTTTAGTGGAGATCTCAGGATGCACCCCTTTTTATTCTTGTGTTGTCAGTGAGACTCAACCTAGTGACCTCCATCGTGGCTATCACTGGTGGTAGCCGGGCACCATCCATTTCTTCTGGTCCCAAGTCAATGAAGGCACACACTCTTGCGGGTCTCTCTGTCTTCTAGGTTGTCTTTACCGCATATCATTTTGGTCCTCGGTGAGCATCCGTTCCTGCTGAGTTGGGACCTGTTTTAATTCTTTTGAGACAAATTTATTTGGCAAGTCAGAGTCTTGCTTGAGGTAAATTAAGGAAACTGAATTTTGAGTAGATCCAGACATACTGTCCCTATGTTGGAAAACAAAACTAATCTTACAGCCCTTAATTGAAGACCTCTTAGTTAAAGGGATGCTATTGTCTTAAAGAGAAAGTAACAATTCCAGAAGAATAAAAGGAAAATTAATGACCTTTTTCCTCCAGGATTCCAAAATCAACTTAAACACGTGTCTTAAGAAGTGGGGGGGGGGGGGTGGGCAAGATGGCAGACTAGACACATATCTCCTCAATTCCCTCTGAAAACTAAGGTCTAGAAAAATAACTGAATAGAGCAGTGTGGACATTCTGGTAGACCCAAGATCTGCTATAGGATTGTGAGATTGGACTAGGTGACAGAAAAAGGGAAATACCTCTGTCAGAGGTGGGCAACAGCACACTGAGGCCTACTAATGCTGGCATATCATTTGAGAGGATTACAGGTAAAGATGTCTCCTTTGTTAATGGGAGGCTGGGCCAGGGACTGCCAAGCCTGTGAGCCTGGCACAAGTCGACTACTATGCTGAACTATAGTGCTTAAGTAAACAGCGTATTCTGCAGCAGACAGACTATGCTTGGGACAGCCATATCTAGAGAACCCAGTTGTGGCTGGTGACCAAGGGCACCAGTAAGCCTACCTCTCTCTTCTCTCAGCTTTCCCCCAAATACTGTTGACTTACTGCAGGAAAGGCAACTCAGGCAGGACGCCTTCTTTGTCAACTGAGAGGCAGAGGTAGTCATGCCTGAGGTCTCACCTGGCATTAATTCCCACACTGAGCAACAGTGCCTGTCTGGATAGTGCTTCTACCAGCAGAAAAACTATTTTTAAGATGATCGTACCTAACAACATGGTGAGGGTTGGTGGATGAGTCCAGCAGTGCCCTCAGTCTTCCCTTCCTTGAGCTACATCATACCATCTGAGGACAGCCTACAAGGTGCCATCTCTGTCACCCAAGAGGTGGGTCCTGCCACCCATGAGGGCCCAGCTGCTTTCAGCTGCAGCTGGTCAACAGCTGTCTCAGCAGAAAATCAGCTTTTATGATAACAGCAGCTATAGAAGGCAGTAGTGGCTTGCACTTGAATGTGGTGGTGCCATTTCTACTGCCCTTTACTGAGCCACATCATAGTGTCAACTGATGGCCCCCCAGAGACCTCCATAAGTAGGGCACCATCTTTGCCAGCCTGAGGGTCCAGCTGCTTTTGGCAGCTGCTAGATAGCGCTCCTCTCAGAAGAATAGCAGTTTTTTAACACAAATGCATCTAAAGACTACAGTGGTCCCTGGCAGCTGACTGTGGTGTCATCCTTCTCTCCTCCCTTCCCTGAGCTACTCCATAGTCTCAACTGGAGTAAAGACAGAGAGTTGGCACAAGGAACTCACCACCTTTAGCAGCCAGGAGGCAGGGCATGCCACCCCTCAGGGCCCAGCTGGACCCAGCCACTAAGCTAAGGAGCATCAGAGGGCTTGACAGAGTCTATATTGCCTGAGAAGCTATACATAAGTCAGCAGTACCTAGAGAATGCAGTGGGGACTGATGACCAAATCTAGCAGTGCACTTACTCCCTTTTAAAACTATGCCACAGCTCCTGTTGGTGTAGCACCAGTAAAAGTGAACAGCTTCTGGATGTCACAAAGACAACAATCACTATCTTGTCATTGAAAGAAGCAAACTACCATGGCTCCAGAAAACTCCCAAAATAAAGAATCAGAAAACTTCCCACAAGAAGAAGCCTTTCTGAAATTATCGGAGGAAGAACATAAAAGAATTATGTACAGAGCTCTTCTTGAGATTAAACAAAATGCAACAGAACAAAATGAAAAATTAGAACATCAACTATCTGAAAGCCAGTAGACCAATGATAAAATCACAGAATTAGACAATTCACTGCAAATCCAAAAGAGCAGGATGGAGGAAATGGAATATAGAATTAGTGAGCTTGAAGTTAAAGCAACTACCACCAGCCAGCATTTATAAGGAAAAATCAGATAAAAGAAACAACAAAATTGAAGAAGATTAAGCATGTGCAATTCTATTAAGAGAAATAATCTATGAATAATTGGAGTTCCTGAACAGGGAGTAATAGCAGAAAATACAGAGAGAATTGTTGAATAGTTGCTCACAGAAAATTTCCCTGAAATCATGAAAGAAGAGAACATAAGACATTCAAGATGCTTGTCCAACACCAAAAAAGCTAGACCCCAATAGAAAGATCCAGCCAAGCCAAGTGAGATATCAAAACATATTATAATCAGGATTAATAAAAATGAAACATAAAGAGAGGCACTTAAAGGCAGCAAGGTTTAAAGCAAAACTAACATACAAAGGAAAGCCCAGTAGGCTTTCATCTGACTTCTCAGCAGAAACTATGTTGGCGAGAAGACAGTGGGATGACACATACAAAGCCCTGAAGGAGAAAAACTTCAAACCAAGACTTATATATCTTGCAAAATTGTCTCTCAGATATAATGGTGAAATTAAGACATTGAAGATAAACAGAAGTTTAGACACTTTGCAAAAACCAAACCAAAACTACAAGAAATACTGAAAGAAGCTCTATATTTAGAAAAACAATAACATCAAATGTATACTTAATGAGGCAGTGCAGGACACAGCATCCAGTGCCCTACTCAGTTAGGGAAGTTGCTAAGCTTAATCAAACCTAAAATATTATAAGTAGACAACCAGTGATCTTAACACAAAAATTATGACAAAAACCAAGTCACAAGACTTGGAAAAGGAGAGAAAGCTAAAGCTGTGGACAACCTTTTCGAAGAGACAAGGGCTATAGGATTTTGACACGCACTGGAATTGAAAAAGGTGCCTGATTCTCACTATGTAAAATTATTATTTGTTTCCTCTTCATATTTTTAACAAATGCAAACTAAGTCATTTATTTTTAATTGTTAGCTAGAGAAACCCTGGCAGCACAATTGTTGGATGCTACAGCTGCTAACCTCATGGTCAGCAGTTCAAGTCTACCAGACATGCCTTAGAGCCTCTGTAGAGCAGTTTGACTGTTTAAGAGGTCACTATATATCAGAATCAATGCCAAAGAAATACATTTGATTTGGTTTTAATTGCTAACTTGACTATTATTTTATTTAATCTGGCATCATCAAAACCAGCTCTTTGACTGGAGAATTCAAATTATTTGTTTATAAATTTATTTTTATAAGTATTTAGAGAGTTAATATCTTGGTACATCCTGCCTATGTGATACTATGCTTCAAGATTGTTACCTATGGTGTCTGAAGTTCCTTAAAAATATGGGTAACAATTGTATTTAGAAATACTATAGTCCAAGGTTTTTCAGTGGATTGGGGTTTTGGCCTTTACAGCCTGCTTGTAATTGACCCTGTCACTATTGTTTTGTTGATCACAGTCATATTAAGTTTTTGTCATCTATAGTTTTTGCTAACTTTCTGAAAGATTTCAGCCTTGTGAAAAAGACTGTGACTCAAGATATCCAAAACTCTTATGCAGAACTGATGGCCTCATTGAAGATTCTGCATTTAGATATCCTTTTAAACCACGAGCTTTAGAAAAACTGGCTCCTAGAGCCACATGAGTCCAATGATGGTCCAAATAAACTAAGTCTGGCTGTTGTACCCTGGCATTTTGTTTTGTAAACATAAGGGAAAAATGGAAAAATTCCATGTGTACAGATTTTTATGGCCCTCTGTCAGAACCTCAGACCTCCCAACTGGTAGAGGAGACCTTTAAGGTGTTTAATAACAAGAGATGATTCTGTGGCAAAGGAAAACAAAAAAAGAAGGCCCAATTGATGGCTATAGCCCTCTGGTGCCCACCTCAAGGTAAGCCAGTTGGCCCTCAGAGAAGAGCACCTGGATCATCTCTTTGGCTGGTGAGTACTGACCCTGATCAATGCAGATACTGTAGAAAATGAAGCCACTGGAAGGTCGAGAGTCCTGAACACCCTACAACAGGACACCCAGCTGACTTCCCCTTAGGCCTAGATGTCCAGGCCCTCCTAGAAGGATACTGACTCTCTCAGAAGAGAGGTCTCAAGAGACAGACCACCAACAGAGCCCTTAGACCTGCCTGGCTCTCAACATCTCCATGGGGAAACCAAGGGTTACACTTGACATGGAAGGTAAGGAGACTGAATTTGTTCTAGACATGAAAAGCCACCTTCTCTACCTTAAATAGGCTGACTCTCCAAGTGGGATTGTGTAATTACTGTCTTGGATTAGAAATCCAAGGTGACACGTTTGTTTTTGTGTCTGATGGGGTCACTCTTTTGAGACATATATCAAACGTTCTCAGTCAGGTTCTATCAGAAGTTTGGGACATTACCATGTGAGAGAAAAACGGAGGATAGAAGGGAAAAAGGAGACAGAATTCATGTGGAAGGGAAAAAGACAAGGGAAAAGAGGAAAAAGAAAAAAAACAGGGAGAAAGAAAGAAAGAAAAAGAAAGCAAAAAGAAGATAAAGAGGAAGTAGGAAAAGGAGAAAGGAAGATGGAAAACTAGATAGCTCCAGCCTGGGTTTCCAGAAAGATTTATATCTTTCAGGTTGCAACAGTTACAAATAAAATAATGTCTCATAGGTCCTAAATGATATCCAGTAATTGTCAGCCTGGCCATTATAGATGATTAACACTGTCAATGAGAGATTTCTACTCAGATAGGCAGGCCTACACCCCTACTCAGAACAAAGCAGATACAGAAAAAGAGACCTCCACCCACACTCCTATAAAAATTATGAGTATGAAATCGCTCAAGGGGAGTCAAACTATACAAGAAAGTCTATAAAAGAAAACATGCTAAAGACCAGGACAATTACTTTCACAGTAAACTAATCTCACAGATATGAGATGCTATAATACTGACAGTGGAGAATGAAAGAGCTAACAACTGTCAAATACTGATTAAAAATCCTTGACTGATCTCTCAGGCTTACTAGAAACTAACATGGAGACTGAGGTCTTTTTCAGATCTTTCCCAGGGGACTGAGCCAGATAACATCACAATTCCTCTAACAACCCCTTCATGACTCTGGCTCACCTTGTGACCCAACCTAATGAACTCCAAACCCTCTGGCTTGAGATGGTCATGCACCTTGTGACTCCAGAATGTCCAGGGACAGACCACCATCCACATATCACAGTTTCTCTAACAAAACCCCATGACTCTGGCTTATTTTGTGACTCCAGGCCTTGCCCAAGGACCTGAGACCACTGACCAGATAATACCACAGTTTCTTAGACAACCGACCTTATGACTAGTGACTCCCCACCAGGCATCTGAATAACACCCCCTTTTATTTATGTAACCCTTCCTCCTTCTTCCCATAAAAACCACTGGCTTGAGATGAGATGTTACCCACCATCTTCTCAGATTGCCAGCTATCTGAATAAAGCACAATCCCTCTCTGTCTCTATGTCGGGCTTTGTAGTGATGGGCAGCGCAAAACTGTGGCTGGGTTTTCCAGTTACAGTAACTATGGATTCCAATTCTCCCCCTACTCCCATCCTACCCGAATCAGCTTTTTATTGCTGTTTTTGTTTGTTTGCTTGCTTATTTGTTTAGTGGCTTGCCTGGTCTAATTTGGTGAAATCTGTTTCTATTATACTGTGTACCCTGTGATGTGACTGCTCAATTTTTTTTCCTTATTTTTAACCCTGATTTTCCAGGGGTCATCCCGGACTCAGCAAAATTTACTGGTCAATTATTGGTCAGAGGTTGTGCTTACACGCTCTGAGCCATGCTCTGAGCCTTCCAGCCTTTGCTGTTGAACATGTGTGTGGCTTGGGGATTGATTTAGAAGTTCAAGGTATTTACAAGTGTGTCATCTCACATTCAGCAAGGGACTTGGAAGCTCACAAGTGCCCTGTCTTGTTGCCCTTGCAAGGACAGTCCTGTGCATACACACAGCCTTCTGGACCACCAAGAATGAGTGTGATGTTGCAGGTTCCTCTTTGACGGTCTCCTTTCCTGGATCTCCCTTTTAATCTTCTGATTGATGTGTCATTTTGTTTACCCCTAGTAGTATCACAGAGTTGTTAGGCTTCTCTAGTTGTTTGCCAATAGGATTGCAATCATTTTCAAAAACATCCTTGGGCAATAAATTTCTGCATTCCAAGAACCAAATAAAGTCAGCCCACTCAGGAATCTTCACAGTCTCCCATGGCCCCTCTCAATTCCAGGGACATCTGGAGCCATAGAAAGTGTACAGGAGCTGCTGTCCTTCATGGCCTGCTTTGCTTGACTGGAGTCAACAATCTGTGTTATGGATACAGAGCTGTAGGAAGGTGGAGTATAGTGGAGCTGAGTCACCAGCATTCCTGGGCTACCTCACCTACAGTGGAACCTACAAACTGCAGAGCTAGAACTAGAGCCGAGGGAGGGCATTGGAGTTGCTAATCTTCATGGGATGCCCCCACCCACCCAGAATTATCTTCTGCAATGTAGAGTTAACAGGAACAGGAGCAACCCATGATTTAAGTGTCACAGACTTTCATCTTTTCCTACTAAGTTTCAATAAATTTTATTGAATAAGTGCTTCTCAATTTATTATATGTCCTGTCAATTTCCTGAGTTTCTGAATAGTTATTTTTGGCAATTTTGCCCAGTTCTATCGTTATCTCTCTGGGGAAAGAATTTGCAGAGTTCCTCATACAGCCATTCGGGACGTTCTGCCTCCTAGTCTAAAATATCTTCACAGTATCATCTGTATACGTCCTGCTCTATGAAATTCTGGAGGAAAATCATCAAAGTTCTTGCAGAAACTTGTAAATTACTTTCTTCTTGTTGTATTTTCTGGTGAGGCATACTATGCTTTACTGAAACTGATGTTTTTTTCCTACTCAGTGGTGTCCCAACTGATCCTCTGAATGACCTTTCACCCATCAGCCTTGTCCCTCTGTTACTAGCATTTGGCAGAGTGAATAGAAGTGGTACACCTGTATCTCAGGGAAGACTGGGAATCTGATAAGAAGAGACTGTACCCTTTAGCTATGACAAACCCAACAAATATCTAATTTTTAAAATCTACAGGAAAATCCAATACCTCTACAACAACAAAAAAAGACAAGTAATCCAGTTAAAAAATGGGCAAAGGATATGAACAGACTCTTCACCAAAGACATTCAGATGGCTAATAGACATGAGAAGAAATCTTTGCACTCACTAGCCATTAGAGAAATGCAAATGAACACCACCCCAACATCACTAATCAAAAAAAATGAAAAATAATGTTGGAGAAGTTTCAGAGATATTGGAGCTCATGCTCTGCTGGTGGGAATGAAAATGATATAACCATTTTGGAAAACAATATGGCATTTCCTTAAAAAGTTAGAAATAGAATAAATACCATGTGATACAGCAATCCTACTCCTTGAAAAATAAGAGCCATCACAAGAATAAACATATATACACTCATGTTCATTGTAGCATTTTTCACAATAACACAAAAATGAAAACAACTTAGTGCCTATCAACAGATGAATGGATCAACAAACTATGGTATATACACACAACCCAATACTATTCATTAATAAAGAACAACTAGGAATTGGCAAAATATCTCAGAACTTGGATGAATCTGGAGGACATTATGCTGAGTAAAATAAGGCAATAACCTGCTCTGACAGGGATCACAACAGAGGGTTCTAGACAGAATTGTAGTAAAATGTAGAATACAACTCTAACTCAAAAAAGATTGCTGGCCTGATAGAGACTGCAGGAACCCTGAGAGTATGGACCCTGGACACCCTTTTAGCTCAATAATGAAGTTACTCCTAAAGTTCACCCTTCAGCTAAAGACTGCACAGGCTCATAAAACAGAATGAGACTTAACAGTCATGCCAGCCCATGGGCAAGAACTAGGAGACAGTAAAAACAAAACCAAAAAAACCCAGTACTGTCGAGTCAATTCTGACTCATGGTAACCCTATAGGACATAGTAGAACTGCTCCATAAAGTTTCCAAGGAGTGCCTGGAGGATTCAAACTGCTGATCTTTGGGCCAGCAGATGTAGCACTTAACCACTATGCCACCAGGCAGTAGCAGATAGGAAATCTGGTAATAGGGAACCCAAGGTTGAGAAGGGAGAATGTTAACCTGTTGTGGGGTTGCTAACCAATGTTATAAAACAATGTGTACTATTTAACAAGAAATTAATTTGTTCCATAAAACTTCAACTAAAGTACAATTTTTTAAAAAGTCTACCACAAAATGTTAAACATTGCATGAGACCACTATTATAAAAACTCATGAAAAGTTTTATGCACAAAAAAAGAATCTTCAATGGTTTTTAGGGAAGAGAGTGATGAGGAGGAAAAGATCACTAACTAGACAGTAGATAAGTAGTAACGTTGGTGAAAGGCAAAACAGTACACCATACTGGGGAATCCAGCACTACTTGACAAAGGCAAGGTCATGGAAATTCCATAGGTATATCCAAAGTCCCTGAGGGGCTGAATTACCGGGCTGAGAGCTGGGAACTATAGTTTTAGGGATCATCTAGCTCCATTGTCATAACAGTTTATAAAGGAAAGGTTCTGTTTTCTACTCTGATGAGTACTGCCTGGGGACTTAAAAGCTTATGAGCAGCCATCTGAGATACTCCACTGGTCTTAATCTGCCTGGGACAAGGGAGAACAAAGAAAACCAAGGACACAATAAAAGATGAGTCCAAAAGACTAACGGAACACAAGTACCACAATCTGTACCAGACTGAATCCATGATAACTAGATGATGCCAGCTACTGTCACTGACTGCTCTGACAGGGATCGCAATAGAGGTTCCCAGAGAGGGCTGCAGAAAAATGTAGAACAAAATTCTAACTCACAAAAAAGCAAAAAGACCAGACTTACTGATGACCCACAGACACTCTTCTAACTCAGTACTTAGTCACTCCTGAGGTTCATTCTTCAGCCAAAGACTAGAGAGGCCCATGAAATAAAACATGACTAAATGGGCACACCAGCACAGGGACAACAATAAGAAGGCAGGAAGAGACAGAAAAGCTAGTAATGAGGAATCCAAGGTTGAGAAGGGGAGAGTGTTGACATGTTGTGAGAGTGACAACCAAAGTCACAAAACAATATGTGTATTAACTGTTTAATAAGAAACTGATTTGCTCTGTAAAACTCCATCTAAAGTACAATTTAAAAAGAGTAAACCTGGGGCTGCCCTTGCCCCACAATGTGATAGGGGAAGACTCAGATCGAGGAGTACTGGAGATGAGTTCCCCACCTGAGCCTCTGGTTATAATGAAGGTTAGGGTAATCTGTATGGTTTCTAGTGGATACCAGCACAACCTGCTCTGTCCCAACCGAGAAAAAGACAGCCCCAATGAAACAAAGTATGTGTATCATTGGGACTCCCTTCCTCCAACCTGAAATTCATTCCATAAAAGAAAATTCATTAACACATTCTTTTGTCTGCATGCCTTACTGTCCCATTCACTTGCTGTGAAGAGACTTGTGCAAACTGCAAGCACAAATTTCTTTCGGTAAAGAGACCATGCATATGCAGGTACCACCAGAGAATGGATAGTGACTACAGATGGCCTTTATGGCTGAATCACCCACCAGTTATAGCACAGAAGGGCACTACTAGAGACTGGTACAACTAGACATCAAGGATACAGTGGTCCCATGGATATGGGACAACAAGGTGCCAGGATGTGCCAAAAATGTTCCCCAGAGGTGGTCAAGCTCTTACCCAGAATAGTTTCCCCAACTTAAGCAATTCCCCATCTAGGTGAAGGCCCACAGACACTGGGAAAATTCATCCCCAGATACCTGAAATATGGACTGTACAGACTGTCTCAGTCACATTTCAACACTCCCATCCTGCTGCTGAAGGAGAAAAATGGAGAACACTGATTTGTTCAGGATCCATGAGCCATCAACCAGGTAACAGTCACCAGCTGCAGTGAATATAATTGCCTCCAGAATACCATAGATTCTGGACTTTCTAGGAAATGCAGGGCATTGAGTCTCAGAAGAAAAAGGTCAGGTCAACCAAAAAGAGGTGATTTATCTGGGTTTTAAAACCAGACAAGGAGAGTAAGAATTCCTCTCCACCTGAAAAGACACTGTCTGCAGATTTGTGGCCCCTAACTACTAGAGTCAGCTCCAACATTTTTTGGGAATGGCTGAGTTTTGCCACATCTGGACCCTAAATTTCAGACTTACTGCTAAGCCTTAACACTGAGCCTTAGAAAGAAAAGACATAGACCCCTTAAACGGACTTGGGACAGAAAAACAGGCTTTTGATATCATCATATGATTGGGTTAAGAGATACTTAATTGAACCAAAGGTCCACACCACTCCTTTGACAGTGGTAAAGAGCTGTTCCACCTTTGCAAAAAAATAATCCCAAGAACACTGCTGAAGTGCTCCCAGGGATCCAGCCAACTGAGGCAATACCTGACCAGTGGGTTTCATTGAGATGCCTTGAGCTCCCAGGAATTGCAAATATCTCCTAGTCTTGATCAACATCTTTGCTATCTGGTTGGAAGGTTTTCCTTGAATAACTGAAAAGGCCACTTAGATTGTGAAGCATTTCCTGAACAAAAATCATCCCTCGATTAGGACTTGCTGTCTGCATTGGCAGTGACAGTGCAACTCACTTTGTGGCCTTGGTGGTACAATCCATGGCAATAGCCCTGGACATTAATTGGAACATGCACACAGCCCACGGACCCCAATCCAGCAGTAGAGTGGGCTAACTAGACTCTGAAGAATACACTAGCAAAGCCGGGCCAAGAGACCGAGTCAGCATGGACACAAGCACTGACTACGGCCCTCTTGAGGGTTCAGTCCACCCTAGAGGCAAACTAAAACTTAGTCCACATAATCTATTACACAGGCACTCTTTACTAAAGAATCCCAATATGATCAACACAGCTTGCCTTAGTAATGACTAACCTCCCTCCCTCCACAAGGTTGGAGATGTTCAAGATATGCTTACCTGAGACCACCTAAGCCAGAAGTGCCCCTTCATCCATTTCAGCTTAGTAATTGAGTCTTTCTCAAGGTATGGAAAGCCAGCCCCCTTCAGCAGAAGTAGAATGGCCCCTTTGAAGTGATCTTGGCTACACTGGTGGCTGTCAAGCTCAATGGGATCAAAGCTTGAATCCACCACACCCAAGTAAAGAAAACCATCCTGCTGGACGCCAAGAGACAAATTAATCAGAACTGTAAGAACTAGATTTGTGAACCAGTTGAGGACCTTAAGTACTTGTTTTCCTCACACCCTCTTGCATAGGTGAGATCCCCCCAAGACTCTTAACACTGCTAATAACCTTAGTGTTAATATTCTGCCTCCTTCAATTGTATACTTGGACAAGTTAGATTGCTTTAGACCTTTGAGTGAACAGAATCAACTATGAAGTTGGTTGGAGTTATTACGAGGAATTATTCCTATGTAAATAAATGCTGGATAGGATTTCAGTGTTCTTAAAAGGGTGCATCAGGCAGTTGTAAATCATTCTGCATGGGCTAACAGTTGGGATTTATTCATACTCCTCTTTGCATGTAAGGCAAGGGTTACCTGTAATCCCTGTACCTCTCCATCTAACTTAAATGGCTAAAAGAAGAGGGGTAGTGATTAGTAAATAGAAAACAGAACCATAGGAAGTATCTAACACACCACGTGAACTCTGCCTACCCATAGTACCAAACAGCAAATCAGTGGCTGCAATGAAAGTCCAACTATTCAAACCCATTCCAGTATTTGTGCCCTCCTTGAGAACATGTGAAAACAATTCTGAGCTGAACTATAGTTCAGAATGGACACCGATCCAGAAAAACCAATATGTAATAAGAAAAGGAGGGAATAAGACAGAGGTCCTCAGCCTGAGGAAAATTCCACTGCCTCAAGCTGCTTGTTTGGCCTGCCTGTTGCTTTACATTGAAATCCTGGTTCCTTTGCTTGGCATCCCCCATAGCTCTACATTAAAATTCTGGTTCCCCTCTCTCTAACTGCTGCCTCAAACTAGAGGAAATTGGCAGGAACCAGTTTAAACACCATGTTGACATTCATGACAACCTTTTAGACATCATATGTAATAACTCCTTACCTCTGAGTGGAGTTTAACCATCATTTTCTGAACACATGACAAAGCATGCAGTTATATGTAAACTGAACTGTACCTTCGTAACATGATTAGAATGTTGCTAGCATAACTTATATGAACTTCCCATTTGTAAGTCTCTTAAAAACAACTGTCCCTCTAGCCCTCTGTAAGCTGTCTTGGCAGCAGCAGCCCTATTTCTTTTCCTTATGCAAGGACACAAAGTTGCATTTCCTCTCTCTCACCTTAGTATCTGGCTGACTGGCTGAAATGACTCTAGGTCATTAAAACCTTGAGTTTCCACCCAGCAATACAGCTATAGACAATGTGTAAGCAAATGGAAGTGGTTGTGATCCAATAAAAACTTATTTACAAAAACCAGTGGGCCAGATTTGACTGATGCATCCTAGTTTACCTATCCAGGGTCTACATTCTCAGATGCAGGTAGCTCCTCCAAGACCCTCACCACGGAAGGGTTAGCCACTTGGTGCAAAAATTCTTCACCAAGAAGCAATCTCAGGGACACCTCAGGCATAAGAGACATCTGGCTGCTCATGGAAGTAGTAGATGCAGTTCAGATCATCTACTCTTACGTCCCATTTCCTCCTTCCTTCTCCCTACTGCAGTTGTAAGCCAGCTCGCTTAGCTCCCTGAGAAAGATTGTTCTCTCATTTTGTAGGACATCATTTCAGTCTGGATTATACTCCCACACTTCTTCCCAGTGTCCCGTTAAGGCTCCTTGAATTACAAAATAACTCTCAACCAGTATTTTTGGACAACTAATCCCCTGCCACCAACCTTGACTTCCCTCTAATCAGTCAGGATGTTCCTTTCCCAAGACTCTCCACAACTCTTCTATATCTATATTCTATATCTTGAATGAAATGTTGTGTCCCCTGAGCCTCTATTTCTTCAACAGCTTCCCTTTCTTGCCATTCTGAATCTAAACAGATTACTAAATTGCATAGAAATTTCAATCTGTTACAATTTTTCATCAAATTGGCACTTTTAAAGCCTCCATTAAAATTCGTTCAGTCAGACATTTATTTCAGCAATTTTTTAAAATTTTACTCTATTTTTTATTATGACTGAATCAAAATGTGCATTCCCATATAAATTTGCATGCTCACCTATATGCAGCTCCTACTGCTCTCCCTGCTCAGTGACAGCACACTCTTCCTCTCTGCTCCATACATGTCTTATCCTCCCAACAATCTCCTGTCCCCTCCTCTCCACCCATTCCCCTTCCTCCTGTAAGAGGTAAGCAGGATGACATCCTATAGATGCATAGTGCACACATGATATAAAGTGCACACATGATACGGTCACTCTGTGTCACCAAGTCCAATCCATTTCTGTCTGAGAGTTGACCACCATTATGATTTATGGACAGGGGCAACATCAGGGCCAGGGGCTATGCTCCAAGGGGAACTCTGAGGCCTGTAACCATCAATTGCCATCTTTTAAAGGAGATCCGAGGATGCACCCCTTTTTATTCATGTGTTGCCAGTGAAACTCAACTTTGTGAGCTCCATCACGGCTATCACTGGTAGTGGCCAGGCACCATCTGGTTCTTCTGGTCACAAGTCAATGTAGTCACCTACTCATGTGGGTCTCTGTCTTCTGGGTTCTCTTTCCCCCATGTTGTTTTAGTCCTTGGTGATCATAGAGATGTTCCTGCTGAGTTGGGACCATTTGCTGTACTCTCAGACGGCAGCTTTTAAGACCCCAGACACCACTCACCAATGTGGGATGCAGAGGGCTCTCTTAGCAAAACACTA
Source organism: Heterohyrax brucei (assembly GCA_028571685.1). Taxonomy (NCBI): domain Eukaryota; kingdom Metazoa; phylum Chordata; class Mammalia; order Hyracoidea; family Procaviidae; genus Heterohyrax; species Heterohyrax brucei. The sequence goes on from CM053166.1 coordinate 67,228,954, forward strand.
GTTGTGCAAATTAGCCTCAACATCCTCTGAAAGCATGGCACCCTGCCCCAGCTAAACTGTCCTTCCAATATTGGATTAAGATGGGGAGTAATCATGTTATGTTGAAGTCCAGTTAATATTGATCTTTAATGTGTGCTGTTGCGGATTTCACCCAACCAAATTTCTATCAACTATCTAATCCAAACTCTCCCCCCTCGCCCTCCCGCCCTCCTGACCCTTGCAGCCGTCAAAGAATCTTTTCTTCACTGCATGAGTCTGTTTTTAAGTTCTTATCGTAGGGGTCTCATACAATATTTGTCCTACTGTTGCTGACTACTTTCACTCAACACAATGTCCTCCAATTGAAACCAAGTTATGAGATGTTTCCTAAAATCATCGTTGTTCTTTATTATTGTATAGTGTTCCACTGAGTATAATACACCATAGTTTACCTATCCATTCCTCTGTTGTTGGGCATCTGGGTTGATTCCATATTTTTGCGATTGTGGACTGTCCTGCAATAAACATGGTGTGCATGTATCAGTTGGTGTGAATGGCCTTGATTTTGTAGGATATATTCCGAGCAGTGGAATTACTGGGTCAAATGGTATACCTACATCCAGCTTTTTAAGGAAGCGCCAGATTGCTTTCCAAAGAGGTTGGACCATTTTGCAATCCCACCAACAGTGTAGGAGAGTTCCAATTTCTCCACATCCTTTCCAGCATTCAGTGTTTTGCGTATTTTGGATTATGGCCAACCTCATTGGGGGGAGATGGTATCTCATTGGAGTTTTGATTTAAATTTCTTTAGTAGCTAATGATCGGGAGCATGTCTGCTTGTGTTTTTTGGCAGTCCAGATCTCCTCTTTAGAGACGTGTTTGTCCATCTCCTTTGCACATCACTTAGTTGGATGATGTAACTTTTTGTTATTGATATTTTGTAGTACCTGATAGATTATGGAGATCAGGCATCAGTCTGACAGATAGTTGCCAAATATTTTTTCCGATTCTGTAAGTGCCTTTCAATTCTATTAATAAAGGCTTTGGATGAGCAGAAGTGTTTGATTCTTAACAGTTCCCATTTATCTATTTTCTCTTCTGTTGTTTGTAGTTTGTTTGACAGATTTTGAAATCTGTCTAGGTTGTGTATTAAAACTTCCATTATTGTTACTACTTTTTCTTGGATGAGCTTTATTGTTTTAGATTTCATATTTAGGTCTTTTATCCAGTTTGAGTTGGTTTTTGTATAAGATGTAAGATATGGGTCTTGTTTCAGTTTATTGCAGATGGATATCCAAATTTACCAGCACCATTTGTTGAAGAGGTTGCTTTTACCCCAGTTTAAAGTCTTAGGGCCTTTGTCGAATATCAACTGTTCAGAGGAGGATGGTGTCATCTCTGCGGTCTCAGTTTTGTTCCATTGATCGATCTGTCTGTTCTTGTACCACTACCAGGCTGTATTGACAACTGTGGCAGTATAATAGGTTCTAAAGTCATGTAGTGAGAGGACTCCTAGTGTGTTCTTCTTCTTCAGTAGTGCTTTACTCATCTGGGGCTTCTTCCCTTTCCAAACAAAGTTGGTAATTTGTTTCTCCATTTCATTAAAAAATGTCACTGGAATTTGTATTGGGATTGCATTATATAAGTATGCATAAGTATGCATAAACCCAATTTCAGTTACTACAGTTCTTATCAACTTCCTCTCAATCTGGAAGGACTATAACGTCTGTAGTTCATCCCTCTTTTTAATATCGTGACATCATAGTTTTCATGATATGATCGCTGGATTACTTCTCTCACTATTACGGCTTTGACTGAGTTTGGATTCTTCCCTAACTGAGTAGGATTCTGGGTGATGTGCCCTGTGTTTGCTTCTAAAGTATAAAGTTAGTGGTTTTTGTTCTTCTAAACTAACAGATTCTTTCAGCATTTCTTGTAGCTTTGGTTTAGTTTTTACAACATCTCTGAACTTCTGTTTATCTGTGAATGTCTTCATTTCATTTTCATATTTGAAAGATAGTTTTTCAGGATACATAATTCTTGGTTGGAAGTTCTTCTCCTTCAAAGCTTTGAATGTGTCATGCCACTGTCTCCATGCCAGCATGGTTTCTGCTGAGAAATCTGACAAAAGCCTACAGGGTTTCCCTCTGAATGTTAGCTTTGTTTTGAGTCTTGCTGCCTTGAAGAGTTTCTGCTTATGTTTCATTTTGTTAAGCCTGATTGTAATATGTCTTGGAGTCTTTCTTTTGAGATCTATATTGAGTGGCATTCAATATGCATCTTGGATGTCCATATTCTCTTCTTTCATAATTTCTGAGAAGTTTTTCTGTCAGCAGCTCATCAACAATACTCTCTGTGTTCTCAGGTGTCTCGCCCTGTTCAGGAACTCCAATTAATTGTAGGTTATTCCTCTTCATAGAGTCCCACCTGCTTCTTAATGCTTCTTCAGTTTTCTTGTTTCTTTTTTCTGATTTCTCTGCATGGATGCTGGAGTCGGTAGCTCTGTCTTTCAAATCAGAAAGTCTATTTTCTATTTGTCCCATTCTGTTTTCTTGGCTTTGAATTGAAGTTTCTATGTCTTTGATTTTGTTCTTGATCTGTTGGATTTCCGAGTACTGATAATCCATCAGATCGAACAGCTTGCTTAATTTTTCATTTTGCTCCACTGCATTTTATATAAGGTCTAGTAGGGCTCTATGTATAATCCTTTGGTATTCACCTTCCAATAGTTTCAGAAACGCTTCTTCATCTGGGAAGTTCTGTGGTGCTTTCTTTTGGGGGCCTTCTGAAGCCACAGGTGATTTCTTGGTTACGGTTTTCTCCAGAGTTTGTTGCTTTTGGGGCATTATGTGAGTCAATAGAGACTGGGAGAGATGCTGTGAGGATGGACCACAGTAGTTTCTCTGGGCTGTCTTAAAATGAGAGGTGAAAAGTATCTGACAACTTCCAAAGTCAGTCAGCTTTTCAGACGTATAGGTTCCTCTTCCCAGCTGGCAAAGTAAGCACCACTATATCTAACCCCAAATGTTATAAACTAGCTCAAAATACAGTACGGCTACTGCCCTGCTGTCTTCTTCTGTCAGGCACCAGCTGTAGGTGACACTGTGTAGAATACTGCTTTTCTGCTGAAAAAAGCTCTCTTCTCCGGGCAGGCGCTGCCTCTCAGCCCAGCAATCAGGTCCAGTTGAGGCTTCCGTATGGGTATTTCCACCTCCCAGTGGAACAAGATAGTGTCCTGCACAAGCTCACCTCCTGGCTGGGTACCAATTAGAGGCCAAAGGTGCTGAGATGCACAGAGTCCACAGCCCCTTTTGCTGGCCCCAGCCATAGGCAATGCTGTGTAAAATACTGCTTTTCTGCTGGAAAAATTGCCCTCCCCTGGGCAGGCCCTACCTCCAGCCTAGGAACTAAGTCCAGCTGGGGCCTCTGTATGGGTGTATCTGCCTCCCAATGGAACAAGATGGCATCCCACACAAGTTTGTCACCACCTCAGCACTGGCTACTGTATGGCAGAGGCAGAAAGAGGGCAAAGGTGCCAAGATGCACAGAATCCAAAGATGGGCCCTGAAAACCCAGCAACCTCACCTGCTGATCCCACCAGCAATGCACCCAAGACAAGCAGCTAGTCAAGTCCCAGCTCTGCCCACTGCCCAAGACAGAGAAAAAAATCAAAATGGTTAGTTACCTTCAGTCTTTGCAAGCCCACACTCGCCAGAGTTGAGTCAGCAAAAGAGAGGAGGTTTTGTGTTCAGTGGTATGACGTCCAAATTAACAGCCCTATGTTGCTTCCTAGGTCTCACTAGGTGTCCAGAAGTCTCCCTTTAATTATCAATTCAGGTCTTGATTTCCAGACATATTTAGGGAGATGTGTGTTTAGTCTGCCGTCTTGACTCCTCCCCCATCAAACTTTTAGAGAAGAGTTAACTCCCATAGTACTGAGGATATTTCATACCATAGAAAGGGATGGAACACTCTCAAATTCAGTCTATGAAGCCAGCATAACCCTGATAACGAAGCAAGAGAAAGATCCCACAAAAAAGGAAACTTACAGAGCAATATCACTCATGAATCTAGATGTAAAAATCTTCAACAAAATCATAGCCAATAGAATTCAACAGCATATCAAAAAAATGATTTATCATGATCAATCTGGATTTATACCAGGGATACAAGGCTTGTTTACCATCAGAAAAATGATGAATGTGATCAACCACATAAACAGACAAAGGATAAGAATCACCTCATTTTGTCAATTGATGCAGAAAAGACATTTCATAAAGTCTAGCACCCATTCATGCTAAAAACTGTCAGCGAAATAGGAATAGAGGTGAAATTCTTCAACACAATAAGGGGCATCTATGTAAAGCCAACCGCCTACATCATCCCTAATGGTGAGACATTAAAAGAATTCCCCTTGAGAATGGGAACCAGACAAAAATATCCACTCTCACCACTTCAGTTCAATATTGTACTAGAGATTCTAGCCAGAGCAATTAGACAAGACAAAGAGAAAGAAGAAGGTGGAGAGGAGAGCACAGCTGCTCATTAAGGGGATGCTAGAAATATGGAGTGAAAAGGAGGGACGTGCTATCAGTGGATGAGGAGAGCAGATGGAGCTGCTGATAGGCAGGCATGCAAAACTGACTTGGATTGTATACTTTCACTTAATCACAATGAAAAAATAAATAATTATTTAAAAAAAGATCAACCCAAAGGTGATTCCTATGAAGTGGAGTTCAGGCATACCATCACTCTGCAACCTCTTTACCAGTTCTAACACTATACGTCCCTCCACTGCCTCTTCTACTTCTGGTTTTTTAATCCATTGCAATGGCCACACATAGCTCTCATACCATACTTACGGTTAAGCGCTTTTTAAGGAAGTACAAGGTACAGTATGGGTTCAGAATCAAGAAGCATGTAGGCAGTCTGGAAAGTACATTCCTCCCTTTTTCAGTGCTAGACAGCACTCTCAGTTATTCTTGGCCATGAAAACAAGCAGGCCCTTCTCCCTGCTGTGCATGCCCCTTCTCAGTCATGCAGGCTTCCTTTCAGTTCATAAGGACAGGCTTCCTCTCAGCTCCCTCAGCACAGGCCTCTCTGCCTTTAGCCTACCTGCCATTGACATCCCTGCTTCTAAACGAGCCAGCTCGTACCCACTGTAGCAGTTTTGTTCAGCTCTCTTAGCTGCATTCCTACCTTCAGAAAACCTTCAGATTTCTGTCATCACTGCTGACAGCTTTGTCACAGGGCACCTTCCAGGCTTCTTGCTGTCTTCAGTGTTATAGCTCTTAACTCATGTTATAGCTCTTTTAGGAGTTTCCTGGCCTCCACTTTCGCTGCATCTTCTCTCTTGCCTCTCGTCTTTTTCTGCTTCTTTCTTCTCTTTCGGTCTGCACATTTCTATGGGATTGGCAACATGTATAAACAAACTCCTGACCAATTTCAGTGCACATCCATCCCACCAGGGCCAAGAACTGACTGATCCCCTCTCAGTTGGCCACAGTCACTTCATTCATTAGGTGGTATGGATTAGATCATGTTCCCTCAAAATGTGTATCAACTTGGCAAGACCATGATTCCCAGAATTGTGTGGTTGTCTACCATTTTGTGATCTGATGTGGTTTTCCTATGTGTTATAAATCCTACCTATATGACATTAATGAGGCAGCATTAGAGACAGTTATGTTGATAAAGCAGAACTCAATCTATAGGATTAGGTTGTATGTTGAGTCAATCTCTTTTGAGATATTGAAAAAAAAAAAAGAGAGAGAGAATCAAGCAGGGAGGAAAGGAACCTCATACAACAAGAATGAAAAACCCAGAGGGGAGCTAGAATCCTTGAGACCTGTGATTCCCTGTACTGAGAAGATCTAGATCAGAGGAAGATGGATCATGAGGACCTTTCCCCAGAGCGGGCAGAGAAAAAGCCTTTCCCTAGAGTTGGTACCCTGAATTTGGACTTCTGGCCTCCTAGACTGTAAGAGAATAAATTTATCTTTGTTAAAGCTATCCACTTGTGATATTTCTGTTATAGCAGTACTAGATAACTAAGAATTGAAACCCTGGTGGCATAGTGGTTAAGTGCTATGGCTGCTAAACAAAAGGATGGCAGTTCAAATCCATCAGGTGCTCCTTGGAAACTCTACAGGGTAGTTCTACTCCATCCTGTAATGCTGCTATAAGTGGGAATCAACTTGACAGCAATGAGTTCAGTTTGGGTTTAGATTAATGTTTTAGTCAGCTAGTGCTACTCTAATAGAAATATCATGAGTGGATGGCTTTAGCAAAGAAAAGTTTATTCTTACACAGTCCAATAGGTTACAAGTCCAAATTCAGGGTGTCCGCTCCAGAGAAAGGGCTTTGCATCTGTCGGCTCTGGAGGAAAGTCCTTGTGTTGCACCAGTCTTTGGTCAGGGAGCACTTTGGTGAAGGAACTCCCACTCTAAAGGTCATGCTTTTCTCCTCATGCTGCTTTCTTGACGGCATAAGGTTTCCACCTCTCTGCTTGCTTCCTTTTCCTTTTATCTCTTATAGGATAAAAGGATAGAAGGTGGTGCAGGCCACATTCCGGGGAAACTCCCTTTATAATTGAGCAGGGAGATGATCTCAAGGGATTTCATGGATTGAATTATGTCCACCAAAAATATGTGTAGCCGTGTGCCTGGGCCATGATTCCCAATATTTTATGATTATCCTCCATTTTGTGATTTTCCTATGCTGTATGTTAAAGGATTAGGGTGAGACTGTAAATTCCTTCATAAAATCATTCTCTGTTCCACTGTAAAGTTTCCCCAGAGTATGGCTTGCACCACTCTTAATCCTTTCATCCTACAAGAGATAAAAAGAAAGGAAAGCCAGCAGAGAATTGGGAACCTCATGCATTGGGAGAAGAGTGTGTCCTTCAGACCTGAGGTTCCTGTGCCAAGATGCTCCCTGAACAAAGACTGATGTAATACCGGACTTTCCTCCAGAGCTGATAAGGGGGAAAGCCTTCCCCTGGAGCAAACACCCTAAATTTGAACTTGTAGCCTACTAGACTGTATAAGAGTAAACTTTCCTTTGTTAAAGCCATCCACTCATGGGGTTTCTCCTAGAGCAGCACTGGCTAACTAAAACACCTTAGGAAGGGATTTACAGTCCCACCCTAATCCTTTTTAACATACAGCATAGGAAAACCACAAAACAGAGAACAATAATAAAATATTGGGAATCATGGCCCAGCCAAATGGCTGTACATTTTGGGAGAACACATACAACCCACCACAGATAACTAAGACAGTGTGCCATAGCCACTTCATTTGTGTGGTAAGTATATTGCTCCATCTCTGCAAGCCAAGCTCTGCAAGGTGCAAAAATAGTCCAATCACAGGGCAGGCTGCAGTCCAGGGGCAGATAAAAAAATATCAATCCATCAGGCTGTTTACAGATTACCCAGGAAATATCATTCAACCTGAACAAAAATAACAAACCCTCTCGAGTAAAAAGTTAGAGAAAAGGTAACTCCTCAGAGCCTAGTGGAGAAATATTTAAAGCTGTTTTTCCAAAGAACCGAGACAAAAGGCCACATAAAGGAATTAATGTCACATGTATAGTGTACTTCAGTAAATGTTATTCCAAAAGGAGTCTTAGAAATCTTTGAAAGTTCTGCTAAAAGCCTTGCTGGGACCTCTGTGGTGTGGGGCAGGAGAAAAAAACATGGGACCAGAAGGGACCAATGGAAGTAGGAGAGAGTTAGGGAAAGCTTCATGGAAACAACTTGCCATTAAACTGTAAGCATCAGAAGTATGCAAACCAGGTCTGCTTTGATCTGCATCTCCTGAGCCTATCTGAGTACTTAAGCATAGTAGGTGATCAATATCTGTGGGACTGAATAGAAATCTATTTAATTGGAAGCATCTGGAAGCCACTCAGAACAGGAGTTGGTGCAACAGAAGTCAGACAATTTTGTTGTCAGAACACAAGATTGAGGCAGGGAACATTTAGTCACCTACAGGAGTATTGCTGAGATTGTCAGATGAGTCATAAGCTATTTGTTAATAAAAAAAAAAGTACAGACATTTCTGAATGACGTACTCTTTCACAGATGAGAGCAGATTCAAGGTTGTCACCATAGCAATGATATAGTCCAATGTGCTTTGCTGAGTGTGTCACACAAAGATGCTAATTGCAACATAGGTCAAGGCAAACAATAAAACATAAAAACAAATTAGGGCTTCTGACTCAGACTGGAGGAGTACTGGGCCCATTTTGATTTGTAATTTGAACCAGGAAATGTTAGTTCCCGTCCTCCATGCTTTTCCCCCAATGACAAGGGATGGGCAATGCTGTGTTTACAGGAAACAGCAGGGAAGTCATTTTTGAAGATTTTTTTAAAAATAATGAAAACTAAATCATATCATTCATATTGCCTTAGCACTTCACAGATTGTAAGTGCTTTCATGTATGTAATCATTTGTTAGATGATCACTTGGCTTCAGTGAATGGCCTGTGTTGAAGGCTGATTACAACAGCAAGTGGTATAAATTCTGCTGGAATGTTAGCTACTTGGGATCTATGAGGTGGGCTCTTTATCTGTGGGATACACACCAGCTTTTTGTTAGGCATTCTATGACCCACACCTTTGCAGTAGCCTCCTTGCCACACTCCCAGACACACCTATTAATAATAATGATGATGATGAAGGAAAGAAGAAAGGAAGTAAAAAAGGATGGAAGGGAGTTAAAGAATAAAAATATTTTTCTTTTATTTGCCTGGATAACCAGGCAGTTTGAGAGGGAAAGCTTAGCTCTTGGGTTTCGGTTTGCCCTTTGGCCTCACAAAATGTGCAAGAGGAAGAAAGCTTAGATACTGAACGTGGAAACCTAAAATACATGGTCAGGTGCGTGTCACTTTCTCTCTAGAACCTTTACCCTGTCTTCTCACAGAGATTCCTACGGTCCACATCAGCAAGTAACAGAGGTTGGTTCCAATTGCCCTGCTACAATGGATGCTTTGTCATACCGAGATAGTTCCTGTGACTTTAAACAGCGACCTTTTGACTAGTTGTCCTGCTTTGGTGCGTAAGTAAATGAACTGTATGTTTGTGAGAAAAAAATGCCTTATATACACTCATTGAGTACAGTAAATAGCATAGACATTGTTATAGCCATTAAAAAAAAGTGCCATGGAGTAAACTCTGACTCATTGTGACCCCATGTGTGTCAGAGTAGAACTATGCTCCTGTCTTAGGCTGAGTTTTCTAGGGAAGCAAAACCAGTAACACATGTAGGTACAAGGAAAGATTTATAATATATAGATAGATAGATAGATAGATAGATACAAATATAGGAAACAGCTCACGTAATCACAGAAGCTGAATGTCCCAAGCTCTGGCACAAGCCTCACGTGGCCACGGAAGCTGAGGAACCCAAGGTCAGCAAGTCAGAGACCAGAGTTCTAGATCACTGTTGCGTAGGTCAGTGGATCCCAAGCTTGTGGTAAGACGAAGCGACAGAGGCTGGCAAAACCAGGATCAGCAGGTCAGGGAGCAGGAGCGGGCAGAGGCTGGTGAACCCAGGACTGGCAGGTCAGGGAGCAGGATTCTCAAGTGCCAACTGTAAGGACTGATGAGTCCAACAGCTGCTAGTTCAAGTCCCGGAACCAGACGCTGGAAAGAAGAGAGCAGGAGCTCCTGGCCACGTGAGCGACCAGCAGCCGTAGTAAAAGGTCGCGAGATGAGAGCCGAGGGGCAGGAAGCCACCACAAACCCCGCCCTGCCACTTAATACAGCAGCCAAATATGTAGTAGCCAAGTTGACATAGTCCTGACCACCACAGCTCCATAGGATTTTCAATCACCGATTCTTTGAAAATCATCAGGCCTTTCTTCCAAGGTGCTTCTGGGTAGACCCCAACACTTTTTGTTAGCAGACAAGCATGTTAACCGTTTGTACAACTCAGGGACTCCATGTCCATTTTAGTGAATGAGAGTCATTGATAACTTCACCCTGTAATAGGAGTATAAATATCTGGGAGTCACTAATCATGTCTTATTGTATTCTTTATAGTGCCTTAGCCAGTGGTAGACACATAACAATGAGTTAAGTCCAAACAGTTACCTATCAGAAGATTGACCTTGTATGATTTTAACAAGGAGCGCTGGTGGCACAGCGGTTGTTTGGCCACTAACCAAGAGTTTGCAGTTTGAATCCACCAGCTGTTCCTTGGAAGCCTAATGAGCCACTTCTGCTCTGCCCTATAGGTTCACTATGAGTCAGAATCGACTTGATGTCAGTGAGTTTGTGATTTTAACAACTTCTTTTTGCTAAGCTTTTGTTGCTGTTATTGTTATTTTAAGGCTATTTCTCTGCTCAAGTACTATCCTTTTATGGGAATACCCAAAATGAAAGTATACTACGAGTATCTAAAAAAAAAAAAAAAAAAACCAGCAAACAAAAACCCAGGCAGGCTGAAGCCAGCTATATCACTTTCTGCATGTGCAAAAGGGTAGCACGAGGCACTGCTTGGAAGAGGCAGCTACACGGTCATAGCCTTCTTATCCAGGCATGTATTTACAATAAATCCTTTGTACAAATAGATCAAATAATGGCTTTTATTGACCAATATCTATATTTGATTGTATAATAAACTAACACAGACAACACTCAGAGACCAGCTTCAGCTTCCATTTGCCACACTGGCCCTCTAAGGTGAAATAATTTTTCTAACCTGAAAACAAATTTCTAGAAAAAGGAGGTTTTGAAAAATGAGCATTCGTAACTAATGCTAAATAAATAGCAACAACAACAAAGAGATTCCACTGATGCTGAGTTGATTCCAACTCATAGCAACCCTCTATGATACAGTAGAACTCCCCCATAAAACCTGTGGGACAGTTCTACTATTAACAGGGTTGAACTTGAAAACCCACTGGCTAATGTAAAAACATAACTCTCTAATAAACTACAGTAGAGTGAGAGTATGTGTGGAAAGGGAAAACATTGCAAGTATAGAAAGAGAGCACGATGAATTAAACAAACAGAAAGACACATATGTGCATGTATGTAGACCTGTGCACAAAAGTGCCATTATTTTTATGCTTTCCTTTCAAAATGCCCCAATAATGTCAAGTAAAAGTGTAACTTACAATTCAATCAGGGCACTGCTTTGGCTTTGATAAATCAATGTCAGCTAAGTCAATTAGGGTGGGGATGGCAAAAAAAATAAAGTTGATAAGCAGCAAATATATTTGTTCAGCAGAAAGACAGAGTGAGCTCTCACTTTGAAGGCCTGAGTTCAGAGGTTTCAAAAGAGCACACAGGAAATGCTTCAGCATAAACTGTACCCAATGCACGCCATCCCAGCAAGCTCTCAGCCCTCCATGTGGCTTTATCTGATCTGATGATTCTCTGTCTTCACATCTAAGGCACCCACAAAGAAAAATGGCTCGGTGATAAAATCAGGGGCTGAGGACTTCCATCACTAGAGACCAGGAAGTATAGAAATGGAAAGGTGGAAAGGCAGCTGGCCAGAATCTGGTAGATACTCCTAAGTTACTGGAATCTTTATCTGTTGTTTGTTTCTGGTTCTAGATTTACTTATGCATCTACAGTGGCATAAGATTTTCATCAGATATATAACAAGTTGACTAACAATATGAAAAACTAGGTAGAGCTCTGAGTCAGCCCTGTAAAATATTACAAACTCATCTCTCTCTCTCAAAAACATAAAAGGCAGCATTTTGGTACTAATATATGTGCACTGAGCCTCTAATACTCACATATTCCAAAAGAGGAGAAAAACAGGCATTTAGGGCTTGCTATTTTACTTCTTTGAGGTTAAAAAAAAAGGGCACTAATATGAAGCAGTTATAAATTAAATCTAGGGGACTAAATTGTGAGCTCTACTATTTTCCCAACACAAAACAGAACAAAGACGTGGAATTTGATGGAAAGTCTTCACTGAGGAAAAGCAATGTTCTTTTCTCTCTGCTATTCTTGTGGTTTGCCTTCAGTGTGTGGGAACTGGAAGCCCAAAGTTAGGAGAATGGATTGACACTTTGAGAATAATAGCAAAAAGTTAGGGGCAAAGATATTCTGTGGGAGAAAAGAATATGCTTGATTTATATCAGGTTTAAGAATTGTATATGGCAGATTAAAATGTAAAGATCTTGCAGAAACTTATTTATATTAGAGGATATGGCACCCAAGCTTAAAAACATCCTGACTATATAAATACTCAAGGGTAAATCAATACAGGTGGTACACATAATTCACAGGAAGTAATATATGATCGTAACTGGATATTCTCAGGAGTGTTCTTTTAAGAAAAACCATAGAAAGCTAAATTAGTCATAGAATAACTAGACCCTGATAAAAATGTACCCCTCAGTAATGTTCCAGATACAAGGTTTTGCTACCTTTCTCATTTTCCTGTAACCTATGAAAACCTTCTCTTTGCCACCTATGTGCAAAACTCAAAATATGCACCTTACTGAGTGACCACTGGTCATAAAGAGAGAAACAAAGCTGTTCATAACAGTTCTGTGGTTTATCAGAGGTTGGCACAGAACCAGGCAGTGTTAGGTTCTGTTGTACATAGGGTCGCTATGAATCAGAACCAACTCGAGGGTACCTAACAACATTACAGGCTACACGGAAGTGGTGTGAACTTTGCTTTTTTGATTCACAGAACTGAATACAAAAAAATATAAACAACTAGTATGGTTCCCCTAATAATTCATCCCTCTACTTTTCTCCCCTTGTTGGGCTGAACAAAGACTAGCCTAATACCTCCCTCTGATGGCTCAGGAGTCCCTGGGCTTTTATTATTGGCTCCAAAGACCTGGAAAAGAGAAGTGACTTTCTTCGATTAATCATGACTTTATAGTCAGTGCTCTATGGTCACTGTCTAAGTAGGCCCATGTTGGGGAAAGAAAAAATTAATTTTCCAGAATAATGGGAGTGTCTGAATACAGGGAATTTTCCAGATTGTTGGGACTCAGTAAGTTGGCACTGTGAAGGTACAAAGCAGTGACCCTCAGGCCAGCACACTTTGGACACATGGCCATGAAGGTCTTGCTTGTTATCTTTCAAAATAAGCAACATGCTAGGGAAGCTTCTGTGGAGATCTCAAACTGATTCTCTCCCAAAACAATGTCAAGCCATGTGTTGAACAGAAACAGGAAAAAAAAAAAAAAAAAAAATCCAGTAACTTTTAATGAGAGGCAAAGTCAAGCACAGCACTACTAATGGTGGTGATTACTTCTATACCTACATGGCAACAGATTCCACTTTTACTTTGCAAAGGGCACAGAACGACAGGACACAGGAGCCAACAAGAATCTCTCAGGAACTCAGGGCACTGGGTCAGGTTCATATAATATTATTCCTTTGTCCATTTACTCTTCCTCAGCCCCTTTTCAGGATCTAAAATACAGAATGTTGACTTTCTTTACCCCACCTTCAAGATGCAGCTTTGGTGCTGTAGGGGCATGTGTGGCTCATGGGTAACCCTTGATCAAGGATACTCTCTCTCAGGTCCTTCCTGGAGCTGCTCCATACCCTTGGCTCCTATGCCAACTGTTTCCTCTCCCAGGCTTCCAAATCCTCTGCTCAGATGGGGAAGTCAGCTTCATCAGCCATGGCCTCAGCATGTCAAGGCTATGCTAGAGGTCTGTTTCCTTACTCCAGTGGTACAAGTATTTTAAAGACGTGCATATTAGTGCCTTCTCACAGATTTTTACCTGTCTGGTTGATAAGCATGTGTTGACTGACAGAAGAGTCAACAGGTAAGAGCTGGTACATTGAGTGAGCTCTCAGCTCAGAGGCAGCTGTGTCATACCCATTTAACAGAGCTTGGCACCAAGTCTTAACAATCAGTCACAAAAGGGAAGTGTAAGGGAACACAGTCAGCTTCTCTCTGGAGAGTACCAAGATGCTATCAATCTCTGTCCCAGCCCAGGGAAAGCTGGAAAACCTGCCTCAGGCGGTAAGGGAGGGCAGCAGGAAAGTGGGTAATAAGTCAGAAAAGAACATCTGCTAACCCACACCCACATACCTGCATGCCAATGTGAAGAGAGCCCTCCACAAATTCCTTTATACATACCTAGGTCTCCGGTGCACTTCTGAGGATAGTTCTTCCGTATAAGAATGTGCCCTGTATTTTACTAAGGAGTAGGTGGTTTATTTGTTTTTGGATGGAACTTTGCAGAAGCATACCGTCACTTTGATTTTTCCCCCCTGGTGCTTTCTCAGCATCACCAGACTAGGCTTATTCATCAGATTTGCTGTTATTAGTTACCATCAGGTCACCACACCCCCACCCCCTGATTCATGGTGGCCCCATGTGCAACAGAACAAAATGCTGCTTGATCTTGAACTACACCTATTCACAAGGTTTTTAACTGGCTGATTTTCAAAAGTAGATCACCGGGTCTTTCTTCCCATTCCAACTTAGTCTGGAAACCCCGATGAAACCTGTTCAGCTTTATAGGAACATACAAGCCTTCAGTGATAGGTGGTTGCTGCCCATGAGGTTCATTGGCCAGAAATGAATACAGGTCTCTTGCATAAAAGATGAGAATTCTACCAACTGAAGTATCACTGCCCCCTGCTCATTAGAAAATAGACCAAAATTGACTCAGTAGCTCCACAAACACTGCTCCAGAGGCAAAAGGGGTGGGATGCAAGGCATGGGCAGTGGTTGTGTAGGTGGAGCAGGACACAATATATAAGGTTGTATTTGTGCCTTCAGGCAATTTCTTGGGATGTAAAGGAAAAGGAAACAAACAGAGAGCCGAGGACCTCCTACCAACCAGAAAGCAGTGCTAGTAGCAGAGCACATGCTGGGGAAGATTGAGAACAAAGACCTTCCTCCAGAGCCAACAGAGAAACCTTCCCATGGAGCTGACAGCCTGAATTTGGACTTGTAGCGTACTGGACCACGGCAGAATAAAATTCCTCTTTGTTAAAACGATCCACTTGTGGTATTTCTGTTATTGCAGGATTAAGATGACTAAAACACACCACTGCCCCGATTCACTAAAAAATAGAGCAAAATTCACTCAGTAGCCCCACAATCACCGTTCCAAAGGAAAAAGGGATGGGGTGCCAATAGTAGCCTGGTCTAGCGGGTTTAGAAGTTTTGTTTGTGTTTGTTTGTTTGTTTGTAAAAACAAGATTACCCAAATTCAAAAACAGATGCTTGTTTGAGAATTCTTATACAACAATACAAAAGAAATTAAATCCAAGAATGTGAATAGTTCAATGTGATTTTGTTTTGAATCTTCACTTAGGTGTGGGTGTAGGGTAAAGGGTTCCGTTTAAAAAGCTCAAATTTACATCTCTTGCTTTAGATATCAGGGCAGAGTTAATGCTTTTAAAAAGCTTAATAGACCCCTTAGATGCAACAGGAAAGAAAAAAACATTCTCTAGGCAACAAAATCCACAATCTCCGTGCTCTTTGTTTACATGATGTAAAATGAGCCCAGAGTAGCTATCAAGATTACGGCATTTGCTGGGAGAAAAAAAAAAAGCTGGAGCAAGCGTGTTCTTCCTTCCATGTTCCATATCTAGTGTTTTCTCTTGAGAGAGAGAGGTTTGCCAGATGCTGTGAGATGAAAGAGTGACATCAAATGGTAGAGGCAGTCTCTTTGTAATCCTTTTCATCTCACTAAGGAACAACCTCAAAAAGATTATATGCACGTTTATGTGACAGGGAAATAGAGTAGAAAATTGTGAAAGTTTGGGAGTCGACTTTGACCAAAGCCACTCAAGCCCACATGACAATCTTTAGTTTAAAAAAGGTGTCTGTTGTGGGAGGCAAGGAGGAAGAGGTGGAAGACTGGTGGAGACACTTCTCTTAAGGCAATGTTTGGAAAGCTATTTTACTAATGGATAGACATGCAAATTGTGTCCTGTTCAGTTCAACTGACTTCCCTACTGAACTGGAAAAAATACATATTTTTGCCTTCATTTGCAATCAATTGCAACATTCCTTTATCAAAAACACACAAATCCTGTGCTGTTGAGTCAATTCCAACTCAGAGACCTACCATATAAATTTGTGCTGCGTTTTTGAACCAGTTATAAGATCTGTCTGGTGCCCTCAGTTATTGTGAATAAAATAAAATCTTTAACACATGTTCATTTTTGTATATGCATGAGTCATGATTTTTCCTTTTCATGAAAATTATCTTTTAACTCTCGTAAGCTTTCTTCAGTAGCAGTAGAAGAGAACATCTGGAGAAGGCTAGTCTTGGCTATCTTATTTACAAGTACGAGGTAAATGCTTTATGTGTGTGCACACGTGCATACACACACACACTCACACACAAAAAAAAACCCACCAAACCTATTTCCTTCTAGTGACTCTGACAAACTGGTAATTGGTTTTTCACAGGGGACATGTCCTGTCTCCCACCCACTTTCTCTATAATGTCCCAGGTTAACAGAATAATCTACAACAGGAATATAAGCACCTTTCAGGAGAAGGCATTGCTCCCATTTTAGAAGGTATTGCTTCTGGATCTTGCACACTTTCCCACGCTCTCAACTAGCAGGTTGCTGTGTGGGAGAGCTGCAGCTTCACCCAGTGGGTTTCTGTCAGCCTGGCTGCACCCCGCTGTGCTCTGCCACCACACAATGATTGGTGGCATTCCTGGAATTCCAGACATAGCAGAGAAGCCATGCTTGGCCCTGCAAATGCCCTTGAACTGTGGTTCTGACCCTAATGGGGCATTTATCTTTTCTTCCTTGCCAGAGGTTAGGACCTATTTATGTAAATCCTCAGCCAAGGGTCAATTCATCTTAACCTACTGGCTTTCATTTCTCCAATTGTCTCAGGTATTTTGAAGAACCCCTGGAAACTCTTCATTCAGTGAAAAGCTTTGGGGTCAGTAAGAATTCAGTTACAAAGGGAAGGGAGGGGCTGGAAGAGCTGAGGAGGCTGCTTTTGAAGTATTTTTAAAAAGCTTTCAGAGGCCACCCAGTTTACAAAGTAAAAAATCCCAGTGACCTCATGTACCTCATTTTATTCATGGAAAATAGCTTTCTTGTAATGGTGTCTTCAAGAAAGTTTCTTCAAGAAGAAAAGTATCTTCAAGATGTTCCTTAGAGCATTCATTGTCCAGTTTCAGTGGTGGTAAGGGCTTGAAGAGGGAGCTATCAGATATTAGGGCCTATGGGCAGGTGCTGGCTACCCTCTTTAAATGGGCCTATGCACCCCTCCAAGATTTGCATTTTAAAAGGGGCCCTACAAAGTGAGAAAATCACTTTATTCCTAACAACTGACCCAGCTTACAGGAATTTCAGGCCACATAGGAAGCCAGTGGGGGAGATGTTTGGGGGTCAACAGGTCTTTTGATGGCCCTCAAATCTTACTTGAGAGTCTTGTGCTCTAGTCACCAAATCATAGTAATAAAGACTTTCAGTGAAAGAATTGCTTGGAAACCAGTCAACTGTTTGACAACTCTGACAGCAAAATTTTCTTTTTCACTAACTGAAATTTTATCTTCTAAACCTTAAAAATTTAAGTTCTGTTTTAAGTTCTCCCTAAAAAAGCTGGGGCAAATGCTAAATTCTTTCCTCTAATTGCCAATTTTCACAACAAGATGTTGGCATAACAGCCATCACCAACCACTAAGAAGTTTAGTTTCTTTTCACTCTATTCTTTTTCAAGCATCATGATCAGCTCATGGTTTTAATTTAGTCAGTGATTATAAGCAACAGCAGTCATTATTCTAGATGCGTACTTGCCTCAAATTTGACCAGTGAAAGTATCTTTAAGGTGATCCCTGTATTGCTGTTCCTTTTTTCTGACATAAGAAGCTCCAGCCCCAAATTCTGCTTTGTTTGCACCTAACCAAGAATAATCCATTATCTCCAAGAACACCATTTGTATTTGTTGTTATTGTGTGCTACCTAGTCAATTTCAACTCACAGCGAGTCTCTAGGACAGAGTAGAACTGGCCTACCAGGTTTCCTAGGCTGAAACTTTTACAGAACATTTTTCTCTCCTAGAGCCACTGGGTGAGTTGGAACAGCCAACATTTGGGTTAGCAGCAGTTAACCATTGCCCTACCAGGGCTTCTTGTTTCTGTTTATTAGCGAATTCCCAAAACCAAGATCTTGGATCAAGATAGGCATGTTACTGCTGGAACGCCAATGCTTCTAGACCAGAGCAGTGAATAGCAATAGAAATACACAGTAACTGGGCATGTGACCAATGAATGTATTACGCCCTTCTCCAGGCACTGGTCCCTCCTGATAGTATGTTCAAAGTACTTAAGATGAAATCCTGCCATCCTTATTTCTACGGAGCATTCTGGCTGTACTTCCTCCAAGACAGATTTGTTTGTTCTTTTGGCAGTCCATGATATATTCAATATTTTTCTATAACACCACAATTTAAAGACATCAATTGTTTGCTCTTTCTTATTCATTGTCCAGCTTTCACATGCATACAGGGTGACTGAAAACACCGTGGCTTGGATCAGGAATACCTTAGTCCTCATACTTAATGCTTTAAAGAGATCTCTTGCAGCAGATTTGCCCAATGTAATGCATCTTTTTGAAACAGGAGGAAAGCTTTTAGACACTCCAATTTTAAAAAGGGAAGTTAAAATAGGCAACAAAGATTAATTTTCTTTGTAAAATTGACTTGTGTTTTTTCTTGTCTTAAAAATTCCTGGCCCTGACAGGAAGTCACTGACAGGGACTAAGGAACTAATGTCTTTACAATTTTTCACATCTTTTAAAAAACGTAAAAACAGATAAAGAAACCAGTGGAAGACCCAGGCACCAGTCGAGATCTCCAGCTGAGGGTAGTCCAGATCCCTACACTTCAAAGAACTCCTGAGCATCACAAACAGATACTCCCTTTTCACCCCCTAACCAATCACACTGTTTCCCTGCCACCAGCACCAATACTTGTATTTACATTTTGCATGTAACCCCTGCTCCCTTTTAACACTTCCACCTTGCTTGACAAAATTCGAACAGCAGTTTGATGTAGAAATATTTCCCTGCTCCCTGTGTCCAATAGGATGCAGTAAATAAACTTACTCTCTAATCACTCACCAAAACCTATCTCAGAGATTGGCTATTTGAGGCAGGTAACGAGAACCTGAAGTTCTGTCTGGTAACATTTTATTTCTTGACTGCTATTCCCATGGGTGTTCATTGTGGATCCAAGTAAAATGAAATCCTTGATAACCTCAATGTTTTCTCTGTTTATCATGATGTTGCTTATTGGCTCAAGTGTGGGGATTTTTGTTTGCTTAATGCTGAAGTGTAATCCATACTCAAGGCTGTGGTCTTTGACCTTCATCAGTAAGTGCTTCAAGGTCCCTTTTACTTTCAGCAGGCAAGGCTGTGTCATCTGCTTATCATAGGTTGTTAATGAGTCTTTTTCTAATCCTGATGCCATGTTCTTCTTCATATAGTCCAGTTTCTTGGATTATTTTCTCAGTGTACAGATTGCATAATTATGGTGAAAGGATACAACCTGTCACATACCTTTCCTGATTTTAAACCACGCAGTATCCCCTTGTTCAGCTTGAACAACTGCCTTTTGGCCTATGTACAGGCTCCTCATGAGCACAATTAAGTGTCTTAAAAATTAAATTCTTCACAAGGTTATCCATAATTTGTTGTGATCCATATAGTTGAATGCTTTTATGTAGTCAATAAAACATCTTTCTGGTATTGGTATTCTCTGCTTTCAGCCAAGATTCATCTGACATCAGCAATGATATCCCTTGTTCGACTTCCTCTTCTGAACACAGCTTGAATTTCTCATAGTTCCATGTTTATGTACTGCTACAACTGCTTTTGAATGACCTCCAGCAAAATTTTACTCATGTGTGATATCAATGATACTGTTTGAAAATTTCAGCAATGTTTTGGATCACCTTACTTTGGAATGGTGCAAATATAGATCTGTTCTGGTCAGTTGGCCAGGTAGCTGTCTTCCAAATTTCTTGGCATAGACAAGTGAGCACTTTCAGCACTGCATGTGTTTGTTGAAACATCTCAATTGTATTTCTCAGTTCCTGGAGTCTCATTCTCACCAGTGCTTTTAGTGCAGCTTGTACTTCTTCCTTCAGTGCCATGGGTTCTTGATTACATGCTGCCTTATGAAGTGGCTGCACTGTTTAATATTTTGCCTATAGAATCTTTCAGTATAACAACTAGAGAATATTTTCTTCAGTGCTTTAAGCTTGAGAAAATCAGAGTGTGTTCTTCTGTGTTGTAACTCTTGGTCTTTGCACATTTTCATTATGATACTTTACCTTATCAAGCCTCCTTTTGGAATCTGTTCCACTCCTTTACTTCATCATTTCTTCCATTTGCTTTAGCTACTTATTCAAGCTTCAGATTCTTTTATGTCATCCATTTTGGTCTTTCCTGTCTTTTTAATAGCCTCTTGCTATTCTTTATTTATGTATGACATCTTTGATGTCATCCCACAACTTGTCTAGCCACTAGTATAGTGTTCATCAAATCCATTCTTTTAAAAAATGTGCTTTATTGTGCTTTAAGTTAAAGTTTACAATCCAAGTCAATTTGTCATACAAAAACTTACAGACACATTCCTCTGTAATTCTAGCTTCTCTCCCTACACTGTGACAGCATATTCTTTCTCTCCAACCTGTATTTCTTGTGTCCATTCAGCTAGCTCCTGTTCCCTCTCACCTTCCCTCTGGACAGCAGCTGCACAGTTAGTCTCATGTATCTACTTGAGCCAAGAAGCACACTCTTTGCCAATACCATTTTATGTCTTGTAATCCAGTCCAATCTTTGTCTTCAGGAATGGTTTGAGTTCTGGGCTAATGGAGAGTCTAGGGACCATGTTTTCCAGGGACCTTCCAGTCTATCAGGTCATCAAATCTGTTATTTTTACTAGGGTTTGAGTTTTGCACCCCACTTTTCTCCCACTTCACTGGGGACTTATTTTCCCTGTCAGGGCAGTCATTGTTGGTGGCCATGTACAATCTAGTTCTTCTGGTCTCATGCTGATGTAGTCTGTGGATTATGTAGCTCTTTCTGTCTCCAGGGCTCATATTTTCCTTATGTCTTTGATGTCCTTCATTCTCCTCTGCTGCAGGTGGTTGGGACCAATTGATGCTTCTTAGATGGCCACCTGTTAGTTAATACCCAGATGCTACTCACCAAAGTAGATGCAGAACATTTTCCTTAAAAACTTTGTTATGGGGGGTGGAGTCAAGATGGCAGACTAGACACAGGTCTCCCTAACTCCCTCTGAAAACTAAGGCCTGGATTGAAAATTAAATGGAGCTTTCTGGACACCTAGTGAGCCCTAGGACACAGCATAGGGCTGTCAGTTTGGATGACACGCCGCTAAATGGAAAACTTCCTCTGTCTTTCTGAGAAGCACTTCTGCCGACTAGCCACTCACACAGACTGAAGGCACTTTTAACTTGTTTTTCTTTTTGTTGGCTGGTATGTGGGGGATGGGCATGAGCCAGCAGTTATGCTGAGCTGTAGTACTAAAGTGAACAGTGTATGCTACAGTGGAGAGACAGTGTGTTGAGTAGCTCCATTCTGAAAGCTTGGCTACAGACTGAGGGCACCACAGCCCCTCTACCCTCTCTTTTTGGAGCTCCACCATAGATTCGGCTGTCTTGTGGTGGAAGGTGTAGCTTGACTGGGACACCATCTTGTTCAGCTAGGAGATGGAGTTACCCAACCAGAGGCCACATCAGGGGCTAATTCCCAGGCTGGGAGGCAGTGCCAGTCCAAGGAGTGTTTTTCAAGCAGAAAGGCTGTGTTTAACTCAGTGTTGCCTTACAATTAGCATCTGCAGGCAATTGCAGCAGCACGGTAGCCACAGCTCAAGAGGTACCTCCATTGTCAGCCAGAAGGAGGGGCCTTCCATATGTGACAGCCTGACTAATTTTGGAAGCTGTCAAATAGCTTTTAGCTTTTTAAAATAAGACTGCCTGGAGAAATACCTGCCATGTAGCCTGATGGCAACTCTTCCAGCCTTTGCTGACACACATCATTGGGTTGGCTGATGGCCCCCCAGTGACTACATAAGTAGGGTGCCATCTTTGCCAGCCAGGAGGCAGAGTCTGCCACTCCAGAGTGTGTACTTGGGCCAGTCACTAGAGTATACAGAGGCAGCTGGTGACTAACTCACTTCTCAAAACTACATCTTGGCTTATGTTCAGGCAATGCCAGAGAAACTAAACAGCCTCTAGATGACCCAAAAGCAACAAACGATCACCAAACATTTAAAGAAACACCCCACCATGACTCCAGAACTCTCACAAAACAAAGAATCAAAAAACTTCCTAGATGAAGAAGCCTTTCTGAAACTATCAGAGGTCAAGTCCAAAGAAGTATATAGAGAGCCCTCATAGAGATTAAACAAAATTCAGCAGAGTAAAATGAAAAATTAAGCAAGTTATTCAAACTGATGAAATATCAACAGTCTGAAATGTAGCAGATCAATAAAATGACAGAATTAGACAAATTAATCCAAAGCCAAAAGAGCAGAATTGAGGAAGTAGAAATCGGACTTAGTGATTTGGAAGACAGAGCAACTGAAACAAGCATTTATGAGGAGAAATCAGAGAAAAGAAAAACAAAGAAGCATTAAGAAACATGTGGGACTCTATCAAGAGGAATAAGCCATGATTAATTGGAGTTCCTTAACAGGGTGGGATAGCAGAAAACACAGAGAATACTGTTGTTGAGTTGCTGACAGAAAACTTCCATGAAATTATGAAAGAGAACATAGATAGCCAAGACCTATATTGAATGAAACAAAAAATAGACCCCATAAGACACCAACACACATCACAATCAAGCTTAATAAAATGAAACAAGCAGAAACTCTTATAGGCAGCAAGTACCAAAGCAAAGTTAACATTCGGAGGGAAGCCCTGTGGGCTTTCATCTGACTTCTCAGCAGAAATGATGTTGGCAAGGAGGCAGTGGGGTGATACATTCAAAGCACTGAAGGAGAAAAACTTCCAAGAATTATATATCCTGCAAAACTGTCTTTCAAATACGAAGAGGAAATTAAGACATTCACAAATAAATGAAGCATAGAGGCTTTGTACAAACTAAACCAAAACTACAAGAAATACTGAAAGAAGCTCTTTGCCTGGAAAAACAAAACCATTAAGTATATATTTAAGGAGGCAATGGAGGACACAACATCCAGAAACCTACTCAATTAGAGAAGGCACAAAACTCAACCAAAAGTACAATATTAAAAGAAGGAAACCAGTGATCATATCATGAAAACTAAGATACCATCACATTAAAAAGAGGGATATACTATAGTAGTTATAGTCCTTTCAGATGGAGAAGAAGTTAATAAGATATGTAGAAGTTAAAATTGGGTTTAAACTTAGAATATTAAGAGGGATCATAGGAACATCTGAAAAGTACAAAAACAATGCAACACATCAAAACAAGAAATGTAACACATGAGTGTGAACAAACACAAAACCAACAATGAAAAAGATGAAAAGTCAACCCATAAAGAAGAATGACACAGAACAGAATATTAAGGCCATAGAGAAAATACCAACACAAAACCAAATACATCAAAATGACAGCTCTAAACACATACTTATCAATAATTAAACTGAATGTAAATGGACTGAATGCTCCAACAGAGACAATGAGTGACATCTTGGATCAAAAGACACAACCTGTCTATGTGTTGCTTACAAGAAACACATCTCAGACTTACAGATATTAACAAACATAAAATTAAGGGATTGAATAATATATATCAAGCTAACAACATACAAAGAAGAGCAGGTGTGACAGTGCTAATCTCAGATAAAATAGATTTTAATTTAAATTCCACCACCGTGGAAAAGGATCATCACTACTGCCAAAAGGTTCAATACACAAGCAGGACTTAATAATATTAAACACTTATGCACCCAATACTAGATCATCTAAATACATTGAACAAATACTGACTACATTGAAAAATGAGATCGATCACTCCGCATTAACAGCTGGAGACTTCAACAATCCATTTTGAGTAATGGACAGATCTTCCAGAAAAAAACTCAGTAAAGACACAGAAGATCTTATTGCAACAATTAAGCAATTAGACCTCATCGACATATTCAAAACATTTTATCCATCCACAGATAACTAGACTTTCTTCTCCAATGTACATGGAACATTTTCCAGAATAGACCACGTGTTAGGACATAAAGCAAATCTCAACAAAATCTAAACCATTGAACTATTGCAAAGCATCTTCTCAGACCATAAAGCCATAAAAGCCCAAATCAAAAACAGGAAAAAAATAGATGGAAATTGGAACTCACGGAAACTGAACAACACCTGTCTCAAAAAGCCATGGGTTATAGAAGAAATCCAGGACAAAAATAAAGAAATTTATGCATTTAAATGAGAATGAAAACACATCCTACCAGAACCTGTGGGGTACAGCAAAAGCAGTGCTCAGAGGTCAATTTATCTATAAATGCACACATCTGGAAGGAAGAAAGGACCCAAACCAAAGAATTAATCCTACAGCTTGAACAAGTAGAAAAAGAGCAACAGAGCAAAACCTCAGGCATTAGAAGAAAACAGATCAGATCATAAAGAGTAGAGCAGAACTAAATGAATTACAGGATAAAAGAACAATTGAAAAAAATTGATCAAACCAAAAGCTGGTTTTTTTTAAAGATAAACAAAATTTGACAAACCATTGGTTTAACTTATGAAAGAAAAACAGGAGAGGAAACAAGTATCCTGAATAAGAAATGAGATGGGAGATGTCATAACAGATCCAACAAAAATGAAAAGTATCATAAGAGAATACTATGAAAGACTAACAGATTTGAAAGACTAGAGGAAATGGACAAATTCCTAGATGGATATCATCCACCAAAATTATCACAAAGAGAAGTAGAACAACTTAATAAATCCAACACAAAGGAAGAACCTGAAAAAGTCATCCAGAAAACATCAACCAAAAAAAAAAGCCCGGGCCCAGGTGGCTTCACTGCAGAATTCTACCAAGCTTTTAGAGAAGAGTTAACTCTAATACTACTGAGGCTATGGCACAGCATAGAAAGCAATGGAACGCTGCCATATTCATTCTATGAAGCCAGCATAACCCTGATACCAAAGCCACAGAAGATCCCACAAAATATATATATATATATATATATATATATATCACTCATGAACCTAGATGCAAAAATCTTCAACAAAATCCTTGCCAAGAGAATTCAACAACATATCAAAAAAATAATTCATCCTGATGAAGTTGGATTCATACCAGGGATTCAAGCCTGGTTTAACATCAGAAAAACAATGAATCTGATCAATCACATAACACAAAAGATAAGAATCACCTGATTTTGTCAATTGATGCAGAAAAGGCATTTGACAGTGTTCAACACCCATTCATGCTGAAAACTGTCAGTAAAATGGGAATAGAAGGCAAATTCCTCAATGCAGTAAGGAGCATCAGTACAAAGCCAATGGTCTACATCTTCCTCAACGGAGATGTACTTGAAAGAGTTCCCTTTGAAAACAGGAACTAGACAAGGATGCTCACTCTCACCACTTCCATTCAACATTGTACTAGAAGTTCCGGCCAGAGCAATTAGACAAGACAAAGAAATAAAGGGCGTCTGAATCAGCAAAGAAGAAGTAAAAATCTTACTATTTGCAGAGAATCCTAAAGAATCCTTAAGTAAACTACTCAAACTAATAGAAGAGTTCAGAAAAGTATCAGGATATAAGATAAACACAAGTAAATCAGCAGGATTCCTTTATACCAACAAAGAGATCATTAAAGAAGAATCGATCAATACCATTTATTATTGCCTCCAAGATAAAATACCCAGGAACAAATCTAACTAGGGAAATAGAGACCTATACAAAAAGAACTACAAGACCTTACGGCAAAAAACTAAGAGAGACTTACATAAATGGAGAAACCTATCCTGCTCATGGATAGGAAGACTTAACATTGTGAAAAGTTGATCTACACATAAAATGTAGTCTCAATACTAATTCCAGTGTAATTTTTTAATGAGATGGAAAAACAAATCATGAACTTTATGTGGAAAGGGAAGAAATCTTGAATAACCAACTCACTACTGAAGAAGAAGAACACAGTGGGAGGCCTCTCACTACACAACGTTACAACCTGTTACACTGCCATAGTGGTCAAAACAGCCTGATACTGGTACAAAAAGAAACATATAGACCAATGGAATAGAGTTGGGACTCCAGAGTTGCCACCATCCTCCTATAAACAGTTGATATTCCACAAAGGCCCTAAGATTGCAAACTGGGGTAAAAAACAGTCTCTTTAACAAATGGTGCTGGCAAAATTGGAAAACCATCTGCAAAAAATTGAAACAAGACCCATTTCTCACATCTTACACAAAAACCAACTCAAAGTGGATAAACAACCTAAATGTTAAACCTAAAACAATAAAGATCATGCAAGAAAAAAATAGGATCAACAGTGGAAGTTTTAATACACAGTTTAGACAGACTTCAAAATCTGACAAAGCATGATCAACAGAAGAGAAAATAGACAAATGGGAACTACTAAGAATCAAACAACACCATCGAGTAAGGCGGGTAATAGCATTAGGTAAGGAGGATAATAGCATCAGGTAAGGCAGATAACAGCATGAGGTACAGAGGGTAACAGCATTAGGTAAGGAGGGTAATAGCATCAGGTAAGGAGGGTAGCACTATCAGGTAAGGAGGGTAAAGACAGAGTGAGCAGCCCCCACTTGTCTGTTAGTGGAGGCTTGCTTGTTGCTGTGATGTGAGAAGCTATGCCACTGGTACCATACCAGCAGGGTCAACCATAGCAGACAAGTTTCAGCTGAGCTTCCAGACTAAGACAGACTAGGAAGAAGGACCTAGTGGTCTACTTCTGAAAGGAATTAGCCAGGGAAAACCTTATGAATAGCAGCCAAACATTGTCAGATATGGTGACAGAAGGTGAGCCCTCTAGATTGGAAGGCACTTGGAAGATGACTGAGGAAGAGCTGCCTCCTCAAAGTAGAGTCGACCTTAACAATGTGAATGCACTGAGGCCTCCGGGATCTTCATTTGCTGATGTGCCACAACTCAAAATGAGAAGAAACAGCTGCAAACATGCACTAATAATTGGGACATGGAATTACGAAGTACGAATCTAGAATAAACGGAAATCGTCATAAGTGAAATGGAATGCATAAACATTGACATCCCAGGAACTAGTGAGCTGAAATGGACCAGTTCGGGCCATTATGAATCGAACAATCATATAGTCTACTATGCAGGGAATGAACACTTGAAGAAGAATGATGATATGTTCATCATCAGAAGGGATATTTCAAGATCTGTCCTGAAGTACAATGCTGTCAGTGATAGGATAATATCCATATGCCTACAAGGAGGTCCAGTTAATATGACTATTATTCAAATTTACGCACCAACTACTAAGGCCAAAGATGAAGAAGTTGAAGCTTTTTACCAGCTTCTGCAGTCTGAAATTGATTGAACATGCAATCAGGATGCATTGATAGTTACTGGTGACTGGAATGCAAAAGCTGGAAACAAAGAAGAAGGATTGGTAGTTGGAAAATACGGCCTTGGTGATAGAAACAATGCCAGGAATAGCATGATAGAATTTTGCAAGACTAACGACTTCTTCACTGCAAACACATTTTTAAACCAATACAAATGGTGACTGCACACATGGACCTCACCAGATGTAACACACAGGAACCAAATGACATCTGTGAAAAAAGATGATGGAAAAGTCCCATATCAGCAGTCAGAACAAGACCAGGAGCTGACTGTGGCACAGATCAACAATTGCTCTTATGCAAATTCAAATTGAAACTGAAGAAACTTAGACCAAGTCCACAAGAGCCAAAGTGTGACCTTGATTATATCCCTTCTGAGTTTAAAGACCATCTCAAGAACAAATTTGATGTGTTGATCACTAATGACCAAAGGCCAGATGAATTGTGGAATGACATCCAAGACATCATCCATGAAGAGAGCAAGAGGTCATGAAAAAGACAGGAAAGAAAGAAAAGACCAAATTGGATGTCAGAAGAGACTGCAACTTGCTCTCAAGTATCAAGCAGCTAAAGCAAGAGGAAGGAATGGCAAAGTAAAAGACCTAATCAGAAGATTTCAAAGAACAGCTCAAAAAGACAAAAGAAAGTACTACAACGACATGTGCAAACAGCTGGAAATGGAAAACCAGAAGGGAAGAACACGTTCTGTATTTCTCAAGGTGAAAGAACTGAAGAAAAAATTCAAGCCTCGAGTTGCTATAGTGAAGGATTCTCCAGGGAAACTGTTAAATGACTCACAGAGCATCAAAACAAGATGGAAGGAATATGCAGTCATTGTATCAGAAACAACTGATCGATGTTCAGTCATCTGAAGAGGTAGCATCTGATCAGGAACCAATGGCACTGAAAGAAGTCAAAGCTGCTTTGAAAGCATAGGCAAAAAACAAGGCTCCAGGAATTGATGGCACATCAATTGAGATATTTCAGCCAACAGATGCAGCACTGCAAGTGCTCACTCATCTGTGCCAAGAAATTTGGAGGACAGTTACCTGGCCAACAGACTGGAAGAGATCCGTATTTATGCCCATTCCAAAGAAAGGTGATCCAACCAAATGTGGAAATTACCAAACAACGTCGTTGGTATCACACTAAAGTAAAATTTTGCTCAAGATCATTCAAAAGTGACTGTAACAGTATATTGACAAGGAACTGCCAGAAATTCAACCTGAATTCAGAAGAGGACATGGAACTAGGGATATCATCACTCATGTCAGGTGGATCTTGGCTGAAAGCCAAGAATAGCAGAAAGATGTTTACTTGTGTTTCATTGACTACGCAAAAGCATTCAACTGTGTAAATTATGGCTAATATTGCAGAGAATGGGAATTCTGGAACACCTAATTGTACTCTTAAATAATCTGTATATAGATCAAGAGGCAATCATACAGACAGAGCAAGGGGAAACTGCATGGTTTAAAGTCAGGAAAGGTGTGCATCAGGGCTGTGCTTTCACCACACTTTTTTAATCTGTATGGTGAGGAAATAATCTAGAAGCTGCATTCTATGAAGAAGAATGAGGCATTAGGGTTGGAGGACAACTCATTAACAACCTGTGTTATGCAAACTACACCACCTTGCTTGCTGCAAATGAAGAAGATTTGAGACAGTTACTGATGAAAATAAAGGACCACAGTCTTCAGTATGGATTCAGTATGAGGTGTTCAGCACCTCCACATCAGGAAAACAAAAAATCCTCACAACTGGACCAGTAAGCAACGTTATCATAATGGAGAAAATATTCCGGTTGCCAAGCATTTCATTTTCCTTGGGTCTACAATCAATGCCTGTGGAAGCAGCAGTCAAGAAATCAAAAGACACCTTGCACTGGAAAAATCTGCTGCAAGGGATCTCTTTAAAGTATTGAAAAGCAAGGATGTCACCCTGAAGACTAAAATGTGCCTGACCCAAGCCATGGTATTTTCAATCATATGCATGTGAAAGCTGGACCATGAATGAAGAAGACAGAAGAAGAATTGATGCCTTTGATTTGTGGTATTGAAGAAGAATGTTGAATGTACCATGGACTGCCAAAAGAACAAACAGAGGAGGCGGAGTCAAGATGGCAGACTAAGCCCACGACTCCTTATATCCCTTTGGAAACCAAGACCTGAATTCATAATCAAACAGAGCCTTCTGGTCACCTAATCAGCCCCAGGACACGGCACAGGGCTGTTACACTGGACCTCATTCTCCTGAGCGAAAAACCTCCTCTCTTACGCTGACTCCCTCACCTGGCTATCCCTGGCTCTCACAGACTGAAGGTAAATGCACCATTTTGACTTTTTTTTCCTCTGTCTTGGCTGGCGGGCGGAGCTGGGTCTTACCTAGCAGCTAGACTCAGACACGCTGCTGGGGGGTCAGGCAGGCAAAATTCCCATATTTTGAGAGCCAGGCTTGGGACTCTGTTAATCTAGCCACTTTGAGCCTGTCGTTTTAAATCTGCCTCAGTGGCGTTTGTATGGAGTTTTACAGTCAGTGTGCGGGACGCCATGTTGGATACAGAGATTCTAGCGGGACCTCATTCTTAGCCTGGGAGATAGCGCCTGCAAACAAGACAGTGCTTCTCCGACAGAAAAGCAGTAATTTACCTAGTGCCACCTGCTTTGGGGGCCCTGCAACAGAATCAGAGGAATCACTACCTCTCAGCGCCTTTAGCCCTTCTGTCTGCTGCCTGTGTGGATGGCGCCATCTTGGATACGGTGGCCTGAGCTGGACCTAATTCTTAGCTTGGGAGCCAGAGCTTGCCCACAGGAGAGTGCTTTTCTATCAGAAAAGCAGTACTCTACGCAGTGTCGTCTCAGGCTAGGCCCTGTCAGAAGAGGCCAACAGGGCAGTAGCATTGCTGTATTCTGAACTAGTTTGTATCATCTGGGGTTGGATATAGTGGCGCTTACTTTGCCAGTTGAGAAGAGGGACCTCTACAACTGAAAACCTGACTGACTTGTGAAGTGGTCAAATACCTTTTGCTTTACATTTTAAGACAGCCTACAGAAACATCTACACTCCATCCACACAGTACCTCTTCCAGCCTCTACATACTCACATGGGTCCCCAAAAGCAACAGACACTTGTGGCATACAAGAAATCAGCCATGGCTTCAGAAGGCTCCAAAACAAAGCAACCAAGGAGTTTTCCAGGTGAAGAAACTTTTATGAAAGCATCAGACAGTGAATACAAAATGATTATATACAGAGCCCTTCTAGACCTTATACAAAATGCAGGAGAACAAAGTGAAAAATTAAGTAAGATGTTCGATCTGATGGAACACCAGCACACTGAAATTCAACAGATCAAGAACAAAATCAAAGACATAGAAACTTCCACAAAAAGCCAAGAAAACAGAATGGAACAAATGGAAAAAAAAAAAATTTCTGACTCGGAAGACAGAGCTACTGAGGCCAGCATCTATAAGCAGAAATCAGAAAAAAGAAAATTGAAGAAACATTAAGAAGCATGTGGGACTCTATTAAGAGGAACAACCTTAAATTAATTGGAGTCTCTGAACAGGGTGAGACATCTGAGAACACAGAGAGTATCGTTGCTGAGCTGCTGAGAGAAAACTTCCCAGAAATCATGAAGGAAGAGAACATAGACATCTCAGATGCATATCATACGCCACCCAATATAGATCTCAAAAGAAAGACTCCAAGACATATTATAATCAAGCTCAACAAAATGAAAAATAAGCACCAACTCTTAAAGGCAGCAAGACTCAAAGCAAAGCTAACATTCAGAGGGAAACCCTGTAGGCTCTCGTCAGATTTCTCAGCAGAAACCAAGCTGGCATGGACACAGTGGCATGACACATTCAAAGCCTTGAAGGAGAAGAAATTCCAACCAAGAATTATATATCCTGCAAAACTATCTATCAAATACGAAAATGAAATGAAGACATTCCCAGATAAAAAGAAACTCAGAGACTTTGTAAATACCAAACCAAAACTACAAGAAATACTGAAAGAAGTTCTTGGCTCTGGCTTAGAAGAACAAAACCACCAGCTTTATATTTTAGAACGACTTTACTACTTGGCTTACTACTCAAAACTCTACTCAGTTAGAGAAGGCTGCAAAGCCAATCACAGCTTTGATAAGGAAAGAAGCAACCCAGTGACCATCATGAAAACTATGGTGTGATCATATGAAAAAGAGGGATGTAACTACAGTTGTTATAGTCCTTCCAGATGGAGGGGAAGTGGACAAGACTGGTTATAATTAAAAATCAGTTTATATATAGTTTATTAAGGGGGATCATAGGGGCAGCTGTAAAGCACAACAAAGATGTATCATATCATTTCAAGAAATGTAACACAGGAGTCTCAACAACCACAAAACCAGCTCTGAAAAACGTGAAAAATCAACTCACAAAGAAGAATGTCCCAGAACAGACTAATAAGAACAACAGAGAAAACATCAACATAAAAATAAACACATCACAATGGCAGCACTGAATACATACCTATCAATAATTACATTGAATGTGAATGGACTGAATGCTCCAGTAAAGAGACATCAAGTCACAACTTGGATCAAAATTCATGACCTATCCATATGTTGTCTACAAGAAACTCACTTGAGACCTAAAGATAGGAACAAACTGAAAATTAAAGGTTGGAAGAATATATATCAAGCTAACAATGAACAAAGAAGAGCAGGGATGGCAATTCTAATCTGAGACAAAATCAATTTTAATGTCAAATCCACCATTGTGGACAAAGATGGACACTATTTATTGCTCAAAGGTTCAGCACACAAGCAAGACATAACTATATTAAATATTTATGCACCTAATATCAGAGCACCTAAATACGTTGAAGAAACACTGACTACACTCAAAAGAGAGTTAGATGATTCCACAATAATAGTGGGAGACTTCAACACTCCACTCTTAATACTAGACAGATCATCTAGAAAAAAACTCAGTAAAGATACAGAAGACCTCATTGCCACAATTAACCAACTAAACCTCATTGATATATACAGAACTTTCCACCCATCAGCAGACTACTACACCTTCTTCTCCAGTGCACATGGAACATTCTCCAGAATTGACTAGGTGACAGGCCATAATGCAGTGCTCAACAAAATCCATACCATTGAATTACTGCAAAGCATCTTCTCAGATCATAAAGCCATAAAAGTTGAAATCAATAGCAGAAAAAACATAGATAGAAAGTGGAACTCTTGGAAACTGAACAACATCTTGCTCAAAAAAACATGGGTTATAGAGGAAATCAAGGATGAATAAAAGAAATTCATGGATTCCAATGAGAATGAAAACACTTCCTACCAGAACCTATGCGATACAGCCAAAGCAGTGCTCAGAGATCTGTTTATCTCCATAAATGCACACATCTGGAAGGAAGAAAGAAACCAAATCAAGGAACTAACCCTACAGCTTGAACAAGTAGAAAGAGAACAACAGAGGAACCCCTCAGGCACCAGAAAAAACGAGATCATAAAGATTAGAGAAGAACTAAATGAATTAGAGAATAGAAGGCCAATGAAAATATTGAAAAGACCAAAAGCTCGTTTTTTGAGAAGGTCAATAAAATTGAGAAACCACTGGCTAATCTTACTAAAGAAAAGCAGGAAAGGAAACAAATAACACAAATTAGAAATGAGAGGGTGGTTGTCACCACAGATGCAACAGAAATAAAAAATATCATAACAGAATACTATGAAAGACTGTATACTAACAAATTTGAAAACCTAGGTGAAATGGACCAATTCCTTGACTCATACCACCTACCCAAATTATCACAACGTGAAGCAGAACAACTTAATAAATCCATTACAAAGGAAGAGATTGAAAAGGTCATCAAAACACTGCCAACGAAAAAAGTCCGAGTCCAGATGGCTTCACAGCAGAATTCTACCAAGCATTTCAAGAACAGTTATCTCCAATACTACTGAAACTACTTCACAGTATAGAAAGGGACGGAGTACTCCCAAACTCATTCTATGAAGCCAGCATAACACTGATACCCAAGCCAGGGAAAGATCCAACAAAGAAAGAGAACTACAGACTGATATCACTCATGAACCTAGATGCAAAAATCTTCAACAAAATTCTTGCCAATAGAATACAACAACATATCAAGAAAATAATCCATCCTGACCAAGTGGGATTCATACCAGGGATGCAAGGCTGGTTCAACATCAGAAAAACAATTAATGTGATTAACCACATAAATAACACAAAAGACAAGGATCACCTGATTTTGTCCATTGATGCCGAAAAGGCATTTGATAAAGTCCAACACCCATTCATGCTAAAAACTCTTAGCAAAATGGGCATAGATGGCAAAATTGTCAACACAATAAGGATCATTTGTACAAAGCCAATTGCCCATGTCATTCTGAATGGAGAGAGACTGACTTTCCCTTGAGATCAGGAACTAGACAAGGATGCCCATTCTCACCTCTTGTATTCAACATTGTGCTAGAAGTTTTAGCCAGAGCAATTAGACAAGACCAAGAAATAAAGGGCATCTGCACTGGCAAAGAGAAAGTTAAAATCTCCCTGTTTGCAGATGATATGATTGTATATGCAGAGAATCCCAAGGAATCTATAAGTAAACTACTCAAACTGATAGAAGAGTTCAGCATAAGATAAACATAAGTAAATCAGTAGGATTCCTTTATACCAACAATGAGACTGTTAAGGAAGAAATTGTCAAATCAATACCATTTATGATAGCCCCTAAGAAGATAAAGTACCTAGGAATTAATCTAACCAGAGACATAACAGACCTTTACAAAGAGAACTACAAGCCCTTACTACAAGAAACTAAGAGTGACTTAGATAAATGGAAAAACCTACCCTGCTCATGGATAGAAAGACTTAACATTGTAAAAATGTCTATTTTACCCAGAGCCATCTATTTATATAATGCAATCCCAATACAAGTTCCAGCGTCATTTTTTAATGAAATGGACAAACAAATCACCAACTTCGTTTGGAAAGGGAAGAAGCCCCAGACAAGTAAGGTACTACTAAAAAAGAAGAACACACTAGGAGGCCTCTCATTACCCGACTTTAGAACATACTACACTGCCCCAGTGGTCAAAACAGCCTGGTACTGGTAGAAGAACACACAGATTGATCAATGGAACAGAATTGAGACCCCAGAGATGACACCATCTGCCTATGAACAGTTGATATTCAACAAAGGCCCTAAGACATTAAACTTGGGTAAAAACAGTATCTTCAACAAATGGTCCTGGCAAAATTGGATATCAATCTTCAAGAAACTGAAACAAGATCCATGTCTTACAGTTTATACAAAAACCAACTCCAACTGGATAAAAGACCTAAATATCAAACCTAAAATGATAAAGCTCATCCAAGAAAAGGTAAGAACAACAATGGAAATTTTAATACACAACATAGACAGACTTCAAAATCTATGAAACAAACCACAATCAACAAAAGAGAAAATACATAAATGGGAACTATTAAGAATCAAACACTTTTGCTCATCCAAAGACTTTATTAATAGAGTTAAAAGGACACCTACAGAATGGGAAAAAATACTTGGCAACTCGACAGCACTTGGCTTTGGCTTGGCATGTTAGACCAATGCCTGATCTCCATAATGTATAAGATACTACAAAATATCAGTAAGAAGATAAATCATCCAATTAAGTGATAGGCAAAGGAGATGGGCAGACATTTCTCTAAAGAGAAGATCCAGGCAGCCAAAATACATGTGCACACATGTTCATGATCTTTAGCTATGAAAGAAATTCAAATCAAGATGACAATGAGATACCATCTCACCCCAGCAAGGTTGGCCATGATCCAAAAAACATAAAACAACAAATGCTGGAGAGGCTGTGGAGAAAGTGGAACTCTCCTACACTGTTGGTGAGGTTGCAAAATGGTCCAGCCTCTTTGGAAAGCAATCTGGCATTTCCTTAAAAAAATGGATATTGATATACCATTTGACCCAGTAATTCCACTACTTGGAATATATCCTACAGAATCAAGGCCTTTCACACCAACGGACACACGCAGCAGAATGTTTATCGCAGCACAGTCCATGATAGTAAAAAGATGGAATCAACCCAGAGGCCCAACAACAGAAGAATGGATAGGTAAACTATGGTACATATACTCAGTGGAGCACTATGCAATGATAAAGAACAACGATGACTTCAGGAAACATCTCATGACCTGGTTTCAACTGGAAGACATTATGTTGAGTGAAAGTAGTCAGTGACAAAAGGACAAATATTGTATGAGACCTCTACGATAAGATCTCAAAAACAGACTTGGGTATAGAAGAAAAGACTCTTTGACAGTTGCAAGGGAGGGGAGGGAGGGAGGGGGGAGGGCTTAGATTAGATAGTAGCTAGGTATCTGGTTGGGTGAAATCGGTGATAGCACACATTAGAAACAAGAACAATATTAAGTGGACTTAAACATAACATCAGTACTCCTTCCATCTTAACCCAATATTGCAAGGATAGAGTAGCTGGGGCAGGGGGTGGGGGACCATGCTTTTTGGCAAAAGGGAGGCTAATTGGCACAACTAGCGTTTTGCTAAGAGGGCTCTCTGCACCCCACATTGGTGAGTGGCGTCTGGGGTCTTAAAAGCTGCCAAGCTGCCGTCCGAGGGCACAGCAAACAGTCCCAACTCAGCAGGAACGAATGCTCACCGAGGACCAAAATGACATGGGGGAAAGACAACCCAGAAGACAGAGAGACTCACACGAGTGGGTGCCTACATCGACTTGGGACCGGAAGAACCGGATGGTGCCCAGCCACCACCAGTGATAGACGCGATGGAGCTCACTAAGTCGAGTCTCACTGGCAACCCAAGAATAAACAGGGGTGCACCTTGAGATCCTCACTAAAAGACCTCAATTGATGGCCCAGCAGTTTGGGGTTCCCCTGGGAGCATGGCCCCTCGCCCTGATGCTGCCCTGGACCATAAATCATAACGAAGGTCCACGCTTCGGACAGGAATGGATTGGACTTGGCGATGCAGTGATCATATATAGGATGCACTTTATGGTTCTATACATCTATAGGATGTCATCCTGCTGACCTCTGGCTGGAGGAAGGAGAGTGGGTGGAGAGGAGGGAAAAAGAGACTGTTGGGAGAACGACACATGTATGGAGCAGAGAGGAATAGTGTGCTGTCAGCGGGCAGGGAGAGCAGTGGAAGCTGCATATAGGTGGGTATGTAAATTTATACGGGAATGTGCATTTTCACTCAGTTATATTAAATAAAAAATTTAAAAAAAAAAAAAAAGAACAAACAGATCTTTTCTGAAAGAAGCACAACCAGAGTGCTCCTTGGAAGCAAAGATTTCAAAGCTGTGTCTTACATACTTCGGACATGTTGTCAGGAAAGATCAGTCCCTGGAGAAAGACATCATGCTCGGTAGAGTGGAGGGTCAGCGAAAACGAGGAAGACCCTCAATCAGATGGATTGACACAGTGGCAGCAACAACAGGCTTAAGTATAAAAACTATTGTGGATATGGTGTAAAACTGGGCAGTGTTTTGTTCTGTTGTTCATAGGGTCACTATGAGTTGGAACTGACTGCATAGCACCTAACACCAACAAGAATCGAACACTTTTGCTCATCAGAAAACTTTATCAAAAGAGTTAAAAGACCACCTACAGAGTAGGAAAAAATTTTGGCAACTATATGTCAGACTGACATCTGTTCACCATAATCTACAAGGTACTGCAAAATATCAGCAAGAAAAGTGTAAATAACCCAGTTAAGCACTGAGCAAAGGAGATGGACAGGCACTTTACCAAAGAGGACATGCAGACATCCAAAAGACACATGAGGAAATGCTCATGATCATTAGCTCTCAGAGAAATACAAATCAAAACTACAATGAAATAACATCTCACCCCAACAAGGTTGGCCATGATCCAAAAAACACAAAACCACAAATGCTTGAAGGGCT
The DNA here is from genome assembly GCA_028571685.1 of Heterohyrax brucei. Taxonomy (NCBI): domain Eukaryota; kingdom Metazoa; phylum Chordata; class Mammalia; order Hyracoidea; family Procaviidae; genus Heterohyrax; species Heterohyrax brucei. The sequence continues at coordinate 67,266,469 of CM053166.1, forward strand.
GTGGAGATATTGGAACTTTCCTACACTGCTGGTGGGATTGCAAAATGATACAACCTCTGTGGAAAGCAACCTGGCGCTTCCTGAAAAAGATGGAAATAGATACACCATTTGACCCAGTAATCCCACTGCTCAGAATATATCCTACAGAATCAAGGGCAGCCACACAAACAGATACAAACACACAAATGTTTATTGCGACACAGTCCACAATAGCAAAAAGATGAAATCAACTCAGATGCCCCAGAACAGATGAATGGATAAACAAATTATGGTACACATACTCAGTGGAACACTATTCAATGATAAAGAACAATGATGATTTTAGGAAGCATCTCATAACCCAGTTTCTACTGGAAGACATTATGTTGAATAAATTCAGCCAGCTGTACAAGGATAAATATTGTACGAGACCCCTACTGTAAGGACTTAAAAACAGACTCACGTAAGGAAGAAAAGACTCTTTGATGGCTGCAAGGGAGGGTAGGGAAGGATAGAGAGGGCTGGCTATAGATTAGATATTGATAGAAATTTTCTTGGGTGAAAGCAGTGACAGCACACACTAAAAAGAAGATCAAGTTAACTGGACTTCATCATAAACTGAAAACTCTTCTAATCTTAACCCAGTAATGCAAGGATAGAATAGCAGGGGCGGCAGTTCAGAGACCGTACTCGCAGGGGACATCAAGGCCAATTGGCACAACTAGCCTATTCCTAAGAGAGTCTTCTGTACTCCATATTTTTGTGAGTGGTGTGTGGGGTCTTAAAAGCTAGCAAGTTGCCATCTGAGGCACCCACTCAGCAGGAACAGATGATCACCAAGAACAACAAACATAGGAAGGAAAAAGAGTGCAGAAGACAGAAGGACCTTTGTGAGTGCATGACTATATCAACATTTGACCAGAAGAACCAGTGGTGCCTGGGTACCACCAGTAACAGCCGTGATGAGGCACACAAAGTCGAGTCCCAGTGTCAACACAAGAAAAAGAGAGGTGCACCACAAGAAGTCCACTAAAAAACTGCAGTCAATTTTCTGAAGGCCCAGGAGTTCCCCTGGGCACATGGCCCCTGGACCTGCTGTTGACCCTGATCATAAATCATTACTGTGGTCAATTCTTCTGATAAGAATTGATTGGACTCAGTGACACAAACTGACCATATGGTGTGTGTACTTTATGGTTCTATGCATCTCTAGGATGCTGTTCTACTGGCCTCTTACTAGAAGGGAGAGGAGAAGGGAGCGAGGAGGAGACAGGAGATTGCTAAGGGGATATGACACGTATAAAATAGAAAAGAGGAGTGTGCTGTCACCAGGCAAGGAGAGCAAAAGGAGCTGCAGATAGGAGGGTACACACATTTAATTTGCAGTATGTATTTTAAACTCAATCACAATCAATAAAATATAATAAAATAAAGTTTGTTATGCCAGTTGACCTAGATGTGCCCTGAAACCATGGTCCCCAGATTCCTGCCCCAGTTAGTCTGTCCTCTGAAGTATTTGGTTATATTTAGAAGACTTCTTAGGTTTTGGTTTATGCTGACTTCACTAGGCACTACTTGGAAACTATATGAGGGAGTTCTACTCTGTTCTATAGGGTTGCTATGAGTCAGAACTGACTTGACAGCAGTGGGTTTGGTTGTTTTTGCTTTATGTAATTAATGAATGCCCCTCTCCCACCCTCTACACCCTTGTATCCATCAAAGACTGTTTGGTGCTTAATCCTTTTATTGAATCTCTATAATAGTGGTCTCATACAATATTTATCCCTTTTCAACTGACTAATTTTACTTAGCATAATGCTTTCCAGATTCCTGCATGTTATGTTCCCTGAATTCAGCGTTGTTCCTTCTTTACATAATATTCCATTTTGTGAATATAATATTGCTGAGGCCCGTCACCCACAGTAAGCAAAGTCTCACGCCTATGTGATGGCGGCCGGAGGCATCTCACCCTTGGCATATTTTTGACCGTGCTTTCCCTGATGATATTTTGCATCCTAATTAAATCTTCCTCAAAATTACCTCCTCATCTCCTGGCACAAGGATCAAAGAAGAAGGGTTTTAGAACCCCCTCGGCTTAATGAATTCTGACACAGCATGCCCAGCCCAGGAATACTGAGGCCAGCCCGGCTCCACTGGCTTCCCCCAACTACACTTCCCCTTCCACATGTGAAACACAAGATTAGTAGGAAGGCCCTGGGAAGCTTCCCAAGGACAACCCTCCACACAGCCCATAGATATAGACATCCAAGTTTATTATAATTGGTATGACAAATTAGTAAATACTAAAGAAATATCCTTCTTAGAACAGCTTAAGGGTGGGGGACGGTGGACGCTTACTATCCTCACAGGAAGAGATAGAATAAGAACAAAGGAGGAATACATAGAGACAGATGGCTTTGGATGAGTCTACCCTTCTTTCTGTACTCTTGACCTTGAGATATGAATAGAGCTGGTTAAGCTCAAGGCATAACTTTCTTTTCACTGTTAATTATCACCTCATTATCTAGAAGGCCTTGACAAGTAACATGAAAAGAGACCACGAGGTGTCAGTTTCTTACTAGCCAACAGCTTACGTGGCCAAAGACCAGGGTGAAATTATGTCACCTCATTGATTATAAAAAATACAGAAAGGCAGGACCTAATGGGCTACTGTTCCCCAGATCCCTGGTTGTCTCAGTCTCATTTCTTTCTCCTTCGCCGACGCCACCTGCTCCTTCATGAACCCAGACCCTGCCGAGGCTGGCTGCCAGCATAATATAGTTTGTTAATCCATCCATCTGTTGATGGGCACATAGGATGATTCCATCGTTTTGCTCTTGTGGACAGTTCTGCAAAGAACATTGGTCTGCATGTATCTATTTATGTCATCAAATCTGTTCTTGAGATGGTCTCTAAATTCAGGTGGGGTATATTCAAGGTCATACTTTGGCTCTCATGGTCTTGCTCTAATTTTCATCAGCTTCAGTTTGAACTTGCACATGAGCAATTGATGGTCTGTTTCACAGTTGGTCCCTGGCCTTTTTCTGATCAATCATACTGAGCTTCTCCAGCATCTCTTGCCACAGTGTAGTCAATTTGACTCCTATCTATTCCATCTGGTGAGGTCTATGTATACAGTCATCATTTATGTTGTTGAAAAAAAACAGTTGCAATGAAGAAGTTACTCAAAAAAAAAACCAAAAACCACTGCCGTTGAGTTGGGTCAAGAAGTTATTGGTCTTGCAAAATTCTATCATGCAATCTCTGGTGTCATTTCTATCACCAGAACCCTATCTTCCAACTACTGATCCTTCTTGTTTGTTTCCAACATTTGTATTCCAATCTCCAGTAATTATCAATCCATCTTGATTGCATGTTTGATCAATTTCAGACTGGAGAAGTTGGGGAAAACCTTCAATTTCTTCATCTTGGAAATTAGTGGTTGGTGTGTAAATCTGAACAACAGTTGTGTTAACTGGTCTTCCTTGTAGGTGTATGGACATTATTCTACTACTGACAGCACTGTACTTGTGGCTAGATCTTGAAACATTCTTTTTGAAAATGAATGCAGTGCCAGTCCTCTTCAATTTTAGCTGTCATGTTTGTCAGTTTTTCGTACGATGATGGCTCGCATGTTGCTTTGATGTGGGAATCTATGCCACTGCAATTTCAAATACCAGTAAGATCACCCATAGTCGACAGGTTTCAGTGGAGCTTTCAGACTAAGACAGACTAGGAAGAAGGACCTGGAGATCTACTTCTGAAAAACTGGTCAATGAAGACCTTACGAATAGCAGTGGAACAGTATCTGACATAGTGCTGGAAGATGAGGCCCTCAGGTTGGAAGGCATTCATACTACTTTGAGAGAGTTGTCTCATCAGAGTAGAATCGAACATAATGCCATAGTTGAAGCCAGGCTTTCAGGACCTTAATTTGCTAGTGTGACACAACTCAGAATGAAAAGATCCATTAGTAATCAGAACGTGGAATGTATGAAGTATGAATCTAGGAAAACTGAAGGTTGTAAAAAATGAAATGGAACACTTAGGCATTAGTGAGCTGAATGTGATGGTACTGTCCATTTTGAATTGGACAATCATATGATCTGTGGTGCTGGGAAAGATACAGCTTGACATTAGATTAAAAATTACCATTGAAATTTAATATTATGGAATTTCTCCCAAATACTGATTTTATACATATGCTTTTTTTTTTTCTCATGCAATGAACATTTTGGTTCCTAGTATCATTAACATAATTACTTGTCGGAGAATTTCTCCGATGAACAGAGTCAAAGGTAGGGGCGACGCTGAGGATAAGAAAGAAACAAGACAAGCTGAAGTGGGATCAGGGGGCTAACGGCCGTTGCTGCCGAGAGCCTAGAACTGAGTTTTACTGAAGTATTTGTAGTGTTTACTAGACGAGGTTAAGCTCTTTAAAGTTAAAGAACTGAAGACGTCCAGATCTATCTAGTTCCTTATCTTAATGGGAGGGTTTTCCGCACTCTTTGTTTTCTCACGGTTTTCCCTGTCCCTACATGACTTATCTCCTCGATCTGTGTCGCTGCCTAACTGTCCGCCCGCGGAAAGAAGACAGGACACACGGATACGAGCCACCTTGCAAGTTGCTTGCTTTATTCTTCTTCTGCTTTATTCTTCTTCTCCCTATTCTACTACCTATTCTACTTCCTATTCTACTTCCTATCCTACTTTTTCCTCGCTCTCCTGCTGCGCCGCGTCCCTGAACGCCTTGGCGTTCAGAGACGCGGCGGCAGCTGCAGCTCCCGAGGCTGTATCTGCTTCCTATTCTACTTTCTTTGTTCTTCTTCTACAGTGTCCCTCACCCGTTATATAGGCCAATCTCACCAATCATAAGGCACAGCTGATTCATGTGCAGTGCACGAGCAAAACATAGCATTGCAAAGTGAAACTGAGTGGCTACGGGCTCTAGAGGCCAGCAATCAGAAAGCTGATCACCAGCCGTTCACGCGCCAGCAAGGAACTGCGTCAGCAGGCTAATCATCAGACCAGGAGTGTCTCGGGGAGGAGCTCCTGATGGCAAGCGCCATCTTCATGGCGCAGTTTCTTTTTCGCCCCTGACAGATCTGGATGTACTACTAGGTCACTTCTAGGTTAAAGGACTTTAGATGTTAATATGATGTCCCCAGTACAAAAGGTTAGGCAGAGTTGTGATAAGCAACACTACGGCGTCTCAAGATGGCTGCGGTCATGTCAAGACTGTTAGCATATTTTCTACAGAGTATTAGTATATTTCCTACAATTACTTATTTGCTTTATCCTGTAATATATACATATACATAAGTTTTAAATTTTTAATACCAGTGTTACTATAAACATGAAACTACCAAGTGTTGTTTAAGATTTCTTTTCAGTGCTTTCTTTCCTCAGAACACTCTGGGTACTGTGTTCATAAGTTATTTGAAATACTTCTTTTCTCCTTGCACTTCTGTTATCATTGATACACAGTTTAATTCATTTGTTTTTCATTTTAAGCTTTGTTTTGAGTACTTTTCTATTTTTCTTTCTTGAAAAACATTTAATACATTTCAAAAAGTTAAAATTATAAATTAAAGCTTATTCAGAAAAATTCTTCTCTGATTTCTATCTATGCTCTCTTTAAGTATCAAGTTGTATTAGTTTCCTGTTATTCTTCCAGTATTATTGGGGGAAAGCTAGCATATATATATATCCTCGTTCCTCTCCTCCATGTATAAAGGATAGCATACTAAATTATGCCCCGCATGTTTCTTATTATTTAGTAAAATAATCTCACTACCAGTACATAGATATCTAGTTATTCTTTTTATACAACAATATAGTACTTTGGAACCCTCATGGTACAGTGGTTAAAACCTACAGCTGCTAACCAAAAGGTAAGCAGTTCGAATCTACTAGGCCACTCCTTGAAGACCCTATGGAGCAGTTCTACTCTAGGGTCAGTATGAGCCAGAATCAACTCAAAAGCAACAGGTTTTTGTTTTGTTTTGTTTTATACAGTGCTTGTTTAAGGTGTTGCTGGGTGGCACAAACAGTTAATTACTCAACTCCTAATCAATAGATTGGTGGTTTGAACACACTCAGAGGCACCTCAAAAGAAAGACCTAGTGATCTGCTTCTAAAAGGTCGCAGCCAAGATGATCACATGAATTGTGGTTCTACTCTTGCACACATGGGATCATTATGAGTTGAAATCAAGTCAACAAGCAACTAGTTTTTGTTTTGTTTTTATATAGTTCTTCATTATGATAGCATACTTTAGTCAACAAGTGCTCGTTAGTGGATATTTCAGAACTTCCAGTCTTCTATGATTAAAATAATTCCACAATAAACAACCCTGCACATTTACTATTTTATAATTACAGAGGTATATCTCAAGGTAAATTCCTAGTTGTGGGATTACTGGTTCATGGGGTATATGCATCTATAACTTTGTTAGATATGGCCAAATCCTCCCCCTCACGGGAAATGTACCATGTTATACTCCCACCAGCAATGTATAAGAGTGCTTATTCCTCCACAGGCCAGTCAACAGTGTTGTGTCAAACTTTGGGATTCTGGCCAATCTAATTCATGTAAAATAGTAACAGTGTAGTTTTAATTGGCATTTCTATTATTGTGAGTGAAAGTCGTGTTTTCAAATGTTCATTTGCATTTCTTTGTAAATTGTGCCTTTTGTCCATTTTTCTGTCAAGGATTTAGTTTTTCTCTTCTAAATTGTTAAGATATCTTTATTTTTTAGGGACACTGATCTTTTGTCTGTCATATAAATTATTTTCTCAAGGTTTGTCATTTTATTTGTTTGATTATATGCTTCCAACATAGATTAAATTATCACTCTTTTATTTATTGATTCTGAATTTTAAATCCTAGTTTATGAAGTTTTGTTTCTCTCATGTTAAAAAGAAATACAGGAGACTTCAGTTCTGGCTCCATTCTTCTCAGGTCCTTCCCCTTCAACAAAAAACCTCTGGATGTAACACAACAAACAAGTGTAGGAAGACTTGGAACAGTGGGAAGAAAAAGCAGGCTACTTGGGAACTTCAGGACTTGAGGTATATAACACACTGGAGAGTACCGTAGGATTCCTTATATTGTTTCCATGTACCTACGACAAGGCACTGCATTAAGCCTTCAACCCCAGAACCATACCAAAAAAATAAAAATAAAAAATAAAACTCGAAGGGAAACCTACTCCCACTAGTAAAAGGACTGAGGAAGGGTGACATAAACAGAAAACATTTGGCGCTACATACCTTATTCCAGCCAAACACTGGTGAAAACTGCACCCCTACCCTCTGTTATTTTGTGGGGTAGGGAACAGCAGAGAGTTGATCTTCTCTTCCACCCCTTCCAGAAGCATTTGATGGTGCTTTGATTTTCAAACCCAGTGCTATTGTCAGGGCTAAGTACCAAGCTGATCTTCCACCCCCACGTGGAGAAATCAGGCAGTGCTCTGCTTCCTTTGCTAGGATTGTGTCAGTGAGACCAGGTAGCTAAATCTTCCAGTTACTTCCCTGCAAATACAGGCAATACAGGCAAGGCCGAGTCCAGAGCTGAGAGCTATTCTCTGCTCAACGCCAGAATAGAGTCAATGCAGTCTAGCATCAAACTGAGCCTCCACCAACACCAGGCAGCAGAGAGAGATCCACCCTCCTCCCAGAGGTGAGGAGCTGCATAGCCACTCACATCTGGTATCAACGAGACATCCCCCACCTGTGATGTTACTGAGGCCTAGTGGGGAGCTAAACCTACACATCAACCAGGCAGCAACATGACTCAGCAAGACAGTATGAAGCAAGACTAGCCTAGCTGGTCAGCATTTCTGTTCCCTCCCATCCCCTGGTGTCACTGGAACCCAGTGAGATGCTGAATCTCCATATGCGTCTGACAGGAATGAGACTGAACAAGGCAGTGCAAAGCAAGCCTGGTGGGGACTCTTATCTCCCCTCTCCCCCAGTATCAGCAGGGCTCAGTGAAGAGCCAAGCTTCCAATATCACCAACATCAATGAGATAGAATTGAGAGAGAAGCAAACTTTTAAAATTTCACTTTAAGATTCACAGACGCCCAGCAGCTTCTCACCGAGCCAACTCCTCTCTGGATCAGTTTCTCTCTGAGTCAGCCCATGTCTCTGGGTCGGCCCAAGGACACTTCCCCTCCCCTCACGGGATTCCTTGAGATGGGCCTAACTTCTGGGAAGAGGGTGGCTTCTTCCCAAGTAACCTAATGCCAGTTGCTTATCTAGCACCTCTTTAACCATGCTGTGCCAATGAAATTGCAGTGTGAAAATCTGTAAACCTGTAGTTTCCAGATGGGAAAACATATGAAAATTTCTTTGTCTGCTTTCTTCAGAAAATGTATAAAAGGGATGTTACGATAACCGGACAGAGTGTGCTGCTGTTTTTCAGACTTGAGTCTGACCACAGCACCGCCAGCAATAAAGCCCTTTCCTCTTTAAACAAAATGGTGTTTGAGGTGTTTTCTGCTCTGTGGGCCGAATTTATCTTTTTCCTGCAACAGAATAAGGGAGTATGATGTGGAGTTGTAAACAGTTGGTTTACTTCCCTCCCCTAGCGTCAGCATGGCAAGTGGGGATTGACGCTGTATTCAGCCAGCATCAATAAGGCAGAGGATCTGGGAGCAGGTGGACTTTATTAGCACTCAATAATTCCCCTCCCTGCCCTTAGTATCAGCAGGGCCCAGCACAAGATCTGAGCTTCTGCTTCCACAGATCTGTATCAAAAGAGGGGAGTGAGTCAACTTTCTACTTCCCCTCTGTCATAACACAGGTGCTCAAGGCCAGGAATATTGCTGTGTGATTCAGGCAGACTCAGCAAAGAAGGCGCAGCAGGTACAGTTGTGCCAGCTTTATTGGTGCAATGGTGACAGGCGGGTACAGCATTTGGTGGGGACACCACCTCATGGTGCAGTGGCCTTATATACAGTTTTACAAAAAGGTCGCTGGCAGACAAATACATGAACTACAAGGCCAGGTTGGTTATAAACAAGTCACATCATACTGCTGAATCACTCTCATCCAGAAGGCCTGCACCCAGCCAGCAGGCCTGACCAAGACAACCTTCCATGCTATCCCACACTCCACCTCAAAGAATGTTTTGTTCACCATGCCATTTGTGTGCTAATTCTTCTGTGAGGGTCTCTGAGTGAGGAGTGGGGCTATATTGAGCCATATATCACAACAACAACATAGACAGCAACAAACAAAAATAAGCCAATAGGCTATTTCCGGTATAGTAATCAAATGTAGCCTGCTTAAAATATATCCCAGCTTATGTTACCACTTGTCCAGAGGATCCTTCTGGAGTCACTTGCTGTATGTACAGGGGGACTTTGTCCCACAATTCAATCACCTGGGCTGTGAGCTACTCCAGGCCATCCCAAATGGCACATCCTATCCAGGGTCGGACATGGCTCACTTGATCTCCCAGTAGGAGCTTCACATGCTCCCAGCTGGCAGTCCAGAGGGGGTCACTACCTCTGCCAAGGTGTGAGCCTAGTCAACCCAAGTGTTTTCATTGGCTAGCCTATGATCACAAAGAGAGAGAGGTTAGAGAAACCAGCAGAGGGAGGTCTCTCTGATCTGATAAGATACGTACCACTTGTCCATCCTGGGACAAGAGGGTAGCAGGCAAGGGGGTTCTCCCTGGCCTCTCATACCAGACCTTAGCCCCTGTATCAGGAGGTAAGGTGGGCTCAGTATGGACAAGCACAGGCTCTATGTGTATAGACCAAATACTTAGTGCAAATGTACCTCTGAGAATGGTGGATGTACCTGCAGGAAGGGATACTGTAATCTTTGGAGGGCACTCAGTATCCAAGTACAGGTATTTAAACCTCTCTCTTCCCCAACCCCCTGTGGGGACACTAGATCAGTTCAAGTAAAGGGCTCTGTTTTCATTTTCCAGGGCCATGTCCACTCGAAAGGCTCTCTTCCGTGTAGGACTGTGGGAGCTCGGAGGAGAATGTTTTCCAGGCTCCCCTTGCCAGGCTTTAGAAATTCTTCTGCTGTTACAATCTGCAGTTGTATAAGTACAGCCATATAGTGGGTGATCAGGTCCACTGGGGGCTGCTCGCCTTGGGTGGGGTTGTTCATTCATCGTTTGCAGTACCTGCCACAATCTGGCTCTCCAGTTTTTCCGGGTACCATCTAGTGTACTCACCCAGAGAGCTTGTTCATTTTATCATTATACCTTTCTATCATCCCTGCGACCTGGGGATAATAAAGAGTGTGGAACTTCTGCTGAATCAATTGTTCCTTGGCCCACTGCTGCACCAAGTGCCAAGTAAAATGATTCAATTATCTGGGGGTGCCTGTAGCTTGCACTAAGCCACTTCACGGCCTGCAGCACTGCCTTCTGGTCTGCAGCAGCAGCTGGATGGATGGCTAGTAGACCAGATGCTGCATCTACTTCCATCCCTATGTACTTACTCCCCTCAGGCGATGGCAGTGTTCTAGGGGCCATAGCTCTCATCGAATCTGCCCAAGGGTGCTCTTTAGAGCACGTTTGGCAAGAGTCTGTTACTTATTGCACTTCTTTATATGTTACTGGTAAGCCTCAAGCTTGCGCTATTGTCCACATAGATTGTGCCCTGGCATGTAACAATTGGTGGTGTAGCCAAGTGGCTACATACTGTCTGTCCACCTGTTCCAACCAGTGGACCCTGGCAAGGGCATCAGCCTCATCTTTGCCTGGGTGCCATCATGGGGTATGCCTGGTCACATGGCACACTGTAGCCTCTTTCTGGTGGCCAGTGTTTCAAAGGTCCTCCTACATGTCCTGTCCCTAAATTGAGCAATTCCCTGCTGTCCATTGGTTGCACTTCCAAATGGCAAGCCACAAGGTTAGTCCATGAAGTATAGGCCAACTATCAGTGCAAATATGCAGTGGGTCAGGCTCTTGGGAAAGCATCATACATACAGCTCACAATTCAACCCACTGACTACTCTGTCCAGTGCTGAAATTCCACCAGATGGTCTCTGTTTCTGGCTGAAATGCAGCCACTATCCACTTAACAGAGTCCTCCAGTTTAAACCATCCGTATACCAAGTACTAGTAGGGACTGGGGCCTTTCCCTCCTTATATAGGTAGAGTTCTGGTTGTGGCGTGGAGTTCTCTCCACCAGCATCACCATCGACCACAAAGGATAGGGGCCCCAGTACTTCTTGTAACTCTTTACTCAGAAGGGATGTTGACAAAGAGGCTCTTTGCTGTAGGTATGCTCCCCATTTTGTTAGAGTAAGCATTTGGGTGACCCCACTCTGAGGCTTGGCTATTCGATCTCACACCCACCCTGCTATGAGACAAATCGTCTGCACTGTAACTGCAGCAGTTCAGGTAATGGCTTCCATGGCCTGCAAGGCTGTGTATACAGCAGCTAGCTGTTTCCCTAGCAACGTATAGTGCTGCTCAGTGCCTCTCCATAGTTGTGACCAAAACCCAATGGGTACTCTAGTTTAGCCTTGTCGCTGTCACAACCCCCAGTCAAAACCCTCAGGTGTCACATACACTTTGAGTTCAGCTGGCAAAGAAGCATCACAAATCTTAAGAGCATGAGCCTGCTGCATGGCTCACTTAGCTGCTCGAAAAGCTGCCTGCATCTCCTCTGTCCAGTCCAAGTGGCCCCTTTCTTTACCAAAGTATATAAGGGCTGTAATATCTGGGCCACATGAGGGATGAAGACCCATCAATATCTTAGGATACCCAAGAATTCCTGTAACTGCTTCACAGTTCTAGGGACAGAGAAAGCTTGTACTTTATTCATCACTGCTTCTGGGATAACTTTAGTCTTACCCGACCAAACAACTCTCAAGAATTTGACTGATAAGCCAGGCCCTTGCAACTTGGCCTCATTGAACTCCCAGCCCCATGACTGCAACTGTTGCAAAGAGTCCTCATTGCTTGTTCATGCAAAGGGAGAGAATCATTTGTGAGTGACAAGCCATCAATAATAGCGATACAAGGGGATCCCCTCAGGGGATTTCCACAATGCCACATGTTTTGTGACCAAACCACGGCATATGGTGGGGCTGTGTAGGTAGTGCTGGGGCTACCTACTATCCCTAATGTACTGACATTAAAGCACCACTGCCTCCCCTCCCATGTGAACACAAACTGATCCTCACTCACTTCAGCTATAGGGATAGAGAAGGCATTAGCAAGGTCAGCCATGAAGTGATATGTGCTCAACTTGTGGCTCAAAGTGTCCATCAGAGAAACAATTTCAGGCACTGCTGCATGCATGGGTGGCACCACCTTATTTAACTCATGGTAGTCTACTGTCATTCAAACCAGGAGCCATCAGGCTTCTTCACTGGCCACAGTGTAGAGTTGAAGGGGCATCAGGCAAGCCTCAATATTTTCACTTGGTGCAATTCTTCAATGGTTTCCCCAGTTTCCTTATGCTCCCCTGGGAGGAGGTATTACTGTGTCACATTCACAGTCTGCCTAGGAGTGGCTAGTTCCACCAGGGCTACTCAGGCTTGACCCCTCACTATGGCTTTTATGGACCTTAGCCACAGTCTAAATTCCCCGACTGTTGTTTGCACTACCTGACCATGCAGAATATCTATACCCAGAATGTACTCTGCCACTGGGGAGATACTCACTCTGTATGCCATAGGGTGCAGGCAGCCAATGGACAATGGCAGCTGGACTTATACCCAAATGGTCTGGCCGCCATATCCATCTATCACTTGTTGGGCCCAGAGAACTTTTTAGGGTTCCCATGGATTAAGGAACATTTGGCCCCAGTATCAAGTTGCACATTTGATGGGGACCAGTAAATGGTCAATTCTGTGGTCCCCAGAAAGACCTCCACTCCCCATGTGGGGATCTTGGTATGGATCCTAGGTGAACCTCAAGGTAGCTGAGCCACTGTGGTCACTGGGGTCCTCCAAATAATCTCAGATCTGGACAGCTGATGCCTCTCCTTGCCCTGCCTGGTGAGATCCTCCCTTTGCCCTTCCCTTCTTCAACTTAGGGGTGACGTAATACTGTTCCAGCTTCAGTTGCTTCCATAGCTCCAGCAGGACTCCATTAGGCTTTCCACCTACTTTCTCTTGGCTGACACCTGCTACCAGCAATTTAACAGGTGTTCAGGTTACCTGGAGAGGTCCATTTTCCCTCTGGGTTCTCTGTCCCTTGTGATACCTGCAGGGCCCACACCCCGTGCTGCAGCCACACATGTCATCTGCAGCACTCTCGTTGTTGGCACAGAGGGGCATCCACAGGCCCAGTCCAGGCAGCATACTCATCCCCAGTGACAAGAACCCCTCAGCCCCTCAGCCACACTCCCATGCTTGAAGACACCCTAAGTTTCAACCTCAGAAACAGTTTCCAGAGGTGGGGTGGCTCTGGGGGCTTGGTGCTGGTGGGGCTGGCTTGTCCGTGCCACTCAGAGAGTGCACCCCCAGCCAGGTCACAACAGCACCCAGACTCAGCTATTGGAACACGTCCACAACTTTGCTGTGCTACAGGGCATGCACTGGGGAGCACAAGCAGGAGCAAGGGGCTTGCTAGACCTCCCAGGAGCAGAGGGATGTCTGACCAGAGCCAGATGCTGTCTGCTATGAGCCACAGTGAATGATGGGTGCTGCTGCACCTGGGTACATGGGCTGTTGCCCCACTAACTTGGTGAGGCTCAGGGCATGGCGTGCTGTGTTTTTAATCTTTGTGGTTACCAAAGGCAGGCATGCAACCTCCTCCTCCTCAGGGACTCTTCCTTCTCATCCGAGGAGTTGACTATGATATGGGTGAGGATCGCATTCTCACAAAAGATGCCAGAGCAGCTGGTTGATAAGACTGTTTTTCTGACATGGCTGCATGCTCCTATTCCTGCCACAGATGCTCCCAGATGCTTTCCATGTCAGCCTGAAGTGCCGGTACTGCAGGTTATGGCTCCAGCTCTGCATCTGTAGCCACTTTCAAGGCTGTAAGGAAAATCCAGCCCACTGCCCCGGCATCAGCCTGGATCCCCTTTTTCTCCAAAGCGTGAAGGACTATGTCAACACTAGCTGGTGTGCCATCTACCTCTGGCCTGTCCTGAGGTGGGAACCAAGCTTCCAGGATGTTGCCACCAGGAACTATATACCAGAAGGCAGCCAGCCCTCTAGTCCCCACTTCATTGCCATACCAGTCTGTGCTGAATCCTCCGGACTACACCAGGTGTAATAACACAAGTACTCAAGGCCAAGAATATTGATACATGATTCGGGCATACTCAGCAATGGAGATCGAGCAGCTGCAGTCATATTAGCTTTATTGGTGCAGTGGTGACAGGCAGGTACAGCACTTGACAGGTGCACCACTTCATGGTGCAGTGTTCTTATATACAGTTTTACACAAAGGTCGCTGGCAGCCAAATACATGAACTCCAAGGCCAGGTTGGTTATAAACAAGTTACGTTATATTTTTTTAATTTTTTTATTATTAAATAAAAAATGAAAGTATACATACTCTGTGCTTACAATACTAGGTTAAGAGAGGAGCAGTACACAAGTTGTGTTGAAGTCCCATTAATACTGATCTTCTTACTAATGTGTATTGTCACCAATTTTACCCAACCAAATTTCTAACAACTATCTAATCTAAACCCTCGCCCCTTGCCCTCCTGCCCTCCCCACCCTCCCCACCCTTGTAGCCATCAAAGAGTCTTTTCTATTATGTATGAGTATGCTTTTAAGTTTTTACCATAGGGTTCTCATATAGTTGTCCTTCTGTCGCTGACTAGTTTCATTCAACATAATGTCCTCCAGTTGAGACCAAATTGAGAGATGTTTCTTGCTATCATCGTTGTTCCCTATCAGTGTATAGTACTCCATTGAGTATATATACCAAAGTTTACCTGCCCATTCTTCTGTTGTTGGGTATCTAGGTTGATTCCAACTTTTTGCTATCATGGACTGTGCTGCAATGAACATTTGTGTGCATGTAGCAGTTGGTGTGAATGGCCTTGATTTTGTAGGATATATTCCAAGCAGAGGAATTACTGGGTCAAATGGTATATCTATATCCATTATTTTAATGTAAAACAAATTGCTTTCCAAAGAGGTTGCACCATTCTGCAATCCCACCAACAGTGAAGGAGAGTTCCAATCTCTTCACAGCCTCTCAACATTTATTGTTTTGTGTTTTTTGGATCATGGCCAATCTTGCTGGGGTGAGATGGTATCTCATTGTCATTTTGATTTGACTTTCTTTAATAGTTAATGATCATGGGCATGTCCACATGTGTTTTTTGGCTGCCTGGATTTCCTCTTTAGAGAAGTGTCTGTCTATCCCCTTTGCCCATCGCTTAATTGGATGATTTGTTTTTTTCTTACCGATATTTTGTAGAACCTTATAGATTATGGAGATCAGGTGTTGGTCTGACATACAGTTGCCAAATATTTTTTCCCATTCTGTAGGTGGTCTTTTCATTCTTTTGATGAAGTCTTCGGATGAGCAGAAGTGTTTGATTCTTATTAATTCCCATTTATCTATTTTCTTTTCTGATGAATGTGTTTCGTTTGTCAGATTTTGAAGTCTGCCAATATTGTCTATATTAAAACGTCCATTGTTGACCCTATCTTATCTTGGATGAGCTTTATCATTTTAGCTTTCATATTCAGGTCTTTTATCCAATTCGAGTTGATTTTTGTATAAGGTGTGAGATATGGGTCTTGTTTCAATTTTTTGCAGATGGATATCCAATTATGCCAGCACCATTTGTTATATTGATGAATCACTCTCATTCAGAAGGCCTGTGCAAGACAACCTTCCATGCTATCCCCACAACCTCTTAATGGTAGCAGTGGAGAACAATGGGAAACTAAATACATACTCCTACTAAAAAGCAGCAAAGTGATGTAGACAGTGTCATACTTTTGCCAGGTAAGTGTCAGTGTGGCTGGGAAGGAAGCTGAACATCTACCTTACACTTCTACAATGAGGCAGTGGGAGTCAGAGCTCATTTTTGCTAGGGTGGTGTCATCAAGGACTAGAAAAAAGCTGAATATATACACCCAATCATCCCTCCTGCTAAGCCTCAACAGGGGCTGCTGCTTGCTAACATTAACTAGTTGGATCCAGAGTATCATAATGTCCAAAATGCTATTATAAAGAATTCTTACACTTAACATCAAAAACATGATCTGTAAAAACTGATAAACTGAAAAACTGAACCTCATCAAAGTTAAAAACTTTTGCTCTGTGAAAGATGCTGTTAAGAAAGTGAAAAGATAAGCAACAGACTGGGAAAAAATATTTGAAAACCTGAAAAGGGGCTAGTATTTAAAATATCTAAAGAACTCTCAAACTCAACAGTTAAAAAAAAAAAATCCATGAGGAAATAATCAAAAGGCCTGAAACCAAAGAGGTTACAGGAACGGGCAAATAAGCACAGGAAAAAACATTCAACATCATTGCCAGCCAAGTGCTGTCGAGTCATCATTAGTCCCCAATAAAATACAAATTTAAACCACAACGGGATATCACTAGACACATATAAAAATGACTATAATAAAAAATAGTGATACTTAATGCCTGTGAGGACTCCAAGAAACTGTTAAATGTAAGAACTCTTTACCTAGCCTTAGATCATGAAAATTTTTTCCCAATTGTTTTCTAAAAGCTGTATAGTTTCACATTTTACATTTAAGTTCATGGCCCATTTTGAATTAATTTTTTTCATATAAGGTGTGAGATTTAGGTTAAAGTTCTTTCTTTTCCTTTTGCAGAGTGACCATGTATTGAATGCACTTTATGGTTCTATGCATCTATAGGATACCATCCTGCTGACCTTTGGCTGGAGTAAGGGGAGTGGGTGGAGAGGAGGGGAAAGGAGACTGTTGGGAGGATGAGACATATACGGAGCAGAAAGGAATAATGTGCTGTCACCAGGCAGGAAGAGCAGTGGAAGCTACATATAGGTGGGTATGTAAATTTATACGGGAATGTACATTTTCACTCAGTCATAATAAAAAAAATTATGTAAAAAAAATTTTAAATGAATCCATACATATTCTCATCTATTATTTAAACATTTTTAAAATCTAGGTCTCTGATTCATTTACTGATTAACTGCATGATCTCTTAAACTGGTGTTGCATCACACAATTCTGTGACAACCCTCTCTTTACCAGGCAAACCTTTCTATATTAGGTCAAATAATTCTGGCATTTTCAGTTTCTCTTCTCCACTTTCAACTCCTTAACCAGTCCTTAACCAAGCTCTATGAAGACAGTATGCATTTGAAGGAAACACAGAAATTCTAACAGCCATGAAATTAATGCATAATACTAAGAAAACTAAAACCAAACTCACTGCTGTCAATTCATCAACAATAATGACAACAGGAAAAATTATATTAATTAACTGATGTCTGGTAATTTTAGTTAATTATACCATTTAATCTTTACATCAATATTGTAGGAAAGGTAGTATTAGCCCAATTTTGCAGATGATAAATTAAATCTTGGAAAGATATTAAATAATTAGCCAAAATCACACCTTTATTAAAATGGTGGCGTAATTCTACATATGCAGGTACATTTGCATAAAAATTCATGCTCTTTCCTCTGTGAAGAACTGAACTGAGTACAGGAACTCCCATTGAAAATAGAATGACATACTGTTTGTCCAGACATTGTTTTCTCTGAGGCCCCAGAAATAGAATATCAGACTTTGACCTTGAGACTTAAAAATAATATGAAAATTTATAGACCAAATAAACACCTCATAAATCAAATAGTTGCAATCCTTATGCACACTTACACATTATCTAGTCCAGAGTCTTTCAAACTTTATAAAACTATATCCATGATAAAAAAAATGTTTTTAAGTACATTTTGCACCGCAGCCTATTACTTACATATATATATTTATAACTTTGGAAAAAAGTTTTGCAAATTAACTCTGATCTTACTATGTGCAATGTAGTCTGACCTTTTCTAATCTGTTCTATTTTATTTTATTCTGTTCTTTTTAATTAAAAGACAGCTAGTTACCCTTACTGAACTAGTTTTAATAACAGTTCTTTAAGACTCATTACTTGAAAATCACAGGATTAGCACAATGTTCTAATTTGCGTGAAGTTAGCTGTGATTGTCAAATTTTTTGCACAGTCTACCACTACTCTCTAAACCCTATCCCCCACTACCCTACACATGTATTTCATTTTCAATTAGATCAACTCACTTATTAGTTTCTATCCCTAATTCCTCCATTTCTGTCCACTGCTTGGTAAACTCTGCCACCATTTCCTCTATAACAAATAGAAAATTGCCAGCTAATGGTTGAAGGGGGACAATGCGGACCTACTCTTAGCATCCTTCCTTCCAGTTCTTTCTTTCTCCTCTCCTCTCCTGACCCCACCCCACCCCATTTTTCTGAAATGCTCAGTACCATTTTATGAAGAACTGTCTGTCCTTTCATGGAATCTTTTTTTTAATGATTGAATGAAAATGTACATCCCATATAAATTTGCATGCCCACACCTATATGCAGCTCCCACTGCTCTTCTTGCCCGGTGACACCACACTCTTCCTCTCCGCTCCATACATGTCTTATTCTCCCAACAATCTCCTATTCCCTCCTCTCCATCCACTCCTCTGCATCCAGTAAGAGGTCAGCAGGATGACATCCTGTAGATGCATAGAACCATAAAGTGCACACATGACATGGTCACTCTGTGTCACCAAGTCCAATCCGTTCTTGTCTGAAGAGTTGACCCCCATTATAATTTACAAACACGGGCAGCATCAGGGCCGGGGCCGTGCTATGAGAGGAACTCTGAGGCCCCTGGACCATCACCTGTGGTGTTTTAGTGGAGATCTCAGGGTGCACCCCGTTTTATTCTTGTGTTGCCAGTGAGATTCAACTTTGTGAGCTCCATCACAGCTATCACTCATGGTGGCTGGGCATCATCGTGTTCTTCAGGTGACAAGTCGATATAGTCACCTAGTCACGTGGGTCTCTCTGTCTTCTGAGTTCTCTTTCCTCCATGTCTTCTTGGTCCTTGGTGATCACCCATTCCTGCTGAGTTGGGAGCATTTGCAGTACCCTCAGATGGCAGCTTGGCAGTCTGGCAGCTTTTAAGACTCCAGACGCCACTCACTAATTTGGAGTGCAGAAGGCTCTCTTAACAAAACACTAGTTGTGCCAATTGGCCTTGATTGCCCCTGAGTTCATGGTCTCCGGCCGCCCACCCCAGCTACTCTGTCCTTGTAATATTGGGTTAAGATGGGAGGAGTAATCATGTTACGTCATCCTTGCAGCCGTCAAAGAGTTTTTTTCTTCTCTGCATGAGTCTGTTTTTAAGTTCTTATCGTATGGGTCTCATACAATATTTGTCCTTTTGACGCTAACTACTTTCACTCAGCATAATGTCCTCCAATTGAAACCAGGTTATGTTTCCTAAAATCATTGTTGTTCTTTATCATTGCGTAGTGTTCCACTGAGTATACATACCATAGTTTGCCAATCCATGCCTCTGTTGTTGGGCATCTGGGTTGATTCCATCTCTTTGATATTGTGTATTGTGCTGCGATAAACATTTGTGTGCGTGTATCAGTTGGTGTGAATGGTCTTCATTCTGTAGGATATATTCCAAGCAGTAGGATTACTGCGTCAAATGGTGTGTCTATATTCAGTTTTTTCAGGAAGTGCCAGATTGCTTTCCAAAGAGGCTGGACTATTTTGCAACTCCACCAATGGTATAGGAGAGTTCCACTTTCTCCACAGCCTCTCCTGCATTTTTGTTTTGCATTTTGTGGATCATGGCCAACCTTGTTGGAGTGAGATGGCATCTTGTAGTTTTGATCTGAATTTCCTTAATAGTTGATGATTGTGAGCATGTCTGCATGTGTTTTTTGGCTGCCTGGATGTCCTCTTTAGAGAAGTATCTGTCCATTTCCCTTGCCCATCACTTAATTAGATGATTTATCTTTTTCCTATTGATATTTTGTAGTACCTTATAGATTATGGAGATCAGGCGTCAGTCTGACAGATAGTTGCCAAATATTTTTTCCCATTCTGTAGGTGGTCTTTTAATTCTGTTGAAAAAGTCTTTGGATGAGCAAAAGTGTTTGATTCTTAATAGTTCCCATTTATGTATTTTCTCTTCTGCTGATTGTGGTTTGTTTGACAGAGTTTGAAGTCTGTCTAGGTTGTGTATTAAAACTTCCATTGCTGTTACTACTTTTTCTTGGATGAGCTTTATCATTTTAGATTTGATATTTAGGTCTTTTATCCAGTTTGAGTTGGTTTTTCTATAAGATGTAAGATATGGGTCTTGTTTCAATTTATTGCAAATGGATATCCAGTTTTGCCAGCACCATTTGTTGAAGAGATTGTTTTTACCCCAGTTTAATGCCTTATGGCCTTTGTCGAATATCAACTGTTCCCAGGAAGATGGGGTCATCTCTGCGATCTCAATTCTATCCAAATGATCTATCTGTATCTTTTTGTACCAGTAAAAGGCTGTATTGACTATTGTGGTGGTGTAATAGGTGTTAAAGTTGGGTAGTGAGAGGCCTCCCAGTGTGTTCTGCTTCTTCAGTAGTGCTTTACTTATCTGGGATTTCTTCCCTTTCCAAACAAATTTGGTGATTTGTTTCCCCACCTCATTAAAAAAGTCACTGGAATTTGTATTGGGATTCCATTACATAAGTAGATTGCTTCGGGTAAAATAAACATTTTCACAATGTTAAGTCTTCCTATCCATGGGCAGGGTAGATTTCTCCATTTATGCAAGTCTCTCTTAGTTTCTTGTAGAAAGGGCTTGTAGTTCTCTTTGCACAGGTCCGTTATTTCTCTGGTTAAATTTGTTCCTAGGTACTTTATCTTCTTGGGGGCTACTGTAAATGGTATTGCTTTGATGATTTCTTCATTAACAGTCTCGTTATTGTTATAAAGAAACCCTACTGATTTACTTATGTTTATCTTGTATCCTGAGACTTTGCTGAACTCTTCCATCCATTTGAGTAGTTTACTTATAGATTCTTTGGGATTCTCTGCATATGCAATCATATCATCTGCAAATAGGGAGATTTTTACTTCTTCTTTGCCGATGCAGATGCCCTTTATTTCTTGGTTTTGTCTAATTGCTCTGGCTAGAACTTCTAGTACAATGTTGAATAGGAGAGGTGAGAGTGGACATCCTTGTCTAGTTCCTGTTCTCAGGGGAAACTCTTTCAGTCTGTCTCCATTCAGGATGATGTAAGCAGTTGGCTTTGTACAAATGGCCCTTATTGTGTTGAGGAATTTGCCGTATATGTCTATTTTGCTGACAGTTTTTAGCATGAATGGGTGTTGGACTTTATCAAATGCTTTTTCTGCATCAATGGACAAAATCAGGTGATTCTTGTTTTTGTGTTATTTATGTGGTGGATCACATTAATTGTTTTTCTGATGTTGAACCAGCCTTGCATCCCTGGTATGAATCCAACTTGGTCATGATGGATTATTTTTTTTGGATATGTTGACGGCAATTGGCTGGCTGTATTCTATTGGCAAGAATTTTGTTGAAGGCTTTTGTATCCAGATTCATGAGTGATATTGGTCTGTAGTTCTCCTGTTTTGTTGAGTCTTTCCCTCATTTTGGTACCAGGGTTATGCTGGCTTCATAGAATGAATTGTTGCCACAGGGACTGAAAATTGTGTGCCCCATCACAGCTGTCAGGTGGTGGCCAGGCACCGTCTGGTTCTTCTGGTCACATGTTAACACAGTTTCCCATTCTCATGGGTCCTTCTGTCTCCTAAGCTCTTTTTTCCTCATGTCTGTTATTCTTGGTCATCATGTGTTCAAGATGAGTTGGGACGATTTGGTGTACCTCAGCTGGCAGCTTGCTGGCTGTTAAGACCCCAGACGCCACTCACCAATATGGAGTGTAGAAGACTCTCTTAGCAATAGGGTAGTTATGCCAATTAACCTTGATGTCCCCCAAAAGCGCAGTCCCCAGACCCTGCCCTTGCTACTCTATCCTTACAAAATTGGGTTGAGGTTAGAAGAGCTTTCACTTTATGGTGAAGTCCAGTTAAGTTGATCTACTTTCTACTGTGTGCTGTCACTGCTTTCGCCTAACAAAATTTCTTTCAACTACTTAATCTATGACCAACCGTCTCCCTCCCTTCCCACCTTTGTAGCCATCAAAGAGTCTTTTCTTCTGTACATAAGTCTATTTGTAAGACCTTATACCAGGGGTTTCATACAATAGTTATCCTTTTCCCACTGACTGATTTCACTCAGCATAATGTCTTCCAATTGAAACCAGGTTATAAGATGCTTCCTAAAATCATTATTGTTCTTTATCATTGCATAATGTTCCATTGAGTATATGTATCGTAGTTTATTTATCCGTTCATTTGTTGATGGGCATCTAGGTTGATTATATCTTTTTGCTATTGTGGACTGTGCTGCAATAAACATTTGTGTGCATGCATCTGTTTGTCTGACAGCCTTTGTTTCTGTAGGGTATATTCCAAGGAGTAGGATTAGTGGATTAAATGGTATACCTATTTCCAGACTTTTACAGAAGTGCCAAATTGCTTTCCAAAGCAGTTGTACCATTTTGTAATCCCACCAGCATAAACTGCTATATTAATATTTTAAGTGTAATATTTAGAACTGTGCTGTCCAATATAGTAGCCACTAGCTACATGTAGCCTTTAAATTTATGTATTTATGTTTATTTTTATTGTACCTTAAATCAAAGTTTATAGAGTAAGCTAGCTTCTCATTAAACAATTAATATACACATTGTTTTTGTGACATTGGTTGCCAGACCCATGACATGTCAATCCTCTTCCTTTTTTGACCTCAGGTTTCCCATTACCAGCTTTCCTTTCTCCTGTTACCTTCCTGTCCTTGCCCCTGAGCTAATGTGTCCATTTAGTCTTGTTTTGTTATAATTATGGGCCTGTCTAATCTTTAGCTGAAGAATGAACCTCAGAAACAACTTCATTATTGAGCTATAAAGGGTATCTGGGGACAATACTCAAGGCTATGTCATACCAGGAAGTCTGGTCCTTTTTTGTTAGAATTTAATTCTACATTTTCTCTACCTCTGTCCTGGACCCTCTGTTGTGATCCCTGCCAGAGAAGTCTGTGTGATAGCTGGGTGCCATCTAGTTGTGCTGGACTCAGTCAATTGGAGATTGTGGTAGTTGTGGTCCATTAGTCCTTTGGACTAATCTTTCCCTTATATCTTTAGTTTTCCTCTTTCTGCCTTGCTCCAAAAGGGCGAGACAAGTGGAATATCCTATATGGCCACTCACAAGCTTTTAAGACTCCAGATGCTAGTCACCAAAGTAGAATGTAGAACATTTCCTTTATAAACTGTTATGACAATTGAGGTAGATGTTCCCAGAGCACATGGTCCCCAGCT
This sequence comes from Heterohyrax brucei, assembly GCA_028571685.1. Lineage (NCBI taxonomy): Eukaryota > Metazoa > Chordata > Mammalia > Hyracoidea > Procaviidae > Heterohyrax > Heterohyrax brucei. The sequence continues at coordinate 67,289,854 of CM053166.1, forward strand.
CTCAGCCCAGTAATTCAGTCCCTCAGGGAGTTTGGATGTGTCTATGGAGTTTCCATAACCTTGCCTTGTACAAGTCGTGCTGGCTTCCCCAGTATTGTGTACTGTGTACCCATTTGTCACTTACTTATTGTCTAGTTAGTATTTTTCCCTCCTCACACCTCTGGCATTTTAAACTTAAAATAAATAAAATTATCAACAACAGCAACTCGAAAAATTAGATAGAAAGCTTAGAGGGCAATGAATTTACATTAATGGTAAGGAGGAGCAACTCAGTAAAGGAGTGTGAAAATGTACAACTCAAAGAATGTAATCAATGCCACTTAATTGCACTTGTAGAAACTGTTGAACTGGTATGTGTTTGCTATATATATTCTCAATAATAAAATAAAAGAAAATAGTTTTAATTAGTTTTTAGCAACTTCCTCAGAAGAAAAAAAAATTCCATTAAAATTAAACTAAATTTAAAATTCAATTCTTGCATACTACCTTTCAAATGCTCAATAACAATATGTGGCTGCTATCAAATTAGGCAGTACAGATATAGAATATTTCCATCATAACAGAAAGTTCTACTGAATAGTGCTGCTCTAAAATCTGAGAATAGAACATGAAATTTCTAAAGCACCAGAAGGCAAAAAGAAAAGAAAAATAACCTAATAAATTCAGTAAATGACAGGAAAGGGAAAGAAAAAATGAAAAAAAAAAAGAATTATAGAAATCACAAAATAAAATGATTAAATAAATCCAAGTGTATCAGACATCATAATAAAAGTGAAGAGTTTCCATCTTCTATTAAAGTAGAAAAACTTGGGAGGCACAGTGAAGATGGTGGGATAGACACACATCTTGAAAACTAAGACCTGGATTGATAATTAAATGGAGCTTTCTGGACACTCGATGAGCCCTGTGACACAGCATAGGGCTGTCAGTTTGGACTACAAGCCACTGAATGGGAAACCTCTTGTATTTTGTTGAGCACTGCTCTGAATGAATCAGCCAGCTCCTACAGACTTCAGGTAACTGGCATTTTTAACTTGTTTTTCTTTTTGTTGACCAGCAGGCGGGGGATGGGCTTAACTAGCAGCTATGCTGAGCCACAGTGATAACGTGATCAGCAGGAGGAACAGCAACATTTTCAGAGCCCAGCTCCAGACTCACGGCACCACAGCCCCTCTACTCTCTCTTTCCAAACCTCAGCCATAGATTCTGCTGTTTCCCAGGACTGGGACAACTTGACCAAGATGCCACTTTGTTTCACTGGGAAGCAGAACTACCCAACTGGAGGCTTCAGCAGGGGCTAATTCCCAGGCTGGGAGGCAGTGCCAGCCCAGGGAGTGCTTTTCCAGCAGAAAAGCTGTATTTAGCAGAGTGTGTCCTTACAGGTAGGGTCTGGAAGGGGATGACAACAGGCAAGCAGCCTGTCCCTACTTTGAACTATATTACAGAATCTGGGGATAGCTGAAGTGGTGCCTTTGTTGTTAGCCGGAAGAAGTGGCTTGTACATTGGACAGCCTCACTGATTTCGGAAGTGATCGAATAGCTTTTATTTTTCAAAATAAGACTGCCTAGAGAAATAACTGCAGTGCAGCCCAATGGCATCTCTTCCAGCCCATACTGACCCACAACATACAGTTGGCTGATGGCCCTCCAGTGACTCCATAAGTAGGGGCATGTCTTTGCTAGCCAGGAGGCAGAGCCTGCTACCCCAAGAATTCACTGGGACCAATCACTGGAGTACATAGAGGTGGCTAGTGATCAATTTCCTTCTCAGAACTGCACCTCAGCCACTGTTGAGGCAACATCAGCAAAACCAAACAGCTTCTAGATGTCCCAAAGCAACAAAACCTAGCGAAACATTTAAAGAAAAATCCAGCTGTGGCTTCAGAAAGCTCCCAAAATAAAGAACCAAAGAACTTCCCAGATGAAGAAGCCTTTCTGAAACTATCAGAGGTTGAGTACACAAGAATTATGTAGAAAGCCCTCCTGGACATTATACAAAATGCAGCAGAGTAAAATGAAAAATTAAACACACTGTTCAAGCTGATGGAACACAAGCATTCTGAAATCTGCCATACAAATAACAAAATTATAGAATTAGACAATTCAGTTCAAAGCCAAAAGAGCAGAATTGAACGACTGGGAATTAGACTTACTGACCTTGAAGATAGAGCTACTGACGTCAGCATTTATGAGGAGGAATCAGAAAAAAGAAGCAAGAAAAATGAATAAGCATTAAGAAACATGTGGAACTCTATGAAGAGGAATACTCTACCATTAACTGGAGTTCCTCAACAGGGAGGGATAGCTGAAAACACAGAGAGTATTGTTGTTGAGTTGCTGACAGAAAACTTCCCTGAAATTATGAAAGAGAATATAGATATCAACAATGTATATCAAACACCACAAAAAATAGACCCTAAAAGAAAGACACCAAGACATATTGAAATTAAGCTTAACAAAATGAATCATAAGAAGAAACTCTTAAAGATGTCGAGACTGAAAGCAAAGCTAACATTCAAAGGAAAGCCCTGTAGGCTTTTGTACAACTTCCTGGCAGAAACGATGTTGGCACAGAAGCAGTGGGATGACACATTCAAAGCCCAGAAGGAGAAAAACTTCCAAAGAAGAATTATATATCCTGCAAAACTGTCTTTCAAATATGAAGATGAAATCAAGACATTCAGAGATAAACAGAAACTTAGACTCTTTGTAAAAACAAAACCAAAGGTACAAAAAATACTGAAAGAGGCTCTTTGCTTAGAAAAACAAAACTATCAACTCTAGATTTAAGGAGGCAATGCAAAACACAACATCCAGAAACCTACTCAGTTAGGGAAGTCACAAAACTCAATGAAAGCTATAATATTAAAAAGAAGGGATCTAGTGATCACATCATGAAAACTATGGTACCAACACATTAAAAAGAGGGATACACTACAGTAGTTATAGTCCTTCCAGATGGAGAGGAAGTTAATAAGTTATATAGAAGTTAAAATTGGGTATAACTTAGATTATAAAGGAAGATTGTAGGCGTAGTCACAAAGTACAATAAAGATGCAGCATATCAAAACAAGAAATGTAACACAGGAGTCTCAACAAATACAAAACCAACACTTAAAAATCAACCCATGGAGAAGAATGACCCAGAACAGAACATTAAGAGCAACACAGAAAACACCAACACAAAAATAAATACATCGAAATGACAGCACTAAACACACACCTATCAATTACACTGAATCTAAATGGACTAAACACTCCCATAAAGAGATAACAAGTGACATCTTGAATCAAAAGACATGACCCGTATATACGTTGCTTAGAAGAAACTGATCTTAAAGATACGAACAAACTGAAAATTAAAGGATGGAATAATATATTCCATGCTAACACTATACAAAGAAGAGTAGGTGTGGCAATACTAATCTCAGATAAAACAGAAGTTAATGTAAAATCTACCATCGTGGACAAAGATGGCCACTATGTATTGCTGAAAAGTTCAATACTGAAGCAGCACTTAACAATATTAAATATTTATGCACCCATTACTAGAGCATCTAAATACAGCGAAGCAACACTGACTACATTAAAAAATGCGTTAGATCACTCCACAGTAACAGTGGAGTGAGCCTTCAACACTCTACTTTCAGTATTGGACAGATCTTATAGAAAAAACCTCAGTAAAGATACAGAAGATCATATTGCCACAATTAACCAACTAGACCTCATCGACATATGTTTTAGTCAGCTAGTGCTGCTCTAACAGAATTACCACAGAGTGGATGGTTTTAACAAAGGAAAGTTTATTCTTACACAGTCCGGTAGACTACGAGTCCAAATTCAAGAAGTCCACTTCAAGGGAAGGCTATCGCCCTTGTGGTCCCTGCGGGAAAGTCCAGTATTGCATCAGTCTTTGTCCAGGGAACATCTTGGCACAGGAACCACAGGTCTGAAGGACACGCTCTTCTCCGGGTGCTACTTTCTTGATGGTGTGAGGTTCCCAATTCTCTGCTTGCTTCCCTTTCCTTCCATCTCTTGTAAGATGAAAGGATTAAGGGTGGGGCAAGCCATACTCAGTGGAGCACGGGGGGTGATCCAGAAAAGGGATTTACATTCCCACCCTAATCCTTTAACATACAGGATATGAAAATCACAAAATGGAGTAAAACCATAGATTACAGGTAATAACAGCCCAGCCACATGGTTACACCTATTTTGGGGGGGGGACATAATTCAATCCATGACAACATATATAGAACTTTTTATCCATCAACAGGTAACTACACCTTCTTCTCCATTACACATGAAAAATTTTCCAGAATAGACCATGTGTTAGGACATGAAGCAAATCTCAACAAAATCCAAACCAATGAATTATTGAAAAGCATCTTCTTAGAACATACAGCCATAAAAATCAAAATCAACAGCAAAAAACCAAAAAAAGCAGAGGTAGAGATTGGAACCCATGGAAACTGCACATCTGTCTCAAAAAGCCATGGGTTATAGAATAAATCAAGGATGAAATAAAGAAATTTATGGATTCAAATGAGAATGAAAACACTTCCTATCTGATCTTCATAATCTATATTACAAAATACCCACAAGAAATGGATCAATAATCCAATTAAACAATGGGAGAAGGATATGGACAGACACTTCTCTAAAGAGGATATCCAGGAGGGCAAAAGATACATGCAGAATTCCTTGCAATCATTAGGTGTTAAGGAAACTCAAATTAAAACTACAATGAGGTATCATCTCAACACAACAAGGTTGGCCATGATCCAAAAAACACAAAACAACGAATTTTGGAGAAGCGGTGGAGAAATTAGAACTCTCCTCCACTGCTGGTGTGATTGCAAAATGGTACAACCTCTTTGGAAAGCAATCTGGTGCTTCCTTGAAAAGATGGAAATAGATATACCATTGGACCCAGTAATCCCACTGCTTGGAATATACCCTACAGAAACAAAGACAGTCACACAAAAAGATACATGTACATGAATGTTTATTGCAGCACAGTCCACAATAGTGAAAAGATGGAATCAACCCAGATGCCTGACAACAGATGAATGGATAAACAAACTACAGTATATACATTCAATGGAACACTACACAATGATAAAGAATAATGATGATTTTAAGAAGCATCTCATAACTTGTTTTTAATTGGAAGACATTATGTTGAGCGAAATTAGCAGTACAAGGACAAATACTGTATGAGACCCCTACTGTAAGGAGTTAAAAACTGACTCAAGTACAGAAGAAAAGACTCTTTGATAGCTGCAAGGGAGGGGAAGGAGGGAAGGAGAGGGCTTGGTATGGATTAGATAGTCCATAGAAATTTGGTTGGGTGAAATCAGTGACAGCACACATTAGAAAGAAGATCAATTTAACTGGACTTCAACATAACCTGAAATCTATTCCAATCTTAACCCAGTAATGCAAGGATAGAGTAGCAGGGGCGAGGTTCTGGGGACAATTCTCTTAGTGGACATCAAGATCAATATGCATGACTAGCCTATTGCTAAGAGAGACTTTTGCACCCCGTATTGGTAAGTAGAGTCTGAAGTCTTAAAAGCTAGCAGGTTGCCATCTGAGGTACACCAAATGGTCCCAACTCAGCTGGAACAGATGATCACCACAGACAACAAGGGCATGAGGGAAGAAGAACCCAGAAGACAGAAAGACGCACGTGAATGGGTGAATATATCAACATGTGACCAGAAGAACCAGATGGTGCCCAGCCACCATCAATGACAGCCCTCACGGGACTCACAACGTTGAGTCCCAGTGGCGTTGGCAACGGGAGAAAAAATGGTGTGCACTCTTAAGAACTCCACTAGAAGACTGCAATTGATGGTCTAAAGGCCTGGGAGTTCCTTTGGGAATGTGGCCCCTAGAACTGCTGCTACCCCTGATCGTACTGAGGTTAACTCTTCGGGTAGGAATGGATGGGATTCAGGGACACCGAGCGACAATATCATGTGTGCACTTCATGGTTCTATGCGTCTACTGGATGTCGTCCTACTGGCCTGTTACTAGATGGGAGTGGAGAGGAGGGGACAGGAGATTGTTAAAAGGATATGACATGTATGGAATGGAAATGAGGATTGTGCTGTCTCTGGGCAAGGAGAGCAGAGGGAGCTGCAGATAAGCAGGCATGCAAATCTGAATTGTAAATTTTCACTCAATCACAACAAGAAAGTAATAAGAAAATTGAAAAATGAGGGATTGAAATTCCAGCTGTATTTTCATTTGTATGCTATCTTAAAAGGGAGAAAGTCAGGAATATCGAAAAATAAAGGAATTTGCAAAGATATGCCACAACAATTCTGTCAAAAAGTAAGCATGAGCGGCAATAGCAATATCAGAATATATTAAATTTAGCCCCAAAAGTAGAAAAAGTTTATGTTGATAAAAGTATAGTCTACGAAGAAATTGTAGCAATGTTGAATTTGTATGTCACTTTCAAAGTATTTTTTTAGAGTGCTGAAATATGTAATGTAAAAACTGACAAATACAAGAAAAAAGGTTGACAAAAGCACAAATCCTAAGCCTTAACTGCAGCTACTATACCTCTCCCTTGCTCACTCTGTTATTTCACAAGTACATTCTCACCTCAAGACCTTTTCACAGAGAACAGCCTTCCTCCAGATATTCAGATGTCTTTCTTCTTTCATATTTCTGCTCTAGTGCAAGGCCAGTGAAAATTAAGTTTAAGTATCTGCATGAACAGATGAAATAAAGGCACCTACTTGCAATTTAGATTGATATTTAATATAATTGGGTTTTGGACCATTTCTGGAACACTGGGTCCCAGCTATGTGTACCAGATTCCTCATCATTCTTTTCTTTCTTTTTTTATTGTGATTGAATTTAAATTTTCATACCCGCCTATCTGCAGCTCCCTCCGCTCTCCTAGCTCCGTGGCAGCACACTCCTCCTTTCTGTTCTATACATGTCATATCCTCTTAACAATCTCCTGTCCCCTCCTCTCCACCCTCTCCACTCCTCTCTAGTAAGGGGCCAGTGGGACAACATCCTATAGATGCATAGAACCACAAAGTACAGACACGATATGATCATCTTTGTCATTCTTGCCTGTCCACTAAAATGTTACCTTATCACAGAAGCCTGCTATCACACCGTATCTGAAATAGCACTTATCCTCCACCCCTGCCAGCCTTGTCATTCTCTGTCTCTTTACCTGCTCTTATTTTGCTCCTTACTACTTCTTACTATGCTAGATTTATTTATTTATTTATTGTCTTTCTCCTCCAAATAGAATGTAAGTTCCTTGAGATTGACTTTGTTTTGTGCACTCCTATATCCTCAGCAATTAAAATAGGGCCTGACACATAGTAAGTCCTCAGTAAATGTTGCTTGAACTAATGAATGAATCCTAGTGGTAATTTACACCTTGCTCATATATTGAAATATCGAGTAACCTTAAAATACATTAAATATGGAAGATTTGAACACAACTATTAGCTTGATGTAACAAATCTACATGGAATATCGAATCCAATGAATAAAGACTATTTTTTAAAGTAACAGAGCAGTTACTAAAACAGACCATGTTCTGTCTCAAATAAAACCTCAATATATTGTAAAAGTTCAATTTATATAGGCCCATTCTCTCACAACATGAAATAAAATTAGATATTAAGAACAAAGGAATTGACAAATAAAGAGCTACACATTTATGAACAATGATTTTTTTAAAATACTTCTACTAAATGTCACAAGTTAAGGGACAAAAATGCCTAATAAAAACCATCATATCTCAAAACCTATAGGATGCACATTTCCACTCTTCCTAGTTTTTCTTCCTCCCCAAGAAAAATTGTAATTGTGAAGTTGGTAAAAATTTAGATAAACTTTAGAATAAATTAATAAAATCACATTGAAGAGAATAGCCATTGAAAGCATTCTTTATATATTGCTGGCTACTAATCCTTTTTACCTTGCATATGCCTGCAAATATTCTCTTCCATTCAAACTACAAAAATTGACCAAAGATGATTCCGAACACCTGAGTATTCATTCTAATGGCCATAGAAAAATTTGGAAAATTTACTAACTCCAAAACAAAGACACCAGTTAAAGATTATTCAAGGAGAAAAATCTTATCAAAGCTTCAAACACAGTTACTTAAACACCGTGGAAAGAAAATTACTGAAAGTTTCACCACTCATTCCATAAGGCTAGCATAAACCTTCCAACAAATCTGACAAGGTAAATACACATGCACACACAGTATCCAATTTTATCAATAAATATACATAACAATGTAGATAACCTTAGCAAATATGTTCCAGAATTAATCCATTTTGACCAAAGAGGTTTATCCTGAGAAAGTAAGAGTTTAATTTCCCACATAAATAGAGAAAAAAAAATCTTATTTTAGCATTAAAAGACAGCAAAAAGCAAACAGTAAAATTTAACACTCAGTTCTGCTAAACCACTTACTAAACAAATAAAAAATAAATGTCCTTAACTAGAAAAACAGAATTTTATATAAGAAAGCAATGCAAGCATTACTGTTAATGGTGAAATGTTATAAGGATTCCTATTAAATCCAGGATTTAAAAACCAAGATGATCATTAAGAGTGCTATTATTATTCATTTTGCCTTCAAGGACACAGTAAATTCAATAAAAGAAACCAGCGATAAAATTGTTTGCCTAGAAACTCTAAGGGAAACCAAGTAAGACAGTTGACCAAGGTAGTCAGATACTAGATAAATATTTTTAAAAATATTTTCAAATAGCTTTCCTATATGTCAACTGGAAACCCTGGTGATGTAGTGGTTAAGAGCTACAGCTGTTAACCAAAATGTTGGCAGTTTGAATCCATCAAGTGCTCCTTGGAAACCATATGGGACAGTTCAACTCTGTCCTATAGGGTTGATAAGAGTCAGAATCGACTCCATAGTATGTCTTTTAATATGTCAAATATAATCAAATACAAACTATAATAACAAAATTCTTTACTGACAGTGGAAACAAACCTGTTTAAAACCCTAATAATAATTTTAACAAGAAACAGACGAGATCTATATTAAAGAATATGTAAAACTTCATCAAAGTAAAGCTGAGTAAGTAAACAGATATACCATGTTACTTGATGTGAAGACCCATTTTGTAAATAGCTTTGTTCTCCCCAACATAATTATAAAATGTGCAATGGAAGTTTTATAACTCTACATTTTCCATCAAAAATCTCAATTCCTTAAACTTCCCTCATCACTCTATCAAAAATATCATTAACACACTATCCTTTACTGGCTCCATTTTTCTTTACAAATAAAGAATATAAAGTATTAATGTAATATTACATATTTCTAGGTTTTCTATTTTGTTTGATGTCTCCCTTTGTTAAGTGCAAACTTTATGAGAACACACCCTTTTTATTACGTACCACTACTTATATATCCCTAGCTGCTAGAAGAGGGCCTGGTACAAAATAAATGCTCAATAAATATTTGTGGAATGATGAATGAATGAAGGGTAAACATTACTTTCATGTAATTTAGCTATATTTATGAAGTGTTAAGTAGGAAAAATCTCTAGGAGATCTGCCGCAAGGAAAAGATAATATATGTTTGTAATTTGCATATCACTAATAAAAGGCATTTAAAATTATTTGATGTTTTTCTATTCCCTTAAGCATTTACACTTGCATTCTTCAGCATCATAAAATTTTTATTGTTAGGGTGTGGTTTAATACAATTTTACTCTACAAGAATGAGAATTGCAATGACTGACTTTGAAATTTTCCAGGACAAATCAATTTGTTTTATATTGGCAAATCTATGCAGTTTGCAATAGATTTATTAAGCAATTTTCTTAACTTAGTAAATGGAAAATTATTGATCCATAACTTTTATTTCTAAGATCCCGTAAACCAAAAACCCACTGCCATGGAGTCATGTAATTCTACATTAACTACTTGTCAAGTTTTCTGTTCTAAACAGCCCATAGGCATTCTTCACCATGGTGTTCAGGGAAAGAGGAAAGTAAAACTTAATGTTCTCCTTTGTATCAAGAAAATCCATATTTTCCCGGTGGGAATGCATGGGAGAGCTTGTTTACTGGTCAGCAATTGTTTCTAGGTTCTCCATGTTCCCAAATAGGGCTTGGCATCTCTTCCAAGATATATCAGTCAAATGACCTTTTATCTTCATGTAAGGGTTATTTCTAGTTTTCCCTGGGTCATAATGGGAAATCTTTGAAGCCCTTGCCTAATAACCTAAGCAGATAACCCTTTAAATCAGGATGGAAAGAAAGAGGTAGAAAACTATATATAGATATTAGGAAAGTTAAGCATAGTAGAGACTGCACTGTAAGAGGAAACGCCATCAACAAGAAATTCACATATGTGGTATCACTTGTTCTGCATCACTTGCTGGGATTAAATCCTCACTCTACCTTGTGCCTCAGGAGACTAATACACCAGTATACTCCATAAAGCATCCAGGTCCTTAGCAGGCTTTGACAGCTTGAAAGTGGACCTTTCTGTTAGATGCATTCTGAATCCTCAATTTCACTCACAATCATTCTCCACTCAAGGCCCCTTTGAAATGTAATCTTCACCTTTTCTCCTTACCTAAATCCTACCCACCCTTGTAAGTACAGATCAAGTCTCAACTCCTTGAACCCTTCTCTGACCTGACTTCCAGGGATCACTTTCTTCTCTGAATTCACACATCACTTCTCAGGGGCAGTGCAGAATGAACAAGTCACTATGAGGAACACAAAAAGAACAGATTGTCCCTACCCCTTGCCTCACACCCACCTTGCTCAAGGAATTTCCTACCTATCTGGGGAAACAAAGTAAAAACATACCAGAGTGGAAAAAAACGTCACAAGCAAGTAAGAAATGGAGTCCCTGAGTGGTGCAAGCAGTTAAGTACTTGACTACTAACCTAAAGGTTGGAAATTCAAACCCACAGAGTAGTACCTCAGAAGAAAAGCCTGGAAATATGCTTCTGAAAGTTGGCCACCTTGAAAAGCATAGGATGCACAGTTCTACTCCGCAAAACAATGTTAATTAATTGCATGATCATTTAGAGAAGTAGGACATCACTGAAGCCTGAAGTAGTGTGGAAAGGATCTGCTGAGGAGACATTAGATCTAGGTCTAAGGGTGTGAGTAGGATTTAGATAGGAGGAAAAGAAAGCACTACAGTTGAATACGACTTAAGTAAATGAAGATACAGACAAACAAGTTCCAGAAATAGTGCCTTGCCATAGTAGGTGCTCAGAATCATCAACTGATTGAATGAAGGGAGAAAGATAACAATATGCATGAGCAGAAGATAGTTCATTTTAAGGAAGTATAAGAATAGTGCACTTTCACATAATACTAAATATGAGCTTGCTATCATCTTACTAGTAGGCAGTGTTAATAATATAAATTAAGAATAGCTCATCTTCAAAAAGGAGTTGAAATTAATAATAGAAATATAAATATGATCTCTATCAATAACATTGCTAATAGCTGTTCTTCGTGTATATATGGTGGTCCAAAATGTCAATATTTAATTCTAATATCTATAAAAAAATGCACAGTGGATTTTAGCATAGTTACCTTTTATTTAAAATGTTGACCTTTTTCATTTTGAAAGTGCCTCTCTTGAGAGAATACTTCATGGTGTTTTCCACAGTTAAGGACTTATGTACTCTATTCACCTTTGGACATATTGTTCCTGTGAGAGCCATAAATGGCTACAAGAAGAATTTATCTAGCTCCCATTCCCAGAACTGCCACTCCACAATTGCTTGAGGCATAATCACAATGTCCTTGAATAAAGACTTTTTTCTCCTGCTAAAATTTTGTACAAAATGTATCAGCAGAGTCAGGGTGACTATTGTGGATTTGCGGGAACTTTCTCTTCATGCCTGACTTTCAGCAACAGTCTAATCATATAACCATTTTTCCTCTGAGTATCAGACAACCTGCTTCATGTTTGAAAAACCCAACTGCACAGTTGCTTAATTTCATTTATCAAGTAGACTGGTTTGTGTTATGAGAGTGTGTATGCATATGTGGCATGTATACATGAGCTGAGACAGTTATTTACAGACTATAAAAACACACACTTCAAAACAAAACCAAACCTCAGGAAATATAAACCAATGTGTCCAAACCATGACAGTGTGTGGGAAAGATTCCGCATTTGACCCACTTCAGCCACTTTTGAAAAGATCAGCTTCTTCACTCCCGTGAGTAAACCATTTATGGATCATGAATTAGACCTTTACACAATAATTGAGAAATTAATAATAAGAAAGTTGAATGCTAAACCAAAGAGATGGGAATAGAATTATTTCTCACTAAAAAAGACAAAACCTATTTTCACACACTTAAGCAAATGAAGTGTATTTTTCAGTTAAACACAGATTTAGTTAATTCACACAAAGGTATCCAAAAAGAGAGTTTTCAGTAGAGATGTTACTCTCAAAGAAGACTCATGAGGGAGAAAAAATGTAAATAAAACAAGTTGGCAAAAGAGAAATTAATACATACATACTGGAAAAGCTTGGGAAACCTTGGTGGCATAGTAATTAAGCGCCATGACTGCTAACCAAAAGGTCTGCAGTTCGAATCCACCAGTGCTCCTTGGAAACTATGGAGCAGTCCTACTCTGTTGTACAGGGTCGCTAGGAGTCAGAATCACTCAACAACAGTGGGTATGGCAGTGGGTGGAGAAGGTTGGGTGCTAACCCCGTCGTCTGACGCCCACAGAAGAGAAGAAAAACCAGAGGATAGAGGCAGTAAGGCTGCAGCTGCAAGCTAAAGAATGCCTAGTGCTACCAGCTGTGGAGACGCAAGTAATGATCTTCCCCTACAGCCTTCAAAAAGAACATGGTTCTGCTGACACCCTGAATTTAGACGTCTACGAGATCTATTAAGTCCACGAACTTAATTGTTCTAAGTGCTACATACCTCATTGCTGAATATCACCATGATCACCTTCCAAGTATTCCCCTGACACCAGCACCTAGTTCACCCTTCAAAGCAATTTTGGAACTCTTTCTGGAATGGCCTTTGCATGCAGTGGCATGGTGGCAAGTTCACAAACTTAGTTGTATAGTTGTCTGTGAGGGAGTTTTTAGCCAGTAAACAAATAACTGTATTGGGACACCCTCCTTACTCACCTGATCTGGCCCCCAGTGACTTTGTTCTTTACCCAAAGATAAAGGAAATATTGAAAGGAAGACATTTTCTTGGCATTTAGGACATCAAGGGTAATATAATGACAGCTCTGATGGTGTTTCCAGAAAAAAGTGTTCCAAAATTGCTTTGAAGGGTGGACTAGGTGCTGGCATTGGTGCATAGCTTCCCAAGGGGAGTACTTGGAAGGTGATATTCAGCAACGAGCTACGTAGCACTTTTTCTAGGATGAGTTCGCAAGCTTAATTGCTTTCCTCATAGCCTCCAGAACTGTGAGATAATATACAAGCCACTCTGATGGCAGTACTTTGTTACAGAGCACTAGGAATCTTAATAGAAATAAAGCAATAGCTAACTCTGACCACTTGCCAGGGCTCGCACTGGCTGCTTTATGTGCATTTTATCATTTAACTCTTATGACAACCATCCAAGCTAGGTAGTTTCATTTCCATCTTAAAGATGAGCAAACAGGCATTGACAGACTAAATAACTTACTGACACTAGTTGTATGGAGACTAATGAAATTAGCAAGTGGTAGAAGTTGAGCCCATGTTTCCTAACACTTCCTTTCAAGCAACTCTGCCTCTCTGTATTCAGGACTGACTTCACCCACAGGTCTTCACAGCTACTTTTCTTCACAGACATCAAAGGACAATGCCATGATTAACTTATATAACATGGAAAATATCATTATAAAATTCACAGAGGCTTGCTTCTCTAGTCTGCAGAAAGCCAAAATGTCTATAGGAAAAATAAAATCTGCAGTCAATTCTAAATTAATTCACCATGTCTTAAGGACTGTTCTTTTTTTTTGTTTGCTTGATTGTTTTTGTAGGTCCTTAAGTGATGGAAATTATTTGTACTCAGATAGTAACCTAAACATTAGCAGTTGCAACACACCCAGTGGCTCTGTGAGAGAAAGGCATGGTGATCTGCTTCTGTAAAGATTGTTCTTGTTGGGTGCTTCATCATCCTCATAATCACTGCTATGCTTGAGTTCATCATTGCAGCCCCTGTGTCCTTCTACCTCATTGAGCGTCTTCCTCTCTTTCACTGACCCTGTGCTTTACCAAGCATGATGTCCTTCTCCAGGGCCTGATATCCCTGATGGCATGTCCAAAACATGTGAGATGAAATCTTGCCATCTTCACTTTTAAGGAGCATTCTGGCTGTACTTCTTTTTTTTACTATTATTATTTTATTTAATAAGACTGAGTGAAAATGTATGTTCCCGTATAAATTTGCATGCCTGTCTATATGCAGCTTCCACTGCTCTCCCTGCCCGGTGACAGCACACTATTCCTCTCTGCTCCATACATATCTCATCCTCCCAACAGTCTCCTTTCCCCTTCTCTCCACCCACTCTCCTTACTCCAGCCAGAGGTCAGCAGGATGATACCCTATAGATGTATAGAACCATAAAATGCATCCAATATATGGTCACTGCATCGCCAGGTCCAATCCATTGGTATCTGAAGAGTGGACCTTCATTATGATTTATGGGCAAGGGCATCATCATGGCCAGGGGCCATGCTCCCAGGGGAACCCTGGAACTGCTGGACTATCAATTGAGGTCTTTTAGTGGAGATTTCAGGATGCACCACTTCTTATTCTTGTGTTGCCAGTGAGACTCAACTTAGTGAGCTCCATCGCGGTTATCACTGGTAGTGGCCGGGCACCATCTGGTTCTTCTGGTCCCAAGTCAATGTAGGTCTCTCTATCTTCTGGGTTGTCTTTATCCCATGTCATTTTGGTCCTCGGTGAGCATCTGTTCCTGCTGAGTTGGGACCGTTTGCTGTGTCCTCGGATGGCAGCTTGGCAGCTTTTAAGACCCCAGACGCCACTCACCAATGTGGGGTGCAGAGAGCCCTCTTAGAAAAACGCTAGTTGTGCCAATTGGCCTCAATTTCGCCTAAGAGCATGGTCCGCTGCCCCCTACCCCAGCTATTCGGTCTTTGCAATATTGGGTTAAGATGGAAGGAGTATTCAAGTTATGCTGAAGTCCACATAATATTGTTCTTGTTTCTAATGTGTGCTATCACCGATTTCACCCAACCAGATTTCTAGCAACTATCTAATCTAAACCTTCCCCCCTCGCCCTCCCTCTGTCCCCTTCCTTGCAGCTTCTATACATAAGTCTGTTTTTGAGATCTTATTGTAGAGGTCTCATACAATATTTGTCCTTTTGTCACTGACTACTTTCACTCAACATAATGTCTCTGACTGTATTTCTAAGACAGATTTCTTCATTCTTCTGGTAGTCTGTGGTACATTCAATATTCTTCTCCAACACCATAATTAAAAGGCGTCGATTCTTCTTAGGTCTTCCTTACTCATCCAGCTTTAGCATGCATATGAAGCAATTGAAAATACCATAGATTGCATGAGCTGCATCTTAGACCTCAAAATGACATCTTTGTGCATTTCCATGGGTGGTTCCAAGTAAAATAAAATCCTTGACAACTTTAGTCTTTTCTGTTTATCATAATGTTGCTTATTGGTCCAGTTGTGGGGATTTTTGTTTCCTTTATGTTGCAGTATAATCTATGCTGAAGGCTGTGATCTTTGCTCTTCATCAGTAGCTATTTCAAGTCCTCTTCGCTTTCAGCAAACAAGGTTGTGTCATCTGTGTATCACAAGATGTTAATGAGGCTTCCTCCAATCTTGATGGTCCGTTCTCCTTCATGTATTCCAGTTTCTCAGATTATCTTCTCAGCACACACACTGAATGATTATTGTGAAAGGGTACAAGCCTGATGCACACCTCTCCTGATTTTCAGTCACATAGTATCTATCCCCTGGTTCTGTTTGAATGATCACTTCTTCGTCTGTGTATAGGTTCCTCATAAGCACAATTAAGTGTTCAGAATTCCCATTCTTTGCAATGTTGTGCATAATTTCTTTACTGTTGCCTATAGAATGGCTTCCTTCTCTGTTTCCATTTCTTCCCTACTCTGTCTTACATCAAGCCATAGTTTATCTTCTAAACCACATCAGTCTATTAGCATGGAGCACATAGATTATCTTCAAAATCTCTAGTAGTTCCGTACTGCCATACCACAAAAAAAAATACAAAGCCAAAACATAGTTCTTTGTGTACACAATCATATCATCTGCAAATAGGGAGACTTTTACTTCTTGTTTGCCAATGCAGATGTCCTTTATTTCTTTTTCTTGTCTAATTTCTCTGGCCAAATCTTCTAGCATAATATTAAACAGAAGGAGTGAAAATGAGCATCCTTGCCTAGTTCCCATTCTCAGGGGGAATTCTTTCTGTCTCTCTATTCAGGATGATGTAGGCTGTTGGCTTCGTGTAGATGTCCCTTATTGTGTTGAGGAATTTGCCTTCTATTCCTATTTTGCTGAGAATTTTTAGCATGAATGGGTGTTGGACTTTGTATAACGCCTTTTCTGCATCAGTTCAAATTATCAGGTGATTCTTATCCTTTGCATTATTTATGTGGTTGATCACATTCATTGTTCTTCTGATGGTGAACCAGCCTTGCATCACTGGTATAATTCCCACTTGGTCATGATGGATTACTCTTTTGATATGTTGTTGTATTCTGTTGGCAAGAATTTTGTTGAAGATTTTTGCATCTAGATTCATAAGTGATATTGGTCTGTAGTTCTCCGTTTTGGTTGGGTCTTTCCCTGGCTTTGGTACCAGAGTTATGCTGGCCTCATAGAATGAATTTGGGAGTATTCCATCCTCTTCCATACTGTGAAACAGTTTCAGTATTATTGGAGATAACTCTTCTCCAAAAGCTTGGTAGAATTCTGCAGTGAAGCCACCTGGGCCTGGGCTTTTTTTTTGTTGTTAGTGTTTTGATGACTTTTTCAGTCTCTTCCTTTATGATGGGTTTATTAAGTTGTTCTGCTTCATCTTGTGATAATTTTCGTAGGTGATATGAATCAAGGAATTTGTCCATTTCCTCTAGGTTTTCAAATCTGTTAGAGTACAGTCTTTTGTAGTATTCTGTTATGATACTTCCTGATATCAGTTGGGTCTGTTGTGACATCTCCCATCTCATTTCTTATTTGGGTTATTTGTTTCCTCTCCTGTTGTTTTTTGTAATTTTAGCCAATGGTTTGTCACTTTTGTTGATCTTTTCAAAAAACCAGCTTTTAATTTTGTTATTTTTGTCAATTGTTCTTCTATTCTCTAATTCATTTAGTTCTGCTCTAGTCTTTATGATCTGTTTTCTTCTGGTGCGTGAGGATTTCCTCTGTTGCTCTCTTTCTACTTGCTCAATCTGTAAGGTTAATTCTCTGGTTTGGGTCCTTTCTTCCTTTTGGATGTGTGCATTTATAAATTGACCTCTGAGCACTGCTTTGGCTATATCGCACATGTTCTGGTAGGATATGTTTTAATTCTCATTGGAATACATAAATTTCTTTATTTCATCCTTGATTTCTTCTATAACCCTTGGCTTTTTGAGACAGGTGTTGTTCAGTTTCCATGAGTTCCAATGTCTATCTGTGTTTGTTCTGCTATTGATTTTGACTTTTATGGCTTTATGGCCTGAGAAGATGCTTTGCAATAATTCAGTAGTTAGATTTTGTTGAGATTTGCTTTATGTCCTAACACATAGTCTATTCTGAAAAAAGTTTCATATTGGAGAAGAAGGTGTACTTATCTGTTGATGGATAAAAAGTTCTGCATATGTTGATGAGGTCTAATTGGTTAATTGTCACAATAAAATCTGTGTCGTTAAGGAGCTTGTTTCTAGATAATCTATCCATTACTGAAAGTGGAGTGTTGAAATCTCCAACTATTATTGTGCAGTGATCTATCTCATTTTTCAGTGTAGTCAGTGTTCGTTCATGTATTTAGATGCTCTGGTATTAGATGCATAAATATTTAATATTGATAAGTCTTGCTTGTGTATTGAACCTTTCAGCAATAGTGACTGTCCTTGTCCACAATGATGGATTTTACATTAAAATCTGTTTTATCTGAGATTAATATTGCCACACTTGCTCTTCTTTGTATATTGTTAGCTTTATGTATATTATTATATCCTTTAATTTTCAGCTTGTTCATATTTTTAAGTCTAAGGTGAGTTTCTTGTAAGCAACATATAGAAGGGTCATGTCTTTTGATTCAAGATGTCACTTGTAGTCTCTTTACTAGAGCATTCAGTCCGTTTACATTCAGTGTAATTATTGATAGGTACGTGTTTAATGCTGTCATTTTGATGCATTTATTTTTTGTGTTGGTGTCTTCTATGTTCCTCTTGATATTCTGTTCTGGGTCATTCTTTATTGGTTGACTTCTCACCTTTTTCAGTGTTGGTTTTGTGTTTGTTGAGACCCCTGTGTTACATTTCTTGTTTTTATATGCTGCATCTTTATTGTGCTTTGTGGCTACCACTATGATCTTCCTTAATAACCTAAGTATAAACTCAGTTTTAACTTCTACATATCTCAGTAATTTCCTCTCAATCTGAAAGGATTATAACTACTGTAGTATATCCTTCTTTTTAATGTGATAGTGTCTTAGTTTTCACAATATGATCATGGTTCCTTTCTTTTAATATTATAGATGTGTGCCTTCCCTGGGTAGGTTTGTGGATGTTGTGTCATGTATTGCCTCCTTAAAAATATACTTACTGGTTTTGTTTTTGTAAGCAAAGATTTTCTTTCAGTATTTCTTATAGTTCTCATTTCGTTTTTACAAAGTTTCTAAGCTTCTGTTTATCTGCAAATATCTTAATTTCACCTTAATATTTGAGAGACAGTTTTGCAGGATATATAATTCTTGTTTGGAAGCTCTTCTCCTTCAAGGCTTTGAATGTGTCAACCCTCTGCCTCTGTGCCAACACTGTTTCAGCCAAGAAGTCATGCAAAAGCCTACATATCTTCTCCCTGCATGTTAGCTTTGTTTTAGTCTCAGTGCCTCTAAGAGTTTCTGCTTATGTTTCATTTTATTAAGCTTGATTATAATATGTCTCAGTGTCTTTCTTTTGGAGTCTAGTCTACCTGGTGTTTGATACACATCTTGGGTATTCATGTTCTCTTCTTTCATAATTTTAGGGAGGTTTTCTGTCAGCAACTCAACAACAATACTGTCTGCATTTTCAGCTATCCCTTCCTTTTCAGGAACTCCAATTAATTGTACATTGTTCCTCTTCATAGAGTCTCACATGTTTCTTAACGTTTCTTCATTTTTTTTATTTTGTTCCTCTGATTTCTCTTCATAAATACTGGTGTCTGTTGCTCCATCTTCGAGGTCAGTAAGTCTGATGTCTATCTGCTCAATTCTCCTCTTTTGGCTTTGCATTGAATTGTCTAGTTCTTTAATTTTGTTACTGATTTCTTGGATTTCAAACCATTGATGTTTCATCAGTTTGAATAGCTTACTTAATTTTTCATTTTGCTCTGCTGCCTTTGTTTAATCTCTAGGAGGGCTCTATGTATAATTCTTTTGTACTTGACCTCCAATAGTTTCAGAAAGGCTTCCTCATCTGGGAAGTTTTTTGATCCTTTATTTTGGGAGTTTCCTGGATCCATGGTGGCCTGTTTCTTTAAATGCTTGCAATGGTCCGTTGCTTTTGGAACATCTAGAGGCTGTTTAGTTTCTCTGATGTTGCCTCAAGAGGAGCTGAGGCATAGTTCTGAGAAGGGAGTTTGTTATCAGCTGCCTCTGTGTACTCTAGTGACTACCCCAGTGGACTCTCTCAGGTGGCAATTTCCACCTCCTGGAAAGCAAAGAAACTGCCCTACTTATGAAGTCACTCAAGGGCCACCAACCAACCCTATAATGAGGGTCAGTAAAGGGTGGAAGAGATGCCGTTGGACTGCCCAGCATTTATTTCACCAGGCAGTCTTATTTTAAAAAGCTAAAAGCTATCTGACAGCTTCCAAAATTGATCAGGCCATCAGGTGTGGCAGGTTCTGCCTTCAAGCTTACAATGGAAGCACCTCTTAGGCAGTCCCCAGATCCTATGATGTAGTTCAAAGTAGGGAGGGGCTGCTGTCTTGCTCCCATCCCCAGATGGGCCCTACCTGTAAGGCAACACTGTGCAAACTACAGCCTTTGTGCTGGAAAAGTGCTCCCCAGTCTGGCACTGCCTCCCAGCCCAGGAATTAGCCCCTGCTGTAGCCTCTGGTTGGATAACTCCACCTCCCAGCCGAACAAGATGGCATCTCTATCAAGTTGCCCCTCCCACCACAGAACAGCCGAATCTATGGCAAAGCTCAGAAAAGAGAGGGTGGAGGGCCTGTGGTGCCCTGAGTCCACCGCTGGGTTCTCAAAACATGGCTCTCCCACACACTGTCTCTCCACTATGGCACACACTGTTCACTTCAGCACTGTGGCTCAGCCTATGTTCCAGCTCATGCCCATCCCCTGCCTACCAGCCAATAAAAAGAAAAAAAAATTAAAAGCTCCAATACTTTCAGTCCACGCAAGAGGCCAGATAGCAGGAGCAGGGCTCAGTGAGAGAGAGGAGGTTTCCCGTTTAGTGGCATGTAGTCCAAACTGACAACCCTATGCCATGTCCCAGGGCTCACTGGGTGTCCAGAAAATTCCATTCAATTATCAATTCAGGCCTTAGTTTTCAGAGAGAATTAAGGAGACATGTGTATAGTCTGCCATCCTGACTCTGCCCTCCCCCCAAAATGTCTATATTCTAAAATTTTAAGTAGTGGGTAAGTCATTTTCTTGTTTTTCCTTCAGAAAGTGAACTTTTTGTTTCTGTTTTTCTGTGATTAGATAGTGAATTTATGTTAGAGAAAAAAGACAAATAGTTTTTGAGCTTTGTACTAGTTACTTTGCATACATTTTTTTGTGCTGGCCACAGTTGTGCATATTAAACTTAAAAATATATAAGCAAATAAACCATTGCTCTCAGTTCAACTCATGGTGACCCCAGAGTAGAACTGCTCTATAGTGCTTCCTTGGCTTTAATCTTTACAGAAGCAGATTACCAGCCCTTTCTTCTGCATTACTGCTGGATGGCTTCAAATTACCAACCTTCAAATACACAGTTGAATACAAACTATTTGTGCCACTCTATTTTAATGAGGAAGGCATAGGCTCAGGGACATAATGCTTTGTGCTCTACACAGGCTGTGCTGGTGCTCAGTATTTTTTTACACCCTTTTCTATATCTCTGCTCTTTTCCAGGGGCTGGAATCATTCCTAAGTTTCCTTCATCAGCATGGTTCTGTATTAATTTTAGGTTAGCACAAACAAAATGTAAAATGCACAAGATTTGAAAATTGAAAAAAGGCAGCAGTAGGTAGATCTGTATATTTCAGGTAGCTGTAACCATTAAGGGTGCTGTCCTGAAATTACTTTCCTGGGCAGTAGAAGCAACTTTATGTTGTTGTTGTTAGGTGCCACTGAGTTGGTTTCAACTCATAGCAAGTGACCCTATGAACAACAGAATGAAACACTGACCAGTGTTGCACCATGTCCACAATCGTTTTTATGCTTAAGCCTACTGTTGCAGCCACTGTGTCAATCCATCTCCTTGAGGGTCTTCCTCTTTTTTGCTGAGCCTCCACTCTACCAAACATGATGCCCTTCTCCAAGGACTGATCCTTCCTGAAAACATGTCCAAAGTATATAAGACACAGTCTTGCCATCTTTGCTTCCAAGGAGCACTCTGGTTGTACTTCTTCCAGAACAGATATGTTTGTTCTTTTGGTGGTCCATGGTACATTCAACATTCTTCTCCAACACCACAATTCAAAGCCAACAATACTTCTGTCTTCTTTATCCAGGTTTCATATGCATATGATGCAATGGAAAATATCATGGCTTGGGTCAGGAGCACCCTAGTCTTCAAGGTGACATCTTTACTTTTGAATACTTTAAAGAGGTCCTTTGAAGCAGATTTTCCCAACGCAATGCATCTTTTGATTTCTTGACTGCTGTTTCCATGGGCATTGATTGTGGACCCAAGTAAAATGAAATCCCTGACAACCTCAACCTTTCTCCAGTTCATGACAATGTTGCCTACTGATCCAGTTGCGAGGATTTTTGTTTTCTTGATGTTGAGGTGCAATCCATACTGAAGGCTGTGGTCCTTGATCTTCATCAGTGTCTCAAATCTTCTTCATTTCCCGCAAGTAAGGTGGCGTTGTCCATGTAATGCAGGCTGTTAATGAGTCATCCTGCAATCCTGATGCCTCATTGTTCTTCATATAATCTGGCTTCTCAGATTACTTGCTCGGCACACAGATTGAAAAGGTATGGTGAAAGGATATAACCCTGATGCACACCTTTCCTGACTTTAAATCATGCAGTGTCCCCTCATTCTGTTCTAACGACTGCCTCTGGATCCATATACAGATTCCTTAAGAGGACAATTAGATGTTCTGGAATTCCCATTCTATGCAACATTAGCCATAATTTAGTATGATCCACACAGTCGAATGCTTCTGTATAGTCAATGAAACACAGGTGAACATCTTTCTGGTATTCTTTGCTTTCAGCCAAAATACATCTGACATCAGCAATAATATCTCTGGTTGCACATTCTCTTCTGAATCCAGCTTGAATTTCTGGCAATTCCTTGTCAATATACTGTTGCAGTTACTTTTGAATGATCTTGATCAGAAACAACTTTATATATATATATATACACACACACATACATATATAGTGCTTTAAGCGAAATTTTACAGTTCAAGTCAGTTTGTCATACAAAAACTTACACAAGTATTGTTATGTGACCCCAGCTGCACTCCCTACAGTGTGACAGCACACTCCACCCTTTATTTCCTATGTCCATTTAAGCAGCTCATGTCCCCTTCTGCTTTCTCATATTGCCTCTGGACAGGAGCTGCCCATTTAGTCTCATGAATCTACTTGAGCCAAGAAATACACTCTTCACCAATATCATTTCATGTCTTATAGTCCAGTCTAATCTTTGTCTGAAAAGTTGACTTCAGGAATGGTTTTAGTTCTGAGGTAACAGAGAATCTGGGGAGCATGTCTTCTGGGAACCCTCCAGTCTATCAGACCATCAAGTCTGGTCTTTTTATTACAGTTCAAGTTCTGTGCCCCACTGTGTTGTGTTCTCTGTAAAGGTGGTCATTGGTGTACCTGGACATCATCTAGTTCTTCTGGTCTCGGGTTAATGGACTCTCTGGTTTATGTGGTCCTTTCTGTTTCTTGTGCTCACATTTTCCTTATATCTTTGGTGTTTTTCATTCTCCTTTGCTCCAGGTGGGTTGGAATCAATTGATGCTTCTTAGATGGCCACTTTCTAGCTTTTAAGATCTCAGATGCCACTCACCAAAGTGGGAGGCAGAACATTTTCTTAATAAAGTTTGTTATGCCAGTTGACCAAGATGTCTCCTGAAACCGTAATCCCCACAGCCCTACCACTGCTTCCCTGTCCCTTGAAGTGTTTGTTTGTATTCAGGGAACTTCTTAGCTTTTGCTTTAGCACTATTGTACTAACTTCTCTTGTACTGTGTGTTGTCCTTTCCTTGGCCTAAAATAATTCTTGTCTGCTATCTAATTAGTAGATAACACTTTCTCACCCTCCCCACCCTCATAACCACCAAAGAATGTTTTCTTCTCTGTTTAAACCTTTTCCTGAGTTCTTGTAATAGTGATCTCCTACAATATTTGTCCTTTGGTAATTGACTGATTTCATTCAGCGTAACGCCTTCCAGATTCCTCAGTGTCATGTGATGTTTCACGGATTCATCATTGTTCTTTATTATTGCAGAGTATTCCATTCCATGAATATACCATAATTTGCTTATCCATTCATCCATTGAGAAGCATCTAAGTTGTCTCTATCTTTTGGCTATTGTGAACAGTGTTAAAATGAACACGGTTATGCATATATCTATTTGTGTGTGGCTCTTATTTCTTTAGCATATATTCCAAGGTTTGGGATTGCTGGATCTTAAGATACTTCTAAGTTTTTAACTAAGTGCTACATTGATTTCCAAAGTGGTTGTACTAGTTTACACTTCCACCAGCAGTGCATAAGTGTTCCAGTCTCTCCAAAGCCTCTCCAACACTTACTATTTTGTGTTTTTTGGATTAATGTTAGCCTTATTAGCATGAGATGGTGTTTTAGTCACCTGATACTACTCCAACAGAAATATCACAGGTAGTTGGCTTTAACAAAAAGAAGTTTATTCTCACACCGTTCCGTAGGCTAGAATCCAAATTCAGGACACTGGCTCTAGGGGAATGCACTCTCTCTTTGTGTCAGCTTTAGATGAGGATCTTTGTGTTGCATCAGTCTGTCTTTGGCCTGAGAGCATCTTGGTGCAGGACCCTCAAGCCTGAAGGACATGCTCTGCTCCTGGTGCTGCTTTCTTGATGGTATGAGGTCTTCAACTCTTTTTTTGCTTCTCTTTCCTTTTATCTCTTGTAGAATAAATGGTGGCCTAAGTCACACTCTATGGAAACTGTCTTTACATTGGAGCAAGGAGGTGACCTTAGGAGGGGTGTTACAGTTCCACCCTAATCCTCTTTAACATAATCCAATCTGTTAACCACAGGCAGAGATTAGGATTTACAGCACAGGAAAATCACACAATGGAGAACAATCTTAAAATACTGGGAATCATGGCCCAGCCAAATTATTACACACATTTTGGACAGTATATAATTCAATCCATGACAGATGATATATCATTGTAGTTTTAATTTGCATTTCTCTAATAGCTAATGATTATAAGCATTTCCTCATGTATCTGTTAGCCACCTGAATGTCTTCTTTGGTGAAAAGCATGCCTGTTGTCAAATTGGATTATTTGTCTTTTTGTTGACATTTTGCAGTATCCTGTAGATTTTAGAGATTAGACACTGATGGGATTTGTTGTTGCCAGTCTCCCCCCACCCCACCCCCCAACCCCCCAGTCTGTAGGTTATCTTTGTACTTTTTTGGTTAAGTCTTTGAGTAAGCACTAAGTATTTGATTTTTAGGAGTTCTCGGTTACCTGTTTTCTTTTCTAGAGTTTGTGCATTGTTAGTAATGTTTTGTATTCTGTTTATGCCATGTACCAGGACTCTTAGCATTGTCCTTATTATTTTTTCCATGATCTGTATTGTTTAAAATTTTATATGTAGCTCTTTGATCTATTTTGAATTAGTTTTTGAGCATGACATGAGGTATGGGTCTTGTATCTTTTTTTTTTTTGGCAGATGGATATCGAGTTATGCCAACACCATTTGTAAAAGAGATCATCTTTCCCCCAGTTAACAGATTTTGGACCTTTGTCAAATATCGGCTGCTCATAGGTGAATGATTTATGTCTGTATTCTCAATTCTGTTCCATTGACCTATGTGTCTGTTGTTGTGGCAATACCAGGCTGTTTTGACTACTGTGGCAGTAAAGTAGGTTCTAAAGTCCAGTAGTGAGAGGCCTCCCACTTTGATTTTCTTTTTCAGTAATGCTTTACCTATCCAGGGCCTCTTCCCTTTCCATGTGAAGTTGGTGATTTGTTTCTCCATTTCATTAAAAAAAAAAAAGTGCTATTGGAGTTTAGATTGGGATTACATTGTGTCTATAGATCTCTTTGGGTAAAACAGACCTTTTCACAATGCTGAGTCTTCCTGTCCATGAGCAAGGCATGCTTTTCCACACATAGGTCTCTTTGGGTTTCTTGTAGTAGTGTCCTGTAATTTTCTTTGTATAGGTCTTTTACATCTCTGGTTAGATTTATTCCTAAGTATTTTATCTTCTTGGAGATACTGTAAATGGTACTGATTTGGTGGTTTTCTCTTCAATGATCTGTTTGTGTAGAGGAATCAAGTGATTTTTATATGTTTATCTTCTGTCTTGATAATTTGTTGCACTCTTCTATTAGTTTCAGTAGTTTTTTTGTGGGTTCTTTTCTGTATATAAGATTGTATCATCTTCAAATAAGGACATTTACTTCTACCTCACCAATTTGGTTGCCCTTCATTTCTTTTTCTAGCCTAATGGCTCTGACTAGAACATCCAGCATGGTATTGAAAACAAGTGGTGATAAAGGGCATCAGAAGCAACTTTTGAGTCTTGGAAAACTAGCAATGAATCTAAGAAAAATTTCTCATTCCTCTAGCCCTTCCAAAAGTTGTACAAGAACTTCATTCTCTGTGTCATCACTGTACTGAAATATCAAGACTACTTTGTTTTATTGACTTAACTGTTACTAATTCAAACGTGTCTGACATTGTAGACCTCAGGAACCGAGTTAAACTTTTGGCCCAGCTTTGTCTGATTCCACAGGCCAAGTTATTTGCATACTACCTTGCTGGTTCACCATCAATACCTGTATTTCAGGTTGCCCTGCTTGGAATATTGTACTTCATGCAGATTCCTCTTGGCCAGGGTGAAACTGAATCAAGTTTTGAAAGTTGGAAGGAAGATGAGAGGAAGCATAAGGTGAATGTGTCCTCTATTGAGATCTTCCAGATAGGGAAAACACATTTTGTAACTGTTGAACACTGTGAAAATAACACATCAGATAGTTATTTATTCTGTATAACACACAAAAAAAAATGTTTTATTTAGATAACACAATAATGGAGTCAATATCTAGTCTGGGTGGCATGAACAATTAAGCATTCAACTACTAACAAAAAGGTTAGCAATTTGAACCTACCCAGAGGTGTCTCAGAAGAGATACCTAGCAACCTGCTTCTGAAAGGCCACAGCCATTGACAACCCTATGGTACATAGTTCTACTCTGCACACATGGGGTCACCATGAGTTGGAACTGACTCCACAGGAACTGGTTTTAGTTTATCTAGTTTAAGTGACCTGAGTCCTACCCAAAGCCTTTCCCACCATCATGTAGGGCATGCCATATGTGCAGTGGAAGAGAGAGCTTCAGGTCAAAATGTGAAGTTGTCAAAGTTTGCCATTTGGTACCAGTCTACCACTTCTGACATCGGCCCTTTTTTTTCCTCCTTGGTTCACACCCCACCTACACCAAGTGTCAATCTCATTAATTCCTGTTAACTGATCAGAATTTAAGTGTGACAGACTCCTAAGGTATCTGAATTTCAATACTGATTCCCAAGAAAAGGCTTCTCCAGCCCAGCTCCTCTCCCTTGAAAACATGAGTGAAGGA
This sequence comes from Heterohyrax brucei, assembly GCA_028571685.1. Taxonomy (NCBI): domain Eukaryota; kingdom Metazoa; phylum Chordata; class Mammalia; order Hyracoidea; family Procaviidae; genus Heterohyrax; species Heterohyrax brucei. The sequence goes on from CM053166.1 coordinate 67,317,088, forward strand.
GGATTTGCCAGGTCATTTTAATCTGTGTAAGAACACTGATTTAGTCCACACCCACAAAGCACAATACTGACACTGTTTCTGTAAGAAAAGAGTCCACCTTTTCCTTAGAAATCTTCAGAGAAATTCTCCCTGCTATCAAGTTCTACTTGCAAACTGTTCAAACAGTTCATTTGGTAGTGTAATGGTATGGTTTGGTTTACCAAGCCAAGGCATAGGAAGAAGTCCTAAATATAAAGTACACAGTTCCTGGAAATATGTAAGGACTAGTATTAATGAATTTTAGAAAACAGAAATGCTTTAACTTCTACCTCTTCTTTAATTTCTTTACAGAGCAAGCTGATTTCCTTAGAGTTGTGTTAGACTGGAAGCAGGAGCATCCTAAATACATGTGAACACACACATACCTTTATTCCACCTCCCTTGACGGCACTTGGCTTGGCAGTCTTTCTCAGTTGTGTTATCTAAAATTAAATAACCATTGACTCAGTCCATACACACACACACACACATGCACACGTTGACTCAGTCCATACACACATGCACACATGCATGTGTGTGCACACATGCGCGCACACACACACACACACAATGTTCAAATAAATACCTTTACGTTAAATTCCTAGGTGTTATCAGCATTAGGGGCACAGTCAGAGAGAGGCCCCAGGTGAACCTCACCAAGCCCTCTCTCCTGATGGGCAAAATCTTGGGTAGTTGAAATCATTTCCACTTCAAAAGGATTTCTGAGAGTTACTTACTTGTCTCCTCTGACAAAAGCCTTTTGAGCCTTAACAGAAGCTTTTTGAGCGTTCTATTTCTTGAAAGATCAAAGTCACACCATCCCATGAATACGTGGATTCAAGACAGAGGCATTCAAGTTCAGTGTTAAAATCTAACTCTGACTCAACTTGGACTCTCAATTTAACAAACATTTTTTAACCTCTATTCATTTTTTGAAAATCATGCCTGCCTGTGCCTTTCCATGCTTCTTCCTTCTCCTCTTGCTGCCAAACTAAAGCAAGTTCATTCTGCCTATCACTGTAACCAAAAATTCAGAGACAGCATGAGGTTCAAGGAATATTTATTTGCAGATGCATCAGCAAATCTGCAGGACAGAAAAAATAGCTTTCCAAAAAAAACTGTCCCATTTGGGTTACATTTCCAGTGGTTTTATAGCCAGAATTCAAAGCATAGGTGTTTGTCACAGAACAACAGTCAGCAGTCACAAGATTTCATTACATCATAAGGTTTCATTATATCGTATCAAATAGTGTGAATTACCTAAAATTTCACTGTCTGCCTCTGAAGTCTTAATTTTATTTCCTCAGAGATAGGGAGAGGAATGCAGACCTGCTAATCCCATCTGAGGGTGACAATTGAGGTGGAGGATGGAATGCAGCTTAATAACCTAAGCGACCTTTGTTAGATTCTTACATTTACCACCACTCTGCTTGTGCCCTTCTTTCATGAACATATCCCAAAACTATTTATGTGATTTCCTTTCCTTGAAACCCAGATATGTAATCTTTTTTAACACTCATAAGGCTAACTTTTCCCAGTTCTCACACATACATAAGATCATTTAACATTCTGTGATGTTTTGTATTTATGATGTTTAATATTGAAGTATGAAAAGGAGGCTAAAAATGAGGCTATATGATTTCTTTCAAGAAGTTGCAAAGACAAAAAGTCAGGTCATCTGATGCTCAGCAATATTAAGAAACTACTTTTTGCCAAGTACTATACTAGACACTGGAGGCACTGTGTGGTATGTGAGATGGACAAGTAGCTTACACATCATGTGCCTATATTTACTCACTCTAGTTGTACCCCAGTGACTTTGTATTTCCCCTCTCATAGCTCACAGCAAATGCTCAATACATACTTACTGAATTGTATTTAAAATATATTATTATACATGTGAAAGATGATCCAAATGGTAAGTGACCAAACACTTGACTGAGTAAATACAGCAAATAGAAACTGCTTTGTAGTTTAGGTCTATTGTGGGGTGAGTTCTAGTTTCAAATTGCGTTTACAGATTAGATGTAGGAAGGAGCTTTAAATACAATTACCAGAAGTTCAGACAAAGACTAAATATCATGGTCTGTTTGCTTTCTGTGCTATCTACATTCTGTTCTCCAAAAGCAGCCAGAGAAGCTTATAATCATATAAATTATGCTTCAAGCTTACTTAAACTCTTTCAGTTTCTTCTCATGGTTGTTGAAATAAAATCAAAAGCCTTCCCCGTGGCCTAATAATAGTTCTCGAAGTGTGGTTCCTGGACCAGAAACATGTAAATGACTTGTGAACCTGTTAGGAATGCAAACTCTTAGCCCCACTTCAGACCTGCAGAATCAGAAACTCTAGGAATAGGGTACAAGAACCTGTAATTTAATAGGTCCTCCAAGTGATTCTGATGTCAGCTCGCATTCATGAACCACTGGCCTACAAGATGCTACATGGTCTGTCCCTGACTGACATCTCTGACCTCATCTAGTTCAATTCTCTCCCTAGTCTACTCTGCTTCAGGCATACTAGACTTCTTTCTGTCACTTGAACACTCCAGGCTAATGACAACCTCAGGAATTTTTCATTTGTTCTTTCCTCTGCCTGGAGTGCATTTCTCTAAGATCTTGGTATGGCCCATGTGTTTTCTTCTTACAGGTCTCAACTAAGATGTAATCTCCTCAAAGGGGCCTTCCTTAGATACCTTATCTAAAACCACCTTCTCTAGTTCCTACCCATTATAGTATTCTCTTTTATTTTCTTTATAATGGTTATCATCACCTTGAATTAACTTATTTAATTAAGTTACGTTTCTAAACTCTTTGTTTTCCCCCACTAACACATTAACTCTAAGAAGGCAGAGACTTTATCAGTATTACTGGCTCAATAATTATGTATTGAATAAACTGATCTCAGTCTCTTTTGTCCTTGTTCAGGTGGTTCCCAAGTATGTCTCACCTAGATAATGAACAAAGGAATATTGCTATAAATTTATTAAGGATCTTTTTCTTCTATCTCTAACTTAAAATTAAACAGGAAAAAAATCTAAAAATAAATGAACTGAAGAGGTCGCTTTTAAAGAGAAGTATATATATACCTACCATGAAATACTTTTCTCTGGAAATATTTTTGAGTTAATAAAATTCCTTTTCTCACCTTATTATTACGCTGTAATATATCTTTGGAGCTTTTTACAATCAAAAGGACAAAGAACTTCTGCTTTTGTTTTCCTACCCCTCTGCATATCAAGTGGGAAATGGCCTTTCTTCTTAGCCCTCATGAGAAGTCATCTGAAGTGAAAATAAATAATCATCTGTATTATTGATCCAAAGAGATCCTTTCCATTCCAACACTTTTCCAAAATTATTATCACCATCATTGTTACTACCAGTGACAGGGCTCTTATAACTCTCTTCTCACTCACATTTCTAGTGTCAGATATTTGACAAGGCCTTTTTTTTCAGAAACTCTGGTGGTGTATTGGTGCTACTCCTGCTAACTAAAAGGTCAGCATTTCAAGTCCACCAGGCACTGCTTGGAAACTCTATGGGACAGTTCTACTCTGACCTATAGGGTCCCTATGAGTTGGAATTGACTCGATGGCACTGGGTTTGGTTTGGTTTGGTTTTTTTCCTCAGGTGTTTACCTCTGTTTCATTGACTATGCAAAGGTTTTCAACTGAGTAGATCATAAAAAATTATGGATAGCATTGTGAAAAATAGGAATTCCAGAACACTTGATCACGCTCACGTAGAACCTATACATAGGCTAAGAGGCAGTCGTTCAAACAGAACAAGGGGATACTGCATGGTTTAAAGTCAGAAGGTGCACGTGTGTGGGTTGTATCCTTTCATACTTAATCAATTTGTATGCTGAGTAAATGGTCCAAGAAGTGGGACTATATGAAGGAAGACTAATTAACAACTTGCATTATGCAGATAACACAACATTCCTTGCTGAAAATAAAGAGGATTTAAAGCACTTAACGATAAAGATCAGAGGCCACAGCCTTCGATATGGATTACATCTCAAAATATCAAGAAAACAAGAATCCTTACAACTGGACGGGTAAACAAAATCATGACAAACAGAGAAAAGATTGAGGTTGTCAAGCGTTTCATTTTACTTGGATTCACAATCAAGACCTGTGGAAGCGGCAGTCAAGAAATCAAAAGATGCACATTGCACTGGGCAATCTGCTGCAAAAGATCTCCTTAAGCTGTTTGAAAAGCAATGATGTCACCTTGAAGACTAAGGTGCGCCTGACCCAAGCCATGGTGCTTTCAATCACTTCCTATGCATATGAAAGCTGGACAATGAATATAGAAGACCAAATAAGAATTGGCACCTTTGAATTGTGTTGCTGGAGAGGACTATTGAATATATCACGGACTGCCGAAAGAACAAACAAATCTGTCTTGGAAGAAGTACAACCAGAATATTCTTTAGAAGCAAGGATGGTGAGACTACATCTCACGCAACTTTGGACATGTTATCAGAAGGGATCAGTCCTTGGGGAAGTACATCATACTTGGTAAAGTAAAACATCACTGAAAAAGAGAGATTTTGAACGAGATGGACTGACACAGTGGCTACAACAATGGGCATAAGCATAACAATAATTGCAAGGATGGTCGGGGACCGAACAGTGTTTCATTCTGCTGTACTTAGGGTCACGATGAGTTGGAAGTGACTCAATGACACCTAACAACAACAATCTTCAAGTGAGTAGAAGTGCATCAAATGCTTCAAATCTCTGACTTTCTCTTCTGTGACAAGCCTTAGAGAACTCTCAGCTTTTAAAGGGCTTACCTGATTAAATCATGCCCATCTAGGATAATCTCCTTCTTGCTATATAACACATGTACAGGATTAATATCATATCACATTAACAGGATACACCTACACTCAAAAAGGAGATGACTATGTAAGGGCATCATTAAGGATAATCTTGGAATTCTGCCTACCACAACCCTAAAAGGAAAAAAACGTGACAGGAATGGTGAATGTGGGCAAGAAGAGCACATAACAAGTTTCCACTAAGCCTTACAGCCTCCCATTCCTCCATGCCTGCTTATTACCCTTTTTAGAGGGTAGCACTGAACTCAGAGCACAGCTCCAGATAGCAATAAACAAAAGTGAAAGCAATTGCACCTGAGTACATTCCAACTCATGGTAACCCCATGTGTGTCCAAGTAAAAATGATCCATAGAGTTTTCAATGGCTGGTTTTTCAGAAGTAGATCACCAGGCCTTTACCCTGAAGTACCTCTGGGTGTACTCAAACTATCAACCTTTTGGTTAACAGCCGAGTATAATACTTTCTCTAAAAGATGTACTTTCTGTAGGCACTTCCCAAATCCCCCAAAGCTCAGGAGGCCTTTCCATATTTGCCCAGTCACACTGTTTATCATAAGGGGCTCTGGCAGGTCTTTGTTGTATTCTCTACAAGATTCCAACTTAAGAATGGGACTGTCATGGATTGAATCGTGTCTGTATGTATTTCTTTGACTTGGTTTGGAGCTCCAATATGGTGCCCTTCCTCCCATGTGTTGTGAATCCTGCCTCTGTGATATTGACGATAGAGAATGGTTTGCAGTTGTGTTAGTGAGGCAGGATTCAAGCTTGTGGAATATAAGGGAGAGAAGTGAGCTGAGGAAGTTGGGAACCTCATACCACTGACAGAGAAACACCGAGAGCAGAGCATGTCCTTTGGACCCGAGGTTCCTGTGCCGAGATGCTCTCACTGGATGTGGACTCAGCCTACTGGACTGTGGTGATTTCTTATTCTGAATGGACCTATATCTTGTTAATGGATTTGTGGCTTACCGGACTGTGACAATAAGAGCTTCTCTACATGAAACCTTCCACTCGTGGTATTTTCCATTAGAGCAGTACCCGTTGACTAGGACAGGGACTATGTCTTCTTCACTGTGCATTAGACAGGAAGTACTAAATACATATCGATTCACTGGATGACACACTCCCATGATAAAACTAGCCTATAATTCCTCTGTGACATTGCTCTTCTTTAATCACATATTTTTTGAATTTTTTATTTAATATAACTGAGTGAAAATGTACATTCCCGTATAAATTTACATACCCACCTATATGGAGCTTCCACTGCTCTCCCTGCCCGCTGACAGCACACTATTCCTCTCTGCTCCATACATGTCTCGTTCTCCCAAGAGTCTCTTTTTTCCCTCCGCTTCACCCACTCTCCTTCCTCCAGCCAGAGGCCAGCAGGATGATACCCTATAGATGTATAGAACCATAAAGTGCATCCAATATATGGTCACTCTGCATCGCCAGTCCAATCCATTCCTGTCCGAAGCGTGGACCTTCGTTATGATTTATGGTCAAGGGCAGCATTAGGGTGAGGGGCCGTGCTCCCAGGGGAACCCCAAAACCACTGGACCATCAATTGAGGTCTTCTAGTGAGGATCTCAGGGTGCATCCCATTTTATTTTTGTGTTGCCAGTGAGACTCAACTTAGTGAGCTCCATCGTGGCTATCATTGGTGGTGGCTGGGCACCATCCGCTGCTTCCAGTCCCAAGTCGACGTAGGCACCCACTGATGTGGGTCTCTTTGTCTTCTGGGTTGTCTTTCCCCCATGTCATTTTGGTCCTTGGTGAGCATCCGTTCCAGCTGAGTTGGGACCATTTGCTGTGCCCTCGGATGGCAGCTTGGCAGCTTTTAAGACCCCAGACGCCACTCACCAATGTGGGGTGCAGAGAGCCCTCTTAGCAAAATGCTAGTTGTGCCAGTTGGCCTCGCTATCGCCTAAGAGCATGGTCCCCCGCCCCCTGCCCGAGCTACTCTATCCTTGCAATATTGGGTTAAGATGGAAGGAGTACTCATGTTATGTTTAAGTCCACTTAATATTGTTCTTGTTTCTAATGTGTGCTGCAACTGATTTCAACCAACCAGATACCTAGCAACTATCTAATCTAAACCCTCCCTGCCTTTCTCTCTCCCTCCGTTCCCTTGCAGCTGTCAAAGAGACTTTTCTTCTATACACAAGTCTGTTTTTGAGATCTTATCGTAGAGGTCTCATACAATATTTGTCTTTTTGTTGCTGACTGCTTTCACTCAACGTAATGTCTTCCAGTTGAAACCAGGTCATGAGATGTTTCCTGGAGTCATCGTTGCTCTTTATCATTGCGTAGTGCTCCATTGAGTACATATACCATAGTTTACCTATCCATTCTTCTGTTGTTGGGCATCTGGGTTGATTCCATCTTTTGCTATCATGGACTGTGCTGCGATAAACATTCTGGTGCATGCGTCCGTTGGTGTGAAAGGCCTTGATTCTGTAGGATATATTCCAAGTAGTGGAATTACTGAGTCAAATGGTATATCAATATCCATTTTTCTTAAGGAAGCACCAGATTGCTTTCCAAAGAGGCTGGACCATTTTGCAAGCCCACCAACTGTGTAGGAGGGTTCCACTTTCTCCACAGCCTCTCCAGCATTTGCTGTTTTGTGTTTTTTGGATCATGGCCAACCTTGTTGGGGTGAGATGGTATCTCATTGTCAACTTGATTTGAATTTCTTTAGTAACTAAAGATCGTGAACATGTCCACATGTTTTTGGCTGCCTGGATCTCTTTTTTAGTGAAGTGTCTGTCCATCTCCTTCGCCCATCGCTTAATTGGATGATTTGTCTTCTTCTTGTTGATATTTTGTAGTATCTTATAGATTATGGAGATCAGGCGTCGGTCTGACATAGAGTTGCCAAATATTTTTCCCCATTCTGTAGGTGTTCTTTTAATTCTATTAATAAAGTCTTTGGACGAGCAAAAGTGTTTGATTCTTAATAGTTCCCATTTATCTATTTTCTCTGCTGATGATTGTGGTTTGTTTGACAGATTTTGGAGTCTGTCCACATTGTGTATTAAAACTTCCATTGTTCTTCCTACTTTTTCTTGGATGAGCTTTATCGTTTTAGGTTTGATATTTAGGTCTTTTATCCAGTTGGAGTTGGTTTTTGTATAAGGTGTAGGATAAGGATCTTGTTTCAGTTTCTTGCAGATGGATATCCAATTTTGCCAGCACCATTTGTTGAAGATACTGTTTTTGCCCCAGTTTAATGTCTTAGGGACTTTGTCAAATATCAGTTGTTCATAGGCAGATGGTGTCATCTCTGGGGTTTCAGTTCTGTTCCACTGATCGATCTGTCTGTTCTTATACCAGTACCAGGCTGTTTTGACCACTGTGGCAGTGTAATATGTTCTTTTTTTTTAATTTTTATATAACATGACTGAGTGAAAATGTACATTCACATATAAATTTACATGCCCCCCTATATGCCACTTCCACTGCTCTCCCTGTCGGGTGACTGCACACTATTCCTCTCTGCTCCATACATGTCTCATCCTCCCAACAGCCTCCTTTCCCCTCCTCTTCATCTACTCCCCTTCCTCCAGCCAGAGGTCAGCAAGATGATATTCTATAGATGTATAGAACCATAAAGTGCTTCCAATATATGGTCACTCTGCATTGCCAAGTCCAATCCATTCCTGTCCAAAGAGTGGACTTTTGTTATAATTTATGGGAAAGGGCAGCATCAGGGCCAGGGGCCATGCTCTCAGAGGAACCCCAAAACCGCTGGACCATCATTTGAGGTCTTTTAGTGGAGATCTCAGGGTGCACCCCTTTTTATTCTTGTGTTGCCAGTGAGACTCCTCTCTCTGAGCTCCATCGTGGCTATCACTGGTGGTGGCCGGGCACCACTCGGTTCTTCCAGTCCCAAGTCGATGTAGGCACCCAGTCTTGTGGGTCTCTCTGTCTTCTCAGTTGTTGGGGGCGAAAAGAAACTGCGCCATAAAGATGGCGCCTGTTATCAGGAGCTCCTCCCCGAGACACTCCCGGTCTGATGATTAGCCTGCTGACGCAGTTCCTTGCTGGCACGTGAACGGCTCGTGATTAGCTTTCTGATTGCTGGCCTCTAGAGCCCATAGCCACTCAGCTTCTCTTTGCAATGCTATGTTTTGCTCGTGCACTGCACATGAATCAGCTGTGCCTTATGATTGGTGAGATTGGACTATATAATGGGTGAGGGACACTGTAGAAGAAGAACAAAGAAAGTAGAACATAGGAAGGAGATACAGCCTCGGGAGCTGAAGCTGCCGCCGCGTCTGTGAACGCCACGGCGTTCAGGGACACGGCGCAGCAGGAGAGCGAGGAAGAAGTAAGATGAGAAGTAGAATAGGAAGTAAAATAGGTAGTAGAATAGGAAGAAGAAGAATAAAGCAGAAGAAGAATAAAGCAGAAGAAGAATAAAGCAAGCAACTTGCAAGGTGGCTCATATCTGTGTGTCCTGTCTTCTTTCCGTGGGCGGATAGTTAGGTAGTGACACTCAGTTGTCTTTACCGCATGTGATTTTGGTCCTTGGTGAGCATCCATTCCTGCTGAGTTGGGAGCATTTGCTGTATCCTCGGATGGCAGCTTGGCAGCTTTTAAGACCCCAGACGCCACTCACCAATGTGGGGTGCAGAGAGCTCTCTTAGCAAAATGCTGGTTGTGCCAATTGGCCTGGAATTCGCCTAAGAGCATGGTCCCGTGCCCCAGCTACTCTATCCTTGCAGTATTGAGTCAAGATGGAAGGAGTACTCAAGTTATGCTGAAGTCCACTTAATGTTGTTCTTGTTTCTAATGTGTGCTATCACCGCTTTCAACAACTAGATTTCCAGTAACTATCTGAACTAAACCCTCCCCCCCTCACCTTCCATCCCTCCCCTCCCTTGCAGCTGTCAAAGAGTCTTTTCTTCTATACACAAGTCTGTTTTGGAGATCTAATCGTAGAGGTCTCATACAGTATTTGTCCTTTTGTAGCTGACTGCTTTCACTCAAGATAATGTCTTCCAGTTGAAATCAGCTTAGGAGATGTTTCCTGGAATCATCATTATTCTTTATCATTGTGTAGTGCTCCATTGAGTATATGTACCGTAGTTTACCTATCCATTCTTCTATTGTTGGGCATCTGGGTTGATTCCATCTTTTTGCTATCGTGGACTGTGCTGCAATAAACATTCTGGTGCATGTGTCCGTTGGTGTGAAAGGTCTTGATTCTGTAGGATATATTCCAAGTAATAGAATTACTGGGCCAAATGGTATATCAATATCCATTTTTTTAAGGAAGCGCCAGATTGCCTTCCAAAGAGGCTGCACCCTTTTGCAATCCCGCCAACAGTGTAGGAGGGTTCCACTTTCTCCACAGCCTCTCCAGCATTTGTTGTTTTGTGTTTTCTGGATCATGGCCAATCTTGTTGGAATGAGATGGTATCTCATTGTTGTCTTGATTTGAATTTCTTTAATAACTAAAGATCGTGAACATGTCCGCATATGTTTTTTTGCTGCCTGGATCTCCTCTTTAGTGAAGTGTCTGTCCATCTCCTTTGCCCATCGCTTAATTGGATGGTTTATCTTCTTCTTACTGATATTTTGTAGTATCTTATAGATTATGGAGATCAGGCATCGGTCTGACATAGAGTTGCCAAATACTTTTTCCAATTCTGTGGGTGTTCTTTTAATTCTATTAATAAAGTCTTCGGATAAGCAAAAGTGTTTGATTCTTAATAGTTTCCATTTATCTATTTTCTCTTCTGTTGACTGAGGTTTCTTTGACAGATTTTGGAGTCTGTCCTCATTGTGTATTAAAACTTCCATTGTTCTTCCTACCTTTTCTTGTATGAGCTTTATCGTTTTAGGTTTGATATTTAGGTCTTTTATCCAGTTGGAGTTGGTTTTTGTATAAGGTGTAAGATGTGAATCTTGATTCAGTTTATTGCAGATGGATAACCAATTTTGCCAGCACCATTTATTTAAGATACTGTTTTTACCCCAGTTTAATGTCTTAGGGCCTTTGTCGAATATCAACTGATCATAGGCAGATGGTGTCACATCTGGGATCTCCACTGTGTTCCATTGATCGATCTGTCTGTTCTTGTACCAGTACCAGGCTATTTTGACCACTGTGGCAGTGTAGTATGTTCTAAGATCGGGTAATGAGAGGCCTCCCAGTGTGTTCTCCTTTAGTCGTACCTTACTTATCCGGGGCTTCCTCCTTTTCCAAACAAAATTGGTGATATGTTTCTCCACCTCATTAAAAAATGATGCTGGAACTTGTATTGGGATTGCATTATATAAATAAATTGCTTTGGGTAAAATAGACATTTTCACAATGTTAAGTCTTCCTATCCATGAGCAGGGTAGGTTTTTCCATTTATCTAAGTCTCTTTTAGTTTCTTGTAGAAAGGGATTGTAGTTCTCTTTGTAAAGGTCTCTTGTTTCTCTGGTTAGATTAACTCCTAGGTACTTTATCTTCTTAGGGGCTATCGTAAATGATATTGATTTGATAATTTCCCCCTTAAGAGTCTCGTTGTCAGTATAAAGGAATCCTACTGATTTACTTATGTTTGTCTTGTATCCTGAGACTTTGCTGAACTCTTCTATCAATTTGAGTAGCTTACTTATAAATTCCTTGGGGTTCTCTGCATATAGAATCATATCATCTGCAAACAGGGAGATATTAACTTCCTCTTTGCTGATGCAGATGCCCTTTATTTCTTGGTCTTGTCTAATTGCTCTGGCTAAACGTCTAGCACAATGTTGAATAGGAGAGGTGACAGTGGGCATCCTTGTATAGTTCCTGTCTCAAGAGAAAGTCTTTCAGTCTCTCTCCATGCAGGATGATGGGGGCAATTGGCTTTGTATACATGGCCCCTATTGTGTTGAGGAATTTGTCGTCTATGCCCATTTGGGTAAGAGTTTTTAGCATGAATGGGTGTTGGACTTTATCAAATGCCTTTTCTGCATCAATGGACAAAATCAGGTGATCCTTATCTTTCTTTTGAGATCTATATCGGGTGGCGTACGATATGCATCTGAGATGTCCATATTCTCTTCATGATTTCTGGGAAGTTTTCTTTCAGCAGCTCAGCAACAATACTCTCTGTGTTCTCAGATGTGGATTATTTTCTTGATATGTTGTTGTATTCTGTTGGCAAGAATTTTGTTGAAGATTTTTGCATCTAGATTCATGAGTGATATCAGTCTGTAGTTCTCTTTCTTTGTTGGATCTTTCCCTGGCTTAGGTATCGGGGTTATGCTGGCTTCATAGAATGAGTTTGGGAGTACTCCATCCCTTTCTATACTGTGAAATAGTCTCAGTAGTATTGGAGATAAGTCTTCTCGAAATGCTTGGTAGAATTCTGCGGTGAAACCATCTGGACCCGGACTTTTTTGGTTGGCAGTGTTTTGATGACTTTTTCAATCTCTTCTTTTATGATGGATTTATTAAGTTGTTCTGCTTCATGTTGTGATCATTTGGGTAGGTGGTATGAGTCAAGGAATTGGGCCATTTCCCCTAGGTTTTCAAATTTGTTAGAGTACAGTCTTTCATAGTATTCTGTTACGATACTTTTGAATTCTGTTGCATCTGTGGTGACAACCCCCCTCTCATTTCTAATTTGGGTTATTTCCTTTCCTGCTTTTCTTTAGTAAGTTTAGCCAGTGGTTTGTCAATTTTGTTGATGTTTTCAAAAAACCAGCTTATGGTCTTTTCAATTTTTTCAATTGTTTTTCTATTCTCTAATTCATTTAGCTCTGCTGTAATCTTTATGATCTCATTTCTTGTGGTGCCTGAGGGGTTCCTCTGTTGTTCTCTTTCTACTTGTTCAAGCTGTAGGGTTAGTTTGCTGATTTGGTTTCTTTCCTCCTTCCAGATGTGTGCATTTATGGAGATAAACAGATCTCTGAGCACTGCTTTGGCTATATCCCATAGGTTCTGGTAGGAAGTGTTTTCATTCTCACTGGAATCCATAAATTTCTTTAATTCATCCTTGATTTCCTCTATAACCCATGTTTTTTTGAGCGAGATGTTCAGTTTCCAAGAGTTCCACTTTCTATCTATATTTTTTCTGCTGTTGATTTCAACTTTGATGGCTTTATGATCTGATAAGATGCTTTGCAGTAATTCAATGGTATGGATTTTGTTGAGCATTGCATTATGGCCTATCACATGGTGAATTCTGGAGAATGTTCCATGTGCACCGGAGAAGAAGGTGGAGTTGTCTGCTGATGGGTGGAAAGTTCTGTATATATCAATGAGGTTTAGTTGGTTAATTGTGTCAATGAGGTCTTCTGTATCTTTACTGAGCTTTTTTCCTAGATGATCTGTCTAGTATTGAGAGTGGAGTGTTGAAGTCTCCCACTACTATTGTGGAGTCATCTCACTCTATTTTGAGCATAGTCAGTGTTTCTTCGACATATTTAGGTGCCCTGACATTAGCTGCATAAATATTTAATATAGTTAAGTCTTGGTTGTCTACTGAACCTTTCAGCAATAAATAGTGTCCATCTTTGTCCACGATGGTGGATTTGACAGTAAAATTGATTTTGTCTGAGATTAGAATTGCCACCCCTGCTCTTCTTTCTTCATTATTACCTTGATATATATTCTTCCAACCTTTAATTTTCAATTTGTTCCTATCTTTGCGTCTCAAGTGAGTTTCTTGTAGACCACATATGGATGGGTCATGTCTTTTAATCCAAGATGTCACTTGATGTCTCTTTACTGGAGCATTCAGTCCATTCACATTCAATGTAATTATTGATAGGTATGTATTCACTGCTGCCATTGTGATAGGTGTATTTTTATGTTGATGTTTTCTCTGTTGTTCTTATTAGTCTGTTCTGGGAAGTTCCTTTTTTGTGAGTTGATTTTTCTCCTTTTTCAGAGCTGGTTTTATGGTTGTTGAGACTCCTGTATTACATTTCTTGAAATGGTGTGATACATCTTTGTTGTGCTTACAGCTACCCCTATAATCCTCATTAATAAACTATATATAAACCCAATTTGAATTACTACCAGTCTTGTCATCTTCCTCTCCATCTGGAAGGACTATAACAACTGTAGTACATCCCTCTTTTTGATATGATGACACCATAGTTTTCATGATGATCACTGGATTGCTTCTTTCCTTATCAAAGCTGTGACTGGCTTTGGAGCCTTCCCTAACTGAGTAGAGTTTTTAGTAGTATTTTGTTCTAAAATATAAAGTTAGTGGTTTTGTTCTTCTAAGCCAGAGCCAAGAACTTCTTTCAGTATTTCTTGTAGTTTTAGTTTGGTTTTTACAAAGTCTCTGAGTTTCTGTTTATCTGGGAATGTCTTAATTTCATTTTCGTATTTGAAAGATAATTTTGCAGGATATATAATTCTTGGTTGGAAGTTCTTCTCCTTCAAGGCTTTGAATGTGTCATGTCACTGTCTCTGTGCCAGCATGGTTTCTGCTGAGAAATCTGACGAGAGCCTACAGGGTTTCCCTCTGAATGTTAGCTTTGCTTTGAGTCTTGCTGCCTTTAGGAGTTGCTGCTTATGTTTCATTTTGTTAAGCTTGATTATATTATGTCTTGGAGTCTTTCTTTTGAGATCTATATTGGGTGGCATACGATCTGCATCTGAGATGTCTATATTCTCTTCCTTCATGATTTCTGGGAAGTTTTCTTTCAGCAGCTCAGCAACAATACTCTCTGTGTTCTCAGATGTCTCACCCTGTTCAGAGACTCCAATTAATCAAAGGTTGTTCCTCTTAATAGAGTCTCACTTGCTTCTTAATGTTTCTTCATTTTCTTGTTTCTTTTTTCTGATTTCTGCTCATAGATGCTGGCATCAGTAGCTCTGTCTTCCAAGTCAGAAATTTTTTTTTCCATTTGTTCCATTCTGTTTTCTTGGCTTTGCATGGAAGTTTCTATGTCTTTGATTGTGTTCTTGATCTGTTGGATTTCAGAGTACTGGTGTTCCATCAGATCAAACATCTTGCTTAATTTTTCATTTTGTTCTGCTGCATTTTGTATAAGGTCTGGATGGGCTCTGTGTATAATCATTTTGTATTCACTTTCTGCTGCTTTCATAAAAGTTTCTTCATCTGGAAAACTCCTTGGTTGCTTTGTTTGGGAGCCTTCTGAAGCCATGGGTGATTTCTTGTATGCCACAAGTGTCTGTTGCTTTTTGGGACCCATGTGAGTATGTAGAGCTAGAAGAAGTACTGTGAGGATAGACTGCAGATGTTTCTCTAGGCTGTCTTAAAATGTAAAGCAAAAGATATCTGACCACTTCACAAGTCAGTTAGGTTTTCAGGTGTAGAGGTCCCACTTCTCAACTGTCAAAGTAAGTGCCACTATATCCAACCCCAGATGATAGGAACTAGTTCAGAATACTGCAATGCTACTGCCCTGTTGACCTCTGCTGACAAGGCCGACGACACTGTGTAGAGTACTGCTTTTCTGATAGAAAAGTGCTCACCTGTGGGCAGTCTCTGGCTCCCAAGCTAAGAATTAGGTCCAGCTGTGGCCACCATATCCAAGATTGTGTCCTCCACACAGGCAGCAGATAGAGGGGCTAACAATGCCGAGAGGTAGTGATTTCTCTGATTCTGTTGCAGGACCCCAAAACAGGTGGCACTAGGTAAATTACTGCTTTTCTGTTGGAGATGCGCTGTCCTGTTTGCAGGCACTGGCTCCCAGGCTAAGACTGAGGTCCCGCTAGAATCTCCGTATCCAACATGGTGTCCCACACACTGGCTGCGAAACTCCCTACAAACCCCGCCAAGGCAGATATAAAACAAAAGGCTCAAAGTTGCTAGATTCACAGAGTCCTATGCCTGGCTCTCAAAATATGGGAATTTCGCCTGCCTGTCCCCCCAGCAGCGTGTCTCAGTCTAGCCGCTAGGCAAGACCCTACTCTGCCAGCCAGCCAAGACAGAGGAAAAAAAAAATTCAAAATGGTACGTTTACCTTCAGTTCATGAGAGCCAGGGCTAGCCAGGCATGGGAGTCAGCGAGAGAGAGGTTTTTCTCTCAGTGGTATGAAGTCCAAAGTAACAAACAGCCCTGTGCCATGTCCTGGGGCTGATTAGGTGACCAGAAGTCTCCGTTTGATTATCAGTTCAGGTCTTGGTTTCCAGAGGGCTATAAGGAGATGTGTGCTTAGTCTGCCATCTTGACCCCACCCCCCTTCTTTAATCATATTTGCTGGCTCCATTAATCATTATTTTTAGCCAATCTGAGTGGCATTCGTAAAATCCATTTTAGATCAACCAGCATTTGTTAAATACCTAGTACATTCAAATTTTAATGGAGGATACAAGAAACAATGAAGATGAAATCATTCTCACATAGTTTGTCGATATGGGTGTATATGTGCATATACATATAAACAAAAAACCCAGTGCCGCCAAGTTGGATCTGACTCATAAATGGATATACATATATCATTATCCAACATTTTGCATTTATGACAAGAGTGAAAAATTTACTATCCAACTATTTTGTACATTAACAATGTACATCTGATAGCAACAAATACTGAGGTGTGAGGTGAGATTAACACTGCCTGTAAGGTCATGTGCCCAGTTTCGCTAGGCCATGGTTCTCAGAGTTTCGGCAGTTACATAATGATGTAATTTGGCAGTTATGTAATGACATAGTTTGGTAGCTATGTAATGATGTAATAATGCAGTCATCCTTCATTTTGTGATCTGATATAGTCATTCTCCACTTTTGCGTTATATCAATTTTCACACAATGACCTGTTCTTTGGAACGTAACTATGTCAGTGAGGAGTCGATTTTATTTTACATATCCATCTATCTCACTTGATAGCAGCTCCATGAGGGAAATGACATAGTGAATTTTGTTCACAGCTTTATTCCCAATACCTAGCAGGGTTCCTGTACTTAGTAGGTGCATTTTCTTTATCCTCATTCTCTTGGGTCTCTTCCTACTTCACCGTTTATGTCTCTTCAACTTATTTGCTGTTTCCTCTTCATCTCCTCAACCAAATGCTAGAAAGTTACACAACTAAGCTTTCTGACCTCTTCTCTATATCCATTATTTAAGTGATTTCATCTTGTTTCATGACTATAACTACCACTTATATGCTGAAATAGGGTCACTGTGGTCAAATTAACTCAACCAGTAATAGGTTTCTTTGTTTTAATGTGCAGAAAACTCTCCAATTTATATCTCCCTATGTACTGCAAATTTATGTATTCAAATACCTACTTGAAATCCCTATTCTTATTCTAGAATGTAAACCGTGGTGGCATAATGGTTAAGTGCTACAGCTGCTAACCAGAAGGTTGGCAATTCAAATTCACTAGGGCTCCTTGGAAACTCTGTGGGGGCAGTTCTACTCTGTTTATAGGGTTATTATGAGTCAGAATTGATTCTATGGCAGTGGATATTTTGGAGATGTCGGTCATAGTATTCTATTTTCTTGATCTGGGTTTGGGTTACAGGGGCAGTCAGCTTGTGAAAATTCATTGAGCAGTTTGCTGTTTAAATGTGAGGTTTCAACTTTAAAATTATTGGAAAAATAATTGACACCCCTTACCTGGTCCTTCTTCCGTATCTTCTGCATCTCACTACATGGCAACTCCATTTTTCCAGCTGTTCAGAGAATAAACTTTGGGGTTGCCATCAACTTCTGACATGTCTAACCCATCAACAAATTTCTTCTCCTCTACACTCCAAATACACACAGAATATGATCACTTCTCATCATTTCCCAGTACAAGTCACCATCATCTCTTTCTCCCGCCTTTCTATAGTCTATTCTCAACATGGCTGTGTAGTCACTCTTCAGCTAAATACCTCCCAAAGGCTTCATACTGCCCTCTGAAGTAAAAATTGAAATCCTCACTGTAGCCTGATTATATCTCCTTCTGTTCTCACCCTCATTCTGTATCACTGACCTCTTTGCTATCCTTCAAATATGCCAAGCACAATCCCACCATAGGTCCTTTGAACTTGCTGGGAATGGTCTTCCCCAAAATATCTGTGTATCCCACTTCCTTGCTTCCTTAAGGTTTCTGTTCAAATTTCAGCCTACTAGTGAGGGATTTCCCAACTACCCAGTGAAAAATAGCAACCCACCTCTCCTGGGACTCCCTAACTCCCTTATGTTGCTTTGTCCTCCTCCTAATATGTATTCATTTTTTTATTGCCTACACCCACCAGAATATAAACTCCATGAGACTGGAGATGTTTTCTATTTTGTTCACTGTTCTATCCCTAGGCTTAAACCACTGCTTGGTACCTGACACGTGCTCAGCAAATGAGTGAACTCAAAGGGTAGATTTAAGTAAGTACTAGGATAGATACAGGAAACCCTGGTGGCGTAGTAGTTAAGTGCTATGTTTGCTAACCAAAAGATTGGCAGTTTGAATCTTCCAGGCTCTCCTTGGAAACTCTATGGAGCAGTTCTACTCTGTCCTATAGTGTCGCCATGAGTCGGAATCGACTCAATGGCAGTAGGTTTGGTTTTGGGGGGTTTAGGATAGATACATACACAAACAGCTCTGAGAATATTAAAGAGAAAGGAATTGATTCTGATACTTGAGGAGAAATAAAAATCAATAGTGCCTCAGAGGAACTGGTATTTGAATATCGTCATAGAATATGATTAGGATCTCCACTCTTAGAGAAAGGATAAAGGAAATGCTGCAATTCACACATAAGTGTTGGGGAGAGGGTGGCCCAAAACAGAAGCAGACACCGGTCCAAGGGTCCAGCAAAGGTTATTGGAAGAGAAAGATAGTGGGGTCTGAGCCAAAATGGATCAGCCCACCTCTCCCTAGTAGGGCAGGTTTTTTATAGTTTTAAAGTTTGAACGAGGTAGTGCGGGGTGAGGGGGGTTATGGTTTGATTAAGGAGAGGAGTAGCAAGAAATTTTGGTTAGGGGATTTATGGTCTGAATAAGGAAGAGGTGTTGATTAGAAGAGAAAGGGCTAAGATTTGTTTATGGTCAAGATTTTGATAAGCGAAGAGCTTTGAATTAGGAGGGTGGGGAAGACAGGCATAAAGTTATTTATGGTTATACAAAGTAGGGCCTACCAGGCTGTTTTTGGTCATCTCTGTGGGGCATGCGTACCAAGCTGTTTTCAGCCAGTGGCAGGTCTGATTATTGGATAAGGTGACCTTTCTGGATTTCAGGGACAGAGTTCCCTCAATAAGCAAAAATACCATTATTACTTGAAAACAAAATCTAAAAATAAATAAAAGGAGTAAAAGTGATTATCTTATATTAAATCAGTACCTTTCCTTATCAATTATAGGACTAGTTGAAAATTTAGGGCAAATCACGTACTGGCTAAAAAAATCTCAAGTAATGTATCGTTCTTAATAGGATCTGTTTAAAGATAAGGAAAACTTACATTTATCCAGATAGAAATGTGTTAAAATTAGATCAGCAATGCCTCTTCAGCTTCAGCTGGTAAGCCTGCCTCAGCCTGGTTTCAGGTTATCATAGGTGTACACATGCAGGAAAGCAAGCGGGTTTGTTTGTTTGTTTGTTTTACCACTGGCACGTATAGTGGTTTCTAACAACAAAATTAATTTACTGAAAAATATTCAAGAATGTTTATGTCTATTCACAAAGATTTTTAAACCTAAAACTATAGAAGTACATAAAAGTGACTTCTTCAATTTTGAATGTGCTTCATATGATACACTACATGTAAATAACAAAGCAGAAAACAAAACATCGGCAATTCTTTGCTGTACTATTCTTAATAAGAAAAGGTGTAAAATATAAGACTGAATGACTCTGAAGCAGAACCCACTTGATAATAATATCACCTCAAAGTTTAACATTGGGTGGTCAAAGGGAGTAAAAACCTGGCAACCTTCTTCAGAAGACAAGCCCTTCTCAACTTGGTTTCACCAATTATGAGCTTCGGAAAGTCGCTGGGCTTCATTTGATCTGTATTATTTACAAAGGTAATTTCTGCTCTCAAGTTCTTTCTGTAGGAGGTAACGCCTTTGAAATTAAATCAAGCAGTCATTACGGAAGCTCAAATGTTTGAAAATGCTGGTGCAGAAAACTATACACTTTCCCAAGGTAACTTGAGATTTAAGAGGAGGTTACTTCATTTGGTATAGATTCTGATTTTGACATGCTGATGACCTTGCACATGGAGCTTTGCTTCCCCCTCTAAATTCCTCCCACAAGGCATCATGGAATGGTTCTTACCTCAAGTTTTGAAATTATCCATTCTCAATCCAGAGAAATCCTTTTTAAATCTGAGAACCCCTATAATATCCAAACAAAGTAACTGATATCAGCCTATACAGAATTCGATTTGAGTAAAATCAAAAACTTTCTAATTTTTTTCCCCTCGTCCATTTTTATGTGACAGGAGAGATAGAGAGAGAGAGAGAACTTCATCTTATGCCCTTACCTTTTAACACCTTCCTAAGTGGTGTTGAATCAAAGATGCAATATTATTCAAGTGGACACATAATGCTTCTCTTTCCTAAGGCTTAGAAGACAGATCATACAGCAGCCTGAAACGTGACCTCAGACACTGGTCTCTATGTGACCCAATGAACCTTGCCTGAACAGTTTTGTTAGACACATTCATAAATCATGTGGCTATCACTTTCCTTTGTCACAGTTGATTAAGTTCAGGGAATTATCATAGGAGCCTGCTTGCTCCATCAAGCATTAACAAGATCTGGTGTAGATAGTGTGCACCTGCCCCAATTAGTTCCCTGGGAAGTGCTTCTCTTTCCTCCCCATGCATCTGTCTCATAAATAGGAGAACTCTGTATGAGCCCTCTGCACCCCGGAATCTGCACATCTAAAATAAATCCAAAACCTGACATGCTTACTTTTTAGCATTCCCAATGTTTAGATTTGAACTGGGATTTTTGAAGCCTAGAGGCTGCTTCCTTGTTATATTAGCTTAGGAATTCCACATATTTTAACCAAGATGTATTGCAGGGAGGAACTTTCACACAAAGAAAAGGACCCTCCTTGATGCCAATGAACCCAGGTTCGGGCCAGTGGCTTCAGCATGCTTAGGACTCACTTTGGGAATTTTAATTGAGTTGCTGGAGGGCTACTGATGTAAGAGCTACAGCTCACTGACAGACTGGCTGGGCTGGAAATATTCAGCACTCCTGAGGTCTCTTGCTGCTTGAGTTAAGAATATGCTGGGAAAGGTGCATCATTCAACTCTCAACAAGAATGATGTAGGCTCTAAATAGCTTCCATGACAGTCTGTCTCAGAAAAAATTGCATTTCACAGAAATATTCAGGATTTCATTTTAAAGAGTTCTTGTAAGCATGCTAGAACTGTGCATGTAACACACTAGAAAAAGAAAAAAGAAAAGCATGGAGAAATTCCTTTAAAGGACGCCCTTGAGAGATTCAGTTTGAGGTCTTTAAAAATTCTCCACCATCACAGCCTGGTACTCATACAAAAACAGATACATAAACCAACGGAACGCAACTGAGATTCCAGATGTAAATTCATCCACCTATGAACAGCTGATATTTGACAAAGGCCCAAAGTTCATAAACTGGGGAAAAGACAGTCTCTTAAACAAATGGTGCTGGCATAACTGGGTATTCATCTGTAAGGAAATGAAATAAGACCCATACCTCATACCATGCACAAAAACTATTTCAAAATGGATCAAAGACATAAATACAAAATCTAAAACAATAAAAATCACAGAAGAAAAAATAGGGACAATGCTAGGAGCCCTCATACGCGGCATAAACAGAATATAAAACATAACCAACAATGCAGAAACACCAGAAGAGAACTTATGTAACTGGGAACTCTTAAAAATGAAACACACTCATTAAAAGACTTCGCTAAAAGAGTAAAAAGACAACCTATAAACTAGGAAATTTTTTTTAATACAACAAATCCAATCATCATCTAATCTCTAAAATCTATAACATACTGCAAAACTTCAACACCAAAAAGACAAACAACCCAATTAAAAAAATGGGCAGAGGATATAAACAGGCACTTCACCGAAGAAGATAGTCAAGCACCTAACAGTCCCATGAGGAAATGCTCACAATCACTAGTCATTAGAGAAATGAAAATCAAAAAATACAATGAGATACCATCTCACCACAACAAGGCTAGCATTAATTAAAAAAACACAAAATAATAAATGCTGGAGAGGCTTGGAGAGACTGGAACAGTTACATACTGCTATCGGGAATGTAAAACGGTATAACCACTTTGGAAATAGATTTGGCACCATTGAAAAGCTAGAAACAGAAGTACCACATGATCCAGCCATCTCACTCCTTGGAATATATACTAGAGAAACAAGAGCCCTCACATGAATAGATTCATTGCAACACTGTTCACAATCACAAAAAGATAGGAACAACCAAGGTACCCATCAACCGATGAATGCATAAACAAATTACAGTATATTCACACAATGAAATACTATAAAAAGATAAAGAACAATGACAAGTCTATGAAACATGTCACAACATGGAGGAATGTGGAAGGCATTGTGCTGAGTGAAATTAGTTATGAAAGGACAAATGCTGTAGGGTACCACAATTACGAGAACTCAAGAAAAGATTTAAACATAGAAGAAAACATTCTTTGATAGTTATAAGAATGGGGAGGAAGAGAGAGGAGAATTCACTAACAAGGTAATAGAGAAGAATTGTCTTAGGTGAAGGGAGGGACAACACACAGAACAGAGTAAGTCAGCTTAACTGGACTAAACCAAAAGCTGAGACGTTTCCTGAATATAAAACACTTACAGGAACAAAGTAGCAGAGGCACGGGTCTGGGAAATATGGTTTCCATGGACATCTAGTTTAACCAGAATAACAACGTTTATTAAGAAAATGTTCTGTGTCCCACTTTGGTGACTGGTGCCTGGAGTCTTAAAATCTAGTGAGTGGCCTTCTAAGATACATCAATTGGTCTCAACCCACATGGATCAAAGAAGAATAAAGAACACCAAAGACTCAAGAAAAAGAAAAAAAAAAAAGGCCATATAAACCAGAGGCTCCATCAGCTTGAGGCCAGAAGAACTAGATGGTGCCCAGCTGCCACCAATGACCACTCCAACAGGGAACACAACAGAGTCCCTCATGGAGCATGAGAAAATTGGGGTACAGAACTCAAATTCTAATAAAATGACCAAACTTAGTGATCCAACTGAAATTGGAGGAACCACAAAAGATATGCCCCCTGGACTCTCTATTAACCCAGAACTAAAAACCATTCCCAAAGCTACCTCTTCAAAGATTAGACTACACTATAAGGCATAAAGAAAACCCTAGCAACAAAGTCATTAAGTACTACAGCTGCTAAACAAAAGGGCAGCAACTCAAATCCACCAGGCACTCCTTGGAAACTCTATGGGGCAGTTCTACTCTATCCTATACGGTCGCTATGAGTCGGAATCCACTCAGCGGAAATGGCGTGGGGTTGGCTTTTTCGTTTGTATGAGGGCTTCTTAGTTCAAGTAGCTATACAAGATTAAATGGGTAGCTCCTGTCCATAGGTAAAACGAGAGAGCAGAAAGGGATCAGAGCTGGTTGAACGGACAGGGGAATTTCAGAGTGGAAAGAAGTGTGCTGTCACACTGTAGGGATAATAACTAGGTTCACGTAAGAATGTGTGTATAAATTTTTGTATGAGAAACTAACTTGAGCTGCAACCTTTCTCTCCTAAGGCATGATTTAAACAAAAATCTCTCCCATCCACTGCAACTAGAGATTTGGTAGAGCACATAGGGTCAGGTTTTGGTGGAAGCGCAATTCACTTCAAGACCATACCACAAACATCACTATCAGTCAAACAGGTATCTGTTTGTCAAAGTTAGCTAAGAGAACCTGATCTCTGCTGCCACATACTAACATCTTTTACTCCAGAATCTAACATTTTCTAGGGATAACAAAGGTAGTGGTTTGCATTACAGAATACACACAGTATTGATAAGGTCACCAAGTGAACCTGATCTGCCACTTTATCTACAGTCTCCCTGGCAGTTTGTGATGCAAATATAAGTTCTTCCTGGCAGTTGTGATGCAAATACAATTCCTCCTGGCAGTTGTGAAGTAGCTACAGCAGCTTCAAACTCAAATCAAAAACCAAGTTACTACCTCCCCTCCCATCTATGGCATCACCCCTTGCTTTTACCCATAAAAAGCACCAGGAAAATGTATACTGGGTCTTTTTCCACTCATGGAGACTGACCCTTTCCCTCTTTGGAACATACTTTCCCTTAATAACCTTTCTGTCATTTGCTACTAAAAATGATGCTTCCTTGTGTGCTTTGGAGAAGAGGGATCCCAGTTTGCTACCCCTTGGGAGACTGAACTTGCTAGTTCGATCTCCGAAACCCTAATCAGGTCCCTCGGGGTCTAATCAGCTATATGACCTTGACAAGCTCACTGGCACCATTAGACTTGCTGTGATCAGAACTGACTCAGCAGCAAAGGGTTTGGGATTTTTTGGTTTTATGGAAAATAAAATGCCCAGCAAGTGGAATCAAATATACTCTCAGGACCTAGCTACCACTCTCACACTCAAAGCCACTCCAGAAGACTGTCAAAAATAGTGCCTGCTGGTCAGGCCATTTCTGAATTTACTGCTACCTGGTTCAAGAAGCGTTTTTAGAAAGCAGAAACACAAAAGCCAGGTCAGAGAGAAAATTCTTTGCCTGTAAACAAGTGTCCAAGAACTGTAGGTTGGACACCAGAGACACAACTGATGAAAGACTGAACTTCTCTATTCATAGAGAAGACAGCAAACAAAATAATTTTCTTCCCCTATAATGAAGACTTAGAGAATAATATCCTGTCACTCCTGCTAAAATGACAGGGAAGAAGTCACTGTAGTCCATGGGTTGAGGTTTGAGGGGAGAAAGGGACGATATGAGTACAGACAGCAGGACAAACAACCACAAAGAGCAGTATTTATCCCAGAAGCTATTTTCACTTACATCATGTTTCATAACTTCAAAGATAGGCATGTAAAAATTCATTCAAAAGTAGAAACCAACCTATCCCCCATCAGATTATAATGGCAGGCACTTTGATTATCTAGACCCGCATGCTGTTAAAACACAAACCTATTTAAGTTACAAGAAGCATAGCTTTGTGGAAAGAGCACCAGACTGAGCCCTGGGTTGAGTATTCTTTCTTAAGTGATGCTAGGCAAATTGCTTAGTTTTTCTCTGTGCACTAACTCTCCAACTAAGAGAAGAAAGAAGAGAGAGAGAGGAGAGAGGACAGGAAAGAAATTCTCCACCTTTCCTGCTTGTCATCCAGGGGTGTTGTGAGGATTGACAAACAGCATCCTTATAATATGCAGAATTATGGAAGCCATTCACCTTCACACCAGGAACATTAGCTGTTTCTAATGCAGGATGTGTCTCAGAGCTGCATGCTGGAAACTCAGCTCACAAACCCATAAGACCCCATAGTGTCTAGGGTGCTGACATAGGTTCACACTGCATGCCACACTTGTAAATGATGGCCTGCTGGTATTCTTTTGATAATCCTCGCATAGGAAGCAGAAGCTGACTGCCTTTTTTTAAAAATAAATTTATAACAGGCATTTTTTTAAGAATTTAGAATGAAGGCATTTTAACTAGAGGAAAGGAAAGGGAACATCTCATACAATGCTAAATTGATTGATTCATTTATTAATCCCATGAGCATTTATGAAGCATTTCCAATGTGTCAGAAACTGGGCTAGCTAGAATCATGATTTCCGAAGGTACTATGGAAAGCCACAGACTGAATCACACAGCTGTTTGTGGATGCAGCAGTCAGAGACCTTAAAAAATACGCTCTGGTGGATTGGAGCAGTTACCTTTTGAAAATACTAATGACAATGTTTGCTGACTTTGTTCTCCCCAGAAACCACGATTACCCTGGGGATATCATGATGATCCTCACTGACTGCTGAAAAACTAGCAATTCAAACTGGCAGGGGTAAAAAAGGGAGGTTTTGGTTTAGCTCTGATAGAACCTGAGGCTTTTGTTGTTAATTCTTTCAGGATCATCACTTCTCCCAAGTTGGCAGTCTGGAGGAGACATTTAGGACATGAGAATCCTGTGTTAAGAGCTCTCTGCACTTATCATACACTGATGCTTAGGAAAACCAAGTGTCTGCTACCCCCGTGTGGCCAGTGCTCATTCTTTGCTTTCAGGAGTTAAAATACATTTCATGCCCCCAAGGACAGGCTAGAACTGCCTCATAGAGTTTCCGGGGACTACCTGTGGATTTGAACCTCTGGCCTTTTGGTTAGCACCCATAGTACTTAACCACTATACCACCAGGGTTACCTCAACATATATTAAAGTATGAAGCTAAGAAGTTTGGTGAATAAGGCTGCAGTGTTGTGTACAGTGTTTCTCCTTTTTCTGTATCTCTAGGAAAATCCTACAATAAATCTCTCCAGGACAGCCTAGGAGATCCCAGTATAAATTTCTGGTTTAGGTTATTTTTATTTATTTGTTTGTTTGTTTGTTTTATTTAAGTCCCTTGTTTGGTATTCTAAACTCCATGGATCTCTGCCATGTTCAAACTGTTAAAACAGGAATTCAGTAAAGAAATTTGGGACACTATTTCAATCAATGTTTACTCAAGAATTGTATGGTTGTGAGGAATAAACTCTAATTTTAACTTGATTATTTGAAGTCTTCTTCAACTATCCTCCTCATTCTTTGACCACTCCTTAAAAACATGTCATAGAATTAACTTAGCCTAGCAAATATGTTTGTTCTTCTCTACACATAGGCGAACAATTATTAAATCAAATTATACCCCATATTTATTTCTCTTCTCCAGAACATTTACTTCATCCACTTTACCACACCAATTCCCTCTACTGTAGGAAATGTTTACTCAGAAATTCATCTTTTCTGCAAAATCTTCCCAGACTCCACCCAGAAAATTCAGTCAAGACAAAAATTTAGCAGCTTCTACTTGGTGGAGAAAATACAAGGACAAAAATAGAAACCCTTAAAGAAAGAATGACTAGCCAAGCCAAGCCAAGTGCCGTATGACTAAGAAGCCTTTATTATTTGCATAAAAACCCCAAACCAAACCCACTGCTGTCGAGTGGAGTCTGACTCATAGTGACCTTATAGGTTTCCAAGGAGCACCTGGTGGATTCAAACTGCAGATCTTTTAGTTAGCAGCCATAGCACTTAAACACTACTCCACCAAGGTTTCCATTATTTGCATACTTACATGAAAACTACTCAAAGAGAAGGACTACCTCTAATCTTTCCATTTTTCTACTCCTACACTATTACAATGGTCTATACATATTGAATGGGGGTTTGCTGAATTGATGGCTCATTGGTAGAATTCTCAACTTTTATATGAGAAACCTGGTTCAATTCCCAGCCAATGCACCTCATGCACAGCCACCATCTGTCAGCAGTGGCTTATATGTTGTTTGTGATGCTAAATGGGTTTCAGCAGAGCTTCCAGACTAAGATGAGCCAGGAAGAAAAGTTGGGCAATCTACTTCTGAAAATCAATGAAACCCCTCTGGATAACAGTGGTCTGAGCTGACCAGGGATTCAGTAGAAGGTTCTGGAAAGAATGAGGAAAAAACATAGACTTACTGGATGGATAAAGACTAGAGGAATCCCTGAGACTATTGCCCTAAGATATCCTTTTATCTTGGAACTGAATTCATTTAAGAGGTTGCCTTTACCCAAATAATAGATTGGCTTATAAAATAAATAACATTACCCATGAATACTGTGTTCTTTAAAAAAAAAAAATCAGCTATGTGAGACCAAGTGGTCAACAGTTACCCTAAAGCAAAGACAAGAATATAATGAGGACAGGGAAGCTAGATTAACATAAGCAGAACAACCAGAATGAAATAATGAAAATGCTAACACACTGTGAAAAATGTAAGCAATGTCACTGAACAATATGCACAGAAATTGTTAAGTTATAACCTAATTTGCTGTGCAAACTTTCACCAAAAACACATACTATTACTTAAAAAAAAAAAAAAATTATTGTCACTTTTCAAAATACTGGGTAACTCAATCAAAATGCAAGTACAGGAATGAAATGGTAAGGGCACACATAAAGAAAATAACAGTCCTTACAACTAGATCAGTAAGCAACATCATGATAAATAGAGCAAAGAAATGAAGTTGTCAATTATTTAATTTTATTTGTATTCAAAATCAATACCCATGAAAGCAGCAGTCAAGAAATTAAATGACACATTGCATTGGACAAATCTGCTGCAAAAGATCTTTTATTTAGAGTGTTAAAAAACAAAGAAGTCACTTCAAGGACTAAAATGAACCTGACCCAAACCATGATGCTTTTCATCACCTCCTATGCATGGGAAAACTGGGCAATGAATAAGGAAAGCTGAAGAATTTACACTTTCAAACTATGGTGTTGGCAAGGATATTAAATGTACCATGGACTGTCGAAAGAACAAACAATCTGTCTTGGAAGAAATACAACCAGAATGCTTCTTAGAAGCAAGGACGGCAAGACTTCATCTCATATTCTCTGGACATGCTATCAAGAGGATCAGTCCCTGGAGAAGGACATCATGCTTGGTAAAGCAGAGGGTCAGTGAATGATAGGAAGGCCTTCAACGAATGTTGACACAGTGGCTGTAACAGTGGGCTCAAGCACGACGACGATTGTGAAGATAGTGCAGGACCAGGCAGTGTTTCATTCAGTTGTACATAGGGTCAGTATGAGTCAGAACCAACTTGACAGCATCTAACAACAACACCCCTACTAACCCTGGGAACATCTATGCTTTCTTGTGGTTAAACTAAACCCACCGCTCTTTAGTCAATTCTGACTCATAGCGACCCTACAGGACAGAGTAGAACTGCCCCACAGAGTTTCCAAGGAGCACCTGGTAGATTTAAACTGCTGACTTTTTGGTTAGCAGATGTAGGTAGCACTTAACAACTATGCCACCAGGGTTTCTTTCACATGATTACTGGACATAAAATAAATATAAATTTATTTATTTTTATGTTCATGTGGTTAGCAGACATAACAAAATTTAGCTATGAGGAAGCAAAACCATCAGCCTCCTCCACGCTATATGAGATTTCAGATTCCTTTTAAAAGGAAAATCTTGTAATATGGAGAGCACTTCGCCACTTCACGGTGGACCTCAGAACCACCACCTCAACTATTGGAGGGTGGCCCCAGAAAGAAAGACTCACACATCTACCCTAGCTGCTGAGCTGCAGAAACACGAAACCAGCCAATCCTGTGTCTAGGATACGAACTGAGAGAGTTTTTGGAAAAGTTTGGCATGTGTCCTCAGAGTTCTGGGATATAGGTGAGGAAAAAAGACTCCCACCTAGATGAGCCCATAGAGTGGAGGCCGTCACGGCAGTGTGAGGAAAGAGAGCAGCACTGCGGACAGTGTGGAGCCCAATGAAGCTGTGTGTTTTTCCAGGTGTCAGGTTGATGCCACATCAGGTAGCCAGCTGGAAGGGCTTTAAACGGTAGCCAGCAAGTGGGCAGTCTGTCAGAGAGGACACTGGGGCTAGAGGTACTTCCTATGGTAGAAACTGAGGCATTAAGTAGCTGATGAGTATTTGCAAACTCAGTGATGTTGGGCTCTTAGGACCATCAGAACTCCCCTTTATTCTCTCTACTACCCTTTCTTACTCCTGCTAAACCAGTGCAGAACCTGCAAGGGTATGGTTTGGTTTCATCCATTTTTGTTCTGGGGTTCCTGGGGATGCTTGCCACCTTATTTTGTTCCAAGTGTAGTCTGTGAGACTTTTTCTATTGCTATAATAATGGTTCTATTTTTATGAGACTATTTAGCCAAGCCAAGCCAGATTAAAAACTACACTTCCATCATTATCTTGGCCTGACCTGTTAGTCTAATACTACACTTTTTGAAGACGACAGTCAAGTTGGCTTATAGGATATCCCACATTCTGTATAATCTGATTGTTTCCTCATGATGTCACCTAACCTACTCCTTTATCTCCTGCATTTTGTTTTGGAAACCCTGGTGGTATTGTGGCCAAGTGCCACAGCTGCTAACCAAAAGGCTGTTGGTTTGAATCCACCAGTAACTCCTTGGAAAGTCTATGGAACAGTTCTACTCTGTCCTATAGAGTCACTATCAGTTGGAATTGACTCAACAGCAATGAGTTTTATTTTGTATATACTTGAAGTTAAGTTTAAAGGCTTGATCAGATTCAGGTTAAGCATTTTTAGCAAAAATGCCGTAGAGGTGTAACTCACTACTAATGATGCTAAGTTTTCCATGCAAGGAGCAAGTAAGCTATGGAGTGAGGCTTTAGTTCAAAAGTGACCTTTTGTCTAATACTTTTCACTTTCTTTAAGGATCCTTGCCTGAATCACTTATTATTTTGGAACTACAAAACAGTGATCTGCAGATTATATCATTCTTTTTCTCTTATTAGGTGACATTCTTATGTATAAACGTACAAGTAAGTATTTACATATAAATAAAAGATAGACCACAATCAGCATGTATTCTTCCAGCCCTAGATCCAGAATCAGACATTTCTTTAAAAGTCTCCAGTTTCTTTTTAGTAGAAATGGTATTTAGAGACTAGGATCCAGGCACTAAGAATGAACTGTTTTCTTTTCATTTTATCTTCTAAATGTCTTTTAGCTACTATTCAGAAACACAATTCATTTTTGTATCCTGTAATACTGCTAAACTCTGTTGCTAATTTTGACATTTTGCCTATAGGTTCATTTGAATCTTACACACATACAATTATATAATCTGTAAATAATGACAGTTTCATTTTTTTTCTTTGCAACTAACTTATAACTTCATTTCCTTTTCTTACTATACTGGAGAGGATTTCAAGTGCAATGCTGCATAGAAGTAGTGCTCAAACACAGCATCTAAAAAATGACTGTGTGACATTTTTCTTTCAGTTTGATCACTTAGATAAAGTAATGAGAGTTAGAACTCTCCACTGCACATATGTTTTCCCTTTGTAATTAGCAAGAAATCTGTGGGGTAATACTTTGGAACCAATTCCCCATAAATGTTTATTTAATTATTTTAGTAACCCTTGAAATTCTTGCCTTGATTACTTCATTGGAATTTTACATGGTGATTTTTTAGTTTTATCACTCTTTCCACAATTATCAGGGAACATTCATCTGTGAGGAAGAGCTTTCCCTCAGCAGGTGGCGGGGGCTCTATTTGGTTATCTCAATACCAGTTTTCCTTAAAAGGCTGGATAAATGCTTCTTTTTATTTTAACTACTGATTTTCAAAGTAGGGCATTAGTCTGACATTACCTCAGTACTGGACTTACTGTGAAAATGATGAAGTTTATACCTTAGAGCCCTTCACTTGTTTGTATGACCCTTTCCAAGGCTCTGGAACAGACCCTAGGAACGTGTTCACATTGTCATATATTCTTGTAAAATTTTCAAGTTAAGATATTTTAAATGTTTCAATGAAGACTTCTGTCTCTTTCCACTCCAAATTTCCCTCCATCCTGCTTCCCCTTGTAAGGGTAGATTTAGAGAGGCTAAAGACATTTAGGACCTGGTTATGAAGAAGGGTGATCTGAGGTCAAAGTCACTTTCAGTTTAATGGGATATATTTACAGGGTTCACAGTCATTTTGAGTATAATTAAGTTATTGCTAGTCATTTCAGTACAAAAATTGCCTCCATCAATGCTCCTACCACCTACTGGGCCAATTCACCAAATCAGAAGCCATATCTTGATATGAATGCAACCTACACACAGCATGAGACATAAGTGAGTAATTAAAAAGGAACAAGCCTTGAAATACACAGAGCTAGAAGCTAGCCTATAATAACTTCTTACAATCACCAGATATGTAAAATTGTATGTGGAGAATTCAGTTCTCATTAACACCTAGTTAAAGTGGAATTTCTCTCCTGGTAGAAATACATTTGAGAAAACAAAGTATAAAATTATAAATGTATCTTATACTTTATGGGAATCATGCAAAAGATAATGAAATAGAATTCTCCTTACAAGACACACATCTGAACCAATACTGAAACCAGCAAGTGTGTCTGCATTTCAAGTCACAAGTTTATGCACCCTAAATACAAATGGATTATGTCTTGTCATTACATTATCAGTGATGAGTTGTCAAATGATAGAACTTTTCAAACTATTAATAACAAATAAAACTTGTTAAGAGAAAAGCTAAACTATTTTTTCTATTCTCTCTACACAAAATATTAGAAAACCACTGTCGTATGAAGAAGCAGTTGAGGGGCTGTTGTTGTTAGTTGCTGTCAAGTTGACTCTGAGTCATGGTCATCCCAGGTATGCAGAGTAAAACTGCTCTAGAGGGTTTTCAAGGATGAGACCTTTCCAAACCAGATGTTAGGCCTGTAGACCAAAGCTCCTCTGACTGGGTTCAAACTGCCAGAGTTTTGGCTAACAGTCAAACACTGAACCATTTGCAGCATCCAGGGAATCCTAATCAAGGAGTATGTAGCCAAAACCACAAGAGAAAAATACTACAGAGGTGTATAGGGAAGTTGGAGACTTTGAGGGGTATAAATGGTTAACACGCTCAGCTGCTAACTAAAAGGCTAATGGTTCGAGTCCACCCAGAAGAAGACAGCCCTAGTGTTCCATTTTTGAAAAACCAGCCATTGAAAACCTATGGAACAGTTCTACTCTGACACTCATGGGTTACCATGGGTCAGAATTAACTCTGTGGCTACTTTTGTTTGGTTGGTTGGTTGTTTAATCAGGCAGTTAGCTAATGAAAAGAAATTACACTATCTCCCTGGATTTTGCGTGTATTGAGGGGAAATGATAGATTTTAGCATTCTTAAATTTTAGTTTGTTTTGTATTTTCGCATTCTAAATAAGTATTCATTTTGAGTCTTATATGGAAATTCCATAATTTTTTCTCAAAGAAGACCCCCGAATTACATAGACTTTTATGCCAACAAAACCTGAATCTACTCTTAGTCTCACCCAATGCTCACAAATTAGTTTTTTACTTTATGTTGTGTGTATGTGTGTGTGCATGTACATGTATGCTTTCTTTTTAAAAAATTTGTTGTGTCCTCAATGAGTTTTTTATATGCAGTGCATTTCAATTACTTACATTATTATTTCTTCTGATGTTCACATTGTCCCAAATGAAGGCTCGTTATTATGGTGTTTTGACATGAGGCCATTTAGTCCTTGAGTTCTTTCTTGTTTTCTGGTACAAGATGTGCCAAGATCATCACATACCGTTCCTGCACAAGTCTGGAATTAGCCATGTATCCAAAGGGCACCAATTTCATTCATAATGAAAAATATTATTTAAAAACTGAAGTCTGGGCCCAGGAGATACTCACTGCCACTGAAGTGTCATTAATTATGTCTTTTCAGTGGATAAAACAAAAAATACAAACTCATTGTCATTAAGTTGCTACTGACTCATTCAGTGGATAGGACTAGGAAATATGAACACTCGCTCCTCAGTTATCTACATGGTTAGGTATCAAAGACCAAATCGTTATATGAAAATCAGCCTTATGTGAAATAAGAGGATGACCCATCAGACCACAATGTGGAGAATAACTACAGGTCATGGACTGAATTGTGTTCCCCCCAAAATGTGTGTGGCCATTTGGCTGGCCCATGATTCCTGATATTATGTGATGATCTTTTACTTTGTAAACTCTACCCCCGTGATGTTAAGGAGGGCACATGGGGGGCAGTTGTGTTGGTGGGGCAGGACTCAATGTGTAAGATTGTTTTGTGTCTTGAGACAGTCTCTTGATATATAAAGGAAAGAAGCTAGCAGAGAGATTTAGGGGACCTCAAACCACCACAAAGCAGTACTAGCAGCTGAGTGTATCTTTTGGAAAGGGTGCCAGGGTCCCTGCACCTCAGAAGCTTCTAGTCCAGGGCAAGATTGACAATAAGGACCTTCCTCCAGAGCCAGCAGAGAAAGTCTTCCCCTGGAGCTGACACACTGAATCTGGACTTTCAACCTACTTGACTGTGAACAAAATAAAATTTCTCTCTTTAAAGCTATCTACTTGTATTTTTGCTAAAGCAGAACTAGTTGACTAAGATACTACATCAGTACATAACAGCCAAATTATGTCATTACACAGCCACCAAACCACTGAGAATCATGGTGCAGCCAAGTTGGCATTTAACTTTAACCCACATAGCCACATTACTCTCACCTCACACTTCGGCATTCCTTACTATCAGATATATGTTATTAATGGTTTCACTCAAAGCTACATTTTCATGTTACCTAGTATATGGGCCAGGCCAATGTTCCGGTCAGGTTTGGAGTATGTTGCCTCTAAAACCCAAAGAAGCTTATAAGGCATTGTACTTTTTTCTCTATGGTATGTGTGTGTGCCTGTGTGTATGTGGATTGAATAACACCCCCTAAATATATATATATATATATATATATATATATATATATATATGTTATATGTTTGGCTGGCTGGCTGGCGTTGCAATACTAATAGCTTTACCTATGGATGTAGTATAATGAAATCATCTTCTATAATGCTATTCAATGTTATGTTAATAAGGCTATACCAGTAGAGGTTGTATACTAAATGCAATCATTCTGAGTTATAATAAGGGCAGATTAGACACAGAGACAGGCATATACAGGGGGAAGACAGATGTTATCGGACAACTACAGAAGCAGATGAATCTACATTCTGGCTAGTAGAAGCTAAAATACTCAAGAAAGGACCTTCCCCTAGAGCCACAAACTGAATTCAGACTTCTAATCTCCTGAACTATGAGAAAATAAACATTTGTTCTTAAAAGCCACCCACTTGTAGAATTTCTGTTACAGCAGCACTAGGAAACTAATACAGGGGGAAGTGCAGAGACAATATACATCCTTTATTTTGTACTGGATATCTTGGCATGACCCTATCTACTGAAGACACAGCTTAGACTTAAGGACACAACAAACTAAAGCTCAAAGGATGGAAAAAAATATATATCAAGTAAACAACAATCAAAAAAGATTGGAAACCATGGTGGCATAGGGGTTAAGTAGTACATCTGCTAACAAAAAGGTTAGTAGTTCAAATCTACCAAGTGTTCCCTGTAAACTCTATGGGGAAGTTCTACTATGACTTACAGGGTCTCTATGAGTCAGAATCAAATTTATGGCAGTGGTAAAAAAGAGCAGGAGTGGCAATATTAATTTCTTACAAAATAGATTTTAAAGTAAAATCCACCACAATGGATAAAGACACTATATTATGATTAAAGGGTCAATACACCAGGAGAATATTACCATAATAAATATTTACATACCCAGCAACAGGACTCCAAATTATGCAAAAACAACTTTGACAGCACTAAAAAGAGAGAGAGAGAGAGAGAGACCGTTTCATGATAATAGTACAAGACTTCAACAGATCACTTTCAGTGAGGGACAGAACATTCAGAGAGAGCCATTCAGAGAGAAGCTCCATAAAAACATGGAAAATCTAAAAGCCACAATCAACCAGCTTGACCCCATAGACATATATAGAGCACTCCACACAATAGCAGCTAAATATAATTTATTTTCCAACACACATGGAACATTCTCCAGAATACATCTAGGCAATAAAGCAAGCCTTAACAGAATCCAAAGCATTGAAATATTACCAAGCACTTTATCTGACCATAAAGCCATAAAAGTAAAAATCAATAACAAAAAGAAGGAAACAAAGATAAATACATGGAAACTGAACAACATCTGGTTCAAAAACCACTGGATCATAGAAGAAATTAAAGATGGAATAAAGAGAGGGTTGGAGTCCAGATGGCAGACTAAGCACATGTCTCCGTATATCCCTCTGGAAACCAAGACCTGAATTGATAATCAAACGGAGCCTTCTGATCACCTAATCAGCCCCAGGACATGGCAAAGGGCTGTCGATTCGGACTTCATACCACTGAGCGAAAAACCTCCTCTCTTTCGCTGACTCCCACTACTGGCTAGCGTTTGCTCTCACGGACTGAAGGTAAACACACCATTTTGACTTTTTTTTCCTCTGGCTTTGCTGGCGGGCAGAGCTGGGTCTGGCGGCTAGACTCAGATGCACTGCTGGGGGATAGGCAGGCAAAATTCCCATATTTTGAGAGCCAGGCTTAGGTCTCTGTTAATCCAGCCACTTTGGGCGTGTCTTTTTATCACTACGACAGTAGGGTTTGTATGGAATCACACTGCCAGTGTGGGGGACGCCATGTTGGGTATGGAGATTTTAGTGGGATGTAATTCTTAGCCTGGGAGCCAGCACCTGCAAACAGGACAGCGCATCTCCAACAGAAAACCAGTAATTTACACAGTGTCGCCTATGGTGGGAGCCCTACAACAGAGGCAGAGGAATCACTACCTCTTGGCACCTTTAGCCCCTCTATCTGCTGCCTGTGTGGAAGGCACCATCTTGGATATCATGGCTGCAGCTGGACCTAATTCTTAGCTTGGGAGCCAGAGCCTGCCCACAGGAGAGCGCTTTTATTTCAGAAAAGCAGTACTCTATACAGTGTCACCTAAAGCTGGGCCCTGTCAGCAGAGGCCAACAGGGCAGTAGCATTACTGTATTCTGAACTAGTTTGTACCATCGGATGTTGGATGTAGAGGTGCTTACTTTGCCAGTTGGGAAGAGGGATCTCTATACCTGAAAACTTGACTGACTTGGGAAGTGGTCAGATACATTTTGCTTTACATTTTAAGACATCCTAGAGAAACATCTGCAGTCCATCCTCACAGTACCTCTTCCAGCCTCCACTTACGCACATGGGACCTAAAAAGCAACAGACACTCGTGGCATACAAGAAATCACCCATGGCTTCAGAAGGCTCCCAAACAAAACAACCAAGGAGTTTTCCAGATGAAGAAACTTTTATGAAAGCATCAGAAAATGAATACAAAATGATTATATACAGAGCCCTTCCAGACCTTATACAAAATACAGCAGAACAAAAGGAAAAATTAAACAGGCTGTTCGATCTCATGGAACACCAGTACTCTGAAATCCAACAGATCAAGAACAAAATCAAAGACATAGAAACTTCCATGCAAAGCCAGGAAAACAGAATGGAACAAATAGAAAAAAGAATTTCTGACTTGGAAGACAGAGCTACTGACACCAACATCTATGAGCAGAAATCAGAAAAAAGAACCAAGAAAAATGAAGAAGCATTAAGAAGCATGTGGGACTCTATTAAGAGGAACAACCTTCAATTAATTGGAGTCCATGAACAGGTTGAGACACCTGAGAACACAGAGAGTATCGTTGCTGAGCTGTTGAAAGAAAACTTCCCAGAAATCATGAAGGAAGAGAATATAGACATCTCAGATGCATATCGTATGCCACCCAACATAGATCTCAAAAGAAAGACTCCAAAACATATTATAATGAAGCTTAACAAAATGAAACATAAGCAGCAACTCTTAAAGGCAGCAAGACTCAAAGCAAAGCTAACATTCAGAGGGAAACACTGTAGGCTCTCGTCAGATTTCTCAGCAGAAACCATGCTGGCACAGAGATAGTGGCATGATGCATTCAAAGCCTTGAAGGAGAAGAACTTCCAACCAAGAATTATATATCCTGTGAAACTATCTTTCAAATATGAAAATGAAATTAAGACATTCCCAGATAAACAGAAACTCAGAGACTTTGTAAAAACCAAACCAAAACTACAAGAAATACTGAAAGAAGTTCTTGGCTTTGGTGTAGGAGAACAAAACCACTAACTTTATATTTTAGAACAATACACTACTAGAACTCTACTCCATTAGGGAAGGCTCCAAAGTCAATCACAGCTTTAATACTGAAAGAAGCAATCCAGTGATCATCATGAAATCTATGGTGCCATCATATTAAAAAGAGGGATGTACTACAGTCGTTATAGTCCTTCCAGACAGAGAGGA
This sequence comes from Heterohyrax brucei, assembly GCA_028571685.1. Classification (NCBI taxonomy): domain Eukaryota; kingdom Metazoa; phylum Chordata; class Mammalia; order Hyracoidea; family Procaviidae; genus Heterohyrax; species Heterohyrax brucei. Next base: position 67,354,844 of record CM053166.1, read on the forward strand.
AGTTGACAAGACTGGTAGTAATTAAAATTGGATTTATATATAGTTTATTAAGGGGGATCATAAAGGCAGCTGTAAAGCACAACAAAGATGTACTATTTCAAGAAATATAACAAACAAGTCTCAAGAATTAAAAAAACAGCTCTGAAAAAGGTGAAAAATCAACTCACAAAAAAGAATGTCCCAGAACAGAGTAATAGGAACAACAGAGAAAACATCAGCACAAAAATAAACCTATCACAATGGCAGCAGTGAACACATACCTATCAATAATTACATTGAATGTGAATGGACTGAATGCTCCAGTTAAAGAGACATCGAGTGACATCTTGCATCAAAAGACATGAACCATCCATATGTTGTCTACAAGAAACTCACTTGAGACCTAAAGATAGGAACAAACTGAAAATTAAAGGATGGAAGAATATATATCAAGCTAACAATGAACAAGAAAGAGCAGGCGTGGCAATTCTAATCTCAGACAAAATCAATTTTAATGTCAAATCCACCATCGTGGACAAAGATGGACACTATTTATTGCTCAAAGGTTCAGTACACAGGCAAGACTTAACTATATTAAATATTAATGCACCTAATATGAGAGCACCTAAGTACATCGAAGAAACACTGACTACACTCAAAAAAGAGTTAGATCGCTCCACAATAATAGTGGGAGACTTCAACACTTCACTCTCAATACTGGAAAGATCATCTAGATACAGAAGACCTCATTACCAGCTAAACCTCATTGATATATACAGAACTTTCCAGCCATCAGCAGACAACTACACCTTCTTCTCCAGTGCACATGGAACATTCTCCAGAGTTGACCATGTGCTAGGACATAATGCAATTCTCAACAAAATCCATACCATTAAATTACTGTAAAGCATTTTCTCAGATCATAAAGCCATAAAATTCTAAATCAATAGCAGAAAAAACATAGATAGAAAGTGGAACTCTTGGAAACTGAATAACATCTTGCTTAACAAACCATGGGTTATAGAAGAAATCAAGGATGAAATAAAGAAATTCATGGATTCCAATGAGAATGAAAACACTTCCTACCAGAACCTATGGGATACAGCCAAAGCAGTGTTCAGAGGTCTGTTTATTTCCACAAATGCACACATCTAGAAGGAAGAAAGAAATCAAATCAAGGAACTAACCCTACAGCTTGAACAAGTAGAGAGAGAACAACAGAGGAAGTCTTCAGGCACCAAAAGAAAACAGATCATAAAGATTAGACCAGAACTAAATGAACTAGAGAATAGAAAAAAAATTGAAAAAATTGAAAAGACCAAAAGCTGATTTTTTGAAAAGATCAACAAAATTGACAAACCATTGGCTAAACTTACTAAAGAAAAACAGGAAAGGAAACAAATAACCCAAATTAGAAATGAGAGGGGAGTTGTCACAACAGATCCAACAGAAATTAAAAATATCACAGCTGTGAGTCTCACTGGCAACACAAGAATAAAAAGGGGGGCATCCTGAGATCTCCACTAAAAGACCTCAATTGATGGTCCAGTGGTTTCAGGGTTCCCCTGAGAGCATGGCCCCTGGCCCTGATGCTACCCTTACCCATAAATTATAACAAAGATCCACTCTTTGGACAGGAATGGATTGGACTTGGCAATGCAGAGTGACCATATATTGGTTGCACTTTATGGTTCTGTACATCTATAGGATATCCTGCTGACCTCTGGCTGGAGGAAGGAGAGTGGGTGGAGAGGACGGGAAAGGAGGCTGTTGGGAGGATGAGACATGTATGAAGCAGAGAGGAATAGTGTGCTGTCACCGGCAGGGAGAGCAGTGGAAGCTGCATATAGGTGGGCATGTAAATTTATACAGGAATGTACATTTTCACTCAGTCATGTTAAATAAAAAATAAAAAAAAAGAAAGAATCAACAAGAGCAGAACATGTCCTTTAAATCTGGGCTTCTTGGCCTGAGAAACTCCTTGACCTAGGGAAGATTGATGACAAGGACCTTCCCCTAGAACCAACAAGGACAGAAAGTCTTTCCCTAAGGCTGGTGCCCTGAATCCTGAATCTGGCTTCCTAGAATATGAAAGAATAAATTTTTGTTTGTTAATGCCATCAAGCTTTGATATTTCTTTTATAGCATCACTAGATAACTACGAAGGAGAAATAAGATAATTTTACGTGAAGTGCTTGCAATTCCAAGAGATTAACAACAATTGCTGAGTAAGAAGAGTTGCATAGTTAATTTGAAACATCTTGCCTCTTCTCCCATCAAACTGTGCTTCACTGTGCAGCAGATGAGTGATTGATGTTTGTTGATAGATTCTAAGGAAGACTACAGACCCACTGGTAAATATGACCAGTTGCAATAGAACTTGAGCTGTGGGAGCAAGACGTATTCATTCTGCAGGCATTGCTTGAGTGCCAGCCACATACCAGGCATTGCTCTGGTGCTGGGCACAGCAGTGAACAGAAGCAGGCAACAGCCCTGTTCTCACAGAACTGACTTTCTAGTGAAAGAAGTGATGAGAGGAGGTACCTCCAGGGACAGAGACTTTACCAAGGAAGTTGGTTGCCGTCGTGGATTGCATCATGTTCCCTAAAAAATATTTAGCAGTTTGGTTGGGCCGTAATTCCTGGTATTGAGCTGATGTTCCTCCATGCTGGAATTGCTGCCTCTACGATATTAATAAGGGTGGCTAGATGGCAGCTGCATTCGTAGTGCAAGACTCAGTGTGTAAGATTGTTTTGTGCCTTGAGGCAGCCTTTTAGGATATATAAGGGACAAGGAGACTGGGTCAGATTTGGTGGCTTCATGCCACCAAGAAAGCAGTGCCAGGAGGTGAGTGTGTTCTCTGTAGAAGACAAGGGTCCTGCACCTCTTAAGTTTCCAGTCCAGGGGAAGATTGATGACAAGAATCTTCCTCCCACGCCAGCAGAGAAAGCTTTCCTCTGGAGCTAACACCCTAAATATGCACTTTTAGCTTACTGTACTGTGACAAACACAATTCCTCTTTTTAACACCATCCACTTCTGGTATTTCTGTTAGAGCAGTGCTAGGTGACTAAAACAGTTGCTATTTGCTTTAAAAAAAAAAAAAATCACAGCTGAATACTATGAAAGACTGTACTCTAACAAATTTGAAAACCTAGAGGAAATGGGCAAATTCCTTGATTGATATCACCTACCCAAATTATCACAAGGTGACACAGAACAACTTAATAAACCCATCACAAAGGAAGAGATTGAAAAAGTCGTCCAAAAACTGCCAACCAAAAACAACACAGTCCCAGATGGCTTCACCACAGCATTCTACCAAGCTTTCAGAGAAGAGTTATCTCCAATACTACTGAAACTATTTCACAGTATAGAAAGGAATGGAGTACTCCCAAACTCAGTCTATGAAGCCAGCATAACCCTGATACCAAAACCACGGAAAGACCTAACAAAGAAGGAGAACTACAGACCAATATTACTCATGAATCTACATGCAAAAATCTTCAACAAAATTCTTGCCAATAGAATACAACAACATATCAAAAAATAATCCATCCTGACCAAGTAGGATTCATACCAGGGATGCAAGGCTGGTTCAACATCAGAAAAACAATTAAAGTGATTAACCACATAAATAACACAAAAGACAAGAATCACCTGATTTTGCCCATTGATGCAGAAAAGGCATTTGATAAAGCCCAACATCCATTAATGCGAAAAACTCGTAGCAAAATAAGTATAGACGGAAAATTCCTCAATGCAATAAGGGCGATTTATACAAAGCCAATTGCCTACGTCATCCTGAATGGAGAGAGACTGAGTTTCCCTTGAGAACAGGAACTAGACAAGGATGCCCACTCTCACCTCTCCTATTCAACATTGTACTAGAAGTTCTAGCCAGAGCAATTAGACAGGTCAAAGAAATAAAGGACATCTGCATCGGCAAAGAAGTCAAAATCTCCCTGTCTGCAGATGATATGATTGTATATGCAGAGAATCCCAAAGAATTTATAAGTAAACTACTCAAACTGATAGAAGAGTTCAGCAAAGTTCAGGATACAAGATAAACATAAGTAAATCAGTTGGATTCCTTTATATCAACAACGAGACTGTGAATGAAGAAATCATCAAATCAACAACATTTACGATAGCCCCCAAGAAGATAAAGTACCTAGGAATTAATCTAACCAGAGACATAACAGACCTTTACAAAGAGAACTACGAGCCCTTACTACAAGAAACTAAGAGTGACTTAGATAAATGGAGAAACCTACCCTGCTCATGGATAGAAAGACTTAACATTGTGAAAATGTCTATTTTATCCAGAGCAATCTATTTATATAATGCAATCCCAATACAAGTTCCAGCATCATTTTTTAATGAAATGGAGAAACAAATCACCAATTTTGTTTGGAAAGGGAAGAAGCCCCAGACAAGTAAGGTACTACTAAAAAAGAACACACTGGGAGGCCTCTCATTACCCGACCTTAGAACATACTACACTGCCACAGTGGTCAAAACACTTGGTACTGGTAGAAGAACACACAGATTGATCAATGGAACAGAATTGAGACCCCAGAGATGACACCATCTGCCTATGAACAGTTGATATTCAACAAAGGCCCTAAGACATTAAACTGGGGTGAAAACAGTATCTTCAACAAATGGTGCTGGCAAAATTGGATATCCATCTGCAATAAACTGAAACAAGATCCATGTCTTACACCTTATACAAAAACCAACTCCAACTGGATAAAAGACCTAAATATCAAACCTAAAATGATAAAGCTCATCCAAGAAAAGGTAAGAACAACAATGGAAGTTTTAATACACAACATAGACAGACTTCAAAATCTATCAAACAAACCACAATCAACAGAAGAGAAAATACATAAATGGGAACTATTAAGAATCAAACACTTTTGCTCATCCTAAGACTTTATTAATGGAGTTAAAAGGACACCTACAGAATGGGAAAAAATATTTGGAAACTCTGTGTTAGGCCAATGCCTGATCTCCATAATGTATAAGATACTACAAAATATCAGTAAGAAGATAAATCATCCAATTAAGTGATGGGCAAAGGAGATGGGCAGACATTTCTCTAAAGAGAAGATCCAGGCAGCCAAAATACATGTGCACACATGTTCATGATCTTTAGCTATAAAAGAAATTCAAAGCAAGACTACAATGAGATACTATCTCACCCCAACAAGGTTGGCCGTGATCGAAAAAACACAAAACAACAAATGCTGGACAGGCTGTGGAGGAAGTGGAACTCTCCTACACCATTGGTGGGGTTGCAAAATGGTCCAGCCTCTTTTGAAAGCAATCTGGTGCTTCCTTAAAAAATACATATAGATATACCTTTTGACTGAGTAATTCCACTACTTGGAATATATCCTGCAGAATCAAGGCCTTTCACACCAATGGACACATGCACAAGAATGTTTATTGCAGCACAGTCCACAAGAGCAAGAAGATGGAATCAACCCAGGCGCCCAACAACAGAAGAATGGGTAGGTAAACTATGGTATATATACTCAATGGAGCACTACGCAATGATAAAGAATAACGATGATTCCAGGAAACATCTCCTAACCTAATTTCAACTGGAAGACATTACGTTGAGTGAAAGTAGTCAGCGACAAAAGGACAAATATTGTATGAGACCTCTATGATAAGATCTCAAAAACAGACTTATGTATAGAAGAAAAGACTCTGACAGCTGCAAGGGAGGGTACGGAGGGAGGGCGCAGGGGGTGGGTTTAGATTAAATAGTTGCTAGAAATCTGGTTGGGTCAAATTGGTGATAGCACACATTAGAAACAAGAACAATATTTAGTGGACTTCAGCATTACTTGGATACTCCTTCCATCTTAACCCAATATTGCAAGGACAGAGTAGCTGGGGTAGGGGGCAGCAGACCATGCTCTTAGGCGAAATCGAGGCCAATTGGCACAACTAGTGTTTTGCTAAGAGGGCTCTCTGCACCCCACATTGGTGAGTGGCATCTGGGGTCTTAAAACCTGCCAAGCTGCCATCCGAGGACACAGCAAATTGTCCTAACTCAGCAGGAACAGATGCTCACCGAGGATCAAAATGACATAGGGTAAAGACAACCCAGAAGACAGAGAGACCCATATGAGTGGGTGCCTACATCGACTTGGGACCAGAAGAACCAGATGGTGCCCGGCCACCACCGGTGATACCCATGATGGAGCTCACTAAGTTGAGTCTCACTGACAACACAAGAATAAGAAGGGGTGCATCCTGAGATCTCCACAAAAAGACCTCAATTGATGGTCCACCAGGGTTCCCCTGGGAGCATGGCCCCTGGCCCTGATCATGTCCTTGCCCATAAATCATAATGAGGGTCCAGTCTTCGAACACGAATGGATTGGACTTGGCAATGCAGAGTGACCATATATAGGATGCACTTTGTGGTTCTATGCATCTATAGGATATCATCCTGCTGGCTCCTGGCTGGAGGAAGGAGAGTGGGTAGGGAGAAGGGGGAAGGAGACTGTTGGGAGGATGAGACATATATGGAGCAGAGAGGAATAGTGTGTTGTCACCAGACAGGGAGAGCAGTGGAAGCTGCATATAGGTGGGCATGTAAATTTATATGGGAATGTACATTTTCACTCAGTCATATTAAATTAAAAAAATAAAATAATAAAATAAAATTTAAAAAAAGATGGAATAAAGATATTCACAGAATCAAATGATACTGAAGAAAAACTTACCACAAAGTTTGGGACACAGCAAAAGTGTGCTCAGAGGTTAATTTATAGCAATAAATGTGCATATCTAAAAAGAGGAGCCAAAATCTAAGTATTAACCCAACAAATCAAACAAATAGAAAGAGAGCAGCAACAGAAGCCTTCAGGCACCAGAAGAAAGCAATAACAAAAATTACAGCAGAATTAAATGAAATATAGCACAGAAAAACAAAGAGTTAACAAGACCAAAAGCTGGTTCTTTGAAAAGATCAACAAAATTGACAAGTCACTGGTCAAACTGACAGAAGAAAAACAGGAGGGGAAGCAAATAACATGAATAAGAAATAAGATGGGCAATATCACAATGGACTCAACTGAAATTAAAAGAACTGTAACAGGATACTATGAACATTCATATTCTAACCAATTTGAAAACCTAGAGGAAATGGACAAATTTCTAGAAACACAGTATCCACCTAAACTAACACAAACAGAGAGAGAAAATCTAAACAAACCCATAACAAAAGAACAGATCGAAAAGGTAATTTTAAAACTCCCAACAAGGGGAAAAATAAAAACCTCCCTGGCCCTGATGACATCATCAGTGAATTCTACCAAACATTCAGAGAAGAGTTAATATCACTAACTACTGAAGGTATTTCAGAGAAACTTAGAAGATAGCATACTCTCAAACTCATTCTATGAAGCCACCCTAACTCTGATAACAAAACCAGATAAAGGCATAAAAAAGAGAACGACAGACAGACATCACTCATGAATTTAGATGTAAAAATATTCAACAAAATGCTAGCAAATAGAATTCAAGAACACATAAAAGATAATTCACCATGACAAAGTGGTATTCATAGCAGGGATGCAAAGATGGTTTGACATTAGAAAAACGATGTAATCCATCACATAAATAAAACAAAAGACAAGAACCACATGATCTTATCAATTGATGTAGAAGAGGCATTTAACAAAGTCTAACACCCATTTGTGATAAAAACTCTCAGCAAAATAGGAATAGAAGGGAAATTTCTCAACACAATAAAGAGCATATACACAAAGCCAAGAGCCAACATCATCATAAATGGAGACAGTCTGAAAAAAATCCCCTTAAAGATGGGAATCAGACAAGGATGCCTTTATCACCATTTCTATTCAACATTGTGCTTGAAGTCCAAGTCACAGCAATTAGACTAGAAAAATGTAGGGCATCAAAACTGGTAAGGAAGAAGTAAAAGTATCTCTATTTGTAGATGATACATTCTTATACACAGAAAACCCTAAAGAATTCATAAGAAAACTCCTGGAACTAATAGAAGATTTCAGCAAAGTATCAAGATACAAGACAAACATGCAACAATCACTTGGATTTCTCTGTACAAAAAAGAGAACATCAAAGAGGAAACCACAATCGATATCATTTTCAATTGCTCCCAAGAAGATAAAACACACAGGAATAAAACTAAGCAGATACATACAAGACCTATAGAAAGAAAACTTTAAGACACTACTATAAAAAAAAGAAAGAAGAGAGAAAGAGAGACCTACATAAGTAGACCAATATACCTTGCTCACGGATAGGAAGACTCAACATTCTGAATATGTCTATTCTCCTCATAGCAATCTATAGATAAAACGTTATCCTGATCCAAATTCCACTGGCATTTCTTAGTGAGATGGAGAAACAAACCACCAACTTCATATAGAAAAGGAAGAGCTCCCAGATAAGCAAAGTATTTCTGAAGAACAAAAAGTGGGAGGGCTCACACTACTGAAATGAGAGCTATTCTGCTGCTACAGTAGTTCAAACAGCCTAGTACAAGTACAAAAAAACAGACACATAGACCAATAGAACAGAACTGAGAATCCAAAAGTAAATTCATCCACCTATGAGCAGCTGATATCTGAAAAAAGCCCAAAGTCCATTGAAGGGGGAAAAGACAATGTCTTTAACAAATGGTGCTGACTTAACTGGCTAGCCATCTACTGGAAGGAAGGAAGAGGGGAAGGGAGAAAGGGAGAAAGGAAGGGAGGGAGGAAGGAAGGAAGAAAAAAAGGAAGGAAGGAAGGATGGGAGAAAGGAAGGGAGGGAGGGAGGGAGGGAGGAAGGAAGAAAGAAGGGGAAGGAAGAAGTGAGGGAGGGAAGGAGGGAGGGAGGAACAAGACACATAGTTTACACTGGGCACAAAAAGTAACTCAAAATGGAGCAAAGATCTAAATATAAACCCTTCTGGTGCCCGAGGGGTTCCTCTGTTGTTCTCTTTCTACTTGTTCAAGCTGTAGAGTTAGTTCCTTGATTTGGTTTCTTTCTTCCTTCCAGATGTGTGCATTTATGGAGATAAACAGACCTCTGAGCACTGCTTTGGCTGTATCCCATAGGTTCTGGTAGGAAGTGTTTTCATTCTCATTGGAATCCATGAATTTCTTTATTTCATCCTTGATTTCCTCTATAATCCATATTTTTTGAGCAAGATGTTGTTCAGTTTCCAAGAGTTCCACTTTCTATCTATGTTTTTTCTGCTATTGATTTCAACTTTGATGGCTTTATGATCTGAGAAGATGCTTTGCAGTAATTCAATGGTATGGATTTTGTTGAGCATTGCGTTGTGACCTATCACGTGGTCAATTCTGGAGAATGTTCCATGTGCACTGGAGAAGAAGGTGTAGTTGTCTGCTGAGGGGTGGAAAGTTCTGTATATATCAACGAGGTTTAGTTGGTTAATTGTGGCAATGAGGTCTTCTTGTATCTTTACTGAGCTTTTTTTCTAGATAATCTGTCTAGTAATGAGAGTGGAGTGTTGAACTCTCCCACTATTATTGTGGAGTCATCTAACTCTCTTTTGAGCGTAGTCAGTGTTTCTTCGACATATTTAGGTGCTCTGATATTAGGTGTATAAATATTTAATATGGTTAAGTCTTGCTTGTGTACTGAACCTTTCAGCAATAAATAGTGTCCATCTTTGTCCACGATGGCGGATTTGACATTAAAATTGATTTTGTCTGAGATTAGAATTGCCACCTCTGCTCTTCTTTGTTTATTGTTAGCTTGATATATATTCTTCCATCCTTTAATTTTCAGTTTGTTCCTATCTTTAGGTCTCAAGTGAGTTTCTTGTAGACAACATGTGGATGGGTCATGTCTTTTGATCCAAGATGACACTCAGTGTCTCTTTATTGGAGCATTCAGTCCATTCACATTCAATGTAATTATTGATAGGTATGTGTTCACTGCTGCCGTTGTGATAGGTTTATTTTTATGTTGATGTTTTCTCTGTTGTTCTTACTAGTCTGTTCTGGGACATTCTTTTTTGTGAGTTGATTTTTCACCTTTTTCAGAGCTGGTTTTATATTTGTTCAGACTCGTGTGTTATATTTCTTGAAATGGTATGATACATCTTTGTTGTGCTTTACAGCTGTCCCTGTGATCCCCCTTAATAAACTATATATAAACCCAATTTGAATTACTATCAGACTTGTCATCTTCCTCTCCATCTGGAAGGACTGTAACAATTGTAGTACATCCCTCTTTTTATTATGATGACACCATAGTTTTCATGATGATCACTGGAATGCTTCTTTCTGTATCAAAGCTGTGACTGACTTTGGAGCCTTCCCTAACTGAGTAGAGTATTGAGTAGTGTGTCGTTCTAAAATATAAAGTTAGTGGTTTCATTCTTCTAAGCCAAAGCCAAGAACTTCTTTCAGTATTTCTTGTAGTTTTGGTTTGGTTTTTACAAAGTCTCTTGAATTTCTGTTTATCTGGGAATGTCTTAATTTCATTTTCGTATTTGAAAGATGGTTTTGCAGGATATATAATTCTTGGTTGGAAGTTCTTCTCCTTCAAGGCTTTGAATGTGTCTTGTCACTGTCTCTGTGCCAGCATGGTTTCTGCTGAGAAATCTGACGAGAGCCTACAGTGTTTCCCTCTGAATGTTAGCTTTGCTTTGAGTCTTGCTGCCTTTAAGAGTTGCTGCTTATGTTTCATTTTATTAAGCTTGATTATAATATGTCTTGGAGTCTTTCTTTTGAGATCTATATCGGGTGGCGTACGATATGCATCTGAGATGTCTATATTCTCTTCCTTCATGATTTCTGGGAAGTTTTCTTTCAACAGCTCAGCAACGATACTCTCTGTGTTCTCAGGTGTCTCAACCTGTTCATGGACTCCAATTAATTGAAGGTTGTTCCTCTTAATAGAGTCCCACATGCTTCTTAATGTTTCTTCATTTTTCTTGTTTCTTGTTTCTGATTTCTGCTCATAGACACTGGCATCAGTAGCTCTGTCTTCCAAGTCAGAAATTCTTTTTTCTATTTGTTCCATTCTGTTTTCTTGGCTTTGCATGGAAGTTTCTATGTCTTTGATTTTGTTCTTGGTCTGTTGGATTTCAGAGTACTGGTGTTCCATCAGATCAAACATCTTGCTTAATTTTTCATTTTGTTCTGCTGCATTTTGTATAAGGTCTGGAAGGGCTCTGTGTATAATCATTTTGTATTCATTTTCTGATGCTTTCATAAAAGTTTCTTCATCTGGAAAACTCCTTGGTTGCTTTCTTTGGGAGCCTTCTGAAGCCATGGCTGATTTCTTGTATGCCACAATTGTCTGTTGCTTTCTGGGTCCCATGTGAGTATGTAGAGGCTGGAAGAGGTACTGTGAGGATGGATTGCAAATGTTTCTCTAGGTTGTCTTAAAATGTAAAGCAAAAGGTATCTGACCAGTTCACAAGTCAGTCATGTTTTCAGGTGTAGAGGTCCCTCTTCTCAACTGACAAAGTAAGCACCACTATATCCAACCCCAGATGATAACAAACTAGTTCAGAATACAGCAATGCTACTGCCCTGTTGGCCTCTGCTGACAGGGCCTAGCCTTAGCCGACACTGCGTCAAGTACTGCTTTTGTGATAGAAAAGCGCTCTCCTGTGGGCACACTCTGGCTCCCAAGCTAAGAATTAGGTCCAGCTGTGGCCACCGTATCCAACATGGCATCCTCCACACAGGCAGCAGACAGAGGAGCTACAAGTGCCCAGAGGTAGTGATTCCTCTGCTTCTGTTGCAGGGCCTGCAACTTAGGTCGCACTGGAAAAATTACTGCTTTTCTGTCAGAGAAGCGCTGTCCTATTTGCAGGCGCTGGCTTCCAGGCTAAGAATTCAGTCCCGCTAAAATCTCATTATCAACATAGCATCCCGTACACTGACTGCGGAATTCCGTTCAAACCCCACTGATGCACATATAAAACAAAAGGCTCAAAGTTGCTAGATTAACAGAGTCTCAAGCCTGGCTCTCAGAATATGGGAATTTCACCTGCCTGTCCCCCCAGCAGCGTGTTTGAGTCTAGCTGCTAGGCAAGACCCAGCTCCGCCCGCCAGTCGAGACAGAGGAAAAAAAAAGTCACAGTGGTGCGTTTACCTTCTGTCCGTGAGAGCCAGGGCTCGCCAGGAGCGGGAGTCAGAGAAAGAGAGGAGGTTTTTTGCTCAGTGGTATGAAGTCCCAATTAACAGCCCTGTGCCGTGTCCTGAGGCTGATTAGGTGATCAGAAGGCTCCGTTTGATTATCAGTTCAGGTCTTGGTTTCCAGAGGGATATAAGGAGACGTGGGCTTAGTCCACCATCTTGACTTCACCCCCCTAAATATAAATCCTTAAACAATGAAGATTATAGGAAAAAAATAGGGGTAAACCTAGGAACCCTAATACATGGCATAAACAGAACATAAACCATGCCTAGCAATGAACAAATACGAGAAGAGAATCTACATAACTAGAAGCTCCTAAAAATCGAACACTTATATTCATTCACAGACTTCACAGAAAGAGTAAAAAGACAACCTACAGACTAGGAACAAAAATATGCATGTAACTTATCTGACTAGACTCTAATCTCTACAATCTACAGGTACTGTAAAACTTCAACAACAAAAAGACAAAAACACAATTAAAAAAAGGGCAAAGATATGAACAGATACTTCACCAAAGAAGACAGTCAGGTGGCTAACAGATACGTGAGGAAATGCTCACAATCATTAGCCATTAGAGAAATACAAATCAAGACCACAATGAGATACCATCTCATCCTAGCAAGGCTAGCATTAAACCAAGAAACACAAAATAATGTTGGAGAGGCTGTGGAGACTTGGAACACTTCTACATTGCTGGTGATAATGTAAAATGGTACAACCACTTTGGAAATTGCTTGGGTGCTTTCTTCCCTCCCACCTTTTTTTATTGTGATTAAGTGAAAATATACAATCCCAATCAACTTTGCATGCTCACCTATCTGCAGCTCCTTCTGCTCTCCTTGCCCCATGAAAGGCACATTCTTCATTTTCATTTCATGCTTGTCATATCCTCTTTACAAGCTCCTGTAGCCTCATCTCCACCCTCTTCTCTCCCATCTAGAAAGAGACCAGTAGGACAGCATCCCATAAATGCATAGAACCATAAAGTATGCACACCATATGTTCACATTTTGTCCCCAAGTCTGATACATTTTTGCCTGAAGAGTTGATCTCAGTAATGTCTAGACAGGAACAGCAGGAGGTCTAGCGGCCATACTCCACAGGATCCCCCGGGCTGTCGGACCATCAACTGTGGTCTTTTAGTAGAGTTCTTGAGCTGCACCCCTCTTTTTCTCGTGTTGCCACAGGGACTCAACATTGTGTGCCCCATTACAGTTGTCTTTAGCGGTAGCCAGGCACTATCTGGTTCTTCTGGTCACATGTTGATACAGTCTCCCATTCACATGGGTCCTTCTGTCCCCTGGGCTCTTTTTTCCCCTCACGTCTTTGGTGTTCTCAGTGATCATCTGTCCCAGATGAGTTGTGACTATTCAGTGTACCTTCAGATGGCAGCTTACTAGCTTTTAAGACCATAGATGCCACTCACCAATATGGGGTTCAGAAGACTCTTAGCAAAAGGCTAGTTATGCCAATTGGCCTAGATGTCCCCCAAGAGCATGGTCCCCGGACCCTTTCAGTTCATGGTGAAGTCCAGTTAAGTTGATCTATTTTCTACTGGTATTTTCTTAAAATGTTAGAAATAGAAATAACATACAATCAAGTAATCGCACTACTTGGAACATATCCTAGAGAAATAAGAGCTGTCACACAAATAGATACACACACACCCATATTCACTGCATGGAAGCAACCTAGGTGTTCTTCAAGAGGTGAATGGATAAACGAATTGTGTTATATTCACACTATGGAATACTATACAACAATCAAGAACAAGGATGAATCCAGGAAACATGTTATAACATGGATGAATCTGAAAGGCATTATGCTGAATGGAATTATTCACACAAGGACAAATATTGTAGGAGACCACTGTTACAAGAACTCAAGAGAAGGTTTAAACACAGAAGAGAACCTTCTTTGATGGTTAGGTGGGTAGGGAGGGAGCAGGGAATTCACTAACTAAATAGCAGACAAGAATTATCTACTTATGAAGTGAGAGACAACACACAATACAGGTGAAAATCAGCAAAACTGGACTAAACGAAAAGCTTTAACCAAGACTTGGTCTCCTGGAGAGAAAGGGTAGACAGGTGCAAAAAGGCTGACCGGGACCCGATCTGTTTCCCAGGCAGAAATTTCTTTAGCTATTATTCTCCCTACAGCCTCCAGCTGCATATGTAGCTCAGGTTCTCCTAGTTCTCTGGAAGATTCAGAGGATAGGTGGAGGCCCGCTATACATTATTTCATAAGGGGAATACCCTGTCCTTTTAGAGGGAGTGCACCTGGTCTTAAACAGAACTAGCAGCAAGGCTTGTACCAAAGTAAGTTTCGCTTTCTGACAGTTTACTAATTACTGTTTGTAGAGTCCTGTTCATGCCTGAGCTCTGAGGCTTGTAAGCTGCATGTAATTTCCAAGTGATGTTTAAAGCCTTGGCTATTTTCTGTACTATCTCTGCCACAAAAGCCAGTCCATTGTCTGATCCAATTCCAAGTGGCAGCCCATATTAGGGGATAATTTCTCTGAGTAGCACCCTCACTACTTCATGAGCCTTCTCTGTTCTGGTAGGGAAGGTTTATACCCACTCTGAATACGTGCAGACCAAGACCAATAGGTGCTGGTTCCCTCCACACCAAGGCAGTTCAGTATAGTACACCTGCACATCCTCAAAGGGGGCTGCCCCATTGGATTGAACTCCCGGTGGCATGAATGGTCCCTGCTTGGTATTGTATTGGCTGCAGGTTACACATTGCTGGCTGACTTTCTTTGCTAGGGTAGCCAGTAGGGGAATATAAAAGTATCTCCCCAGCAATTTTTCAGTCTTTTCCTGCCCCAAGTCAGTGGCTTCATGCATGGCAAGACTGACTGACAGTCCTAGGAGATGGGGAATTACAATCCTCACATCTGGCAGTTTTTTTCCATCCTTCCCCAGCCTCTTCTGCTCCCTCTCTTTCCAGCCATTCCTTTTCTTCCTGTGAATATGTAGGGATCAGGTCTGGTGTCCATGGGATTAAAGGGACAATAGTGGCCCCGTCAAATGGGCGGGTTGCTGCCCTTTTTGCTCCAGTATCTGCCTCTGCATTTCATCTCACTTCTGGAGTTCCTGTTCTTTGATGTCCTCGGCAATGGACAACAGCTACCTGCTTGGGTTTCCACACAGCCTCCAGTAGCCAGAGGATCTCACCTGGGTATTTCAAGTCTTTTCCTCCTGTTGTTAAGAGCCCCCTTTCTCTGTAAATGGCTCCATGGACGTGGAGGGTGAGAAAGACATACCGCGAGTCTCTAAAAATTTTCACATTTTTCCCTTCACTCATCTCCAGGGCTCTCAGGTCAGCACTATCAGCTCAGCCCTCTGAGCGACGTTTCTTGGGGCAGAGCCCTTGCCTCAGTCACCTCAGTAGGAAGGACTACTGCATAGCCAGCTCATCTCTCCCCACCAGAGTCAACAAAACTGCTCCCATCCACAAAGAGCTCAAGGTCTGGATCTTTTAGCGGTTGATTGAGCAGGTCCAGCTGACTCGAGTACACAGCCTCAATAACTTCCACATAGTTATGGGCAGGGCCCCCTTCTCCAACTGGGAGTAGGGTAGCCGGATTTAGGGAAGACACAGCCTTTATAATTATTCTTGGGTTTTCACATAACAAATCCTGGCATTTTGTGCATCCTGTGCATTGGTTAGCCAGCGATGCCCTCTAGTATTCATGAGAGTGATCACAGCATGGGGCACTCGGACTTTTAAGTGTTGTCCCAAAGTCAGCTTATCAGCCTCCTGTACTAACATAGTGGTGGCAGCAAGCACCCTAAGGCAAGGGGGGCAAACTTTAGAGACTCTGTTGAGCTGCTTGGAGAGGTATGAAATTGGCCTTGCCCATGATCCTATGTTTTGAGTAAGCACTCCCACTGCTGCTTTATTTTTTTCTGACACATACAGTATGAAGGGCTTGGCTAAGTCTAGGAGGCCCAGAGCTGGAGCTGCCTGCAGTTCTTCTTTTAGCTTCTCAAAGGCCCTCTGCTGGTCTGCTTCTAATTCTATCAGCTCTTTTGCTCCTCCCCTTTGTAGCTGCATACAGAGGCTTTGCTAATATTGCAAAATTAGGGATCCATATGTGGCAGCACCTCACTGCTCCCAGGAATTCTCTAATCTGCTGCTGTGTTTTGGGGGTAAGTATGATGATCTGAATAACCTGTTTTCGTTCTACCCCCAGTCTCCTCTCTCCATGTTGGAGGATAAATTCCAAGTACTTGTCTCTGACAGATCTGGGTCTTCTTCCAAGAAACTTTATATCCACAAGTCTCTTGGTGTCATAGGAGCAAGTCTGTGCCCCAAACACACCCCTTAAGTGTTTCATGGCCCAGTAGAAGGTCATCTACATATTTTAGGAGGACACACCTGGTATCCTGTGCTGGGAACTAATGAAGGTCTCGAGTGAGAGCCTCTCCAAAAATAGTGGGTGAGTTTTTAAATCCTTGGGGGAGCTGAGTCCAAGTGTGTTGTGTTTTTACTCCTGTGAGGGGGTCCTCCCATTGAAAGGCAAATAGCCCATAATTCTCAGGTGCCAACCTTATACTAAAGAACTCATCTTTTAGATCCAAACAAATAACCCAAGAGGCTTGTGCCGGCAATAGGCTCACTAAGGTGTGTGGATTTGGCACTGTTGGGTGTAAAGACACAGCTGCCTGATTTATTACTCTCAAATCCTGAACTGGCTGATAGTCCTTTATTCCAGGCTTCCTCACCGGGAGGAGAGGGGTGTTCCACAGAGACTGACATGGAATAATAATGCCATGCTCCTTGAGTCTTTGTAAATGTACTTGAATCCCCTCGAAGGCTTCTTGAGGGATTGGTACTGTCTCTGACTAGTAGGCTGAGATCCCAGTTTCAGCTCAATTTGCACTGGAGTCTGATTGACTGCCAGCCTTGAGGGTTGTCTTCTGCCCAGACTCCTGGCCATCTCTGAATAAGTTTCAAATTTAAAGTTCCTCCTGGTTTCATTATGAAGATTCTCCACTCTTCCTCAGTGAGTATTAGGATTAATCCTGGCTTAGGCGGCTGTAAATCTAATTGGCCTTCATCAGAGAAGGAGATGGTGGCCCATAATTTCCCCCAATAAATCTCGACCCAGGAGGGGGAGGGGGCAATCCGGCATATACAGAAATTCAAGCACCACTTCATGTCCCCCTACAGAGCACTAACACGGTAGGCAGAAAAAACTGCTGGGTCAGGTTTCCTGTTGCTCCAACTATATTCATTTGGTGGGAGCAGAGGGGTGCTACAGTATTGGTGACTACAGAGTGGTCAGCTCAATGTCAACTATAAAGTCCAGTTCTTGCCCCCCTACTTTCATTCAGACCATGGATTCAGTGGGGGGTGCTTTTTCTGAACCAAGTCTCCCCTGGTTATCTGACCTAGAGTTCTCAGCTACAATGAACAATGCAGCATCTTCCTTTTTAGAGGCTGGCTTTTTCGGAGCCGTCTCCTTCTTCTCCCTCCCTACCTAACCGGTGGAGAAGCCTGCCTCTGAGCCACAGTGGCAGCTATGAGATCAGCTTTCTTTTTCATCCTCCGGTCAGCTTCCCTTCTCTCCTCTGCTTCCCGGTTTATATAAACTTTATTGGCCACCTGTAGAAGCTGAGATGCATTCATGCCTGCGAATCCTTCTAGCTTTTGGAGCTTTTGTTAGTATCTCCTGCACTCTAGCTTCCCTGTGTATCTTCACTTTCTCCATGTCTCTTCCATTATTTGGGTCCCACTGTAGGTCCTCCTGAGGCAGAGAGCTCTGGGCATACAATTGGGGATTTACAGACTCCTCCGGAGCATTTTTTCTAGCCATTTAGTGGCAGCCTTAATCACTCGGCGCCTTTCCTCAGTATTAAATAAAGAGGAGTTGTCTGCAGTCAGCCCAGTTTGGATTGTGGGTTTGATTTATGGACTGGATCAGATCGATAAGGGCCTGGGGCTTCTCTGTATAGGATGGAGTATGATGTTTCCAGTTGAGAACATCTGTTGTGGTAAAGGACAGATATGTCAGAACTCGGCATTCAGTGACCTGTCCCTCAGCATTCACTACTTCATTCTGCACTTCACTCAGTGGCATCTGAACTGCCTGGGGTGCTCGTGAGCGATGTCTCTCACAGAGAGGAGGAGAGGCCAGGCTAGCTCCTTGCGGTGTAGAGGGGGCGACATTGGCCTCTTCCGGCTGGGTTGAGTTTGGTGATGGGGGCCATACTGGATGGGCTGCTTCCATAGCCTGAGCATATGATGGGGCTTTGAGCACTTCTGGCTCAGATGCAAAGATCTTTGGTACTGCAGACTGCTGGGGCCTTCTGGGCTGGGTAGAATGCTCCCCTGCTGTAGCCACTAGCACCCTAGAAACCTGGCCTCTCAGCCATGGAGGCAGCTGCAGCACCAACTTGAGCCAACTATCGATATAGGAGAACTGGTCAGGATGTCCTAGGTCTCCTGTGACAACTGTTCACACCCTTTTCGCTGTGTCTATGTCTAAACTTCCTTCTTCTGGCCACCCAACTCTAAAAGCTGGCCAGTCTACTTTATAAAGAGCTCTCAACCTTCTAGGGGTCATAGTCACTCCATAGGCCCCTGTAAACCCCTTCTGAAAGTACTGTAGCCTTTTCCTCAGTGGGGTAGACTTTCCCTGTGCATTTCCCATATCCCTCCCTCAGACAAATGACAAATACACCACAAGATGGGTAAAGGAAGGGTAAAAGTTAAAAGAAGAGGTCACACAATCACTTCCTCTATCACAGCTGCTCCCTTCACGGGAATGTCGGGCCCACTTGGCATATAGCAAGCTGGTATAAGCCACCAGCATGTCTTTGCTTGTCGGCCATATGAGGCACCCTAAAGAAACATGGCTTGGGACACAACACTCACTACAAACCAGCAAGGGGGAGCCAGGACCCCCACCTCATGGCTCATCTCAGTCAATCTGCAACCACACTCTTGGATACAGCTCCACCCTCTGCCACCGTGGGCAGAACTTTACCCAAGTTACACCTTATACTGAAGCAGCCTCAGTTTCCCATTTAAGCACTTCCTTATGCGACGACTACAAATGATACTCTGGAGGTGCTGGGAGGTGATCAAGTTCCCCTTCACCCCAATGAGGTGACCTTAACCTTTTCACCCCTAAACTGGTCCTACCCTGATCCAGGCATCTGTTTCCCAAGGCCAGTTCCTCCTGGCATTCGACTCCTCGAGAGCCCTCTGAAGGAGGCCCTCCCTCTGCCCCACTGAGGTGACTGCACAGAGGGACAAAAGTCGGCACTTGGCTGGCTGGTGTACTCAGTGGCTCACTTTGCCCAGGGCCTAAGAGGCCTCCTCCGGGTGCTGTTAGAGGGTGGGTGAAAAATCACCAGGTGAGTCTGCTCTTCACAGGTGTCTCACTTCCCAGTCAGGGAACCAAAAATGTAGCAGGAAAAAGGTAAGTTCAGCCCACAGAGCAGAAAACACCTTGAACACCACTTTCTTCTTAAGATGAAAAGAGTTTTATTGCTGGGGGTGCTGCGGTCAGACTCCAGTCCAAAAAATAGCCACGTACCCCGTTCTGTTATCAGACATACCTATTTATATGTTTTCTCAAAGAAGCAAACAGGAGTTTTCGTATATCCTTCTAATTGGCAACTACAGGTATACAGATTTTCATATTGCAATTTCGTTGGCATAGCATACTTAAAGAGGCACTAGATAAGCAACTGGCATTAGGTTACATGGGAAGAAGCTACTTTCTCCTTAAGAGCTAGGCTTATCTCAAGAAATTCTGTGAGGAAAGAGGGGAGTGTCCTTGGGCTGACCCAGAGAGAAGTAGCTTGACTTTTGAACTTTTTAAGTGGAATCTTCTTAGAAGCCTTTTTTTTCCCTCTCTCATTCCCTATAGACCCTGACAGGAACAAAAAATGTCCCTTGAGGACATGGCCTTAGTATCAGGCCACAGAGTGACAGGGTACATCTTCCCCTGGCTGATGTCCTCAGACAGAATACCTGTGTTTTACCAGGGGCATATTTAAATAAAAAAGATCCTTCCAGCGGTTCCATTCTCCCCATGGTTCCGGGACCAGAAACTGGAGATTGTCCATTTGTTACAAGATAATCAGGATGCAAGGATTCTTCCCTCATTTCTGGAGGTTGCAGCCCAGCTCCAAAGCCCTCCTCCAGGACACTTTCCCTACCCAGTGGGATCTCTATCCTCTGGTAGGAGCCACAGACCGGAGCCTCACCCCTGTGCGAACCAGCTTGCCTCCCAAGGTGGCTGCGCCTGTTATGTGGCTATTGACCGCTCCAGTGTGACTTTCTTCCTATATCAAGGAACTCAGGGAAGCCGGAATCACGGCTTTGGAGGGTCCCGTGATACATGGCCCCCCTGGGTACATAGCAGGAGTAGGGCACTGCCATGCAGAAGGAAGAACTGAGAGAGGGGCTTTTCTTCGGTGAGGGAGCAAGAACAGGTCTGTACCAACCACCCGCAGTGAGGCAGCTAGCCTCTCCTCAAACAAAGGCGCCTCTCCAGACTACTTCGTCACTGAGGGCAATGGTCCTTGGCGTGTCCCTCGGGTTCCTAGGACGGTAAGCGTAAGTGCTCTGCTACCGGGAGAGTGACTCAAGTTCACACTGGCTGTCGTTAATCTGTCCCCATGATTTCCAGTTCTCAGTTGCCAATTAAGGGGTGCAGGTTTGGTGAGAGGGTTTAACGGGAAAGCTTGGAAAGTCTCTGTAGTAGTTGGTTAGCACCCCAATGGGGGTGAGGGATGGGGGCGGGACTGCGAATCAATGACAGACTGATCCATTGATTTATTCAGCGAATATTTACTTTCTGAATTCCTAGTAAATGCCAAGCATCATTCTGAGTGTTTTACACTAGCCTTTACAGTAACACTGTGATGTAGGTACTACGGCTATCTTCACTGTTACAGAGAGAAACTAGGTAGTGAGAGGCTAGATATTGTACCCAAAGTCACACAGCTGGTAAACCAGAGAGATCTTTTTTTTTTTTTGGTAGCACTTAACCTTTTTCAACTCACCCTATAATTTATTTATCATGTTTATTGTTTATTGTCTGTCTCCCCAGCTAGAACATAAGCTCCTTAAGAGGGAGGATCCTGAGATTGTGTTCACTGTTGCATGTCAAGCAAGGTGAACAGACACATAGCAGACATTCAATACTCACTGACTGATTGAGTAAACTTGACAGAGTAGGCAGTCTGGTTGGCTTCTGAGCCCAGACTCTTAGGAAGTAACGGGGTGCTTAAGTATACTGCCAAATCACAGTCTTAATACAGCTTAACTCCTAAAACTAAAATGAGGGCCTGTGCTTTCTAATGGCTATACTGTGTGAAATCTAATGGTTTAACTCAACTTCACTGCATAGAAGGTAGCATGTTGTTATGTTGTTAGGTGCCATGGAGTTTGTTCCTGCCTCACAGCTACCCTAGGTAGAACAAAATGAAACTGCTTGCTCTTGCAGCATCCTCACAATCTTTGTTATGTTTGAACCTGCTGTTGTAGCTACTTTGTCAGTTCAATTCCTTGAGGGTCACCATCTTTACCAAACACGATGTTCTTTTCCAGAGAGTGGTCCCCCCTGATTTGTCAGAAGTATGTGAGATGAAATCTTGCCATCCTCACTTCAAAGGAACATTCCAATGATACTTCTTCCAAGATAGATTTGTTTGTCCTTTTGGCAGTCCATGGTACATGCAATATTCTTCATCAATACCATAATTTAAAGGTGTCAATTCTTTAGTCTTCCTTATTCATCATCCAGCTTTTACATGCATATGAGGTGACTGAAAACACCATGGCTTGGGTCAGGCACACCTTAGTCTTCAAGGAGACATCTTTGATTTTCAACACTATAAAAAAAGTCTTTGACAGCAGATTTGTCCAATGCAGTGTGTCTTTTTTTTTTTTATTTTTATTTAACATAACTGAGTGAAAATGTACATTCACATGTGCAGTGTGTCTTTTTGATTTCTTACAGCTGCTTCCATGGGTGTTGATTGTGGATCCAAGTAAAATGAAATCTTGATAACTTCAATCTTTTCCCTGTTTATCATGATGTTGCTTACTGGTCCAGCTGTGAGAATTTTCTTTATGTTGAGGTGTAATCCATACTGACGTCTGTAATCCTTCATCTTCATTAGTAGGTGCTTCAAACCTCTCCACTTTCAGCAAGCAAAGTTGTGTCATCTGTACACTGCAGGTTGTTAATGAATTTTCCTTCAATCCTAATGCTATGTTCTTCAGACAGTACAGCTTCTTGAATGATTTGCTCAGCATAGAGATCAAATAAATACAGTGAAAGGATACAACCCTGACATGTGTCAAGACTTTAAACCATACAGTTCTAGAACAAGGGGCAAACCCCTTGTTCTATTCAAACAATTGCCTCTTGATCTATCCAGGTTCCTCATAAGCACAATTAAATTTTCTGGAATTCTCATTCTTTGCAATAAAATCCGCAGTTTGTCCTAACCCACACAGCTGAATGTCTTTGCATAGTTAATAAAACACAAGTAAACATCTTTCTGTATTCTCTAATTTTAGCCAGCATCCATCAGCAATGATATCCCTCATTCCTAGTACTCTTCTCAGTGTGGCTTGACTTTCTGGCAGTCCCCTGTTGATGTACCGCTACAATTGCTTTTGAATGATCTTCAGCAAAATTTTGTGTGTAATATTAATGATGTTGTTTGAAATTTTTGCATTGTGTTGGATCACCTTTCTTTGGAACAGGCATAAAATATGGATGTCTTCCATATTTCTTGGCATAGACAAGTGAGTACTTCAATTGCTGCATCTGTTTGATGAAATATCTCAATTGTTATTCTGTCAATTCCTGGAGCTTTAATTTTTGCTGGTGTCTTAGGTGCAGCTTAGACTTCTTCTTTCAGTATCATCAGTTCTTGATCAAATAGTACCTCCTGAAATGGTAAAACATAGCCATTTCTTTTTTGGTACAATTACTCTGTGTGTTCCTTTCATCTACTTTTGATGCTTCCTGCATCATTCAGTAATTTCCCCATAGAATCCTTCACTCTTGCAACTCAAGGCTTGATTTTTTTCTTCTTTTCTTTCAGCTTGAGAAATTTCAAGTGTGTTCTTCTTGTTTTTTCAATGACCTTTTGCCTTTTTCATGTAAAATATCCTTGATGTCATCCCACCACTTGTCTGGTCTTCAGTCAGTGTTCAGTGTGTCAAATTTGTTTTTGAGATAGTCTCCAAATTCAGGTCAGATAAATCAAGGCCAAATTTTGGCTCTCATGGACTTGTTTTAACTTTCTACAGCTTCCCCTTGAATTTTTATAGGAGTAACTGGTGGTCTGTTGCATAGTTGGCTTCTGGCCTTGTAACTGATAATATTGAGCTTTTCCATAGTCTCTTTCCATAGATGCAGTCAATTTGTTTCCTGAGTATTCCATCCAGTGAAGTCCATGGGTAAGTCACTGTTTATGTTGTTTAAAAAAGTTATTTGCAACAAAGAAGTCATTGGTCTTGAAAAATCCAATCGTGTGATCTCCATTAATGGCCATTAATCACCATAGCCATATTTTCCAACCACCAATCCTTCTTTGTTTCCAGCTTTGAAATGCTATCACCAGTAATTATCATTGCATCCTGATTGCGTGTTCAGTCAATTTCAGATTGCAGAGTTTGGTAAAATGTTCAATTTCTTTGACTTTTGACTTGGTTGGTGCTTAAATTTGAGTAATAGTTGTATTAACTTATCTTTCTTATAGACATATAGATATTATCCTATCACTGATAGTGTTGTACCTAATGATAAACCTTGAGATGTTCTTTTTGACAATGAATGAAACACCATTCCACTTCAAGTTGTCATTCCTAACATAGTAGACCATACAATTGTCTGATTCTGAATGGCCAGTACTAGCCCATTTCAGCTCAGTGGTGCCTAGGGCGTTGATCTTTATGCATTCCATTTCATTTGTGATGATTTTCAGTTTTCCTAGATTCAGACTTCATACATTTCATGTTCTAATTGGAGACCCTAGTGGCACAGTTGTTAAGTGCTATGGCTGGTAACCAAAAGGTTGGCAGTTTGAATCCACCAGGTGCTCCTTGGAAACTTTGTGGGGCATTTCCACTCTGTCCTTTAGGGTTGCTATGAGTTGGCATTAACTCTGTGGCAGTGAGTTTTTTTGAGTTTTTGATGTTCAAATTACTAACAGATGTTTATAGCTGTTTCTTCTTATTTTGAGTCCTGCCACATCAGCAAATTAAGGTCACAAAAGTTTTACTCTATCCATTATGGTCATCTCTACTTCGAGGAGGTAGCTCTTCCCCAGTTGTATTTTGAGTGCTTTCCAACCTGAGGGGCCCATCTTCGGCACTGTGTCAGACGGTGTTCTGCTGTTCTTCATAAGATTTTCACTGGCTAATTTTTTTTTTTAGAAGTAGACTTCCAGGTCCTTTCTACTGTCTTAGTCTGGAAGCTCAGCTGAAACTTGTCCACTGTGGGTGACCTGCTAGTATTTTAATACCAGTGGCATAGCTTCCATTGTAATAATTATTCTTCTAGATTTCATATTCATACATACTGTCTCATCAACATGGAATCATAGTATACTTGTGTTTTTTATAATCTGCTTTTAAATCTGTTATTAAATGATGAAATTCCATAGCATTTTTAAAGTCCATGCAGTATTTCCATTTGCTTGTCATATTTTTACACTAAGCTACTTTTTCTGGACATTTGTTTGTTTGCAAATATAGTTAACATCTTTACAGCTTTGTGCACAGTTATGACTGTTGGCCATAAATTTATAAGAATGGAATTCTTGAAATAAGTTCTCAGATTGTTAATGGTGAATGAAGTAGGTATCTTTTTAACACAAATCATACATCTGTCCAGGGGGGAAAAAAAAAACCTATGTGCAAAATCCGGCAGAGCTCTAAGAGAACAAGTTGAAGCATCCAGGCCAGTTTCTAGATCGTTCTCTTCAGCATGCAAGCAGTTTTCTAGGCTGGTAATTGTGGTATTGTGGCAGTATCCACTCATCTTGACCTTCCTGATTCTGCCTTCCTAGATGTTCATCCTTTCTCCAAACAGAATTGCTGTGTCTCAGGGGAGTTACAAATTTACCCTTGCTTTGTTTGCCAGTGAACCTGAGGCAGCTTTTAGGAATCAAGGTCATAGCCTTGAAAGAAATGTTGTAATTCCTTCTGTTCTTGCTATTTTCTGTTCCACCTGTAATCCACCTCATGTTTGTCCTCCCCAGAATAAAACAAAGAAGGGGAGTGAAGGGAAGGGAAAAAAATAGGAAAGAAAGCATTCTCACACAATTCTTCCTCTGGGAACTGCACCTTATGTTTTCTTCTAGTTCACTTTGTTCTTTTTAATTATGTTTAAAATAATAAAGCAAATTCATGTTTAATATTTTAATAGGCATACAAATAATTAGTCAAAGCAATCCCTATTTCTTTTCCCTCAAATTCACATCAACTTAATAAACTAAAAACATTTACATGTGTGTTTTTACAGAGATGTCATCATACTTCTGTAATCCCCTTGCTTTCTCCATCTGACTATATTCTGGGAGGTGTTCGTCACCAATACATGAAGTTTATTTCAGTTCCATTTTGTAGTATGGGTATATCGTTTAACTACATCTCTTGATAGATATTTAGGTTTTTAATTTTTTTTTTCTTGGTGGATTCCAACTGATGACCTTTTGGTTAGCAGCTTCAACGCTTAACCAGTGTGCAACCAGGGCTCTGTTCCCCCCAAAGCAAGCTATACCTTCTTTGGTGTTTTTCTACACAATTGACTACACTAGGTATTATCAACCTTAGGGTTTTACACAGTAAAACTGTTAATGTTTTAAACATTAACCTTTATTAAGAGTTCATCTGTGCCTTGGCAGCTTGCAAAGTATTGCCTTACTTCTGAAGATTCTGGGCTCAGGAACCAACCACACTGCATACTCTGTCAGTTGTATTCAGTCAGCAAGTGAGTGTCTACTATGTGTCTGTTCACCTTGTTTGACATATAACAGTGAATACAATCTCACGATCCTCTCTCTTGCAGAGTTTATATTCTAGCTGGGGAGACAGGCAGTAAACAATAAACATGATAAATCCTAGGGTAAATTGGAAAGGGCTAAGTGCTAGAGAAAAATTAAAGGGTCCTTCCGGTTTACTAGCTATGCGACTTTGGGCACAAGACCAAGGCTCCCAGTACCTAGTTCTTCCCTATTAAAACTGAAGATAACCGTAGTACTTATCTCACAGGTTTACAAATGCAAAGGCTACTGTAAACGCTCAGAATGATGCTTGGCACTTAACTAGGAGTTCAGAAAGTAAATATTCGCTGAATAAATCAATGGATCAATGAGTCCATCATTGACCACAGTCCCGCCCCCTCCGTCCTTCACCCTCACGCCCAGGCATTCACCCCCTACTGCCACCGGGGAGTTAACCAACTACTGCAGGGACCTTCCAACATTTCCTGTCAAACCCCTCACAGACAACTCCTCCGCTTCTCTACTGGAAATCACCGGGAGCCAGAGGCACTCGCAGGGGGAGCTCTGAGCCGCCCATTTCCCTGAGCGGTGAACTAGCCTGGGGAGGCGCCTCTGGTACCCTGTCGCTCAGTGGCCTGCTAACAGTCCTGCATGCCCTTGAGGGAAATTTTCTGTTCTTGTCAGGGTCTAGAGGGAAGAGGCCAAGTGTGTGCTCTGTTCTTGCTCCATCTGCCTGGCCGATCACCTAGCAGGTCCCCCTAGGCCGGGCACGGAAAGCTCTCTGTCCAGACCTAATTTCTTCCCACATCTGTGCTAGAGCAAACACATGCCAGGCACTGGGCAGAGATGCATGTGCCAGATAGTTGTGGAATCCATCATACATTCATGTCATCTTCTATTTGAATTTCTTGCATTTGGTTTGTCTTTCCTCTTTAATGGTTAACTCCCATTCCCCAGGGGTTTCAGTTGAGGAACAGCCTGAACCTGCAACGTCGGAGCAGAGGCCTGGAAAGTGACCTTATCTGAGCCCTGTGTTGAAGTCTTAAGAGAAGAGTCCATATTTCAACCTTCTGGAATGTGGCCAGTGAATTGTCACCCACTATATGTTCTCTGTGTGTGTACAAATGATAGTCTGGATACAAAAACCAGTCTGTTTATTCCTAGAGGCAGTGTTACCTGATAACGTTTTTAGGCACCACCATCAGGAGGCAGGAGAGGGTTGGTATACTTTGCATGACTTAGTGTTCTGAAGACAATAGAAAACCTCCCAGCTCCAGAAACACCTGGTCTGTGGCCCTGGCCAGCATCGCCCCATACCCTGATTCTACAGGACCAGGTACTTACACAGAAACAGAAGGAGCGGATGCTTCTGCTGGGGCCTGGCACAGGGCAGGCTGATGTTGCTAATGCAATGCCAGCATGTCCTAGTCATGACATTGACATCAGCCCCACAACATGCTTAGGTTTTCTCCTAGCCCAAATTCTTCCCATGCTATTCAGATGTACTAATCCATGGAAGTACACTCAACAGCAGTGGCTGTTTTTTAATCCCTGGAAGAAAAGGCTTAGATTCCCTCTCACCACTACAGCCCCTTGGGCTTCAGTCACCTCTTTTGTTCCAGACGCACTGGACCACCTGCCCCAAATGGCTGTTGGAATTGTTCAAGGCAGCGTCTCTGAAGCCCCAAGTCCAGGACACGAGCTATGGCAGACTCCTGGTGAATGGTAGCAGCTTCCCTGTGTCCTCTCCCACACACTATGAAAAATGCTGGTGTAGTTGGTGTGTCTTTCCGTACTGGGAGCTTCCTCTTTGCTTCCTCCTTGCACAGTTTTACTAGTGCCTGGCACCATCCTTGCCCCAATCACCAGTTATATCCAGGTGAAAACATTTTTTTAAGCAGAATTTAAGTTTCTTCGAATTGAGATTCATGTATTTTATTCCTGATACTACACTTGTATCAGATCAGTATACAGTCTACAGTTTGTTTCAGCCATCCCAAATGGCATGGATCTTCTGAAATCCAATGTGACCCTCCCCTTAGCAAACCATTTTCAGGGTCATTTGTCAGAAAGTCCCAGACCTGAGCAGTAGCTACTCAGAGGGCAATGCTGAACTTTGCCCACTTGCAAGGAATAGGGCTCCTGAGTAATTTTAGGAGGCATGTAATTAATGATTCTTGCTTTTTGGGCAGTGGTATTAGTATTCTGCTGAGGATCGCTGGTACCTGCCTTGACTTAGAGGTGTTTCCTCCCAAGACCTTGGCAGTAGGCCATCAGGCAATGCCTTGACAATTTTCTGTTCTCTGAATTTCTCCTGGCTAGACTGCATTGCCCTTTGCTGGGGCTGCCCTTGACAATTTACACAAACAGAAGCGTAGCCACAGTTTAGTGGAGTTGAAATGGTCCGTTTTCTCACTTTGAACCAGTTAATATTGTTCATAAGCTTATGGTCAAGTCCGTACTCATTTCATCACATCTCATCTACCAGATGTCTTTTCAAAGTTCACTTTTGCCATCATTGTTACTGTAATAAAAATATTGCTTATGACCAAATACATGTTTATAGTTCTCCTTGCATCTTTGAAACCTGTATTAGAATATTCACTTTTTCACTACTCGTAAATTATCTGTGTGTGAATTTTCCTGTTGGTTAATAATGCATGAAACATAAAACAGAATTTTAATGTTTGTCTCCATGGTGAATTATCACATGCTAATCTAGGTATGATACAGAATGAACTTGATAGCAATGTTTTGTTTTTTTTTAAGCTAGGATGCTTGATGAATTACAGTTATCTAAATTTTATTTGTTTTCCAGTATGAATTATCTGATGTTGTCTCAAATATGAGCTATGGTTAGAAACACATACATTAGCCTCAGGCTACTTCTATTTTATATGTGTTATCTGATGATGAGTAAGGGATGAATACATTCTGCTTTTTCCGCACTCACTCAAAACAAATACATAGTGTTTTTCTCCACTATCAGTTCTCTTGTGCTTAGCAAGGGTGAGCCATGTCTAAGATTTTCAAAAGTGGAATAATTTTATAGTATACTCTCCAGCATGAATTATATTGGCAAGGCTGGAGTCATGTCTCAAAGCCTTCCCTCATTCATTTCATTTATTTGGTTTCACTTCAGTATGAACATTGGGATCTTAAATAAGATAGAGTATTGACTAATTTCAACATGTTTGTAAAATTTCTTTCCAATATGAATTCTCTACTGTTGAGTAAGTATGGGTATTGGCTAAGACCTTTTCAAGTTCCTTACTTTAATAAGAGTTGTATTCAATATGAACTTTTTCATGTTGAGTAAGATGTGAGTAAATATGTTCACCAGTTGATTTAAATTGCATGTTTTCTCTTCATTCTGTGTTGTCTGGTATTTAGTGGCATCTGAGCACTGACTAAAAGTCTTTGTTCTTTCTTACATTTATGGGATTTCCCTCAAAATTAAGTCTCTGCTCTTGAGCAAAATAGGTAAAATTCTTTTCATACTCATCATATATCAAGGGATTTTATTCTGCATAAGCAACTTTCTTTTATTGTGATTAAATTTATCTGGAAATTTTTATCATGTATATAATATTGAGGTTCTTTTATTTTGTTTGTGAAAATGCTCTTGTTTTAAAAAAACATTGACTTCAAATGGAAAGCTTCACTATGTTTATAACATTTATCTCCTCTTTTGCAATGTTTTCCTTTTTTATTACGGATAACTTTTACCTGAAATGTCTCCTTTATTCCCTTTTGCATCTCAAATCGACCTTTGCATTTTTACTGATTTATTCTAGCTAGATACCAACTAGTGACTTTATAGAATCTGAATTAGCTCTCATCTAGATGTCAGTGATAACTAGTAAAATAAACATGTAGGAAAAATAGTGAACATCAAGAAAGTAATAATATTGAGACTGGCAACACAAGAATAAAAAGGGGTGCACACTGAGATCCCCACTAAAAGACCTCAGTTGATGGTCCAGTGGTTTCGGGGTTCCCCTGGGAGCATGGCCCCTCGCCCTGATGCTGCCCCTGTCCATAAATCATAATGAAGGTCCACTCTTCGGACAGGAATGGATTGGACTTGGTGATGCAGAGTGACCATATATTGGATGCACTTTATGATTCTAAACATCCATAGGATGTCATCCTGCTGACCTCTGGCTGGAGGAAGGAGAGTGGGTGGAGAGGAGGGGAAAAGAGACTGTTGGGAGGATGAGACATGTATGGAGCAGAGAGGAATACTGTGCTGCACCGGACAGGGAGAGCAGTGGAAGCTGCATATAGATGGGCATGTAAATTTATACGGGAATGTACATTTTCACTCAGTCATACTAAATAAACAAATAAATTAAAAAAAAATCTAGCAGGTATGAGTTTAAAATCAAAGCCTACCATTTCCTGGCTGTGTGACTCTGGATGGGCTACTTCATTCTCACTTGGCTTCTAGCTGCTCATTTGTAAAATGAGGAAACGATACTCCCTGCGTAGATAAATATACCTGAACGAACTCCATAAGATGTCAATCGCTCCATGAGTTTTGGTATTATACTGGTAAAAAAAAAGGTAATAATATGAGTATGAATAAACCTTAGAAGATTGCATGTTGTTTTTGTTGGTTGTAGTCGAGTTGATTCTGGCTCATATTGTCCTGATGTGAGAGTAGAACCACCACATAGAATTTTCTCAGCTGTAATCTTTACTGAAACAGACTGCCAGGCTTTTTCTACTGAGAAGCTGGGGGGTTAGGGGTTGATCTGCTAACCTTTCAGTTATCGGCTGAGCACTTGAACTTTGTACCACCACCAGGGCTTCTTTAGCATCTATACCAGGAAAAACATAAACTGAATGCAGACTCAATGCTGTAAAAACCTAATTGCCACTAAATCTAATCAATGAATTTAAGGCAATTTGAATCAATATCCTAAATGGGATCAAGTGGTAATAATACAGTTATTCTTCGTTTTAATTTTCAGATTAAAAAAAAATAGATGAGAACTGCCAGTATTTCAAGGATAGTATAATAAGGGAAGCCTTGTAATACAAGGTAGTACACTGCGTTATAAAGCTACAGGAATTAAAAGAATGACACATAGAGGTTAATTAAAGAGGTCACTGAAACAATTAAAAATCCAGAATTAGAGTCAAGTGTAAGGACAACCAAATGTCTGAACTTTAGCTAAGAAAAGTTTAAAACACTAAGATTGAGAGAGTAACTTGCCTTACTATGTGTAAATGTATTAACAATGTATTAGTGTCAGGTTATAATGGTTAACAAGTCAGTAGAAGACAATATTCCAGTGCACATTTGTGTACATACAGTGTTGTCATTGTTAGGTGCAGTCCAGTTGGTTCCATCTCATAGTGACCCTGTGTGTATAACAGAACAAAACACTATCCGCTCCTGCTCTGTCATCATGATCATTGTTATGCTTGAGCCCATTGTTGAAGCCACTATTTCAATCTATTTCATTGAGAGTTTTCTCTTTTTCACTGACCCTCTACTTTGACAAGCGTGACATCCTTCTCAAGGGATGGATCCTCCTAATAACATCTCCAAAGTATGTGAAATAAAGTTTTGCCATCCTTACTTCTAAAGAGAATTCTGGTTGTACTTCTTTCAAGACAGATTTGTTCATTCCTTTGAAAGTCCATAGTATATTCAACATTGTTCACCAACATTAGGATTCAGAGATAACCAATTCTTCTCAGGTCTTACTTATTCACTGTCTAGTTTTCACAAGTATGTGAGGTTATTGCTCCAGCTGCATCCCACACTTTGATATGTTGAATTTTTATTTTCACTCAGGTACCCAAGTAAATTTTTGTATGTATTTTTCTTCCTTTGGTTTTGAGATTTCCCCTTTGTCCTATGGGTTATGTTGGAGTATTTTGTTTAATTTCCAAGAGTTTGGAGATTCTCCTCTTGTTTTTCTATTATAGATTTCTAGTTTGATTCTATTATGGACAGAAAACGCACTCTATGATTTCACTACTTTGAAATTTTTTTACATTTGTTTTATACCTCAGGATATGATCTGAAAATAATATGTAATCTGCTTCTGGTTGTATTGTGTTCTATAAATGTCATTTAGATCCTGTTGATAGACGTTGTTATTTCATTCTTCTATATGTTTTCTGTTTTTCTGTCTAGTAGTTCTATTAATTACTGAGAGACGGGTGTTGAAGTCCCTAACTGTAAGTGTAAATTTGTCTAGTTTTCCTTTCAGTTAGCTATCTTTTCTTCATGTATGTTGAAGCTCTGTTGCTTGTTACATACATATTTAAGATTGTTTTGTCTTCTTTGTGAACTGGCCCTTTTAGCGTTATAATGTACAATGTTTCTCTTCATCTCTTGTATGTCTTTATCCTACGGCTGGGTTTCTGTTTTGTTTTGATTTGTCATCAGTCCATATCACACCAAGTCATGCTGTGGACAAAAGGATAAGTTCTTAGTTTTTAAAGAATTTTTGGAATCTACTTTGTTTGATATTAATATGGCCACTCAAATTTTCTTTTGATTCATGCTTCCATTGTGTATCTATTACCATCATCTCAGTTATAACTTGTCTATATCATTGTATTTAAAATGAGTTTCTTAGCATATAGTTAATAGGGTCATGTTTTTATATGCATTCTGATAATCTTTCACTTAATTAGTATGTTTAAGCCACTTACATTTAATGTAATTATTGAAATGGTATGATTTAACTTTGCAATATCATTTTCCATTGATTCTTTCTGGTCTTTATTCTTCTGCTTCTCTTTTCCTTCCATCATGTGGGTGAACATCTTTGTGTATTTTAAACTGTCTTCTTTTTTTCTTTGGAAACTCTGATGGTCTGATGGGGTAGTGGTTTAGTGCTACAGCTGCTAACCAAAGGGTCGACAGTTGAAGTCTGCCAGACACTCCTTAGAAACTCTATGAGGCAGTTCTACCCTGTCCTATAGAGTTACTATGAGTTGGAATTAATTCAACAGCAATAGTTTTGGTTTTGGTTTGACTGTGATTTTTAG
Organism: Heterohyrax brucei; assembly: GCA_028571685.1. Lineage (NCBI taxonomy): Eukaryota > Metazoa > Chordata > Mammalia > Hyracoidea > Procaviidae > Heterohyrax > Heterohyrax brucei. The sequence continues at coordinate 67,388,031 of CM053166.1, forward strand.
TATATCACTGTATAGTTCTTTCCTCCTTAGGGCTGCTGTAGGAATTAAAATAGACATAAATTGTCATCTTTTACTCATATCAACCTTTTAATATTTTAACTCCCTGTACCTTACCCCCTTTATAATATAGTTTTCTTAAATATTATCTTTACTTTCACTGAGAACCAAATAAGACTAGGTTATAATTACCAATTTCCACCATCAAACATAATTTTAAAAACTAGAGAAGAGAATCATAGTCTCTTATATCTACTCAGGTGTTAATCACTTCTCTTGTCTTTTCTTCATTCCTGATATACTAAGTTTCTTTCTATTAGTCCTTTCTATCTGAAGACATTCCATTAATGGAAGGTGTCTTGATAACAGATTCTATTATTCCTTCATCTTAGAATGTCTTTACTTTACCTTCATTCATAAAAAAAAATATTTTTACCAAATATAGAAGTTTGGGTTGGCAGTTATTTAATTCTGCACTTCAAAAATATCATGCCACTTTCTCATGGCATAATATTTTTCAAGTGCAGAATTAAATAACTGTATGTTTATGTCTTTTGCCAAATTTTGAAAGTATTCAGCCACTATTTCTTTAAATATTTTTTTTAGCCCTACATTCTCCTTTCATGTTGGAGCTCTAATCACATAACCATTATATCTTTTCTTTTGTCACATAGGTCCTTAAGGCTCTGTTCATTTCCTTTAGATCTGTTTTCTCTCTGTTCTTCATATTGTGTAAATTTTGTTGATCTATCTTCAAGTGTACTTTTTAAAAAAATTTAAATAATTATAGAATGACAGGAAGTTCCAAGAATAATATAGAGATGGTCTATATACCCTCCACTCAGTACTCACAGTTGGTAACATTTTATATAAATCCAGTACAACATGAAAACTAGGAAACTGACATTGCCACCATCCACAGGCCTAAATCAGATTTAACTAGTTCTACATGCACTAATTTGTGCATATGTGCATGCAATTTTATCACATAGGTAGGTTTTTATAACCACCACCAGAATGAAGAGACAGAGCTATTCTATCACCACAAGGATGCCTTATGCTATCACTTTATAGTAACATCCGTTTCGCTCCTCTTCCCCACTGCCCCTGTCCCTGACTTCTGGCAATCACTATTACCTATGTAGTTGTGTTATTTCAAGACATTCTGCTAGCAGTCTCCATCTTAGAATGCATTGACTTTACCTTCATACCAATAGGATATTTTTTCTGAGTATGGAATTCTGTGTTGACAATTCATTTCTTGCAGCATTTGAGAATTGCTGTTCCATTTCCTTCTAGCTTCTGATGAGTACTCTGTTGTCATTCAAATTGTTTCTCTATAGAAATATGACATTTCTCTCTAGCTACTTTCAAGGTTTTTTTCTTCATGTTTAATTTTGTGTTTGATTATGATGCGTCTTGGCATGGACATCTTTGGATTTATCCTGCTCTGAGTCCACTCAGCATCCTGAAGTTTATGTCTTTCACCAGATTTGCGGAGTTTCGACCCATTGTTTCTCCTAACATTTTTTCAGCCACATACTCTCTCCTTCTTCTGGGACTCCAGTGATACAAATATTGTATCGTCAGCTTTTTTCCCACAGATCTCTTAGGTTCTGTGCTGGTGTCCTGGACTGAACTGTGTCCCACCCAAAAAACATGTGTAGCAATTTGGCTAGGCCATGATACCTGGTATTATGTGATGTTCCTTCATGGTATAAATCCTGCCTCTAAGATGCAAATGAGGGAGGATGGGCAGCAGTTGTGTTGGTGGGACAGGACTCAGTGTGTAAGATTGTACTGTGCCTTGAAGCAATCTTTTGGAATATAAACAAAAGGGAGCCAAGCAGACATTTGGGGACTTCATACCACCAGGAAAAAAGCAGTTTGGGGAGCAGAGTGCATCCTTTAGAAAGAACGTTGCTCATCAGAAGCTCCCAGTCCAGAGGAAGGTTGATGACAAGGACCTTCCTCCAGAGCCAGCAGGAAAGGCTTCTTCTGGAGCTGACAGCCTAAATTTGGGCTTTTAGCCTACTGGACTGTGGCAAAATAAAATTTCTCTTTTTAAAGCCATCCATTTGTGGTATTTCTGTTAAAGCAGCACTAGATGGTTAAGACACCTGGATTGAATTATTTCTCTTAAAAAAATGTGTATATCGATTTGGTCAGGCCATGTTTCCCACTACTGTGTGGTTGTCCTCCATTTTGTGATTTTTCAATGTTGTAAATCCTAATCTCTGCCTGTGGCTAACAGGGCAAGACCGGTCTATGTTAAAGAGAATTAGGGTAGGACTGTAACACCCTTTCCAAGGTCGTCTCCTTGATCCAATGTAAAGGAACTTTCTCTGGGGTGGGGCTTGCATCACCTCTTACGCTACATGAGATAAAAGTAAAAGGAAGGGAAGCAAGCAGAGAGCTGGGAAACTCATACCACCGGGCAACAGTTCTGGAGCAGAGTGCATCCTTTGGACCTGAGGTTCCTGCACTGAGATGCTCCCAGACCAAAGAAGAATGATGCCAAAGACTTTCTTCCAGAGCCAACAGAGAGAGGAAGGCTTCCCCAGAAGCCAGCACCCTGAATTCAGACTTGCAGCCTACCAGACTGCGAGAGGATAAATTTTTCATTGAAGCCATCCAGCAGCTATAGCAGCATCTAGATGACTAAGACAGGGTCCACGCATTCATTTTCTTTACATCCATTTTCTCTATCATTTAAATAACTTCTGTTACTCTATTTTCAGGTTCACTCATTTTTTTTCTATTATATTATGTTATTAAGCCACCCAGTAAGGTTTTTATGTTTTGTTTTTTGGTTATTGTAATTTTGAGCTCTAAAATTTCCCTTTGATTCTTCTATATAAAGAATGTACTTCTATTTCATTACTGAGACATTCTTTTTTATTTGTTTTATGTGTATGTCTAATTCTTGTTGCCACATTTTATTTTGATGACTGCTTTAAAATGTTTGCCTGGTAATTCCAACATCTTCGTCATCTTTATGTTAGCATCTGCTGATTGTCTTTCCTCATTCAAGTTGAGATTTTTCTGGTTCGTGATGCAATTGGTGATTTTTCTATCATACCCTAGTCATTTTGAGTATTGTGTTGGAAAACCCTGGACCCTATTTACTTTCTCCTCACCCCCCCAAGCAGTCACTCTTTTAGGTGTAGTATACGGGTCTAGGTAATAGTGGATGTTCAGCTCCTTAATGTTTTTTGCTAACAATGTGTGTGGCAAGGGCAGGTAGGGGAAGGGAAACAGAGTGTCAATTATTGTATCTCACATCACCAAGTTCTACCTTGTAAATGCCAGAAAAAGGTGGAAATTGAGCTCCTTGCTCAACCCTGCTAGTATCACCCCTGCAAAAGCAGAGTGTCAGTATTCACTACTTCTTACCACTCATTGCTGCTAGGAGGCGGGATGTTCATTATCCCAGTGGGAGTCTGCTGACATTGCTCCTAGAGGGAAGGCATAATGTCAGCTAACACTACTTCTTACCACCATATTCAACATTCTTGCTGCCTAGTGGGGGTGAAAAGTTCAGCTTCTCACTTATCCCTTATAATGCTGAAAGGGAGCAAGGAGCTTTTCCACTGGTGTTTGGTTCAAGTTGTATTATTTAAAAGGTCTGTTAGTCCCTCGTTTTCCTAGTCCTCTTGCTAGCATGAGCAGACTTTTATTTTTCTTTATTTTGTGTGTGTGCTGCTGGTTCCAGATTGTAGACTTCACCAGTGCCCTATCTGAGATATATAGAAGGTACAAAGAAGACCCATAGAACTCACCACCATGTGTTTCTCAAGTCCTATGGTTCCTAACCAATCTGCCTTCCTCTATCAGAATCTTACTAAATTTGTTATATTATGAGCAGAATTTTTTAGGTATAAAGAGGAAGAACTAGTGAGCAATGGAGCCACTCCATCTTGACTGGAGCTAGAATTCCAAGTGCACTGATTCATCCCTTTGGCATTGCCATTTGCTATTATGCCTAGCCAGTGAGTTTTAATATTTTAGTTATTGTAATTTTTTTAGTTCTAAAATTTTTATTTAATTCTTCTTCACATTCTCTTTTTCTTTTTTGAGACTGCCTATGTTTCCATTTGTTTAATAATGTTTGCAGTTGCTTTTTGGAGAATTTTTCTGATTAAAACAAAAAGCAACATTGCTATCAAGTCAATTGTGACTCATAGCGACCCTAAAGGACAGAGTAGGTCTGTCCCATAGGGTTTCCAAGGAGTGCCTGGAAACTACTACACCACCAGGGTTTCCATCCTTGTCAGCTAATTCCAACCTGTTTGTCATCTCAGTTTTGGCATCTGTTGATAATCTTTTCTCACCTGAGCTGAGATTTGCCAGATTCTTGGTAAATTCTGTTTTTCAGCTCTAAAATTTCCCTTTTTCTTTATATTTTCTATTTTGCATTGTATCCTGGACATTTTAAGGATTATGAGACTTTAGCTTCTATTTTAATCTTCTACTGAAACAAGCAATTAACCTGCTTTGGCTCAGAATACACATTCTGGCCCATTTTATGAGCTGTGATTCAAATATCAACAAAGTTTTCAAATTTTTTTAGTGCTATTCTAGTGTACCCTGCTAGTTTGATACCAGAGGCCAATTTGAAACCTGACACTATTCTACAGTAGTTCAGTTCTCAAGGCTTTTGCTATGCTGATTCTGATTCTGTAGCACCACTGCCTTAGGCTAGATTCTCTGTAGAAGCAAGACCAGTAAATCGTATAAATAGAGATTTATATCAAGGAAATGGCTCATGTGGTTCTAGACGCAGGAACATCTAAAGTCCATGGGTAAGAAGAGAGGCTTCTCCTGAGTAACATACCCATAGGGGCTGGCCAACCCAATATCAGCAGGTCAAAGAGTAGGGCTCTTGCTCATAGGCTGCAAAGATAGATGATTCCCAAGATGGGCAAGAAGACCACAGGTAAACTGTTAGTTCTAGTCCCAGGAACCAGAGGTCAGATGAACAGGAGCCAGCTGCAGGATCTAGCAAGGGCAAAAGGCCATGAGCCTTACTAGAATGTCCACTATATTCAGTGCAGGCCACATGACCAAGGAAGCTGCTTTTCAACTGGTTGGCTACTCAAAGCAGATAATCCTATCATGGAGGTGATCACCTCATTGTACTACTTCCAGAACACTAAGAATCATGGCCCAGCCAAGTTGCATAAAACTTTCACCATCACAACTACCTGTCTACAGTCCCTCGATTCTTTAGTTGAGAGGTGACATGCACTGACATATGCTTAGTGTAGAGCAGGAATTTTTCACAGGACTCTGCCTCATTATCTCTGTAGAACCCACTGCTCACATTAGTGCAGGGTGGGGATGGTTGAAAGGTCTTCATCCGCATTTTTTGAAACACCTGGTAGAGAGATGACGGGGACATATAAACATTAGTACATGGTGGAGGTGGTCTATAGGGCTTCATCTACTTCAGTCTTTGCAGCATCTGCTAAAGACAGTGAGGGTTGCTGCCTCTCCTTTTGTTAGGGTAGGATGAAGATGATTCTACCTCATCAGTTCAGGGCAGCAACCATTGGCACAGCTCCACTCTACAAACTCTGCAGCACCCAATGGGGAGGAGAGAAATTGGGCTTTTTTCATGGTATTTGCCTAGAATAGGGAAGGTATAGTCAAGTGTCCCATTCTGCAGGTTGCCCTTTTTTGTCCTTTAGCTAGAAAGAATGGGCTTTTCTTTTGTCTCTTCTTATAGGTATACCTGGAGCCATGGTGGTGCAGTGGTAAAGAATTTGGCTGATAACTGAAAGGTCAGCAATTTGAATGTACCAGCCACTCCTCAGAAACCTATGGGGAAGTTCCACTCTGTCCGACAGAGTTATTATGAGTCAGAATCAATGACAGCAATAGGTTTGGTTCGGGTTTTAGGTTTATAGGTGTCTCTGATGTCAGGCTGCTCTAATCCTCAGGCCAGGATTTCCAAAAGGCTGTTTTGGGCATCTAGCACTGCTCCAACAGAAAATACCAGAAGTGAATGGCTTTAACAAAGAGAAATATGTTTTCTCACTGTCTAGTATGCTAAAAATCCTAATTCAGGGAATCAGCTCCAGGGGAGGTCTTTCTGTCAGCCTTCTTCCCCCAGACTAGGAGCTTCTGTGTGCAGGGACTCCACCCCAGTCCAAATGACACTCTCTGCTCCTGGCACTACTTTCTTGGCATTGCCAAATTGAGTTTAGGTTCATCCGCCTGTCACTGTAACTGAAAATTTCAGATAGCGTAGGGTTCAGGAAGTAATTTACGTTCAGATCTGCAGCAGTCTGGAGGACAGCGGCCAGTAAACTGTCCCTCTTGTGTTACATTTCTGGTGGTTTTTATAACCAGAATTCAAAGGGGAAGGGGTTTGTCAGAGAACAATAGTCAGGAGTCACAAGATTTAATTACATCATAAGGTTTCATTACATCTAACAAACAGAGTGAATTCTCCAAAGTTTGTCAAGGATAATCAAACAGAGCAGACTTAAAGTTTGTCACAGGATAATCAATCAGAGCAGACCCAAATGTTTGTCACAGAGTAATCTATCAGAGTTAAAGTTTGTCGTAGGATAATTAAACAGAACAAACTGAAGTTTGTCACAGAATAATCTACCAGAGTAGCCAAGAGTAAATCATCCAAAATTTTTATCTCCTTCTGAGGTCTCAACTCTGTATCCTCAGAGATAAGGAGAGAAAGAGGAATGCAGACCTATCAGTCTGGTTTATTAGGGCAGAAAGTAGAATGTAGCTTAATGTTAGGCCTCCATCATTGGTGGTATGAGGTCTCCAGCTCTCTCTGCTCACTTCATTTTTTTATATCCCGAGCTTGTAGATTGAGTCCTGCCTTGCTAACACAACTGCCGCCCATTCTCCATTATTAACATCATAGAGGCAGGATTCACAACACATGGCAAAAATCACTCAATACCGGGAATCATGGCCCAGCCAGATTGAAACATGCTTTTTGGGGGGAAACAATTCAGTTCATGACAAAGGCCAAAACAAAATCAGGAACTCACCACTGGATCATCCTTCATGTCCTGAGGTCCTTAGCCAGACAACATTCCTTTTTTTCTTTTCAGAGTCTTCTGATAACTGCATTATGTATTTTGTCCAAAGTTTTATTAATGAGAACAATAGGGTGGACTGTGCTTACCCCATTGTCGTGGTTTCTATGACGTTCCTATGTGTAAATCCTGTCTTTGTGATGTTAATAAGGGAGGATGGGCACTGGTTGTGTTAGTAAGGCAGGACTCAATTTATAAGATCGTGTGTGCCTTGAGGCACTCTCTTACAATATAAAGGAAAGGGAAGCCAGCAGAGAATTGGGAACCTCATACAACCAAGAAAGCAGTATTGGGAGCAGAGCATATCCTTTGGACTAAGGGTCCTTATGCCACAGAAGCTCCAATGGAAGATTGAAGGTAAGGACATTCCTCTAGAGCTAACAGAAAACATTATCCTGGAGCTGATGCCCTGAATTTGGACTTTTAGCCTACTTTACTGTGAGGAAATAAATTTCTCTTCGTTAAAGCCATCCACTTGTGATATTTCTGTTACAGCAACACTAGATGACTAAGACAGCCATCTTGTATGCAACAAGAAGCTCTCAATTGCTCCTTTTAAAAATGACTTTTATCAGTCTGTAGAAACAAAATCTAACACCTTACCCTGCTTTCAATATGATAAGCATTTCACATGCTATATTGACGGGAAAAAAAGAATAATGACACTTTAAATCCTATAATAAACCAAAAATGATAGTCACTAGCTCTGGTTCTGATCTCCAAAATAATAAAATCTTAAATGTTACTGGAAAACTCAGTTGCAGACTCATGCTGCCTGTCACCAAGCCAATTATGCACAGACAGCGATTGAATCTTTTAAAAGCATTTTAGCCAACAACCTGAAAAGACGGTGGGCTAGCACCCTAAAGACCATCTTAACATCTCACTGTAGGCTGGCAAGTTTTATAAAAGGGTTTAGATAAGGGAAGGAGGGTAGGTGAGGGATACAGGCATGCAGATGTTCAGAGGTGGCAAGATTCAGAAATTACAACCTCTTTGTCTCAAGGCAAGCTGTCCTGGATGTCTGCAGAGACAGCAGGCTGAAAATTGGCATTACTCTACCCTATTATTGATCAAGAATAGCCTGGCGAAACAAACTCAAAATCTTTTTGAGTAACAGTCAAAAGGGAGATTACCATTTCTTATGTGCCAGCATGCCAAAGGGGGAGGGGGACAAGGGAAACCTTTAAAAAAGAGCTATCTAAGAATTTTTGTTTTAGTCAGCCAGGGCTGCTCTAACAGAAATACCACAGAGTGGATGGCTTTAACAAAGAAAGATTTATTCTTACACAGTCTGGTAGGTTGCAAGTCCATATTCAGGGTGTCCGCTCCAGGGAAAAACTTTCCCCTTGTCGGCTCTGGAGGAAAGTCCGGTATTGCATCAGTCTTTGTCCAGGGAGCGTCCTCACGCAAGAACCTCTGGTCTGAAGGATGCGCTCTGCTCCCAGTGCTGCTTGCTTGATGGTAGCGAGGTTCTCAAATTGTCCTTTGTCTCTTTTTCCTTTTATTCCTTGCAAGCTGAAAGCATTAAGGGTGGGGCAAGCCATACTCCAGGGAAACTCCCCCCACAGCAGGAATTCACAGCCCCACCCTAATCCTTTAACATACAGGTTAGCAAAACCACACAATGGAGGACAGTCCCAAGATACTGGGAACCATATCCCAGCCAAGTGGCTGCACACATTTTTGGGGGGACACAATTCCAACCATGACACCCCACCCTTTGACAGCCCGAAAATCACATCACAAAAACATTTAACACATTCATCTCACCATAGCAAAATTATGTCCATCCATATAACAGAAGTCTTAAATCAGTTCCAAGTCCAAAATACAAAAACTCTTCTACATCTGTGAAACTTAGAAGGCATTAACAGGCAACAGGCAAGTCAACAGAACATATTACATTAGCCCTCAAAGCTTTGGAAATGCTCTTACATTTTCTGAGACATTCTACACAACAGCAATGCTCTCCAGACTCTAGGTATCGCCACACTCTCTGGTTTCTGAGTGGAGACCTCCAGCCCCGTGCTACAACTCTGCCTTCAAGGCCCACTTGGACAGAAACTCTGCCCCATCGGCTTTAGGAGCACCCTAAGCCTGAGTGGCAATTCCACCCTTACCAGCACAGCACGCCATGGTTCCACCCTTTCAAACCCCTGAGGTCATGGCCATACCTCTTGAGACTGAGGCAGCTCAGCTTCTCACGCTATTTGTCTCTTCAGCTTCAGCTTCCTATGTCATGGTTGGAATTGTGTCCCCCCAAAAATGTGTGCAGCCACTTGGCTGGGATATGGTTCCCAGTATCTTGGGACTGTCCTCCATTGTGTGGTTTTGCTAACCTGTATGTTAAAGGATTAGGGTGGGGCTGTGAATTCCTGCTGTGGGGGGAGTTTCCCTGGAGTATGGCTTGCCCCACCCTTAATGCTTTCAGCTTGCAAGGAATAAAAGGAAAAAGAGACAAAGGACAATTTGAGAACCTCGCTACCATCAAGCAAGCAGCACCGGGAGCAGAGCGCATCCTTCAGACCAGAGGTTCTTGCGTGAGGACGCTCCCTGGACAAAGACTGATGCAATACCGGACTTTCCTCCAGAGCCGACAAGGGGAAAGTTTTTCCCTGGAGCGGACACCCTGAATATGGACTTGCAACCTACCAGACTGTGTAAGAATAAATCTTTCTTTGTTAAAGCCATCCACTCTGTGGTATTTCTGTTAGAGCAGCCTAGCTGACTAAAACAATTTTGTTACAGCTATTAACCCTATCATTTTCTTAAAATAGGATTCCTTGACAAAAATATTTATCCCTGGTTTGGGCTGTGCTGGTTTCTGAGAAAGCAATAATTAGGTTAGAAGTTACTGGTATTCCACGAATAACTGACTATGAAGTTGGTAACTTTAATAATTTTCAGTAATTTTGTTTTAATACTTCCTATATTTTGTATTGGTTGAGCTGGTTTTTCTGAAGTCTAACAGACTTGTAGTTTTTACAAGTAAATTTTTATTTCCTTCCCCCCAAAACTTCTGCTTCTAAGTCTAACTTGCTTTAAAAAGACAACAAGTCCATCGTGGGTGATAGAACACACTATTTAGGAAATTGAAAGTAAAAAATTTTGTATTCCACCACCCTGAATTATTTCAAATACGTTTTCTGTTTATAAAGACTGGGAACCCTGGTGGTGCAATGGTTAAGAGCTATGGCTGCAAACGAAAAGGTCGGCAGTTCAAATTCATCAGTTCCATCTGTCCTATAGTGTCTCTATGAGTCAGAATCGACTCCACAGCAACCGGGGTTTTTTGTTTTTGTTCTTTTAAGGTGGCACAAAGGGCCTGCGGTCAACTACTAACCTGAAAGTTGGTGGTTTTGTTACCGGAGAAAGCTCCAGAGTTCATGCTACCTGCTGCAAAAGTTAACCACAGAGATAGGTACATTTGGGTGGGTGAGCAAAAGTTTTATTTCTGTGTTGTCAGCACACAGTAAACAGATAACATTTTTGTTCTCAAAGCCTGTTCGACGTTGTCAGCCAAGCTCTGGGCTTTTAAGGGAGAGGTGCAACGCCGCACTGTGCCGTGCCAGTACGGGGCGGGGTGGGTGGGTGTCAGGGAGAAACAATGAGAGCAGTTTAGGAAGTGACAACCGTCTGGGAGCAGGCCAAGTAAAATACGCATCAAAGCTGGAGTCCAGATGCTCTTGGTTGTCATATGATGCAGGGGGTCCTCGAATTGACACCTCCACTGGCACCTCAACTGTCTGATGATCCTAAAGAAGAAGCTGTAAAAAAAAAAAAGAGCTGCAAAGATTTTCTCTCACTGGCTCCTACAAGTTAGTGTGATTTCCCAGGCCAGGTAGTGCTAGGAAGCCAGAAATTTATTTTAAAAAAAGCAAATAATTAATTCTGTCTCAATCTCCTCTTTGAAAAGTGGGCCCCTCAGTTTCAGTTTGAACCCAGACAGCATAACTAAGGATAAAAGGCCTAGCAATCTGCTTTGGTAAAGATTACAGCTAAGCAAGCTCTGTGGAACAGTTGAACGCTGTAACATACGGAGATTGCCATGAGGTATACTCAGTTCAATGACAATAGATTTGGTTTTGGTTTTAATATAGATTAAGGATGGGTAGATGGATGGGAATGAGTGATAGAAATAATTTAATAAGAATGGAACCAGACTAAACATGCTACTTTTTTTTTTCTTAATTTTAGGATAATTATAGATTCACAGAAAGTTGGTAAGATAGATGTCCCCTATGCCCTTTACCCAGTTCTCCCCATTTGCTACATCTTATGTAACTCTAACAATATTAAAACCAGAAAATTGATGTTGGTATAAAGCATGTGCATGGTTCTAATGTCATGTTATCAATGTGTGGATTTGTGTAACTACTAGCTTAATCAAAATATATAAATATTCCATTACCACAAAGATCTCCCAGCCCTGGCACTCCCATCTGAAGAGATTGCTTCATACTTCTCTGCTAAACCACCAGGGGCCCAATGAAACCATTAGCCCCTCCATTCCCATCTAATGAGATTAATACAGCTGCCCATAAAGAGCCTTTGACTGAGTCATTGCCTGGGGCTTTGTCTGAGGCAGATGCTTTACAAGACAAGGTTGAATTTCTCAAAACACTTCCCTACTACCAATCTTGGCTTCTAGACCTATAATTAGACTTAAGTCCCAGCAAGCCCCAAAAGATGAAGAACAACGTGTGACACCCTCCCCTCAACAAAAAGCTGCTAGACTTTTTTACTATGTACAGACAGAAACCAGGGGAATATGTGTAGGAATGCCTATTAACGGTATGGGATAATTGTGTGAGAAACATAAAAATACACTAGTCTAAGTTTATTGATGTGTACCGATTTTTCATTCAGTGTTTCAACTCAAGAAGTTAGGAAAAGATCTAATAGTTTCTTTGGTTGTGCTGCTGAAGCATGGGTTATGCAGTGGCCCACACTAAATCAAGCTGAAGTACCAGGCCTGTCTTAGTATACTGTAGAAGAAGGTACCCAAAGGCTTAGAAAAATTGGCATCCTAGAGTGGATTTATCAAGTTAGATCCACAGACTCACAGACCCACACATGGAATGCCCAGAGGACACACTTTCTATGGCAGCTGTGGGAAAATAAATTTCTCTTTGTTAAAGCCATCCACTTGTGGCATTTCTGTTACGGCAGCACCAGATGACTAATGTAAATCCCAAGCCTTCAAATTTAGTAAACCAATCTTGTAAGGTGTTTGGTTATGTCTGGGAAGTATCCATAACTGTGCCCCCTTGCCTTTTTTTTAAGGGATGCTATCTTAAGATTTTGTGCTTCTGATGTAAAGTTGTTTGTTTGATATCATTACACTTATACGGATAAGTATAGAGGAGATGGGGATGGGGCATGGGGAGACAGAAGATTAACCAAAATGTAAACAGGCTGTCCAAGTCCTCACTAACCAATGGTGTGAATGAAACCATACTAGCTTCTATATCCAGACCTTACCGACTTGGTTCCCACATACTTTTGTACGCTCACATCTCTCCAGAGTTTCTCATTTGGTGTATTTCTTGGAACTCCAAACTCCTCTCCCTTGTATCCCATGCAGCTTCACCATGTGCCTGCTGGAGGCAGAGGAACTCCCATTTCTAGCTTCCTTGTTTCTGCCCAAGCTTCTCATCTAAAACCTTTTCTCATAAGTGCCCCCCCCACTGCCATATAGATTACTCATTTAAATAGCTATTCTAGGAGCCCATTGTGCATTTGGATGGTGAGATTAAGTTTGGCCATTTTTCCTTCTCTATTTTCCAAATATATGATGGAGTTCTGTTATTTTTATAAAGAAAAAAACCCTACAATATTTTAAAAGCATTAAACCCGCTGCCCTCTAGTCTGGTCTGACTCTTAGAAGCATTAACAAAATGTTAAAAGAAAAAAGTCCACTATGCCTAAAAACCGGCTGATGTGCTTTCCAGCATGAATTCAGTCACCAGAGTTGCAGGACTGTCTTGTGTTTTCCTACCAAGAGTATTCAACAACCTTGAAGCAACTATATGCCTCCTGCCCAGTTCCAAAGCTCTTAAGTTAGCTCATTGTACCTATCTATCTCTAGGTTATAAGACTATTAGATTCTTGAAAAGGGAAGATTAAATGCTTTACTCAAAGGGAATTTCTTCAAAACCAACAAATAGCATAAGACACTGTCTACTGTGTTAAGAAAAAAAGCTATCCAGATGTGCCCTCTCTTCTGTTTTCTCCTTATTACATTAATGTAATCAGTAAATAAAGTGTTTATGGGGAAATATTAACATATTAATAATATTTACTCATGACACTGACAGTATCTAGTCTGACTACCACTGAGTATACAGCCACTGGCTGTGTTTATCTTTTTCTCCTTGGCATCACAGTCTGTATTTCGTAGACTCAAAAGGGCATTCTTCCATTGTGGTGACCTGGTCCCTGCTTGATGTAACTGCAGTGAGTTTCTTGTCTGCCTGAGAGTTAGCATGGTATAGCGATTAAAAGTATATGCTCTGGAGCAAACTCCCTGATTTTGAAGTCTGACTCTGCCACTTACTAGCTATGTGATGTCAGGCAAGTTATTTACCTCTCTGTACCTCAGTTTTCTCATCTGTGTTATTATGGTGACAGTAAGTGTACCTATCTCCTAGGGCTGTTGTGGGGACTAAATGGAGTAAATAGCCATGAAGTAGTTTGAAACAAGCTGACTCAGAGGAAGCTCCATAAAGTGTTGGCAGTTTTTGTGATTATATCAGTGTAGCTGAGACCATTTGAAGAGTCCCAAAGTGATGCAGATGGTTAATGTACTCAGCTATTAAATGCTGGAAGTTCAAGACTACTAAGAGGTACCTCTGAAGAAAGGTCTGGCAGTCTACCTCTGAAAAACCAGCTATTGAAACCCTGTATAGCACAGTTCTACTCTGATGCACATGTGGTCAACACATGTCAGAATTGACTTGAAGGCAACTTGACTTTTTTTTTTGGAGAGACTATTTTGAGTCTAGTGATGATGGCCTTTGCCAGCCTTTTCGTCTTTTTCTCATGTTTATTGACATTGTCCTGTCTGGATTTACCTTCATACCAAACCCTTCTTTTGCCTACAGAGCCCCTATCCAAGGAAAATTTAAAAGAACCCACTCAGGAAATTCATCTACAAGAAGAAGGGCCTGGAAAGCTCTGGGTTCAGGAGTTCCTGGCTTCAGTTCCAGCTCAAGGCTACAGGAGTGAAGTCACTCCAACAGAGTGGTTGATTCTCAAATTTTAGCCTAGTATGTGGAAATCAAATGGGCAAGAGTGGGAATGAATATACCTCTCAACACCTGAACAAATGCTAGCAAGCAAACAAAACAAAGATTCTTGATAGCCCCCCACTGATAGATCTATTCTGGAAGTATTCCTTTGGTAATGAGGATCTTCTGCAGAGTTATGTAACGAATTGGGCCTGATATCTTGAATCTAGTCAGTGTTATACTAAACTTAATGACATCTGAATGGTAGAAATTTTGCTATATTTTCTTGGTAGGTATCTTAGAGTAGTAATTAATTAATGTTTATTCAGTGAGCATCCACCTCTACTACACTACTTGGCCAGGTACTACAGTGGTATAAAACAGAAGACAATGTTCCTGGCAGAGAGAGAGGCCTAGAGTGAAGAAGGGGAGCTGGGACCTTTCTACATTTAACAAAGCTATGTATGCAGGAGCATAGTAAGTGTTTTAAGGGTACTTTGGAAGAGCAAGAGTGCTTCCAAAAGGAAACTGAAGAAGGCTTAATGGAAGAAATAAAATTTGAGTGGGGCATAGCAGAATGGCCAGGGTTTAGCATGTACAGATGGGAACCAGAGTGAGAGGAGAAAAAAGTATTTCAGGCAGGCAAAATGCAAAAGTAGATAATGAATTCTGGATAATACTACAAAGAATAGGAATTCCAGAACACTTAATTGTGCTTAGGTGAAACCTGTCCGTAGACCAAGAGGTGGTCACATGAGAAGATCAAAGGGATATTGCATGGTTTAAAACTGGAAAATAGAAATCATTACTGAGGTCAACTCTTTGGAGAGGAGTGGATTGGACTTGGGGACACAATGTGACCATATGGTGTGTACACTTTATGATTCTATACATCTGTAGGATGCTGTCCAGCTGGCTTCCTGCTAGAGGGGAGAGGAAAGGGTAGAGAGGAAGGGACAGGAGGTTGTTAAGAGGATATGACATGTATAAAATGGAAAGGAGGAGTGTGCTATCACCAGGCAAGGAGAGCAGAAGGAGTTGCAGATAGGTGGGCATGCAAATTTAACTTGGACTGTATACTTTCACTCCATTGCAATAAAATAAAATAAATAAATAAATGGAAAAGATGTGCTGCAGGGTTGTATCCTTTCACCATATGTAGTCTGAGTGCTGAGCAAATAATTTGAAAAGGTAGATGATATGAAGAAGGAAGAAGCATCAGGACTGGAGGAAGACTTATTAAAAACTTGCAGTGTTCAGATGACACAACCTCGCTTGCTGAAAATGAAGGAATTTGAAGCACTTACTGATGAGGGTAAAAGACTATATATAGCCTTCAGTATGGGTTATACCTGAACATGAAGAAAAGCAAAATTCTCACACCTGATCCCATAAACAACATGGTGATAAATGGTGAAGAAAGTGAAGTTTGCAAGAATTTCATTCTTCTTGGATCAACAATCAATATCCATCGAAGCAGTAGTCAATAAATCAAATGATGCACTATAGTGGGCAAATGTGCTGCAAAAGACCTTTTTAAAAATCTTATAAAGCAAAGATACCATTTTGATGATTAAGTTGAATGTGACACAGACCATGATATTTTCAGTTGCCTCATACATGTGCAGAAACCCTGATGGCATAGTGATTAAGTGCCATGTCTGCTAACCTGAGGGTCAGCAGTTCGAATCTGCCAGGTGCTCCCTGGAGACTCTATGGAGCAGTTCTACTCTGTCCTATAGGGTCACTGTGAGTCAGAATTGAATTGATGACAGTGGGTTTTTTCACATATATGCAAGAATGAAGAAGAATTGAGATAACTGAGACTATTTCATAACATAGAAATGGATGTAATACTCCCAAATTTATTCTATGAAGACAGCATAAACCTGGAAGGATCCCACAAAAAAACGAAAGTTACTGACCAATATCATTCATGAACCTAGATGCAAAAATCTTCAACAAAATCCTAGCCAATGTCAAAATAATAATTTATCATGACCAACTTGGCTTCATAGCAGAGAAGAAAGCCTGGTTCAACATCAGAAAAACAATTAACGTGATCAACTACATAAATAACACAAAAGATAAGAATCACCTGATTTTGTCAATTGATGCAGAAAAGGCATTTGAGAAAGTCCAACACCCATTCATGCTAAGAACTCTGAAAAAAACAGGAATAGAAGGCAAATTCCTCCACACAATAAGGGGTATCTACACAAAGCCAACCACCTAGTTCATCCTGCATGGGGAGAAACTGAAAGAATTCCCCTTTAGAACAGGAACTAAACAAAGATGCCCACTCTCACCACTTCTATTCAACATGTGCTACAAGTGCTAGACAGAGCATTTAGAGAAGACAAAGAAATAAAGGGCATCTGCATCAGTGAAGAAAAAGTACAAGTCTACCTATTTGAAGATATGATTATATGTGGAGAGAATCCTAAAGAATCCTTAAGTAAACCACTCGAATGAATAGAAGAGTTCAGAAAAGTATTAGGATATAAGATAAACATAAGTAAGTCAGTAGGATTTCTTTATACCAACAAAGAGATCATTAAAGAAGAAATCAACAAATCAACACCACTCACTGTAGCCCTCAAGAAGATAAAATACCTGGGAATAAGTCTACCTAGAGAAATAAGAGACCTATACAAAGAGAACTACAAGACCTTACTACAAGAAACTAAGAGAGACTTACATAAATGGAGAAACCTACCCTGCTCATGGATAGGAAGACTTGACATTGTGAAAATATCTATTTTACCCAAAGCAATCTACATGTACAATGCAATCCCAATACAAATTCCAGTGACATTCTTTAATGAGATGGAGAAACAAATCACCAACTTTGTTTGGAAAGGGAAGAAACCCTGGATAAGCAAAGCACTACTGAAGAGGAGGAACACAATGGAAGGCCTCACACTACCCAACATTAAAACCTACTACACTGCCACAGTAGTCAAAACAGCCTGGTACTAGCAAAAAAGAGACATATAGACCAAAGGAACACAGTTGAGACCCCAGAGATACCACCATCCTCCTATGAACAGTTGATATGTCACAAAGGCCCTAAGATTGTAAGCTGGGGTAAAAACAGACTTTTTAACAAATGGTGCTGGCAAAACTGGATATCCATCTGCAAAAATTTAAAACAAGACCCAAATCTCACAGCTTATGCAAAAACCAACTCAAACTGGATAAAAGGCCCAAATGTCAAACCTAAAACAATAAAGATCATGAAAGGTAAAATAGGATCAACAATGGAAGTTTTAGTTTACAACTTAGGCGGACTTCAAAATCTAACAAAGCATGATCAACAGAAGAGAAGATAGATGAATGGGAACTAATAAAGATCAAACACTTTTGCTCATCCAAAGACTTTATCAAGAGAATTAAAGACCACATACAGAATGGGAAAAAAAATATTTGGCAACTACATGTCGAACCAGTGTCTGATCTCCACAACCAAAGCCAGTCAAGTGCCATTGAATCATATCTGACTCATGGTGACCCTAGGGACCAGAGTAGAACTGACTCCCAGAGTATAAGGTACTGCAAAATATCAACAAGAAAAAGGTAACCCAATTAATTGATGGATGAAGGAGATGAACAGACACTTCAACAAAGAGGACAGCCAAAAGACACATGAGGAAATGCTTATGATCAACAGATATTTGTTTTAGGCTGCAAGTGCCCGGTATTTCATCAGTCTTTGTTCAGGAAACATCTTGGCGCAGGAACCTCAGGTCTAAAGGACATGCTCTTCATCTGGTGCTGCTTTCTTGATGGTATGAGGTTCCTGATTCTCTACTTGCTTCCCTTTCATTTTATCTCTTGTAAGATGAAAGGATTAAGGGTTCTGCAAACCATACTCCAGGGAGACTCCCTTTACAGTGAAGCCAGCCAAGTGCCATCGAGTTGGATCGAACTCATGGCGACCCTAGCGGAGAGATGATTTTATGAAGGGATTCACAGTTCCATCCTAATCCTTTAACATACAGCATAGGAAAATTACAAAATGGAGGACAATCACAAAATATTGGGAATCATGGACTAGCCACATGGCTGCACATATTTCAGGGGGGGAAACAATTCAATCTATGACACTATTAAAGAAATCCAAATCAAAACTACAATAAGATGGGTGGAGTCAAGATGGCAGACTAGACACACATCTCCTTAATTCTCTCAGAAAACTAGGGCCTGGATTGATAATTAAAGAGTCTTCCAGACACTAAGTGAGCCCTAGGACACAGCATAGGGCTGTCAATTTGGACTACATGCCACTGAGCGGGAAACTTCTCTTTCACTGACACCCACCCTTGTTGAATGGCCGGCTCTTGTGGTCTTTTATTTCTTTTTATTGTCCAGCAGGAGGGGATGAGCTTAACTGGCAGCAAAGCTCAGCCACACTGCTGACATGATCAGCAGTGGAATAGCCACATTTGAGAGACCAGTTCCAGACACAGCACCACAGCTCCTCCACTCTCTCTTTCTGGACCTCCACCACAGTTTCAGCTATGGGTGGGCCAGTTTGTCTGGGACTCCATCTTGCTCTACTTGGAGGCGGGGTTACCAAACCAAAGGCCTCAGCAGGGGCTAATTCCCAGGCTGGAAGGCAGTGCCATCCCAGAGAGTGCTTTCCCAGCAGAAAAACTGTTTTTAGCACACTGTAGCCTTATAGGTGTGGCCTGGCAGTGGATGACAGCAGGATAGTAGCCTTTCTGTACTTTGAACTAGACCACAGCATCTGGGGAAGCATAAAGAGGTGCCTCTATTACCAGCCAGAAAGAGGGGCTTGTACACCTGACAGCCTGACTGATTTTGAAAGCTGTCAGATAGCTTTTCCCTTTCAAAGGAAGACTGCCTAGAGAAATAACTGCAGTGCAGCCAGGTGGCATCTCTTCCAGCCTTTACTAAACCACATGATAGGGTCAGCTGGCAGCCCCCCAGTGACTCCATAAGAAGGGCTATGTCTTTGCCAGCCAGGAAGTGAAGCCTGCTACCCCAGAGATCCCACTGGACCACATCACTGGAGTAAATAGAGGGGGCTAGTGGTCAACTTCCTTCTCTGAACTGTGCCTCAGCTCCTCTTAAGGCAACACTACAGAAATTAAACAGCCTCTAGATGCCCAGAAAGCAACAAACCCTGGCCAGTCATTTAAGCAAAAATCCACCCATGGCTTTAGAAAGCACCCAAAAGAAAGAACCAAAGAACTTGCAGGATGAAGAAGCCTTTCAGAAACTATAGGAGGTTGAGTACAAAAGAATTATATAGAGAGCCCTCCTAGACATTATACAAAATACTGAGGGGCAAAATCAAAAATTAAGCAAGCTGTTCGAACTGATGGAACATCACCATTCAGAAATCCCACAGGTCAATAACAAAATTACAGAATTAGACAATTTGAAGCCAAGAGAACGGAACTGAACAACCTGAAAATAGACTTTTGGACCTTGAAGACAGAGCTACTGACACCAGCACTGATGAGGAGAAATCAGAGAAAAGAAACAGGAAAAATGAAGAATTAAGAAATGTGGGACTCTATCAAGAGGAACAATCCACAATTAATTGGAGTTCCTGAAAAGGCATAAATAGCTGAAAATGCAGAGACTGTTGTTGTTGAGTTCCTGACAGAAAACTTCCCTGAAATCATGAAAGAAGAGAACATAGATATCCAAGATGTGTATCGAACACCACACAATGTAGACCCCAAAAGAAAGACACCAAGACGTATTATAATCAATCTTAGCAAAATGAAGCGTAAGCAGAAACTCTTAAAGGCAGTGAGACTCAAAGCAAAGCTAACATTCAGAGGAAAGCCCTGTAGGCTTTTGTCTGAGTTCTCAGTAGAAATGGTGCCGACAGGGAGACAGTGGGATGACACATTCAAAGCCTTGAAGGAGAAATACTTCCAACCAAGAATTACATATCCTGCAAAACTGTCTTTCAAATATGAAAATGAAATTAAGACATTGGCAGAAAAACAGAAACTCAGAAACTTTGTAAAAATGAAACCATTAAGTGTATATTTAAGGAGGCAATGGAGGACACAACATCCTGAAACCTACTCAGGGAAGAAACAAAACTCAATCAAATCTGTCATATTAAAAGAAGGGATCCAGGGAATATATTATACTAGTTATAGTCCTTTCAGATGGAGAGGAAGTTATTGAGATATGTGGAAGTTAAAACTGGGGTTAAACTTAGATTATTAAGCAGTATCATAGAGGTAGCCATAATGCACAATAAAGATGCAACATATCAAAACAATGAACACAGCACAGGAGTCTCAACAAATACAAAACCAACACTAAAAGAAGAATGACCCAGAACAGAATATTAAGGCCACAGAGAAAAGATAAACACAAAAATAAATACATCAAAATGACAACACTAAACCCATACCTGTCAATAATTACACTGAATGTAAATGGACTGATCGCTGCAGTAAAAAGACAACGAGTGACATCTTGGATCAAAAGATACAAACCATCTTTATGTTGCTTACAAGAAACTCACACTTAAAGATATGAACAAATGGAAAATTAAAGGATGGAGTAATATACAAAGCTAACAATATACAAAGAAGAACAGATGTGGCAATACTCATCTCAGATAAAATAGATTTTAATGTAAAATTCACCATCATGGACGAGGATGGACACTACTGCTGAAAGGTTCAATACACAAACAGGACTTAACAATATTAAATATTTATGCATCGTGTACCAGAGCATCTAAATACATCAAAGAAACACTGACTACATTGAAAAATGAGATAGATCACAATGATAGTTGGAGACGTCAACACTCCACTTTCAGTACTAGACAGATCTTCTAGAAAAAAGCTCAGTAAAGACACAGAAGATCGTACTGACACAATTGACCAACTAGACATCATTGACATACAGAGAGCTTTCTATCCATCGACAGAGTTGGAACATTTTCCAGAATACATCATGTGTTAGGACATAAAGCAAATCTCAACAAAATCCAAACCATTGAATTACTGTAAAACATCTTTTCAGCCCATAAGGACATAAAACTTGAAATCAATAGCAGAACACATATAGTTAGACAGTGAAACTCAAAAAAGCCATGGCTTACAGAAGAAAACAAGGATGAAATAAAGAAATTTATGGATACAAATGAGAATGAAAACACTTCCTACCAGAACCTAAGGGATACAGCCAAAACAGTACTCAGAGGTCAATTTACCTCTATAAATGCACATATCTGGAAGGAATAAAGAACCTAAACCAAAGAATTGACCCTACAGCTTGAACCAGTAGAAAGAGAGCAACAGAGGAACCCCTCAGGCACCAGAAAAAAACATAATAAAGATTAGAGCAGAACTAAACAAATTAGAGAACAGAAGAATAATTGAAAAGATTGATAAGAACAAAAGGTGGTTTTTTGAAAAGATCAACAAAATTGACAATCTGTTGGCTAAACTCACTAAAGAAAAACAGGAAAGGAAACACATAACCAGAGTAAGAAATGAGATGGGCGATGTCACAACAGATCCAACAAAAATCAAAAATATCATAAAAGAATACCACAAAAGACTGTACTCGAACAAATTTGAAAACCTAGAGGAAATGGACAAATTCCTAGATTCATATCACCTACCAAAATTATCACAAGAAGATGTAGAAGAACTTAAACCCATCACAAAGGAAGAGACTGAAAAAGTCATCAAAAGCTACCAACCAAAAACAGCCCTGGCCCAGATGGCTTCACCACGGAATTCTACCAAGCTTTTAGAGAAGAGTTAATTCCAATGCTACTGAGACAATTTCACAGCATAGAAAGTAATGGACTACTTCCAAATTCATTCCATGAAGCCACCGTAACCTTGATAACAAAGCCAAGGGAAGATCCCAGAAAAAAGAACTGCAGACCAGTATTGCTCATGAACCTAGAAGCAAAAATCTTCAACAAAATCCTTGCCAATAGAACACAACCACATATCAAAAAAATAATCATGACCAAATTGAATTCATACCGGGGAAGCAAGACTGGTTCAACACCAGAGAAACAATTAATGTGATCAACCACAGAAATAACAAAAAAGATAAGAATCACATGATTTTGTTGATTGATGCAGAAAAGGCATGTGAAAACTCCAACACCCATTCATGCTAAAAACTCTCAGCAAAATAGTAATAGAAGACAAATTCCTCAATGCAATAAGGGCCGTCTATACAAAGCCAACTGCCTACATCATCCTGAATGGAGAGAGACTAAAAGAATTCCCCTTGAGAACGGGAACTAGACAAGGATGCCCACTCTCACCTCTCCTAGTCAACATTGTACTACAAGTTCTAGTATGAGGAATCAGACAAGACAAAGAAATAAAGGGTATCCACATCAGCAAAGAAGAAGTAAAAATCTCCCAATTTGCAGATGATATGATAGCACATGCAGAGAATCCTTAAAAATCCTTAAGTAAACTATTCAAACTAATAAACGTAAGTAAATGAGTAGGATTCCTTTATACCAACAACGAGACTGTTAATGAAGAAATCACCAAATCAATACCATTTACTATAGCCTTCAAGAAGATAAAATACCTGGGAATAAATCTAACTAGAGAAATAAGAGTTCTTTACAAGGAGAACTGCAAGATTTTACTGCAAGACACTAAGAGAGACTTACATAAATGGAGAAACCTACCTTGCTCATGGATAGGAAGACTTAACACTGTGAAAATGTCTATTATATCCAAAGCAATCTACACACATAATTCAATCCCAATACAAATTCCAGTGACATTTTTTAATGAGATGGAGAAACACATCACCCACGTTGTTTGGAAAGGGAAGAAATCTCAGATAAGCAAAGCACTACTGAACAAGAAGAACACACTGGGAGGCCTCTCACTATCAGACTTTAGAACCTGTTACACTGCCACAGTTGTCAAAGCAGCCTGGTACTGGTACAAAAAGAGACATACAGACCAATGGAACAGAGTAGAGACTCCAGAGATGCCACCATCCTCCTATGAACAGCTAATATTTGACAAAGGCCCTAAGATTTTAAACTGGGATAAGAACAGTCTCTTTAACAATGGTGCTGGCAAAATTGAATATCCATCTGAGAAAAATTGAAACAAGCCCTGTATCTCACACCTTACACAAAAACCAACACGAACTGGATCAAAGACCTAAATATCAAACCTAAAACGATAAAACTCATCCAAGAAAAATTAGGATCAGCAATGGAAGTTTTAATACACAACATACGCGGACTTCAAAATCTAACAAAGCATGATCAACAGAAGAGAAAATAGATAAATGGGAACTACTAAGAATCAAACACTTTTGCTCATCCAAGGACTTTATCAAAAGAATTAAAAGACCACCTACAGAATGGGAAAAAATATTTGGCAGTTACATATCAGACCAAAGGCCGATGTCCATAATCTGTAAGTTACTGCAAAATGTCAACAAGGAAAAGGTAAATAACCCAATGAAGCGATGGGCAAAGGAGATGGACAGACATGTCACAAAGAGGACATCCAGGCAGCCAAAAGACACATGAAGAAATGCTCACGATTAGTAGCTGTTAAAGAAATTCAGATCAAAATTATGATGAGATATTGTCTCACCCCAGCAAGGTTGACCATGATCCAAAAAACACAAAACAGCAAATGCTGGACAGTCTATGGAGAAAGTGGAACTCTCCTACACCGCTGGTGGGATTACAAAGTGGTACACCTGTTTGGAAAACAATCTGGAGCTTTCTTAAAAAGATGGAAATAGACCATTTGATCTCATAATTCCACTGCTTGGAATATATCCTGCAGAAGCAAGGGCAGTGACACAGATACATGCATATGAATGCTTATTGCAGCACAATCCAAAACAGGAAAAAGATGTAATCAACCCAGATGACCAACAACAGGATGAATGGATAAACCATGGTGTATATACTCAGTGGAACACTATGCAATGATAAAGAGCAATGATGATTTTAGGAAGCATCTCTTAACCTGGCTTGAATTGGAAGACACGATGTTGAGTGAAATCAGTCAGTGGCACAAGGATAAGTAGTGTATGAGACCCCCCTACTATAAGGACTTAAAAACACAGTCATGTACAGAAGCAAAGACTCTTTGATGGCTGCAAGGGAGGGGAGAGAGGGAAGGGGCGGGTTAGAGATTAGATAGTTGATAGAAATTTGGTTGGGTGAAAGCAGTGACAGCACACATTAGAAAGTAGATCAATTTATTTGGACTTCATCATAACCTGAAAAAATTCTTCCAATCTTAACCCAATATTGCAAGGATAGAGTAGCAGGGCCAAGGTCCCGGGGACCATGCTTTCAGGGGACATAAAGGCCAATTGGCATAACGCGCCTATTGCTAACAGAGTCTTTTGCACCCTGTATAGGTGAGAGGCATCTGGGTTCTTAAAAGCTAGGAAGCTGCTATCTGAAGAACACCAAATGGTCGCAACTCAGCTGGAAAAGATAATCACCAAGCACAACAACATGAGGGAAAGAGCCGAGAAGACAGAAAGACTCACATGAACGGGTGACTGCATCAACATGTGATAGATAAACAGATGGTGCTTGGCCACCACCAATGAGAGCAGTGATGGGGCTCACAATGTTGAGTCCCAGTTGTAGCACGAGAAAAAAAGGGGTACACACTAAGAGCTCCATTAAAAGACCACAAGTGATGGTAAATGGCCTGGGAGTTCCCCTGGGAGCATGGCCCCTAGACTTGATGCTGCCCCTGATCATAGATCATTACTGAGGTCAACTCTTTAGATACGAATGGAATGCACTCAGGGACACGGACTGAGTGTGCACTTTATGGTTCTATGCTCCTACAGAATGTTGTCCTACCGGCCTCCTACTAGAGGGGAGTGGAGAGAGTAAAAAGGAGGGACAGGAGATTAAGAGGATATGATGTGTATAGCATGGAAAGGAAGAGTGAGCTGTCACAGGCAAGGAGAACAGAGGGAGCTGCAAATAGGCGGGCATGCAGTTTTGAATTGTATTGTAAACTTTCATTCAATCGCAATTAAAAAAAGGGAGGACTACAACGGGATCCATCTCACCCTAGCAAGGTTGTCCATGATCCAAAAAAACACAAAACAACAAGTGCTGGAGAGACTGTGGAGAAACTGGAGCTCTCCTACACTGTTAGTGAGATTGCAAATGGTACAATGTCTATGGAAAGCAATTTGGCACTTCCTTTAAAACCTGGAAATAGATATACCATTTGATCCAGTAATCCTACTGCTAGGGATATATCCTACAGAATCAAGGGCAGTCATATAAACACATACATGCACATGAATGTTTTCTGCAGCACAGTCCATGATAGCTAAAACATGGAATCGACCCAGATGCACAACAGCAGATGAATGGCTAGACTAGCTATGGTACATACACTGAGTGGAACACTATGCAGTGATAAACAACAATGATTATAGGAAGCATCTCATAACCTGGTTTGAATTGGAAGACATGCTGAGTGAAATCAGTCAGCAGCAATAGGACAAGTATTGTATGAGACCCCTAATATAAGGACTTAAAAATAGACTTACATACAGAAGAAAAGATTCTTTGATGGCTGCAAGGGAGAGGGCTGGTCATAGATAGTTGATAGAAATTTGGTTGAGTGAAAGCAGTGGCAACACACAGAAAGATCAACTTAACTGAACCTCAACATGAACTAAAAACTCTTCCAATCTTAACCCAAAATTGCAAGGATAGAGTAGTGGGGGGTGGGGGCTGGGGACCATTGTCTCATGGGACATTGAGGCTGATTGGCATAACTAGCCTATTGCTAAGAGAGTCTTCTGCACCACATATTAGTGAGTGGTGTCTGGCTTCCTTGTTTTCTTTTTTTTAAATGATTGAATGAAAATGTACATTCCCATATAAATTTGCACACCCACCTATGTGCAGCTTCCACTGCTCTCCCTTCCCAGTGACAGCACGCTTTTCCTGACTGCTCCATACATCTCCCACCCTCCCAACAGTCTCTATTCCCCTCCTCTCCACCCACTCTCCTTCCTCCAGTAAGAGGTCAGCAGGACAATATCCTATAGATGCATAGAACCACAAAGTGCACCCAAGATAATGGTCACTCTGTGTCACCAAGTCCAATTCATTCTATCCAAAGAGTGGACCTTCATTATGATATATGGGCAGGGGCAGCATCAGGGCCAGGGGAACTTTGAGGCCCGTGGACCATCAACTGTGGTGTTTTAGTGGGGATCTCAGGGTGCACCCTTTTTTATTCTTGTGTTGCCAATGAGACACAACTTTGTGAGCTCCATTGCGGCTATCACTGGTGATGGCCAGGCACCATTCGGTTCTTCTGATCACAAGTTGATGTACACACTGACTCATTTGGGTCTCTCTGTCCTCCAGGTTGTCTTTACCCCATGTTATTTTGGTCCTCGGTGATCATCCATTCCTGCTGAGTTGGGACCATTTGCTGTACTCTCAGATGGCAGCTTGGCAGCTTTTAAGACCCCAGACGCCACTCACCAATGTGGGATACAGAGAGCCCTGTGGTGTCATTTGGCCTCAATTTCACCTAACAGCATGGTCCCCAGCCCCCCACCCCAACTACTCTGTCCTTGCAGTATTGGATTAAGATGGAATGAGTACTCAAGCTATGTTGAAATCCACTTAATACTGTTCTTCTTTCAAATGTATGCTGTCACCAATTTCACCCAAGCAAATTTCTGTCAACTGTCTCATCTAAACCCTCCCCTTCTCGCCGTCCCTCCCTTCCCTCCCTTGCAAGCCATCAAAGAGTCTTTTATTCTATGCATAAGTCTGTTTTTGAGTTCTTATTGCAGGGGGTCTCATACAATATTTGTCCTTTTGTTGCTGACTACTTTCACTCAACATAGGGTCCTCCAATTGAATCCAGGTTATGAGATGTTTCCTGAAATCATCATTGTTTTTATCATTGCATAGTGTTCCATTGAGTATATATACCATAGTTTACCTATCCATTCCTCTGTTGTGAGGCATCTGGATTGATTACATCTTTTTGCTATAGTGGACTGTGCAGTGATAAACATTCGTGTGCATGTCTCAGTTGGTGTGAATGGCCTTGATTCTGTAGGATATAATCCAAGCAGTAGAATTACTGGGTCAAATGGTATATCTATATCCATTTTTTTAAGGGAGCACCAGATTGTTTTCCAAAGAGGTTGGACCATTTTGCAATGCCACCAGCAATGTAGGGGAGTTCCAATTTCTCCACAGCCTCTCCAGCATTTGTTGTTTTGTGTTTTTTAGATCATGGCCAACCTTGGTGAGGTGAAATGGTATCTCATTGTAGTTTGGATTTGAATTTCTTTAATAGCTAATGATCATGAGCATGTCTGCATGTGGTTTTTAGCTGCTTGGATCTCTTTAGAGAAGTGTCTGTCCATCTCCTTTGCCCATCGCTTGATTGGATGATTTATGTTCTTCTTATTGCTATTTTGTAGTACTTTATGGAGATCAGGTGTCAGTCTGACATAGAGTTGCCAAATATTTTTTCCCATTCTGTAGGTGGCCTTTTAATTCTATTAATAAAGTCTTCTGATGAGCACAAATGTTTGATTCTTAATAGTTCCCATTTCTCTATTTTCTTTTCTGTTGATTGTGGTTTGTTTGACAGATTTTGAAGTCTGTCTACATTGTCTATTAAAACTTCCATTGTTGGTCCTACTTTTTCTTGGGTGAGCTTTATCATTTTAGATTTGATATCTAGGTCTTTTATCCAGTTTGAGTTGGTTTTTGTACAAGGTGTAAGATATGGGTCTTGTTTCAATTTATTGCAGATTAATATCCAATTTTGCCAGCACCATTTGTTGAAGATAGTGTTTTTACTCCAGTTTAATGTCTTAGGGCCTTTGTTGAATATCAACTGTTCATAGGCAGATGGTGTCATCTCTGAGGTCTTGATTCTGTTCTGTTGATCTATCTGTCTCTTTTTGTACCAGTACCAGACTGTTTTGACTACTGTGGCAGTGTAATAGGTTCTAAAGTCAGGTAATGAGAGGCCTCCCAGTGTGTTCTTCTTCTTTAGTAGTGCTTTACTTATCTGGTGCTTCTGCCCTTTCCAAACAAAATTGGTGGTTTGTTTCTCCATCTCACTAAAAACTGACACTGGAACTTGTATTGGGATTGCATTATATAAGTAGATTGCTTTGGGCAAAACAGACATTTTCACAATGTTAGGTCTCCCTATCCATGAGCAGGGTAGGTTTCTCCATTTATGTAAGTCTCTCTTAGTTTCTTGTAAAAAGGGCTTGTAGTTCTCTTCGTAAAGGTCTGTTATTTCTCTGGTTAGATTAATTCCTAGGTACTTTACCGTCTAAGGGGCTATTGAAAATGGTATTGCTTTGATGATTTCTTCATTAACAGACTTGTTGGTATAAAGGAATCCTACTGATTTACTTAGGTTTATATTGTATCTTGAGACTTTGCTGAACTCATTTTGTTTTTATTAAATAAAAAATGAAAGTGTACATACTCTGTGCTTACAATATTGGGTTAAGATGGGAGGAGTACGCAAATTGTGTTGCAGTCCCATTAATATTTATCTTGTTGCTAATGTGTATTGTCATCAATTTCACCCAACCAAATTTCTAACAACTATCTAATGTAAACCCTCACCCCTAGCCCTCCTGCCCTCCCGCCCTCCCACCCTCCCCACCCTTGTAGCCATCAAAGAGTCTTTTCTGTTATGTGTCAGTTTGCTTCTAAGTTTTTATCGTAGGGGTCTCATATAATAATTGTCCTTCTGTTACTGACTAGTTTCACTCAAGTTGAGTGTTCCTCCAGCTGAGACCAAAATGAGAGATGTTTCCTGCTATCATCGTTGTTCTTTATCAGTGTATAGTACTCCATGGAGTATATATACCAAAGTTTACCCATCCATTCTTCTGTTGTTGGGCATCTGGGTTGATTTCATCTTTTTGCTATTGTGGACTGTGCTGCAATGAACATTCATGTACATGTATCACTTGGTGTGAATGGCCTTGATTCTGTAGGATATATTTCAAGCAGAGGAATTACTGGGTCAAATAGTATATCTATATCCATTATTTTAAGGTAATGCCAGATTGCTTTCCAAAGAGGTTGCACCGTTCTGCAATCCCACCAACAGTGTAGAAGAGTTCCAATCTCTCCACAGCCTCTCCAACATTTAGTGTTTTGTGTTTTTTGGATTATGGCCAATCTTGCTGGGGTGAGATGGTATCTCATGTCATTTTTATTTGAATTTCTTTAATAATAATGATCGTGAACATGTTCACGTATGTTTTTGGCTGCCTGGATCTCCTCTTTAGAGAAGTGTCTGTCCATCTCCTTTGCCCATCGCTTAATTGGATGAATTGTCTTTTTCTTATTGATATTTTGTAGTACCTTATAGATTATGGAGATCAGGCGTCGGTCTGACATAGAGTTGTCAAATATTTTTTTCCCATTCTGTAGGTGGTCTTTTAATTCTTTTGATGAAGTTTTTGGATGAGCAGAAGTGTTTGATTCTTATTAATTCCCATATATCTATTTTCTCTTCTGATGAATGTGTTTTGTTTGTCAGATTTTGAAGTCTGTCTATATTGTGTATTAAAACTTCAATTGTTGACCCTATTTTATCTTGGATGAGCTTCATCATTTTAGCTTTTATGTTTAGGTCTTTTATCCAATTTGAGTTGATTTTTGTATAAGGTGTGAGATATGGGTCTTGTTTCAATTTTTTGCAGATGGATATCCAATTATGCCACCACCATTTGTTAAAGAGACTGTTCTTACCCAGTTTAAAATCTTAGGACCTTTGTCAAATATCAGCTGTTCATAGGAAGATGGTGGCATCTCTGGGGTCTCTACTTTGTTCCATTTGATCTGTATGTCTTTTTTTGTAATAGTACCAGGCTGTTTTGACTACTGTGGCAGTGCAGTAGGTTTTAAAGTCAGGTAGTGAGAGGCCTCCCAGTGTGTTCTTCTTTTTCAGTAGAACTTTACTTATCTAGGACTTCTTCCCTTTACAAATAAACTGATAATTTGTTTCTCCATCTCATTAAAAGATGTCACTGGAATTTGTATTGGGATTGCATTAAATAAGTAGATTGCTTTGGGCAAAATAGACATTTTCACAATATTGAGTTTTCTTATCCATGAGCAGGGCAGATTACTCCACTTATGTAAGTCTCTCCTACTTTCTTGTAGTTTTCTCTGTAAAGATCTCTTATTTCTCTATTTAGATTTATTCCTAGGTATTTTATCTTCTTGAGGGCTATAGTAAATGGAACTGATTTGGTGATTTCTTCTTTAATAATTTCAGTGTTGATATAAAGGAATCCTATTGATTTAGTTGTTTATTTTGTATACGGATACTTTGCTGAATTCTTGTATTAGCTCCAATAGTTTACTTACGGATTTCTATGGATTCTATGTATAAACAATCGTATCATCTGCAAAGAGGGAAATCTTTGCTTCTTCATTGCCAATATGAATGCCTTTTATTTCTTTGAGTTGTCTAATTGCTCTGGCTAGAACTTCTAGCACAATGTTTGTCATGGTTTGAATTGTGTCCCCCCAAAAATGTGTGCAGCCATGTGGCTGTGATATGGTTCCCAGTATCTTGGAAATGTCCTCCATTGTGTGGTTTTGCTAACCTGTATGTTAAAGGATTAGGGTGGGGCTGTGAATTCCTGCTATGGGGGAAGTTTCCCTGGAGTATGGCTTGCCCCACCCTTAATGCTTTCAGCTTCCAAGGAATAAAAGGAAAAAGAACCAAGGACAATTTGAGAACCTCGCTACCATCAAGCAAGCAGCACCGGGAGCAGAGCGCGTCGTTCAGACCAGAGGTTCTTGCGTTAGGACACTCCTTGGACAATGACTGATGCAATACCGGACTTTCCTCCAGAGCCGTCAAGGGGAAAGTCTTTCCCTGGAGCGGACACCCTGAATATGGACTTGCAACCTACCGGACTGTGTAAGAATAAATCTTTCTTTGTTAAAGCCATCCACTCTGTGGTATTTCTGTTAGAGCAGCCCTACCTGACTAAAACAATGTTGAATAGAAGTGGTGAGAGCGGGCATCCTTGTCTAGTTCCCGTCCTCAAAGGGAATTCCTTCAGTCTTTCACCATTCAGGATGATGAAAGCAGTTGGCTTTACATAGATGCTACTGATTGCATTGAGAAATTTCCCCTTTATTTCTATTTTTCTGAGAGTTTTAAGCATGAATGGATGTTGAAGTTTGGCAAATGCCTTTTCTGCATCAATTGGCAAAATCAGGTGACTTTTATCTTTTGTATTATTAATGTGGCTGATTACATTAATTGTTTTTCTGATGCTGAACCAGTCTTGCATCTCTGGAATGAAACCAACTTGATCATGATGAATTTTTTTTTTATATGCTGTTGAATTCTATTGGCTAGAATTTTGTTGAAGATTTTTGCATATAGATTCATGAGTGACATTGGTCTGCAATTTTTTTTTTTTGTGGGATCTTTCCCTTATTTTGGTATCAGGGTTATGCTGGTTTCATAGAATGAATTTGGAAGTATTTCATCTCTTTCTATGATGTGAAATAGCCTGAATAGTATTGGAGTTAATTCTTCTCTAAAAATTTGGTAGAATTCTCCAGTGAAGCCGTCTGGGCTATGACTTTTTTTGGTTGGTAGATTTTTCATGACTTTTTGAATCTCTTCCTTTGTGATAGATGTATTAATTTGTCTATTTCTCCTTGTGATAGTCTTGGTGACTCATATGAAATACAAATTTGTCCATTTGCCCTAGGTTTTCAAACCTATTAGAGTATAGCTTTTCATAGTATTCTGTTATTATATATTCTATTTCACTTGGGTCTGTTGTAACATCTCCCAACTCATTTCTTAATCGGGTTATTTGTATCTTCTCCTGTTTTTATTTTGTAAGTTTAGCCAATGGTTTATCAATTTTGTTAATGTTTTTGAAAAACCAGCTTTTGGTTTTGTTAATTTCTTCAATTGCTTTTCTATTCTCTAGTTCATTTAGTTCTGCTCTAATTCTTATAATCCATTTTCTTCCGGTGTCTGAGGGGTTCCTTTGTTGCTCTCTTTCTACTTGTTCAGGCTGTGAGGTTAATTCTTTAATTTGCGCTCTTCTTTCCGGAAGTGTGCATTTATAGAGATAAACTGACCTCTGAGCACTGCTTTTGCTGTATCCCATAAATTCTGGTAGGATGTGTTTTCATTCTCATTTGAATCCATAAATTTCTTTAATGTGTCCTTAATTTCTTTTATAACCTAGGGCTTTATCAGCAAAATTTTGTTCAGTTTCCACAAGTTTGAATTTTTACCTATGAATTTTCTGTTAATTGATTTCAACTTTTATAGCTCTGTGGTCCGAGAATGTACTTTGCAATAACTCAATGGTTTGGATTTTATAGAGAATTGTTTTATGACCTAACATATGGTCTTTTCTGGAGAATGTTCCATGTGCTTTGGAGAAGAAGGTGTATTTATCTGTTGGTGGATGAAAAGATCTGTGTATGTCGATAAGGTCAAGTTGATTGATTGTTGCAATAAGATCTTCTGTATCTTTACTGAGCTTTTTTCTGGATGATCTATCCTTAACTGAAAGGGGAGTGTTAAAGTCCCCAACTGTTACTGTGGAATTATCAGTCTCATTTTTCAGTGTTGTCAGTACTTGTTCAATGTATTTAGGTGCTTTGACATTGGGTACGTAAATATTTAATATTGTTAAGTCTTGCTTGAGTATTGAACCTTTCAGCAATAATGACCAGCCTTGTCCACAATAGTGGATTTTACATTAAAATCTATTTTATCTGAGATTAGTATTGCCACGCCTGCTCTTCTTTGTGCATTGTTAGCTTGATATATATTATTCCAACCTTTAACTCTCAACCTGTTCTTATCTTTAAGTCTAAGGTTTGTTTCTTGTAAGCAACATATAGATGGGTCATGTCTTTTGATCCAGGATATCACTCGCTGTCTCTTTACTGGAGCGTTCAGTCCATTTACATTCAATGCAATTATTGATAGGAATCTGTTTAGTGGTGTCACTGATATGTTTATTTTTGTGTTGATGTTTTCTCTGTTGTTCTTATTAATCTGTTCTGGGACATTCTTCTTTGTGGATGGTATGAGTTTTGATTTTATATTTGTTGAGACTCCTGTATTGTGATTTTTAATTTCAAATGGTATGTTAATTTGTTGTATTGCTATATACCTAATCCCCCTTAACATATAATTATTGAAATCAATTTTAACTATTTTATGAGTCAGAAACTGTCACTGCATCAAAAACAACTGTAACTATTGTAGTGTATCCCTCTTTTAACGTGATGATATTATAGTTGTCATGATATGCTGATAGATTCCCTTATTATAATATTGTAGCTTTTGGCTTGGTTTGGTGAAGTTTTGTGCCTTCCTTAACTGATTAGAAATTTGGATGAAGTGCCTTAAATTAACACCTAAAACATATTTAGGGAAGAGCTTCTTTCAATATTTCATGTAATTTTGGTTTAGTTTTTATGAAGCCTTTAAATTTCTCTTTATGTTCAAAAGTCTTAATTTCACCATTACATTTGATAGACAATTTTGCAGGATAAATTATTCTGGGATGGAAGTTTTCCTCATTCAGGGCTTTGAATGTGTCTGCCCATTGTTTTCTAGCCAGCATTGTTTCGGCAGAAAAGTCAGATGAAAGTCTACAGGGTTTCCCTCAGAATGTTAGTTTTGATTTGAGCCTTGCTGTCTTCAGAAGCATCTCTTTGTGTTTTAACTTATTAAGCTTAATTATAATATGCCTTGGCATCCTTCTTTTTGGACCTAACTTTTGCAGTGTTTGATAAATGTCATGGTTTAAATTGTGTCCCCCCAAAAATATGTGTAGCCACGTGGCTGGGATATGATTCCCAGTATCTTGGGACTATCCTCCATTGTGTGGTGTCGCTAAACTGTATGTTAAAGGATTAGGGTGGGGATGTAGATTCCCACATAGAATTACTTCCCTGTCCTGCTGTAGGGGGAGTTTCCCCGGAGTATGGCTTACTCCACCCTTGATGCTTTCAGCTTGCAAGAGATAAAAGGGAAAGAGAAAGGACAATTGAGAACCTCGCTACCATCAAGCAAGCAGCACTGGGAGAAGAGCGCGTCCTTCAAACCAGAGGTTCTTGCGCTAAGATGCTCCCTGGACAAAGACTGATGCAATACCGGACTTTTCTCCAGAGCCAACAAGGGGAAAGCCTTCCCCTGGAGCAGTCACCCTGAATATGGACTTACAACCTACCGGACTGTGTAAGAATAAACTTTCCTTTGTTAAAGCCATCCACTCTGTGGTATTTCTGTTAGAGCAGCCTAGCTGACTAAAACAATAAACATCTTGGATACCTATGTTTTCTTTGCTCATAATCTCAGGAAAGTTTTCTATCAGCATCTCTACAGCAATGCTCTCTGTGTTGTCATTAATCCTCCCTTGTTCAGGAACTCCAATTAAATGTAAATTATTCCTCTTCATGGAGTCCCATATGTTTCTTAATATTTCTTCATTTTTACTTC
This sequence comes from Heterohyrax brucei, assembly GCA_028571685.1. Lineage (NCBI taxonomy): Eukaryota > Metazoa > Chordata > Mammalia > Hyracoidea > Procaviidae > Heterohyrax > Heterohyrax brucei. The sequence goes on from CM053166.1 coordinate 67,422,894, forward strand.
TTTTCTCTGATTTCACCTCCTAAATGCTGATGTTAGTTACTTTGTCTTCTAGGTCAGTGATTCTAACTTCCATCTGTTCAATGCTACTCTTTTGGCTTTGGATAGAATTATTCAATTCTGTGATTTTGTTATTAATCTGATGTATTTCAGATCGTTGATGTTCTAGCATTTCAAATAGTTTACCAAATTTTTCATTTTGTTCTATTGCATTTTGTTTAATGTCTAGGAAGGCTTATATATAACTCTTGTGTATTCAACCTCTGTTAGATTCAGAAAGGCTTCTTCACCTGGGAAATTTTTTGAATCTTGGGGAATTTTCTGGAGCATTTGAAGGCTATTTCTTTAAATGATTAATTATGGTCTGCTGCCTGTGTGCCATCTAGATACTATTTGATTTCTCTGATAATGGATCTAAGAGAATTGTTGGTCACCAGCTGTCTCTAGTACTCTAGTGATTTGCCCCAGGTGGACTCTCAAGGGTGGAAGACTCTGCTTATTATGTAGCAAAGAGGCTGCTCTGTTTATGGAGAAACTGGGGGCTGTCAGCCAATCGTACAATATGAGTGAGAGAAAAGAGGCAGGAAGAGTTGAGATTTTCAATAGAGAAATGTTCAGGGAGAAATACAAGCCTCTCAGCCTTAAAAGTGAACTGCACTTCTATGCAGGGAGCTCTCCCTGTGCTGAACTGGGAGCTAGGAGCTGTCCAACAGGCTGACCTGAACAGGCAGTCGGGAAGAGCAGATTTCACCTGCCAGCTTATAATGAAAGTATGTTACTGTTACCAGCCCTTTGCAGAAGCTGCAGCTCTCTGTTACAATGAAGCAGCAGAAGCAGAGATCAGGTGGTTGCTGGATTGTTTTTGAGAGAAGATTAGTCTGATACTGTTGCCCAATCAAATATGTTAGGTCCTAAGGCTCCCCAGATATTCAGTGCTCCATAAAAAAATGTCATCCAGGCCTTAGTTCTCGGAGGGAAATGAGGAGACGTCTCTTTACTCCGCCAACTTGTAACGGAATCCTGCAATGACTTTCTGTTATTTCTCTGGTTAGATTTATTCCTAGATACTTTGTCTTCTTAAGGACTGTAGTAAGTAGCATTGATTTGGTGATTTCTTCATTAATTATCTTGTTGTTATAAAGGAATATTACTGATTTACTTACGTTTATCTTGTATGCTGAGACTTTCCTGAACTCTTCTATCAGTTTGAGTAGTTTACTTACGGATTCTTTGGGATTCTCTGCATATGCGATCATATTACCTGCAAATAGGGAGATTTTGACTTCTTCTTTGCCGATGCAGAACCTATTCCTAGGTTTTGTCTAATTGCTCTGGCTAGAACTTCTAGTACAATGTTGAATAGGAGAGGTGAGAGTGGGCATCCTTGTCTAGTTCCTGTTCTCAGGGGAAACTGTTTCAGTCTTTCTCCTTTCAGGATGATGTCAGCAGTTGGCTTTGTATAAATGGTCCTCAGTGCATTGAGGAATTTTCCATCTATTCCTATTTTGCTGAGAGTTTTTAGCATTAATGGGTGTTGGACTTTATCAAATACCTTTTCTGCATCAATGGAAAAAATCAGGTGATTCTTGTATCTTATGATATTTATTTGGTTAATCACATTAATTGTTTTTCTAATGGTGAACCAGCCTTGCATCCATGTTATAAATCTGACTTGGTCATGATGGATTGTTTTTTTGATATGCTGTTGTATTCTATTGGCAATAACTTTGTTGAAGGTTTTTGCATCTCAGTTGATGAGGGATATTGGTCTGTAGTTCTCCTTTTTGGTTGGCTCTTTTTCTGGCTTATAGAATGAATTTGGGAGTATTCCATCCTTTTCTATACTGTGAAATAGCCTCAGTAGTATTGGAAATAACTCTTCTCTAAAAGCTTGGTAGAATTCTGTGGTGAAGCCATCAGGTCCCGGGCTTTTTTTGGTTGGTAGTTTTGGGAAGACTTTTTCAATCTCTTCCTTTGTGATGGGCTTATTATGTTGCTCTGCTTCACCTTGTGGTAATTTTGGTAGGTGATATGAATCAAGAAATTCATCCATTTCCTCTGGGTTTTCAAATTTGTTAGTGTCTTTCATAGTATTCTGTTACAATTTTCTTTATTTCTGTTGGATCTGTTGTAACAATTCTCATCTCATTTCTAATTTGCATTATTTGTTTCCTTTCCTGTTTTTCTTTATTAAGTTTAGCCAGCAGTTTGTCTATTTTGTTGATCTTTTCAAAAAACCAGCTTTTGGTCTTTTCAATTTTTTCAATTGTTTTTCTATTCTCTAATTCATTTAGTTCTGCTCTAATCTTTATGATCTGTTTTCTTCTGGTGACTGAGGGGTTCCTCTGTTGTTCTCTCTTGCCGGGAGCCGGTCCCAACACTTTGTAGGGTCCCGCACAGAGGGAGGGAAGACGTCGACGGGAAATGAACAAAGAAGACAGGAAAGAATTTTCTGGTTTAAGGCAGCCCGACCCAGAGAGCAAGAGATCTTCTTCTGTGTCGAGAGCTGTCGTCTTTATTTTTTATAGGTGAGGTGACGTAGTTGGTCACCTTATTTTCTTTATTATACAAACTATTGGTTAACAAGAAACTGACCCATCATTATTGGCTAACAAGAAAGTGACCCCTCGTGGTCTTCTACTTCTGATTAATTGTCAAGGCCTTTTTGAATAATTGTCTAAGCCAGGTGTCCAGTGGTGATAAAATGTTAGGAACACAATTAATGGCTTTATTTGTATCTCAAAGTGGGAGGTACCAAAGGGCAGACTCCTCAAGGTTTCACCATTTGGCTGTCTCAGTTTGTTTTTCCAAGTTTTATTTATATCTTTCTGTGTAGATAGTAAGTGTCTGCCATCCCCCAATTAAGCCAGCTGCACTAAGAAAGATGTTTCTTTAGTGTTTATCAGTTTTCTATACCAGCTATAATAAACCTAAAAGTTTATCTATTCTTCCAGCTGCAAGGAGAAAGGATGCTTTGTAGTTTTGATGGCTATGTGGAGAATTGTCCTTGAGAGCTTCCTAAGGGTTAGCTTGCAAACTTGTCTATGTGAAGAAAAGGGAGGGGGAATGTAATCAGTGGGGAGCCAGTGAAGCTGGGCAGGCCTCAGTGCTGTCAGGCATGCTGCATTGAAATCCATTTCTCTGATCTCTATTTCTCAGAAGTTCTTGGTCAGATTGTCCCAATATAGTCTCATAAACTGAGGGGTAGAAGCCCCTCTTAGGCACCTCTTTGGTCCTCATGTCGGGAGAGGGGGGCCCGCTCCCGGCACTCTCTCTACTTCTTCCAGTTGTAGGGTTACTTCTTTGATTTGGTTACTTTCTTCCTTCCAGATGTGTACATTTATGGAGATAAACAGACCTCTGAGCACTGTTTTGGCTGTATCCCATAGGTTCTGGTAGGAAGTATTTTCCTTCTCATTGGAATCCATGAATTTCTTTATTCCATCCTTGATTTATTCTATAGCCCGTGGTTTTTTCAGCAAGATGTTGTTCAGTTTCCATGAGTTCCACTTTCTGTGTTTTTTTTCTGCTGTTGATTTCAACTTTTATGGCTTTATGATCTGAGAAGATGCTTTGCATTAATTGAATGATATGGATTTTGTTGAGAATTGCTTTATGTCCTAACACATGGTCTATTCTGATGAGTGTTCCATGTGCCCTGGGGAAGATGTAGTTGTCTGCTGATGAGTAGAAATTTCTGTATATGTCGATGAGGTTTAGTTGGTTAATTGTGGTGATAAGATCTTCTGTGTCTTTACTGAGCTTTTTTCTAGATGATCTGTCTAGTAATGAGAGTGGAGTGTTGAAGTCTCCCACTATTATCGTGGGGTGATCTATCTCCTTTTTGAGTGTAGTCAGTGTTTCTTTGATATGTTTACATGCTCTAATATTAGGTACATAAAGATTTAATATTGTTAAGTCTTATCTGTGTACTGAATCTTTCAGCAAAAGTATCCATCATTGCCCACGATGGTGGATTTTACATTAACATCAATTTTATCTGAGATTAGAATTGCCACCCCTGCTCTTCTTTGTTAGCTTGATATGTATTCTTCCATCCTTTAATTTTCAGTTTGTTCATGTCTTTAAGTCTAAGGTGAGTTTCTTGTAGGCAACATATGGATGGGTCATATCTTTTGATCCAAGATGTCACTCGATGTCTCTTTACTGGAGCATTCACTCCATTCACATTCAATGTGATTATTGATAGGGATGTGTTCAGTGCTGCCATTGTGATCTGTTTATTTTTGTGTCGATGTTTTCTCTGTTGTAGTTGTTAATCTATTCTGGGACCTTCTTTTTTGTGAGTGGATTTATCACATTTTTCAGAGTTGGTTTTCTGGTTGCTGAGACTCCTGTGTTACATTTCTTGATATGGTATGTTGCATCTTTGTTCTGCTTTACAACTGACCCTGTGATTCCCCTTAATAAACTATGTATAAACCCAATTTTAATTGCTTCCAGTCTTGTCAACTTCCTCTGCCTCTGGAAGGACTATGACGACTGTAGTACATCCCTCTTTTTAATATGATGGCATCATAGTTTTCATGACAATCACTGGATTATTTATTTCAGTATTAAAGCTTTGATTGAGTTTGGAGCCTTCCCTAACTGAGTAGGATTCTGCAGGGTGTTTCCTTCTAAAACATGAAGTTAGTGGTTTTGTTCTTCTAAGCCAAAGCCAAGAGATTCTTTCAATATATCTTGTAGCTTTGGTTTGGTGTTTACAAAGTCTCTGAGTTTCTATTTATCTGGGAGTGTCCTAATATCATTCTCATATTTGAAACATAGTTTTGCCAGATATATAATTCTTGGTTGGAAGTTCTTCTCCTTCAAGGCTTTGAATGCGTTATGCCACTGCCTCCAAGCCAGCATGGTTTCTGCTGAGAAATCCTATGAAAGCCTACAGGGTTTCCCTCTGAATGTTAGCTTTGCTTTGAGTCTTGCTGCCTTTAAGAGTTGCTGCTTATGTTTCATTTTGTTAAGCTTGATTAGAATATGTCTTGGAGTCTTTCTTTTGAGATCTATATTGAGTGGTGTTCAATATGCATCATGGATATTTATATTCTCTTCCTTCATGATTTCTGGGAAATTTTCTGTCAGCAGCTCAGCAGTGATACTCTCTTTGTTCTCAGGTGTCTCGCCCTGTTCAGGGACCCCAATTAATAGCAGGTTGTTCCTCTTAATAAAGTCCCACATGCTTCTTAATGCTTCTTCATTTTTCTTGTTTCTTTTTTCTGATTTCTCCCCAAAGATGCTGGAGTCAGTAGTTCTGTCTTCCAAGTCAGAAAGTCTCTTCTCCGTTTGTTCCATTCTGTTTTCTTGGCTTTGAATGGAAGTGTCTATGTCTTTGACTTTCTTCTTGATCTGTTGGATTTCAGAGTACTGGTATTCCATCACATTGAACAGCTTGCTTAATTTTTCATTTTACTCTGCTGCATTTTGTAGAAGGTCTAGGAGGCCCCTGTATATAGTCCTTTTGTATTCACCTTCTGATAATTTCAGAAAAGTTTCTTTGTCCAGAAAGTTCCTTTGTTGTTTCGTTTGGGGGCCTTCTGAAGCCATGGATGATTTCTTGTTTACCATTTTCTCAAGGGTCTGTTGCTTTTTGGGCTTCATGTGAGTCGATAAAAGCTGGGAGAGGTACTGTGAGGATGGACTGCACATGTTTCTCTAGGCCATCTAAAAATGAAAACTAAAAGGTCTCTCACTACTTCACAAGTCAGTCAGGTTTTCAGGGGTAGAGGGTAAGCACCTCTATATCGAACCCTAGATGATATGAACTAGTTCAAAATACAGAAATGCTTCTGCCCTGTTGGTCCCTGCTGACAGGCCCCAGCCATAGTCAGCAGTATGTAAACTACTGCTTTTCTGGCAGAAAAACGCTCTTCTGTGGGAAGGCATTAGCTCCCAGGCTAAGTATTAGCTCCAGCTGCAGCCACTGTATCTAAGATGGTGCCCTGCACAAGGTTGCCTCCGCTTCCATACACACTGTTCTGAGGCAGAGGCAGAAAGGAGGGCCAGAGGTGCTGAGAAGCGGTGAGTCCTCAGCCTCTGTTGCCAGGCCCTAGCCATAGGTGATACTATGTAAACTACTGCTTTTCTGTCAGGAAAGCGCTCTCCTGTGGGCAGGCGCTGGATCCTAGGCTGAGAATCAGGTCCAGCTAAAATCTCTGTATTCAAGATGTCATCCTACACAAGGGCGCCGTCTCTTCCATACAAACCACCTTGTGGCAGAGGCAGAAAGACAGGCCAAAAGTGGTGAGATACACAGAGTCTGAAGCCTGGCTCTCAAAATATGGCAGTTTTGCCTGCCTATCCCACCAGCAGTGCATCTGAAACTAGCCACTAGGCAAGACACAGCTCTGCCCACCGGCCAAGACATAGGAAAAGAAGTCAAAATGGTGAGTTGCCTTCAGTCCTTGAGAGCCAGGAGTAGCCAGGAGTAGGAGTCAGCGAAAGAGAGGTTTTTCATTCAGTGGTATGAAGTCCAAATTAACAGCCCTGTGCTGTGTCCTTGAGCTCACTAGGTGACCAGAAGGCTCCGTTTGATTATCAGTTCAGGTCTTGGTTTCCAAAGGGATTTAGGGAGATGTGTGCATCATCTGCCATCTTGACTCTGCCTTGCGTCTGGGTTCTTAAAAGCTAGGAAGCTGCCATCTGAGGTACACCAAATGGTCCCAACTCATCCATAACAGATGATCACTGAAAACAACACAGACGTGAGGCAAAAAGAGCCCAGGAGACAGAAGGCCCCATGTGAATGGGAAACTATCAAAATGTGACTACAAGAGCCAGGTGGTACCCGGCCACTACCAAAGACAGCTGTGATGGGGCACACAATGTTGAGTCCCAGTGGCCACAGGAGAAAAAGAGGGATGCACCTCAGGAACTCCACTAAAAGACCTCAATTGATGGTGCGGCGGCCTGGTGGTTCCTCTGGGAGCTTGGTCCCTACATCTGCTGCTGCCCCTGAACAGAAAACATTACTGAGATCAACTATTCAGACAGTAATGGACTGGAATTCAGGACACAGTGTAATCATATGGTGTGTGTACTTTGTGGTCTAGGCATGTATAGGATGCTGTCCTACTGACCTCTTACTAGAAGGGAAAGGAGAAGGTGGAGAAGATGGGGACAGAAAATTGTTAAGAGGCTAAGGTGCATATGGAATGAGGAGGAAGAATGTGATGTCACTGGACAGGGAGAGCGGAGGGAGCTGCAGATAGGTGGTCATGCAAGTTTAATTTGGATTGTATACTTTCACTTAATCACAATTAAAAAAGAAATAAAATGAATCAATGTAACCCACCACATAGACTAAAGACTCATATGATCATTTCAGTCAATGCATAAAAGGCATTTGACAAAGTTCCAAACCCATTCTTGATAAAAACTCTTCATAAAATAGATATAAAACGTGTCACCGATTAAATTATCTTTGTTGGTTATGGGGGTAGAGGGAGAAAAAGTGCTCAACAGAGAACAGATAAGTGGTAAATTTCGTGACCTGTAAGACAGTACACAATACTTGGGAAGCCAACCCATCTTGAACAAGACAAGGCCATGGAAGTTCCATAGACACATCCAAACTCCCCAAGGAACCAAATTACTTGGCTGAGGACTGGGGACCATGGTCTCAGGAGACAGTGAGCTCGTTTGGCATAACCATTTATAAAGAAAATATTCTACATCCTACTTTGGTGAGTAGCATCTGATGTCTTAAAAGCTGCAAGTGTACATCTCAGATACTCCACTGGTGTTACCCCATCTGGAACAACAGAGAATGAAGAAAACCACAGATACAGGGGACGATCAGTCCAAAAGACTAATGGACCACAACTACCACAGCCTCTACCAGACTGAATCCAGCAAAACTAGATGGTGCCCATCTACCACCACTGACTGCTTTGTCAGGGATCACAATAGAGAGTGCCAGATGGAGCTGGAGAAGAATGTCCAACAAAATTTTAATTCACAAATAAATAAAAGTTGTTCTGACAGAAACTGAGTAAACTCTGAGTATGATCCTCATTAGTGAAGTCACGCCTAAGGTTCATCCTTCAGTCACAGATTAGACAGGCTCATAGACAAGATGAAGCTAAATGGGCATACCAGCCCAGGGCAAAGACAAGAAAATGGGAGGATACAGGGTAGCTGGTGATGGAGAACTCAAGTTGAAGAAGGGTGGAGTGTTGACAAGTCCTTGGGGTAGCAACAAATGTTATAAAACAATATGTGTAATTATCTAATGAGAAACAAATTTGTTCTCTAAACTTTCATCTAAAATACGTTTAAAAATTGTCAGTAATAAGTGTTGACTAGGTTGCAAAACAGCTAGAACTCTCATACACTGCTGGTGAGAATGGAAAATGACACAACCATTTTGGAAAACAGTTTGCCAGTGTGTTACTAACCTAAAAAAGACTTATGTTCACATGAAAACCTTTGTGAATGAGTTACCTAATTCATAATGGCCCCAAACTGAATGTAACTCAAATGTTCTTCATTTGGTAAACGGATGAAAAAATTCTGGTGCATGCATACAGTAAAATACTAACACTAAAAGAAATTCAGCAATAAAAGTTTCAAATTTATGCTAAAGAATTAAGCTAGACTCAAAAGGTTATATACCACGTAATTCCATTTTATGATACAAAGCAAAAGAAAAACCATAGTGATGGAATATAGATTAATTGTTGCCAGTTGTGGAGGTGAGTGGGGAAGCTAACTACACAGAGGAAATACAAAGGAATTTTGTGAGTATGTAAGAGGTCTCCTCTGTATCTTGATTATTGTGGTGGTTACATAACATTGGTCAAAGCTCACAAAACTATACACCAAAAGATTTATTTTTACTATATGTAAATTGTTCAGTTAATAAGAATGTTTTAAATATTTAAAAACTTGACACAATTTCCTAAGTTTAAAAACACTCAAGAAAATAAAATTAGTGGATACTTTCTTTATATGATAGTATGTACGTGTCCTTAATCTTAAACCAAGTATCTGACTTCTTAAGAAACATTAGAGAAGTTTCTGCTAAGGTCAGGAGCAAAGTATGGATGTTACCTCTTTGTCTACCATGAAACTGGAAGTATTAGCCATTACAATTAGACAAGAGAAATTTAGAGATGTGAGTTTAAAAAACAGAAGTAAAACCATGTTTTCAGATAGTATGATGGTTTACATGGAAAGACCTATAGAGTCCACATAGCTATTCTTGTTAATAGCTAATTCAGGCAATTGAAAAATACAGTAAGTTAGAGGGATATAAAATTAACACTTAGGAATCAGCTGCTTTGCATACACAAAAACCAGTTAGATATAATCTCAGGGAAAATCCCTTTTACAATAGCAACAAGAAGATAAATATTTAAGAATAAATTTAATGATATGAAAATGCATACAGTGAAAACTTTAAAACACAGAAATCATCTGGAAGAACTGGAAAGCCATTCCACTTTCTTGGATAGGACAAGTCAACATGTTAAAGATATCCATTATTTTATAAATTTACCACGTGCTCAATAAAAGTATCCATGTGTTTATTATTTTGGCACTAGATAAGTTGATAATAAAGTTCACGTGGGGAAATAATATGCAAGAATAGCCATGTGACTCTCTGAGTTTCTTGAGGACGCAATAGTGGTTTAGTGATAGAATTCTCACAGGGGAGACTTGGATTTGATTCCTGTCCGGTGTACCTCATGTGCAACCACCGCCTATCTGTCAGTGAAAGCTTGCATATTTCTATGATGCTGGGCAGGCTTCAGCAGAGCTTCCAGACTAAGATGAGCTAGGAAAAGTGGCCTGGCAATCTACTGCCAAAACTCAGCCAAAGAAGACTCTATGGATCACAATGGTCTGATCTTACTGTGCATGGAATTTCCATGAGTCGGAACTGACTCATGTCAACTAACAACGAAGTTTCCTTTCACAAAGTCCTTGCACAAGCTGTTTTACTCATTTCCCCACCTCATTAACCCTTTGGTGACCAAATTATTTTCTGCTTTGACTATTTAGGGATGAGGTGAGATACCATGTCTTCTCGGTAATGGAAGGCACACCGAATCACTGAATGTATCTGAATTTTTGGTAGGTATTATGGGTAATATGTGAGATGCTATGTCCCTATGGACTCTGGGAGTAAGATTATGTGGGATACTCATGTTGCTATGGACTCCGGGAGTACAACTGGTGAAATCACAGGTGTATACAATGAATGATGCCTGAAAATAGGTAGTCATACAAACCTGAAATCATTGTGAGTAGCCCAACTTCCAAATAACACACAGGAACATAGAAATACAAGCTTATCTCTCACTACAGCCAAAAGAGACAGAAGTTTTGCAAAAATCACACTGCTGGGATGTACCATCTAATACAACACCCTGTAAAAACAGTAATTTGTGACACAGTCCCATTTACTGCTGTTTCAAACAGTTGTACAGGCCTTTTAGTAGCATATACTATAAGTGGAAAAGCAGCTTCTTAAGAAATTCCAGAGGCGTCAAATGTAGGTTAGGAGCTATATGTCCAAGGGATCATCAAAGTATTCTACTTAGATCCTTCTCTACCTTTGATCTCAGCTCAAGCTTCCTCCTGGTGAGTGCTCACTACACATCCACATATCCACACGTGTACACATATACATACAGACAAAATCTATAGAATGTCCTTTTATTATACACTGTCACAGAACTGTGATCTCTTCAATAACACTCAGCTCGATATGAGGTTATTCACACACTGGGAAGGCATGAGATCGAGTATAGGGATTTGTTTTGCTCATCATATATCTTCTCTGTTCAGCACTGCCCCAGGCACATAACTGGCACTTAATAAATATTTTTGAATAGGTAAATATCAAGATGTGAAAAAAGGCCTTTTTGGAGGAATTCTCATCTCCAGATCCAAGTTTTGAATGCAAAAAAGATATGATTTTAGCACATCTGTTTATAATGTTTGAAACCTCAATGTAAAAAGAGAAAGTGTACCAGAATAAATTAATAAAAATAAATACTTTTCTAAATTTTCCCAGCCCAAAATTTTAGTCTCATTTTTTCCTCGGCCAAGCCAGCAACTTCTGTCTCCTCAGCCTCCATCCATCCTTCCCTTCCCATTGTCAAAAAAAAAAAAAACAGTGCCTCTTAGTCAATTCCAACTCATAGCAACCCTACAGGACAGAGTAGAACCACCCCATAAAGTTTCCAAGGAGCACCTGCCTTTTGGTTAGCAGCTGTAGCACTTAACCACTATACCACGTGTGTTTCCTCCCCACTACCATCCACTTCAAATTCTCCACTCCTAAGAGGTCTTCCTCCCTCAATTTTGGCATTCTTTCTGGAATGTCCATCAGAACTGTTGTGGTATTACCCTTGATGTCTCAACTGTCATCAAAATGTCTTCCTTTCAATATTTGCTTTATCTTTGGCTAAAGAAAAGCTATCGGGAGAAAGATCAGATAAGTAGGGAAGGTGCTCCAATGCAGTTATTTGTTTACTGGCTAAATCTCCCTCACAAACAACGATACAATTAAGTTTGTGAACTTGCCACCATGCCACTGTGCACAATGGCCATTCCAGAAAGAGTTCCAAAATTGCTCTAAAGAGTGGACTAGGTGCTGGTGTCAGTGCATAGCTTCCCAAGGGAAGTACTTCAAAGGTGACCATTGTGAGATTTGGCAGTGAAGAATGTAGCACTTAGAACAATTAAGTTTGTGGACTTGTTGGACCTTGTATATTATTGTACTTGTTTCCAGCATTTCAGGTTCATAACAAACATAACTTATAAGCTTTAATTTCTTTGATCATTAGCCAAAGACCATTGGGAAGCCATGACAGATTTTCTAAATTAGAGTAGTGACATGTTTAGAATAAATCACTGATTTAAAATCAGAGAATATCAGTGTAGAAACAGGGAGACTGGCTACACAGCTTTTGCAGTGCTCCAGGGGAAAAACGATGGTCACCAGGGCTAGAGTTATGGCAATGACAGTGAAGAGAAGTGAATGGACTGAAAAACTATTGAGGAGGTAAAACCAAGCTGTCTTGGTGATATACTGGATTGAAGAAGATGGGCAGAGTAAGACAGAGACACTAAGAAGGAGTCCAAAATTTCTAACTGCATAATAGCTGGTTTTGTCATTCACATGTAAAAACTGAGATGATCTTGACAGCATAAGTACATCTGTATTCTCTTCTATCCCTTTCTTGCAAAAAAGAAGCTAGAAATCTATTTAGAAGTGGAACTCCAAGGAGAGGCCTGGGCTGGGAATGTCTATTTGGGGTTACTGGAGAAACCAGAGAGTGCTAGAAAAAAGGTTTATGATTGAGCTTTGAGGTATTCCAACCATGAATGATCAGGCAAGAGAGGATGAGCTCCCAATGATAGCAACAGCTATGCAGTGTAACTCATGATACTTGAAACTTACTATCTGGGGCAGATTAACCACTGAGCATGGCATGCTCAGGCTAAATTGTGTTTATTTACTAATCTGTAGTGTATAATTTCATATGGATTTCACTGTATCTTTGCTTTCAAGCTGTGCCCGGGTCCCAGGAAGGTGTGGGACAGTTCCTTTGATCACCATTTATGAGATGAATCATACCACCATTTCTTCTTGGGTCATGCTCTGCCCCAACTTGTTACTAGAAGAAGTGTTCAGGTGCTCACTGTTATGGGACCCTCAAACTTCTCTCTCTACTTCACATGCCCCCAGCCTAGGGGAAAACTCTAACTGGAGGGACTGAAGTAGTGCTACTCTTTCCCCTGCTTCTCCAAGACTTTAGTTGAAGGTCTCACATTCTGTCTAGATCAGCTGGCTTTTACCACATAACAACCTCCCCTAAATGCAAAGCAACTCTTCAGACCATAAAGCCATAAAAGTAAAAATCAATAACAGAAAAAACAAGGAGAAAAAACTAAACACGTGGAAACTGGACAACATCTTGCTCAAAAACTACTGGGTTACAGAAGAAATTAAGGACAAAAATATTACAGAATCAAATGAGAATAAAATACATTCTACCAGTAGAGGCTTGCTTATTGCCATAGTGCTGGAAGCTATGCCGATGGTATATAGACATCAGCAGGGTCACCCATGGTAGAAAAGTTTCAGCTGAGATTTCAGACTAAGACAGACTAGGAAGTAGGACCCAGAAGTCTACTTCTGAAAGGAATTAACCAGAGAAAACCTTAAGAATAGCAGTTGAACACTGTCAGATACGGTGCCGGAAAGTGAGCACCCCCCCATGTTGACAGGCACTCAAAAGACGACTACGGAATAGCTGCCTCCTCAAAGTAGAGGCAACTTTAATGATGTGGATGGAGAAAGGCCTTTGGGATCTTTGTTCGCTGATGTGCATGACTCAAAATGAGAAGAAACAGCTGCGAACATCTATTAATAATCAGAACATGAAATGTACTACATATGAATCTAGGAAAATTGGAAATCATCAAAAATGAAATGAAATGCATAAATATTGATATCCTAGGCATTAGTGAGCTGAAATGGACCAGCTCGGGCCAATTCAAATCTGACAATCATATATAGTCTACCATGCTGAGAATAAAAACTTAAAGAGGAAAGGTGTTGTGTTCATCATCAAAAAGCACATTTCAAGATCTGTCTTGAAGTGCAATGCTATCAGTGATAGGGTAATACCTATATGCCTGCAAGGAAGGCCAGTTAATACCACTATTATTCAAATTTATGCACCAACCACTAAAGACAAACATGAAGAGATTCAAGATCTCACCAGCTTCTACAATCTGAAATTTCTCAAACACACAGTCAGGATGCATTGATAAATACTGGTGACTGGAATGCAAAAGTTGGAAACAAAGAAGAAGGACTGGTAGTTGGACAATATGGCCTTAGCAATAGAAATAATGTCAGAGATCACATGATAGAATTTTTGAAGACTGATGACTGCTTCATTGCAAATACCTTTTCTAACCAACACAAATGGCAACTGTACACATGGACCTCAAGAGATGGAATAAACAGGAGCCAAATTGACTACATCTGTGGAAAAAGACAATGGAAAAGCTCCATGTCAGCCATCAGAACAAGAACAGGTGCTGACTGTGGCACAGATCACCAATTGCTCATATGCAAATTCAAATTGAAACCAAAGAAGATTAGAACAAGCCCAAGAGAGCCAAAGTATGACCTTGATTATATCCCTTCTGAGTTTAAAGACCATCTCAAGAACGAATTTGATGTGTTGATCACTGATTACCAAAGACCAGACAAACTGTGGAATGGCATCAAAAACATCATCCATGAAGAGAGCAAGAGGTCATTTAAAAGACAGAAAAGAAAGAAAAGACCAAATTGGATGTCAGAAAAGACTCAGAAGCATGCTCTCAAACATCAAGCAGTTAAAGCAAAAGGAAGGAATAGCAAAGCAAAAGACCTAAACAGAAGATTTCAAAGGGCAGCTTGAGAGGACAAAAGGAAGTATTATAATGGCATGTGCAAAGAGCTGGAAATGGAAAACCAGAAGCAAAAAATGCATTTTGCATTTTCCAAACTAAAAGAACTGAAGAAAAAATTCAAACCTTGAGTTCCGATAGTGAAGGATTCTCCAGGGAAACTATTAAACGACTCATGGAGCATCAGAAGAAGATGGAAGGAATATACAGTCATTATACCATAAAGAACTGGTTGATGTTCAGCCATTTGAACAGGTAGCATATGATCAAGAACCAAAGGCACTGAAAGAAGAAGTCGAAGCTGCACTGAAGGCACTGGCAAAAGCAAGGCTCCAGGAATTGATGGAATATCAACTGAGATATTTCAACAAACAAGCGCAGCACTGAAAGGGCTCACTAATCTATGCCAAGAAATTTGGAAGACAACTACCTGACCAACTGAGTGCAAGAGATCCATATTTTTGCCCCTTCCAAAGAAAGGTGATCCAAATGAATGCAGAAATTACTGAACAATACAGTTAATATCACACTCAAGTAAAATTTTGTTCAAGATCATTCAAAAGTAACTGCAATAGTATATTTGACAAGAAACTGCCTGGAATTCAAGCTGGATTCAGAAGAGGATGTGGAACCAAGGATATCATTGCTGCTGTCAGATAGATCTTGGCTGAAAGCAGAGAATGCCAGAAAGATGTTTACCTGTGTTTCATTGACTGTACAAAGGCGTTCAACTGTGTGGATGACAATAAATTATGGGTAACATTGCAGAGAATGAAAATCCCAGAACACCTAATAGTGCTCTTAAGGAATCCGTATATGGATCAAGAGGCAGACGTGCAAACAGAACAAAGGGACACCACATGGTTTAAAGTCAGGAAAGGTGTGCATCACGATTGCATACTTTTACCATACCTTTTTAATGTGTATGCCAAGCAAATAATCCAAGAAGCTGGATTATACAAAGAAGAATGGGGCATCAGGATTGGAGGATGACTCATTAACAACCTGTGTTACACAGATGACACCACCTTACTTGCTGTAAGTGAAGAAGATTTGAAACACTTACTGATGAAGATCAAGACCTCACTCTTCAGTATGGATTACACCTCAACATCAAGAAAACACAAATTCTCACAAATGGACATTGTCATAAATGGAGAAAGGACTGAAATTGTCAAGGATTTCATTCTACTTGGGTCTATGATCAATGTCCATGAAAACAGCAGTCAAGAAATCAAGGAAGGAGAGTGGGTTGAGAGGAGGAGAAAGGAGACTGTTGGGAGGCTGAGACATGTATGGAACAGAGAGGAATAGTGTGCTGTCACTGGACAGGGAGAGCAATGGAAGCTGCATGTAGGTGGGCATGTAAATTTATACGGGAATGTACATTTTCACTCGGTCATATTAAATAAAATAAAAATAAATAAAAAATAAAAAAAAGAAATCAAGAGACACATTGCATTGGGAAACTTTGCTACAAAAGTTCTCTTTAAAGTATTCAAAAGTAAAGATGTCAACTTGAAGACTAAAGTGCACCTGACCGAAGCCATGGTATTTTCAATCACATCACATGTATGCAAAAGCTTGACAATGAACAAAGAAGACAGAAGAAGAATTGATGTCTTTGAATAATGGTGTTGGAGAAGAATGTTGAATGTACCATGGGCCTCCAAAAGAACAAACAGATCTGTTCTGGAAGAAGTACAGCCAGAATGTTCCCTGTAAGCAAAGATGGCAAGACTGTGCTTCACACTGGACATGTTGTCAGGAAGACTTGGTCCCTGGAGAAGGACATCATGCTTGGTAGAGTGGAGGGTCAATGAAAAAGAGGAAGATCCTCAATGAGATGGATTGACACAATGGCCATAACAATGGGCTTACGAATAAAAATGTTTGTGTACATGGCACAAGACAGGGTAGTGTTTCATTCTGTTGTTCATAGGGTCACTATGAGTTGGAACTGGATCGATAGCAGCTAACAATCACACCCAGAACTTATAGGAAACTGCAGAAGCAGTCCTCAAAGATTAACTTATAGTAATAAATACATATATTCAAAAAGAAGAAAGGGCCCGAATCAAAACATTAGTGTTATAACTCAAGAAAGTAGGTAGAGAGCATCAAAAGAATCGCTCAGGCACTAGAAGAGAGCAAATAATAAAAATTAGGGCAGAGCTAAATGAGTTAGAGAATAGAAAAACGATTGAAGGAGTTAACAAGACCAAAAAGTGGGTCTTAGGAAAGATAAACAAAAATGATAAACCAGTGGCCAAACTGACAAAAGAAAAACAGGAGAGGAAGCAAGTGGATGATATCACAACTGAAATTAAAGCAAAATGATAACAGAATGTGATGAAAAATTGTACTCTAACAAATATGGAAACCTAGAGTAAATGGATGAATTTCTGGAAATATGCTCACTACATAAATTAAAACAGATAGAACTGCTAAATAAACCCATAATAAATGAAGGGATTGAAAATGCAATTAAAAACCTCCCAACACCCCCCCCCCAAAAAAAACTGTGGCCCTGAAAGCTTCACTGGAGAATTCTACCAAAATTTGAGAGAAAAGTTAAGACCACTATTACTAAATGTGTTTCAGAGCATACAAAAAGATGAAATACTCCCAGATTCATTCTATGAAGCCAGCACCCAGACACCAAAACTAGGTAAAGACAGGACAAAAAAGAAAAATTACAAATGATTATCATCATTAACTTTGATACAAAAATCCTCAACAAAATTCCAGCCAATAAAATTCAACAATATATATAAAAAAAATTATTCACCATGACCAAGTGGATTCGTACCAAGGATGTATCAATGGTACAATATAATCAACTACATAAATAAAAAACAAGAGCCATATAATTTTATCAATGGATATAGAAATAGCATTTGACAAAGTCTAACACCTATTCATGTGAAAAACTCTCAACAGGAATAGAAGGGAAATTCCTTAAGACAACAAAGGACATTTATACAAAGCCAATAGACAACATCACCCTAAATGGAGATAGTCCAAAAGCATCCCCCTTGAGAATAGAAACCATACAAGGATGCCCTCTGTCACCATTTTTTTAAAAAATATTTTATTTGGTTAAGTGAAAGTATACAATCCAAATTAAATTTGCATGCCCGCCAATCTGCAGCATCTTTTACTGTCCTGGTCCAGTGACAGTACACTCCTCCTTTTCGTTCTATGTGTGTCCTATTGTCAGAGATCAGAGATATCGCCAACGAACATGGGTGGAGGAGAGGCAGCGCCAAGGTCATAAGAAAAGACAGACATGAAACAGTTACGGGATCAGGGGCTCAGGCAATCGGCAGCCAAGAGCCAAGAGCACAGTTTTATTGGAGTATTTATACCTTTTTGGTAACCAGGGTACAAGGAAGTACAACACACAGTAACAGGATTAGCTCACAGCTTCAATCATACAATGTATGATGGTGACTAAGGTTTCAGTACTGCTCAAGACAATGGCCTGGAAGCATTCCCAGACCGTTGCTAGGTTTCAGTACACAAACGTCATAGAAGGTTACACAGAGTTGAAAGAGTTGAAGTAATGGTTCAACATCCAAGATGGCTTCACTCATATCAAGAGTGATTTCCTTCATCCTATCCTCTTAACAATCTCCTATCTCCTCCTCTTCACCGTCTCCTCTCCCTTCCAGCAAGAGGCCAATAGGACAGCATCCTACACATGCACAGAACCATAAACTACATGCACGTTATGGTCACATTGTGTCCTGGCATCCATTTCATTCGTCTCTGAAGAGTTGACTTGAATAATGTATTCTGGTCAGGGGCAGCAGCAAGTCTAGAGGGCATGCTCACAGGGGAACCTCCAGGCCACCGAAACATCAGTTGCAGTCTTTTAGGGGAGTTCTTGACATGCATCCCTTTTTCCCATGTTGCCTCTGGGACTCAACATTGGGTGCTCCATCAGGTTGCCTTGGTGGTGGCCAGGCACCATCTGGTTTTTCTTGTCACATGTTGATACAGTCACCCATTCACATGGGTACTTCTGTCTCCTGGGATCTTCTTTCCTTGTGTCTTTGTTGTTCTTGCTGATCATCTCTTCTGGCTAAGTTGGGACAATTTGGTGTTCCTCAGATGGCAGCTTCCTAGCTTTTAAGACCTCAGATGCCACTCACCAATAAGGGGTGTAGAAGACTCTCCTAGTAGTAGGCTGTTTATGCCAATTGGCCTCAGCATCCCTTGAGAACATGAACCCCAGATCCCTGCACCTGCCACTGTATCCTTGCAATATTGGGTTAAGATTAGAAGAATTTTCAGTTTATGTTGAAGTCCAGTTAAGTTGATCTTTCTCCTGTGTGCTGTCACTGCTTTCACCCAACCAAATTTCTATCAACTATCTAATCTATAACCAGCTCACTCCCTCCCTCCCTCCCCTCCTTTGCAGCTATCAGAGTCTTTTCTTCTGTACATGAGCCTGTTTTCAAGTCCTTATATTAGGGATCTCATACAATATTTGTACTTTTGCCACTGACTGATTTCATGCAACATAACGTCTTCCAACTGAAACCAGGCTATGAGACGCTTCCTAAAATTATCATTGATCTTTATCACTGCGTATTGTTCCGTTGAGTATATGTACCACTGTTTATCCATTCATCTGTTGTTGGCATCTGGGTTGATTCCATCATTTTGCTATCACGGGCTATGCTACAATAAACATTAGTATGCATGCATGTGTTTGTGTGACTGCCCTTGATTCTGTAGGATGTATTCCAAGAAGTGGTATTACTGGATCAAATGGTATATCTATTTCTAGCTTTTTAAGGAAGCGCCAGATTGCTTTCCACAGAGGTTGTACCATTTTGCAATCCCACAAGCAGTGGAGGAGAGTTGCAATTTCTCCACAGCCTCTCCAGCATTTGTTATTTTCTGCTTTTTGGATCATGGCTAACCTTGTTGGGGTGAGATAGTATCTCATTTTAGTTTTGATGTGGATTTCTCTAATAGCTAATGATCATGACGACTACCTCATTTGCCTTTTGGCTGTCTGGATGTCTTCATTGGTAAAGTGTCTGTCTGTCTCCTTTGCCCATTGCTTAATTGGGTTATTTACCTTTCTCTTGTTTATATTTTGCAGTACCTTGTAGACTGTGGAGATCAGATGTCAGTTAGACAGGTAGTTGCCAAATATTTTTCCCATTCTGTAGGTGGCTTTTTAATTCTTTTGATAAAGACTTTGGATGAGCAAAAGTGTTTGGTTTTTAGTAATTACCATTTCTCTATTTTCTGTTCCATTAGTTGTGCTTTGTCAAATTTTGAAGTCTGTCTAAGCTGTATATTAAAACTTTTATTGTTGGGGGGCAGAGTCAAGATGGCAGACTAGACACATATCTCCTTAATTCCCTCTGAAAACTAAGGTCTGGATTGAAAATTAAACAGAGCTTTATGGACACCCAGCGAGACCTAGGGTACGGCATAGGGCTGTCAGTTTGGACTGCATGCCAGTGAATGGAAAACATCTTTTCTGGAGCCCCACACACTCTTGTTGAATTGGCTGGATCCTGTGGACTGAAGGCAATTGGTGTTTTTAACTTTTTTTCTTTTAGTTGGCCAGCAGGTGGGGGATGGGCTTAACCAGCAGTTATGTTGAGCCACAGGGCTGATGTCAGTGGATGGAAAAGCCACTTTTTGAAAGCCTGGCTCTGGACTCAGACCACCACAGACCCTCCACCCTCTCTTTACAGATCTCTGCCATAGATTCTGCTGTTTCATGGGGGTGGGAAAGCTTGAACAGGACACCATCTTGCTTGACTGGGAGGCAGAATTATGCAACCAGAGGCCTCAACAGGGGCTAATTGCCAGGCTGAGACAGCCTCCTCGCCTGGGGAGCACTTTTCCAGCAAAAAAGCTATGTTTAGCACAGTGTAGCCTTATGGGTGGGGCCTGGAAGGGGATGACAAAAGGCCAGTAGCCTGGCCCTACATTGAACTATATCACAGCTCCTGGGGACAGCTGACGAGGTGCCTCTGTTGTCAGTCAGAAGGACGGGCTTGCACATGTGCGAGCCTGACTGATTCTGGAAGCAGTCAGAGAACTCCTACCTTTCAAAATAAGACTGCCTAGAGAAGTAACTGTGGTGCAGCCTGATGGCGTCTCTTTCAGCCTTCACTAACTGACATCATAAGGTCAGCTGATGGCCCCCCAGAGATTCCATAACTAGGGCCATGTCTTTGCCACTCAGGACATGGAGGCTGCTATCCCAGAGAGTCCATTGGGCCCAGTTACTGGGGTAAACAGAGGAGACTGATGATCAACTACCTTCTCAGAACTGTGCCTCAGCTCCTCTTAAGGCAACACCTGAGGAACTAAACAGTCTCTAGATGTCCCGAAAGCAACAAACACTAGCCAGACACTTAAAGAAAAATCCACCGAATGGCTGCAGAAAACACCCAAGAGAAAGAAGCAAAGAACTTCCCAGATGAAGGAGCCCTTCTGAAACTGTCGGAAGTCAAGTAGAAAATAATGACATAGAGAGCCCTCATAGACATTTTACAACATGCAGCAGAGCAAACTGAAATATTAAGCAAGATTTTCAAACTGATGGAACATGAACATTTTGAACCCAAACAGATCAATAACAAAATTAAAGAATTAGATAATTCAATTCAAAGCCAAAAAAGCAGAGTTGAACAACTGGAAATTAGACTTACTGCCCTTGAAGACAGAGCTATTGACACTAGCATTTATGAGGAGAAATCAGAGAAAAGAAACAAGAAAAATGGGGAAGAATTAAGGAACACATAGGACTCTATCAAGAGGAATAATCTACAATTAATTGGAGTTCCTCAACTAGGGTCGCCATGTGTCAGATCTGACTTGATGGCACTTGGCTGACTGGCAACAGGATGTGATAGCTGAAAACACAGAGTATTGTTGTTGAGTTCCTGACAGAAAACTGCCCTGAAAATATGAAAGAAGAGAACATAGATATCCAAGATGTCTATCAAATGCCACAAAAACATATCCTAAAATAAAGACACCAAGACATATTATAAT
Organism: Heterohyrax brucei; assembly: GCA_028571685.1. Classification (NCBI taxonomy): domain Eukaryota; kingdom Metazoa; phylum Chordata; class Mammalia; order Hyracoidea; family Procaviidae; genus Heterohyrax; species Heterohyrax brucei. Next base: position 67,444,377 of record CM053166.1, read on the forward strand.
CAAGCTTAACAAAATGAAATATAAGCAGAAACTCTTAAAGAGAGAGAGTCTCAAAGCAAAGCTAACATTCAGAGGGAAGCCCTGTAGGTTTTCATCTGACTTGTCAGCAGAAATGATGTTCACACAGAGGCAGTGGGATGACACATTCAAAGCCTTGAAGGAGAAATACTTTCAACCAAGAATCATATATCCTACAAAACTGTCAAATATGAAGATGAAATTAAGACCTTCACAGATAAACAGAAACTCGGAGACTTTGTAAAATCCAAACCAAAGCTGTAAGAAATACCAAAAGAAGCTCTTAGCTTAGAAAAAGAAAACCATTAACCTTATATTTAAGGACGCAATGCAAGACACAACATCCAGAAACCTACTCAGTTAGGGAAGGCACAAAACTCAAAGCTATAATATTAAAAGAAGGGATCCAGTGATCATATCATGAAAACTATGACATCATCACATTAGAGAGATATAATATAGTACTTATAGTCCTTTCAGATGAAGAGGAAGTTACTAAGATATGTGGTTGTTAAATTGGTTTTAAACTTAGATTATTAAGGGAAATCATGGGTGTAGCCACAAAGCACAATAGAGATGCAGCATATCAAACAAGAAACGTAAGACAAGAGCCTCAACAAAAACAAAAACAAAACTGAATAGAAACAAAAATCAACCCATATAGAAGAATGATCCAGAACAGAATATTAAAAGCAACAGAGAAAACACCAACACAAAAATAAATACATCAAAATGACAGCACTAAACACACTTCTATCAATAATTACACTGAATGTAAACTTACTGAATGCTCCAGTAAAGACACAATGAGTGACATCTTGGATCAAAAGACACAAAACATCTATATGTTGCTTACAAGAAACTCAACTTAGACTTAAAGATATGAACAAACTGAAAATTAAAGGATGGAATAATATACACCAAGCTAACAATATACCAAGAAGAGCAGGTGTGGCAATACAAATCCGAGATAAAATAGATGTTAATGTAAAACCTGCCATCATGGACAAGGATGATGACTGTTGCTGAAATTTTCAGTACACAAGCAGGACTTAACAATATTAAATATTTATGCACCCAGTGCCAGAGCTTCTGAATACATCAAACAAACACTGACTACATTGAAAAATGAGATAGATCATTCCACAATACTAAGTGGAGACTTAAACACTCCACTTTCAGTATTGAACAGATCTTCTAGAAGAAAGCTCAGTAAAAGCACAGAAGATCTTATTGTGACAATTAACTAACTAAACCTCACTGACATGTACAGAACTTTTTATCCATCAACAGAAAACTACACCATCTTCTCCAATGCATATGGAACATTTTCCAGAATATACCCTGTGTTAGGACATAAAGCAAGTCTCAACAAACTCCATACCATTGAATTATTGCAAACCACCTTCTGAGACCATAAAGCCATAAAACTAAAAATTAATAGCAGATAAAACATAGATAGATATTGAAATTCATGGAAGCAGAACAACATCTTGCTCAAAAAGCCATGGGTTATCGAAGAAATCAAGGATGAAACAAAGAAATTTATGGATTCAAATGAGGAAGAAAACACTTCCTACCAGAACCTGTGGGATACAGCCAAAGCAGTGCTCAGAGGCCAATTTTTAAATGCACACGTCTGGAAGGAAGGAAGGACCCAAACTGAAGAATTAACCTTACAGCTTGAACAAGTAAAAAGAGAGGAACAGAGGAACCCCTGAGGTACCAGAAGAAAACAGGTCATAAAGATTAGAGAAGAACTATACAATAGAGACTAGAAGGGCAATTAAAAAAATTGATAAGACCAAAAATTGTTTTTTAAAAATATCAACAAAATTGACAATCCACTGGCTAAACTTGCTAAAGAAAAACAGGAAAGGAAACAAATAACCCAAACAAGAAATGAGAGGGGGGATGTCACAACAGATCCATCAGAAATCCAAAATATCATAACAGAATACTATGAAAGACTGTACTCTAACAGACTTGAAAACCTAGAGGAAATGGGCAATTTCCTAGATTCATATCATCTACCAAAATTATCACAATGTGGTGCAGAACAACTTAATAAACCCATAACAAAGGAAAAGATTGAAAAGTCATCAAAAATCTACAATCCAAAAAAAAGCCCTGGTCCAGATGGCTTCACCTCAGAACTCTACCAAGCGTTTAGAGAAAGTTAACTCCAGTACTAGTGACACTGTGTTACAGCATAGAAAGTAATGGAATACTCCCGTACTCATTCTATGAAGCCAGCATAACCCTGATACCAAAGCCAGGGAAAGGTCCCCCTAAAAAAAGAAAATTACAGACCAATATCACTCATGAACCTAGATGCAAAAATCTTCAACAAAATCCTTGCCAAGAGAATGCAACAGTACATCAAAAAAATAATTCATGATGACCAAGTCAGATTCATACCACGGAGGCAAGGTTGGTTCAACATCAGAAAAACAATTACTGTGGATCAACCACATAAATAACACAAAAGATAAGAATCACCTGATTTTGTCAACTGATGCAGAAAAGGTGTTTGACAAAGTCCAACAGCCATCCAGGCGAAAAACTCTCAGCAAAATAGAAATAGATGGTAAATTCCTCAATAGAGTAAGGGGTATCTACACAAGGCCAACTACTTGCATCATCCTGAATGGAGAGAAACTAAAAGAATTACCCTTGAGAATGGGAACTAGACAAGGATGCCCACTCTCACCTCTCCTATTCAACATTGTACTAAAAGTTCTAGCCTGAGGAGCTAGACAAGACAAAGAAATAAAAGGCATCTGCATCGACAAAGAAAAAGTAAAAATCTCCCTATTTGAAGATGATATGATTGTACACACAGAGAATCCTAAAGAATCCATAAGTAAACTACTCAGACTAATAGAAGAGTTCAGCAAGTATTAGCATACAAGATAAACATAAGTAAATCAGTAGGATTCCTTTATACCAACAAACAGATCATCAAGGAAGAAATCACCAAATCAATACCATTTACTATAACCCCCGAGAAGATAAAATACCTAGGAATAAATCTAATCAGAGAAGTAAGAGACCTATCCAAAGACAACTACAAGAAAATAAGAGAGACTTACACAAATGAAGAAATATACCCTGCTCATAGATAGGAAGATTTAACATTGTGAAAATGTCTATTTTACCCAAAGTGATCTACATATACAATGCAATTCCAATACAAATTCCAGTGGTCTCTTTTTTCTGCCAAATCAAAGAACTAACTCTACAACTTGAACAAGTGGAAAGAGCAGCAAAAGAACACCTAGGCACCAGAAGAAAGAAAATAATGAAAATTAGAGCAGGATTAAATTAGAGAGTAGAAAACTGACTGAAAGAGTTAACAAGACCAACAGCTGTTTTCTTTTTTTAAGATCAACAGAAATTGATAAACCATTGGCCAAACTGACAAAAGAAAGAAAAAAGAGGAAACAAATAACTCAAATAAAAAATGAGACAGGCGATATCACAACAGACCCAACTGAAATGAAAATCATAGTGGAATACTATGAAAAATTGTGCTTTAATAAATTCAAGAACTTAGAGGAAAAGGGCAAGTTTGTAGAAACACACTACCTACCAAAACTAATGCAAACAGAAGTACAACAACTAAATAAGCCCATAACAAAAGAAGACATTGAAGTGGTAATTAAAAAACTCTCAACTAAAGAAAGCCCTGGCTCTGACAGCTTCTCTGGAGAATTCTACAAAAATTTCAGAGAGGAATTAACACCACTATTACTAAAGATAGTTCAGCACATAGATAAGGATAGAATGCTCCAAAATTTATTCTATGAAGTCAGCATGACCCTGATACCAAAACCAGGTAAAAAGAGCTCAAAAAGGAAAATTATAGGCCAATATCTCTCATGTACTTAGATGCAAACATCTTCAATAAAATTTCTAATCAATAGAATTCAACAATCTATCAAAAAATAATTCATCATGACCAAGTAAGATTCTTATCAAGGATGCTGGGATGGTTCAATACTGCCCAGCAATATTAGAAAAACAATAAATGTAATCAGCTACACAAATAAAAGATAAGAACCATATGATTTTATCAATTGATGCAGAAAAGGCATCTGACAAAGCCTAACATACATTCATGTTAAAAACTCTCAGAAAAAGAAGAATAGAAGGGAAAGTCCTCAATATAATAAAGGGCATTTATGTAAAGCCAACAGAAACCCTGGTGGCATAGTGGGTTAAGTGCTACATCTGCTAACTAAAAGGTCAGCAGCTCAAATCCACCAGGTGCTCCTTGGAAAATCTATGGGGCAGTTCTACTCTGACCTATAGGGTCGCTATGAGTCAGAATTGACTCAACTACAGTGGGTTTGTTGGTTGGTTGATTGGTTGGTTTTACACAAAGCCAATAGCCCACAGCAATGTAAATGGAGACAGTCCAAAAGCATTGCCCTTGAGAATAGGAGCCAGACAAGGATGCCCATTGTCACCACCTTTATTCGATATTGTGCTGGAGATCATACCCAAAGCAGTCAAGCAAGATGAAGCAATAAAAGACTTCCAAATTAGTAAGGAGGAATTAAAATTATCTCTTTTTACAGATAATATGACCTTATGCACAGAAAACCTTAAGAGTTCTTTAAAAAAAAACAAAACGCTGGAACTAACAGAGGAGTTGAGCAAAGTATTACGATATAAGATGAATATACGTAGATTAGTTGGATTCCTTTACACCAACAAAGATAACATCAAAAAGGAAATCACCAAACCAATACCATTTACAATAGCCCTTAAGAAGATAAAATACTTATAAATAAATGTAACAAGAAGTAAAAGACTTATACAGTGAAAATTACAAGGCTCTACTGTGAGAAACCAAAAGAGACCTATATAAATGGAGAAACCTACCTTGCTCAGGTATAGGAAGATTTAACATAGTGAAAATGTCTATTCTTCACAAAGCAATCTATAGACAAAATGTAATCCCAATACTAATTGTAGTGTCATATTTTTAATGAGATAGAGAAAAAAATCACCAACTTCATATAGAAAGAGAAGAAGCCCTGGATAAGCAAACCATTACTGAAGAAGAACAAAGTGGGAGGCCTTACACTACCTGAATTTAGAACCTAATGCAAAATAGCCTAGTATTGGTATGAAAACATAAACAAATGGAACAGAATTGAGAATCCAGGTATAACGTCCACCTATGAGCAGCTCTTGGTAGACAAAGGTCCAAAGTCCATAAACTGTGGAAAGACAGCCTGTTTCAGTCAGCTAGTGCTGCACTAACAGAAAAACCACAGAGTGGATGATTTAAATAAAGGAAAGTTTATCTTTATGTAGTCTGGTAGGCTGCAAGTCCATATTCAGGGTGTCCACTCTAGGGGAAGTCTTTCCCCTTGTCGGCTCAGGAGATGAGTCTGGTATTGCATCAGTCTTTGTCCAGGGAGCATCTTGGTACAGGAACCTCAGGTCTGAGGATGCACTCTTCTCCCAGTGCTGCTTTCTTGATGGCACAAGCTTCCCAATTCTCTGCCTGCTGTTCTGTCCTTTTATCTCTCATAGGATGAAAGGATTAAGGGTGGGGCAAGCCATACTCCAGGAAAACTCCCTTTACAGTGGAGCAGGGAGGTGATCTTATAAAGGTATTTACAGTCTCACCCTAATCCTTTAACATACAGCATAGGAAAACCACAAAATGGAGGACAGTCACAAGATACTGGGAATCATGGCCCAGCCACATGGCTACCTATATTTTTGGGGGGACACAATTCAATCTATGACACAGTCTCTTTAATCAGTGGTGTTGGCATAACTGGATATCCATTTGCAAAAAGATGAAACAAGACCCATATCACACACCAAGCACAAAAACTAACTCAGTATGCATCAAAGACCTAAATATACAATCTAAAACAATAAAGATCATGGAAGAAAAATAGAGACAACACTGACAGCCCTAATACATGGCATAAGCACACCACAAAATATTACTAACAATGCATAAACACCATAAAATAGATAACTGAGAATACATTAAAATCAAACATTTAATGTTCATCCAAACACTCCAGCAAAAGAGTACAAAGACTACCTACCAGGGAGCTCAGTCAAGACAGCAGAACAAACACGTGTCTTCTTAATTCCCTCTGAGAACTAAGGCCTGGATTGATAACTGAATGGAGTTTCCTGGACACCCACTGAGCCCTAGGACACGGTATAGGGTTGTCAGTTTGGACTACGTGTCTCTAAACAGAAAACTTCCTCTCTCTCACTGAGCTCCACTCCTGCTGAATGGCCTCACGGGCAGACTGAAAGGACTGGTGCTTTTAAGTTTCTATTCATTTTGTTGACCAGAAGGCAGGGGATGGGCATGAGCTGGCACATACACTGAAACAATGTGTGGAAGTGAACAGCATGTGCTGCAGTGCAGAAACAATGTGTGGAACAGGTACATTTTGAGAACCTGGTGGTTGAGTAAGGGCACCACAGCCCCTCTGCCCTCTCTTTTCTGAGCTACACCGTAGATTCAGCTGTTTCAAGGTAGGAGAGGTAGCTTGACTGGGATACCATCTTGTTCAACTGAGAAATGGAGTTACCCAACTGGAGGCCTGAGCAGGGGCTAATTACCAGGCTGGGAGGCAGTGCCAGTCCAGGGAGCAGTTTTCCAGCAGAAAGGCTGTGTTTAGCACGCTGTTGGCTTACGTGTAGGACCCAGTGGGCGACGGCAGTAAGGAAGTAGCCCTTCCCTACTTTGAACTACATCATAGCATCTGGGGATGGCTGAAGAGGTGCCTCCGTTGTCAGCCAGAAGGCGAGGCCTGCCACACCTGATGGCCTGATTGATTTTGAAAGCTGTCAGATAGCTTTTCAAAATAAGACTGACTGGAGAAATAACTGCTGTGTGGCCTGACAACATCTCTTCCAGCCTTTACTGACCCACATCACAGGGTTGGTTGATGGCCCCCCCAGTGACTCCCTAAGCAGAGTGCCATATTTTCCAGCCAAGAGCAAGACTGCCACCCCAAAGTGTCCACTGGGGCACTCACTAGAGTACACAGAGCTGGCTTGTGAACAACTCCCTTCTCAGAACTACACCACAGTCCCTGTTGAGGTATCACCTCAACAGAGAAACTAAACAACCTGTACATTGCCCAAACCAACAAACCATTCCTAACCATTTAAAGAAACAGTCCACCATGGCTCTGGAAAACACCTAATAGAAAGAATCAAAAAAATTCCAAGATGAAGAAGCCTTTCTGAAACTATCAGAGGTCAAGTACAAAAGAAGTATATAGAGAGCCCTTATAGAGATTAAACAAAATGCAGCAGAGCAAAATGAAAAATGAAGCAAGCTATTTGAAGTGATGGAACATCAGTGATCTGAAATCCAGCAGATCAATGAAAAATTACACAATTAGACAATTCAATCCAAAGCCAAAAGAGCAGAATCGAGGGACCGAAGTCAGACTCAGTGACGCTGAGGACAAATCAACTGACACCAGCATTTATGAGGAGAAATAAGAGAAAAGAAATTAAAAATGAGAAGCATTAAGAAACATGTGGGACTCTATTAAAAGGAATAATCTACAGTTAACTAGAGTTCCTGAACAGGGATAGATAGCTGAAAACACAGAGAGTATAGTTGTTGAGTTGATGACAGAAAACTTCCCTGAAATGATGAAAGAAGAGAGCATGGATATCCAAGACAAGTATTGAACACCACAAAAACCAGGCCCCAAAAGAAAGACACCAAGACATGTTACAATCAAGTTTAATAAATTGAAACATAAACAGATGCTCTTAAAGACAGGAAGTTTCAGACAAAGCTAACATTTGCAGGAAAACCTGGTAGGCTTCTGTCTAACTTCTTGGCACAAATGACGTTGGGAAGGAGGCAGTGGGGTGACACATTCAAAGCCTGGAAAGAGAAAAACTTCCAACCAAGAATTATGTATCCTGCAACACTGTCTTTGAAATTGGAAAATTAAATTAAGATATTCACAGATAAACAGAAGCTTACAGACTTTGTAAAAACCAAACCCAAACTAAAAGAAATACTGAAAGGGGCTCTTTGCTTAGAAAAACAAAACCATTAAGTGTCTATTTCAGGAGGCAATGCAGGACACAGCATCCAGAAACCTACTCATTTACAGAAGTCAGAAAACTCAGTCAGAGCTACAATAATAAAAGAAAGGAACCAGCTAAAGCTATGACACCACCAAACTTAAACAAGGGATACACTACAGTAGTTACAGTCCTTTCAGATGGAGCCAAATAGCCAAGTGCCGTCGAGTCGGATCTGACTCATGGAAGTTAAAAAGATATGCTGAAGTTAAAATTTGGTTTAAATTTAGAATATTAAGGAGGATCATAGGGATAACCACAAAGCACAATAACGATACAACATGTCAAAACAAGAAACGCAATATAGGAGTCTCAAAAATCACAAAGCCTACACTGAAAAAGATGAAAGGTCAACCCATAAAGAAGAATGACCTGAATGACCAGGAACAGAATGTTAAAAGCAACATAGAAAATGCCAACACAAAAATAAATACAACAAAATGATAGCACTAAACACATACCTATGAATAATTACACTGAATGTAAACGGACTGAACACTCCAATAAAGACACATTGAGTGACATCCTGGATCAAAAGACATGACCTGTCTATATGTTGCTTACAAGTAACACAAATTAGACTTAAGGATGTGAACAAATTGAAAATTAAAGGATGGAATAATATATACCAAGCTAACAACACACAAAGAAGAGTGGGTGTGGCAATACTAATGTCAGATAAAATAGATTTCAAAGGAAAATCCACCATGATGGACAAGGGCAGTCACTATTGCTGAAAAGTTCAATATGAAAGCAGGACTTAACAATATTAAATATTTATGCACCCAATACCAGAGCATCTAAATACATCAAACAAACACTGACTACATTGAAAACTGAGATAGATCATTCCACAATAATAGTGGGAGACTTTAACACTCCACTTTTAGTAATGGACAGATTATCCAGTAAAAAACTCGGTAAAGACATAGAAGACGTTACTGTGACATTAACTAACTAGACTTCATCAACACATACAGAACTTTTTATCCATAAAGAGATAAATACACCTTCTTCTCCAATGCACATGGAACATTTTCCAGAATAGACCACGTGTTAGGACATAAAGCAAATCTCAACAAAATCCAAACCACTAAATTGTTGCAAAGCATCTTCTCAGACCATAGAGCCATAAAACTCAAAATCAATAGAAGAAAAAACATAGACAGAAATTGTAGCTCATAGAAACTGAAAAACACCTTGCACAAAAAGCCAGGGGTAATAGAAGAAATCAAGGACAAAATAAAGAAATTTATGAGAATGAAAACACATCCTACAAGAACCTATGGGATACAGCCAAAGCAGTGCTCAGAGATCAATTTATCTCCATAAATGCACGCATCCAGAAGGAAGAAAGGACCCAAACCAAAACATTAACCCTACAGCTTGAACCAGTAGAAAGAGAGCAACAGAGGAAACTCTCAGGCACTAGCAGAAAACAGATCATAAAGATTAGTGCAGAACTATATGAACTAGAGAATAGAAGATCAATTGAAAAAACTGACAAAACCAAAAGCCAGTTTTCTGAAAAGATCAACAAAATTGACAAGCTACTGTCTGAACTTACTAAAGAAAAACAGGGGAGGAAACAAATAACCAGGATAAGAAATGAGATAGGAGATATTACAACAGACCCAATAGAAATCAAAAGTATCATAACAGAATACTATGAAAGAATGTAGTCTAAGAGATTAGAAAACCTAGAGGAAATGGACAAATTCCTAGATTCATATCACCTACCAAAATTATCACAAGGAGTAGAACAACTTAAAAAAACCATCACAAAGTAAGAGATTGAAAATGTCATCCCAGAACTACCAAACATAAACAGCCCTGGCCCAGATGGCTTCACCACAGAATTCTACCAAGCTTTTGGAGGAGAGTTAACTCCAATACTACTGAGGCTATTTCACAGGATAGAAAGGGTTGGAATACTCCAGAATTCATTCTCTGAAGCCAGCATAACCCTGATACCAAAGCCAGGGAAAGATCCCACAAAAAAGGGAAAGTTAGACACCAATATTATTCATGAAACTTCACACAAAAATCTTCAACAAAGTACTAGCCAATAGAATTCAACAACACATCAAAAAAATAATTTGTTGCAACCAAGTTGGATTCATACCAGGGATGCAAGGCTAGTTCAACATCAGAACAACAATTAATGTTATCAACCACGTAAGTAACAAAAGATAAGAATCACCTGATTTTTTCAATTGATGCAGAAGAGGCATTTGACAAAGTCAAACACCCATTCATGCTAAAAATTGTCAACAAAATAGGAATAGAAGGTAAATTCCTCAATACAATAAGGGGCATCTACACAAAGCCAACTACCTGTATGTATCATCCTTGATGGAGAGAGACTGAAAGAGTTCCCTTTGAGAACGGGAACTAGAGAAGGATGCCCACTCTCACTACTTCTATACAACAGTGTACTAGAAGTTCTGACCAGAGCAATTAGACAAGACAAAGAAATAAAGGGCATCCTCATCAGCAAAGAAGAAGAAGTAAAAATAATATGCTTGCATATGCAGAGAATCCATAAGTAAAGTACTTGAACCAATAAAAGAGTTCAGCAAAGTATCAGGATACAAGAAAAACAAGGAAATCAGTGGGATTCCTTCATACCAGCGAAGAAATCATCAAAGAAGAAATCACCAAATCAATACCATTTGCTGTAGCCCCCAAGAAGATAAAATACCTAGGAATAAATCTAACTAGAGAAATAAGAGACCTATACAAAGAGAACTACAAGAGCTTACTGCCAGAAACTGAGAGACTTACATAAATGGAGAAACCTACCCTGCTCATGGATAGGAAGACTTAACACTTAAATATTGTGGAAACGGCTATTTTACCCAAAGCGATCTACACACACAATGGAATCTCAAAACAGATTCCAGTGTCATTTTTTTAATGAGATGGAGAAACAAATCACCATATTTATTTGGAAAGGGAAGAAACCCTGGATAAGCAGAGCACTACTGAAGAAGAAGAACACACTGGGAGGCCTCTCACTACCCAACTTTAGAACCTATTACACTGCCACAAGTAGTCAAAACAGCCTGATACTGTCACAAAAAGAGACATATAGACCAACAGAACAGACCTGAGAGCCCAGAGATGCCACGATCCTCCTTATCAACAGTTGATATTTGACAATGGCCCTAAAATTGTAAACTGGGACCAAAACAGTCTGTTTAATAAATGGTGCTGGCAAAATTGGATATACATCTGTAAAAAACTGAAACAAGACCCATATCGCACGTCTTACACAGAAACCAACTCAAACTGGACAAAAGACTTAAATATCAAACCTAAAAAGATAAAGATGATGCAAGAAAATATAGGATCAAAAATGGAAGTTTTAATAAATACTTGGACTTCAAAACCTAACAAAGCACAATCAACAGAAGAGAAAATAGATAGTCAAGCCAGCCAAGTGATCAACAGAAGAGAAAACAGGTTAAGTGGGAACTATTAAGAATCAACATTTTCTTTTTTATTATGATTGAATGAAAGTGTACATTCCCATATAAATTTGCGTGCCTATCTGTATGCAGCTCCCACTGCTCTCCCTGCCTAGTGACAGCACACATTTCCTCTCTGCTCCATACATGTCCCATCCTCCCAGCAATCTCCTATCCTCTCCTCTTCACCCACTCCCCTTCCTTCAGTAAGAAGTCAGCAGAACAACATCCTATAGGCGCATAGAACCATAAAGTGCACACATGACCTGGTTACTCTGTGTCACCAAGTCCAGTCCATTCCTGTCTGAAGAGTTGAACTTGATTATGTTTTATGGACAGGGGCAGCATCAGGGCCAGGGGCCATGCTCCCTGGGGAACTTCGAGACCCCTGGACCATCACTTGCAGTCTTTTAGCGGAGATCTCAGGGTGAACCCTTTTTTATTCTTGTGTTGCCAGTGAGACTCAACTTTGTGAGCACCACCACGGCTATCACTAGTGGTAGCCGGGCGCCATCCAGTTCTTCTGTATTCACCCCCTCATGTGGGTCTCTGTCTTCTGGATTCTTTTTCCCCCGTAACATTTTGGTCCTTGGTGACCATGCATTCCTGCTGAGTTGGGACCATTTGCTGTACCCTCAAATGGCAGTTTGGCAGCTTTTAAGACCCCAGACGCCACTCACCAATGTGGAGCGCAGAGGGCTCTCTATAGCAAAATGCAAGTTGTGCCAATTGGCCTCACTTTCCTCTGAGAGTGTGGTCCCTGGCCCCCAGCCATCCACCCCAGCTACTCTGTCCTTGCAATATTGGGTTAAGCTGGGAGGAGTACTCATGTTATGCTGAAGTCCAGTTAATATTGATCTGCTTTCTAATGTATGTTGTCACAGAATTCACCCAGCCAAATTTCTATCAACTATCTAACCTAAACCCTCCCCCAACCCCTCTCCCTCCCTCTCTGCCCTTACCTCCACAAGAGTCTGTTTTTAAGTTCTTATCATAGGGGTCTCATACAATATTTGCCCTTTTGTCACTGACACTCAACATAATATCTTCCAATTGAAATCAGGTTATGAGATGATTCTTAAAATCATCATAGCTCTTTATCATTCCATTGAGTATATATGCCGTAGTTTTCCTATCCATTCCTCTGTTGCTGGGTGTCTGGGTTGATTCCATCTTTTTGCTATTGTGGACTGTGCTGTGATAAACATTCATGTGCATATGTCAGTTGGTGTGAATGGCCTTGATTCTGCAGGATATATTCCAAACAGTAGAAATACTGGGTCAAATGGTATATCTATATCCAGCTTTTTAAGGAAGTCCCAGATTGCTTTCCAAAGAGGTTGGACCATTTTGCAATCCCACCAACAGTGTAGGAGAGTTCCAGTTTCTCCACAGCCTCTCCAGCATTTGTTGTTTTGCATTTTTGGATCATGGCCAACCTTGGTGAGGTGAAATGGTATCTCATTCTCGTTTTGATTTGAATTTCTATAATAGCTAATGATCATGAGCATGTCTGCATGTGGTTTTTAGCTGCTTGGATCTCTTTAGAGAAGTGTCTGTCCATCTTCTTTGCCCATCACTTAATTGGCCTATTTACCTTTTTCTTATTGCTATTTTGTAGTACCTTATAGATTATGGAGATCAGGTGTCAGTCTGACAGATAGTTACCAAATACTTTTTCCCATTCTGTAGGTGGAGTTTTAATTCTATTAATAGTCTTTGGATGAGCAAAGTGTTTGATTCTTAATAGTTCCCATTTCTCTATTTTCTCTTCTGTTGTTTGTGGTTTCTTTGACAGATTTTGAAGTCTGTCTACATTGTGTATTAAAACTTCCATTGTTGTTCCTACTTTTTCTTGGACGAGCTTTATCATTTTAGATTTGATATTTAGATCTTTTATCCAGTTTGTGTTGGTTTTTCCATAAGGTATAAGATATGTGTCTTGTTTCAACTTATTGCAGATGGCTATCCAGTTTTGCCAGCACCATTTGTTGAAGAGATTGTTTTTACCCCAGTTTAGTGTCTTTGGGTGTTCAACAAATATCAACTGTTCATAGGCAGATGGTGTCATCTCTGGGGCCTCGATTCTGTTCCATTGATCTATCTGTCTCTTTTTGTACCAGTACCAGGCTGTTTTGACCACTGTGGCAGTGTAATAGATTCTAAAGTCAGATAGTGAGAGGCCTCCCAGTGTGTTCTTCTTCTTCAGTAGTGCTTTACTTATCCAGGGCTTCTTTACTTTCCAAACAAATTTGGTAATTTGTTTCTGCATCTCATTAAAAAATGTCACTGGAATTTGAATTGGATTGTGTTACATAAGTAGATTACTTTGGGTAAAATAGACATTTTCACAATGTTAAATCTTCCTATCCATGAGCAGGGTTGGTTTCTGCATTTATCTAAATCTCTCTTAGTTTCTTGTAGAAAAGGGCTGTAGTGCTCTTTGTAAAGGTCTGTTATTTCTCTGGTTGGATTTATTCTTAGGTACTTTGTCTTCTTAAGGGCTATAGTAAGTAGTGTTGATTTGGTGATTTCTTCATTAACAATCTTGTTATTATAAAGGAATCTTACTGATTTACTTATGTTTATCTTGTATGCTGAGACTTTCCTGAACTCTTCTATCACTTTGAGTAGTTTACTTATGGATTCTTTAGGATTCTCTGCATATACAAACAGATCATCTGCAAATAGGGAGATTTTTACATCTCCTTTGTTGATGCCAACCAGCCAAGTGCTGTCGAGTTGGATGCAGAGACCCTTTATTTCTTGGTCTTGTCTAATTGCTCTGGCTAGAACTTCTAGTACAATGGTGAATAGGAGAAATGAGAGTGGGCATCCTTGTCTAGTTCCCATTCTCAAGGGAAACTCTTTCAGTCATTCTCCATTCAGGATGATGTAGGTAGTTGGCTTCGTATAAATGGCCCTTATTGCATTGAGGAATTTGCCGTCTATTCCTATTTTGCTGAGGGCTTTTAGCATGAATAGGTGTTGGACTTTATCAAATGCCCTTTCTGCATCAATAGACAAAATAAGGTGATCTTGTCTTTTGTGTTATTTATGTGGTTGAGCACACTAATTATTTTTCTGATGTTGAACCAGTCTTGTATCCCTAGTATGAATCCAACTTGGTCATGATGGATTGTTTTTTTGATATGTTTTTGTATTGTATTGGCAAAAATTTTGTTCAAGATTTTTGCATCTCAATTCATGAGGGATATTGGTCTCTAGTTCCCCTTTTTTGTTGGGTCTTTCCCTGGCTTTGGTAGCAGGGTTATGCTGGCTTCATAGAATGAATTTGGGAGTATTCCATCCCTTTCTATACTGTGAAATAGCCTCAGTAGTATTGGAAACAACTCTTCACTAAAAGCTTGATAGAATTCTGTGGTGAAGACATGTGGGCCCGGTTTTTTTTTAATTGGCAGTTTTTGGATGACTTTTTCAATTTCTTCCTTTGTAATGGGTTTTTAAAAAAATTGTTCTGCTTCACCTTGTGATAATTTTGGTAGGTGACATGAATCAAGGAATTTGTCCATTTCCTCTAGGTTTTCAGATTTGTTAGAGTACAGTCTTTCATAGTATTCTGTTATGGCATTTTTATTTCTGTTGGAGCTGCTATGACAACTCACCTCTCACTTCTTATTTGGGTCTTTTTTTTTCCTTTCCTGTTTTTCTTTAGTAAGTTTAGCCAATGGTTTGTCAATTTCATTGATCTTTTCAGAAATCCAGCTTTTGGTCTTTTCATTTTTTTCAGTTGTTCTTCTATTCTCCAACTCGTTTAGTTCTGCTCTAATCTTTATGATCTGTTTTCTTCTTGTAGGCAACATACAGATGGGCCGTGTCTTTTGATTCAAGATGTCACTCGATGTCTCTTTACTAGAGCATTCAGTCCATTCCCATTCAATGTAATTATTGATAGGCATGTGTTCAGTGTTGCCATTGTGATATGTTTATTTTTGTGTTGATGTTTTCTCTGTTGTTCTTATTAATCTCTTCTGGGAGATTCTTCTTTGTGAGTTGATTTTGTACCTTTTTCAGGATTGCTTTGGTGGTTGTTGAGACTCCTGTAGTATGTTTCTTGATTTGATACGTTGCATCTTTATTGTGCTTTGCAGCTGCCCCTACGATCACCCTTAATAAGCTACGTATAAGCCCAATTTTAATTACTACCACTCTGAGGGGTTTCTCTGTTGTTCTCGTTCTACTTGTTCAAGCTGTAGGGTTAGTTCTTAGATTTGGTTTCTTCCTACCAGATGTGTGCATATATGGAGATAAACTGACCTCTGAGCACTGCTTTGACTGTATCCCAAAGGTTCTGGTAGGAAGTGTTTTCATTCTCATTGGAGTCCATAAATTTCTTTATTTCATCCTTGATTTCTTCTGTAACCCATGGCTTTTTGAGCAAGATGTTTTTCAGTTTCCATGAGTTCCACTTTCCGTGTTTTTTCTGCTATTGATTTCGACCTTTATGGCTTTATTATCTGAGAAGATGCTTTGCATTAATTCAGTGGTATGGATTTTGCTGAGAATTGCTTTATGTCCTAAAACATGGTCTATTCTGGAGAATGTTCCATGTGCACTGCAGAAGAAAGGGTAGTTGTCCACTGATGGACAGAAAGTTCTGTATATGTCAGTGAGGTTTGGTTGGTTAATTGTGGCAATCAGGTCTTCTGTGTCTTTAATGAGCTTTTTTCTAGATGATCTGCCCAATATTGAGAGTGGAGTGTTGAAGTCTCCCACTATTATTGTGGAGTGATCTGTCTCATTTGTGAGTGTAGTCAGTGTTTCTTTGATGTATTTAGGTACTCTAATATTAGGTGCATAAATATTTAATATTGTTAAGTCTTGCTGGACTCGATGGCACTTGGCTTTTGGCTGCTTGTGTGTTGAACCTTTCAGCAATAGTGTCCATCCTTGTCCACGATGGTGGATTTTACATTGAAATCTATTTTATCTGAGATTAGAATTGCCACCCCTGCTTTTCTTTGTGTATTGTTAGCTTCATATATATTCTTCCATCCTTTAACTTTCAGTTTGTTCCCATCTTTAAGTCTAAGGTGAGTTTCCTGTATCAACACACGGATGGGTCGTGTCTTTTGATTCAAGACGTCACTCAGGGTCTCTTTACTGGAGCATTCAGTCCATTCACATTCAACATAATTATTGGTAGGTATGTGTTTAGTGCTACCTTTGTGATATGTTTATTTTTGTGTTGATGTTTTCTCTGTTGTTACTAATCTGTTCTGGGAGATTCCTCTTTGTGAGTTGATTTTGCAACTTCTTCAGGGTTGGTTTTGTGGATGTTGAGACTCCTGTAGCATGTTTCTTAATTTGATATGTTGCATCTTTATTGTGTTTTATAGCTGCCCCATGATCCCCCCTAATAAACTATGTATAAATCCAATTTTAATTGCTACCATTCTTATAAACTTCCTTTCCATCTGGAAGGACTATAACAACTGTAGTACATCCTCTTTTTAATATGATGACATCATAGTTTTCATATGATGATCACTGGATTATTTTTTTCACTATCATAGCTTTGATTGAGTTTGGCATCATCCCCTACTGAGTAGGATTCTGGATGATGTGTCCTGTATTTGCTTCTAAAATATAAAGTTAGTGGTTTTGTTCTTATAAGCGAAGAGTTTCTTTCAGTATTTCTTGTAGCTTTGGTTTGGTTTTTACGAAGGCTCTGAGTTTCTGTTTATCTCTCAATGTCTAAATTTCATTTTCATATTTGAATGATAGTTTTTCAAGATATATAATTCTTGGTTGGAACCTCTTCTCCTTCAAGGCTTTGAATGTGTCATGCCACTGTCTCCGTGCCAGCATTGTTTCTGCTGAGAAATCCAATGAAAGCCTACAGGGTTTCCCTCTGAATGTTATCTTTGCTTGAGTCTTCCTGCCTTTAAGAGTTTCTGCTTATGTTTCACTTTTTTAAGCTTGATTTTAATGTGTCTTGGAGTCTTTTTTAGAGATCTGTATTGAGTGGCATTTGATATGTATCTTGGATATCTATATTCTCTTTTTTCATAATATCTGGGAAGTTTTCTGTTAGAAGCTCAGCAACAATACTCTCTGTGTTCTCAGGTGTCTCGCCCTGTTCAGGAACTCCAATTAGTCATAGATGGTTCCACTTAATAGAGTCCCACATGCTTCTTAGTGCTTCTTCATTTTTCTTGTTTCCTTTTTCTGCTTTCTCCTCATAGATGCTGGAATCAGTAGTCCTGTCTTCCAAATCAGAAAAGTCTCTTTTCCATTTGTTCCTTTCTGTTTTCTTGTCTTTGAATGGAAGTTTCTATATCTTTGCTTTTGTTCTTGATCTGTTGGATTTCAGAGTACTGGTGTTCCATCATATCAAACAGCTTTCTTAATTTTTTGTTTTGCTCTGCTGCGTTTTGTATAGGGTCTAGGAGGGTTCTATATATAGCCCTTTTGTATTCATCTTTCAATAGTTTCAGAAAGGTTTCTTCATCTGGGGTGTTCTGTGGTGCTTTCTTTTGATGGCCTTCTGAAGCCATGGGTGATTTCTTGGTTATGAGCTTCTCCAGAGTTTGTTGCTTTTGGGGCATCATGTGTGTCAACAGAGGCTGGGAGAAATGCTGTGAGGATGGACTGCAGTTGTTTCTCTAGGCTGTGTTAAAATGAAAGGTAAAATGTATCTGACAACTTCCAAAGTCTGTCAGGTTTTCAGGTGTACAGGTCCCTCTTCCCAGCTGGCAAAGTAAGCACCTCTATATCGAACCCCAGATGTTATAAACTAGCTCAAAATACAGAAAGGCTGCTGCCTTGCTTGCCTCTCTTGTCGAGCCTTAGGTGTAGGTGACACTGTGTAGAATACTGCTTTACTGCGTGAAAAGCATTCTGCTCCAGGCAGGCACTGCCTCCCAGCCCAAGATTTATGTCCAGCTGAGGCCTCTGTATACGTATATCCACCTTCCAGTGGAACAAGATGGTGTCCTTCACAAGCTTGCTGCCTGCTCCAGGACAAGCTACTCTATGGTGGAGATGGACAGACAGGCCAAAGGTACCAAGAGGCACAGAGTCCATAGCCACTGTTGCCATGCCCCAGCCATAGGCCACACTGTGTATAATACTGCTTTTCAGCTGGAAAAGTGCTCTCCTCTGGGTAGGCGCAGCCTCGAAGCCTAGGAACTAGGTCCAGCTGGGCCCTCCATATGAGTGTCTCTGCCTCCTAATGGAACAAGATGGAGTCCCACACAAGCTTGTCACCTGTCTCCATACAAGCTACTCTATGGTAGAGGTGGAAAGAGTGGCCAAAGGTGCCGAGATGCACAGAGTCCAAAGCTGACCTCTCAAAATATGGCAATTTGGCCTGCCGATCCCACCAGCAGTGCATCTGAGATTAGCTGCTAGTCAAGCACCAGCTCCTCCTACCAGCTATGACAGAGAAAAAAAGTAGAAATGGTGAGTGACCTTCAGTCTGTGAAAGCCAGCACTCGCCAAGAGCAGGGTCAGCAAAAGAGAGGAGGCTTTCTCCTCAGTGGGATGAAGTCCAAATTAACAGACCTATGCTGTGTCCTAGGGCTCACTAGGTGTCCAGAAGGCTCTGTTTAATTATCATTTCAGGTCTTGGTGTCTAGAGGGATTTAGGAAGATGTGTGTTTAGTCCACCATCTTAACTCCACCCAAGAATCAAACACTTTTGCTCACCGAAAGACTTTTTCAAAATAATTAATGACCACCTACAGAATGGGAAAAAATGTTTGGCAACTATATGTCAAAACAAGGTCTGATCTCCATGATCTACCAGGTACTTCAAAATATCAACAAGAAAAGGATAAATAACCCAAGTAAGCATTGGGCAAAGAAGATGGACAGACGCTACTCTAAAAAGGCTATCCAAGCAGCCAAAAGACACAGGTGGAACTGCTCATGATCATTAGATATTAAATAAATTCAAGTCAAAACTATGATGAGACATCATCTCTCCACAACAAAGTTAACCTTGATCCAAGAAACACAAAACAACAAATACTGGAGAGGCTGTGGAGAAATTCAAATTCTCCTACACTGCTGGTGGGATTACAAAGTGGCACAATCTCTGTGGAAAGCAGTCTGGCGCTTCCTTAGAAAGTTGGAGATAGATTTACCACTTGACCCAGTAATCCTACTGCTTGGAATATGTCCTACAGAATCAAGGGCAGTCACATGAACAGATACATGCACACAAATACTTATTGCAGCCCAGTCCACAACAGTAAAAAATGCAATCAACCCAGATGTTCAACAGCAGATGAAAGGATAAACTAACTATGGTATACATACTCAATGGAGCACTACACAATGATAAAGAACAATGATGATTTTAGGAAGCATCTCACAACCCAGTTTCAATTGGAAGACATGTTGAGTGAAAGTACTCAGCAGCAAAAGGACAAATATTGTATAAGACTCCTGGTATAAGGACTTAAAAACAGACTAAAGTATGTAAGAAAAAACTCTGTGATGGTTTCAAGGGAGAGGCAGGAGGGTAGAAGAGAGTTGGTTATAGATTAGACAATTAATAGAAATTTGGTTGGGTGAAATCAGTGACAGCACATGTTAGAAAGAAGATCAATTTAACTGAGCTTCAACATAACCCGAAAACACTTCCAATCTTAACCTTATATTGCAAGGACAGAGTAGCAGTGGAGGGGGCCTGGGGACCATGCTCTCAGGGGACATCGAGGCCAGTTGGCATAACTAGCCTATTGCTAAGAGAGTCTTCTGCACCCCATACAGGTGAGTGGCTTCTGGTGTCTTAAAAGCTAGCAAGCTGCCATCTGAGAAACATCAAATGGTCCCAACCAAGCTGGAACTGATGATCAACAAGGACTACAATGACACAAGAGAAGAAGAGCCCAGAGGACAGAAAGATCCATGAATGGGTGACTATATCAACATGTGACCAGAAGAACCAGATAGTGCCCGGCCACCACCTATAGCAGCTGTGACAGAGCTCACAATGTTGAGCCCCAGTGGCAACATGAGAAAAAAAGGGGTGCTCCCTAAGAACTCCACTAAAAGACCTCAGTTGATGGTTGAAGGCCTTAGAGTTCCCCCAGGAGCATGGCTCCTAGACCTGATGCTTTCCCTGATCATAGATCATTCCTGAGGTCAACTTTTCAGGTAAGAATGGAATGGACTTGGAGACACAGAGTGACCATATCGTGTGTGGGCTTTATCTTTTTGTGCATTTATAGAATGTTGTCCTACTGGCCTCTTACTAGAGGGGAATGGAGAAGGTGGAGAGGAGGGGACAGGAGATTGTTAAGAGGATATGACGTGTATGGAATGGAAAGGAGGAGTGTGCTGTCACCAGGCAAGGAGAGTAGAGGGATCTTTGGATAGGCAGGCATACAAATTTGAATTGTTTGTACATGTTCACTCAATGACAATAAAAATAAATAAACAAATAGATGAAGAGAGACAGAGAGATTTAAGTAGATAGATTGACAGATAAATGATAAAGAACAATGATCATTTTAGGAAGCATTTCACAACCTGGTGTCAATCGGAAGACATTATGCTGAGTGAAAGTAGTCAGCAGCAAAAGGACTAATATTTTATCAGATCCCTACTAAAAGGACTTAAATAAACAGACTCATGTATAGAAGAAATGACTCTTTGTTGGCTGCAAGGGAGGGGAGGGGAGAGAGGGAGGGTGGGGGCTGGTTAGAGATTAGATAGCTGATAGAAATTTGGTTGGGTGAAAGCAGCGACAGTACATAGTAGAAAGAAGATCAACTTAATCGGACTTCAACATAAACTGAAAAGTCTTCTAATCTTGATATTGGAAGGACACAGTAGCAGGGATGGGGGTCTGGATAGTATGCTCCCAGGGGACATCGAGGGCAATTGGCATAACTAGCCTATTGCTAAGAGAGTCTTCTGTACTCCATACTGGTGAGTGGCATCTGGGGTCTTAAAAGTTAGCAAGCTGCTATCTGAGGTACACCAAATGGTCCCAACTCAGCTGGAAGAGATGATCGTCAAGGACACAAAGACATGAGGAAAAAAGAGCCCAGAGGACAGAAGGACACACATGAATGGGTGACTACATCAACATGTGACCAGAAGAACCAGATGGTGCCCAGCCACCACCAATGACAGCCATGATGGGGCATACAATGTCAAGTCCCAGTGGCAACATGAGAAAAAGAGGGTTGCACCTCAAGAACTCCACTGAAATTCTGCAACTGATGGTCTGAAGGCCTGGAAGTTCCACTTGGAGCACGGCCCCTAGACCTGCTACTGCACCTGACCATAAATCATTACTGAGGTCATCTCTTTGTATAGGAGTGGATTCACCTTGAGGACACAAAGTGACCATATGGTGTGTGTATTTTATGGTTCTATGCATCTATAGGATGCTGTCCTACTGGCCTCTTCCTAGAAGGGATAGGAGAGGGTGGAGAGGAGGGGACGGGAGGTTGTTAAGAGGATATGACATGTATAGAAAGGATAGGAAGAGTGTGCTGTCACTGGGCAAGGAGAGCAGAAGGAACTGCACATGGCGGTCATGCAAATTGAACTTCGATTGTATACTTTCACTTAATCGCAATTAAAAAAAAAAAAGACTACCTACAGACAGGGAAAAAAAGTTGGGTACCATGAATCAAATAAGATCAACTCTCCATAATCTACAAAGTCATGCAAAACCTTAACAAGAAAAAGACAAATAACCCAATTAAAAATGGGCAAAGTTATCAACAGGCCCTTCAGCAAAGAAGACATCCAGGAAGCTAACAGATACATGAGGAAATGCTCACAATCACTAGACATTCGATAAATCCATATCAAGACTATAATTAGATGCCATCTGACCCCAACAAGGCCGACATCAATCCAAAAAAAACACAAAATAATAAATGTTGAAGTGGTTGTGGAGAGACTGGAACTTTTCTGTACTGCTGGTGGGAATAAAAAATATTACAACTACTTTGGAAATCAACATAGTGTTTTCTTAAGAAGGTATAAATAGAAATACCATATGATCCAGCAGTCCCAGTTCTTGGAATATATCTTAGAGAAATAAAGACTGTGACATGGATAGATACATGCACAACAATGTTTATTTTCCACAACAGCAAAAAGATGGAATCAACC
Source organism: Heterohyrax brucei (assembly GCA_028571685.1). Lineage (NCBI taxonomy): Eukaryota > Metazoa > Chordata > Mammalia > Hyracoidea > Procaviidae > Heterohyrax > Heterohyrax brucei. Next base: position 67,467,095 of record CM053166.1, read on the forward strand.
TAGGTGCCCATCAATAGATGAATGGATAAGAACCATGGTGTATTTACACAATGGAATACTATGCAATGATAAAGAACAATGATGATTTTAGGAAACATCTCATAACATGGAGTCACCTGGAAGACATTATGCTGAGTGACATTAGTCAGTTGCAAAAGGACAAATATTGTATGAGACCACAATTGTAAGGACTCAAGAAAAGGTTTAAGCACAGAAGAAAAAAATCTTTGATGTTTACAAGGGTGGGGAAGGAGGGTGATGGGTGTTTATAGATTAGATAGTACATAGGAATTGGGTTAACTGAAGGGAGTGACAGCATGCAGTAGAAGGGAGATTTGCACAGCCTGACTACACCAAAGGTTGAGATGTTTCCTAAATATTAGTCAATATTTTGAAGGACAGAGTCATAAGGGCAGGAGTCTAGGGACTATGGTTTCAGGGCACATTTAGGTCAATTGGCATAACTAAGTTTTTTTAAGAAAATGTTTTGCTTCCCAGTTAGGTGTCTGGGGTCTTAACAGCTAGCAAGTGGCCCTCTAAGTAGCACCAAGTGGTCCTAATCTACCTAGAGCAGAGGAGAATGAACGACATCAAAGACAGGAAGAAATTATGAGCCCAGAAGACAAAAGGGGCCATATGATGGGTAGACTACATCAATATGAGACCAGAAGAATTAGATGGTGCTCAGCTACTACCAGTGACCGCCCTGAAAAGGAACACAATGTAGAGTCCCTAAAGTAGTGGGAGAAATATGAGTCTGTGTAACTAGGACTCTATTAATAAAGACCAGACTTGATGGTCTGATACACTGGAGAGTCCCTTAAGGACGTGGGCCACGGACTCTCTCTTAGGCCAGAGCTGAAACTGGTACCGAAGCCAACACTTCAGACAAAGATTGGGCTGGAGCATATGACACAGAGTAATGCTGGCAAAGAGTGTGCTTATTGGTTTAAATAGAAACCATGAGGCCATCTGAGTTCTTCTCCAGATGAAAGATGAGAGAGTGGAGGGGGACAGGAGTTGGTTGAATGAATGTGGGAAATACAGGGTGGAAAGGAGGAGCGTGCTGTCACAGGGTAGGGAGAGCAGCTAGAGTTGCATAGTGGTGTGAGTGTGAGGTTTTATGTAACAAACTGACTTGGATTGTAAGCTTTCACCTAAAAAACAATGTTAAAAAGAAAAACAATAATACCTTTGCCACAAAGGAGAAGTTGGGTACAGAAATAAGTGGATCTGTGGGTCCAATGGTTGGAAATTAAGGAATTGGCTGAGACAGTTTCATTTTCTTCAAAGTAAGAGGTAAGGTTAACTGTTAACAGTGGTAAAGGGGTAGGTTGTCAGAGGTCTTTAGAGGGTAAAGAAAGTTTGCTATAATAGGTATAATGGAACTTGTGACTAGGAACTGACATAAAAACACAAGATTTCAAGGATCATTTGAGGTTGATGATTATGAGTTTATGTTGCTGGCAATCTATCCTGTGGGGAAGCTTTTTGCAATGGTGCTTGCAAGCATACAGAAAGCCAAAGTCTATGTCTTAGGGATCTTGCTAGATGAGTAATGAAAAGATAGAGTCCACGACAGTTTGGATTATCGGTAAGAAGTTCATCTAAATAATGGCCCATGATCTCTTAGCCCCGTAGGAAAAACTGAGAGGAAAGTAGGGGTAGTAGTCAATGAGGTTTCAGAATAGGAGAATTTGAACAAGTAGTTGAAAAGAGAGGGAACTAAGCACAGAAAGCAAGATGCTTGAACCAGTGATTTCAGAGGTGGAATAATTTCAGTGACAAAAATGGCCAGAGGAGATTTTTAAAACGTTCTTATTTTCTGAATTTGAACAGCTTTCTCTCCAATGGACACGAGTAGATTTGCTTTTTAGCTTTTATCAACCTTATAGCACCTTCCCCAAAGAGGTAAGAGGAAACTCTGCTTTGCTTATCATCATGCCGAAATAGAGCAAATATTATCCTTCGTGGTCCTCTTTCAGGTTTCAGTAACTGTACTTCATTCTTTTGTACATAGATTGTCATGAGTCAGAACCAACTCAACGGCAACTAACAACAACAAAGCTTAATTTGACGCTTGGACTTCCTGACACTCTTCTCTTGAGCTATATACATACATACACATTTACATATATACATATATATGTGCACACACAATTACATACACAGACATACACATATTTCATCTATACTTGGGTACTGTCCTTTTTATAGGCCGTTTTAAAAACTGATCTGAAAAAGTTCACCATCCTGTCACTTCCGTTCTGTAAATGTCTTCTCTTGCAAGTCAGAGTGGGCTAGGTTATGCTGTGGTAATAGTGATTCCCACCCCACCGCTCCGCCCTGGCCTCCATCTCACAATGCCAGGAGGTAGGTGGGCACTAAAAATTATTTGCATTTTATAAATAAATAAAAATGAACTTCAGGATGTTTGATGTCTGTGAAATATGCAGGGCCCTCAGCAGGCAAAACCCTCACAATTTCACAGAGGACAGAATATAAGAAACCCTGGTGGCATAGTGGTTAAGTACTACACCTGCTGATTAGAAGGTTGACAGTTCAAATCCACCAGGTGTTCCTTGAAAACTCTATGTGGCAGTTCTGCTCTGTGCTGTAGACTCACTATGAGTTGGGAATCGACTGGAGGGGCAGTGGTTAGACCTTAGCAAACGCAGTACGTTAAAGCAGTAGTACCTCCACCTCCCCTGGATCAACATGAAACGTGCAGTTGCGTATCTTTATCTTAGTCGCAAAATTTTCCATCCAGAACTCAGTAACACCCAGTCTGGAGCTGATGGAGACTGGATGAAGATAGTGAACGGGAGGCCCTGCCCCAAATAGTGTGAAGGCGAATAGTTATCTGCCTAGCACTTGTGATGACAGGGGAGGAGACCTAAAACTAGTGAGGTGGTGGAGTTGTCTGGCTGAGGTTCGTGTCCAGTCATTGGGTACATTCTGTGCACGAGAGCCCTTCCCTTGCCTAAGGTCAATTCATGAAGACCTGATTATGGAGGAGTTGGGGAAAGGTGGGGTCTGGCTCAGCTAGCCGCAGCCAGCAACCCTACCCCGCGGCCGCCCCACCCGAATTTAGCCTAGCCGGGCGGCGAACTCGGGCGGATAGAGGCGGGGAGAAGCTGCAGGGTTAGGGGCGGGGCGGCTGTCAAACCCGCCAATAGGCGGCTCACTAGGCCGGCTGAGCGGAGAGAAGGCAGAGACGCCGCGACTAGCCAGCCACCTCCTCAAGTTTCCCTTGCGAATGCGCGTCCCAACTGTTCTGTTCCTCCGAACGCAAAGGGTCCCGAAGGCGCCGAAGGAGCGGCCACGGCACAATATTTTTGAGGCAGGGGAGAGGACTAGCGCGCGACCCGCTCTGGAGGTTTCGGTGAGCAATGAAGAGCCGAAGGCGGCGACGCCGGGAGTACTGCAAGTTCGCGCTGCTGCTGGTGCTGTACACAGTAGTGCTGCTGTTTGTCCCCTCGGTGCTGGACGGAGGCCGCGACGGGGACAATGGCGCCGGGCACTGCCCTGGATTGCAGGGCAGCCTGGGAGTGTGGAGCCTGGAAGCGGCGGCGGCCGGCGAACGCGAGCAGGGCTCAGAGGCGCACCCCTCTACTGAAGGAGGCGCGGCCGAGGTCCCGTGGTCCTCGGGCAACCTCACTGGTGCCGTCGGGGAGGCGATGTCTCGCGAGAAGCTGCACATCTACGTGCATGCCACCTGGCGTACCGGCTCATCTTTCCTGGGCGAACTCTTTAACCAGCACCCCGACGTTTTCTACTTGTACGAGCCCATGTGGCACCTATGGCAGGCGCTGTATCCGGGCGACGCCGAAAGCCTGCAGGGCGCGCTGCGCGACATGCTGCGCTCACTCTTCCGCTGTGACTTCTCAGTGCTGAGGTTATATGCACCGCCGGGGGACCCCGCCACGCGCGCCCCGGGCGCAGCCAACCTGACCACGGCCACCCTCTTTCGCTGGCGGACCAACAAGGTCATCTGCTCGCCGCCTTTGTGTCCCGGAGCACCCCTAGCCCGCGCCGAGGTCGGCCTGGTTGAGGACACCGCCTGCGAGCGCAACTGCCCTCCCGTGGCACTGCGCGCCCTGGAGGCTGAGTGTCGCAAGTACCCGGTGGTAGTCATCAAAGACGTTCGCCTCCTGGACCTGGGTGTGTTGGTGCCACTGCTGCGTGACCCAGGACTCAACCTCAAGGTGGTACAGCTTTTCCGGGACCCGCGGGCCGTGCATAATTCGCGCCTCAAGTCTAGGCAAGGGCTGCTGCGCGAGAGCATTCAAGTGCTGCGCACCCGCCAGAGGAGCGACCGCTTTCACCGCGTGCTGCTGGCGCATGGCGTGGGAGCTCGCCCCGGGGGCTTGTCCCGAGTGCAGCTCGCCGCGCCACGCGCGGATTTCTTCCTGACAGGTGCGCTCGAGGTGATCTGTGAAGCATGGCTGCGCGACCTGCTTTTTGCTCGCGGTGCACCCTCCTGGCTGCGGCGCCGCTACTTGAGGCTGCGCTACGAGGACCTGGTGCGGCAGCCGCGTACCCAACTGCGTCGCCTGCTTCACTTCGCCGGGCTGCGCGAGCTCACTGCCCTCGACGCCTTCGCGCTGAATATGACGCGCGGCGCGGCCTATGGTGCTGACCGGCCCTTTCACCTATCGGCGCGTGATGCCCGCGAGGCAGTGCACGCCTGGAGGGAGCGCCTGAGCCGAGAGCAAGTGCGCCAAGTTGAGGCCGCCTGCGCCCCAGCCATGCGTTTGCTGGCCTACCCTCGCAGCGGAAAGGAGGGAGACAGGGAGCCCCCAAAGGACTTGGAGATATCCCTGGAGATGGAGGCCGAGGGCGCCACCGTAGCCCCTCACATTCACCCCGGGGCAGATCTGGGTAAGGTGGTCCCTGGCAGGGTGGGTTGCAGAGGGATCTCCGGGGAGTCTGGAATCGATTGCTCAGGAAGGGGTGGGTTGAAGGAAGGGCGGGGCTGATGTTCCAGATCTCAAGCTGTCGGAGCAAGTGAGGAAGCCCATATGCTCATAGCAAAAGCAAAGCAAAACAAAATGCACTGCTGTCGAGTCGATTCCAACTCATAACGACCCTATAGGACAGAATGGAATTGCTCCATACAGTTTCCAAGGAGCACTTGGCAGATTTGAACTGCAGACCTGTTGGGTAGCAGATGTAGCACTTAACCAGTAGACCACCAGAGTTTCCATCTGCTCATAGAATTTAGGAAATACATTGTGATCTCCTGTTTAGCCGCCTGCCTTCTCAGAGGAGGAGCCTGAGACGAGAGAGGTTGTCTAAGTATGGTCAAGGCAGAACCTAGGTCTTTACACTCCGAGTCCAGTCTTCGTCCTTCTCCATGAAGTAAGAAGATCATCTCTGAAGAAGGGCATGCACAAAGGAAATGTCAGAGGTCTAAGGAGAGTAAAGAAGGTGTTAATGGAACTTCAAACTGGGAACTGACTTGAAAAGCGTAAGATCAGAGACCGGTTGAGGTTGATGATTGTGAATTAATTTTGATGCCAGTCTCTCCTGTGGGAACTTTTATGCAGAGTGCAAACACAGAGAAAACCAAAATCATGGTTTGCTAAAAAGTGGTGACTGTACCTTATTTACCAGTTTTTCTCTTTCATATTTCTTCTCTGTAACTGTCTCTCACACAGTTGCCTAGTCTGTCTTCCAGATTACAAGCATGCAGGCACAGTCAGGCCGCTTTTGCAACAGTTTGGGCACATTTGGTATGTCTCAGGCATTGGTAAAGTGGAGTACAATAGACTTAGCTTTGCTGCCTTATATAGCCGAGCTACATCTCCCTCTCCCTTCCTTCCTCCCTTCTTCTTCTCCCTTTTGTCTCTCTCCCCTCCAAATGGTCAATTTTTGCAGGATATTTGACCTGTGTCCTTCACATTGGGTCACAAAAACTGCCTGATAAGCTTCCTCTAGTGCCAACAAGATCTCAGAGCTGAATTTCCCCTACTCAGCCTTATTTGTTAAAGAAGGCTTAGATTCACAGTAGCAGCCTTGCCTGTGACTGCGGAAGGAGCTTTGTGAAATGAGCCTCCTCCCCCTTTAGTTTTTCTTTTGTTGTTTGTAGAACAGTCTGAAGAAGTTAAAATGGAGATTAAATGATCTCAAAAGGTGTTCAGCGTCTGGGCCAGTGTGTGGACTGCAGCCTAAGAGAAGAGTTTGTTCTGCAAGATTCTGACCGTAGGAGTCTAGTTGGTGGCATGGGAACATGTTTCTCCAAACTTTGTGTGAGTTGGAAGAGGTCAGCCTTCTGCACTGTGCAGTACAGAGGAGGAAGAAAAGCAGGGCTGGGTGGGTGGAAGTGACTTCAGTTTCCATTCATTATTTTATAGTGTAATTCAGCATTCCCCTGGGGTGAAGCTCTGAGGACAAAAGTTGAAGATGTTAATGAAGATAGATTCTGTTGTTAATACAAGCCAGAGTTTCAGAGAGATTTCAGAAGCTGACTAACACTGATTTTTCTCCAAGTAATCCAGTGATGTTCTTGGTCAGTTTCTGTAATTGCTGGGAACTCTGGCTTATTTCCTGGGTAAGGCAGGGACAGGGTGACTTCTCACCTCTTAACATAAACACCTTTTTGTCTGCTAATCCTGTAATTTAATGGTCCCTAACCCTCCTTCCCAGGCCTGAGGGAACTCTTCTCCAGGGAAAATGCTGCTGCATTTTATGACTTTAAGAAGTGGCAATCTCCCCATATCTTTTACCTAAAAAAATTTTTTAGCTAACACCTGTGAGGCACTGGCTGGGATGAGGTGACCAAAACAGAGAAAAGGATTAGAGGACAAAATCTTTGTCTTCTACGGAACTTAAAGTCTGTGTGGATGACTTTGACTGCAGGGGTAAGACACTGCTGCCACTGTTGGGGAGGCCAATAGGGCTTTCTTTAGAGGACTGCAAGGATATCTTGGGGCAAGTTTTAGGCTCTTCCATATTTGATGACGTCTTTCCACATTTTCCTGTGGAAGTATTGGGTACTTGCCATGCCACTCACCCATCAGTGGATTTATTAAGATCACAAAAGTACAAATACTGTATGACCTTATTTATATAAAAAGATAACAAAAAGCAAATATATAGAGACTAAAGCGTATCAGTGGTTACCACAGGCAGGAAGGAGGGGGGAAGACAGAGTTATTGCTTATGGAATACTGAGTTTTGGTTTACAGTGATGAAAAAATTACATTGCTTAAGGATACGTTTGCACAGCCAGTTATTGTTAATTGCTGTCAATAAATTGTACACTTGTAAAAAGTTGAATTGGTAAAAGCTGTGTGATATATTTACAATGACCAGGAAAAAAAAGTAGCTGCTGAGGCTGCCTGTTGCACAACCAAACTTCTCATGGGATTTGGTTCCTTGGTTTAGAGGTTTAGGACGATGGTTTCGTGAGACATCCCAGTTAAATGGCCTAATACTGTATTTAGTGCTTTTCTTCTACCTCCTAGTTCATTGTGTAGTTCCTGGAGTCTTAAAAGTTGCAGGTGGCTCTCCAAGGCACAACAATTGGTGTTTATTCACCCAGAGCAACAGAGGAAGGAAAGACAGGAATAGCAGAAAGAAATGGAGCATGTGATTAATTGCCTCCATGAACAATTGCCTTCTTTGCCATGAGACCAAAAGAACTGCCATGAGACCCACCTGTCATTACTGAAGTTTTTAATCCAAGATTCTGTAGAAGACTCTGAATCAAAAGAGGGAAAATGCAGAACAGAATTTCTAAAACCAAACAATAATTTCTGCAAAAGACCTGTTTAAAAGGCAAAGATGTCACTTTAAGAACTAATGTGCCACTGACCCAAGCCATGGTATTTTCAGTTGCTTCATATACCCTGGTAGCATAGTGGTTAAGTGCTACAGCTGGTAACAAAGAGGTCAGCAGTTTGAATCCACCAGGTACTCTTTGGAAACTCTATGAGGCAGTTCTACTCTTGCTTCTAGGGTCTCTGTGAGTTTGAATTGGTTTAATGGCAGTGCGTTTGGTTTTGGTTGGTCATATACATGTGAAAGTTGGACAATGATTAAGGAAGACCAAAGAATTGATGGCTTTGAATTATAGTGAAGAATATTGAATATACCATGGACTGACAGAAGAACAAACACTTCTGCCTTGGAAGTAGTACAGCTGGAATGTTCCTTAGAAGCAAAGATGGCAAGAGTTCATCTTAATGTATTTTGGGCATGTTATCAGGAGGGACAAGTCTCTGGAGAAGAACATAATGTTTGGTAAAATAGAGGGTAGGTGAAAAAGAGGAAGACCTTCAGTGAGATTGATTGATTGACACAGTGGCTGCAATGATGGGCCCAAACATAGCAATGATTGTGAGGCTGGTACAGGACTAGTTAGAGTTTCTTTCTGTGGTACATAGAGTCACTATGAGTCAGAATCAACTCACTATGAGTCACTATGAGTCAGCATCTAACAACATCATTAGCAAAAAAAGTCTGCCTTGATAATTATGCTGTTTTAAGAACTAATCTATATGAGATCAAATTGACAACAGCAACTTGAAAGATTAGAGAGGAACCTTAGAGGGCAGTGAGTTTATGTTAGTAGGGGAGGAAATAACTCAGAAAAGGATAGTGAAAATGTTTGCACAACTCGAAGAATATAATCAGTGTCACTGAATTGTATATGTGGAAACTGCTGAATGGGTCCATGTTTTGCTGTGTATATCCTCAACAACGACAATAAAATATTTTTAAAAGTGAAAAAAAAAATCCAGTTAGGTAAGGCGTGCTGTCCATCCATGGTTCCTAGAAAGACAGTATTATTGATGGATTTTCCAAAGGTTGGCCACACCGTACTCTAGAGAAAGAGGATGGATACTTATTCTACTTATTGCCGTGCTTTGAGTTAGGCATCCAGGACAAAGAGAAGTAACTTGCCTAGAGTCACATCACTGAACTAGTCACCAATTTGTTATTCCTGAACTACTGACAGCACCTACATAGAAAAGTGGATGATGCTACAGCTGTCCTCTCCATGGCTGTGCTCCCCATGGGGCATCTAAGTATGTCTTCAGTTCAGCAGTGAAGAGAGGCTCCATGTTAATTATCCTGCTTAACATCTGTATAGCTTGTATCTGATAGCCAGGAACTGGCAGGGAGAGAGTCAGTGCAGTTCTTCCAGGTCTGAGTGGTGACAACCATACCACCAGGGACCTAGACCCTTTCTATTTTTTCCACTTTCATTCTCAAGCTGGTTGCCACTCTCACAAGATGGTAGCCCCAGCTCAAAACAGCATATACCCAACTATGCAGAGTTGTTAAAATATGAAGAGAAAGGAAGCTGGTTAGTGGGTACTGGATGAGGATGGGGAGCTTTTCCCTCATGTAGCTCGTTTTCCCTTAATCTGGTTATAAAATCTTTCCCAGAACTTCCTACCCAGGTAAGCTTTGTCTTGTTAGCTAGAGTGGGGTCATGTGTCCAAGCTGGCAAAAGGAAATAGGATAACCACCACTGAGTTATAACTCCTCACCTGAGGGCTTTTTATTTTTTTAATGTCAGGGTCTGAACTCCACCCCTAGGGATTCTGATTTAATTGATTTGGGATAGGGCTCAGGTATTGGAATGTTTTAAAAGGTCTCCCAGTGTCTGCACTCTGCAGCAGTGTTGAGACCCACTGGCTTGGTCCAATTGTGATTCACTCCTTGGGCTGAGTCCATTGCCACCTGAACAAGATAAATGGCTATGATGAGTAGTGAACATGGTCTACCACCATAATTTGTATGAAGGATCTTAGAGCTATGAAGTGCCAAGCGGATGTGTGAAGTATTATTATGGAAAGGGAAATGTCTCACTTAAATTATACACGTCCCCATTCATTACCATCTCACATTCTCTCAAATGCCTTGTCATCTGTAGCTCCTTATCTAATAATCCATCATTGTCCACTGATCAGTGCTGTTTTGATCAGATTGATGTGATGTGCTATCCTTATTAGTATGTCTCCCTCAGCTCTCTGCCCTCGGTAGGTTCCAAAATTTTATTTCTGTATGTATTCTAGGCACCATGGTCTTTGCTCTTGACAAAATACATACACCCTTTGAAAGAAATCAGGAAAGGAGGCAAGTGCTCTGTAACCTCACCCTGAACAATCAGAAAGCTTTCTTTCTAAATAAATCATCCAAACAGAAGAAGAAATGACCGCCCACTATCAAATTCCTAACAAAGCACTTGCAAAGTTGTTCCATTTTAATCAGGATATTGAGTCCCAAATATTTTACGTGGTCTTAGGTATAAATATTACTGAAAGGAGTACCTCTTGCTTTAGCACAGACTAAAGAATAGATATTGGGTAAACATTGCTCTTGCACAGAATTTCTTATTCAACAAAATGCGTTTAAACTCCTGTAGCAAATCAACCTGGGGACTGTGTTTGAGCCAGTGGGCTGGAAATTAGGATGTGTGTGTGTACGTGTGTGTGTCCACATGAGTACCTATCTATGCACATAAATTAGGTACTTGAGTGGTTGGGCTTCAGTAAGGTATGATCAGTTGTTAAAAATACATCCACTTGTATGCCCAAATTCTTATTGCCCCTGGTGAGGTTAGTGCTGCTTTTGAGCAAAATATTCTTAGAACTCCTGTTTGAGCCTGCCTTCCCAGTGCATTACTAGGAACCTCTCAATAAATGGTGGATTTGTTTTTTGGAAAAATCAAGACTTATCAAGTCTGGCAAGTGAGATAGGAGAGGAAGCTGAGGCTGGTCCAGCAAAGTGAGATATGGCCGTAAAGTAGGAACAGAGTTATTCTTTTGCTCACATGAAGTCAGTTTAGGGCTTAGAAATTTAGACTTCGGGACCCAGTTCTCCTGATTATTGCTTGATTGACCTTGAAAAGTCCCTAAATCTTTGCTGTTCTTACCAATAATAAAAGGAGTTTGGACTAGAGGATTTCCAAAGTTTCTTGGAGTTAACAGGAGGTAGAATTTATTGAATGCCTATTTTGTGCACTGTGTTACATGTTTAATGCATGCTATCTCATTTAGTCATCATCTCAGCTCTGTGTAGCATGTAGGATCCATTTTATGGATGATGAAACCTATTCAGAGGCGTTAAGTAATTTTCAAGTCTAACAAGACCAGATGAAAATGCAGGTGCGCTCTATTTTTAAACTAGTCTTTTTAAGTATAAATAATATAAACACATGGTAATACTATACCAAAACCAAACAAAACCCAATCCTATGAGTCAGTTTTGACTCATAGTGACCCTATAGACAGAGTAGAACTGCCCCATAGCATTTCTAAGGAGCGCCTGGTGGAGTTGAACTGCCGACCTTCTGGTTAGCAGCTGTAGCACTTAAACACTATGCCACCAGGGTTTCCAATACTCAGTCTCACTTTTGTATAGAAAGGCTATAAATTTACTTGGGTTTGCATAAAAATTTCTAGACATATATCACAAGAAACAGTGATTTCTTCTAGGGAGTGAGACTGGCAAGAATTTTATACCCTTCTACACTGCTGAACTTTTTTTTTCTACCGTATGTTTATATTTCTTAGATATGTATAAAAATGAGATTGAATTGCATTTATTGTTTTCATTTGTTTTTTTTAACTTAATTGCTTTAAAAAATCTTCCCATGTATTTTTTTAATGGCTATATAATATTTCATTATAGGAACATAGCAAAATAACATATAATATTTCATTGCTACATTTTACATAGCATCTTTATATTATCTTTGCATACATGTGAGTATATCTGTAAGAAAAATTCTTACACTAGGGTTACCGTGTATGTTATATACATATATATGTATATATATGGCAGCAGCTATATGCTTTTTACATTATGGGAGGTAAAGTTCTTCAAAACTGCACCGACTTTCCCTCCTACCAGCTGGCTGTTTCTTGGAGTGTCCATTTCCCAGACTTCTAACAATATGGATTTTTATCTAGTTTTTTCATCTTTACTAATTCTTTCTCCTAGCTACTGTCTGTGATCCTACAGTTCATCTCAGAAGATGAATGTCTACCTCACACCTTAGATTGGGGTGACTAGGATGCCAAGATCAAATCAGGTTCTTAGCCTTGTTGCAATCTACATGTATTTGAAAAATGTTGTTTCTATGATTATGTGAAGAACTGTGCACACTTAGAAATAAAAAATGTTCATGTCCTTACAAACCTATACTTACGTATGAAATCAGGGCTTAGAAAGTTTCTTATGATAATGGTCTTTTGGTACTGTTGCAGTGGATTGTACTTACCTACTGGAACAGCTGCTTGTTCAGCAGACTGTCACTGATGAAATTAGACAGATTTTAAATAAGGTTTTAACCCTTCATACAAGGAGCCGTGGTGGTGCAGTGGTTAAGCACTCAGCTACTAAACAAACGGTTAGTGGTTCAAATGCACCTGTACGCTCCCAGGGAGAAAGATCTGGTGATCTCGTCCTGTAAGGATTTATTGTTTTTAGGTGCCATTGAGTCTATTCTGACTCTTAGTGACCCTATGTGACAGAGTAGAACTGCCTCATAGGGTTGTCTTGGCAGTAGTCTTTACAGGAGGGGCCCTGATGGTACAAAGGTTAAGTGCTTGGCTGCTAACCAAAAGATGGTTAGTTTGAACCCACCAGCTGCTCTGTGGGAGAAAAGACCTTGGCATACTGCTCCAGTAAAGATTTTTGTCTTAAAAACCCTATGGGGCAGTTCTGCTCTGTCACATGGGATCACCATGAGTCGAAAATTAACTCAATGGCACCTAACAACAACAACTACCCTTCATACATTTTCAGTGTTATCCAGAGAGCCCTCTTTGTAGTCTCCGGGGAGGAAGGGCAGAAGTGTCCATCTGCCCCATTTGCAGTTTTTGAGGCAGGATTCAAAGGATTTTCAAAAATATTTTTTAGCCTGGGTAGAGAATTTCTTTCCATGAATACAAATGTAATAGAAATAGTTGGGAGTGATGCTTTTAAAATAATGTTATGAACAACTGGCTAAAATTCCTCAAGTGTGCCCTTTCTCAGCCTATTCTTAGCATGAGCAGCACAGAAAAGAAGAAAACTTAAAAAGCTAACCTGACCGTGCTTTTTTGTATCTAAAATTCCAGTTGAACAAGGTGACTAATAAATGAGCCTCTGTCTCTGGGAGGTCTCCTGGACCCCCATCCTCTTGCTTCGTAGTGGAACTGAGACAACTTGCTCCACTGAAAGAAATGCTCAGCTTAAGTGCAGTATAGAATAAGAACAGTAGGGACTAAGAAACTGCCCTGGCCCAAGTTCAGGAACACCGTGAGCTGAACAGGAAGTGGTTTCAACTGGATAAAAGTTGAGAGCTCAGTGATGCCTTCATGAGAATTGGAGTTCTTAAGCACTGCTCCCCCTAGCTTAACCCCAGCCCCCTCTCCTCTGCCCTGCAAGCACCAGGCCAGCCGCTGGGTCTGACATTTTCTGCAACCCGCCTTGTTCATGTTAGAGACCATCTTGCTAGATGTTGAGAATAAATTATGATGTTGGCTGATGATGAATGTTTTTAAATGGGAAGGTTAAGAGGCTGTAAAAGAGGACCACCACCTCTGAGTTCAATTGTGAACACGTTCCAACCTGGAAGACTCACTTCCCTTGAAACAGACATGAGCACAAGGAATTTTGCTGTAGAATCACGTTCTGAAAATAGCCACTGAGGTAGAAATGTTTCTATTTGTAGAATTTAAGCACTTTATGTTTTATGTTAAGGTGAAGTCTTCCTGAAGTGTTAAAAGGAGCCCCAGGATGCCTAGGAAGAGCTTTGGCGACTCTGGGCAGTTTCTGGGCCCAGCCAGTTGATGTTTTTAGTTGCTGTCCAGGCGGCTTTTACTCCTGATGACATTGCCCAGTCCTATGCCCAGCCAGTAAGAAGCCTTAAATATGGCCTGAAATCCAAGTGTCTGCAGGGACCTTTTTGGGAGATTCATATTGTTTGATTAATATTGTCATGTTTTGGTAACCAGTGACGTTGAAATAGACAAGCATAACGGTCTGAAGTATGTGATTTTGCTCTGAAATAAAACATCACAGAAACATTTGTGAGGCATAGGAACAAATAGGCGCTCAAGACTATGGGCTGTCTTTTTTTTTAGTGTATGCATGTGTATATACATATATATATATATGAAAGTTTTATTTATTTTTATTGCACTTGTGATGATGGTTTGTAGAACAAACTAGTTTCTCCTTGAACAGTTCATACACTATTGTTTTTTATGACATTGGTTAACAACCCCATAACATGTCGGCACTCTTATTTTTCAACCTTGGGCTCCCTAATACCAGCTTGCATATCCCTTCCTGCCTTCTTCTAGTCCTTGCCCCTGGGCTGGCTTGCCCCTTTAGTCTCATTTTATTTTATGGACCTGTCCAGTTTGGGGCTGAAGGCTGAACCTCAGGAGTGACTTCATTACTGAGTGAAAGTGTGTCTGCAGGCCATACCCTCAGAGTTTCTCCAGTCAGTCAGGCCAGCAAGTGTGGTCTTTCGTTCTTGAACTAGAATTTTGTTCTACATGTTTCTGCGCTCTGTCCAGGACCCTTGGTTGTGATCCTCGTCAGAGCAGTCAGTGGTGGTTGCTGCACACTGTCTAGTTGTACTGAACTCAGTCTGGTGGAGGCTGTTGTAGATATGATGCATTAGTCCTTTGGACTGATCAGTCCTTCCCTTGTGTCTTTAGTTTTCTTTATTCTCCCTTGCTCCTGAAGGGGCGAGACCAGTGCAGTGTCCTAGATGGCTGTTAACAGGCTTTGAATATTGTGGGCTCTTTTTTTATGTGTAAAGATGATGAGCTGACAAAAGTTTTGAGCAGCCCCTGGAGTGAACCCAGAGGCTACAATAAGGAAGTCAGTGAATACATAATGGATAAGATAAACACAAGGGAAAAAAGTGCCCTAGAGCTTTGAGGTCACTTCCCTTATGACTGAAACTAGACCTTAAAAAAAGGGAAACCATTACTGTTTCAGTGGCTATGGAAACAGTAAGCCAAAAATACTAAAGATAATGTTTTCAAAATAAGACTTTCTTTCAACAAAGCAAGAGCTGGCATGTGTTAAGTATATAGATTTTATAAGCAATAGAAGTAGATGTTGCCTCTTGCTTTAAAAAGGTTATCACCAGCAGCATCTGGGGTCTTAAAAGCTAGCACGTGGCCAGCTAAGTAGCATCAACTGGTTCCAACCCACCCGGAGCAAAGGAAAATAAAGGACATCAAAGACAGAGGAAAATATAAGCCCATGAGACAGAAGGGGCCACATAATCCAGAGAACAGATCAGAACTAGATGGTGCTGCCGACCACTAATGACTGCTCTGACTGGGAACACAACATAGAGTCCCTGACACAGGGGGAGAAAAATGGGAGCGAAGAACTGGAATTTTGTTAAAAGCCTAGACTTGGTGGTCCAACAGACTGGAGAGTCATTTAAGGACATGGCCCCTGGATTCTCCATTAGCCCAGAGCTGAAACAGTCCCGAAGCCAACTCTTCAGACAAAGATTGGACTAGACTGTAAGACATAGAGTGATGTTGGTGAAGAGTAGGCTTCTTAGTTTAGGTATGCACATGAGGCTGACAGAGCAGCTCCTGTCCAGAGGTGAGATGAGAGGGTAGAGGGGGACAGGAGCTGTTCGAAGGCACATGGGGAATAGAGGAATGAGGAGTGTCACAGGATAGAGAGAACAGTTAGAGTTACATAAGCAATGCGGGTGGAGGGTGGGGTTGGATGGCACATTGACTTGGATTATAAACTTTCACTTAATGACATAATTTTTTTTAAAGGTCATCACCGTTAAGGATGAATAAAGAAAACAATATATTTATTAGGTGCGGCAAACAACAGTTATACTTCGTTGCCTTTCTCTGCCACCCTTCCCCCCTCAGCTGTTAGGAATTGCAAAGAGCACTATTTTGCAAAAAGGAAATGGCTGGCTGAAAATAAACATACATCCCAGGGGCAAATTATCCATCAGGCAAAGCAAGCATGGTGCTTACCAGAATTTCGCATATTTTTACCCCATCAAAGATTCAGCTTCTAGTTATGACTGGCATCTGTCTCTCTCCCAGAGCTTATTTTTAAATTTACAGTCCCTGACAGGGGCAGATGACTGGGTAAGCGCGAGTTTATTTGTGTTTACTCAATCTGTAGTGAAATTGTTTCGCCTGCTTGTTTTGCTTCTTTAGAGAACCAAGCCTAAGACAACTAGTTTCAAGCCTCTTCACTTTGTTCTTCAGTGAGATAAACACGTGAGAAATTTTTAGCAAAGGGCTCATAGAATTGGAAACATTTTATTTTATTCTCTTGGTAGAATTTAATGGCCATTGAATTTTTGCACTAGCTGGCTTTGGGCTGGAATGACTCACAAGGATGGAGGCTTTATCCTGAATTCTGGAACAGAGCACTGGTCCTTTCTTCCACTGAAGGTAGGACAGCAGGGAGCACGAGTGTGGGTCACCTGCTCAGCTCTCATGTTGGGCTGCCCAGGTCCTGGCAAGTGATCTTACCTCAAGCTCCTGCCTCACCCCCAACCAAGAGTTTTGTTGTTTCTTGTTTTTACTCAGTGCTTGTTTTTACCAGAAGCAAAAGTGTATCAAGTTAAATATGACTGGAACTATTATTGACTGTTGCAAGTATAACTGGCATCGTCTGCTACTGACACTTAATTCTTCACATTGAAAATATGCAAATTGTTTATAGTTTCTAGGCAATTTGGAGGCACAACTAAATTAGCAAACCAAATGTTTCCTACTACATTTTGCTTTAGAGTCCAAATGAGGGAATGCTTGGACATTTCTGGGATTTCATGAATGATCTTCTTAACATCATGTCTAAACAGCTTCCTTTAAAAAAATAAAAATTAATGACTCTATTGTTGTAAATGTTGTCAGTCGCTTCCGTTTTCCTTGGCACCGCATTTCACTGATTTGAGGTGAAAACAGGAAGGCTCAGAAAACTTACCCTGGGTTAATAAGCTTAGATGTTAACATCTTCACAGAAGGTGTTTCCAGTTCAGCATGCTCGGAGAAGATCCCACAAGAATGCACTGCTCATTGAAAAGGAGGTTAAAGCCCTTTCTTAGCCCGTTAGTCCTGAAGTTGACTGAGCAGGAAGACTGTTATGATAGTCTGGACAATATTTCAACTTGTAATTTATGAACCTGCCAAATATCCAGAAATCTAAGCTCTCTCAGCTGAAGTGCTAAGTCCCAGCATTAACTTTTATCACCCATGAAGTTGCTTTTGAAGGTAGATCCAGGGCACCTCACCTGGTGGTGCAAATGTGTGGGCAATGACAGGATATGGAGCAGTTGAGTCACAGGCATGTACCTTCCAGAGGTGAACCTCCAGCTCTGCTGCTTGACACGGAGTTACAACTTAAAAATTGATTATGTCATTATGTCATGTTGGTGTGATGGGTGGCAGGGGCGTGGGAAGGTTGCTGCCCTGGATACAGGGTCCCTGCTGAGCATTTGCCCCACCTCAGATCCCTGGTACTTAACCAGACTTTTCCCCTAGTGTTACTGCTAACCCCATACCGCTCAGCGGGGACCCTCCCCAAGGGCACTTCCAAGAGCCTTGACCTTCTGTCTGTCCAATCCAACCATTCCCTAGCCCTTGAAATATCACCTTCTTAAGGTTCCAGCCCACTGAATGATGGACAGCAAGGAGTGAGGTGAGGGAGCTCCCCATGAATTGAGTCCCTTGCCAGTCCTGCTCAGCCTCCAGCTCTCCAGGGTGAAGCTGGATTTGATGCCCAGGTGTAGTTGTTGAGGATGGGCCAGGGCATCTTATCCTTTAACATTGTTTCCCTGTCACTGTCTGTCAGAGCCTCTCCAGTGTGTCTGTTCTATTGGTCTGTTCCTGGTAACCCTAGCACCATAGGCCCTGTGCCTTATTGTCTATAAACAGATCTTTGACTGAAAAAGAAAGAAAGAAAGATGGGTAAAAATTTCCAAATTTATAGAAGGAATGAGGTGGACTCCTGGATGCAAGTTCCTAGATCCACTTAGGATGCCCCAGGCTTTTTATAAATGAGGAAACAGAAACAGGAAAGGAAGGTCACTGAGAAACGTACAGCTACAGAAGTACTTGTTTATTTGGTCCAATCTTCTGATTTCAAACTCTAAAGCCAGCAGGAAGTTGACTCGTTCCCTCCCCCATCCGAGCTTCAAAGGTTGAAAAAATGTGATTAAAATGCTAAGACTGTGTTCCTGAGTTGTTACACTATAGCCAGGGGAGCCTCAGCTGAGCCATCTGCAATCCAGACTCTGTAAACCCAGAATTAAGTTTTCTCTTTAAGAAAATGAGGCTATTAGTGGGTTAACCATCTGTAGTTAGGTCCTGGCTGGTAATTTAAATACTCAGGAGAACTGTTGCAAAAAAGGTAAAACATGTTACTGGATAAATACCTGCCAGAAGCAAATCAGTGAGACAGGAGATTAGGGTGGATTAAAGCAAGGATTTTATTTGTGTGCTAATTTACACAAAGTAGCAGAACGGATAGCTCCTCCGAAAATCTTCCCAAACTCTTTCATGCAAGGGTTTTTAAAGGGTAAGGCTATGTGCTAAAAAGATCAGAGGTAGGAAATTCAAGGGGTTAGGGAATATGCTCTGAAGCAGAATCTGGGTTTCTTTAATCCTTTTGATTTTTTTAGGCTGTTTGAGCGATAATGTAGCAGGCGCCACCTGGGCCTGCAGTCTCACAGGCCATTATCA
This sequence comes from Heterohyrax brucei, assembly GCA_028571685.1. Taxonomy (NCBI): domain Eukaryota; kingdom Metazoa; phylum Chordata; class Mammalia; order Hyracoidea; family Procaviidae; genus Heterohyrax; species Heterohyrax brucei. The sequence goes on from CM053166.1 coordinate 67,485,805, forward strand.
GTCTTCCAGGCCATGAGCATTGGTTCGGGTGCCAGTTCAGCCACCTGGAAGGCATAACTCAAAACAAATCATTAGCCGTGCCCTCCCTAGTTTTTTTTTTTTCTGTCTAAATCATCAGTTGTCTGCTTGAAGCCCAGTTACCAGCCTGGAGCCTAGTTATTGGGGTAGGAGGTACTACCCCCATCCTCAGTGAAGTTGCTGAATTCTTGCCATTGTTTTTCAAGGCAATGAGTTCTCCTCTTGACTATTGCTATCTGGGCCCTATGGAATGTGAGTGTTATGTTTCCCAAGGAGGGGGAGGTGGGAAAATTGCTTTGTAGCAAAGCTGCTCAGGCCTCCAGCCTTAGTTTCCCCCTGTTGCTAGAAGAACTATGCTTTTCAGGCCTCTGGTATCAGGTATACCCAACTTGTTGGAATGTGGCTTTGAATCTGTAAATAAACAATCCAGTTTAAAGAAAGTGGAATCTAATTTATGAATTATTTCAATATTAAGGAATGACCTCACATCTAAATATCACATATTAAAAACACCTTTTGTACATGTTTCTCAAAATTGTTGTGTACTAAAACCTCTAGAAATCCTCAAATGCATTACACTAAGATAGTTTCTGTTATTTATTATCGTATAGAATAAGTTTTTTAATAGCTCTGATTTATGAATAAATGGAAGGCTCTATCCTTGTTTCAGAAGGTGCAGGTAGCAGCACACATTTTCATTTTCTCAGATTCTTGGTAAATGGAAAGGGTTTTGACCAACAAGTTTGTCATTTATTTTAGTTGCCAGACACTACACATCGGACTAGGAGATTGAACAGAGGCATTAAACAAATTATATTAGGCAAATTAACTGGGATATCCCATGAAACCATGGCCTTAAAACAAATCCCATGACATTTTTGGTTGTACATAAGCAGCCTCAGCAGCTATTCTTTTTTTTAATTTTGTCAATGAAAATATATTCCAGTTCAACTTTTTATAGTTATACAACTTACTGACAACAGTTTTAGTAAATGGCTATGCAAACCTGTTAATGTGCTATACTAATCACTTATAACCGCTGTTTTCCACCTCCCATCCTTCTGTAGTAACTGCTAAGAAACTTTGGTCTATATACATTTGCCTTTGCTTGTCTGTTAGTATAAGTGAAGTCATACAGTATTCGTCCTTTTATGATTAACTTATTTCACTCAGCATAATGTCTTCCAGTTCCATCCATGTTGAAGGCATGTATCAGTACTTCATTTCTCCTACTGGCTGAGTAGTATTCCACTGTTTGCATGTACGGTATTTTATTTATCCATTTATCTGTTGATGGACATTTAAGGTTTTTATACCTTTTGGCTATTGTGAATAGTGCTTCAGTGAATATTGGTGTGCAAGTCTCTGTCTCAGTCTCTCCTTTCAAGTTTCCTGGTGTATACCTAGGAGTGAAATTGCTAGGTCATATGGTAGTTCTGCTTTTAGTTTTTTGAAGAACTGCCACATTGTTTTCCACAAACACTGTATCATCTTGCATTGCATTCCCAGCAGCGGGTGAGAGTCCCAGTTTCCCCTACTCTCACTAACATTTGTTATTCTGTTTTTGTTTTTTTAATCTTAGCCATCCTAGTGGGAGTAAAATTGTATCTCATTGTGTTTTTGATTTGCATGTCTTTGATGCTGAGCTTTTTTCATGTATTTTGTGACTATTTGAATGTCCTTTCTGGAAAAACATCTATTCAGACAAGTCCTTTGCCCAGTTTATGACTGGGTTATTTGTCTTCTGTTGTTAAGTAATTGATGTTTTATATATATCTTGTTTTTCAGAATCCTGTCTGATAGATGGTTTCTGAAGATATTCTCTCAGTCAGTAGCTTATTTTTTCCTTTTTTTTTTTGGTAAAGTCTTGACCAACAGAAGGTTTTGATTTTTATGAGGCCCCATGTATTTATTTTGTCTTTTGCTGTTTGTGCTTTTGTTATTATGTTAGATATTCTATTCTTGAAAGCAAGGCCTGACAGCATTGTCCCTGCTTGTTCTAAGAATTTTATGGTTTTAACTTGCACATTTATTTAGGTCCTTAATCCATTTTGAATTGGTTTTTATGTATGGTGTGAAGCATGCTTCTGTTTAATTTTTCTGCATGTGGAAATCCAATTATCCCAGCACCATTTATTTAAGAGACTCTTCTTTTCCCACTGGATGGACTTCAGCACCCTTGTCAAAAATCAATTGACCATAGATCTGTAAGTTTATTACTGGACTTCCAATTCTACTCCATTGGTCTGTGTGTCTACTGTTATATATTACCAGGCTGTGTTGATTACCGTAGCTATGTAAATCAGTACCAAACCTGTTGCTGTCAAGTTGATGCTGACTCATAATGACCCTATAGTACAGGTTAGAACTGCCACATAGAGTTTCCAAGGAGCGCCTGGTAAGTTTGAACTGCTGATCTTACGGCTAGCAGCTGTAGCAGTTAACCACTACACCACCAGGGTTTCCCTGTAGCTATATTGTATGTTTTGAAATCAGGAAATGTGAATCTTTCTACTTCATTCTTCTCTTTCATCATTGCTTTAGTTATTTGATGGCTCTTACCATTCCATATGAAGTTGAGGATTGGCTTTTCTATTTCTGTAAAGAAAGCTGTTGGAATTTTAACTGGTGTTGTGTTGAATCTGTAGATAACTTTGAGTAGTATTGACATCTTAACAATATTAAGTTTTCCAACTCATGAACATGGAACATCTTTCTGTTTATTTAAGTCTTTAATCTCCTTCATCAGTGTTTTTTAGTTTTCATTATATACGTCCTTGATGTCCCTGGTTAGATTTATTCCTAGGTATTTTATTAGTTTAGATGCTATTGTAAGTGCAATTGTTTCCCTAATTTCCCTTTCAGATTTCTCATTGCTGGTATATGGAAACCCAGCTGATTTTTGTTTGTTTGTTGACCTTGTACCCTGTAATTTTGGTGAATTCCTCTATTAGCTCTGGAAGTTTTCTTGTTGACTCTTTGGAATTTTTGAATGTAGGATCATATCCTCCCATGCATCTGTCTGGTTGTCACACAACAGGGGCTTATGTGTTGCTGTGATGCTGGGAGCCTTGGCACCAGTGTTCAAATACCAGCAGGTTCACCCATGGCAGATAGGGTTAAGCTGCACTTCTAGACTAAGATTAGGAAGAAGGACCTGATGGTCTAATTCTGGAAAGAATTAGCCAGTGAAAATCTTATGAATAGCAGCAGAACATTGTCTGATATAGTGCCAGAAGATGAGACCCTCAGGTTGAAGGCACTCAGAATATGACTGTGGAAGGGCTCCTTCCTCAAAGTAGAGTCAGTTGGAGTGTTCCTTACAAGCAAGGATGGTGAGACTATGTTTCACATACTTAATAATAATAAATAATAATCCAGTGCTGTCAATGGCACTTGGCTTTGGCTGGCTGTTGAGTCGAGTCTGACTCATGGCGACCGCATACTTGGGACATGTTATTAGGAGGGGTAAGTCCCTGGAGAAGGATATTATGCTTGGTAAAGTAGAAGGTTGCAAAAAGAGTAAGACCCTCAGTGAGATGGATTAACACAGTAGCTGCAACAATGGTCTCAGGCTTAACAATGATTGTGAGCATGATGCAGGACCAGAAAGTGTTTTGTTCTGTTCTATTTAGGGTTATTATGAGTTGGAACCAACTTGACAGCACCTAACAACAGGATCATATCATTTATGAATAAAGAGACATTTCATGCGTCTTTTCCAATTTGGATACTTTTATTTGTTTTCTTGTCTTATTACTCTGGCTAGGACTTCTAATACAATATTGAATACAAATGCTGAGAGGGGGCCCCCTCATCTTGTTCCTGATTTCCAGAGGAAAGCTCTTGGTCTTTCTTTGTTAAGTATAATGCTGGTTGTTAGCTTTTCATATATACCCTGAATCATACAAGGAATTCTCCTTCTATCCCAGTTGTCTTAGAGTTGTTATTGTGAAAAGGTGTTGGATTTTATCAAATGCTGTTTCTACATCCGTAGAGATGATCATGTGGCCCTTTGCCTTTATTCTATTGATGTGGTATATTGATTTTCTGATGTTAAACCATCCCTGCATTTGTGTGTTTGTCTGGTTTTGGTGTCAGGGTTATGTTTGTGTCATGGAGTGATTCAGAGGGTATTCCCTCTTCTATCTTTTGGAAGAGTTTAAACAGTACTGATGACAATTTTCTAAGTGTTTGGTAGCATTCCTAGTGTGTCCAGGACTTTTATTGTTGTTGTTATTAACAGGTTTTTGATCACTAATTTGATCTCTTCATCTGTTATGGGTCTGTTTTGGTTTCATGCCTAAGAATCCTTTGCCTAGCCCTAGAGTCCTGAAGATTTCCCCCTGTTGTCTTGTAAAAGCCTTATATTTTTATATTTTGCTGTTCCTTTTAAAATTTAGAATAGCTTGTATGTGTCTACATTTAAATTTATTATCCATTGTGAGTTAATTTTTGTAGAAAGTATGAGGTTTAGGTCAAGTTTTTTTTTTTTTGGTCTATGGATGGTTAATTGTTCAGCACCATCTGTGGAAAAGACCATCCGTCTTGTGATGAATTACATTTGCATCAGTTAGCCATACATATGTCTATTCTTTTCCACTGATCTGTGTGTGTGTTCTTATGCCAATACCACACTGTCTTGATCAATGTGGTTATATCGTATCTTAGAGAGCATTGGTGGTTCATTGGTAGAATTCTTGCCTTCCATGCAGGAAATCCAGGTTCAATTCCCAGCCAATCCACTCATGCACAGCTACCACTTGTCAGTTGAGACTTGTGTGTTGCTGTGATACTGAAGAGGTTTCAGTGGGCCTTCTGGATTAAGAAGAAAAGTCTGATGATCTGTTTCTAAAAATGAGTTAGCGAAAACCCTGTGAATCCCAGTAGCACAATCTTCAACTGATAATACAGATAGCACAGGATGGGGCAGTGTTTTGTTCCGTTTGGCATGGGGTTGCTATGAGTTGGGGGCTAACTTTATGACAGCTACTAACAGTCTAGTAACTAAGTATTTATTTTGAATAGTTGTAGATAGTATAAGTTTTCAAATTAGGTTTCCATAGATTTGTTTTTTTGTACTACCCATATAGTCTATAGCCTTTCTGAATTCACTCAGATGTTTTGTATGTTATTTGGGATTTTCCTTATAGACAATCATGTCATCAGCAAATAAAGACAGTTTTATTTCTTCTTTACTAGTCATTATGCTTTTCATTTGTTTTTCCTGCCCTATTCATTGACTCAGACTTCCAGTACTACACTGAATAAGAGTGTTGAATGTGAACATCTTTTCATTGTTTCTCATTTTAGGAAAACATCCAGTCTTTCACCATAAACAAGGTTAGATATAGGCTTTTATAGATACTCTTTACCAAAATGAGGATGTTAGTTCCCTTCTATTCCTAGTTTAAGAATTTTTATAATGAATGAGGGTTGAAATTCATCAGATTTTTTTTCTGCATTAACTTGTATGATCATGTGATTTGTGTTTAGTGTGTGAATGTAGTGGATTACACATACTGATTTTCCAAATAGTGAACAAGCTTCACATACTAGAATAAACCCTATTTGGTCCTGATATAGAAATCTTTTTATATATTCTGTTTGCTAACATCTTGTTGGGTTTTGCATCTAAATTAGTGAGATATTGGTCAGTAGTTTTTTGTATTCTCTTTGGTTTTGTTATCAGGGTAGTACTGGCCTCATAATTTTTGGAAGAGATTCTATAGAATTGGTATTAATTCTACTTTAAACATTTGGTAGAATTCTCCAGTGAAAACTTCTGGGCCTGAAGATTTCTTTGGGAGAAGTCTTTTACTATGAATTCAACATTTTTAGCAGTTACAAACTAAAAACCCAATGTTGTCTAGTTGATTCTGACTCATAGCAATCCTGTAAGACTAGTAAAACTACCCTGTAGGGTTTACAAAGAGCAGATGGTGGATTCGAATTGCCGATATTTTGGTTACCAGCCAAGCTTCTTAACCACTCTGCCACCAGTGTTCCTTAGTTATAAAAACAAACCCCAAACCAAACCCACTGCTTTCGAGGCAGGTCTGACTCATAGCGACCCTAGAGATCAGAGTAGAACTGCCCCATAGAGATTCCAGGGAGCACCTGGCAGATTTGAACTGCCAACGTTTTGGTTAGCAGATGTAGCATTTAACCCACTATACCACCACGGTTTTGTACTTACAGGACCATTCAAATTATCTACTTAATATTGGGTGAGTTATGATAGTTTTGTACTTCTCAAGGAATTGGTCCATTTCATGTACTTTGTTAAGTTTATATAGAAAGAGTTATTTTTGTTGCTCCTTCTCAAGTTGATTCTAACTCACGGTTACCCCATGTGTGCAGAGTTGAATTGTTCCATAGGGTTTTCAAGGCTATGGCCATTTGGAAACAAGTTGCCAGACCTGTCTTTTGAGATGCCTGTAGTGAGTTCAAACTGCCAGCCTTTTGGCTAGTAGTCAATTGTGTAACTGTTTGTACCACTTGGACTTCAGAGTTATTCTCAGTATTTTTTAAATCCTTTTAATGTCTGTGAGGTTTGTAGTGAGATTCCCTGTTCCATTGCTGACAGTAATTTGTGTTTTCTATTCTTTTATTGTCAGTCCTGATACAGATATATCTTTTTTATTTTCAAAGAACTAGCTTTTTATTTCATTTATTTTTCTCTGATATATTGTTTTTCATTCTCATTGATTTTTGCTGTCAGTTCTTTTCTTCTGCTTCCCCTAGGTTTATTTTGATTGTCCAATTTCATGAGATAGGCACTTAAATTTATTGATTTGTGACTTCCTCTTTTCTGATATAAGCATCTAGTTCTACTAGTTCTATAAATTTTCCTCTTAGCATTGCCAAAGCCAAGTGCCGTTGAGTCGCATCCAACTCATGGCGACCCTAGGCTATATCTCACAGATGTTAATATGTTGCATTTTCAATATGTTGCATTTTCACATTCATTCAATATATATATTTTTGGGGTGTTGCTGAAGACGTCATGTTTGGCTTGTGGATTATTCAGAAATGTGTTCTTTAAATTCTAGGCATCTGGGGAATTTCCTGTTATCACTGTGTAATTGATTTCTAGTTTTATTCCATTACGTTTAGAGAATATACTCTGTCTTATTTCAGCTCTTTTAAATTTGTTCAGGTTTGTTTTGTGAATCAGGATATGGTCTATGTTGTGAATGTTCCATGTACACTTGAAAAGAATGTGTCTTCTAATACACAGTGTTTTAGGCTGGCTTCTCTAGAGAGCACAGCCAGTAAAGTATATAAATATATACAGAGAGTTACATCAAGGAAACAGCTTACATGATTATAGAGGCTGGAATGGTGAGTCCGTGGATCAGGATGGAGGTTTCTCTTGATTAATGTAGCCACAGGGGTGGGCAAACCCAGGATTGACAGGTTGGATAGCAGGACTCCCACTCTTAGACTGTAAAGACAGATGAATTCCAAGATATGCAGATAAGCTGACAGCTCAAATCCCAAGAGCCAGAGGTCAGATGAACATAAGTTAGGAACAGCAAGATCCAGAGCAAGCAAAAAGCCAGAATGTCTGCTTATCTATAAATGCAGGGCTCACCTCCAAGGAAACTCTCTTTAAACTGATTAGCTGCTCACAGCAGATGCTATCATGGAGCTATCACATATAAACCCTGAGAATCACAGCCCAGCTAAGCTGACACATGATCCTATCCGTTGCACATAGTTATGCTTTAGAACTGCCCCATAGGATTTCCAAGGCTGTAATATTTATGGAAGCAGACTGCCACATCTGTCCCCTGTGGAGCAGCTGGTGGGTTCAAACTGCCAGCTTTTCAGTTAGCAGCCAAGAGCTTACCCATACCATGAGGACCCCTTTTATTGGGTATAAGTGTCAATTCAATTGTGTTAGTTGATGCTATTGTTCATTTTTTCTATATCCTTGCTCATTTTCTGTCTAGTGATTCTATCAGCTATTGAGAGAAAGCCAAGCCAAGTGCCATCGAGTCGGGTCCGACTCATGGCGATAATTTCCAACTGCAGATGTGTACTTGTCTATTTGTACTTTCTGTTCTTTCAAGTTTTGCTTCAGGTAATTTGAAGCTGTATTGTTTGCTACATACACATATAATATTACTGTGTCTTGTTGGTGGATTGACTCTTACTCTATGTAATGTCCTTCCTTGTCCCTGGTAATTTATTTGCTCTGGAATTTATTTTATCTGACAGTAATATAGACATTTCTCCTTTCTTTTTTATTAATGTTTACATGATTTATCCTTTCCACACACAAATACCACTGTATTTTAAATGAATTTCTTGTAGACAGCATATAGTTGAGTGTGGGGTAAAGAATTTAGCTTTGTCTAAAGTAAGGTGGCCTTTGTCCTTGGTTCCTGAGAAAAAACCCTTTGTCTAGGAGTTCCAGGCCACATCTGAGGATTTGTGCTGGTGAATGGGTGCTACCAGACCAAAAAAGACTCACCCACAAGGATAATATCAGCTAGCTTCAAGAGGCATGATTTAGCCAGTCATGAAGGACTGGCCAGTTTAAAGCCCCAAAATACAAAGGCTCAAAGAGCTTCCTGGTCAGTGAAGGAAGGGTGACGTTCCCTCTCTGAAACATAAGAAGTTCCATGGGAGACCCTTCTAGACCTTACTTATGTGCCCCTTCCTCCAAATCATGATTTGGAGTTGTATCCTTTTGGTATAATAAATTTATAACTGTAAGTATAGCACTCTCCATGAGTCCCTGCAGTAAATTATCAAACCGATGGACAGCAAATGAAAGTGAGGGTGTCACATGGAATCCCAAGCTTGTGGCTGGTATCTGCATATTTGGCAGCCTAAAGGAAAGTATCCTTTTTACTTGTCATGTCTACCCTTGCTCTGGGTGGCTAGGATCAGAAAGTGAGTGTGCTGCATGGGCAGCTGCTATCAGAAATGATTGAGAAGTGGGAGGGTAGGACTGGATCAATCTCATTTTGGGGATTGGATTCATGTGATTCTTATCCATGAAGTTATCCACAAAGATGGTGTTTTAGTCATCTGGTACTGCTGTAACAGAAATAACACAAATGAATGGCTTTAACAGAGAAAAGTTTATTCTTACACAGTCCAGGAGGCTGTAAGTCTGAATTCAAGATGTCTTCTCCAGGAGAAGGCTTTCTCTCGGTCAGCTCTGGAGGAAAGTCCTTGTATTGCACCAGTCATTGGTTGGAGAGCATCTTGGCACAGAAACCTCAGGTCCGAAGGACATGCTCTTCTCGCAGTGCTGCTTTCTTGATTGTGTGACGTTCCCAAGTCTCTGCTTGTTTCCCTTTCCTTTTATCTCTTGTAGGATAAAAGGTGGTGCAAGCCACACTTCAGGAAAACTCCCTTTATAGTGGAGCAAGGAGGTAACCTTAGGAAGGGATTTATGGTCCCACCCTAATCCTCTTTAACATACAGCATAGGAAAATCACAAAATGGAGGACAATCATAAAATACTGGGACTCATGGCCCAGCCAAATAGCTACACACATTTTTAGTGACACAGTTCAATCCAGGACAGTGAGCATGTTTTTATTTATTTTGCCAGTCTCTTTTAGTTCATGTAGGTAGGCCATTTATATTTAGTGTAATTATCAATGTGTTAAGGTTTAATTCTGCGATTTTATTATTTTGTGTTTGTTCTCCTTGTTTTCTGTTTCTCAAGTCCCCTTTTCCTGCCTTCCCATGGTTTACTTGAACATTTTTCAGAATTGCATTTTGATTTATCTGCAGTGTTTGAATGTATTTCTTTGTATCATTACTTTAGTGGTTTCTTTAGATAAATGTACATATGTAATTTATCACACAACCTACTAGTGTCAGCATGTTATTACTTCAAATGAAGTAATATATAATTAAATATTATTTCAAATGAATAATATAATTATTTTCTCTATATTGAGAATCACATCAGTGTTATAATTTTTGCCTCAATCTTCAGACGTGATTCAGCTTAAGTGCCATCAGCAAATGAAAGGATAAGCAAACTATGGTATATACACACAGTGGAATACTATGCAGTGATAAAGAACAATAATGAATCTGTATGAGACCACTACTATAAAAACTAATGAGAAGGTTTGTATACAGAAAGAAGCATAATCTTTGACACTTACGAGGGAGGGGACAGATAAAGAAAGAAAAACACTAACTAGACAATAAATAAGTGGTAACTTTGGTAAAGGATAAGACAGTATACAATGCTGGGAAAGTCAGCACAGCCTGACCGAGGCAAGGTCATAGAAGCTTCACAAACACATCCAAACACCCTGAGGGACCAAGTTACTGGGTGAGGACTGGGGCCATGGTCTCAGGGGACATCTAGTTCAATTGGCATAACATAGTTCATAAAGAAAATGTTCTTCATCCTACTTTGGTGAGTAGCATCTGAGCTCTTAAAAGCTTGGCGGCCACCTTCTTAGATACTCTACTGGTCCCATCCCATCTAGAGCAAGGGAGAATTAAAGAAAACCAAAGACAAAAGGGAAAGATTAGTCCAAAGGACTAATGGACCATAACTACCGCAGTCTCCACTAGGCTGAGTCCAACACAACTAAATGATGTTTGGCTGCTACCACCAACAGGAGGTCCCAGACAGAGCTGGATAAAAGTGTAAAACAAAATTTTAAGCTCACAAATAATAGCTAAACAGGTCAATAAAACAAACAATAATACATGTAGTTCAGACATGTATAGGAGACTAAATGGACACACTGGCCAGTGGGCAAGGACAAGAAGGCAGGAGGAGACAAGAAAGGTGAACGAATGGAAATGTGGAACCTAAGGTCAACAATGGAAGAGTGTTGATGTGTTGTGGGGTTGGCAACGAATATCACAAAACAGTATGTGTATTGATTGTTTAATGAGGAACTGTTTTGCTCTAATTCTTCACCTAACGCACAAGCTTTAAAAATTTGAGGGGAAAAGATAGTTTATATTTACTCATAGTTTTACCCTTTCTGCTCTTTTCATTTAGGGCGTTTCAAGTTTTGTTCTTTATTTCCTTTTTATTGCAGAAACCTACAGTAGCAGCTTTTTTTAATAGCAGTTAAGGTGACAGTTTTTCTTTTCCTTCATCTAAGAATGCCTTTATTACACCTTCATTCTTTTTTTTATTTGTTTTTTATTATGACTGAGTGAAGATATATGTTCCCATATAAATTTACATGCCCACCTATATGCAGCTTCCACTGCTCTCCCTGCCTGGTGACAGCACACTATTCTTCTCTGCTCCATACATGTCTCATCCTCCCAAGAGCCTCCTTTCCCTTCCTCTCCTTCCTCCAGCCAGAGGTCAGCAGGATGATATCCTATAGATGCATAGAACCATAAAGTGCATCCAATATATGGTCACTCTGCATTGCCAAGTCCAATCCATTGATGTCCAAAGAGTGGATCTTCATTATGATTTATGGGCAAGGGCAGCATGAGGGCCAGGGGCCATGCTCCCAGGAGAACCCCAAAACTTCTGGACCATCAATTGCAGTCTTTTAGTGGAGATCTCAGGGTGCACCCCTTTTTATTCTTTTGTTGCCAGTGAGACTCAACTTAGTGAGCTCCATCGTGGCTATCACTGGTGGCGGCCGGGCACCATCCGGTTCTAAGTTTATGTAGGCACTCACTCATGTGGGTCTCTCTATCTTCTGGGTTGTCTTTACCCCATGTCATTTTGGTTCTCAGTGAGCATCTGTTCCTGCTGAGTTGGGACCATTTGCTGTGCCCTCGGATGGCAGCTTGGCAGCTTTTAAGACCCCAGACGCCACTCACCAATGTGGGGTGCAGAGAGCCCTCTTAGCACCTTTATTCTTGAAGGATATTATCACTATAGAAGTCTGGATTGACAGTTATTTTCTTTCAGCACTTGAAAAATGGTTTGTTATTTCCTTCTGGTCTCCATGGTTTCAAATGAGAAATCCACTGTCATTCAAGTTGCTTTCCCATGAGTAATATATCATTTCCTTGAAGCTGCTGCTTTCAAGTTTTTTTTTTTTTTTTTTTTTTTTTGTCTATACTTTTCTGAAGTTTGATTATAATGCGTTTTGGTGTGGATTTCTCTGGGTTTAGCGTGTCTAAGGTATGCTCAGCTTCTTGAATCTGTAGGTTTATATCTTTTGCCAAATTTGGGGTAATTTCCAGCCATTGTTTCTTCAAATGCTTTTTTTCAAGTAACTCTTCTCTTTCCAGAATTCCAGTAACACAAATGGTAGATCACTTACTGTAATCTCACATGTCCCTGAGGCTCTATTCATCTGCTTTCACTATTTTCTGTTGATCAGATTGGTTAATTTCTATTGTTCTGTTTTCAAGATCACTAATTCTACCCTTTCCAACCTGTTTTAATATTGAGCCCATCTAATGATTCTTTAAAAAATTTTGCTTATTGTACTCTCCAGTTTAAAATTTCTATTTGGTTGTTATAATGTTTATTTTTTTACTGAGATCTTTTGTTATAGATTGAACAGTGTCCCCCAAAATGTGTACCAACTTGGATAAGCCATTATTCCCAATATTGGATGATTGTCCACCATTTTATCATCTCATGTGATTTTCCTATGTATTAGGCAAGGTTAGCAGCAGTTATATTGAGGCAAGATTCAGTCTATGAGATAAGATGGTATCTTAAACCAGTCTCTTTTGAGTTATAAAAGAGAGAAGAGAGCAGAAAGACATGGGACTATACACCACCAAGAAGCAAGAACTAAGTAGCCTATCCTTTGGATCAGGTGTCCCCATGCTGAGAAACTCATTGACCAGGGGAGATTGATGACAAAGACCTTCTCACAGAGCTGACAAAAGAAAGCCTTCCACTGGAGCTGGAGCTGGCACCCTGACTTTGGACTTCTAGTTTCCTAGACTGTGAAAGAAGAAATTTCTCTTTGTTAGAGCCATCCATTTACAGTATTTGTTATAGCAGCACTAGATAACTAACACCTTTTTTTCAAAAAAATCATTTTGGTATGTTTGTAATTGCTCATTGAAGTATTTTCATGTTGTTCTTGTTGTGTGCTGTCACTTCTGATTTATAGTGACCATGTAAGACTGACTAGAACTGCCCCATAACTTTTCCTAGGCAGAAATCTTTATGGGAGCAGATTACCAGGTCTTTTTTCCCACGGAACTGCTGGTGGGTTCAGACTGCTGACAGTTTGGTTGGCAGCTGAGTGCTTAATTATTGTACCACCAGTTTTTGATACCCCCTCCAAAAACCATTGTCATAAAGTCAATTATGATTCATAGTGACTCTATAGGACAGAGTATAACTATCCTATAGGGCTTCCTGCCACGGTTATTTTAAAATCCTTTCAAGTAATTTTATTATCTCTCATCTCAGTGTTGGCATCTGTTTTAGTTATCTAGTACTGCTCTAACAGAAATACTACAAGTAGATGGCTTTAACAAACAAAAATTTATTCTTACACAGTCCAGCAAGCTACAAGTCCAAAACCAGGGTGTCCACACCATGGGAAGGCTTTCCCTCTTGGTTGGCTCTGGAGGAAGGTCCTTATGTTGCATCAGTCTTTGGTCAGGGAGCATCTTGGCACTGGAACCTGAGGTCTGAAAGACACACTCCTCTCCCAGTGCTGCGTTCTTGATGGTGTGAGGTTCCCAACTCGCTACTTGCATTCATCTCTTGTAGGATGAAACGATAAAAGGTGGTGCAAGCCACACTCCAGAAAAACTCCCTTCACGTTGGAGCTGGGAGGTGACCTTAGGAAGAGTGTTACAGTCCCACCCTAATCCTCTTTAACATAATCCACTCAGTTAATCACAAGCAGAGATTAGGATTTACAGCATAGGAAAATCACAAAATGGAGGGCAATCACAGAATACAGGGAATCATGACCCAGGCAAATTACTACACATATTTTTGGGGGGACACAATTCAATCCATGACAGCATCTGTCCAATTTCTTTCCTCATTCAAGTCAAAATTTCTTTGATTCTTGATTTAACAAGTGATTTTTTCCCTTGGACATTTGGGTTATTTTTGAGTCTCTAGATCTAATATAAATTGTCTATTTACCAGGTCTCCATTAATACCACACTGGTGGGTGAAAGGGTACACCACCTGCTATTACCAAGTTGGGGTGGTAGTCTGGAAGTCCTGGTTTCCCAGTAGGCCTCTGTTGACAAGAAGAGGGAGGGGATTTTTTTTCTGTGGTACTTGGCTGGCTTGGCTGGCTGGAATAGGGTGGATACGATAAAAAATATTTCCATCTTTTTAGGCTGCCTCTTCCTGGGTCCTTTGGCTATAGCCAGAAGACTTTGTGTGGGTGTGGGGTTATGTGACTATTGCCATTTCTGGCCTGCTGATTTCTTCAGTGCCCATTACAGGATATAGAGAAGGCAGAAACAAAACTCAGGGAACTAATGATCATGTTGTTCTTTAATAGCCAGGGTCCCTAGTCAGTTCACCTTCTTCCCTCCATCTTTTAAATTTGTTTTATCCTGTTTTTTATATTATGTCCAGAGTTTTAGCTGAACTTTGTGGGAGCAAGGAGACATACATGTATCTGTTCCATCTTGTCTGGAACCAGAAGGCAGCCCACCTGGAAACTGGTTTTTATTAAACCAAATGATACTGAAATTTAGTTGATTCTTTATGTAAATAACCTGTACTAATGTAACACTAAAGATTTATAGAAAGGCCTCAAGCCAGCCAGCCAAGTGCTGTTGAGTCTCAAAGAATTTATAAAATTACCTTTTCCTTAATGTGTGAATCTTTATTACACATTTTAAATCATCCTGAAAGTGCTTCTTTCTCAAAACTTACATTAGTAGTTCTCTTAAGGTAATGGGAAGTTTCACCTCCTTAGAAAATAATGCTAAATTTGTTACATATCCAAGATCTGAGGAAGGTTCACAAGAAAGTGAGAAATTGGTGGCAAAAGTAGCATGAATGTACCCAGAGTCAGCCTCCCCTCTGCTACCCCCACATATGGTGACTCATGTAATGTATTTAAATGAAAGAAGTTAAGTTGCTACAAGGTAGGAATCTGGATTCATTGCTCATATACAACTTTTACAGAACAGTTTCTTGTTCTTGGAATGATTTTTTCACCACTATGAACCATATACAAATGAAGAATGGATGGGTATGTGGTTGGTGTCTGATGGTACAGTTTCAGTCACAGCAGTCCCATACTCACGTTTCCAGCAGATCCCAGAAAGCTCAATTCCCCTCAACAGGAGCTCTCCACAACAGCAGCTGGAAAAAACAGTAACGCAGACAGAGGTGGTCCCACCTTTTTCTTATCTTGACCTTGAGTCACATTTTCTCTTGGCTTGTCTTCATAAACTAGAAATGACAGATACTGACCTGCTATGGATTTCCAGCACTGGGCAGTGCAGCATGGATAAGGGAGATTACAGGTCTCGTATTTAAGAGGACTTATATCATCAGGGTTTAATCGGCTTCCTATTTATGATTTTTGTGTTCTGAAGTTTAAATATTCTTTGTTCCGTCCCTTCCAGGTCAGTAACCATGAACTGAGGCGCTTGGCGTGCTGCCCTAGCACTGAAGAGGCAATGCTGTGGAGGCAGCCTACCATGCTGTCACAGGCTGAAACTTGACTTGGTACCAACTGCTGTGCAACACTGCTGAGCAGGAAACTTGTGGGCTGTTAAATGATGGGCACATGGGTTGAGATGAGATTTGCAGTAAAGAACTGACAGTGCAATCAGTGTAGATAATTACAGCCATAAAATAGGAAGAACTTTAGTTCCCAGCCTGCACTTGCCTCTGCTGGAGCCATTTGAATAAGACTGCACAACAAAGAAGAGATGTGTTTTGGCACCGTTTCACATCAGCAAGTGTGTGGACAAAAGCATCAGTGCTGTTTTTCTCAGTTAAATTACTTCATATTTAAGTAAAGGTTCTGGGTGGTTCTGTTTTAAACCTGACTTATTTAGCTCTCTTTCAAATAGCCCTCCTGGTTGGAACCTATTTAAAAAAGTATTTTTTATATCTTTGGGATAGGAGAACCCTAATGAACGGAAACAAATTGTTATTGCTTTTAAATAGTTCTGCCTTGTGTTTTTATAACTCTAGAGTCATGTTAATGACAGGATTTTTTGTTTTGTTTCGTTAGAAAGCAGCATTTAAGATGTAGTCAAACTGCACGAGGTCATGTAAAGGCTAGTCTGCAAACAAAGGAATACAAAGACTATGAAGGAAACTTTATTGGGCTTAACAATCTTTGGAATTATCCACTAACAACCTAAGTATAAAGCTGAAATGCCAAATCTGCTTGCCTAAATTTTATAAATTGGTGCTGTTAACAGTCAGTGATGCTCTGTACATAGGAAGAGGTTCAGTTTAAAGTATTTCTTTTCACTCTAAGGCACATTTAAAGAAAAGAAATCTGTTGTCATGAGTTTTTGACCCTATTTTAAAATTGAATTTTCTCAAGCACCTAAATCAGAGCCAGCAAAAACTTCACTTGGAAGAGCCAGATAGTAAATATAGGGTTTGTGGGCTGTATGGTATCTATCTCAACTTCTTAAAGAGTTCTGTTGTCATTGCATCATGAAAGCAGTCACAGACAGTATGTAAACTACTGAGCATGGCGTATGCCAGTAAAACTTTATTTATAAAAATAGGGTTAGATCTGGCCCACGGTAGGTAGTTCGCCAACCCCTGGTCTAAAAAAAGCTGGAGAAGAATTGCTTGTACCCAGAAAAGAACCACTCAGTAAAGGAAGAAAAAAAAAAAGACTAAGATCATCCTCCTACTGACAGATGATACTCTTTTAAAACACAAAACAAGATTAGCTCAGCCAGTAAATCTTTTTATTTTCAGTTTTAGAAAAGAAAGGAAGCTTTGAGAAAAATTTGTTAAGTATCAGTGAAGCGCAGGAAAACATGTGGATAGCTTTAACAATATCAGTCTAAACATATACACAAAGGCAAACATTCAGTAAAACAACAGGGAGAGAGACCACTTTGGGGACATAACTGCAGTTTTCCATATTGCACAGAAAAGTTGCTGGTAACTCCAAATTTTCACAGTTATACTTCAATGTTGAGATTTTTAAAAACCACCTGTTTGTTACTGCTGAATGCAAGGAGATAACAAAACTCTCCCCAATTACAGTATGTAAGTGTTCCATAAATGTTCCCACAAGATCACATCATCCCATGTTAAATTCATCTATTTTTAAAAATTGCTTTTCAGCTACTAAATGAATCCTGGTGAGCTTCCCATTTACTTAATCATTTTAATAAACCAAACTAAACCCATTAGTAATAACTTCCTAAGTAAAAAGCATGAGATGTAGTCTCTGTAAAAATAAATAAATAAATAAATAGACAACCTAAGAGGAGCTGAACCTACAATGAGATCACACTTCGCATGAGTGGTTTCAGTGGTAAATGCCACATCTGTAGACTTAACCCCCAACACAACTGAAAATCATTCCTGTGCTTCTCCAAAGCCCCCAAATGAAATAACAAAAATCAGCCCCCAAACATCCATGTAATTAGACCACTACCCAGGACCACTTAGATCATAACTCTTTGTAAATGCTTTAGATAGCAGTTGTTGAGCTCTTCATGCCACTTACAAGTCTTTTTCAACTCAAGTTCTTCCAACAGATAAAGGACCAGATCATTTTCCACTGGCCAAGCAGTGGAAAGCATGTTTGACCATGATGTTTGACAGTTCTGTTAATGCCTATTGAAAAGTGGCCACCAGAATAAGAAAGTGACTTCCCCTGTGTACTTCCATATCTACTTCAGACCTTTTCAGAAGGTGCCACAGCAGGCCAACCTTCCTCCTCATCTCCTTTCTACAGGAGCAGTTTTCTGTCTGCCTGTTAAGTCCATCTGGGCCATGGTTATAGCATACCCTACTTAAAAAAATAAAACTAACATCAAAAACTTTGGTTTTGCTCTTTACGATTTTGGCTAGCACTGAATGAAAAAAAAAAAAGATGTGTTTGTTAATTAAAATCTCTATGAAAATTAAAATTGGAAAAAATGGTTTATTTCTAGATATTGTTTTGAAAGATTGTCCAAGAATCTACTTGATTTTCCTAGACACTAGCACTGTTTCCTAAAGTATTTCTCTGTATATTGTTCTTATTAGGTTTTAGAAAGGGGGAAGGTGTTTTCAGGTATCAATCAGAGTGGTAAAAGCAACATTCAGATGGGCTACTTCTAAAATTTGACTCTTGGCCACTAGATGCCTTGAGCTTACTGTATCAGACACTGGCAAGCCAGACTCTTATTTAAAAAACAACATATGAGATCAGAACTAATACAAACCTAATGTGTTTGACAGACTGACTCCTGTACTAAGAATCAACATCAAGAAGCAGGCATGAAACTTGTCAGGTCCCCCACTTCTGAAGTAGAATAAGTAGTCGTATACTCATTAAATCAGCAATCTGAATTTCCAATAGCCCTCATAATCCCAGAGGTAAGATTGGCTTTCTGAAACACCTCTTAGAACCCACAATTTGGGGACTAAGGTAGGTTTCCAAGTGGGTGATTTTCATCTCTGATGAGTAGCTTAATTGCCCCACCACTGTCCTTCCCTACGTTCGTCAGTGGTGTGTCTACAGTTAGAAATCACTTGTTCACATTAAATACCTGACAAGAGTACATTAGCTTCCACTGAGGACAAAGAAGAGTAGAGATGTGATAGAGGAGAGATGGTGCACAGAACAGACCTCTATTTTGGAAGGAACTGTAATGCTTCTCCCTAGGTGAAATTCTGTGGATGGCTGAGATGAGGGTTTTCACGTTTCCAAAGATTTGTCAGTCAAAGAACAGAGGACATTTTAGGGTCTACAGAACACAGCCTAAAGAGCTCCTTGATGTTTGCTTGATGAAATGTTTGATGTCACAGTGTGATATTTGGCTTCAAGGCATCAATGCTTATTTGTCTGGGCATCCCAGTAAGTACCCTGGATAGTCGGAGTCCATTTAATCATGTATCCCATTCCTATACTGGTTTCCTAGGAAGAAATGCAACCTTTTATAAATTACACATTTTCTGTTTTAAAAGTTGTTTGCCCAGCCCAGTGCCGTTGACAAGTCGTTTAGTTTTCTTTATAATCCCCAAAAAGGATAGTGAAAGGAATGACAGGAATTTGGGTATTCCCTGGCAGTAAATGGACCCACCCTTCATTCTGAGGAATCCAGTATGCATTTAAGCATGGAGACAAGTAGAATCTGAAGAGAAAGAAAAGTCTTTCACTGCGATACCAGATTAATTAGAAAAGATAGCTTCCTATAAACCTTCATATTAGTTAGTAGCTCAGTTAAGATAAAACCTTTTTTCCATAAATAGGGACAAAGATGGCAGGTTTTAAATTCTCAAACATATACTCATTATCCTTCTTTCTCCTTCATGCTCTAAGGTTTTCAAATGTAACTCTTTGGTTGTACTTTATGGAGTATGTTCTTCACAGCTGCCCAGTCTCTGTTATTGATCAACACACAGTTTATTCCACATGACTAACAATTTTAAAAATCTAGGCCCTTCCTTTAAATAAGGTTCCAAATAACAGTTCACTGCAGGCTCTTCACTATGGACTCTCAGCCCTGGCCGCCCTTTGGAATACTCTAAGGTTCCGGAACAAAGAAAGTATGGATGGCAGGTCCTACCCCAAATGTACTGAATTGGAATCTTTAGTGGTAGGCTCTTGTACTACTATTCTGAAGGGGGAAAAAAAAACACCTGGCCAGACTTCAGAACTTCTGCTCTAGAACATGAGACTGATGAATTACCTGCCATCCTCCCATCTCCCCCACTCAGAAGAAATACGTTTCTAAGGTGACTTTTTCACCCTCTCAGAACAAGAACTTTGTTAAGCTGTGTACCATTACTTATCAGTTTCAATCTGATTTTATGTGAAACTGGCAGCAGGTCGTTTGGCTTGAGTTAAATGGTTTCTGGGCTATGTGGCTTCCTACTTGTTTCTAGCTTAGGCATAATGCTTCTAGAGCTGGAAACATTTTGATGAATGGACTTATCCTCCCAGAACCCTTTGAAAGGTCAGTATTATTCCCCATATCTTACAAACAGAAAAATTAGAACTATTGGTCACAGTGAGTTAACTTGATCCACTGAATAAAAGGTCCAATCAGATACCTATACTCCTAGCTAAATTTGGGTCATAGCTACTATCTATGTTTGCATTGAAGTATGGGTCAGAATAAAATGTTTGCACTGAAGACTATGAGACCCTCTAGAATAAAACAACAATCTACAGACTGACCTAAGACTAGGATGGGAAATTCAGTGGTTATTTTTCCTTCCTACCAGGTGTATTTCTTATAATTTGCTGTAAGTTTCTTAGAAAACCTAAATGACAACAAACCATTGTGGTTAGTGGAGACAGGATGTATCTTACCTGGTTGGCTCTTTTCCAGAACCATCATCAGGGTTCTTCTGCTAGCTTCTTCCCTCCAAAATTAATGTAAATAAGCAACATATGAGAAATGCAAGACTTTATGAAGAGCCAACTACTTATCTTCCATCCCATTGCAAAAAAAAAAAGCCTTCACATTTTAAGTTTATATGGTGTAACTAGTTATTACTAAAATTACAAAATAAAAACTCCTGTGCTGGTTCTGGGCCAAAACATGTATGTCTATCTCCAGCCTTCTTTTAAGCTTGGCAGCTGCTGTCTGCATACAGCCTGAAAACCCACTGGTGTCGAGTCAATTGTGACTCATCCCATCCACTGCCACCATGTCGGGTCTGACTCATAATGACCTTAGAGGTCAGAGTAGAACTGCCCCATAGAGTTTCCAAGGAGTGCCTGGCAGATTTGAACTGCTGACTTTTTGGTTAGCAGATGTAGCACTTAAGCCACTATGCCACCAGGGTTTCCAATTCTGACTCATAACGACCCTATAATAGGATAAGTAGAACTGTCTCATAGGGTTTTCTAGGCTGTGATATTTAATAGGTTTGAACCACCAACCTTTCAGTTAGCAGCTGAGCACTTAATCACTGTGCCATCAGAACTCCTTCCTGAAGCCTGAGATCACAACATAATAACCTCTCTTCCAGGGGGCAGTCTAAGAAAGCTGTTTGCCTGGCTACAGGTTGTAGGTTTTCTGATGTCCTTCATTAGCCTAGGTAGCCCTGAGGCCTCGTGGGGTTAGGTATGTTTAGCTTTTTTTCAAATTTACAAAGCCCATGGAGATCCATAAAATCAAAGTGGACTTTATTGCAGATAGAAAGGAAACAGGACTGCCTGATTGAAAAGTTGTTCAAGTGAATGGAACCATACAAAATTGTCGCTTCTGTTTTTCAAAAATAATGGGTTATCAGCACTTTCATATGACTCAGCCTAATTAATTTTTCTGGGTTTACACAAAACCATATAGTGTAAAGCAATGTCTTATTTAAAAGTTAACCATTAAAAATGACTTAAGAAAATAAAATGTTTGATTTAATTATGGGTGTACTTAGGCGCTCCTTGAATACTCTGGGAGTCAGTTCTACCCTGGCCCCTAGGGTCGCCATGAGTCGGACCCGATTCGATGGCACTTGGCTGGCATTGGGACAATACTTTACCATAATAAGAAAAATGACATGTTATGGAAGCATTTTTTTTTAATTGGGTTGCCAAATGTGATAGCACTAAAGCATAGAGACATGTGGAGAAACTCAAACTTTTCCAAGAATTCTCAGTATTTCACCTGCTACAGGTGAAGGCGGGCATAACAGCTTACCCTGAAATAATCCAAACTAAAAAATTAAAATTTCAACTACACCCACACATGAAACTTACGCAAGCCTCCCCAGATACCAAGCAAATGACCCTTCTATGGTGTGAAGACACCTGGATTCTTGAAAGCATTTTCATCTTGGAGTATCCAGAGCCTTCACTGGGTTGGATAATATTGAACTTTCCATTGACTCTTCTGTGATTTCTCATGTGGTCACTGAAATCTCACACATTCAGCAGCTCCAAGTATGGAATTTAACTCACTTTTTAGAATACTACCTTGAATTCTCTTTGCATTTTTTTTTCCCTGCAGTGACATTTCTTTCTCTCTTCTAAATACAAGCTGTTTGCCTCTCACATTTCCTGTTGCCTTCCCTTCCCCAGATAAAAGCATTGAACAATTTTGGTGAGATTTTATATTTCACAGTAGCGATTTTAGTCCATTAAATCATTTATTTCCCTGTCATACCCTTGGGGCAGAGTTCAAGCATCAGGCTCATATGGTGGCCCTCAAGAGTTGAATTACTTTTGCAGTGTTATCTTCAGCAGTTGACAAATACCTCCTGTCAGCACACTAATTTAAAAACAACAACATTAATACTTTTGCCTTTGGTTTTACACATTTCAATAACTACTTCCTTTTATAGAGATTTCCAGAGAAGGAACTACAGTTACTTCCCCCATGTTGAAATGTTCACACATACAGTTTCCAATCTTTAGTCTAGAAGGAGCTCAGGTAGCATCAAAGTCAGGAATGTTGATATGGGATTGTAATCCAGCAAGCAGATTTTGTCTCCAGAGCCTCCACGCAAACTGATTTTTCTTGTTTTCTGTCCCATTTAACACCAGCTTCCCATAATCCTTGTAGGTCTTACCTCAATTGCCTTCCGTTGCAGTCTTTCTTCTAGTCTTTTTTCCCCTAACTTCCCCTCCTAGATCCCAGGCTAGACTAGCACTTCTATGTATTAATATGAAGCCTCTCCTGGGAGGAATCCCAAACACCTGCCTTGCTTTGTTCAGATACTGCAGGTGAATGACTTAAGAGACCATTAAAGCATGCTATTTTGCTTAACTCTGAAACAGTGTACTACTATGTGAAAAAATGGGAATAGGTCTGCATTTGTCTTGATTTAGAAACACTTTAGCCCCACCATCTCCATCTTGGGTTAAATTTTAAGTGTTAAGATATTTTCAGACCCCAATAAAATAGAAGCATTAGTTCAGTTCTGTCAATACCCAACCTCAAACAATACTGGGGCCTATGGCCAACATCACCCCACCGGTGAGCCTACCCCATTGCTTCTGGGACCTGGGGGGGGGGGAAGTCATGCATTATCCTCTAGAGGAAACACTAGGCGAGTGCCACGACTGGAAACTGTCTGGTTCTCCATTCCCAGGTCTCGTTCCAGCACTTCCTCAGAGCTGCTTTTCACTCTCCGGCCACTCTCGAGACTTGTGGAGGCCGTATGGGAGCCTGAGGAGCCATTCGCAGTCACAGTGCTGTCCCCGTAGGTCAGGGTGAGGTCTCCCTCAGTCAGGATGAAATCAGAGTCTTCCTCTCGCAGTGGCTCTTGGTTCTGAAAAGGGCAACCAACAAAATCAATGGGAGACTGCTATGTTCCAGGGCTGTAGCCAACCCCAACTCCTCGTCTGATAACTGATGACTGTGATACTTGCCTGCCTTGAGCCTCTACAGGGATAACTAGATGAAACTGTAAGGTGCTATTCAATGTAAGCCACGGTTGCCTGAACCAGGAGTTAGAATACCAATGTTATTTCCAATGTGTGAGAGCTTGGATTTAGGAATTAAAGGTAAAAAGGGAGACCAGCCTATTTTTCCTGCTTGACAAACCAAAAAAGGAAAGACAGAATTAGGTCACTCGGAAAATCTTGCAAATAGGTTTAAGGCACTCTAACCTTTGAGTAGGTATCCTGGGTGGGCTTTGCAACCTAAATAAACCATCCTATATCCACCTTATTTACATTTGAACTAGTCTTCATCCTAGTCAGCAATTCAGAAAAGGCAACAAACTGTAATTAAAATCTCCTTCCTATTTTCCCCTCTGCTGTTCCTATACCAGAAAACCCTGATGGGAACTCCTCACCTTGAAGTTTTCAGGTAGACAAAGCCAACTATAGGGAGACAGAGTACAGAGAGCAGTAGATTTATTTTATTTTAAATTGTGATTTTTTTTAATTCATTCAAATGATATTTATTAAGGTCTATTTTTTTCTCTCTCTTTTTAATTGTCATTGAGTGAAAGTTTACAATACAAATCAAATTTGCATGCCTACCTATCTGCAGTTCCCTCTGCTATCCTTGCCCGCTGACAGCACACTCTTCCTTTCCGTTCCATGTATGTCATATCCTCTTAACAATCTCCTGTCCCCTCCTTTCCACCCTCTCCACTTCCCTCTAGTAAGAGGCCAGTAGAACAGCATCCTATAGATGCATAGAACCATTAAGGTGCACACACAATATGGTCACTCTGTGTCCCCAAATCTAATCCATTCCTATCTGAAGAGTTGACCTCAATAATGATCTACGATCAGGGGCAACATCACATCTGGGGGCCATGCTACCAGGGGAACTCCCAGATCTTTGGACCACCAATTGCAGTATTTTAGTGGAGTTCTTAGGGTGCACCCCTATTTTTCTTGTGTTGCCCCCATCACGGCTGTCATTGGTAGTGGCTGGACACCAACTGGTTCTTCTGGTCACATGTTGATATAGTCACCTATTCACACAGGTCTTTCTGTTTTCTGGGCTCTTTTGCCTTCATGTTGTTGTCCTTGGTGATCATCTGTTCTAGCTGAGTCAGGACCATTTAGTGTGCCTCAGGTTGCAGCTTGCTAGCTTTTAAGACCCCAGATGCCACTCACCAATATGGGGTGCAGAAGACTCTCTTAGCAATAGGCTAGTCATGCCAATTGGCCTTGATGTCCCTTGAGCGCATGGTCCCCGGACCCTCACCCCTGCTACTCTATCCTTCCCATATTGGGTTAAGATTGGAGGAATTTTCAGGTTATGTTGAAGTCCAGATAAGATGATCTTCTTTCTACTGTGTTCTGTCACTGATTTCACCCAACCAAATTTATATCGACTAATCTATAACCAACCCATTCCCTTACTCTCTCCCCTCCCTTGCAGCCATCAAAGAGTCTTCTGTACATGAGTCTGGTTTTAACTACTTGTAGCAGAGATCTCATACAATATTTGTCCTTGTGCCACTGACTGATTTTACTCAACATAATGTCTTCCAGTTGAAACCAGGTTATGAGAGGCTTCCTAAAATCATCATTGTTTTTATCATTGCATAGTGTTCCACTGAGTATATGTACCAAAGTTTGTTTATCCATTCATCTGTTGTTGGGCGTCTGGGCTGATTCCATCTTTTTGTTGTTATGGACTGTGCTGCAATAAACACTCGTGTGCATGTATCTGTTTGTGTGACTGCCCTTGCTTCTGTAGGATATAGTCGAAGCAGTGGGATTACTGGGTCAAATAGTCTATCTATTTCCATCTTTTTAAGGAAGCGCCAGATTGCTTTCCAAAGAGTTTGTACCATTTTGCAATTGCACCAGCAGTGTAGGAGAGTTCCAATTTATCCACAGCCTCTCCAGCATTTGTTGTTTTCTGTTTTTTGGATCATGGTCAACCGTGTTGGGGTGAGATAGTATCTCATTGTAGTTTTAATTTGAATTTGTTTCATAGCTAATGATCATGAGCTTTTCTGCACGTGTTGTTTGCCTGCTTGGATATCCTCTTTAGAGAAGTGACTGTTTATTGCCTTGGCCCAATGCTTAATTTGGTTATTTATCCTTTTCTTGTTGATATTTTGCAGCACCTTGTAGATTATGGAGATCAGATGTCAGTCTGACATATAGTTACGAAGTATTTTTTCCCATTCTGTAGGTGGTCTTTTAATTCTTTTGATAAAGTCTTTGGATGAGCCAAAGTGTTTGATTCTTAGTAGTTCCCATTTATTTTTTAAATTGTGATTAAGTGAAAGTACACAAACCAAATCAATTTTACATGCCTGCCTACCTGCAGCTCCTGCTCTCCTTGCCTGGTGACAGTACACTCCTCCTTTTCATTCTGTACTTGTTGTATCTTCTTAACAAGTTCCTGTCCCTTCATCTCCACCCTCTTCTCTCCCATCTAGAAAGAGAGCAGAAGGACAGCCTCCTATAAATGCACAGAACCATATAGTACACACACCATATGGTCACACTGTGTCCCTGGGTCCAGTCCAGGTTTGTCCAAAGAGTCGACTTCAGTAGTGTTTTCTGGTCAGGGGCATCAGCTGGTCTAGAGTCCATGCTCCCAGAGGATCCTCCAGGCCATCAGACCATCAGTTGTGGTCTTTTAATAGAGTTCTTGAGCTGCACCTCTCTTTTTCTCCTGTTGCCAGAGGGACTCAAAGTTGTGTGCGCCCATCATGGCTGTCTTTGGTGGTGGCCGGGCACCATCTGGTTCTTCTGTTCACATGCTGATACCGTATCCCATTCACATGGGTCTTTCTGTCTCCTAGGCTCTTTTTCCCTTGTGTCTTTGGTGTTCTCAGTGATCATCTGTTCTGGATGAGTTGGGACCATTTGGTGTACGTCAGATGGCAGCTTGTTGGTTTTTAAGACCCCAGACTCATAAGCAATAGGCTACTTATGCCAGTTAGCCTTGATGTCTCCCAAAAAGCATATCTTTGCAATACTGGATTGAGATTAGACGAGCTTTCACTTTACAGTGAAGTCGAGTTAAGTTAATCTACTTTCTACTGTGAGGTGTCACTGCTTTCAACTAACCAAATTTCTATCAAGTATCTAATCTATCAGGAGTCCTCTTCCCTCCTCCCCACCCTTGTAGCTATAAGTTTTTTCTTCTGCACATGTGTATTTTTAAGTCATTACAGCAGGGGTCTCATACAGTATTTATCCTTTTGCTGCTCACTGATTTGACTCAGCATGTTTTCCATTTGAAACCAGGTGATGAGATGCAAACTAAAATCATCACTGTTCTTTATCATTGCATAGTGTTCCACTGACTGCATGTACCACAGTTTGTTTATCCATTCATCTGTTGATGGGCATCTAGGTTGACTCCATCTAAATGTGCTGCAATAAACATTCGTGTCCATGTATCTGTTCGTGTGACAGCCTTTGTTTCTGTAGGATATATTCCGAGCAGTGGGATTACTGGATCAAATGGTGTATCTACTTCCAGCTTTCTAAGGAAACACCAGATTGCTTTCCAAAGAGATTGTACCATTTGCAATCCCATCAGCAGTGAAGGGGACTTCCAATTTCTCCACAGCCTCTCCAACATTTGTTGTTTCGTGTTTTGGATTATGGCCAACCTTGTTGGGGTGAGATTGTATCTCATCATAGTTTCGATTTCAATTTCTCTACTAGCTAATGATCACGAGCATTGCCTCATGTGTTCTTTTGGCTGCCTGGATATCCTCTTTGGTGACGTGTCTGTCCATCTCCTTTGCCCGTCACTTATAGGGTTATTTACCTTTTTCTTGTTGACATTTTGCAGTACCTTGTAGATTACTGAGATCAGATGTTGGTCTGACATGTAGTTGCTGAATATTTTTCCCATTCTGTAGGTGGTCTTTTAATTCTTTTGATAGTTTTTGGATGAGCAAAAGTGTTTGATTTTTAGTAGCTCCTCTTTATCTGTTTTCTCTTCTGATGATCATGTTTTGCTTGTCACATTTTGAAGTCTGTCTGTGCTATGTATTAGTACTTCCATTGTTGACCCTATTTTTTCTTGCATGATATTTATTGCTTTAGGTGTGATATTTAGGTCTTTGATCCAAAGTGAATTAATTTCTGTGTAATGTGTGAGATATAGGTCTTCTTTCCATTTTTTGCAGATGGATATCCAATTTGGCCTACACCATTTGTTAAACAGACTTTTTACCTCATTTTACAATCTTAGGGCCTTTGTTGAATGTCAACTGTTCATAAAGAGGATATTGGCATCCCTGGGGTCTCTACTCTGTTCTATTGGTCTGTATGTCTCTTTTTGTACCAGTACCAGGCTGTTTTGATGGCTGCGGCAGTGTAACACGTTCTAATCTCAGGTAGTGTGAGGCTTTCCACTGTGTTCCTCTGCTTCAGGAGTGCTTTGCTTATCCAGTTTCTTCCCTTTCCAGACAAAGTTGGTTATTTGTTTCTCCGCCTCATTAAAAAAATGTCACTGGGAATTGTATTGGGATTGTATTGTATATGCAGATGATTTTGGGTGCAGAAGGCATTCTCACAATATTAATTTTTCCTATCCATGAGCAGGGTAGGTTTCTCCACTTATGTCTCTTTTGGTTTCTTGCAGTAAGGTCTTGTAGTTTTCTCTGTATAGGTCTCGTTTCTCTAGTTAAATTTATTCCTATGTATTTTATCTTCTTGGGAGCTACAGTAAATGGTATTGATTGGGTGATTTCTTCTTTGCTGATGTAAAGAAATCCTACTGATTAACTGATTATCTTATATCCTAGTACTTTGCTGAACTCTACTATTAGTTCCAGTAGTTTACTTATGGATTCTTTAGGATTCTCTGCATGTACAATCATATCATCTGCAAATAGGAAGATTTTTACTTCTTCTTTGCCCATGCAGATGCTCTTCATTCCCTTGTCTAATTGCTCTGCAGAGAACCTGTAATACAATGTTGAACAGAAGTGGTGAGAGTGGGCATCCCTGTCTAGCCCCCGTTCTCAAGGGGAATTCTTTCAGTCTTCCCATGCAGGATGATGTAGGTGGTTGGCTTTGCATGGATGTCCCTTGAGGATTTTCCCATCTCTTCCTATTTTGCTGAGAGTTTTGGGGATGAGGAGTGCTGGACTTTATCAAGTGCCTTTTCTGCATCAACTGACAAAATCAGGTAATTCTTATCCTTTGTGTTATTTATGTGGTTGATCACATAAATTGTTTTTCTGATGTTGAATCAAGCGTGCATCTCTGGTATGAATACAACTTCATCATGATGAATTATTTTTTTGTTATGTTGTTGAATTCTATTGGCAAAGATTTTGTTGAAGATATTTGTATCTAGGTTCAGAGTGATATTGGTTTGTAAGTTTCCTTTTTTGTGGGATCTTTCCCTGGCATTGTTATCAGGGCTATGCTGGCTTCGTAGAATGAATTGAGGAGTATTCCACCCATTCTATGCTGTGAAATAGCCTCAGAAGTATGGGAGTTAAATCTTCTCTAAAAGTTTGGTGAAATTCTCCAGTGAAGCCATCTGGGCCAGGGCTTTTTTTGGTTGGTAGTTTTTGGATGACTTTTTCAGTCTCTTTGTTTGTGATGCATTTATTAAGTTGTTTTACTTCTCCTTGTGGTAGTTTTGGTAGGTGATATGAATCTAAAAATTTGTTCATTTCCTCTAGGTTTTCAAATCTATTACAGTGTAGTCTTTCATAGTATTCTGTTATGATACTTTTTATTTCAGTTGGGTCTGCAGTGACATCTCTCATCTCATTTCTTATTCTGGTTACTTGTTTCCTCTCTTATTTTTCTTTAGTAAGTTTAGCCAATGATTTGTCAATTTTGTTGATCTTTTCAAAGAACCAGCTTTTGGTTTTGTTAATTTTTTTCAATTGTTGTTCTATTCTCTAATTCATTTAGTTCTGCTCTAATCTTTGTTGTCTGTTTTCTTCCGGTGTTTGAGGGTTTCCTCTGTTGCTCTTTCTACTTTTTCAATATGTAGTGTTAATTCTTTGGTTTGGGTCCTTTCTTCATTCCAAATGTATGCATTTAGAGAGATATATTTACCTTTCAGCACTACTTTTGGTGTGTCCCATAGATTCTGGTAGAATGTGTTTTTGTTCTGATTTGATTCCAGAAATTTATTTTGTCATTGATTTCTTCTATAACCTGTGGCTTTTTCAACAAGATGTTGTTCAGCTTCTATGAGTTCAAATTTCTACCTATTTTTTTTTCTGCTGTTCATTTCAACTTTTATGGCTTTATAGTCTGAGAAGGTGCTTTGCAATAATTCAGTGGTTTGGATTTTGTTGAGACTTGCTTTATGTCCTAACATACGGCCTATTCTGGAAAATCTTCCATGTGCATTGGAGAAGAAGGTGTACTTATCTTTTGATGAGTAAAAAGTTCTGTATATGTTGATGAGATCTATTTGGTTAATTGTTGTAATATGATCTTCTGTGTCTTTATACTGAGCTTTTTCCTGGATGATCTGTCCATTACTGAAGGTGGAGTGTTGAAGTCCCCAACTATTATTGTGGAGTGATCAATCTCATTTTTCAGTGTTGTCAGTGTTTGTTCGATGTATTCAGATGCTGTGGTACTGGGTGCATAAATATTTAATATTGTTATGTCCTGCTTATGTATTGAACTTTTCAGCAATAGTGACCATCCTTGTCCACGATGGTGGATTTTACCTGAAATTAGTAGTGCCATTCCTGCTTTTCTTTGTATGTTGAGTTAGCCATCCTTTGATTTTCAGTGTGTTCATATCTTTGAGTCTAAGGTGTATTTCTTATGAGCAATATATAGACAGATTGTGTCTTTTGATCCAGGATGTCACTTGCTCTTTTTTGAAGCATTCAGTCCATTTACATTCAATGTAATTTTGATAAGTATGTGTTTAGTGATGTCATTTTCATTCATTTATTTTTGTGTTGTTGATGTTTTCTTTGTTGCTCTTAATATTCTGTTCTAGGTCATTCTTTTTTATGGGTTGACTTTTCATCTTTTTCAGTGTTGGTTTTGTGTTTGTTGAGAGTCCTGTATTATGTTTCTGGTTTTGATATGTCACATTGTTATTTTGCTTTGTGGCTACCACTATTAACTCCCTTACTATTCGAAGTTTAAACCAGACTTTAACTTCTGCATATCTTTTTAATTTCCTCTCCATCTGAAAGGGTTATAGCTAGTGTAATATATCCCTCTTTTTAGTGTGACTGTCATAGTATTTGTGTTTTGATCACTGGTTCCCTTCTTTTAATACTGTAGCTTTGATTGAGCCTTGTGACTTCCCTGACCAAGTAGGATTCTGGATGCTGTGTCCTGCATTGCCTCCATAAGTATACACTTGATGTGATTTTGTGTTTCAAAAGAAACAGCTTCATTCAGTATTTCTTGTAGATTTGGGTTGGTTTTTAAGTCTCTTGGCTTCTGTTTATCTGCAAATGTCTTAATTTAACTTTCATATTTGAGAGACAGTTTTTCAGGATATACGATTCTTGGCTGGAAGTTTTTTCTCCCTTCAAGGCTTTGAATGTATCATCCCACTGCCCCCTTCTCAGCATCATTTCTGCTGAGAAGTCAGAGGAAAGCCTACAGGGTTTCTCCTGAATGTTAGCTTTGCTTTAAGCCTCTGTGCCTTTAAGAACATCTATGTTTCATTCTATTAAGCTTGATTGTAATATGTCTTGGTGTCTTTCTTTTGGAGTCTTGTTTTTGTGGTGTTCCATAAGTATCTTGGATATCTATGTTCTCTTTTATAATTTCAGGGTGGTTTTCTGTCAGCAACTCTACAACAATTCTCTGTGTATTTCCTGCTATCCACCCCTGTTGAGGAACTCCAACTATTTGTAGATTATTCCTGTTAATAGAGTTTCACTAATGTTTCTTAATGCTTCTTCATTTTTTAATTTGTTTTCTCTAATTTATCCTCTTAAATGCTGGTGTCAGATGCTCTATCCTCAAGCTCAGTAACTCTCGCTTCCATCTCCTCAATTCTGTAATTTTATTATTGATCTGCTGGATTTCAGATTGTTGATGTTCCATCACTGCAAACAGCTTACTTTTCATTTTGTTCTGCTGCATTTTGTCTAATCTCTAGAAGGGCTCTATACATAATTCTTTTGTTCTTGACCTCCAATAATTTCAGACAGACTTCTTCATCTGGGAACTTTTTTGATTCTTTATGTTGGGAGTTTTCTGGAGCCATGGTAGACTGCCTCTTTAAATATTTAGCTATTGATTGTTGTCTTCACATCAGCAGGAAGCTGTTTGGTTTTTCTGGTGTTACCTCAACAGGAGCTGAGGCATAGTTCTAAGAGAGGAATAAGAGTTGTACCAGTTTTGGTCACCAGCCACCTCTGTGTAGTCTAGTAACTGGCCTCAGGTAGACTCTCTGGAATAGCAGGCATCAACTGCTGGCTGCTGAAGTTGAAAGTTACTTGTGGTGACTCTCTGTTGTTGTACCAGCTAAGCCTATGGTGTAGCTCAGGGAATGGAGGAGAGAAGGATATCACCCCACTCGACTGCCACAGAGTGTTGTGCTCTGTAGATACTTAGATTAAAAACTGCTATTTGCTGAGTGGGGAGCCACGCGGTTTCCACAAAAGGCATCTGGGCTTTCAGGGGTGGCAAGCTACACCTTCTGGCTCACAAAGATGGCATCCCAGTTATAGAGTCACTGGGGGGCTGTCACCTGATGCTATAATGTGGATCAGTGAGGTGTGGTGGCAATGCTACTGCCTGCTCAGCAGTCAGTTCTCCAGGTGTTCTAGTTTTGAAAATGTACTTAACAGTTGAGTGAGGAGCTGCCCATCAGCTGCTGAAATCACACAGGCCCTCAGGTGTGGCAGGCCCCACCTTCCCACCGACAACAAAAGCACATCATAGGCCACCCCAGACACTATGATGTGGTACAAAGAAGGGAATTTGTTGTTGTCGTTAGGTGCAATTGAGTTAGTGCTGACTTATAGCAACCCTACAAACAACAGAACAAAACACTGTCTGGTCTTGTGTCATATCCACAATCATTTCTATGCTTAAGCCCATTGTTGCGGCCACTGTGTCAATCCATCTCATCAAGCATCATCCTCTTTTTCACTGACCCTCTACCAAGCATGATGTCCTTCTCCAGGGACTGATCCCTCCTAACAATATGCCCAAAGTATGTGAGATGGAGTCTTGCTATCACTGCTTCCAAGAAACACTCTGGTTGTACTTTGTCCAGAACAGATGTTGGTTCTTTTGGCAGTCCATGGTATGTCCAGTATTCTTCTCCAATGCCACAGTTCAAAGGCATCAATTCTTCTTTTGTCTTCTTTGTTCATTGCCCAGCTTTCACATGCATATGATTCAAATGAAAATACCATGGCTTGGGTCAGGCACACCTGAGTCTTCAAGGTGACATCTTTATTTTTCAATACTGAAAAGAGGTCCTTGGCAGTAGATTTTCCTAATGTCGTGTAATCCAGCTTCTCAGATTATTTGTTTGTCATACAGATTGACCCCTAGGGTCGCCATGAGTCGGATCTGACTCGACGGCACTTGGCATACAGATTGAAAAGGTATGGTGAAAGGATACAACCCTGACACACACCTTTCCTTACTTTAAACCATGCAGTGACCTCTTGTTCTGTTTGCATGACTACCTGTTGATCCACACACAGGTTCCTTAAGAGCACAATTAGGTGTTCTGGAGTTCCATTCTCCACAATGTTAGCCATAATTTATTATGATCCACACAGTCAAATGCCTTTGTATAGTCAATGAAACCGGGTAAACATCTTTCTGGTATTCTCTGCTTTCAATCAAGATCCATCTGACATCAGTAATGATATCTCTGGTTCCACATCCTCTTCTGAATCCAGCTTGAAGACTGGAGGGTGTAGGGCTTTGCCACTTGCATCCACCAGTCCACATCTGTAACTTTAGGCATGAGCTTCTTAAGCACAGCTTTTCTGCTGCAGAAGCCCTATTTAGACAGGCACTACTTCTCAGCATGAGAATCAGCCCTAGTGGAGACCTCTGGGTCACTGACTCCACCTCCCAGCTGACCAAGATAGCATCCCACCCAAGCCATCCTTCCTGATATGAGACAGCAAAATCTATGATCTATGGCACAGCTCACAAAAGAGAGGGTAGAGGTGCAGTGCTGCCTTCAGTTGACAGCCAGGCTCTCAAAATGTGGCTATCCCAGTCTCTGCTGTGCTATATACTGTTTACTTAAGCACTGAAGTTCTGTGTATTTGCCAGCTCATGCCCAACTCTTTCTGCCTCCCGGATAACAAAGAAGCTGTCAGTACCTGCAGTCTTCCCAAACAATGTGTCAGCAGAAGCAGGACTTAGAGTGCTACTGCCTCATCTTTGAGAGAGGTAGTTTCCTGCTTACTGGCACCTAGTTGAATCTGACAACCCTATGCCAGATCCTAGAGCTCCCAGGATGTCCATGCTGTGCTGTTTAGCTACTATTCCAGGCCTTACTTCTCAGAGGGAACTGAGATGTGTGTCTAGTCCACTGTCTTGGCCCTGCCCCCTGCTTATGTCAGTAAATTTTACTGAATTGCTATTATATGCCTGAAAGTGACCTGGTGGCACAGTAGTTAAGCACTTAGCTACAAACCTAAAGGTCAACAGTTCAAGCTCACCAGCCAATCCACAGCAGAAAGATGTGTCAGTCTGACTCCAGGAAGATAAACCAAAAAACCCAAACCCATTGCTGCTAAGTCAATTCTGACTCATAGCAACCCTGCAGGACAGAGAACTGTCCTATAGGATTTGAATGGCTGTAAGTCTTTAAGGAGCAGACTGCTATATCTTTCTCCCATGGAGAGGATGGAGGGTTCAAACCACCTACCTTTTGGTTAGCAGCTGAACTCTTTAACCACTGGGCCACTGGGGCTCTAAAACAGAAGTGTCAGAAGTGGTATTTGAACCTATACCTACATTTGCAGACTAGAAATCCCAAGGGTGGGATGCAGAAACTTGAGTCTAACACTACCTGTAATGATGACCACCTTGGAAACCCTATGGGGCAGTTTTCCTCTGTCCTATAGGGTCACTATGAGTCAAAATCCATTCGACAGCAATTTATTATTATTATTATATGCCTGCCAGGAACTTCACATAAATTCTGATTTGATTCTTGTACCTCCTCTGTGAAGGGTGCACTCATAACACAGAAAAGGAAACCTGAGCTAAGAGAACCTATGAAATCTAGCAGAGGTTGTCTAGCTGAAGAGAAGCAAAGTTAGTATTTACATTGCCTCCACATAGTATTTACGTTTTACCCACATAAAACCCACTGACGTGAAAAATCACCCCATCAAGGAAAGGACTGGAATGGCACCCCATGTTAAGCAGTACTGTGGCAAAACAGACAAGGCAGGCTTTGACAAAGCCACAGTCACTTGAGACTGAAAAGACAGTGTGGGCAACTATTAGAAAATAGCATGAGGTGACATAGAACGTCCATCTCCAACAGATTAACAAGCAAGACAAGGGGCAGCCCAAAAGCCCACTCCTGCACTACACTGAGGTCTGTCAAACACTGGGAACTTCTTGAATGGCAAACATATACTTTGAACACACCAGAGATAAAGAGCTGCCCTTTTCTCTCCTGTTTGCCTTTGGCCTGTCCATGTTCACCTGAAGTCCTCCTCAGTCCAGGGTGCGGAACACGCCTCTCTGGCACTCCGTATGACACTGAGTCATACTGCCCAAAGCCAGTATTGGATTCTCCTGTCAGTGTCTCAACTCCCTGTCTAGATTATCAACTACCAAAGGGTACGTGAGTTTGTTCTCTACTTGGCACCCTTCCTTAACTGTGTTTACCTTGCTAAATGCATACCTATTAAATACGCTGATCTAGGGAGGATTCACAGGTTTAGTCTCCCATTTCTGCACACTTACTGGTGATTAGCACAAGGTGGTTTTCTGTATTGTTTCTCAGTGATGTTGACTTCTCCACAGTCCACACTGTCAGCACAGTGTGACTCTACTTAACCAATACTCCAGCATTTTTAACATGCAAACACACAAATCCTTTTGCTTGCTGCCTCAAATCCTCGCTAGAATGAGGGAGGGTGCAAATGTATAATTAAATAAAAGTGCCTGGATGCAGGCAAATATTTAGAGAACATTTTTTAACACTCACTCCAAATGCCCACATTTCCCCTTTTCCATTAGTTTTTAGAAGTCTCAATATTCAATCTGTTCTACCATAGTTTTCTTAATAACAAATGAGGTCATGTGCCCCATCCAAACTTCCAACTCCCAAGGGAGCCCTTCTTCTCCATTTTAGCATGGCTCATTTCTCCCATTCATACATGTGTGAAATTATGTTTTTGTCCCTCTTTATCAGACTTTCTCTGTCAGGAATCTTGGCTCCCAAGAGTCTTCTATTTTACTATTTCTAGATTTGGAGCCACAGAGGGACAGAGTATAGTGCAAATGCGTGTGAAGGTAATAGTGAAAACAGAGGGAAGTTCCACTCCAACATCACAGAGGAATCCTAGTAATACGAACTCTGACATGGCCTACTCTGATTACTCACAGTGGTAAGCAGGACCAAATGCAGTGACAGAAGAAACAAAACAAGATGTTGACCCATTTAAGAATATTGCCATTTAAGAAAATCGCAGGTCCAAACAAATAGTACTCAAGGTATGGTCATTCAGAAACAAGGACTTACTAAAACCCAGTGAAGAGTGATTTCCAAATCAAAGTCTCAGTGAATGTTATATGCAAATGCTGAAACCAACCCACCACACCCTCCAAGTCTAGATGACAGGGTCAACAAGAATTTTGTTAGGCTAAAGGTTCATATTACTACATGTCTTACGCTGGGTTTTCCAGGGAAGCTAAACCAGTAACACGTATAGGTACAAGGAAAGATTTGTAATATATATAGAGGAATAGATATAGATAAAGGAAACAGCTCACGGAATCACAGAAGCTGAATGTCCCAAGTTCTGGCACAAGCCTCACGTGGCCATGGACACGGAAGCTGAGGAACTCGAAGTCAGCAGGTCAGAGATCAGAGTTCTATCTAGATCACCAGTTGTGTAGGTCAGTGGATTCCAAGCTGGTGGCGAGACGGAGAGGCAGAGGCTGGTGAACCCAGGATCGGCAGGTCAGGGAGCAGGACTCTCAAGTGCCGACTGTAAGGATTGATGAATCCAACAGCTGCTAGTTCAAGTCCAGGAACCAGACGCCAGAAGAAGAGAGCAGGAGCTCCTGGCTACGTGAGCAGACCAGCAGTGGTAGTGGAAGGTCGAGAGATGAGAGAGCTGAGGGGTGGGAAGCCATCACAGACCCCACCCTGCCACTTAATACAGCAGCCAAATATGGAGTAGCCAAGTTGACATAATTCTGACCACCACACTACATAACTAGCTTTCCAGAGAAGGCTACAATGAAAATGCAGTGAAATAACTCTGAAAACATCTGCAAACAAGAACATTGTGAAAATGTGTGCATTTTAAATGACCAGAGGTCTTTTCACAAATGAAAGAATACTGTTTACTAGGTACCTATCAAACCCAAATACCCCCCGTCAGTCCATCTTACTGTGGTAGCTCGTGTGCTCCTGTGATGCTAGAAGCTATGCCACTGGTATTTCAAATTCAAGCAGCATAACCCATAGTGGGCAGGTTTCAGTAGGGTTTCCAGACTAAGGCAGACTAGGAAGAAAGGCCTGAAGACCACCTTCCAAAGATTAGCCAATGCACACCTATGGATCACAGCAGAACACTGTCTGACTTGCTCTGGACACATCAAGAGGAGCAATCAGTTACTAGAGGAGGATATCATGTTCGATGGTGGGCCAGCAAGGGTGAGGGAGACCCTCAGTGAGATGGATTGGCACAACAGCTATAACAGACTCCAAAATGCCAGTGTTTGTCAGGACAATGCAGGACAGGGCAATGTTTCATTCTGTTGTATATTAAGTAACCATGAGTTGGAGTCAAGAACATCCATCCATCCATCCAACCATCCATCTATCCGTCCATCTGTCCATCCATCCACCCACTTGCCCATCCACCTGTCTGTCCATCCACCCACATCCATCCACCCATCTATCCATCCTCTATCAAATCCAAGCAGTTTAGAGATAATGGAAATAATTAATGAACATCTTAGCTATCTCCTACATAAATCTGTTGAAGTAAAAATTGCCCCATTGGTGATGGGTGAGACCACGCAACTGTGTGTCAAACAGATGTGAGAACTGCAGTCACTAAACTCTATAGTGAGTCCCTCTACCTCTTTCAACCTGGGTTCCTCAATTACTGTAGGAAACCTTAAGTAGTCTCTTGAACTGATGAAGGAAGAACTTGAAAGAGACAGAACTGTAAATTTACTAAGTTTATGCTGAGTTCACACTAGTCCATTGTTGTTGTTAGATACCATCAAGTCACTTCTGACTCATGGTGACACAACACAACGGAATGAAACAATGCCCAGACCTGCCCCATCCTTAAAATTTTTGTTATGTTTTAGCCCACTGTTGCAGCCACTGTCTTAATCCATTTCATCAAGGGTCCTCCTCGTTTTTGTTTACCCCCTATTTTACTAGGCATGATGTCATTCTCTAGCATTTGATCCCTCCTAGTAACATTCCTAAGGTACATGACCTGAAGTCTTGCCATCCTTGCCTCCAGTGAACACTCAGGCTCTACTTCTTCCAAGACTTGTTTGTTCTTCCCACAGTCCATGGTATATTCAATATTCTTCACCAACACCATAATTCCAACACATCAATTCTTCTTTGGCCTTCCTTATTAATTGTCCAACCTCCACATGCATATGAGGCTATTAAAAACACCATGGTTTCGGTCAGGCACACCTTCTGCTTTTTTACACTTTAAGGAGGTCTTTTGCAGTAGATTCACCTAATGCAATATGTTGTTTGATTTCTTGACTGCTGCTTCCATGGGCATTGATTGTGGATCCATGTAATATGAAATTCTTCACAACTTTAATCTTTTCTCCATTTATCATGATGTTGCTTACTGGTCCATTTGTGAGAATTTTTGTTGTCTTTATATTGAAGTGTACTGAAAGTTATAGTTTTTGATTTTCATCAGTTACCCAGGAAGAAATTTCACTCACACCTCCAAATCCAGATTTTGCTTTTCTAATAAAATGATTACAAACAACCAACTTAAATGTTTGTATATCTTGCACCGTGATAGACAAATGCTTTAATCACAATAACTGGTGCACACCAATATCATCAGCTGCAGTATAGTAGAAAGAAAATTGATTTGGCATCTGAACAACTGGATTTGAATCCAAGCCCTGACAGGCCATTTCAGTGTTCTGAGGTTCAATTTTCTTATCTATAAAATGGACCTAGTGGTATAGATTAACTATGAGAAATGATAAGGCATGTAAAATTACACTGTGACATACAAAAGAATTCACAAATATAAGCATTATTTTTTATTAAAAGTTTATATAATGTTAACACGATTAGATCCTTCATTTAAATTTCCAGTTTCTAGAAATAGACTCAGCACAGTGTGAAAATAATATCTATGCTGGTAGGAGTCTTACATTTAGGACTAACTCTTGAGCTAAAGATGTGGGTTAGCTCTGCCAGGACCCAAACTTCTGTGTGTGTGTGTGTGTGTGCACTTGCATGCTGAAAATATCTTTTCCACTCCATTTTCTACCATCTCCAATTTGATTTACAGACCAGAACAAGTTCTTAAACCCAAATAGTTTGGCAGGTACTTCCAGAACCAGATAACAAAGTTCCCAGACAGTGCTGGAAGAAGAGGGAAAGGGAGCGCTGGTGGCGGCTGGAGGATGAAGAAGGAGTATATTCTGCATTGCCAGTTTTCCATATGGTACCCGCTGTTCCGAAGCCTCACTATCAAGAGTGTCATTCTTCTACTTCCTCTGAATGTGAAGGATTATGTACTTGATGATGGAACTCTGGTGGTTTCAGAAAGAGAAGATCCACCAATATGTTCTCAGCCAGATAGTGATAATGAAACAGAAGAAATACAGTGGTCAGATGATGACAACACAACCACACTGGCGAAGTAGACTGTTGGGTCTTTCTTCCTCATCTGTCTTAGTCTGGAAGCTCAGCTAAAACCTGTCTGTCATGGGTGACCCTGCTGGTATCTGAATACTGGTGGCACAGCATCTAGCATCACAGCAATGTGCAAGGTCCCACAGTATGACAAACTGAGGAACAAATGGGGGATTCATTAACAACCTGCATTATACTTGCTGAAAGTAAAGAGGATTGGAAGCACTCACTGATGAAGATCATAGATCACAGCCTTGAGTATGGATTACACCTCAACATTAAGAAAACAAAAATCCTCACAACTGAACCAGTAAGCAACATCATGATAAATGGAGATAGAATTGAGGTTGTCAAGGATTTAGTTTTACTTTCTTCCACAATCAACACCCATGGGAGCAGCAGTCAAGACATCAGAAGATGCATTGCACTAGAAAAATCTGCTGCAAGGGACCTCTTTAAAGAATTGAAAGTAAAGATGTCACCTGAAGACTAAGGTGTGCCTGACCCAAGCCATGGTATTTTCAATCACATGTGTGTGAAAGCTATACAATGAATAAGGAAGACAGAAGAATTGATGCCTTTGAACTGTGGTGTTGGAGAATACTGAATGTATCATGAACTGTCAAAAGAACAAACAGATCTGTTCTGGAAGAAGTACATACAACCAGAGTGCTTCTTGGAAGGAAACATGGTGAGACTGTCTGGCATACTTCAGACATGTTCTCAGAAGGGATCAACCCCTGGAAAAGGACATCATTAGGTAAAGTAGAGGGTCAGTGAAAAAGAGGAAGACCCTCAATATGATGAACTGACACAGTGGCTGCCACAATGGGCTTAAGCATAAAAATGACTGTGAGCTTGGTGCTGGACTGGGCAATATTTCCTTTTGTTGTGCATAAGGTCACTATGGGAGTGACTTAATGGCACCTAACAATAAGAACAACAGAAAGATAGTAGTAGGTAAATACCTTGAATAAGAGAAATTGGTTTTTTTTTTTATTTGATATGATTGAGTGAAAATGTACATTCCCATATAAATTTACATGCCCACCTATATGCAGCTTCCACTGCTCTCCCTGTCCGGTGACAGCATACTATTCCTCTCTGCTCCATATATGTCTCATCCTCCCAACAGTCTCCTTTCCTCTCCTCACCAACCACTCTCCTTCTTCCAGCCAGAGGTCGGCAGGCTGATATCCTTGTGTTTTAGGTGGAAGTTTACAGTTCAAATTAGTTTCTTATAAAATTTTTTTACACAGACTGTTATGCAACCCTAACTGCTCTCCCTGTAATGTGACAGCTTACTCCTTTCTACCCCGGACTTCCTGTGTGCATTCAACTAGCTGCTGTCCTCTCTCTGCCTTCTCATCTTGCTCCTGGACAGGAGCTGCCCATTTAGTCTTATGTATCTACTTGAGGTAAGAAGCACTGAAAGAGAAATTGTTTAATAAAATTCCCTAAAAATATATGTAAAGACACAAAATGGAAAATTAGTTTTAGGGGAAGGCTACATTATGATACAACTAAATATGAAGATGCTTTTTTGTTTCAATGAAAGAGATATAATGGTTTCCAGGTTATCAAAAAAAGAAAGAAAAAAAGAAAAGGCAAGGGGAGATACTTAAAACTAATATATTTCCTTAGGTGTATGTAGAAATAAGAAGTTTACATGTTTATTTTACTCTGAATGTCATGTGGGTCATTCTTTGTGAGAATTCAGTTCAACAGACACATTATTTACCATATTCAAGGCACTCTGCTGAATAGTATGTGGTAGGTAAGTAACCCTGGTCATACAGCAGTTGAGTGCTTGGCTGCTAAGCAAAAGCTCGGTAGTTGGAACTCACTGAGCAGCTCAAAGAGAGAGAAGACCTAAAGATCTGCTCCCGTACGGATTACAGTATAGGAAACTCCATGGAGCAGTTCTGCTGTGTCACACAGGATTGGTGTGAATCAGAATCCACTCAGCAGCACACTACAGGGCCCACATCTCTCACCCCTCTGTACCACCTTAATGTGTAAGACCTTTCTGAACTCCTCTGCCTTCCATTAAAAATTCCTGTTTAGAGTCCTTCTCGCTCACATCTGGGCTTTTCATTCTGCTTTCTCATCATGAATCAGAGTTTATGTTATTTAGTAATTATCTTGGCACTTGGCTTTGGCTTATCTGAAGATTTGCAGTGGGGGCTCAGCACTGCCAATTATTAATTGTGGGACCATGGACAATTTACAGCCTCATTAAGACTCATTTT
Organism: Heterohyrax brucei; assembly: GCA_028571685.1. Taxonomy (NCBI): domain Eukaryota; kingdom Metazoa; phylum Chordata; class Mammalia; order Hyracoidea; family Procaviidae; genus Heterohyrax; species Heterohyrax brucei. Next base: position 67,527,555 of record CM053166.1, read on the forward strand.
CCTCATCTGTAATGCTGAAATACCTGCTTATTCACATTATGGCCAAGAATAAAATCAGCTTTCGTGAACTGAAAGAAGCTACTTTAGCTAGGATATAGTTTTTGTGGTAATGACAAAATGCACAGGATAGTGGAGGAGCGAAGGGAAAGAATTAAGGCCTTTTACCTCTCTGCTTCTTCCATGTGGGTAGCTGTTTGCTCTCCTCCTTCTCTGCTCTTTAACCTACATCTTTAGCTCAAGAGTCAGCCCTAAAATGTTAAGACTTCAAACAGCATAGATATTCTTTTCGCACTGTGCTGAATCTATTTCTAGAAACTGAAAATTGTAATGAAGGATCTAACTACATTAACACTATATAAACTTTTAATTAAAAACATAATCCTTGTATTTGTGAAATTCTTTTCTATGTCACAGTGTACATATGACACTTTTCTATGTCACAGTGTACATATAATGACACAATTAAATGACAGTGCCTTATGATTTAATTCTCACAGTTAACCTATACCAGCCAAGTGCTGTCGATCCGACTAGGCCCATTTTATAGACAAGAAAATTGAGACTCAGAGGATTCAAATCTAATTGTTCAGATTCCAAATTGGGGAGCATCAATCATCATAGTTAAAGCATTTCTCTATTATGGTACAAGATACATAAGCATATGCAAATTGGCTGTTTGCAATCATTTTATTAGAGAACTAAAATCTGTGGATTTAGAGATGTGAGCACAATCTTCTTCCTGGTGTGGTGAACAGGGATGCAACCTGGCATACTGTACTTACGTCATACACCTGGGGGCTGGTCAGACATCGAGCCAGCAAGCCACACCAGGCTGGGAGAGTGGTGGTTAATGGAGGGCCACTGTGTGTGAGGATGGGCTTCAAGTAACTTTAAAAAAGAATTAAGGAAAAATGGGAAGGAAACACACATCAAACCAACTGTCTAAAAATTTCAGAATAAATGATCCAAGATTCTATACATAGAAAATAGTTTCCCCTTACTTTACCAATACAGTACAGAAAATACTTGTAAAGGCAATCTGAAGCAGTTTCAAAGATTAAACTATGCTCCACAGTTTGAAATTAACTGTTAAATATCAGGTTGGTGATTCCCAGTTTTCAGTTAAAAAGAATACTGGATTAGTTAGAACACCTCTGTTCCTTCTGTAGTTATGTTGAATCAGTTATGTTTAATCAGTATTCCAGCTTTTGACACACAACCAGCTCACATCTTGGACACAGAATATAGTGTGCCCAGACGTGGGCATGTAAGAGCTCATGGGTCCTCTCTGCCCTTTGTTCTCTAAAAGTATTCTTGTTAAATCACTCTATCCAGAGTTCACACAGTGGAACATTAGAGTTAGATATGATCTGAGGAGGAACTGAGGCTACTACAAATAAGGAAACTGATTTGATGAGGTGAAATGATTTAACTAAGGTACTCAGATCATAAATCTCCTAACATCCCAGTTGAGACTACGTTACACTCTCCCAGACCATCGCCAATCATTTAAAAAAACAACCAACCATGGCTCCAGAAAACTCCCAAAAGAAACAATCAAAAAAAAGAAGCCTTTCTGAAACTACCAGGGGTCAAGTACAAAAGAATTATATATAGAACCCTCCTAAAGATTAAACAAAATGCAGCAGAATCAAAAATTAAGCAAGCTATTCAAACTAATGGAACATCAACATTCTGTACTCGAACAGATCACTAACAAAATAACAGAATTAGACAATTCAATTCAAAGCCAAAACAGCAAAACAGAAGTGATAAAAGTCAGACTTAGTGACCTTGGAGACAGAGCAACTAACACCAGCATTTATGTGGAGAAATCAGAGAAAAGAAATAAGAAAAATGAAGAAGCATTAAGAAACATGTGGGACTCTATGAAGAGGAATAATCTATGATTAATTGGAGTTCTTGAACAGGGAGGGATAGCTGAAAACACAGCGAGTATAGTTGTTGAGTTACTGACAGAAAACTTCCCTGAAATTATGAAAGAAGAGAACATACATATCCAAGATGTATAGAGAAGGCCACAAAAAATAGACCCCAAAAGAAAGACACCAAGATGTATTATAATCAAGCTTAATAAAAGGAAACATAAGCACAAACTCTTAAAGGCAGCAAGTCTCAAAACAAAGCTTAACATTCAGAGGGAAGCCCTGTAGGCTTTCGTCTGACTTCTCAGGAGAAACGATGTTGACACAGAGGCAGTGGGAAGACACACTCAAAGCCTTGAAGCAGAAAACCTTCCAACCAAGAATTATATATCCTGAAAAACTGTCTTTCAAATGTGAAGATGAAATTAAGACATTCACAGGTAAACAGAAGCTCAAAGACTTTGTAAAAACCAAACCAAAACTACAAGAAACACTGAAAGAAGCTCTTGGCTTAGAAAAACAAAACCATTAAGTGTATATTTAAGGAGGCAATGCAGGAGACAGCATCCAAAAACCTACTCAGTCAGGGAGGTCACAAAACTCAATCAAAGCTACAATGTTAAAAGAACAGAACTAGTGATCATATCACAAAAACTGTGACACCATCACACTAAAAAGGGGGATATACTACAGTAGTTATAGTACTTTCAGATGGAGAAGAAGTAAATAAGATAAGTAGAAGCTAAAACTGGATGTAAACTTAGAATATTAAAGGGAATCACAGGGGTAGCCACAAAGCATAGTAACAATGCAACATATCAAAACAAGAAACGTAATACAGGAGTCTAAACAAACACAAAAACAACACTGAAAAAGATGAAAAGTCAATCCATAAAGAATGACCCAGAACAGAATATTAAGAGCCATTGGGAAAACACCAATACAAAAATAAATACATTAAAAATCACAGCACTAAACACATACCTATTTACACTGAATGTAAACAGACTAACACTCCAGTAAAGCAACAATGAGGGACATCCTGGATGAAAACACATGACCTATCTAAATGTTGCTTATAAGAAACACACTTTAGACGTAAAGATAGGAACAAACTGAAAATTAAAGGATGGAATAATATATACCACACTAACAATATACAAAGAAGAGCAGGTGTGGCAATACTAATCTCAGATAAAATAGATTTTAATGTAAAATCCACCATAGTGGACAAAGATGATCACAATTTATTGCTGAAAGGTTTAATACGCAAGTAGAACTTAACAATATTAAACATTTATGCACTCAATACTACAGCATCTAAATACATTGAACAAACACTGACTATATTGAAAAATGAGATAATCACTCCACATTAATAGCTGGACTTCAACACTCTACTTTCAGTAATGGACACAGCTCAGAAAAGAGCTCAGTAAAGACATAGAAGATCTTATTGTGACAATTAACCAATTAGAACTCATCGACACATACACAACTCTTTATCCATCAACAGATAAGTATACCTTCTATTCCAATGCACCTGGAACAGTTTCCAGAATAGACCATGTGTTAAAAGATAAAGCAAATCTCAAAAAATCCAAACTACTGAATTATTGCAAAGCATCTTCTCAGACCATAAAGCCATGAAAGTTGAAATCAGTAGCAGAGAAAACATAGACAGAAATTGGAACTCATGACAACTGAACAACACCTTGCTCACAAAGCCATTGGTTATAGAAGAAATCAAGGATGAAATAAAGACATTTACAAATGAAAAGGAAAACACATCCTAGCAGAACTTACAGCATGCAGCCAAAGCAGTGCTCAGAGGTCAATTTATCTCCATAAATGCACGCATACAGAAGGAAGAAAGGACCCAAACCAAATAATTAACCCTACAGCTTGAACAAGTAGAAAGAGAGTAACAGAAGAAGAGTAACAGAAGAAACCCTCAAACACCAGAAGAAAACAGGTAATGAAGATTAGAGCAGAACTAAATGAATTAGAGAATAGAAGAACAATTGAAACAATTGATCAAACCAAAAGCTGTTTTTTTTGAAAAGATCAACAAAATTGACAAACCATTGGCTAAACTTACCAAAGAAAAACAGGAGAGGAAACAAATAACCCAAATAAGAAATAAGACGGGAGATGTGACAACAGATCCAACAGAAATCAAAAGTATCATAACAGAATACCACAAAAGACTGTATTCTAACAGATTTGAAAACCTAGAGGAAATGGACAAATTCCTTGATTCATATCACCTACCAAAATTATCACAAGGAGAAGGAGAGTAACTTAATAAACCCATCACAAAGGAAGAGCCTGAAAAAGTCATCAAAAAAACTACCAACCAAAAACAGCTCTGGCCCAGATGGCTTCACCACAGAATTCCACCAAGATACCAAAGCCAGGAAAAGATCCCACAAAAACAGGAAAATTACACATCAATATCACTCATGAACTAGATGCAAAAATCTTCAACAAAATTCTTGCCAACAGAATTCAACAACATATCAAAAAAATAATTCATCATGACCAAGTTGGATTCCTACCAGGGATGCAAGGCTGCTTCAACATCAGAAAAACAATGTGATCAACCACACAAATAACACAACAGACAAGAATCATCTGATTTTGTCAATTGATACAGAAAAGGCATTTGACAAAGTTCTACACTCATTCATACTCAAAACCCTCAACAAAATAGGAATAGAAGACAAATTCCTCAGTGTAATAAGGGGCATCTATGCATAGCCAACTGCCTACATCATCATGAATGGAGAGAGATGGAAAGAATTCCCTGTGACAACACGAACTAGACAAGGATGCCCACTCTCACCACTTCTATTCAACATTGTACTAGAAGTTCTGGCCATAGAAATTAGACAAGACAAAGACATAAAGGGCATCAGCATCAGCAAAGAACAAGTAAAACATTTCCCTATTTGCAGATGATATGATTGCATATGCAGAGAAGTATAAATAATCCATAAATAAAGTACTTGAACTAATGGAAGAGTTCAGCAAAGTAACACAATATACTATAAACATAAGTAAACGAGCAGGATTCCTTTATACCAACAAAGAGATCATCAAAGAAGAAATTGCCTAATCAATACCATTTACTACAGCCCCCCAAAAGATAAAATACCTAGGAATAAATCTAACTAGAGAAGTAAGAGACCTAAACAAAGAGAACTACAATAGTTTACTGCAAGAAACGAAGAGCGACTTACATAAATGGAGAAACCTCTCCTGGTTATGGATAGGAAGACTTAACACTGTGAAAATGGCTATTTTACCCAAAGTGATCTACATATACAATGCACTCCCAATACAAATTACAAATTCTAATGACTTTTTTTTTAATGAGATGGAGAAATAAATCACCAACTTTGTTTGGAAAGTGAAGAAACACCGGATAAGCAATACACTACTGAAGAAAAAGAACACAATGGGTGGCCTCTTACTACTCGACTTGAGAACCCATTTCACTGCCACAGTAGTCAAAATAGCTTGGTACTGATACAAAAAGAAACATATAGACCAATGGAAGAGAGTTGAGACCCCAGAGACACCATCATCCTCCTATGAACAGTTGTTATTCGACAAAGGCCCTCAGACAGTAAACTGAGGTAAAAACATTCTCTGTAACAAATGGTGTTGGCAAAATTGGATATCCATCTGTGAAAAATTGAAACAAGACCTATATTCACACCTTACACAAAAAATAACTCAAATTAAATAAAAGACCTAAATATCAAAAGAATAAAGATCATGCAAGAAAAAAATAGGGTCAACGATGGAAGCTTTAATATACAGTTTTGACAGACTTCAAAATCTGACAAACAGCATGATCAACAGAAAAGAAAATAAATAAATGGGAACTACCAAGAATGAAACACTTTTGCTCATCCAAAGACTTTATCAAAAGAATTAAAAGACCACCTAGAGAACAGGAAACAATATCTGCCAACTATATGTTAGGTCAATGTCCGATTTCCATAATTTACAAGGTAGCACAAAATATCAACAAGAAAAAAGTAAATAGCCCAACTAAGCATTGGGCAAAGGAGATGGGCAGACACTTCACCAAAGAGGACATCCAGACAGCCAAAAGACACATGAGGAAATGCTCATGATCCTTAGCTAGTAGAGAAATCCAAATCAAAACTACAATGAGATACCATCTCACCCCAAAAAGCTTGGTCATGATCCAAAAAACACAAAACAACAAATGCTGAAGAGGCTGTGGAGAAATTGGAACTCTCCTCCACTGCTGGCAGGACTGCAAAATGGTACAACCTCTTTGGATAGTAATCTGGCACTTCCTTAAAAAGGTGGAAATAGATATACCATTTGATCTGGTAATCCTACTGCTCGGAAAACATCCTACAGAATCATGAGAAGTCACAAGAACACATACATGCACAGGAATGTTTACTGTGGCACAGTCCACAATAGCTAAAAGATGGAATCAACTAAGATGCCCAGCAACAGATGAATGGACAAACTGTGGTACATATACTCAGTGGAACACTATGTAATGATAAAGAACAATGATGATTTTAGGAAGCATCTCATAACCTAGTGTCAACTGGAAGACATTATGTTAAGTGAAATGAGTCAGCAGCACAAGGACAAACACTGTATGAGACTCCTAGTATAAGGACTTAAAAACAGACTCATGTACAGAAGATAAGACTCTTTGATGGACGCAAGGCAGAAGAGGAAGGGAGAGGGCTGGTTATAGATTAGATAGTAGATAAAAATTTGTTTGGGTGAAAGCAGTGACAGCACACATTAGAAAGAAGTTCAACATAAACTGAAAACTCCTCTAATCTTAATCCAATATTGCAAGGATAGAGTAGCAGGGACCATGGTCTCAGGGGAACATAGAGGCTAACTGGTATAAGAGAGTCTTCTGCACTCCACATTGGTGCGTGGCAGTCTGTGGTCTTAAAAGCTAACAAACTGCCATCTGAGGTACACCAAATGGTCCCAATTCGGCCGGAACAGACTATCACCAAGGACAACAAAGACACGAGGGAAAAGGAGCCCAAAAGACAGAAGGACCCACCTGAATGTGAGGCTGTATCAACATGTAACCAGATGAACCAGATGGGGCCTGGCCACCACCAATGACAGCCATGATGGGGCATGTAATGTCGAGTCCCAGTGGCAACACGAAAAAGAGGGGTGCACCTCAAGAACTTCACTAAAATACCACAGTTGATGGTCCAAAGGCCTGGGAGATCCCCTGGGAGCATGGCCCCCTAGACCTGTTGCTGTACCTAATCATAAATCATTATTGATGTCAACTCGTTGGACAGAAATAGATTCAACTCAGGGACACAAAGTGGCCATGTGGTGTATGTACTTTATGGTTCTTTCTATGTATCTATAGGATGCTGTCCTAATGGCCTCTTACTAGAATGGAGAGGGTGAAGAGGGACAGCAGATTGTTAAGAGGATATGACATGAATAGGATGGAAAGGAGGAGTGTGCTGTCACTGGACAAGGGAAGCAGAAGGAGCTGTAGATAGGCAGGCATGCAAATTATACTTGGATTATGTACTTTCACTCAGTCACAATATAAATAATTAAATAAACAGGAAAAAAAAAAAAAACACCCAACATGAACTCCCCTCTGACTGCTGTCCTTTCATCCCATTCCCAGTATTGTCTCACCCTGAGAACAGTCCCTATGGGCCTATCAGCTGTCCTGTGTCTTTAGCTCAGAAGATGTCAGAGGCTTGGATTTGTAGAGTAACTAATACTAAAGATTGAGAGGGGAAACTCAAAAGGCTATTTTTCTGTTCCCTGCCTCAGGCAGCACAAAGAGAAGCTCCTCCTTCCCCCAATACAAAAAGCTTTCTAACAACTTATTTGAAAAAATTTCCATATATACATATGTATATATGGAAACCCTGGTGGCATAGACATTAAGTGCTATGTCTGTTAACCAAAAGGTCTGCAGTTTGAATCCGACAAGCACTCCTTGGAAAAGCTACACAGCAATTCTGCTCTGTCCTATAGGGTCACTATGAGTCACAATTGACTCCACAGTAGTGGGTTTTTTTTTAATATGTATGTATATCTTTCTCTGTCTACTTTATTAATGTATCAGCAGTTTTGGAAAATGGTCAAGGTAATGGAAGTGTCCACAATATAATATCAAGTCTCTTTCCCACCCCAGTTTTTCTTGTATCTACCATTACAATTTAACATACCCATAAAGTTGATTTATCAACTTTAGCCAGAGGCTTTTAATTCCTTCTTATAAAAGATGGAGTAGTTAAAGTACTTAGCTGTGACTCAAAGGATCATTGTTTTGAACTTACTAGTCACTAGCAGGAAAAAGATGTAGCAGTCTGCTTCCATAAAGATTATAGCCTTGGAAACTCTATCGGGGTGTTCTCCTCTGTCCTGTGGGGTTGCTGAGTTGGACTTGACAGCAGTGGTTTTGGTTTTTTTGGTTTATGAGGGATGGAAAATTCAACTCATTCACACTACTGCCTCTTTACAATTCTAGTCCTTTCTAATTCTTACAATTAATTTTATACTGTAGAAATATAGTATTTTCGTTATATTTTACAAATTTTCTGTGCTCTTTCTACAGATTGAGTCTGTGTTAGAAACCAATAAGTAGTATTTGTAGTAATGTCCATATATGAGCATTATTCACTGTAGAACCAAGCAGAGGTTGAAGCAATACAAAAGGAAATGCAATACTATTATATTTAAACTTTTGTCAGTCAAAGGAGAATATTTAGATATCTTACTAAATAATAGATCTTCTTTCCTTTTTTTTTTTTTTTACTTTGTTCACTTCTGAATTATAAACAACTGTTTCTCTACCACTGTTCCCTTTGTTGGATTTTGTTTTGTTGTTATTTATTTATCTTATTTGTTTTTTCCTTCTTATGTGGTCTCCAGGGTGTCAAACTTTCAGAATTCTTGCATGTTTGAAAGCCTTTTGCCCCTTCCAGTTTGGGTATAGAATTCTAGATGCGAACTTTAAATTATCCCAGATAATTGATCCACTATAATCTAACATCTAGTTTTGCTAATGAGAAATCTGATTGTGACCATTTAGAGGTTGTTTGCTTTTCTGTTTAGAAGACTTAAAGATTCCCACTTTTTCACCTGTAGTTATGGAATGTCTACAGAATGTGTCCATTAATCCTATTTACACTTGGTGGATCCTTGTACGCTGGAAACCAGTGCCTTTCCTTAGCTTCAGAAATTTTTCTTTCATTATTTCTTTTGTTTTTCCTTTCCTTCACAGTCTCTATTTTCTTCTTTCAGATCTTGTTAAAATGATTTTGGACCATCTGGGTCTATCCTCCATATCTTGAAACTTTTTTCTTACTCTATCTTTTTGCTGTAATTCTTGAAGATTTGTTTCTCAAATTTATTTGCCAGAGGAACAATCTCAGCCATATTCAAGTTATTAAGCTTAACCATTACATTTTTGCTGTTAGTTTTAGAAACCTCCTTTTTAATTTTAAAGAATTTATTCTTGCTTATTACTCCTTTTTCAAATAATTTGTTCTTATATTACAACTGGAAAAACCTCTCAGTTCTAAGAATCTTATTAGAAAAATTTAAAAATAAATACCTGGAACTGTTTATCTCAGCACACCTAACCATATATTAAAAGCTATCTGCCCATGTGATCACTATGTCAGCTTAAAAAATCATGAAGGTTTTAACTTTTTGATTTTGAATTTTCACTTGGGACCAAACAATGCCTGCCCTACATATGGCCCAGTTATTCCAGGATCAGATCACTCGAAGCCTGGATCAGATTTGGCCAGGTCTAGCCAGCAAAATACATCTTCTCCATTTGGATTAACTGTCTAAGTTCCATTCCATTTCTGACCACAGAATGGTTCATTGTATAATTTCAATTAATTCACCTATGAAGTGGTATTTCCACTGTACACAAAGCTCTGAAGAATCTGAGTCAATGAAGCTATGGGTTCACTACTGTATTGATCTGAAAACACTCCTCTTCAACAGAGAGATGCTCAACAGGACTACCTGTGGTTGAGTGACCATTGGTATGTGTCCCAAAAGCTGTACCATGCATACATTATTCCTTACTCATGAGAAGCCATTCAGTGACAACTCAAGAGGATCTCATCACCAATGTCTCCTGAATGTTTTGGTTAAAAGGATACTTGTGATCAAAACTATACCACAGCCTGAATATCCATGCACTCTCCTGCTTTGTCCGGTTTCCTCTGGCAGAATCTGGACCATCCTAGGAACAAACAAGAAGACCAATGCTTAGTTGCAGGAAAAGGATCAGAAAGAAGAGGGAAAATTTTCTTTTTCAAACATAACTTTTACAGATTTAGAGCTCATAATCAATTATTTTGTATCACCCAAGTTTGAAAGATACGTTGGGAGACAGTATTTTTGTAGACATCAAGTAAACCTAAAAGACAGACAAACCAATCTCCAAAAGTTAAAAAGTTTGGCCACATGTGTAAGTAGATCAACTCAATATAATACAAAATACAAGATTTCCTTTGATATTGTAATTTTCCTCATAGTATCTTTCAGCAAATTAATTATTCTAAAATATGTAGTCTACAATCTAATAGGCCAAAACTGATTTATGGAGAAAATTAAAGAAAGCTTCTGTAAAACCAACTTTCCAGACCCCCCAGAAGCTGGCCTGGAGAAAACATGATTTGTTGAGTTTCCTGACTAGACAAATGTCTTCTGTGGTCCTTAACCAGGCGCTCCACAGCAGTAACTTATTTCCCTACCAGCTTTTAGTAAGGTGGGGTCAGTGGACAGGAAAACAGATCCCAAACTACAATCCAGTTATGTTATCTACTCTCAAGCAACAAGTTCCTTTTTACTTGTCTCATACTTTCCAACCCCAAAATACCCATCATTTAATTTCCAAAATAACCTGCAAAACCAAACATGCACTCAAGGTTTAGGAAATCTGTTCTGCACAAGCACTGGAAACATAAAAATTAATTTAAAAAATTCGATCAACTGTAGCAATTTGTAAGGAGTCCTGATTGTGCAGTCATTAAGCACTCAGCTGCTAACCGACAGGTTAGCAGTTTAAAACTACCAGCAGCTCCATGTGAGAAAGATGTGTCAGTACTCTTACAAAAAAAATTACAGCCTTGGAAACCTTATGGAGCAGTTATACTCTGTCCTACAGGGTCGCTATGAGTCAGAATCAACTTGACAGCAACATATTTGGATTTTTGGCTTAACAGAGTTTTATGTTGCTGGATGACAATTCTGAAACTACATATTGCTTATGAGGCACAAATATTTTTATCACCATTGTCCTTAATAGTATAGGGAGAGACAACTCTATAGGTGAGGGACAGTGACAACAAAAATAAAAGTAGAACCAAAATTACTTGTAGTTGTAAATTATAGAGAATGTCAATTCCATACTCTAATAGTGATAACACAGGCCAGTTAGTAAGCAAAAAAGATTAATCTGAGACCTTTGGGGAGATAAGCACAGAGAGTGGAGGGAGAAATATTAGCCTGTGATTTGTTTAAATTCCTTTAGTTTCCAACAGTAAAAATTATTTTCAAAAACAGTTCTCTTGGTATTTGGGGAATGTTGAGGATATGGAAGTAACTTGGTGAAATGGACTCTTCTACAGATAGGGAAATTTAAACAAGGAGAGACTCTGGAGACCAGTTTTACTTTATTTATTTATTTATATTAAGTAAAAAAAAATGAAAGTGTACATACTCTGTGCTTACAATACTGGTTTAAGAGAGGAAGAGTATACAAGTTGTGTCGAAGTCCCGTTAATATTGATCTTACTAATGTGTATTGTCACCAATTTCACCCTACCAAATTTCTAACAACTATCTAATCTAAACCCTCAGCCCTTGCCTTCCCACCCTCCCACCTTCCCCACCCTTGTAGCCGTCAAAGAGTCTTTTCTATTATGTATGAGTATGCTTTTAAGCTTTTATCGTAGGGGTCTCATACAATTATTGTCCTTCTGTCGCTGACTAGTTTCACTCAACATTATGTCCTCCAGTTGAGACCAAATTGAGAGATGTTTCCTGCTATCATCGTTGTTCTTTATCAGTGTATAGTACTCCATGGAGTATATATACCAAAGTTTACCCATTCATTCTTCTGTTGTTGGGCATCTGGGTTGATTCCAACTTTTTGCTATCGTGGACTGTGCTGCAAAGGACATTCGTGTGCATGTAGCAGTTGGTGTGAATGGCCTTGATTTTGTAGGATATATTCCAAGCAGAGGAATTACTGGGTCAAATGGTATATCTATATCCATTATTTTAAAGTAACGCCAAATTGCTTTCCAAAGAGGTTGCACCATTCTGCAATCCCATCAACAGTGAAGGAGAGTTCCAATCTCTTCACAGCCTCTCCAACATTTATTGTTTTGCATTTTTTGGATCATGGCCAATCTTGCTGGGGTGAGGTGGTATCTCATTGTTGTTTTGATTTGAATTTCTTTAATAATTAATGATCATGAACATGTCTGCATGTGTTTTTTGGCTGCCTGGATCTCCTCTTTAGAGAAGTGTCTGTCCATCTCCTTTTCCCATTGCTTCATTGGATGATTTGTCTTTTTCTTACTGATATTTTGTAGAACCTTATAGATTATGGAGATCAACCGTCAGTCTGACACGGAGTTGCCAAATATTTTTTCCCATTCTGTAGTGGTCTTTTAATTCTTTTGATGAAGTCTTTGGATGAGCAGAAGTGTTTGATTCTTATTAATTCCCATTTATCTATTTTCTCTTCTGATGAATGTGTTTTGTTTGTCAGATTTTGAAGTCTGTCTACATTGTGTATTAAAATGTCCATTGTTGACCCTATCTTATCTTGGATGAGCTTTATCGTTTTAGCTTTTATATTCAGGTCTTTTATCCAATTTGAGTTGGTTTTTGTATAAGGTGTGAGATACGGGTCTTGTTTCAATTTTTTTGCAGATGGATATCCAATTATGCCAGCACCACCATTTGTTAAAGAGATTGTTCTTACCCCAGTTCAAAAGCTTAGGACCTTTGTCAAATATCAGCTGTTCATAAGAGGATAGTGGCATCTCTGGGGTCTCTACTTTGTTCCATTGGTCTATATGTCTCTTTTTGTACCAATACCAGGCTGTTTTGACTACTGTGGCAGTGTAATAGGTTTTAAAGTCAGATAGTGAGAAGCGTCCCAGCATGTTCTTCTTTTTCAGTAGTGCTTTACTTATTCAGGATTACTTCTCTTTCCAAATAAAGCTGATAATTTGTTTCTCCATCTCATTAAAAAATGTAGCTGGAATTTGTATTGGGATTGCATTATATAAGTAGAGTGCTTTGGGCAAAATAGACATTTTCACAATATTGAGTCTTCCTATCCATGAGCAGGGCACATTACTCCACTTATGTAAGTCTCTCCTAGTTTCTTGTAGCAAGGTGTTGTAGTTTTCTCTGTAAAGATCACTTATCTCTCTATTTAGATTTATTCCTAGGTATTTTGTCTTCTTGGGGGCTATAGTAAATGGAATTGATTTGGTGATTTCTTCATTAATAATTTCATTGTTGGTATAAAGGAATCCTACTGATTTAGTTATGTTTATCTTGTATCCCGATACTCTGCCGAATTCTTCTATTAGTTCGAATAGTTTACTTATGGATTTCTTTGGATTCTCTGTATAAACAATCATATCATCTGCAAAGAGGGAAATCTTTACTTCTTCAGTGCCAATACGGATGCCTTTTATTTCTTTGTCTTGTCTAATTGCTATGGCTAGACCTTCTAGCACAATGTTGAATAGAAGTGGTGAGAGTGGGCATCCTTGTCTAGTTCCTGTTCTCAAAGGGAATTCTTTCAGTCTTTCACCATTCAGGATGATGAAAGCAGTTGGCTTTGCATAGAAGCTATTGATTATATTGAGGAATTTCCCTTTTACTCCTATTTTTCTGAGAGTTTTAAGCATGAATGGATGTTGAACTTTGTCAAATGCCTTTTCTGCATCAATTGACAAATCAGGTGATTTTTATCTTTTGTGTTATTAATATGGTTGATTACATTAACTGTTTTGCTGATATTGAACCAGCCTTGCATCTCTGGAATGAAATCAACTTGACCATGATGAATGATTGTCTTTATATGCTGTTGAATTCTATTGGCTAGAATTTTGTTGAAGATTTTGCATCTAGATTCATGAGTTATCTTGGTCTGTAATTTTCTTTTTTTTGTGGGATGTTTCCCTGGTTTGGGCATCAGGGTTATGTTGGCTTCATAGAATGAATTTGGAAGTATTTCATCTCTTTCTATGGTATGAAATAGCCTCATTGGAGTTAATCATTGGAGTTAATTCTTCTCTAAAAGTTTGGTAGAATTCTCCAGTGAAGCCGTCTGGGCCAGGGATTTTTTTGCTTGGTAGATTTTTGATGACTTCCTCAATCTCTTCCTTTGTGATAGATTTATTAAGTTGATCTATTTCTCCTTGTGATAGTCTTGGTGAGTCATATGAATCTAGAAATTTCTCCATTTCCCCAGGTTTTCAAACCTGTCAGAATATAGCTTTTCATAGTATTCTGTTATGATATATTTTATTTCAGATGGGTCTGTTGTAACATCTCCCAACTCATTTCTTAATCGGGTTATTTGTATCTTCTGTTGTTTTTCTTTTGTAAGTTTAGCCAATGGTTTATCAATTTTGTTGATCTTTTCGAAGAACCAGCTTTTGGTTTTGTTAATTTTTTCAATTGTTTTTCTATTCTGTAATTCATTTAGTTCTGCTCTAATTTTATAATCTGTTTTCTTCTGGTGCCTGAGGGGTTTCTTTGTTGCTCTCTTTCTACTTCTTCAAGCTATGAGGTTAATTCTTTAATTTCTGCTCTTTCTTCCTTCTGGAAGTGTGCATTTATAGAGATAAACTGACCTCTGAGCACTGCTTTTGCTGTATCCCATAAATTCTGGTAGGATGTGTTTTCATTCTCATTTGAATCCATAAATTTCTTTAATGTGTCCTTAATTTCTTTTATAACCCAAGGCTTTATGAGTAAAGTGTTGTTCGGTTTCCACAAGTTTGAATTTTTACCTATAAATTTTCTGTTACTGATTTCAACTTTTATAGCTCTGTGGTCCGAGAAGGTACTTTTCAATAAATCAGTGTTTTGGATTTTATGGAGAATTGTTTTATGACCTAACATATGGTCTCTTCTGGAGAATGTTCCATGTGCTTTGCTGAAGAAGGTATATTTATCTGTTGATGGATGAAAAGATCTGTATATGTCAGTAAGGTCAAGTTGGTTGATTGTTGTAATAATATCTTCTGTATCTTTACTGAGCTTTTTTCTGGATCATCTATCCTTAATTGAAAGGGGAGTGTTAAAGTTCCCAACTATTATTGTGGAATGATCAATCTCATTTTTCAATGTTGTCAATATGTGTTCAATGTATTTAGATGCTTTGGTATTGGGTGCATAAATATTTAATATTGGTAAGTCTTGCTTGAGTATTGAACCTTTCAGTAATAAATACTGACCATCCTTGTCCATAATAGTGGGTTTTACATTAAAATATATTTTATCTGAGATTAACATTGCCATACCTGCTCTTTTTTGTGTATTATTAGCTTGATATATATTATTCCAACCTTTAATTCTCAACTTGTTCTTATTTTTAAGTCTAAGATGTGTTTCTTGTAAGGAACATATAGATGGGTTATGTCTTTTGATCCACGATATCACTCGCTGTCTCTTTACTGGAGCGTTCAGTCCATTTACATTCAATGTGATTACTGATAGGTATAATTTTACTTTATATTTTTATAAACTGTGGGGAAAAAAGAAAACATTTGCAGAAAACAATGATCCCTTTCAGGCAATTAAATAGTGACAAGTCTATGAAGATTTCAAAATGCCACACAACTGGATAGAAAAGTAGTAGATGACCTTTACCAAAAAAACTTTACCAAAAAAAATAGTCTTTTATAAATGGATAGGCTCTTAACTCTCAATTCTAAGTTCCTGTAGAATCTAACTAAAGAAAAAACTAACAAAATGATAAATATCATCAAGAAGGATATTATAAGAGGCAAGGAAATGGCACTGTAGACAGATGCACCATGCCATCCCTCTGCAGTAAAGACCCAAAACACTAAATGAAACAGATACAAATGTCCATCCTACAATCCTAAGCATCAAATGAAGAGATGAATAATGAGATCAAGCAACAAATGGAAGAATAAACTGATAGAGATGAGAGATCAAAAGAGACATGGGGTGGAAGTCCCCTGCCAGCTAATGCAGCATAGCATCATTATCTTCGAATGGAGCCAGCAGTGACCCTGGACAGGGAGTATGGGAGAACAATTTCATGAGATCCTCAAACGGAGACAGAGAACCCAGTAACCAGAGGAAAACATGCTTCTCCACCTGCCAGTCTTCTGCCTCTTACATCATGCCACTTCCACCCCTTCCTACCAGGCCACTCCACGCCACCTTGGCTAGAATGCCATTCCCCTACCACCACCCCAGGTCCTCCCCATCCTGACTCATCAGCTCCTGCCATGCTTTTTATTTTTTCTCTTTCTTTCTTTTTCTCTCTCACTTAGCCCCATACGCCATCTAATCCCCTTCCTGCTGGGTCATACCACAAGGCTGTGTTAGACAGCCATAGACACACCACTGCCCCATGTCCATCCTGCTGCCAACTGCCAGCTCCCACCATGCCATATTTTTTCCTTTTTTAAAATTGTGATTAAGTGAAAGTCTACAATCTGAATTAAATTTCCATGCCCGCTGTCTTAGTCACCAGGTACTGCTCTAACAGAAAAATACCACGAGTGGAAGGTTTCAAGAAGAGAAGCTTTATTGTCACAGTCTGGTAAACCGCAAATCCAGTAAAAAGTTGTAAGTCCATTCAGAATGAGAAATCATCTCAGTCCAGTAGGCTGAGTCCACATCCAGTGAGAGTATCTCGGCACAGGAACCTCGGGTCCAAAGGACGTGCTCTGCTCTCAGTGCTTCTCCCTCGGTGGAATGAGGTTCCCAACTTCCTCAGCTCACTTCTCTCCCTTATATTCCACAAGCTTGTAGCTTGGGTCCGGCCTCACCAACACAACTGAAAACCATTCTCCATCATCATATCACAGAGGCAGGATTCACAACACATGGGAGGAAGGGCACCATGTTGGAACTCCAAACCAAGTCAAATCAGCACTACATTTTTTGGGGGGACACAGTTCAATCCATGACACCCACCTATCTGAAGCTTATGCTCTCCTTGCCCAGTGACAGCACACTCCTTTTCATTCTATATATGCCATATCCTTTTAACAATCTCCTGTCCCCTCCTCTGTATTCTAGTAAGAGGTGAGTAGGACAGCATCCTATAGATGCATAGAACCATAAAGTACACACACCATGTGGTCACACTGTGTCCCCCAGCCCAGTCCATTCTTGTCCAAAGAGTTGACTTCAATAGTGTTTTCTGGGGGTAGCAACAGGTCTAGGGGCCATGCTCCCTCCAAGCCTCCAGACCATCAGTTGTGGTCTTTTAGTGGAGTTCTTGAGGTGTACCCTTTTTTCCCATGTTGCCGCTGGGATGCAACATTGTGTGCCCCATCACAGCTGTCTTTGGTGGTGGCTGGGCCTGATCTGGTTCTTCTGGTCAAATGTTGATATAGTCACCCATTCACAAGGGTCCTTTTGTCTCCTGGGCTCTTTTTCCCTCGTGTCTCTATTGTTCTTGGTGATTGTCTGTTCCAGCTGAGTTGGGACCATTTGGTGTACCACAGGTGGCAGCTTGCTAGCTTTTAAGCAGCCAGATACCACTCACCAAGATGAGGTGCAGAAGACTCTCTTAGCAATAGGCTAGTTATGCCAATTGGCCTCAGTGTCCTCTGAGAGCATGGTCCCTGGATCCTTGACCCTGCTACTCTGTCCTTACAATACTGGGTTAAGATTAGAAGAGTTTTCAGTTTATGTTGAAGTCCAGTTAAGTTGATCTTTCTAATGTAGGCTGTTACTGCTTTCACCCCAAAAAATTTCTATCAACTATCTAATCTACGATCAGCCTTCTCCCTCTCTCCCCTCCCTTGCAGCCATCAGAGAGTCTTTTCTTCTGTACGTGAGTCTGTTTTTAATTCCTTACAGCAGGGGTCTCGTACAATATTTGTCCTTGCGCCGCTGACTTATTTCACTCAACATAGTGTCTTCCAATTGACACCAGGTTATGAGATGCTTCCTAAAATCATCATTGTTCTTTAACATTGCACAGTGTTCCACTGAGTATATGTACCATAGTTTGTTTATCCATTCATCTGTTGTTGGGCCTCTAGGTTGATTCCATCTTTTAGTTATCATGGACTGTGCTGCAATAAACATTCCTGTGCATGTATGTGTTTGTGTGACTGTCCTTGATTCTGTAGGATATATTCTGAGCAGTGGGATTACTGGAACAAATGGCATATCTATTTCCAGCTTTTGAAGGAAGTGCCAGATTGCTTTCCAAAGAGGTTGTACCATTTTGCAATCCTACCAGCAGTGGAGGAGATTTCCAATCTCTCCACAGCCTCTTCAGCATTTGTTGTTTTGTGTTTTTTGGATCATGACCGAGCTTGTTGGGGTAAGATGGTATCTCATTGTAGTTTGGATTTGGATTTCTCTACTAGCTGAGGATCATGAGCATTTCTTCATGTGTGTTTTGGCTGCCTGGATGTCCTCTTTGGTGAAGTGTCTATCCATCTCCTTTGCCCATTGCTTAATTGGGTTATTTACTTTTTTCTTACTGATATATTGCAGTACCTTGTAGACTATGGAAATCAGATGTCAATCTGACATATAGTTGCCAAATATTGTTTCCCATTCTGTAAGTGCTCTTTTAATTCTTTTGATAAAGTGTTTGGATGAGCAAAAGTATTTGATTCTTAGTAGTTCCCATATATCTATTTTCTCTTCTGTTGATTACACTGTTTGTCAGATTTTGAAGTCTGCCTAAGCTGTGTATTAAAGCTTCCATTGTTGATCTTATTTTTTCTTGCATAATGTTTATTGTTTTAGGTTTGATTTTAAGTCTTTTATTTAATTTGACTTATTTTTTGTTTAAGGTGTGAGATATGGGTTGCGTTTCAATTTTTCACAGATGGATATCCAACTTTGCCAGCACCATTTGTCAAAAGCCAGCCAAGTGCCATTTGTCAAAGAGACTGTTTATACCCCAGTTTACAATCTTAGGGACTTTGTTGAATATCAACTGCTCCATGCCATTTTTTAAATTATTTTTTCCATGTCTTCCTTTTCTTTTTCCATCCCACTTATCCTATCCCTCTGTGCCAACTCTACCCTTTCCATTGTAGCATGCTGCACCATCACAGCTAAAGAGCTACCAGTCTCCTGCTGCCTAGGATCTGACCTGCTAACATCTACCCGTTTCTACCACGTTTTTTCTCTCTCTAGTCTTTCTTTTCTTTCTCCTTTCTACCTAACCCCTACCTGCCCCCCTTCCCACTGAGACAGGCTGTAAGGCTGTGGCTGGAGATCCATTGGTATGCTACCCCCTGTGGTCTACCCTACTCCCAACTGTTGACTTCTGCTATGCCATTTTTTTAATTTTTAATTTTTTCCTTATTTTCCCTTTATTCTGTTTCTTCCTCCCACCTAGCTCCATATGCCATCTTTATCCATTCCTGCCAGCTCCCACTGCACTACAACAGCTAGAGAACTGCCAGCCTGCTGCTACCTGGGGTTCACCCAGCCCCACCTGCTGACACCCACTAGTCCATCTTTTTTTTTTTTTTTTTGCTTCTCTCTCCCCTTTTCTTTCCTTTCCGCCTCCTATCAATCCTTGGGTACACCCCAGCCCAACTTGCTGGCCTTCACTGTGCTGTTAGCTTTTAAATTTATTTTTATTTCTTTTTTTTTCCTTTTCTTTCTCCCTCCAAACTAGCTCTGTAAAAAACCTCCTCATATTCCCACTGGACTCCACTACACCACCATGGCTAGAGAGCCACCAGTATACTGGCCAACCACTGCCCAGAGTCTATCCTGTCCCCACCTGTGGAAGCCAGCATACTGCCACTTTTTTCTTCTCTTTTTCCCTCCTACCTAGCCTAGTATGTCACCTTCTCTCCCTTTCCACTGGCATCCTGGCTCCACCATGCCCCCACTTGACAGCTGTCTTATTTTCTCTTTCTTCATTTCAATTCTCACTTCCACCAAGCCCCATATGCCAACTCCTTCCTCTTCCCACTTGCCTCTGCTGGGCCACCAGGGCAAGAAAGCCATCAGTCCACTGCCACCCTGGATCAGCACCACTCTCATTGGCCCCTACCACATTGCTTTGCTTTCCCTTTCTTACTTTTCATCCTTCCTCCCATCTAATGCTGTATGTTACCTCTCCCCCCTGACCGATGGTCCTCATCGTACTGCCACAGATAGAGTGCCACCAACACACTGCCCTTCCACTGCCCTGTATGCACTCACCAACCCCACCATGTTGCCATTTATTTTTGTTTTTGTTGTACCTCCCATTTAGCCCTGTATATCAACTCTCTTGCCTTCCCACCAGCCCTAAGCCCTAACCCTTGACACCACTGGCTAACATTTTTTTCCTCTTTTAAATTTTTATTGCTTTTCTCCCCCACCCCCACCTAGACCCACATGCCACCTCCCCTCCTGCCAGTCCTCACTGTGCTGCCATGACCAAAGCATTCTCAGTCTTCATGCCTGCCACTGCACTGGGCCTACACTGTCCCTCCCCTTCCACCACTTGACCAGCTGCTGCATGGTAAGAAGCAACCCCATACCATGCTCCATCTGATGCCTTTGTCTATGAAGCAAAGGGCTATGAATGTTCCCCAACTGCTGGACCAACATCAGGAGGCAGACAGTGCCTGCCCAGTTCACCCTCAGCTACCTTGTCAAACCAGTGTACAGAGAAGTAGGCTCACCCTGTCTGCTGCTGCCCTTACTACCCGGACAAGGGTGTGACAGCTATCATTCCCACACACAAGTATGCAGTAAAGTAGGCCTGGCCCACCTGCCCTGATATATCAAAACACAACAAAAATGCAGAATAAAATGAACAAACATACAATCAATAATAAAGAAATAATACCTTAAAGTCTTAGTGACAGTAGGCATTATCAAAACATACACACACACACACACACACACACACACATACAAAGCGGCATAAGGTAGCTCTAGCAAGTGACCAAAATAAAGAATCAGATGACCTTTGGGTGGAAGAAAAGGCAGTGGAACCTGACAGGAATTCAAAATACTAACATTTATGGCTCTCCAAGAGACTAGGAAAGAGCTCAAGGAAACACACACAAAACTACACAAAAATAGATAATATCATTGATACATAGAAAAAAATCAACAAAAACAGCCAAAATCAAGGGAAACAGAAAAACCAACAAAAATTAAAGAAAATAATACAAGAAGCAAATGTCAAATAAATAATTACAAATCATGCAAAAACAATAAGTAGACATCCAAAAGATAAAGAACAAATTTCAGAAGTGGACAACTCAATAGAAGGCTTTAGGAGGCTATTCAAAACAATGAAAGACAGTGAGATTGAAGAGAAATCTATGGTTGCCACTTTGAGACAAAACTGGAGAAAAGAATAAAGAACATCAAGGAAACGCAAGTATTATGCGAAATGTAATCAAGAGGAAAAAATTTTCATGAGACAATTCCTATCCAAAGACAAACAGCATTTGTTAATGAGAGAAAAACTGTTTCCAACTTTATACGGAAAGGAAAGAGACCCTGGAAAAGCAAAGCAATACTGAAAGAAAAAAAGTAGGAGGCCCCACAATGGCTGATCTCAGAAACTACTATACAGTCCCAGTAGTAAAAATAGCCTGGTACTGGTACAACAACAGACACACAGAACAATGGAGCAGAATCGAGAACCTGGATATAAATTCATCCAGCTATGGTCAGCTGATTTTTGACTAATTACCAAATTTCATTAAATGGGTAAAAAATGTCTTTTTAAAAAATGTCTTTTTAACAAATGGTGCTGGCAAAACTGGATAACCATCTGTTTTAAAAAAAAAAAAAAAAGATAAACAAGACCCATACTTCACACTATACACGAAAAGTAACTCAAAATGGATCAAAGACCTGAATGAAAAACCTAAAATGATAAAGATCATGGAAAAGAATATAGGGGCAACATTAGGGGCCCCAATACATGACATAAATAGAATACAAACAGTAGCTAACAATGAACAAATACCAGTAGAGAAACTAGATAACTGAAAGCTCCTAAAAAGTAAACGCTTATATGTTCATCAAAAGACTTCACCAAAATGGTAAAAAGATAATCTACCCATTGGGAAAAATATTTTGGCTACAACATATCCAACAAGTGTCTAATTGCTAAAATCTGTAGAATACTTAAACGCCTCAACAACAACAAAAAACAACATAATTCAAAAATGGGGAAAGGATATGAACAGACACCTCCACAAAGAGGAAACCCTGGTGGCAATAGTGGTTAACTGCTACACCTGCTAACTAAAAGGTCATTAGTTTGAATCTACCAGGGACTCCTTGGGAAGTCTATGGGGTAGTTCTACTCTGTCCTACAGGGTCATTACAAGTCAGAATTAACAGCAATGGGTTTTTCTGGTTTTCCCCAAAGAAAACATTAAGGTGGCTAACAGATACATGAGGAAACACTCGTGATCATTAGCCATTAGAAAAATGCAAATGGAAACTACAATGAGATGCTATCTCACTCCAAGATTAATGGCTAGAATAAAAAAAAAAAGTTGAAGAGGTTATAAGTAGGTTGCAACTCTTATACACTGTTGGTAGAATGCAAAATGGCACAACCACTTTGGAAAATGACACGGCACTACCTTAAAAAGCTAGGAAAAAAAGTTAGAAATAGAAATACCATATAATCCAGTAATCCCACTCCTAGGAATATATCCTAGAAATAAGAGCCATCACATGATATATGCATAGATATATGCATATCCATGTTCACTGCAGCACTGTTCACAAAAGCAAACAATGGAAACAACCTACATGCCCATCAACAGATGAACAGACAAATTACGGCACATATACACAATGTAATATTACACAATGATAAAAAAATGATAAATCCATGAAACATTTCACAACATGGATAAATCTGGAGGGCACTATGCTGGATGAAATACATCAATCACAAAAGGAAAATATTTTATGGAACCCCCCCCTAAAAGAACAAAAATCAAACCCATTTCTATTGAGTCACATCCTAGAAACCCTAGAGGTCAGAGTAGAACTGCCCCATAGAGTTTCCAAGTTGTGCCTGGTGGATCTGAACTGTCAACCTTTTTGTTAACAGACTTAGCACTTAACCCACTATACTACCAGGATATGTGACCACTATTACAAAATTCCAATAAAAGGTTTACATACAGAAACAAACAATCTTTAATAGTTAAAAAGGGAGGGGAGAGATGAGAAGGAAAAATCACTAACTAGATAGCAGACAAGGGGTAACTTTGGTGAAGGGAAAGACAACACACAACATAATGGAAATCAGCACAACATTACTAAAGCAAAGTCATAGAAGCTTCCTAGACACATCCAAACACCATGATGGACTTAGTTACTCAGGCTGAGGGCTGGGGCCATGGTCCTAGGGAACATCTAGGTCAACTGGTATAACATAGTTGATAAAGAAAATGTTCTACATGCTTCTTTGGTAACATCTGTTGTCTTAAAAGCTTGCAAGCAGCCATCTATGATACATCTATTGGTCCCATCACAATTGGAGCAAAGAAGAATGAAGAAAACCAAAGACACAAGGAAAATAGTCCAAAGGACTAACAGACCACAGAAAACACAGCTTCCATCCGCCTGAGTTCAGAAGAATTAGATGGGGCCCCCAGCTACTACCACTAAACCACTATCACACGGATCCCAAGAATGGGTCCTGGCCAGAGCAAGAAAAAAATGTAGAACAAAATTCAAATTGACAAATAAAGAAAAGACCAGAATTACTGGTCTGACAGAGAATGTAGAAATCCCTAAGAGTATGGCCCTTGATATTCTGGTAATTCAGAACTGGAGCTACTCCCCAAAGTCTACCTTTCAGCCAAGGGTTAGACAGGCCTACAAAATAAATAACAACATACATTAGGACCACACTTCTTAGTTCAGTCAAGTATATGAGAACAAATGGGCAATATCTTCCCCAAAGCAAAGAATTTATAAGAGATCTATTGTAAGACCCCAAAGGAAGAATTCAAGTAATTAAAGCAAAAGGCAGACTTCTGTTTGACAGCAAATTAACAAAATGGCAGAAAGGGAAAGGAAAACTAGATGGATGGATATGGAGAACCAAGGGTAGAAAGGAAAAGGCAGAGAGTGCTGACACGCTTTGGGAATTACAACTCATGTCACAAAACAACTTGTGTATAAATTTTTGAATGAGTAATTAATTTGAACAGTAAGATTGTAAAAAAGAAAAAAAAAGTAGGATACTATAAACCATCAAACACAAAACAGCTCTCCCAAAGTCAATCTTACTGGCTCCTCTCCTAAAACAGTAAGAGAACAACAAACCTCTAATGTGTCACACAAAGCCACAAAGGACTATTAACACCTGGAATACTTAAATTCTTGCTATCTGAACCCAAGGAATTTATAAGAGATCTATTGTAAGACCCCAAAGGAAGAATTCAAGTAATTAAAGCAAAAGGCAGACTTCTGTTTGACAGCAAATTAACAAAAAGTCTTCTCAGGCTATACAGAGACAGGCCAAGGTGGAGTCAAAATGGCAGCATAGCCACACAACCCTGCTGAACCCTCTAAAATCAAGCACCAGCAGAACCAATTAAACCAACCAAATTGGACACACGAAGAGCCCAGAATACCTGGTTGAAACATATAAGAATGGACTGGGTGACAGGAAGATCACAGGAATGCAAGACCATCACAGAGGAAACAACAAGGCTCCAGACAAAGAGATGCCGCAACCAGAAAGTGAATCAAGCACAGTAAAACTCACTAACCAAAACAAATTTGCAGTGTAGGACTGAGAGATGCCACCAGGTCTGACAGCAAAAGTGATACACACCTTGCCTAAAGAAAGCAGCCCAGGACAGAAGGCTTCTACAAAGGTCAGAAGGACTTGAGATCATTCCGAGGATCAGAGGGCATCGGGACCCAGTGGCCCCACAGGCCCTAGAATGGTCCAGGCCAAGGAGGCTTTGGCCTCGCAGTACTGGGAGAAGCAAGGAGGGAACACGAGTGAGTGCCTGGGCAGTGGCGTGAGAGTACACGCAGCCTGGAGATGGGGTGGCTTTAGAAACATGTGTGACCCTGGGGTGACAGTGACAGTGACATGGGGGAAGTGCATGATCCAAGCGAGGTGGTGAGGGTGTGTACCGACCCCTCCTCTGCTTGTGACCCATGGCTGCAACTAAGGCTTTGTGGGGGTCCAGCCCAGCCCAGAGGAAGCAGAAGCAGTGACAAGGAGGGCAGGTGCATGACCCAGGAGCTACAGATAATCACCAAATCAATTTCATTTACGATAACCCCCAAGAAGATAAAATACCTAGGAATAAATCTAAATAGAGAAATAAGAGATCTTTACAAAGAGAACTACAAGACCTTACTACAAGAAACTAAGAGAGACTTACATAAATGGAGTAATCTGCCCTGCTCATGGATAGGAAGACTCAATATTGTGAAAATGTCTATTTTGCCCAAAGCAAACTACTTATACAATGCAATCCCAATACAAATTCCAGCAACATTTTTTAATGAGACAGAGAAACAAATCATCAACTTTGTTTGGAAAGGGAAGAAACTCCAGATAAGTAAAGGACTAGTGAAGAAGAACACACGGGGAGGCCGCTCACTATCTGACTTTAAAACCTATTACACTGCCACAGTAGTCAAAACAGCCTGGTACTGGTACAAAAAGAGACATATAGACCAATGGAACAACAGAGATGCCACCATCCTCCTATGAACAGCTAATATCTGACAAAGGCTGTAAGATTTTAAACTGGGGTAAGAACAGTCTCTTTAACAAATGGTGCTGGCAAAATTGGATATCCATCTAAAAAAAATTAAAACAAGACCCATATCTCACACCTTATACAAAAATCAACTCAAATTGGATAAAAGACCTAAATATAAATTCTAAAATGATAAAGCCCATCCAAGATAAAATAGGATCAACAATGGAAGATTTAATATTTAATACACAATATGGACAGACTTCAAAATCTGACAAACAAAGCACATTCATCAGAAGAGGAAATAGATAAATGGAAATTACTAAGAATCAAACACTTCTGCTCATCTAAAGACTTCATATAAAGAATTAAAAGACCACCTACAGAATGGGAAAAAATATTTGGCAACTCTGTGTCAGATCAACATCTGATCTCCATAATCTATAAGGTATTACAAAATATCAACAAGAAAAGGATAAATAATCCAATTAAGTGATGGGCCAAGGAGATGGACAGACATTTCTCTAAAGAGGATATCCAGGCAGCCGAACAACACATACAGAATTGCTCATGATCACTAGCTATTAAAGAAATTCAAATTAAAACTACAGTGAGATATCATCTCATCCCAACAAGGCTGATCATGATCCAAAAAACACAAAACAACAAATGCTAGAGAGGCTGTGGAGAAATTGGAACTCTCCTACACTGCTGGTGGGATTTCAAAATAGTACAATCTCTTTGGAAAACAGTCTGGCGCTTCCTTAAAAAGCTGGAGATAGATATACCATTTGATCCCGTAATTCCACTGCTCAGAATTTATACTTCAGAAACAAAGGTTGTCACACAACTGACACATGTACATGAATGTTTTTTGCAGCACAGTCCACAACAGCAAAAAGTTGGAATCAACCCTGATGCCCATCAACAGATGAATGGATAAGCAAACTACGGTACATGTACTCAATGGAACACTGCGCTATGATAAAAAATGACAATCTTAGAAAACGTCTCATAGCATGGTCTCATTTGGAAGAGATCATGCTGAGTGAAATCAATCAGTGTCAAAAGGACAAATTTTGTATGAGACCCCTCTTATAAGGACTTAACATGAAAATTATCCATAGAAGAAAATGACTGTTGGCTACATAGGTGGGTGGGGGGTGAGGGTTTACCATAGATAAGTTAATTGATAGATGTTAGCAATTCTATTCTTCTACTGTAATTAATAATAAAAAAAAGAACCACTTGATTCTATCCATCGATGCAGAAAAGGCATTTGATAAAGTCCGACACCCATTCATGTTAAAAATTCTCAACAAAATAGGAATAGGAGAATTCCTCAATATAATAAAGGCCATTTAGGCTAAATCACCAGCTAATATCATATTTAACAGAGAGAGTTGAAAACATTCCTTTTAAGAACAGGTACTACACAAGGATGCCCATTGTCACCACTGTTATTCAGCATTGTTCTGGAGGTCATAGCCATAGCAATTAGGCATGATAAAGAAATAAGGGGCATCCAAATTGGTAAAGAGGAAGTTAAAGTACTGCTATTTACAGATGACATATCTTATACACAGAAAACCATAAAGAATCCCCCCAAAACTACTGGATCTAATATAAAACTTCAGCAAAGTATCAGGATATAAGACAAACATATATAAACCAGTGGGATTCCTTTACACCAACAAAGAGGCAGCCAAAGAGGAAATCACAAGATCACTAATATTTACTATAACCCCATGATGATAAAATACCTAGGAATAAATCTAGCCAGAGATGTAAAAGACCTATACAAACAAAACTACAAGACCCCTACTGCAATAAACAAAAAGTGACTTACATAAATGGAGAAACCTACCTTGCTCTTGGATAGGAAGACTTAACAATGTGAAAATGTCTATACCTCCCAAAGGGATCTATACATACAATGCAATCCCAATTCAAATTCCAGTGACATTTTTTGAAATGGAAAAGCAGAGAGGAATAATGTGCTGTCACCGGGCAGGGAGAGCAGTGGAAGTGGCATATAGGTGGGCATGTAAATTTATATGGGAATGTACATTTTCACTCAATCATAATAAAAAAAAAAAAGCAAATCACCAACTTCACACGGATAGGGAGGAAGCCATGGATAAGTAAATTATTACTGAAGAAGAGGAATAAGGTAGGATGCCTCACCCTTCCTGACCTCAAAACCTACTACACTGCCACAGAAGTCAAGACAGCCTGGTAATGGCACAAAAAGACACACAGACCAATGGAACAGAATTGAGAACTCGCATATAACTTCATCCACCTACAAACAGCTGATATTTGATAAAGGCCCAAAGACTGTGAACTCAGGCAAATACAGTCTCTTCAACAAATGGTGTTAGCATAACTGCATATCCATCCGCAAAAAAATGAAACAAGACCCTTATCTCACACCATGCATAAAAACTAACTCAAAATGGATCAAAAGCTAAACAGAAAAGCTAAAACAATAAAATTCTTGAAAGAAAAAATTGGGAAGATGCTGGAAGCCCTAACCCATGGCATCAACAGTCTACCAAAAACCGCCGACAACCCTCAGTCATCAGAAGTGAAAATAGATAACTGAGAACTCTTAACAATCAAACACTGATGCTCATCCAAAGCCTTTATCAAGAGTAAAAAGACTGCCAACAGACTGGAAATGAATATTTGTCCACCATATTTCTGCCCATCACCTTATTTCTCTAATCCATGAGATACTGCAAAACCTCAACAAGAAAAAGAGAAGTAATCCAATTAAAAATGGGCTAACATATGAACAGGCACGGACATACAGTTTGCCATCAGATACATGAGGAAATGTTCACAATTGCTAGCTATCAGAGAAATCCAAATCCAAATTACAACGAGATACCATCTCACCCCAACAAAGCTGACAACAATCCAAAAAACAGAATAATAAATACTGGAGAGGATGTGGAAAGACTGGAACTCTTCTACATTGTTGGCAGGACTGTAAAATGTTTCAACCACTACGGAAATCGATTTGGTACTTTCTTAAAAAACTAGAAACAGAAATACCATATGATCCAGCAATCCCACTCCTTGGAATGTATCCCAAAGAAATAGTGAACACCACTTAAACAGATACATGCATATCAATGTTTGTTGCAGCTCTCTCCACAAAAGCAAAAAGTTGGAAGCAACCTAGATCTCCATCAACAGATGAATGGCTAAACAAACTGTGGTATATTCATACAATGCAATACCATGGAACGATAAGAAACAATGATGGCTTAGAGAAACACCTGCCAATATGGGACCATCTAGAGGAAATTATGCTGAGCAAAATTAGCCAAACACAAAAGGATAAAGTTTTGTATAAGACCTTTATTTTAAGGATGCAACAAATCATTTAAGCACAGAAGAAATCAGTATTTGACAGTTACAAGGGCGTGGTAGAAGGATGGGGAGGGAGGAAGGGAGGGAGAGGGTTGTTTTACAAATTAGATAGTGATTAGGATTAGGCTTGGGTAAAAGATGTGTCAGCATACACTAGAAGTGGGCTACCCACAAGTACTCAATCTCAAAAACAAGCTGTCCCCTTAATGTGGACCATCTCTTTGGAAGGGCAGAGAAACAGGGTCTGGGATCAGGGGACCACACTCTCAGGGAATATCCAGACTGACTGGCATACCCAAGGCTTTCCACTTTCCCTTTCTCAAGATGTTGCTCCACAAACCATCTATGTGAGTGGCATCTGGGGTCTTAGAAGCTAGGAAGCTACCATCTAAATAGCACCAAGCAGTCCCAATCCACCCTGACCTGAGGTAAATTGTGGACATCGAGGACAGGAAGAAAATATGAACCCTCCAGATGGAAAGGGCCACATAAGCCACAATCCACTTCAGCATGGGACTAGAAGAACTAGATGGTGCCTGGCAACCACCAGTGATGGCTGAGGTGAGGTACACAGAATGGAGTTCCATACACAGCGGGTGATGGAGTAGAGGGCATAGGTAGAACTATACCAAAAGCCCACACTTGATGGTCCTTCTGAACAGAAGGTCCCCTGGGAGTGTGGACCCTGGACTTTCTAACCCCAAACTACATTCAGCACTGAGGCCAGCTCCCCAGGCAAAGACTGACCTGGACTATACAAAACATACAGTGATAGTTGAGGTGAACAAACTCTTAAACAGCTACACAAAGATATCTGGGAAGCTCTTCACTGAAGCAGAGTTCATTAGATAAGGAGGGCCAGACCTTGGTCAAAAGGTCACGGGAAGTTCTGAACAAAAGGCAAAGCATGCTGTCAGGTGGGGTGGGGGGCAGCTAGAATACAACAGTGGGGAAAGTTCTGGGTGTTATATGGCAACATGATATAGACTGTTCTTAATTCACTGTTCTTAATTCATAGTAAAATATATTTAAAAGAAAAAAGAGACGGAAAAAAAGATAGGCCTGCAGTCTGTAAAATCAGATAAAGTAACCTCAGATCCCACAGCAAATTCCGAAATCTGAGAAACTAACAGAAAAATCTTAAAGATCTCAAGGGGTAAATTTAGGACAAATAAAAAGAACAACTTTGTAAAAGGGGCATTAAACAACTTCTCATCCCAAGAAATGGTGCCAAAAGTATGAGTAAGTACAGAAGAACTCAGATGCGTGGTGGCTTTAGGGAAACCAGGAAGGTTCTATGGAACAAGATTTAGGCTGCTAACACAGACAAGCCAGAAGAGCTCTTCCTGGGGTCCAAACAGAGCAGAGCTGAGCAGAGGTTAGGATGGGTATAGGTTGATCCTACAGCAGGAACTAGAGCCTCTCTCTCAGGCTGCACTTGCGCACTGGGGTTTTCATTCACATGCTGCCCACTGAAAAAGTGGGACGTGCTTTGTCACCATGGCTCTCCTCAGAACCTGCCTTCCCACCAGGTCTCATACCTCCATGTCTTTAGCTCAGGGTATACCTCAAACCCAAAACACTGTTTTCATCTTCTCCTACCTACAACACTTTGTTGGTCAATCCCTTTCAGCATCAGTATCTTTCAAGGTTGTGCACAATAATGTCTTTTCTGAGAAATGCTTCAAAAGCCACAGAGCACTCTAAGAGATGTTAACATCATAGGCATTCTCAACACACTGAAAGAAGATAGCTGTTGTTGAGTTGGTTCTGACTTGTGGCAGCCTCAAGTGTGTCCAAGTAGAACTGTATTCCATAGGGTTTTCAATGGTAGAGTTATGGAAGTAGGTGCCTTTGGGTGAACTTGAACCTGCAACCTTTTGGTTAGCAGCCAAATGTGTTAACCATTTGTACCACCAAGAACTCCACATTTGGAGTGGCAAGGGAAAATCTACACTTTCTGGGGGGAGCAGATAAGGCTCTTTCTATCTTTATCCTTCATCACACCTTTTACCAAGCTCTTAAGGATAGCGATTCAGCTGCCTTATCTGCAGATGTATTTCCCAAATTTGAAATATTATCTGAAATATAACAGGTTCTCAACAGGTATTTGTCAAATGAATGTATAAATTAATATTAATCCTGAGCTTCTAGAAAAATAATTGCAGAATGTGAAATCAGGGGCCA
Source organism: Heterohyrax brucei (assembly GCA_028571685.1). Taxonomy (NCBI): domain Eukaryota; kingdom Metazoa; phylum Chordata; class Mammalia; order Hyracoidea; family Procaviidae; genus Heterohyrax; species Heterohyrax brucei. The sequence goes on from CM053166.1 coordinate 67,559,002, forward strand.
ATAGAGACAATCAGAAGAACTACAAAAATAACAAAAAAAAAGCTTGGGGAGGCAGGGAATAGTATTTTGAGAACAGGTACCTCAGCAAAGGTTTAAAGGTAAAGATTAGGTAACTGGGCATCAAATTTCAGCCTGGAGGCAAACTGGAGGACCCGGAAACACAAGTGAATATAATTTGCACAGAAAAAGTCATATGTCAATACAACTGTCAACAGTTGATTTTCTACTTTTTAGTGTGTATAGACACAGGCACACAGACACACAGACACACAGACATACCACACAGCAGTTTTCTTTCCTCCTCATATTCCACTAACATCCTGTTTGTAACCTTGTCCCAAGTTGAAAACATGGGGCTTGCCTGATGATGTGGTAAGTCAGGACACATTTAGATCTGCGCTCTTTCTTAGCTGCTCCAGAGGCAGGCTCATCAATGAGTGCACTTCGGTCAGCTTCAGGAAGGAAGTGAATGATGTGTCTGCATATGCAGCCAACACACATCACAGCTGTGTCTGGTATGAAAAGCCCCCCTTTAATGGAGTGGGAGGCCACCTCTAGGGGAGGACAGCCTGCTTCCAGTGGGGCTTGTTTTTGTTTTGGTTGCAGAGTCACCAAGACCTCCAGAGAAACAAAGCAACCAAGTTTTTTGTTTTGTTTTAGTGAGCTGAATTTGCCAAGGACATGAAGCTGAAGTCTGCCCACAATGTTCTTATGCTTCCCTCATATAAAGCCAAAACTTCCAGCCAACAGCTCTGTTTCCTTTCCCAAATGAGCTAATACTCTAGCTCTGTAGCCATGACTCTGTTTATAACCTTGGGCTTCTAGAACCAGTGAGGAAAACTGTGCTCATTAGAAGTACTTTACCTTCAAATACCGAGTTTTTGTTTGCTTGTTTGTTTTCAGGAAGATCACTTAGAAAATGAGGTAGAGAATTGACCTTTCTTTTCTAATGCGGAACAGACATCTGGACTTTCCCCACCTCTGATTTCAGTTTCATGACAAAACTGAACATGTGACCTGGATCTAGTTCAGGGGAAAATGTAAGAACCCATGGTTTCACCCAAAAATGAAAAGCCCATTTATTTCCTTGTTTCAGTGTTTCTCATGACTCTGAGCCCTGCCAGTAGTAACTCACTGGATGAGAAGGCTCAGACCAGGGGGATTTAGAGAAATAAGGCCCTTTGTGCACAGGGCATGAGTCATTTCTAAGACGGTGTCCTGAGGAACCAAGCTTGAAGTTCAGTTTTTTTTCCAGACTGAAAAAATATTGAAAGTTATACAAAATGCGAACACAACTTAACTTTGAGGGTTCCTCTGCATGACTGTGTCTGAAGCTTGGAAGGAAGCAGGTTACGGGAAACTGTTGCTTTCTAAATTAGCTTTCACACAGCTCCCAGCTGTGGCTGGCAAATGGGGCACCATGAGCAGTGCAACAGAAGTCACTGCTAGTCCTGTTCAAAATGCCAAGTGTGCACAGAGCTCTTCGTCCCAAGGGTCCTCTATAAGCTGTCAAAAATGCTGAGTTTACTCATCCAGGCCCATTTGGGCAAGTTTCTGATGCTCACCCCACCTAGAAGGACAGGCCCTATTTGAGCCGTCATTGCACGGACAAAATGCCAGAACTTTTAGCATGTTAGGGTTCACTGCTTTCTCAAGCATTTCCATGGAAAAGTGACAGTAAGTTTTTTCCTAATTCTAATGATAAGCTCAGTGTTTCCAGTGTGCAATCCTTATGATACCTACAGCAAGTCAGTTACATGAAATCAGTCAAATAATTTCATTTATTTCCTTTTATAGATGTTTCAGTGTAGAGGTAGAAATAACAGACAAAGCACAAGGATTGGGATGTTTGGACTGTTCTGGAGCTGTTACGGTAGTTTTTCTCCAAGCTCTGGCTCTCTAACTGATCTTAACCTAATTTTCTTATAAAATTAATCTTGTCTGATCACAGTTCTACAGAGGATGCTTTGGAATAGGGTGATCATATCCTAACAGAGCCATCATTTTCCTTTCAGCAAAATAAAGATGTGCACCACATTTCTCACTCAGGTCTTCTGAGGGTGAGTATCAAGATCTCCCAAACTGTTGCTCTAAATTAGCTTCCAGGTACACATTTCCTGAAACTCTATTTTCTAAAGTTTTTAACCAAAGGTAGGGTCAGATAGCAAATTTTCAAGAAGAACTTCTCGGTAAAAACATGTATTCCCAATTGGCACAATGGCCAACTCTAACATAATCTCAAATCTCTTCTGGAACACATTCTAAAAGGTACCAAATCTCCAATGAAGTTCATTTAAAAAATGTTTTCAAAGTGTCTAGAACTTTCAGAGGCTATGGCTTTGTGTCCCTTAAGCGGAGACCTAGAATAGGCATTGAATGCCGTGAATGCTGTTACAAGCTGAATTACATCCTCCTAAAAGATATGTATATGTCCTAACCTCTAGTACCTATGACTGCAATCTTATTTGCAAATAGGGCCTCTGCAGATATAATGAAGTTTTAGATGAGGTCATTAGGGTGGGCTCTAATTCAATATCACGGGCATCCTTATAAGAAAAGATACATACAGGGAGAACGCTATGTGATGACAGAGGCAGAGACTGGAATGATGCACCCACTCATATACATAACCCAACAAATGCCAAGGATTGCCAGCTACGCCAGAAGCTAAGAGAAAAGCATGGAAGAAGATCCCCTGGAATCTTTAGAAAAAGCATGGTCTTGATGACACCATGATTTTGGACTTCCAGAACTGTGAGAGAATAAATTTCTGTTCTTTCAAGCCTCCTAGTTTGTGGTACTTTGTTATAGTAGCTTTACGGCACTGATACAGATGCCTTATCAGGCTATGACCACCCTCAAAATGAAAGACATCAGAAAAAGCTATAGCTGCATCCTCTGGGCCCTAAACTTTGGAAGACTTGTTAAATTCAATTTGGTAGATGGACTCCTTTGGAAGATTCTATGAAATTTGAAATATATAGACTGGATTTAGAATTAATTGCAACAATACGTAAAATTCAAAGCAGTAATAAGTAAAATTCAAAGTAGATAGAAAAAAAATGAAACTCTACATGGCTTCACAGACAAGGCACACACATGGTCAGTAAAGATATCTCTGCACGGTTTGATATCTCACTCCCTCATCTAACCCCAAATACCTACTGAGCCCCCCGTGTGCCAGGTACTGTGCTCAACACTGTGCATTCAGTGGTGGACAAAACTGTTCTAGACACCCAAGGCCAAAGGAATAACATTTTGGTATCACATTTTTGCTCCCCTTACAACCTTTCTTTCCCTGCCTGGGCTTCATAGGACATGCCAGCCGGGTGAAAGAACAAAACCTGGAGGCAAACTCATTCTGACAGCCCCATAATGAGGATGGTATGGCAGCTTTAAAAGATGCCTGCAAATTCTTGACATTCTTCGCACTCACAGGTTAGTCTGTATCCTCTTCCCCTGAATCGGGGTTGACTTTAGTCACTTGTTTGTAACCAACAGCCTGCCATAGACATGATGCTGTAACACTCCCAAGGCTAGAGCAAAAACAGCAAGTAGCTTCTACCTTGCTTGCTAGGACACTGCTTTGGGGACTCTGAGCTGTCATGGAAGAATTCTGGCAACACTGAAACCATCATGCTGTGAGGAAGCTTAGGCCACATGGACAAACCATATGTAAGCAAGCCTTCCAGCCAGCAATCCTAGTCTTTAGTCCTCCCAGGGCAGGCCACAGACATATGAGTAAACAAGGCTTCAGATGATTCCAGCCCTCCGCCATCAAATTACTTCTGGCCTTCAACTTCTCCCTGCTGATGCCCTGGACTTCATGGACAAAGGCAAACTGTCCCTACTACGTCCTTGTCAAATTTCTGACCCAGAGAATTCATGAATAATAAAATGTCTGTGAGGCAGTTCTACTATGACCTCTAGGGTTGCTAGGAGTCGAGACTCGACTCGATGGCAGTGGGGTTTGTCTTGGGGCAGTCTGTCATAAAGCAACAGTAACTGGAGCAGATCAGGAAACCAAGGGCCAGCCCCCTTCTCTTCCTCTACACATGGGCTACATACATCTTGATTCCCTCTGCAGTCTCAGGAGCCCTGCCCTGCTCTCACACCAGAAGGGGCCTTAGGAAGTCCCTCCCAGATGCAGCTACAGGGTACTCACTACTTCTACAGCTGGCCTTCCCAGTACTCTGCTCCAGGCCCATACTGCTGCCACTATCCTGTCCAAGCCTGAATTGTTAATAAGTCCATGACTTTCAACACTGAAGGGGATATGAGTTGCTGTTTTGTCACCGCTGGGCTAGAGACCAGGCCTTAGAGAAACGGGAGTGCTTACAATCACCCAGTGTGTTTCCTTCTTTTTCCAGATTTCCTGGGCCAGATGGTCAAATCATATCCCTTTCCTTCCCCTTCTCAGGCACAGTTGATAGATTCAGAACCAGTTATGGTGAGAAAATACCCAATATATCAATTCTGGAAGGTAGGGAATGGGGGACTTTGCTCAGCCCACTCCCTTAATATGTTAAGAACACAGACACTGCAGTCAAATCCTGGCTTCATCATTTTCTAATCATCTGATGTTAGATGACTCACTTAAATTCTCAAACTTCAGCTTCTAATCACCCAAATAGTGATAACAGTACATAATTCCTAATGTTGTTGTACAGATTACAAAGAAGGAACCTATATAAAGGGCCTGGCATTTAATAGGTACTCAATACATTTCAGCTACTTTTAATGATGTCTTCCCTGGAAAGAAGCATCCCTTATGACTTACCCCTTGTAAGACTTGAAAGCTGTCATTGTTGGGTGGTGGGTCTTGATCTGGGTCTACACCAACTCTGTAAATCACCAAGGAGAAAAAAAGTGTTAGCTTGGACTAGGGCAGCCATGTTCCCTGAATATAGCCAAGATGCTGACTGTCTCCCCAAAGCAGGAGTAGTTAGCTGAAAGGAGAAGAAGCCCATCATGCAACAGTTAAGAGAAAGAGGCCTTATACCACAAGAGATTCCAAAGGGGAGGAAGAGCACTATCCTGAGTACTTATACCTACCCTAAGCAAGGTCTCTGGAAAATGATACATGCTGGCAGTGGTGCACCTGCCTTCCTACACCAGAGAACCCCAGTTATCACCATGAAATTCTCACGGCACTGGGCCTTTTCCTCTCTGCTGCTTTTTTACTTCGTCCCTAACCTCCTTTATATCCCTAACATTCGATTACAAAATTTTTCATATATACAGAGAAAAACTGAAAGAATTTATGAAGAACATTTATATATCCTCCCAACTAGATTTCACCATCAACATTTTACTGTATTTTCTTTATTACATATCTACCCATATCTCTATCAGTCACTTATTGGATGCATTTCAAATAAAGTTGCAGTATACATTCCCTAAATACTTCAGCATGCATATCATTAATTAGAGTCCTGACATGCTTTTAATTCTGGTGTTCCTATGTCCTCTTGCATCAAAGAGGACCTGAGAATTCACAAACTTGGGATCAACTACAGAAGACCAAAAGGAAAAAGCCAAGTGGCAAAATCACATAAAACAAATCCTAGACAATCACCAGTATAGTTGTCTTGGCCTAATAACATGCCAACTACTGCTCTATGTATCTGTTAACTTTTTATTACTGTACCATCCTCATTCTAAGGCAGAGAACACAGATGATGGGGGTCATGAGGGAGAAGCAAAAAATGTAAGGCAAATTCTATATCTTTGTCACTCCCTCTAGTGTAGCAAAAATGGACAGTATTCATTTATAATAGCCCTTAAAAGAATAAACTATGTATGAATAAGTATAACCAGGGAAGTAAATGACCTATTAAAGAAAACCCAAACTACAAAACATTACTGCAAGAAACCAAAAAAGACCTACATAAATGGAAAAACATATCACATTTATGGATAGGTAGTCAACACTGTGAAAATGTCAACTCTACTCAAAACAATCTACAAATATAATTCAATCCCAATCCAAATACCAATAGCATTCTTTAATGAGATAGACAATCTAATCATTAACTTTATATGAAAAGAGGCCCCAGATAAATAAAACACTATTAAAGAAAAAGAATGAAGTAGGAGAACTCCTACTACCTGACCTCAGAACTTGCTATACAGCTATAGTAGTCAAAATAGCCTGATATTGGCACAAAAACAGACACACACTGACTAACGGAATAGAACTGAGAACCCAGATGTACATCTATCCACCTATGGTCACTTGATGTTCCACAAAGACCCAAAGTCCATGAAATGGGGAAAAGTCAGTCTTTCTAACAAATGGTTCTGCCCAAGCTGGATGTCCATCTGCAAAAAAAACCAAACAGGATCCATCTATCACACCATACAAAAAAACTAATTCAAAATGGATGAAGACCTAAATATAAAACTAAAAGCTATAAAGATCATGGAACAAAAAGCTGAGTCAATGCTAAGGGCCCTAATACACTGTATAAGCAGGATATTAACAATACATAACTAACAATACACAAACACCAGAAGATAGGCTAGATAATTGAGATGTTCCAAAAATTAAAGTTACGCTCATCAAAAGACTCCACTAAAAGAGTAGAAAAAGAATCTATAGACTGGGAAAAAATTGGGGGCTATGACAAATCAAAGGTCTAATCTCTAAAATCTACAAGAAAATCAAGGCATCCGACAGATACATGAGATACATGAGGAAATGCTCACAATCAGTAGCCATTAGAGAAATGCAAATCAAAACTCCGAGATACAATCTCACTCCAACAATACTGGCATGCATGGGCATGTGCACGGGCATGCGCGCGCGCGCACACACACACACACACACACACACACACCACACCACATCACACCACACCACACCACACCACACATACACACAATAAAAAAGAACACCAGAAAATAACAAATGCTGGAAAGGCTGTGGGGAGCTTGGACCTCCTACGCACTGCTGTTGGGAATGTAAAAATGGTACAACCATTCTGGAAAACAACATAGTGCTTCCTTAAAAGGCTAAAAGTAGAAACACTGTATGATCCAACAATCCCACTCCTAGGAATATATCCTAGAAAAATATAAGCCTTCACACAAATACACACAAGTATACCCATGTTCACTTCAGCATTATCCACAGTAGCAACAATATGAAACAACCTCAGTGTCCACCAACAGATGAATAAAGAACGATAATACATACACATAATGGAATACTATGCAACAATAAAGAACAATGACGAACGTGCTAAACATCTGACAACATGGAAGAAACTCAAGGGCATTATGCTGAAATCAGCCAATCACAGAAGGACAAATACTATATAACACGACTATTATAAAAAGTTATGGAGATAGGGGGCCAAGATAACAGACTAGTCATATGTCTCCTTGATTCCCTCTGAAACTAACACCTAGAAAAATAATTGAATGGAGTGGTGTGAACATTCTGGGAGCCCTGTAGGGGCACAGGGTTGTGCGATTGGACTGGGTGACATAAAGGGGAAAACTATTTTTGTTGGAGGTGAGACTGCAGAGCAGTGGGTCCCACTTCTGCAGGTGCAGCAGCTAAGAGGCTTACAGAGAAGGATGCCATCTTTGTTTACCAGGAGACTGGCATTGGGACTGCTGAGCTGGAGAGTTTGGCAGAGGCCAGCTGCTACGCTGAACTGCAGTGCCTTAGTAAAGTGTCTTTCATAACAGAGGTGGTGGTTGGGATAATCACATCTACAGAATTCAGCAATGGCTGAGGACCAAGGGTACCAGTGCCCTGCCCCCCTCTCTTCTCTGAGCTGCATCACAGATATTGCTGGCTCAGTGCAGAAAAGGTGGCTCAGGTGGGATGCCATCTTGGTCAGCTGAGAGTTGCAGTCAGCTGCACCTGAGGGCCCAGATGGGGCTAGCTACCATGTTGAGCAACAGTCCCTGTCTGCACAGTGACTCTTCCAGCAGAAAAGCTGCTTTTAAGACGATCACATACAGAGAATGTAGCAGTGGCTGGCAGCCGAATAAGGCAGCACCCTTACTCCTCCCTTCTTTGAAACACATCAGTGTGAGCTGATGGCCACCAAGAGACTTCATAAGTAGGGTGCCATCACTGCCAGATGGGAGGTGGGGCCTAATGCCTCTAAGGACCCGGATGCTATTGGCGGCTCCTGGACAGTGCGTATTTCAGCACAAGTGCAGTTTTTAATGTAAACACATCTAGAGAACATGGCAGAAACCCTGGTGGCATAGTGGTGAGGTGCTACATCTGCTAACCAAAAGGTCAGCAGTTCAAATCCATCAGGTGCTCCTTGGAAACACTATGGAGCAGTTCTACTCTGTCCTATAGGGTCGCCATGAGTTGGAATCAACTGGATAGCACTGGGCTTTTTTTTTTAGAGAACACAGCAGTGGCTGGGGGCCAAGTGTGTCAGTGCCATTTCCATCTCCCTTCACTGAGCCATGCCACAGCATCTGCTGAAGGGCCCTGAGAGACTCCACAAGTAGGGTGCCATCTGTGTCAGCCATCAGGTGGATCCTGCCACCCCTGAGGGCCCAGGTGCTATTGGCTACTGCTGGACAGCACCTCCATTAGCAGAAAAGCAGTTTTGAAGACAAGTACATCTACAGACTACAGCTGTAACTGGCAGCCAAGTGTGGCCATACCATTTCCACCTCCCTTCATTGAGTCATGCCAGGGTTTGCTGACAGGCCCCTGTGAGACTCCAAAAGTATGGTGCCGTATTTATCACCCATGAGGTGGGGCCTGCCATCCCTGAGGGCCCAGCCGCTATCAGCTACAGCTGGACAGCACCTCTATCAGTAGAGAAGCAGTTTTTAAGATAAGCATATCTAGAGAACGCAGCAGTGCCTGGCAGCCAAGAGTGGTAGCATCCTTCTCTCCTCCATTCTCTGAGCTACTCCATACTGTCAACTGGTGTGACTCACCAGAAAAGCTGTACATAAGTCAGCTTCACCTAGAGAATGCAGCAGTGGCTGCTGGCCAGATCTAGCAGTGCCTTTACTTACTCCCTTATTAGAGTCACATCACAGCTCCTGTCAGTGCAGCACCACAAAAGCTTAACAACTTTTTGATGACTCAAAGACAACAATCAATATCTAATGATTTAAGCAGACCACCATGGCTCTGGAAAACTCCCAAATTAAAGAATCAAAAAACTTCCCAGATAAAGAAGCTTTCCTGAAATTATTGGAGGTAAGATAGAAAGAATTATGTATAGAGTCCTTCTAGAGATTAAACAAAGTGCAACAGAACAAAATGAAAAATTAAGTTATATGAACTGCTAGAACATCAACAAGCTGAAACTCGGCTGATCAATAATACAATTACAGAGTTAGACAATACAATGCGAAGCCAGAACAGCATGATTGGGAAACTGGAATGCAGAATTCGTGAGAATGAAGATAAAGCAACTGACACCAGCATTTATGAGGAGAAATCAAATAAAAGAAACAAGAAAAACAAAGAAGCAATAAGAAGCATGTGAGACTTGATTATGAGTAATAATCTATGAATAACTGGAATTCCTGAACAGGGAGGGATGACAGAAAATACACAGAGAATAGGTGAAGAGTTTCTGGCAGAAGACTTCCCTGAAATCACGAAAGAATATAGACACTCGAGATGTTTATCAAACTCCACTGAAGGTAGACCCCCAAAGAAACACATCAAGGTATATAATAATCAAGCTTCATAAAATGAAACATAAGGAGAGGCTAGGCTTAAACAAAAACTAACTACAAAGGGAAGCCTTGTAGGCTGTCCTCTGACTTTTCAGCAGAAACTATGTTGGTAAGAAGGCAGCAGGGTGACACATACAAACCCATGAAGGAGAAAAATTTCCAGTCAAGAATTGTATAACCTGCAAAACTGTCTCTCACATATGATGGTGAAATTAAGGCATTCTCAAATAAACAGAAGGTTAGAGACTCTGCAAAAGCTAAACTAAAGTTACAAGAAATACTGAAAGAAGCTCTTCATTTAGAAAATCAGTAACATCAGATGTATACTCAAGGATGCAATGCAGGACACAGCATCCAGAGTCGTACTCAGTTAAGGAAGTCTCGAAGCTAAAATATTAAAATTACAGAAACAGAGATCCTAACATGTAAACTATGACATCATCACACTACAAAGAGGGATACAGTATTTATAGCCCTTTCAGATGGAGAGGAAACTAAGGAAGTATACCAAAGTTAAAGATTGGTTTAAACTTAGAATGTTCAGGGGAACAAAGGAGTACCTGCAAAGCAAACTAACAATACTACATATCAAAACAAGAAACATAATACAGGAGTCTCAACAGACACAAAACCAACATTGAAAAAGATGAAATCTCATAAAGAAAAGCGACCCAGAATAGAATACTATGTGGAACAAAGAAAACATCAATAACACAAAAATAAAGGCACCAAAATGACAGAACTACACACATATCTAACAATAATTACAATGAAGGTAAATGGATCAAATGCTCTAATAAAGAGACAGAGGATAACATTTTGGATCAAAAAACACAACCCATCTAAATGCTGCTTACAAGAAACACACCTTAGACTCAAAGACATGAACAAACTGAAAGTCAAAGTATGGAAAAATATATACGAAGGTAAGAACATATAAAGAGCAGGAGTGGCAATACTAATCTCAGACAAAACAGCTTTATTTATTTATTTATGTATTGTGATTTAAAGTGTACAATCCAATTTGAATTTGCATGCCCACCTATCTGCAGCTTCCTCTGCTCTCCTTGCCCATGACAGCTCACTCATCCTTCCCATTCTATACATGTCATATCCTCTTAACAATCTCCTGTCCCCTTCTCTCCACCCTCTCCACTCTGTTCTAGTCAGAGGCCAGTACGATGAAATGCTATACATGCAGAGAACCATAAAGTGCACAAACAATATGGTCACTTTGTATCTCCAGGTCCAATCCATTCTTGTATGAAGAGTTGCTCTCAGTAATGATTTATGACTAGGGGCAGCATCAGGTCTGGGGGGGCGGCATGCTCCCATAGGAACTCCCAGGCCTTCAGACCATCAACTGTGGTCTTTTAGTAGAGTTCTTAGGGTGTACCCCTCTTTTTCTCATGTCACTACCGGGATTTGACATTGTTAGCCCCATCATGGCTGTCACTGGTGGTAGCTGGGCACCATCTGGTTCTTCAGGTCACATGTTGATATAGTCAATTATTCACGTGAGTCCTTCTGTCTTCTGGGCTCATTTTCCCTCATGTCATTGCTGTCTTTGTTGATCATCTGTTGAGGCTGAGTTGGGACTATTTCATGTACTTCAGATGGCAGCTAGCTAGCTTGGAAGACCCCAGATGCCACTCACCAATATGAGGTGCAGAAGACTCTCACAGCAATAGGCCAGATACAATTGGCCTTGGTGTTCCCCAAGAGCATGGCCCCTGGACCCCTGACCCTGCTACTCTATCCTTGCAATATTGACTTAAGATTAGAAGAGTTTTCAGTTTATGTTGAAGTCCAGTTAAATTGCTTTTCTTTGAAATGTGTGCTGTCACTGACTTCGTTCAACCAAATTTCTATCAACTATCTGTAACCAATGTTCTCCCTCCCTCCCTCCCTCCACATCCTTGCAGCCATCAGAGAGTCTTTTCTTCTGTACAAGTTGAGTCTATTTTTAAATCCTTATAGTAGGGGTCTCATACAATATTTGTCCTTGTGCCACTGACTGATTTCACTCAACATAGTGTCTCCTAGTTGAAACTCGGTTATGAGACGCTTCCTAAAATCATCATTGTTCTTTATCATTGCACAGTGTTTCACTGAGTATATATATACCATAGTTTGTTTATTCATTCATCTGTTGTTGGGCATCTGGGTTGATGCCATTTTTACTATTGTGGACTGTGCAGCAATAAACATTCATGTGCATGTATGTGTTCATGTGATTGCCCTTGCTTCTGTAAGCTATATTCCAAGCAGTGAGATTACTGGGTCAAATGGTATATCTATTGCCAGCTTTTTAAGGAAGCACCAGATTCCTTTCCAAAGAGGTTGTGCCAATTTGCAATCCTACCAGCAGGGGAGGACAGTTCCAATCTTTCCACAGCCTCTGCAGCATTTGTTGTTTTGTGTTTTTCAGATCATGGCCAACATTCATGGAGTGAGATGGTATCTCATCACAGTTGTGACATGGATTTCTTTAATAGCTAATGATAGTGAGCATTTCCACATGTGTCTTTTGGCTGCCTGGATATCTTCTATAGTGAAGTGTCTATTCCTCTCCTTTGCCCAGTGCTTAAGTGGGCTATTTATCCTTTTTCTTGTTGCTATTTCACAGTACCTTGCAGATTTATGGAGACCAGCCACCGATCTGACATATAATTACCAAATATTTTTTCCCATTCTGTAGGTGGTCTTTTAATTCTTTTGATAAAGTCTTTGGATAAGCAAAAGTGTTTGATGCTTGGTAGCTCCCATTTATTGCAAAAGATGTTCTCAGATTGTAAAGCCATAAAGTTGTGATAAACAGTAAAAAAAAAAAAAAAAAAAAAGATGGGTAGAAATTCAGTCTCATAGAAACTGAACAACACCTTACTCAAAAATTCATGGGTAATAGAAGAAATAAAAGATGCAAAAAAGAAATTCATGGAATCAAGAGAGAAGGAAAACACATCAGTGCTCATAGTTCAATATACCTCTATAAATGAACACATCCAGAATGAAGAAAGGGCTCAAACCAAAGAATTAATCCTACAACTTGAATGAGCAGAAAGAGAACAAAATAACCCCTCAGGCACCAGAAGAAAACAGACAATAAATATTAGAGCAGAACTTCTCTGGAGAAATCGAGGCCAATTTGCACAACGAATGTTTTACTAAGAGAGCCATCTGCAGCCCACATTGGTGAGTGGCATCCGGGGTCTTAAAAGCTGCCAAGCTGCCATCTGATGGTACAGCAAATGGTCCCAACTCAGCAGGAATGGATAATCACCAAGGACCAAAACTAATGGGGGAAAGAGAATCCAAAATACAGAGAGACCCATGTGAGTGGGTGACTACATTGACTTGTGACCGGAAGAACAGGATGGTGCCCAGCCACCATCAGTGATAGCTGTGATGGAGCTCACAAAGTTGAGTCTCACTGGCAACACAATAAAAGGGGGTGCACCCTGAGGTCTCCACTAAAAGACCACAACTGATGGTCCAGGGGCCTTGAAATTACCCTCAGAGCATGGTCCCTGGCCCTGATGCTGCCCCTGTGCATAAATCATAACGGAGGTCAACTCTTCGGACAGGAATGGATTGGACTTAGCAACAGACAGTGACCATATCACATGTGCACTTTATGGTTCTGGAGGCAGGGGAGTGGGTTGAGAGGAGAGGATAAGAGATTGTTGGGAGGATAAGATGTATATGGAGCAGAGAGGAAGAGTGTGCTGTCACCGGGAAGGGAGAGAAGTGGGAGCTGCATATAGGTGGGCATGCAAATTTATATGGGAATGTACATTTTCATTCAATCTTAATAAAACTTACAAAAGAAAAATAGGACAGGAAACAAATAACCCAAATAAGAAATGAGATGGGAGATGTCACAACAAACCCAATCAAAATTAAAGCTATCATAACAGAATACTATGAAAAATTGTACTCTAACAGATTTGAAAACCTAGAAGAAATGGACAAATGTCTGGATTCCCATCACTTATAATAGTTATCACAAGGAGAAGTAGAATAACTTAATAAACCATCACAAAAGAAGAAATTGACAAAGTAATCAAAAAACTACCAACCAAAGAAGTCCTGGCCCAGATGGCTTCTGCAGAGAATTCTACCAATCTTTTAGAGAGGAGTTAATTCCACTACTACTGAAGCTGCATCACAACACAGAAAAGGAAGGAATATACTTCCCTTCATTCTGTGAAGCCAGCATAACCCTGATATCAAAGACAGGGAAAGATTTCACAGAAAAGAAAATTGCAGACCAATATCACTTACGAACCTAGATGCAAAAATCTTCAAGAGAATCCTAGCCAATAGAATTCACCCACATATAAAAAAAATTCCATCACTGGAGCTCACAAAGTTGAGTCTCACTGGCAATGCAAGTATAAATAGGTGTGCACCCTGAGATCTCCACTAAAAGACCACAACTGGACTTCGGGGTTCCCCTGAGAGCATGGCCCCTGGCCCTGATGCTGTGACATTTTTTAATGAGATGGAGAAACAAATCACCAGCTTGTTTGAAAAGGGAAGAAACCGTAGATAAGTAAAGCACTACTGAAGAGGAATACTGCGGGAGGTCTCACACTACCTAACCTTAGAACCTACTACACTGTCACGGTAGTCAAAACAGACTGGTACTGGTATAAAAACCGACCTACAGACCATTGGAACAGAATAGAGAATCCAGACATATCACCATGCTCCTGTGAACGGCTGACACTTGACAAGAGCCCAAAGGTCATAAAATGGGCTAAAAAAAGTATCTTTAAAAAAGTGTTGGCAAAATTTGATATTCATCTGCAAAAAACTGAAACAAGACCCATATCTCACACCTTTCACAATAACTAACTCAAAATGGATCAAAGACCTAAACACTAAGCATAAAACAATAAAAATCATACAAGAGAAAATAGGGACAATAATGGAATTTCTAATACATGGCTTAGACACACTATAAAATCTGACCAACAATGCACAAACAACAGAAGAGAAAATTGATAAATAGGAACTACTAAAAATCAAACACTTATGCTTATCCCAGGACTTTATCAAGAGAGTTAAAACACTATGTACAGAATGGGAAAAAATATTTCACAACTACATGTCACACTGACATCTGATTTCCATAACTTACAAGGTACTGCAAAATGTGAACAGGAAACAGGTAAATAACCCAATTAAGCAATGAGCAATGGAAATGGACAGACATTTCACCAAAGACATCCAGGCAGCCAAAAGACACATGAGGAAATGCTCATGATCACTAGCTTCAGAGACATCCAAATCGAAACTACAATGAGATCCAATATCACCCCAAGGAAGTTGGCAATAATCCAAAAAGACAAAACAACAGATGCTGGAGAGGCTGTGGAGAGACTGGAACTCTCTTACACTTTTGGTGGATATGCAAAACGGTACAACCTCTTCGGAATGCAATTTGGAGCTTTCTTAAAAAGCTAGAAATAGAAATACCATATGATCCAGTAATCCAACTGCTTGGAGTATATCCTAGAGAAATAGAGGCATTACATGAACAGATACATGCATATGAATGTTTACTGCAGCATTGCACACAATAATAAAAAGTTGGAATCAACCTAGGTGCCCATCAACAGATAAATGGATAAACAACCTATGGTACATATACACAATGCAACAGTACACAATGATAAAGAGTAATGATGATTTTAGGAAGCATCTCACAACCTGGATTCAACTAGAAGACATGCTGAGTGAAATCAGTCAGTGGCAAAAGGGCAAGTATTGTATGACTTAAAAATGGACTTATGTACAGAATAAAAGGTTCTTCGATGGCTACAAGGGTGGGAAGGGAAGGAGAGAGATATTCACAGATTAGACAGTCGATACCAATTTGGTTAAGGGAGTGACAGCACACAGTAGAGGGAAGGTCAGCATAACTGGACTACACCATAAACTGAAAGGTTTTTCTAAGCTCAACTCAATATTTCCAAGGATAGAGTAGCAGGGACAGGGGTCTGGGAGCCATGTTTTCAGGGGACATCTAGGTCAATTGGCATAACTAGTCTTTTGCTAAGAGAGTCTTCTGTACCCCATATTGGTGAGTGTCACTGGGGGTCTTAAAATCTAGCAAGCTGCCATCTGAGGAACACCAAATGTTTCCAACCCATCTGGAACAGATGACAATTGAGAACATCAAAGACATGAGGAAAATGGGCCCAGGAGACAGAGGGACCCATATGAATGGGAGACTGCATCAGGATGAGACCAGAAGAACCACATGGTGCGTGGCCACCATCAAAGGCAGCCATGATGGGAGACAGAATGTAGAATCTCTGAGGTAACATGAGAAAACGAGACGTGCAGTTTAAGAACTGTAATGTAAGACCAGAATTGATGATCCAACAGCCTGGAGGGATCCCTGAGAGCATGGCCTATAGACTTGCTGCTGGCCCTGACCTGAAACCAGTACTGAGGTCAACTCTTCAGACAAGAATGGACTGAACTTAGGGATAGAGTGTGAGCATGTGGTGTATGTACTGTATGTTTTTATACATTTATAGCAGACCATCCCACTAGTTTCTTCCTAAATGAGAGAAGAAAGGGTAGAGAGGAGGGGACAGGTATTTGTTAAGAGGATACTAGAAGTAAAGAGTGAAAAGGAGGAGTTTGCTGTCACAAGGTATGGAGAGCAGATGGAGTTGCAGGTAGCAGGCATGCAAAATTGACTTGGATTGTATACTTTCACTTAATAATAAAAAAATGGTTATGGAAAGCTCTACAGACAGAAAGAAAATCTTTGATAGTTACTAGAGAGGGTGAGGGTGAGGATTAAAAAAACACCAATTAGGCAATAGATAAGTGGAAACTTTGGTGAAACATAAGATAGTTCACAGTACTGGGAAGTCAGCATAATCTGATCAAGGCAAGGTCATGGAAACTCCATAGACATATCCAAACTCCCTCAGTGGCCAAATTACTGAGCTGAGGGTTGTGGGAATCATGGTCTCAGGGGATATCTAGTTCAACTGGCATAACATAGCTTATAATGATACCCTACTTTGGTGAGTAGTGTCTAGAGTCATAAGCACTTGTGAGTGGCCACCCAATCTGGACCAATGGAGAACGTAAAAACCAAAGATACAAGGGAAACATTAATCCAAAGGACTAATGGAGTGCAACTATTACAGTCTCCACCAGACTTAGTCTAGCACAACTAGATGGTGCCCAATTACCACTACCAAGTGGTCTGACAGGGATCACAATAGAGGATCCTGGATAGAGCTGGAGATAAATGTAGAACAAAATTCCAACTCATAAAGACTAGACTTACTGGTATGACAGATAATGGAGAAATGCTAAGAGGATGACTCCCAGATTCCCTTTTAACTCAATACTGAAGTCATTCCTAAGGTTCACCCTTTAGCCAAAGATTAGACAGGACCATAAAACAAATCAAGAGTAAATGGGCACACCAGCTCAGGGGCAAGAATGAGAAGACAGGAGGGTAAAGGAAAGCTGGCAATGGGGAACCCAAGGTCAAGAAGGGAAGAGTATTGATATGTCATGGGGTTGGCAACCAATGTCACAAAACAGTATGTGTATTAGTTATCTAGTGAGAAACTAATTTGCTCTGTAAATATTTATCCAAAGTATAATAAAAAATAAATAAATAGATGGTATCACAAGAGGTAAACAGAGAATACAGCTTTCGGCAGGTTAGATATGATTTGAGCTTGAAGAGAGGCATTGAAGGGTTCTAACAGAAGAGTTTTTTACAGTTAGGCACCCAGGTGTTGACTCCTGTGAGCAGACAGTAGATGCACAAAATCCCTATATTGTACACCTTAGTTTTCCTCCTTTCCTTTCTTCTTTCTGACCTGTGATGTCCAGGATATATTTTGAGAAAAGAGACTAATGGAGAAGGGGGACAGAAGACAACATAGATGTACCTACTCTTTCACAGCCAACCTCTGCTCTGTCTTGTCTTCACAACTGGATCCTGAATTAGACCAGGGCCTTTGAGCAACAAATATCATAGAGGTTGACATGGAATTTGTTGACATGAAAA
This sequence comes from Heterohyrax brucei, assembly GCA_028571685.1. Lineage (NCBI taxonomy): Eukaryota > Metazoa > Chordata > Mammalia > Hyracoidea > Procaviidae > Heterohyrax > Heterohyrax brucei. The sequence goes on from CM053166.1 coordinate 67,576,754, forward strand.
GAATCCCACTCAAGGGTCTAGACTTTCCACAAAAGTCACAACAGAATTCTAGTTCTCCCAAGTTGCCTAATATTTAAAAGCAACAGAGAGGAGGCTACATATGGAATTCCTAGCTGTTGATCTTTAACCCCCACCTGTTTTTAATCTCTTAACATAGAGTATACATAGACAAATTCTCTATATGGTATCTTTATCAATATTTGTATGATCTACAGCTGAGAATCCAATATTATGCCTTCTTCTATGGACTCTATAGGAATACAAAGCCACTCTATCCCAGACTAATTTACTCCAGTTAGCTCCTAGTTACTGGAGACAGGTTCAGAAGGGGTAGGGTGCTGGTTATGTCAGTTTCTCTCAGAAGGCCTACCAGAACATCATAGACACAGCAGTGCTTAGTCTAACCAGAGAGAAGATATTGCAGGACAGCACCAACAAGATTATGTGGATGAAGTAGATGTCCGGGAATGCCACATGGCCACAGTATGGCAGTTCCTATATGCCATTAATATTCTTTCTGCATTGTATATCTTGAAAAATGATGAAATGACAGGTATTTGTTAAGAGGATACTAGAAGTAAAGAGTGAAAAGGAGGAGTTTGCTGTCACAAGGTATGGAGAGCAGATGGAGTTGCAGGTAGCAGGCATGCAAAATTGACTTGGATTGTATACTTTCACTTAATAATAAAAAACATATCATGAAAACTATGATGTCACTCTATTAAAAAGAGGGATGTACTGCAGTTGTTATAGTTCTTCCAGATGGAGAGGAAGTTAATAAGAATGGTATTAATTGAAATTGGGTTTATACATAGTTTACTAAGGGGGATCACAGGGACAGCCATAAAGCACAATAAAGATGCAACATGTCAAATTGAGAAACGTAATACAGGAGTCTCATCAACCACAAAACCAATCCTGAAAAACATGAAAAATCAACTCACAAAGAATGTCCCAGAACAGAGTAATAAGAACAACAGAGAAAACATCAACACAAAACTAAACATATCACAATGGCATCACTGAACACATACCTATCAATAATTACACTGAATGTGAATGGACTGAACACTACAGTACAGAGACACTGAGAGACATCTTGGATCAAAACACATGACCGATCCATAAGTTGCCTACAAGAAACTCACCTTAGACTTAAAGATATGAACAAACTGAAAATTGAAGGATGGAAGAATATATATCAATGAACAAAAAAGAACAGGTGTGGCGATTCTAATCTCAGATAAAACAGATTTTAATGTAAAATCCACCATCCTGGACAAGGATGGACACTATTTGTTGTGGAAAGGTTCAATACACAAGCAGGACTTAACAATATTAAATATTTATGCACCTAATACTGAAGTATCTAAATACCTCGAAGAAACACTGACTACACTAAAAAATTAGATGATGACTCTACAATAACAGTGTGAGACTTCAACACTCCACTCTCAATATTGGACTGATCATCTAGAAAAAACCTCAATAAAGACACAGAAGACTTGATTACCACAATTAACCAACTAGACCTCATCGACACATACAGAACTTTTTATTCATTAGCAGACAACTACACCTGTGATTTCCACTAAAAGAATGCAGTTGATGATCCAGGAGCCTCAGAGTTTCCCTGGGAGTGTGGCCCCTGGCCGTGATGCTGCCCCTGTCCATAAATCATAATGGAGGTCAACTCTTCGGACAGGAAAGGATTGGCCTTGGCGACACAGAGTGACCATATCACGTGTGCACTTTATGGTTCTATGCATCTGTAGGATGTCATCCTGCTGACCACTTACTGGAGGAAGGGGAGTGGGTGGAGAAGAGGTAATAGGAGATTGTTGGGAGGATAAGACATGTCTGGAGCAGAGAGGAAGAGTGTGCTGTCGTGGGAAAGGGAGAGCAGTGGGAGCTGCTTATAGGTGGGCATGCAAATTTATACAGGAATGTACATTTTCACTTAATGATAATAAATTTTTTTTCACAATTAAAAAAATATGTAGGAGTTGTGGCCAAGATAGCAGATGGGACACACATCTCCTCAATTTCATCTGAGAACTAAGGCCTGGAATGATAACTGAATCTAGCAGTGTGGACATCTGGGGTGCCCTAGGATCTGGTATAGGGTTGTCAAATTGGATGAGCCACCAGTAAGAGGATAATCACTTCTCTCAATTACCAGGCAGCAGCACACTCAGTCTGGCTGCTGCTGACTCACCATCTGGGAAGTCTGTAGGTACTGATGCCTTCTTTGTTATCCAGGAGGCAGGGGCTGGGCACGAGCTGGCTCATACGCTGAACTGCAGTGTTTAGCAGTGTATAGTGCAGCAGAGAGACTGTACTTGGGATAGCCACATGTTAAGAGCCTGGCTGATTGAGGGCACCACTACCCCCCTACACTTTCTTTTCTGAGCTGTGCCACAGCAGACAAGGCAGCTTGGGTGGGACACCATCTTGGTTAGCTGGGAGGCAGAGTCTCAAGTGCTTCTCCAGAAGAAAAGTCGCATTTAAGACAGTGGTGCCTAAAGCTATGGGTATGGCCAGGCAGAAGATGGCAGCAAGGCCATAGGTCCTCCCTACACTGAACTGCATCATGGCATCTAGGGACAGCCTATGAGATGCTTTCATTGTCAGGTGGAAGGTGGAGCCTTCCACACCTGAGGGCCTGACTGATTTCCACAGCTGTTCCATAGCTCCTCACTTAGCAGTAAAGTACCTTTTTAAAATAAGATCACCTGGAGAACTGATTGCTGAGTGGGCAGGCAGTATCTCCACCACCCTTCACTGATCGACATCATAGCATCCACTGATGGCCCCCTAGTGACTCCAAAAGTAAGGATCCATCTTTGCCAGTCAGGAGGTAGAGCCTGCTGCCTCAGAAAGTCCACCTAGGGCCAGTCACTAAAGTACACAAAGGCAGCCAGTGACAAACACCCCTCCTAGAAGTATGCCTCAGCTCCTGCTGAGGAAATACCAGACAAACGAAACACCTTCCAGATGGCGCAAAGGCAACAATCCATACCTAACCATTTAAAGAAACAGTCTACCACAGCTTGGGAAAACTCCAAAAACAGTCAAAAAACTACCCTGATCAAGAAGCCTTTCTGAAACTATAGAAGGTCAAGTACAAAAGAATTTATATAGAGCCCTCCTACAGATTAAACAAAATGCAACACAGCGAAATGAAAAATTAAGCAAGCTATTTGAATTGATGGAACATCAACAATGTGAAATCCAGAGATCAATAATAAAATTTACAGAATTAGACAGTTCAATCCAAAGCTAAAAGAGAAGAATTGAGGATTTGGAAGCCAGAGTTAGTGAGCTTGAGGACAGAATAACTGACACCAGCATTTACAAGGAGAAATCAGAGAAATGAAATCAGAAAAATGAAGAAGCATTAAGAAACATGAGAGACTCTATTAAGATGGATAATTTACAAATAATCGGAGTTCCTGAGCACGGAGAGATGACTGAACATACTAAGAGTACTGTTGTAGAGTTGCTGACACAATTTCCCTGAAATTATGAAAGAAGAGAACATAGATTTCCCAGATGCATATCCAATACCACAAAAAATAGACTGCAAAAGAAAGACACCATGACATATTATAATCAAGCTGAATGAAACAAAACATAAACAGAGGATCTTAAGAGAAGCCAGGCTTAAAGGAAAGCTAACATTCAGAGGGAAGTCCTGTAGGCTTTTGTCTGACTTCTTGGCAGAAATGATGTTGGCAAGCAGGTAGTGGGATGACACATTCAAAACCTTGAAGGATGAAAACTTCCAAACAAGAATTATATAACCTGCAAAACTATCTCTTAACTATGAATATGAAATTAAGACATTTACAGATAAACAGAAACTTAGAGACTTTGTAAAAACCAATCCAAAATTACAAGAAATATTGACAGAAGATCTTTGCTAAGAAAAACAAAGACAAAAACATTAAGTGTATACTTAAGGAGGCAATGCAGGGCACACCATCCAGAATCCTATTCACTTAGGGAAATCACACAGCTCAATCAAAACTACAGTATTAAGAGAAGGGAACAAGTGATCATATCACGAAAACTGTAACATTATCACAATACAAAGGGGGATATATTGTAGTAGTTAGAACCCTTTCAGATGGATAAGAAATTAAACAGATATGCAGAAGTTAAAGTTGGGTTTAAACTTAGAACAGTAAGGGGGATCACAGAGGAAGCCACAAAACAAAATAACAATGTAATATATCAAAACAAGAAACATAATACAGGAGTCTTAACAAACACAAAACCAACACTGAAAAACATGAAAAGTCAACCTATAAAGAAGAATGACCCAGAACAGAATCTTAAGAGCAACATAAAAATCAACACAAAAACAAATGCATCAAATGACAGCACTAAACACATACCTATCAATAACTACACTGAATGTAAACAGACTAAACTCTCCAATAAAGAGACAGTGAGTGACATCCTGGATCAAAAGACATGACTTATCTCTACGGTGCTTATAAGAAACACACATCTGAGACACAAAGATATAAACAAACTGAAAATTAAAGCATGGAAAAGTATGTACCAACACAACAACACAAAGAAGAGCAGGAGTGGCAATACTAATCTCAGGTAAGAGACTTTAATGTAAAATCCACCATCAAGGACAAGGATGGTTACTACTGCTGAATGGTTCAATACACAAGTAGGATATCACAATATTAAATATTCATGCACCCAATACCAGAGTATGTAAATACATTGTAAAAATACTGACAACATTGAAAAATGACATAGTCTATTCCACAGTAATAGTTGGAGACTTCAATACTCCACTTCCAGTAATGGACAGATCATCCAGAAAAAAAATCTCAGTAAAGATACAGAAGATCTTACTGGGACAATTGACCAACTAGACCTCATCAACATACACAGAAATTTTTATCCATCAACAGATAAGTACACCTTCTTCTCTAAGGCACATGGAACATTTTCCAGAACAGACCACATACTAGGACATAAAGCAAGTCTCAACAAAAGCGAACTCACTGAAATATTGCAAAGCATCTTTTTAGACCATAAAGCCATAAAAGTTGAAACCAAGAGCAGAAAAAAAATAAGTAGAAAATTGAATTCATGTAAACTGAACAATACCTTGTCCCCAAAGCCATGGGTTAAACAAGAAATCAAGGATGAAACAAAGAAATTTATGGAATCAAATGAGAATGAAAACATGTCCTACAAGAACCTATGGGATAGAGCAAACAGTGCTCAGAGGTCAATTTATGTCTATAAATGCACACATCCAGAAGGAAGAAAGGTGCCGAACCAAAGAATTAACCCTACAGCTTGAACAAGCAGAGAGTAACAGAAGAACCCCTTAGGCACCAGAAGAAAACAGATAATAAAGATAAGAGCAGAACTAAATGAATTAGAGAATAGAAGAACAATTGAAACAATAAAACCAAAAGCTGGTTTTCTGAAAAGATCAACAAAACTGATAAACCACTGGCTAAACTGACAAAACAAAAACAGGAGAGGAAACAACCCAAATGAGAAATGAGATGGGAGATGTCACACAGACCCAACTGAAATCAAAAGCATCATAACAGAATACTATGAAAGACTGTATTCTAACAGATTTGAAAACCTAGAGGAAATGGACAAATTTCTAGACTCGTATCACCTACCAAAATTAATACAAGAAGTAGACCAACTTAATAAAACCATCACAAAGGAAGACACTGGAAAACTAGTAAAAGAAAACTACAACTAAAAAAAAGTCCTGGTCCAGATAGCTTCACTGGAGAATTCTACCAAAATTTTAGAGAAGAGTTAACTACAATACTACTGAGGCTATTTCACAGTATAGAAAGGGATGGAATATCCCAAATTCATTCTTTGAAGGAAGTATAACCCTGATATCAAAGCCAGGGAAAGATCTTGCAAAAAAAAAAAAGAATATTATAGACCAGTGTCACTCATGAACCTAGATGCAAAAATCTCCAACAAACTCCTAACCAACAGAATTTAACAGTGCATCGAAAAAATAATTCATCACAACCAAGTTGGATTCATACGAGGGATGCAAGGCTGGTTCAACATCAGAAAAACAGTTAAAGTGATCTACCACAGAAATAACACAAAAGATAAGAATCACCTGATTTTGTCACTTGATGCAGAAAAGGCATTTGACAAAGTCAAACACCCATTCATGCTAAAAACTCTCAGGAAAATAGGAATAGAGACTACATTCCTCAACGCAGTAAGAGGCATTTACGCAAAGCCAATCGCCTACATCACCCTGAATGGAGAGAGACTGAAAGAATTCCCCTTGAGAACGGGAACTAGACACCAATACCCACTCTCACCTCTTCTGTTCAACATTGTACTAGAAGTTCTGGCCAGAGCAGTTAGACAAGACAAATAAAGCACATCTGCATCAGCAAAGAACTAAAAATCTCCGTATTTGTAGACTATAGGATTGTACATGCAGAGTATCCTAAAGAATCCATAAATAAAGTACTCAAACTAATAGAAGAGTTCAGCAAAGTATCAGGATATATGATAGACATAAGTAAATCAGTAAGATTCCTTTATACCAACAAAGAGATCATTAAAGAAGAACTGACCAAATCAATACCATTTACTGTAGCCCCAAAGAAGATAAAAGACCTAGGAATAAATCTAATTAAAGAAATGAGAGACCTATACAAAGAAAACTACAAGACCTTACTGCAAGAAACCAAAAGAGACTTACATAAATGGAGAAACCTGCCCTGCTCAAGGGTAAGAATACTTAACATTGTGAAAATGTCTATTTTACCCTAAGTGATCTATATACACAATGCAATCCCTATACAAATTCCAGTGTCATTTTTTTAACAAGATGAAGAAACAAATCACCAACTTTGTCTGGAAAGGGAAGAAACCCCAGATAAATAAAGCACTACTGAAGAAGAGGAACACAGTGGGAGGCCTCACACTATCCAACTTTAGGACATATTATACTGCCACAATAGTGAAAAACTGCCTGGTACTGGTACAAAAAGAGACAGTGGACCAATGGAACAGAGTTGAGGCCCCCAGAGATGCCATCATCCTATTACGAACAGTTTATATTTGACAAAGGCCCTAAGATTGCAAACTGGGGTAAAAACAGTCTCTTTAACAAATGGTGTTAGCAAAATTGGATATCCATCTGCAAAAAGACTGAAATAACATCCGTCTCATACCTTACACAAAAACTAACTCCAAAAGGATCAAAGACCTAAATATCAAACCTAAAATAATAAAGATCATGCAAGAAAAATATATATCAAACAATTGAAGTTCTAATACACAGCTTAGACTTCAAAATCTGACAAACAATGCATGATCAACAGAAGAGAAAATAGATAAATGGGAAGTACTACGAATCAAACACTTTCGCTCATCCAAAGACTTTATCAAAAGAGTTAAAAGACGACCTACAGAATGGGAGAAAATATTTGGCAACTATATATGAGACCGATATCTGATCTCCATAATCTACAAGGTACTGCAAAATATCAACAAGAAAAAGGTAAACAACCCAATTAATTGATGGGCAAAAGAGATGGACAGACACTTCAACAAAGAGGACATCTTGGCAGCCAAAAGACCGTGAGGAAATGCTCATGATCACTAGCTATCAGAGAAATCTAAATCCAAACTACAATGAGATACTATATCTCACCCCAAGAAGGCTGTCCATGTTCCAAAAAACACAAACAAAAAATTGGAGAGGCTGTGGGGAGATGGGAACTCTCCACTGCTGGTGGGATTGCAAAAATGGTATAACTTCTTTGGAAAGCAATTAGGCACTTTCATCAAAAGCAAGATTTAGGTATCCCGTTTGGTCCAGTATTCCCATTGCTCAGAATGTATTCTATAGAAACAAAGGCTGTCACAAACAGATACATGCACTTGAATGTTAACTGCAGCACAGTCTACAATAGCAAAAAAGATGGAATCAATGTGGATGCCCATCAACAGATGAATGGATAAACAAACTATGTATATATACTCAATAGAACACTATGCAATGATAAAGAATGATGATTTTAGGAAGCATCTCATAATCTGGTTTCAACTGCATATGCTGAGTGAAATCAGCCAGTGGCAAAGGACAGATATTGTATTAGACCCTTACTGTAAGGACTTAAAAATGACATGTACAGAAGAAAAGACTTTGATGGCTGCAAGGGTGAGGAGGGACGGAGAGGGCTGGCCATGGATTAGATAGCTGATAGAAATTTGGGTGGGTGAAAGCAGTGATAGCGTACAGTAAAGAGTAGATCAACTTAACTGGACTTCACAATAAACTGAAAACTCTTTTATTCTCAGTCCAATATTGGAAAGCTAGAGCAGCAGGGGCAGGGTCTGGGGACCATGGTCTCATCAAGGTTAATTGGCATAATTAGCCTATTGCTAAGAGAGTCTTCTGCAACCCATATTGGTGAGTGGTGTCTGGGGTCTTAAAAGCTAACAAGCTGCCATCTGAAGTACTTCAAATGGTCCCAACTCATCCAGAATAGATGGTCACCAAGAATAACAAAGACACAAGGGTAAAAAGAGCTCAGGAGACAGAATTACCCATGTGAATGGAAGACTGTATCAACATGTGACCCAAGAAACTAAGATGGTAACTGGCCATCACCAAAGACAGCTGTGATGGGGCACACAACACTGAGTCTCTGTGGCAACATGGGATAAAGAGGAGTGTAGCTCAATAACTCTACTAAAAGACCACAGCTGATGATCTGACAGCTGGGGAGGGTCCTCTGGGAGTGTGGGCCCTGGAACTGTTGCTGCCCCTATCTAGAAAAGACTGCTGAGGTCAACTCTTCAGAGCAAAATGGACTGGGGTCGGGGACACAGTGTGACCATGTGGTGTGTAGTTTATGGCTCTTTGCATTTATAGGATGCTGTCCTACTGGTCTCTTTCTAGATGGGAGAGAAGAGGGTGGACAGGAGGGGACAGGATATTGTTAAGAGGATACAAGTATAGAATGGAAAGGAGGAGTATGCTATCACCTGGCAAGGAAAGCAGAGGGAGCTGCAGATAGGCAGGCATGCAAAATTAATTTGGATTGTGTATGTTCACTTAATCACAATAAAAATTAAAATATATATATCTTTGGTGAAAATATTTTTTAAGGTAATTACTGTTACATTTATTTTCAGTCATTTTTCTAGGTATGTATCTTCTAGGTAAACTGCCACATAAAAGACAGACAAATAAATAGTTAAGTGGATCAATCAAAATGATTGACAAACCTGGAGTTGTGTTGCCTGTAGTTTTGGTTTCTGGGATTGTTTTTTCCTCTTTAGTATCATAGTGTGAAATTTTTCTCATGTCATTAAGCATTCATGAAATGGTTGACAATCTCATTTGATTCACTGAAATAATGACATAATTAATTAAAGCAATTAACTATTGTTATTTACTTTGGTTTCTTTTTTACTTTTATAGTTGCAAGCAGTCCTGTAAGGAACAACCTTGTTCATAAACCTTAGCCTTGTCTTTGAATATTTCCTGAAGTTCAATTTATAAGAGTCACATTACAGACTTAAAGGCTATCAGCATTTTTAAGATTCATGATCTGTATTTCAGAATTGCTTTCTGGGCAAACTGTAACAATTTGTACATCCACCAGCCCTGAGCAAAATTTCTACCAGTGGATTGCATCACTCACATCAATTTCTAAGCATGAAGCACTGAATTGTATGAATTATGCCAGATCACAATTTCAAATTGATTTTAAATATTTTATGTGGGTTCTGTATCCCTATGAGGCAGTTCTACTCTGTCTTAGAGTCACTATGAGTCAGAATTAACTCAATGACAATGGCTTTGTATGTTAGACTAGGACAGTTCTTTCTTTTTTTAATATTTTTATTTTTTATTAATTACAGTAAAAGAATAAAATTTCTAACATCTATCAATTATCTCTTCTATGATAAACCCTCAGCCCCCCACCCACCCATGTAGCCAACAGTCATTTTCTTCTGTGTATAATTCTCTTGTTAAGTCCTTATAACAGGGGTCTCATAAAAAATTTGTCCTTTTCACACTGATTGATTTCACTCAGCATGATCTCTTTCAAATGAGACCGTGTTATGTTTTCTAAAATTGTCATTGCTTTTTTTTTTTTAATCACAGCATAGTGTTCCATTGAGTATATGTATCATAGTTTGCTTATCCATTCATCTGTTGGTGGGCATCAGGGTTGATTCCAACTTTTTGCTATTGTGGACTGTGCTGCCACAAACATTAGTGTACAGGTGTCTGTTCATGTGACAACCTTTGTTTCTGAAGGATAAATTCTGAGCAGTGGAATTACAGGATCAAATGGTATATCTATCTCCAGCTTTTTAAGGAAGCGCAAGACTGCTTTCCAAAGAGGTTGTACCATTTTGCAATCCCACCAGCAGTGAAGGAGAGTTCCAATTTCTCCACAGCTTCTCCAGAATTTGTTGTTTTGTGTTTTTTGGATCATGGCCAACCTTGTTGGGGTGAGATGGTATCTCATTGTCGTTTTGATTTGAATTTCTTTAATAGCTAATGAATGTGAACAATTCTGCATGTGTCGTTTGGCTGCCTGGATATCCCCTTTAGAGAAATGTCTGTCCATCTCCTTTGCCTATCGCTTAATTGGATTATTTATCCTTTTCTTGTTGATATTTGTAATACCTCATAGATTATGGAGATCAGACATCAGTCTGACATAGAGTTGCCAAATATTTTTTCCCATTCTGTAGGTGGTCTTTCAATTCTTTTGAGAAAGTCTTTGGATGAGCAAAAGTGTTTGATTCTTAGTAGTTCCCATTTATCTATTTTCTGTTGATGTGCTTTGTTTGTCAGATTTTAAAGTCTGTCTACCTTGCATACTTCCATTGTTGATCCTATTTTATCTTGGATGTTATCATTTTAGCTTTTATATTTAGGTCTTTTATCCAGTTTGATTTGATGGCACTTGGCTTTGGCATCCAGTTAGAATTGGTTTTTGTATAAGGTGTGAGATATGGGTCTTGTTTCATTTTTTTTGCAGATGGATATCCAATTTTGCTAGCACCATTTGTTAAAGAGACCATTCTTACCCCAGTTTTAAATCTTAGGGCCTTGTCAAATATCAACTGTTCATAGGAGGATGGTGGCATCTCTGGAGTCTCAACTCTGTTCCATTGGTCTATATGTCTCTTTTTGTACCAGTACCAGGCTGTTTTGACTACTGTGGCAGTGTAATAGGTTCTAAAGTCAGGTAGTGAGAGGCCTCCCAGTGTGTTCTTCTTCTTCAGTAGTGCTTTATTTATCTGAGGTTTCTTCCCTTTCCAAACAAATTTGATGATTTGTTTCTCCATCTCATTAAAAAATGTTGTTGGCATTTGTATTGGGATTTCATTATATAAGTAGATTGCTTTGGGCAAAACAGACATTTTCACAACGTTGAGTCTTTCTATCCATGAGCAGGCTAGATTACTCCATTTATGTAAGCCTCTCTTAGTTTCTTGTAGTAAGGTCTTGTAGTTCTCTTTGTAAAGGTCTCCTATTTCTCTAGTTAGATTTATTTCTAGATATTTTATCTTCTTGGGAGCTATAGCAAATAGAATTGATTTGATGATTTCTTCTTTAATAATCTCATTGCTGGTATAAAAGAATCCTACTGATTTACTTATGTTTATCTTGTATCCTGTTACTTTGCTAAACTCCTCTATTAGTTCCAGTAGTTTACTTATGGATTCCTTTGGATTCTGTATAAACAATCCTATTATCTGCAAATAGGGAAATTTTTACTTCTTCACTGCTGATACAGATGCCCTTTATTTCTTTGTCTTGTCTAATTGCTCTGGCTAGAACTTCTAGAATAATGTTGAATAGAAGTGGTGAGATTGGGTATCCTTGTCTAGTTCCAGTTATCAAAGGGAACTCTTTCAGTCTTTCACCATTCAGGATGATGAAGGCAGCCGGCTTTGTATAGATGCTATTGATTGCATTCAGGAATTTCCCCTCTATTCCTATTTTTCTGAGATTTTTAAGCATGAATGCGTGTTGAACTCTGTCAAATGCCTTTTCTGTATCAATTGAAAAATTAAGTGATTCTCACCTTTTGTGTTATTAATGTGGTTGATTACATTAATTGTTTTTCTGATGTTGAACCAGTCTTGCATCCCTGGAATGAAACCAACTTGATCATGATGAACTTTTTTTTTAATATCCTGTTGAATTCTACTGGTTATAATTTTGTTGAAGATTTTTGCATCTAGGTTCATGAGTGGTATTGGTCTTTAATTTTCTTTTCTTGTGGGATCTTTCCCTGGCTTTGGTATTAGGGTTATGCTGGTTTCACAGAATGAATTTGGGAGTATTCCATCCCTTTCTATACTGTGAAATAGCCTCAATGTTATCAGAGTTAATTCTTCTCTAAAAGTTTGGTAGAATTTTCCAGTGAAGCCAGCTGGGCCAGAACTTCTTTTGGTTGGTAGACTGTTGATGACTTTTTCAATCTCTGCCTTTGCAATAAATTTATTAAGTTGATCTACTTCTCCTTGTGATAATCTTGGTGCGTGATATGAACCTAGAAATTTGCCCATTTCTCCTAGGTTTTCAAACTTGTTAAGAGTACAGCCTCTCACAGTATTCGGTTATGATATTTTTTATTTCAGCTGTGTCTGTTGTAACAACTCCCATCTCATTTATTAATCGGGTTATTTGTATCTTCTGCGGCTTTTCTCTTGTAAGTTTAGCTAATGGTTTATCAATTTTGTTGATCTTTTCAAAGAACCACCTTTTGATTTTGCTAAATTTTTCAATTGTTCTTTTGTTCTCTAATTCATTTAGTTCTGCTCTAATCCTTATCATCTGTTTTCTGGTGTCTGGGGGGTTCTTCTGTTGCTCTCTTTCTACTTGTTCAAGCTGTAAGGTTAATTCTTTAATTTGGGCCTTTTCTTCTTTATGGATATGTGTAGTTATAGAGAGAAACTGACTCCTGAGCACTGCTTTTGCTGTATCCCATAGATTCTGGTAGGATGTGTTTTTGTTCTCCTTTGATTCCATAAATTTCTTTATTTTGTCCTTAATTTCTTCTATAACCCAAGGCTTTTTGAGCAAAGTGTTGTTCAGTTTCTGTAAGTTTGAATTTCTACATATGAATTTCCTGTTATTGATTTCAACTTTATAGCTCTATGGTCCAAGAAGATACTTTGCAGTGACTCAGTGGTTTGGATTTTATAGAGAATTGCTTTATGACTTAACACATGGTCTATTCTGGAGAATGTTCCATGTGCATTGGAGAAAAAGTGAACTTATCTGCTGATGGATGAAAAGATCTGAAATGCGTTAGTCTATTTTAATGTCTCTGTTACTTAACCTAATACTGATGATTCAGGATTTTGGATTATTTGAGCATCCTGAAAGCACGAATTGTAAAGATCCACAGACATAGTGTGCTCTATCATGTTCAGTGAAACCTGATTCTATTAATTATATGGTTTTGTTTTCTAGATAAGTCTTGGGATCTTTTGTTAAGATTCTCTTTCTCTTAATAGTGAAGAGAAAGGAGAAAAATTCTAGTTGCAACAAATGGTTAATCAAATTCCAAATCATGTAGGCTTCTTCATGTCTTGTGTGCATCCCATGGAAATTTAGTTGTGAGAGTCTTCTTAGCCAATATTCCCTTTACTTGCTCTTACCACCCTTCTGCCAGGGAATTTCAAACTCCCAATGCAACCACTTGCTAACAACCACCTTTCCAAGATGCAGCCCAAACTCCTGATAGACTGAGCCCAAAATGACCTCTTGGGTCTTCCTATAGAACAGGAGAAAATGGAAGGGACCTGTGGGACCTTCTGGAGGTCTCTGCTACTGGTATTAAGTGATGCAAAGGAAATTCCCTTAGAAAGGCAGCAAAGACCTGTTTTATAGCTTGTTACCACTTTTCAAATGCCAAGAGAAAACAGACTAAATTGTTGGCTATAGACAGAGTTCTTTCATGATTACTTTTCTTATTCAAAGCTGTTTACTTTAGAATGCTTTAATAAATACTTTGGAAGAGCCCTCGTGGTGCAATAGTGAAGCACTTGGCTGCCGAAGGTTGAAAGTCTGAACCCACCCAGCAGCACTGTAGGAGGAAGATCTGGCAATCTGCTCACATAAAGATTTCAGCCCAGAAAACTCTCTGGGGCATTTCTACTTTGCCCTACAGGGTAGCTATGAATTGAAATCAACTCAACATCATACAACAACAACAACAGTTCCTTTACTGCCAGTGCTAAGGGCCCTTCTGACCACTCCCCAAGCATAACAGTGGGCCCTGGGGCTCCCTATAAATAGCCCCACCATTGAGGCAGAGCTTAAAACCAAACTGGTCTCCATGAACAGGCCATAAATCCATAGGCCAGGGTGTTTGCTGCTGTGCTGTGCAGTAATAAAGCCCAGGCACAGTTGTTTAATTATAAAGTCTCTGAAGACATGAGAGTTCCTTAATTTTCTGAAATTCCTAGTCTCAGAAAAACTGTCCACAGTATGTATCTTTCTCCTGACTTACTATGTTTTTGCTCCAGCACACTATATAAATCTAGAACTTTTGGTACTGTTTTAGTGTATCATATTTAGCATCTCCCTGATATATCACATCTGAGGTTATCAGAGACAGGTTGATGAAATCCTTGAGCAGTGAAACAGTCTTCCAGAATAAACTAAATTATCCATATTTTCATTAGGAATCCCACACCAAGTAAGAAAATCAACCAGCTGATCTGTTCATTCTGGCATAAATAAATACAGATAATTAATAATTTGTACATTCTGATTAAGAGCCACTTAAAAATCTCAGAAATTTTACAACTGTTCTTCTTTAATCAATATAAATTTTTAATTTGAATAACCAGGGTCCTGAATAATTTGAGGAGTATGAGACAGAAACCTTCATATTGAACCTAAACACCCCAGCTCATTATCTGAACTCTCTCATGTCCTAAGTATAATAACACTTTATCTGAAGGATCTTGCTTATTAAAGGTAGATACTCCAAAGGAGAGAATTTTTACTGTAAATCCGCTGGTACCTGAAGTCAGGTCTCCAAAACCGCACTTTGTATTTGTGTATGTGTGTGTGATTTAAACAATAGTGATCTGTGTGAACCCAGAGAAACGTAAATCCATCAATTAATTTCACGTGTGTCATTACTGCATGCATCTGCAGCCTGGTGATTTCCTGAGATCCAGGCCCCATTACAAGTGTCACTCACTGCTTTTAGTACTACCCTTGAACAGTGAAATGCCTTACCAATGTTAAGAACAGAGTTCAAGGCTATTTTGCATTTGATTTATCTACCAACACTGAGAATAGATCAGAAAGAATGCTTGATGACTAAAGACACAAAAGGAAAAAGAAATGAAGAAATGTTTAAATTTTTACTGTGTTTTCCCTGACATTAGCACTCTTAAGCAAAATGATATCATAAATTTGGATGGACACTGAAAGACAAACTGCATTAGAAGAATTTTTTACTATCTTTCAGCTTCTAAAAAATTCATTTTTTTATTACCTTCTCATTTACCATGATAAGGTACAAGTACACAAATACATAATTTAAAAAACTAAAGCAGGACTGGTGTTTAATTAAGATGTATGCCATGCTGTGGTCATGCCTGAAATGTGAAATTCTAGTCTTTTGAGTTAAAAGCCTTATTTACTAGATCATAAGCTGCATATTGTGGAAAAAATGAGCCTCTGAAAACAGGCTGCTCTTAATACTAAGTTCAGTTTTATTAGATGAAGACACTTGCCAACTTAAGGTTTTTGATGTTGACAACACATTGTCCAAAATGAGGGGAAAGGCAGAGAACCCCAGGAATACTGACACATCAATCCACACAAGAAGGGGTGGAAAAATGATATGAATTAACCTAGTCTTGTATTCCTTTTTTTAAAGGTATGTACTGTGTACGTGGGAGTAGGTGCACATAGGATGGGGGAAAAAAACAGCATAAAGAGAAATATCTCAGGTTATAAAGAGGAGAAAAGCCAGGCCCAGTTAATTGTTTTCCGAGGAAGCCCTTGTGTCACCTGAAGTACTGCCAGCAGTGTTCATTCCGGTCCTCTTCGGAGGGCTTCTCAACGCCAACTCTGGGCAGCACAAGAAGGGAATGTGAGTGTACCAGGGACACCAAGGGAGTAAGGAGCTCTGGGGACATGATTTGGACCACATTCATCAAAGAAATAGGCCATTTCACTTTAAATATGAATCCATACCTTCTCTTAAACTGTCTCCCATTCTGTAAATCCAGAGAAGCTATGAAACTGCTAAATATGAATTTAAAGCAAAAATGTCAGGAATCAGATTAAATGAAGACATGAAAATATGGACCTCTCAAAATATAATTAAGCCACATCAATAAATATAACTCATAAAACTGAATTTCTAGAAGTTTTCAGGAATTTATTTCATAAAATATGAAACAACCACATAAAAAAATGGAAAACAAAAAGTTAATATTTTAAGTACGTTTACAGCAAGAGCAAAAAGCAGTATATTACTGAAAATATGAAGACAAATATGCCCATATTGCCCGCAGGTTCGTCCTGAAAGGTGAAGAGCCAAACTTCTGCTATCCTCTTTATCTTGTGGTCTTAGGGTTGATACGACCCATTTCAGCTCGCTTAATAATTGCTGGATTATTCAGAGTGCAGTTAAACTTTACCATCATGCTAGAGTAGGGCTTTTCAACTTGGCAGTACTGACATTTTAGGCTGGATAACTCTTGGTTGTAGGAGGCTATCCTGTGCATTGCAGAATGCTTAGCAGCATCCCTGTCCTTTATCCATAAGATGCCAGTAGCACTCCCATCTCTAGCTGTGACAAAAATATCTCCAGATATTGTCATATGTCTCATGGCAGGGTGGGCAAAATTGGCCTTGTTTCAGAACCACTGTGTTAGATCATGTATTCTCAATGGGGGAAATATCACCCCCCAGGATACAAAAATTGGTTCTTTCAGGGATAAAAAATATCTTAGATATTACAATGGTTTGTAGCTTTCCGAAGGGCCACAATACACAAACACATATACAGGACATCTGTGGTACTGAAATTTCACTGGGGGAAGCCATTAGGGAAAAGAGTTCTAAAAAGGCTCATGAGGGAAACAATGATAAAAAAAAAGTTACAGAAACACTATTTTAGGCAATACTGAATTGTTATGCTACTAATAACCCCTGCTTATTAAGATGGCACTTTTAATTAATTAAATGTTCAGAATGTGACTTAAACCAGATTCTATGTATTACTATAACACTGGAAAATTATAATGACTACCAAAAAACCCAAATTTCTTCAATATGAGGTTCACTGTTTTTGAGTAACAGTAATAACAACAGTAATAAAAAACTGAAAATCAAACCTGCTGCCATTGAGTACACTCCAACTCATAGCAACCCAATAAGATAGAGTATAACTGCTACACAGGGTTTCCAAGGAGCGGCTGGTGTGGATGTGAACAACAGCAACAGTAATGATAAATGTACTGAGTGCTTACATCAAGACCAAACTCACTGCTCTTGAGTCAATTCTGACTCATAGTGACCCTCTAGACAGAGTAGGTCTGCCCCATAGAGTTTCCAAGAGCACCAGGCTGATGTGAACTGTCGACTTTCTGACTAGCAGCCATAGCAGTTAACTACCACGCCACCAGGGCTTCCACTGAGTGCTTACCATGTGTCAAATGGTGTATTCAGTGAGATCATTTTTTAACACATTTATCATACTATTATTACCCCCACTTAACCAGCGAGGAAACTAAGGGTTACAGAGGTTAGATAACTTGCCCAAGGTCCTAAAGGTAGAAAATCATGGTGCCAACATTCTAACTCAGGTTGTTATACAACAGAGCCCATGCTCTTTACCTTACAGATACTGCCTTAGATTACAAAGTGGCATCATTCAACTCTTAAAAAATATCCAGTTACAAATACTATTACATAAAAAGCTTAGGGGCTCTCCCTACCATTATTCTTTATGTGATCTTGCAAACAGTTTTATCATAAATTCTCAGTGTAACATGATTGTATCAAGCAGAATGTTATTACTTGTCCTTGAATGATTTTATTACTGTACTCTGTGATGTGAAGGTTACATGCTCACTTGGATGACTAGGTCATGCCCCACTCCCATCACTACTTCATAGAATTGGAGGTTCCAATGACAACCACCATGTCACTAAAATGTACTCAGGACATCACAAAGCTCATCTGCTGAAGTATTCTCGTGATCACTGCCTTACGTTGCCAAAATTATATTCTTTGTGAATAATGGCACTTACTCAAGAGACTAAGAAGAAAATATTATGCAGTTTACGCTTTACCATAAGACAATCAGATTATTTTGGTATTAGTTTCTAAAATATCAATTACAAAATACCAACTTAAAGAAAATAAATCAGATTTATTGAAAAAATGACCTGGCTTTGTATTTTTCAAATTATATTTTTATTTTATATACACAACTTTAGCTATGGTTAAAATCACAGCCAATTCCTAACTATGGTGGAAATTCCAAAATCCACCCCGGACTTCTGATGTTTGAACAGCTACTTAACTTCTCAACAAGACCTCTACCAGAAGCCTGGAGAAATGAAAAACAAGGAGGTTTGGATCCCACTAAGGTTACAGAGGTCAAAACACCATGCTGAACTTTAGGGAGTTTCTGAATCAACTCAGAATAACAATCTGGATAACGTAAATGATTTGCAGCCATTAAGTAATGCCACAAGCCAGAAAAACCAATCAGTTTCACTACCTTTCTCACAGGGAATTTCTTTCTCTGTAACTGCTGTAAATGGCAGTTTCTATGCTGACATGATGGCTATTTATATGATTTTACATCTGGAAAAATGCAATGAACTGGTACCACACGTACTTTTCACCAAGGAGAACTGTGTTGTCTAGGCAGAGTTTGAAAGAAGGAAGGAAATAATAAAGATAGGAGCAGAAATCAATAAAATAGAAAACACTGCGAGACTTGGAAGGACCCCAGGAAGACACGGTCCCCGGACTCTCTGTGAGTCCCAAACTAAAACCATTCCCAAGGCCACTTCAGAAAAAGGTTAGACTGGACCATCAGATATAAAACAATACTTGTAAAGAGTATGTTTCTTGGCTCAAGTAGACACATGAGACTAAATGAGCAGCTCCTGTCAGGAAGGGAGATAAGGAGGTAGAAGGGACTGTGCTGTCACAGGGTGGGGAAAGCAGGTAAAAGTTGTAGAGAGGCAGGTATGCAAAACTGACTTAGACTGTATACCTTCACTTAATCATAATAAAAAAAGTTAAAAATGAAAAAGAAGGCAGAAGGACAGGAGCTGGCTGAGCGGACACGGGAGATACAGGATGGAAAAGAGAAGTGTGCCATCACATTACAGGGAGAGCAACTAGGGTTGTGTACCAAGGTGTATATAAACTTTTGTATCAGAAACTATCTTGAACTGTAAACTTTCACTAGCACAATGTAAAAAAAACGCAAAACTAGAATAGAAAAACAATACAAAAAATCAAATAAAAAGCTAACTCTTTGGAAAAATAAAATTGACAAGCGTCTACCAATATTGACAAAGGAAAAAAGAGAAAAGGCACAAATTAACAATAGTAGCAATTAATTGGGAAACAGCCCAACAGACCACACAGATATCAGAAGGATAACAACGGAATACTATCAACAACTCTATACATACAAATTTGACAATGTAGGTGAAACCCTGGTGGCATAGTGAGGAAGTGCTACAGCTGCAAACCAAGAGGTCAGCAGTGCAAATCCACCAGGCTCTCCCTAGAAACTCTGTTGGGCAGTTCTACTCTATCCTATAGGGTCACTATGAGTTGGAACTGCCTCGACAGCACCTAACAACAACAGGTAAAATCAACCAATGGCACAAACTACCACAACTTATCCAATATGAAACAGAAAATTGGAATAATTCTTTAACTATTAAATAAATTGACTTCAATATTAACTCCTGAAAAAGAAATCTCCAGGCCCAGATGGTTTCACTAGAGAATTCTATCAAATATTTAAAGAAAAGAATTAACAACAATTCTACAAATGTCTTCCAGGAAATAGGAGATTAGGGACCATGTCCCAAGTCATTTTTTGGAGGACATTATTACCCTGATGCCAAATAGGAAATCATAGTCCAGAAAAAGAAAAGTACTCATCAATACTCCATGCGTCTGTCAGCTTGTTATACTGTGGTGGTTCAAATGTTGCTGTGATGCCACCAGTATTTCAAATACCAGCAGGGTCACTCATGGTGGACAGCTTTCATTGGAGCTTCTAAATTAAGACAGACCAGGAAGAAAGACTTGGCAGTCTACTTTTGAAAAGATTATCTAGTAAAAACATTAGGAATAGCATTGAAATATTCTCTGATACAGTGCTGGAAAATGAGGCCCTCAGGTTGGAGGTCACTCAAAATACAACTGGGGAAGAATTGCCTCCCTGAATAACTTGGATGCATTCATGTTTTCGGGATCTCTGTTTGCTGATGTGGCATGACTCAGAATGAGAAGAAACAGCTGAAAGCACCCATTAATAATTGGAACATGGAATGTACAAACCATGAATCTAGGAAAACAGGAAAAGCATGTAATGGAACACATAAACATCGATATCTTAGGCATTAGTGAGCTGAAACGGACTGAAATTGGCCATTTTGAATTGGACCATCACATGGTCTACTGTGCCAGGTATGACAAATTGAAGAGGAATGGTATTACAGTCATCGTCAAAAAGAACATTTCAAGATCTATTTTATAGTACAATGCTGTCAGTGATAGGATAACATCTATAAGGAAGGTCAGTTAATATGACTTATTCAAATTTACTCATCAACCACTAAGGCCAAAGACGAAATAACTGAATGTTTTTACCAATTTCTGTAATCTGAACTTGATCAAATATACCATCAAGATTCATTGATAATCACTGTGATTGGACTGTGAAAGCTTGAAATGAAGAAGAATCAATAGTTGGAAAAGATGGCCTTGGTAATAGAAGTGGTGCTGGATATTGCATTATAAGAATTTTGCAAGACCAACGACTTCATTGTAAATACCTTTTTCAACAACATGAGCAGTGACTACACATGTGGACTTCACCAGATGGAATACATAGGAATCAAATTGACTACATCTGTGGAAAGAGTAGCTGCAGAATAGACTATCAGTTGTTCATATTTATGTTCAAGTTGAAGCTAAAGAAAAGAACAAGTCCACAAGCACCAAAGTACAAGCTTGAGTTTATTCCACTTAATTGGGAAACGAGCTCTACAACAGACATGAAGTACTTAACGCTAATGACTGAAAACCAGAAAAGTCATGGAATGACATCATACATAAAGAAAGAAGGTCATTTAAAAGAAGGAAAGAAAGAAAAGTCCAAAATGGAAGTCAGAGGAGACTCTGAAACTTGCTCTTGAATGTAGTGAAGCTATAGTAAAAGGAAGAAATGATAAAGTAAAAGAGATGAACAGATTTCAGAAGGTGGCTCAAGAAGACAAAGTAAAGTATTATAATGACATGTGTAATGATCTGGAGTTAGAAAGCCAAAAGGGAAGGTCATCATTTTTCAAGCTGGAAGAACTGAAGAAAAAACTCAAACTTCAAGTTGCAATACCAAAGATTTTATGAGGAAAATATTAAACAATTCAGGAAGCATCAAAAGCAGACAGAAAGAATACAGAGTCAGTGCACCAAAAAGAATGCGTCAACATTCAGCCATTTTAGGAGGTATCACATGATCAAGAACTGACGGTACTGAAGGAGGAAGTCCAAGACAGACTAAAGGCAATGCTGAAAAACAAGGCTCCAGGAAGTGACAGAATACAAATTCAGATGTTTCAACAAACAGACTGCATGACCAGTGATGTTCACTCATCTATGCCTAGAAGACAGCTACTTAGCCAAATTACATTAGAGCCCATTCCAAAGAAAGGTGATACAAGAAGATGTGGAAATTATCAAACAGTATCATTAATATCACACACAAGTAAAATTTTGCTGAGAATCATTGAAAAGCAAGCTGTAGTAGTACATCAGCAGGGAACTACCAGAAATTCAAGCTGGATTCAAAAGATTTGGAATGAGGGTATCATTACTAATGTCAGATGATCTTGACTGAAAGTATAGAATATCAGGAAGATGTTTACCTATGTTTTATTATCCATGCAAAGGCATTCAACTGTGTGGATCATAACAAGTTACAGATAACAGTATGGAGAACAGGAATTCCAGAACACTTAATTGTGCTCATGAACAATCTTTACATGGAACAAGAAGCAATCATGTGAACAAAACAAGGGGACACTGTATCATTTAAAATCAGGAAAGGTGTGCACTGGGGTTGTATCTTTGTACCCTACTTATTCAAACATTGCCAGTCAGCCAAGTGCCGTCGAGTCGGATCTGACTCATGGCGATCATTATGTTGAGCAAATAATCCAAGAAGCTGGACTATATGAAGAAGAAGGCAGCATCAAGACTGGACGAAGGGTCACTAACAATCTGCAGTATGTAGAGGACACAACCTCAATTACTGAAAAGAGGACTTGAAGCACTTACTGATGAAAATCAAACACTATTACCTTAAGTATGGACCACACTTCAACATCAAGAAAACAAAATTCCTCAGAAATGGACCAATAAGCAACACGATGATAAACAAAGAAAAGACTGAAATTGTCAAGGGTTTCTTTTTACTTGGATACACTATCAACACCCATGGAAGCAGAAGTCCAATCAAATAATACATTGCATTGGGCAAATCTGCTGCAAAAGACCTCTTTAAAGTATTAAAAAGCAAGGAGGGCACCTCGAGGACTAAGAAGCACTTGACCAAACCCACAGTGTTTTCAATTGTCTCATATAAGGAAGACTGAAGAGTATTTGGTGCCTCTGAATAAGGGTGTTGGTAAAGAATATTGAATATACCATGGAATGCCAGAAAAATGAACAAATCTGTCTTGGAGAAAGTACAACCAGAATGTTACTTAGAAGCAAGGATGGTGATCATTACACCTTACATACTTTGGACATGTTGTCAGGAAGGACCAGTCCTTGGAGAACGGCATCATGCTTGGTAAAGTAGAGGGTCAGCAAAAAAGAAGACCCTCAATAATGTGAATTTACACAGTGGCTGCAACAATGAGCTCTAGCACAGCAATGCTTGTGAGGATGGCACAGGACTGGGCAGTGTTTTGTTCTGTTGTACATGGGATTGCTACAAGTCGTAACTGACTCGATGGCACCTACCAACAACAATGAACGCCAATATCGCTCATGAATACAGACACAAAAAATCTACTACAAAATACTATCTAATAGAGTTCAGCAGTATATAAAAAGAATTATACATCACAACCAAGTGGGTTTGTGTTCCAAGGATGAAAGGTTAGTTCAATATTTGAAAATTATCATTAGTGTGAAATGGAGAAACAAATCACCAATTTTGTTTGGAAAGGGAAGAGGCCCTGGATAAGTAAAGCACTATTAAAGAAGAAGAACACACTAGGAGGTCTCTCATTACCTGACTTTAAAATCTATTACACTGCCACAGTAGTCAAAACAGCCTGGTACTGGTACAAAAAGAGACAGACAGATCAATGGAATAGAATCGAGACCCCAGAGATGACACCATCTGCCTATGAACAGTTGATATTCAATGAAGGCCCTAAGACATTAAACTGAGGTAAAAACAATCTCTTCAACAAATGGTGCTGGCAAAACTGGATATCCATCTGCAAAAAACTGAAACAAGACCCATATCTCACATCTTATACAAAACCCAACTCAAACTGGATAAAAAACCTAAATATCAAATCTAAGACGATAAAGCTCATCCAAGAAAAAGTAGGAACAACAATGGAAGTTTTAATACACAACGTAGACAGACTTCAAAATCTGTCAAACAAACCACAATCAACAGAAAATAGATAAATGGGAACTATTAAGAATCAAACACTTTTGCTCATCCAAAGACTTCATCAATAGAATTAAAAGGCCACCTACAGAATGGGAGAAAATATTTGGCAACTCTACATGAGACCAACACGTGATCTCCATAATCTATAAGGTACTACAAAATATCAATAAGAAGAAGAGAAATCATCCAATTAAGCAATGGGCAAAGGAGATGGACAGACACTTCTCTAACGAAGAGATCCAGGCAGTGAAAACACACATGTGGACATGCTCACGATCTTCAGCTATTAAAGAAATTCAAGTCAAAGCTACAATGAGATGCCATCTCACCCCAACAAGGTTGGCCATGATCCAAAAAACACAAAACAACAAATGCTGGAGAGGCTATAGACAAAGTGGAGCGCTCCTACACTGTTGATGGGATTGCAAAATGGTCCAACCTCTTTGGAAAGCAATCTGGCACTCCCATAAAAAAATGGATACAGATATATCATTTGACCCAGTAATTCCACTACTTGGAATATATCCTACAGAATCAAGGCCATTCACACCAACTGATACATGCACACGAATGTTTATCGCAGCACAGTCCACAATAGTAAAAAGATGGAATCAACCCACATGCCCAACAACAGAGAAATGGATAGGTAAACTATGGTATATATACTCAATGGAACACTATGCAATGATAAAGAACAATGATGATTTCAGGAAACATCTCATAACCTGGTTTCAACTGGAGGACATTATATTGAGTGAAAACAATCAGTGACAAATGGACAAATATTGTATGAGACCTCAGAGTTATGCATAGAAGACAAGACTCTCTGATGGCTGTGCTCTCACCGGGCAGGGAGAGCAGCAGAAGCAAATTTATATGTGAATGTACATTTTCATTCAATTATAATAATAATAAAAAAATTATTGTTAGTGTAAAATCCACCATATTAACAGGCTAAGCAAGGAATATCACCTGATAAAATCCATTAATATAGAAAATGCATTTGATAAAATTCAATACCTGTTTATGATAAACACAGAAAACTGGCAATAGAGGGAAGTGTCTACAATTTGATGAACATTTACAAAAACTCTATAGCTGATATCATACCTAGCAGTAAAAAACTTAATGCTGTGTCCCTAAGATCAGCAACAAGGCAAGGACGTATGTTCTCATCACTCTTATTCAACACAGTACTGAAAGTCCTAGCCAGAGTAACAGGCAAGAAAAAGAAATAAAAGGCTCAATGGTTAGAGAATAAATAAATAAATCTGTCCCTATCTGCAGATGACACAATGGTCTATACAGCAAATCCAAAAGGGTCTATAGAAGCAAAAAAACAAAACTGTCCAGAATTAATAAGTGAGTTCAACAAGGTTGCAGGATACAATATCAACATAAAATAACTCATTTTTATTTTTATATCTTGGCAATGAACAGGTCAAAAGTGAAATTAAAATACAACCATATTTATAACTTCTCAGAAAAATAAGTACTTGGGTATAAATCTAACAAAACATGTACAGGTCTGACACACTAAAACCTAGAAAATGCTATGAACGAAAGATCTAAATAAATGGAGAAACATACTATGTTCACAGTAAAGATATCAATTCTCCCCAAATTGATATGCAAGCTTAATCCAATTTCTGTGAAATTCCTACCAAGATTTTTATAGATACAGACAAGCTTATTCTAAAATTTATATGTAAAGATAAAGGGACTAGAATGGCAAGAACAATATGAAAAAGAAGACACTGTCTACCTGATGCCAAGGCTTCGGATCCGACTCGACGGCACTTGTCTTGGCTTGGCATCAGGAACGTAGTTTTGGTAGAAGGACAGACACAAAAATCAATAAATCTGTAAGTTATAAATCCATAAATCAGAGGAGCAGAACAGAGAACCCAGAAATAGATGTGGATGAATATGGCCAACTAATTTTTCAGAAAGGAGTGAAAATAATTCAACAGAGGAAGGATAATCTTTTTTAACAAATTATGCTGGAACAACTGGATAGCCATAGGCAAAAAACCAAAACAAAACCTTGACCTAAACTTCACATTTTAAACAAAAATTGAATCTAAATGGATCATAGATTTAAATGTGAAGTATAAAACTTTTAGAAGATGACAAAGGTAAAAACTTTTAGGATCTAAGGCTTGGTAAACCATTCTTAAACATGACACCAAAAGTATGGTCTATTATCAGAAAAAAAAAGATAAATTGGACTTCATCAAGATTAGAATTTCAGTTATATGAAAGATCCTTAAAAGGATGAAGAAACAAGCTACAGACTGGAAGAAAATATTTGCAGGTCCATACCAAACAAAAAATAATATCCAGAATAAATGAAGAACTCTCAAATTCAACAGTAAGAATTCAAACAGTATGATTACAAAATGCACAAAAGACTTGAACAGAAATGTCACCAAAGAAAATATATGGATGGCAAATAAACACATGAAACAATGTTCAACATGACTAGCTACTCAATGTGTATTAAGACCACAATGAGATACCACTATGAAAACAGTTATAATGAAAAACTGTAGTAATAAATGTTGGTGTGGATGCACAGAAACTGTCTTTCACCCAATACTGGTGGAATATAAAATGGCACAGTTACTTTAGAAGATAGTTTGGCAGTTTCCTATAAAACTGATACTTCTTTATAGTGTATTTTGCCTACATGTTTTTAATTACTTATTTTGTTTTTGTTGTTGAGAATATAAGCAGCAGCACATACACCAATTCAACAATTTCTACATGTAAAATTTAGTGACACTGATTACATTGTTTGAACTGTACAAATACTCTCACTCTCCTTTTCAGAGTTGTTCCTCCTCTATTAACAGAAACTTATTGCCTCCTAAGATTTCCATCTAATTTTTTTGAGTTGTTGTCAATTTGAAACCATGTAGATCTTGAAAAAGCACAGTGCTCAAGGAAGACATTCTTTCCTAGTTAACTAACCTATTGTTTGGTTTTAAGAAGACATCGGGGTTAGTTTTGGTTTAAGGTTTCAAGATTACCTCGGGGCAATAGTTTCAGGGGTTCATGTAGCCTCCATGGCTCTAGAAAGTCTAGAGTCCATGAGAATTGGAAGCTCTGTTCTATATTTTCCCCTTTGGATCAGAATTCTTGTATACAAGCTTTGATCAAAATGTTTAGTACGGTAGTCAGGTAGCATTCATTTCTTCCGGTCTCATGGCACTGGTGTGAACTGTTCATGGTGGCAATTAGCCACACATTCCAATTCCTCCTCCTATTCCTAACTCTCATTCCTCTGTTGCTCTAGGCCAATAGAGACCAATCAAGCTTTTAAGACCTCAAGTACCATGCAAGGAAGTAGGAGGTAGAACAGAAGCAATCAACACATTATTAGGCTAATTAACTGGGATATCTCAGGAAACCATGACCCTAAACCTCCAAACCATTTTTTTTATCTCTCCATTAAAAAAAATTATTATGGAAAAATATATGCCACAAAACTTTTGTAATTTTAACCACTCTCAAGGGTACAATTCATTGACAATTATTACATTCATTTGTTGTACAGCCATTACTACTAACTATTTCTATGTTTTTTTATCACCCTGAAGAGAAACTCAATACCCCTTAAAAAATAACTCTCCATTTTTCCCTCCTCTGGCCCCTGGCAACCACCAGTAAATTCTTATTTGTTTTCTCCTATTCTAGACATTTCACGTAAGGAGAATCATACAATGTTTGTCTTTTTTTAAAAAAAAAAAAAAATTGTTTCGTATAACAATGTCTTCTAGGTCCATCCATGGTGTAGCATGTACCAAAACTTCGTTTCTCCTCATGGCTGAATAATATTCCTCTGCATGTATACACTATACATTTTGTTTATCCATTTATCTGCTGATGGTCACTTGGGTTGCTCCCAACTTTTGGCTATTGTGGATCATTCTGTTACGAACAGTGATGTACAAATATCTGTCTGAGTCCCTACTTTCAATTCTTTTGAGTGTAGAATTACTTGGTAATATGGTCATTCCATGTTTAACACTGAACCACCAAACTGTTTTCCGCAGAGGCTGTACCATTTTACATTCCCACCAGTAATGGATGAGGGTTTCAATTCCTAAAAACCTTCACAAACAATTGTCATTTTCTGTTTTTCTGATAATAGCCATCCTAGTAGATGGGCTGTAGTATCTCTTTGTGGTTTTGATTTGCATTTCTCTAATGGAAATCCTGGTGGGATAGTACTTAAGTGTTATATCTGCTAACCAAAAGGTTGGCAGTTCAAATCCACCAGGCGCTCCTTGGAAACTTTATGGGGCAGTTCTACTCTGCCCTATAGGACTTCTATGAGTGAGAATTGACTCAACAGCACTGAGTTGTTCGGGTTTTAATGACTAATGATGTAAAGCATCTTTTCACGTGCTTACTGGCCATTTGTGTATCTTCTTCGGAGAAATGTCTATTCAGATTATTTGCCCAATTTTTAACTGGGTTGTTTGTATCTGTTGACTGTTTAATCCACACTTACCACATGACAGCAATCTAATACTTGTGCATTTATCTCAGAAAAACGAAAACTTATGTCCATACCAAAACCTGTGCTTGAGTATTAATAGCAGTTTTATTCCTAAAAGCCTCAAACAGGAAACTATCCAAATGCTCTTCCAAAGGTAAATAGTTAATCAGATGGGTACACCCACATCATGGAATGCTCCTTAGCAATAAAAAGGAACAAAATATTGATATATGCAACAACCATGATGGATCTTCAGGGCATTATGTTGAGGGGGAAAAAGCCCAATTTCAAATGTTCTTATTATATAATTCCATTGGTGGATTGGAGGAAGACTCATTAACAATCTGCGTTATACAGAAGACAAAATCTTGATTGCTGAAAGTGAAGAGGACTTGAAACACTTAGCTGATAAAAAGACCACAGCCTCCAGAATGGATTACATCTCAACATAAGAAAACAAAAATCTTCAAAACTGGACCAATAAGCAACATCATGATAAACAAAGATTGAATGTAGATACATATATTGTTTTGAGCAAATCTTCTGCAAAAGACTACTTTAATGCATTAAAAAGCAAAGATGTCACCTTTAAGACTAAGGAGCACCTGACCCAAGTCAAGGTGTTTTTAATCATCTCCTATGCATGTGAAGCTGGACAATGAATAAAGAAAAGGGAAGAACTGATGCCACTGAATTGTGGTGTTGGAGAAGAATATGGAATATACCATGGACTGCCAAAAGAATGAACAAATCTACCTTGGAAGAGGTAAAACCAGAATGTTTCTTAGAAGCAATGATGGCAAGACTACGTCTCACATATTTTGGGTATGCTGTCAGGAGGGATCAGTCCCTGGAGAAGGACATCATGCTTGGTAAGCTAGAGGGTCAGCAAAAAAGCAGATGACTCTCAGAGAGATGGACTGACATAATGGCTGCAACAACGGGCTAAAGCATAACAACAACTGTGAGGATGGTGAGGACCGAGCAGTGTTTTGTTCTGTTGTACACAGTGTTGCCATGAGTCAGAACCAACTCGATGGCACTTAACAACAATATTTATCTTGCATTATCAAAATGATACAACTACAGGAATGGAGAACAAATTAGTAGTTGTCAAGCATTAGGGATGGTGGGTAGTTGGGTGGGTGGTTGTAAATATAAAGGGTACCTTAAGGAAGATCTTTGTGGTGATGGGATAGTTTTGTATCTTCATTGTGATGGTAGTTATGTGAACTTACACATGATAAAATGACACATATATGCACTGTACCAATGCCCGTTTTTTTGTTACTAGAATTATGTAAGACATAATAATTGGAGAGAACTGTAACTTACTATGAATCTTTAATTATCTAAACATAAAGTTTTAAAATATACATACTGAATAAGAAAACTTGTATTTCCTGAAAACTTATGGCTAATATATGAAAGAAATTTGAAAGGGAGTTTTCCAAATTTGACAATAATTCCAAAAATTTACATGACATTAACAAAAGAATAATGAAACTGAAACTCTTCTAAAATATCAGTAAATTTGATCACCTATGCTAGAGAAAAGACTGATATGTTCATATTCTCTCTATGGAGAATATTACAAAATGGTTATGTTAAATAAAAAAAAACAAAAAACTGTTGAGTCAATTTTGACTCACAGCGACTCTATACGACAGAGTAGAACTGCACTATAGTGTTTCCAAGGAGCACCTGGTGGATTCAAACCACCGACCTTTTGGTTAGCAGCTATAGCTCTTAACCACTACGCCACAAGGGTTTCCATATAAACCCAAACCAAACCCATTGCCATCAAGTCAATTCCGACTCATAGCGACCCTATAGGACAGAGGAGAACTGTCTCATAGTTTCCAAGGACTGTCTGGTGGATTTGAACTGCTAACCTTCTGGTTAGCAGCAGCAGGACTTACCACTACACCACCAGGTTTTCCTTCCATATAAACCAAAAACCAAACTCACTGCTGTTAAGTCCATTCCAACTTACAGAATTTCATATAAAAAGGGGATCAAAAAGTAGGCAAATAAAAATGTAGGGAAAAGCATTATACAGTAGTGTCACACAATTAATAAAATGCATGATTTTTCTGGACTTGTGATATTTGTGATAATTAAAAATTTTAAAATCTTTAAACTGTAGTTTACTTCTTGCTCTGAATATTTAGTTTGATACCTCATTTTAGATTTATAACTTAGGATTCTTTTACTTAATGAGGCTCCTCAAATTGTATAAAACCTCCCACCGTCAGCTGCTGTCAAATAACTCTGATTCATGGCAACTCCAAGTGTGTCAGAGTAGAACTGTACTACACAAGGTTTTCAATGGCTGATTTGGGGGTAGTAGATTACCAGCCATTTCTTCTAATGCTCCTCCTGGTAGACTCAAACCTCCAACCTTTGGTCTAGCAGCCAAGTGTGTTAATTATTTGTACCAGCCAGGGACTCCATAAAAGTTTTCACCAAAAAAACCCATAACCACTGCCAATGAGTCAATTCCAACTCATAGCAATTAACCACTGTGTCACCAGGGTTTCCAATAAAAGCTCCCACCCTACTGACCCTGTTGCTGTTGAGTCAATTCTGACTCATAGCAAACCTATAAGATAGGGTAGAGTTTCCCCATAGAATTTTCAAGTATTACCTGGTGTATCTGAACTGCCAGCCTCCTGGGTAACAGCTGTAGCCCTCATCCACTATGCCACCAGGTTTTCTAATAAAAGCTCCAGTATCCAGAAAATCTGGATATGCTGTTGTTCCTAGATATTGTAGTAGAGTAGCTAAGAGCATGGGACTCATAGCTGGACAAAAACTTCCGCCCTGTCATTAACTATGAGACCATGGGTCAGCTATTTAGTAGCTTGATTTCCTCAACCATAGAACAGCAATAACAACAGAGTAACAGTATATATGCATGAATATATACTTGGGTCACTATGTAAAATACTAGCATAATATACAGAAAGCATTTAGAACAGTACCTGGTATATAACAAAGTGTCAGGAATGACTTCTATAATGAATACTATTGGTTGTCTGCTTTCTCCTTCCTACCAGCTCCCAGCCTGGTTCAGGCAGCCTTGCCTTGATCTACAGTTTGTATTTCTCAAGGAACACTACTCACTCTCAGTTCTTGGTAGTACAGACTGTTCTAGTATACCACTTTTTGCAAAGGGTTAAGGAAAGTGAAAAATATCCTAAGTCAGCTCTCAACTGTCAGTGAAAAATGTTTGGTCTTATATGTGTTGAGGGAGAGCAGGGAGAAAAGGATTCATAAGCAGCATGAAAAACATACATGATTTAATCAAGCTCTAAACATCTGGGGTACCTACTAGGTGATCAGACAAACAAGAACAAGAAGTGATCTCAGAGGTCACCAAGTGCAAAGATTTTCAATTGTGGGTAGAAAATACTTCTTTTTTGCCCTCCTTTTGCTAAACAGAACAAAGATAGTGCCCTCTGACTTCTTGTGTTTCTAGCCAAGGGGTTGCATATTTTTCTTTTCAGGTTTATATTCCCAAGGATAGATTATTTTCCTTAATCCAGCCCTTGATACTCATGCCAGGAAAGTAAAATTCTAGTCATATCAAATTTTATGACATAAAAACAGACACCTAACAGCAAGTTTTCTTACAGGTAGTACAGCAGAGTAGTTAAGGGTATGGACTACCTGGGTTCAAATCCTAACTCATCCACTTAAAGTTTTGTGACCTTGGGCAAGTTACTTCTCTGTGCCTCTATTTCCCCATCTCTAAAACTGAGTAACAGTAATAGCTCCCTTATAGGAATATTATGTGGATTATCTTAATATATGCATGACAACTGCAACAATGCCTGCAACACAAGTGTTAGTTACTACTACCACTATTGTCACCAATAAGCCACACACAGGCTCCACTCCACAGCCTCACCTGCATGTGAGGCTGAGACACACAACAAGCCCAGAAATAGTGTAGTTGGTAGTTGTCAAGCCCAGGAATACCTCTCCACCATTAACATAAAAGTCCTAGAAGGAGACTGACTATTTTCTCAAATTCTAATTAATTTTCTCCTTGACTCCAAGGCTAACTGGCAGATCCTCGTTTTTTAACTCTTCTCCACGCTGTGGACACTCTGCACTGGACTATCCCATGGTTTCTCTAGTCTAGAGAAGGGAATACATACTATAAATCAGCAGAGATAGGAAAACAAACCACCTAAGAATAACCCAAACCATCCAATGCTGCCACCCTGTGGCTTTTCAGAGAGTTATTTTCCTCAGCTTTGCACTACTGAAGTATCTTCTTGTTTCCAGTCATGCTCCAACTCTGTGGACCAGGAACTGTGATAGGTGACCAGGGTACTTCCACTGATACAAAGCATGCATGACACTTTAGAGCGAGAAAGGACTGTGACATAATCTAGCCAAGTACCTTCATTTACAGTTGAGGAGAACTGGCGCCCAAGACATGTGAGGCTTGCCTGAAACTAGAACCAGAATTAGGCTGTGGGCCTCTTGATTCCTGTTCCAATGTCCTCTTTACCAGAAGGGTCAGGACCTTACTAGCACAGCTATGGAATTCAAATTCTGTTAAAAAACCAAACTCTGGTGTGTAGATACATCTCGCCCCTCCCCTCTGACACAGTGCAAAACCACAGGCAAGGACCGACATCATAAGACTGCAACAGTTAGGGGTTATACAGGAAATGTCAACTTTTTGTGCATTCAAATAAAAAGAGACACAGCATACAGTTTCCTGCCAACATAAAACTCTAACTTCCTCTTTTTATTTCTGGTTGATAAGCTTAGGTATTTTTATGACCTGAAGTTCTGTTTCAAAGGAAAATGAAATCTGGATGTTGTCAAGAGCTAGGTCTAGTCTCTCTCCTACATCTGCAAGGCTTTTTAAATTTGTGCCCTGAAAGCACTGTTCTAGCAAGATCCAGGACTTTCTAACTCCTTTTATTTTTTTGTACCAACAAAAATCTTAATGACTTTTTTTCCCTCCTGGAAGAGTTAATACTCCAAACTTTCACTTTTTTGTCTCTAAAACAAAACAAAAAACAATAAAAACCTTCTACGAAGTAAACTGTAGCATACCCTGGTTGGGCATGTTGAACATTCCCAAGAACAGTAGCAACTGACACACTTAGACAGGAAACTGGACCTGGCTTCAAACCAACCTTATATTAAGCCAAGACAGCATGGGTGTTGTGCCTCCACCAATGATCCAGACTGTGAAGAAGACGATGAGGAGGGTAGTTGTGAACATCATCTGGCGAGCATAGGAGGCTGTGTCCCGGATAGCTAATGTAAAAGCCATCGCTCCTCTGAGGCCTGCAGAGACCAAAGAGAAAGATCTCCTGGTTATAAGGAAAAATGACAATGTCTCCTCAAAATCCACTGTTGCCACTCAGGGCTAATAAACAGGATCCATTTATGCTTAAGGAGCCAAGTTTGTTGCTCAGAAGTACCTTCAAAAAGTGTAATTTTCTCTTATTTGCAGCTTCTTTTTGCAATATTCCTAAAAGCAATGTGAAAAACACTGTACTACTTTGCACAGCACATTTTAGAAAAGTGCTCTTTTTATTACTTAAATAATTATTGGTTACTTAAATAATTCTCCTGGTAGTAATATAAAGTAAAAAAATATAAATATGACAAAATAACATAAATTCTCTCTGTGATCCAAACGCTACCAAAGCACTTACAAAGTCACTAGAAACTTGAGAAAAAGGCTAAGTATGAATATGTTAAAGGCAAACATACCACAAACCACTAAAGAGTTCCCATTTTCTAAGCAAAGGCGGAAGCCAAGCAGAAACGTCAAAGAACAGGCAGTCCCTGGGTTACCAATGTCCAACTTACATACAGCTCATAGTCATGAACCAACCCCCTTAAAGCCTATCATATTAAAAATGTGAGGTTCATAACAACAAATGGGCATGACTTTGTAACACAAAAAACATTATTGCTGTATTATTATGTCAAAGAAGTTTTAGTGTAGCTGGAAGCTTTTCTCTCATGTTTTTTTTATGCATAGAAAGGTACACTGTATATCATACATTACGACAAACTAACTAACAAATGCTAGATGCAAACTGTACATAACTGTTTCAACTTACACACAAATTTGACTTAAAGACAAACTTAGATATGGAACTCATTCATAATCCAGAGACTGCCTGTATAACATGATCTACATCAAGGAATCTTTGATAAAAGGTCTGATAAAAAATATTTTAGGCTTTGTGACAAAATGCAAAAGTAAAGATACTATGTGGGTATTTCAATAAAAGAGATAAAACAACGTTCCCCCAAAATCAAGAACACAATAATAATTGAACACCATTTTTTAGTACATGTACCATAGTTTGTTTATCCATTCATCTGTTGTTGGGCATTTGGGTTGATACCATCTTTTAGCTATTGTAGACTGTGCTGCAATAAACATTCGTGTGCATGTTATCCATTTTGTCTGACTACCCCTGATTCTATAGGATGTATTCCAAGCAGTGGGATTGCTGGATCAAATGGTGTATCTATTTCCAGCTTTCTAAGGAAGCATCAGATTGCCTTCCAAAGTGGTTGTACCATTTTGCACTCCCACCAGCAGGGGAAAAGAGTTCCAATCACTCTACAGCCTCTCCAGCATTTCCTGTTTTGTGCTTTTTGGATAATGGCCAACCTTGTTGGGGCGAAATGGTATCTCATTGAAGTTTTGATTTGGATTTCTCTAATAGCTGATGAACGTGAGCATTTCCTCATGTGACTCTGGGCTGCTGGGATGTCCTCTTTGGTAGAGTGTCTGTCCATCTCTTTTGCCCATTACTTAATTGGGTTATTAACCTTTTTCTTGATGATATACTGAAATACCTTGAAGATTATGGAGATCAGATGTCAGTCCAACATGTAGTTGTCAAATATTTTTTTCTCATTCTGTAGATGGTATTTTAATTCTTTTATTTTTTTATTGTGGTTGAGTGAAATTATACAACCCAAGTTAAATTTGCATGCCCGCCTATGTGCAGCTCCTTCTGCTTTCCTTGACCTGTGACAGGACACTCCTTTCCGTTCTATATATATCGTATCCTTTTAACAATCTCCTGTCCCCTCTTGCCCACCCTCTCCTCTCTCTTCTAGTAAAAGGCCAGGACAGCATCCTATAGATGCATAGAACCATAAAGTGCACACACCATAATGGTCATTTTGTGTTTCCAAGTCCAATCCATTCCTGTCTGAAGAGTTGACCTGAGTAACGATTTATGATCAGAACCAGCAGCAGGTCTAGGGGCCATGCTTGCAGGGGAACTCCCAGGCCTTCGGACCATCAACTTTGGTCTTTCAGTGGAGTTCTTGAGGTTCACACCTCTTCTTCTTGTGTTGCCACTGGGACTTGACATTGTATACCCCATCACAGCTGTGACTGGTGGTGGCCAGGCACCAACTGGTTCTTCTGGTCATTTGTTGATAGAGTCTCTCATTCATGTGGGTCCTTCTGTCTTCCGTGCTCTTTTGCCCTCATGTGTTTGTTGTCCTTTGGTGATGGTCTGTTCCAGATGAGTTGGGACCATTTGGTGTACCTCAGATGGCAGCTAGACCCTAGACTGCCACTCACCAATATGAAGTGCAAAAGACTCTCTTAGCAATAGGCTACTTGTGACAATTGGCCCCGATGTCCCCTGAGAGCATGATCCATGGACCCCACCACTGCTACTCTAACCTTGCAATATTGGGTTTAGAAGAGTTTCCAGTTTATGATGAAGTCCAGTTAAACTGATCTTCTTTCTACTGTGAGCTGTCACTGCTTTCACCCAACCAAATTTCTATCAATGGGTGGACATGAGTCAGATCCCACTCAACAGCACTTGGCTCAGCTGGCATCCAATCTATAACCAGCCATCTCCTTACCTCCCTCCCCTCCCTTGAAGCCATCAAAAAGTCTTTTCTTCTGTGCATGAGTCTGTTTTTCAGTCCTTACAGTAGGGGTCTCATACAATATTTGTCCTTGTGCCGCTGACTGATTTCACTCAACCTAATGTCTTCCCATTGACATGAGGTTATGAGATGCCTTCCTAAAATCATACCAATTCTTTATCACTGCATAGTGTTCCATTGAGTATATATACCCTAGTTAGTTTATCCATTCATCTGTTGTTGGCCATCTGGATTGATTCCATTTTTTTACTATTGTGGACTGTGCTGCAATAAACATTTGTGTGCATGTATTTGTTGGTGAGACTGCCCTTGATTCTGTAGGATATATTCTGAGGAGTGGGATTACTGGATCAAATTGTATATCCATTTCCAGCTGTTTAAGAAAGCACCAGGTTGCTTTCCAAAGTTGTTGTACCATTTTGCAATCCTACCAGCAATGAAGGAGAGTTCCAGTCTCCCTACAGCCTCTCCAGCATGTGTTGTCTTGTGTTTTTGGATCATGGCCAACCTTGATGGGGTCAGATAGTATTTCATTGTAGTTTTGATTTGGGTTTCTCTACTAGCTAAGGATCATGAGCACTTCTACATGTGTCTTTTGGCTGCCTGGATGGCCTCTTTAGTGAAGTGTCTGTCCATCTCCCTTGCCCAACACTTAGTTGGGTTATTTTTCCTTTTCTTGTTGATATTTTGCAGTACCTTGTAGATTACTGAGATCAGATGTTGATCTGACATACAGTTGCCAAGTATTTTTTCCCATGCTGTAGGTGGTCTTTGAATTCTTTTGATAACGTCTTTGGACAAGCAAAAGCATTTGATTCGTAGTAGTTCTCATGTATCTATTTTCCCTGCTGTTGATCATGCTTGCTTTGGCAAATTCTGAAGTCTGCCTAAGCTGTGTATTAAAAGTTCCATTGTTGATCCTATTTTTTCTTGCATGATCTTATTGTTTTAGGTTTGATATTTAGGTCTTGTTATCCAATTTGAGTTGTTTTTTGTGTAAGGTGTGAGATACAGGTCTTCTTTCAATTTTGGGAAGATGGATATCCAATTCTGGTAGTATCATTTGTTAAAGAGACGGTTTTTACCCCAGTTCACAATCTTAGGACTTTTGTCAAACATCAACTATTCTTAGAAGGATGGTGGCATCTCTGGGGTCTTAACTCTGTTCCATTGGTCTATATGTCTCTTTTTGTACCAGTACCAGGCTGTTCTGACTACTGTGGCAGTATAGTAAGTTCTAAAGTCAGGTAGTGAGAGGCCTCCCAGTGTGTTCTTCTTCGTTAGTAGTGCTTTGTTTATCTGGGGTTTCTTCTCTTTCCAAACAAGGCTGGTGATTTGTTTCTCCATCTCAATAAAAAATGACACTGGAATTTGAATTGGAATTGCATTGTATATGTAGATTGCTTTGGGTAAGATAGACATTCTCACAATGTTAAGTCTTCCTATCCATGAGCAGGGTAGCTTTCTCCATTTATGTAAGTCTCTCTTAGTTTCTTGCAGTAACGTCTTGTAGTTCTCTTTTTTTGTAGGTCTCTTATTTCTCTAGTTATATTTATTCCTAGGTCTTTTATCTTCTTTGGGGCTACGGTAAATGGCATTGATTTGGTGAGTTCTTTAATGATCTCTTTGTTGGTATAAAGGAATCTTACTGATTCACTTATGTTTGTTTATCTTACATCCTGATACTTTGCTGAACTCTTCTATTAGTTTGAGTACATTATTTATGGATTCTTTGGGATTCTCTGCATATATGCTCATATAGTCTACAAATAGGGAGAGTTTTAGTTCTTATTTGCTGATGCAGATGCCCTTTATTTCTTTGTCTTGTCTAACTACTCTGGCCAGAACTTCTAGTACAATGTTGAATAGAAGTGGTAAGAGTGGGCATCCTTATCCAGTTTCCATTCTCATCTTTGTGTAGATGCTCCTTATTCTGTTGAGGAATTTGCCTACTATTCCTCTTTTGCCAACAGTTTTTTTTAGCATGAATGGGTGTTGGACTTTGTCAGGTTCCTTTTCTGAATCAACTGACAATACCAGGTGCCAGCCAAAGCCAAGTGCCGTCGAGTCGGTCTTATCTTTTGTGTTATTTATGTGGTTGATCACATTAATTGTTTTTCTGATGTTGAAACAGCCTTGCATTCCTGGTATCAATTCAACTTGGTCATGATGAATTATTTTTTTGATATGTTGTTGAATTCTATCAGCAAAGATTTTTTTGAAGAGCTTTGCATCTAGGTTCATGAGTGATATTGGCCTATAACTTTCTGTTTTTGTGGGGTCTTTTCCTGCCTTTGGTATCAGATATGCTGGCTTCAAAGAATGAATTTGGGAGTATTTCATCCCTTTCTATGCTGTGAAACAGTCTCAGCAGTATTGGACTTAACTCCTCTCTAAAAGCTGGTAGAATTCTCCAGTGAAGCCATGTGGTCCAGGACTCTTTTGGTTGGTAGTTTTTTGATGACTTTTGCAATCTCTTCCTTTGTGATGGGTTTATAAATTGTTCTGTTTCTCCTTGTGATAATTTTGGTAGGTGATAGGAATCTACGAATTTGTCCATTTCCTCTAGGGTTTCAAATATGTTACAGCACAGTCTTTCATAGTATTCTGTTAGGATACTTTTGATTTCAGTTGGGTCTGTCATGACATTTCACATCTCATTTCTTATTCAGGTTATTTGTTTCCTCTTCTGTTTTTCTTTTGTAAGTTTAGCCAATGGCTTATCATTTTGTTGATCTTTTCAAAAAAAGTTTTTGGTTTTCTTAATTTTTTCAACTGTTCTTTTGTTCTCTGATTCATTTAGTTCTGCTCTAATCTTTATGACGTGTTTTCTTCTGATGCCTGAGGGTTTCCTCTGTTGCTCTCTTTCTACTTTCCTCAAGCTGTAGGGTTAATGCTTTGGTTCTGGTCCTTTCTTCCTTTGGGATGTGTGCATTTACAGTGATAAACTGGTCTCTCAGCACGGCTTTGGCTGTATCCCATAGGTTCTGGTAGGATGCATTTTCATTCTTATTTGATTCCATAAATTTATTTCATCCTTGATTTCTTCTATAACCCAGGGCTTTTTGAGCAAGATGTTCAGTTTCCATGAATTCCAGTTTCTATCTATGTTTATTCTGCTATCAATTTTAACTTCCACAGCTTCATGGTCTCAGAAGATGCTTTGCAATAATTCAATGGTTTTGATTTTGTTGACATTTCCTCTATTCTGGTAAATGTTCCATGTGCATTGGAGAAGAAGGTGTACTTATCTGTTGATGGATAAAAAGGTCTGTGTATGTTGATCAGGTCTAGTTGGTTAACTGCTGCAATAACATCTTCTCTGTCTTTACTGAGCTTTTTTCTGGATAATCTGTCTGTTACTGAAAGTGAAGTGTTGAAGTCTCTCACTATTATTGTGGAGTGGTCTCATTTTTCAATGTAGTCAGTGTTTGATGTATTTAGATGCTCTGGTATTGGGTGCATAAATGTTTAATATTGTTAAGTTCTGCTTGTGTACTGAACCTTTCAGCAGTAGTGACCATCCTTGTCCATCATGGTGGCTTTTACATTAAAATCTAATTTATCTGAGATTAGTACTGCCATACTTGCACTTCTTTGTATTGTTAGCTTGATATATATTATCCCATCCTTTAATTTTCAGTTTCTTCTTTAAGTCTAAGGTGTGTTTCTTGTAAGCAACATACAGATGCATCATGTCTTTTGATCCAGCATATCACTCTACTGGAATGTTCACTCCATTTACATTCAGTGTAATTACTGATAGGTTTGTGTTTAGTGATGTCATTTTGATGCTTTTATTTTTGTGTTGGTGTTTTTTATGTTGTTTTCAATATTGTGTTCTTGATCACTCTTGATGGGTTGACTTTTCATCTTTTTCAGTGTGGGTTTTGTGTTTGTTGAGACTCCTGTATTACATTTCTTGTTTTGGTATGTTTCATTGTTAATGTGCTTTGTGGCTACCCTTATGATCCCCCTTAATAGTCTAAGTTTAAATCCAATTTTAACTTCTGCATATCTTTTGAACTTCCTCTCCATCTGAAAAGGCTGTAAATACTGGAGTATATCCCTCTTTTTAGTGTGATGGTGCCATAGTTTCTGTGACATGATCTCTGAATCCTTTCTTTTACTGTTGTAGCTTTGACTGACTTTTTGACTTCCCTAACTGAGTAGGTTTCTGGATGCTGTGTCCCGCATTACCCTCTTAAGTATACACTTAATGGTTTTGTTGTTCTAAGCTAAGAGGTTTTCAGTATTTCTTATAGTTTTGGTTGGTTTTTACAAAGTCTCTAAGCTTCTGTTTATCTGCAAATATCTTAATTTCACCTTCATCTTTGACAGACAGTGTTGCAGAATATATAATTCTTTTTGTGAAGTTTTTCTCTTTCAAGGCTTTGAATGCGTCATCTCACTGTCTCCTTGCCAACATCATTTCTGCTGAGAAGTCAGATGAAAGCTTACAGAGTTTCCCTCTAATTTTAGCTTTGCTTTGAGCCCTGCTGCCTTTAAGGGGATCTGTTTATGTTTCATTTTATTAAGCCTGAGTACATGCCTGGGTGTCTTTCAGGGTCTAGGATTTTTGGCATTTGATACACATCTTAGTTATCTATATTCTCTTTCATATTTCCAGGGAAGTTTTCTGTCAGCATCTCCACAATACTCTCTGAGTTTTCAGCTATCCCTCCCTGTTCAGCAACTCCAATTAATCATAGATTATTCCTCTTAATAGAGTCCCACATGTTTCTCAATGCTTCTTCATTTCTCTTATTTCTTTTCTGATTTCTCCTCATAAATGCTGGTGTCACTTGCTCTGTCTTCAAGGTCAATAACTCTGATTTCCAATTCCTCAATTCTGCTCTTTCAGCTTTGAACTGAATTGTCTAATTTTGTAATTTTGTTACCGATCTGTTAGATTTCAGATCGCTGATGCTCCATCACTTCAAACAGCTTGCTTAATTTTTCATTTTCCTCTGTTGCATTTTGTTTAATCTCTAGGAGGGCTCTATATATAATTCTTTTGTACTCAACCTCCAATAAATTGAGAAAGCCTTCTTAATCTGGGAAGTTTTTTATTCTTTATTTTGGGAGTTTTCCAGAGTCATGGTGGGCTGTTTCTTTAAATAGTTAGAGATGGATTGTTGCCTTCAGGACATCTAGAAGCTGTTTAATTTCTCTGATGTTTCCTCAACAGGAGCTGAGGTATAGTTTTGAGAAGTGAGTTGGTCACCAGCTTCCTCTGTGTACTCTAGTGACTGGCCCCAGTGGACTCTCTGGAGTGGCAGGCTCTGCCTAGTATCTGGCAAATATGGCACCCTACTTACGGAGTCATTGGGGGGCTGTCAACTGATCCTATAATGTAGGTCAATAAAGGATGGAAGATACGCTGCTGGGCTGCTCAGCAGTTATTTCTCCAGTCAGTCTTATTTTAAAAATTTAGGAGCTATCTGAGAGCTGCCAAAATCAGTCAGGTCATCAGGTCTAGCAGGACCCACCTTCCAACTGACAACAGAAGCACCTCTTCAGCCATCCACAGATGCTATGACATAGTTCAAATTAGGGAGGGGTTACAGTCTTGCTGCTATTCTCAGCTGGACTCTACCTGCAAGGTAACACTAAGCTAAACACATCCTTTTTGCTGGAAAAGCTTTTTGGAGTGACACTGCTTCTCAGCTTGGGAATTATACCCTACTAAGGCCTCCAGTTGGGTGACTCTGCCTCCCAGCTGACCAAGATGGCATCCTGGCCAAGCTACCCTTACTGCCATGAAACAGCAAAAGCTATGGCAGAGCTCAGAAAAGGGGGGGGCAGTGATGCCCACAGTCAGGAGCTAGGGTCTCAGAATGTGGCTATTTTACACATTGTCTCTCTGCTGCATTATACGGTGTTTACTTTAGCACTGCAGTTTGGTGTATTTGCGAGCTCATGC
The DNA here is from genome assembly GCA_028571685.1 of Heterohyrax brucei. NCBI lineage: Eukaryota > Metazoa > Chordata > Mammalia > Hyracoidea > Procaviidae > Heterohyrax > Heterohyrax brucei. Next base: position 67,619,094 of record CM053166.1, read on the forward strand.
CATACCCCACCTCCCACATAAAAAAAGAAAAAAGTGTCAGTACCTGCACTCCACCCAAGCAGCGAGTCAGCAGGAGCGGGGCTCAGCATGCTCTGCATCATCAGAGAGTTAGTTATCCATTTAGTGGTGTGTAATCAAATCTGACAACCCTATGGTGTATCCTAGGGCTCCCTGGGTGTCCAGAGTGTTCTACTCAATTATCAAGCCAGGGATTAGTTTTCCAAGGGAACCGAGGAGACATGTGTCTAGTCTGCCATCTTGGCCCTGGCCCCCAATTTTTTAAATACAGGTCTACTAACGCTGGTATTGCAGTGGCGAAGAACTACAGCTTCTAAGAAAAAGGACAGCAGCTCAAATCCACCAGGTGCTCCTTGGAAACCCTACAGGACAGTAATACTCTGTTCTATAGGGTCACTATGAGCCAGAACTGACTTGATGGCAATACGCTTATGGATACCAACAAAAAGTATAGAATTCATTTTGGGGAGTAATTTGCTTAATTGGGTTTAGAAGTCAGTGTTCCCAATCATCAAACAGATGAAGCATGGGTGTTTCAATAGTAGAATTCCCACCTTTCAGGTTAAAGTCCCAACCAATGTACTTCATGCACTGTCACCACCCCACCCGTCTGTCAGTGGAGGGCTGCATGCTGCTATGACGCTGGATGGGTTTTAGTGGAGCTCCGGACTAGGATGGACTAGACCATAAAACCTGTGGTCTACTTTCAAAAACAGGTCCATAAAAGTGGATCACAGTGGTCTGATCTGTAACTAACCAAGGTTGTTTGATTCTGTTGTACATAAGGTCATCATGAGTTGTGGCCAACTTAACAGCAGCTAATGACAATAACAATCATCACACAGATTGCAAATGTTCATCTGCAGAAGCCATTCTTAGTTTGTGGGGCATATAAAAACAGGTGGCAGCTGGATTTGGTTCAGTGGCTATAGTTGCTGAGTCCTGAACAACATTAACAGGTTTTAAGATTAAGAACCAACATTTTCATGTTTTGGAATTTATCTTTCTAAGGTCTTTTGTTACTTCCTCATACCATGTTCATAATTTTATTTTGGTAAAAACTGAATCCACACTCATTCCTACATATCTAGTAAAAATTTTTATTCACCATGGGCAAGACAGTGAGAAATTATACCTACTATATCTGTTCATGGAAACTCTGGTGGTGTAGTGGTTAAGTGCTATGTCTGCTAACCAAAAGGTTGGCAGTTCAAATCCAACAAGTGCTCTTTGGTAACTCTATGGGGCACTTCTACTCTGTCTTACAGGGCTCCTATGAGTCAGAATAGACTCAATAGCAATGGGCTTGGTTTTGGGGGGTTGTATCTGTTCATACACTTTCACCCCAATAACTGCACAACTTCATTTATCTGAGTACTTTGTAGCAATTCATTAAAGAATAGTGACCAATAAGAGTTACACAGATACACACAAAAAGAACAAAGCAAATGTTCTCTATTAATCTGTTCTAATGAAATACTTATACACATCTAGGTCATCCTACAGACAGCTATGCCATGGACAAATATTTAAGCCTCCAAAGGGATACTGTCTCAAAAAATAAAATATGGCAGTGAAGAAACAATGAAATACATTTTTCTCTATTTTATTAAGCAAATGTTATAAACAATATGACAGTGAAATCTTAAGGTATTTCATAGCCTTGAAGAAGTTCCTTTTGATAGCCATGCATTTCCAAGCAAGCTGAAAAGCAGAACTTTAAAATAATTTTTTACGTTGCTTTTATTGTGCTTTAAATGTAGGTATACAGAACAAATGAGTTTCTCATTAAACAATACACAAATTGTTTTGTGATATTGGTTGCCAACCCATGACATGTCAAAACTCTCCCTTTCCTGACCTTAAAAAAAACCAAACCCACTGCCACTGAGTCGATCTTGTCTCACAGCGACCCTAAAGACAGAGTAGAACTGCCCCATACAGTTTCTAAGGAGCACATCATGCATTTGAACCACTGACCTTTTGGCTAGCAGCTGTAACACTTAACCTACTACATTGCCAGGGTTCCCCATTATCAGCTCTCCTGTCCCCTTTTCATCCTTGCCCCTGAGCTGGTATGCTCATTTACTTTCTCCTTTTTTTTTTCTTATTGCCCTATCTAATCTTTGGCTGAAGAGTGAGCCTCAGGAATGACTTCAGTACAGACTTTAAAGGGTGTCCAAGGGCCAGACTCTTGGAGTTTTTCCACTCTCTGTTAGGCCAGTAAGTTTGTTTGTTTGTTTTCCTGAGTTAGGATTTTGTTCTACATTTCTCTTCAGCTTTGTCTGGGAACTTCCATTTAGACCCCTGACACAGAAGTCAGTGGTGGTAGCTGGGTGCCATGTAGTTTTGCTGGACTCAGCCAGGTGGAGGCTGTGGTAGCTGTGGTCAATCTTTGGACTAATCTTTTCCTTGTGCCTTTGGTTTTCTTTATTTTCCTTTATTAGAGGTAGAGTGAGACCAGTGTGGAGTATCCTTGATGGCCACTCACAAGCTTAAGACTCCAAATGCTCTTCGGCAAAGTAGGATGCAGAACATTTTCTTTATAAGCTACATTATGCCAACTGAGCTAGACATCCCCCAGGACCATGGTACCCACAGTCCCCAGCCTAGCAATTCATTTGCTCCGGGAGTTTGGATTTGTTTGTGGACCTTCCACGGCCTTGCTTTTGTCAAGTTGTGGTGGCTTTCCCAGTATTGTGTACTGTCTCACTTTTCATCAAAGTTATCACTTACCTATTGTCTAGTTAGTGTTTTCGCCTCCTCACCTTTTACCTTCCTCAAAACCATCAAAGATTGTTTCTTTCCATGTGTAAACCTTTTCAGGAATTTTTGTATTAGTGGTCTCTTACAATATTTGTCCTTTTGTGACTGACTTATTTCACTCAGCTTAATGTCCTCCAGATTCATCCATGTTGTCAGATGTTTTCCAAATTCATCATTTTTCTTTATCAATGCACAGTATTACATTATGTATATGTACCACAGTTTGTTTATTCATTCATCTGCTGATGGGTGCTTAGATTGTCTCCATTAATCATGCTGCAATGAACATGGGTGTGCATATCTGTTTTTGTGTGAAGGCTCCTATTTCTCTAGGATATGCTCCTTAAGAGGGGGATTGATGGATCATATGGTATTTCTATTTCTAGCTTTTTAAGGAGGTGTCATATCATTCATACCAGCAATGCATAAGAGTTCCAATCTCCCTGCAGTCTCTCCAACATTTGTTATTTTCTGTTTTGTTTTTTTTGACTAGTGGCAGTAATGCTGGGGTGAAACTGTATCTCATTGTGGTACTGATTTGTTTTTCTCTAATAGCTAGTAACAGTGAGCATTTATTTCATCACGTGCCTGTTAGCCACCTACAACTTCTTTTGGTGAAGTGTCTGCTCATATCCTTTGCCTATTTTTTCATTGGATTATTTGTCTTTTTGTTGTACAGGTGTTGGACTTTCCTGCAGATTTTAGAAATTAGACCTTTCAGATTTGTTATAACCAAAATTGTTCCCCACTCTACAGGTTCTCTTTATACTCTTTTGGTGAACTCTTATGACCACTATAAGTGTTTAATTTTTAGAAGATCCCAGTTACCTAGCTTATCTTCTGCTATAAAGTTAATGATTAGCTTTTTAATCTCTTTAAAGAATGTTGTTATTTGAATTGGGATTGCATTGTATTTGTAGATTCCTTTGGGTAGAATCACCATTTTCACAATGTTGAGTTAACTAATCCAGGACCACAGCATGCTTTTTCAATTCTGTAAAACTCTTTTGTTTCTTTCAGTAGTGTTCTGTCGTTTTCTTTGTATAGGTCTTTTAATTCCTTGGTTAGAATTATTCCTAAGTATTTTATTTTTTTAGGGGCCATTATAAACGGTATTGTTTTCCTGATTGTCTCTTCATAGTTGTCCTTATAGTTGTACAGTAATCCAATTGCTTTTTTTGTATGTTTATCTCATATCTTGCTGCTCTGCTGAACCTTTCTATTAGTTCAAGTAGTTTCCTCAAGGAGTCTTTTGGGTTTTCTATGTATAGTATCATATCATCTCCAAATAGGGACAGTTTTAATTGTTAATTACAAATTTGGATGCCCTTTCTTTTTCTTGCCTTATTACTCTACTAGGACCTCCAGCACAATGTTAAATATGAGATCTGCCAATAAAGTTTGCAAACTCATCCTAGAAAAACTTATACATATCTCATTGCTGAATATCACTACAGTCACCTTCCAAATACTTCCCTTGGGAATCTATGTACCAGTGCCAGCACCTAGCCCAGCCTTCAAAGCAATTCTGGATCTCTTTTTCTAGAATGGCCACCAGAGCTGTCATCATATTACCCTTGATGTCCTCCTGAATGTTGTCAAAATGTCTTCCTTTCAATATTTCCTTTATCTTCAGGTAAACAAAAAAGTCATTAGGGGCCAGATCAGCTGAGTAGGGAGGGAGTTCCAATACAGTACAGTTATTTGTTTGCTGGCTAAAAACTCCCTCATAAACAACAACACAATTAAGTTCACAAACTTGCCACTGTGCCACCATGCACAATGGTTATTCCAAAAAGAGCTTCAAAACTGCTTAAAAGGGTGGCGCTGGTACTGGTGCCTAGCTTCCCAAAGGAAGTACTTCGAAAGTGACCACAGTGATATTTAGAGATGAGGTATGCAGTACTTAGAACAATTAAGTTTGCAGACTTAGTTGTCAGACCTCCTGTGTGTGTGTACATATATATAGATACACACACACACATACATATACACTACACAAAACCAACAGCCAATATCATTCTTAATGGAGAGAGGCTGAAAACATTCTCCTTGAGAACAGTAGAAAGCATGGATGCCATTTAGCACCATTCCTTATGATATATATTTTTTATATGTAAAATCCCACTGCCATCGAGTCGATTCTGACTCACAGCAACCCTATGGAACAGAACAGAAATGTTCTGTATGGTTTCCATGAAACACCTTGTATATTGCAACTGCCAACTTTTTGGTTAGCAGCTACAGCTCTTAATTACTATATCGCCAGGGTTTCCTGGTTTTGTATCAGTGTCCTTATGTTGAGGAATTACCCTTCTATACCCATTTTACTGAGAGTTTTTATCAGGAGTAGGTGTTGGACCTTGTGGAATGCATTTTCTGTGTCAACTGAGATGATCATGTGATCCTTTTATTTACATAGTGTATTATATGGACTGATTTCCTAGTGTTCAACTATTCTTTTATACTCTGTATGAATCCAACTTGGTTGTGGTGTATTATTTTCCTGATATGATGTTGAATTCTATTGGCTAGAATTTTTGCAACTTTATTCATGACAAATATTGGTCTGTAATTCACTTTTTTCTGGTGTCTTTTCCTGGTTTGGTATCACAGGTATGCTGGCTTCAAAGAATCAATTTGGAAGTATCCCTTCCTTTTTTATGTTCTCAAATAGTTTGAGTAGTACTGCTGTAAGTTCTCTGGTAGAACTCTCCAGTGAAGGCATCTGGGCCAGAGTTCTTCTTTGTTGGGATTTTTTTTAAAAAAAAACAAATCTTTTCAGTCTCTACTCTTATCATGGGAGTGTTCAGATTTTCAACTTCAAATTTGTGTTAGTTTGGGTAGGTAGAGAGTGTTACCTAAAATCTGTCCATTTCCTCTAGGTTTTCAAATCTGTTGGAGTATAGTTTTTCATAGTACTTTGTTAATGATACTTTTTATTTCAGTTGAGTTTGTTGCAACATCCCCCATTCCATTTCTTTTTGGGGTTATTTGTATCCTCTTCTACTTTTCATGTGCCAATTTGGCCAATGTATTGGTAATTTTGTCGATCCTTTCAAAGAGCCACTTTTTGGTTTTATTGATTCTTTCTATTGTTTTTCTGTTGTCTATTTCATTTCTGTTCTGATTTTTACTATCTCCTTTCTTCTGGTGGCTGTGGGCTTCTTTTAATGTTCTCTTTTGACTTCTTTGAGCTGTGTAGCAAATGTCTTGATTTTCTCCCTTTCTGCTTTTTTTGATGTGTCCATGTATTGCTCTAAGTAGACCTCTGAGCACTACCTTTGCTGTGTCCCAAAGTTTTTGGTATGATGTGTTCTCATTCTCATTTGATTCTAGAAATTTTTTAATTTCACCTTTGATTTCTTATATTATCTAGTTGTTTTTAAGTAGGGTGTTACTCAGTGTGTATTTTGTCCCTTGCTCTTCCTATTAACTTCTAATTTAAGAAGTTGTAATCACAGAAGATGTTTTGCATTATCTCAAAGATTTGCTTTGTAGCCTCTGATGAGGTCTATTCTAGAAAATGTTCCATGTGCACTGGCAAAGAACGTACTTTCCTGCCATTAGACGGAGTGTTCTATATATGTCTGTGAGGTCAAGTTGGTTGTGGCATTTAGCTCTTCTGCGTGCTTGGTGATTTTGTTTCTAGATGTCTGTTCTTTACCAAGAGTGTGTGTTGAAGTCTCCTAACATTGTGGAACTGCCAATTTCTCTTTTCAGTGCTGTTAGCATTTGTCTTGTGTATTTTGGAGTTCTGTCATTAGACGCATAGATATGTATTATGGATATGTTTTCATGGTGGATCACGCCTTCAATCATTATATAAATGTCCTTCTTTGTCTTTTATGGTGGATTTTGTTTTAAAGTCTGTTTTATCTGAGATTAGTATTGTCGCTTCTGCTCCTTTTGGTTGCTGTTTGCTTGATACACTTATTCCATTTTTTGGTTTTTAGTATTTTGTCTTTGTTTCTAATGTATATCTCTTGAAGACTACATATTGATGTATAGACTGTTTATTCTGTCACTCTGTCTCTTTATGCAATGCATTAAGCCATTTATGTTCACCTATTTATTGACAAGTGTCAGTTTATTGCTGTCATGTTGTAATGCCTTTTTGCGGTGCCAACTCCATCTTTATTCCCCTTACTTTACTGTACTGAATTTCTCTGGCTTGTAGTTTCCTTTTTTCCTGTTTCTTGGTTTTGTAGATTTTGTGTTTACTGAGACTTTATGTTTTTATTTTGATTAGATTTGTGAACTTTGTAGTTACCTTGAAATTTACCCATCTTCCTAAGTTTGAATCAGTCTTTTATTGCTTGATATCACCTTGACTTTCTTTCTATTTGAAAGTTTTATATCTACACCATTTACTCCCTCTTTTATCATTCTGATGTTGCCATTTACAGATTGATCTCTCTGGTTCCCTGTTGTAAATATTTTAGTTTTGTTTCTTCCTTGAGAGTTCATTACTTAGGTTTGGCAGTTGTCAGTCTTGCATCCTAGATTCAGACTGTTATATGTTGATGATTCTCTAATTGAAGGACATCCTTTAATAATTCTTCCAAGTCTGGTTTGATTTTTACACACTCTTTTAATTTGTGTATATCTTGAAATGACCTAATTTTGCCACCATATTTAAGTGAGAGTTCTGTAGGATATATTATTCTTAGTCGATACGAGTTGGAATCAACTCAACAGCAATGGGTTTGGTTATTATTCTTTGTCAGCAATTTTGTTTTCTTTCAAAGTTTTATAAATGTCATCACATTGGCTTCCTGCCCACACAGTTTCTGCCAAGTAGTCAGAGTTTAGTCTCATTGTTTGCCCTGCTTATGTGGCTTTTCATTTTTCTCAAGCTGCTCTCAGGATTCTTTCTTTATCTTTGGTTTCACAGAGTGTAAATATGCTATGCTTTGGTGATTTTCTTTTGGAGTCTATCCTGTCTGGGGTTCACTGAGCTGCCTATAGATTAATCTTTTCATCTTTCATGATATTATGGAAGTTTTCTGTTAGTAAATCTTCAATGATTCTCTCTGTATTTTCTGTTTACTCCCCCTGTTCTGGAACTCTGATCAGAGGGAAATTTTTACTTTCAATTGTGTTCCACATCATTTTTAGGGTTTCTTCTTTTTTTCCTCATTCTTTTCTCTGATTTTTCCTCAAAGTAGTATTGAATGATTTGTCTTCAATTTCACAGATCTTGTCTTCCATTGTTTCAAACATATTCCTAAATGCTTCTATGGTAGGGTCCATTTGTGAACTCTTGTTGCTAATCTTTTAGATTTCTAACTGCTGGTTTTGTATGACTTGTAGTTGTTTGTTTAGTTTGATATTTTGTTCCTATATTATTTTCCTGAATTCTTCCATTGCTTTGTCTCTCTTTTTCATGATTTTGTCTTTTTTTCCCTTATTTTTGTCTGAATTTCCTTCATCTGTTGGAGAACCCTGAATATTAGCATTTTGAATTCCCTATTAGGTAGTTTCAGTGCTTTTTCTTCCACCAGAAGGTCCTCTGGTGTTTTATTTTGGTTTCTTAAGCCACCCTGCCCTGTTTTTTTATGTTTTGATATTGTCTTCTGTCTTCGGGACATTCAGGAATTTCTTTTTATACTGATGGTAGAATTCTTTGTTTTGTCTTCCTTTTTTGTTTTATTTGGTATGTCTGGGACAGTAGGCTGGGTGTTCTTCACTGCTTGTTCATCTCTGGACATAATACTTCTTACCACTTTTCCAGGTGAACAAGGTCAGTTTCTCAGCTGTGGCACAGCACAATAGGTCCAGTTGGGATGGAGGAGTAGGGATGGGTAGTTTGTTGCATGAACACTGGCCAACAGGGCAGTACTGGGGCACAGTGCATGGTGGGGTCCAAGAGGCTGCATCAGTGCATGGTGCATACAGGCAGGAGGGAAAGGATAGGTAGTGTTGTGCAGAACTAACTGGGTGGTGAAAGAAGAGAAATAAAAAGAAAAGAAAGAAGAAATAGAAGTAAATAAAATGGTAATACCGTAGAGTTCAATGGGTGGGTAGGCAACTGATCTAGTGAGGCCTTGTGTGAGTGGATCTCTAGCCAAACAGAGTGGTTTGGCCTGTTTAGAAAGGTTATGGGCAGCACACAGGGATAGGAGGGCAGGAGAAAGGCAAGGAAGAAGGGACGAGAGAAGAAACCAACCAGCCAACCAACAAATTAAATATAATAAAACCAAAGAAAAATATGGTGGTTGGGGAGCTTGCCATTGGGAATGAAGGAGTACTATGGTGGTGGTGAGCTGATGTCTCTTTCCACGTCGCACAGCATGGCCTGTTAGAAAGGGGTGGAAGCAGTACAAGGCCTGGGTAGGAGGGAGAAGGAAAAAGAGAAATAAAAATTAAAAAATATAGTGCTTAGGGAGCCAGCTTGTAGAGGCAACACAAACCTGTGAAGGCTATATGCCAGAAGCTCTCTAGGGGAGCAGTATGACACAGCCCTCCAAGAAGGAAGGAAAGAGGGACAGGGCACAGGACTAGGTTGTGGAAGAAAGGAAAGGAAGGGAGAGAGAAGAAACAAAAACAAACAAGCAAAAAATAAACAAAATGGTGCTTATGGCATTGTTTTGTGACAGCAGCAAAAACCTGGGAAGGCCACGTACAGTGACTCTACAGATGAGCAGCATAGCATGGCCCCTCACAGAATGGGCAGGGACAGTGCACAGGGCTGAGGGAGCAGGAAAAAGGAAAGGAGAGAGAAGAAACAGAAAATAAAAAAAGAACAAAGCAAACAAACCAAAAAATCATAGCCTTTCAAAAGGGGAAGGAATGGCACATGGGCTTGCTGGCAGGAGAATGGAGACAGGGAAGAAACAACACAACAACAAAAGCTATACATGTCTATAAACAAAGAAAAATGAGAAACAAAGAAATGGCACTAAAAGGGCTGGCTGGTGGAGGTCAGGCAGACCCCAGTCATAGTGAGCTCCTGTCTCTCCAGGCAAACAACTGTGGCCTACTGGAAAGCAGCAGAGGCTGCTCAGAGAGAAGAAGGACGGACAGTAGGAAAGTGTGTATCCCTGATTACTGAGTACTCTGCCTCCTGTTGGTAGTTCTACGAAGTTGCATTCTTGTACTCCCTGTTCGTGGTCTTTGGTAGCTGAGGTACAAGATGGCAAATCTGGGCAGCAGTGAGCAGGTATCTCTCTGATGGAGCACTTGTGACCCATTCTTTGTACAAGGAAAAAGGGTGAGGGATGGGAAAGCGTCTATCCCCTGTTACCAGGTGCTCTGTCTCCTGTTGGGAACTCTGATAAGTTGTCTTCCTGTATTCCCTGTCTGCAGTGTTCAGTGACTGTAGTCCAAGATAGCGCATCTGTGCTGTGTTAGCTGGCAGGAGACCTCCATTCCATAGCTCGCTTCATTTTCTGTTCCATCAGTTTCTCCTTCCATTTGTTGCTTGATTGAATTCTTTAATCCTTCATTTGGTGCTTAGAGTTCCAGAACTGACATTTGTACCTGTTTTGCTTAGTTTTTTGGGTCTTCACCATTGAGAGACAGCATAGTGTTTCTGTCTATAGTACCATGTTGGCTCCACTTCCCTGAAATAACTTTTATTGGAGCTATCTCTAAAAAGCATTGTGTACCTCTCAATCTTTTAGTATAGAAGAGAATGAATATATTTTAAATTTATCTAGATGGCAGAGTTATCTACAACCTTTCTCTTTTCAACTGTTATTTTCCTAATAGAAAAGTAGGACCTTTTCATAAACCTTTGTTTCCCAACTATTCTTGAACAAATCCCAAACTCTTTGGCCCAGCACTGAAGTGTCTCTGTGGTCTAGATTTTAGAGCAGGGTTCTCAATGTATGGTCTTCAGGCCAGAAGCATCAGCTGAGAACTTGTTAGAAATACTCAGACCCCACTACAGACCTACTGCATTATACACTCTGGGGGTGAGTCCCAGCTACCTGTGCTACCCAAAGGTTGAAAATCACTAGTTTAGACACACTTCTCCAATCTCACCTTCTTTCTTCATCCTCTGTTTCTTACATTTAAATCATACTGATAATCTCCCCTGAAACACCTCCTGAAATTCACATCTTCCAAGTCCAGTTTGAAAGCTGTCTGTCACTTTTGTGAAGATGGTCTTGAGACCTCCTCTCCCAATCCACATTTATTGCTTGCCTCTTCTGTGTAATTCACCTTCCTCTTTTAAGAGAAAGTCAGCTATATGTATACCTGTCCCCCTCCCCTCTACTTAACTGTGAGTTACTTAAGAGAGCTCTGAATATAGCCCACAGCCCAGCACTGTGGCTAATAAGAAGAAGATGCTCAAGAAATGATTGTCAGAGTGAAAGGAAATAATACGAAAATCTGGTAAATTGGGGCAGGCTATATATTTACAGTCAGATACAAGTCAAAAAACAGAAACAAACCATTGACATCGAGTAGATTCTGACTTATAGTGACCCTACAGGACAGAATAGAACTGCTCCATAGAGTAGATGCAAGTCAATTCTAGACAAAGCAACTGCTTTACTGGGTGTGTCTGTTGGTAGGATCTCAGTATGATCCTATAGAGGTGGCTGCCACTCTCTCTGCCTTCCTGTTCAACCCCTTATCACCTCCTACACACATGGCAGGAGCACTTTTATGGGTCACAGTAACCTCTTGGTCCCAACATCTCCTCCCTCTGTTTTGCCTCTAACTTAAACATCTACATAAAGTCTGATGTTCACTACCCTCACTGTAACATCTACCGAGGCCAGTTGCTCTCTCCTTTTTCTAACTTCCACCTATTCCTTTATTGCCCTTTGCTTCCTCAGTGGCTTCTCTATACCTTTCAGCTTTATGGCGGCATCTGGAAGATGATGCAGATCAAGTGTAAATCAAACAGAGTTATCACAGCTGTTATCTCCAGGCTTTGGGTTCGCCTTGCTGATGTGATTTCTTTTGCTCCAAGGAAAGTTAATGCTAGGAGGGACATCAATATTCATCTAATTTCATTATTTTACAAGCAAGGATACTGCATCTGGGAACTACTAAGTCACTTGGTACATGTTCTTTCTCATTAAAGATCTGCTTTCCTTCTAATTTTACATCTGGAGCCCTTCTAAAAACTTAAGAATTATGGACATCTATGGAAACTCTGGTGGCATAGTGGTTAAGTGCCACAGCTGCTAACCAGAAGATTGGCAGTTCAAATCTACCAGGCGCTCCTTGAAAACCCTATAGCGCAGTTATACTACATTTGTAGGGTTTGCTATGAGTCAGAATTGATTCGATGGCAGTGGATTTGGTTTGGTTTTTGGTTATCAGAAAACAGTCAAGCACCTTAACCCTCTGGGTGGTAGAGATGAAATGGAAATGCAAGTATTTTAAGGGATAATGCTCAGATGTGGTGACATATGGTTTGTAAAATCAATACTGAGTTTTATATCTGTGTACTCAGCCTTCAAGGGATACAAAAGAACCAGAAACTTTCATTTGTCTTTTTATAAGCTGTTTCAATTATATTTTAATCATACTATCATTGTCTACTATATAAAACTCATTTTCTTTACATTTATACTTTTACTTTTACCTGAAAACATCATCATGTGTTGAAAATTCCAGCCAATCTTATGTCTTCTGCCCAAATTGAGGAAAAAGGAGAGTGGGTAGATATGTGCAGCTCTGCCCAGGAAGATGGCAACCTGACCACCAGGTAGAAGTTAAGGACCCAACAGAAAATGGTTCTTTCACACAGCCTCTGACTGAGCAGAGAATTTTAGGGATGCTATGGCATTTCATAATGATCAGGAGAACTGCATAAAGATGGCTGGCTGTTTAAGTTCCCTCTAAACAAGTCTCTCAGCAAATGGAATCTAATTAGCCAACTTTCCCAACCTTGTAGATCATCGAGTTAACTTCTAGCCTAGTAAACACATTGCTGCAACTTCATGATTTAATCTATCTAAAAATTACTCCAGAAATAAGCTCAAATATCACGGCAGCAGTGGGAAGCTAAGTAAACAGTGCACTGAACTCTATTAGAAAAAAGAAAAAAAAATACTAGTTAACCTGATTCAAATTACAATGAAAAAGTTTTCTGGGTAAGAGCTCACAAGCTGTACTTAGAAATAAACATCCGGGACTCCGAAAACCAGAAAGACTGTGCAAATAAGAAGCGGGGAAACAAAATATGCATAACGCTAAGTTACATTCAAATCATTCAGGAGAATCAACCTGTAGCCAAAATGTCTTCTGGATATGTAACAAATGGAAAAGGGTAAGTGTGGGAGAGGATTTCTCCTGTGGAAACCAAAGAATTCAGAGAAACTGGTCATTTGTCACTTGCTGAGTTCAGAACAGACACCAATGGAGTTCTACACTCCACCAGACAGAGAAGGAAACCACTGTGGTAGCCAGAGGAACAGGAAACTTCCATTTAGGCCAAGTGCCAGCTGCAGGAGCTATAGCTGTTGCAGACAGGCCTGCGGGCAGAACAATCTTCCACCTCCCTCAGAGAATTGACTGTTTTTCTTTCCTTCTGTGCTGCTTTGTTTTAACAGAAGGAAAAAGGTAGTGTTTCTAAAACACATTCTATACCAGAAACAAAACAAAGCTCTTGAGTTCCATACCCTGCATGGAGAGCCCTGCTCACCCTCTGACTGGGCCCTTGTCTGTAAACAAGGTTGCATGCAGATTTCAATACCTCTCTCACGGGTTGTTGCACTGGGTTAAAAATGAAAACTACAGGGAAGGTCCTTCTTAATAACATTTATTTAAAAACAAAACCAAAACTGATCCAGCACATTTTTAGCTATTAGTCTGTTGAAGGTGTAAATCCAAGAAATGAGCCAGTAGTTTTAGCTTGCCAAGTTACAAGGATCTAGCATTGCATTAGGGCCACTACCGTTATCTAGGTGCTCTGCTCTGTGTCAGTTACTTCTGCAAGGTAAATGAAAAGCCCAGAAGAGGAAAAAACACTGCTGTTTTGCCAGTATTTCAAGACCTGAGAATACCTGTGAGCCCTGGAAAAAGGCAGAAGTAGATGCCCAACACGAGAAGACTCCTGTTAAATATCTCACAATCAAAGCTCAGCTGGACTGCTACAGCTCCCAACCCCAGAAAAGTTCATTTTAATAAAAACAATAGTATCTGAGGTCAAGTGAGCACAACTGTCAGCTATGAGTCCATTTCCATGCACCCACATCCCTCCTCACTTGAGAGAAGTCAATCACAAATCTGTCTCTCTTCCCAAAACTGTACTAACAGTGGGACTAAATCAAGGAACCAAGTATTTTTCCATTTTATCTTTTTTATCACTTCCTTCTGTTTTCTTTCCTTTTAAATATTTACAAGTACAAGATACAAATCAGAACCAGCCAATCCTTCCTTTTTCTTTTTTGGACAAAAGAATGTTTTCCACCTTGACTCTACGGCAGTAAGTAAGTTTAGATAAAAGCATGGTCACTGCCCATATGCCTTCCTGGGCAGTGGGAGGAAGGACTCCCCACACTGGGTACGCAGTTGAGAGCAACAGTAATGGAGCCTTCAGGTCATTCAAATCAAGGAGTTGCTGTAGTTGAAATTCTTGCAGCAATGAAACATCAAAAAAAAATTCTGGGAACTGACAGAGTGATCAACTTTTTGACTTCCTAAAAAGGACACTTTAAAAGACAAACTACCACTTGTCAAGTACCATCATTCTAGAAACTTCACCTTACACAGAAAATGCAGAAAGGACAATCTTAGAATAAATGCCTGTCCTTTACATTAAATACATTTAACTTCATGAAAACTTTCTTAAGCCTTTTTTTTCTTCCTCATAAGAACACCATGGACTAGCACTGGCCAGTCATCCACCCAAGCCACTAGCTCTGACAGCAGTGGTTGCCTCTCCCTGTAAAAAATGGTGAAATGAAAAAAGGATACAAAAGCTCCAATGATGAAAATGGGGCTGAAAACATGCTTCTGGAAGGTAAACAGTGCCAAGCCCATGTAGGAAAAGATGAAGTTCTCTGCCAGGAAGTGCAACACCTCAAAAAGCTGTGTGGAGAGGAGAAAGGAAACTGTAAATCCTGTACTTCCACTTTCCTTGCATTAACAAGTAACGCACAAGTACTGTCACCTGCTTGGTTCGACTTCTTGATTCCACTGACAGATTGTTGTAGGTGTAATGAGCTTGTGTGATTCCACAGAACAGTACAGCTACAACACCTGTCAAGAGATACACAATAAAAGTCAGCAGGGAAAGAGGGGCACGGATAAAAGCCTGCTGAAACAAAAAGTTAAAATAGGCAAACCCAGTATATCCAATTTCCTGAATATTTGGAGTTTCTTATACTGAAATTCTTGTTACAGAACGCTCCCCTGGCACCTACCACTCATATCAACCTATCCTTATCCAAACTCTGCTATCTGCAAACTTCTCCCTTTGCTCCAGTTTTAAGGACATTCTCATCCCTCTTCTAAACTCCTACTGAATTGGCCATCTGTATTTTACATCTAGCATTCTTCCCCTCAAAGAGACTGTGAGAGTCTGTCATATTCTTTTGTCATAGTCCTCTCTGTTCTTTGTATAAATTTACTTTCAAACCAGTGTTTTATATTTTTGCACGGTCTGGGGCTTCAGACAAAAATTACCACCTTCTGAACAGATTAAGAGTACTATTTCATTTATCCAAGCCTTATTGATCTACATTTCTGGTGAACAGTAACCATTTTGTTATGCAAGACAATTGACACACATGGAACTTGCCTATATGTTTACAGATAATTGTCAAATCTTAAAGGAGTGAGGTATTTTGGAATGTTGCATAGATATGTTGTAGTATTTCAAAAAGATGATACAAGGACTTTCTGACTATCTGGATTAAGTGTAGTTTTTCTACTTGAGATTTCTAATGGAAAAAGTTAGTGATTTATTTTTGCAAAACCAGGAATTAAAACCACATGATTAACCACACTAATAATGTATGAAACTAGCACCATGTTGCTGTAAGGTGGCCCCAACTGCTAGTGACCCCGTGCACAACGGGACTGTATCATTGTGACCCAAAATCACAGCATTTAAAGGCAATTATTAAACAGAATAGAGACAAATTAATGAGAAAATGTGTCACATTCATCTGAGTAGACATTTAAAAGGACATGTATTTTGCTTGTTGCTGCTTGTAAAATAGCATAGCAATCTAGGAGAGGATACAAGCAAGATTTTAATAGACTCAGTAATCTTTGCAGCAAAACATCTACTTACAATTAGGATGAATATTGAAACATATAACTGAATTTGGCATAATAAACTTTGTTCTTTAAAGAGATGTAGCTTTTGTAAAATAACTTATTCATTAAGGCAGAACACCAGCCATGCTCAGCCATCTATCATGTAAACATTCTAACAGAAGTTAATCATTCCATGTAACTATTATAAGAATTATTCCCTCCCTTCAAGCTCTGTCAGCCTCTGGTACAGTGAGGGGGAAGCACGGCCTAGTGGCAGAGAAAACTTACCTGTAAACCCACAGGCTTCCGCTAAGAGAAACGTGCTCCAGGACATCAGAAAGAAGAGTGCTGTCTCTAGCAGAGGAAAGCAGTGCAGCTTGGTAAACTTAGTCACGTCAATACCTTGTCAAGGAACGCAGGTTTGGGCACATGGTTCAAAGTCACCAAGCACCATAATCCATTAGCCCAGGATTGAGGCACCTAACTACCTTTTCCCTTTGACTCTCCTTTTGGGGCCAAAATTGCTGCATATTTTTTAAGAAATAAAATTAACCTTTCTAATGGAGACCTAGTAGCGCAAAGTGGTGGTTCAAAACCACCAGATGTTCTGGGAGACAAAGATGCGGCAGTCTGCTTCCACAGAGATTTACAGACTTGGAAACCCTAAGGGATCATTATGAATTAGAATCTACTTGACAGCAGTGGGTGGTGCAGTAGCTAAGAGCTTGGCTGCTAACCAAAATGATGTCTGCAGTTCAAAACCACCAGGAGCTCCTTGGAAACACTATGGGGCAGTTCGACTCTGTCCTATGGGGTCCCTATGAGTCGGAATTGACTCTGCAGCAATGGCTGGTTTGTTTGTTTTTAAAGAAACTAGAAACTGGCTCTCTGTGTTCCTTGCAACACTCATGTTCTGAGAGGCGAAGTCTTGGCCTACGGCTTGACCAAAATGTTAGTGCTGGCAGTGCTGGGCATGCCTTGGGCAAGTCTGGAAAGATAGGATGTTGAGACACTGATCCTGTGGAACACCACAGGCTAAATCTAGAGCAAGTGATTACTGCACACACCACTGTGCAACTCTAGCTGCTCTAACACATTCGTGACAGCACACTCCTACTTTCCACCCTGTACTTCCCGCATTCATTCAACCAACTCCTGTCCCCCTCTACCCTCTCATTTTGCCTCCAGACAGGAGCTGCTGAGACAGCCTCATGTACATATTTAAGCCAAGAAGCACACTCTTAGCTAGTAGCACTCTATGTCTTACACTCCAGTTGAATCTTTGTCTGAAGAGTTGGCTTCAACACTAGTTTTTCAGCTGGGGAGGACACCCTCCAACCACTATGCTCAGCTCATCCCAATGGCTACTGTCATTTATCAGTGGGTCAGGTCTGGCCAATCCTATTCTCCCTTCCCTGTTGCTTGGTCTGTTTTATCCACTCTCCCTATGATACTGTAGGCTCCTACAAGGTCATATGTAACGGATTCATTTTTTTCTTTGGGGCCTTTGTTGTTAGAGGGATCAGAGGCAGAATCTGACTACTCTACCACTTTGGCCCCGCCTCCCCCTTATTCCAAAACATTTTAATTATCTCAAAAGGAAACCCTGGACCCATTAAGCAGTCTCTCTCCAGTCTGCCTCCCTCAGCATCTGGCAACTTCTTGTCTGTTTTCTCTCTCTATGGATTTACCTATTCTGGATGTTTCACTGGAAACCCTGGTGGCACGGTGGTTAAGAGTTACAGTTGCTAACCAAAAGGTCAGTAGTTTGAATCTACTAGATGCTCCTTGGAAACCCTATAGGGAAGTTCTACTCTGTCCTGTTAGGGTCACTATGAGTCAAAATAGACTTGATGACAATGGGCTTAGTTTTTTGGGGAGTGGATGTTTCATATAAATGGCATCATATAATATGTAACTCCTTGTGCCTTTCATACTTTTTCAAAAGTAAACACTAACTTGAGGAAGGATGACTTTAGCAATTTCCACCGGTAGCCCCCAGCCAGTTATGGCCATGTTGACACCATATAGCTATAGGTGGCAGCAGGTGGCCAGTAGGTGACAGCAGCAACTCTGAGGCTAAGTACTTCACAGCCTGCTTCCTCATGGCCTTCCGGCCTTCCTTCCATGAAATGATCCTTGATTCTCAGCCCCTAACCCTAGTTCTACCCTGTCCTGTAAGGTCGCTATGAGTCAGAATTGACTCAACAGCAATGGGTTGTTGTTGCTGTTTTACCCTAAGTTTTCAGAACTCTTCATGCCCCCAAAACTAAAGCTTCCCTTAAGCTCCCATCTCCAACTGGTTCACATGAAAGGAAGAGAAAAAGCAAAAGTCTACAGAGTTGCACTCCCCAAATTGTTCTGAGACTCAGTTAGCTAGGGACCCAGGCTTCATGTTTTACCAAAGGAACACACTTCAGTGTGGAAGAAAGCTCAGTAGAACAATCAATTTCAGATTCTCATCTGAAAGGAAAAACTAAGAACTTTCTTTTTAAAAGTGTAATGCCACATAAGTATACTCAGGCAAGGTCAGGAACTACAAAAAGGATATTAGAGCAGTTACAACACCGGTCACAGCTCCCATGGTAAAAGAGCCACTAAATATGCCTAGAAAAATGCCAACTGACTTAAAGAAGGCAGCAGCATCAAAGGTGTGAGTGTTCAACCCTGCTGGCTGGTATGCAACAATAGACCTGGAGTTTAAAAAGAAGAGAGAGTTAAAAGATTATACTGGCTTTACACTACGGTACCTAAAAACATTTGTAAATGGATACCTATACTCTGTAAGTACTACTCATAGTATATTTACTTAATTTTATCTGTAGTTACCATGTTATGATGGCATCAGCAGCATTTTGATCACTGCTGACTGGACAAGCAACACAACTGTATCAACAAAACTGACAAACCTCATTTAGAAAAAAAGCTCAATTCAATATTGAACACTTTTAAGATAGGTCTCTCCATTTAGCTCAAAACATTCAGGAAACCAGAGTCTTTCTTTCTGGGCAGTAATATTTTTACTTAGGACAGTATAGTGGGACAGAAACATTGTTACTTACGAGGACAGCACAATGGCAACAGCATCATTTAGGACACTTTCTCCAAACAGAAGTGCATAAAGGTCCACGTCTGCATGCAGTTCATTAAATATTGCCAGTACAGTCACTAAAAATTACAACAAGCATATAAATTACTTTTGGTTTCTGGCTTCTGACATTAAACCACTCACACAGATTTACAGAAGCAAGTCCCATCTTAGGTAGGAATATATGATTTGGGAGAGAGAAAGGGAATCAAACATGGGTTTTCTGTATATGGCAGAAATTAACATGACAATATATATATATATTTATTGTGATTGAGTGAAAGTTCACAATTCAAATTTACATGCTCGCCTATCTACAGCTCCCTTTGCTCTCCTTGCCCAGTGACAGCACACTCCTCCTTTCCATTCCATACAAGTCATATCCTCTTAACAATCTCCTGTCCCCTCCTCTCCACCCTCTCTACTCCTCTCTAGTAAGAGGCCAGTAGGATGACATCCTATAGATGCACAGAACCATAACGCACACACAAGATATGGTCACTCTGTGTCCTTAGGTCCAATCCACTCTTATCCAAAGAGTTGACCTCAGTAATGATCTATGATCAGGGTCAGCATCACATCTAGGGGCCACTCTCCCAGGGGAACTCCCAGGCCTTTGGACCATCAGCTGAGGTCTTTTAGTAGAGTTCTTAGGGTGCACCCCTTTTTTTGTCATGTTTCCACTGGGGCTCAACATTGTGAGCCTCATCACAGCTGTCATTGGTGGTGGCCAGGCACCATCTGGTTCTTCTGGTCACATGTATTTAATACAGTCACCCATTCACACGGGTCTTTCTTTCTTGGCTCTTCTTCCCTCATGTCATTGTTGTCCTTGGGGATCATCTGTTCCAGCTGAGTTGGGACCATTTGATGTACCTCAGATGGTAGCTTGCTAACTTCTAAGACCCCAGACAAACATGGCAATATTTCTAATCTTAATGAAGTCTGATATCATGCTTGATTCTAATCACACTGTACCAAAACACTACACTTTCTACTGTAATCCCATGCAACTTTGAACATACGTCTGTTAACATGTTGCTGTCAAGTCAATTCTGACTTGTACCAACTCTGCAGAACAAAGCAGAACTGCCCCATAGGATTTCCAAGGAGTGGCTGGTGGATTTGAACTGCTGCTGTTCTTTTGATCAACAGTTGTAGCTGTCAACCACTGTACTACCTGGGCTCCTTGGCTCCCCTAATAGTTCAAAATCTCTTTGACAGCAGGAACCCTATTTTATTGACTGCTGTACTACCAGAACTTAGCACAGACCCAGGACAGAGCGAAAGCTTTAACAGAGGTTAGTGGAGTAATGAAAGTCTTCATTTATGACAGAGTATACATAAGTCTTCATTTTGTATTTTTTCAGAATTTTCAGGCACTTAAAAATCAGATAAGTCTCTAGATGAGTAGTCCTCACACTTTTTGATCTCAACACTTTTTCACACCCTTAATAATTACTGAGGTTCCCAAAAAGCTTTGTTTCTGTAGGTTATAGCTTTCAATATTTACCATATTATTAAATAAAACAAAAAATTATATATTATTTCATTTATAATTAATAACAAATCAATTATATCTTAATGAAAAATAAAATAATAGCATTTTTGGAAACAAAAATATTTTGTGGGAAGAGTACCATTGTTTTCACATTTTTTCAAATCTCTTTAATGTCTGCATTAACAGAAGATAC
The DNA here is from genome assembly GCA_028571685.1 of Heterohyrax brucei. Lineage (NCBI taxonomy): Eukaryota > Metazoa > Chordata > Mammalia > Hyracoidea > Procaviidae > Heterohyrax > Heterohyrax brucei. Next base: position 67,639,839 of record CM053166.1, read on the forward strand.
ATGCTTCTCATATCTGTTTCTGATATTCAGCAACAGAAATTTAACATCACATGTTATGTAGCCTCTGGAAAAACTACACCCATGAAAGAATAATAGCATAAAAGGCAAATAATTTATTATTATTATTATTAAAATAGTTTTGATCTATGGACTCCTTGAAAAGGTTTCAAGGATCCTCAGTACTCTGGGGGTCAGTTCCACCCTGGCCCCTAGGGTCACCATGAGTCGGATCTGACTCGATGGCACTTGGCTTGGCAGTAGCCCCCAGACCATACTTTCACAACCATTGCTCTAGAAGAGGGTTCCTCAACCACAGCACTATTGACGTAATTCTTTGCTGTGGTGGAGGCTGCCTCATGCATTATAGAATGTTGAGCAGTATCTCTGGCCTCTGTGTACAGGATACCAGTAGCTGCCCTATTCCCTTAACTGTGATAACCAAAAGTGTCCTCAAACATCGCCAAAAGACTCCGGGTGGTAAAAGTTGCCTAGGTTACGAATGCATACAAGGACTGCCAGTTAAGTTCTCAAACGCATCCTAGAAAAAGTGCTATATACCTCAATGCTGAATATCACTACAGTTTCCTTTGAAGTAACCCCCTTGGGGAGCTATGCACCAATGCCAATGCCCAGTCCACCCTTCAAAACAATTTTGGAACTCTTTTTCTTGAATGGCCATCAAAGCTGTTGTCATATTACCTTTGATGTCCTGAATGTTGTCAAAATGTCTTCCTTTCAATATTTCTTTTATCTTCAGGTAAAGAGAAAAGTCATCGGGGGCTAAAGCAGGTGAGTAGGGATGGTGATCCAATACAGTTATTTGTTTACTGGCTAAAAATTCCCTCACAGATAACTACACAATTAAGTTCATGAACTTGCCCGTATCCTACTGTGTACAGTGGCCCTTCCAGAAAGGTTTCCAAAATTGCTTTGAAGGGTAGACTAGATGCTGACGCCAGTGCATAGCTTCCCAAGGGGAGTATTTCAAAGGTGACTGTGGTGATACTCAGCAACGAGGTATGTAGCACTTAGAACAATTAAGTTTGCTGACTTAATTGCTGGACTTCATATGTATACATACATATATATACATACAGGTATAGTGCCTCTCTCAACACTCACACTCAGCTACCTCCTCCTCTGTGGGTTTTAACTGTAGGGATTTTAAAAGCTCACATTCCCAGCCTCCCCTGCAGTGAGTGTTGCCTCTTTCCACCTAGAGAAGGAGAAGCTAGATATGGCACAGCAGTCTTGCTTCCACTGCACAACTACCTTGTAACTGTAATCCAAGTGTAGTGCAGTAGAAAGACCTAGTGCCTGGACACTTGCTTGTAGTGTGAGCCACGGCAGCAACCCTGGACTGATACCTGAGGTAAACTGTTTGAAGCTTGTATTAGTCCAGGATTTTCTGTTATTTGCAGCCAAAAGTGTTATTAACTGATACAGTTAGAAAACCAAACCAAACAAGTGTATAGTTTAATGAGTCATTATGAGCCAATCACTTTTGTAATCACTATTCAACTCAAGAAATAGAACTTTGCCAGCCATCCTAGAAGCCCCTCTCCTTGTGTGTTCCATCTCAATCCTAAACCCTTTCCTTTACTCTGAAGTAACCACTTCCTTGCATTTTATTAAAGTTTGATCACCCAGATGTACATTTCCTGATGCTACAGTTTGGTTCTGCCCATTTTAAAATTTGTTTACGTCTCTTTTACTCTGCAGATCCCCTCTCAATTCCTTCATCAGTTCTCTTTTCATAACACCCTATTACTTAGTTGTCTCATTTCTGAACTTTCCAGTCCTGATGTATGTAGTTCTTTAATAATTTCTATCATTTTCTTAATTTCCTTTATGTCTTTTTGGAATATTACGAAAGTCTGTCTGCTTTCAGGGCCTATTTTTCTAGTACAACTTAATTATCGGTAGAGGGGTTATCCTCATTTGTTCTTACAATATGTTTGCAAGGAATTCAACCTCAATCCGTTTCTTCTGCTTGTATTGGACTGAGGTGGGTATAAATGAGATGGGAGATGTTATAACTGACCAAACTGAAATCAATAGTATCATAACAGAATATTATGAAGCACTGTTCTCTAACAAATTTGAAAATCTAGAGGAAATAGACAAATTTCTAGATTCACATCACCTACCAAAATTATCACAAGGAGAAGCAGAACAACTTACTAAACTCACCACAACGGAAGAGACTGAAAAATTCATCCAAAAACCACCAACCAAAACAAGCCCTGGCCCAGATGGCTTCACCACAGAATTCTACCAAACTTTCAGACAAGAGTTAATTCCAATACTACTGAGACTATTTCTCACCATAGAAATGGATGGAATACTCCCAAATTCATTCTATAAAGCCAGCATAAGCCTGATACCAAAGCCAGGGAAAGATCCCACAAAAAGGAATTTTACAAACCAATATCACTCATGAAGCTACATGCAAAAATCTTAAAAAAATCCTTTCCAAAAGAATACAGCAACGTATCAAAAAAATAATTCATCATGACCAAGTTCAATTCATCCCAGGGATGCAAGGCTGGTTGAGTATCAGAAAAGCAATTAATGTGATCAACCACAAAAATAACACAAAGGACAAGAATCACCTGATTTTGTCAATTGATACCAAAAAGGCATATGACAAAGTGTAACACCCATTCATGCTAAAAACTTTCTCAGCAAAATAGGAATGCAATAGGGCCATTTATACAAAACCAACTGCCGACATCATCCTGAATGGAGAGAGACTGAAAGAATTCCCCTGGAGAACAGGAACTAGGCAAGGATGCCCACTCTTACCTTTCATATTCAACACTGTACTAGAAGTTCTGGCCAGAGCAGTTAGACAAGACAAAGAAATAAAGGGTATCCGCATTGGCAAAGAAAAGGAAAAATCTCCCTATTTGCAGATGATATGATTGTATATGTAAAGAATCCTAAAGAATCCATAAGTAAACCACTCAAACTGATAGAAGAATTCAGCAAAGTATCAGGATACAAGATAAACATAGGTAAATCAGTAGGATTCTTATATACAAACACCAAATCACTAATTCAATACCATTTAGCCCCCAAGAGGGTAAAATACCTAGGAATAAATCTAACTAGAGAAATAAGAGACCTTTACAAAGAGAACTACAAGACCTTACTACAAGAAACTAAGCTCATGGATATGAAGACTTAACATTGTGAAAATGTCTGTTTTACCCAAAGCAGTCTACATAAATAATGCAATCCCAATACAAATTCCAGTGGCATTTTTTAATGAGATGGAGAAACAAATCACCAACTTTGTTTGGAAAGGGAAGAAACCTCAGATAAGCAAAGCACCACTGAAGAAGAAAAACATACTGTGAGGCCCCTCACTATCCAACTTTAGAACCTATTACACTGTCACAGTAATCAAACAGCCTGGTACTGGTACAAAAAGAGACAGACAGCCCAATGGAAGAGAGTTGAGACCTCAGAGATGCCACCATCCTCCTATGAACAGTTGATATGCAACAAAGGCCCTGAGATTGTAAACTGGGATAAAAGCAGTCTCTTTAACAAGTAGTGCTGGCAAAATTGGATATCCATCACAAAAAATTGAAACAAAACCCATATCTCACACCTCATACAAAAACCAACTCAAATTATCCAATCCTAAATATCAAACCTAAAACAATAAAGCTCATCCAAAAAAATAAATAAATAATCAACAGTGGAATACACAACATAGGCAGACTTCAAAATCTGACAGAAAAAGCACGATCAATAGAAAATAGATAAATGGGTGCTACTAAGAATCAAACACTCTTGCTAATCCAGAGACTTTATCAAAAGAATTAAAAGACCACCTGCAGAATGGGAAAAAATATTTGGCAACTGTATGTCAAATCAATGTCTGATCTCCATAATCTATAAGGTACTGCAAAGTATCAACAGTCCAAGCCAAGTGTCATCGAGTCAACAAGAAAAGGATAAATAATTCGATTAAATGATGGACAAAGGAGATGGACAGACACTTCTCTAAAGAGAATATCCAGGCAGGCAAAAGATACATGCAGAATGCCTCAAAATCATTAGATATTAAGGGAACTCAAATTAAAACTACAATGAGATATCATCTCAACACAACACGGTTGGCCATGATCCAAAAAACACAAAACAATGAATTCTGGAGAAGTGGTGGAGAAATTAGAACACTCCTTTATTGCTGGTGGGATTGCAAAATGGTACAACTTCTTTGGAAAGCAATCTGGTGCTTCCTTGAAAAGTTGGAAATAGTTATACCATTTGACCCAGTAATCCCACTGCTTGGAATATATCCTACAGAAACAAAGGCAGTCCCACGAACAGATACATGCACATGAATGTTTATTGCGGCACAGTCCAGGATAGCAAAAAGATGGAATCAACCCAGATGCCCAACAACAGATGATTGGATAAACAAACTATGGTATACATACTCAATGGAACACTATGCAATGATAAAGAACAATGATGATTTTAGAAGTACCCCATAACCTGGTTTCAATTGGAAGACATTTTGTTGAGTGAAATTAGTCAGCAGCACAAGGATGAATACTGTTTGAGATCCATACTATAAGGACTTAAAAACAGACTCATGTACAGAAGAAATGACTCTTTGACAGCTGCAAGAGAGGGGAGGGAGGGAGAGGGCTGGTCATTGATTAGATAGCTGATAGAAATTTGTTTGGGTGAAAGCAGTGATAGCACACACTAAAAAGAAGATCAGCTTAACTGGACTTCAACATAAACTGAAAACTCTTTTAATCTTAACCCAATATTGCAAGGATAGAGTAGCAGGGGCGGGGGTCTGGGTATCATGTTCTTAGGGGACATCAAGGCCAACTGGCATAACTAGCCTGTTGCTAAGAGTCTTCTGTACCCCATACTGGTGAGTTACTTTTGGGGCCTTCAAATCTTGCAGGCTGCCATCTGAAGTATACCAAATGGTCCCAACTCAGCCAGAAAAAATGTTCACCAAGGACAAAGACATGGGAAAAAGAGCCCAGAAGATGACATAAGGACCTATGTGAATGGGTGATTGTATCAGCATGTGACCAGAAGAACTAGATGGTGCCTGGCCACCACCAATGACAGCTGTGATGGGGCACACAATGTCAAGTCCCAGTGGCAACATGAGAAAAAGAGGGGTGCACCTCAAGGACTCTGCTAAAAGACATCAATTAATGGTCTGAAGGCTTGGTGGTTCCCCTGGGAGCATGGGTCCTAGACCTGCTGCTACCCCTGAACAGAAAACATTATTGAGGTCAAGTCTTTGGACAGGAATAGATTGGACTTGGGGGACACAGTGTGACCATATGGTACGTGTACTTCACGGTTTTATGCATCTAAAGGATGCTGTCTTACTGGCCTCTTACTGGAAGGGAGGGAAGAGGGTGGAGAGGAGGGGACAGGAGTTTTTTAAGAGGATATGACACTTATCGAACAAAATGGCAGAATGTGCTGTCACTGGGCAATGGGTGCAGAAGGAGGTGAAGATAGGCGGGTGTGCAAATTTAATTTGGTTGCATACTTTCACTCAATCACAATAAAAAATAAATATATAGAGAAACAGAAAGATAGATAAATAAAAATGGGCAAAAGACGTGAACAGACACTCCACCAAAGAGGACACTGAGGTAGCTAACAGATGAGGTCTGGCAATTAGGTTCATGAACTTTGTACTGTGCACTTATGTTGGCAGCACCATACAAAGAACTGAGTAAGGTTTCATAAGCTTTGTGTATCAGTGTCTCACAGCTGTGTTCATGTCCACATGTGGTGGTATCTTGCTGAGTGGCATTCATTATTTTGTGTTTTTGTGTGTCATTGCAAGGACGTTGGAGCTTGAATTAGAGCAATGAACAAACATTAAATTTCTTGTTAACTTGGCAAGAGTGGAAATGAAATCAGGGATGTGTTAGTCCAAGTTTTAGGGGATAATAGCATGAAGAAAATGGCAGTTTACGAATGGATTAAGCATTTTCTGAGGGGAGAGAAAGCATTGCTGATGAAAAGAGGTCAGGGTGACCAGTAACAAGCAGAACTGATGAAAACATTGCAAAAATTTGTACCAGCGGGACAAACAGTTAACCAAGTTTAATATTTGAAAGTGCTAAAAATGCTGCATGAAAAAGTTAGATGAAAATGACCTAAGCTTTTGGCCGATAACTTATGGCTCTTGCATCATGACATTGTACCAGCTTACACGCACTGTCTGTGAGGGAGCTCTTAGCCAGCAAACAAATAACTGTATTGGAACACCCTCCCTACCTACTTGATCTGACGCCCAGTGACCTTTTTCTTTACCCCAAAATTAAGGAAATACTGAAAGGAAGACATTTTGATGACATTTCAGGACACAAAGAGTAATATGATGACAGCTCTGATGGCCATTTCGCAAAAAGAGTTCCAGAATTGCTTTGAAGAGCAGACTAGGTGCTGGCATCAGTGCATAGCTTCCCAAGAGGAGTACTTTGAAAGTAACGATAGTGATATTCAGCAATGAGGTATGTAGCACTTTTTCAAGGATGAGTTTGTGAATTTAATTGTCAGGTCTTGGACACATAAGGAAATGCTCATAATCATTAGGCATTAAAGAAATGCACATCTACACTACAGTGAGATACCACTGTACCCTGACATTACTGGCACAAATCATAAAACCATAAAATGACACATGTTGGAGAGGTGGCAGGGAGACTGGAATTCTTTCTGCTGATGGGAATGCAAAATGGTACAATCCCTGTGGAAAACATTACAGCACCTCTTTAAAATCTGGCAATAAATCATAGAATCTAGTAATTCCCCCCGCCCCCAGAAGATATCCTAGAGAAATAAGAGCTGTCACATGAATAGACATATGCATACCCATGGTCATTGCAGAATTATTCACAGCAGCAAAAAGTTAAAAATAACATAATGCCCATTAACAGATAAGTGGATAAACAAACTGGGGTACATACAATGTTACATACACAATGTTATACTGTGCAACAGTAAAGAACAACGAATCCATGAAACATCTCACAACATGGATGAATGTGGAGGGCATTATGCTGACTGAAATAAATCAATCACAAAAGGACAAATACTTTATGAGACCAATACTATAAAAACTCAAAAAAAGTTTTAGACAGAAGAAAACAATCTTTGATGGTTATGAGTGAGGGGAGGGGCAGGAAGGGGAAATCACTGGGTAAATGGTAACTTGTTAAGGGAAAGACAGCACACATTATAGGGGAATTGAGCACAGTGTAGCCAAGCAGTTATAGATATTTCATAGACACATCTAGACCTCTCCCGTTTGTCTTTTGTAAATTCACCCAATGGTTTGTCAATTTTATTGATCTTTTTAAAAAATCAGATTTTGGTTTTGTCAATTTTTTTCCATCCTTCTACTCTCTATTTTGTTTAGCCAAGCCAAGCCAAGCCAAGTGCTGTCGAGTCAGATCCGACTCATGGCGGCCATAGGGGCCTTTAGATCTGCTTTAATCTTTATTCTGTCTTCTACTGGTGCCTGAGGGGTTCCTCTGTTGCTCTCTTCCTACTTGTCAATTCTTTGGTTCAAGTCCTTCCTTCCTGATGTGTGCATTTACAGAGATAAACTGACCTCAGAGCACTGCTTTGGCCGTATCCCATAGGTTCTATTAGGATGTGTTTTCCTTCTCGCTTGAATCTATAAACTTCTTTATTTTGTCCTTGATTTCTTCTATAACCCATGGCTTTTCGAGCAAGGTGTTGTTCAGTTTCCATGTGTTCCAATTTCTATCTATGTTTTTTCTGCTGTTGTTTTCCACTTTTATGGCTTTATGGTCTGAGAAGATGCTTTGCAATAATTCAGCGGTCTGGATTTTGTTGGGATTTGCTTTATGTCCTAACACATGGTTTATTCCGGAAAATGTTCTGTATGCATTGGAAAACAAGGTATACTTATTTCTTTATGGGTAAAAAGTTCTGTAAATGTCAGTAAGTTCTAATTGCTTAATTGCTGCAATAAAATCTGTTTCTTTGCTGAGCTTTTTTTGATGATCTGTCAAAAAAATGTTGAAGTCTCCCACTATTATTGTGGAGTAATCTATCTCATTTTTCAACATAGTCAGTGTTTGTTTGATACATTTAGATGCTCTATTTTTGGGTGCATAAATATTTAATATTGTTAAGTCCAGCTTGTGTATTGAACCTTTCATCAATAAACAGTGACCATCGTTGTCCACAATGGTGGATTTTACATTAAAATCAATTTTATCTGAGATCAGTATTGCCATATCTGCTCTTCTTTGCATATTGTTAGTTTGGTACATATTATTCTATCCTTAAATTTCAGTTTGTTTGTATCTTTCAGTCTAAGGTGCGTTTCTTGTAAGCCACATATAGATGGGTCGTGCCTTCTGATCCAGGATGTCACTCATTATCTCTTTATTAGAGCATTCAGTCTATTTACATTCAGCATAATTATTGATAGGAATGTGTTTAGTGCTGTCATCTTGATGTGTTTATCTCTGTGTAGATGTTTTCTATGCTGCTGTTAATATTCTGTTCTGAGTCACCTTCTTTATAGGTTGCCCTTTCATCTTTTTCAGTGCTGTTTTTGTGTTTGTTTAGACTCCTATATTACATTTCTTATTTTGATATGCTGCATTGTTACTGTGCTTTGCATTTGCCCCATGATCCCCCCCTTACTATTCTAAATTGAAACCAAATTTTAACTTCTACATATCTTTTTAACTTCTCCACCTGAAAGGATTATAACTACTGTAGTACATACCTCTATTTAATGTCATGGTGTCATAGTTTTCATGAGATGATCACTGATTCCTGTCTTTTAATATTATAGCTTTGAGTTTTGTGTCTTCCCTAACTGAGTAGGTTTCTGGATGTTGTGTCCTATATTGCTTCCTTCAGTATACACTTAACAGTTTTGTTTTTATAAGCAAAGAGTTTCTTTCAGTATTTTTTGTAGTTTGGTTTGCTTTTTACAAAGTCTGTAAGCTTCTGTTTATCTGTGAATATCTTAATTTCATCTTCATATTTGAAAGACACTTTTGCAGGATACATAATTCTTCATTGGAAGTTTTTCTCCTTCAAGGCTTTCAATGTGACATCCCACTGCCTCCTTGATGGCATTGTATCTGCCAAGCAGTCAGACAAGAGCCTATAGGGCTTCCCTCTGAATGTGAGATTTGCTTTGAGTCTCACTGCCTGTAAGAGTTTCTGCTTATGTTTTATTTTATTAAGCTTGATTATAATATGTCTTGGTGTCTTTCTTTTGGGGTCTGGTTTTTGTGGTGTTTGATACTTGTCTTGGATATCTATGTTCTCTTCTTTCATAAATTCAGGAAAGTTTTCTGTCAGCAACTCAACAACATACTCTGTGTTTTCAGCTATCCCTCCCTGTTCAGGAACTCCAATTAATTGTAGATTATTCCTCTTGATAAGAGTCCCACATGTTTCTTAATGCTTTTTCATTTTTCTTACTTCTTTCCCTGATTTCTCCTCATAAATGCTGGTGTCAGTTGCTCTGTCTTCAACATCACTAAGTCTGACTTCCAGATCCTCAGTTCTGCTCTTTTGGCACCGAATTGAATTGTCTAATTCTGTAATTTTTTTTCATGATCTCTTGGATTTCAGAACATTGATGTTCCATCGTTCTGAATAGCTTGCTTAATTTTTCATTTTACTCTGCTGCATTTTGTTTAATCTCTAGGAGAGTTCTATATACAACTCTTTTGTACTCAACCTCTGATAGTTTCAGAAAGGCTTCTTCATCTGGTAAGTTCTTCGATTCTTTATTTTGGGAGTCTTCTGGTGCCATGGTGTGGTGTTTCTTTAAATGGCCTGCAATAGTCTGTTGCCTACAGGCTATCTTGAAGATGTTTAGTTTCTCTGATGTTGCCTGAACAGGAGCTGAGGCATAGTTATGGGAAGGGAGTTGGTCTCTAGTGTACTCTAGTGACTGGCCCCAGTGGACTCTCTAGTGTGGCAGGCCCCAACTGCTGGCCGGCAAAGACACTACCCTACTTATGGAGTCACTGTGGGGCCATCAAGTGACCTTATGACGTGGGTCAGTAAAGTCTGGAATGGGTGCCGCTGGGCTGCAAGATAGTTCTTTCTCCAGGAAGTCTTATTTTAAAAAGCTAAAAACTATCTGACAGCTTCCAAAATCAGTCAGGCCATCAGGTGTGGCAGGCCCCACCTTTCAGCTGAGAATGGAAGCACCTTTTTGGCAGTCCCCACATGTTTTGATGTAGTTGAAGGCAGGGAGGGTCTAGGGCCCTGTTGCCATCCTCTTTCAGGCCTTATCCATAAGGCAACACTGTGCTAAACACAACCTTTCTGCTGGAAAAGTGATCCCAGGACTGGCACTGCCTCCCAGCCTGGGAATTAGCCCCTGCTGAGGCCTCTGGTTGAGTGACTCCACCTCCCAGCTGACCAAGATGGCATCCAGGTCAAGCTACCCCTCCTGTTGGCAAACAGAAGAATATATGGCAGAGCTCAGAAAAGAGAGGGTGGAGGGGCTGTGGTGCTCTCAGTCTGCTGCTGGTCTCTCAAAACATGGCTGTCCCACACACTGTCTCTCCACTGTGGCCCCCACTCTTCACTTCAGCACTGCTGCTCAGTGTATCAGGCAGCTCATGTCCATTCCCCGACTACCAGCCAGCAAGAAGAAGTTAAAAGTTCCAGTACCTTTGGTCTGCGCAATCGGTGAGGCAGAAGGAGCAGGGCTCAGTGAAAGAGAAGTTTCCTGTTTAGTGGCATGCAGTCCAGTCTGACAGCCCTATGCCATGTCCTAGGGCCCACTGGGTTTTCAGAAAGCTCCATTCAGTTATCAATCCGGGCCTTAGTTTTCAGAGGGAATTAAGGAGACATGTTGGCTTTGCCCCCACTTTTGCCCATTTTTAATGAGATTTTTTTTTAATTTTATGGTGTTGCAGTAGCTAATTGATTTTATAGATTAAGCCCTTGTTGCATACGTCATACCCAGGACTTTTTCCAAGTCTGTAGCTTCTCTTTGTACTCTTGATGAAGTCTTTTCACGAGCATACATGTTCAATTTCTAGGAAATTCCTGTTATCTAGTTTATCTTCTGGAGCTTGTGCATCATTAGCTATGGTTTTTAAACTACTTATGCCATATATTAGGGCCCCTAGCATTGTTGCTATTTTTTCTCCATGATCTTTGTTTCAGGTTTTATATTTTGATCATTGATCCATTTTGAATGAGTTTTTGTGCATTGTGTAAGGTGTGGGATCTGTTTCTTTTCTTTTTTTTGTTTTTTACAAATGGACATTTAGTTTCAATGGCAAAGAGATGTCTTTCCCCATTTAATGGACTTTGGTCCTGTGTTAATGGTCAGATGACCATAGTTGAATGGATTTATGCCTGGGTTTTCAATTTAATTCCATTGTTAAATGTGTCTCTTGTACCTGTGCTGGGCTTTTTTTGACTGCCGTGGCAGTATAGCGGGTTCTGAGACCAGGTAGTGTGAGGTCTCCTACTTTGTTCTTCTTCAGTGGTGCTTTACTTTTCCAGGGCCTCTCTCCTTTCCATATAAAGTTAATGATTAGTTTTTCCATTTCATGAAAGAAGGCTGCTGGTATTTCGATTGGCATTATACTATATCTGTAGATTGCTTTGAGTAGACTTAATATTTTTACAGTGTTGAGTCTTCCTATTCAGGAGTAAATTTTTTTCATTTTTGTAGGTCTCTCTGGTTTCTTACAATAGAGTTTTGTAGTTTTTTTGTATAGGTCTTCTATGTCACTGGTTAGATTTATTACTAAGTATTTCATTTTGTTAGGTATTATTATAAATGGTTTTACTTTCCTGATTCCTATTTCACAGTTCTTTTTGTTGATATATAGAAATCCAATTGCTTTTTGTATACTGATCATGTATCTGGCTACTCTGTTGAATCTTGCTATTAGTTCTGGTAGTTTTCCTGTAGAATCTTTAGAGTTCTCTATGTAAAATATCACATCATTTGCAAATATAGATAGTTTTACTTCTTTCTTACTAATTTGGAAGCCCTTTCTTTTCTTGCCTTACTCCTCTAGCTAGGACTTCCAGCACAATGTTAAAAAGGAGTGGTGATGAAAGGCATCCTTGTTTCCATGCCCAGGGGAAATGCTTTCTGCCTCTCTCCTTTCAGAATGATGCTGGCTATTGGTTTTGTACAGATGCCTTTTACTATGTTGAGGAATTTTCTTTCTATTCTATTTTATTGAGAGTTTTTATCAGGAATGAGTTTTGGACTTTATCAAATATCTTTTCTGCATTAATTTAGATGATCACATGATTATTTTCTTCTGCTTTATGTTGTATGTTGTGGATTTTACTTGCCGGTTTTTTAATGTTGAACTACTGTAGCACACCTGGTATGAATCCCACTTGATTTCTGTGTCTGATGCATCAAACAAAAATTCTGACTTTGAGATACAGAGTGGTATTGATTGATATGAAAGAATCAAGTCTTAGTCCCTCATTATACTGTACTGGCTCTGAGCTGCTGCAGCTAGGTGACCTAGCCCCTGCCCATGCCCCTGCCCTCACCCTCACCACTGGCTCTGGCCCACTGCCCTGGAGCCCTTGAGTTGATAGCTCCAGCCTGTGCACCTCTCTTCCTGACACCTACACACACTGCTGTGCTGCAGCCAGCAGCCCAGCCTCACACCTGTGCCCCCTCCCTCTCCACCAACTTCATCCTACTGCCCCTTAGCAGAGCATCCAGACCTGTGATCCTCCCTCCCTTCTGGTTCTGCTGTGCTTTATCCCAGCCCAGTGACCTAGCCCTGTGCCCAATTCCTCTGCCCTGGCTCTGCTCTGCTGCACTGCAGCTGAGTGCCCTGGATCATCGTCCTCTCTCTCCACTGGCTCTACCTACTGCTCTGCAGTGACGCATCCCAGCCTGTGACCTTCATCCATGATAGCTTTGCCCTTCTGCACTACAGCTGAATAACCCAGCCCCATGCCCCTCACCCCTAAGGCCAATTCTGTTACACCACAACTGGGTGACCCAGCCCCTTGTCCCACCCTTCTCACCCTACACAGATGTCCTACAGCTGAGTGTCTTGGCCTTGTGCACTCCCTACCTGCTAGCCCTTCCTCACTGCATCCCAGCTGAACAACAACATACCCTGTCCATCCAGACAAGTTGGGGAGAATTATCATGCCCATAGATGAACAAGCAACAAAGCTTGCCTGCCCTGACTACCCAGACATACCAAAACAAAACAAACAGAATAAAGAAACATAAAATCAATGAAAAAATAAAATAATACTTGAATATCTTGGAGACAACAGACAACATCGAAACATATAAAAATGCAGGATAAGATGTCTCCATAAAGTGACCAAAATAAAGAATCAGATGACATTCTAGTAGAAGAAAAGCCAGTGGAATTGCCTGATATGAAATTCAAACAACTAATATTTAGGGCTTTCCAAGAGATTTTTAAGAAAGAGATCAAGGAAAATGCAGGCAAAGCAATAGAAGAATCCAGGAAAATAATTCAAGAACAAAATAACAAAATAAAGAAACAATCAGAAATTATACGAAAACAGAAACCAGAAACCCAAAAGATACAAAACAAAATTTCAGAAATGAACAATTTTTTTAGGACCAAATTTGAAACAATGGAAAACAGAATCAGTGAGATTGAAGACAAATTAGTGGATGCAACTTTGAGGAAAAATCAGGGAAAAGAATGAAGAAAACCTAGAATTATGTGGGACACAATCAAGAGCAAACATTTGTGTGTGATTGGAGTTTCAAAAGTGGGAGAGAAAATGGAAAACACAGAGAGAATTGTTGAAGATTTCTGTAGGAAAACTTCTCCAATAGTTATGAAAGACAAAAACTGACAAAGAAGCTCCACAAAACCCATATAGGATAAGACCCCAAAAGAAGACATCAGAGTAGAAATAAATGAGAGAACAGAAAAATAACAAAGTCAACAAGACAAGAAGTTATTTCTTGGAAAATATCATTAAAATTAACAACCCACTGGCCAACTGACAAAAGAAAAACAGCAGAGAAAGTAAATAACCCAAATAATAAATGAGATGAGGGACATTACAACCAACTAAACTGACATAAAAAAATTCATAGCAGAGTACTATGAAAAACTATACTCGAACAAATTTGAGAGCCTAGAGAAAGTGGACAAATTTCTAGTAACACACTGCCTACATAATTTAACTCAAACTGAGGTAGAAAATCTGAATAGATCCATAACAGGAAAAGAGACTGAAAAGGTTATATGAAAATGCCTGCTCCCCACCCTATAAAAAAGCAGTGGCCTGGATAGCTTCACTGGAAAATTCTACCAAACATTCAGATAAGAGATATACCAGTACTACTCAAACTATTTTAGAGCATAGAAAAGGGAGAGATACTTCTGAATTGATTCCACAAAGCCAGTATAATCCATCTACCAAAGCCAGCAAATCAAATCAAACCAAACCAAACCCACTGCTGTAGAGTCGATTCCAATGCAGCAATCCTATAGGTCAAAGTAGAACTACCCCATAGGGTTTCTAAGGAGCACCAAGTGGATTTGAACTGCCAACCTTTTGGTTGGCTGGCACTTAACCACTACACCACCAGGATTTAAAGCTAGCAAAGATACCACAATAATGAACATTACAGAGCAACATGTCTCATGAATATACGTGCAAAAATTCTCAATAAAATTTGAGCCAATAGAATTCAGCACTGTAGTAAAAAAATAATGCATCATGACCAAGTGGGATTCAATTTGGTTTTAGGATCCTCTCTAAGTCTGCACTAACTCTACATCTCTTTCATGAACCAATATTTAAAACAAAAAGTATTTTAGGAGGCTGCTAAAATGACTTTTAATTTACACATACATTCTATGTTCAGAAAGGTTTCCATTATAGCAACAGTTAATGTGCTGATGTTTAATAATTGTCTGTATTCTAGAACTTTGATTTACACAAAACCTTTACTGTGCCAATCTGCACAGGCCAAATAAAGATGGTACAACATGGCAATGCTTCCATTATTTCCTACCACAGCACAGGCACGTTAAAGGGAAGTAAACAATTACAAAGATAATCTGCAAGAATAAGCCTCTCTAACCAATTAAATGAAACTATACTAATAGATCAGAAAACAGTATCAATAATCTTTACATTAAGGCCACCTCCCTTTGTTAGTTCACTATGAGTTGGAATTGACTTAACAGCAATGGATTTTGTTTTTAGTTTGTTAGTTAGGGGTATTAATAAAAAGTGAGAAATAAAGTTATAGAAAAGAATAGTAAAACATTTCCAAAGAGACTAAACATACTTCTCAGACTTACGAAAAAATCTATTTTCAACAGATAACACATTTGGACATAGTCACAGACACAACAGTAACTAAATAATAAAGCTACATTTGCATGCTCTTTAGAAACATACTTGGTTTGGTGATGACTTGTTATTTATTCAAAAAACAAAACATACATTCAAGAGAAATCTCTGGCTGTGTCAGTAGATAGACAGCAACATAACTAACAGATTCTATGCTTAACACTTCACATGTGTTATTTCATTTAATCCTCAAATAACCCCCAGAAAATAGGCACCATTATTTTTACTTTACAGATGAAGAAAATGATCTGGAGGGGATAAAATGTACCCAACCCAGTGACTGGCAGGGCTAGAATTCAAACCCAGACCTGTGACTCCACAGTTTACATTCCTTTCACAAACCAAGGTCCTCAACTGGAAAAGTTTTCAACACCACTTTACTTACACAATGCTTGTAATAAACTGTACCAAAAATCAAACCCACTGCACCACATAAAGTATGGGGGTCAGAAAAGTGAACAGTTTTTGGAACACTGAGAGTCATAAGAACCACCTAACTGTCAAGCTGTGCTGCCCAATATGGTAGCCAGTAGCCGCATGTGGCTATTTAAATTTAAATCACTTAAAATTAAATAAAATTCTTTGGTGGTTCAAGTGCTCAACAGCCACATGTGATTACTGGCTACCATAATGGACTGGGGAGACTGTTGAACATTTCCATCATCACAGAAAGTTCTTTCAGATAGCACCAGCCCAGAGAACTTCCAGAGGCATGGCCAAGTGAGGGAATGTTAAGGTCATTACTGTCCAGAATGTTGCATGGCAGCGTACACATCAAGAAGACCTTTTTCATCTCCACTGTTAAGACAGGTCCAGCCCTTTTTCTATAAATTCTTTCCCTAAGATATACTTTCAGTAGTTGACATTAGAAAAAGGAATAACTGCAAATGCTATATATGTGAACTGATTTGATTGTGGGCTCCAATTTTAAATGGAGAGGCTTCTTTTTTTTTTCTTTTAAATTTTTAAACTGCAGGTAAGGAGGGGCATGTACTGATTCCTCTTTTAAGAAGTGGTTAAACTTACACTTGAAAAATACAATGTGAAAGATTTATGGGTAGGAAACATCAGTGCACAGTCATGCAGGAACACTGCACAAAAGGAGTTTATGAATTAAGTTACATTCACTACAGGTGCTCATGTGCACTTCCACTAAGCAAAGGCAGTATTTCAATAAACTTACATTTCTTAAAAGAAGGAAAAAGCACAACAATCAAAAACACTTTAAGTATAGAAATTATTACCAAATTAGTCATTATACAGGAAAGACAAAAGGGAAACACACGTCCTTCCTGGAAGAACCATCCAGGTCTGTTAAATCCACTTACTAGTAGCTTTCTCTACCATTTCACGTTACTCCTGCAGTTTCCTATGAAAGTTAATGACTGTTCTTAAGTTCTTAAGATTTACATAATGGACTATCATAATGATAAAATCAAATATGCAAATACCTGGGTCAGTGGCAGAGATAATTGCTCCAAAAAAGAGACAATCCGTGTAGTAAAATTTATCCGAGAGCTGTCCCACAATCTTCATGAGCTTTACCACACCATACATGAGATTTCTATAAAAAGGGAAGGTACACTAAGTCAACAGAATGACTTTCCCAGAGAAGACAGAAAAAAAGAGAAAATAAAATCCAATAACCTAGCAAATATGTATGCAGAGTGGTACTAAAATACTGTACTTCAAGGGAGACTTGTGAAAACATCAGGCAACTTCTATGGCTGGACACTTAACCAGAAACACAAGCAAATAGGACTTTGGCACTGAGCAATAATTTGCAGTTAATACCATCTCATGAAACATCTGCATGTTTCATTTTTTAAAGTTGTACTCACAGCTCTAGCAGCTATAAAGTATGGTCTTCAACAAGTAAACCACCAGTTGTCATCTATTCCAATTCACGGTGACCCCATGTGTGTCAGAGTGGAACTGCATTCTACAGCGTTTTAAATGGCTGTGATCTTTCCCAAGTAGTTTTCTTCTAAGGCACTTCTGGGTGGATTCAAAACACCAGTTTTTTGGTTAGCAGTTAAGCACTTAACCATTACACCACCTAGGGACTCCTTCAACAACTTTAGCAGCTATAAAGTATGATCTTCAACAAAGGTAAGGCACCTTAAGAAACTGAGTGAGAAAGAAAAAACAGAGAAGGGAGAAAAACTACATGTTTAATAAACTGCCACAAAACACACAGAACTCTACAATAGTGCATCTGAAGTCATGGAGAGTAAACTGAAAGAAGCTGGAGACAACTAAAAATTGAGTTGTCAAAAAATCCAAGTGATTTACATATTACTGCCTTTTCTGCCAAGAATAGTTCCAAAGAAGGGAAAAGAGGCAACCTTCTCCAAATGTCCTGTTAAAATGTCAGTAGGCATTAAGACTCATTGTATGGGTTAGGCACTCCATCAGCAGCCCTCCATATGGTGTGGTCCAAGAGGAACCACCAAGTTAAGTATTTCAGCACGGCCTGAGTACACTTCCTACAGACCAGCTTACAAATTGGGAGGAGTGAGAAGTGTTGAAATGCCCAGCACATGTACTAAGGATGGGGGCTGTGGGTGTACTGACAGCAGTGGGTGTCAGAAAGTAAAAACAACCATGGTAATGACTCATTGTATCCTAGAGCCAGTCCTTAATAACCAGATTATTGATGTTAAAGACCATGTCATCACTCACCTTTGTATCATAGGTGCCCAGAAAGGCAAATGACTAAGGTATGAGCTTGAGAACTATTTGCAGACTTGAATCCTTTTGAGAATAAATAGCTATATAATATAAAGGTTGCCTACTATGTGCTGCATACTGTTCTAGACCTAAACATCCCTATTTAAATTCACAAGAAGCCCCAGTAGCGTAATGGTTAAGCACTCAGATGTTAACCAAAGGTCGGTGGCTCAAACGTACCAGTAACTCTATAATACATATTTGATTTGTCCCAAGGTTGCTTATCAAAAGTCTCTTCTGTCTACCTTTTAAATATTTCCTGAAACTCGACTTTCTTCTCCATTTCATTCTACCACACTCCCATACGTAGGCAATAGACTTCTCTCTGACAGGCTTTACCCCATCTTGCTTCCTATCATCCTCAATGCCAGTTATCTAACCTTGTCACTCTTCAATGGCTTGTCATCTCTTAAAGGGCAAAGTTGAACTCTTCTGTTTTTGATGCCAGAACTTTTAGTTTTAGCTTTCTAGCTAATTTTTTAAAATTAACTAAAGTGCTTTTTTCAGATTTTCTTAGTTTTTATCTAATGTGCTTTATCTGGTCCCAGGTCCTATCCAAGGCCACATTACTTAGAGTTATCACATCTCCTTAGGCTGCTTTTAGCTGTAACCATTTTCTTAGACTTGCTTTTTTTTTTAATATATAACTTTGATGGTTTAGAGGAGTACAGGTCAGATATACTGTAGGATGCTCCTCTACTGGAAATTTGTCTGATTTTTTTGTCCTGATTAGACTAAGGTAATGCATTTTGAGGAGGAAAACTACAGAAGTAATGTGGTGTTCTCATCACATCACACTGAGTATACATCTTATCAATATGATTTATCACTAGTGATGTTACTGTTAATCACCTGACTGAGGTGGTGTTTGTCAGGTTTATCCGCTGTAAAGTTCCTAATTTTTCTGATTCCGTACTATATTCTTTGGAAGTCACTTCATACAGCCCATACTCAAAAGGGGATAAGTTCCACCTCCTCAGGAGCAGAAGCTGTATTTATATAAATCATTTGGAGTTCTTCTGACAGGAAATTTGTCACTTCTTCCTCATTTATTTATTCATCTAATCATTATATCAGTATGGACTCAAGGATATTTATTTTGTACTTTGATTATAATCCAATAAAATGTTATTTATATTGTTTCTTAAATTATTGCAGCTTTGTCTGTCATGGCTCTTTCAGGTTGTCTCTTGTGTCCCCTCAACATGGCCCTAATCTTTTGTTTGTTTGAACACGTCCTTAAGTTTTGGCACTATGTAATGCTCCAGACTCCTCAACCATTTCTGCAAGGGAGGGTCTCTAGTTCCTTATTGTATTAGAAACCAAGACCTGGGCACTGGGTGCCAATTTCACTTAATTTTAATTCATCCTGGTTTTAATTTAAATAGCCACATATGACTAGCAGCTTCATACTGGGCAGTGCAGCTTGAGATCCTAACTGCCATCACCACAAACATCAAAATACGGAGCTCTGTGGACCAGAGTCACTTACCCAATAATGAAACAGGAAACAGCAGTCCCCAGAAAGGCATAGGCCAGAATAGACCCAAGATTTCTGAAAAAGTGCCTCTAAATAAAACAAAAAAAGGCATCAAGTGTAATTTTTGACAATGAATGTAAAGAAACACATTGAAAATCTCTAAAAAGTGGAACTTACTGCTTCCATCACATAAAGTATTAAGTGAAGTAATTCTTGAATAATGCTATGTAACCTTAAACATCATAGTTTTAAAATATCCTCTGCCATACCAATCACTGAAAGCAATCATGAGCTTAGTAAATATTCAGGAAAAAAACTGACCTGGCTGATTATATTAAGTTATATTAACAGTGTGCACGTATGTTTCATAAATAGACTAATCATTTTTATAGATTTAACCCAAATCATTTTACTCTGGTGATTAAGAAGTGATTCAGTTAGTTACTTCCTGTTCTTATGGTGCCTCAGAAGATCATTACACACATAAGTTTGAAACTAATCATGTGTGAAAGTTCTAGCTAAGGAGCTTTATGCTAAATTCAGTATCAGAAAACAGAATGCCCTAAGTATGTATCTGCCATGGAACCTGAGGTGTCTCTTGATACTAACGTGGATTAATCTTTGGGACTTAGGAAACAGGAATAATAAATATAGAAGTAGAAAAATGAGAAACATTAAATTCCCTTTCAGATGGATAAGTGCATATAGGAAATATCTCATTCCAGTATAAGCTCTTGCAATCATTCGAAAAAAGGTGGCACAAGTGCAGTACTTTCAGTGCTTTGCACATTTATTGATTTCTTTAAAAAATATAAACATACATATATTTTTAAAAAAACCTACCATCATCAAGTTGATTGTCACTCATGGTGACCCCCATGTGTTAACAGAGTAGAACTGCTCTACAGGGTTTTCTTGGCAGTAATCTTTATGAAAGCAGGTTACCAGTTCTTTCTTCTGCAGTACCACTGAATGAGTTCAAACCACCAATCTTTTGGTTAGCAGACAAGTACAGCCCATTTGCACCACCCATGAATCTTTACCACAAACACATATATACACACTTATACATGTATACATACATAATGTTGTTAAAAGCTTTCAAGTCAGCCCCAACTCACAGACCCCATGCAAAACAGAATGAAATGCTGCCTGGTCCTAAGCCATGCGCATGATTGGCTGCAGATGAAACCATTGTGATCCACAGTGTTTTCATTAGCTGACTTTCCAAAGTAGATCTCCAGGCACATCTTCCTAGTCTGTCTTAACCTGGAAGCTTCCATGAAACCTGCTTAGCATCATAGCACCATGCAAACCTCCACTGACTGGGTATCATATTCGGGCTCCCATACAGGCTGTGAGGATTACACCAGTGAACCACCAGAGAATTACACGGCCTTGGCACTTGACTTGGCTTTGGCGATACATATGAAATATATACAGTGAGAGAGAGAGATACATGGATTTATTTCTCTTAAGTGATTAGGCCTGTGGAATATTCTAGACAGGGGATCCTGAGTTACGGCTCTCACTCCTCAAGGTATTTTAACTTGAAAATGAGAACTATCAAATAAAAACCAAGCAAACCCACTGCAGTCAAGTTGATTCTGACTCATAGCAGCACTACAGACAGAGTAGAACTGCCCCATAGAGTTTCCAAGGAGCACCTAGTGGATTTGAACTGCCAACCTTTTGGTTAGCAGCCATAGTACTTAAGCACTATGCCATCAGGTTTTCCCTAACAAAAACAGGCAAACAAACTCCCCGAAACACCTTAATCAAGCAGGGACCAGGAACACACTATCTGAAAAAGACAAAGAGGGGCAAGAGACTCCACTGTCACAGATAAGAAACATCAGGGAAAAACACAGCACAGGAGGAACCAACCTGGACCAGGCAGGATTATGAAGTAGGACCAGAGAGAAGGCAGCAGGCATTCTCTGGCCTGAGTTCTAGACAGAGGATCTGAGACCTTGGCTTTGGTCTTTATAATGCTTTCCCCAAACTGTCAAGAAGGCTGTGGAGCAGCTATCAAGGAATTCCTGGTGTCCCTAAGCCATGTGATGAGAAGAGAATCCTTCAAGGGCTTGCCACACCAACACTCACTAAATGAGGGTACTGCTTGTGCATATTACAGAAATATTATGCTTGCCTCTTAGATCAGTGTCCCCAGTTTTTTTAAGCTAATGTATTTATTTGTATATCAATGTTTTTTAAAAAACTAAACAAATTTCAAAAAATCAAGGGCTTAAATCAGAAAGGGCTAGGAGTGTATCAAGGAAGGTATCTGAGATCAATGAAATTCATGTGAAAATATACCGAAAAAGTTTTAATTCCAAATGGGCTGCTTCCTGTCGCCACTCAGCTTTCTTTTGAGTAACCATCCCTATGGTTAGTTTGAATGTATTCAATAAATTCATATGCAGGATATTAGCTAAAGCAGACAAACTTAGGACTATAAATTTACCATCAAAAATACGTTCATAATATATCCCAATATCATACTCCCCATACACAATTACCATTGCCCCATTCATATCTGCTATTGTGAGCCAAAATTTTACTACATCTTGAAAAGATAAACCACCTGTTTGTGCATTTTTAGGCCAATGGCTTAAATGTGTACTTCACAGTTTACAAAGTACTTCCATATTTATTAGCTCATCCATTTATCACAATTCCATCACAAAGACATCATCTGGACCATTTTACATGAGAGAAATTTAAGGCTCAAGGGTGTGACGTCATCTGCCTGAAGCCACACGTGAACTAAACTGCAACACCAGAACTAGGAAGTAGATCTCCTACCCCAAGTATGTTGCACAAGCTTCCCTTCTACCCAGCTCCTTGATTCCCATCCATCTGGGGAAGAAAGGAGCAGAGGTGCTGAGTAGAATCCTGTTTATTTCATCCTATTCTTCTCTGGCTACAGCATAGCCATGACTGATTTAGTCTCCCCTACTTTTCACTCTTGATTATGATATGCCTTGTAAAAGCCTTCAAGAGTTTAAGCCTACAAGAGATGTGGATGACACAGTCCAGTGAAAATCCACATGACATCACAAGTCCTACCTATACTGTTCTCAACCTTTTATTCACACTCTTTGGGCTACCCCAACTTCTCCCACTGCTACTGATAGGTTATAGTGTGTCTGTGTCTGTTTGGTGGAGGAGTTTACAAAAAACAAAGGCTTCTATACGTGAACTGTTTCCATGCCAATGCCCTGGAAGCAAAATTTGTGTAATGAAACAAAATCAAAGACAATTCCTATGATTTTTGCTTTTATTCTTTCAGTCAGAAAAAAAGCTAATTTCTACATGCTTATTTTATGTACATAGGTCAAAGTGCCTGAATATACGTTCACATATCAGCAGTTAAACAGTGAAATACTTGTTACACATTTAATTGACAACAGGTTTAATCAGAGTTGGAAATCATGTAAGAGCCACGTAAATGCCTTTATAAGGACTATTTAAAATGAACAGACTAAACTAACAGCTGATAACAGAAAAGACTATGTTTCAAAAACTGAAATTACAAACCGTTATTTGGATTTTTCTGAGAAAACAGGGCTGACAAAGGGAAGGCTTTGCAAAAATGAAGGTGTTTTCCAAGCATCAGAGTGGCGTTCACAATCTATGATTTGCTTTCATTTTGTCACAGATTGAATTATGCCCCCCTAAATGTGTGTCAACATGGCTAGGCCATGATTCCCAGTACCATGTGACTGTCTACTATTTTTCCATCTGATGCAATTTTCCTATGTTATAAATCCTACCTATATCATGTCATTAATGAGGCAAGATTAGAGACAGGACTCAATCTACAGGATTAGGTTGTCTTAAATCAGTCTCTTAAGAGATACAAAAGAGAGAAGTGAGCAGAGAGACATGGGAGCCTCACACCAGCAAAAAATAAGAGCCAGGAGAATAGTACACCCTTTAGACCCAGGGTCCTTGGGTTAAGAATCTCCTTGATCGGGTGAGATTGAAGACAAGGACCTCGTCCAGAGGGGACAGAGAAAGGCAGCCTTGCCCTGAAGCTGGCACCCTGAAATTGGACTTCTAGCCTCCTAGACTGTGAGAGAATAAATTTCCATTTGTGAAAGCCATCCACTTGTGCTATTTCTGTTATAGCAGCAAAAGATAACAAAGGTACAATTTAAAGCAACTATGACAGTGATTATACAACAGGATTAGTTACTTAACATATCATGTTAATTTTAGGAACTACCTATATGGGATCAAATTGACAACAGCAACTTGAAAGATTTGATATGAACCTTAGAGGGCAGTGAGTTCATGTAAACAGTGAGTTCATGTAAACACTCTCATGTAAAAGAGAGTGGGAATGGTTGGCACAACTCAAAGAATGTAATTAGTATCACTGAAGTATACATATAGAAACTTTAGTACTGTATGTTTTGCTGAGTATATTCTCAACAACAAAATAAATTTTAAAAACATTGATCATCCATTTGAACTAAAGAGGATTTCTCAAATTCTCTATTTCGATAAAGAATAACATCATTTATACCTATAATAACCATCTCCTTTCTAACACAACAACAGCTGACAGGCAGTTCAGACGAGAATGATCCATAGCCCTAGAGTCAGTCAGTCCCATACCATATACAAAATCTCATACATATCACTTACTTAATCATTCTAAGTTCATTTTCATCACCAGCAAAATGCAGGAAACTCTACATGCCCACAAAGGTACAACACAACTGTGTGTTGGAGTAGCATGGAGAAATGAACAGACATTTGCTCTTCAAGCATTCATCTACCTCAGAGCAAGGCTCCAAATGTCCTATCCCCCTGAAAAGTGATACAGTAAGCTGAAGTCACTTGGCCTCTGAATGATCTTGACCCTAACTGGCAGTTTTGACCTTCTTGTGCAAGGTGGGAGACTGTTCTTTCACCTCTTGCCTCCACACTGTGAGCCAAACAGGCAGCTTCTAGGATCTCTTTCAGCCTCCTACCTGTGACTGTGACTGATCTGGTAGCCAAAAGACAAATCCTGTCTTCAGCTCAGGAAGTAGTTAGTAAAGAGCCTCATTACAGCCTCAGGTCTAAGCTACATCCTCCAGCATACGTTAGCAGGGACTTTGGATCATAAATCCACCATTCAATTACCTGTTAGCTCCTTGTGTTTGTTTAACAATGAGGTGGTTAGGGAGGAGTCAGTAAGCTAATCTCCCACTACCATCTACCTTCTTACAGAGTTACCATGGTGATGAGAAACAATGTGTGTAAAAACAGAAATAAGGAGTATATGCAAAGTTCCTAAAATACAACAGATGCTTAATAAACTGTACATTGATATTGAAACCAAAAACAAACCCATTGCCGCTGAGTCAACTGCAACTTCCAGCAACTCTCTAGGACAGAGTGGCCCTATAGTCTCCAAGGAGCCCCTGGTGGACTTGAGCTGCCACCCTTTTGGTTAGCAGCCACAATGTTTAATATAGGAAATACTGGAAATGACACCACCAGGGTTTCTTAAATTTATTGGTTGAAAATAGTTTTAAAACCTCCTGAAAACTGCAGGATTGCTTTGACAGAAGAACCAGCCTAGCATGTGAATGTCCTTTCATAAAATGAACTAACATGTGATCTCTATTTTCTGAAAGAGTTTGTTTAGGACTGATACTATCTTTTCTTTAAATGCTTGATAGAATTCACCAGTGGAAGCTCTCTGGGCACTTGTAAAGAGGCTTTTAATTATGAACTCTATTTCTTTAATATTACACTGTTCAAATTTTCTATTTCTGCTTTCCTCAGTTTGGTAATTTGTGTCTTTCATGCAATCTGTCCATTTTATCTGAGTTGTCAAATTTACTGACAGTAAGCTGTTTATCTGAACCAAACCAAAACTGTTGCCATCAAGTCAATACTGACTCACAGCAACCCTAGAGGACAGAGTAGAACTGCCCCACAGGGTTTCCAAGGAGCACTTATTTGCTACATTCCAACTGCCAACCTTCTGGTTAGCAGCTGAGCTCTTTACCACTGCACCAACAGGGCTCCAAAGCCATTTATAGTATCCCCTCATCTTCCCTTTAATATCTATGTGGGCTGTAGTGATGTCTCTTCTTTTATTTCTGGTATTTGTTGTTAGGTGCCATCAAGTGGGTTCTGATTCATAGTGGCCCTATGCACAACGAAAGGAAACACTGCCTGGTCCTGCACCATCCTCACAATCATTAAGCTTGAGTCCACTGTTGCAACTATTGTGTCAATCCATCTTGCTGAGGGCCTTCCTCTTTTTTGCTAAGCCTCTACTTTACCAACCATGTTGTCCTTCTCCAGGCACTGGTTCCTGATGTGGGTGATTTTTAGTCTTTCTTCTGTCTTTACGATTGATCTAGCTAGAGCTTTATCGATTTGGAGGACATTCTCTAGTTCATAAAGATATTATTGGGTTTTGTTGGCAGTGGTGATCTCTTCTTCAGGCTGACTGAAAAAGCTTCCCTTTAGTCCTCATTCAGAAAGAGAGCTAAAACAAGCTTCACTGTCCTTTTAGAGGCTAAATTCTCAAATAATACTCCTACAACGGGGGAAAATGGAGCCACCTACGTGGTGAAGTAGAGGTTTAGGCCTAACCTTACTGCCAAGCACAATGACCTTCAATAATAAGGATAATTAGGTATTTTTAACTTTTTATTTTGGAATAATTACAGGCACAGACTTATAGAAGTTGCAAAAATAGTACAGAAAGGTCCTGTGTATACTTCACCCAGTGTCTCCCATTGGTTACTCCATACATAATTACAGTACAATAGTGAAAACAGGACTTTGACATTGGTACAGTGTGTGTATAAAGTTCTACACTATTTTATCATGTATAGGGTCATGTAATCACCAACACAATCAAAATTCAGAATTATTTCTTAACCATAAAGATCTTCCTCTTATTGCTCCTTTATTATCACACCCACCCTCTACATCCCCACCATCACTAACCATTGATTTGTTTTCCATCGCTATAATTTTGTCATTTGGAGAGTGCTATATAAACTAAATCATACATTAGGTGACCATTTGAGATTGGCATTTTTCATTCAGCATAATTCTGTGGAGAGCCATCCAGGTTGTTGCATGTACCAAGTTTGGTCTTTTTTATTGCTGAATAGTATTCCAATACATTAGTTTGTTTAATCACTTACTGCAGGGCATTTTGATTATTTTCAGTTTAGGGCTGTTACAAATAAAGCTGCTATGAACAATCAGGTACAGGGTTTTTTTGTGTGTGAACATAAGTTTTCATTCTCTGACATAAATTCCTGAGAATACAACTGCTGGGTCATATGGTAATCTCAAGTAAGGTTTTTTAAGAAATTGCCACACTATTTACCCCGAGTGGCTGCACCATTTTACATTCCTACCAGCAACGTATGAGATTCAGATTTTAAAGCAGAAATATATCACTAATGATGAGTCAATTATAGTCTCTGAACAGGTACAGAATACAGTAATGAACAATCCAGGAGATGGCAAAAAGAACTACATTCACATGCTCTAAGAAATACTCGTAACTCTCTGCCACTTAAGGCTCCTATCTAATCATTTAAGTTGCTGTTGTCAATTTGATTGCATATGGATAGTTCTTAAAATAGCATAGAGCTCAAGGCAAACATTTTTACCAGTTAAGCTAAATGACTGACTGGTTTTAAGAGGACTTCAGGGAATATTTTTGGTTTAAGGTTTAAATATTATCTCCGGGCACTAATTTCCAGGGATCATCCAGCCTTCAGGCTTTAGAAAGCCTAGAGTCCATGAGAATTTGAAATGCTGTTCCACATTTTCCCCCTCTTGACTAGGATTCCTCTTTAGAATCCTTGATCAAAATGTTCAGTAATGGTAGCCAGGCACCGTCCAGTTCTGGTCTCATGGCAAAGGAGGCAGTTTCATAAAGGCAATTAGCCACACATTCCATTTCTTCCTCCCATTCCTGATTTTCCTTGCTCTGCTGCTCCAGAACTTAGGGGTCAGTGAGTTTATTCTAATGTGGGAGGAACAACTTAGAAAAGGGGGGTGAGAATGGCTGCACAACTCAAAAAATATTATCAATGTCACTGAATAGTACACACTGAAACTCTTGAACTGGTATATGTTTTGCTGTGTATAGTCTCAACAACAACAAAATAAAATCTGAAAAAGAAAAAAATATTGGAAAAAAACCCTTACCTTCTTTAAACTGTATCCAGCATGGAAAATAATTGGAGGCAGCAAAATATTGAAAAACACCTCTGGATCAAATGTTACCTAAAAGTTTACAAAGAAAAAAGCCAATTTTTAATTTAATACTAATAGGTACTGTGAGTCAAAGCCAACTTGGTAGCAACAGTGTTATAATATTTGCTTAGTATTTTAAGTCATTCACTTAAGTTTTAACTATTTAGAGTAAATAACACAAATGTGGAAAACCATTGGCTCATCACAGGAAAAAAGGCACAAAACAGCCTCTCCTGTAGACTGACACGTTCTTCTCCCCACAACACTTCTAACTTTCATGTGTTTTTTGAATACATGTTCAGACGCAACAGTTCAATGTAATCTTCAGGATTCATAGAAAGTTTCTGGCCAAAGTTTATAAACAAACCAACAGAAAAAAAAAATCCTGATTTTCATCAAATCCTTATAAAGGCTCAACTCCAACAAAAGATGCAATAATGATTTTTTATTATTTCCCAGATCCTCTTACAGAATCATCTATTGTCTTAACTCTACTGAATTTAATCTTCTTTTGAGCAACCAGCCTTCTGTAACACTTAATATGGCGTAGATCAAAATCACTAGTAATGCCAGTGGCTTCCCAATTATCAACATAAATGCAGCAATCCTAAGGGGGATGAAATATGCACAGATTTGATACAGGGAAATTACTCTGAAACTATCAAACAGCAAAATCTTCACATCTAGAAGATAATTTAGCATTCTGTAAGCGTGCTAAGCTTTTAAAAGATTATGTTCACATTACATTTTCTGGATTTTATCTCAGCTAATTATTTTAAAAACCTTCATCCTAACGATTATCAGTGAAGTTTACTTTTTTTTGGAAAATATAGATGTTAATATGCCTAATTAAAAGCAGAATAGGTCTTTAAGATTATATTTTATTCTATCTTCTTGCTGAAGACAAAAGTAGTCTGAAAAGCAGGGACTGTCAGAATGAGAAGGGGCCTTGGACAATACCACCAGCTGCCATCGATTCTAAGGACGACCACATTATGTGTTAGAGTAGAACTGTGTACCATAGTCTTTTCAATGGCTAACTATTTAAAAATAGATTACCAGGCCTTTCTTCCAAGATACCTTTAGGTAGACTTGAACCTCCAACCATTCAGTTATCATCCAAGTACATTAACTGTTTGCACTACTCAGGGACTCCTGGACAGTACCCACACAATATGAGGACACTGAGACTAAAGATGTTGGGACTTGCTGTAAGTCACTCAGTAATATACAAACATGCCCATGTCAGCTCCTGATCCTAACACACAGGAGGTAGTTACCAAACCAAAAGGCTTGGGTTCAAATCTGATTCATTTCTTCATCATAGGCCAAAACCTTCTTATCAAAACTGAGAGCCAGGAATTACTGAGATTCCAGAAATTTGAAAAGATTTCTTTTCAAAGAGTTAAGACAGAGTCAGAAAATAAAACTCACAGACAGCGATGGCTGATTGTCTCCTGCTTACCTTCCTGAGCATGTCATTCTGCTCTACACTGTTGATCTTGCCAGGGCTGATTTCTCCTTTCAGGGTGTATTCAAAAAACTTCCCGCTGACATTCACTAATAAGGTACTGAAGGCCCTGTCTTCTTGACTGCAGCTAAGGGACTTGTCATGGCCACTGGTAGCAGGGGTGCCATACCTCAGGATCACCCCAACAATGAGTCCTGAAACAGAGAAGGAGGAATCATCAGACTTTTAGAAGGACAGAGAGAGTGCAGAAATAGTGGCACAGTCAATTTTAACAACTAAGAAATTCAGTAGTACTATTTTAAGTGTATATTTTAGGAGCAACTCCACTGTCCTTCAGAAAAAGTTATGAGTCCTTTTATTCTGGCTTAAGTCCCTTCAGTCACCAAGACAACAAGATGAGACGGTATTCTTGGTAGGTATCATGGCACTTTCTACACTTTTAACAACTGGTAATGTCTCATTTCTTGGGCTTTTTGTGGAAGAAGATAGGATGATAAACAAAGTCCCCCCCCCCTTTTTCTGCCAAGGACAGCACAAAGCAGATATGCTGACCTCTTTGATTTTCACCAGAAGCATCCCTCAAGCCAGTTCTGGTGCCATCTGCCAGCAAGGACCAGGCCACTGGAATTTCAAGGTGCTATAAATGTAAATTGTTTTGCCACACACCAGAGGAAGGAACAAAATGAAATGTTTTTCTTTAGGTCATTCCAAGCCCTGGGCATCACTGAGAAAGTAATTATATCCCTTAGGAAGTTAAGCACAGCAGTGCAAATATGAGCAATTATAATTCAGGGACGGTACAGCTCGCTTCTTGGTACTGTGTTTATAACACAGCTAAGCTAATCAGCGGAAAGCCTTTAAGCCTCATTCAGTACTCAGAAGAAATTATAGGGAAAGGTGACACCCAAACAATTTATGAACATTAAATCACTGAGTGAGAAAGGCCTGCTGTTCATTTGGTCCTGGATGTGAGTCAGAGATGTTCATGTAACAGTCAGTGAAGTGTGAAAAAGCATAAATCACAACTAGACACTATCAACAGTTCTCTCTTAAGAGGAAATTTCTAACTTCTCTAACTAGTTGTTTTCTAGCTACACTAAAAGAAAGAATGGAAAAATGTTCTGCTGTCTCACTCTGCCATTTATGGAGAAAGTTTTATGAGAAAAAGAAAGAACAATTTTTACAATATTTTACATATTATGTTTTATAATCGCTTTTAACACCAAGACTTGTGACAACTCAGAAGACATTGCTGAACAGCAAATAATACATGAAATCTCTTAAGATAAAATTTATGTTATGTATTGCTTTATCTTTATGATGGATACTTAGAGCTTAAAAAAAAAACCCTGAGTTGTAAAGATTTATACCTAATTAAAAACAATGTTTATAATCATCTCAACTTGTCCAGATAAGGAACAAGTTGAGAACAAAAAACATGTGTATCATTAGCCAAACAAGATGTCTTCATGAAAAAATAATCTGAAAACCCTACAATACAGATAATTATAGATACATGATGAACAGACAAGCACTTCAGGTCTTCTTCAGTGCCAGTCATTTACTCATATCTTTTTTCCAAAGATTTTTTTTTTTATTTTTTCATTGTGCTTGAACCAAAGTATTCAATACAAATTAAATTTGGATGTCCGCCTATCTGCAGCTCCTTCTGCTCTCCCTACCTGGTGACAGCACATTCCTCCTTTTTGTTCTATATATGTCATATCCTCTCAACAATCTCCTGTCTCCTCCTCTCCACACTCCCTTCTCCCTTCTAGTAAGACACCGGTAGGACAGGATCCTATATAAACATAGAATGAATGGTAAGTACACACACCATACGGTCACATTGTGTCCCTGCATGCAGTCCATTCCTGTCTCGAGAATTGACGTCCCTAAGGTTTTCTAGTCAGGGGCAGCAGCTGATCTAGGGGCCATGCTCCCAGGGTAACAGCCAAGCTGCCACCAATAATGCTTTCAGTGGAGTTATTGAGGTGCACCTCTCTTTTTCCCGTGTCACCACTGAGACTCAACATTATGTACCCCATCACGGCTATCTTTGGTTGTGGCCGGGCACTATCTAGTTCTTCTGGACACATGTTGATACAGTCTCCCATTCATATGGGTCCTTCTGTCTCCTGGGCTCTTTCTTCTTTGTCTTTGTTGCTCTTGGTGATCCTCTGTTCTGGATGGGTTGAGACCATTTGGTGTACCTCAGATGTCAGCTTGCTAGCTCTGAAGACCTCAGATTCCACTCACCAATATAGGGTGCAGAAAACTGTATTAGCAATAGGATAGTTACGCCAATTGGCCTTGATTTCCTGAAAGCATGATTCCGAGACCCCTGCCCCTACTACACTATCCTTGCAATGTTGGGTTAAGATTAGCAAAGTTCTCAGTTTATGTTGAAGCCCAGTTAAGTTGATCTTCTTTCTAATGTGTGCTGCCACGGCTTTCATCCAACAAAATTTCTACCAACTATCTAATCTATAACCAGCCCTCTCCTTCCCTCCCCAAGCTTGCAGCTGTCAGAGTCTTTTCTTCTGTACATAAGTACATTATTAAGTCCTTACAGTAGGGGTATCATACAATATTTGTCCTTTGCCACTAACTGATTTCACTCAGCACAATGTCTTCCAAATGAAACCAGGTTATGAAATGCTTCCTAAAATCATTATTGTTCTTTATCACTCCACAGTGTTCCACTGAGTATATGTACCACACTTTGTTTATTCATTCATCTGTTGTTGGGCATCTGGGCTGATTCCATCTTTTAGCTATTGTGGACTGTGCTGTAATAACCATCCATGTGCATGTATCTGTTTGTGTGATTGCCTTTGATTCTGTAGGATATACTCCGAGCCGGGAATTACTGGATCCTTTTAAGGAAGAACTAGATTGCTTTCCAAAGAGATTGTACTATTTTGCAATCCCACCAGCAGTGGAGGAGAGCTCCAATTTCTCCATAGCCTCTCCAGCATTTGTTGTTTTGTGTTTTCTGCATCATGGCCAAGCTTGTTGGGGTGAAGTGGTATCTCATTGTAGTTTTGATTTGGATTTCTCTACTAGCTAATGATTGTGAGCATTTCCTCATGTGTCATTTGGCTGCCTGGATATCCTCTTTCTCCATCTCCTTTGCCCATCACTTAATTGGGCTATTTACCATTTTCTTGTTGATATTTTGTAGTCCCATGTAGATTATGGAGATCAGGCACCAGTCTGACACATAGTTGCCAATATTTTCTCCAATTCTGAAGGTGCTTTTTAACTCTCTCGATAAAGTTTTTGGATGAGCAAAAATGTTTGATTCTAAGTAGTT
Organism: Heterohyrax brucei; assembly: GCA_028571685.1. NCBI lineage: Eukaryota > Metazoa > Chordata > Mammalia > Hyracoidea > Procaviidae > Heterohyrax > Heterohyrax brucei. The sequence goes on from CM053166.1 coordinate 67,672,488, forward strand.
CCTGTTTGTCTATTTTCTGTTGATGGTGCTTTATTTCTCAGATTCTTAAGTTTGTCTAAGTTGTGTATTAAAATTTCTATTGTTGACCCTATTTTTTCTTGCATGACTGTTATTGTTTTAGATTTGGTATATAGGGTTTTCCTCCAATTTGAGTTAATTTTTGTGTAAGGTGTAACATATGGGTCTTGCTTCAACTTTTTGCAGACAGATATCCAATTGTGCCAGTACCATTTGTTAGATGGTTTTTAACAGTTTACAATCTTAGAGCTTTTGTTGAATATCAACTGTTCATAGGAGGATGGTGGCATTTCTGAGGTCTCAACTCTGTTCCATTGGTCTATATGTCTCTTTTTGTTCCAGTACCAGGTTTTTTTTACTACTGTGGCAACATAATAGGTTCTAAGGTCAGGTAGCCTGAGGCCTCCCACTGTGTTCTTCTTCTTCAGTAGTGCTTCGCTTATCCGGAGTTTCTTGCCTTTCGAAACAAAGTTGGTGATTTGTTTCTCCATCTCATTAAAAAATGTTACAGGAATTTGTATTGGGATTGTACTATATATGTAGATAGCTTTGGGTAAAATAGCCATTTTCACAATGATAAGTCTTCCAATCCATGAGCAGGTAGGTTTCTCTGTTTATGTAAGTCTCTCTTAGTTTCTTTGTAGTAAGGTCTTGTAGTTCTCTTTGCATAAGTCTCTTATTTCTCTAGCTAGATTTATTCCTAGGTATTTTGTCTTCTTGGGGGCTACAGTAAACGGTATTGACTTGGTGAGTTCTTCTTTGATGATCTCTTTGTTGGGGTCAGTTCTACCCTGGCCCCTAGGGTCGCCATTAGTCAGATCCAACTCAACGGCACTTGGCTGGCTTGGCTTGTTGGTGTAAAGGAATCCTATTGATTTACGTATGTTTACCTCATATCCTGATATTTCGCTCAGCTCTTCTATTAGTTCAAGTAGTTTATTTATGGATTCTTTAGGATTTTCTGCATATACAATCATACCATCTGCAAATAGGGAGATTTTTAATTCTTGCCCAATGTGAATGCCCTTTATTAGTTTGTCTTGTCTAATTGCTCTGGCTAGAACTTCTAGTACAATGCTGAAAAGTGATGAGAGTGGACATCCTTGTCTACTTCCCATTCTCAGGGGGAATTCTTTCAGTCTCTATCCATTCAGGATGATGTAAGTGGTTGGCTCTGCATAGATGCCCTTAATTGTGTTGAGGAATTTCCCTTCTATGTCTGCTTTGCTTGGAGTATTTTTTTTTAGCAAGAATGGGTGTTGGACATTGTCGAATGCCGTTTCTGCATCAGTTGACAAAATCAAGTGATTCTTATCTTTTGTGTTATTTCTGTGTTTGATCACATTAACTGTTTTGCTGATGCTGAACTAGCCTTGCACTCCTGGTATGAATCCAACTTGGTCGTGATTCTTTTGATATGTTGTTGAATTCTTTTGATATGTTGTTGAATTCTATTGGCAAAGATTTTGTTGAAGATTTTGATATGTTGTTGAATTCTATTGGCAAAGATTTTGTTGAAAATTTTGCATCTAGGTTCATGAGTAATATTGATCTGTAATTTTCTTTTTTAGTGGGATCTTCCCCTGGCTTTGGTATCAGGGTTATGCTGGCTTCATAGAATGAATTTGGAAGTATTACATCCCTTTGTATGCTGTGAAATAATCTAAGTCGTACTGGTGTTAACTCTTCTCTAAAAGTTTGGTAGAATTTGCCAGGGCTTTTTTTGGTTGGTAGTTTTTTGATGATGTTTTTAATCTCTCCCAACTCTTTGTGATGGGTTTCATAAGTTGATCTACTTCTCATGTTAATTTTTGAGGTCCTATGAATCTAGAAATCTGTCCATTTCCTCTAGCTTTTCAAATCTGTTAGAGTACAATGTTTTGTAGTATTCTGTTATGATACTTATGATTTGAGCTGTGTCTGTAGTTACATCTCTCATCTCCTTTCTTATTCAGGTTGTTTCCTCTCCTGTTTTTCTTTTGTAAGTTTAGCCAATGGTTTGTCAATTTTGTTGATCTTTTCAAAAAAATAGCTTTCGGTTTTGGTAATTTTTTCAATTCTTCTGTTCTCTAAATCATTTACTTCTTCTCTGATCTTTATTATCTGTTTTCTTCTGGTGCCTGAGGGGTTCCTCTGTTGCTCTCTTTCTACTTGTTCAAGCTGAAGGGTTAATTCTTTGGTTTGGGTCCTTTCTTCCTTCTAGATGTGTGCATTTATGGATATAAATTGACCTCTGAGCACTTTTTTGGCTGTATTCCATGGGTTCTGGTGGAATGTGCTTTCATCCTCATTTGATTCCAAATATTTCTTTATTTCATCCTTGATTTCTTCTATAGCCCATGGCTTTTTGAGTATGGTGTCATTCAGTTTCCACGAATTCAAATTTCTATCTATGTCTTTTCTTCTATTGTTTTTGACTGTTATGGTTGTATGGTCCGAGAAGATGCTTTACAATAATTCAATGGTTTGGATTTGTTGAGACTTGCTTTATGTCCTAACACATGGTCTATTCTGCAAAATGTTCCATGTGCATTGGAGAAGAAGGTGTATTTATCTGTTGATGGATAAAAAGTTCTGTATATGTCGATGAGGTCCAGTTGGTTAATTGTTGCAATAACATCTTCTGTGTCTTTACTGGGGTTTTTTTCTGGATGATCTGTCCATTACTGAAAGTGGAGTGTTGAAGTTTCCAGCTATTATTGTGGAGTGATCTATCTTATTTTTCAATGTAGTCAGCATTTGTTCAATGTATTTTTCAGTGTATTCAGTGTTTGTTCAATCTATTTAGATGCTCTGATATTGGGTGCATAAATATTAATATTGTTATGACCTGTTTCAACCTTTCAGCAATAAATAGTGACAATCTTTGCCTTTGATGGTGGATTTTACATTAAAATCCATTTTATCTGAGATTAGTATTGCCACACCTGCTCTTGTATGATGCCACACCTGACATCTTGTATGATGTCAGCTTGGCATATATTATTCCATCCTTTAATTTTCAGTTTGTTCATATCTTTGAGTCTAAGTTGTGTTTCTTGTAAGCAACATATAGACAGGTCCTGTCTTTCGATCCAGAGTGTCACTTGTTGTCTCTTTATTGGAGTGTTCAGTCTGTTTACGTTCAGTGTATTTATTGATAGGTATGTGTTTAGTGCTGTCCTTTTGTTGTATTTATTTTTCTGTTGGTGTTTTCTGTGCTGTTCTTAAAATTCTGTTCTGGGTCAATTTTCTTTATGGGTTCAGTCTCATCTTTTTCAGTGTAGGTTTTATGTTTCTTGAGACTCCTGTATTACATTTCTTGTTTTGATATGTTGCATTGTTATTGTGCTTTCTGGCTATTCCTATGATCCTTGTTAATATTCCAAATGTAAACCCAATTTTAACTTCTGCACATCTTTTTAATTGCCTCTCCATCTGAAAGGACAATAACAACTGTAGTATATTCCTCTTTTTTGTGTGATGGTGTCATAGTTTTCATGGCATGATACCTGGTTCCCTTCTTTTAATATTGTAATTTTGCAATAATTCAATGGTATGGATTTTGTTGAGATTTGCTTTGTGTCCTAACACATGGTCTATTCTGGAAAATGTTCCATGTGCACTGGAGAGAAGGTGTAGTTATCTGCTGATGGATAGAAAGTTCTGTATATGTCAATGAGATCTAGTTGGTTAACTGCGGCAATAAGATCTGCTGTGTCTTTACTGTGCTTTTTTCTAGACAATCTGTCCAATATTGAGAGTGGAGTGTTGAAGTCTCCCTGTATTATTATGGAGTGATCTATCTCATTTTTAAGTGTAGTCAGTGTTTCTTCAATGTATTTAGATGCTGCAGTATTGGGTACAGACATATTTAATATTGTTAAGTCCTGCTTGTGTATTGCACCTTTCAGCAATAGTGTCCATCCTTGTCCACAATGATGGATTTTACATTAAAATCTATTTTCTCTGAGATTACTATTGCCACACCTGCTCTTCTTTGCATATTGTTAGCTTGGTGTATACTATTACATCCTTTAATTTTCAGTTTGTTCCTATCTTTAAGTCTAAGGTGAGTTTCTTGAAAGCAACATATGGACAGGTTGTGTCTTTTGATCCAAGATGCCACTCACTGCCTCTTTACTGAAGTGTTCAGTCCATTCACATTCAATGTAATTATTGATAGGTATGTGTTTATTGCTGTCATTGTGATGTGCTTATTTTTGTGCTGATGTTTTTTTTGTTGTTGTTCTTATTATTATTCTGTTCTGTGGCATTCTTCTTTATGAGTTGATTTTTCACCTTTTTCAGGGTTGATTTTGTGGTTGTTGAGACTCCTGTATTATGTTTCTTGATTTGATATGCTGCATCTTTATTGTGCTCTGCAGCCGCCCCTGTGATCCCCATTAAAAGTCTATGCTTAGACCCAATTTTAACTACCACAAGTCTTATTAACTTCCTCTCCATCTGGAAGGACTATAACAACTGTAGTACATCCCGCTTTTTAATGTGATGACATCACAGTTTTCAAGATATGATCACCAGATCACTTAATATTACAGCTTTGATTGAGTTTGGAGCCTTTCCTAACGGTGTAGGTTTCTGGATGATGTGTCCTGTATTTCCTCCTAAAATATGTTTTGTTCTTCTAAGCCAAGAGCTTCTCTCAGTATTTCTTGTAGTTTTGGTCTGGGTTTTACAAAATCTCTGAGTTACTGTTTATCTGGGAATGTCTTGATTTCATTTTCATATTTGAAAGATAGTTTTTCAGGATATATATTCTTGGTTGGAAGTTCTTCTCCTTCAAAGCTCTGTATGTGTCATCACATTGTCTCTGTGCCAGCATCGTTTCTGCTGAGAAGTGTGATGAAAGCCTACAGGATTTCCCTCTGAATGTCAGCTTTGCTTTGAGTCTTGCTGCCTTTAAGAGTTGCTGCTTATGTTTCATTTTGTTAAGCTTGATTAGAATATGTCTTGGAGTCTTTTGGGATCTATGTTGAGTGGCGTTCCATATGCATCTTGGATATTTATATTCTCTTCTTCCATAATTTCTGGGAAGTTTTCTGTCAGCAGCTCAGCCACAGTATTCTCTGTGTTCTCAGGTGTCCCACCCTGTTCAGGAACTCCAATTAATCATAGATGGCACCTCTTAATAGAGTCCCACATGCTTCTTAATGCTTCTTCATTTTTCTTGTTTCTTTTCTCTGATTTCTCCTCATAGATGCTGGAGTCAGTAGCTCTGTCTTGCAAGTCAGAAAGTCTCTTTTTCATTTGTTCCATTCTGTTTTCTTGGCTTTGAACTTAATTCTCTGTCTCTCAATTTGTTCTTGATTTGTTGGATTTCAGAGTACTGGTGTTCTATCAGACCTAACAACTTGCTTAATTTTTCGTTTTGCTCTGCTGCATTTTGTATCAGGTCTAGGAGTGCTCTATAAATAATCCTTTTGTACTCGCCTTCTGATAGTTTCAGAAAGGCTTCTTTGGGTCTTTCTTTTGTGGGCCTTCTGAAGCCATAGGTGAGTTCTTCCTAAATGTTCCAGTCCAAAGTTTGTTGCTTTTTTGGCATCTGGAGGTTATTTTGTTTCTCTGGTGTTACTTTAATGGGGTTGAAGCTCAGTCAGAAAAGGCAGTTGATCACCAGACACTTCTATGTACTCCAGTGCCTTGGCTCAGTGGACTCTCTGGAGTAGCATGCTCTACCTCCTGACTGGCTAAGCCACAGCCTCACTTACAGAGTCACTGGGGAGCTGTCAGCTGACTCTATAATGTGAGACGGTAAAGTCTAGAACAGAAGCCATCTAGATGTACTGCACTTATTTCTCTATTGTAAGCTAAAAGGTATCTGACAGCTTCCAAAATTAGTCAGGCTTTCAGGTGTGCAAGTCCTTCTTCCCAGCTGGCAAAGTACACACCTCTATATCAAAGACTGCTTTACTCCTGGAAAAGTGCTCTCTGGGCAGTCACTGCCTCCCAGCCTGGGAATTAGGTCCAGCTGAGGCCTCCGTATAGGAAACTCTGTGTCCCAGTGAGTCAAGATGGCGTCCCACACAAGCTCCCCTGTCCACCTCAGAAAAGGTTATTCAGTGGTGGAGATCCAGAGATTCCCAGAGATAGAGAGAGAGGTTAGAGGTGCTGAGTTGCACAGATTCCAGGGCCAGGCTCTCAAAATGTGGCGACTCTGCTTGCCAATCTCATCAGCAGTACATTTGAGCCTTGCTGCCAGTCACCTCAGCCCCTTTCGCCGGCCAAAACAGAGGGAAAAAAAGTCAAAATGGCTATTTACCTTCAGTCCGTGAGAGCCAGGACTCAGCAAGGGTGGGGGTTGGTGAAAGAGAAGCTTTCCATTCAGCGGCATGCAGACCAAATAGACAGCCCTATGCCATGTCCTAGGGCTCACTAGGTGTCCAGAAGACTCTCTTTAATTATCATCTCAGGCTTTGGTTCCCAAAAGGATTTAGGGAGATGTGTGTCTAGTCCGCCATCTTGACTTCACCTCCTAATACTGTAGTGTTGATTGAGCTTTGTGTCTTCCCTAACTGTGTAGGATTCTGGATGGTATGTCCTGCATTGCCTCCTTAACTATACACTTAATGGTTTTGTTTTTCTAAGAGCTTCTTTCAGTATTAGTTTTGCTGTGGTGCAGTGTCTAAGCTTCTATCTGTAAATACCTTAATTTCATCTTCATATTTGAGAGAGAATTTTGCATGATGCATAATTTTTGGTTGGAAATTTTTTCCCTTCAAAGCTTTGAATGTGTCATCCCACTGTCTCTCTGCGGACATCATCTCTGCCCAGAGTCAGAAGAAAGCCTACAGGGTTTTCCCCTGAATCTTAGCTTTGCTTTGACTCTTGCTATCTTTAAGAGGATGTGTTTATGTTTCATTTTATTAAGCTTGATTATAACGTGTCTTGGTGTCTTTCTTTTGGGGTCTAGTTTTTGTGGCATTTGATACACGTCTTGGCTATCTATGCTCCTTCTTTCATAATTTCATGGAAATTTTCTCTCAGCAACTCAACAATACTCTCTGTGTTTTCAGCTATCCTTCTCTGTTCAGGAATTCCAATGAATTGTAGTTTATTCCTCTTAATAAAGTCCCATATGTTTCTCAATGCTTCTTCATTTTTCTCCTTTTCTTTCATTTCTCCTCATAAATTCTGGTGTCAGTTGCTTTATCTTCAAGGTCACTACATCTAACTTCCATCTCCCCAGTTCTACTGTTTTGGCTTTGCATTGAATTGTCTAATTCTGTAATTTTGTTATTGATCTGCTAGATTTCGGATCGACCAGTTTAAATAGCTTGCTTAATTTTTCATTTTGCTCTGCTGTATTTTGTTTAATCTCTAGGAGGGCTCTCTATATAATCCTTTTGTACTCAACCTCCGATAGTTTCAGAAAGGCTTCTTCACCTGGGAAGTTCTTTGTTTTTTTACTTTGGGAGTTTTCCAGAGCCACAGTGGACTGTTTTTTTAGATGGTTAGTAACAGTGTTGGCTTCAAGCCCATCTAGAGGCTCTGGTGTTACCTCAACAGGAGCTGAGGTGTCGTTCTGAGAAGGGAGTTGGTCATCAGCCATCTCTGTGCACCCCAGTGGCTTGCCCCAGTGGACTCCCTGAGGTGGCAGGCTCCACCTCCTGGCTGGCAAAGACAGTTCCCTACTTATGAATTCACTGGGGAGCATCACCCAACCCTATGATGTGGGTCAGTAAAGGCAGGAAAAGATGCTGCTGGGCCACTCAGCAGTTATTTCTCCAGGCTGTCTTATTTAAAGAAGCTGAGAGTTGACCGACAGCTGCCAAAATCAGTCAGGTCATCAGGTATGACAAGGCCTGCCTTCTGGCTGGCAATGGAAGGACCTCTTTAGCCATCCCCAGATGATATGATGTAGTTCATTAGGGGGGGCTAAAGCCTTGCTGCCATCCTCAGCCAGGCCACTCCTGTAAGGGAACACAGTCCTATAAAGCCTTTCTGCTGGAAAAGTGCTTTCTGGACTGGCACTGCTTCTCAGCTACTGAGGCCTCTGATTGGGTGACTCTACCTCCCAGCCAATAAAGATGGTGTTCCAGCCGAGTTCCCCTTCCAGCCACAAAACCAGAGAATTTATGGTACAGCTCAGAAAAGAGAGGGTGGAGGGGCAGTGGTGTCCTCAGTCAGCAGCCAGTCCCTCAAAAGGTGTCTATCGCACATACTGTCTCTCTGCTGTACTATACGCTGTTTAATTTTGTACTGCAGTTCTTCATGTTTGTTGGCTCATGTCCATCCACTGCCTCCCAGATAACAAAGATGGTGTCAGTACCTGCAGTCCACCCAAGCAGTGAGTCAGCAAGAGTGGGGCTCAGTGTGCACTGCTTCATCAGAGAGAGGTTGTTTCCCATTTACTGGCATGTAGTCCAAGCTAACAACCCTATGCCACATACTAGGGCTTCCTGGGTGTTCTGAGTGCTCCATTCAATTGTTAATTCAGGTCTTAGTTCTCAGAGGAAATTAAGGAGACATGTTTCCAGTCTGCCACCTTGATCCAGCCTCCCTAGTTTACAATTTGAGTCAGTTTCTCATAAAAAAAGTTACCTACACATTGTTACATGACCCTAGTTGCTCCCCCCCGTGACAGCACACTCCTCCTCTCTACCCTGTATTTCCCATGTCCATTCATCCAGTTCCTGTACCCCTCTGCCCTCTCACTTCATCTCTTGGCAGAAGCAGCCCAGTTAGTCTCACATATCTACTTGAGACAAGAAACACACACTTCACCAGTATCACTTCATGTCTTATAGTCCAGTCTAATCTTTGCCTGAAGAGTTGGCTTAGGGAATGATTTTAGTTTTGTGCTAACACAGAGTTTGGGGACCATGTCTTTTGAAGTCCCTCCATTCTCAGTCAGACCATCAAGTCTGGTCTTTTAAATCTACCTTCCTGTTTTCCCACTCCATCAGGGACTCTCTGTTGCGTTCTCTGTCAAGGTGGTCACTGGTGGTAGCCAGGCACCATTCAGTTCTTCTGGTCTTGGACTTATAGAGTCTCTGGCTTATGTGGCCCTTTCTGTCTTTGGGGCTTAAGTTTTCCTTGTATTTGGTGCTTTTCATTTTCCTTTGCTCCAGGTGGGTTGGGACCAATAGATGCATCTTAGATAGCCACTTGCTAGCATTTTGTGTGTGTGTGCTTTAAGTGAAAGTTTACAGTTCAAGTCAGTTCTCATACAAAACTTTATACACGTTGTGTGACCCTAGCTGCTCTCTCCACACTGTGACAGCACACTCCTCCTCTTCTCCATCCTGTTTATCCCACGTCCATTCAACCAGCTCCTGATCCACTCTGCCTTCTCATGTCACCTCCAGACAGGAGCTGCCTAGTTAGTCCCATGCTTCTACTTGAGACAAGAAGCTCACTGTTTACCAATATCATTTTATGTCTTATAGACCAGATTGATCTTAATGTGAAGAGCTGGCTTTTGGACTGGTTTCAGTTTGGGGCTAACAAAGAGTCCAGGGTCCACATATTCCAGGGACCCTCCAGTCTGTCAGACCATCAAGTCTGGTCTTTTTCAGTAGAGTTCAAGCTATGCATCACACATCTTTCCTGCTCCATCAGGGTCTCTTGAGTTCCTTGTAAGGGTGGTCACTAGTAGTAGCCAGGCATCACCTAGTTCTTCTGATCTCATGCTGACATTGTCTCTGGTTTATGTGGTCCTTTCTGTCTCAGGCTCATATTTTCCTTGTACCTTCAATGTTTTCATTTTCCTTGCTCCAGTTAGGAAAATTTGATGGTTCTTTGATGGCTGCTTGCTAGCTCTTGACACTTCAGATGCCACTCACCAATGTGGGATATAGAATATTTTCTTAGTAAACATTTTTATGTCAACTTCAGGGACCTAGATGCTCCCTGAAACTATGGTCCCCAAACCCTTGCCCCTGCTACTCTGTTCCTCTAAGTGTTTGATTATATTCAGGAAACTTCTTAGCTTCGGGGCTAGTCCAGTTGTGCTGACTTCCCCTGTATATATATGTTGTCCTTCCCATCACCTACCATAATTCTTGTCTACTATCTAATACCCTTTTTCCTACCTACCTACTCTCATAACCATAAAACAATGATTTATTCTGTCTTTAAACCTTTATTTTAGTTCCTTAATAGTGATCACACACAATATTTGTCCTTTGCAACTAATTTCACTCAGCATATTTCCTTCCAGATTCATCCATGTTATGAGATGTTTTGTGGATTCATCATTGTTCTTTATCATTGCATAGTATTCTATTGTGTGTGTGAATATACCAAGATATATTTATTAATTTATCTGTTGATGGGCACCTAAGTTGTTTCCATCTTTTTGCTATTGTGAAGAGTGCTACAATGACCATGGGTGTGCATATACGTATTTGTGTGATAGTTCTTATAGCTGTTTCTAGCTTTTTAAGGAAGCACCAAATCAATTTCCAAAGTGGTTGTACCATTCTGCATTCCCATCAGCATGGTGTAAGTGTTCTAATCTCTCCACAGACTCTCCAACATTTATTACTTTGTCTTTTGCTCATTTCTTGTTGCTGGAATTTCACATTTGTTTCTTATTAAGTGACCAAACCTGATGATGGTAAACTGGCACCCAGCTCTCTCTTGCTCAGTTTTACTAGAGGATGTATTCTCAGCTGATTTTCTCCTTGTCATGTTATAGTCTGATAGACTGAACTGTGTCCCCCAAATGTTTGTCAACTTTGCTAGGCCATGATTCCCTATATGGATTGTCCTCCATTTTGTGATTCAGTGTAATATTCCTATGTGTTGTAAATCCTAATCTCTGCCTGTGGTTAAGGAGGCAAGATTAGGTTATGTTAAACAGGATTACGGTAGCATGCAACACCCTAACTCAGGTCACAGCACTGATTGGATATATTGGGAGTCTCCCCAGGGTGTTTCTCTTACAAGAGAAACAGAGGGAGAAGAAGTCAGAGAGATGCAGAGCACATTTTTTCATAGTGCTCTTTTTAATTTCAGTTGAGTCTGTTATGATATAGCCCATCTCATTACTTATTTGGGTTAATTATCTCCTCTCCTGTTTTTCTTTGGTGGTTTGACTAATGGTTTGTTGATTTTGTTGATCATTTTTTAAGAGCAAGCTATTGGTCTTGTTAACTCTTATAATCATTTTTCTATTCACTAGTTCATTTAGTTCTGCTCTAATTTTTATTATTTTCTTTCTTCTGTTACCCAAAGGGTTCTTTTACTGCTGTGTTCAAACTGTAGGCTTGATGCTTTGATTTTGGCCATTTCTTCTTTGGGAGTTGAGTATTTACTGAAATAAACTGGCATCTGAGCACTGCTTCCACTGCATCCCAAAGGTTCTGGTAGAATATACGTTCACTCTCATTTGTTTCTGTGAATTTCTTTATTCAATCTTTAATTTCTTATATAACACAGTAGTTTTTAAGCAAGCTGTTGTTCAGTTTCCAGGTGTTTGATTTTTTCCTCCCTTGCTTTCTCTGGGTTTTTTTTTTTACTTTTATGGCTTGATGGCCTGAAAAGATATTATGTAATATTTCAATGCTTTAAAGTTTGTTCAGGCTTGTTACTGGGACTTAATAGAGACTAAATGCTTGGCCATGGCCACCAAGTCACTATGCGGACTGAGCTGCCCATCATGAACTGGGTGTTCTCTGACCCACAGGTCATCAAGTCAGACATGTACAACAGCACTTCATCATTAAATGAAAATGATATATAGGAGATCAGACCTGAGCAGGATCTTAAGACATAAGTTGCATGAGGAAGTAACCTCAATGGTCTCCACTCCTGTTACATTACCTGCCCTCTTGTAGTATGCACCTGTGGCCTCATGGTGAGTTTCTTATGACCAGTTGACTGAGGAAATGAAAACTCATGCCTGGTTTACAGATGGTTCTGCACAATATGCTGGCACCACTCAAAAGTAGACAGTAGCAACACTACAGCCTGTTTCTGGAACCTCCTTGAAGGACTGTGGTGAAAGGAAATTCTACCAATGGCCAGAACTTTGAGCAGTGTACCTGGTTGTTCATTTTGTTCAGAAGCAGAAATGGACAGATTTGCCATTGTATACTGATTCATGGGCTGTGTCCAATGGTCTGGCTGTATGGTCAGGGACTTAGAAGAAACATGATTGGAAAATTGGTGATGAGGAAGTATGGGGAAGAGGTATGTGGACAGACATCTCTGAATGGGCCTAAGAAGTGAAGATATTTATGTCTCACGTGAACGCTTACTGTGATAGTTTATGTTATGTGTCAACTTGGCAAGGTCATAATTTCCAGTCTTACGTTATCTGATGTAATTATCCTCCATTTTGTGGTATTATATAATTAGCTTCCATTTTATGTGTTGTAAACCCTAACCTCTATATGTTATTGATGCAGGATTAGTGTGGGGTGTCTTGAACTATACCCTTCCCAGACAGTGTGACTCAAGTCACACCCTACTTACATCACCCCGTTAGTCAAGTCATACTCTTATTCAAATATCTGATGCAGGGGGAGTTTCCTTGAGGATGTAGTCTGCATCCAATATATAAATGCTCTGGCTTTCTCTCACTCTGGATCATGTATCTGTCTCATCATCATCTAACTTCTGGTTTTTGGTACTTTTGCCAGCAGCCTGCCATCTGTCCTTCAAATTCTGGGATTCACTACCTTCCGTAGCCCTGTGGCCCAGCAGCTTGCCATATAACCTGCCAGTTTGGGGTTTGTCACTCCAGGCAACCACATGAGTCAGTAAAAGCCTTCAGCCTGATACCTGACCCACAGATTTGGGACTTGCCAGTCTCTTCAACTATGTGAGCTATTTACTTGAGATAAATTTTATATATATATACTATTCACTGGTTTTGCATCTCTAGAGAACCCAGCCTACGATACTGACCAAAGGGTGACCTCACCAGAGAAGGATTTTTAACAATCAAGTAGATAGGATGACACATCTTGTGGAAAAAAGCCATCCTCTTTCCTCAGACACTCCTGTCATTGCCCAATGGGCTCATGGACAAAGTGGCCATGGTCAGCTTAGCAACATGAATTTAGCAACATGTACTTCCACTCACCAAGGCCAACTTGGCTGCAGCCACTGCAAAATGCTCAGTCTGCCAGCATCAGAGACCAACACTGATTTCCCAATATGGCATCATTTTTCAGGGTGATCAGCCAGCAACCTCGTGGCATATAAATTACACTGGATTGCTTCCATTATGGAAAGGGCAGAATTTTGTTCTCACTAGGCTAGACATTCCCTCTGGATTCAGATCTGCCTTCCCTGCAGGCAATGTTTCTGCCAAAACTAAAATCCATCGACTTACAGGATACCTCAGCTATCATTATAGTATCCCACACAGCTTACCTCAGATCAAGGAACTTACTGTACATCAAGTGAAATGTGGCAGTGGGCCTATACTCATGAAATTCACTGGTCTTACCACGTTCTCCATCATCCTGAAGCAGCTGGCTTGACAGAATGATGGAATAGCCTTCTACAGACACAATTATAACACCAGATAGGTGGCAATACTTTGCAGGGTTGCAGGAATGTTGTCCAGGAAGCTGTATATTCTCTAAACCAGCATCTAACATATGGTGCTGTTTCCCTCACAGCCAGGATTCAAGAGTCTAGGAATCAAAGAATGCAAATGGCAGTGGCACCACTCACTTTTAACCTAATGATCCTCTCAAAAACTTTTTACTTTCTGTCCCTGTGACCTTATGGTCTACAGATCTAGAGGTCTTAATTCCAAAGGAAAGATTGTTTTCATCTGGAGATACATCACTGTTTCCATTGAACTGGAAATTAAGAATGCCACCTGGCACCTTTGGCATCCTTCTGCCTCTGGATCAACAAGCAAAAAAGAAAGTTACCACATTGACTGGTGTGACTGATCCTGATTACCAAGGGAAAATCAGATTGATATTACATAATGCAGGTAAAGAAGAACAAATCTGGAATACAGGAGACCTCTTACCTCTTACTACTACTATGCCCAGTAATTTAAGTCAATGGAAAACTACAGCAACCCAATTCTGACATGACTACTAATAGCCCAGGCCCCTCAAGAATGAAGATTTGTGTCACCCTACCAGGCAAAGACCCATGACCAGCTGAGGTACCTGCTGAGGTCAAAGGGAATATGGAATGGGTGGTGGAAGAAAGTGGTGCCAAATACATTACAACCACATGACCAGCTACAGAGAGGAAGACTGTAATTGTCATGATATTTCTTCCTGCTTTATTATATGTATATGTGTAAACATACACACACAAACACATGCACATGAGGTCCAACAGGTAAATCTACGAACTTAACTGTTCTAACTGCTATATACCTCATTATTGAATATCACTACAGCCACCTTCAAAGTACTCCCCTTGGGAATCCATGCACTGACACCAGTGCCTAGTCCACCCTTTAAAGTAATTTTGGAACTCTTTCTGGAATGGCTATCATGTAAGGTGGCATTGTGGCAAGTTTGTGAACTTAACTGTAGAGTTGTCTGTGAGGGAGTTTTTAGCCAGTAAACAAAAAATAAATAACTGCATTGGAACACCTTCCCTACTCACCTAATCTCGCCCCCAATGACATTTTTCTTTACCTGAAGATAAAGGAAATATTGAAAGGAAGACATTTTGATGACATTCAGAACATCAAGGGTAATACAATGACAGCTCTGATGGCTATTCTAGAAAAAGAGTTCCAAAATTGCTTTGAAGGGTGGACTGGGTGCTGCCATTGGTGCATAGGGAGTACTTTGAAGGTGACTATGTTTACAAGTCAACTTGGATAGGCTATGATTTTCAGTGGTTTTCCAGACACTGACTGATGGCTCCTCCGTAATGTAATCAATTCCATGATGAGATCTACTATGAGCAGTCTATCAGCTGGAAAGGGAATTTCTTTGGGAGTGCAGACTGTCTTTAGTAAATAAATGGATGTTCCAGCATGACTCACTCTCACATCATCTGACCTCTGGTTCTTGGAATGTGAGCCAGCATCCTGTCACCTGACCCACTGCCCATGAGCCAGCAGCCTGCCATCTAATCTGCCAAGGTTGGGTTCATCATCCCCCGCAACTGTGTGAATTAGGAAAAGCCTCTAGCCCGATGCTTGACCCATGGATTTGGGGACTTGCCAGTCTCTACAACTTTGTGAGCCATTTCCTTGAACTAAATATCTTACTATATGTTTATTATTTACACTTCACTGGTCTTGCTCTTCTAGAAAACCCATCCTATGATACATATATACATGGAAAAAAATTCTATGTGGCCACTAAAGTTGCCAGCTCCATTAGTTTGGTGAATTTCTGCTGCCAAGACTGAGGTTGATGGAAGGAGAGTCAGACAAGTGACCATTCATTTCAGGTGTAATTCCAGACATCCGTCTACCACCTATGATATTTATATGTCTATATTAATAAGACATGAAGTCTGTGTTAAGGAAGATGAGACCAGGTGATGGATGCACTGCTCTCTTTTAATGAGATCTCACCTACTCTGATATAAGCACTTGTGGTTAGAGGATCATCAGTTTAGTGTGGCCACAACTGTGGAGTTGTTCCCAGCACTGTATGTATTGCTCTGAGTTCTAAAGTTTCAGCTAAAATTCAGATAAAAGAGGCTTATTCCACATTAACTTATCCAGTATTTGAAGATAGCAGTAACCATTTTTAATCCAGTGAATAAAGAGACTCTAGTGGATTCCAACAGTGACAATGACTCTTCAGGTTTGAGGGTCATTTCTATGATTTTGCTATTTGTTCTGCTACTTACTATGCAGTTGTGCTATCCACCGATACATCAGTTAAAAGGAAAATTCATTCAAACACGTCTGTTGCTTGCTTTGAGTGTGCAGTGAAATACTTCTTTAAAAGAAGTTTTACTGAAGTACAAATTACATACAATAAAATTCACCCACTGCAAGAGTACAACTGAATTACTTTTAGTATATTCACAGAATTATGCAACATTGCCACGTTTCTCTTTGCAGTCACTCCCTGTTCACCGCTGACACCCCCAGGCAATGGATGATCTATTTTCTGTCTCTATAGACATGCCCATTCTGAACATCTTACATAAATGAAATTATACATTATGTGGCTTTTTTGTGTCTGGCTTCCTTCACTGTCAAGGTTCACCTATGTTGTAGCAGGTATCAGTAGTTCATTACTTTATATTGCCTAATTTTCCACTGGATGGTTATATTGCATTTTATATATCCATTTATCAGCTGATAGACTTTCTGGCTATTGTGAACAATGCTGCTATGAATATTCATATTCATATTCAACTTTTTGTGTGACCATATGCTTTCAGTTCTATTGGAATGAAACTGCCATGTCATATGGTAAATCTATGTTTAATATTTTAAGAAACTGCCAAACGTTTTCATTTTTGAAACAGTGAACCGTTTTACATTCCCTTCAGTAATTTATGAGAGTGATAGTTTTACTACATGCTTGGCAATACTGGTTACTGTCTTTTAATTATATCAATTTTAGAAGGTGGAAACCCTGGTGGTGTAGTGGTTAAGTGCTATGGCTGCTAATCAAAAGGTCAGCAGTTCAAATCCACCAGGCGCTTCTTGGAAACTCTATGGCGTAGTTCTACTCTGTCTTATAAGGTCACTATGAGTTGAAATTGACTCAATGGCAGTAGGTTTGGTTTGAGTTTTTATTTTATAATCTGTTAAGTGTTATCTCAATGTAGTTTTCATTTTCATTTCCCTAATGCCTAAGGATGCTGAGCATTTTTTCATATGCATATGGGCTATTTGCATATCTTTTATGGTTAAATGTCTATTTGAATCTTTTGTCAAGTCTTTAAGTCAGGTTATTTTTCTTATTGAGTTGTAAGAATTCTTTATTCTAAATGCAAATCCCTTACTGAATATATAATTTGAAAATATTCTCATTCAGTCTGTAGCTTGTCTGTTTTACGTTCTTGATGCTGCCTTTTTTTTGAAATTGTCATACAATAAAACTGATTTTTTCTTTTGTTGTAAGTTCTATGAATTTTAGCCTATGTATAGATTCATATAAGTACCACCACAATAAAGATATCAAACAGTTCCATCACTACCAAAAAACTTCCTTGTACTATCCCTTTATTGGCACAATGGTCACAACATGACTTGAATGTGCCAACCACCATCACACTACTTTGATAACCATAGCTTTGTACCAAGTTTGAAACTCAGAAGTGAAAGTACTCCAAATTTGTTATTCTTTTTCAAAGTAATTTTGACTCTCTTGGGACTTCTTCATTTTCATATGCATTGTAGATTAAACCTGTTGATTTCTAAAAAATAATGTAGAATCCTATTATTCATTAGAAAATACTCTTATTGAAAATTAGGACCAAGGAGGCAGACTTAGGCTCTAGTGACTGAACTTTCAATGAAAGGAGTCTAGTATGGTACTGAAGTGTGGGCTGATTACATACACCTCATTCTGGGTAGGGCATGTCCTGGTTCAAACTCACCACACATTAGAGGGATTATTTCTGCCGAATCGAGGGCTGCAGTCTCAGGAAGCCCACTGTTGTCACAAACTTAAACCATGCCCTGCAAGCTCTGCCACTAATAAACAAGACATTTTCATCTCTACCCACTTGGTTCTTTTATCTCCCAGTTAGGTCCAAATATTTGCAGAGAATACAGTATTATTAATGGGACCCCTGAAATCTCAACAAAATGTATGTCCACCTATAAGACACATTTTCCTTAAAATGTTTTAAAAGAAAATTGATACACATGTTGGAGTTGAAGATAATCAGAGCTCAGCAGATTCCTGGATTATGTCTCAGAACCTTTGAAACATAGCATGGGTTTTCTTTTTTAAATCAGGTATATGAATATTTACTTATTTACGCCTCAAACTCTGACACCTCCCCAAATCAAGGATAGTGTGCAGGTGGCTGTCACCACTGAGTTACTACTCAATACAGTTTTATTTCTGCTTTGTGTATTTCCTCTATAATTAGCATATTAATTAAATTCAAGTCAATGGCTGAGCTCTAGACTAGAATGGTCATAACAACAGGTTGTCACATGTTTTCTTTACCTGTTTGTCACTTTAGAGCCTCGAGCAAGGCTTTCAGCTAGCTTTTGAGATAAAGCAGTCTTTCCTCTGAGCTTCTACTGGGATTCTCATCTCACTGTCTCCTCCCTAACCACTTTCTCTAGATTAACTTTTAATCATCCTTCAAGTCACAACACAGATATCACTTCTTTTAGGAGGAGAGGTCCTTCCTGATCCCTAAGATTGTGGCTGCTCCACAATCAGAAATGCCCTCACAGAATTCAGCATTAAAGATATTCCCTGGAATGTTCAGTACACAACCTTATGTGGTAGCCCTGTTCATAATGCATCTCCAGAATAGTGACTACACTATCCAAGCAATGACTGCACTGCACTGTGACTGCCTTTTAATTGTCTGACTCCCCTTAGGACTAACTTCTCTGAGGATAATGCTCAGTGAGTATTAATCAAGACATCCCTTACATGTGACATACCATAGCCACACAATAAACTCAGACTATGGAGCGTTACCTATAGCTATAAGAAAACAGCCTTAGTTCTGACCCTTAAGGAAGCAACTATCTATTTTCAAATCCTTACCTACAAAGTGCTCATGACCCCAAACCGACTTAACAGCACCTAACAACAACAGCAGCATCTGCCACCTGTCAGTTTTTCACATTGTTGTTGCCTATATGTGCCTATGATGCTGGAAACTATGCTACCAGTATTTCAAATAACTGGTCGGATAACTTATGGTAGATAGGTTTCAGCAGAGCTTAAGACCAAAGAAGACTAGGAAGAAAGGCCTGGTGACCTGCTTCAAAAAATTACCCAATGAAAACCCTATGACTCAACAAAATACTGTCCAATATAGTTCTGGAAAATGAATACCTTGTGTTGGAAGACACTCAAAATACACAGTGGCTGCAACAATGAACTTCAGTGTACCAACTATCAGTAAAGACGTTGCAGGCCTGGGCAACATTTCATTCTGGTGTGCATGGAGTCACCATGAGTCAGAGTCAACTCAAAGGCAACTAACAACAACAACAAAAAAGACTAGATGCCATAAAACCTAAGAGCATCCACATTCAACCAGCTTTTAAAATTTGGCCCAAATGGATAAATACAATTCAAGTACTCTCACAGAATTTTTACTGCTTCCAACACTTTTATGAAGTGTATTACAGAATCTACCTTCCTGGAAGCTCTGAGTTGAACAACATAGCAAATAAACAAATGAATTAATTACAGTTACCTTACAGACTCATGAAACAGGAAGACACAACAGCAACTACATATGCTGCACTAATTAATTACTAAGAGATAGCTTTATCTCAAACTGAAATACAATACATAAAGATACACACAACTAAGGGGGCCAAGATGACAGACTAGACACACATCTCCCCAATTCCCTCTGAGAACTAAGGCCTGGAATTATAACTGAATAGAGCAGTAGACATCTGGGGATCCCTAGGACCTGGCATAGTATTGTCAGATTTGACTAGGTACCAGTAATGGACTAAACTACCCCTCTCAAAGATGAACCAGCGGCCAATGACCATCACTCCTGCTGACTCACTGTATCGGAGAACTACAGGTACTGATGCCTTTTTTGATATTTAGGAGGCAAGGACTGGGCATAAGCTGACAAATATGCTGAAATGCAGCACTTAAATAAACAGTGTACAGAGCAGCAGACAGTCCATGGGATAGCCACATATTGAGAGCCCGGCTGCTGACTGAGGGCACTACTGCCCCTCTACCCTCTCTTTTCTGACCTGCACAATAGCCTGCAGTTTCACATCAGAAATGGCAGCTTGGCCAGGAAGCCATCCTGGTTGGCTGGGAGGTGGAGCCACCCAGCGATGGCCTTAGTTGTGGCTGATTCTCAAGCAGAGCAGCAGCTCATCTGGCAAGTACTTCTCTAGCAGAAAAGCAGTATGTGAGACAATTTGTGTCTAGATTCACAGGTGGGGCATGGCAGAGGATGGCTGGAAGGACCTAACCTCTCCATGCTTTGTACCATATCCTAGCATCTGGGGACTGCCTATAAAGTACTTTTGTTGTCAGCTGGAAGGCAGGACCTGCCAAATGTGAGGGCCAACAGCAGCTGGATAGCTCCCTGCTTAGAAGTAAAGTAGCCTTCTAAATAGGACCTGGAGATCTGAATGCTCAGAGGCCCAGCAGCTTCCCCTACACCCTTCACTGACCCACATCCACTTGGGGCCAGTCACTAGAGTACATAGTGATGGCTGGTGATCAACTCCCTCTCTTAGAACTATCCTTCAGTTTCTGTTGAGGTAACACCAGAGAAATAAAAAAGCTTCTGGATGGCATGCAGACAACAGACTATAGCTGACTATTTAAAGCAGCAGCCCACAATGGCTCCAGAAAACACCCAAAATAAAGAATCAAAAAACTTCCCAGGTGAAGAAGCCTTTCTGAAATTATTGGAGGTTGAATACAAAAAATATATATATACACCCCTCTTAGAGATTAAACAAAATTCAGAAGAACAAATGAAAAATTAAGTATGCTATTTGAACTCATAGAACATCAATGATCTGAAATGCAGCAGATCAGTAACAAAATTACAGAATTAAACAATTCAAACCAAAGCCAAAAGAGTTTGGCAATCAAACTTAGTGACCTGGAGGATAGAGCAACTGAAACCAGCATTCATAAAGAGATATCAGAGAATGGAAATAAGAAAAATGAAGAAGTATTATAAAACATGACATTCTATTACAAGGAATAATCTATGAATAATCCCTCCTGAAAAAGGAGAGATAGATAAAAATAGAGAGCACTGCTGTAGAGTTGCTGACAGAAAAATTCCCTGAAATTATGAAAGAGAACATTGATATCCAAGACATGTATCAAATATCACAAAAACCAGATCCCAAAAGAAAGGCACCAAAACATATTATAATCAAGCTTAATAAAATGAAACATAAACATTCTCTTAAAGGCAGTAAGGCTCAAAGTAAAGCTAACATTCAGAGGGAAACCCTGTAGGCTTTTGCCTGACTTTTCTGCAGAAACAATGTTGACAAGAAAGCAGTGGGATGATACATTCAATCTCTGAAGGAGAAAAACCTCCAACCAAGAATTATAGATCCTGCAAAACTGTCTCTCAAATATGACAGTGAAATTAAGACAGTCACACATAAACAGAAGCTTAGAGACTTTGTAAAATCCAAGCTCTTCACTTAGAAAAACAAAAACATTATGTGTATACTTAAGGAGGCACTGCAGGACACAGCATCCAGAACTCTACTCAGTTACGAAAGTCACAAAGCTCAATCAAAGCTACAATGTTAAAAGAAGGGAGCTAGTGATCATAACATGAAAACTATGACATCATCATACTAAAAAGAGGGATATATTACAGTAGGTATAACCCTTTCAGATGGAGAGGAAATATAAAAGATACACAGAAGTTAAACTCTGGTTTAAACTTAGAATAATAAGTGGGATTTCAGGGATAGCTGCAAAGCAAAATAACACTGTCACAGATCAAAACAAGAAGCAAAATAAAGGAGTCTCAACAAACACAAAACCAACAGTGAAAAAGATGAAAAGTCAACCTCTAAAGAAGAATGACCCAGAACAGAATGTTAAGGAAAACATAGAAAACATCAACAACACAGAAATAAAGGCAACAAAACGACACCACTAAATACATACCTATCAATAACTACACCGAATGTAAACAGACTGAATGCTCCAATAAGGAATGACATCATGGATCAAAAGACATGACACATCTATATGTTGCTTAAAGGAAACACACCTAAGACTCAAACAAACTGAAAATCAATGGATGGAAAAATATACACCAAGCCAATAACATACAAAGAAGGCAGGACTGGCCATGCTAATCTCAGATAAAATAGAATTTAAAGTAAGATCCACCATCATGGACAAGGATATTCACTATTGCTGAAAGGTTCAGTACATAGCCAAGCCAAGTGCCGTCAAGTCGGATCCGACTTCAATACATAAGCAGGACGTAACAATATTAAATATTTATGAACCCAATACCAGAGCATCTAAACACATTGAACAAACACTGACAACACTGAAAAATGAGACAGATCACTCCACAATAATAGTGGGAGACTTCAACGCTTCACTTTCAGTAATGTAATGGGGAGATCATCTAGAAAAAGGCTCAAAAAAGACACAGAAGATCTTACTGCAACAATCAACCAACTAGACCTTATTGACATATACAAAACTTTTCACAAATAAGTACATTTTCTTATCCAATGTACATGGAACACTTTCCAGAACAGGACATATGTTAGGACACAAAGCAAGTCTCAACAATATCCAAACCACTGAATTATTGCAAACCATCTTCTAGGACCATAAAGCCATAAAAGTTGAAATCAATAGCAGAAAAATCATAGGTAGAATTTTGAACTCACAGAAACTGAACAAAACTTCGCCCAAAAACCGATGAGTTACAGAATAAATCAATGACAAAATAAAGAAATTTATGGAAAACCATGAGAATGAAAACACATCCTACCAGAACCTATGGAATCAGCAAAAGCAGAGCTCAGAGATCAATTGATCTCTATAAATGTACACATCTGGATGAAAAAAGGGCCCAAACTAAAGAATTAGCCCTACAGATTCAACAAGTAGAAAGAGAGCAACAGAGGAACCCCTCAGGCACCAGAAGAAAACAGATAATAAAGATTAGAACAGAACTAAACGAATTAGAGAATGAAGAACAATTGAAAAAAATTAACAAAACCAAAAACCAAAAGCTGGTTCTTTGAAAAGATCAACAAGATTTATAAACCACTGGCTAAATTTACAAAACAAAAACAGGAGAGGAAACAAATAATCCAAGTAAGACATGGGACCGGAGATGTCACAATAGACTCAACAGAAATCAAAGTATCATAACAGAATACTACAAAAGATTGTACTCTAACATATTTGAAAACCTAGAGGAAGTGGACAGATTTCTAGATTCATATCATCTACCAAAATTATAGTAATAAAAAGTAGAACAACTTAATAAACCCATCACAAAGGAAGAGACTGAAAAACTCATCAAAAAAACTACCAAACAAAAAAGTCCTGGCCCAGATGGTTTCACCAGAGAATTCTACCAAACTTTTAGAGAAGAGTTAACTCCAACACTGCTGAGGCTATTTCACACCACAGAAAGGGATAGAATACTCTCAAACTTATTCTATGAAGCCAGCATAACCATGATACCAAAGCCAGAGAAGATTCCACTAAAAAAGAAAATTATAGACCAACATCACTCATGAATCTAGATGCAAAAATAGTCAACAAAATCCTAGCCAATAGAATTAAACACCACATCAAAAAAAAAAAAAAATGATTGAACATATGACCATGCTGGATTCATGCCAGGGATGCAAGGCTGGTTCAACATCAGCAAAAAAAAATTGAAATGATCAACCACATAAATAGTACAAAGGATAAGAATCACCTGATTCTGACAATTGATGCAGAAAAGTCCAACACCCATTCATGCTACAAACTCTCAGCAAAATAGCAATAGAGGGAAATTCCTCAGCCCGATATGCAGCATCTATGCAGAGTCAACCGCCTACATCATCTTAAATGGAGAGAGACTGAAAGAAATCCTCTTGAGATTGGGAATTAGACAAGGATGCCCACTCTCACCATTTCTATTCAGCATTGTACTAGAGGTTCTAGCCACAGCAATGGGACAAGACAAAGAAATAAAGATTATTCACATCAGCAAAGAAGAAGTAAAAATCTACCTATTTGCAGATAGTATGATTGTATATACAGGGAATCGTAAAGAATCCATAAGTAAACTACTGGAGCTAATACAGAAGTTCAGCAAAGTATCAGAATATAAGATAAACATAAGTAAATCATTATGATTCCTTATCCCAAGAAAGATACCATCAAAGGAGAAATCACGAAATCAATATCACTTATTAGAGTCCCCAGGAAGGTAAAATACCTAGGAATAAATCTAACTAGAGAAATAAGAAACCTATGCATACAGAACTACAAGATCTTACTTCAAGAAACCGAAAGAGACTTACACAAATGGAGAAACCTACCCTGCTCATGGATAGGAAGACTTGACATTGTGAAAATGTCCATTTTACTCCCCACCCACCAAACAGTCTATATGTACAATGCAAACCCAATACAAATTACAATGTCATCTTTCAAGAGATGGAGAAACAAATCACCAACTTTGTTTGGAAAGGGAAGAAACCCTGGATATGTAAAGCACTACTGAAGAAGAGGAACACAGTGGGATTCCTCACGCTACCCAACTTTAGAACATATTGCACTGCCACAGTAGTTAAAACAGCCTGGTATTTGGTACAAAAAGAGACACATAGACCGATGGAACACAGTTGAGACCCCAGAGATACCACCATCCTCTTATGAAGAGCTGATATTTGACAGAGGCCCTAAGATTATAAACTGGGGTAAAAACAGTCTCTTTAACAAATGATGTTGGCAAAATTGGCTATTCATCTGCAGAAAACTGAAACAAGACCGATTATCTGACACCTTACACAAAAACTAACTCAAAATGGATCAAAGACCTAAATATCAAACCTAAATCAATAAAGATCATGCAAGAAAAAATAGGGTCAACAATGAAGCATGATCAAGAGAAAACAGATAAATGGGAACTAAAGAATCACTTTTGCTCATGCAAAGACTTTATCAAAAGAGTTAAAAGACCACCTACAGAATGGGAAAAAACATTTGGCAAACACATGTCAGACTGACTTTTGATCTCCATAATCTATAAGGTACTGCAAAATGTCAACAAGAAAAAGATAAATAACCTAATTAAATGATCGGCAAAATAGATGGGCAGACTCTTCACTAGAGAGGACATCCAGGCAGCCAAAAGACACATGAGGAAATGCTCATGATCATTAGCTATCTGTGAAATCCAAATCAAAACTACAATGAGACATCTCACCCCAACAAGGTTGACCATAATTCAAAAAACATAAAACAACAAATGCTGGAGAGGCTGTGGAGAGATTGGGAGTCTCCTACACTGCTGGTGGGAATGCAAAATGGTACAATCTCTTTGGAAAGCAATCTAGCACTTGCTTAAAAAGCTGGAAATAGATATACCATTTGATCCAGTAATCCCACTGCTTGGAATTTATCCTACAGAAACAAAGGCTGTCACAGAAACAGACACATACACATGAATGTTTATTGCAGCACAGTCTAAATAGCAAAACAGATAGACTCAACCCAGATGCCCATCAACAGATGGATGGATAAACTATGGTACATAAACTCAGTGGAACAATACACAATGATAAAAAAAAAAAATGATGATTTTAGGAAACATCTCGTAACTTGGTTTCAGATAGAAGACATCATGCTGAGTAAAACCAATCAGCGATACAAGGGTAAATACTGCATGAGACCCCTACTATAAGGATTTAAAAATAGAGTTACTTACAGAAGAAAAGATTCTTTGATGGCTGCATGGGTGGGGAAGGAGGGAGATTAGATAGCTGATAGAAATTTGGTTGGGTGAATACAGTGACAAAACACACTAAAAAGAAGATCAACTTAGCTGGACTTCAACATAAACTGAAAACTCTTCTAATCTTAACCCGATATTGCAAGGGTAGAGTAGCAGGGGTGAGGTCTTGGGACCATGCTCTCAGGGGACACTGAGGCCAATTGACATAACTAGCCTATTGCTAAGAGAGTCTTCTGCATCCCATTTTGGTGCGTGGCATCTGGAGTCTTTAAAGCTAGCAAGCTGCTGTCTGAAGTATACCAAATTATCCCAACTCATCTGGAACAGATGATAGATCACCAAGAACAACAGACAGGAGGAAAAAAGAGTACAGGAGACAGAAAGACCCATGTGAATGGGTGACTGCATCAACATGTGACCAGAAGAACCAGATAGTTCCTGGCCACCACCAAAACAGCCGTGATGGGGCACACAATTTTCAGTCCCTGTGGCAATTTGAGGAAAAGAGGGGTATACCTCAAGAACTCCACTGAAAGACTGCAACTGATGGTACAAAAGCTTGGGGGATTCCATGGAACATGGCCACTAGACCTGCTGCTGCTCTCAACCAGAAAATATTATGGAGGTCAACTCTTCACACAGGAATGGACTGGACTTGAGGACACAATGTGACCATACGGTGTGCGTACTTTATGGTTTTATGCATCTATAGGATGCTGTCCTGCTGGCCTCTTATTAGAACAGAGAGAAGAGGGGTGACAGGAGATTGTAAAGAGGATGTGACATGTATAAAACAAAAGGGAGGAGTGTGCTATCACCAGGGAAAGAGAGCAGAAGGACCTGCAGATAGGCAGGCATGCAAACTTGCTGTATACTTCACTTAATCACAATAAAAAAATTAAGAGAAGAATAATATAATTCCGAAGGGATACATAAGGGGTTTTAAAGATTTTGGTAATTTTCTGTTCTTAAGCTGGACAGTGAATACACTGCTGTTTATATCATTACTGTTTTACTTGTATATGTCACACATATTATTTTGTATATTGAATATACGCCATAAGAATTTACACAGAAAACAATGGCTTATCAGACATCTATATGTTTACCACCCAGCTTATCCAACAGCATGTTACTAGGAGAGCTAAGCACCTATGAATTCCTGCCCAACCAGGTCCTGTACTTCTTCCTATACTACACTCTGGTAACCATTATACTGAACTTGGTGTTCATCTATGCCCTTATAGTTTTTTTGTTCTGTTTGGTTTTTAAAGCTGGACTTTTTTTTTTAATGATTTAGGTGAAAGTTTACAGCACAAATTAGTTTCTCATTCAAAAATACACACACAAATTGTCTTATGACACTGGTTATAATCCACAAATTTTGTTAGCACTCTCCCTTTTCCCTTTCTATCCCAGGTTCCCCCTGTCCATTCATCCAGTTTTACTGTCCCTTCCTACCTCTGGTCTTTGCTTTTGGGCAGGTGTTACCAGTTGTTTTCACATACTTTATTGAACTAAGAAGCATGTTCCTCACATGTGTAACTGTTTTAAAGTCTGACTAATCTAGGCTGAAAGGTAGCTTTCAGAAGTTGCTTCAGTTCTTAATTAGCAGAGTGTCTGGGGGCAACAGTCTCAAAGGGTTCTTAGTCTCTGTCAGACCAGTAGTCTGATCATGTGCATGTGCATGCGTCTGCATTCGTGTGTGCGAATTTGAATTTTCTTCTACATTTTCTCCTGCTCTATATGGGACACTATATTGTGATCCCTGTCAGAGCAGTTGGTGGTAATAGCCAGGCACCATATAGCTCTTCTGAACTCAGGATGATGGAAGTTGTGGTTCATGTGGTCCATTAGACCTCTTGACTATTTTCCTTGTATTTTTGGTTTTCTTCAATCTCCTTTGTTCCAAACAAGGTAGGACGAATAGATGTTACTTGGCTGGGCACTCGCTAACTTTTAAGGCTGCACGTACTTCTCACTGAAGTGAAATGTAGAACATTCCATGAACTACGTTGTGCCACTTGACCATGATCCCTGAGACCATGGTCCCCAGCCTTCAGCCACAGTAACTCAGTCCCTCATGGTTTCTGGATGTCTAGAAAGCTTCTATGATTGCCTTGGTCAAGTTGTGCTGACTATATTGTGTGTTGTCTTTCCCTTCATCAAAGTTATCACTTACCTACCATCTAGTGATAATAGATCACTAGATCTACTTCCCACCCCTCCCTCCCTCACAATCATCAAAGATTGTTTTTTCTGTGTAAACCTTTTCTTATAATAGCAGTCTTATATAATACCTGTCCTTTTTTGGTTGACTTGTTTGACTCAGCATAATGCCTTCCAGATTCATCCATGTTCTGAGATGTTTCAGAGATTCATCATTGTTCTTTATCAGAGCATACTATTCCATTATATGTAGGTACTAACCTTGTTTACCCACTCATCAATTTATAAGCACTTAAGTTGCTTCCATCTTTTTGCTATCGTGAATAATTCTGCAATGATCATGGGCATGCATGTGTCTATTCCTATGATGGCTGTTATTTCTCTAGGCTATACTCCTAGGGGAAACCCTGGTGGCGTAGTGGGTTAAGTGCTATGTCTGCTAACCAAAAGATCGGCAGTTCATATCTGCCAGGCACTCCTTGGAAACTCTATGGGGCAGAGTTATTCTGACCTCTAGGGTCACTATGAGTTAGATTCAACTCTATGGCAGTGGATTTGGTTTTCTTTTTTAACACTCCCGGGAATGGAATTTCTGGATCATATGGCATTTCTATTTCTAGTTCTTTAAGGAGGCATCATATCATTTTCCACTTTGAGTGTACCATTTTCCATTCCCACCAAGAGTACATAAGAGTTCCAATCTCCCCACAACCTCTCCAATATTAGTTATTTTGTTTTTTTTTTTCCTGATTGTGCCAGTAATGTTAGAGTGAGATGGCATCTCCTTGTAGTTTTGATTCTGATTTGCATCTCTCTAATGGCTAATGACTGGTAGCATTTCCTCATGTGTCTGTCAGCCATCTGAATGTCTGTTTTGGTGAACTGTCTGGTCATATCTTTTGCCCATTTTTTAACTGGATTATCTGTATTTTTATTATTCAAGTGGTAAAGTATTCTATAGCTATCAGACATTAGACCATTGTGAAATATGTCATAGTCATAACTTTCTTCCCCAGGCTATAGTTCTCTCTTTACCCTTTTCATGAACTCTTTTGATGAGTATAAGTGTTACATTTTTTAGTCACTAACAGTTACCTAGTTTCTCTTTGGGTATTTGTGCATTATTAGCTATGGTTTATATTTTATTCATGCCATGGATTAGGGTGCCTAGAATTGTCCTTAGTTTTTCTTCCATAATCTTTATCATTTTAGACTTTGTATTTGGGTCTTTGATCCATTTGGGGTTATCTTTTGTACATGGTGTGAGATATGGGTCTTGTTTCGTATTTTTGCAGATGATATCCAGTTATGCCAACACCATTTGTTATAGAGACTGACTCCCCCCCCACCCCCCCTCTTAACAGGCTTTGGTTGTTTGTCAAAGATTAGCTGGCCACAGGTGGATGGATTCACATCAGTTTCCCAATTCTGTTTGATTGTTCTACAATTCTGACCCTACAGGCCAGGGAATTTGTATGTGTCTGTTGTACCAGTACCAGGCTGTTTTGCCTACTGTGGCTGTATAGTAGCTTCTGGGATCAGGCAGTGTGAGACCTTCTACTTTTCTCCTTTTATTCAGTAACACTTTGCTTATCTGAGGCTTCTTTCCTCCCTATATCAAGTTGATGGTGAGTTTCTCCACCTTGTTAAAACACGGTGTTGGCATGTGGATTGGAATTGCATTATTATCTGTGAATCACTTTGGGTAAGATGGACATTTTTCACAATGTTAAGCCTACCTATCCATGAACATGTATGTTTCCCCATTTATGTAGGTCACTTTGGGTTTCTTGAAATAGTGTTTTGTCGTTTTCTTTGTACAGGTCTTTTATGTCCCTGGCTAGATTTATTCCTCAACATTTTATCTTTTCAGGTGCTATTATAAATGGCAGTGCTATCTTGATTTTTTTTTTTTGCTGGTATATGACTTTTGTATGTTAATCTTCTATCTTGCTACTCTGCTGAATCTTTCCATTGGTTCCAGTTGTTTTCTTCTGGAATCTTTAGGGTTCTCTATATATAAAGTCTTATCGTCCACAAATAGGGATAGTTTTACTTTCTCCTTTACAATTTAGATGTCCTTTATGTCTTTTTCTTGCCTTACTGCTCTAGCTAAGACTTCCAACACAATGTTAATCAGGAGTGGTGACAAAGGGTGTCCCTGTCTTCTTGTTCTCATGGGAAATGCTCTCAGCCTCTCTGTTGAAAATGGTATTGGCTGTTGATTTTCTATAGACGCCCTTTATTATGATGAGGAATTTCCCTTCTGTTCTTATGACAGTTTTTATCAAGAATGGGTGTTGGTCTTTATCAAATGTCTTTTCTGTATCAAATGAAATTATCATCTAATTTTTTCCTATTAATGTTTGATTATGTTGACAGATATTTGAAGATTGAACCATCTTTGCAGAAACCCCGAAACCAAACTCACTGCCCTCAAGTTGACTCTGACTCATAGCAACCCTATAAGACAGAGAACTGCACCATAGAGTTTCCAAGTAGTGCCAAATGGATCTGAATTGCTGACCTTCTGGTTAGCAGACATAGGGGTGGTGTAACAGTTAAGAGCTATAGCTGCTAACCAAGAGGTCAGCAGTTGGAATACACCAGGGCTCTTTGGAAACCCTATGAAGCTGTTCTACTCTATCCTATTGGCTCACTGTGAGTCAGAATCAACTTAATCGCAACAGGCTTTTATCTTTGCATACCTGGTATAAATCCCACATGGTCATGCTGCATTTCTTTTTATATGATGCTTAACTCTATCAGCTAGAATTTTGCTGTGAATTTTTATATGTATACTTATGAGAGATAATGGTCTGTAATTTTCTCTTTCAGGGTATCTTTGCCTGGTTTTAGTTATCAGTGTTATGGTGGCTTCACAGAATGATTTGGGAGTATTATTTCCTTTTCTATTCTTTGAAACACTTTCAGTAGTATTGACATGAGATCTTAGCTGAATATGTGGTAGAATCCTCCAGTGAAGCTGTTTGGGCCAGGACTTTTTTGGTTGTTGTTGGGATTTTTTTTTTTTTTTTTGCTTCTTCAATCTTTTCTCTTGTCATGTCCCCACCCCCCAGATATTCTGTCTCAGTTTGTGTTGGTTTAAGTAGGTAATGTATTTCTAGAAATTTGTCCATTCCCTCTACATTCTCAAATTTGTTGGAGTAAAGTTTTCATTCAAGCTTTGAGTTCTAACAGTGAAGGATTCTACAGGGGAAATATTAAATGATTCAGGAAATGTCAAAAGAAGATGGAAGGAATACAGAGTCACCATACCAGAAAGAACTGATTGACACTGAACCACTTGAAGAGGCGCAGCATATGATCAAGAACCAGTGATACTGAAGGAAGAAGTCAAAGTTGCACTGAACACACTGGCAAGAAACAAGGCTCCAGGAATTGGTGGAATATTAACTGAGATATTTCAACAAATGGATGCAACATTGGAAGTGCTCATACATTTGTGCCAGGAAATTTGAAGGACAGTTACTTGGCCAATCTACTGGAAGAGATCCATATTTATGCCCATTTGCAAGAAAGGTGATCCAACCAAATGCAGAAATTACTGAACAACATCATTAATATTATACGCAAGTAAAATTTTCTGTAAAATCATCCAAAAGCAACTACAATGTACTTTGACAGGGAGCTGCCAGAAATTTAAGTTAGATTCAGAAGAAGACATGAAATCAGAGATATCATTGCTGATGTCAGATGGATCTTGGCTGGAAACAGAAAATACTAGAAATCTGTTCACCTCTGTTTCATTGACTATGCAAAGGCATTCAACCGTGTGGATCCTAACAAGTTATGGCTAATATTGCAGACAATGGGAATTCCAGGACACTTAATTGTACTCATGAGGAATCTGTATCTGGATCAACAGACAGTTGTGTGAACAGAACAAGGGAACGCTGTATGGTTCAAAGTCAGGAAAAGTTGTACATCCAGGTTGTATCATTTTACCATACCTTTTGAATCTGTATGCCAGGTAAATAATCCAAGAAGCTGGACTATATGAAGAATGAGGCATCAGGACTGGAGAAAGACTCATTAACCACCTGCGTTATATGCAGATCACACAACTCTGCTTGCTGGAAGTAAAGAGGATTTGAAACACTTACTAATAAAGATAGAAGACCACAGCCTTCAGGATGGATTGCACCTCAACATCAAGAAGACAAAAAGCCTTACAACTGGACCAGTAATCAACACTGTGATGGAGAAAGGACTGAGGCTGTCAAGGAATTCATTTTACTTGGCTCCACAGTCAATGACCATGAAAGCAGTAGTCAACAAATCAAAACACACATTCCATTAGGAAAATCTATTGCAAAGAACCTCTTTTTGTAAAGATGTCACTTGAAGACTAAAGTATGTCTGACCCAAGTCATGGTGTTTTTAATCACATCATAGGCTTGTGAAAGCTGGACAATGAATAAGGAAGACAGAGGGAGGATTGACACCTTTGAATTGTGGTGTTGGAGAAGAATACTGAATGTACCGTGGACTGCCAAAAGAACAAACAGATCTGTTCTGGAAGTACAACCAGAGTGCTCCTTGGAAGCAAAGATGGTGAGACTGCGTCTTACATACTTTGGACATGTTGTTAGGAAGGATCAGTCCCTAGAGAAGGGCATCACGCTTGGTAGAGTGGAGGATCAGTGAAAAAGACGAAGACCCTCCACAAGATGGACTGACACAGTCGCTGGACCAATGGGCTGAAGATTTAAAAAAAATTGTGGACACAGCACAGGACTAGGCAGTGTTTCGCTCTGTTGTGAAACAGGGTCACTATGAGTCAGAACTGACTCAATGACACCTAAAAACAACAACACTGTTTTTATACTACTCTGTTATGATCTTTTTTATTCCAGCTGAGTCTGCTGTGATGCATCCCATCTCATTTCTTATTTTAGTAGTTTGCTTTCTCTCCTGTTTTTTCCTTTGTCACGTTGGCCAGTGGGTTGTCAATTTTACTAATCTTTTCAAAGAACCAAATTTTGGTCTCCTTGATTCTTTGTATTAATTTTTCTTTTCTCTAGTTCATTTATTTATGCTCTAACTCTCATTATTTCCTTTCTTATGATGTCTGTGGGCTTCTTTTGCTGTTCTTTTATAGTTTTATTACAGATATGTTACTTAACTTTACATGTCTTCTAATTGTATGTGCCATGAACAATTCCATAGTATGTTCTTTGTTTCACTCCACAGTATGTTTGTGAGAGTTATCTGTATTGATACATAACTCTGGTTCATGCATTCTCACTGCTGTATAATGTATTTCTTCTGCCTCTCTGTGCCACTTTCTGGATAATTTCTTGTGACTCATTGTCCATTTCACCAGTCCTCTCTTCCGTTCTACCCACTGAGTTTGTTATTTCAATGACCGCTTATTATGTCTTGAAATTCTATTTAGTTGTTTCCTAAATATACCTGCTATTCTATTTCCCAACAGAAGCTGAACTAAGAGTTTGTATACATTTGTAACACTCAGTGGCTGATGCTCACTTATCCCAAACTACTTAATAAGATACCCAACAACAAATTAATATAAAAGGCTAAAGATCTCATAAAAAATGTACCAGCTAGAGACAAGGCCAAGATGGTAGACTAGACACATGTCTCCTCAATTGCCTCTAAGAACTAAGTCCTGAATTAATAACCAAATGGAGCACCCTGAACTCCCAGGAAGCCCTAGGATATGGCATAGGGCTGTCAGATTGGACCACACACCATTAAACAGAAAACTACCTATCTCTGATGAGGCAGTGCATGCTGAGCCCAACTCCTGCTGACTCACCACTTGGTGAGACTGCAGATACTGACGCCGTGTTTGTTATACAGGAGGCAAGAAATAGGCATGAGCCATTAAACACACTGAACTGCAGTGCTAAAGTAAACGGTGTCCAGCGCAGCAGAGAGACAGTACATTGGATAGGCACAGTTTGAGAGCCTGGTTACTGGCTGAAGGCATCACTGCCCTTCTGCCCTCTCTTTCCTGAGCCACACCACAGATTCTATAGGTTCCTGGCAAGATGGGCAGCTCGGCCGGGACACTATCTTGGTTGGCTGGCAGGTGAGATAACCCAACCAGAGGCCTTAGCAGGGGTTAATTCCCAAGCTGAGAAGCAGTGCCAGTCCAGAAAGACCTCTTCCAGTAGAAAGGCTCTATAGGACACTGTAACCTTACAGGAGTGCCTCAGCTGAGAATGACAGCAAGGTCATAGACCCTCCCTAATTAAACTATGCCATACCATTTCGGGGTGGCTGAAGAGGTGCTACCATTGTCAGCTGGAAGGCAGGGTCTGCCATACCAAACAGCCTGATAGATTTCAGCAGCTGTCAGTTAATTCCAGCTTCTTAAAAATAAAACTGCCTGGAGAAATAACTGGTGAGTGGCCCGGAAGCATCTCTTCCAGCCTTTACTGACACACACCATAGGGTTGGATGACAGCCCCCCAGTGAATGCATACATATGGAACCATCTTTGCCAGCCAGGAGCGCGGCCTGCCACACCAGGGAGTCCAATGGGGCCAGTCACTGGAGTACAGAGAGGTGACTGGTACCAACTCCCTTCTCAGAACTATGCCTCAGGTCCTGCTGAGGTAATAAAAGAGCCTCCAGAAGACCTGAAGGCAAAAAACTATTCCTAAACATTTAAGGAAACAATCCACTATGGCTTGGGAAAACTCCCAAAATAAAGAATCAAAAAACTTCCCAGATGAAGAAGCCTTTCTGAAACTATCAGAGGTTGAGTACAAAAGAATTATATATAAAACCTTCCTACAGATTAAACAAAATGCAGCAAAGCAAAATGAAAAATTAAGCAAGCTATCTGAACTGATGAAACAACAGCAATCTGAAATCCAGCAGATCAATAACAAATTTACAGAATTAGACAATTCAATCCAAAGCCAAAAGAGCAGAATTCAGGAGATGAAAATCAGACTTAGTGACCTTGAAGACAGAAC
Source organism: Heterohyrax brucei (assembly GCA_028571685.1). Lineage (NCBI taxonomy): Eukaryota > Metazoa > Chordata > Mammalia > Hyracoidea > Procaviidae > Heterohyrax > Heterohyrax brucei. Next base: position 67,707,176 of record CM053166.1, read on the forward strand.
AACTGATATCAGCATTTATGGGGAGAAGTGAGAGAAAAAAAATAAGAAAAATAAAGCAGCATTAAGAAATATACAGGACTCTATTAAAAGGAATAATCTAAGATTAAATGGAGTTTCTCAACAGGGAGGGACAGGTGAAAACACAGAGAGTATTGCTGTTGAGCTGCTGAAGAAAACTTCTCTGAAATTATGAATGAAGAGAACATAGATATCCAAGAATTATATCAAACACCACAAAAACTAGACCCGAAAAGACAGATACCAAGACATATTAGGATCAACAAAATGAAATATAAACAGATCCTCTTAAAGACAGGAAGGCTCAAAGCAAAGCTAACATTCAGAGGGAAGCCCTGTAGGCTTTTGCCTGACTTCTCAGAAGAAATGATGCTGGCAAGGAGGCAGTGGGATGCCACACTCAAATCTTGAAGGAGAAAAACTTCCAACCAAGAATCATATATTCTTCAAAATTTTCTCTCAAATATGAAGATGAAATTAAGACATTCGCAGATAAACAGAAGCTGACAGACTTTGCAAAATCCTAACCAAAACTGAAATACTGAAAGAAGCTCTTTGCCTAGAAAAACAAAACTCTTAAGTGTACACTTAAGAAGGCAATGCAGGACACAGTATCCTGAACCCTACTCAGTTATGGAAGTCACAAAACCCAGTTCAAGCTACATTATTAAAAGAAGTGAACCACTGATCACATCATGAAAACTATAACACCATCACACTAAAAAGAGTGATATACTACAGCGGTTATAGTCCTTTAAGATGGAGAGTAAGTTAAAAAGATATGCAGAAGCTAAAATTGGGTTTAAACTTAGAACATTAAGGGAGAGCACAGGGGTTGCCACACAGCACAGTAACAATACAACATATCAACACAACAAACATAATACAGGAGTTTCACCAAACACAAAACCAACACGGAAAAAGACGAAAAGTCAACCTATAAATAAGTTTGACCCAGAACAGAATATTAAGAGCAACATATAAAATACAACACAAAAATAAATACATCAAAATGACAGCACTAAACACACATCTATCAATAATTACACTAAATGTAAACAGACTGAATGCTCCAATAAAGAGACAATGAGTGATATCCTGGATCAAAGGACATGACCCATCTATATGTTGCTTCCAAGAAACACACTGTAGACTCAAGATACGAACAAACTGAACATTAAAGGATGGAAAAATACATACCAAAGAAGAACAGGTGTAGCAATACTAATCTCAGATAAAGTTGATTTTAATGTAAAATCCACCATCATGAACAAGGATGGTCACTATTTATTGCTGAAAGTTTCAACACACAAACAACACCTAACAATACTAAAAATATATGCACCCAATACCAGAGCATCTAAATACATGAAACAAACACTTACTACACTGAAACATGTGATAGATCACTCCACAATAATACTGGGAGACTTCAACACTCTGCTTTCAGTGCTGGACAGATCATCTAGAAAAAAGCTCAGTAAAGACACACAGAAGATCTTATTGCTACAATTAACCCACTAGAGTTCACTGACATATACAGAACTTCTGATCCATCAACAGAAAAATATCCCTTCTTCTCTAAGGTACATGGAACATTTTCCAGAATAGATCATGTGTTAGCACCAAAGCAAGTACAAATAAAATCCAAACCACTTAATTATTACAAAGCATCCTCTTCGACCATAAAGCCATAAAAGTCAAAATCAACAACAGAAAAAAACAAATAGAAATTAGAATTCATGGAAACAGAACAACACATTGCTGAAAACACCATGGCTTATAGAAGAAATCAAGAACAAAATAAAGAAATTGATGGAATCCAATAAGAATAAAAACACATTGTATCAGAACCTATGGGATACACCAAAAGCATAGCTCAGGGGCCAGTTTATCTCTATAAATGCACACATCTGGAAGGAAGAAAGGACCTGAACAAAAGAATAACCCTAAAGCTTGAACAAGTAGAAAGAAAACAACAGAGGAACCCCTCAGGCACCAGAACAAAACAGATAATAAAGATGAGAGCAGAAGTAAATGAAATAGAGAATACAAGAACAATTGAAACAACGAAACCAAAGGCTGGTTTTTTGAAAAGATCAACAAAATTGAAAAATCACTGGCTAAACTTACAAAAGAAAAACAGGAGAGGAAACATAATAATCCAAATAAGAAAGGAGACGTGAGGTATCACAACAGATCCAGATGCAATCAAAAGTACCATAATATTATACTACGAGAGACTGTACTCCAACAGATTTGAAAACCTAGAGAAAATTCCTAGATTCACATCACCTACCAAAATTATCACAAGGAGAAGTAGAACAACTTAATAAACCCATCACAAAGGAAGAGACTGAAAGGGTCATCAAAAAAACTACTAATCAAGAAAGCCCTGGCCCAGATGACTTCACTGTAGAATTCTACTTAGCTTTTAGAGAAGCATTAACTCCAAAACTGCTGAGACTATTTCACAGTATAGAAAGGTAAATACTCCCAAATTCATTCTATAAAGCCAGCATTACCATGATAACAAAGCTAGGGAAAGATCTCACTAAAAAAGAAAATTGCAGACAAATGTCACTCATGAACCTAGATGCGGTAATCTTCAACAAAATCCTTATAAATAGAAATCAACAACACATCAAAAATTTAATTCAGCACAATAAAGATATAGCATATCAAAACGAGAAATGTAACACAGAAGTCTCAACAAAGACAAAACCAACACTCGAAAGAATAAAAAATCAACCCATAAAGAACTACCCAGAACAGAAAATTAACAACAGAGAATAAACCAACACGAAAACAAATACATCAAAATGACAGCACTACATACACACCTATCAATTACACTGAATGTAAATAGACTGAACGCTCCCATAAAGAGACAGTGAGTGACAACTTGAATCAAAAGACATGACCCCTCTATATGCTGCTTACAAGAAACTCACCTTAGACTTAAAGATACGAACAAACTGAAAATTAAAAATGGAATAATATACACCAATCTAATGATATACACAGAAGAGCAGGTGTGGCAATACTAATGTCAGATAAAATACACTTTAATGTAAACTCCACCATCGTGGACAAGGATGGACACTATTTACTGCTAAAATGTTCAATACACAAGCAGGATGTAACAATATTAAATATTTATGCACCCAATACCAGAGCATCTAAATACATCAAACAAACACTGACTACATTAAAAAATGAGATAGTTCACAGTAATAGTGGAAGATTTCAACACTCTGCTTTCAGTATTGGACAGATTTTCTAGAAAAAAGCTCAGTAAAGACACAGAAGATCTTATTGTAACAATTAACTAATCAGACCTAATGAACATATACAGATCTTTTTATTCATCAACAGATAACTACACCTTCTTCTCCTGTGCACATGGAATATTTTCCAGAATAGACCATGTGTTAGGACATAAAGCAAATCTCAACAAAATCCAAACCACTGAATTATTGCAAAGCATCTTCTTAGACCATAAAGCCATAAACTCTGAAATCAATAGCAGAGAAAACAGACAGAAATTGGAACTCATGAAAACTGAACAAGACCTTGCTCAAAAAGCCATGGGTTATAGAAAAAATCAAGGATAAGATAAAGAAACTTATGGAATGAAATGAGAATGAAAAAAAATTAATTCATTATGACCAAGCTGGATTCACACCAGAGATCAGGGTTGGTACAACATCAGAAAAACGATTAATGTGATCAACCACATAGTAAAACAAAAGATAAAAATCACCTGATTTTGATGATTGATGCAGAAAAGGCATCTGACAAAGTTCCATACCCATACATGCTAAAAACTCTCAGCAAAATAGGCACAGAAGGGTAATTCCTCAATGCAATAAGAGGCATGTACGCAAAGCCAACTGCCTACATCATCCTTAATGGAGAAAGAAACAATTCTTCTTGAGAACAGGAACTAGACAAAGATGCCCACTCTCACCACATCTATTAAACATTGTTATAGAAGTTCTAGCCAGAGCAATTAGACAAGACAAAGAAATAAAGGGCATCTGCTTCAGCAAAGAAGTAAAAATCTCCCAATTTGCAGATGACAATTGTATATGCAGAGAACCCAGAAGAATCCATAAGGAAACTACTCAATCTAATATAAAAGTTCAGCTAAGTATCAGGATACAAGATAAACATAAGTAAATCAGTAGGATTCCTTTATACCAACAAAGAGGTCATCAAAGAAGAAGTCAACAAATCAAAACCATTTACTACAAACCACAAGAAGATAAACACCTAACAATAAATCTCACTACAGAAACAAGAGACCTATACAAAGAGAACTACAAGACCTTACTGCAAGAAACCAAGAGAGACCTACATAAATGGAGAAAGCTACTCGGCTCATGGATAGGAAGATTTAATATTGTGAAAATGTCTATTTCACCCAAAGCAATCTACATATACACTGGAATCCCAATACAAATCCTAGTGACATTTTTTAATGAGATGGAGAAACAAATCACCAACTTTGGAAAGGGAAGAAATCCCACATAAGTGACACATTACTGGAAAAGAGGAACACACTGTAGGCCTCACACAACCTGACCACAGAAGATATTACACTGCCACAACAGTCAAAACAGCCTGATACTGGTAAAAAGAGACACATAGACAAATGGAACACAGTTGAGACCCCAGAGATGCCACCATCTTCCTACAAACAGTTGATACTCGACAAAGGCCCTAAGATTGTAATCTGGGGTCAAAACAGTCTCTTTAACAAATGGTGCTGGCAAAACTGGATGTCCATCTGGAAAAAAACAGAAATAAGACCCACATCTTCCACCTTACACAAAAGCTAACTCAAATTGGATGAAAGACCTACATACCAAACCTAAAATGATAAAGATCATGCAAGAAAAAATATAATCAACAATGGAAGTTTTAATACACAACTTACACAGAATTCAAAATCTGAGAAACAAAGCATGACCAACAGAAAATAGATAAATGGGAACTACTAAAAATCAAACACTTCTACTCATCCGAAGGCTTTATCAAAACAGTTAAAAGACCACCTACAAAATGGGAAAAAACATTTGGCAACTGCATGTTCGACTGACATCTGATCTCCATAATGTACAAAGTACTGTAAAATATCAATAAGAGAAAGGTAGGAGGTGGAGTCAAGATGGCAGACCAGCCACATGTCTCCTTAATTTCCTCTGAAAACTAAGGCCTGGATTGATAATTAAACGGAGCCTTCTGGACACCCAGTGAGCCCTATGACATGACATAGGGCTGTGAATTTGGACTACATGCACTGAACAGGAAAATTCTTCTCTTTTGCTGACCCCCCACCCTTGCTGAATGCCAGCTATTGCAGAATGAATGTAATAGGCATTTCTAACTTTTTTTCCTCTGTCTTAGCTGGCAGGTGGGGCTTGGGTTTAACTGAAAGCAAAGATTAGCCACACTGCTGACAGGATCACCAGGTGTCATAGCCACATTTTCAGAGCCTGGATCTAGACTTTGTGCACCTCGGCCCCTCCACTCTCTCTTTATGAACCTCCTCCAATGATTTAGCTATTTCACTGCAGGCAGGAGAGCTTGTGCAAGATGCCATCTAGTTGAACTGGGAGGGGGAGTTACCTAAATGGAAGCTTCAGGAGGGGCTAATTCCCAGGCTGGGAGGCAGTGCTAGCCCGGGGAGCACTTTCCCAGCCAAAAAGCTGTATTTAACACTATGTGGCCTTATGGGTGGGGTCCAGCAGCAGATGTCAGCAGGGCAGTAGCCTCTCTGTACTCTGAACTAGTATACAACATCTGGGGTTGGATATAGAGGTGCTTACATTGCCAGGTGGAAAGAGGGGCTTGTACACCTGACAGGCTGACTGAGTTTGGAAGCTGTCAGATAGCTTTTACCTTTCAAAATAAGATGACCTAGAGAAATAACTGCAGTGCATTCTGACGGCATTTCTCCCAGCCTTTATTCACCCACAACACAGGGTCAGCTGATAGCCCCCCAGTGACTTCATAAGTAGGGCCATGTCTTTGCCAATCAGGACATAGAGCCTGCTACCCAACAGATTCCAATGGACTCAGACACTGGAGTACATAGAGGTGACTGGTTATCACCTCCCTTCTCAGACTGTGCTTCAGATCCTCTTACAATAACACCAGAGAAACTAAACCACCTCTAGATTCCCAAAAAACAACAAACCTTGACCAGAAACTTAAAGAACAATTGGCCCATGGCTCCAGAAAGCCCCCAAAAGAAAGAACCAAAGAACTTCCCAGATGAAGAAGCCTTTCTGAAACTATTGGAGGTTGAGTACAAAAGGATTATATAGACAGCCCTCCTAGACATTATACAAAATGCAGCAGAACAAAATGAAAAATTGAGCAAGCTGTTCCAACTGATGAAACACCAGCATTCTGAAATCCAACAGATCAGTAACAAAACCAAAGAAATAGAAAGTTCAATTTAAAGCAAAGAAAACCAATTTGAACAAGTGGAAAACAGACTTTCTGACTTGGAAGACAGAGCTACTGACTCCAGCATGTATGAGGGGAAATCAGAGAAAAGAAACAAGAAAAATGAAGAAGCATTAAGAAACATGTGGAACTCTATCAAGAGGAACAATCTATGATTAAGTGGAGTTCCTGAACACAGAGTGTCATGGATTGGCTTGTGTCCCCCCAAAAATATGTGTAGCCATTTGGCTGGGTCATGATTCCCTGTATTTTATGACTGTCCTCCATTTTGTGATTTCCCTATGCTGTATGTTAAAGGATTAGGGTGGGGCTGTAAATCCCTTTATAAGATCACCTCCCTGCTCTTCTGCAAAGGGAGTTTCCCTGGAGTATGGCTTGCACCACCCTTAATCCTTTCATCCCACAAGAGATAAAAGGAAAAGGAAACCAGCAGAGAACTGGGGACCTCACACCATCAGAAATCAGTACCAGGAGAAGAGCACACCCTTCAGACATGAGGTTCCTGCACCAAGATGCTCCCAGGACAAAGACTGATGCAATACTGGCCTTTTCTCCAGAGCCAACAAGGGGGAAAGCTTTCTCCTGGAGTGGACGTCCCAACTTTGGGCTTATAGCCTACCAGACTGTGTAAGAATAAACTTTCCTTTGTTAAAGACATCCACTTTCTGGTATTTCTGTTAGAGTAGCACTAGCTGACTAAAACAGGGAGGGACACCTGAAAACACAGAGAGTATTGTTGTTGAGCAGCTGACAGAAAACTTCCCTGAAATTATGAAAGAAGAGAGCACAGATATCCAAGATGCATATCAATGCCACACAATTTAGATCCCAAAAGAAAGACACCAAGACATATTATAATCAAGCTTAACAAAATGAAACATAAGCAGAAACTCTTAAAAGCAGAGAGACTCAAAACAAAGCTAACATTCATACGGAAGCCCTGTAGGCTTTTCTCTGACTTCTCAGCAGAAATGATGCTGGCACAGAGGCAATGGGATGACACATTCAAAGCCTTGAAAAAGAAAAACTCCCAATCAAGAATTACATATCCTGCAAAACTGTCTTTCAAATACAAAAATGAAATGAAGACATTCACAGATGAAGAGAAACTCAGAGACTTTGTGAAAACCAAACTGAAGCTACAAGAAATACTGAAAGAAGCTCTTGGTTTAGAAGAACAAAATCATTAACTATATGTTTTAGGAGGCAATACACAACACATCATCCAGAAACCTACTGAGTTAGTGAAGGCACAAAACTCAATCAAAGCCATAATGTTAAAAGAAGTGATATAGTGGTCATATCTTGAAAACTATGACATCATCACATTAAAAAGAGGGATGTACTACAGCAGTTACAGTCCTTCCAGATGGAGACAAAGTTAATAAGATATGTAGAAGTCAAAAATTGAGTTTCAATATAGATTATTAAGGGGGATCACAGGGGTAGCCACAAAGCAAAATAAAGACACAATATATCAAATCAAGAAACGTAATACAGGAGTCTCAACAAACACAAAACCAACACTGAAAAGGGCAAAAACTCAACTCATAAGAAAAATGTCCCAGAACAGAGTATTAAGAGCAACAGCAAAAATATCACCACAAAAATAAACACATCAAAATGACAGCACTAAACACATAGGGTCGCCATGACTTGGCTTGGCATCAAAAATTGCGTTAAATGGAAATGGATTGAATGTTCCAATAAAGAGATACTGAGTGACATTATGGATCAAAAGACATGGCCCATCTATATGCTGTTTACAAGAAATTCACCTTAGATATTAACAAACTGAAAATTAAAGGATGGAAGAATATACCAAGCTAACAATATACAAAGAAGAGCAGGTGTGCCAATACTAACCTTCAATAAAATAAATTTTAATGTAGAGTCCACCATCATGGACAAGAATGGACACTGTTTACTGCTGAAAAGTTCAATCCACAAGCAGGACTTAACAATATTAAATATTTCTGTGCCCAATACTAGAGCATCTAAATACATCAAACACTGACTACATTCAAAAATGAAATAGTCTCCACTATAGTAGTGGGAGACTTCAACACTCCACTCTTAGTACTGGACATACCTTCTAGAAAAAAGCTCAGTAAAGACACAAAAGATATTATTGTGACAATTAACCAACTAGACCTCATCGAAATATACAGAACTTTCTACCCATCAGCGGATAACTACACCTTCTTCTCCAGTGCACATAGAACACTTTCCAGAACAGACCATATGTTAGGATGTAGAGCAAATCTCAACAAAATCCATACCACTGAATTACTCCAAAGCATCTTTTCAGACATGAAACCATAAAAGTCTAAATCAGTAGCAGAAAAAACATAGATAGAAATTGGAACTCACGGAAACTGAACAACACTTTCCTGAACGTGCCACGGGTTACAGAAGAAATCAACGATGAAATAAAGAAATTGGTGGATTCAAATGAGAATGAAAACATTTCCTACCAGAACCTATGTGATACAACCAAACCAGTACTCAGGGGTCAGTTTATCTCTATAAATGCACATATCTGGAAGGAAGAAAGAACCCAAAGAATTAACCCTACAGCTTGAATAAGCAGAAAGACAGCAACAAAGGAACCCCTCAGACACCAGAAGAAATGAGATCATAAAGACTAGAGCAGAATTAAATGAATTAGAGAATAGAAAACCAATTGAAAAAATTGTTAAGACCAAAAGCTGATTCTTTGAAAAGATCAACAAAATTGACAAACCACTGGCTAAACTTACTAAGGAAAAACAAGAAAGGAAACAAGTAACCCAAATCAGAAATGAGATGGGATATGTCACAACAGATCCAACAGAAATTAAAAATATTATAACATAAAACTATGAAAGATTGTACTCTAACATATTTGAAAATCTAGAGGAAATGGACATATTCCTAGATTCATATCATCTAGCAAAATTATCACAAGGTGAAGCAGAACAACTCAATAAACCATTCACAAAGGAAGAGATTGAAAAAGTTATCAAAAAACGACCAACCAAATCCCCTGTCCATAAATCATGCTGGAGGTCAACTCTCAGACAGGAATGGATTGGACTTGGTGACACAGAGTGACCATATCATGTGTGGTTCTATGCATCTATAGGATGTTGTCCTGCTGACCTCTTACTGGAGGAAGGGGACTGGGTGGAGAGGAGGGAATAGGAAATTGTTAGGAGGATCAAAAATGTATGGAGCAGACAAGAAGAGAGGGCTGTCACCAGGCAGGGAGAGCAGTGGGAGTTGCATATAGGTGGGCATGCAAATTTATATGAGAATGTACATTTTCATTCAGTCATAATTGAAAAAAAAAAACTACCAACCAAAAAAAGCCCTGGCCCAGATGGCTTCACCATGGAATTCTACCAGACTTTTAGAGAAGAGTTAACTCCAATATTTCTGAGACTTTCACAACACAAAAAGTGATGGAATACTCCGAGATTCATTCTATGAAGCCAGCATACCCCTGATACCAAAGACAGGGAAAGATCCCACAAAAAAAGGAGAATTACAGATTAATATCCCTCATGAACCTTGATGCAAAACTCTTCAAACCCTTGCCAGTAGAATTCAACAACATATCAAAGAAACAATTCATCACGACCAAATTGGATACATACCAGGGATGCAAGGCTGCTTCAACATCAGGAAAACAATTAATGTCCTCAACCACATAAATAACACAAAAGATAAGAATCACCTGATTTTGTAATTTGATACAGAAAAGGCATTTGATGAAGTCCAAGACCCAGTCATGCTAACAACTCTCAGCAAAATAGGAATAGACGGCAAATTCCTCAATGTGGTAAGGGCCATTTATACAAAGCCAACTGCCTACATCATCCTGAATGGAGAGAGACTAAAAGAATTCCCCTTGAGAACGGGAACTAGATAAGGATGCCCATTTTCACCTCTCCTGTTCAATACTGTACTAGAATTTCTAGCCAGAGCAATTAGACAAGACAAAGAAATAAAGGGCATTTGCAGTGGCAAAGAAGAAGTAAAATCTCCCCTATTTGCAGATGATATCATTGTATATGCAGAGAATCTTAAAGAATCCATAAGGAAACTACTCAAACTGACAGAAGAGTTCAGCAAAGTATCAGGATACAAGATAAACATAAGTAAATCAGTAGTATTCCTTTATATCAACAAAAAGATCATCAACAAAACTGTGAAATCAATACCGTTTACTGTAGTCCCCAAGAACATAAAATACCAAGAAATAAATCTAACTAGAGAAATAACAGATCTTTACAAAGAGAACTAGAAGACCTTACTACAAGAAACTAAGAGAGAATTACATAAATGGAGAAACCTATCCTGCTCATGGATTGGAAGACTTAATATTGTGAAAATGTCTATTTTACCCAAAGCAATCTACTTATGTAATGCAATCCCAATACAAATTCCAGTGACATTTGTTAAATGAGATGGAGAAACAAATGACCAATTTTGCTTAGAAAGGGAAGAAACCCCAGATAAGTAAAGCACTACTAAAGAAAAAGAAAACACTGGGAGGCCTCTTACTACACAACTTTAGAACCTATCACACTGCCATAGTTGTCAAAGTAGCATGGTACTGGTACAAAAAGAGATATATAGACCAATGGAACAGAGTTGAGACCCCAAGGATGCCACCATCCTCCTATGAACAGCTGATATTCAACAAAGACCCTAAAATTGTAAACTACGGTAAAAGCAGTCTCTTTAACAAATGGTGCTGGCAAAATTAGATATCCATCTTCAAAAACTGAAACAAGATCCATATCTGACATTTTATACAAGACACAACTCAAACTGGATAAAAGACCTAAATATCAAATCTAAAATGATAAAGCTCATCCAAGAAAAAATAGGATAAACAATGGAAGTTTTAATGCACAACTTAGACTTCAAAATCTTACAAACAAAGCACAATCAACAGAAGAGAAAATAGACAAATGGGACCTACTAAGTATCAAACACTTTTGCTCATCCAAAGACTTTACCAAAAGAATTAAAAGACCACCTACAGAATGGGGAAAAATATTCGGTAACTTTATGTCAGACCAATGTCTGATCTGCATAATCTATAAGGTACTACAAAATATCAACAAGAAAAAGATAGATAATCCAGTTAAGAAATGGATGAAGGAGATGGACAGACACTTCTCTAAAGAGGATATTCAGGCAGCCAAAAAACACATGCGTTTTTTGATCATTAGCTATTAAACAAATTCAAATCAAAACTATGATGAGATATCACCACACCCCAACAAGGTTGGCCATGTTCCAAAAAACACAAAACAACAAATCCTCGAGAGTGTGGAGAAACTGGAACTCTCCTGCACTTCTGGTGGGATTGTAAAACAGTAGAACCTCTTTGGAAAGTAATCTGGTGCTTCCTTAAATAGCTAGAAATAGACATTCCATGTGACTCACTAATCCTACTATGTGGAATATATCCTACAGCATCAAGGCCAGTTAGACAAACAGATACATGCACACAAATGTTTACTGCAGCACAGTCCACAATAGCAAACAGATGGAATCAACCCAGATGCCCAACAACAGATGAATGGATAAACTGTGGTATATATACTCAAGGAAACACTATGCAATAATAAAGAAAAATGATTTTAGAAAGCATCTCATAACTTGGTTTCAGTTGGAAGACATTATGTTGAGTCAAAGTAGTCAGTGGCACAAGGACAAATATTGTATGAGACCCCTACTATAAGGACGTAAAAACAGACTCATGTATAGAAGGAAAGACTCTTCGGTGGCTGCAAGGGAGGGCCAGGGGTGGTTATAGATTAGATAGTTGACAGAAATTTGGTTGGGTGAAATCTGTGACAGCACACGTTAGAAAGGACATTAATTTAACTGGAGTTCAACATAACATGAATACTCTTCCAATATTAACCCAACATTGCAAGGATAGAGTAGCAGGGGTAGGGGTCCAGGGTCCATGCTCTCAGGGGACATCAAGGCCAATTGACATAACTAGACTATTGCTAAGAGAGTCTTCTCCACCCCATATTGGTGAGTGGCATCTGGGGTCTTAAAAGCTAGCCAGCTGCCATCTGAGGTACACCAAATGGTCACAACTCAACAGAACAGATGATCACCAAGGACCAAAACAACAGAGGGGAAAGAGAACTCAGAAAACAAAGAGACTCACGTGAGTGGGTGACTACACCTACATGTGGCCAGAGGAACCAGCCACTACCGGTGATAGCCGTGATGGGGCTCACAAAATTGAGTCTCACTGGCTATTGAGAATAAAAAGGGGTACACCCTGAGAACTCCATTAAAAGACCACAATTGATGGTCCAGGTGCCTTGGGCTTCCCCTGGGAGCATGGCCCCTAGTCTTGATGCTACCCCTGTCCATAAATCATTACTGAGGTCAGCTCTTCGGACACAAATGGATTGGACTCAGTGACACAGAGTGACCATATCGTTTGTGCACTTTATGGTTCTATGCATCTATAGGGTGTCGTTCTACCGACTTCTTACCAGAGGAGAGGGACAGAGTGGGAAACAAGAGACAGGAGATTGTTAAGAGGATATGACATGTATAGAACAGACAGGAAGAGTGCGCTGTCACCGGGCAAGGAGAGAAGTAGAGGCTGCACATAGGCAGACATACAAATTTAAACTGGATTGTACACTTTCACTCAATCACAATCAATCAATCAACAAAGGAAAAGAAAGTAAATAACACAGTTAAGCAATGGGACAAGGAGATGCACAGACACTTCACCAAAGAAGACATCCAGGCAGCCAAAAGACACATGAGGAAATGCTCACAATCATTACCTATTAGATAAATCCAAATCAAAACTACAAGAAGATATCATCTCACCCCAACAAGCTTGGCCATGATCCAAAAAACACAAAACAAATGTTGGAGAGGCTGTGGAGAGACTGAAATTCTCCTACACTGCTGGTGGGATTGCAAAATGGTACAACCTCTTTGGAAAGCAATTTGGCACTTCCTTAAAAAGATGGAAATAGATATACCATTTGATCCAATCACCTCACTGCTCAGAATATATTCTACAGAATCAAGGGCAGTCACACGAACAGATACATGCACTCAAAACCCGTGCCACTGAGTTGGACCCAACTCATGGCAACCCTAGAGGCCAGAGTAGAACCGCCCCCTAGAGTATTCAAGGAACACCTGATAGATTTGAACTGCCGACCTTTGGGTTAGCAGTGGTAACACTTAACCCACTACACCACCAGGGATTCCCAAGCTGCTTATTGCAGCACAGTCCACAATAGCAAAAAGATGCAATCAACCCAGATACCCATCAACAGATGAATGGATGAACAAACTATGGTACATTTACTCAATGGAAGACTATGCAATGATAAGAAACAATGATGACTTTAGGAAGCATTTCATAACCTAGTTTCAATTGGACATTACACTTAGTGAAATCAGTGAGTGGCAAAAGGACAAATATTGTATGAGACCCCTAGTATAAAGAATTTAAAATAGACTTATGTAAAGAAGAAAAGACTCTTCGACAACAGCTAGGGTGGGGAAGGAAGAGTGAGGGCTGGTCATAGATTAGTTGATAGAAATTTGGTTGGGTGAAAGCAGTTACAGCACACAGTAGAAAGAAGATCAACTTAACTGGACTCCAACACAAATTGAAAACTCTTCTAATCTTAACCCAGTATTGCAAGGATAGAGTAGCACGGGTGGGGGTCTGGGGACCATGCTCTCAAGGGACATCAAGGCCAACTGGCATAACTAGCCTATTGCTAAGAGAGTCTTCTGCACCCCACATCGGTGAGTGGTATCTGGGCTGTTAAAAGCTAGCACGCTGACACCTGAGGTACCAAATGGTCCCAATTCATCCAGAAGAGATGACCACCAAGAGCAACACAGACATCAGGAAAAACAGAGCCCAGGAGACAGAAGGACCCATGTGAATGGGTGACTGTATCAACATATGACCAGAAGAACCAGATGGTGCCTGACACCACCAAAGACAGTCATCATTTTGCATACAATGTTGACTCCCTGTGGTAACATGGCAAACAGAGGGGTGCATCTCAAGAACTCCACTAAAAGACTGCAATTGGTGGTCCAGCAGCCTGGGATTCCCCTGGGAGCATGGCACCTAGACCTACTGCTGCCCCAGACCTAAAAACATTATTCAGGTCAACTCTTCAGACAGGAATGGACTGGATGCAGGGACACGATGTGACCATAAGGTGTGTGTACTTTATGGTTCTTTGCATCTATAGGATACCATCCTACTGGCCTCTTACTGGAAAGGAGAGGAGAGAGTGGAGAAGAGGGGACAGGAGATTGTTAAGAAGTTACGACATACATGGAATGAAAAGGATTAGTGTGCTGTCACTGGACAAGGAGAGCAGAAGGAGCTGCAGATAAGCAGGCATGCAAATTTAACTTGGATTGTATACTTGCACACAATCACAATAAAATATTAAAAGAAAAAATGTACCAACTAAATAAACTGTGGTCAGTCTATATAACAGATTCTACAG
This sequence comes from Heterohyrax brucei, assembly GCA_028571685.1. Classification (NCBI taxonomy): domain Eukaryota; kingdom Metazoa; phylum Chordata; class Mammalia; order Hyracoidea; family Procaviidae; genus Heterohyrax; species Heterohyrax brucei. The sequence goes on from CM053166.1 coordinate 67,722,217, forward strand.
CCCTGATGTAGTTCCTGAATGGGGGAAACATTCAATGAGCTCAACTGCTAACCAAAAGGTTGGAAGTTGAAGTCCACCCAGAAGTACCTCAGAGGTAAAGTATGGTGATCTATTTCTGAAAACCAGCCAATGAAAACCCTATGGAGCAGACTTTTACTGTGACATACATGGAACCAAGAGTCAGGGTCAACTCAACAGCAACTGGTATTGCTTAAAAGAAGGCAGCAAATCTATGTCTTATGCATTAAGTGACAAAAGCAAAGCATGGAACAAGCATAGCATGCTATCTTTTACACGGGAAATAAAAGAGAATATATATCTCACTCTTGTGAACTTATCAAACATCTTTGGAAGGGCATAAAAGAGAAACTACAACAATAGTTGTCTCTAGGAAGGGAACTGAGAAGGGTGTATCATGTACAATGTATATTTCCTTTTAAAACATAAATATAGCTAAATACTGAAGTAAGCCTCTGTTTTTAGCATGTGCTGTCCACTTTGCCAGGCGTGTCTCCTAGTCTAATCCATTTCCTTCCTCTGTCTACCTGATCAATTTTTATACAACCTTGAGGACTCGGCTGAAATAGCTACCTTTGTCAAACTCTCACCAACCGATCTCAGGCAAAATTAGCATTCTTTTGTGCTGTCTTTTCCTCACAACTGTTACTGCACGCCTCTCCTCTCTATGAGACTGTAAGCTTTGCTGAATACAGGACAGTGACTGGAACGTGATCACTACTCAGTAAATGTTTGCTGAAAGAATGAAATAATGAAAATTAAATTGTAATTTGACTACTAATAATATTAACAGATTACGCACACACACAAAAATATGCTTGCTTCCTACATTATAAACATAATGCTCTTTTCCTCTTGCAGTTTATGTCTACATCTTGGGAAGCAACAAAACATTATCTAGAAGGATTAGAGTTTTGTGTTTTCACTGCAGTTTTCTGAGTCATGAAACTTGGTGTCTGGGCAGTATCCAAAGTCAACAACCAGAGTCAACAATAACAACATAACATGAAACACTTCTCACCATGTATCCAGTAAAACCGTTTATGGGCTTACAAAGGCAGTATAAAGTGTAATTAATAAGTGGTTTTAATTCAGGCTCAATTCTGAACTATGCCATATTTAACAGGATACTTGATAAAGCAATAGATTAATTTAAAAAGTTGTTTTAAAACAAAACACACAGTGGGTAAATACAATATAAAATAGGAGGTCTGACAATTAAGTTCAGGAACTGATCCTAGAAAAAGTGCTACATACCTCAGTGATGAATATCACTGTGGTCATCTTCAAAGTCCTCCCCTTTGGAAGCTACGTATTGATGCCAGCACCTAGTCTACCCTTCAAAGCAATTTTGGATCTCTTTTCCTGGAACGGCCATCAGAGCTGTCATAGTATTACCCTTCATGTCCTGAATGTCATCAAAATGTCTTCCTTTCAATATTTCCTTCATCTTCAGGTAAAAAAAAAGTCATTGGGGACAATATTACGTGAGTATGGAGGGTGTGCCAATACTCTTACTTGTTTGTTGGCTAAAGACTCCCTCACAGACAGTGCTGTACAGGTAAGCTGGTGCATTCTCGTCATGCAAGAGCCATGAGTTGTTAGTGAAAATTTCAGGTCATTTTCATCTAACTTTTTCTTGCAGCCCTTTCAGCACTTCTGAATAGTAAATTTGGTTAACTGTCTGGCTGGTACAAATCCGTAATGAACAATAACTCTGATATAAAAAATGGTTAGCAACATCATTTTGACTCTTGATTGGACTGAAGGGAGAATTCACTGACTTCCATTGTGCACGTTAACACTTTGAGGGCCATGTTGGTACACTCACATTTCATCACCCGTGGTATCATGGCCCAACATTGTCTTGTCTCTCCAAAAGGTCTTGGCAAACTTCAATTCTCCCTTGCTGTTGTTCATCGGTGAGCTTCTTCAGGACCATTTTTGTATGCACCTTTCTCATGCCAAGATTTTAAGTTAAGCTTTTCCTGTTTCTGTATCAGTGTCTTCTATGCTTTTCACAATCAGCAGACAATTTTGATGTACAATTCAACAAATTTTTGCAATGCTTTTGTCAGTTCTGCTCATTACTGGCCTCTCTGACCTCTATCAGTGATGCTTTCTCTCCCCTCAGAAAAATGTTTATTCCACTGCTGTTTTCTTCATGGAATTATTTTCATGAGGATGGACTAGCATATCCCTGATTCACTTCCACTCTTACCATGTTTGACAAGAAATTTAATGTTTTTTCATTACTCTAATTCAAGCTCTGACATTCTCACAACAGCACACAAAAAAACACAACAATAACGAATGCCAGTCAACAAGATACAACCACATGTTGACACGAACACAGCTGTGAGACACTGCCATGCCAAGGTTATGAAACCTTACTGAGTTGTTTGTCCAGTGCTATCAGTGTAAGCACATAGTGGCAAGTCAGCAAACTTTTGTTGTCAGATCTCATATGTTGTTCATTTTCCTAAGAGTACCAAGCAGATGTATTCTGCATTCCAGGAGGGGTGGACTCTGGGAGCTAAGGAGCTGTGCAGTTGGCAGAGACATAGAACGGTCCTCCTGATGCTGGAAGCACATAACTAAGATAAAGCCAGTCAAGGTGTGAGAGGCACTACAAAACAAAGATATGAAAAGGTGACATGGAAGGAATAGAACGATTCCTTCAGGTTAACAAAGCAGTTGAGGAAAACTGTCACAGCAAAGGTTGCTTCTCAGTTGGGCCTTTCAAGGTGAAGCAGACTTTTATGGAAGGAAGAGAAGAGGGTGTGAATGCCATTTCACAGATAACTCTCACCATAAGGTGTGAAAAGTGAACATTAAACAGAGAAGTAGGGCTTAAATGTAATTTGAGTTTGTGAGAAAGGGAAAGGGTAGAGACTAAGTGTTAAGGAGAACGTCCTGCAGGGAAGATGGTGAACCATCCTTTTAAACCAAGCTCACTAAGTCAGACTTCATCCCATAAAAGAAACAGGAGGCCACAATGATTTCTGGGCTAAGAAGGAATAAAATCTGGACTGACTTTTAGAAGATACTGTATCAACAGTATGGAGGATTAAGTGTAGGAGAGCGAGGCTACAAACAAGAGCTTTATCAAATTTTCCTGAAAGCATTATGCATCCCGAGGGACAAAAACTAAAACAATTTCTCCAATCAAGAAGACCCTCTATTTCACTGCATATTCCTCCACCTCTAAGTTTTTCTCAAATGATGGTCACAATTCAAGTTTCACACAAACAGCACCAGGAATAGTCTGAAAAGTTATGCATTTAAAGCTATAGATTAAGAGAGATTTAAGAGATGTACAGACATATGAACCAAGTAAAATTGTAGGGACCTTATTTGGATCTAAAACCAAACTAAGGAAAAAAAAAAGATAAAACTGAAAAGATGTGAACTCACTGGATACTGAATAATAATAAACTGGTATTATTTTTTGAGTGATGAGAAAGTGTTATAGTTACTTTTTTTTTAAAGATTCCTTGTCTTTTGGAGATAAATACTGAAATATTTACAAATAAAATGAGAATGATGTCTAGGATTTGTATCAAAATAATCTTGACAAGGAGAGGGGTAGTTGTGTGAAGTGGGAGGCAGATACAGATAAAACAAGATTGACCATGTTGTTATGGCTATATGCCATCTAATCAGTTCTGACCAATAGTAACCCTACTCTGGGTCACCAAGTCCAATCCATTGCTGTCTGAAAGGTTGACTTTCATTATAATTTATGGACAGGGGCAGCATCAGGGCCAAGGGCCATGCTCCCAGGGGAAACCCGAAGCCCCTGAACCATCAAATGCAGTCTTTTGTTGGAGATCTCAGGATGTACCCCTATTTATTCTCTTGTTGCCAGTAAGACTCAACTTTGTGAGCTCCATCATGGCTATCACTGGTGGTGGCCGGGCACCATCCGGTTCTTCTGGTCACGAGTCGATGTAGAGACCCACTCGGGCAAGTCTCTCTGTCTTCTGGGTTCTCTTTTCCCCATGTCATTCTTGTCCTTGGTGATCATGCATTCCTGTTGAGTTGGGACCATTTGCTGTACCCTCAGACGGCAGCTTGGCAGCTTTTAAGACCCCAGACGCCACTCACTGATGATGGGTGCAGAGACTCCTCATTAGCAAAATGCTAGCTGTGCCAATTGGCCTAGATTTAGCTTGAGAACATGGTCCCCAGCCCCCCGCCCCAGCTACTCTGTCCTTGCAATATTGGGTTAAGATGGGAGGAGAACTCAAATTGTTTTGAAGTCCAATTACTATTAATCTTCTTTCTAATGTGTGCTGTCACCGATTTCACCCAACCAAATTTCTATTAACTATCTAATCTCAACCCTCCCCCCATCCCTCCACACCCTTGCAGCCATCAAAGAGTTTTTTCTTCTATTCATGAGTCCGTTTTTAAGTTCTTATTGAAGGGGTCTCATACAATATTTATCTTTTTGTTGCTGACTACTTTCACTCAGCATAATGTCCTCCAGTTGAAACCAGGTTAAGAGATGTTTCCTGCTATCATCGTTGTTCTTTATCATTGCATAGTGTTTCATTGAGCATACATACCATAGTTTACCTATCCATTCCTCTGTTGTTGAGCATGTGGGTTGATTCCATCTTTTTGCTATTGTGGACTGTGCTGCGATGAACATTTGTATGCATGTATCAATTGGTGTGAATGGCCTTAATTCTGTAGGATATATTCCAAGCAGTGGAATCACTGGGTCAAACGGTATATCTATATCCATTTTCTTAAGAGAGCACCAGATTGCTTTCCAAGGAGGTTGCACCATTTTGCAATCCCACCAACAGTGTAGGAGAGTTCCAATCTCCCCACAGCCTCTCCAGCATTTGTTGTTTTGTGTTTTTTGGATCATAGCCAACCTTGTTGGGGTGAAATAGTATCTCATTGCTGTTTTAATTTGAATTTCTTTAATAGCTAATGATCGTCAGCATGTCCACATGTGTTTTTTGGCTGCCTGGATCTCCTCTTTAGAGAAATGCCTGTCCATCTCCTTTGCCTATAGCTTAGTTGGATGATTTATCTTTTTCTTACTGGTATTTTGTAGTACCTTATAGACTATAGAGATCAGTCATTGGTCTGACACAGAGTTGCCAAATATTTTTTCCCATTCTGTAGGTGGCCTTTTAATTCTATTAATGAAGTCTCTGGATGAGCATAAGTGTTTGATTCTTAATGTCTATTTTCTCTTCTGTTGATTGTGGTTTGTTTGACAGATTTTGAAGTCTGTCTATGTTGCATATTAAACTTTCCATCGTTGTTCCTACTTTCTCTTGGATGAGCTTTATCATTTTATATTTGATATTTAGGTCTTTCACCCAGTTTGATTTGGTTTCTGTATAAGGTGTAAGATGTCTTGTGTAAGGGTCTTGTTTTAATTTAGTGCAGATGGATATCCAATTTTGCCAGCACCATTTGTTGAAGAGACTGTTCTTACCCCAGTTTAATGTCTTAGGACCTTTGTCGAATATCAGCTGTTCATAGGCAAACAGTGTCCTCTCAGGGGTCTCGATTCTGTTCCACTGATCTTTCTGTCTGTTTTTGTACCAATACCAGGCTGTTTTGACTACTGTGGCAGTGTAACAGGTTCTAAGGTTGGGTAATGAGAGGCCTTCCAGTATGTTGTTCTTTTTAGTAATTCTTTGCTTACCCAGGGCTTCTTCCCTTTCCAGACAAAGTTGGTAATTTGTTTCTCCATCTCATTAAAAAATGTCACTGGAACTTGTATTGGGATTGCATTATATAAATAGATTGCTTTGGGTAAAACAGATATTTTCACAATGTTAAGTCTTCCTATCCATGAGCAGAGTAGGTTTCTCCATTTATGTAAGTCTTTCTTAGTTTCTTGCAGTAAGGGTTTGTAGTTCTCTTTGTAAAGGTCTGTTATTTCCCTGGTTAGAGTTATTCCTAGGTACTTTATCTTGTTAGGGGCTATAGTAAATGGTATTGACTTGGTGATTTCTTCCTTAACAATCTCGTTGTTGGTATAAGGAATCTTACTGATTTACTTGTGTTTATCTGGTATCCTGAGACTCTGCTGAACTCTTCTATCAGTCTGAGTAGTTTCCTTATGGATTCTTTGGGATTCTCTGCATATACAATCATATCATCTGCAAATAGGGAGATTTTTAGTTCTTCTTTGCTGATGCCGATGCCCTTTATTTTGTGGTCTTGTCTAATTGCTCTGGCTAGAACTTCTAGTATAACGTTGAATAGGAGAGGTGAGAGTGGGCATCCTTGTCTAGTTCCTGTTCTCAAGGGAAACTGTTTTAGTCTCTCTCCATTCAGGATGATGCAGGCAGTTGGCTTTGTATAAATGGCCTTTATTGCATTTGCATATTTCATTATAATGTCTTCTCAAGCTGCCTTTTGAAACCTTTTTTTCAGCTCTCTCTATTATTTCTTCCTTATGCTTTAGCTATTCTACTTTCAACAGCAAGCTTCAGAGTTTTTTAGTCTTTTCTTTCTCTTGTCTTTTCAATGACCACTTGCTTTCTTCATGTAGGATGTCTTTGATGACATTCCATTTGTCTGGTCTTTGATCAATAGTATGCACTGTGTCAAATCCATTCTTGAGATGATCTCTAAATTCAGGCTAGATATACCCATGGTTGTACTTTGGCTCTCATGGACTTACTCCATTTTTTTCAGCTACAACTTGAACTTGCATATGAGCAATGGATGGTCTGTTCTGCAGTCAGCCCCTAGTCTTGTTCTGACTGATGTTATTGAGCTTCTCCATCAGATTTTCCACAGACGTAGTCAGTTGGATTCCTGTGTATTCTGCTGGGTGAAGTACATATGTAGAGTCACTGTTCATGTTGCTGAAAAAAAGATACTTGCAATGAAAAATTCATTATTCTTGCAAAATTCTATCATGCAATCTCCAGTATGCTTTCTATCATCAAGGCCATATTTTCCACCTACTGTTCATTTTCAACTTTCACATTCCAATCATCAGTAACTATCAATGCATCTTGATTGCATGTTTGGTTAATTTGAAACTGCACAAGGTGGTAAAAATCTTCAATTTCTTCATCTGTGGCATTAGCGGTTGGTGAGTGAATTTGAAAAATAGTCATATTAACTGGTAATATTAACAGCATTGTACTTCTGGATAGATCTTGATGTGTTCTTTCTGACAGTGAATGCTACACCATTCCTCTTTGTCATTCTTAGCATAGCAGACAATATGATTGTCTGATTCAAAATGGCCAGCACCAGGCCACTTGAGCTCACTAATGCCTAGGATATCAATCTATACTCATTTGTGAGAACTTCCAATTTGCCTAGATTCACACTTCATACATTCCACATTGATACTATTAATGGATGTTTGCAGCTGTTTCTTCTCATTTTGAGTCATGCCACATCAGCAAATGAAGGTCCCAAAAGCTTGACACCATCATTATTTCGAAGAGAGAGCCCTTCTCCAGTAAGATTCTCAGTGCCTTTCAACCTGAGGGGCTCATCTTCCAGCACTACTATATAACAGAGTGTTCCATTGTTATTCATAACGTTTTCACATGCTGTTTTTAGAAGTAGGGCAAAGGTCTCGCATCTTAGTCTGTCTTAGTGTGGGAGTTCAGCTGAAACCTGTCCACTATGGGTAACCATAATAGTATTTTAAATACTAGTGGCATTGCTTCCAGGTTGATAATTTATGAAGATGGATGATTGCTACATGGAGTTTACTATACTTTTGTCTCCATTTTGTTTTTATTGTGATTAAGTGAAAGTATACAACCCAAATTAAATTTGCATGCCCACCTATCTGCAGCTCTATCTGCTCTCCTTGCCCAGTGACAGCACACTCCTCCTTTTTGTTCTATGTTTGTCATATCCTCTTAACAATGTCCTGTCTACTCCTCTCCAACCTCTCCTATCCCTTCTAGCAAGAGGCCAGTAAGACAGCATCCTACAGATGCATAGATACATAAAGTACACACACCATATGATCACACTGTGTCCCCGAGTCCAATTCATTCCTGTCTGAACAGTTGACCTCAGTAATGATTTCTGGTCAGGGGCAGCAGCAGGTCTAGGAGCCATGCTCCATGGGAACCCAGGCTGCTGTACCATCAATTGCAGTCTTTTAGTGGAGTTCCTGAGGTGCATCCCTCTTTTTCCCATGTTGCCACTGGGACTCAACATTGTGTGCCCCATCACTGCTGTCTTTATTGGTGGCCAGGCACCATCTGGTTCTTCCAGTCACATGTTGATACAGTCACCCATTCTCATGGATCTTTCTGTCTCCTGGGCTTTTTTACGCTTCATGTCTTTCTTTTTCTTGGTGATCGGCTGTTATGGATGGGTTGGGAACATTTAGTGTATCTCAGATGGCAGCTTGCCAGCTTTTGAGACCCCTGACACTACTCACCAATATGAGGTGCAGAAGATTCTCTTAGCAATAGGCTAGTTATGCCAATTGGCCTTGATATCCCCTGAGAGCATGATCCCCGGACCCTCAGCCCTGCCACTCTATCCTTGCAATACTGGGTTAAGATTAAGAGTTTTCCAGTTATGCTAAAGTCCAGTTAAAATGATCTTCTTTCTAATGTGTGCTGTCACTGATATTACCCAACCAAATTTCTATCAACTATCTAATCTATACCCAATTCTCTCCCTCCCTCTCTCCCTCCCCTCCATTGCAGCCATCAACGAGTCTTCTGTACATGAATCTGTTTTCAAGTCCTTATAGTAAGGGTATCATACAATATTTGTCATTGTGCCACTAACTCATTCCACTCAGCATAATGTCTTCCAGTTGAAACTAGTTTATGAGATGCTTCCTAAAATCATCATTGTTCTTTATCATTACACAGTGTTTCACTGAGTGTATGTACCATAGTTTGTTTACCATTCATCTGTTGTTGGGCATCTGGACTGATTCTACCTTTTAGCTATTGTGGACTATGGTGCAGTAAACATTCATGTGCAAGCATCTGTTTGTATGACTGTGATTGATTCTGTAGGATACATTCAAAGCAGTGGGATTACTGGATCAAATGGTGTGTGTCTATTTCCAGCTTTTAAAGGAAGTGCCAAATTGCTTTTCAAAGAAGTTGTACCAGTTTGCAACCCCACTAGCAGTGTAAGCAAGTTCCAATCTCTCCACAGCCTCCCCAACATTTGTTGTCTTGTATTTTTGGATCATGGCCAAGCTTGTTGGGGTGAGATGATATCTCATTGTAGTTTTGATTTGGATTTCTGTAATAGATAATGATTGTAAGTATTTCCTCATGCGTCTTCTGGTTGCCTGGATGTCCCCTTTGGTGAAGAGTCTGTCCATCTCCTTTGCCCACCATTTAATTGGATTATTTACCTTTTTTGTGTTGATACTTTGCAGTACCTTGTAGATTATGGAAAACAGACCACAGTCCAGTATGTCTTTGTCATTTTTTTTTTCTCATTCTGTAGGTGGTGTTTTAATTCTTTGATAAACTCTTTGGATGACCAAAAGTGTGTGATTCTTAGAGTTTCCATTTATCTATTTCCTGTTCATTGTGCCTTGTCAGATTTTGAAGTCTGTCTAAGGTATGTACTAAAGCTTCCATTGTTGACCCTATTTGTTCTTGCATGATCTTTATCATTTTAAGTTTGATGAACAGGTCTTTTATCCAATTTGTGTTAGTTTTTGCACAAGTTGTGAGATTGAGGTCTTGTTTCAATTTTTTACAGATGCATATCCAATTTTGCCAGCACCATTTGCTAAAGAGACTGTTTTTACCCCAGTTTACAATCTTAGCACCTTTGTCAAGTATCAACTGTTCATAAGAGGATGGTGGCATCTCTGGGGTCTCAACTCCATGCCGTTGGTCTATATGTCTCTTTTCCCACCGGTACCAGGCTATTTTGACTACTGTGGCAGTGTAATAGGTTCTAAGGTTGGGTAGTGTGAGGCCTCCAACTGAGTTCCTCTTCTTCAGTAGTGCTTGGCTTTGTGGGGTTTCTTCCCTTTCCAAACAAAGTTGGTGATCTGTTTCTCCATCTCATTAAAAAATGTCACTGGAATTTGAATTGGGATTCCATTGTATATTTAGATCACTTTGGGTACAACAGACATTTTCACAATGCTAAGTCTTCCTATCCATGAGCAGAGAAGCTTTCTCCATTTATGCCAGTCTATCTTGTTTTCTTGCAGTAATGTCTTGTAGTTCTCTTTGTATAGATCTCTTATCTGTCTAGTTATGTATTGTATCTTCTCAGGGTTTATAGCAAATGGTACTGATATGTTGATTTCTTCTTTGATGATTTCTGTTGGCATAAAGGAATCCTACTGATTTATTTATGTTTATCTTACATCCTGATAGTTTGCTGAACTGTTCTATTAGTTTGAGTAATTTACTTATGGATTCCTTCAGGATTCTCTACATATACAATGACATCATCTGCAAATAAGGAGATTTTTACTTCTTTTTGCCAGTGCAGATGTCCTTTATTCCTTTGTCTTGTCTAATTGCTATGGCAAGAACTTCTAGTACAGTGTTGAATAGAAGTAATGAGAGTGGGCATCTTTGTCTAGTTTCCAATCTCAAGGGGAATTGTTTCAGTCTCTCTCCATTCAGGATGATGTAGACGGTTGGCTTTGCATAGATGCCCCTTATTGTGTTGAGGAATTTCCCTTCTATTCCTATTTTGTTGAGAGTTTTTAGCATAAAGGGGTGTGGACCTTGTCAAATGCCTTTTTTGTGTCAACTCACAAAATCAGGCGATTTTTATCTTTTGTGTTATTTATGTGGTTGATCACATTAATTGTTTTTCTGATGTTCAACCAGCCTTGCATCCTGTTACGAATCCAACTTGGTCATGATGAATTATGTTTTTGATATGTTGTTGAAATCTATTGGCAAGAATTTTGTTGAAGATTTTTACATCTAGGTTCGTGAGTGGTATTGGTCTGTAGTTTTCCTTTTTTGTGGGATCTTTCCCTGGCTTTGGTATCAGGCTTATACTGGTTGCAAAGAATGAATTTAGGAGTATTCCATCCCTTTCTGTGCTGTGAAATATTCTCAGTAGTACTGGAGTTAACTCCTCGCTAAAAGTTTAGTAGATTTCTCAGGTAAAGCCATCTGGGTCACGGGTTTTTTGGTTGGTAGTCTTTTGAGGACTTGTCCAATCTCTTCCTTTGTGATGGGTTTTTTTAAGTTGTTCTACTTGTCCTTGTGATAACTTTGGTAGATGATATGAATCTAGAAATTTGTCTATTTCCTCTAGGTTTTCAAATCTGTTAGAGTACAGGCTTCTGTAGTATTCGGTTAATGATATTTTCTATTTCTGTTGGATCTGTTGTGATATCTCTCATCTCCTTTCTTATTCAGGGTATTTGTTTCCCCTTCTGTTTTTCTTCTGTAAGTGTATCCAACGATTTATGAATTTTGTTGATCTTTTCAAAGAACAAGCTTTTGGTTTTGTTAATTTTTTCAACTGTTCTTATATTCTCTAATTCATTTAGTTCTGCTCTCATCTTTATTATCTGTTTCTGCTGGTGCCTGAGGGGTTCCTCTGTTGCTCTCTTTCTACTTGTTCAATTTGTTGGGTTAATTCTTTGGTTCGGGTCCTTTCATCCTTCCACATGTGTGCATTTATAAACCAACCTATGAGCTCTGCTAGGTCTGTATCCAATAGGTTCTGGTAGGATGTGTTTTGATCCTCATTTAAATCCATAAGTTTATTTATTTCATCCTTGATTTCTTCTATAACCCATGGCTTTTTGAGCAAGGTGTTGTTCAGTATTCATGAGTTGAAATTTCTATCTATGTTTTTTCTGCTATTGATTTAGACTTCTATGGCTTTATGATCTGAGACGGTTTGCCAAAATTCAGTGGTTTGGACTTTGTTGAGACTTGCTTTATATCCTAAGACATGGTCTATTCTGGAAAATGTTGCTTGTGCTTTGGAGAAGGAAGTTTACTTACCTAATGATGGATAAAATTTTCTGTATGAGTCAATGAGGTCTAGTTGGTTAATTGTTGCAGGAAGATCTGCTGTGTCTTTAGTGAGCTTTTTGCTAGATGATCTGTCCACTACTGAAAGTGGAGTGTTGAAGTCTCCCACTACTTATTGTGGAGTGATCTATCTCATTTTTCAATGTAGTCAGTGTTTCTTTGATGTTATTTAGATGCTCTGGTACTGGGTGCACAAATATTTAATATTGTTAAGACCTGCTCATGTATTGAACCTTTCAGCAATATATAGCGACCATCCTTGTCCACGATGGTGGATTGTACATTAAAATCAATTTTATCTGAGATTAGTATCACCACACCTGCTCTTCTTTGTACATTGTCAGGTTGGTATAATTGGTGTGTATTATTCCATTCTTTAATTTTCAGTTTGTTCATATCTTTAAGATATGTATTGTAAGGAAACTATAGACGGGTCATATCTTTTCATACAGGATATCACTCGTTGTCTCTTTACTGGAGCATTCAGTCTGTTTACATTCACTGTAATTATTGATAGGTATGTGTTTAGTGCTGTCATTTTGATGCATTTATTTTTGTGTTGGTGTTTCCTATGTTGTTCTTAATATTTTGTTCTGGGTCATTCTTCTTTATGGGCTGACTCTTCATCTTTTTCGGTGTTAGTTTTGTGGTTGTTGAGACTCCTGTATTACATTTCTTCTTTTGCTTTATTCTTCTTTTGCTTCATTGTGCTTTGTGGCTACTCCTATGATCTCCCTTACTATTTTAAGTTTAAAGCCAATTTTAACTTCAGCATATTTTTTTAACTTCCTCTCCCTCTGAAAGGGCTGTAACTACTGTAGTATATCCCTCATTTTAGTGTGATGGTTTCATAGTTTTTGTGATATGATCACTGGCTCCCTTCATTTAATATTATATCTTTGATTGAGTTTTGTGACTTCCGTAACTTAGTAGGTTTATGGATGCTGTGTCCTGCATTGCCACCTTAAATATACACTTCATGGTTTTGTTTTTCTAGTCAAAGAGCTTCTTTCAGTATTTCTTGCAGTTTTAGTTTGGTATTTATGAAGTCTCTAAGCTTCTGTTTATCTGTGAATGTCTTAACTTCATCTTCATATCTGAGAGACAGTTTTGCAGGATATATAATTCTTAGTTGGAAGTTTTTCTCCTTCAAGGCTTTGAATATGTCATCCCACTGCCCCCTTGCCAACATCACTTTTGCTCAGAAGTCAGACAAAAGCCTTCAGGGTTTCCCTCTGAATCTTTGCTTTGAGCCTCGCTACCTTTAAGAGAATCTGTTTATATTTCATTTTATTAAGCTTGATTATAATATGTCTTGGTGTCTTTCTTTTGGGGTTTAGTTTTTGCAATGTTTGATACACATCTTTGATATCTGTTTTCTTCTTTCATAATTTCATGGAAGTTTTCTGTCAGTCAACAGTACTCTCTGTGTTTTCAGCCATCCTTTCCTGCTCAGGAACTTCAATTAATCATAGATTATTTCTCTTAATAGAGTCCCACATGCTTCTTAATTCTTCTTCATTTTTCTTATTTCATTTCTCTGATTTCTCCTCAAAAACCCTGGTGTTGGTTGCTCTGTCTTCAAGGTCACTAAGTCTGACTTCCATTTCCTCAATTCTGCTGTTTTGGCTTTGATTGAATTGTCCAATTCTATAATTTTGCTATTGATCTGTTGGATTTTAGATGATTGATGTTCCATCAGTTCAAATAGCTTAATTTTTCATTTTACTCTGCTGCATTTTGTTTACTCTCTAGGAGGGTTCTATATATAATCCTTTCTTACTTGACCTCTGATAGTTTCAGAAAGGCTTCTTCATCTGGGAAGTTTCTTTGATTCTTTATTTTAGGAGTCACTGGGGAGCCATCAACCACTCCTATAATGTGGGTCAGTAAAGGCTGGAAGAGATGCTTCTGGGCTGCTCAGCAGTTATTTCTCCTGGCAGTTTTATTTAAAAAATTTAGGAGCTATCTGACAGCTGCCAAATCAGTTAGGCTATAAGGTGTGGCAGATGCCACCTTCCAGCTAACAATGGAAGCACCTCTTCAGCCATCCCCAGATGCTATGATGTATTTCAAATCAGAGAGGAGTTATGACCTTGCTGCATCCTCAGCCTAGCCCTATCCATAAGGTACCACTATGCTAAACACAGCCTTTTTGCTGGAAAATTGTTTTCTGGACTGGCACTGCTTCTCAACATAGGAATTAGCCCCTGCTGAGGCCTCCAGTTGGGTGACTCCACCTCCCTGCCAACCAAGATGCATCCTGGCCAAGCTGCCCTTCCCACCCTGAAACAGCAAAATCTAAGGTGGCACTCAGAAAAGAGGGATTTTGAGAGCTGGACTCTCAAAATGTGGATATTCCACTCACTGTGTCTCTGCTGTGTTATACGCTCTTTACCTTAGCACTGCAGTTCAGCTTATTTACTGGCTCATGACATCTCCCACCTCCCAGATAACAAAAAAAATGAAAAAAGCATCAGTACCTGTAGTCCACCCAAGCAGAAGTTAGCAGGAGCGGGGATCAGCATGCTCTGCCTTGTCAGAGAGAGGTAGTCTTCCACTTAGTGGCATGTAGTCCAATCTAACAACTTTATGATGTATCCTAGGGCTCGCTGTATGTCCAGAGTGTTCCATTCAATTATCCACCCAGCTCTTAGTTTTCATAGGGAATTGAGGAGACGTGTGTCTAGCCCACCATCTTGGATCCACCTCCGCCTCTACTTCTGTATGCTTAAAAGTTCCCATAACAGAGTTAAAAGTTTAAGACACCCAGTCAACATATTGGCATATCAGTATATTGACAGGAAACTACCAGAAATTCAGGTCAGATTTAGAAGAAGATGAGAAACCAGCAACATCACTGTTGCTGTCAGATGGATCCTAGTTGAACACAGGGAACATCAGAAAGATGTTTGCCTGTTTTCTTGACCATGAGAAGGCACTCAACTGTGAGGATCGTAACAAATTATGAATAACACTGTGGAGAAGGGGGATTCTGGAACACTTAATTGTGCTCAAGAAGAATCTGTATATGGAACAAGAGGCAGTTTTAAGAGAATGAGGGGATACTACACGGTTTAAAGTCAGGTAAGGTGTGTGTAATGGTTGTATACTTTCACCATACCTATTCTATCTGTATGAATACCACAAGCTGGACTATATGAAGAATGGGGCATCAGGATTAGAGGAAGGCTCATTAACAACTTGCATTATGCAGGTGATTCAACCTTGCTTGCTGAAAGTAAAGAAGATTTGAAGTACTTACTGATGAAGATCAAAGACCACAGCCTTCAGTACGGATTACACCTCAACACAAAGAAAATAAAAATCCTCACAACTTGACCAATAAGTAACATCATGACAAATGAAGAAAAGACTGAAGTTGCCAAGGATCACATTTTACTTTGATCTGCAATCAAGACCCATGGAAGCAACAGTCAAGAAATCAAAAGATGCTTTGTATTGGGAAAATCTGCTGCAAAAGACCTCATTAAAGTGTTGAAAAGCAAAACTGTTTCACTGGGGACTAAAGTTTACCTAACCCAAGCCATGGGGTTTCCAATTACTTCATACACATGTGAAAGTTGGACAGTGAATAAGACTGAAGAATTAACACCTTTGAATTGCGGTGTTGGGAAAGAATATTGAATATACATGCCACAGGCTGCCAAAAGAATGAACAGATCTGCCTTGGAAGAAGTACAACCAGGATGCTCCTTAGAAGCAAGGATGGTCAGACTATGTCTCACATATATTGGACATGTTATTGGAAAGGATCAGTCTTCTGAGAAAGACATCATTCTGGGTAAAGTAGAGGGTTAGCAATAAAGAGAAAGACTCTCAACAAGATGGACTGATACAGTGGTTGTTAACAATGGGCTCAAGCATAGCATCAGTTGTGAGGATAGTGCACAGGGTCACTATCAGTCAGAACCAACTCAACAGCACCAAACAACAACTCAAAATGAAGCTTTAATGACGCAACTCTAGCAACTGTAGGTACAGCACAGACTTTTCCCTCTGTGCGGTAGAACCTTACAACCAAACTTCATTCAGCATCTCCTGCCCACATCTGACTCAACAGGTCCAAGTGGTGACTCTCATTTCTCTCCTGTGACTTCTGTTTCTCTGACCCATTCCCTATCCAGATGAAAGGCACTATCATCTGCTCTGTCTCTCAGGTCAGATACCTGTGAGTTCTTCTCTCATTGTAGTTCTCCACAGCATCAACCATCTTTCTCATACATAACTCTTTTTTTTAAATACCCTTCAGTCCCCCTGCATCCATCCTACCCTGCTCAACAGGTTACCACTAAACTACTGCACAGATAATCAAAGCAGTTGCCATCAAGATGATTCCAACTCATGGCTACCCATATGTTTCAGAGTAGAATGTGCTCCACAGAGTTTTGTTTTTAATTTTTTATTGTGTTAAAAATATAATGAAACATGACATTTTGATAATTTATACATGCACAATTCAGTTGCAGATTACATTCAAGTTATGCAACCATTCTCGTGATACTTTTCCAAATCACTCTATCACCATTAACATAAACTGAAAACTCCTTAAGCCAATATTCCTCCTTTTCTTCACCCTTGATAATTGCTAGTAGACTTTGGTGTCTACGTATTTGATTTCATTTAAGTGAGAAGACACAGTGTTTGTTTTTCTTTACAACTGACTTATTTAACTCAAGCATATTGTTTTCAATATAAATAGGACTTCATTTCACTTTAAACTGACTAGCATTCCATTATATGTAAATCCCATGTTTTGTTTATCCATTCATCTGTTGTTGGACATTTCCGTTGTTTCCACATTTTAGCTACCGTAAAAAGTGCTACAATGGATACTGATGTTTGGGTTTCTGCCTTAACTTGCTCTGGCTGTATACTTACGATTAGGATTGCTAGGTCATATGGTAATTCTGTGTTCAACTTTTTGGGGAACTGTCAAACTGTTTTCAACAGTGGCTACAATGGATTTACATCTCTAATGGATAATGACTTTGAGCATCATTTTACATGCTTGTTGAACATTTGAGTATCTTCTTTGGTGAACTGTCCAAGTTCTGTTATAGATTGAATTATGCCTCACAAAAGTATGTGTTGCAAATCCTAACTTCTATGTTTATCATTGGAAATCCTGGTGACATTACGGTTAAGTGCTATGTCTGCTAATCAAAGTTTGGCAATTCAAATCCACCAGGTGCTCCTTGGAAACTATGGAGCTGTTCGAGTCTGTCCTATAGAGTCTCTATGAGTCGGCATCCACTTGACGTCAATGGGTAGTGGGTATGCCTATGGTTACATTCCCATTTGTAAAAGGGCTGTCTTTGTTACGTTAGTGAGGCAGAATTAGTGCAGGGTGCATCTTTTTGGTATAATGAGTCTATGTGTTCCTGCCATTTTCTTTTGATGCTTCCTGAGTTGTTTAATACTTTCCCCATAGAATGTTTACTATTGCAACTTGAGGCTTGAATTTTTTCCTCAGTTCTTTCAGCTTGAGAAATGCACTGTGTGTTGTTCTCTTTTGGTTTTCTATCTCCAGCTCGTTGCACATGTTTACACTACTTTACTTCATCTTCTGAAGCTGCATTTTGAAATATTATGTTCAACCAACCAAAACTAAGTACACTTAGCTCCCAGAAATCTTTAAAATACTATTAATAACTCACTGACCTGAAAACTAAAGTAGAAGACCAGTTGTATAGCGTTAAGTTCTGGATCCAATCAAATTATTGTGAGTTTGCCATCATCCCTAGTTAGTTAAGTACAAATTCTGCATTTGGTGTATTTATCAGTCTTATACAGTCTCTACCTATACATTTACATAATTTTATCCTGTCAACAGCCATATAAGTTAAGGTAGGCAGCACATATATTAGTTTTCTTTTATAGGCTGAAATGCTAAAATATAGAGATATTAGTCTGCTGAAACACAGATAGCTAACAGAGTAATGTAGTGATTCAAGCCCAAGACTACTGACTCATAAACCAGTGCTCATATGAACAAACCTGGATATAAAATACATCTTCAGGGCAGAGTCAAGATGGTGGACTAAGCACATGTCTCCATATATCCCTCTGGAAACCAAGACCTGAAATGATAATCAAACAGAGCCTTCTGGTCACCTAATCAACCCCAGGTCACGGCACAGGGCTGTTAATTTGGACTTCATACCACTGAGCGAAAAACCTCCTCTCTTTCACTGACTCCTGCTCCTGGCTAGCCCTGGCTCTCACAAACTGAAGGTAAATGCACCATTTTGACATTTTTTTTCCTCTGTCTTGGCCGGCGGGCGGAGCTGGATCTTGCCGAGCGGCTAGACTCAGACACGCTGCTGGGGGGTTAGGCAGGCAAAATTCCCATATTTTGAGAGCCAGGCTTAGGACTCTGTTAATCTAGCCACTTTGAGCCTGTCATTTTATATCTGCCTCAGTGGGTTGGTATGGAATTTCACAGTCAGTATGCAGGATGCCATGTTGGATACGGAGATTCTAGCAGGACCTCATTCTTAGCCTGGGAGCCAGCACCTGCAAACAGGACAGCGCTTCTCTGACAGAAAAGCAGTAATTTTTCCAGTGCCACCTACGTTACAGGCCCTACAACAGAATCAGAGGAATCACTACATCTCGGCACCTTTAGCCCCTCTATCTCCTGCCTGTGTGGAGGACGCCGTCTTGGATATGGTGGCCGCAGATGGACCTACTCCTTAGCTTGGGAGCCAGAGCCTGCCCAAAGGAAAGTGCTTTTCTACCACAAAAGCAGAACTTCGCTTTGGTATGCAGTGTCGCCTAAGGCTAGGCACTGTCAGAAGAAGCCAACAGGGCAGTAGCATTGCTGTATTCTGAACTAGTTTGTATCATCTGGGGTTGGATACAGTGGCGCTTACTTTGGCACTTGAGAAGAGTGACCTCTACACCTGAAAACCTAACTGACTTGTGAAGTGGTCAGATACCTTTTGCTTTACATTTTAAGACAGCCTAGAGAAACATCTGCACTCCATCCTCACAGTACCTCTTGCAGCCTCTACATACTCACATGGGACCCAAAAAGCAACAGACACTTGTAGCATACAAGAAATCATCTATGGCATCAAAAGGCTCCGAAACAAAGCCACCAAGGAGTTTTCCAGATGAAGAAACTTTTATGAAAGCACCAGAAAGTGAATACAAAATGATTATACAAAGAGCCCTTCTAGACCTTATACAAAACACAGCACAACAAAAGGAAGAATTAAGCAAGCTGTTCAATCTGATGGAACACCAGTGCTCTGAAATCCAACAGATCAAGAACAAAATCAAAGACATAGAAACTACCATGCAAAGCCAAGAAAACAGAATGGAACAAATGGAAAAAAGAATTTCTGACTTGGAAGACAGAGCTACTGACACCAGTGTCTATGAGCAGAAATCAGAAAAAAGAAACAAGAAAAATGAAGAAGCATTAAGAACCATGTGGGACTCTATTACGACGAACCACCTTTGATTCATTGGAGTCCCTGTACAGGGTGAGACATCTGAGAAGACAGAGAGTATTGTTGCTGAGCTGCTGAAAGAAAACTTTCCAGAAATCATGAAGGAAGAGAATATAGACATCTCAGATGCAGATCGTACACCACCCAGTATAGATCTCAAAAGAAAGACTCCAAGACATATTATAATAAAGCTTAACAAAATGAAACATAAGCAGCAACTCTTAAAGGCAGCAAGACTCAAGGCAAAGCTAACATTCAGAGGGAAACACAGTAGGCCCTCTTCAGATTTCTCAGCAGAAACCATGCTGGCACGGACAAAGTGGCATGACACATTCAAAGCCTTGAAGGAGAAGAAATTCCAACCAAGAATTATATATCCTGCAAAACTATCTTTCAAATACGAAAATAAAATTAAGACATTCCCAGATAAACAGAAACTCAGAGACTTTGTAAAAACCAAACCAAAACTATAAGAAATACTGAAAGAAGTTCTTGGCTTTGGCATAGAAGAATGAAACCACTAACTTTATATTTTAGAATGACACACTACTCACAACTCTACTCAGTTAGGGAAGGCTCCAAAGCCAATCACAGCTTTGATATTGAAAGAAGCAATCCAGTGATCATCATGAAAACTATGGTGTCATCATATTAAAAAGAGGGATGTACTACAGTTGTTATTGTCCTTCCAGATGGAGAGGAAGATGACAACACAGGTAGTAATTAAAATTGGGTTTATATACAGCTTATTAAGGGGAACCATGGGGCAGCCGTAAAGTACAACAAAGAGGTACCATACCATTTCAAGAAATGTAACACAGGACTCTCAACCATTACAAAACCAGCTCTGAAAAAGGTGAAAAACAACTCACAAAAAGGAATGTCCCAGAACAGACTAATAAGAACAACAGAGAAAACATCAACATAAAAATAAACCTATCACAATGGCAGCAGTGAACACATACCTATCAGTAATTACATTGAATGTGAATGGACCGAATGCTCCAGTAAAGAGAAATCGAGTGACATCTTGGATCAAAAGACATGAACCATCCATGTGTTGTCTACAAGAAACTCACTTGAGACCTAAAGATAGGAACAAACTGAAAATTAAAGGTTGGAAGAATATATACCAAGCTAACAATGAACAAAGAAGAGCAGGGGTGGCAATTCTAATTTCAGACAAAATCAATTTTAATGTAAAATCCACCATCGTGGACAAAGATGGACAATGTTTATTGCTGAAAGTTTCAGTACACAAGCAAGACTTAACTATATTAAATATGTATGCACCTAATATCAGAGCACCTAAATACGTCAAAGAAACACTGACTACACTCAAAAGAGAGTTAGATGACTCCACAATAATAGTGGGAGACTTCAACACTCCACTCTCAATACTAGACAGATCTTCTAGAAAAAAGCTCAGTAAAGATACACAAGACCTCATTGCCACAATTAACCAACTAAACCTCATTGATATATACAGAACTTTCCACTCAACAGCAGACAACTACACCTTCTTCTCCAGTGCACTATGGAACATTCTCCAGAATTGACCATGTGATAGGCCATAATGCAATGCTCAACAAAATCCATACCATTGAATTACTGCAAAGCATCTTCTCAGATCATAAAGCCATCAAAGTTGAAATCAATAGCAGAAAAAACATAGATAGAAAGTGGAACTCTTGGAAACTGAACAACATCGTGCTCAAAAAAACATGGGTTATAGAGGAAATCAAGGATGAAATAAAGAAATTCATGGATTCCAGCGAGAATGAAGACACTTCCTACCAGAACCTATAGGATACAGCCAAAGCAATGCTCAAAGGTCTGTTTATATCCATAAATGCACACATCTGGAAGGAAGAAAGAAACCAAATCAAGGAACTAACCCTACAGCTTGAACAAACAGAAAGAGAACAGCAGAGGAACCCCTCAGGCACCAGAAGAAACGAGATCATAAAGATTAGAGCAGAGTTAAATGAATTAGAGAATAGAAAAACAATTGAAAAGACCAAAAGCTGGTTTTTTGAAAAGATCAATAAAATTGACAAACCACTGGCTAAACTTACTAAAGAAAAGCATAGGAAACAAATAACCCAAATTAGAAATGAGAGGGGAGTTGTCACCACAGATGCAACAGAAGTCAAAAATATCATAACAGAATACTATGAAAGACTGTACTCTAACAAATTTGAAAACCTAGGGGAAATGGACCAATTCCTTGACTCATACCATCTACCCAAATTATCACAACGTGAAGCAGAACAACTTAATAAATCCACCACAAAGGAAGAGATTGAAAAGGTCATCAAAATACTGCCAACCAAAAAAAGTCCGGGCCCAGATGGCTTCACCTCAGAATTCTACCAAGCATTTATACAAGAGTTATCTCCAATACTACTGAAACTATTTCACAGTATAGAAAGGGATGGAGTACTCCCAAACTCATTCTATGAAGCCAGCATAACCCTGATACCTAAGCCAGGGAAAGATCCAACAAAGAAAGAGAACTACAGACTGATATCACTCATGAATCTAGATGCAAAAACCTTCAACAAAATTCTTGACAATAGAATACAACAACATATCAAAAAAATAATTCATCATGACCAAGTGGGATTCACACCAGGGATGCAAGGCTGGTTCAACATCAGAAAAACAATTAATGTGATTAACCACGTAAATAACACAAAAGACAAGGATCACCTGATTTTGTCCATTGATGCAGAAAAGGCATTTGATAAAGTCCAACACCCATTCATGCTAAAAACTCTTAGCAAAAGGGACATAGATGGCAAATTCCTCAACACAATAAGGGCCATTGATACAAAGCCAATTGCCCACATCATCCTGAATGGAGAGAGACTGAAAGACTTTCTCTTAAGATCAGGAACTAGACAAGGATGCCCACTCCACCTCTTCTATTCAACATTGTGCTAGAAGTTTTAGCCAGAGCAATTAGACTAGACCAAGAAATAAAGGGCATCTGCATCGGCAAAGAGGAAGTTAAAATCTCCCTGTTTGCAGATGATATGATTGTATATGCAGAGAATCACCAGGAATCTATAAGAAAACTACTCAAATGGATAGAAGAGTTCAGGAAAGTCTCAGGATACAAGATAAACATAAGTAAATCAGTAGGATCCCTTCATACCAACAATGAGACTGTTAAGGAAGAAATTATCAAATCAATACCATTTACAATAGCCCCTAAGAAGATAAAGTACCTAGGAATTAATCTAACCAGAGAAATAACAGATCTTTACAAAGACAACTACAAGCTCTTACTGCAAGAAACTAAGAGAGACTTAGATAAATGGAAAAACCTACCCTGCTCATGGATAGGAAGACTTAACATTGTGAAAATGTTTATTTTACCCAAAGCCATCTATTTATATAATGCAATCCCAATACAAGTTCCAGAGACATTTTTTAATGAGATGGAAAAACAAATCACCAATTTTGTTTGGAAAGGGAAGAAGCCCCAGATAAGTAAGGCACTACTAAAGAAAAAGAACACACTGGGAGGCCTCTCATTACCCGACCTTAGAACATATTACACTGCCACAGTGGTCAAAACAGCCTGGTATTGGTACAAGAACAGACAGATCGATCAACGGAACAGAATTGAGACCCCGGAGATGACACGATCTGCCTATGAACAGCTGATATTCGACAAAGGCCCTAAGACATTAAACTTGGGTAAAAACAGTATCTTCAACAAACGGTGCTGGCAAAATTGGTTATCCATCTGCAATAAACTGAATCAAGATCCATATCTTACACCTTATACAAAAACCAACTCCAACTGGATAAAAGACGTAAATATCAAACCTAAAACGATAAAGCTCATCCAAGAAAAATTAGGAACAACAATGGAAGTTTTAGTACACAATGAGGACAGACTCCAAAATCTGTCAAAGAAACCACAATCAATAGAATAGAAAATAGATAAATGGGAACTATTAAGAATCAAACACTTTTGTTGATCCAAAGACTTTATTAACAGAATTAAAAGAACACCCACAGAATGGGAAAAAATATTTGGCAACTCTATGTCATACTGACGCCTGATCTCCATAATCTATAAGATACTACAAAATATCAATAAAAACAAGATAAATCATCCAATTAAGCGATGGGCAAAGGAGATGGACAGACATTTCACTAAAGAGGAGGAGATCCAGGCAGCCAAAAAACACATGCGGACATGTTCACGATCTTTAGTTATTAAAGAAATTCAAATCAAGACAACAATGAGATACCATCTCACCCCAGCAAGACTGGCCATGATCCAAAAAACACAAAACATAAATGCTGGAAAGGCTGTGGAGAAAGTGGAACCCTCCTACACTGTTGGTGGGGTTGCAAAATGGTCCAACCTCTTCGGAAAGCAATCTGGCACTTCCTTAAAAAAATGGATATTGATATACCATTCGACCCAGTAATTCCACTACTTGGAATATATCCTACAGAATCAAGGCCTTTCACACCAACGGACACATGCACCAGAATGTTTATCGCAGCACAGTCCATGATAGCAAAAAGATGGAATCAATCCAGATGCCCAACAAAAGAAGAACGGATAGGTAAACTATAGTACATATACTCAATGGAGCACTATGCAATGATAAAGAATAATGATGATTCCAGGAAACATCTCCTAACCTGGTTTCAACTGGAAGACATTATGTTGAGTGAAAGCAGTTAGCAACAAAAGGCCTAATATTGTATAAGACCTCTATGGTAAGATCTCAAAAACAGACTTGGGTATAGAAGAAAAGACTCTTTGACAACTGCAAGGGAAGGGAGGGAGGGAGGGAGGAGGGGAGGGTTTAGATTAGATAGTTGCTAGAAATCTGGTTGGAAGAAAGCGGTGATAGCACACATTAGAAACAAGAACAACATTAAGTGGACTTCAGCATAACTTGAGTACTCCTTCCATCTTAGCCCAATATTGCAAGGATAGAGTAGCTGGGACAGGGGGCAGAGGATCATGCTCTTAGGCGAAATCGAGGCCAACTGGCACAACTAGCGTTTTGCTAAGAGGGCTCTCTGCACCCTACATTGATGAGTGGCGTCTGGGGTCTTAAAAGCTTCCAAGCTGCCATCCAAGGACACAGCAAATGGTCCCAACTCAGCAGGCATGGATGCTCACCGAGGACCAAAATGACATGCGGTAAAGACAACCTAGAAGATAGAGAGACCCACATGAGTGGGTGCCTACATCGACTTGGGACCAGAAGAACCGGATGGTGCCCCGCCACCACCAGTGATAGCCACGATGGAGCTCACTAGGTTGATTCTTACTGGCAACACAAGAATAAAAAGGGGTGCATCCGGAGATCTCCACTAAAAGACCTCAATTGATTGTCCAGCAGTTTCGGGGTTCCCCTGAGAGCATGGCCCCCGGCCCTGATGCTGCCCTTACCCATAAATTATAACGAAGATCCACTCTTTGGACACGAATGGATTGGCCTTGGCAATGCAGAGTTACCATATATTGGGTGCACTTTATGGTTCTATACATCTATAGGATATCCTGCTGACCTCTGGCTGGAGGAAGGAGAGTGGGTGGAGAGGAGGGGAAAGGAGACTGTTGGGAGGATAAGACATGTATGGAGCAGAGAGCAATAATGTGCTGTCACCGGGCAGGGAGAGCAGTGGAAGCTGCATATAGGTGGGCATGTAAATTTATATGGGAATGTACATTTTCACTCAGTTATATTAAATAAAAAAAATACACCTTCAAGTGGACTATGGATAAATTAAACATTGCAAGGTCTCAGATGGCTCTGCCTTGCAGTAATATTTGCTAAAGACATGCTGATTTTGGAAGTACCTAAGCTTATCAGAAGTATAAATAAGCCAGTTTATTCAAAAGAGAGAGGAAAACACTAAAGCAGTGTTGACAAACCAAGAAAGGGATCTAGTTGCCTGCCTTCATGTTTTCAAATAAACATTTACTGAACATTTCTCAGTCACCAGTTGCTGAGGGCCCTGGATGACTCAGGCAAGGTCCTACTCTGTAAGACAAAAATCATGAATGCTGTAATAGAGGCATGTGCTATGGAAACACAAAAGGGGGCATTAATTACGTTGTCCCAATCTGTTCTCGACCTTATCACTGACTCACTCCTGAAGATATGTTAAATACAGAACTGTGAGGAATCTAAGCCTGTCA
The DNA here is from genome assembly GCA_028571685.1 of Heterohyrax brucei. Taxonomy (NCBI): domain Eukaryota; kingdom Metazoa; phylum Chordata; class Mammalia; order Hyracoidea; family Procaviidae; genus Heterohyrax; species Heterohyrax brucei. Next base: position 67,747,890 of record CM053166.1, read on the forward strand.
TGAAGACACTAACTCTTTGATTCAAAATACCAATTATCACAATCAGCAAATTGGAGATCTAACTGATTTACACCCGGACAAGAAGGTATGCTTCTGATATAAACAGGTAAATTACTATTGAAGTGGTTTTAAAACTCTACTTGGAGCTATTCTGATAGTAATTTAGCTTCCAATAACTTGCTTTTCTTCTTTTTCTTTTTCTGATTCCAATTCTTTCTTGTTTTGATAAGGGGCAAACCGCTCTGTCCTGAAGTCATTTGGCTTCCAGACAAAGCCAGAATTCTAATTAAAAGGAGAAGTACTGCCAAAGACAAAAACAAAATAGAAAATCTGAGGCATAGTTTTCCATCCTGGACATCTGGTCATAACAGCCATGTCAAAATACATTCACCAAAATAATCTTCCAAGTGTATTTCTCAAAGAAATTACAAAATAATTGGAGAGAGGGTGCCACATTCTTGAGCAAGTCATCAGAATTGTATTCAGAATTGCAGGCAGGATCTACGAGGACTGCCAATTAAGTTCAAAAACTCATTCTACAAAAAGTGTTACATAGTTAACTGCTGAGTATCACTACAGTCACCTTCAAAGTACTCCCTGACACTAACGCCTAGTCTACCCTTCAAAGCAGTTTTGTCACTCTTTCTGGAATGGCCATCAGAGCTATCATCATGTTACCCTTGATGTCCTGAATGTCATCAAAATCTCTTCCTTTCAATGTGTCCTTTATATTTGAATAATGAAAAAAGTCATTAGGGGTCATATCAAGTGAGTAGGGAGGGTGTTCCAGTAGAATTATTTCTTTACTGGTTAAAAAGTCCCTCACAGACAACTATACAATTAAGTTCACAAATCTGCCACCATGCCAGTGTGCACAATAGCCATTCCAGAAAGAATTCCAAAATTGCTTTGAAGGTTAAACTAGGTGCCAGTGCCAGTGCATAGCTTCCCAAAGGGAGTACTTCAAACATGACTGTAGTGATATTCAGCAACATGGTATTAGAACAATTAAGTTGTGGATTTGTCGAACCTCGTATGTCATAAAAAAGCAAAGGGGTGACCATATTCTATATTCTTACAGTCTGCTAAAATGGGGCTCCAACTCATATAAAACAGGCGAATTCAAAGAGTCTGGTGACTAAGAATCCCACATAGCCCAATGCCATCAAGTCAATTCCAACTCATGGCAACCCTATAGACAGAGTATAACTGCCCCATAGAGTTTCCAAGGAGCACCTGGCAGACTTGAACTGCCAACCTTTGGATTAGCAGCTGTAGCACTTAAATACTACACCACCAGAGTTTCCAAATCCCACATCCCACATAGTACCACAAAAAAAATCAATTTACTGTTTCCTTTTGTTAATTTCTACTACGTTTAGGTAATGAAATGCTTCAAAATCATTAAGAAAAAAATCACTGTTCAAGGAAGTCTCAGCAGTCCTCTTCTTAAATTTTCCAGTAAATATTAAAGTAGAGTCTTCCAAAATCTTTGCTTATCTTTAAATATACTCTAAATACTTACCTAACTGATTAAAGTACGTTAAACTATAATAAAAATACAAATCCACTTAAATCATCAATGACCACAGTAAGTAAAAGCATAGAAGAAAAGCCACAATAATAGTAATAATAATAATTTTAAAAGTTATTTTAAAAGAAAACCTCAGGAGGGAAAAACCTTAATATTTAACTCCACTTTTGTCAAACAAGAATAAAATGGAAGGTATCCTATTTTAGACTAAGGGTTGATAAATCAAAGAATTATTTTGTTGATACCAGGCTTTACGAAGAATCTGTCTTAGAGTTCTTATGGAATTTGGGGAACGGAAGCTAAGGTCAACAACAGCCTTAATAGCATAATTTTCCAAAATGCAAAGGTGTTACACACATAAGCAGCTCTCAGAGAAAACCAGATACGTGATGTTTGGTTATATAAGTGCAATTCTAAGAGTGAAAGACTGGAAGCCAAAATAATATTCGACTTGTCATTTCTGAAGAATTAGTAATATATTCCTTAAGACTACTTCTCCCTCAAATACCGAATTTCTCAGAGCAAAATGACTGGCTAATGTGATTGCTGAGAACTTCAATAGTTGGTAATTTAAAAGATCTCTACAACTTTCAGATCTGTCAGTCATAAATGCACTTGCTATTAAAAGTAAAAATCCTGATTTGTATATTCTTCTCTGTGGAAACCCTGGATGCACAGTGGTTAAGTGCTACAGTTGCTAACCAAAAGGTTGGCAGTTCAAATCCACCAGCTGCTCCTTGGCAACTCTATGGAGCAGTTCTACTCTGTCCTGTAGAGTGTCTATGAGTCAGAATCGATTCAATAGCAGTGGTTTGGTTTGGTGTGGAATGCTAAAGACAGTCTCTAAAGTCACAAACAAGATTTTCCTGAAAAAGCAACTCTGGTTCCAGTACATGCCTAATTATTTTATTCAATTACCAAAACAACTATTTGATTCAAAGACCAGTACCTCATCACTCCTACATTACATGTCTTCACAATTGTAATTTTCAAGCATTCTTCCTAGACATTCCTTCTTACTATCAATATGCTGTTTCGAGTCTCCCTGGACTTTGCAAAATGATTTATCTCTGCTCTCTGCTTCTCATCTGGTCCCCCAGTCATCCATTCTCCAACAACCACCAGACTAATTTCTCTGAATCACAAATGCTAGTTGTCATAGTCACCTGGTACTGCTCCAACAGAAAATACCACGAGTGGAAGGCTTCATAAAGAGAAACTTTTTATTCTCACAGTCTGGTAAGCCACAAACCCATTCATAAGTTACAAGTCCATTCAGTGTGAGAAATCATCACAGTCTGGTAGGCCAGGAGTCCAAATTCAATGAGAACTTCTCAGCACAGGAACCTCAAGTCCCAAGGAGGTGCTCCGCTCTTGGTGCTACTCTCTTGGTGGTATGAGGTTCTGCTCACTTCTCTCTCTTACATCCCACAATCCTGTAACTTGAGTCCTGAGTCACTAACACAAGTGCAGCCCATTCTCCATCATCAATATCACAGAAGCAGGATTCACAACACATGGGAGGAATGGCACCACACTGGGACTCCGAGTCGAGTCAAATCAACACATACATTTTTGGGGGCACACAGTTCAATCCATGACACTAGTCTTGCAAGTCCTTCTGAAAGTTCTTCAGTGGCATCATCGTCCATGGAAAAAGAAATCTAAACACAGCAGTCAAGGCTCACAAAGACCTGGCACTACCACATTTCCAATTTCAGATTCTACCACCGCTGGCTACCCTTTCATATAAACACACATCATATTCAGCTCCTGAGAGTTCCCCACACACATTTTGCTGTAGTTGTGCACCTAGCAATATTGTCCTCCAAGACTTACTTCACAGCAATGGCAAACACAAAGGCAGACTTCAGATAATGGGCCTATCAACCAAATAAACCCTGAGGATTTGAGATGACATATCAAAGCAAAATCATCTACACATTTAAACTACCAAGACTGTATCCTAATATTCCAGAGCAAAATCTCTCTGAAAAGAAATAAAACATCACATGAATGGAAGTTAAAGTCAAGGTGTCTGGATACAAGAAAAAATGGATTGAACAAAGGACTTCAAATCAGTACTTCCACAAGATAATCATCTCTGGTCCAAAAATATACATGATACCAATATTATTTTTAAAATATAGTTTTGACTGTTGATTATCTTTGTAATTATACTCGAAGATGTAATTTTATTTACCTTTGAGGTGATCTTGTAAAATTCAAGGAAAATAATCGTTATTCTTACTGCAGTTAAATATAACAGTCTGTTTAGATTCAAGTCTAAAGCAGATAAAGTTCTTTCCACTTCTTTTTCTATTTTTGTATTTTATTTATATTTTTCCTTAAAATTTTTTATTAATTACAGTAAAAGAATAAAATTTCTAACATCTATCAATTATCTCATCTATGGGACCCACTCATGTAGCCAACACACACATTTTCTTCTGTGGATAACTTTCTTTTTAAGTCCTTATAGCAGGGTCTCATACGAAATTTGTCCTTTTGACATTAATTTTACTCAGCATGATCTCTTCCAAATGAGAACATGTTATGAGATGTTTTCTAAAATCGTCATTATTTTTTATCATAATATAGGGTTCCACTGAGTATATGTACCATAATTTGTTTATTCATTCATCTGTTGATGGGCATTGGGGTTGATTCCATCTTTTTCCTATTGTGGACTGTGCTACAATAAACATTTGTGTACATGTTGTCTGTTTGTGTGACAACCTTTGTTTCTGAAGGATAAATTCCAAGCAATGGAATTACAGAATTCAATGGTGTATCTATTTCCAGCTTTTTAAGGAAACATCAGATTGCATTCCAAAGAGGTTGTACCATTTTGTAATCCCACCAGCAGTGTAGGAGAGTTCCAGTTTCTACACAGCTTCTCCAGCATTTGTTGTTTTGTGTTTTTTTGGATCATGGCCAACCTTGCTGGGGTGAGATGGTATCTCATCACAGTTTCGATCTGAATTTCTTTAATAGCTAATGATCGTGAGCAATTCTGCATGTGTCTTTTGGCTGCCTGGATACCCTCTTCAGACAAATGTCTGTCCATCTCCTTCGCCCATCATTTAATTTGATTATTCATCCTTTTCTTGTTGATATTTTGTAATACCTTGTAGATTACGGAGATGAGACATTGGTCTGACATATAGTTGCCAAATATTTTTTCCCATTCTGTAAGTGGTCTTTTACTTATTTTGATGAAGTCTCTGGATGAGCAAAAGTGTTTGATTCTTAGCAGGTCCCATGTATCTATTTTCTCTTCTGTTGATGATGCTTTGTGAGATTTTGAAGTCCATCTACATCGTGTACTAAAACTTCCATTGTTGATCCTATTTTATCTTGGATGAGCTTTGTTGTTTAAGATTTTATATTTAGGTCTTTTATCCAATTTGAGTTGGTTTTTATATAAGGTGTGAGATACGGGTCTTGTTTCAGTTTTTTGCAGACAGATATCCAATTTTGCCAGCACCATTTGTTAAAGAGACCATTTTTACCCCAGTTTAAGATCTTAGAGCCTCTGTCGAATATCAACTGTTCATAAGAGGATGGTGGCATGTCTAGGGTCTCAACTCCGTTCCATTGTCTCTTTTGGTACCAGTACTAGGCTGTTTTGACAACTGTGGCCGTGTAATAGGTTCTAAAGTCAGGTAGTGAGAGGCCTCCTAGTGTGTTCTTCTTTAGTAGTGCTTTACTTATCCGAGGTTTGTTCCCTTTCCAAACAAAGTTGGTGATTTGTTTCTCTATCTCATTAAAAAATGTCACTGGAATTTGTATTGGGATTGCATTATATAAGTAGATTGCTTTGGGCAAAATAGACATTTTCACAATGTTGAGTCTTTCTATCCATGAGCAGGGTAGGTGACTCCATTTATGTAAGTCTCTCTTAGTTTCTTGTAGTAAGGTCTTGTAGTTCTCTTAGTAAAGGTCTCTTATTTCTCTAGTTAGATTTATTCCTAGGTATTTTATCTTCTTGGGGGCTATAAACGGAATTGATTTGGTGATTTCTTCTTTAATTATCTTATTGTTGGTATAAAGGAATCCTACTGATTTACTTATATTTATCTTGTACCCCGACACTTTGCTAAACTCCTCTATTAGTTCCAATGCTTTATTTATAGATTCCTTTGATTTCTCTGTATATACAATCATATGATCGGCCAATAGGGAGATTTTTACTTCTTCAGTGCAGATACAGATGCCCTTTACTTCTTTGTCTTGTCTAACAGCTCTGGATAGAACTTCTAGCACAATGTTGAATAGAAGTGGTGAGAGTGGACATCTTTGTCTAGTTCCCGCTCTCAGAGGGAATTCTTTCAGTCTTTCACCATTCAGGATGATGAAGGCAGTTGGTTTTGCACAGATGCTACTAATTGCGTTGAGGAATTTCCCCTCTATTCCTATTTTTCTGAGAGTGTTTAGCATGAATGGCTGTTGAACTTTGTCAAATGCCTTTTCTGCATCAATTGACAAAATCAGGTGATTCTTATCTTTTGTGTTATTAATGTGGTTGATTACATTAATTGTTTTTCTGATGCTGAACCAGCCTTGCATCCCTCAAATGAAACCAACTGGATCACGACGAACTTTTTTTAATATGCTGTTGAATTCTACTGGTTATAATTTTGTTGAAGATTTTTGCGTCTAGGTTCATGAGTGATACTGGTCTGTAACTTTCTTTTTTTGTGAAATCTTTCCCTGGCTTTCGTATTAGGGTTATGCTAGCTTCATAGAATGAATCTGGGAGTATTCCATCCCTTTCTATGGTGTGAAATAGCCTCAACAATATCAGAGTTAACTCTTCTCTAAAAGTTTGGTAGAATTCTGCAGTGAAGCCATCTGGGCCAGGACATTTTTTGGTTGGTAGATTTTTGATGACTTTTTCAATCTCTTCCTTTGTGATAGATTTATTAAGTTGATCTATTTCTCCTCATGGTGCTACTTCTCCTTATGATAATCTTGGTGGGTGATATGAATCTAGAAATTTGTCCATTTCCCCTCAGTTTTCAAACCTGTTAGAGTACGGTCTTTCATAGTATTCTGTTATGATATTTTTTATTTCAGCTGGGTTTGTTGTAACATTTCCCATCTCATTTCTTAATTGGGTTATTTGTATCTTCTGTTTTTCTTTTGTAAGTTTAGCCAATGGTTTATCAATTTTGTTGATGTTTTCGAAGAACCAGCTTTTGTTTTTGTTAATTTTTTCAACTGTTTTTCTATTCTCTAATTCATTTAGTTCTGCTCTAATCCTTACAATCTGTTTTCTTCTGGTGCCTGAGGGGTTCTTCTGTTGCTTTCTTTCTACTTGTTCAAGCTGTAAGGTTAATTCTTTAATTGGGGATCTTTCTTCTTTCCGGATGTATGCAGTTATAGAGATAAACTGACCTTTGAGCACTGCTTTTGGTGTATCCCATAGATTCTGGTAGGATGTGTTTCCATTCTCATTTGAATCCATAAATTTCTTTATTTTGTCCTTGATTTCTTCTATAACCCAAGGCTTTTTGAGCAAAGCATTGTTAAGTTTCCAAGTGTGAATTTCTACCTACGATTTTTCTGTTATTGATTTCAACTTTTATAGCTCTATGGTCCAAGAAGATACTTTGCAGTATACCAATGGTTTGGATTTTACAGAGAATTGCTTTATGACCTAACACATGGTATATTCTGGAGAACGTTCCATGCGCACTGGAGAAGGTGTACTTATCTGTTGATGGATGAAAAGATCTGTATATGTCGACAGGTCAAGTTGGTTGATTGTTGCAATAAGATATTCTGTATCTTAGCTTTTTTTCTGTATGATCTATCCATAACTGAAAGAGGACTGTTGAAGTCTCCAACTATTATTGTGGAACAATCTATCTCATTTTTCAGTGTTGTCAGTATTTGTTCAATGTATTTAGATGCTTTGGTATTGGGTGCATAAATATTTAATATCATTCAGTCCTTCTTGAGTATTGAAACTTTCAGCAATAAATAGTGGTCATCCTTGTCCACAATAGTGGATTTTACATTAAAATCTATTTTATCTAAGATTACTATTGCCACACCTGCTCTTCTTTGTATGTTGTTACCTTGGTATATGTTATTCCATCCTTTAATTTTCAATTTGTTCATATCTTTAAGTCTACAGTGTGTTTCTTTCAAGCAACATATAGACGGGTCATATCCAGGATGTCACTAGTTGTCTTTTTACTGCATCATTGAGTCTATTTACATTCAGTGCATTCAGCACATACTGACAGGTATGTGCTTAGTGACATCATTTCGATGTAATTATTTTTATGTTGATGTTTTCTATATTGCTCCTAATGCTATGTTCTGGGCCATTCTTCTTTATGGGTTTTTTTCAGTGCTGGTTTTATGTTTGTTGAGACTCCTGTGCTATGTTTCTTATTTTGATATGATGCACTGTTAATCTGCTTTATGTCTACATCTATTATCCCCCTTAACATACTAAGATTAAACCCAGTTTTAACTAGTGCATAACTCTTTAACTTCCTCTCCATCTGAAACAACTATGACCACTGTAGTGTATCCCTCTTTTAATGTGAAGGTGTTATAGTTATCATGATATGATCTCAGATTTCCTCATTTTAATATTGTAGCTTTGATTAAGTTTTGTGACTTCCCTAACTGGTTACAATTTTGGATGATGTGTCTTGCATTGTCACCTTAAATATACATTTAATGGTTTCGTTTTTCTAAGGAAACAGCTTCTTTCACTATTTCATGTAGTTTTGGTTTAGTTTTTACAAAGTCTCTAAACTTCTCTATATCTGCAAAAGTCTTAATTTCGCCATCATAACTGGTAGACAATTTTGCAGGATAAATAATTCTTGGTTGGAAGTTTTTCTCCTTCAGGGCTTTGAATGTGTCAGCCCACTGTTTTCTAGTGAGCATCGTTTCTGCAGAGAATTCAGATGAAAGCCTACAGGGTTTCCCTTGGAATGTTAGCTTTGCTTTGAGCCTTGCTGCCTTCAGAAGCATCCGTTTATGTTTCACCTCATTAAGCTTGATTATAATATGCCTTAGTGTCTTTCTTTTGAGGTCTAGCTTTCGTGGGGTTCAATAAACATCTTGGATATCTATGTTCTGCTTGCTCATAATCACAGGAAAATTTTCTGTCAGCATCTCTACAGCAATACTCTCTATATTGTCATTTATCCCCCCTTGTTCAGGAACTCCAATTAAACGTAAATTATTCCTCTTAACGGAGTCCCACATGTTTCTTAATGCTTTTTCATTTTTCTTATTTCTTTTCTCTGATTTCTCCTCATAAATGCTGGTGCTGGTTGCTCTGTCCTCAAGGTCATTGAGTCTAACTTCTATCTGTTCAATCCTACTCTTTTGGCTTTGGATTGAATTATCTAATTCTGTGATTTTGTTATTGATCTGATGCATTTCAGATCATTGATGTTCCACCAGTTCAAATAGCTTAATTTTTCATTTTGTTCGGCCACATTTTGTTTAATCTCTAGGAGGGTTCTATACATCATTCTTTATTATTATTATTATTGTATATTAATTACATTAAAAGAATGGAATTTCTAACATCTATCCATTAACTCATCTATGATAAACCTTCAGCTCCCACCCACCAATGTAGCGAACACAGTCATTTTCTTCTATGGATAATTCTCTTCATACGTCTTTATAACAGGGGTCTCACACAAAATTTGTCCTTTTGACACTGATTGATTTCACTCAGCATGATCTCTTCCAAATGATATCTTGTTATGAGATGTTTTCTAAAATTGTTGTTTTTTTATCATAGCATAGTGTTCCATTGAGTGTATATACCATAGTTTGCTCATCCATTCATCTGTTGATGGACATCAGGGTTGATTCCAACTTTTTGCTATTGTGGACTGTGCTGCAACAAACATTCGTGTACATGTGTCTGTTCATGTGACAGCCTTTGTTTCTGAAGGATAAATTCCAAACAGTGGAATTACAGGATCAAATGGTATATCTATCTCCAGCTTTTTAAGGAAGCGCCAGACTGTTTTTCCAAAGAGGTACCATTTTGCAATCCCACCAGCAGCGTAGGAAAGTTCCAATTTCTCCACAGCCTCTCCAGTATATGTAATATATATATTACATATATACATAATTCTTTTGTACTCGACCTCTGATAGATTCAGAAAGGCTTCTTCATCTGGGAAATTTCTTGACTTTATTTTAGGAGTTTTCTGAAACATTTGAAGGCTGCTTCTTTAAATGGTTAATTATGGTCTGCTGCCTGTGTGCCATGTAGACATTGTCTGATTTCTCTGGTATTAGACTGAAGAGAATTGTTGGTCACCAGCTATCTCTAATGCTCTAATGATTTGCCCCATGCAGACTTTCTGGCGGTGAGTCTGCTTATTGGGTGGCAAAGACCCTGCCCTACTTACGGAGAAACTGGGGGCTGTCAGCCAACCCTACAATGTGTGTCAGAAAAGGGTGGGAGGAAAAGATGCCAGGCCTCTCAACTGACATATCTCCAGACAAATACATAGGCCTCTCAGCCTTAAAACTAAACTTCACGTCTGTGTGGACAGCTGTCCAGGTGTTGAACTGGGAGCTGTCCAACATGCTGGCTGAAACAGGCCTTCAGGATCAGCAGACTCCACCTTCCTCCTGATAATGAAAGTACATTACCGGCTGTTCACAGAAGCTGCAGTTCTCCAATACCTTGAAACAGCAGAAGTGGAGGTCAGACGGCTGCTGGCTTGTTTTTGAGAGAGGATTATTAGTCCAATACTGGTGCCTAGTCAAATATGATAGATCCTAGGGCTCCCCAGATGGTCAGTGCTCTATACAAATATCATTCCAGGCCTCAGTTCTCAGAGGGAAATGAGGAGGTACATGTCTAGTCCACCATCTTTTAACAGTCTCCCTCCACTTCTAAAATGAAAGCATTTAATGAGAATTTCCAGGAAGAGACTTTACTAATAATTCCTCTGAATGTTAGAGAACATACAAGATATATTTCCACTGTACTTTTCTAAGAAGCCACCAGAACAGTGGAATTTTCAAAGATACAAATAGTTCCCCTTGATTGTATTATGCTGGACAGAAATCAGAGCTTCAAGAGAATAGGAGACTGAAGGAACAGGGCACATCTTTCAACTTCTAGTTTCTCTGGCTTCAAAGGTTTGAGGCAAATTATTCCTTTTTTAGTATCTATTTTACCCAAAGCGATCAATGCAATCCCAATACAGATTCCAGTGTCATTTTTTTAATGAGATGGAGACACAAATCACCAACTTTGTTTGGAAAGAGAAGAAATCCCAGATAAGCAAAGCATTACTGAAGAAGAGGAACACACTGGGAGGCCTCATACTATCCAAATTTAGAACCTATTACCCTGCCACAGTAGTCAAAACATCCTGGTACTGGTACAAAAAGAGACATATAGATCAATGCAATAGAGTTGAGATTCCAGAGATGCCACTATCCTCTTATGAACAGTTGGTATTCAACAAAGGCCCTAAGATTGTAAATTCAGGGTAAAAACAGTCTCTTTAACAAATGGTGTTGGCAAAATTGGATATCCATCTGCAAAAACTTGAAACAAGACCCATAGCTCACACCTTACACAGAAACTAACTCCAAAAGGATCAAAGACCTAAATATCAAACCTAAAATGATAAAGATCATGCAAGAAAAAATAGAGTCAACAATGGAATTTCTAATACACAGCTTAGACAAGCTTACAAATCTGACAAACAAAGCACAATCACCAGAAAATAAACGGGAACTGCTAAGAATCAAACACTTTTGTTCATCCAAAGATTTTTATCAAAAGAATTAAAAGACCACTTACAAAATGGGAAAAAAATATTTGGCAAATACATGTCAGACCGATATCTGATCTCCAAAATCTACAATCTACAAGGTACTGCAAAATATCAACACAAAAAAGATAAACAACCCAATTAAGCAATGGGCAAATGAGATGGACAGACACTTCACTAAAGAGGACATCCAGGCAGCCAAAATACACATGAGGAAACATTCATGATCCTTAGCTAGTAGAGAAATCCAAATCAAAACGACAATGAGATACCATCTCACCCCAACAAGCTTGGCCATGATCCAAAAAACACAAAACAACACATGCTGGAGAGACTGTGGGGAGATTGGAACTCTCCTACACTGCTGGTGGGATTACAAAATGGTACAACCTCTTTCGAAAGCAATTTCGCATTTCCTTCAAAAGCTGGAAATAGATATATCATTTGTTCCAGTAATACCACTGCTTGGAATATATCCTACAGAAACAAAGGCTGTCACATGAACAGATACATGCACATCAATGTTTATTGCAACACAATCCACAATAGTAAAAAGATGGAATCAACCTAGATGCCCATCAACAGACTAATGGATAAACAGACTATGCTACATATACTCAATGAAACACTATGTAATGATAAAGAACAATGATGATTTTAGGAAGCATCTCATAACCTGGTTTCAACTGGAAGACATTATGCTGAGTGAAATCAGTCAGTAGCAAAAGGACAACTATTCTATCAGACCCCTACTATAAGGACTTACAAATAGACTTATGTACAAAAGAAATAACTCTTTGAGGGCTACAAGGGTGGGGAAGGAGGGAAAGGATTGGTCATAGATCAGATCATTGATAGAAATTTGGTTGATGAAAGCACACAACAGACAGTATATCAACTTAACTGTACTTCACCATAAACTGAAAACTCCTCTAATTTCAACCCAGTACTGCAAGGATAGAGTATTAGGGGCAGGGTCTGGGGACAATTCTCTTAAGGAACATTGAGACCAACTGTCATAACTAGCCTATTGCTAAGAAAGTCTTCTGCACCCCATATGGGTGTGTGGCATCTGGAGTCTTCAAAGCTAGCAAACTGCCATCTGAGTTACACCAAATGGTCCCATCTCATCCGGAACAGATTATCACCAAGAACAACAAAGACACAAAGGAAAAAAGAGCTCAGTAGACAGAAGGACCCATGTGAATGGGAGACTGTATCAACGTGTGACCAGAAGAACCAGATGATGCCCAGCCACCACCAAAGACAGCCATGATGGGACACACAATGTTGAGTCCCTGTAGCAACACGAGAAAGAGTGGTACAGCTCAAGAGCTCTACTAAAAGACCACAATTAATGGTCCAACAACCCGGGGGATCCCCTGAGAGCACAGTTTCTAGACCTGCTGTTGCCCCTGTCCAGAAAACAATACTGAGGTCAACTCTTTGGACAAAAATGGAGTGGACCTGGGGATACAATGTGACCATATGGTTTATGTACTTTATGTTCTAACCATTTATAGGATGCTGTCCTGCCAGTCTTCTTCTAGATGGAGGAGAGAAGGGTGGAAAGGAGGGGACAGGAGATTGTTGGGAGGATACGAGATGTCTAGAGTGAAAAGGAGGAGTGTGCCGTCAGCAGGCAAGGTGAACAGAAGGAGCTGCAGATAGGCAAGCATGCAAAATTGATTGGGATTGTATACTTTCACTTAATCACAATAAAAAAATTATTATTTTTAAGCTTCCAAGACAAAAATGGGTTTGCTTCAAAATTTAATTTCCCATTGAGTCATCTTCAGATAATGTGTAGTTTTTAATTATGATTATTAGAACATAGTATGATTTGTAAACTCAAGACCCAGAGAGAGAAGACCCTCCCTGCCACGTGTTGTCACCAACCAAAGACAATGGAGACTCTCATGCAACCAATGTTTGAGCAAGCATGAAGAAGACAGTTGAGGACCTTGCCTTTATGGATCTTGCAGTCCAGCGACAGTAGAGAGAAATAGCCGGAAAAAAAACAATGTAAACAAAGCAAAAAGACAATTACGTATTGTAGCAAGGACAGTTAGTGAAGGCAGCAGTTGTGATACTTGCTAACAAGATGAATTTGTTTTTTTCCATCTTGTTTCCCATACCTAAATCAACATATTAATTCATCTATGGTTTGAACTATTAAATGCAAAAGCACTAAAAGAAACACTGCTTTCCTATTCCAGTCTAAGGAATGATAAACGAAAAAGCTATTCTGGTGGTCCTATGCCCTAAGAGGAGTCCTGGTGGCACAGTGGTTAAGAGATAGGGAATCCACCAGTCATTCCTTGGAAACACTATGGGGCAGTTCTATACTACCCTATAGGGTCGCTGAGAGTTGGAATTGACTCAATAACAATGTATTTATTTTCTTTTCTTCTTCTTTGGTTTATGCTCTAAGAAGGTGCTCTGGTGGTGCAGTGGTGAAGTGCTTGGCCATTAACTAAAAAGTTGGTGATTTGAACCCAGCAGCCTACTTAGAGGGAGAAAGATACGATAGTCTGCTTCCATAAAGATTACAGCCTTGGAAACCTTATGGGGTAAGGGCCCTTGTGGCACAGCAGTTAAGAGTTCTCCTGCCAACCAAAAAGTCTTCAGTTCAAATCCACCAGACACTCCTTGGAAACTCTACAGGGCAGTTCTACTCTGTCCAAAAGGTTTGGTTGCTATGAGTTGGAATCAACTGGATGTCAATGAGTTTTTTCTTTTTTCTTTTTTATAATGCTCTAAGAAGAGGTCCCTGTGTGGAACAAATAGTCTGCTCTCAACTACTAACCTAAAGATTGGCAGATGGAACTCACCCAGCAGCACCGCAGAAGAAAGGCCTGGTGATCTGTTTCCATAAAGATTACAGCCAATAAAATTTTATGGAGCAGTACTACTCTATGCAAAACCATTGCCCCCCAAAATCTCAGCTTCCAGAACTATTCTATTTGTGAAACCTAAAATTTAGTGAGTAAAGGGTTTTATCAATCCCATTATGTTTTTAAGCATTACACTTAAAGAGTTACGGTATTAATGAAAGTAACTGAGAGAGACACTGATCACATAGTTTTTTCACAGGCATGCACAACAATGAAATCATTCCAAAATTACATTAAACTAGTGATCTGAGAACTCCAAAATTTTATTTGGGCAAGTTATTTCTGCTTTCTGCCTGCAGGTCCCTTTAACATTGGGACTGTGATTTACTAGATGCCATACGTAAGTTGCGGCACTTGGCACTTGGCATACATAAGTTGTACTGTGGGCTTACTACAGAAGTATGGGGAAAATCTTCAGAAGAATTCATTCACAATAAGAAGGTGACATTCTGTCCTTTTGGCATCATCAGCTGAAACTGTCATTCACAGCTTTAGTCAGAGAGTGGGATGTATAATGCTTCATCCAGTGTACATGACAATGAAAAAAACCAACAACTTGATCAATACATTTCAGCAGCCTCTCTACTGCCTGAAGTGCAAAGAAGCTAAGGCTGCTGTGATAAAATCTTACTTAGGGCTACTTCAGTGTCAACCTAGAAACTAAATCATCACCTTGCAGCAAAGAATAAAAATCAGGTTGAAAAATTACTTTTGATCTGCCTAGCTAGCAGAAAAGATCAAAAGAACCATAAAATCACCACCACAAGTAAAGAAGACAATGTGGGGAAGGGGAGAAGGTAATATAATAATTACTGTATTACAAGATTCATCTTGTAAAAGAAATAATTTGCTTCCTTTGCTATGACTACCATGCCTGGGTAGGGTAGCACATGTATTTACAATGAGATTTCATCCTAGAAAAGGAAGAAAAACTACAATAAAACAACATCTGGACCTTTCAGCACACCCCAAATACACACCATTGCTCACACCTTGCCTGGATATCCTCCCAAAGAAAACCCACTCACCCCACCGTGGAGGGGCAAACTAGGAGGTATGCAGGATCATCAAAGCTGGGGAGGCCCTTCAAAGCATGCCACGGAGAGGGGAAAATATACTCTCCAATCTTAACCTTTCGGGGGAGATTCTCAGTAGCAAAGAGGATCAACAAATGTGACATGAGGCCCTAAAACTATAGTATAGACCTTCTCTGGTGGTAAAATAGGGCAACAGGCTATAGGATAGGTGCTATCCTCACCTACATGCTATATACTGAATTTATGCTTCCTGGAAAACGCTCACTACTATATCACACAACTTTGTGCAGCTGTAACCACTGCATGGGTGTTCTGACTTGGTCATCAACATCATTTTACAAATCTATATTAATTCCATTCATTTCCAATGAGGCAGAAAAGAGGAAGAGAAGCTACAGGAATAGTTAGGGTTCAGAGCAGGGATCCTACAGCCAGACTACCTAGGTTCAAATCTGGGCTTCACCATTTACTAAACTATATGACCTCAGGAGAGTTTACCTCTTTGTGCCTTTGTTTCTCATATCCTTGAACAAAACATAAGTTCATGGTTTGAACTACTAAGCGCACAAACACTAGAACAAACATGGGATTCACAGTCTAAGGGTTGATAAAGCCAGCCAAAGCCAAGTGCTGTCGAGTCGGAGCCGACTCATGATAAACGAAACTATTTTGATCATCTTATACTCTAAGGAAACCCTGGTAGTGTAATGGTTAAATGCTACAGCCGCTGCCCAAGTCCACCAGGTGCTCCTTGGAAACTCTATGGGGCAGTTCTCCCCTGTCTTATAGGGTTGCTGTGAGCTGGAATCGACTTGACAACGATGGATTTGGTTTGGGTTTTTTTTATATTCTACGAAAGGACCCTAGTGGACTCCTTGTCAATAGATTAAAATTATATTAAGTTGTTATGAGAAATTAAATGAGTTAAATATTTATAAACTACCTGGAATAGTGTTTGGCACATAATAAGTAAGCATTCAAAAAAATCAAATCCATTGTTATCAAGTCGATTCCAACTCATAACAACTCTACAGGACAAAGGAGAATTGCCCTATAAGGTTTCCAAGGAGCACCTGGTGGACTCAAACTGCCAAGCTACCGGTTAATAGCTGTAGCTTTTAACCAGTATGCCACCAGGGTTTAACAATAGTGAGCACTGTTTGTAAATTTAAAAATAAAATGTTTTGACACAACTAGGAAGAGTCCCTGACCCCATTCAGACCTCCTCTCAGAACTGGGGCTAGAGTTCTGTCCTCTGTCTGCCAGAACCACTAAAGGAATCCCAGTACAGGTGGTTGTTGTTAGGTGCCATCAAGTAAGTTCCAGCTCATAGAGACCCTAGGCACAACAGAATGAAACACAATGCCTGGTCCTACACCACACCAAAAATCATTTTCAAGCTTAAGCCCATCATTGCAGCCAGTAGGTATGCCCTGCTTTTTGAAAATTCACTGTAGCTCACTTTTATTTTATGGAACTTGGAAATAGCATTCAGCATCTGATTTGCACTTCGCTGTTTAAAGAGGCAGCATGTGCCCCAAATACTCAGAGTGCTGTTGCCAAGTTCCTTCCCTGGGAACTACTCTCAGCAGCTCAGCATCAAGCCACCATAGCTTTGAATTGTGTCTATGAGCATCTGTATTTTATCTCGATTTGTTTTGTGCACCCATTAGCAAGATGTGTTCTAAGGTGAAAGAAAAGCATGAGAGTTCATAAGGGCTTTATGTGGTATCTGGTATGATTTGGTAGGTTATTTTGGGGGTCTGGGAGCACCAAAAAAGAAAAAATTCCATATGAATTAATGGCAATTGCTTCTGTATGTCATCTCGGCTTACAAAAGGCTTCACAGGAATGCTCTAAAGTTGGGGGCGGTAAATCCTATGCTTGTCACAGATGCATGTGGCTACTACCCTCACCTTGTTACTACAATCCCAGTTCAGATGCTCTTGAACCCCAACACAACCCCTCTAAAAAGCTCCCTGCTCCTAATTCTAACCTTTCATTTCAAGACTTTAGTGAGGTAGTATAGCTACAGTTACAGGTTTAAGCTGGCAATCACACTCCAAGACATAAACAGGTTTTCATTTAATAAAGCATCTACTTAGCTTTATACAGAAGGATGGATCCCCTTCTGGTGCAGTGATTAAGCGCTCAGCAACTAACCAAAAGGTTGGAAGTTTGAACCCACCCAGTGGCTCTACAGGAAAAACACCTGGCAATCTGCTTCCATAAATATTACAGGCTAGAAAACCTTGTGGGATAGTTTTACTCTGTCACATGGAGTCTCTGAGTCGAAATCAATTCAATGGCACTTAGCAACAACAATACAGAAGTAATACAAGGAAGGAAATATATCAAGGACAGTATCTTCATCTAGCTACCGAAGTACACAGCTTCTTCTGACCCCACACTCAACATGTCATGCATAACTCCCTCGGATGAGAACCAAGATGTCTGTGGATTTGTTCATGGCAAAAAGCCATAGCCCCTTTTCCTACCAATCTTTCATAGCATCCTCAAGCTAGTCAAAGGTCCATGTGCTAATTTACAATTACTCAACCATGGTATAGTTCCATAAACAACTGAGGCAGATACAACATTCCTCAGTTATGCAAGACAAAGTGTGTGGGAGACCAAGGTTATTCTTAGGGAGGCTTACATCAAACCTAGCCTTTACCTACAAATGCCAATTCTTTTTTCTTTTTTAATAGAAGGCAGTTTCAGAGCATCAGAGAGGCAATCAAAGCCTCTCGCAGTAAGTTTTCTGACTGTGTTTCCTGTATCGTCTCCCACAAGTGATCCCCACAAGTCCTTAACTCAGCTACACAGTATGGACTTACCTTGAGGTTCACCTTGCACAGTCATGCTCTCCTCAGAATGTCAGCTCACTGGGGACAGAAATTGTCACTCAGTTTCCTTCCCCACCACCTGTGACTGCAGCACAGCCCCTTGAACATTTAAATCTCAGCAAAACATTAACTGCACGTAAAAAACTACAGAAGCTGAGTCACAATCGTTCTGCTACAGTGAAGAAAGTTCACAGCATGTCTGGATGACTCATTCTTAGACACATGAAATGTTCAAGATAGACAAAACTATAGCTGCATCCAAACCACTCTCCTGATTCCACAAGAGAAGGACTCACAGAGGCATCATAAAGCTAATCGCTAAACAAGATCCTCCACAAAGTTGTTCCCAATAATGATTCTTTTTTTTTTTTTTTATTTAACATAAATGAGTGAAAATGTACATTCACATGTCAATTTACATGCCCCCCTATATGTAGCTTCCACTGCTCTCCCTGCCCGGTGACTGCACACTATTCCTCTCTGCTCCATACATGTCTCATCCTCCCAACAGTCTCCTTTCCCCTCCTCTCCGTCCACTCCCCTTCCTCCAGCCAGAGGTCAGCAAGATGATATCCTATAGATGTATAGAACCATAAAGTGCTTCCAATATATGGTTACTCTGCATTGCCAAGTCCAATCCATTCCTGTCCAAAGAGTGGACCTTTGTTATAATTTATGGGAACGGGCAGCATCAGGGCCGGGGGCCATGCTCTCAGAGGAACCCCAAAACCACTGGACCATCAATTGAGGTCTTTTAGTGGAGATCTCAGGATGCACCTCTTTTTATTCTTGTGTTGCCAGTGAGACTCCTCTCTGTGAGCTCCGTCATGGCTATCACTAGTGGTGGCCGGGCACCATCCGGTTCTTCCGGTCCCAGGTTGATGTAGGCACCCACTCTTGTGGGTCTCTCTGTCTTCTTGGTTTTCTTTACCGCATGCCATTTTGGCCCTCGGTGAGCATCCGTTCCTGCTGAGTTGGGACCATTTGCTGTGTCCTCGGATGGCAGCTTGGCAGCTTTTAAGACCCCAGACGCCACTCACCAATGTGCGGTGCAGAGAGCTCTCTTAGCAAAACACTAGTTGTGCCAATTGGCCTGGAATTCGCCTAAGAGCATGGTCCCCCATCCCCCGCCCCAGCTACTCTACCCTTGCAGTATTGAGTTAAGATGGAAGGAGTACTCAAGTTATGCTGAAGTCCACTTAATGTTGTTCTTGTTCCTAATGTGTGCTGTCACCGCTTTCTCCCAACTAGATTTCTAGTAACTACCTAAACTAAACCCTGTCCCCCTCGCCCTCCCTCCCTCCCTCCCTCCCCTCCCTTGCAGCTGTCAAAGAGTCTTTTCTTCTATACACAAGTCTGTTTTCGAGATCTTATCGTAGAGGTCTCATACAGTATTTGTCCTTTTGTCGCTGACTACTCTCACTCAACATAATGTCTCCCAGTTGAAACCAGGTTAGGAGATGTTTCCTGGAATCATCGTTATTCTTTATCATTGCGTAGTGCTCCACTGAGTATATGTACCACAGTTTACCTATCCATTCTTCTATTGTTGGGCATCTGGGCTGATTCCATCGTTTTGCTATCATGGACTGTGCTGCGATAAACATTCTGGTGCATGTGTCCGTCGGTGTGAAAGGCCTTGAATGTGTAGGATATATTCCAAGTAGTGGAATTACTGGGTCAAATGGTATATCAATATCCATTTTTTTAAGGAAGTACCAGACTGCCTTCCAAAGAGGCTGGACCATTTTGAAATCCCACCAACAGTGTAGGAGGGTTCCACTTTCTCCACAGCCTCTCCAGCATTTGTTGTTTTGTGTTTTCTGGATCATGGCCAATCTTGTTGGGGTGAGATGGTATCTCATTGTTGTCTTGATTTGAATTTCTTTAATAACTAAAGATCGTGAACATGTCCGCATGTGTTTTTTGGCTGCCTGGATCTCCTCTTTAAGGAAATGTCTGTCCATCTCCTTTCTCCATCGCTTAATTGGATGGTTAATATTCTTCTTCTTGATATTTTGTAGTATCTTATAGATTATGGAGATCAGGCATTGGTCTGACATAGAGTTGCCAAATATTTTTTCCCATTCTGTGGGTGTTGTTTTAATTCAATTAATAAAGTCTTTGGATGAGCAAAAGTGTTTGATTCTTAATACTTCCCATTTATCTATTTTCTCCTCTGTTGATTGAGGTTTCTTTGACAGATTTTGGAGTCTGTCCTCATTATGTATTAAAACTTCCATTGTTGTTCCTACCTTTTCTTGGATGAGCTTTATTGTTTTAGGTTTGATATTTACGTCTTTTATCCAGTTGGAGTTGGTTTTTGTATAAGGTGTAAGATACGGATCTTGATTCAGTTTACTGCAGATGGATAACCAATTTTGCCAGCACCATTTGTTGAAGAGACTGTTTTTACCCCAGTTTAATGTCTTAGGGCCTTTGTCGAATATCAACTGTTCATAGGCAGATGGTGTCATCTCTGGGGTCTCAATTCTCTTCCATTGATAGATCTGTCTGTTCTTGTACCAGTACCAGGCTGTTTTGACCACTGTGGCAGTGTAGTATGTTCTAAGGTCGGGTAATGAGAGGCCTCCCAGTGTGTTCTTCTTCTTTAGTAGTACCTTACTTATCCGGGGCTTCTTCCCTTTCCAAACAAAATGGGTGATTTGTTTCTCCACCTCATTAAAAAATGATGCTGGAACTTGTATTGGGATTGCATTATATAAATAAATTGCTTTGGGTAAAATAGACATTTTCACAATGTTAAGTCTTCCTATCCATGAGCAGGGTAGGTTTTTCCATTTATCTAAGTCTCTCTTAGTTTCTTGTAGTAAGGGCTTGTAGTTCTCTGGGTAAAGGTCTACTGTTTCTCTGGTTAGATTAATTCCAAGGTACTTTATCTTCTTAGGGGCTATCGTAAATGGTATTGACTTAATAGTTTCCTCCTTAACAGTCTCACTGATGGTATAAAGGAAACCTACTGATTTACTTATGTTTATCTTGTATCCTGATACTTTGCTGAACTCTTCTATCAGTTTGAGTAGCTCATTTATAGATTGCTTGGGGTTCTCTGCATATACAATCATATCATCTGCGAAGAGGGAGATTTTAACTTCCTCTTTGCCGATGCAGATGCCCTTTATTTCTTCCTCTTGTCGAATTGCTCTGGCTAGAACTTCTAGCACAACGTTGAATAGGAGAGGTGACAGTGGGCATCCTTGTCTAGTTCCTGATCTCAGTGGAAAGTCTTTCAGTCTCTCTCCATTCAGGATGATGCGGGCAATTGGCTTTGTATAAATGGCCCTTATTGTGTTGAGGAATTTGCCATCTATGCCCATTTTGCTAAGAGTTTTTAGCATGAATGGGTGATGGACTTTATCAAATGCCTTTTCTGCATCAATGGACAAAATCAGGTGATCTTTGTCTTTTGTGTTATTTATGTGGTTAATCACATTAATTGTTTTCCTGATGTTGAACCAGCCTTGCATCCCTGGTATGAATCCCACTTGGTCATGATGGATTATTTTCTTGATATGTTGTTGTGTTCTGTTGGCAAGAATTCTGTTGAAGATTTTTGCATCTAGATTCATGAGTGATATCGGTCTGTAGTTCTCTGTCTTTGTTGGACCTTTCCCTGGCTTAGGTATCAGGGTTATGCTAGCTTCATAGAATGAGTTTGGGAGTACTCCATCCCTTTCTATACTGTGAAATAGTCTCAATAGTATTGGGGATAAATCTTCTCTAAATGCTTGGTAGAATTCTGCCGTGAAGCCATCTGGGCCCGGACTTTTTTGGGTTGGCAGTGTTTTGATGACCTT
This sequence comes from Heterohyrax brucei, assembly GCA_028571685.1. Lineage (NCBI taxonomy): Eukaryota > Metazoa > Chordata > Mammalia > Hyracoidea > Procaviidae > Heterohyrax > Heterohyrax brucei. The sequence continues at coordinate 67,769,825 of CM053166.1, forward strand.
TTCAATCTCTTCCTTTGTGATGGGTTTATTAAGTTGTTCTGCTTCCCGTTGTGATAATTTGGGTAGGTGGTATGAGTCAAGGAATTGGTCCATTTCCCCTAGGTTTTCAAATTTGTTAGAGTACAGTCTTTCATAGTATTCTGTTATGATATTTTTTATTTCTGTTGCATCTGTGGTGACAACTCCCTTCTCATTTCTAATTTGGGTTATTTGTTTTCTTTCCTGCTTTTCTTTAGTAAGTTTAGCCAGTGGTTTATCAGTTTTGTTGATCTTTTCAAAAAACCAGCTTTTGGTCTTTTCAATTTTTTCAATTGTTTTTCTGTTCTCTAATTCATTTAGCTCTGCTCTAATCTTTATGATCTCATTTCTTCCAGTGCCCGAGGGGTTCCTCTGTTGTTCTCTTTCTACTTGTTCAAGCTGTAGAGTTAGTTCCTTGATTTGGTTTCTTTCTTCCTTCCAGATGTGTGCATTTATGGAGATAAACAGACCTCTGAGCACTGCTTTGGCTGTATCCCATAAGTTCTCGTAGGAAGTGTTTTCGTTCTCTTTGGAATCCACGAATTTCTTTAATTCATCCTTGATTTCCTCTATAACCCATGTTTTTTTGAGCACGATGTTGTTCAGTTTCCAAGAGTTCCACTTTCTATCTATGCTTTTTCTGCTACTGATTTCAACTTTGATGGCTTTATGATCTGAGAAGATGCTTTGCAGGAATTCAATGGTATGGATTTTGTTGAACATTGCATTATGGCCTATCACGTGGTCAATTCTGGAGAATGTTCCATGTGCACTGGAGAAGAAGGTGTAGTTGTCTGCTGTTGAGTGAAAAGTTCTGTATATATCAATGAGGTTTAGTTGGTTAATTGTGTCAATGAGGTCTTCTGTATCCTTACTGAGCTTTTTTCTAGATGATCTGTCTAGTAATGAGAGTGGAGTGTTAAAGTCTCCCACTATTACTGTGGAGTCATCTAACTCTCTTTTGAGCGTAGTCAGTGTTTCTTCGACAGATTTAGGTGCTCTGACATTAGGTGCATAAATATTTAATATAGTTAAGTCTTGCTTGTGTACTGAACCTTTCAGCAATAAATAGTGTCCATCTTTGTCCACGATGGTGGATTTGACATTAAAATTGATTTTGTCTGAGATTAGAACTGCCACCCCTGCTCTTCTTTGTTCATTGTTAGCTTGATATATATTCTTCCATCCTTTAATTTTCAGTTTGTTCCTGTCTTTAGGTCTCAAGTGAGTTTCTTGTAGACAACATATGGATGGGTCGTGTCTTTTGATCCAAGATGACACTCAGTGTCTCTTTACTGGAGCATTCAGTCCATTCACATTCAACGTAATTATTGATAGGTATGTGTTCACTGCTGCCATTGTGATAGGTTTATTTTTATGTTGATGTTTTCTCTGTTATTCTTATTAGTCTGTTCTGGGACACTCTTTTTTGTGAGTTGATTTTTCACCTTTTTCAGAGCTGGTTTTATAGTTGTTGAGACTCCTGTGTTACATTTCTTGAAATGGTATGATACCTCTTTGTTATGCTTTACAGCTGCCCCTATGAACCCCCTTAATAAACTATTTATAAACCCAATTTTAATTACTACCAGTCTTGTCATCTTCCTCTCCATCTGGAAGGACTATAACGACTGTAGTACATCCCTCTTTTTATTATGATGACACCATAGTTTTCATGATGATCACTAGATTGCTTCTTTCCAAATCAAAGCTGTGATTTACTTTGGAGCCTTCCCTAAATGAGTAGAGTATTGAGTAGTGTGTCGTTCTAAAATATAAAGTTAGTGGTTTCGTTCTTCTAAGCCAAAGCCAAGGACTTCTTTCATTATTTCCTGTAGTTTGGGTTTGGTTTTTACAAAGTCTCTGAGTTTCTGTTTATCTGGGAATGTCTTATTTTCATTTTCGTATCTGAAAGATAGTTTTGCAGGATATATAATTCTTGGTTGGAAGTTCTTCTCCTTCAAGACTTTGAATGTGTCGTGCCACTGTCTCCGTGCCAGCATGGTTTCTGCTGAGAAATCTGACGAGAGCCTACAGGGTTTCCCTCTGAATGTTAGCTTTGCCTTGAGTCTTGCTGCCTTTAAGAGTTGCTGCTTATGTTTCATTTTGTTAAGCTTGATTATACTATGTCTCGGAGTCTTTCTTTTGAGGTCTATATTGGGTAGCGTACGATCTGCATCTGAGATGTCTATATTCTCTTCCTTCATGATTTCTGGGAAGTTTTCTTTCAGCAGCTCAGCAAGAATACTCTCTGTGTTCTCAGATGTCTCACCCTGTACAGGGACTCCAATTAATAGAAGGTTGTTCCTCTTAATAGAGTCCCACATGCTTCTTAATGTTTCTTCATTTTTCTTGTTTCTTTTTTCTGATTTCTGTTCATAGATGCTGGCATCAGTAGCTCTGTCTTGCAAGTCAGAAATTCTTTTTTCCATTTGTTCCATTCTGTTTTCTTGGCTTTGCATGGAAGTTTCTATGTCTTTGATTTTCTTCTTGATCTGTTGGATTTCAGAGTACTGGTGTTCCATCAGATCGAACAACTTGCTTAATTTTTCATTTTGTTCTGCTGCATTTTGTATAAGGTCTAGAAGGGCTCTGTATATAATCAATTTGTATTCACTTCCTGATGCTTTCATAAAACTTTCTTCATCTGGAAAACTCCTTGGTTGCTTTGTTTGGGAGCCTTCTGAAGCCATGAGTGATTGCTTGTATGCCACAATTGTCTGTTGCTTTTTGGGTCCCATGTGAGTATATAGAGGCTGGAAGAGGTACTGTGAGGGTGGATTGCAAATGTTTCTCTAGGTTGTCTTCAAATGTAAAGCAAAAGGTATCTGACCAGTTCACAAGTCAGTTAGGTTTTCAGGGGTAGCGGTCCCTCTTCTCATCTGACAAAGTAAGCGCCACTATATCCAACCCCAGATGATAACAAACTAGTTCAGAATACAGCAATGCTACTGCCCTGTTGGCCTCTGCTGACAGGGCCTAGCCTTAGCCAACACTGCGTCGAGTACTGGTTTTGTGATAGAAAAGCGCTCTCCTATGGGCAGGCTCTGGCTCCCAAGCTTAGAATTAGGTCCAGCTGCGGCCACCATATCCAAGATGGCGTCCTCCACACAGGCAGCAGACAGAGGGGCTAAAGGTGCCGAGAGGTTGTGATTCCTCTGCTTCTGTTGCAAGGCCCGCAATGTAGGTAGCACTGTGCAAAATCACTACTTTTTTGTCGGAGAAGCGCAGTGCCGTTTGCAGGCGCTGGCTCCCAGGCTAAGAACGAGGTCCCGCTAAAATCTCGGCACCAACATGGCGTCCCGCACCGTGACCGCGGAGCTCCATACAAACCCCACTGAGGCAGCTCCAATATCAAAGGCTCAAAGTGTCTAGATTAACAGAGTCCCGAGCCTGGCTCTCAGAATATGGGAATTTCGCCTGCCTATCCCCCCAGCAGCGCGTCTGAGTCCAGCCGCCAGGCAAGACCCAGCTCCGCCCGCCAGCCGAGACACAGGAAAAAAAAAGTCAAAATGGTGCATTTACCTTCCGTCCGTGAGAGCAGGGGCTAGCCAGGAGCGGGAGTCAGCGAAAGAGAGGAGGTTTTTCGCTGAGTGGTATGAAGTTCCAATTAACAACTCTGTGCCATGTCCTGAGGCTGATTAGGTGATCAGAAGGCTCTGTTTGATTGTCAATTCAGGTCTTGGTTTCCAGAGGGATATAAGGAGACGTATGCTTAGTCCGCCATCTTGACTCCGCCCCCCAATAATGATTCTTATGAATAAAGCTTGTGTCCCTAAAAAAGTAGTCAACAGATACCTGGGTACTCAATATATGACTTAATATTGTGTAACTCATAATGTAGCTTACTTGGGTGTCTTCACAGAGAGGTTGAAATCTGTAGTTAACAGACAATGTCAAAATAAACCAGTCAGTATAAATCAGGGATACACCAAAGTTTGACATATGTAAACATCAGCTCCAGTCCTCAAAAGGTCTTCTGCAATGTCATTTTGAGTATTTCTTAACTGCCAGAAACTGATGACCAAGTGATGGCATAGGTTATAATTACTTGTGACTAGTGTAACAATGTAAGTAATATAAAACAAGGCATATTGTTAGGATTTATTATGTCTACTTGTAACTTGGAATGAAAATCTTACATGCTTTACGTGTAGAAATTCTATGAATCTCTGAAGAGGTATATTCATCTGTATTATTTTGAGAGTAAACTGCTAATTACTGTGGGTGCCGTTACTTTTATATGCAAGCAGTACACTTATTGTCATGGATTGAACTGTGTCCCCCCAAAAATCTGTGTAGCCATTTTGCTGGACCATGATTCCCAGTAGTTTATGATTACCCTCCACTTTGTGATTTTCCTATGCTGTATGTTAAAGTGGATTAGGATGAGACCAAAAATCCCTTCCTAAGTTCCCCTCCCGGCTCCATTGTAAAGGGAGTTTCCCTGGAGTGTGGCTTGTACCACTCTTTTATCCTTTTATCTTACAAGAGATAAAAGGAAAGAGAAGCAAGGAGAGAACTCGGAACCTCATACTATCAAGAAAGTAGCGCCAGGAGTGTCCTTCAGATCTGAGGTTCCTGTGCCAAGATGCTCCTGAACCAGAGAAAGACTGATGCAACACAAGGACCTTCCTCAGAAAGCCTCCCCCTGGAGTGGACACCCTCAATTTGGACTTCTAGCCTACCAGACTGTGTAAGAATAAGCTTTCCTTTATTAAAGCCATACACTTTAGGTCATTTCTGTTAGAGCAGTACCAAATGACTAAAACACTTACTAATAATGTATTAACATTATTAATGTACAAAAAGCATAAACTATAAAAGAAAAAATGGTAAACTGAACGTCTTAGAAATTTAAAACTTCTGCTCTTCAAAAAACAACCGTTAAGAAAATGCAAAACCAGACCACAGACTAGGAGAAAATATTTGCAAACCACTTATCTGACTTTGTATCCAGCAAATATGAAAGATACTTACAATTCAATAAGATGATGAAAATTAAATTTAAAAATGGGAAAGAGATTTGAACAGACTTCAGCCATTGCCACAGAGCTGATTCTAACTTATGGTGAACCCGTATGTGTCGGAGTGGAGCTGTGGTCTGTGGGGTTTTCAATGGCTGGATTTTTTTCCAAAAGTAGATTGCCAGGCCTCTCTTCCAAAAAACCTCTAGGTGGACTGGTACCACAAACTTCACAGTTAGCAGCCCAGGATATTAACCATCTGTGCCACCCCGGGACTCCTTAGAAGGTATATATAGTGGCAAATTAGCATATCAGGGAATGCAAATTAAAAGCACAATGAGCTAGTACTGGACATTCACTGAAAAAAAAACTGTTGCCATCAAGTTGGTTCCAACTTACAGTGATCTTATAAGACAGAGTAGAACTGTCCTACAGGGTTGCCAGGGAGTAGCTGGTTGATCTGAATTGCTGACCTTTTGGTTACCAGCCACACATCTTAATCACTGTACCACCAGCACATCCATTAGAATGGCTAAAATTAAAAATTCTGAAATGATGAAAGTTGGTAAGGGATGCAGAGCAACTGGAAATCTTACACGCTTCTCTGTAGCCACTTTGAAAATGTTTGGCAAGTTTTTATAAAATTAAACATGCTCTCACCACAGTACTCAAAAATTTTACTCCTGATATTTGTCCAAATGAAATGAAAACACATGTTCACACAAACACTTATAAGCAAATATTCATAGCAGCTTTATTTGTAATACTCCAAAACTGAAAACAAACCAAACATTTGACAACTAGTGAATATATGAGAAAACTGTGATACATCCATACGACGGAATAGTCTCAGTAACAAAAACAATAAACTACTGCTACCCATGACAACATGTATAAATCTCAAAAACGCTATGTTAAGTGAAATAAGCTAGACACAAAAGTCTACCTACTACATGGTTTCATTTATACGAAACTCTAGAAAAGGCAACACTACAGGGCCAGAAAACAGCAGCAACTGCCCAGTGCTGAGGGTGCGAGGACGGCATGGTCTGCAGAGGTGCATAACTTTTCAGGGTCACAGAAATGCTTTACATCTTGATTATGGGATGGCCACACAAATGTATACAGTATCTGTCAAAATTCATCAAAGTACATTCTTAAAAGGAATACATTTTATTGTATGTAAATTATACTTCAATAAACCTGGCTTCTAAAAAGGAATATGTAAAGATTATAAATAGGTAAACAGTTAATATTTGTTGAATAAAGAGTTCAAATAGCTAACAAAAGGGAAATAATCTGTTTAAGCTAATAAATATTCATAAAAATTTAAGTGATAATACAAGATAAAACAGTAGATGTTAATCATAATTCTAATCTCATTTGGTATATTAGCACTAATAATCTTACAAAGTAAACTTTTAGAGTTGCATCTCATTTTTAGGTATCTCTCTGGTATCATCCACATACAATCTAGCAGCTGACAGTGCTCAAAAATTACTTCTTGCTCTTGCAACACCAAGCTTTAAAAACTGGACTAGTGACATTTTTTTCTTACTGTGCTTTCACTGAAAGGTTACAGTTTGTCAGTTTCTCACACAAAAAATTACACACACTTTGTCATGTGACCCTAGCTGTTCTCCCTACACTGTGACAACATACTCCTTCCTTCCACCCCGAATTTCCCATGTCCATTCAACCAGCTCCTGTCCCTCTATTTCTTCTCTCCTCTGGATAGCAGCTGCCCACTTAATCTCCTGTATCTACCCAAAGCCAAGAAGTACACTTTTCACCAGTATCATTTTATGTCTTACAGGCCAGTTCAATCTGTGCCTGAGGAGTTGGTTTCTGGAGTGGTTTCAGCTGTGGACTAAAAGTGAGTCCAGGAGACATGTCTTCCAGGGACCCTCCAATCTATCAGACCACCAAATTTGGTCTTCATACTAGAGTTCAAGCCCTGCTCTCCATATTTTTCCCACTTCTTCAGGGACTTTTTGTTCAGTTCCTTGTAAGGGGCATCACTGGTGGTAGCTGGGTACCACCTAGTTCTTTTGGTCTCATGTTGATGTACTTTCTGGTTTATGGAGCTCTTTCTGTCTCTTAGGCTTGTATTTTCCTCATGTCTTCGATGTTCTTCATTCTCTTTTGCTCCAGGTGGGTTGAGACCAATTGATGCTTCTTAGATGGCTGCTTGCTATCTTTTAAGACACCAGATGCCACTCATTAGAGTGGGATGGAGAATATTTTCTTAATAAACTTGTTATGCCAATTAGCCCAGATGCCCCTGAAACCATGGTCCCTGGACACCCACCCCTACTACTCTACCCCTCAAAGTGTTTGGTTTCATTCAGGAAACTTCACAGCTTTTGATTTTGGACTACTGACACTTTCAATGAAATTAAAATAATAATATTGTTATGTACCTTCAAGTCAATTCTGACTCATAGTGACCCTATATGACAGAGTAGAACTTGTACAACAAGGTTTGCTAGGTTATAATCTTTTTATTATTATGACTGAGTGAAAATGTACATTCCCCTATAAATTTACATGCCCACCTATATGCAGCTTCCACTGCTCTCCCTGCCCGGTGACAGCACATTATTCCTCTCTGCTCCATACACGTCTCATCCTCCCAACAGTCTCCTTTCCCCTCCTCTCCACCCACACCCCTTCCTGCAGCCAGAAATCAGAAGGATGATATCCTATAGATGCACAGAACCATAAAGTGCATCCAATATATGGTCACTCTGCATCACCAAGTTCAATCCATTCCTGTCCAAAGAGTGGACCTTCATTATGATTTATGGGCAAGGGCAACATCAAGGCCAGGGGCCATGCTTGCAGGGGAACCCCAAAGCAGCTGGACCATCAACTGCGGTCTTTTAGTGGAGATCTTAGGGTGCACACCTTTTCATTCTTGTGTTGCCGGTGAGACTCAATTTTGTGAGCTCCATCGCGGCTATCACTGGTGGTGGCTGGGCACCATCTGGTTCTTCTGGTCCCAAGTCGATGTGGACACCCACTCATGTGGGTCTCTCTGTCTTCTGGGTTCTCTTTACCCCATGTCATTTTGGTCCTCGGTGAGCATCTGTTCCTGCTGGGTTGGAACCATTTGCTGTGCCCTCGGATGGCAGCTTGGTAGTTTTTAAGACTCCATATGCCACTCACCAATTTGGGATGCGGAGAGCCCTCTTAGCAAAACACTAGTTGTGCCAGTTGGCATCTATTTCACCTAAGAGCATGGTCCCCTGCCCCCTACCCCAGCTACTCTATCCTTGTAGTATTGGGTTAAGATGGAAGGAGTACTCAAGTTATGTTGAAGCACACTTAATATTTTTATTGTTTCTAATGTGTGCCACCACCGATTTTATCCAATCAAATTTCTACCAACTGTCTAATCTAAACCTTCTCCCATCACCCTCCTTCCCTCCCCTCACTTGCAGCTATCAAAAAGTCTTTTCTTCTGTGCATAAGTCTGTTTTTAAGTTCTTATCGTAGGGGTCTCATACAACATTTGTCCTTTTGTCGCTTACTACTTTTACTCAGCATAATGTCTTCCAGTTGAAACCAGGTTAGGAGATGTTTCCTGGAATCACCATTGTTCTGTATTATTGCATAGTGCTCCACTGAGTATATATACCATAGTTTACCTATCCATTCCTCTGTTGTTGGGCATCTGGGTTGATTCCATCTTTTTGCTATCATGGACTGTGCTGCGATAAACATTCGTGTGTATGTATCTGTTGGTGCAAATGGCCTTGATTCTGTGTGGAATTATTGGGTTGTCATGGTTTGAATTGTGTCCCCCCAAAAATGTGTGCAGCCACGTGGCTGGGATATGGTTCCCAGTATCTTGGGACTGTCCTCCATTGTGTGGTTTTGCTAACCTGTATGTTAAAGGATTAGGGTGGGGCTGTAAATTCCTGCTGTAGGGGGGAGTCTCCCTAGACTATGGCTTGCCCCACCCTTAATGCTTTTAGCTTGCAAGGAATAAAAGGAAAAAGAAACAAAGGGCAATTTCAGAACCTCGCTACCATCAAGCAAGCAGCACCGGGAGCAGAGCGCATCCTTCAGACCAGAGGTTCTTGCTTCAGGACGCTCCCTGGACAAAGACTGATGCAATACCAGACTTTCCTCCAGAGCTGACAAGGGGAAAGCCTCCCCCTGGAGCGGACACCCTGAATATGGACTTGCAACCTACCGGACTGTGTAAGAATAAATCTTTCTTTGTTAAAGCCACCCACTCTGTGGTATTTCTGTTAGAGCGGCCCCAGCTGACTAAAACATGGGTCAAATGGTATATCTATATCCATTTTTTTAAGGAAGCACCAGATTGCTTTCCAAAGAGGCTGGACCATTTTGCGACCCCACCAACAGTGTAGGAGAGTTCCACTTTCTCCAGAGCCTCTCCAACATTTGTTGTTTTGTGTTTTTTGGATGATGGCCATCCTTGTTGGGGTGAGATGGTATCTCACTGTCATTTTGATTTGAATTTCTTTAATAATTAAAGATCGTGAACATGTCTGCATGTGTGTTTTGGCTGCCCGAATCTCCTCTTTAGAGAAGTGTCTGTCCGTCTCCTTTGTCCATCACTTAATTGGATGATTTACCTTCTTCCTATTGACATTTTGTAGTACTTTATAGATTATGGAGATCAGGCATCAGTCTGACATAGAGTTGCCAAATATTTTTTCCCATTTTGTAAGTGGCCTTTTAATTCTTTTGATAAAATCTTTGGATGAACAAAAGTGTTTGATTCTTAATAGTTCCCATTTATCTATTTTCTCTTCTGTTGATTGTGGTTTGTTTGACAGATTTTGAAGTCTGTCTACGTTGCATATTAAAACTTCCATTGTTGTTCCTACTTTTTCTTGGATGAGCTTTATTGTTTTAGATTTGATATTTAAGTCTTTTATCCAGTTTGAGTTGGTTTTTGTATAAGGTGTAAGATATGGATCTTGTTTCAATTTATTGCAGGCAGATATCCAATTTTGCCAGCACCATTTGTTGAAGAGATTGTTTTTGCCCCAGTTTAATGTCTTAGGGCCTTTGTCAAATATCAGCTGTTCATAGGCAGATGGTGTCATCTCTGGAGTCTCAATTCTATCCCATTGATCTGTCTGTTCTTGTACCAGCACCAGGCTGTTTTGACCACTGTGTAATAGGTTCTGAAGTCGGATAATGAGAGGCCTCCCACTGTGTTCTTCTTTAGTAGTGCTAGGCTATAATCTTTACAGGGAAACCCTGGTGGCATAGTGGTTAACTGTCAGAGCTGCTACCCAAAAGGTCAGCAGTTTGAACCCACCAGACACTCCTCAGAAACTCTGTGTAGTAGTTCTACTCTGTCCTATAGGGTCGCTATGAGTCAGAATCTACTCGATGGCAGTGAGTTTGGTTTTGTTTTGTTTAATCTTTACAGGAGCAGACTGCCAAGTCTTTGTTCCCCAGAAAGAGGCTAGTGGTTTTGAACTACTCACCTTTTGGTTAGTAGCCAAGTAGTTAACCATTTCACCACCAGAGCTCCTACAAATAATAATGTTTGCAAATAAAATTTCAGATTTATTTCAGATTTATTTAACCCAGGAGTTCATTCTAAATTGGAGATACTTTGATTTGATTGTGTACACATACTAATTTTTAAAAAGCAGACATTCAACATTTAACTAAAATAGTTATTCAGTGTGCCCCTAATACAAATACTCGTTCTGTTAACTTTCAGAGTTTCAAGTTCTCGTTCATGGTCAGTCAGCCTCCACCAAAATAGAGGCAAAATATACTATGGGGTTCAGCTTTCACCGTGTTCAAGTACTTATAATAAAGCCGCCATTACCAACATTTACACTGGAAACCCAAATCTATTTTCTATTTTTGGTAATTTGAATTTTCACATTAATTTTCAAAACACTTCATTATAAGGTAAAATATAGTAAAAGCATTTGAAATTTTCAGGAAACATTCTGGGCTATGAAAATGAGAGTAGAGAAAATGAAAAACAATGTGGCTAAGCACTTTTTTAAAAAATGAAAATGGAGAAAAAATTCAGAACAATAATACAGTTCAAAGATATAACAGATCTGAAGACCTCTATGCCAGCCAAGACCTCTATAACAGTAACAAAAATATAAAGTATTTAAGAATAAACCTAACAAGAAATGTGCAAACCCATGATGAAAACTCGAAAACACTCCTGAAGAGCATGAAAGTCTGAAACAAATGGAAAAAGCACAGCAGGTCCTTAAACAGGAAGAACCAACATCATAAAAATGCCAACTCTCCCTATGTTGACTTGTAAAACCAGTGTTATAACAATAAAAATACCAATGGGCATTTCAAAGGAACTAAACAAACTGATTCTGGAGTCAAGAGTAAAATTAAACAAACAAGGAAATTTCAGTGTAAAAAAACACAACAAGGGGATACTAGACTTCCCAGATTTTAAAACATAGCCTAATTCATCAACAGAAACACACCAAATGGACCAGAACACAAAGTCCAGAAACACATACATGTATTTAACATGATAGAGAAAGCATGTCAAATCAGTGAGGTAGGTAGGGACTTCTCGATAATCGGTGCTGGGACAACTGGATAGCCATATGAGGAGCACCTTTCTAAGTCCAGACATCTGAAAAGGAAAAAAAAAAAACAACTGAAAACTTGGACTACTTAATAATAACAACACCTAACATCTATCTAAAAGGGGAAAACTACATTCACAATGTGGAAAAAAAAGGACAAATGAAAAAAAAATTGCAACTAAACACAGATAAAAGGCTAACCTCCCGAATGTATATAATGTTCCTAGAATCAAGAAAAAATACAAGCCCTAGGGGAAAAAAAAGGCAAAGAACAAAAACAGACAATTCACAGAAAAAAAAATTCAAATGGCCCTTAAATTTTTAATTTTATAGGTATATCTCAGAGACACTACGAGTTTGATATCAGACCACCACAATAAAGTAATTCACAAGAATTTTCGGGTTTCCTAGTTTATGCATATAGGAAACCGTGGTGGCACAATGGTTAAGAGCTACAGTTGCTAAACAAGAGGAAGGCAAGTTAAATCTACCAGGCATTCCTTTGAAACTCTATGTAGCAGTTCTACTCTGTCCTATAGGGTAGCTATGAGTCAGAATTAACTCAATGGCAATGGGTTTGTTTTTTTTTCAGTGCATATAAAAGTTATTTTTACAGCACACGGAAGTCCATTAACTGTGCTTTTCTTAAGTGTTCAACAGCATTGTACCTAAAAAAAAACACTGCGCATACCTTAATTGAAAAGTGCTTTATTGCTAAAAATGCTAATCATCATCTGAACCTTCAGGCAAGTCATAATCTTTTTGCCGGTAGAGGGTCTTGCCTAGATGTTGACACTGCAGACTTATCAAGGTGGTAGTTGCTAAAAGGCTGGAGTGGCTGTGGCGACTTCTTAAAATAAGACAGCAATGAAGTTTGTTGCATCAATTGTCTCTACCTTTGAAGAAAGTTTTCTCTGTAGCGTACAATGCAGTTTTATGGCATTTTACCCACAACAGAACTTCTTTCAAAACTCCAGTCAGTCCTCTCAAACCCTGCCACTGCTTTATCAACTAAGTTGATGTAATAGTCTAAATCATTTCAACAATGTTTATAGCATCTTCACCGGGATTAGATTCAACCTCATGAAATCCCTTTTTTTGCTCATCCAAAAGAAGCAAGTCCTTATTTGTTAAAGTGTTATCACGTGACTTCAGCAATTTAGTCACATCTTCAGGCTCCACTTCTTTTTTTTTTTCAATTGCGATTAAGTGAAAGTATAATCCAAACCAACTTTGCATGCCCACATATCTGCAGCTCCATCTGTTCTCCTCACACAGTGACAGCATAATGCTGTCACAGTATCCTTTTAACGAGCACCTGGCCCCTGCTCTCCACCCTCTTCTCTCCCATCTAGAAAGCAACCAGAAGGACAGCCTCCTATAAATGTAGAGTCATAAAGTACACCCACAATACGGTCACACTGTGTCCCCGATCCAGTCCATTCTTAAAAGCTGACCTCAATACTGGTTTCTGGTCAGGGCCAGCAGCAGGTCTAGGGAGCATGTTCCCTGGGGACTCTCCGAGCTGTCAGACCATCAATTCTAGTCTTTTACTTGAGGTCTTAAGCTGCACACCTCTTTTTCTCATGTTGCCTCAGGGACTCTACATTGTGTTACCCATCATGGCTGCCTTTGGTGATAGGCAGGCACCATCTGGTTCTTCCGGTCTCATATTGATACAGTCTCCCATTCATATGGGTCCTTCCATCTCCTGAGCTCTTTTTTCCTCATGTCTTTGTTGTTATTGGTCATAATCTGTTCCAGAGGAGTTGGGACCATTTGGTGTACCTCAGATGTAAGTTTGCTAAATTTTAAGACCCCAGACACCACTCACAAATACGGGGTGCAGAAGACTCTCAGCAAAAAACTAGTTATATCAATTAGCCTTGATGTCCCCTGAAAAAACGGTCCCCTGACTCCAATCCCTGCTACTCTATTCTTTGAAATATTGGGTTGAGTTTAGAAAACCTTTCAGTTTATGGTGCAGTCCAGTTATGCTGATCTGCTCTCTATTATGTGCTGTCACTGCTTTCACCTAACCAAATTCCTATCTACTATCCAATCTATGACCAACCCTCTCCCTCCTTCGCCACCCCTGTAGTTGCCAAAGAGCCTTTTCTTCTGTAACATAAGTCTTTTTTCAGTCGTTATAGCAGGGGTCTCATACATATTTGTCCTTTTGGTCAGGTTGCATTTCTAATTATAGTCTTCTAGTTATTTTCACTGCAACTTCAGTTACGTCTTCCACTAAAGGATGGATTCCTCAAAATCATCCATCAGGGTTGGAATCAGCTTCTTCCAAATTCCTGTTAATGTTGATATTTTGACCCCCCTAAATTATGAATGTGCTTAATGGCATCTAGAATGGTGGATCCTTTCCAGAAGGTTTTTAATTCCTTTTGCCCTGATCCATCAGAAGAATCCCCATCTATGGCAGCTACAACTTTATTAAATGTATTTCTTAAATAATGAGACTTGAAAGTCAAAATTACTCCAATGAATACTGTATTAGGATACATGACGTTAATCTACTGTGTACATTTCCATCAGAGCTCTTGTGTTACAAGTTACATTGTCAGTCAACAGCAACATTTTGAAAGGAATCTTTTTTTCTGAGCAGTGGTTCTCAACAAATGGGCTTATAATATTCAGTAAAGCATGTTATAAACATATGTGCTGCATCCAGACTTTGTTGTTCCATTTATAGAACACAAGCAGAGTAGATGTAGTATAATTTTCAGAATGGTAAATGAGCATCGGCTTCAACTTAAAGTCACCACCTGCATTAGACCCTAATAAGATAATCAGTCTGTCCTTTAGAAGTTTTGAAGCCAGGCATTGATTTCTCCTCACTAGAACGAAAGTCCTACATGGCATTTTCTTCCACTAGAAGGCTTTTTCATCTACACTGAAAAACTGTCGTTTAGTGTACCCACCTTTATCAGTTATCTTAGCCAGATCTTCTGGATAACTTGCTGCAGATTCTACATTAGCACTTGCCTCTTCATCTTGCACTTTTACATTACAGACACAGCTTCTCTCCTCAAATTTCATGAATCAACCTCTACTAGCTTCAAAATTTTCTTCTGTAGCATCATCACCTCACCCAGCCTTCATAAAACTGAAGAGAGTTAGGGCCTTGCTCTGGATTAATATTTGGCTTAAGAGAATGTCATGGCTATTTTGATCTTCTACCCAGACCACCAAAACTTTCTCCTTATCAGCAGTAAGGCTATTTCAACTTTCTTATCCATGTGTTCACTGGAGTAGCACTTTTAATTTCCTTAAAATTTCCTTTGCATTCATAACTTGGTTAATTATTGGGTGCAAAAGGCCTAGCTTATGGCCTGTCTAGGGTTCTGAGACGGCTTCCTCACTAAGTTTAATCATTTTAGCTTTTGACTTAAAGTGAGAGACATGCAACTATTCCTTTTACTTGAACACTTTGAGGCCATTGCAGGTTATTAATTGCCCTAATTTTGATATTGTTGTGTCTCAGGGAATAGGCAGGCCCAAGGAGACAGAAAGAGGCAGTGGATCAGCTAGTCAGTGGAGCAGTCAGAACACATAATAAATATCAGTTAAGTTCACTGTCTCATACAAGTGTAGTTTGTGACACCTCAAAACAATTACAACAGTAACATCAAAGGTCACTGATCATAGATCATCATAACAGCTGTAACAATAATGAAAAAGTCTGAAATATTGTGAGAATTCCTATTATGTGACACAGAGACATGAAGTGAGAGTACACTATTGGAAAAGGGGTGCCAAAACACTTGCTCAGTGGATTGCCACAAACCTTCAATTTGTAAAAAAGGCATATCTGTGAAGCACAATAAAAGAAAGTACTATAAAACAAGGTACGCTTTTGTTTCTGAAAGAAAATGCAAAGTAAAACAACACTGAAATGACACTTCTTAATTTTCAAATTGGCAAAAATCCAAAAATTTGGTAACACACCATGTTGGCAAGACTGCAAGAAAACAAACACTCTCATAAATTGCTGGTAAGAATGAAAAACAGTGTAAGCTCTAGTAAGAATCCAACAATATCCATCAAAATTGCAAATGAATTTTTTTTCAATGATTGAATGACAGTGTATATTCCCATATAAATTTGCATGCTCACTTATATGCAGCTCCCACTGCTCTCCCTGCCCGGTGACAGCACACTCTTACTCTCCGCTCCATACATGTCCTATCCTCCCAAGAGTCTCCTATCCCCTCCTGTCCACCTACTCTCCTTCCTCCAGTAAGAGATCAGCAGGATGATATCCTATAGATGTATGAAACCATAAAGTGCCCACAAGATGTCACTCTACATCGCCAAGTCCAATCCATTCCTGTCTGAAGAGTTGACTTTCATTATGATTTATGGACAGGGGCAGCACCAGAACCAGGGGCCATGCTCCTAAGGATATCCCGAAGCCCCTGGACCATCAACTGCGGTCTTTCAGTGGAGATCTCAGGGTGCACCCCTTTTTATTCTTGTGTTGCCAGTGAGACTCAATTTTGTGAGCTCCATCGCGGCTATCACTGGTGGTGGCCAGGCGTCATCAGGTTCTTCCAGTCACAAGTCAATGTAGACACCCACTCATGTGAGTCTGTCTGTCTTCTGGGTTCTCTTTACCCCATGTCATTTTGGACCTCGGTGATCCTCTGTTCCTCCTGAGTTGGGACCACTGAGTGTGCCCTCAGATGACAGCTTGGCAGCTTTTAAGACCCCAGACGTCACTCACCAATGTGGAGTGCAGAGTCTTCATTAGCAAAACACTAGTTGTGCCAATTGGCCTTGATTTCCCCTGAGAGCGTGGTCCCCGGCCTCTTGCCCCAGCTACACTGTCATTGTAATATTGGGTTAAGATGGGAGGAGCACTCAAGCTGTGGTGACATCCAGTTAATATTGATGTTCTTTCTAATCAGTGCTGTAACTGATTTTCTGATTTTACCCATCCAAATTTTTAATATCTACTCTAAACCTCCCCCCACCCTCCCACCCTTCTCACCCTTGCAGACGTCTAACAGTCTTTTCTTCTATGCATGAGTCTGTTTTTAAGTTCTTATCTCATACAATGCCTGTCCTTTTGTTGCTGACTACTATCACTCAGCATAATGTCTTCCAGTTGAAACCAGGTTAGGAGATGTTTCCTGAAATCATGGTTGTTCTTTATCATTCCATAGTGTTCCATTGAGTATATACATCACAGTTTACCTATCCATTCCTCTGTTGTTGAGCATCTGGATTTATTCCATCTTTTTACTGTGTGGATTGTAATGTGATAAACATTCATGTGCATGTATCCATTGGTGTGGATGGCCTTGATTCTGTAGGATATATTCCAAGCAGTGGAATTACTGGGTCAAATGGTATACCTAGATCCAGCTTTCTAAGCAAGCACCAGATTGCTTTCCAAAGAGGTAGCACCATTTTGCAATCCCACCAACAGTTTACGAGAGTTCCAATTTCTCCAAAGCCTTGCCAGCATTTGTTGTTTTGCGTTTTTTGGATCATGGTCCACCTTGCTGGAATGAGATGGTATCTCATCGTCGTTTTGATTTGGATTTCTTTAATAGCTAATGATCATGAGCATGTCCACATGTGTTTTTTGGCTGTCTGGATCTCCTCTTTAGAGAAGTGTCTGTCCATCTCCTTTGCCCATCACATAATTGGATGATTTATCATTTTCTTATTGATATTTTGTAGTACCCTACAGATTATGGAGATCAGACGTCAGTATGACATAGAGTTGCCAAACATTCTTTCCCATTCTGTAGGTGGTCTTTTAATTCTATTGATAAACTCTATTGATAAACTTCTATTTATTTTCTCTTCTGTTGTTTGTGGTTTGCTTGACAGATTTTGAAGTCTGTCTACATTGTGTATTAAAACTTCCATTGTTGTTCCTACTTTTTCTTGGATGAGCTTTGTTGTTTTAGATTTGATATTTAGGTCTTCTATCCAGTTTGAGTTGTTTTTTCTACAAGGTGCAAGATTATGGGTCTTGCTTCAATTTAATGCAGATGGATATTTAATTTTGCCAGCATTACTTGTTGAAGACATTTTTACCCAGCTTAACGTCTTACAGCCTTTGTCAAATATCAGCCATTCATAGGCAGACGGTGTCATCCATGGGGTCTCAATTCTGTTCCATTGATCTGTCTGTCTCTTTCTGTACCAGTACCAAGCTGTTCTGAATACTGTTGCAGTGTAATAGGTTCTAAAGTCAGGTAGTGAGAGGCCTCCCAGTATGTTGTTCTTCTTTAGCAGTGCTTTACTTCTCTGGGGCTTCTTCCCTTTCCAGACAAAGTTGGTAATTTGTTTGTCCATCTCATTAAAAAATGTCACTGGAACTTGTATTGGGATTACATTATATAAGTAGATTGCTTTAGGTAAAACAGTCATTTTCACAATGTTAAGTCTTCCTATGCATGAGCAAGGTAGGTTTCTCCATTTATGTAAGTCTCTCTTAGTTTCTTGCAGTAAGGGCTTGTAGTTCTCTTCGTAAAGGTCTGTTATTTCTCTGGTTAGATTTATTCCTAGGTACTTTATCTTCTTAGGGGTTATAGTAAATGCTATTGACTTGGTGATTTCTTCCTTAATAATCTCGTTGTGGGTATAAAGGAATCCTACTGATTTACTTATGTTTATCTTATACCCTGAGACTTTGCTGAACTCTTCTGTCAGTTTGAGTAGTTTACCTATGGATTCTTTGGGATTCTCTGCATATACAACCATATCATCTGCCTAGGCAGATTCTTATTTTCTCTTTGCCAATGCAGATGCCCTTTATCTCTTGATCTTCTCTAATTGCTCTGGCTAGAACTTCTAGTACAATGTTGAATAGGAGAGGTGAGAGTGGGCATCCTTTTCTAGTTCCTGTTCTCAAGGGAAACTGTTTCAGTCTCTCTCCATTCAGGATGACATAGGCAGTTGGCTTTGTATAAATGGCTTTGCATTGAAGAATTTGCTGTCTATGCCTATTTTGCTGAGAGTTTTTAGTGTGAATGGGTGTTGGACTTTGTCAAATGCCTTTTCTGCATCAATAGACAAAATCAGGTGATTCTTGTCCTTTATTTTATTTATGCAGTTAATCACATTAATTGTTTTTCTGATATTAAACCAGCCTTGCATCTCTGGTAGGAATCGAACTTGGTCATGATAGATTAATTTTTTGATATGTTGTTGTGTTCTATTGTCAAGAATTTTGTTGACGATTTTTGCATCTAGATTCATGAGTGATATTGGTCTGTAGTTCTCCTTTTATGTCGGGTTTTCCCCTGGCTTTGGTATCACAGTTATGCTGGCTTCATAGAACGAACTTGGGTTCATTCTACAGAAACATCCGTTTCTATACTGTGAAATAGTCTCAGTAGTATTGGCGATAACTCTTCTCTAAATGCTTGGTAGAATTCTGTGAAGAAGCCATCTGGGCCTGGGCTTTTTTTGGTAGGCAGTTTGGGGATCACTTTTTCAATCTCTTCCTTTGTGATTTGTTGATTAAGTTGTTCTGCTTCACCTTGTGATAATTTTGGTAGGTGATGCAAATCAAGGTATTTGTCCATTTCCTCTAGGTTTTCAAATTTGTTAGAGTACAGTCTTTCATAGTATTCAGCTATGATATTTTTGATTTCTGTTGGATCTTTTGTGACAGCTCCCCTCTCATTTCTTATTTGGGTTATTTGTTTCCTTTCCTGTTTTTCTTTAGCAAGTTTAGACAGTGGTTTGCCAATTTGGTTGATCTGTTCAAAAAACCAGCTTTTGGTCTTTTCAAAGTTTTGAATTTTTCGTCTATTCTCCAAGTAGTTTAATTCTGCTCTAATCTTTATGATCTGTTTTCTTCGGGTGCCTGAGGGGTTCCTCTGTTGATCTCTCTCTACTTATTCCAGCTGTAGGGTGAGTTCTTTGATTTGGTTTCTTTTTTCCTTCCAGATGTGCGCATTTATGGAGAGAAACTGACCTCTGAGCACTACTTTGGCTGTATGCCATAGGTTCTGGTAGGAACTGTTTTCATTCTGGTTGGAATCCATAAATTTCTTTATTTCATCCTTGATTTCTTCTAGAACCCATGGCTTTTTGAGCAAGATGTTGTTCACTTTCCACGAGTTCCACTTTCTATCTATGCTTTTTCTGCTATTGATTTTGACTTTTTGGCGTTATGATCTGAGAAGATGCTTTGCAGTAATTCAATGATATGGATTTTGTTGATAATTGCTTTATGTCCTAACACATGATCTAGTCTGGAAAATGTTCCATGTTCACTGGAGAAGAAGGTATAGTTGTCCACTGATGGATGGAAAGTTCTATATATGTCGATGACATCTAGTTGGTTAATTGTGGAAATCAGGTCTTCTGTGTCTTTACTGAGCTTTTTTCTAGACAATCTGTCCAATGTTGAGAGTGGAGTGTTGAAGTCTCCCACTATTATCGTGGAGTTATCTCTTTTTTTACTGCACTCAGTGTTTCTTTGATGTATTTAGGTGCTCTAGTATTACGTGCATAAATATTTAACATTGTTAAGTCCTTATCCACCATGGTGGATTTGACATTAAAATAGATTTTATCTGAGATTACAATTGCCACTCCTGCTCTTCTTTGTTCATTATTAGCTTGATATATATTCTTCCATCCTTTAATTTTCAATTTGTTCCTATCTTTAAGTCTAAGGTGAGTTTCTTGTAGGCAACATATGGATGGGTTGTGTCTTTTGATCCAAGATGTCACTTAATGTCTCTTTACTGGAGCATTCAGTCTATTCACATTCAATTTAATTATCAATAGGTATGTGTTCAGTGCTGCCATTGTGATATGTTTATTTTTGCGTTGATGTTTTCTCTGTTGTTCTTATTAATCTGTTATGGAACATTCTTCTTTGTAAGTTGATTTTTCACCTTTTTCAGGGTTGGTTTCGTGGTTGTTGAAACTCCTGTATTACGTTTCTTGACTGATATGCTGCATCTTTATTGTGCTTTATGGCTGCCTTTATTATCCCGCTTAATAAACTATGTATAAACCCAATTTTAATTATTACCAGTCTTGTCAACTTCCTCTCCATCTGTAAGGACTATAATGACTGTAGTACATTCCTCTTTTTAATAGGATGACATCATAGTTTTCATGATATGATCACTCGATCATTTCTTTCACTATTATAACTTTGATTGAGTTTGGAACCTTCCCTAACTGAATGGGATTCTGGATGATGTGTCTGTCTAAGATATAAACTTAGTGGTTTTGTTCTTCTAAGCCAAGAGATTCTTTCAATATTTCTTGTAGCTGTGGTTTGGTTTTTACAAAGTCTCCGAGTTTCTGTTTATCTGCGAATGTCTTCATTTTCATATTTGAAAGATAATTTTTCAGGATATATAATTCTTGGTTGGAAGTTCTTTTCCTTCAAGGCTTTGAATGTGTCATGTCACTGTCTCCGTGCCAACATTGTTTCTGCTGAGAAATCCAATGAAAGCCTACAGGTTTCCCCTCTGAATTTTAGCTTTGATTGAGTCTTGCTGCCTTTAAGAGTTTCTGCTTATGTTTCATTTTGTTAAGCCTGATTATAGTATGTCTTGGAGTCTTTCTATTGAGATCTATATTGAGTGGCATTCGATATGTATCTTGGATATCTATATTCTCTTCTTTCATAAATTCTGGGAAGTTTTCTGTCAGCAGCTCAGCAGCAATACTCTGTGTTCTCAGTTGTCAAACCCTGTTTAGGAACTCCAATTAATTGTAGATTGTCCCTCTTAATACAGTCCCACATGCTTCTTCATTTTTCTTGTTTCTTTTTTCTCACTTCTCCTCACAGATCCTAGAGTCAGTAACTCTGTCTTCCAAGTCAGAAAGTCTCTTTTCCATTTGTTCCATTCTGTTTTCGTGACTTCAAATTGAAGTTTCTATCTCTTTGATTTTGTTCTTGATCTGTTGGATTTCTGAATACTGGTGTTCCATCAGGTCAAAAAGCTTGCTTAATTGTTTATTTTGCTCTGCTTCATTTTGTATAAGGTCTAGGAGGGCTCTATATATCACCCTTTTGTATTCACCTTCTGATAGTTTCAGAAAAGCTTCTTCATCTGGGTAGTTCTGAGGTGGTTTCTTTTGGGGGCCTTCTGATGCCATGGGTGATTTCCTGGACACGGTTTTATCCAGAGTTTGTGGCTTTTGGGGCATCATGTGGGTCAACGGAGGCTGGGAGTTATGCTGTGAGGATGGACCACAGTTGCTTCTCTAGGCCATCTTAACATAAGAGATAAAAATTATCTGACAACTTCCAAAGTCAGTCAGGGTTTCAGGTGTATAGGTCCCTCTTCCCAGCTGGCAAAGTAAGCACCTCTATATCGAACCCCAGATATTATAAACTAGCTCAAAATACAGAAAGGCTACTGCCCTGCTGGCCTCTGCTGTCAGACCCCAGCTGTAGGTGATACTGTGTAGAATTCTGCTTTTCTGCCAGAAAAGCACTCTCTTCTGGGCAGGCACTGCCTCCTAGCCCAGGAATTAGGTCCAGCTGAGGCTTCCGTATGGGTATATCCATGTCTCAGCAGAGCAAGGTGGCGTCCCGCATGAGCTTGCCACCCAGGTGGGACCAGGCTACTGGCAGAAAGAGAGGCAGAAAGTGCTGAGATGTCCCGAGTCCACAGCCTCCAATTCCGGGCCCCAGCATCAGGCACACTGTGCAATACACCGCCTCTCTGGCAGAAAAGCACTCTCTCCCCAGCAGGCACCACCTCCCGGCCTAGGAACCAAGTCCAGCCAGGGCCTCCACCTGGGTGTCTCCATCCCCCAATGGATCAAAATGGCATCCCGCACAAGCTCACCATCACATCCGTACGGCTACCACATGACGGAAATAGAAAGATAGGCCAAAGGAGCCAAGATGCACAGAGTACAAAGCTGGGCTCTCTGAACATGTCAATTGTGATTTCTGATCCCCCCAGCAGTGCATCCGAGACCAGTAGCTAGTCAAGTCCCAGCTCTGCTCGCCAGCCAATAAAGAGAGAAAAAAAAAATCAAAATGTTGAGTTTCTTTCAGTCTGTGTAAGCCCACGCTCACTGAGAGTGTGGTCGTCAAGAGAAAGGAGGTTTTCCGTTCAGTGATATGAAGTCCAAATTAACAGCCCTGTGCCATGTCCTAGGGCTCACTAGGTGTCCAGAAGACTCCATTTAATTATCAGTTCAGGTCTTGGTTTCCAGAGGGATTTAGGGAGACTTCTTGACTCCGCCCCCCCGCAAATGCATTTTTATTTACCCTTTAATCCAGCAATCTCAATTCTAGAAGTCTATCACACAGTTTATACCCACACATTTAAGATATTCAAGGTTATCTACTGAAGTATTGTTTGATTACCATAAAACTGCAAATATATTTAGTGCCCACCAACAAGGATCTGAGTAAATCAAAATACAAAGTACATCCATATAATAGAAAACAGCACAGGTATAAAAGAATGAGGAAGACCTTTTTGTACTAATATGGTAACATCTCTAACCAAACCACCAAACCCACTGCCACGAAGTCAATTCCAACTCATAGTCACCATATAACGCAGGACAGAATTGCCCCATGGGGTTTCCAAGGCTATACAAGGTCTGACAATTAAGTCTGCCAACTTAACTGTTCTAAGTGCTACATACCTCACTGCTGAATATCCCTACAGTCACCCTGGAAGTACTCCCCTTGGGAAGCTATACACCAATGCCAGTGCCTAGTCCACCCTTCAAAGCAATTTGAGAACTCCTTCTGGCACGCCCATTGCACACAGCAGCACAAAGTTCGTGAACTTAATTGTATGGTTGTCTGTGAAGGAGTTTTTAGCCAGTAAACAAACAACTGTATTCAAAAACCCTCCCTACTCACCTGATTTGTCTCCCAGTGACTTTTTTCCTTCCCTGAAGATAAATGTAATATTGAAAGGAAGATATTTTTATGTCATTCAGGACATTAAGGGTCATACAATGACAGGTTTGATGGCCATTCAAGAAAATGAGTTCAAAAATTGCTTTGAAGGGTGGACTAGGTGCTGGTGTCAGTGCATAGCTTCTTAAGGGGAATACTTTGAAGGTGACTATAGTGATGTTCAGCAACGAGGTATGTAGCACTTTTTCTAGGACGAGTTCAAGAACTTAACTAGTAGGCCTCATATATATAATCTTTAAGGAAGCAAGTTGCTACATCTTTCTCCTGAGGGGCAGCTGATGGATCTGAAGTACTTGACCTTTCAGCTAGCAGGCAAGCAAGTAGTCATTGTGCCACCAGGGCTCCCTGGGAACATCTCTAGGTTAACTCAAACGAACAGCATGAAGTAAAGTACAGTACACACAGTATACACTACCTTTTTGTGAAAGAGTATAAATTAGCATAAATATTTGTATTTTCTTATAATTTATGTAAATGAACACTATTAGGATGAACAAGAAACTAACAATTATCGTTATTAAAACACTAAGGAGAAATGAAGCAGAGGGTGGATTGGTATATACCTTTTCAACATGTACCTTTTAAATTTGCTTTTATATTTGAACCATGTAAATTATCACTTATTCAAACATCTAAAATTTTTAAATTTCCAAAAAGCACTCAAGGAG
Organism: Heterohyrax brucei; assembly: GCA_028571685.1. Lineage (NCBI taxonomy): Eukaryota > Metazoa > Chordata > Mammalia > Hyracoidea > Procaviidae > Heterohyrax > Heterohyrax brucei. Next base: position 67,793,970 of record CM053166.1, read on the forward strand.
GGCCAAAATAGGCCAGACTAAAACGTACATTATTAAGAGCTAGCCATATACAAGCAATAAAACTATAAAGAAAAGCAAGGGTCCAATTAACACAAAACCAACTCAATGACACTGGGTTGTTGTTGTTGCTGTTAGGGTACAGAAAGGCAGCAATTTACACAGCAAATTTTCTCACCAAAAAGTAACAATAAAACTGGACAAAACAAAGTAACTATTTTAGTACTCGGGAAACCAACTAAAGACATACGAAGTTTTCCATGAAAAACTACTGAATTTTGAGTAAGAACAGTATGAAGTCGGTGTTAGTTCTTTTCTGGCTCCTTTATGTTTTAGATAAAAATGGCACCTTGATTGCTGAGGTAATTCCAAGGGTTATCTTTCAGGAGGGAAAGACAAAGCCCAAATAAAGTCCTTTGTCTCACAGTGATTGCCTCCAATTGCAGTGTTTAAGCCACTCACATTTAATCTAATTATTCATATGGCTGGGTTTATGTCTGCCATTTTGCTATTTATTTTGAATATGCTTCTTGTAATTTGTGGCAGTTACCATATTTTTATGCAAGATATGTGCCTATTACCTGGTGTCTTGCCAACCATACTCTCTCCCTGCAGGGATTTTTATAAGTGCTTGGCATCCTAATTTTTTTAATGTGTTGCTGTAAAAGCAAAACTGTTTAATACGCTTACAAAAATACCTGGGGGGCTTGAACAAATACAGAGACAGCAACAGAAGAAACCCTCAGATGCCAGAATAAAACAGATCATACAGATTAGAGAAGAACTAAACAAATTAGAGAATAGAAGCACAATTGAAAAAACTGAAAAGACCAAAAGCTGGTTTTTTTGAAAAGATCAACAAAATTGACAAACCATAGGCTAAACTTACTAAAGAAAAACAGGAAAGGAAACAAAAAAACCAAATAAGAAATGAGAGGGGAGTTGTCACAACAGATCCGACAGAAATCAAAAATATCATAACAAAATACTATGAAAGACTGTACTCTTAACAAACTTGAAAATCTAGATGAAACGGACAAATTCCTTGATTCACATCACCTACCAAAATTATCACAAGGTGAAGCAGAACAACTTAATAAACTTACCACAAAGGAAGAGACTGAAAAAGTCACTCAAAAACTGCCAAAAAAAAAAAAAAGCCCAGGCCCAGATGGCATCACCACAGAATTCTACCACGCTTTTAGAGAAGAGTTATCACCAATACTACTGACACTATTTCATAGCATAGAAAGGGATGGAATACTCCCAAATTCATTCTATGAAGCCAGCATATCTGTGATACCAAAGCCAGGGAAAGACCCAACAAAAAAGGAGAACTACAGACCAACATTACTCATAAACCAGATGGAAAAATCTTCAACAAAGTCTTGCCAATAGAATACAACAACGGCCATGAACAACACATCAAAAAAAAATAATTCACCACAAACAAGTTGGATTCATACCAGGAATGCAAGGCTGGTTTAACATCAGAAAAACAATGTGCTCAACCACATAAATAACACAAAGGCAAGAATCACCTGATCCTGTCTACTGATGCAAAAAGGCATTTGATAAAGCCCAACACCCAATCATGCTAAAAACTCTCAGCAAAAGAGGCACAGACAGCAAATTCCTCAATGCAATAAGGGCCATTTATACAAAGCCAACTGCCTACGTCACCCTGAATGGAGAGACTGAAACAATTCCCCACGAGAACGGGAACTAGACAAAGATGCCCACTCTCACCTCTCCTATTCCATGCTGTACTAGAAGTTCTAGCCAGAGCAATTAGGCAAGACTCAGAAATAAAAGACATGTGCATCAGCAAAGAGGAAGTAAAAATCTCCCTATTTGCAGATGATATGATTGTACATGCAGACAATCCTAAAGACTCCATAAGGAAACTACTCAAACTGATAGAAGAGTTCACCAAACTCTCAGCACAGAAGATAAACATTAGTCAATCAGTAGGATTCCCTTATATCAACAAACAGATTATTAAAGAAGAAATCACCAAATCAGTACCATTTACTATAGTCCCTAAGAAGATAAAGTAACTAGGAATAAAACTAACCAGAGATATAACAGACCTTAACAAGGAGAACTACAAGACTTTACTGCAAGAAACTAAGAGAGACTTACATAAATGGAGAAACCTACCTTGCTCATGCATAGGACGACTTAACATTGTGGAAATGTCTATTTTACCCAAAGCAATCTGCTTATATAATGTAATCCCAATACAAATTCCAGTGACATTGTTTAATGAGATGGAGAAACAAATCACCAACTTTGTCTGGAAAAGGAAGAAGTTCTGGATAAGTAAAGCACTACAGAAGAAGTAGAACACACTGGGAGGCCTCTCACTACCCGACTTTAGAATCTATTACACTGCCACAGTAGTCAAAACAGCCTGGTACAAAAAGAGACAGATAGATCAGTGGAACAGAATTGAGACCCCAGAGATGACACCATCTTCCTATGAACAGTTGATATTTCACAAAGGCCCTAAAACATTGCCAAGTGCCGTTGATTCGGAGCTGACTCATGGTGACCCTAGGGGCCAGGGTAGAACTGACCCCCAGAGTACTGGGGTAAAAACAATCTCTCCAACCAATAGTGCTGGCAAAATTGGATATCCATCTCCAATAAACTGAAAAAAGACCCATATTTTACACCTTATACAAAAACTAGCTCAAACTGGATAAAAGAACTAAATATCAAATCTAAAACAATAAAGTTCATCCAAGAAAATTAGGAACAACAATGGAAGGTTTAATACACAATGTGGACAGACGGCAAAGTCTGTCAAGCAAACCACAGTCATCAAAAGAGAAAATAAATAAATGGGAACTACTAAGAATCAAACACTTTTGCTCATCCAAAGACTTTATTAATAGAATTAAAAGGCCACCTACAGAATGAGAAAAAATATTTGGCAACTATATGTCAGACCAATGCCTGATCTCCATAATCTATAATGTACTACAAAATATCAACAAGAAAAAGATAAATAATCCAATTAAGTGATGGGCAAAGGAGATGGACAGACACTTCTCTAAAGAAGAGTTCCAGGTAGCCAAAAAACACATGTGCACATGCTCACGATTATTTGCTATTAAAGAAATTCAAATCAAAACCACAATGAGATTCCACCTCACCCCAACAAAGTTGGCCATGATCCAAAAGATGCAAAACAACAAATGCTGGAGAGGTTGTGGAGAAACTAGAATGCTCCTACACTGTTGGTAGGCTTGCAAAATGGTGCAACCTCTTTGAAAAGCAATCTGATGCTTCCTTAAAAAAACAGATATAGATATACCATATGACCCTGTAATTCCACTTCTCAGAATATATCCTACAGAATCAAGGACATTCACACCAACTGATACATGTACCCAAATGTTTATTGTAGCACAGTCACAATAGCAGAAAGATGGAATCAACCCAGATGCCCAACAACAGAGGAATGGACAGGTAAACTATGGTATATGTGCTCAATGGAACACCATGCCATGATAAAGAAAAACGATGATTTAAAAAATATCTCATAACCTGGTTTCAACTGGAGGACATTATGCTGAACGAAAGTAGTCAGTGACAAAAGGACAAATATTGTATGAAACCCTTATGATAAGAACTTAAAAACTGACTCATGCATAGAAGAAAAGACTCTTTGATGGCTGCAGGGGTGGGGAGGGAGGGAACGCGAGGGGTGGAGGGTTTAGATTAGATATAGAAATTTGGTTGGGTGAAATCTGTGACAACACACATTAGAAAGATCAATATTAACTAGACTTCAATATAACGTGATTGCTCCTCCCATCTTAACCCAATACTGCAAGGACAGAGTAGCTGGGGTGTGGAGCTGAGGACCATGCTCTGAGGAGAAATCAAGGCCAACTGGCACAACTAGCATTTTGCTAAGAGAGCCTTCTGCACACCACATTGGTGAGTGGCATCCGGGGTCTTAAAAGCTGACATCTGAGGGTACAGCAAATGGTCCCAACTCAACAAGAACAGATTATCACCAAGGGCCAAAACGACATGGGGGAAAGAGAACCTAGAAGACAAAAAGACCCACATGAGTGGGTGACTACATCAACCTGTGACTGGAAGAACCAGATGGTGCCCGGCCACCACCAGTGATAGCTGTGATGGAGCTCACAAAGCTGAGTCTCACTGGCAACACAAGAATAAAAAGCGGTGCACCCTGAGATCTCCACTAAAAGACCACAACTGATGGTCCAGGGGCTTCAGAGTTCCTCTAGGAGCATGGTCCCTGGCCCTGATGCTGCTCCTGTCCATAAGTCATAATGGAGGTCAACTCTTTGGACAAGAATGGATTGGACTTGGCAACACAGACTGACCAGATCATGTGTGCACTTAATGGTTCTGTGCATCTAGAGGATGTCGTCCTGCTGACCTCTTACTGGAGGCAGGGGTGTGGCTGGAGAGTAGGGGAAAGGAGACTGTTTGGAGGACAAGACATGTATAGAGCAGAGAGGAAGAATGTGCTGTCACCGGGCAGGGAGAGCAGTGGGAGCTGCATATAGGTAGGCATGCAAATTTATATGGGAATGGACATTTTCATTCAATTATAATTAAAAAAAAAAAAAGGCAAGCAGAACAGAGATGGGGAAAGAGAGATGCCAAGATACACAGAGATCTCTAAGGCACCAGGAAGCTGAAGCTTAAGAGACAAGGACCTTCCTCCAGAGCCAACAGAGAGCAAAAGCCTTTCCCCAGAGCCAGTGCTCTGAATGTAGCCTTCCAGCCTCCTAAATGGTGAGAAAATAAATTTTGTTTCCTCAAGCCAAGAAAAAGAAGTCTGCTTTACTTAAAGCCAACTGATTTAATGACATGTAACTAAGTTGTAAGAGCAACTAGATTAGTGTTTTACCAAACAACTGTACATGATAGCCTAGCCAAGTTGATATCTAAAATTACCCACCCAGCACCATCTCACACAAACTAATTCAAACTGTTAATCAGTGCCAGAAAGAGTCTAATGAGAGTAACAAGCAGGATGCATATAGCCTCACCTTTACAACATTTCATCCAGGGATAGGTTAACAAGTAACGCATTATCAGAGAGGTTAAATTGTTTCCCAATCTTCTATTTTTAAATGAAAATTTCCAAACACACAGAAAAGTTGAAAGAAGAGTATAAATCACACCTCTTTTACCCACCACCTAGATTTAACAACTGCTAGTTTTTTGCCGTACTTGTTTTCTCTGTATGTTTGGATGTACAAGGACGTCACGTCTGACAGAGGGTCAAAGAAAAGGAGGAAAACCTTCAGCGAGATACAGCTACAACACTGCACTCAATCATACCAATGGTCATAAAGATGGCACAGGACTGGGCAACGTTTTATTCTGTTATGCATAAGGTCACCATTACTAGTCAAAGCTGACTGGAAAACAACTAAAAATATTTTTAAAATAATATTTTATTATGTCTTCAGTGAATGTTTATAACAACATTTTTTACTAGACCTTCTGAAAGCAAACTGAAAACAGTAAGACTTATACAATTCATCCCTAAATACTTCAGCCTATATGTCCATTATCACACTTAAGAAAAATAACAGTAATTCCATAATATCACTTAATACTCAGTTTGCATTCAAATATTCCAATACCCCCATGAACAAGGGGCCAATCAAGGTTCTAATGTTGGTTACATTTGGTTATGTCTCTTGGTCTCCTTTAATCTAGAATACTCAAACTCCCATTTTGTTCCCCTTGACAATGACTTTCTGAAGACACCAGGACAATTATCTTGTAAGTTGGATCCGACTCGACGGCACTTGGCATTTAGGATTTGTTTTATTGTTTTCCCTGGTATTTTATAACTTGTTTCTCTATCCTCTACTGTTCCCATAAACTAGGTCAACCTACTGTCACTGAGTCGATTTCAACTCACGGGAACCCTAATGTTTGTCAAAGTAGACTGTGCTCCACAGAGTTTTCAAGAAGATCCTTCTTCCAAAGAGCCTCTGGGTGGACTCAAACCTCCAACTCTTCACTGACAGTCAATTGCAAAGATGTGCCTAAATCATTCATTAACTTCAAATTAAGCATTTATGGTAAGGATACAGATCATGCTATATGTTTCTTATTGCATCCCATCAGGAGACAAATAATAACCAGAGAGTCCCACTATGATTAATGATTAATGATTAATGATTAATGACTAACCATTAATGATCATTTGATCATTAATGGTTAAGATAGTGACTGCCAGACCTCTCCACTGTAAAAGTACTTTCTTTTCTTTACAATAAGAAAGTAACTGGTGGGATAATACTCAGCAATGTGTCAGTGTTGTGTGTCTCGACAAACTTTCCACCTGTGATTCTGGCATTCATTGAAGATCTGTATCTAAAGCAATTATCATTGGGAGTTGCAAAACAGTGATTTCCTAATTACATCATTCCCAAAGGGTTAACTTTGTGAAAAGTCCAAGAAAAACTTTTAGGAATGTCATTTTTCTAATATTTAAGATGTAAAAATTTAATGCCATTTATCACTTTTAAATAACTAAAATTATTCTTTATGATGGGAGATTCCTTAAGAGGAAAAATCTTAACATACAAAGGAAACGCAACCTAACCACATAACTATAATTTAGTATTTCTAATGTATTTTTTGGCTCCCTGGGTTGCACAAACACTTAAACATTCAACTAGTAGCCTAAAGACTGGTGATTCAAACACACCCACAGGCACCTCAGGAGACAGGCATGGCGCTTTACTTCAGAGAGGTAACAGCTTGAAAACCCTCTGGAGCAGTTCTACTCTGCACACATTGGGTGACCACTGAGTCATAATCAACTCAATGGCAATTAATGACAACAAATCCATTTTTTGTACATAAAAGTTTTATTTTTAAACTGAAAAAGTAACGTGTTTATAGGGTGGGTGGGTGTGTGTGTGCACATTTGTGTATGTGTATTCAGGCTATTCATAAGAGTATAAAGGGAAAAGACCTCCCCTTCTTCTCTAGCAGCAGCTTCTACTCCCAAGCAATAACCATTAAGTTATCACATGTATAAATATATGTATCATATATACTAGGTACCTTATCATATATAGTATGCATATGCATCATGCTTACATATTACATTATACAATTATTAAAAGAACAAATATGGCTCTGTGTATTGCTTTTTCCACAACACCAGGTGTGGACAGTTGCCTCAGGAAAACATCACAAACTACTTTATTCTTTTTACTTGCTAACCAGTATTCTTTTGTATGACTCTTCTGTAATCTAACCAGTCCCTTACTGATGAATGTTGAAATTTACTTCTGCTGCAATAAATATTGCTGTCTCTATGACATAGCTTGCTTGCACAAGTATTCTGAAGGATAAAGTCCAAGAATTGAAATGGCTGCATCCAAGGGTATATGCATTTTAATTTTTCTAGGCATTAACAAAAAAGTTACAGTTCTTGTTACTCCTACTAACTTTAACCTAAAGAATTTTAAAATTACAGCAACCATCTACTGAATAAACCTCAAGTAGCAAAACTTGTGAAAGAAACACAAAGTCTAAAGTGGGAAGGGGAATTAAAATTTACTGAGTACTTAGGTAATGGATACTGCACTTCATTCTTGACAATCTTTCAATAACACAACAATCCTGTGAGGTAGATAACATTATCTCCATTTTCCAAAAGAGGACACTGATGCTCAGAGTGCTTAATAAGCACCTTGCACAATGTTCCACAGCTTTATAAGTGACAGGAGCAGCATCTGAAGTCAGGCGTATCCGGCAACAAAGAAAGACTATATGAGGCTGCCCTAACTGAAGCTAATGTGAGGGGTTCTGAAATATCTGCTTACAGGCTCAAATGTTAATTTAATGCTACTGCAAGAGTTCTACTTTCCCCTTTCAGACTTTGCCTACTAACCTACTCTTGGGCTGTACTCCAAGACAGCAACAATGAGTCAGTCCATGATCCACAGAACCTTCAGTGGCCCATCAACATGTACTTGGAAATTTGATAGGTGTGGAGGAGGGGGAAGTGAGAAACAGGTGGTGGGCTAGCACGGCACAATCAGATATTTTGGGCCTGTATCAGTTGTCACAAAAACATTTTAGGGGAAGTGGAACGATGGTACATGTAAGAGAGAACCACAGTTAACTGACACAATCTGTTTATACCACATTTCCCCGCCCAAAACCCTTGCTATTTCTGCTGCACAAATACACTGGGCATAGTAACTTTAGGATGATGGTACTTAATCACACACAGAGCAGACAGCTGGTATGAGCTCCGTTTCCTGACAAAACAGGTTAGACTGGTGCCTGACCAGTGCATTGCCAAAGCCCTGCTGCGCAGCTACAGGCACAGGGTCTGGGAGGCTGCTTTCAATGGCCCTGTAGAGTCATCACCTTCCCTTAGAGACACCTGGGTCTTTTGTGAGGGAGTAGGAGGAAGTGTTTCTAACTGTGGGTAGGGAAGTTTCTTTACATTTAAATGTCAAGCACTCAATTAAGCGAATTTCTTACAGTCCTTAGGTCCTTTACACCCAAGCAAGCTCTTAATACAGGATCTACTTGTGCAAAATATTCCTAATCTATCATCAACTAATCTTTGGGGATAACAGTGGAAAAAGAGGGAAAGGGAGAAAGAGAGGAAGGTGAAATCTTTCCCCTTTCTCCATTTTGTCTTCATTCCAGGCACTCCAAAAGTCCCTTGGATACAGTCAACAATTGAAAGTTTACAGAAAGTTGATAATGTAACACAATATGAATTAAATACAGAGAAATGTGTGTTGACCTGGTTTATTTGAGGTACATCTTACAATGCTATTACAAATGACACAGAATGGAGCCATGGACACATTATTAGGTGATACACTTCCATAGTACCAAATTCAAATTCAAAAAGGACCAAAGAGTATACAGCGACATCTCCCTGCCAACCTTATCTCACAACCATCCAGTTGCCCTATCCCAAGGAAACCAGTGTTATTAGTCTATTCTGTGTCCTTTCAGAGACATTTATGAATATAGCTGAAAATATGTACATATTACAATTCATTGTAAATATTAAAGCCTTCCTTCTCCGATTTAATTTAAATCTAAAACCATTCAATTTCTGCTTTTCAAATACAAAACAGTGGCAGAAATTAGGTTTTTTAAATTTTCAAAGCAAAGGGTTTTGAAATTTAGTTGAACTATTTTATTCATAAAAACTCATCAACATTCAAAAGTTAAATTATTTACCTCCAGTAATGAAGCTGGGTACTGAACACAAAACAGATACTTAAATGACTTCCTTAGCTCTTCCTGCCCCTTATTACTCACTCAGAGGCAAGAGGACAATTACGCACTTCCTGTATTGATATGGAGAAATGAAATCCTGTTTCTTACTCAGAGGAAACAGAAGTGAAATCCTGAAAATCTGCATTTATATACATGTTAATCAGGACCCTTATCCCAGTAATCTCCAGTATATAATCAATCAACTAACCAAATGCCATCAGAATGCAGATTTGAGGAGCTTCAAACAGATGATCAAATATTCCTGAATGAAAGAAATATTTTTTCACAATTACAGGCAATCTGCGTCAAAATATTAACATATGGCATAACCTAGGATATCACACATTGACAAACTAAATTTCTTACCACTAAAATCCAAAGATATAGAACAAAACCACACTGAAATGCTACAACATGACGTTGTTTCCTAAACAATCTCATCAACTAAGCCAGATTTCAGTAACATGAATGTTCACAAATGAAACAGCATACTGTACCACAAACACAATGACTAAAAGACTGAAGTGTATTTAAAAAGTACATGTCAGTAAAGGAAGGAAAATCCTACTGTCATTTTTAAGCCTTAAGATAAAGGTGACAGAACTCCTTAGGGATAAAGAGTACTCATTACAAAACATATTTTAAAATCCCAACTTATTTTCCATACACTTGAGCATACAGTTATGAGTCTGTCAAATCTATCTCCTGAAGGCATTTCACATAGCACTTTTATGAACTAGATCTACGGGTTATAAAATATTTTCATGGTATAGGATTTACAGTCATTGTAACTCAAAGAATTTAGTCTCTGTGCTTGGTTCCTGAGAGGTAATCCGTAAAACCTTGCAATTTCCTCAGCGATTGATGTATCTTTGTTGAAGGCTCCACACTACATTTACCTAACAGGTTATGCTAATAAGGGGACTCAGGTGGGTGGTGGTCATTCTTGAAAGACCCACAAAATGGCATCAGGCATTAGGAAACAGGGGCATGATTCAATCAGCCATGCCTATGTAATGAGGCATGAGTACAAAATTGTAGACTTGGAAGCTCCAGGGGCTTTGTTGGTGGTGAGAGACACTGATGTACATGGGAAGGTATCAAGTCCCTTTTTGGGATAAGGAAGCTTCACTTTGGAAACTCTCCTAGACTTCACCTATGTGTCTCTTCTCTTGTATCCTTTTTGCCGTAATAAAAAAGTAATCCCAAGAATTGATTCCAACATATAGCAACCCTATATGTCAGAGCAGAATTTCCCCATAGGGTTGCCAAGGAGTGCCTGGTGGATTCAAACTACAGACCTTTTAGTTAGCAGCTGTAGTTCTTAACCACTTCTCTGCCAGGGTTTCCCTAGGTATAGCACTTTCCTGAGTTGTTCTGGTGAATTATCAAACCCAAGAGAATACTGGGAGCCAGCAGGTCAGAAGTGAGGAGAGTCTGAGGGCTCCAAGCTTGCAGCTGGCACCTGAAATCTTAAGCAAACTTCACCAGCCAATGGACTGTGATGTCTTAACCTTAACTATGAGGTCTGACCTAACTCCAGATGGTTAGGGTCAGAAGAAGAAGCACTGCATGTCCAGTTGGAAGTAGAACAGAACCAAATAGCCAGAAGTGAATTTACTCACTCAGGTATTATGAGACGTGGGACAGAATGTATTATTATATTAATACCCTTACACATGACTATCTATATACAAGTATGCATTACTTAATGTCCACTATGCGGTCTGTGAAATAGGACATTATGTGACGTGCACATTGTGAGAACACCTGTGTCTACTGGGTGCAGGGCTCCTGGGTGCACTGACATGGGTATTATTGTGTGGACGACAAAACTCCCACTGTGGATGCCTCAGGTGAGCATTTTGTTCGCTTTTACCGAGCTGTTGCCACCTTCTCTGCTAAACAAGCAAACCTGCCTGTAAGAACCTGCCCAGATAGAAGATGGTGCAGGTCAATGGGGCCTAGGGCACTCAAGCCAGGGTTGAGGCATCCCAGACACATAACATACCTCTCCACCAGTACCCTAGAAGACCACACCAGGCAAAACCCAGTAATTGGACCTGATGAGTCACAGGAGCAGAGGAGAACTTGGGTTAGGAATTTGAGCTTGGGCCTTCATTGCCACAGAACAGGTAGCTTCTGGGTGGCATGCAGCAGCCAGGAAGAAGTTGAGTTCCAGCCTCAAGATGGGGGTCCAGATTCCTGGCACTCAGACACCTGGGTGCCCTGGCACACAGATGTATATGCAGTCATACATTGCCCCAAAAGACATTAAGCAACACATACCGCACCTATAAAGGCAATCTTCATCTGCGTTATGGCTCACAGTCAACCAAAACGATAACAAACTTCAATTCTCCAGCCCGCTATCTGTTCAGGAAACCTCTCAGCTTACTTGCAGCCCCAGCATAAGTCATTTCTTAGCAAGTGACAATGATACAACCATAGAATTCAAGAACAGCCAGGTTTTTAGTGTTTGGAATTTCAGTGAGACCCTGAAAAGAACTCAAGAATTCAAGAACAGCCAGGTATCAAGGCCAAAGTTTGTGTTCAGACTTATAATTTGGAAGAATCAAACTCAATTTTAGACGTGGATGGACATGTTTCAAGATCTGTTTAGGCCATTACCTGTTCAAAGCTGGAGAGTTCCTTATAGCTCTGTGTAACCATCTCCCACATGGTTTGTCTAGGAAGGCCTAGTGGCTGTGAGCCCAGCAGCTCCCAACAAGCAACCAATAACCATGAAAAGCAAGGCTCAGGGCAGTGTAATTTTCTCATTAAAGATTAAAGTGTCTGTTTTCCATTATCTATCAGGGAACCCTGGATGGAAAGTGAGTGGAGAGAACCCTCCATTATAGGTGATGAAGTAAAATGTTCCCTGTTAGGAACACTTAGCTATTTCACACGAGGATACCAACCTAGGCTTTAACTCCACTGAATTAAATGCTAAGAGAGTATTTTGCTTCAGTTTCAGTCCTGTATGTGTGGTGGGGGATGCACAAGGCAAATAAACCCATGACTCATATTATTGCTAATGGTCATCCATGTAATAATAGGAGAGTCATACTGACCACTGTGCATGTAAGACTCTACCATTAAATCTTGAAAAGGATGGTGGTATCAGTCCACCTTTCACAACAAAAGAACGCTGACTCCAGAGTTAAAACCCTGCTTTTCCTCCCCATACACTCGGAAATGGATCTTCAAAGTCCTAGTCATGTTACAGTATGAGGAATACAAAAATTCCTCTTCTCTGGAAGAAGGCAAGAAACTAGATGTAACTTACAGCTGGGAGACAGAAGCTCAGGAGATGTGCCTGTCTCCATGCCTGGGCCTGAGAGTGACTGCACCACTGCTGGCTAGATCAAGCTCATCTTTCACAGTACTTCATGCTCAACTAAAAATGCGCCAGTGGATGGAATTCACAGGTCAATTTTCTCCACAAACTATCCTGAAGCCATAGCTCCCATGTGGCATGACTCAGTGGGTAAGGCAACTCCTCCCCATAGATCACCCTAGACGTGAAACCTGGGAACAGACCTCTGAAGTGAGTGTGTCCACTCAGGCTTACCACGGATGTGGCATCCAACAGTCTCTGCCAGCCCATTCCCAAGCCAAGAAACACTTAGCCTTCATCCCCACCCCCACTGTGGCCTGCCGCTGGAGCGGTTCCTTCTCTGTGAAGTCAGCCACCTTCTGCTCCTATACACACACCCTGTTGAGCTGATCTGGGGTGCGGGGTGGGGGTAATGGCGAACAATACACTTGAGACTGAACAAGCGAAAAGGATTGGTCTGCCTTTGTGCCTTTCATTATCCTGGGTTCCTGGTGAAGAAACGTTTCAGCGGCGTAAATACGTATGTATCTTTTTTTTTTTTACAGTATTAGAAAAGCAGAAAATGAAGACAGTTGACCTTGGGAACCACCACCATCTCAGAGGGAAATGGAAAGGAAATGAAACACGATGGCAAGTGAAGGGAAAGAAAAGCGCAGCGCGGGCAGCAGCGCAGTGGCCGGTCCTCCCAAGGCGTGTTTGGGAGCCGACGAGTGGAGATAAGGGGTAGATGGGGGTAGAGAGTGCTCACCATAGATCATGGCCAGTCCTGTCTCATGTAGGAAGCGCACTCGGCGGTGCTTGAAGAGCCAGATGGTGAGGATGGTGAGCGTGAGCAGCAGGATGAAGGTGAGCAAGCTCACGCTGTCTTGCCGATGACTCTCCTCCGCCTCCTTCTCAGTTGCAAGCTCCTCCATGGCGCTGCTGTCTTCGGCCACCGCCCCAGAAGAGGAGGCCGAGGCCGCAGCACGCAGCCCCCGACTCAACAGCAGCGGCAGTAGCAGCAGCAGCCGCGGCAGCAGCGCCTGGACCACCCGCCCCGGGCCAGAGCCCGGCGCATCACCAGGCTCCATGGCCCCAGGCTTCCTCTGCTGACCGACCAGCAGCCAGTGCCGTCGGCGGGTTCCCGCGGTGCAGCGGCTCTGCCGGAGTGGCTAAGGCCGCCGCAGCTCCTCCTTCTCCTCGCGCCTAGCTGGGACTGCGCTTCGAGCCTCGCGGGGGAGGAGCCCGCGCAGTGCGCAGGATCCCCAAGCACCGCCCCCTGCCCGCGCACCTGTTCCTCCCCCCGGCCACCGTACGCACTGTGGGACGGAGCCCGGGTCAGCTGTCGCCTTCGGACCTCCGGGCTGGGCTGGCGGTCCCCCATCTCACTGTGCTCTGCACCCGGTCCTTGGGTACCTGGCCATCTCTGCAGTCGCGGAGCTAGATCATGGACAGTCGCAGCTGCGCCTCCTAAAGGGGACGCCAGAGGTCGCCCGTGTCTGGCACAGCAAGAGCTGTGCAGTAGCGAGTCCCGGCTTTAGCACCACTGCCAAGTGTGTGACCTCGGGCCAGTAGGTAGTGCTCAGGGCCCAGCAAAGTGGGAGCTCTGCAGGAGCAATGTTAGAGCCGTGTTACCCCTTCTGTCTTCATCTCTCCGAGTGCCTTCAACTCTCGGGCTTTTTCTAAGCTTCCTTCAAACCTCTGTTCTGGTCTGATCCAGTGTGAGAATCAGATAAGGGGTTGGAACTGAGAGAGCCTTAAAACATCTACACCCTTTGAGAAATAAACTGACTTCTTATTCTGGACTGTGCACCTAACCCTCTAGGGGAAGGGGGTTGAAGCACAGAAAACTGTACACTTGGTTTTCTAAGGAGACGAGTAGTAGGTGTCCCTAAAGCTGAGTCATTGAGCCTGAGGGAGTGGGACAGGGAGATTTCCCTGGTGGCCTTTTTATGTTGACCTGGTAGCTCAAAGTGTCCTTGGATGATTCTTAAGACCAGCTCTGAGCAAAATTATGACGTGGACTCGGAGGACAGAGACTCACAGAACAAATCCTCAGGAACTAAAACTTTTGATCTACCTTGTTCATCTCATCAAAAAAGAAAAGAGAGATCAAATTATTAATAACTGAATCCCCAGTGCATTCCCAGTACTGTGTTCCTAAGTGTTTACTGAACCACTCTGAAATCCATACCAACTGCCTATATTCTCTCCAAGAGGAGTTTCCATTTTTAAGAGGCTTTGCTGAAGAAGGCAATTCTTGAAGAAGATAATAGGGAAGAGATGGCATTGAGTTGGAAACGTATTTAGAACATAGCACACTCGCTGGTTCCCCTGTGGGTGACACTCTCTCAAGTCAGCTTCCTCTCTTCTTTATAGCAAGAAAATCTATTCAGCTAGATTTTGACTATCACCTTTCCCTATTCCTCTAGACTGTCACTCAGCCCCTGCAAATATCTATATACGTTAAAGTTCTTTCCAGGGTCTCACTAGAATTCCAAACACTAAAAACCTGGGAGATTATAGAAAAAGTTATGTAAGAACATAAAGACTTTATCTAAATCGTGGAGACTCATTAAAATTCATGTTTGCTAAAAACTAGCCTTAGGTTCCCAGAAGTCAAGGAAAAAACTCTCTATAGCTACCACTAGGGACAACTTAGGTGCTACCCTAAAAGTACAGACTTCTTAGTATTTGTAGCAGATTCTGTTTTCCAAAATTAGCTGCAAACATATTCCCAATTCAATATCCTCTTCTAGAACCTTACCACTCCCTCCATGAGGAGGTGGCATCTTTGTTACCTCTCCTTGAAACTTCGTGGAACTTTGTGACTGCCTCAAAAAAATAGAATGTGACAATGAATTGGGATTGCACTGTATTCATAAACCGCTTTGGATAGAATTGACATTTTCACAATATGGAGTCTACCTATCCTTGAGCATTGTATGTTTTTCCATTTATGTAGATCTGTTTTGGTTTCTTATCATAGTGTTTTGTACTTTTCTTTGTGTAGGCCTTGTACAACACTAGTTAGATTTAGTCCTAGTTTATTTTTGAAGGGTATTATATATGGTATTGTTTTCCTGATTTCTTTTATTGTATTATTTTTTATATGTTAATGTGATTACGTGAAAGTATACAATCCAAATCAACATTCCATGCCTGCATATCTGCAGCTCCTTCTGCTCTCTTTGGCCAGTAACAGCACACTCCTTCTTTTCATTCTATACTTGCAGTATCCCTTGACAACTTCTTGTCCCCTCCACTCCACCCTCTTCCCTCCCATGTAGAAAGAGACCAGTAGGACACCATATTATAAATGTATAGAACCATGAAGTACATACACCATTTGGTCACGCTGTGTCCCTGAGTCCAGTTCATTTTTGTCAGAAAAGTTGACCTCAGTAGTGTTTTCTGGTCAGTGGCAACAGCAGGTCTAGGGACGATGCTCCCAGGGGATCCTCCAGGCCGTCGGACCATCAGTTGTGGTCTTCTAGAAGAGTTCTTGAACTGCACCACTCTTTTTCTCATGTTGCCACAGGGACTGTACATTGTGTGCCCCATCAAGGCTGTCTTTGGTGGTGGCCGGGCACCATCTGGCTCTTCTGGTCACATGTTGATACAGTCACCCATTCACATGGGTCCTTCTTTCTCCTGAGCTCTTTTTCCCTTGTGTCTTTGTTGTTCTGGTGACCATCTGTTCCAGATGAGTTGGGACCATTTGATGTACCTCAGATGGCAGCTTGCTAGTTTTTAAGAGCCCAGATGCCATTCGTCAATGGCATCTCTTAGCAATATGCTAGTTATACCAACTGGCCTCTGTGTCTCCTGAGAGCATGGTCCCCAGACCTGTGCCTCTGCTTCTCTATCCTTGTAATGTTGGGTTGACATTAGAAGAGATTTCAGTTTATGGTGAAGTCCAGTTAAGTTGATCTACTTTCTACTGTGTGCTGTTACTGCTTTCACCTAACCTAATTTGTATCAACTATCTAATCTATGACAAAACTTCTCCCTCCCTCTGCAACCTTGTGGCCATCAAAGAGTCTTCTGTACATAAGTCTATTTTTTAAGTCCTTATAGCAGGAGTCTCATACCATATTTATCCTTTTGCCAGAGACTGATTTCACTCAGCATAATGTCTTCCAGTTGAAACTAGGTTATGCAATGCTTCCTAAAGTCGTTATTGTTCTTTACCATTGCATAACATTCCACTGAGTATATGAACTATACTTTGTTTATCCATTCATCTGTTGATGGGCATCTACGTTGATTCCATCTTTTTGCTATTGTGGACTGTGCTGTAGTAAACATTCATGTGCATGTATCTGTTCATGTGACAGTCTTTGTTTCTGAAGGATATATTCCAAGAAGTGGTATTACTGGATCAAATGGTATATCTATTTCCAGATTTTGAAGGAAGTGCCAAATTGTTTCCCAAAGAGGTTGTACCATTTTGCAATACCACCAGCAGTGGAGGAGAGTTCCAATCTCTCCACAGCCTCTCCAGCATTGGCTGTTTTGTGTTTTTTGTATCATGGCCAACTTTGTTGGAGATGATGTCTCACTGTAGTTTTGATTTGGATTTCTTTAGTAGCTAGTGATCATGAGAATTTCTTCATGTGTCTTTTGGCTGACTGGATGACTTCTTTAGTGAAGCATCTGCCCATCTCCTTTGCCCATTGCTTAACTGGGTTATTTACCATTTTCTTGTTGATATTTTGCAGTACCTTGTAGATTATGGAGATCAGATGTTGGTCTCATGTATAGTTGCCAAATATTTTTTCCCATTCTGTGGATGGTGTTTTAATTCTTCTGATAAAATCTTTGGATGAGCAAAAGTGTTTGATTCTTAGTAATTTCCATTTATCTATTTTCTCTTTGTTGATCGAACTTTGTTTCTTAGATTTTGAAGTCTGTCTAAATTGTGTATTAATCCTTCCATTGTTGGTCTTATTTTTTCTTGCATAATCTTTATCGTTTTAGGTTTGATATTAGGTCTTTTATCCAGTTTGAGTTGGTTTTTGTGTAAGATGTGAGGTATGGATCCTTTTTTCAATTTTTTACACATGGATAACCAATTTTCCCAACACTATCTGTTAAAGAGACTGTTTTTACCCCAGTTTAGTGTCTTAGGGCCTTTGTCGAGTATCAAATGCTTGATAGGAGGATGACGGCATCTATGTAGTCTCAACTCTGTTCCATCGGTCTGTATGTCTCTTTTAGTACCAATACCAGGCTGTTTTGACTATCGTGGCAGTGTAACATGTTCTAAGGTCAGTTAGTGTGAGGGCTCCCACTGTGTTCGTCTTCTTCAGTAGTGCTTTACATATCCTGGGTTTCTTCCCTTTCCAAACAAAGTAGATGATTTGTTTGTCCATCTCATTAAAAACCGTCACTGGAATTTGCATTGGGATTGCATTATAGATGTAGATCACTTTGAGTAAAATTACACATTTTCACAATGTTAAGTCTTCTTATGCATGAGCAGGGTAGGTTTCTCCATTTACGTAAATCTCTCTTATTTTTTTGCAGTAAGTTCTTGTAGTACTCTTTGTATAGGTCTCTTATTTCTCTAGTTAGATTCGTCTTCTTGGAGGCTATAGTAAAATGTATTCTTTCAGTGATTTCTTATTGAATGATCTTTTTCTTGGTATAAAGGAATCCTACCGATTTTCTTATGCTTATTTTATAACCTGATACTTTGCTGAACTCTTCTCCACTCACATGGATCTCTCTGTCTTCTGGGTTCTCTTTCCTCCATGTCATTCTTGTCCTAGTGATCATCTGTTCCTGTTGAGTTGGGACCATTTGCTGTACCCTCAGATGGCAGCCTGGCAGCTCTTAAGACCCCAGACGCCACTCATCAATGAGGGGTGCACAAAGTCCTCATTAGCAAAACGCTAGCTGTGCCAATTGGCCTCCACTTTGACTGAGAGCATGGTCCCTGGCCGCCGGCCCCAGCTACTCTGTCCTTGCAGTATTGGGTTAAGATGGGAGGAGTACTCAAATTGTGTTGAAGTCCAGTTATTATTAATCTTCTTTCTAATGTGTGCTGTCATCTATTTCACTCAACCAAATTTCTATTAACTATCTAATCTAAACCCTCCCCCCCTCACCCTGGAAGGGGCAGGGGGAAGCATCAGATTGCTTTCCAAAGAGGCTGGACCATTTTGCAACCCCACCAACAGTGTAGGAGAGTTCCACTTTCTCCACAACCTCTCCAGCATTTGTTATTTTGTGTTTTTTGGATCATGGTGAGAATTTCTGATTTGGAAGACAGAGCCACTGACTCCAGCATCTTTGAGGAGAAATCAGAGAAAAGAAACAAGAAAAATTAAGAAGCATGTGGGACTCTATTAAGAAGAACAGTCTACTATTAATTGGAGTTCCTGATCAGGGTGGGACACCTGAGAACACAGAGAGTATTGTTGCTGAGCTGCTGAAAGAAAACTTCCCAGAAATTATGAAAGAAGAGAGTATAGATATCCAAGACACGTATCGAACACCACTCAATATAGATGTCAATAGAAAGACTCCATGACATATTATAATCGAGCTTAACAAAATGAAACATAAGTAGAAACTCTTAAAGGCAGCAAGACTGAAAGCAAAGCTGACATTCAGAGGGAAACTCTGTAGGCTTTCTTTGGATTTCTCAGCAGAAACGATGCTGGCATGGAGACAGTGGCATGACATATTCAAAGCTTTGAAGGAGAAGAACTTCCAACCAAGAATTATATATCCTGCAAAACTATCTTTCAAATATGAAAGTGAAATTAAGACATTCACAGATAAACAGAAACTCAGAGACTTTGTAAAAACCAAACCAAAGCTACTAGAAATACTGAAAGAATCTCTTGGCTTAGAAGAACAAAACTGCTAACTTTGTATTTTAGAAGGACACATTACCCAGAATCCTACTCAGTTAGGGAAGACTTCAAACACAATCAAAGCTATAGTAGTGAAAGAAACGATCTAGTGGTCATATCATGTAAACTATTATACCATCATATTAAAAAGAGGGATGTACTACAGTGGTTATAGTCCTTCCAGATGGAGAGAAAGTTGATAAGAATGGTAGCAATTAAAATTGGATTTATACATAGTTTATTAAGCAGGATCATAGGGGCAGCCATAAAGCACAATAAAGAAGCAACATACCATGTCAAGAAATGTAATACAGGAGTCTCAACAACCACAAAACCAACCCTGAAAAAGGTGAAAAATCAACTCACAAAGAAGAAAGTCACAGAACAGATTAATAAGAACAACAGAGGACATTATGTTGAATGAAAGCAATCAGCAACATAAGGACAAATACTGTATGAGACCCCTACGATAAGAACTTAAAAGCAGACTCATGCATAACAGAAAGGACTCTTTGATGGGTGCAAGGGTGGGGAAGGTGAGAGTGCGAGGGGGAAGGGTTTAGATTCGATAGTTGTTAGAAATTTGGTTGGGTAAAATTGGTGACAGCACACATTACTAAGAAGATCAACATTAACAAGACTTCAACACAACTTGTGTACTCCTCCCATCTTAACCCAATATTGCAAGGACAGAGTAGCTGGGGCAGGGGTCAGGGAGCATGCTCTCAGGGGAAATCGAGGCCAATTGGCACAACGAGCATTTTGCTAATGAGGTCTCTCCACACCCTACACTGGTGAGTGGCATCTGGGGTTTTAAAAGCTGCCAAGCTACCATCTGAGGGCACAGCAGATGGTCCCAACTAAGCAGGAATGGATGATCACCAAGGTTCATAACGACATGGGGGAAAGAGAATTCAGAAGACAGAGACCCACATGAGAAGATGTCTGCATCGACTTGTGACTGGAAGAACCAGATGGTGCCTGGCTACCACCAGTGATAGCCACGATGGAGCTCACAAAGTTGAGTCTCACTGGCAACACAAGTATAAATAGAGGTGCACCCTGAGATCTCCACTAAAAGATCACAATTGAGTGTCCATGGACCTCGGAGTTCTCCTGGGAGTAGGGGCCCTGGCCCTGATGCTGCCCCTGTCCATAAATCATAATGAAGGTCAACTTTTCAGCAGCAATGGATTGGACTTGGTGACGCAGAGTGACCATATTGTGTGGGCAGTTTATGGTTCTAGGCATGTATAGGAGGTCATCCTGTTGACCTCATACTGGAGGAAGGGGAATGGGTGGGGAGGAGAAGATAGGAGAGTCTTGGGAAGATAAGACATGTATGGAGCAGAGAGGAAGAGTGTGCTGTCACCGGGCAGGGAGAGCAGTGGAAGCTGCATGTAGGTCAGCATGCAAATTTATATGGAAACTTACATTTTCATTCAATCATCATAATAATAAAAAAATACAAAATAATGAACATTGGTGAGGTTTTGAAGAGATTAGAACACTTATACACTACTAGTGGGAATATAGAAGGTACAACCACTTTTGAAATCAGTTGGCGCTTCCTTAAAAATCTAGAAATACAAGTACCATATGATCTAACAATCCCATTCTTTGGAAGATACACTAGAGACTTAAGTCCCTTGACACAAATAAGTATATGTACACCCATGTTCATTGCAGCACTGTTCACAGTAGCAAAAAGATAGAAACAACCTAAGTGCCCATCAACAGATGAATGGATAAACAAATCATTGTATATTCACACAGTGGAATACTATGAAACATTTCATAACAGGGATGAATCTGGAAGGCATTAAACTCAATGAAACTAGTCTCAAAAGGACAAATATTGTATGGACCACTATTATAAGAACTATTAAAAGATTTAAATACAGAAGAAAGCATTCTTTGATGGTTATGAGGGTGGGGAGAAAGAGGGAAATTTGCTAACTAGATAGTAGACAAGGATCAATTTCAGTGAAAGGAAGAATAACACACGATATGGGAGAAGTCCAGACAACTGGACTAAACCAAAGGCTAAAAAAGTTTCCTAAACACAACCAAACACCTCAAGAGACAGAGTAGCAGGGGCAAGGCAGTGAAGACCATGGCTTCAGGGGACATCTAGTTCAATTACCATAACGAAGTTTATTAAGAAAACATTCTGCATTTCACTTTGGTAACTGATATTTGGGATCTTAAAAGCTAGCAAGCAACTATCTAAGCTCTGTCAATTGGTCCCACTCCACATGGAACAAAGGAAAACAAAGAACACCAAAGACACAAGGAAAATATTAGCCCAAGAGACAGAAAAGGCCACATAAACCAGAGACTCCATCAGCCTTAGACAGGAAGAACTAGATGGTGTCTGGCTACCACCAATGACTGCTGTAACAGGAAACACGACAGTCCCTGAGAGAGTAGAAGAAAAATAAGGTGTAAATCTCAAATTCTAGGAAAAAGACCAGACTTAATGGTCTGAATAGGACTGGAGGAACCCTAGAAGAAATGGCACCTGGACTCCCTGTCAGCCCCAAACTAAAATCATTCCTGAAGCCAATTCTTCAGACAAAGATTAGACTGGACTATAACATAAGGAAACCCTTATGTTAACCATAGTGGTTGAGTGCTATGACTGCTAACCACGAGGTCAGCAGTTTGGAATCCACCAGGCTCACTTTGGAAACTCTACGGGGCAGTTCTAGTCAATCATTTGCACTTCCCAGGGACTCCAATGTATTGACAATAGATGATAAAGAATATATTTTATGGCTCAGGTGTTAATTTCTCCCCATTAAGAGAAATCCTTATGAGGTAATTAAGGGAAATGTTTTCTATCTTAACCTGTTGAATTTCAATTTGGACTGTATCAGAATCAGTGTTTTCTTGTAGATGAGTTTTAATGATTTCCTAAAGATTTCTGACTGCTGCTGTTTCTCAGTACTTCTGAATAGATTGTGCCTTGCAAGTTGTCCCACTTCAGCGAATGCTCTCTAAGGCTAGAAATCATGTCTGTTGTTCTCATCTAAATCTCCCCAGCACCTAGACACAGGACCTGCCACATAAGATTTCCATATATGGTTGTGAGGGTTGTTTTCCAGAGTGCTTGCCAAAAGGATAGCAGGTTATTATGCCTTTGCCTTTGAATTAATTCAGACTAATAATGACCCTATAGGACAGAGTAAAACTGCCCCATAAGGTTTCCAAGGCTATAAGTCTTTACGGAAGCAGCTTGCCACATTTTTTCTCCTTTGGTGTGGGCTCGTGGGTTCAAACTGCTAACATTTCAGTTAGCAGGGGAGCATTTAACTACTGTGCCACCAGGGCTTCTTTGATATTAGGTTAAAACAAACCAATAAACCAAACCAAACCCATTGTCACTGAGTCAAATCTGACTTACAGTGACCCTAAGTGCTGTGTCCACTAATCAAAGGGTTATCAGCTCAAAATCCACCATGCTGTCCTTGGAAAGTCTGTGGGGGCAGTTCTACTCTGTCCTATAGGGTCGCTATGGTCAGAATTCATTCAACAGCAATGGGTTTTTATAGGACAGAGTAGAACTGTCACACACAGTTTCCAAGGAGCTGCTGCTGTATTCAAACTGTCAACTTTTGATTAGCAACTATAGCTCACCATCACTCTTTACCAGTGCACCACCAGGGCTGCAAAAGCAGGTTGCCAAGTGCCGTCGAGTCGGATCCAGAGCTAAAATTTAGCCTTTCCTGCTCAATAAGCCTGAAACCTAGTGGTGGCTGCTTCCACTTGAGAATGGAAAACTTTTTGTTAATTTTCACCAACGTACTCTGGGCACCCCAAGCAGAGAAAGGAGAGCTATACATATTCAGAAGGCGAGTATATTCATAATTTATGCAGAGTTTCCCTGAGGAGTAGCAGCATACCTGAAGGCACTCAGAAATAATTTTCAAATGAGCAAATGCCCCCCTCTACGAACATAATGTAATCCTGGCCACAACCACAGCCTTGGCTCCCCTAGGAAGGACTTTCCTCCCTGAGCATTGTGTTTCTATTCATTCCTATACATTCTGCTTAGCAGTACAACATAGTATAAAGATTGTGTTATATGCATCTACATTGGATAAACTTGTGAGATGAAAAATGAAACTATTGACAAGCTATGTCCCACAGAAACTTTCAGTGGTGACGGTAGTTTGTTTTTGATAGGAGATGAGGTTATACAGCCGTCGAATAGGATCCGACTCATGGTGAGGTGTATGCATTTGTCAAAACTCATGAATAGTCCACTTAAGACATATGCATTATTACATGTAAATGTTAACTAAAAGTAACAATTCTAACTATAAAGAAATATTAAACCAAATCCACTGCCATCAAGCTGATACTGACTCATAGCAATCCTACAGGGCAGAGAAGAACTGCCCTATAGGGTTTCCAAAGCTGTACATCTTGACAGAAGCAGACTGTTGCATCTTTCTCCAGCGGCACATGGACTGGCTAGTGGATTTGAATGCTGACTTTTCGATTAGCAGCTGAGTGATTAAGTACCCTGCAATCAGGCCTCCTAAGCAAATACTAAACACGAGTTAATATCATGCATTGTCAAGTATTTAAAGGGAAATGTACTGATTGTGTAAGTTATGTAGAAATGTGTAAAAATAATTAGATGGATTACTAGCCAAAACAATAAGGCAGAAAAAAGAAATAAAAGACAACCGCAGAGTAGCAGGCTATAAGATAAACATGTAAAAAGCAGTTGAATTCATATACAGTAACAGAGAGAACTATGAAAAGGACATCGGGAAAACAACACCATTTATAATAGCCCTTAAAAAGATAAAATACTTAGCAATAAATCTAACCAGGGACATAAAAGACCCATACTAAGAAAACTACAAATAGTACTGCAAGAAACCAAAAGAGACATACATAAATGTAAAAATGTACTGTGCTCAGGGATAGTAAGACTTCACATTGCGAAAAATGTCAATTCTGAGTCAATCTACAAATACAATGCAATCCCAATCAGCATACCAACAGCATTCTTTAACAACATGGAGAGACTAATCATCAACTTTACATGAAAAGGAAAGAGGCCGCAGATAAGTAAAGCATTACTGAAGAAAAAACCCAAAGTAGGAGGAATTATTGTTGTTGAGCTGAATTTTCTGCCACCTGCAAGCAAGAGTTCAAACAAATGCAGTGACTGTTGTAATGGTTCAAGTTCCACTGTGATTTGACAGAGACAATTCTCTTAAACCCTAATAGTGCTTCTTGGGTTTAAACATCTCAAATTGTGATATTGGGCAGACATCAACACTGAAGCCTTACCTGGCATTAGGGTTCAGGAACTGCTGAAGTTGCTGTTACTTAAAGAGTCCCAATTCATCTTCATGTTATGCTTCTAAGCTCACACCTGGCTTCAGGATGTTGGAAGTGGAGCACTCTGTGAACATTCTAAGATGCTTAATTAGTTGGAGTGGGGGCTATGTTCTCCAAACTATGAAAGGATATTTTCTCCTGTAGAGTGGCTGAGGGTTTCAAACCACCAATCTTTCAGTTAGAAGTAGAGCACATTAACTACTGTGCCACGAAGGACCCTTATCCCTCTACCTAGATTGTGTAATTAGTGTTTTACTATAGTTGATTTATCACATCTCTCCATCTTTCCAACCTTTTATTAAACCATCTGATTTATAAAAAAAAAAAAAAATTCATACCAACTTTATTATGTACATTTTTGTTTTCAAGTAAACCAAGAACAAATGATAAGACAAAATATTTGAACAAAAACTAACCAATCACCAACCCCAAGCTTTGTAACAATTTTGAACAATAATGATGTGGGAAAAAAGTTATGAAAAATTTTCAAGGATATCAATGGAACTACCCCGAATACCTAAAATAGACTGCAGGAAGCCGTTGACTAAAAACAGGATAAACATTGTAACAATGTCCTCAAAAATGTCTGAAATCATTAAATCTAATAAGATACAATAAATTCTTAAAATGAAAAAAATTGAAAATAGAAGATACTGGCAGTAGGAAGCAACATAAAAGGACAGACGTGACATGCCAGTTTTTTTTTCAAAGGAGCATTTAAAAGTTGGAGCGTTCTAAGAAAGCACTAGTTCGGAAGCAGTGACAGATGCTGAAAGAGTGAGTAGTAAGAAGGAAAATATCATGTCTTTGGACGTTACCTGGGAGTAAATATCTTAGTGATATTTTAAAAAGGAGGGGTTAGGTATAATATTTAAAACAAATGTTACATCAATGATAACAACAGGAAATGAGACGAGTTATAACCAAGTCTGTGATTTTCCTACTGGGGGCTATTTTTATATCAGTTTTTCCCCCCATGCTTTAGGTGAAAGTTTACAGAGCAAATTAGATTCTTATTAGACAGTTAATGCACAAATTGTTTTGTGACATTAGTTGCAAACCCCTTGATATGTCAACACTCTACTCTTCTCCACCCCAGTTTCCCTGTTTCAGTTTGTCTGGTATTTCTGTCCATTCCTGCCTTCTCGTCTTTGCTTTGGATTGGCATACTGATTAGTCTCACATATATGACTGAACTATGAAGTGTATCCCCCACATATGTTAATGTTGGCCATGTTAAAAAAAGAAAGAATTGCCTTTCAGCTGATTCTGACTCATAATGATTCCATAGGACTGAATAGAACTGCCTCATAGGGTTTTCAAGGAGCATCTGGTAGGTTCAAACTGTCAACATTTTGATCAGCAGCTGTAGCTCTTAACCACTATGCCACCAGCGTTTCCATATCGGCCATATCCAAAAAACCAAATCTATTGCTGTTGAGTCAATTCCAACGTACAGCCACACTATAGACACAGTAGAACTGCCCCACAGAGTTTCCAAGGAGCACCTGGGGGATTCGAACTGCCAACCTTTTGGTTATCAACTGTAGCACTTACCCACTATGCCACCAGGGTTTTCAAATAGACCTACTTAATCTTTGGCTGAAAAGTGAACCTGGGGGTGACTTTAGTACTGTGTTAAGAGGGTGTCCAGGGGCCATACTTTTGGGGTTTCTCCAATCTGTGTCAGACCAGCAAGCATTGTCTCTCTGTGGGAGTGTGTGTGTATGTATTTAAATTTTGTTCTACATTTTTTTTCTCTCGCTCTGTCCAGGCCCCCGTATAGGAGTTCTGATAAAGGGCATCCTCATCTTCTTTTCCTCAGAAGGAATGTTTTCAGCCTCTCTCCTTTCAGAATGATGTTGACTACTGGTTTCATATTTAAAAAAAAAAATTGATGATGAAGGGATAGGGGTCTGGGGACCATGTATTCAGGGAACATCTAGGCCAATTGGCATAACTAGTCTATGGCTGTAAGCAACATCATCATAAATGGAGAAAGGATTGCGGTTGTCAAGAATTTCATTTTACTTGGGTCCACAACCAACACCCATGGAAACAGCAGTCATGAATCAAAAGACACATTGCATTGGAAAAGTCTACTGCAAAGGACCTCTTTAAATAATGAAAAGATGTCACCCTGAAGACTAAGATACACCTGACCCAAGCCATGGTGTTTTCAATTACATCATATGAATGTGAAAGCTGGACAATGAACAAAGTGGAAAGAAGAAGAATTGATACCTTTGAATTGTGGTGTTGGAGAAGAATGTTGAATGTACCATGGACTGCCAAAAGAACAGACAGATCTGTTCCGGGTAAGTACAACCAGAGGGCTCCTTGGAAGCAAAGATGGTAAGACTGCATCTTACATACTTTGGACACGCTGGAAGGAAGGATCAGTCCCTGGAGAAGGACATCACGCTTGGTAGAGTGGAAGGTCAGCGAAAAAGAGGAAGGCTCTCAATTAGATGGATTAACACAGTGGCCACAACAATGGGCTTAAGTGTAAAAATGACTGTGGACATGGCAAAAGACAGGGCAGTGTTTTATTCTGTTGTTCATACGGTCACTCTGAATTGGAACTGATTCAACAGCACATGACAACAACAGTCTATTGCTAAGAGTCTTCTGCACCCCATGTTGGTGAGTGGTGTCTGGGGCCTTAAAAGCTAGCGAGCTGCCATCTGAGGTTCACCAAGTGGTCCCAACTCATCTGGAACAGATCATCACCAAGAACAACAAAGATATGAGGAAAAAAAGAGCCCAGGAGACAGAAGGACCTATATGAATGGGAGACTATTAACATGAGACCAGAAGAACCAGATGGTGCTCGGCCACCACCAAAGCAAGCCATGATGGGGGACACAATGTAGAATCTCTGAGGCAACACGAGAAAAAGAGGTGTGCAGCCTCAGAACTCTACTAAAAGACGTGAATTGATGGTCTGACAGCCTGGAAGATCCCCTGGGAGCATGACCCCTAGACCTACTGCTGGCCTCGATTGGAAACCAATAATGAGTCAACTCTTTAGACAAGAATGGACTGAACTTGGGGACACAGTGTGACCATGTGGTGTGTGTACTTTATGGTTCTATGCATTTATACGAGGCTGTCCTACTGGTCCTTTCTACATGGGAGAGAAGAGGGTCGGGGGGAACAGGTGCTTGCTTAGAAGATACTAGATATATAGAGTGAAAAGGAGGAGTCTGCTGTCATTGGGTGGGGAGAGCAGAGGGAGCTGCAGATAGGTAGGCATGTGAAACTGATTTGGAGTAGGGTGGGTCTTAATCCTTGATGACTAGTGTCATTATAAAAGAGACACAGAGATAGAGGTAGCTGCAAGCCAATGATTGCCAGAAGCCACCCGAAGCTAGGAGAGACACGTAGAACAGACTCTCTCTCGGTACCTTCAGGAAGACAACATGGTTAATACCCTGATTTGGACTTCTAGCCCCAGAGCTGTGAAACAGCTAATCTCTGTTCTTATAAGACACCTAGTTTGCAGTATTTTATTACAGCAGCCCTAGGAAAGTAATGGATAATTTTATAGATAAGAAAAAACCCACTGACATCAAGTCAATTTCGACTCAAAGCAACCCTACAGAACAGGATGCAATTGACACATATGGTTTTGGAGACTGTAAATCTTTGTAGAACCAAACTGCCACATCTTTGTCCTGCAGAGGCAGCTGGTAGGTTTAAACCACTGACCTTTCCATTTACAGCAAGTGCTTAACCATTGCTCTCTGCCACGGCTCCCTTCAGATAAGAAAAGTGAGGGATAAGGTAATTTGCCTATGTTTTTATAGGTAATTGATAGTAAAACCAGAATTAGGTCTCAGGATGCCCAGAGAAAGCATTCAGCTAAACAACAGGGACTATCTATGAAAAGAGTAAGTTCTTGCTGAAAATTCCAGTATTGTTTCCACTTGAGTATAGTTTGATATTTTTGAACAAGTACTTTCTTTCTAAAACTGCTTATTATTACACAAATGCAAAGGAAAGAAGGACGGGATTCTGAGTGTCTATGCTTGGTGTTAACAGCTTGGTTGCTAACCAAAAGGTCAGCAATTTGAATCTACTAGTTACTCCTTGGAAACCAGGTGAATATTATGGAGTGATTG
This sequence comes from Heterohyrax brucei, assembly GCA_028571685.1. NCBI lineage: Eukaryota > Metazoa > Chordata > Mammalia > Hyracoidea > Procaviidae > Heterohyrax > Heterohyrax brucei. The sequence goes on from CM053166.1 coordinate 67,822,937, forward strand.
CTGTCAACACCACATAGAATTAAGAGAATCATTACCACGATAGTGGCTACTGTATTGTATAGTCAGAATTTTAGGACATTTCCAATCACCAAGAATGTTCTATTTGACAGCATTGGTCTAAAACATCCCTAACAGATACAGTGTATTTTGAAAAGAGCTCAGAAAAAAAAGAGCAACTTTAAAATTATTTTCTGAAGGTGAAATTATTTATATTTCCATGCAAGAGCTAAATTTGTGACTAAATCTTAAGCTTAAGGATTTTATCCTATAGTGCCTCTTTTTTTTTTGCCAAAAATAAGTAATGAGAATAAAACCAAGCTTAATTTTTCTAAACTGATCATGTTCTCTGATCTCTCAAAGCCAAGACAGAAAAAATGTTCCTGTGATTAATCAAAGCAGTAGCAGACATGGAAACGGAGGGAAACATGGCAAAGAAGCAAGTAAAAAACAGAGAAGACTGAGCTAGGACAAAAGAAAAAAAAAAGGACCATCTCTACTAGTTTAACACCCACCACTAAACGGCATACAATGGGCTTTCTGAACCACCTGATTTCAGGTGAAAACTGGTAACTGGACGACTTTTATAGTTTAGAGACCCCAGAGGTTTCTGCATAGTGGGCAGAAGGCTAACAAAATTAATGGCTGTCTGCCATCTGAAAGTTGTTTCTTTTTAATCTTTCTGCTACAATATTGTAAAAGTAAATAAATGCAGACTAAAACAGGAACCCTCACATCCAGGCTACCATTTGCTTGAATCTCCTTTCAACTTAATTTAAATTGACTAAGATAAACTTCCTCTTCTATCACCTATGACTTAAAATCAGTGTACATTCTAGGGTGGGATAAAGCCAAGTTTACAATCAAATGCATGTGCACATATTTATATACAGCATCACCTCTTAACATGTAGCCTAAATTTATTTGCTTAAGCATAGGTAAAAGTAAGACCATGCCTAAAAAAGCAAGTTTGTTTTCTGTTTGGAGTTTCTTCTTTACCCATATTCATCAACAAAGATAGTAAAACTGATATCAGGCTGTGGAGTCAAGATGGCGGACTAAGCACACATCTCCCCACATCCCTCTGGAAACCAAGACCTGACTTGATAATCAAACAGAGCTTTCTGGTCACCAAGTGAGCCCAAAGACACAGCATAGGGCTGCTAATTTGGACTTCATACTACTGAATGAAAAACCTTTTCTCTTTCGCTGACTCCTGCTCCTGGCTAGCCCTGGCTCTCAAGGACTGAAGGTAATGCACCATTTTGACTTTCTTTTTCTCTGTCTTGGCCAGAGGGCAGAGCTGGGTCTTGCCTAGCAGCTGGTCTCAGACACACTACTGGTGGGATAGGCAAGAGAAATTGCCATATTTTGAGAGCTAGGCTTAGGACTCTGTTCATCTCATCAGTTTGGGCCTGTCCATAGCCTCTGCCACAGTGTGGTTGGTAGGAAGGTGGCGGCCCTTGTGTGCGGGACATCATGTAGGATAAGGAGATTTTAGCGGGACCTAATCCTTAGCCTGGGAGCCAGCGCCTGCCCACAGGACAGCGCTTTTCCGACAGAAAAGCAGTAGTTTGCACAGTGTGACCTATGGCGGGGGCCCAGGAACACAGGCTGAGGACTCACTATGTCTCGGCACCTTTACCCCTTCTTTCCACCTCTGCCACAGGGCAGTTTGTACAGAAGAGGCAGCAACCATGTGGAGGGCACCATCTTAGATATGCTGGCTGCAGCTGGACCTAATTCTTAGCCTGGGAGCCAGAGCCTGGCACAGGAAAGCACGTTTCTGACAGAAAAGCAGTAATTTACAGTGTTGCTTAAGGTTGGACCCTGTCAGCAGAGGCCAACAGGGCAGTAACATTGCTGTATTTTGATCAGTTCTGGGGATGGATATAGAGGTGCTTACTTTGCCATCTGGGAAGTGGGACCTGTACACCTGAAAACCTGACTGACTTTGAAAGTGGTCAGATCCCTTTTATTTTACATTTTAAGATAGCCTAGAGAAGCATCTGCAGTCCATCCTGACAGTATCTCTCCCAGCTTTCACTGATTCACATGAAATCCAAAAAGCAACAGATGCTTGAGAAAATGGCAAACAAGAAATCACTGATGGCTTCGGAGGCTCCCAAATGAAACAACCAAGCAGTTTTCCGGATAAAGAAACTTTTCTGAAATTATTGGAAGGTGAATACAAAAGGATTATTTACAGAGCGCTTCTAGACCGTATACAAAATGCAGCAGAACAAAAGGAAAAATTAAGAAACCTGTTTGATCTGATGGAATACCAGTACTCTGAAATCGAACAGATCAAGAACAAAATCAAAGACATGGAAACTTCCATTCAAAGCCAAGAAAACAGAATGGAACAAATGGAAAAAAGAATTTCTGACTTGGAAGACAGAACTACTGACACCAGCGTCTATCAGGGGAAATCAGAAAAAAAAAAAAGGAAAACGAAGAAGCTTTAAGAAGCATGTGGGATTCTATTAAGAGGAACAACCTTTGATTAATTGGACTCCCTGAACAGGATGAGACACCTGAAAATACAGAGAGTATTGTTGCCATGAGTCAGATCCGACTTGATGGCACTTGGCTGTTTGGCATTGTTGCTGAGCTCCTGACAGACAACTTCCCAAATATCATGAAGGAAGAGAATATAGATATCCAAGATGCGTATTGTATGCCACTCAATATAGGTCTCAAAAGAAAGACTCTAAGACATATTATAATCAAGCTTAACAAAAGAAACATGAGCAGCAACTCTTAAAGGCAGCAAGACTCAAAGCAAAGCTAACCATTCAGAGGGAAACTCTGCAGGATTTCGTCAGATTTCACAGGAGAAACCATGCTGTCATGGAGACAATGGCATGACACATTCAAAGCCTTGAAGGAGAAGAACGTCCAACCAAGAATTATATATCCTGCAAAACTATGTTTCAAATATGAAAATGAAACTAAGATATTCGCAGATAAACAGAAACTCAATGACTTTGTAAAAACCAAACCAAAACTACAAGAAATACTGAAAGAAGCCCTTGGCTTTGGCTTAGAAGAGCAAAACCACTAACTTTATATTTTAGAATGACAAATCATCCAGAATCCTACTCAGTCAAGCAAGGCTCCAAACTCAATCAAAGCTATAATAGTGAAAGAAATTATCGAGTGATCATATCATGAAAACTATGATGTCATCTTATTAAAAAGAGGGATGTACTACAGTCGTTATAGTCCTTGCAGATGGAGAGGAAGTCGACAAGACTGGTAGTAATTAAAATTGGGTTTATATATAGTTTATTAAGGGGGATCATAGGGACAGCCATAAAGCAAAACAAAGATGCAACATACCATATTAAAAAATGTAACACAGGACTCTCAACAACTATAAAACAGCTCTGAAAAAGGTGAAAAATCAACTCACAGAAAACAATGTCCTAGAACACACTAATAAGAACAACAGAGAAAACATCAACACACAAAAAAAATCATAATGGCAGCACTGAACACATACCTCTCAATAATTACAATGAATGTGAATGGACTGAATGCTCCAGTAAAGAGACATTGAGTGACATCTTGGATCAAAATACATGACTGATCCATATGCTGTCTACAAGAAACACACTTGAGACTTAGAGATAGGAACAAACCGAAAATTAAAGGATGGAAGAATATATATCAAGCTAACAATGAACAAAGAAGAGCAGGGGTGGGAATTCTAATCTCAGACAAAATCAATTTTAATGTCAAATCCACCATCGTGGACAAAGATGGACAATATTGCTGAAAGGTTCAGTATATAAGCAAGACTTAACTATATTAAATATTTATGCACCTAATATCAGAGCACCTAAATATGTCGAAGAAACAATGACTACACAAAAAGGAGTTAGATCACTCCACAATAACAGTGGGAGACTTCAACACTTCACTCTCAATACTGGAAAGATCATCTAGAAAAAAGGTCAATAAAGATACAGAAGACCTTATTGCCACAATTAACCAACTAAACCTCATCAATTTATACAGAACTTTGAATCTATCAGCGGACAACTACAACTTCTTCTCCAGTGTACATGGAACATTTTCCAGAGTTGACCATGTGTTAGGACGTAGTGCAATTCTCAACAAAATTCATACTATTGAATTAATGCAAAGCATCTCCTTAGATCATACATCCATAAAAGTTAAAATCAATACCAAAAAAAACATAGTTAGGAAGTGGAACTCTTGGAAATTGAACAACACATGGCTCAAAAAGCCCTGAGTTCTAGAAGAAATCAAGGATGAAACAAAGAAATTCATGGATTCCAATGAGAATGAAAACACTTCCTACCAGAACCTATGGGATACAGCCAAAGCGATGCTCAGAGGTCTGTTATCTCCACAAATGCACACATCTGGAAGGAAGAAAGAAACCAAATCAAGGAACTAACCCTACATCTTGAACAAGTAGAGAGAGAACAACAGAGGAAGCCTTCAGGCACCAGAAGAAAACAGATCATAAAGATTAGAGCAGAGTTAAATGAATTATAGAATAGAAAAACAATTGGAAAAATTGAAAAGACCAAAAGCTGATTTTTTGAAAAGATCAACAAAATTGACAAACCATTGGCTAAACTTACTAAAGAAAAATGGGAAAGGAAACAAATAACCCAAATTAGAAACGAGAGGGGAGTTGTCACCCCAGATGCAACAGAAATCAAAAATATCATAACAGAATACTATAAAAGACTGTACTCTAACAAATTTGAAAACCTAGAGGAAATGGACAAATTCCTAGATTCATATTAGCGCCAAAGCCAAGTGCCGTCGAGTCAGATCCGACTCATGGTTTATCACAAGGTGACACAGAACAACTTAATAAACCCATCACAAAGGAAGAGATTGAAAAAATCATCCAAAAACTGCCAACCAAAAACAGCCCGGTCCCAGATGGCTTCACCTCAGAATTCTACCAAGCTTTTAGAGAAGAGGTATCTCCAATACTACTGAGACTATTTCACAGTACAGATGGAATACTCCCAAACTCATGCTATGAAGCCAGCATAACTGTGATACCAAAGTCAGGGAAAGACCCAACCAAAAAGGAGAACTACAATCTGATATCACTCATGAATCTAGATGCAAAACTCTTCAACAAAATCCTTGCCAGTAGAATACAACAACATATCCAAAAAATAATCCATCAAGACCAACTTGGATTCATACCAGGGGTGCAAGGCTGGTTCAACATCAGAAAAACGTGATTAGCCACATAAATACCACAAAAGACAAGTTTTTGTGCACTAATGCAGAAAAGGCATTTGATAAACTCCAACACCCATTCATGCTAAAAACTCTTAGCAAAATAGGCATAGGTGGAAAATTCCTCAATGCAATAAGGGCCATTTATACAAAGCCAATTGCCCACATCATCCTGAATGGAGAGAGACTGAAAGACTTTCCCTTGAGAACAGGAACTAGACAAGGATGCCCACTCTCACCTCTCCTATTCAACATTGTACTAGAAGTTCTAGCCAGAGCAATTAGACAAGACCAAGAAATAAAGGGCATCTGCATTGACAAAGAAGTTAAAATCTCCCTGTTTGCAGATGGTATGATTGTACATGCAGGGAATCCCAAAGAATCTATAAGTAAACTACTCAAAATGATAGAAGAGTTCAGCAAAGTCTCAGGATACAAGATAAACATAAGGAAATCAGTAGGATTCCTTTATACCAATGAAACTGTTAATGAAGAAATCATCAAATCAATACCATTTACTATAGCCCCTAAGAAGATAAAGTACCTAAGAATTAATCTAATCAGAGAAATAAGAGACCTTTATAAAGAGCACTACAAGCCCTTACTGCAAGAAACTAAGAGAGATGTAGACAAATGGAGAAACCTGCCCTGCTCATGCATAGGAAGACTTAACATTGTGAAAATGTCTATTTTACCCAAAGCAATCTACTTATATAATGCAATCCCAATACAAGTTCCAGCATCATTTTTTAATGAGATGGAAAAACAAATCACTAATTTTGTTTGGAAAGGGAAGAAGCCCCGGATAAGTAAAGTACTACTAAAGAAGAAGAACACACTGGGAGGCCTTTCATTACCTAACTTCAGAAGCTATTACACTGCTACAGTGGTCAAAACAGCCTGCTACTGGTACAAGAACAGACAGATTGATGAGTGGAACAGAATCAAAACCCCAGAGATGACAGCATCTGCCTATGAACAGTTGATATTCGACAAAGGCCCTAAGACATTAAACTGGGGTAAAAACAATCTCTTCAACAAATGATGCTTGCAAAATCTGATGTCCATCTGTACTAAATTAAAACAACACCCATATCTTACACCTTATACAAAAACCAACTCAAACTGGATAAAAGATCTAAATATCAAATCTAAATCGATAAAGCTCATCCAAGAAAAATTAGGAACAACAATGGAAGTTTTAATACACAATGTAGACAGACTTCAAAACCTGTCAAACAAACTGCAATCAACAGAAGAGAAAATAGATAAGCGGGAACGTCTAAGAATCAAACAGTTTTGCTCATCCAAAGACTTCATTAATAGAATTAAAATGCCACCTACAGAATGAGAAAAAAGTATTGGGCAACTCTATGTCAGACTGACTCCTGATCTCCATATTCTATAATGTACTACAAAATATCAATAAGAAAAAGATAAATCATCCAATTAAGCAATGGGCAAGGGAGATGGACAGACACTTCTCTAAAGAGGAGATCCAGGCAGCCAAAAGACACATGCAGAAATGCTCACAATCATTAGCTATTAAAGAAATTGAAATCAAAATGACAATGAGTACCATCTCACCCCAACAAGGTTGGCCATGATCCAAAAAACACAAAACAACTGGAGAGGCTGTAGAGAAAGAGGAACCCTCCTACACTGTTGGTGGGGTTGCAAAATGGTCCAGCATCTTTGGAAAGCAATCTGGCACTCCCTTAAAAAAAATGGATATAGATATACTGTTTGACCTGGTAATTCCACTGCTTGGAATATATCCTACAGAATCAAGGCCATTCACATCAACAGATACATGCACACGAATGTTTGTCGCCTCACAGTCCGTGGTATCAAAAAGATGGAATCAACCCAGATGCCCAACAACAGAGGAATGGATAGGTAAATTATGGTATATATACTCAATGGAGAACTATGCAATGATATAGAACAATGATGATTCCAGGAAACATCTCATAACCTGGTTTCAACTGGAAGACATTATGTTGAGTGAAAGTAGTCAGCAACAATAAGACAAATATTGTATGAAACCCTTACAATAAGAACTTAAAAACAGACTTATGCATAGAAGAAAAGACTCTTTGATGGCCACAAGGGAGGGTAGGGAGGGAGGATGAGGGGCGAGGGTTTAGATTAGATAGTTGATAGAAATTTGGTTCGGTGACAGCACACATTAGAAACAAGAACAACATCAAGTGGACTTCAACATAACTTGACTACTCCTTCCATCTTAATCCAACATTGCAAGGAAAGAGTAGCTGGGGGAGGGGACTGGGAACCATGCTCTTAGGTGAAATGGAGGCCAATTGGCACAACTGGCTTTTGCTAAGAGGGCTCTCTGTACCACACATTGGTGAGTGGCATCTGGGGTCTTAAAAGCTGCCAAGCTGCCATCCGAGGACACAGCAAATGGTCCCAACTCAGCAGGAACGGATGATCACCGAGGACCAAAACAACATGGAGGAAAGACAACCCAGAAGACAGAGAGACCCACATGAATGGATGTCTACATAGACTCGGGACCAGAAGAATAGGATGGTGCCCAGCCACCACCAGTGATGGCCACGATGGAGCTCACAAAGTCGAGTCTCACTGGCAACACAAGAATAAAAAGGGGTGCACCCTGAGATCTCCACTAAACAACCACAATTGATGGTCCAGCAGCTTAGGGGTTCCCCTGAGAGCATGGCCCCTGGCCCTGATGCTGCCCTTGCCCATAAATCGTAATGAAGGTCCACTCTTCGGACAGGAATGGATTGGTCTTGGCGACACAGGGTGACCATCTATTGGGTGCACTTTATAATTCTATGCATCTATAGGATATCATCCTGCTGACCTCTTGCTGGAGGAAGGGGAGTGGGTGGAGAGGAGGAGAAAGGAGACTGTTGGGAGGATGGGACATGTATGGAGCAGAGAGGAAGAGTGTGCTGTCACCAGGCAGGGAGAGCAGTGGAAGCTGCATATAGGTGGGCATGTAAATTTATATGGGAATGTACATTTTCACTCAATCTTAATAAATAAATAAAAGAAAGTTCAAAAAGTAAATTAGCACAGAGTTTTAACCTTGTAGGTACACTGATATATGGAAGCTGGCTTTATGAAAGAGGTGTTGTTTTAGCTATCTACAGGGACCTTTTTTTATTAAAATATATATATATAATAAATTTCTACTGAAACACTAAAAAATAAGAACTGCTATCAGGGTTGCGGATCCGACTCTACGGCACTTGGCTGACATCAAAGTCCTCTTAACCATTAATCTCATCACATAGTGAAATATCTGGGGTTAATAAAACACATAGTGATTGAGTCGTGTTTTAGAATGACTACTTTGAAGGTAGACAACGAAGAAGATAGATTGTGGTGGAACTAAGGCAAATCAGTTAGCTTTTGCTGTGTAAATAACTACCCCCAAAACTTAATGGCTTAAAAAAATGTCGATTTATCCCAAAACTTTATGGTTCGGCAATTTGAATGGGGCTCAGCTGGCCAATTATGCTCATTTGGACGAAGCTCAGTTGAGCTTGGCTGGGCTTCCTCATACATTTGCTGTCATCTGCCATGCCCAGTGGGGCCTGGCAGGTCTGAAATGGCTCAGATGGGATGTCTCACCTCTGTTTCACACGATTCTTTATCTTCTAGCAGGCTCGTCTGGTTTTGGCCACATGGCAGTGGTGGCAGGGGCCCTCAGAGCAAGTGTGGCTTCCACGGAAAAGCAAATCACAGGGCCAACCCAGATTCAAGGACTGGAGGAAGAAATTCCACTTCCTAATGGAAGGAATTGCAATTTTCTATGCCTTTTCCCCCAAAGTTCACCACACCAGCTAGGAGGTAATTTTTTTTTTTTTTAAATGACAATGAAGATGGAGGAGAGACTAACTTGGGAGAAATGATTTGGACTTGATGATTGAATAGATTCTTTAGTTCTGAGCTTGGCCAGTGAAGAAGTAGGTGGTATTATTTAGAAGACAAGTGAGAGAAACAGTGATGATTGTCAATCTGACCAGATCATATAGTCATGTCTAGATTAACTTCTGGTGGAGTTCTAAACTCCTGTTTAGCTTTGATAGTGTGCTAAAATTATGAAAGATATATACGTGCTCATGAACAAAATATCAAAAAGTAGAAAGGATACCTCTGGGCAGCAGCTTTGTCTTTCTCCAGCAAGAAATAACTTCTGCCGTGTTTTTAAGTAGCAGAGAATTACAACAGAGGCATTTTGTTGTTGCATCTGTACCTCTGCACATGGTGTTCCCTTGCTTAAAATGCCTTACCACTTGTTTTAGTCAGCTAGGGCGGCTCTAACAGAAATACCACAGAGTGGATGGCTTTAACAAAGGAAGGTTTATTACACAGTCCGGTAGGTTGCAAGTCCATATTCTGGGTGTCCACTCCAAAGGAAGGCTTTCCCCTTGTCGGCTCTGGAGGAAAGTCCGGTATTGCATCAGTCTTTGTCCAGGGAGCGTCTTGGCACAGGACACTCATGTCTGAAGGACACGCTCTTCTCCCGGTGCTGCTTGCTTGATGGTAGGAGGTTCCCAATTCTCAGCCTGCTTCTCTGTCATTTTATCTCTGGAGGATTAACGGTGGGGCAAGCCATACTCCAGGGAAGCTCCCTTTACAGGAGGGCAGGGAAGTAATCCTATGAAGGGGAATTTACAGCCCCATCCTAATCCTTTAACATACAGTTTAGGGAGAAACCACAAAATGGAGGACAGTCACAAGATACTGGGAATCATGTCCCAGCCACATGACTACACATATTTTTGGGGGGACACAATTCAACCCATGACACCAGCCCCTCTGTGTCAGGCTCCTTTTCATCCTCAAAGTTTCACTTTTCATGACATCTTCACAAAGACACTTTTCCTGACAATTCTACCTAACTGTACATTCATCCCTGCCAGCTACTTTCTATTATTGCCCTTTGGTTAATTCTTTCACAGCAGTTTTTCTATCTATTGTTATCTTCATTTTGTTTGTTTTTGTATCTCTACATCAAAATGTGAGCATGCTGAAGTCAGGAATATTCTCTTTTTTATCCTGCAGAGAGGCTAACATATTCTAGCTGTTTAGGACATATTTGTTGAATGATTAGAGACTATTGTCTATGTGTCTGAAGGTAAAATACAAATAATACTCTTTCCTACATGTCCTTTTTTAATCTGCCTTAATGTGAGCTTAGAAACATGTATTGAAAAGTACATTCAAGATGTGATTAAACACTGAGATAATCTACTAATACAGGAAATATGTACTAAATGCTTATTATGTCCTTTGTATATGTTAGCTATTTAGTCTTCATAATGAGATTATGAGTTACCAAGGTAAGTATTATTATCCCCCATTTTACAGATAAGGGAAACATTTAGATATCTAGTGCCACTATAACAGAAATGCCACAATGGGTGGCTTTAATAATCAAATTTATTCTCTCACTGTTTAGAAGGCTAGAAGTCCAAATTCAGGGTACCACTTGCCAGGGAATGCTTTTTCTTTCTGTCAGTTCTGGGGGATGGTCCTTGTCATCAATCTTCCCCTGGTCTAGGAGCTTCTCGGTACAGGTACCTCGTGTCCAAAGTATGCACTCCACTTCCTGTGCTTCTTCCTTGGTGTTATGAGGACTCCCTCCTCTCTGCTTGATTCTCTCTTTTATGTCTCAGAAGAGATTGACTGGAGATACAACCCATGCCTGTAGATTGAGTCCTGCCTCATTAACATAACTGCCTGTAATCCTGCCTCATTATCATCACACAAGTTAGGATTTACAACACATATGATAATCATATCAGATTACAAAATGGTAGACAGCCACGCAATACTGGGAATCATGTCCTAGCCAAGTTAACACACATTTTGGAGGGACATAATTCAATTCAGGACAGACAATTTGGCTCAGAAAAGGTAAATAATTTGTCTAGGATCACACAGATAGTTAGTGGTAGAACCCACATTCAAATTCAGACAGTCTAGCTTTAAAGGCTATCCTTTTAACCACCATGCCATAGCTTCATCAAAATAATTTTACTAGTCCTTTTTAAAGGCCTGATATCTATTTGTCTAGCATAATTCTTCTGGGAGACAGAAGCTAAATAGATATTTTATTAAATTCTCTCCCAGCCCTATAAATTGTTAACTCTTGAAGCCCTGGTCACCATCAAGTCGAGTCCGACTCATAACGACCATAGAGGTCAGGATAGAACTGCCCCATAGAGTTTCCAAGGAGTGCCTGGTGGATTTGAACTGCTTTCCTTTTGGTTCACAGACGTAGCACTTAACCCACTATGCCAGGTGGCAGAGTGGTTAATAATTTGGCTGCTAACACAAAGGTTTAGTGCTAACAGCAGTTTTAGTCCACCAGCCAGTCCTTAGAAACTCTGTGGGGAAATTTGACTATAAGGTCAGTATAAGTTGGGATCAACTCAATGGCAACAGCTTTATGGCCACCTAAAATCCTTTGCAACACTGAAGTGAATTTTAACATTGATTCCTGCTGTTTATATGAATAGACTACTTGATCAGAGCAGTATAAAAAAATGCTTCAAGAATTTAACTATGCTACCAAAAAAGAAGAAAAAAATCCCTGGGTAGAACAATTAGTTAATGTGTTTGACTGCTAACTGACTCAGACTGACAGGTCTGAGTCCTCCCAGAGGTACCCTGGAAGAAAGGCTTGGTGAACTACTTTCAAAAATATCAGCTGCTGAAAACCCTGTAGAGCAGTTGTACTCTGACACATGTGGGGTCACTGTAAATTGGAGTTGACAAAATGGCAACTGTTTTTGTTTTAAAATCAAAGGAAATGTTTGAACTAGTTAAAGCAGCGTTCTTGAAATACGCTATAAATGGTCAGCCAGAAAAATAAAGCTGATTTTCTTTTTTTGTATTGTGATTGAGTGAAAGTTTACAATACAATTCAAATTTGCATGCCCGCCTATATTCAGCTCCCTTTGCTCTCCTTGCCCAGTGACAGCACACTCTTCCTTTCCGTTCCATACGTGTCATATCCTTTTCACAATCTCCTGTCCCTTCTCCTCCACTCCCCTCTAGTAAGAGGCCAGTAGGACAACATCCTATAGATGCACAGAACCATAAAATGCACACATGATATGGTCACTCTCTGTCCCCAAGTTCAATCTATTCCTATCTGAACAGTTGACCTCAGTAATGATCTATGATCAGGGGCAGCCTCAAATCTAGGGGCTGGGCTCCCAGGGGAGCTCTCAAGCCTTTGGACCATCATTTGCAGTCTTTTAGTGCAGTTCTTAGGGTACAACCCTATTTTTCTCATGTTGCCACTAAGACTCAACATTGTGAGTCACGGCTGTCACTGGCAGTGGCCAGGCACCATCTGATTCTTCTGGTCACATGTTGATATAGTGACCCATTCACACGGGTCCTTATATCTCCTGGGCTTTTTCCCTCATGTCATTGTTGTCCTTGGTAATCATCTGTTCCAACTGAGCTGGGACAATTTGGTGTACGTCAGATGAGAGCTTGCTAGGTTTTAAGAGCCCAGATGCCACTCACCAATATGGGGTGCAGAGCACTCTCTTAGCAATAGGCTAATTGTACCAACTGGCCTTAATGTCCCCTGAGAGCATGGTCCCTGGACCCCTAGCACAGCTACTGTATCCTTGCGATATTGGGTTAAGATTGGAAGAGTTTTCAGGTTATATTGAAGTCCAGTTAAATTGATCTTTCTAATGTGTTCTGTCACTGCTTTCACCCAAACAAATTTCTATCAACTAATTTATAACCAACCCTCTCTTTTCTTCAGTACTTGAGCCTGTTTTTAATTCCTTGTGGTAGGGGTCCCATACAATATTTGTCCTTGTGCTGCAGACTGATTTCACTCAACACAATGTCTTCCAGTTGAAACCAGGTTATGAGATGCTTCCTGAAATCACCATTGTTCTTTATCATTGTGTAGTGTTCCACTGAGTATATATATCATAGTTCATTTATCCATTCATCTGTTGTTGGACATCTGTGTTTATTCCATCTTTTAGCTATTTTGGACTGTGCTGCAACAAACATTTGTGTGCATGAATCTGTTCATGTGACTGTCCTTGCTTCTGTAAGATATATTCCAAGCAGTGGGATTACTGGGTCAAATGGTATATCTATTGCTAGCTTTTTAAGGAAGCACCAGATCACTTTCCAAAGAGGTTGTACCATTTTATAATCCCACCAGCAGTGAAGAAGAGCTCGAATTCCTCCACATCTACTCCAGCATTTGTTGTTTTGTGGTTTTTGGATTATGGCCAACTTTTGGGGGGTGAGATGGTATCTCATCATAGTTTTGATATGGACTTCTGTAATAGCTAATGATCATGAGCATTTCCACATGTGTCTTTTGGCTGCCTGGATATCCACTTTGGAGAAGTGTCTGCCCATCTCTGTCCTAGTCACCTGGTACTGCTCCAACAGCAAACACCATGAGCAGAAGGCTTCACAGGTAGAAACTTTTATTGTCACAGTTAGGTAAGCTGCAAATCCATTAACAAACTGTAAGTCCATTAAGCAAGAGAGTCTATCACAGTGCGACAGGCTGAGTCCAAATCCAGTGAGAACGTCTTGGCACAGGAACCTCAGGTCCAAAGGATGTGCTCTGCTCTCAATGCTGCTTTCTTGGTAGTATGAAGTTCCCAACTTCCTCTGCTCACTTATCCCCCTTATATCCCACAAGCTTATAGCTTGAGTTCTGCCTCACTAACACAACTGTTGTTGCACATTCTCCATCATCAATTATCACAGGGGCAGGATTCACAACACATGGGACGAATGATACCAAATTGGGACTCCTAGCTAAGTCAAATCAACACATGCATTTCTGGGGGGACACAATTCAATCCATGGTAATCTCCTTTGCCCAATGCTTAATTGGTTTATTTACCCTTTTCTTGTTGATATTTTGCAGTACCTTGTAGATTACAGAGATCTGACGTCAGTTTGAGATATAGTTGCCAAATATTTTTCCCATTCTGTAGGTGGTCTTTTAACTCTTTTAAAAAAGTCTTCGGATGAGCAAAAGTGTTTGATTCTTAGTAGCTCACATTTATCTGTTTTGTCGTCTGTTCATTGTGCTTTGTCAGATTTTGAAGTCTCTCTAGACTGTATATTAGAACTTCCATTGTTGACTCTTATTTTTTCTTGCCTGATCATTATCATTTTAGGTTTGATATTTAGGCCTTCTATCCAATTCGAGTTGGGTTTTGTGTGAGGTGTGAGATATGAATATTGTTTCAATTTTTCGCAGATGGATACCCAATTTTGCCAGCACCATTTGTTGAAGAGACTGCTTTTTACCCCAGTTTAAAATCTTAGGGCTTTTGTCAAACAGCAACTGTTCATAGGAGGATGGTGACATCTCTGGGGTCTCAACTCTGTTCCATTGGTCTATATGTCTCTTTTTGTACCAGTGAAAGTACAATGATGATTTAAGAAGCATCTCATAACTTGGTTTCAACTAGAAGACATTATGCTGAGTGAAATTAGTTGCTAAAGTACAAGTATTGTATGAGACCTCTGCTATAAGGACTTAAAAATAGATTTATATACAGAAGAAAAGGCTCTTTGGTGGCTACAAGGGTGGGGAGGGAGGGAGAGGGTTGGTCATAGATTAGATAGTAGATACGAATTTGGTTAGGTGAAAGCAGTGACAGCACACGGTAGAGAGCAGATCACTGTAGCTGGACTACACCATAAACTGAAAGATTCTTTAAACTCAACTCAATATTTCAAAGGATAGAGTAGCAGGGACAGGGGCCTGAGGATGACGTTTTCAAGGGACACTGAGGCCAATTCCACAACTAGTCTTTTGCTAAAAGAGTCTTCTGCACCCTGTATTTGTGAGTGGGGTGTGGGGTCTTAAAATACAGCATGCTGCCATCTGAGGTACACCAAATTGTCCCAACTCATCTGGAACAGATGATGACTGAGAACAACAAAGACTTAAGAAGAAAAGAGCCCAGGAGACAGAAGTACCTATATATGAATAGGAGACTGTATCAACATGAGACCAGAAGAACCACATGGTGCCTAGCCGCCACCAAAGGCAGCCACAATGTGAGATACAATGTAGAGTCCCTGAGGGAGCACTGGAAAAAGAGGTGTGCAGCTGATGATCTCTACTAAAAGACCAGAATTGATGTCCGACAGCCTGGTGGGTCCCCTGTGAACATAGTCCCTAGACCAGAAACCAATACTGAGGTCAGCTCTTAGACAAGAATTGTATTAGGCTTAGGGACATGGTGTGACCATATGGTATGTGTATTTTATAGTTCTATACATTTATAGGAGGCTGTCCTACTGGTTTCTTTCTAGATGGGAGAGAAGAGCATGGAGAGGAGGAGACAGGTGCTCGTTAAGAGGGTACTAGAAATACAGAGTGAAAAGAAAGATTATGCTGTTACTGGGTGAGGAAAGTAGATGAAGCTGCAGATAGGTAGGCATGCAAAATTGATCTGGATTGTATACTTTCACTTAATCACAATAAAAAAAAGATATCTAACTAGCCTGAGGCCACCATGCTATGAGGCAATCCAAGCCACAGAGGACAGTCACATGGAGTGATTCAGAATAACAGTACCAATTAACAGCCAGCATCAAATATCAGACATGTGAATAATGTAACTTTCACGTGATTCCAGCCCCCAGCCTTTGAGTCACCTGAGCCACCAAGTCTTCCCAGTTGAAGCCCAGACCAACCATTTTCACTATGCTCTATCCGAATTCCTGACACACAGAGTTAGTGAGCATAATAATGTGGTTGTTTTAAGTCACTGAATTGTGGGATAATTTCTTACCAAGCAATGGTAATCAGAACACAAGTGATACAAAGCTAAAATGACAAATGACAAAACATGCTCTTGTGTATGTTTTGTCTCTGTAGGAACCTGGAAATGGTCTAAAGAAATTCTTCCTCTTGGACATACAAAAAAGTTCTGAATTAGAAGCATAATTTTTAGGAGTCTACCATGTGCTGTATTTTGAGAAGCAAATATATGAGAAATGAAAGTAGGTCATGCAAAAAAGTCTGAGTTAAAACACCTCAGGGTTGAATCCGTTGTTCATCACAGAAGTTTAGTTCCTGATCATAAATATTATGTGACTGTTTTGTAATGTTTTCTGGTTTACAGTAGGTTTTTGTTTATTTTTGCACTGACTAAGCATAAGACACAGGTTGAACCAGTTGTGTTAGCCATAAAATTTACCAAGTAATCTTAGTCAAAATAGTTTTTAAAACTATGAATTTTCTCTGTTTAAGATAATCTCCTTTAGATATTATTTCCAGATACCCTTAAATGAGGAGTGCATATTAACATTTGAGAAATCTAAATGAAAGAAGTTATTTTAGTATCATAGCAGCTAATTTATATTGTTAATAAACAGAAGAAGGAATCCCACTTTTTAATTAGAATATAACGACTCATGGAATGGAAGATACTGAAAACACCATTTCAAACAGTGCCAACGAGCAATGTCTCTTGAAATGTGGCTAAAATTCTATGGACTGGATTAACAAAAACATCTACCCTGTTGCCTGTAACTCCATATGTCTGTCAGTTTATTGTACTGTGGTGCAGTGCGTGTTGCTGTCATGCTGGATGCTATGCCACCAGTATTCAAACAGCAACAGTGTCACCTGTGGCTGACAGGCTTCTGCTGAGCTTCCAGACTAAGAAAGGCTATGAAGGACCTGATAGTCTGCTTCTGAAAAAAAAAAAAAAGAAAGAAAGAAAGAAATATTATCAGTGAAAACCTTATGAATAGCAGCAGAATGTTGTCTGACATAATACTGGAAGATGAGCCCCTCATGTTGGAAGGCACTCAAAATATGACTGGGGAAGAGCTACTCCTCATAGTAGTATTGACCTGAATTGACACGGATGGAGTCAAGCTTTCAGGACCTTCATTTGCTGATGTGGCATGACTCAAAAGGAGAAACTAAAGATTTTTTAACAACTTCTGTAGCCTGAAATTGATCAAACATGTGATCAGGATGCATGTATAATTACTGGCGACTGGAATGCCAAAAAGAAGTATCTGTGGTTTGAAACTATGACCTTGGTGATAAAAATGACACTGGAGATCATATGACGGAATTTTATAAGATCAAAGCCTTCCTCATTACAAATACCTTTTTCCAGCAACATAAATAGCAACTCTACACGTGGACCTTGCCAGATGGAATGCACAGGAATCAAACTGACTATATCTATGCAAAGAGATGGTAGAAAAGGTCAGTATCATCAGTCAGAAGAAGGCCAAGGGCCAAATGTAAAACAGACTAGCAATCAGTCACATGCAAGTTCAATTTGAAGCTGAAGAAAATTAGATCGAGTCCAGGAGAGCCCTAGTATGACCTTGAGTATACCCCACCTGGATTTAGACACCATTTCAAGAATAGATTTGACACGTTGATTGAACACTAATGACTGAAGACCAGACAACTTGTCAAATGACATCAAGGACATCATACATGACAAAAGCAAGAGATCATTAAAAATACAAGAAAGAAAGACCAAAATGGATGCCAGCAGAGACTCTGAAACTTGCCCTTGAATGTCAAGTAGCTAAAGCAAACAGAAGAAATGATGGAGTAAAAGAGCTGAACAGAAGATTTCAAAGATTAGCTCAAGAGGACAAAGTGAAATACTATAATGACATGTGCAAATACCTGGAGTTAGAAGACAAAAGAGAAGAAACACCCTTAGCATTTCTCAAGCTAAAAGAACTGAGGAAAAATTGAAGCCTCAAGTTGCAATACTGAAGGACTCTCTAGGGAAAATATTAAACTACGCAGTAAGCATCAAAAGAAAATGGAAGGAATACACAGAGTCACCATACCAAAAAGAATTGGTCAATGTTTCATAATTTCAGGATGTAGCAAGTGGTCAGGAACAAATGGTACTGTAGGAAGATGTTCAAGATGCAGTGAAGGAATTAGTCAAAAACAAGGATCTAGGAATTGACAGAATCCGATTGAGGTGTTTCACATATGGATGCAGCACTGGAAGTATTCATTCATCCTATGCCAAGAAATTTGGAAGGCAGCTACCCAGCCAACTGAAGCGATCCATATTTATGCCTATTCCAAAGAAAGGTGATCCAACCAAATACAGAAATTATCGAACAATGTCATTAATACCACACACAAGTTAAATTGTGAAGATCATTTAAAAACAGTTATTGCAGTATACTGATGAGGCACCTCCAGAAGTTCAAGCCTGTTTCAGAGGAGGATGTGGAACAAGGAATATCATTGCTGATGTCAGGTGGGTCCTGGCTAAATACAGAGAATACCACAAAGATGGTTCCTTGTGTTTTATTGACTACACAAAGGCCTTCAACTGTGTGGATCATAACAAATTACGGATAACATTGCAAAGAACACTTAATTGTGCTCATGAGGAACATGCACATAGGTCAAAAGACAGTTGTTCAAACAGAGCAAGGAGATCTACACGGTTTAAAGTCAAGAAATGCGGGGTAAGTGTTGTGTCCTTTCGCAGACCTATACAATCTATATGCTCATCAAACAATCAATGAAGCTGGACTATATGAAGAACAACAGGGCATCAGGATTAGAGGAAGACTCATCAATAACCTGTATTATGCAGATGACACCATCTTGCTTGTTCAAAGTGAAGAGGACTTAAAACAATTATGATGAAGGTCGAAGACCACAGCCTCCAGTACAGATTGTATCTCAACATAAAGAAAACAAAATCCTCGCCACCACACCAATAGACAACATCATGATAAATAGAAGAAAGATTGAACTTGTCAAGGATTTCATTTTAGTTGGATCCACAATCAACACTTAATAGAAGCAACAGTCAAGAAGTCAAATGACAAACTGTGTTAGTCAAGTCTGCTGCAAGAGACCTCTTTAAAGTATTAAAAAGCAAAGATGTCTTCTTGCAGACTAAGGTGCAACTGATCCAAGCCACGGTGTTTTCAGTTGCCTCATTT
Source organism: Heterohyrax brucei (assembly GCA_028571685.1). Taxonomy (NCBI): domain Eukaryota; kingdom Metazoa; phylum Chordata; class Mammalia; order Hyracoidea; family Procaviidae; genus Heterohyrax; species Heterohyrax brucei. The sequence goes on from CM053166.1 coordinate 67,842,179, forward strand.
GCATGTGAAAGCTGGACAATGAATAAAGAAGATAGATAAAGAATTAACACCTTTGAATTATGGTGTTGGCAAAGAATATTGAATGTGCTGTGGACTGTCAGGAGAACAAACAAACCTGTCTTGGAAGAAGTACAGCCAGAAGCATGCACAGCCTTAGAAGCAAGGATGGTGAGACTATATCTCATATACTTTGGACATTTTGTAAGGAGAGAATAGAGAAGGGCATCATGTTTGGTAAAGGAGAGGGTTGGAGAAAAAGAGGAAGACAAGAGGAATGCCATCATAATTGATTGACACAGTGGCTAAAACAACAGATTTCAAAACCATGTAAGCAGAAATGGACAGGGACAAACATCTGTGTGTGTAAAAGAGAGAGCAAGAGAGACTTTGGGCAGATGTCATCATTTCTCCAAGTTTTGTTTTTTTTTTTTTTAATTCCACTAAAAGACCGCAACTGATGGTCCGAAGACCTGGGGAGCATGGCCCTTGGACCTGATGCTGCCCCTGATCACAGAGCGTTACTGAGGTCAACTCTTCGGATAGTAATGGATTGGACACATGAACACAGAGTGAACATATCACGTGTGCACTTTATGGTTCTATGCATCTATAGGATGTTGTCCTACTGGCTTCTTACTAGAGGGGAGTGGAGAGGGTAAAGAGGAGAGGACAGGAATGTTAAGAGATATGACATGTATGGAACAAAAAGGAGGAGTGTGCTGACACCGGGCAAGGATAGCAGAGGGAGCTGCAGATAGGCAGGCATGCAAATTTGAATTATACTGTAAACTTTCACTCAATCACAATTTAAAAAAAAAGAAAAAAATAGTGCTTTAGATTAAGGTTTACAGAGCAAATTACCTTCTCATTAAACACATTATACAAATAATATGCAAATTGTTTTATGACATTGATTGCCAACCCCATGACATATCAACACCCTCCCCTTTTCAACCTTGGATTCCTCATTACCACCTTTCCTGTCTCCTCCTGCCTTCCAGTCCTTACCCCTGGGTTGATGTGCCAATTTAGTTTCCTTTTGTTTTGTTGTTGTTGTTATATATCACTGAGTTGATTCTGACTCATAGTGTTCTGTTTTATAGGTCTGTCTAATCTTTGGCTGAAGAATGCACCTCAGGAGTGACTTCAGTACTGAGTTAAAAGGGTGCCTTGGGGGACATACTCTTGAGATTTCTCTAGTCTCGGTCAGACCAGTAAGTCTGGTCTTTCTTTGTGACTTAGTATTTTGTCCTACATTTATCTCCGCAATACCTTCTATTGTGATAAGGGCAGGGACAATTTTTGAACACAGGCATCTTTAGTGTGCAGTACTGCTTCTCAGACAGATCTTAAGAAAAATGAGGCTTAGAAACAGCAGAAGGCATTTGAATACGCAGGACTATGGTTACCACCTATCACATCCAAGGAAAAATGGAAGAACCAAGCAGATCATGAGGTAGTTGCCTTGCCTCTTTCTTTTCCATTTCATCTACCTGTTCCCACATAACAGTTTTAGGATTTCTCTCTCTATTCCTTGTTAATCCATTCACTCCCTACTTATCCACACACTCTTCATGTGGCCCATCCACCTACACTTAACACAGAGACCTACTGCACCACACACTAGTTACTAGGAGAACTCAACAAGGTAAGATGTTTTCACAATAGAGTTGTGTAAATTGTAAAATACCATTTAAACATGAGGTATTATTTTTTTAATACTAACTTGATGTCCAGATCTATTCTACCATCCTTTTTGGAATGGCCTATGACTCCTTAAGGATCAAAAGAGACAGAACCTTACAAGGTCTGACAGTTAAGTCCACAAACTCAATTGTCCCAAGTGCTATACACCTCACTGCAATCACTACAGTCATCTCGGAAGTACTCTCCTTGAGAAGCTATGTACCAATGCCAGTGCCTAGTCCATCCTTCAAAGCAATTTTGGAACTCTTTCTGGAATGGCCATTGTGCATAGTGGTGCAGTGGAAAGTTCACAAACTTAATTGTATAGTTGTCTGTGAGGGAGTTTTTAGCCAGTAAACAAATAACTGTATTGGAACACCCTCCCTACTCGCCTGATCTGGCCCCTAATGACTTTTTTTTTAACCTGAAAATAAAAGAAATAATAAAATGAAGACATTTTGATGACAATCAGGACATCAAGGGTAATACAACAACAGCTCTGATGGACCTTGCAGAAAAAGAGTTCCAAAATTGCTTTGAAGGATTGACTAGGCTGGCATCACTGCATAGCTCCCCAAGTGGAGTTCTTTGACAGTGGCCATAGCAATATGCATCAATGAAGTATGTAGCACTTTTTCTAGTATGAGAATTGGCAGTCCTCATATTCTTATAGCTTTTTAAAATTAGTGTGACCATCATCTCACACAAAAGAAATTAACTCCATAGTCTCTGGTCTGCTTCCTACTCTGCTCTGGCATCTGTGTGTCAGAAGGCTGACCATCCTCCACCACTACCACCACCCTGCTTTCTCCATGCCCTTCTCGCATGGCGAATGGTTTAGCTTCTGTGTCACCTTTCCTTTCTTAGTCTTCCATACTTCCCTGCTCCCTGTTAACCAATCTTGTATCTTTGTCCTTCATTTTAGACCACAGACTCTAATCTTGGGTTTCTGGAAGGCCCTGTAACATTCTTTTTTCTGTTGGGAAGCACTACCATGTACCAACCACAACCCAAGCCCCTGCAAATGTTGGTTCCCAGGCCCAAAGAACTAGGGAGCAAATACAGCTAGAGCCTTTTCTAAAACCCATTGCCGTCAAGCAGATTCCAACTCATAACAACCCTGTAGGACAAAGTAAAACTGCCCATAGGGCTTCCAAGGAGTGACTGGTAGATTTTAACTTCTGGCTTTTTAGTTCACAGCCAAGCTCTTTACCGCTGTGCCACCAGAGCTCCAGCGTCTTCCCTAGTTAGAAAATTCTCCTGACCTGGTCCTCTGCTGCCACCTACTGGTGATAGCCATTGATGCTTCTTTGGGCCTATTCAACAAAAGGAGTCAGCCCTTTGCATCCCATTATTCATTATGGGATAGGCTGTTAGCTACTTCACTGTTTTCTTATACCATTTTCACCCTGTCCTGTTTTTAAAAGAAACACCATTTCCAACTAGTTGTACAAGTTGCAGATTGTCTCATCAGCCTTGACCACATACCAGAAAAAATCTCATGTTTGTACTCGAGCCTTGCAATTTGCAAACCAACAAGAGAGTCCCAAAATTTGTATCAGTTCTCATTCTCTCCCTGGCAGCAGTTACATTATGTTCAAATAATATAATTATGGAAAATATACAAAATACCAAATACCAAGTTTTCACTTAAATTTGTAAATGTTTCAAAAAATTTTTGGAAACATCTCAAAATAAGATAATTTATTGTTGTTATTTTAACTTCATCTTTAACACAGACGTAACAATGAAGTCTGTAGTAGTATAAAAAGAATTACATTACAAACTCTTGGGCCCTTTTGAAATAAGGATAACCAACAATGTAGGGTAGATTTTGTGTTTATAGACAAAACTATTTTGTGAATGGGCAAAACTGAAACACATGAAGGCCCAAACCTTTACACTGGGGAATGAGTTAAAATGAAGCATTGGTGACTACATCATTATACATAATTAAATGTTTCTTATACCTGCCCTGGCTTCCTGCTTTGCCTTCCCATTTCACGTTGCAGGTATTAATGCAGGTAAGGCAAGTGGCACTGGAGATAACATTTTTAAGCAGGGGAGCTCAAAGAGATCATTGGTGGTGTGGTGACAGAATCCTAACTTGCCATGTGTGAAACCTGGGTTCGCTTCCAGGCCTAAGTATCTCATGTATAGCCACCACCTGTCTGTCAGTGGTGGCTTGTATGTTGCTATGGTGCTGAACAGGTTTCAGTGGAACCTCTAGACAAAGAGTAAGAAGAAAGTCTTGGTGATCTACTTTCAAAGATCAGCCAATGAAAACTCTACAGGTTACAAAGGTCTGATTTGCAACTGATCATGGGAATGGAGCAGGACCAGAGAGTATTTTCTCCTGTTATGCAGTGAGTTACCACAAGTCAGGGGCCAGCTGTACTGCAGCTAGCAACAACAAGAGTTGGGAAGAAAGATAAGCTCGAAGTTGATGATAGAGTCGGAGCAGTGTTCTAGGGATTCAGCTTTGGGAAAGATAGTGGCTTTCTTGTGGTTAGGCAGAAGGGATCCAAGAAATTTGGAAAAGAGCTAGATTACAGTTGGTGATGACTTCACAATTTGTTTTGATGGAAAGGGCCTACAGTGGCAATCTGTGGAGTAGGAAGGTCTTCTGGGGATCAAACTGGGAACTGAATTTGTGTAACAGTTTATATAAAATGAGATAATATTGATTGCCCTTCCAAATATGGGGGAGCTGATGAAGATTATAGGCAGCTTCAGTTTCTCCATGGGTCACAGCATTATGCTGCCCTCTATTCTGGTTGGAGGTAGAAGTAAGAAACTGTACTTAGTTCCAGGGAAGCGGTCAGAGAAATATTCCTGGCTGGGTGGAGGCTTCCCTTAGCTTTGTTGTTGCTGTGTGTCACTGAGCTGATCTTTACAGGAGAAGATGGCCAGGTTTTTCTCCCACGGAGCGTCCAGCTAGTTCAAGACACCAATATTTCCGATACCCAACAACAAAAGAATGGATAGATAAACTGTGGTACATATACTCAATGGAGCACTACGCAATGATAAAGAATAACGATGATTCCCGGAAACATCTCCTAACCTGGTTTCAACTGGAAGATATTATGTTGAGTGAAAGTAGTCAGTGACAAAAGGACAAATACCGTATGAGACCTCTACGATAAGATCTCAAAAACGGATTTGTGTATAGAAGAAAAGACTCTTAGACAGCTGCAAGGGAGGGGAGGGAAGAAGGGTGAAGGGGGGGTAGTTTACATAGTTGCTAGAAATCTGGTTGGGAGAAAGCAGTGATAGCACACATTAGAAACAAGAACAACATTAAGTGGACTTCAGCATAACTTGAGTACTCGTTCCATCTTAACCCAATACTGCAAGGATAGAGTAGCTGGGGCAGGGGGCAGGGAACCATGCTCTTAGGTGAAATTGAGGCCAATTGGCACAACTAGCATTTTGCTAAGAGGGTTCTCTGCACCCAACATTGGTGAGTGGCGTCTGGGGTCTTAAAAGCTGCCAAGCTGCCATCCGAGGACACAGCAAATGGTCCCAACTCAGCAGGAACGGATGCTCACCAAGGACCAAAATGACATGACGTAAAGACAACCTAGAAAATAGAGAGACCCACATGAGTGGGTGCCTACATTGACTTGGGACCAGAAGAACCGGATGGTGCCCAGCCACCACCAGTGACAGTCGAGATGGAGCTCACAGAGAGGAGTCTCACTGGCAACACAAGAATAAAAAAGGGTGCATAGTGAGATCTCCACTAAAAGACCTCAGTTGATGGTCCAGCGGTTTCGGGGTTCCCCTGAGAGCATGGCCCCTGGCCCTGATGCTGCCCTTTCCCATAAATCATAATGAAGGTCCACTCTTCGGACACGAATGGATTGGACTTGGCAATGCAGAGTGACCATATATTGGATGCACTTTATGGTTCTATGCATCTATAGGATATCATCCTGCTGACCTCTGGCTGGAGGAAGGAGAGTGGGTGGAAAGGAGGGGAAAGAAGGCTGTTGGGAGGATGAGACTTGTATGGAGCAGAGAGGAATAGTGTGCTGTCACCGGACAGCATATAGTGGAAGCTGCATATAGGTGGGCATGTAAATTTATATGGGAATGTACATTTTCACTCAGTCATGTTAACTAAAAAGAAAAAAAAAACTGGTGGGTTAAACAAACTGATGTCAATCTCTACTCCCAGGAGACTATCCTTTTCTGCCCACAGCAAACAAAAAGTTTGTTGTCAGGGTGATTTTTTTCAATCTTGGCCTCTCACACACATCACACCCATAAGTGGTGTCCTGTTTCACACCAGTCAGTGGTGTCCTGTCTCACACCAGTAAGTGGTGTCCCATCTCACACCTGCACATGGTGTCCTGTGTTAATCACACCAGTGAGTGGTATCCCGTGTAAATCGCACCAACACAGAATATTCCCTAATTCATTCTATGAAGCCAGCATAACCTTGATACCAAAGCCAAGGAAAAATCCCACAAAAAAAGAAAATCACACAAAAATATCATGCCCAAACCCAGATGCAAAAATTTTCAACAAAATCCTAGCCAATAGAATTCAACAATGTATCAAAAATATAATTTATCACAACCAAGTTGGACTCATACTAAGGATGCAGGGCTGGCTCAACAAATAACTTGATCAACCACATAAATAACACAACGGATAAGAATCACCTGGTTTTTTCAATTAATGCAGAAAAGGCATCTGACAAAGTCCAACACTTATTCATGCCAAAAATTCTCAGTAAAATAGGAATAGAAGGGGAATTCCTCAGTGCAGTAAAGGTCATCTACACAAAGCCAACCACCAACATCATCCTGAATGGAGAGACACTGAAAGAATTCCCCTCGAGAATGGGAACTAGACATGGATGCCCACTGTGACCACTTGTATTCAACACTATGCTAGAGGTTCTCGCCAGAGCACTCAGACAAGGCAAAGAAATAAAGGGCATCTGCATCAGTAAAGAAGAAGTAAAAATCTCCCTATTTTCAGATGATGTGATCATATACACAGAGAACCCTAAGCCAAAGCCAAGTGACGTCGAGTCGGATCCGACTCATGGTCGCCATGAGAGAACCCTAAAGAATCATAAATAAACTACTGAAACTAATAGAAGAGTTCAACAAAGTATCAGGATATAAGACAAACATAAATAAATCAGTAGGATTCCTTTACACCAACAAAGAGATCATCGAAGAGGAAATATCAAATCAATACCATTTATAAAGGCTCCCAAGAAGATAAAATACATAAGAACAAATCTAACCAGAGAAGAGACCTATACAGAGAAAATTACAAGAGCCTATTGCAAGAAACCAAAAGAGACTAACAGTTGTGTAATTGTTAATTGGAGGAATCTGCCTTGCTTGTGAATAGGAAGACTTAACATTGTGAAAATATCTATTTTATCAAAAACGATCTACATATACAATGCAATCCCAATACAAATTCTCATGTCATATTTAATTAGATGGAGAAACAAATCACCAACTTTGGAAAAGGGAGAAACCTCAGATAAGTAAAGCACTTTTGGAAAACAGGAACATAATGGGAGACCTCATGCTACCCAACCTGAGAACCTACTACACTGCCACAGTAGTCAAAACAGCTTGGTACTGGTACAAAAATAGACATACAGACCAAAGGAACAAAATAGAGAACCCAGAAATATCACCGTCTTCCTATGAACAGTTGATTGGTATTCAACAAAGGCCAAAAAGTTTTAAACTGGGGTAGAAACAGTCTCTCTAACAAATGGTGTTGGCATAATGGGATATCCATCTGCAAGAAAACTGAAAGAGGACCCATATCTCACACCTTACACAAAAACTAACTCAAAATGTATCAAAGACCTAGATATCAAACCTAAAGTGATAAAGATCATACAAAAAAAAATAGGGGTGAGAATGAAAGTTCTAATACACAGCTTAGATAGACTACAAAATCCAACCAACAATGTACAAACAACAGAAGAGAAAAAAGATAAATTGTAACTACTATAAATCCAACACTTACACTCATCCAAAGATGTTATCAAGAGAGTTAAAGGACGACCTACAGATTGGGAAAAAATATTGGGCAACTACATGTCAGATGGACATCTGATTTCTATAATCTACAAGGTACTGCTAAATATCAACAAGAGTGCCTAGCCACCATCAAACGCTACTGTGAAGGGGCATACAATGTAGAGTCCCTGAGGCAACACGAGAAAAGGAGGTGTGCAATTCAAGACCTCTAGTAAAAGACTAGAACTGATTGACAGCCTGGAGTGTCCCCTGGGAACATGGCCCCTAGACATGCTGCTGGCCCTGACCTGAAACCACTACTGAGGTCAACTCTTCAGACAATAATGGACTGGACTTGGGGACACAGTGTAAGCATATGGTGCATGTACTTTATGGTTATATACATTTATAGGAGGCTGTCCTACTGGTTTCTTTCTAGATGGGAGAGAAGAGAGTGGAGAGGAGGGGACAGGTGCTTGTTAAGAGGATATTGGAAATACAGAGTGAAAAGGAGGAATGTGCTATCACTGGATGAGGACAGCAGATGGAGCTACAGATAGGCATGAAAAATTGATTTGGATTTTATACTTTCTCTTAATCAAAATCAAACTCAAAAAATATACATTAACAAGAAAAAGGTAAATAACCCAATTAAGCAATGGGCAAAGGAGATGGACAGGCACTTCACCAAAGATATCTAGGCAGCCAAAAGACACATAAGGAAATGATCATGATCATTAGCTATTAGAGAAATCCAAATCAAAACTACATGAGATACCGTCTCACCTCAATGAGGTTGGCAATAATCCAAAAAACACAAAACAACAAATGCTGGAGAGGCTTTGGAGAGATTGTAATTCTACACTGCTGGTAGGAATTCAAAATGATACAACCTCTTTGGACAGCAACTTGGCACTTTCTGAAAAAGCTAGAAATAGAAATACCATATGACTCAGCAATCCCACTGCTTGGAACATATTCTACAGAAACAAAGGTGATTACATGTACACAAATATTTATTGCAGCAGTGTCCGCAATAGCAAAAAAATGGAATCAACCTACCTGCCCATCAACAGATAAAAAAAAAACATGGTACATATACACACCAGAACATTGTGCAATGAAAAAGAACAATGATTTTAGGAAGCATCTCATAACCTGGTTTCAACTAGAAGACATCATGCTGAGTGAAAACAATCAGCAGCGAAAGGACAAGTATTCTATGAGAAATCTGCTATAGGGACTTAAAAATGGACTTAAGTACAGAAGAAAAGACTCTAATGATTCGTAGACTAGATAGGCAATAAGAATTTGGTTGGGTGAAGGGAGTGACAGCACACAGGAGAGAGCAGATCAGCATAACTGGACTACACCATAAACTGAAAGGTTTTCTAAACTCAACCCAAAATTTCAAAGGGTAAAGTAGCAGAGACGGGAGTCTGGGGACCATGTTTTCAGGGGACATCAAGGTCAACTGGCGTAACTAGTCTTAAGCTAAGAGAGTCTTCTGCACACCATACTGGTGAGTGGCATCTGGGCTTTTAAAAGCTAGCAAGCTGCCATCTGAGGAGCACCAAATGGTCCCAACCCCTTTAGAAAAGATGATGACTGAAAACATCAAAAACGTGAGGATGAATGAACCCAAGAGGCAGAAGGACCCATATGAATGGGAGACTGCATCGTCATGGGACCAGAAGAAAGAGGTGGTGCCCAGCCACCACCAAGGCAGCCATGATGGGGGACACAATGTAGAGTCCCTGAGGTAACACGAGAAAAAGAACTGCGCAGTTCGAGAACACTACTAAAAGACCAGAACTGACGGTCTGACAGCCTGGAGGGTCCCCTGGGAACATGGCCCCTTGGCTTGCTACTGGCCATGACCTGAAACCAGTACTGAGGTCAACTCTTCAGACAAGAATGTACTGGACTCAGGAACACCTGGTGAGCATGTGGTGTATGTACTCTATGGTTTTAGACATTTGTAGGAGATTGTCCTGGTTTCTTTCTAGGTGGGAGAGGAGAGGGTGGAGAGGAGGGAACAGGTGTTTGTTAAGAGGATACTAGAAGTAAAGGGTGAAGAGTAGGTGTGTCCTGTCACAAGATGAGGAGAGCAGATGAAATTGCAGATAGGTGGACATACATAATTAATATGAATTGTACACTTTCACGTAATCATAATTTTAAAAATAAAAAACATATTGTTCAATAATTTCTTTTTTATTATTATGATTGAGTGAAAATGTGCATTCCCATATAAATTTGCATGCCCACCTATATGCAGCTCCCACTTCTCTCCCTGCCCAATGACAGCATACTCTTCACCTCTGCTCCATACATGTCTTATCATCCTAACAATCTCCTATCTCCTCCTCTCCACCCACTCCCCCACCTCCAGTAAGAGGTCAGCAGGACAACATCCTCTAGATGAACAGAACCATAAAGTGCACACACGATCTGGTCACTCTGTGCCACCAAGTCCAATCCATTCCTGTCCAAAAAGTTGACCTCCATTATTATTTATGGACAGGGACAGCATCAGGGCCAGGAGCCATGCTCCTAGGGGAACTCCGAGGCCCCAGACCATCAACTGTGGTCTTTCAGTGGAGATCTCAGGGTGCATCCCTTTTTATTCTTGTGTTGCCTGTAAGACTCAACTTTGTGAGTTCCATCATGGCTATCACTGGTGGTGCCTGGGCACCATCCAGTTCTTCCAGTCACAAGTCGATGTAGTTGCCCACTCATGTGGGTCTCTCTGTCTTCTGGGTTCTCTTTCCCCCATGTCATTTTGGTCCTTGGTGATCATCCGTTTCTGCTGAATTGGGACCATTTACTGTACCCTCAGATGGCAGCTTGGCAGCTTTTAAAATCCCAGAAGCCACTCACCAGTGTGGGTTGCAGAAGGCTCTCTTAGCAAAACTCTACTTGTGCCAATTGGCCTCGATTTACCCTGAGAGCATGGTCCTAGGCCCCCCACCCAAGCTACTCTGTGCTTTCAATATTGGGTTAAGATGGAAGGAGTAATCATGTTATCTTGAAGTCAAGTTAATATTGATCTTCTTTCTAATGTGTGCTATCACAGATTTCACCCAACCAAATTTCCATCAACTATCTAATCTAAATCCTCCCCCCTCACCCTCCCTTCCTCCCCACCCTTGCAGATCAAAGAGTCTCTTCTTCTTTGCATGAGTCTGTTTTTAAGTTCTTTTCATAGGGGTCTCATACAATATTTGTTCTTTTGTCGTTGACCACTTTCACTCAGCATAATGTCCTCCAATTGAAACCAGGTTATGAGATGTTTCCTAAAAGCATCGTTCTTCTTTATCATTGGAGAAGAAGGTGTAGTTGTCCGCTGATGGATGGAAAGTTCTGTATATGTTGATGAGGTCTAGTTGGCTAGTTGTGGCAATAAGGTCTTCTGTGTCTTTATTGAGCTTTTTTTCTAGACGATCTGTCCAATACTGAAAGTGGAGTGTTGAAGTCTCCCACTATTATTGTGGAGTCATCTATCTCATTTTTTATTGTAGTCAGTGTTTCTTTGATGTATTTAGGTGCTCTAGTATTAGGTGCATAAATATTTAATATTGTTAAGTCCTGCTTGTGTACTGAACCTTACAGGAATAAATAGTGTTCATCCTTGTCCACGATGGTGGATTTTAAATTAAAATTTATCTTATCTGAGATTACAATCACCACACCTGCTCTTCTTTGTGTATTGTTAGCTTGATGTATATTCTTCCATCCTTTAATTTTTGGTTTGTTCATATCTTTAAGTCTGAGGTGAGTTTCTTGTAGGCAACATATGGATGGGTCATGCCTTTTGATCCAAGATGTCACTTGATGTCTCTCTACTGAAGTGTTCAGTCCATTCACATTCAATGTAAATATTGATAGGTATGTGTTTAGTGCTGTCATTGTGGCACATTTGTTTTCGTGTTGATGTTTTCTCTGCTGTTCTTATTAATCTGTTCTAGGACTTTCTTCCTTGTGAATTGATTTTTTAACCTTTTTCAGGGTTGATTTTGTGGTTGTTGAGACTCCTGTATTACGTTTCTTGATTTGATATGTTACATCTTTATTATGCTTTATGGCTGCCCCTATGATCCCCCTTAATAAACTATATATAAATCCCATTTTAATTACTACCAGTCTTATTAACTTTCTCTCCATCTGGAAGGACTACAATAACTGTAGTACATCCCTCTTTTAAATATGATGACATCATAGTTTTTATGGTATGATCACTCGATCATTTCTTCCACTACTACAGCTTTGAGTTTGCAGTCTTCCCTAACTGAGTAGTTTTCTGGGTGATGTGCCCTGTATTTGCTTCCAAAATATAAAGTTAGTGGTTTTGTTCTTCTAAGCCAAGAGACTATTTCAGTATCCTTGTAGCTTTGGTTTGGTTTTTACAAAGTCTCTGAGTTTCTGTTTATCTGGGAATGTCTTATTTTCATTTTCATATTTTAAAGATAGTTTTGCAGGATATATAATTCCTGGTTGGAAATTCTTCTCCTTCAAGGCTTTGAATGTGTCATGCCACTGTCTCCATGCCAGCATTGTTTCTGCTGAGAAATCTGACAAAAGCCTACAGGGTTTCCCTCTGAATGTTAGTTTTGCTTTGAATCTTGCTGCCTTGAAGAATTTCTCCTTATGTTTCTTTTGTTAAGCTTGATTAAAATATGTCTTGGAGTCTTTCTTTTGAGATCTATATTGAGTGGTATTCGATATGCATCGTGGATCCCTATCTTCTCTTCTTTCATAATTTCTGGGAAGTTTTCTGTCAGCAACTCAGCAACAATACTCTCTGTGTTCTCAAGTGTCTCGCCTTGTTCAGGACTCCAATTAATCATAGATTTTTCTTCTTAATAGAGTCCCGCATGCTTTTTAATGCTTCTTAATTTTTCTTGCTTCTTTTTTCTGATTTCTCCTTGTAGATGCTGGAGTCAGTATCCCTGTCTTCCAAATCAGAAAGTCTCTTTTCCATTTGTTCATTTCTGTTTTCTTGGCTTTGAATTGAAGTTTCTATGTCTTTAATTTTGTTCTTGATCTGTTGGATTTCAGAGTCCTGGTGTTCCATCAGATCGAACAGCTTGCTTAATTTTTCCTTTTGCTGTGCTGCATTTTGTAGAAGGTCTAAAAGGGCTCTACATATAATCCTTTTGTATTTACCTTCTGATGGTTTCAGAAAGGGTTCTTTGTCTGGGAAGTTCTTTGGTGCTTTCTCTTGGGGCCTTCTGAAGCCATCGGTGATTTCTTTGTTATGCTTTTCTCCAGAGTTTGTTGCTTTTGGGGCATCATGTGAGTCAATAGAGGCTGAGAGAGATGCTTTGAGGATGTACTGCAGTTGTTTCTCTAGGCCGTCTTAAAATAAAAGGTAAAAGGTATCTGACAATTTCCAAAGTCAGTCAGTTTTTCAGGTGTACAGGTCCTTCTTCCCAGCTGGCAGAGTAAGTGCCTTTATATCCAACCCCAGATGCTATAAACTAGTTCAAAATACAGAAAGGCTAATGCCTTGCTGGTCTCTGCTGTCAGGCCCCAGCCGTAGGTGACACTATGTAGAATACTGGGGGTTTTTTTGCCAGAAAAGCACTCTCCTCCAGGCAGGCACTGCCTCCCAGCCTAGGAATTAGGTCCAGCTTAGGCCTCCATATGGATACGTCTGCCACCAAGTGGAAGAAGATGGCATCCAACACAAGTTCCCCACCTGCCTCAGTACTGGCTAGTCAATGTCGGAGGCAGAACGAGAAGCCAAATGTGCCAAGATACACAGAGTTCAAAGCCGGGCTCTCAAAATGTGGCAATTTCGCCCACCGATCCCACCAGCACTGTGTTTGAGATTAGCGGCTATTCAAGTCCCAGCTCCACCTGCTGGCTAAGACAGAGAAAAAAAGTTAAAATGTCGAGTTACCTTTGGTCCCTGAAAGCCAGCACTCACCAAGCACAGGGGACTGCGGAAGAGAGGAGGTTTTCTGTTCAGTGGTATGAAGTCCAAATTAACAGCCCTATGCTATGTCCTAGGACTCACTAGGTGTCCAGAAGGCTCCATTTAATTATCAATTCAGGTCTCAGTTTCCAGAGGTACTTAGGGAGACATGTGTTTAGTTAGCCATCTTGACTCCACTTAACCCTCTGTTCAATAATTTCTGCAATGAATTGTATCGTCTTTTTCAAGAATACTAAAAAATATAGATCCCTTCCAGTCTTCTGAATCCAGCTTGAATTTCTGACAGTTCCTTGTCAATATACTGTTGTAGTTGCTTTTGAATGATCTTGAGCAGAATTTTACTTTTGTGTGATATCAACAATATTGTCTGGTAATTTCCACATTCGGTTGGATCACCTTTCTTTGGAATGGGCATAAATATGGATCTCTTCCAGTCAATTGGCAAAGTAGATGTCCCCCAAATTTCTTGGCATAGATGAGTGAGCACTTCCAGCACTGCATCTGTTTGGTGAAATATCTCAATTGATATTCCATCAATTCCTGGAGCCCTGTTTTTTGCCAATGGCTTCAATGCAGCTTCGACTTCTTTCTTTGTTATCATTCGTTCCTGATCATATGCTATGTCTTTAAATGACTGAACATCGACTGAACAATGACTCTGTGTATTCCTTCCATTTTCTTTTGATGCTCCCTGAGTCGTTTAATAGTTTCCCTGCAGAATCTTTCACTACTGCAACTTGAGGCTTGAATTTTTTCTTCAGTTCTTTCATCTTGAGACATGCAGAACATGTTCTTCCCTTCTGGCTTTCCATTTCCAGCTCCTTATACATGTTGTTATAGTACTTTCTTTTGTCTTCTTGAGCTGCTCTTTGAAATCTTCTGTTTAGGTCTTTTACTTTGTCATTCCTTCCTTTCAGTTTAGCTGCTCAACATTCAGGAACAAGTTTCAGAGTTTCTTCTGACATTCAGTTTGGTCTTTTCTTTCTTTCCTGTCTTTTCAATGACCTCATGCTCTCTTCATGGATCATGTCTTTGATGTCATTTCATGGTTGGTCTGGTCTTAAGTCATTAGTGATCAACACATCAAATCTGTTCTTGAGATGGTCTTCAAACTCAGGAGGGGTATACTCAAGGTCATACTTTGGCTCTTGTGGACTTGTTCTAATTTTCTTCAGTTTCAATTTGAATTTGCATATGAGCAGTTGCATGTGAGCACCTGGTCTGACTGCTGATATGAAGCTTTTCCGTTGTCTTTTTCCACAGATGTAGTCAATTTAGTTCCTGTGTACTCCATCTGGTGAGGTCCATATGTACAGTTGCCATTTGTGTTGTTTAAAAAAGGTATTGGCAATGGAAAAGTCATTAGTCTTGCAAAATTCTATCATGTGACCACCAGCATCATTTCTATCACCAAAGCCATATTTTCCAACTACCAACCCTTCTTCTTTGTTTCCAACTTTTGTATTCCACTCACTAGTAATTATCAATGTATCCTGATTGCATGTTTGATCAATTTCAGACTGTAGAAGCTGGTAAAAATCTTCAACCTCTTCATCTTTGGCCTTAGTGGTTGGTGTATAAATTTGAATAATAGTCATATTAACTGGCCTTCCTTGTAGGTCAACAGATCTTGAAATGTTCTTTTTGATGATGAATGCAACATCATTCCTCTTCAAGTTTTCATTCCCGGCAGAGTAGACTGTATGATTGTTGGATTCAAAATGGCCCAAACCAATCTATTTCAGCTCACTAATGTCTAGGATGTCAATGTTTATGCGTTCCACCTCGTTTTTGACAATTTCCAGTTTTTCTGGATTCATACTTTGTACATTCCATGTCCCTATTATTAGTGGGTGTTTCCAGCTGTTTCTTCTCATTTTGAGTTGTGCCACATCAGAGAACGAAGATCCCGGAGGCCTTCCTCCATCCATGTTGTTAAGGTTGACTCTACTTTGAGGAGGCAGCTCTTCCCCAGTTGTCTTCTGAGTGCCTTCCAACCCGGGGGGTGGGCTCTCTTTACAGCACTATATCTGACAATGTTTGGCTGCTATTCATAAGCTGTATTGACAAGGAACTGCCAGAAATTCAAGCTGGATTCAAAAGAGGACGTGGAACCAGGAATATCACTGCTGATGTCAGATGGATCTTGGCTGAAACCAAAGAATACCAGCAAGACGTTTACTAGTGTTTCATTGACTATGCAGAAGCATTTGACTGTGTGGATCATCCTAAATTATGGTTAACATTGCAGAGAATGGGAATTCCAGAACACCTAACTGTGCTCTTAAGGCACTTGACTTGGCTTGGCAAGGAATCTGTATATGGATCAAGAGGCAGTCTTGGGAACAGAACAAGTGGACACTGCATTGTTTAAAGTCAGGAAAGGCGTGTGTCAGGGTTGTATCCTTTCACCATACCTTTTTAATCTGTATGCTGAGAAAATAATCCGAGAAGTTGAATTATATGAAGAAAAATGAGGCATCAGGAATGGAGGACCACTCATTAACAGCCTGTGTAATGCAGACGACACCACATTGCTGGAAATGAAGAAGATTTGAAACACTTACTGATGAAGATCAAGGACCACAGCTTTCAGTATGGATTGCACCTCAACATGAAGGAAACAAAAATCCTCACAGTTGGAGCAGTAAGTAATGTGGTCATTAAGAGAAAGAATTGAAGTTATCAAAGATTTCATTATACTTGGTTCCACAATAAATGCTCATGGAAGCAGCAGTCAAGAAATAAAAAGACACGTTGCGTTGGGAAAATCTGCTGCAAAGGACCTCTTTAAAGTATTGAAAAGTAAGGGTGTCACCTTGAATATTAAAATGAGTCTGACACAAGCCATGGTATTTTCAATCACTTCATATGCATGTGAAAGCTGGACCATGAACACAAGAATTGATGCCTTTGAATTGTGGTGTTGGAGAAGAATGTTGAATGTACCATGGACTGCTAAAAGAACCAACAGATCTGTTCTGGAAGAAGTGCAACCAAAGTGCTCCTTGGAAGCAAAGGTGGCAAGACTTCATCTTACACACTTTGGGCCTGTTGTTAGGAGGGATCAGTCCCTGGAGAAGGACATCATGCTTGGTAGAGTGGAGGGTCAGCAAAAAAGAGGAAGACCCTCAAGGAGATGGATTGACACAGTGGCTGCAACAATGGATTTAAGCATAAAAATGATTGTGGACATGGCGCAAGACTGGGCAGTGTTTCATTCTGTTGTTCATAGCCTCTCCGTGGGTCAGAACTGACTCGATGGCACCTGTCTTAGGCTGGGTTTTCTAGGGAAGCAAAACCAGTAACACGTGTAGGTACAAGGAAAGATTTATAATATACATATAGATAGTCAGATAGATACAGATATAGGAAACAGCTCACGTAATCACAGAAGCTGAATGTCTCAAGCTCTGGCACAAGCCTCATGTGGCCACGGAAGCTGAGGAACCCAAAGTCAGCAAGTCAGAGACCAGAGTTCTAGATCACTGTTGTGTAGGTCAGTGGATCCCAAGCTGGTGGAGAGACTAAGCGACAGAGGCTGGCAAAACCAGGATCAGCAGGTCAGGGAGCAGGAGCAGCAGAGGCTGGCGAACCCAGGATCGGCAGGTCAGGGAGCAGGACTCTCAAGTGCCGACTGTAAGGACTGATGAGTCCAACAGCTGCTAGTTCAAGTCCCGGAAACAGACGCTGGAAGAAGAGAGGAGGAGCTCCTGACCACTCACCGTAGTAAAATGTCGCGAGATGAGAGCCGAGGGGCAGGGAGCCACCTCAAACCCTGCCCTGCCACTTAATACAGCAGCCAAATAGGTAGTAGCCAAGTTGACATAATCATGACCACCACAGCACCTAACAACCTAAAAACAACTTCCAGTTAGTTGATAAGTTAGCTTGTCTTCTAAATTTCTTGGTATAGATGAGTGAACACTTTCAACACTACATCTGTTTGCTGAAACATCTCAGTTGTACACCATCAATTCCTGGAGCCTTTTTTTTTTTTTTTTTGGCCAATGCCTTCAGTGCAGCTTGGACTTCTTCCTTCATTACCATTGGTTCTTGACCATATGCTATCTCCTGATATGGTTGAACATTGACCAGTTCTTTTTGATACAGCGCCTCTGCATATTCTTCCTATCTTCTTTTGATGCTTCCTGAGTTGATAAATATTTTCTCCATAAAATCCTTTAATATTGCCATTTGAGGGTTCAATTTTTCTTCAACTTCTTTCAGCTTCAGAAATGCCAAGTGTGTTCTTCCTTTTTGCTTTTCTGTCTCTGGTTATTTGAACACATCATTGAAATACTTTACTTTGTCTTTTGGAACTGCCTTTGACATCTTTGTTCAGCTCTTTTGCTTCATCATAGCCACGTGACCTTCAAGAACGAGTTTCAAATTTTCTTCTGACATGTATTTTGGTCTTTTCTTTCTTTCTTGTCTTTGTAATGACTTTTTGCTTTCTTCATGTATGATGTCCTTGATGTCATTCCATAACTCATCTGGTCTTTCATCATTAAGTGCTCAACACATCAAATCTATTCTGATCTAAGTGCAACGTACTCAAGGTTGTACTTTGGCTCTCATGGACTTGTTCTAATTTTCCTCAGTTTCAACTTGAACTTACATCTGAGCCGTTGACAGTCTGCACTGCAGTCAGCCCTCAGCCTTGTTCTGACTGATACAGAGAATTTCCATTGTCTCTTAGTACAGATGAAGTCAATTTTATTCCTGCATATTCCATCTGTCAAGGTCCACATGTACAGTCATTTATTTTGCTGCAAAAAGTATTTGCATTGAAGAAGCTGTTGGTCTTACAAAATTCTATCATGTGATCTCTGGTATTTATTCTATCACTAAGAGTGTATTTTCCAACCACCAATCCTTTTTCTCTGTTTCCAGCTTTTGCATTTCTATCACCAGTAATTATCAATGCACACTGAGTGCATATTCGATCAATGTCAGATTGAAGAAATTAGTAAAAATCTTTGATTTCTTTATCTTTTGTCTTAGTTTTTGGTGCTTAAATTTGAGTAATACTTGTATTAATGGTCTTCCTTGTAAGCATATGGAAATTATTTTATCACTGTCAGTGTTGTACCTCAGGATAGATGTTGAAATATTCTTCTTGACAATGAACATAATGCCATTTGTCTTCAAGTTGTCACTCCCAGCTTTGTGGACAATATGACTCTCTGATTCAAAACAGCTAATACTAGTCCATTTCAGCTCACTAATGCCTAGGATATTGATATTTATGCATTCCCTTTCAATTTTGATGATTTTCAATTTTTCTAGGTTCATACTTCATACATTTCATGTTCCAACTACTAATGGATATTTGTAGCTATTTCTTCTCATTTTTAGAAGTACCTCATCAGTAAATGGGGTCCAAAAAGCTTGACTCCATCCACATGATTAAGGTTAACTCTACTTTGAAGAGGGAGCTCTTTCCCAGTCATGTTCTGAATGCCTTCCAACCAGACGGGTTCATATTCCAGTACTATATCAGATTATATTCCACTGCTATTCATAGGGTTTTTGCTAATCCTATGCATTAGTGGACTGAAATGCGCTAGTACTGGCCATTTTGAGTGAGACAATCATATGGTCTACTATGACAGGAATGACCAACTGCAAAGCAATGACATCACAATCATGGCAAAAACAGTATGTCAAGAACTACTGTGAAGTACAATTCTGTCAGTTATAAGACAATTTCCATATGGTTACAAGGAAGACCAGTTAATACCATCATTATTCAAATTTACGTAGCAATTACTAATACCAGAAATGATGGAATTGAAGATGTTTACTAAATTCTACAGTCTCAAAGTGATCAAACAGGGAATCAAGAAGCGTTGATAATTACTTGTGGTGACTGGGATGGAAAAGATGGAAACAAAGGAGAAAGATTAGTAGTTAGAAAGCATGGCCTTGATGACAGAAGGGATGATGGAGATCATATGATAGAACTTTACAAGACCAATGGCTTCTTCACTGAAAATACCCTTTTTGAACAACAAAAACAACAGCTAAACATGTGGATATTGTCAGATGGAATACACAGAATCTCATCAACTACGTATGTGGAGAGAGCTGGTGGAGAAGCTCAGTATCATCAGTCAGAACAAGACCAGGGACCAACTGTGGAGCAGACCATCAATTGCTCGTAAACCAAAAAAGCCAAACCCAGTACTGTCGAGTCATTTCTGACTCATAGTGACCCAATAGCACAGAGTAGAACTGCCCCATAGAGTTTCCAAAGAGAACCTGGCGGATTTGAACTGCTGACCTTTTGGTTAGCAGCTGTAGAACTTAACCACTATGCCACTATGGTTTTCAATTGTTCATATGTAAATCCAAATTGTAACTGAAAAAAATGTTTAAAAGTTTGCAAGATCCAAAGTATGACCTTGAGTACATCCTGCCTGAATTTAGAGATCATCTCAAGAATAGATCTGACACATTGAATACTAATGACTGAAGATCAGACGAGGTGTGAAATGACATCAAGGACATCACACATGAAGAAAGCCGAAGGCCATTAAAAAGACAAGGAACGAGAGAAAAGACCAAAGTATATGTTAGAAGAGACTCAAACTTCTTCTTGAGCGTGGAGTAGCTAAAGCAAATGGGAGAAATGATGAAGTAAAAGAGCCAAACAGGAGACTTGACAAGACAGCTCAAGAAGACAAATATTACAATGAAATGTCCAAAGATTTGGAGCTAGGGAAAGAACAAACTCAGCATTTTAACACTGAAAGAACTGAAGAAAAAATTCAACCTCTGTGTTGCCTCTGTGTTGCAATATTGAATGTTTCTAAGAAGAAAATATATGACAAAAGAAGATGGAAGGAATATAGAGCCACAGTACCAAAAAGAACTGGTCAACATTCAACCATCTGGGGAGGTAGTACTGAAGGAAGAAGTCCAAGCTGCACTGAAGGCATTGGCAAAAAAGTAAGGCTCCAAGAACTGATGAAATACCAGTGGAGATGTTTCAATAGATGGACGTAATGATAGGAGCATTCACTCATCTATCCCCAGAAATTTGGCCAACTGACTGGAAGAGATTCATATTTGAGCCCATTTCAAAGAAAGATAATACAACAGATTGTGGAAATTATGAAATAATGTCATTAATATCACACACAAGTAGAATTTTGCTGAATATTATCCAAAGATGATTGCCGCAGTACATCAACAGGGAACTTTCAGAAATTCAAGGCAGATTCAGAACAGGATGTAGAATCAGGAATATCATTGCTGATGTTGGATGGATCCTGGCTGAAATCAGAGAATACTAGAATGATGTTTACCTGTGTTTTATAGACTATGCAAAGACATTCAACTGTGTGAATCATGACAAATTATGGGTAAGATTGTGAAGAATGGGTATCTCAGAACAGTTCATTGTACTCACAAGGAACCTGTACATAGGCAGTCATTTGAACAAAATAAAGTGATACTACATGGTTTAAAATCAGGAAGGTTGTGCATCAGGGTTGTATCCTTTGCTATACTTATTCAATCTGTTTGCTGAGTAAACAATATAAGAGGAACATGGCATCAGGATTGGAGGACAACTCATTAACAACCTGTGATATGCAGATGACACAATCTTGCTTGGTGAAAGGGAAGAGGACTTGAGGCACTTACTGATGAAGATCAAAGACTACAAGCTTCAATATGGATTACAGCTCAACATAAGAAAAAGCAATAATCCTCATAATTAGACCAACAAACCACATTATGACAAATGGAGACAAGAATGAAGGTGTCTAGGATTTCATTTTACTTGGATTCGCAATCAATGCCCATAGAAGCAGCAGTGAAGAAATCAAATTCAGTATTTGCATTGGACAAATCTACTGCAAAACAACTCTTCAAAGTGTTAAAAAGCAAAGATGACACTTTGAGAACTTAGAAATGCCCGACCCAAACCATGGCATTTTTAATTGCCTCATATGCATGGGACAGCTGGACAAAAAATAAAGATGGAAGAAGAATTGTAGCCTTTGAACTGTGGTGTTGATGAAGAACACTGAATATACCATGGACTGCCAGAAAAGCAAACAAATCTGTATCGGAGGAAGTACAGCCATAATGCTCTTTAGAAGCAAGGATGGCAATGCTTCATTCCACTTACTTTGGACATGTCCTTGGAGAGAGACATCATGATTAGTAGAGGATCAGCAAAAAAAAAAAAAAAGAAGAAGACCCTTAACAACATGCATTGACACAGTGACTGCAACAATGGGCTCAAACATAGCAACAATTCCGAGGATGGCATAGGACCAGGCAGTGTTTCATTCTGTTGTGCTATGAGCTGGAACTGATGGGATAGTACCTTAGTCATCTAGTGATGCTTTAACAGAAATACCAAAAGTGGACAGTTTCAATAAAAAAAAATAAAATTATGCTATCACAGTACAGTAGGCTACAAGTCCAAATTCAGTGTGTCAGCTCCAGGGCAAGGCTTTCAACATTAGCTCTGGAGGAAGATCCTTGTCATCAGTCTTTCCCTGGACTAGAAGCTTCTCCACACAGGAACCCTGGTCTAAGGGAATGCGTTCTGTTCCTGGCACTGCTTTCTTGGTGGTATGAGGTTCTTAATTCTCTGCTTGCTTCCCTTTTCTTTTATCTCTTGTAAGATAAAAGGTAGTACAGACCACACCCCAGGAAAACTCCCTTTGTATCAGATCAAGGATGCGACCTGAGCAAGGATGTTACATCCCACCCTAAATGCTCTTTAACCACAGGCAAAGCTTATGATTTATAATATGTAGGAAAATTACAAAATGGAGGACAACTACACAATACTGGGAATCATGGCCTAAGTTGACATATATTTTGGAGGGGACACAATTCAATCCGTGGTAGTATCTAACAACAACAAAATGCCCAAAAAAGTGATTTTTAGTATATTTAGTGTGATGGTTAAGATTTTGTGTCAACCTGTCTGGGCCGTAATTCTCAGTATTTTGGCAGTTGTATAATGTTGTGGTCATTGCCAGGATGGAATGTGTTGTGGTACCAGCAGAGGTGGGGCCTCTCACAACTCACCACCCACTCAGCCTTCATCTCTCTGCTTCCCACCACCTGCTTCCTGCCTGCTTGCCTTGCCAAGGTTTTGGCTTGTTGTGGATCCAGTGGCTGCCACTTCGTATTCTGACTTCCAGTTCTTGGGATAAGAGCTAGCAGCTCTTAATATTCATTGATCTTCTGATCCTGTGAATAAGAGTCCTGTTTCCCGACCTGCTGATCCTGGGCTCACCAGTCCCTTACAACTACGTGCATAAAGAGAAACCTTGCAGTCTTGCCTGCCATCTTGGGATTTGCCAACCTTCACAGCCTGCAAGCAGCACCATTGCTCTCTGACTTGCTAACTTTCAGTTCACCAGCTTCTGCAGTTGCGTGAGGCTTGTATTCTGATCCAGGACTTGAGACGTTTTAGCCTCTACAATTGCACAAGCTGTTTCCTTTATATAAATTTCTCTCTGTGTATATTTATATGCTTTACTGCTTTTGCTTCTCCAGAGAACCCAGCCTAAGACATTTAGAGTTATGTTACCATCACCTCTCTCTAATTTTAGAACATTTTCATTACTCCAAAAATTCAGTGTTCATTAGCAGTAACTTGTCACTGATCCTTCCAGACCATGGTACCCACTAATGTAGTTTCTGGATCTAGGAAAGTACATTTTGTGGCTATTTCATATAAAAGAATCAAACAATGTGGTCTTTCATGACTAGCTTCTTCCAACTAGCATAGTGTTTTCAAGTTTTGTCCATGTGGCATCATGTTTAGAACTTCATTTCTTTTATTGCCAAATAATATTTCATTGTATGTAAATAACATATTTTGTTTATTCATTAACCAATTGATTGACATTTGAGCTGTTTACACTTCTGGGCTATTATGCATAATGCTACTATGAACATTCATGTAAAAGTTTTTGTATGGATATATATTTTTATTTATCATGTGTAGTCAGAACCAACTTGACAGCAACTAACAACAGATGCCTAGAAGTGGAATTGTTGGATTACATAGTAAGTGTATATTTACTATTTTGAGGAATCGCTAAACCATTTTTCATTGGGGCTGCATTATTTTGCATTCCCACCGTCAATGAGGGGTCTAATTTTTTCACATTCTTGTCAAACCTCATGAGTTTTTTTTGTTTGTTTTTGTATTTAATAACCATGCTATGGAATGTGAAGTTGACTCTCATTGTAGTTTTGATTAGTGTGCCCATATTGACTGAGGAAACCTGGTTAAGTGCTATGTCTACTAAGCAAAAAGTTGGCAGTTCAAATATGCCAAGCACTCATGGGGAACTCCATGGGGCAGTTATATTCTGACCTATATGTTCACTATGAGTCAGAATCTACTCAATGGCAGTGACTAGCTAGCTATTGACTAATGAACTGAACAAAACATTTCAAAGGGTGGCTTGAGAAGACAAATGACATGTGCAAAGAGCTGGCGACAGAAAACCTAAAGGGAAGAACAAAACTCAAATTCATTAAAAAATATATATATAGCCCAGAATTTCTGGACTGATAGAGACTAGAGGAACCCCTGAGACTATTGCACTAAGATACTGTTTTCAACTGCAACTGAACCCACTCTAGGAGGTCACCTTTCAAGCAAATAATAGATTGGCTATAAAATAAATAATAATACCCATGAATAATGTGTTCCTTTAAACAATCAGAGGTCAATATTTACCTAAAAGCAAAAATGAGAAGACAAGGAAGCAGGGAAACTGAATGGGTGGAAACCGAGCAATAGGGTGGAAATGGTGAAAGTATTGGCACACTGCAAGGATTGTAATCAATGTCTCAGAAAACTTGTATAAAATTGTGGAATGGGAATCAAATTTACTGTGTAAACTTTTACCTAAAACAAAAAACACAACTAAGTGACTTATAAGCACATGAAAATACTTTCAACATCATCAGTCAGTGTTGTGGTTGTTGTTAACCATCATTGGGTTAGGTTAGGTGAGGTTCTAACTCATAGTGACCCTATGCACAATGGAATGAAATATTGCCCGGTCCTGCACCATGCCCACAGTCATTGCTGTGCTTGAGCCCATTGTTGCAGCTACTGTGTCAATCCATCTTATTGAGTGTCTTCCTCCTTCTCACTGACCCTCTGGTTTGCTAAGCATGGTGTCCTTCTCCAGGGATTGAGCACCCCTGACAACATATTCAAAGTATGTACAACATAGTCTCACCATCCTTGCTTCTATGGAATGCTCTGGTTGTACTTTTTCCAGGACACATCCATTTGTTCTTCTTGAAATCCATGTATACTCAATCCATGTATGTTCAATATTATTCTCCAACACCATAATTCAAAGGCATCAATTCTACTTTTGTCTTCCTCATGCATTGTCCAGCTTTCACATGCATAAGATGTGATTGAAAGTACCACGGCTTGGCTCAGTCTCCAAGGGGACATCTTTGCTTTTCAATCCTTTAAAGGGGTCTTCTGCAGCAGATTTTCCCAATGCAATGCATCTTTTGATTTCTTGACTGCTGATTCCATGCGTGTTCATTGTGGAATCAAGTAAAATGAAATCCTGGACAACCTCAGTCCTTTCTCCATTTATCATGATGTTGCTTATTGGTCCAGCTGTGAGGATTTTTGTTTTCTTGATGTTGAGGTGTAGTCCATACTGAAGGCTGTGGTCTTTGTTCTTCATCAGTAAGTGTTTCAGGTCTTGTTCACTTTCAGCACTAATGTATCATCTTCATAACACGTGTTATTAATGAGTCTTCCTCCAATCCTGATGCTACACTCTTCTTCATAATTCAGCTTCCTGGATTATTTGTTTGGCATACAAATAGAATAGATATGGTGAGAGGATACACCTCTGATACACATCTTTTCTTACTTTAAACCATACAGTATCCCTTTGTTCTGTTCAAACAACTTCCTCTTGTTCCATGTACAGATTCCTCAAGAGCACAATTAAGTGTTCTGAAATTCCCATTCTTCACAATGTTGTCCATAATTTGTTACGATCCACACAGCTGAATGTCTTTGTGTAGCCAGTAAAACACAAACAAACATCTTTCTGGTGTTCTCTGTTTTCAGCCAGGATCCACCTGACACCAGCAATGATATTCCTGGTTCCACATTCTGTTATGAATCCAGTGTAAATTTCTGGCAGTTCCCTTTCAATATACTGCTGCAGCCACTTTTGAATGATCTTTAGCAAAATTTTACTTGTATGTGATATTAATGACATTGTTAGGCCATTTCTGCATTTGGTTGGAACATCTTTCTTGGAAATAAGCATAAATATGGATCTCTTCTAGTCAGATGGCCAGGTAGCTGTCTTCCAAATTTCTTGGAATAGATGAATGAGCACTTCCAGTGCTGTATCCATTTGTTGAAGTATCTCAATTGATACTCCATTAATTCATGGATACTTGTTTTTTTCTGCCAATGCCTTCCATGCTACAGCTTTGATTTCTTCCTTTAGTACCATCAGTTCCTGATCTTATGTTACCTCTTGAAATGGTTGAACATTGACCAGTTCTTTCTGGTATAATGACTGTATATTCCTTCCACCTTCTTTTGATGCTTCCTGCATCATTTATTATTTTCTCTCTTAAATCCTTCATGACTGCAACTTGAGAATTGTTTTTTTTTTTTTTTTCATTCTTTCAGCTTAAGTAGCATCAATGGTTACTCTCCTTGTTGTTGCTGTTGGAAAAAGGTATGTAACACATTCGCCAATTCAACATTTTCAGGTGCACAATTTATTGATATCAATCATCTGTGCAAACACTGCATTTAATAAATGTTAAATTTGCCATCACTGAAAAACAGTAACTGCTTTCCAAATAACAGATCCCCCTCTCCCCCTCCCTTCCACCACTGATAATAACTAATCAACATTGGTATCTGTATACATTTGCCTATTCTTCTCATTTTATGTTAAGTGAGGTTGCACAGTATTTGTCCTTTCATGATTGACTTATTTCACTCAGCATAATAGTTTCAACTTACATCCTTTTTTAGCATGTATTAGGACTTCATCTCTCTTTGTGGTTGAGTAATATTTTACTGTGTGTATGTACAACATACATACAATGTGTTTATCCATCTGTTTATGGACATTTCAGTTGTTTCCATCTTTCCCTCGTTATAAATAGTGCTGCAGTGAACACTGGTAGACATACATCTGTTCACATCACTATTTTAAGTCCCTTAGGTATACACCTAGAAGTGGGATTGCTGGGATATTTGGCAGTTCTGTTTTTCAAATTTTTGAGGAACTGCCATACTTTTCTTCAGTGACTGCACCATTTTGCACTCTCATCAAAAATAGACAAAGATTCCAGTTTCCCCACATCTTTGCCATTTGTTATTTTTCTGTTTCTTTCTTTCTTTTTTATTTTTTCAGCTATTCTAGTAAGAGTGAAGTAGTATTCTGTTGTAGATTCAATTTGCATCTTTCTGATTGCCAAAGACATTGAGCATCTTTTTTAAAATAAATTTTATGGTGTTTTATGTATAAGTATGGATTGTATAATCTGTATCAATTTGCCATAATATTTGGAACTCACACCATTATTCTACTCTACCTGATCTCCCCTCCCTTCCCCACCCTCCCATGACAGTGAACTTCCCCCATCATCCAGAAATTCTCATGCCCATTTGGTCGAGACCTGTCCCCACACACTCTATCTTCTTGCCTTCAGCAATGAGCTTCTCAGACAGCCCCCGTATTTATTTAATTCCAAGTGTTTGTTCAGCACCAGAATCAGTGCACGCGTTATACACCGCAGTTCAGTCTATGGGGAACTGGTGTCATTGCTGCATGTGGTTTAGGGTTTGAGAGCCCAGAGACCACACTCCTAGGGGGCCCTCCAGACTGACATACCATCAATTGTGGTCATTTTACTAAAGTTCTAGTTCTGCACATTTATGTTTCTCCTGCTGCATCAAGGGCTCTATATTGTACACCCTGGCAGTCACTGGTGGTGCCCAGGTGCCATCTGATTCTTCTGGTTCCATATTAAAGTAGTGTCTGGATTATATGGCACCTTCCATCAGCTGGACTTGTATTTTTCTCCTGCCTTTGATGTCCTCCATTTAGCTCTGGTCCAGTGGACTGGGACCAATCAGTGCATCCTGTTAGCTTTTAAGACCCCAGACACCACTCACCCAAGTGGTATGCAGAACTTTTCTTAAGAGGAAAAGACTCTTTGACAGCTACAAGGGCATGGTGGGGGGGGTTGGTCATAGATTAGATAGTTGATAGAAATTTGGTTAGGTGAAAGCAATGACAGCACACAGTATAAGGTAAATCAACTTAGCTGAGCTTCAGCATAAACTGAAAGCTCTTCTAATCTCAACCCCGTATTGCAAGGATAGAGTAGCAGGGTCGGGGTCTGGGGAGCATGCTCTCAGGGGACATCGAGGTCAATTGGCATAACTAGCCTATTGCTGAGAGTCTTCTGCACCGCATATTGGTGAGTGGCTTCTGGGGTCTTAAAAGCTAGCAAGCTGCCATCTAAGTTACACCAAATGGTCCCAATTCAGCCACAACAGATGATCACTGAGAATACCAAAGACACACAGAAAAGAGAGCCCAAGAGACAGAAGGACTCATGTGAATGGGAGACGATATCAACATGTGACCTGAAGAATCAGATCACACCTGGCCACCACCAAAGACAGCCGTGATAGGGCATAAAATGTTGAAACCCTGTGGAAACATGAGGAAAAGAAGAGTGCAGCTCAGTAACTCTACTGAAAGACCACAACTGATGGTCCAATGGCCCAGGGGATCCTCTGGTAGCATGGCCCCTAGACCTGCTGCTGCCCCGTCCAGAAAATGTTACTGAGGTCAACTCTTCAGACAAAAATGGACTAGACTCGGAGACACGATGTGACACATGGTGTGTGCTTTATGGTTCTTTGCATTTATAGGATGCTGTCCTACTGGTCTCTTTCTAGTTGAGAGAGAAGAGGGTAGATAGGAGGGGGCAGGAGCTTGTTAAGAGGATACGACAAGTATAAAATGAAAAGGAGGAATGTGCTGTCACAAGGCAAGGAGAGCAGAGGAGCTGTAGATAGGTGAGCATGCAATACTGACTTGGATTGTATACTTTCATTTAATCACAATAAAAAAATACAAATAAAAAAAGAGAAAAGAAACTGGGTATGCTAATTAGTCTAGTCATCCCCTGAGAGCATAGTCCCCCAACTCCAGCCCCTGTTCTTCTGTCCTTGCAAAAAGGTGGACCGCATTTGGGGAAGAGTTTCGTTTTGTAACTGAGCAGTAGTGGGCACCTCCTTTCTATTACGTGCTGTCGTACCCTATACTTAACCCTAACCCTAACCTCTGTCTAATTTGTAGAAATCCCTCTCCCTCCCTCCCCACCCTTGTAGCTGTCAATAATTGATTTCTCGTGTGCTAAAATGATTCGTTGCATCCTTATGTTAATGGTTTCATACAGCATTTGTCCTTTTGTGTCTGGCTAATTTCACTCAGCGTAATGTCCTCAGATGGTCCCACATTGTCAAATATTTCTCTAAGCCATTGTTGTTTCTTACAATTGCATAATATTCCATTGTATGTATATACCATAGTTTGTTTAACCATTCATCTGTTGATGGGTATCTAGGTTGCTTCCATCTTTTTGCTATTGTGAAGAGAGATGCAATAAACATTGATGTGCATATATCTGTTTGAGTGGCATCCCTTATTTCCCTGGGATATATTCCAAGGAGTGGGATTACTGGATCATATGATATTTCTATTTCTAGTTTTCTAATAAAGCACCAAATTGACTTCCAAAGCGGTTGTACCATTTTGTACTCCCCACCAACAGTGTAGAAGACTACAAGTCTTTCCATATCCTCTCCAGCATCTATTATTTTGTGTGTTTTTTTTTTTTTTTTTGTATACCTGCCAGCCGTGCTGGGGTGAAATGGTATCTCATTGTACTTTTGATTTGAACTTCTCTAATGACTAGTGATTGTGAGCATTTCCTCATATATCTGTTGTTGGCATCCTGTATGTCTTCTTTAGTGAAGTGGCTGTTCATGTCTTTTGCCCATTTTTCAATTGGGTTGTTTGTCTTTTTCTTCTAGATTAGAGAGATTAGACAATGATCAGAGGTGTGATAACCAAAACCTGTTTCCCACTCTGTAGGTGGTCTGTTTACCCTTTTAATGAAGGTTTTTGACAAGCATAAGTGTTTGGTTTTTAAGAGTTCCAATTTGTTTATTTTCATTTCTGGTGTTTGAAGGTTATTGGTGATTTTTTGTAGATGGTTAAGGCCATGGACTAGGGCTTCCATTGTCTTCCCAATTTTTTCTTCCAAGATTTTTATTATTTTGAGTTTTATATTTAGATGTTTAATCCATTTCGAGTTATTTTTTGTGCAGGTGTGAGATAATGATCTTGTTTCAGTTTTTTGCAAATGGATGTCCAGTGATGTCAATACCATTTGTTGAAAAGACTGTCTTTTCCCCAATTCATATCCTTTGAGCTTTTATCAAATATTACTTCCTCATAGGTGGATGATGTTATATTTGGATTCTCAGTTCTGTTCCATTGGTCTATGTGTCTTTTTTTATGCTAATACCAGGCAGTCTTGATTATTGTGGCAGTGTAATAGGTTTTAAGATCAAGTAGTGTGAGGCTTTGACTTTGTTTCAAGCATCTTTTGATGTTTGTTGATCTTTTGAATACCCTCTTTGGTGAAATGTCTATTCAAGTCCTTTTGCTCAGTTTTTTGATTATTTGTCTTTCTGTTGTTAAGTTACAGAACTTTTATATATGTTTTGGATATTGTGTATACAAAGACTGCCAATTAAGTTCACGAACTCATCCTAGAAGAAGTGCTATATACCTCATTGCTGAATATCACTATGGTCACCTTTGGATTACTCCCTTTGCGAAGCTATGTACTGATGCCAGTGCCTAGTATACCCTTTAAAGCAACTTTGGAACCCTTTTCCTGGAATGGCCATCAGAGCTGTCATTGTATTACCATTAATGTCCTGAGAGTTGCCAAAATGTCTTCCTTTGAATATTTCCTTTACCTTTGGGTAAAGAATAAAGTCACTGAGGGCCAGATCAGGTAAGTATGGAGAGTATTTCAATACAGTTATTTGTTTACTGGCTAAAAACTCCCTCACAGACAACTATACAATTAAATTCAAAAACTTGCCACCTTGCCATCATGCACAGTAAGCATTCCAGAAAGAGTTCCAAAATTTCCTTGAAGGATAGACTAGGTGCTGACATCAGTGCATAGCTTCCCAAGGGGCATACTTTGAAGGTGACCATAGTGATATTCAGCAATGAGTCATGTAGCACTTAGAAAATAATAAGTTCATGGATTCATATGTTCCCCTCAAATTTTCTCCCAATCTGTAGGTTATCTCTTCCCCTTTTTGGACAAAGTCCTCTGATTAATAAATGTATTTAATTTTATGAGTTCATGCTTATATATTTTGTCTTTTGCTGTTTATGCTTTTGTTATTGTATCAGATAACTCATTCTTCTAAGAATGTCATGGTTTTAACTTACACATTTAGGAACTTAATCCATTTCTAAGTGATTTTTGTGTCAAAGATTAACTGTTAATATATCATAGAGGGTCAGCAAAAAAAGAGGAAGAATTTTTATGAGATAGATTGACACCATGACTCAACAGTGGGCTTAAGGATTGCAACAACTGTGAGGATGGCACAGGACCAGGTAGTGTTTCATTCTGTTATACGAGGTCCAACAATTAAGTTCACAAACTTGATTGTTCTAAGTGTTTCATATCTTATTGCTGAATATCACAATGGTCACTTTCTAAATATTCCCCTGAGGAGCTATGCACTGATACAAACTCCTAGTCCACCCTTCAAAACAATTTAGGAACTCTTTCTGGAATGCCTATTGCACACATGTCACGGTGGCAAATATTTGAACTTAATTGTATAGTAGTCTGTGAGGGAGTTTTTAGCCAGTAAACAAATAACTGTATTGCAAAACCCTAAGGAAGGACTCACCTGATCTGGACCCCAATGACTTTGCTCTTTACCAAAAAATAAAGGGAATATTAAAAGGATGACATTCAAGACATCAAGTGTAATATGAAGACAACTATGATGGCCATTCCAGAAAAAGAGTTCCAAAATTGTTTTGAAGGATGGACTAGGTGCTGGCATTGGTACATAGCTTCCCAAGGCGAGTACTTCAAAGGTGACGATACTGATATTCAGCAATGAGGTATGTTGCACTTTTTCTAGTATGAGCTCATGAACTTTTCAGGCTTCATACATAGGATCACTATAAATTGGAACCAATTCAATGGCACCTAAAAACAACAGCATTCTGTAGACCTAAATGTGAAATACAAAATTATAAAACTTCTGGAAGTAAACCTTAGGTCAAAGAAAGAGTTTTAGATATGATGACCAAAGTATAATCCACAAAAGAAAATGTCACTAAATTGGAAATTATAAAAATCAAAATTAATAAGTACAGAAACAGTCTGCAGAGAAAGGCTGTATTTAGAAGATCTGCTCATAGGCTGGTTCATGTTCTTGCTCCATCCCATGTGGATGGCCAACCTAGTGTTGATTCTTTTTTTTATTTATTTTTTATTATGATTGAGTGAAAATGTACATTCCCATATAAATTTACATGCCCACCTATATGCCACTTCCACTGCTCTCCATGCCCGGTGACAGCACATTATTCTTCTCTCCTCCATACATGTCTCATCTTCCCAACAGTTTCCTTTCCCCTCCTCTCCACCCACACCCCTTACTCCAGCCAGAGGTCCACAGGATGATATCTTTTAGATGCATAGAACCATAAAGTACATCCAATACGTGGTCTCTCTGCATCGCCAAGTCCAAACCATTCGTGTTTCAAGAGTGGACCTTCATAATGATTTATGGGCAAGGGCAGCTTCAGGGCGAGGGGCCATGCTCCCAGGGGAACCCCAAAGCTGCTGGACCATCAATTGTGGCCTTTTAGTGGAGATCTCAGGTGCACCCCTTTTCATTCTTGTGTTGCCAGTGAGACTCAACTTAGTGAGCTCCATCGCGGCTGTCACAGGTGGTGGCCGGGCACCACCCGGTTCTTCCGGTCCCAAGTCAATGTAGGCACCCACATATGTGGGTCTCTCTGTCTTCTGGGTTGTCTTTCCCCCATGTTTTTGGTCCTCAGAGAGCATCCATTCCTGCTGAGTTGGGACCATTCTGTGTGCCCTCGGATGGCAGCTAGGCAGCTTTTAAGACCCCAGACACCACTCACCAATGTGGGGTGCAGAGAGCCCTTTTAACAATACGCTAGTTGTGCCAATTGGCCTCAGTATCGCCTAGAGCATAGTCCCCTGCCTCCTGCCCCAGCTACTCTGATCTTGCAATATTGGGTTAAGATGGAAGGAGTATTCAAGTTATGTTGAAGTCTACTTAATATTGTTCTTGTTTCCAATGTGTGCTATCACCAATTTCACCCAAACAAATTTCTACCAACTATCTAATCTAAACCCTCTCCCTCACCCTCCCTCCTTCTCCTCCCTTGCAGCCATCAAAGAGTCTTTTCTTCTATGCATAAGTCTGTTTTTGAGTTTTTATTGCAGGGGTCTCATACAATGTTTGTTCTTTTGCCGCTGACTGATTTCACTCAAAATAATGTCTTCCAGTTAAAACCAGGTTATGAGATTTTTCCTGGAATCATAATTGTTCTGTATCATTGCATAGTGCTCCATTGAGTATATATACCATAGTTTACCTATCCATTCCTCTGTTGTTGGGCATCTGGGTTGATTCCATCTTTTTGCTATCGAGGACTGCGCTGCAATAATAAATTCTTGTGCATGTATCCGTTGGTGTGAATGGCCTTGATTCAGCAGGATATATTCCAAGTAGTGGAATTGCTGGGTCAAACGGTATATCTATATCCATTTTTTTAAGGGAGTGCCAGATTGCTTTCCAAAGAGGGTGGACCATTTTGCGACCCCACCAACAGTGTAGGAGAGTTCCACTTTCACCACAGCCTCTCCAGCATTTGTTGTTTTGTGTTTTTTGGATCATGGCCAACCTTGTTGGGGTGAGATGGTATCTCATTGTCGTTTTGATTTGAATTTCTTTAATAACTAAAGATCGTGAACATGTCCTCATGTACTTTTTGGTTGCCTGGATCTCCTCTTTAGAGAGATGTCTATTCATCTCCTTTACCCATCGCTTAATTGGATGATTTAACTTCTTCTTATTGATATTTTGTAGTACCTTGTAGATTATGGAGATCATGGATCGGTCTGATATAGAGTTGCCAAATATTCTTTCCCATTCTGTAGGTGGTCTTTTAACTCTTGTGATAAAGTCTTTGGATGAGCAAAAGTGTTTGATTCTTAGTAGTTCCCAATTATCTATTTTCTCTTCTGTTGATTGTGGTTTGTTTGACAGATTTTGAAGTCTGTCTACCTTGTGTATTAAAACTTCCATTGTTGTTCCTACTTTTTCTTGGATGAGCTTTATCATTTTAGATTTGATATTTAGGTCTTTTATCCAGTTTGAGTTGGTTTTTGTGTAAGGTGTAAGATATGGATCTTGTTTCAATTTATTGCAGATGGATATCCAATTTGCCAGCTCCATTTGTTGAAGAGATTGTTTTTTCCCCAGTTTAATGTCTTAGGGCCTTTGTCGAATGTCAACTGTTCATAGGCAGATGGTGTCATCTCTGGGGTCTCGATTCTGTTCCATTGATCAATCTGTCTGCACTTGTACCAGTACCAGGCTGTTTTGACCACTGTGGCAGTGTAATAGGTTCTGAAGTTGGGTAATGAGAGGCCTCCCAGTGTGTTCTTCTTTAGCAGTACTTTACTTATCTGGGATTTCTTCCCTTTCCACACAAAATTGGTGATTTGTTTCTCCATCTCATTAAAAAATGACACTGGAACTTGTGTTGGGATTGTGTTATATAAGTAGACTGCTTTGGGCAAAATAGACATTTTCACAATGTTAAGTCTTCCTATCCGTGTGCAGGGTAGGTTTCTCCATTTATCTCAGTCTCTCTTAGTTTCTTGTAGTAAGGGCTTGTAGTTCTCTTTGCAAAGGTCTGTTATTTCTCTGGTTAGATTAATTCATAGGTACTTTATCTTCTTGGGGGCTATAGTAAATGGTATTGTTTTGATGATTTCTTCATTAGCAGTCTGACTGTTGATATAAAGGGATCCTACTGATTTACTTATGTTTATCTTGCAAACTGAGACTTTGCTGAACTCCTCTATCAGTTTGAGTAGTTTTCTTATAGATTCTTTGGGATTCCCTGCATATACAATCATATCACCAGCAAACAGGGAGATTTTGACTTCTTCTTTGCTAATGCAGATGCCCTTTCATTCTTAGTCTTGTCTACTTGCACTGGCTAGAACTTCTAGTACTATGTTGAATAGGAGAGGTGAGAGTGGACATCTTTGTCTAGTTCCTGTTCTCAAGGGAAAGTCTTTCAGTCTCTCTCCAGTCAGGATGACGTAGACAGTTGGCTTTGTATAAATGGCCCTTATTGCATTGAGGAATTTTCTGTCTATGCTTATTCTGCTAAGAGTTTTTAGCATGAATGGGTGTTGGACTTTATCAAACGCCTTTTCTACATCAACTGACAAAATCAGGTAATTCTTGTCTTTTGTGCTATTTATGCAGTTAATCACATTGTTTTTCTGATGTTGAACCAGCCTTGCATCCCTGGTATAAATCCCACTTAGTCAGGATGGATTATTTTTTGGATATGTTGTTGTATTCTATTGGCTAGAATTTTGATGAAGAGTTTTGCATCTAGATTCATGATCGATATCGGTCTGTAGTTCTCCTTTTTGGTTGGGTCTTTCCCTGGTTTTGGTATCAGGGTTATGCTGGCTTCATAGAATGAGTTTGGGAGTGCTCCATCCCTTTTTATACTGTGAAATAGTCTCAGTAGTACTGGAGATAGCCAAGCCAAGCCAAGTGCCGTCGAGTCAGATAACTCTTCTCTAAAAGCTTTGTAGAATTCTGCAGTGAAGCCATCTGAGCCTGGGCTTTTTTCGGTTGGCAGTTTTTTTATGACTTTTTCAATCTCTTCCTTTGTGATGGGTTTATTAAGTTGTTTTGCTTCACATTTTGATGATTTGGGTAGGTGATATAAATCAAGGAATTTGTCCATTTCCTCTAGGTCTTCAAATTTTTTAGAATACAGTCTTTCATAGTATTCTGTTATGATATGGTTTTCTGAGCAAAATGTTGTTCAGTTTCCAAGAGTTCCACTTTCTATCTGTGTTTTTTCTGCTATTGATTTCGACTTTTATGGCTTTATGATCTGAGAAGACACTTTGCATTAATTCAATGGTACAGATTTTGTTGAGAATTGCATTATGTCTTAACACATGGTCAATTCTGGAGAATGTTCCATGTGCACTGGAGAAGAAGGTGTCGTTGTCTGCTGATGGGTAGAAAGTTCTGCATAAATCAATAAGGTTTAGTTGGTTAATTGTGGCAATGAAGTCTTCTGCATCTTTACTGAGCTTTTTTCTAGATGATCTGCCCAGTATTGAGAGTGGAGTGTTGAAGTGTCCCACTATTATTGTGGAGTGCTCTAACTCTTTTCTGAGTGCAGTCAGTGTTTCTTTCATGTATTAGGTGCTCTGATATTAGGTGCATAGATGTTTAATATAGTTAAGTCTTCATTGTGTACTGAACCTTTCAGCAGTAGATAGTGTCCATCTTTGTCCACGATGGTGGATTTGACATTAAAATTCATTTTGTCTGAGATTAGAATTGCCACACCTGCTCTTGTTTGTTCATTGCTAGGTAGATATATATTTTTCCATCCTTTAATTTTCAGTTTGTTCCTATCTTTACATCTCAAGTGAGTTTCTTGTAGACAACATATGGTTGGGTCATGTCTTGTGATCCAAGATGTCACTCGATATCTCTTTACTGGAGCATTCAGTCCAATCACATTCAATGTAATTATTGATAGGTATGTGTTCACTGCTGCTATTGTGATATGTTTATTTTTGTGTTGATGTTATCTCTGTTATTCTTATTAGTCTGTTCTGGGACATATTTTTTTGTGAGTTGATTTTTCACCTTTTTCAGAGCTGGTTTTTTGTAGTTGTTGAGACTCCTGTGTTACATTTCTTGATATGGTATGTTACATCTTTGTTGTGCTTTACGGCTGCCTTATGATCCCCCTTAATAAACTATATATAAACCCAATTTTAATTACTACCAGTCTTGTCAACTTCCTCTCCATCTGGAAGGACTATAACGACTGTAGTGCATCCCTCTTTTTAATATGATGGCACCATAGTTTTCATGATAATCACTGAATTGTTTCTTTCCGTATTAAAGCTGGGATTGAGTTTGGAGCCTTCCATCATGGAGTAGAATTCTGGATGATGTGTCATTCTTTAATATAAAGTTAGTGGTTTTGTTCTTCTAAGCCAAAGCCAAGGATTTAGTATTTCTTATAGTTTGGGCTTGGTTTTTACAAAGTCTCTCAGTTTCTGTTTATCTGGGAATGTCTTAATTTCATTTTTATATTTGAAAGATAGTTTTGCAGGATATAGAATTCTTGGTTGGAAGTTCTTCTCCTTCAAGGCTTTGAATGTGTCATGCCACTGTCTCCGTGCCAGCATGGTTTCTGCTGAGAAATCTGACAAAAGCCTACAGGGTTTCCCTCTGAATGTCAGCTTTGTTTTGAGTCTTGCACCTTTAAGAGTTGCTGCTTATGTTTCATTTTGTCAAGCTTGATTAGAATATGTCTTGGAGTCTTTCTTTTGAGATCTATATTGGGTGGCATATGATATGCATCTGGGATATCTGTATTCTCTTCCTTCATGATTTCTGGGAAGTTTTCTTTCATCAGCTCAACAATGATACTCTCTGTGTTCTCAGGTGTCTCATCCTGTTCAGGGACTCCAATTAATCAAAGGTTGTTCCTCTTAATAGAGTCCCACATGCTTCTTAATGCTTCTTCACTTTTCTTGTTTCTTTTTTCTGATTTTTCCTCATAGATGCTGGCATCAGTAGTTCTGTCTTCCAAGTCAGAAATTCTTTTTTCCATTTGTTGCATTCTGTTTTCTTGGCTTTGAATGGAACTTTCTATGTCTTTGATTTTTTTCTTCATCTGTTGGATTTCAGAGTACTGGTGCTCCATCAGATCAAACAGCTTGCTTAACTTTTCATTTTGTTGTGCTGCATTTTGCATAAGGTCTAGAAGGGCTCTGCATATAATCCTTTTACAGTCATCTTCTGATGATTTCATAAAAGTTTCTTCATCTGGAAAACTCCTTGGTTGTTTTGTTAGTGAGCCTTCTGAAGCCATGGGTGATTTCTTGTTTGCCACAAGTATCTGTTGCTTTTTGGGTCACATGTGAGTAAGTAGAGGCTGGGAGAGATACTATGAGGATGGACTGCTGATGTTTCTCTAGGCTGTCTTAAAATGGAAAGCAGAAGGTATCTGACCACTTCCCAAGTCAGTCAGGTTTTCAGGTGTAGAGATCCCTCTTCCCAACTGGCAGAGTGAGCACCTCTATATCCAACCCCAGATGATATGAACTAGTTGAAAATACAGCAATGCTACTGCCTTGTTGGCCTCTGCTGACAGGCCCAGCCTTAGGCGACACTGTGTAAAGTACTGCTTTTCTGGTAGAAAAGTGCTCTGCTGTGGGCGGGCTCTGGCTCCCAAGTTAAGAATTAGGTCCAGCTGCGGCCACTGTTTCTAAGAAGGCACCCTCCACATGGTCGGCAGATAGAGGGGCTGAAGGTGCTGAGAGGTAGTGAGTCCTCCGCCTCTGTTGCTGGGCCCCCACTGTAGATGACACTGCATAAAATATTGCTTTTCTGTCAGAGAAGCGCTGTCCTGTTTGCAGGCATTGGCTCCAAGGCTAAGAATTACACCCCACTAAAATCTCCATATCCAACATGGCGTCCCGCACACAAGCACTGTGGTTCCGCATTAACCGCACTGTGGCAGAGACAAAAAGACAGGCCCAAAGTGGCTAGATGAACAGAGTCCAAAGCCTGGTTCTCAAAATATGGGAATTTTGCCTGCCTATTCCACCAGCAGTGCGTCTGAGTCCAGCTGCTAGGTAAGACCCAGCTCCTCCTGCTGGCCAAGACAGAGGAAAAAAAAGTCAAAATGGTGCATTTACCTTCAGTCCGTGAGAACCAGGGCTAGCCAGGAGTGGGAGTCAGCAATAGAGAGGAGGTTTTTCATTCAGTGGCATGAAGTCCAATTTAACAGCCCTGTGCTGTGTCCTGGGGGCTCAATAGGTGACTAGAAGGCTCCGTTTGATTATCAATTCAGGTCTTGGTTTCCAGAGGGATATAAGGAGATGTGTTAGTCCACCATCTTGACTCCACCAGTGTTGGTTCTAAATGTGTATTCTACTAAACAAAACACTTGACATCTTGTGTGTCAGGTCAGTCAGAATAGAACAAAACAGTAAGTCAAGGATCAGTAGCACTGTGAGGTGGGGCTACGATGGCAGAATAGTCAAATGCTTCCTGTTGTCCCTCTTACAACAAAGACCAAAAGAAAAAAAATACAAGTGAATCAATTATACTTGACAATCTAGGAGCCCTGATCATCAAAGACAAAGCTGAAGAGTCGGACTGAGTGGCAGGAGGAAGAACAGGTAATTCAAAAGCAGTGAGAAACTGCCACTCATCAGGTTGCTGGCACCCTCCTAGCTGGGTTGGCTGGTGCATGTGGGCTGAGGTGAGCAGCAACATTCAAGATGCATATCACCACATTGAGAGAGGCCAGTAGGTGGTGAATCTGCACAAGCTGGATGGAGGTGGCTCTGGATCTGCAAAAGTTAACTGCAAGCATTTAACCTACCACACAGGGTCAAAATAACCCCTCCCCCTCCAGGAGTTCCACAGCAAAAAAAATGTTTCCTTCCCTTCACCCACACTCTACACTGTTCCATTCCAACACCAATCCAGCAGTATTCAACAACTGCCATACCTCTTAAGCAAGTTGGAAAGCCCTGCCCTTTTTCCCAGCCACTGACATAAAGGGTCCATAGACTTGCAGTATCCTTCACCCCTGCCTAGACCTTTTGGGCTAATTCAACACTGTATGCCCTCATTAGCATGAAACAACAGTGCATACACCCAAAGCCCATTGTCAGCTGCAGCAGCCTAAAGGGAGCTTCAGCTTCATACCTAACTAATTTTTCCCCTGTATCTTTAGAAAACTAAAAATATAAGGGAAACATTAGTCCAAAGGACTGATGGACCACATCTACCATAGCCCCCATCAGAATGAGTCCAGTACAACTAGACGGTGCCTGGCTACCACCACTGATAGATCTGACCGGGATCACAGTAGAGGGTCCTGGACAAAGCTGGAGAAAAATATAGACCAAAATTCTAACTCAAAAAGAAAGAACAAGCTTGCTGGCCTGACAGGGGCTGGAGAAACCACGAGAGTATGGCCCCCATATGCCCTTTAAGCTCAGTAATGAAGTCACCCCTGAGGTTCACCCTTCAGTCAAAGTTTGGACAGGTTCATACAACAAAACAAGACTAAAGGGGCACACCAGTCCAGAAGCAAAGACCAAAAGGCAGGAGGGGACAGAAAAGCTGGTAATATACATAACCAAAGGTTGAGAATGGAGAGTGTTGACATGTCATAGGGTTGTTTACCAAAGTCATGAAGTAATATGTGTCCTGTTTAATGAGAAGCTAATTTGTTCTGTAAACCTTCATCTAAAGTACAATTTAAAAAAAAAAGAAAAAAGTAGGTAAGAGATATGAACAGTCATTTTACCTTAAAAAGCACTCAGGTAACTAACAGATACATAAGGAAATGCTCGTGATCATTAGCCATTAGAGAAATGTAAATCAAAACTACAATGAGATACCATCTCACCCTAACAAGGATAGTTAATGTTGGAGAAGTTGTGGAAGAACTGGAACATTTATACACTTCTGGTCCAAACCCAAACCCCTTACCGCTGAGTCGATTGTGACTCACAGAAACCTTACAGGACAGAGTAGAACTGCCCCATAGAGTTTCCAAGGAGTGCCCGGAAGATTCAAACTGCCGACCTTTTGGTTAGCAGTCATAGAACTTAAGTACTACACCACCAGGGTTTCCACACATCTGGTAGGAATGTAAAATGATACAACCTCTTTGGAAACCGATTTGGTGTTTCCTTAAAAATCTATAAATAGAAATACCATATGATTCAGCAATCCCATTCCTTGGAATATAACCTAGAAAAATAAGAGTCATCACATGAATAGACATACGCACACCCTTGTTCATTGCAGCACTGTTGACAATAGCAAACAGATGGAAACAACCTAGGTGCCCGTCATCAGATGAATGATAAACAAACTATGGTATATTCACACAAGATACTAAGCAATGATAAAGTACAGGATGAATCCAAGAAACATCTCTAACATGGATGAATCCAGAAGGCATTATACTGAATGAAACTAGTCTGTCACAAAGGGCAAATATTGTATGAGACCACAGTTACAAGAACTCAAGAAAAGTTTTAAACATAAAAGAAAATATTCTTTGATGGTTGTGAGAGTGAGGAGGGAGGGAGAGAGGAATTCATAACTAGATAGTAGACAAAGATCAACTTCGGTGAAGGGAAGGACACACACAATACAGGAGAAGTCAGCACAACTGGACTAATCCCAAAGCTAAGGAGCTTCCTGACACAACCAAATACTCTGAGAGACAGCGTAGTAGAGGCAAGAGTCTGGGGACCATGGTTTTAGGGGTCATCCAGGTCAATTGGCACAACAAAGTTTATTAAGAAAATGTTCTGCATCCCACTTTGGTGAGTGGCATCTGGGGTCTAAAAAGCTTCTGAGCATCCATCTAAGACGCATCTTAGATTTATGGACAGAAGAA
Source organism: Heterohyrax brucei (assembly GCA_028571685.1). Lineage (NCBI taxonomy): Eukaryota > Metazoa > Chordata > Mammalia > Hyracoidea > Procaviidae > Heterohyrax > Heterohyrax brucei. The sequence goes on from CM053166.1 coordinate 67,883,743, forward strand.
AAGACTCTGATGGTTACAAGGATGGTGAGGGAGGGCAAGGGTTTCTCATAGATAGTTAACAGAAATTTGGTTAGATAACAGCACACAATAGAAAGTAGATCAACCTAACCAGACTTCAGTATAAAGTGAAAGCTCTTCTAACTGCAGCCCAGTATTGCAAGGATAGAGTAGCAGGGCTGGGGTCTGGGGACCATGCTCTCGGGTGACATTGAGGTCAGTTGGCATAACTAGCCTATTGCTGAGAGTTTTCTGGACCCCATATTGGTGAGTAGTGTCTGGGGACTCAAAAACTAGCAAGCTGCCATCTGGAGTACATCAAATGGTGCCAACTCATCCAGAACAGATGGTCACTGAGAACAAAGACATGAGGAAAAACAGCTCAGGAGATGGAAGGACCCATGTAAATGGGAGACTGTATCAACACGTGACCAGTAGAACCAGATGGTGCCCGACCACCACCAAAGACGGCTGTGATGAAGCACACAGTGTTGAATTCCTGTGGCAACACAAGAAAAAGAGGAGTGCAGCTCAATAACTCTACTGTAAGACCACAATTGATGGTCCAAGAGCCTGAAAGATTCCCTGGGAGCATGGACCCTAGACCTGCTGCTGTCCCTGTCTAAGAAAAAAAAAAAAAAAAACATTACTGAGTTCAACTTTTCAGACAAAAATGGACTGGACTCGGGGACACAATGTGACCATATGGTGTGTGTACTTCGTGGTTCTATGGATTTGTAGGAGGCTGTCTTACTGGTCTCTTTCTAGATGGGAGAGGAGGGAACAGGAGCTTGTTAAGAGGATATGACAAGTATAGAACGAAAAAAAGGAGGAGAGTGCTGTCACCTGGCAAAGAGACCAGAAGGAGCTGTGGATAAGTGGGCATGCAAAATTAATTTGAATTGTACACTTTCACTTAATCACAAAAAAAAGAAGAAAGACCTTGCAATCTACTTCTGAACATTAGCCAATGAAAACCTTACAGGTCACAAAAGAATATTGTCAGATATAGTACTGGAAGATGAGCCCTCTAGTTGGAAGATACTCAAAATACACAGTGGCCACAACAATGTACCAGGGCATATTAATAATCCTGAAGATGGCACTAGATTGGACAACATTTGGTTCTGTTGTACATGGACTTGCCATCAGTTAGAGCTGAATTGACAGGAACAACAACATCTGTAAAGAATAATACAGAGCCAGACAGATTACAATAATGTGTCATTTTGCAGCAGTACCAATAGCTACTTAACACTTCTGTGTGCCAGGCAGTTAACTGGGCATTAAGCATAGCAGTGACCAAGACGAACATTGTCTATTTCTAGTGAAGAAGACAGACCTGAAACAGGTATGAGAGGTTTAGGCAACACCCCTCTTTCTTGCTTTAATTTAAATATTAAATTAAGAGACACATTTCTAGTTATAATTATGTCCACAAGTATACTCAGGAGAAAAGTCAGTCATCCACATGGAAAGAGAACAGAGAGAGCTTCCCAGATGCTGATGCTGAAGCTGATTCTTGAAAGGTAAGCAGAAATTAGCTAAGCGAACTAGTTTTTATCTTCCACAATGAGAATCCTTTTTTTTTTTTTTTTTTTGTATCTTTTGTTCTAACAATTTTTGCTTTATATTAATTTTAGGCTATTTCATTGAGTGCCTTTAAAAGAGTTTTTAAACATTCATGGTAAATCACTATAGAGTGAACTTCTCAATTCCAATTAATCTCCGTCTGTTTCCCCGTCGCCGTCGAGTCGATTCCGACTCAGAGCGACCTTGTAGACAGAGAACCGCCCCATAGAGTTTCCCTTTCTAGTCGAATACTAATTTAACTGACCTTGCTTTCTTTTGATTAGCATTTGCCTTGAATATTCTTCTGTCCTTTTACTTTCAATCTTTCTGAATTCTGCTGATTCACTAGGTCTGAAGTAGGACGCATATGTCTGGATTTGTTAAATCTCATCCGAAACGGCCATCTTTGACTTTAACTTCAGCCTTTAACCTTAACATTAAAAATGTCTTATTACTGATACGTATGAACTTACCTTCCTTCTTGTATTTTGCTTTCTGCTTTTTCCTGCCTCTTCTATAAATCTTTTCCTACCTTCTTAATTTTAGAATTCAGATTTTTTTGTCTTTGTTTTTCTCATTGCCTAACCCATAACTAAAACAATAGTAGATCGTAAAACACTATTAGTATGAAATTCTTCAAAATAATCGGAAATGATAAGGAAAGCATTTTTCCCACCATATACACTGAGGCAATGGTCAGTTACCTCAAGGGTGTGACACAGTGTGGTCCTGATGTCGGAAGAGGAAAGTGTACTCTTTGAGGCCTGTGTCCCTGTTCTGCAGAATGGTGCATACATGATGAGGAAGATTCTGTAACAGCACTATTGGAATTTTTAGCAGTACAACACTTCTGTAGGTGGTGTTGTTCAAGTGCAAACTCAATACATTCAAGAAGAAGGGGAGTAGCACTGATACAACAGCAAGAAGAGGCTCCAAAAGTGGTTCTGACAGCCTTTGTACTGCACCTGCAGTGGAATTCCTCAAGGTTTCGTGCCTGCCACATGCACAGAGGTATTTTGAAGGAGTTTTGGTGAAGGACTGGGTTTTATGATTGGAGGGGTGAGCATGAGGTCACTGAATGGGCGTAAGTTCCACATATTTTTTTTTCATTGTTGTTAAATTCTAAGTGTCATCTCATTTCAGTTATTTTTCTTTCTACCAAGAGTCTTTAAGAAGTGTCTCTCCAATTTCCAAAAAAATTAAGGTTTTATTGATTTCTAATGCAGTTTATCTGTGTTCTGTGTGATGCTTATTTATTGGAATGTGCTTAGATTTTCTTTAAGGCTGAGTACAAGATCAGTTTTGTTTGTTTGTTTACATTTTTATTGTGGTAAAAATATACATAATAAGACATTTTCTAATTCATGCAACTTTCACAAGTACAACTCAGTGGCATTATGTTCCTTGTATTGTGCAAGCATCACCACTAACCTTTCCCAAATCATTCCACCATTAACAGAAACCCCCCTAAGCAATGAGCCCTCCTTTCCCCTTCCCTCCCACCGCTGGCAACCACTTTTGGTTTCTATATACTTGTTTCCTGTAAGTGAGATCATACAATATTTATCCTTTTGCAATTGACTTATTTCACGTATTATGATATTTTAAAAATTCTTCTATGTTGTAGCATGTATCAAGACTTCATTTCTTGGTATGATTAATATTCCATTTTCTTTAAGTGACACATTTTGTTTATCCATTCATCTATCCATGGACATTTACGTTATTTCCACTTTTTAGCTATTGTAAACAGTGCTGTAGTATACATTGGTCTACAGGCTTCTGTTTGTATTCTTGCTTTCAATTATTTTGGTTATATAACTAGGACTGAGATTATTTTGGGTATATAACTAGGACTGTCATATAGTAGTTCTTTGTTCAACTTTTTGAGTAACAGCCCCTCTGTTTTGTACAGTAACTGTACCATTTTGCATTCCCACCAGCAGAGGATGAGGATTCCAATTTGTCTACATCCTTGCCAACACCTGTTATTTTATGGGTTTTGGTTTGTTTTTATCATAGCCAGTCTAATTGGGGTGATGTGGTATCTCATTGTGGCTTTAATTTATATTTCCTAATGACTACGTGGGGTCCTGGCACAGTGGTTAAAGAGCTTGACTGCTAACCAAAAGGTTGGCAGTTCAAATCCACCATCCGCTCATAGGAAACACTATGGGGGAGTTCTACTCTGCCAGGGTTGCTATGAGTCAGAAGAGACTTGATGATAAGGAGTTTGGTTCTTCTGGAGTTTTTGTTTTTGTTTTGATGATTAACGGGAGCCCTGGTGGCACACCAGTTAAGAGTTCAGCTGCTAACCAAAAAAGATCACTAGCTCTAATCCACCAGCCACTGTTTGGAAACTCATGAGACAGCTCTACTCTGTTAGATAGGATCACTGTGAATTGAAATTCATTCAATGGCACCTAACAACAATGACTAATGACACTGAACATCTTGTCATGTGAAAGGTTGGTTTTCAATAACATTGCATTTGCAGCTTGAAACAGTGTATGTTCTTCGATGCACATCGTTCAAAATGTGTGTGCTTGCTCTATTAATCACTAAGAGCAGGGATCTGTTTGTGTCTGTATACTTATGTACATATACACATTAATTTATATTCATAATTATGTATTTTAAGTGATGCTATTGTGTACAGGTAGGGATACTTTTCAGAATAAAATTGCCAAATTACTTTAGGTGGGTGAGTCAGGGCAGGCAAGACCAAGTGTGTCTGGGCAGGCAGGGCAGAGCCTGGTTTTGCATGTTTCAGTCTACAGGGCAGTAAGGCCAAACTAGGTATGTAAGGGACAGCTGGGCAGGACATGTGGGGCTGAGAAGTTATGGGCATGGGGCATATCCTAGAATGGAGAACACTCCTGAATATGTCTAGGTGTCCTATAAGAGGCCCCCAGGGTCTAGAGGATAGGACAAAACTGAGTATCCAGGAGGGCAGGGTGGGGCCTGCAGTGGCTGGAGAGTACAGACAGACTGGGTGAGGCAGGTGGGTGGTCTGAACACACTTAAGTGGCACAGCTAATTGTATTTTAGAGCAGAGATGGACTTGTCTGGGTTTAGAGTGTGGGAGACAGAAGAGGACTGGATTAGGTAGGTCCTGGAAGATGACCTGGGCAGACCGAGCCAAGTAAGTCTGACAAAGTGGAGCCTGGCTTTTCTGGATGGGGTGAAACCACATGTGTTCAGGTCAGATGTGCCTGGAAAAGATAGGCAGCCAGAGCCAAGTGGTGTCAGTCATTCCCGGAGAAATGGAGCCTGATACAGCCAGGTGGATGAGGCCAACACAGGAACCCTACTTTTAATTACTGGACTGTAGTGAGTACAGGGAAACCCTGGTGGCATAGTGGTTAAGTGCTACTGCTGCTAACCAAAAGGTTCGCAGTTCAAACCTGCCAGGACCTTCTTGGAAACTCTGTAGCTCTACTTTGTCCTATAGAGTTGCTATGAGTTGGCATTGATTCAACAGCGCTGGGTTTTTTTGGTTTTGTTTCTGGTTTTGGTTTAGTGAGTACAAACTCATACTCATAGTGACCCTACAAGACAGAGTAGAACTGTCCTGTAGAGTTTCCAAGGAGCACCTGGTGGACTCAAACTACTGACCTTTAGGTTAGCAGCTGTAGCACTTCACTGCACCACCAGGGTTTCTCATTCCAATTTTCTGTTGTTGTGTTTAGTGAGTACAGAACATAACGTGGTTGGGGGATTGTAGCTTGCACTGACTGTGACATCTTAGGAGACCTTGCCACAGTTCTTCCTGCCACTGCCTACCTCACAATTGCCTCACCTGGAGAAGTCCAAGCTAACCCAGAAGTACCAGACAGTGGTGGTACCACTGGCAGTAGAAGAAGCACCTGAAACAACAGCCGCATCCTAGCTATTGTCTGAAGAGGATTGGCTGTTGAACCCTAACCTTAACTAGCACTCTTGCATCAGGAACTTTAGACAATCAAAGCCCAGTGGGTTTGTGGCAGGACCCCGTGGTGCAAGGATGGGAAGGATGAAGGTCAGCAGTAATGAGGAGAGAGGAGGTAGGGCATGACCAGACTATGTAAGAACAAGTGAACTATCAGCATTTCCTGGCCTACAGCCATGGAAAAATGACACCAGGGATAGAGTACCCAATAAGCAAAGTAAGCACAGTGCTTACCTTGATTGCAAGATCATCTGTAGTAAACAGTTTTATATTTTTTCACTGCATCAAAGATCCTGCTTCTAGATATAGCTGGATCTGTCTCTCTCCCAACCTCTCAGCACCTTCCTACAGGAACAAAGTCTCTTTTCAAATTTACAATCCCTGACAGGGGCAGATGACTCAGTAGGCAAGATAAGCAAGGGCTTACTTATACATACTTATTAATCTGTAGTGAACAATTTCAATTACTTAGTAGATAATTCACACTTGACACCAAGCAGTTCACGATTCTGGATGCTACACTACAGAAGTAGACAGTGAACGTGAAGCACATGAAGCACTGGAAGAATAAGGTGGAACAGAAGGTGACAGAAATGGAAGAAAGAGAAGCATGAAGGGAGAGGTCAGAGGTGGAATGCAAGGCAATATACAAGGATTTGGGACTGACTCAAGTCCCTTGACCCCACGCTGACCACTCCTGCCTCACAGCAGAAGATAAAGCAGAAAGTCCTGGACAAATGGAAACACCCAGTGCCAAGGACCCACCTTACTGCAGCATTGCCTGGGGGCCTGATTGCCTGCATCTCACCTGGCCAGCTTCCAAGTACTATTCCGAGGATTGTGAAATGCAGCAGGCAGCGGAGTGACTGCACCTGAAGTTAAGGGACAGGGGTGGAGTAGACTGTGATCTGTGCCATCTGTAAGTCTGTTTACCACCACCATCACCCCCACACACAGAAGAAGGAATACAGAGTCACTGTACCAAAAAGAATTGGTACACATTCAACCATTTCAGGAAGTAGCATATGATCAGTACCTATGGTATTGGTAAAAAAAAAACGAAGCTCCAGGAATTGATGGAATACCAAGTCAGAAGTTTCAACAAATGCGTGCAGCACTGAAGTGCTCACTCATCCATGGCAAGAAATTTGGAAGACATCTACCTGGCCAACTGACTGGAAGAGATCCATTTGTATGCCTATTCCCAGGAAAGATAATCCAACCAAATGTAGAAATTATCAAACAATATCATTAATATTACATGCAAGAAAGTTTTGCTGAAGATCATTCAAAAGCAGCTGCAGCAGTATAGCAACAGGGAACTTCCAGAAATTCAAGACAGATTCAGAAGAGGATATAGAACTAGGGATATCATAGCTAATGTTAGATAGCTCATAGGGAAACTGTACGTAGATCAAGAGACAGTCATTTGGACACAATAAGAGGATACTGCATAGTTTAAAGTCAGGAAAGATGTGTGTCAGAGTTGGTATGCTTTCACCATACCTATTCAATTTGTATGCTAAGCAAATAATCCCAGAAACTGGACTATACGAGAAAGAACAAAACATCAGGATTGGAGAAACATTTATTAACAGCCTGAGAAATGCGGATGACACAACTTTGCTTGCTAAAAAGGAAAAGGACTTGAAGCACTTACTGATGAATATCAAAGACCACAGCCTTCAGTACTGATTACATCTCAGAATAAGAAAACAAAAATCCTCACAACTGGACCAGTAAGCAACATCATGATACATGGAGAAAAGACTGAGGTTGTCAAGGATTTCATTTTACTTCAATCCATAATCAATACTAATGGAAGCAGCAGTCAAGAAATCAAAAGATGTATTGCACTGAGCAAATCAGCTGCAAAAGATCACTTTGAAGAGTTGAAAGCAAAGATGTCACCTTGAGGACTAAGGCGTGCCTGACCCAAGCCATAGTATATTCAATCACCTCATATGCATAGGAAAGCTGGATGATGCATAAAGAAGACTGAAGGAGAACTGACACCTTTGGATTGTGGTATTGGTGAAGAACATTGACTATGGATTGTCAAAACAATGAACAAATCTGTTTTAGAAGAAGTACAGCCAGAATGTTCTTTAGAAGTAAGAGTGGCAAGACTACATCTTACATACTTTGGCTATGTTATCAGGAGGGATAAGTCCCTGGAGAAGGACACAGTGCTTGGTAATGTACAGGGTCAAGGAAAAATAGGAAGCCCCTCAAGGAGATGGACTGACACAGTGGCTGCAACAATGAGCTCCAGCATAACAATGATTATAAGGATGGCACAGGATCAGGCAGTGTTTTGCTCTGTTATACATAGGGTCACTGTGAGTTGGAACCAATTCAATGGCACATAACAACAAAACTCACACACTCATTCTCCCACCATTCATATACCTACCCATCCACCCTTACAACCACCCACTCACTGAGCTACCCATCCATTTTCCACTCACCCAGAGTCCATCCACCAACTCACTCACCCACCCTTATGTCACTCACCCATCTACCCACTCAGTCACCCACTCACCAACATTCATTCATCTACCGTTGAGTATTCCACACATTCACCATTCAATCACTCATCCATTTCTTCTTCCTTTGATGCCCCCATCCACCTATTCCATTTCTTACTGTCCTGTACCAGTGCATCCAGAAGTGGCAGAAGATCCTCTGCATTGCCAAGGAAGATGGCAAGAAAATGTTCCAGTGCTTCCATTGTGAAAAGCAGGATACCTGTCTGACGGACATGGAGTTCCATTTCCATGAACTTGAGGCCATTATCCTATGTGGCAAGCAGCAGACTGTGCGCAACGACGAGGAGGTGGGTGGGCATAGGTGGAGTAGGGCAGACAGGCAGCTAGTATCTTTCCCTGCCTGACCCCATCACGCAATGCTTTACCAGCCTTTTCTTTGTCGCATGCAGAACAGCAAAGGTGACAGGGGCAACTAAGACCTGAAGATCTTCTGTGTCTCCTTGTATAACCCACCAAACTCAGTATCAGCTTCTGCCACATTTAACACTGTTTTGCCAAGACTGAGGCATTGCCTTTGGCATGGATGTTTTGGGCTAAGTGTGCAGAGTACAGGCAAGGTTCATGGGGAACAAGTTTGGTGCGTGAGTGTTTGTTATGGGAGAGAATGGAACACACATCCGTATATCCACCCATTTGTGCCCTATCCCCAACCCTAGAATGAAAGCCAAGTTCAAGGTGTTGGCTAGTGGTGAGAGGAGACATTGGCTGGGTGGACACGAGTGTTATTAGTCATCTAGTGCTGCCATAACAGAAATACTGTAAGTGGATGGCTTTAAAAGGAGAAATTTTATTTTGTCACAGTCCAGTAAACTAAAAGTTAAAATTCAAGGTGTCAGCACTAGAGGAAGGCTTTTTTTGCTGGCTCTGGGGAAAGGTCCTTGTCTTCAATCTTCCCCTGGACTGGAAGCTTCTGAGTTTCAGGGACTTCTGTCCTTTCCAAAGGACTTGCTCAGCTTCTGGTATAGCTTCTTGGTGATATGAAGTCCCCAAATCTCTCTGCTACTTTATTTCCTTCTTTATACCTCAAGAGACAGCCTCAAAGCACAAAACAATATTGCACATTGAGTCATGTGCCACCAACACAACTGCCACCTATCTTTCATCATTAACATAATAGGGGCACGGTTTACAATATAAAGGAACATCACATAATATCAGAAATCACGGCCCAGTGAAACAGCTACACACATTCTGGGAGGAACACAATTCAATCTATGACAAGGAGCATCAGGGTCTACAAGGAATAGCTGTGCTATTTGGGGCTGTCAGGGGACATGCAGTGTGTCTCCATCTGTGGTATTTTCCAGTATGAGCACCAGTCATCTTTTGGGTGGATGGACCCTACTAGCATACAGGGGTGAGTGTGGGTGCTCCTCAGGGTCAAAGGTGTATTGTGGACAGGGTCAGGAGCAAGGGTGGGGTAAGGCCAGGGGCAGAGGTGGGTAGAGTCACTGACAAGATGGAGCATGGTTAGATGGACAGGATGTGGATGGGGTCAGGGACAAGGTATGGGCAAGACTTCCTTCCTCCTGTACATCGGTACCTCACTTTTTACCTCTCTTCAGGGTCACATGGCTTTTAGGTGATATGTTATCCAAAGGGAAAGACATACTGTAAGTGGCTCCAGGTGCTGGGCTCTGAGCACTCACAGGACCCCAAGGTGAAGTTCTTCCTTCCCCTATCTCATCACTCTCCATTTGCTCCCTTCCTCTCTGCCTGACCACTCTATTTCTATCTCCCTCACTGACTGATTACCTACTGTTCTCTTCTTCCTCTCTGGGCACCATTCCTTCTCCCCTTGCCTTATCACCCCCATTCTTGCTTTATCATCCTTGCCTTGTCATCCGCATTTCCATTTCTCCCATCTACCCTACTTGAGCACCTCCTATTCCTCTCATCACACTTGCTTGATCATCCCTCATTATGGCCCTCCTCCGTATCTCATCATCCTTTGTTCTTCCCCACAGGTACCAAATTATTGTGTGTAGTTGATCACTAGTGTGTGATGTCTTTGAACTCATGGGTGATTTGTCACTTCCCCAAATGCCTGTGCAACTGCCACTACTGCTGGGAGAAGCTGAGATGCACTGATGTGGACTCAGAGCATATAACTTACAACATTGAGTAGGGTAAGGATGGAGTAGGATAGTGTAACCCCCATCTCATTCTCAGCTCCAACTTTCGCACAAGCTGAATGGGCTGATGGACCAGGAGCACAAAGTGTGTAAGGTTATGACTAATCAGGTGGGGCTGCTAGCCATGATGCTCCACTATACAATTCAGCACAGTACTTTACCACTGACCTTCGCTCCTGTGTAGACAGCTGAGATCCTGCTCATCTTAAGTCCTGTATCCCATACCCTGGGTAAGAGAGACACTCCATGTATTCCCCCATATAGCGGAATTGCTTTCATTAATGTCAGCCAGTTCATTAATTCATGGTGTCACCCCTACCCCGTGGATTTCCTCCCATACCAGAACACCAATAACCCTTAGCAATGTTTCTTGAACCAATATTACTCACAAATTCTAATTCCCATATATCATTGAATGTAAAGGAAACTGTAGTGACATAAAAACTAACAGAATTAAAATCACAGATTTAAATTACAATATTGTACACACAGCCTAAATGTATTTGTATTTATACAGTACCATGTGATTAAAGTGAGAATTCAGTAAGAAAACAATAAAATTCAAGCCAAAAGCCAAGTGCCGTTGAGTCAGATCCGACTCATAAAATTCAAAGTAAAAACTTTTAAGAACTACTTCAAACTTACATTTATTTTAACTTTAAACACCATTTCATGAGATACATTAATGGATTAGGTTTGCATGATCAATAATGGCCCAAATAATGTAAAAGTTGTAGGCAAATACACATGTAAATATATTAGTAAATGATATCATAAAAATAAACAGAAACAAATACACAAGCATTCAGTGTTTAGTGAACACCTTGATTTAATCAGAACTTTCCTAGCCTTCAAAGCTGAAAACTTGTGATGACTTCATCAAAATCAATGCCTTTCACCAATTAACTTTTTTTAATTGTGTTTTAATGAAGGTTAACAATGCACATTAATTTCTCACTAAACAATTAGTACACATTGTTTTGTGACATTGGTTGCCACCCTCATAACATGACAACACTCTCACCTTATTGACCGTGGGTTCCCCGTTACCAGCTTTCTTGTCCCTTCCTGCCTTCTCATCCTTGCCCCTGAGCTTGTGTGCCCCTTTATTCTCCTTGTTTTTTCGTGGGTCTCTCTAATCTTTTGCTGAAGTGCAAACCTCAGGAGTCACTTCAGTACTGAGTTAAAAGTGGTAGAAGGGTCATACTCTCAGGATTTCTCCAGTTGCTGGCAGACCAGTAAGTCTAGTCTATTTTGTGTGTGAGTTAGAATTTCATTCTACATTTCTCTCCAACTCTCTCCGGAATCCACTACTGTGATCCATGAATTTAGGATTTAAGTTTTATTTTTAAGCATGTATCAAGAAATAGAGCAGCTCCTCACTCCATGTTTTAAACTGTCAGTTTCTCTAGTTATCAAAGAATTAATTATGTAATAAGACTATATATAAGTTTATTATCAATTTTAATCATAGAACAATATGTGATAAATATAGTTATAAATTGCTTAAATGTATTTCTTAGCATATATGACTACTAACAATAAAATTGTTTATAAAATCTTTCAGTGTAGGGTTATATTATTAGTTACATTAGTAGTAGTAGTAACTGAATGGAAGGCTTTTTTCATTTTTCTCTTTTTCCTTTAATTATTAAAAATTAATTATTAAATGTAATAATCAATAATTGTTATTTATTATTTATTAATTATTAAAATTCTCAAAAAAGTTATTGATATGCCCTTTGTCACCAAAGTTATTCAACAGAATTCTGGAGGTTCTGGCCAAAGCAATTAGGCTAGAAAAAGAAATAAAGGACATCCAAATTGGTAAAGAAGAAACAAAAGTATCTGTATTTGCAGATGATATCATCTTATACAAAGAATCCAAACTATCAAAAAAAAAAAAAAACTATTGGAACGAATAGAAGAGTTCAGTAAAGTAGCAGATTACAAGATAATCACAAAAATCAGTTGGATTCCTCAACACCAACAAAGAGAATGTTGAAGAGGAAATCACCAAATCAGTATCGTTTACAATAGCCCCCAAGAAGATAAAATACTTAGGAATAATTCTAACTAGAGATGTAAAAGACCTATACAAAGAAAACTACAAGACACTTCTGCAAGAAACCAAGAGATTCACGTAAGTAGAGAAACCTACATTGCTCTTAGATAGGAAGACTCAATATTGTGAAAATGTCTCAACAATGTGAAAAAGCTATGCATACATATAATGCAATCCCAATCCAAAATCCCATTACATTTTTTAATGAGATGGAGAAATGAATAACCAGCTTTGCATGGAAAGGAAAGGAGCACTGGATAAGTAAAGCATTACTGAAGAAGAAAAAAGTGGAAGGCCTCGCACTATCTGACTTTAGAAATTATTATACTGCCATGGTAGTCAAAACAGCCTGGAACTGGTACAAAAACAAATACATAGACAAATGGTACAGAATTGAGAATCCAGACATAAAATCATCCACCCATGAGCAGCTGATATTTGACAAAGGCCCAAAGTCCATATGGGGAAAAAACAGTCTCTTTAACAAATGATGTTGCCATAACTGTATATCCATCACAAAAAAATGAAACAAGACCCATACCTCACACCATGCATAAAAACTAACTTAAAATGGATCAAAGACCTAAATATCAAATCTAAAATAAGAAGATCATGGAATAAAAAATAGAGACAAAGCTAGGAGCCCTAATACATGGCATAAACAGAATACAAAACATTACTAACAATGCGCAAAAAAACAGAAGAGAAAATAGACTACTGGGAACTCCTAAAAATCAAAACACCTTAGGCACGTAAGACTTCTGCTGCACCTATCTGCCTTTGCATCTACACACCCAGGCCTATCGTGGAGGTGTGTCCTGTAGTGCTACCTGTGAGTATTGGTATGTTTTGAGAGAAACACCTGACCTATTTTTCCTATTTTTTCTATGATCACTGGTCCCTTATAGATTCTCCATTAATTTTCATAGTTTCTCTTTTCCCAGGGACTCCATATTTCATCTAAATGTGTTTAAACGTACTGCTTTAGATTTAAGCCTCATTTTGTTGTTGTTACATGCCTCTGAGTAGGTTCTAACTGCTAGCAATCTTGTGTACAACAGAATGAAATGCTTCCCGGTCCTGCACCATCTTCACATTTGTTGTGTCAATCCATCTCATTGAGGATCTCCCTCTCTATGTTACCAAGCATGATGTCCTTCCCCAGGGTCTGATCCCTCCTGACAATGTGTCCAAATTACCTGAGACGAAGTTTCACCATCCTCTTTTCTAAGGAGCATTCCGGTTGTACTTCTTCCAAGCCAGATTTGTTTATTCTTGTAGCAGTTCATGGTATATTCAATATTCTTCACCAGCACCAGAATTCAAAGGCATCAATTTTTCTTCAGTCTTCCTTATACCTTGTCCAGTTTTCTCATGAATGTGAGACTACGAAAAATATCATGGCTTCAGTCAGGTGGACCTTAGTCCTCAAAGTGACATCTTTGCTTTTCAACATGTCTTTTACAGGAGATTTGTACAATGACAACATGTCATTTGTTTTTCTGATGGCTGCGCCATGGGTGTTAATTATGAATCCAAGGAAAATGAAATCCTTGACAACTTTGATCTTTTCTCCGCTTATCACAATGTTGTTATTGGTCCAATTGTGAGGATTTTTATTGCTTTCATGACGAGGTGCAATCATCAGTAAGTGCTTCAAGTCCTCGTCACTTTCTACAAGCAAGGTAGTATTATCTGCATCTCTCAGGTTGTTAATGAGTCTTCCTCAATCCTGATGCTGTGTTTTTGTTCATATAAGTAGCCTGCAATTCCCATTCTTCACAATGCTATCCAGAATTTGTCATGATCCAAAGAGTTGAATGCCTTTACATAGTCAATAAAAAAAAGGTCAACATCTTTCTGGGATTTTTCTGCATTCAGCTGAGACTCATCTGACATCAGCAATGATGCCCCTTGATTCCTGTTCTCTTCTGAATCCAGCCTGAATTTCTGGAAGTCCCCTGTTGATGTGATGCTGCAAGTGCTAATGAATAATCTTCAGCAAGATCTAATTTTGTGTAGTACAAGGTCTGACAATTAAGTCTGTGACCTTGCCACCATGCATGTATGTTGGCGGCATTGTACAAACAATTCAGTAAGGTTTCATAACGTTGGTATATCGGTATCTCACAGCTGTGTTCATGTTGATGTGTGGTGGTGTCTTGCTGAGTGGCGTTCATTATTGTTGTTGCATGTTTCTGTGCACCATCATAAGAATGTCAGAGCTTGAATTAGAGCAATGAACAAACATTAAATGTCTTGTTAAACTTGGCAAGAGTGGAAGTGAAATCAGGGATATGTTAGTCCAAGGTTATGGGGATAATGCCATGAAGAAAAAGGCAATGTACACATGGGTTAAATGTTTTTCTGATGGAAGAGAAAGCATCAATGATGAAGAGGTCAGAGCAGCCAGTAACAAGCAGAACTGACAAAAACATTGTAAAAATTCCTTGAATTGTGTGTCATAATCATCGGCAAACTGTGAGAAACATAACAGGCCTAGTAAACATCAATAGAGAAATAGGAAAATCTTAACTAAAAATGTTGGCATGAAGAAGGTGTATGCACAAATGATCCCTCTCGCCTGCGAACAAAAACAAAGGAGAGTTGAAGTTTGCAAAGACCTTTTGGAGAGGCAAGACGATGTTTTAGGCTGGATTATCACTGGTGATGAAACATGGGTGTACCAATATACCCTGAAACAAAGCATGAAAGTGCACAGTGAAAGTCAGCCAGTTCTCCGGGATCAAAAAATTTCTGTCAGACCAAATCAAGAGTCAAAACCATGTTGCTAACCTTTTTTGATATCAGAGGGATTGTTTATTATAAATTTGTACCAGCTGGACAAAGAGTTAACCAAGTTTACTATTTGGAAGTATTGAAAAGGCTATGTGAAAAAGTTGGCTGAAAATGACCTGAACATTTCACCAACAACTCATGGCTCTTGCATGACGAGAATACACCAGCTCACCCAGCACTGTCTGTGAGGGAGTTTTTAGCCAGTAAACAAGTAACTATTAGAACGCCCTCCCTACTCACCTTATGGCCCCCGATTACTTTTTTCTTTACCCAAAGAAACAGAAATATTGAAAGGAAGACATTTTGGTGACATTTAGGACATTAAGGGTAATACGGTGACAGCTCTGATGGCCATTTCAGAAAAAGAGTTCCACAACTACTTTGAAGGGTGGACTAGGTGCTGGTCTTGGTGCATAGCTTCCCAAGGGAAGTATTTCAAAGGTGACTGTAGTGATATTCAGTAATGAGGTATGTAGCATTTTTTCTAGGATGAATTCACAAATTTAACTGTCAGACCTTGTATTAATGATAAGCCAAAAAATAACCTAAAAAGCTAGACCTACTGCCGTCAAGTTGATTCTGACTCATAGTGACCCTGTAGGACAGAGTGGAACTACCCAATAGAGTTTCCATGGAGCAGCTGGTAGATTTCAACTGATGACCATTGGTTAGCAGTCAAGCTCTCAACCACTGTGCCACCAGGGCTCTGACATTAATATGTTTTTGATAACTTCCACATTCTGTTGAATCGTCTTTGTTTGGATGAGCCCAAATATGGATCTCTTCCAGTCAATTGGCCAGGAAGCTGTCTTCCAAATTTGACATAGACTAGTGAGCACCTCCAGCACTGCATCTGTTTGTTGAAACATCCCAATTGGTATTTCATCAACTCCAGGAGCCTTGTTTTCCACCAACATCTTTGGTGCAGTTTGGACTTCTTTCTTCAGTACCATCAGTTCTTAATCATATGCTACCTCCCAAAATGGCTGAACATCCACCAACTGTTTTCGGTACAGAGATTCTATATATTCATTCCATTTTCTTTGTATTCGTCCTCTGTTGTTCAATACTTTTCCCACAGAATCCTTCAATGCTGCAATTCAAGGTTTGATTTTTTTCTTGATTTCTTTCAACTTGAGAAGTGCTCAGTGGGTTCTTCCCTTTTTGTTTTCTAACTCCAGGTCTTTGCTCATTTCATTATAATACTTTGTCTTCTTGAGCTGCCCTTTGAAATTTTCTATCCAGCTCTTTTACTTTGTCAGTTCTTCCTTTCACTTTATCTATTTGATGTACAAGAGCAAGTTTCCAAGTCTCTTCTAACATTCATTTACATCTTTTCCAATCTTTCCTGTCCTTTCAATGACTTCTTGCTTTCTTCATATATGAAATCCTTAATGTCATTCCACAACTCATTTGGTCTTCAGTCATTAATGTTCAGTATATCAAATCTATTCTTCAGATGGTCTCTAAATTCAGATAAGATATAATCAAGGTCACATTTTGGCTTTCATGGACTTGCTTTAATTTTCTTCAGCTTGAACTTTGATATGAGCAGTTAAAAGTCTGTTCCTCAGTCAGACTCTGGCTTTGTTATGACTTATATGGTATTCAGCTTTTCCTTTGCCTCTTCACACAGATCTAGTCAATTTGATTCTTGTGTATTCCATCAGGTGAGGTCCATGTGTATAGTCCCCATTTATACCATTGAAAAAAGGTATTCACAATGAATGAAGAAGTCGTTGGTCTTGCAAAATTCTATCATGTGATCTCTGGCATTGTTCCTATCACTAAAGCTTATTTCCCAACTACTAATCCTTCTCTGTCTCCAACTTTCACATTCCAGTCACCAGTAATTATCAATGCATCTTAATTGCATGTTTTATCAATTTCAGACCGCAGAAGTTGGTAAAAAAATCCTCAGTTTTCTCATCTTTGACATTAGTGATTGGTGTCTAAATCTGAATAGTCATATTAGCTCATCTTCCTTCACTGACAGCATTGTACTTCAGGACAGATTTCAAAAGCTTCTTTTTTTCAGTGCATCCCACACCATTCCTTTTTAAGTTATCATTCCCAGCATAGTACACTATATGGTTGTCTAATTCAAAATTGCCAGTACCAATTCATTTCGGCTCACTAATGACTAGGATATTGATCTTTAGAAATTCCATTTCATTTTTGATGACTTCCAATATTTCTAGACGCATACACTGTACATTTCACATTCTGATTAATAATGGATATCTGCAGCTGTATCTTCTCATTTTGAGTTGTGCCACTTCAGCAAATGAAGGTCCCAAAAGAATTACTCCATCCACATTATTAAGGTCGACTCCACTTTTAGGGGAGCCCTGGTTGCACAGTGGTTAATAACTTGGCTGTTAACCAAAAGATTGGCAATTTGAATCTACCAGACACTCTTTGGAAACTCTATGTAGCAGTTCTATTCTGTCCTACAGGGTTGTTCTAAGAATTGACTTGACAGTGATTTTTTTTTGTTTGTTGTTTGTTTGTTTTGAGGAGGCAGCTCTTTCCCAGCGGTATTTTGGGTGCTTTCCAACCTGAGGGGCTAATCTTCTGGCACTACACTACCAAATAATGTTCTGCTGCTATTCATGAGTGAATGGCAGCAGAACTGAACAATTTTTTCAGAAGTAGACTACCAGGTACTTTTTCTTAGTCCATCTTAGTCTGGAAGCTCTGTAGAAACCTGTCCAAGAATGACCCAGCCAGTATTTGAAATATCAGTGGCATAGCTTGCAGCATCACAGCAATATGCAAGTCACTACAGTACAACAGACTGACAGAAGCCTGGGGTCTCATAATCCACAATAACTAGTTTTGCATTACTTCCAATCTGGTGTAACATCTCCTTTTTCTATTACTTTTTTTTCCTGTTCTATTTCATCAGACTTAATTCACTGACCATTTGAAAAGGCAAGCTTTTTGTTTTATTTTTGCTCCCTAACTTTGTATTTTATTTATTTAATCTTCATTTTTATTAACTACCACCTGTTGGGTTTTTGTTTTATGCTTGTGTGTTTGAATCTTTCTTTTTTTCCTCATTTTTGCTGTCCTCTTTCTAATATCTTGGGTTTATTCCTAACTCAATTATTTTTTATTTTCTAGTCTTCTTTGTGACGTTTTTAAATAGACTGGAAATATACTTTAGATAAAGGATTTGTGGCTGTAAATTTTCCTATAAAAGCAACTGTGTCTTGAAAATTCTGGCATAAAGTTACAACTTTAGAGTTGATTTCTTTAATCATAGGTTATTGAAGAAAGTTTCTTATTTTCTACTTAATTAAAGTGTGTCTTAGTCATCTAGTGCTGGTGTAACAGAAATATTGCAAGTAGATGACTTTGACAAACAGAAGCTTATTCTTTCACAGTTTAGTATGCTAGAAGTCTAGATTCAAGGTATAAGGTCTAGGGAAAGGCTTTCTGTGCAGCTTGTGGAGGAAGGACCTTACATCACTCTTCTCCTGGACTAGAGGCTTCTCTGCACAGAAACCCCAGGTGCAAAGGTCACTCTCTGCTTTGCTCCTGGTACTGCTTTCTTCCTGGTGTGAGCCCCCACCCCTCTGATCACTTCTTTTATATCTCAAAAGAGATTGGCTCAAGACACAATCCAGAGAGGCAGTGCCAAGATGGCGGAGGGTTCAGATGCTTCCTGTGACCCCTCTAACAATACAGACCCAAAAGAACAAATGAATCAATTACATATGATGTTCTAGGAGCCATGAACATCAAAGAGAAAGTTGAGATATTGGACTGAGCAATGGGGAAGGGAGAGAAGGTCAGGAGATATTTAGGAATGACCACACCTGCTCACCCAGAATCAGAATGCAGCAGTGGCATTTGGAGGGTGTCCTCCTCATAGGGAGAGGTGAAGCATCAAAGAGGAGCAATGGAGAGTACATTCTTGCATAAAGAACCAGTGAAAAGTGGCACTCAATCATCAAAAGCTAAATGGCTTGCATCTCACCTACTGTGCGCGGATCTATATCTTTCCTTCAGGATAACCTCTCTCCCTTTTCCCAGGGCTTTCTCCTCCTGTCTGTGCACTGCACCCAGCTCTGGAGTCTGACACCATTACCTGAGCCTGAAATGGAACTCCTTCTGTGCCTTGAGCCATTCTCTTAGACTCAAAAGGGAACAATTTAACAAACTGTGGGAAGAGACGGGGCAGAAATCTGCCAGCTTCCCTGAACTGGAAATTCAGGGCAGAAGCAGTTCCTTCATCTAGAATCAGACATAAGGGGATATGCCATCCTCACAGGCATTCAAGGACAGTTGTTACCCCCTGTGTTTCTCCATTTGTTAGGTACATATTTCTCATTAGGATAGTTTAGTCTAGTTTGATGATTAAAGTTTCTTTACTCTTGTTTTTCATCTTTCTACTTCAGCTGTTACATTATCAAAACGTTGAATAAATCTGTTGCAATATTTTTAAACAAATTTTTCCTTGTAGTTCTTTGTGTTTAGGAGGGAAGGAGCCCGGAAGATTTTTGTTGTTGTTATTAATTTTGCACAATCCCATCATGTATTGTCTTTATTCTGTCTGTTGAATACTTTATTCTGGCAATTTACTTTTACAATTATGTCACCACTTCTGCTTTTATTTTGTTGCCTTTTCCCTGGTGTAAGCTCAGCTTATAAGCAAAAGGTGCTGTCAGTCCTCAGCCTGAGCACTTTGATGACATTAGGAATTAGAAATATTGGGAGTTTGGGGTTTTTATTATGGCAAATACGTATGTTAAAAAAATTGTCATTTCAACATTTTTATATGTACAATTCAGTGACTTAAACTATGTTTATCATATTGTCAACCATCATCACTATCCGCTTAGAAATATTGTGTATTGTTAGCCAACCCTGTATAGGGTTCAGTATCACAGAACAGCTGAGTATGGGCACTTTGGGGTCAACAGAACTTGGCTTAAATATTTCCCTGTCCTACCTGCTAGCAGTGTGACCTTGGAGCTACTGACAGCAAGCCTTAGCTTCTTCTACTGTAAAACAGGCCTACTGATAATCATTGCCATCGAATTGACAGGGTTGTAGTGAAAATTAAATAAGGTACCTGGTATCCATTACCAGAGCCTCAGGACAAGTGCAAGTGTATCACAGAAAGCAACATATTTCAGGCTTGCTGTCCCTGAGTCAGATCTCACCTCTCCTGCATCAGACACCTATGTGTTTTACTGCAAAATGTGATGTGGCCGATGGAGGAAAGGTGTGACATAGAAGTTCAAGTCCCACAGCAAGCCGAGAAATGAAGGCAGCTCTCTACAAGGTGTCTGAGGGCAGGGTCTCAGGGATGTGATTACCAGTCATAGACGGGGACACACTAACATCTAACCAACAACAGCAGCACAGGCCCTTCACTCTCCATTGGCTCTTTACAGATCCTCAACGAATTCCCATGAGAGCCTCCTTTTCCCCAAGCTCAGAGAATATGCTGATTTCTCCTTTATCTTAACCTAGGTACGGAAAAATATCTTTTCTTATGTAAAAAATCCTGAAATTTTTAATGTAAAAATCAGTTGTACTTCTGTATACTTGCAATGTACACTCTAAAAGTAAAATTAACATTCTATTTACATAAAAATGACACATTTAGGAATATATTTAACAAACATGTATTCTGAAAACTACAAAGGGTTGTTGAAGAACAATTTAAAAGAACTAAATAAAAGGAAAATCATTCCATGTTCATGGATCAAAAGATAATGCTCTCCAAACTGATCTACAAATTCAACACAATCTCTGTCAGAATCCCAGCTGACTTCTTTGTAGAAATTGATTACAAAATTCATACAGAATCAAAAAACCAAAAAAATCAAACCCACTGCCATCTAGTCAATTCTGACTCATAGTGACCCTACAGGACAGAGTAGAACTGTTCCACAGAGTTTCCATGGAGCGCCCAGTGGATCTGAACTGCTGACCTTTTGGTTAGCAGATGGATGTAGCACTTAACCATGACACCACTGGGATTTCCACAGAATCATAAGGCACCCCAAATAGCCAAAACAATGTTGAAAAAGAAAACAAACACAAGAATTCACATTTCCTGACTTCATAACTTACTACAGAGCAATAGTAATCAACACAGTGTGGTCCTGGCACAGTGACAGATATAGAGGTCAATGGGATAGAATTGTTGTTAGGTACCATGAAGCTGATTCCAATTCATAGCAACCCCACACACGACAATGAAATGCTGCCTGGTCCTGTGCCCATCCTCACAATAGTAGATGTGTTTGAGTCCATTGTTGCAGCCACTGTGTGGAGCCATCTTATTGAGGGTGTTCTTCTTTTTCACTTACCCTCTATTTTACCTCTTCTTCTCCAGGAACTGGTACTTCTTGATAATAAGTCCAAAGTATGTGAGATGAAGCCTTACTACACTTCTTTCTAAGGGGTATTTTGACTGTACTTCTTCCCAAACAGATTTCTGCGTTCTTCTGACCAAAAAAAAACCCCCAAACCTACTGCCATTGAGTTGATGCTGACTCATAGCAACACTATAGGCCAGAGCAGAACAGCCCCAAAGAATTTTCAAGGAGTGTCTGGCAGATTTGAATTGCCGATCTTTTGGTTAGCAGCCGTAGGACTTAACCACTGCGCTGCCAGGGTTTCCATTCTTCTAACAGTTCATATTTGATATTCTTTGCCAACATTGTAATTCAAAGGCATCAGTTCTTCTCCAATATTCCTTTTTCATTGTCCAGCTTTCACATGCATATGAGGGAATTGAAACATCATGGCTTGGTTCACACACTGTCATGGATTTAATTGTGTCCCCTAAAAACTGTGTGTATTAATTTGGCTAGGCCTTGATTCCTGGTATCAGGTGATGGTCCCATATGTTGTAAATTATGCCTCTATGATGTTAATGAGACAGGTTGAGTGGCAGTTGTGTTAGTGAGTCAGGACTCGGTGTATAAGATTGTATTGTGCCTTGAGGCAATCTCTTGAGACATAAAAGAAAGAAGCTAGCAGAGAGATTTGGAGACCTCATACCATGAAGGAAGCAGCACCATAAGCAGAGTACGTCCTTTGGAAAGGACTCAGGGTCCCTGCACCTCAGAGGCTGCCAGTCCAGGGGAAGACTGACGACAGAGATCTTTTGCCAGAACCAACAGAGAAAGATTTCCCCAGGTGCTGATGCCCTGAATTTGGACTTGCAGCCTACAGATTGCGACAGAATAAAATAGCTCTTTTTAAAGCCATCAACTTGAGGTATTTCTGTTATAGCAGTTCTAGATGACTAAGACAGGCATGCCTTAGTCACCAAATCAACATCTTTGATTTTTAACACTTTAAAGAGGTCCTTTACCACAGATTTGCCTAACACAGTACATCATCTAATTTCTTGACTGCTGGTTCCATGGACAATGATTGTCGATCCAAGTAAAAAGAAGTCCTTGACAACGTCAATATTTTCTGTCTTTCATGATATTGCTTATTGGTCCAATTGTGAGGACTTTTTTTCCTTCATTTTTAGGCATAATCCATACCGAAGCCTTTGGTCTTTAATCTTCATCAGTAAGTGCTTCAAGTCCTCTTTGCTTTCAGCAAGCAAGAATGACAATGTTGTGTCACTGATCCCATAAGAGAAAAACATGGTAGTCTGCTTTCATAAAGATTATAGCTTTGTAAACCCTATGGGGAAGTTCTGCTCTGTCCTATAGTGTTGTTATGAGTCATAACCGACTCAGTGGCAATGCAATAGAACTAAGAATCAAAAAACATAAGCCATGTGTCTATGGTGAATTGGTTGTCAACAAATGTTCCAAGACCAGTCAATGAGGGAAAAATCACTTTTCAAAAACTGGTGCTGGAACAATTGGATATCCACCTGGAGGGCTTAGCTGGGGCTAATATTCCTGCCAAGAAGCAGGGCCTGTCTATAAAGTGCTTCTCCAGCAAAACAGCTGTGTTTAGGACAGTGGTGCTTACAGTTACAATGGGGGCCTGGCACAGGATGACAGCAAAGCTATAACCTCTTCCTACTATGAACCATGTCATAGCATTTGGGGACATCCTGTGAGGTGTTTTTGCTGTCGGCTGGAAGGCAGAGCCTGCCACACCTGAGGTCCTGACTGATTTTGGCAGCTGTTGGACAGCTTCTCACTTAGCAGCAAGTACCCTTTTAAAATAAGATAACCGGAGAACAGCCTGCTGAGCAGGGCAGCAGCATCTCCTTCACCCTTCAAAGAGCCACATCATAGCATTGGCTGATGTTACCCAGTGTCTCCATAAGTAGTGTCATTAACTGAATTGTGTGCCCCCCCCCCAAAATACATGTAGCCGTGTGGCTGGGCCATAATTCCCAGTATCCTGTGACTGTCCTCCATTTTGTGGTTTTCATATACTGTATGTTAAAGGATTAGGGTGGGATTGTAAAGCCCTTTATAGGATCACCTCCCTGCTCCACTGTAAAGGGAGTTTCCCTGGAGTATGGCTTGCCCCACCCTTAATCTTTTCAGCCTGCAAGAGATAAAAGGAAAGGGAGACAGGCTGAGAAGTGGGAACCTTGTACCATCAAGCAAGCAGCACTGGGAGAAGAGCGTGTCCTTCAGACTCGAGGTTCCTGTGCGAAGATGCTCCCTGGACAAAGGCTGATGCAATATAGGACTTTCCTCTAGAGTCAACAAGGGGGAAAGCCTTCCCTTGGAGCAGACATCCTGAATGTGGACTCGTAGCCAACTGGACTGTGTAAGAATAAACTTTCCTTTGTTAAAGCCACCCACTCTGTGGTATTTCTGTTATAACAGCCCTAGCTGACTAAAACAAGTAGGGTGCTGGCTTTGTCAGCCAGGAGGCAGAGCCAATCACCCCAGAGAGTCCACCTGGTTACAGTCTCTAGGATACACAAAGCAGCTGATGACTGACTCCTCTTTTAGAGCTATACCTCAGTTCCTGTTGCAGTAACACCAGAGAAACCAAACAGCTTCTACATTGTGTGAAGGCAACAATCAACAGTCAACCATTTAAAGAAGCAGTCCACTATGGCACCAGAAAACTCCCAAAATAAAGAATCAAAAACTTCCCAGATGAAGATGTCTTTATGAAGCTATCAGAAGTGAAGTACAAAAGAATTATGTATAGAGCTCTCCTAGAGAATAAACAAAATGCAGCAGAAGTAAATGAAAAATTAAGTAGGGTATCTGAACTGACAGAACATCAATAATCTGAAATCCAGCAGATCAATAATAAAACTACAGAATTAGATAATTCAATCCAAAAGCCAAAAGAGCAGAGTTGAGGAGATTAAAGACAGAGTTAACAAACTTTAAGATACAACACATGACATCAGCATTTATGAGAAGAAATCAGAGAAAATAAATAAGAAAAATGAAGAAGCACTAAGAAACATGTGGGACTGTATTAAGAGGAATAATCTACAAATGATTGGAGCTCTTGAACAGGGCAGAATAGCTGAAAACACAGAGAGTATTGTTGTAGAGTTGCTGATAGAAAGCTTGTCTGAAATCATGAAAGAAGAGAACATGGATATCCAAGATATTTATTGAATGCCCCCAAAAACTAGACACCAAAAGGAAGACACCAAGACATACTACAATCAAGCTTAATAAAATGAAAGAAAAACAAAGGCTCTTAAAGGCAACAAGGCTTAAAGCAAAGCTAACATACAAAGAGGAGCCCTGTAGGCTTTTGTCTGATTTCTTGGCAGAAACGATGCTAGCAAGAAGACAGTGGGATGACACATTCAAAGACTTGAAGGAGAAAAACTTCCAACCAATTATTACATATCCTGAAAATTGTCTCTCAAATATGAAGAAGAAATTAAGACATTGCAGATAAACAGAAGCTTAGAGACTTTATAAAACCAAAACCAAAACTACAAGAAATACTGAAGGAAGCTCTTTGTTTAGAAAAACAAGAACATCAAGCGTATGCTTAAGGAGGCAATGCAGGACACAGCATCTAGAATCCTACATGGTTAGTAAAATCACAAAACTCAATCAAAGCTACAATATTAAAAGAAGGGAACCAGTGACCCAAATGCAAAAACTATGACATCATCACACTAAAAAGAAGAACATGTTACAGTAGTTATACTCCTTTCAGATGGAAAGGAACTTAAAAAGATATGTAGAAGTGAAAGTCTGGCTTAAACTTAGAATAGTAAGAGGGGTCATAAGGGTAGCTGCAAAGCAAAATAACAATGCAAAATATCAAAACAAGAAACGCAATACAGGAGTCTCAACAAACACAAAACCGAAACTCAGCAAGATGAGAAGTCAACCCATAAAGAAGTACGACCCAGAACAGAATATTAAGAGCAACATGGAAAACATCAACAACACAAAATGAAAGCATCAAAATGACAGCACTAAACACGTATCTATCAATAAGCACACTGAATGTAAATGGACTGAACACTTCAATAAAGAGGCAGTGAGTGACATTCTAGATCAAAAGACACAATCTGGTCTATAGGCTGCATACAAGAAACTCAACTTAGACTCAAAGATGTAAACACACTAAAAATGAAAGGATGGAAAAATACACACCAGAGTAACAACAAACAAAGAAGAGCAGGAGTGGCAATACTAACCTCAAATAAAATAGATTTTAATGTAAAATCCACCATTGTGGACAAAAATGGAAACTATTTACTGCTGAAAGGTTCAATACATAAGCAAACCATAAAAATATTCAATATCTATGCACTCAATACCAGAGCATCTAAATATATTGAAAAAACACTGACAACATTGAAAAATGAGATAGATCACTCCACAGTAATAGTTGGACATTTCAGCACTCCACTTCCAGTAATGGACAGATCACCCAGAAAAAAGTTCAGTGAACATACAAAAGATCTTATTGTGATAATTAACTAACTCGACCTCATCAACATACACAGAACTTTTCACCCATCAGCAGATAAGTACACCTTCTTCTCTGATGCACATAGAACATTTTCCAGGATACACCATCTCTTAAAACATAAAGCAAGTCTCAACAACATCCAAACCACTGAATTATTGCAAACCATCTTCTCATACATAAAACCATAAAAGTTTGTATCAGTAGCAGAAAAAACATAGGAAGAAATTTGAATTCATAGAAACTCAACAACACCTTGTTCAAAAACTTGTGGTTTATAGAAGAAATCAAGGACTAAAGAAATTTATGGAATCCAATGAGAATGAATACACATCCTACAAGAACCTAGTGAAGACAGCCAAAGCAGTGCTCAGAGGCCAATTTACCTCTATAAATGCACCCATCTGGAAGGAAGAAAGAATCAAAACCAAAGAATTAACCTTAGAGTTTGAACAAGTAGAGAGAGAACAACAGAGGGACCCCTCAGGCACCAGAAGAAAACAGATCATAAAGATTAGAGCAGAACTAAATGAATTAGAGAATAGAAGAACAATTGAAAGAATTACAAAATCAAAAGCTGGTGCTTTGAAAAGAACAATGAAATTGATAAACCACTGGCTAAACTTACAAAATAAAAAGTGCAGAGGAAACAAATAAGCTGAATAAGAAATGTGACGGCACATGCCACAACAGACCCAACAGAAATAAAAAATATCATAACAGAATACTACGAAAGACTGTACTCTAACAAATTCTAAAACCTAGAGGAGGGGGAAGAGTCAATATGCTGGACTAGACATACGTCTCCTTAATTCCCTCTGAAAATTAAGCCCTAAAGTGATAGTTAAACAGAGACTTCTGGACACACAGTGAGCCCTAGGACACGGCATAGAGCTGGCAATTTGGACTACATGCCACTGAGCAGGAAGCTTCTCTTCCACTGACCCCGTCCCTTGTTGAATGGCTTTCTATCACAGACTGAAGGTAACTGGCATTTTTAACTTTTTTTTCTATGTCTTAGCCAGAGGCAGCAGTTGGGCTTAACTGGCAGCAAAGCTCAGCCACACTGCTGACTGGATCAGCAGGCAGAATAGCCACATTTTGAGAGTTCGGCTCTGGACTCTGAGCCCCTTGGCCCCTCCACCCTGTCTTTCTGAACCTCTGCCATTAATTTGGCTATTTTGCAGCAGGTGGGACAGCCTGTGCAGGGCACCATCTTGTTTGACTGGGAGAAGGAGTTACCCAAATGGAGTCCTCAGAGGAGCTAATTCCTGAGATGGGAGGCCATGCCAACCCAGAGAGTGCTTTCCCAGCAGAAAAGCTGTGTTTAGCACAGTGTAGCCTTACAGGTGGGGCCCGGCAGTGGAAGACAGCAAAGTAATAGCCTGTCTGTACTTTGAACTAGATTACAGCATCTGGGGACAGATACAGAGATGTCTCCATTGCCAAATGGAAAGAGGGGCTTGCCCATCTGACAGCCTGACTGATTTGGGAAGCTGTCAGATAGCTTTTAACCTTCAAAATAGGACTACCTAGAGAAATAACTGTGGTGCATCCTGACAGCATCTCTTCCAGCCTTTATGGACCCACATCATAGGGTCAGCTGACAGCCCCTCAGTGACTCCATAAAAAGGGCTGTGTCTTTGAAAACCAAGAGGTAGGGCCTGCTACCCCAGAGATTCCAGTGGGCCCAGTCACTGGAGTACATAGAGGTGAGTAAGGATCACCTTCCTTCTCAGACTATGTCTCAGATCCCATTAAGGCAACACCAGAGAAACTAAATAAACTCTAGATGCCCAAAACCCAACAAACTTTGTCCAGACAATTAAAGAAAAATCCACCCATGGCTCCAGAAAGTTCCCAAAGGAAAGAACCGAAGAACTTTCCAAATGAAGAAGCCTTTGTGAAAGCATTAGAGGTCAAGTACAGAAGGATTATATAGAGACTGCTACTAGACATTATACAAAATGCAACAGAGCAAAATGAAAAATTAAGCAAGCTGTTCAAACTGATGGGACACCAGCATTCTGAAATCTGACAGATCAATAACAAAATTAAAGATTAGACAATTCAACTCAAAGCCAAGAAAACAGAACTGAACAACTGTAAAACAGACGTTCTGACTTGGAAAACAGAGCTACTGACACCAGTATTTATGAGAAGAAATCAGAGAAAAGAAACAAGAGAAATGAAGAAGCATTAAGAAACATGCACAACTCTATTAAGAGGAACAATCTATGTTTAATTGGAGTTCTTGAATGGGAAAGGACACCTGAAAACACAGAGGCTATTGCTGTTGAGTTGTTGACAGAAAACTTCCTTGAAATTATAAAAGAAGAGAACATAGATATCCAAGATGTGTATCAAACTCCACACAATATAGACCCCAAAAGAAAGACAATAAGACATATTAAAATCAAGCTTAACAAAATGAAACGTAAGCAGAAACTCTTAAAAGCAGCAAGACTCAAAGCAAAGCCAACATTCAGAGTGAAGCCCTGCAGGCTTAACTGTGGCAATAAGACCTGTGTCTTTACTGCGCTTTTTTCTAGAAGATCTGTCCAGTACTGAAAGCTGGTTTTCTGAAAAGATCAACAAAATTGACAAACCATTGGCTAAACTTACTAAAGAAAAACAGGAAAGGAAACAAATAACCTGAACAAGAAATGAGATGGGAGATGTCATGACAGATCTAACAGAAATAAAAAATATCATAACAGAATACTACGAAAGACTGCACCCTAACAGATTTGAAAATCTAAAGGTAATGGACAAATTTCTAGATTCATATCGCCTACCATAATTATCACAACGAGAAGTGAAACAAATTAATAAACCCGTCACAATGGAAGAGCTTGAAAAAGCAACCAAAAAACTACCAACTGAAAAATGTCCTGGCCTGGATGGCTTTACTGGAGAATCCTACCAAATTTTTAGAGAGGTGTTAATTCCAATACTACTGAGGCTATTTTCACAGCATAGAAAGGAGTGGGATACTCCCAAACTGATTCTCTGAAGCCAGAATAATCCTGGTACCAAAGCCAGTGAATCCACAAATAAAGAAAATTACAAACCAGTATCACTCACAAACCTAGATGCAAAAATCTTCAACAAAATCCTAGCCAATAGACTTCAACAACATATCAAAATATAATTCAACATGACAAGTTGGATTCACACCAGGAAGGCAAGGCTGGTTCAACATTAGAAATACAATTAATGTGGTGAACCACATAAACAACAAAAACGATAAGAATTACCTGATTTTATCAATGGATGCAGAAAAGGCATTCAACAAAGTCCAACGCCCATTCATGGTAAAAACTCTCAGTACAAAAGGAATAGAAGGCAAATTCCTCAATGCAATAAGGGGCATCTACACAAAACCAACTGCCAACATCATCCTGAATGAAGAGAGACTGAAAGAATTCCCCTTGTGAATGGGAAATAGATAAGGATGCCCACTTTCACCACTTCTATTCAAGATTGTACTAGAGTTTCTAGCCAGAGAAATTAAACAAGACAAAGAAATAAAGGGCATCTGCATCAGCAAGGAAAAAGTAAAAATCTACCTATTTTCAGGTGATATGATTGTATATGCAGAGAATCCTAAAGAATCCATAAGTAAACAAACTACTGGAACTAATTGAAGAGTTCAGCAAATGATCAGGGTATAAGACAAACATAAGTAAATCAGTTGGATTCCTTTATACCAACAAAGAGATCATGAAAGAAGAAATCACCAAGTCAATACCACTTACTGCAGCCCCCAAGAAGATAAAATACCTGGGAATAACTCTAACCAGAGAAATAAAAGATCTATACAGAGAAGACTACAAGATCTTACTCCAAGAAATTGACAGACTTACATAAATGGAGAAACCTACCCTGCTTGTGTCTAGGAAGACTTAACATTGTGAAAATGTCTATTTTACCCAAAACGATCTACATATACAATGCAATCCCAATACAAATTCTAGTGTCTTTTTTTTTTAATGGGATGGAGAAACAAACCACCAACTTTTTTCTGAAAGAGAAGAAACCCTGGATAGGAAAAGCACTACTAAAAAGAGGAACAGAGTTGGAGGCCTCACACTGCACGACCTTGGAACCTATTACACTGCCACAGTAGTCAAAACAACCTGGTACTGGTACAAAAAGAGACGTGTAGACCGATAGAACAGAGTTGAGACTCCTGAGATGACACCATCCTCTTACAGTTGATACTCGACAAAGCCCCTAAGATTGTGAACTGGGGTCAAAACAGTCTCTTTAAATGGTGTTGGCAAAATTGAATATCCATCTGCAAAAACGTGAAAAAGAGTCATATCTCACACCTTACAAATAAACGAACTCAAAATGGATCAAAGACCTAAACATCAAACCTAAAACAATAAAGATCATCCAAGAAAAAAATAGGGTCAACAATGGGAGATATAACACACAGCTTAGACAGACTTCAAAAACTGACAGAGTACGATAAACAGAAAATAGATAAACAGGAACTATGGAGAATCAAACACTTTTGCTCATCTTAAGACTTTACCAAAAGAGTTAAAAGAACACCTGCAGAATGGGAAGAACAATTTGACAACTACATGTCATACTGACGTCTGATCTCCATAATCTACAAGGTACTGCAAAATATCGATAAGAAAAAGGTAAATAACCCAATTAAGCAATGAGCAAAGGAGATGAACAGACACTTCACCAAAGATGACATCCAGGCAGCCAAAAAACACATGAGGAAATGCTCATGATCATTAGCTCTCAGAGAAATCCAAATTAAAACTACAGCGAGATACCATCTCACCCCAACAAGGTTGGCCATGATCCAAAAGACACGAAACAACAAATGCTGGAGTGGCTGTAGAGAGACTGGGACTCTTCTCCACTGCTGGTGGGATTGCAAAATGATACAACCTCTTTAGAAAGCAATCTGGAGCTTTCTTAAAAAGCTGGAAATAGATACACTATTTGATCCAGTGATCCCACTGCTTGGAACTTATCCTACAGAAACAAAGGGTGCCACACGAACAGACACATGCATATGAATGTCTATTGAAGCGCAGTCCACAATAGCAAAAAGATAAAATCAAAGTAGATGCCCATCA
This sequence comes from Heterohyrax brucei, assembly GCA_028571685.1. NCBI lineage: Eukaryota > Metazoa > Chordata > Mammalia > Hyracoidea > Procaviidae > Heterohyrax > Heterohyrax brucei. The sequence continues at coordinate 67,914,780 of CM053166.1, forward strand.
GCAGATGATGGATAAATAAACTATGGCACATACACTCAATGGAAGACTATGCAGTGAGAAAGAACAATGATGATTTTAGGAAGCATCTCATAACCTTGTTTCAGTTGGAAGACATTATGCTGTCTGAAATCAGTCAGCAGCAAAAGGACAAATATTGTATGAGGCCCCTGATATAAGGATTTAAAAATAGACTCGTGTACAGATGAAGACTCTTTGATGGCTACAAAGGTGGGGAGGGAAGGCAAGGGTTAGTCACAGATCAGATTGTTGATAAAAATGTGGTTAGGTGAAAGCAGTGACAGTACACAGTAGAAAGTAGATCAACTTAACTGGACTTCATCATAAAGTGAACGCTTTTCTGATCTCAACCCAATACTACAAGGATAGAGTAGCAGATAGGGGAAGCTGAGGACATCTGTCTTGGGGGACATCAAGGCCAATTGGCACAACTAGCATTTTGCTAATGAGGTCTCTCTGCACCCCACATTGGTGAGTGGTGTCTGGGGTCTTAAAGCTAGCAAGCTTCCATCTAAGGTACACCAAATTGTTCCAAATGATCTGGAACAGATGGTGACTGATAACAACAAAGACACAAGGAAAAAGGAGCTGAAGGAGACAGAAGCACCCATGTGAATGGCAGACTGTATCAACATGTGACCAGAAGATCCAGATGGTGCCCAGCCATCACCAAAGACAGTTGTGATGGGCCACACAATGTTGCATTCTTGTGGCAACATGAGAAAAAAAGTCTGCAGCTCAAGAACTCTACTAGAAGACCACAACTGATAGTCTCACAGCCTGGAGGATCCCCTGGGAGCATGGCTCCTAGACCTGCTGCTGCACCTGACCAAAAAACAGTACTGAGACCAATTCTTCAGTCAAAAATGGTCTGGACTCTGGGACACAGTGTGACAATATGGTGTGTGTACTTTATGTTTCTATGCATTTATAGGATGTTGTCCTACTGGTCTCTTTCTACAGGGAAGAGAAGAGGATGGAGAGAAGGGGACAGGAGCTCGTTAGGAGGATACTACAAGTATAGAAAGAAAAGGAAGAGTGTGCTGTCACTGGGCAAGGATGGTAGTACGAGCTGCAGGGAGGCAGGCAAGCAAAATTAATTTGGATTGTATATTTTCACTTAATCACAATAAAAAAAGATAAGAAATTTCCTTTTGAGGTGACACAAATGTTATAAAATTGGCTGTGCTGATGGCCAAGATATTTATGACTATATTAAAAACCATTATGCACCTGAGGTCTTTTATCAACCAAAATGTGAAAGAAGTAGTCTTTATTTTTTAACGCTACAGATTTATGAATCAAATATTTGGTTATCCTGAAATACATCTTTTAAATTTTCAAAATTTCTAGGTTTCAGCGAGATGGTGCCCAGCCACCACTAAAGACAGCCCTGATAGGGGACATATTATGTTTTGTGAAATAAGTCAATCACAAAAGAAAAAATATGTGATCTCTTACATAAAATGACAAGAATAGGCAAATATATAGAGAAAAAAGTTTATTAGTGCTTACTAGGGATGGGAGGGAAGGAGACCTGTGGAACCATTGCTGGGAAGTAGCAAATTTCTGTGAAGGAAAATTCAGTATCAATTTAGTGTAATGGTTGCACAACCAATTAATATAATTGGTATCACTAAATTGTATACCTTAAAAAGATTGAATTGGCATATATTGTGTTATATACATTTTCATTTAAAAAAAAAACCAGCTGTTGAGGCTCTGTCATGAATTGAACTGCGTCCCCCCAAAAATGTGTGTAACAACATGGCTGGAACATGATTCCCAATATTTTATGATTGTCCTCCATTTTGTGATTTTCCTATGCTGTATGTTAAAGGGTTAAGGTGGGACTGTAAATCCCTTCATAGAATAACCTCCCTCCTCCACTGTAAAGGGTGTTTCCTTGGAGTATGGCTTGCACCACCCTTTATCTTTTCATCCTACAGGAGATAAAAAGAGAAAGAAACAGGCAGAGAATTGGGAAACTCATGACATCAAGAAAGCAGCACTGGAAGAAGAGTGTGTCCTTCAGACCTGAGGTTCCTGCACCAAGATGCTCCCTGAACAAAGACTAATGCAACACAAGAACTTTCCTCCAGAGCCAATAAGGGGGAAAGCTTTCCCCTGGAGCAGACATCCTGAATTCAGACTTGTAGCCTACTGGACTGTGTAAGAATAAACTTTTCCTTTGTTAAAGCCATCCACTCATAGTATTTCTGTTGGAGCAGCACTAGCTGACTAAAACAGGCTGCTTATGTACAAACAGCTCACAAGATTTATTTTCTTGCTGTTGAGGTTTAGGCACACGGTTTTGAGAGATACCCCAGTCAATTGGCCTAATATTTTTTCTCAGTATGTCTGTTCTGCCTTCTAGTTTGTTGCATAGTGACTAAGGGTCTTAAAAGTCAGCAAGTGGTGATTCAAGTTACAACAGTTAGTCTTTATTGACCTGAAGCAACAGAGCAAGAAGGAAAGTCAGGGATCAGAAGTAGTAATAGAATGTGTCTAGTTGCTTCCGTGAACAACTGCCTACTTTGCCATGAGACGAGGAAAACTAGATGGTGCCCAGCTATCGTTACTGAACATTTTGATCAAAGACTCTGTAGATGAATCCTGATTTTAACGGTTTTGGGGATATAGACTAGAATTTCAAATTCTCAATGGACTTCAGAATTTCTGAAGCCATTGAAGCTGGATGAGCACCCAAAACTATTGTTCTAAGAAAACTTTTAAACTTTAAACCTACATAATTTCTTTTGTACGGATCAGCACAAAGTTGGTCCCTATGAATCAGAGGTTAAAGATGTCCTAAATGTCTAACTTTTCCAAGATACTATACCACTCTACTTTTTCTAACATCAACTGCTCCCACTTGCCTCAATACTCTCCCTCCTATCTTTGAGTTCTCTATTTCCCTGCAATGCCTCACAGAACTCATGAATCATATAAAGGAAATGGCTTACATAGCTGTAGAGGCTGGCAAGTCCCAAATTCATGGATCAGGCATTGACTTAGTCTCTGTCCAAAGGCACTCAGCTTTCTTGCTCCATAGGCCGGGAAGCTCCACTGCCAGTCTCTTTTGATGGTGATTAGGCTCTTCTATTTGCTCTGGAATTGGCTGTCATTTTAAGGCAAAACTGCCCAATCTGCTTGGTAGGCCACAATTACTCTATTACATGGTCACCTGAGTGGGATTTATGAGACCATGGCTAGAAAGGCCACTGACAAAAGTAATTAATCCACCACAAAATCTTAAACCAAAATTTTGCCCCTGAGGTCTTCTTTCAACCAAAATATATCTTATTTTAATTAGTAAAGTGCATCTGCTTTGAGCGTTGTGCTCTTTCAAAGAATATGTATGAGATGAAATTGACAATGACAACTTGAAATGTTGGATGAGAAGCTTAGGGGGCAGTGAGTTTAAGATAATGGTGGTGGAATAATGTTGAAAGGATAGTGATAATGTAGCACAACTTGAAGAATGTAACCAATGTCATTGAATTGTATGCACATGTTGCAATTGTTGTCTACTTACACCAAAACTCAAGAAAAAAAAAATGTGAATCAAAAAAATAATTCATTCACCATGGATGTAAGGCTTCATTTCTAGAACTTCAGATCTGATCCAGCAAATCCTAAAGCCAGTAACTTACTATTTTGATTGCTTAAAATTTGTAGTAAATTTTGAAGTTGGGAGGTCTACTTTTTTTTTTTCCACAATTGTTTTTGCTATTTGAGATCCCTTGAAATTCCATGTAAATTTTAGGATCAATTTTTCCATTTCTGAAAAACAGGCCAATGGCATTTTGATGGCAATTGTATTGAATCTGTTTATTACTTGGGTAGTATCACCATCTGAACAATCCATGACATGTTATGTTATTACATTATTTAAGTCTTTATTTTTATAATTAAAAAAATTTCTTTCGGCAATGTTTTAAGTTTCTAGTGTACAAGCCTTGAACCTGTTTGTTTAAATTTAATCCTGCGTATGTTACTTGTTTTGATGATGCTGTGAATTGAATTATTTTCTTAGTTTAACTTTGAAGTTTTTAATTGCTGGTATATAGAAATACAACTGATTTGGGGTATTGATTTTGTACTTGCAGCTTTGATGAATTCATTTATTAGCTTTAATTGTATTTTTGTCTTCTTTTTTTAAATATAAGGTAACATTATCTGAAAATTAAGGTAGTTTTATACCTTCTTTTCAAACATAGATGCATTTTATTTCCTTTTCTTTCCTGCATGGTCTGACTAGAACTTCTAACACAATGTTGAACAGAAGTAGTGAAAGCAAGTATCCTTGTCCTGTTCCTGATCTTAGATGAAAGGTTTTCAGTCTTTCACCATTGAGGATAATGTTAGCTGTAAGTTTTTCATAAATGGCCTTTGTCATGTAGAGGAAGTTCCATTCCATTCCTAGTCTATTGAATGTTTTCATCATGAATGGATATTGGATCTTGTCAAATGCTTTTTATACATTAATAGAGGTGACCATATTATTTTTCCTTCACTCTATTAATGTGGTGCATTGCATTGATTGATTTTTGTATGTTGAACTACCTTCACATACTTAAGATAAATATCACTTGATTGTGCTACTGGATTCAGCTTGCTAGCATTTTGTTAATGATTTTTGCACCTATGCTCATAAGAGATATTGATCTATAGTTTTCTTTCCTTGCAATGTCTTTGCTTTATTTTAGTCAGGGTAATGTTAGATTCCCAGAATGTATTAGGTAGTGTACCATCCACTTCTATTTTGGGAAGACTTTGAGCAGGATTGGTATTAATTCTTCTTTAACATTTTGGTAGTTGTAGACACATTGTAGGGATAGTACCTAAGGTCACATAACAATGTCTGTACAACTTTTTGCATAAGAATCTAACTTGAGCTGTAAACTTTCACCTAAAGCACACACCAAAAAAGTTTTCTAATTGGGCACACTAGCCCAAGGGTAAAGACGAGAAGGCAGGAAAGAACAAGAAATCTGATAACAGGGAACCCGAAGTGGAGAAGGGGAGAATGTTGACATGTAGTAAGCTTAGCAACTAATGTCACAAAACAATGTGTATTATTGCTTAATGAGAAACTAGTTTGTTCATTATACATCCACCTAAAATGCAATTTAAAAAAAAATTTTTTTTAAGTGGTAGGATTTGCTAGTAAAGCCATCTGGTCCAGGATTTTTCTTTTCTGGGAAGTTTTTAATTACTTATTCAATCTCTTGTTAGTAGTTCTGTTAAGATATTCTATTGGGTTGGGTGTTAGAGCCAAAATAGCAGAGTAGTCAGATGTTCCCTGTTGTCCCTCTAACAACAAAGACCCCCAAAAAGAAATGAATTGATTACATATGACATTCTAGGCCCTGAACATAGAAGAGAAAGTTGAAAAATCATACTGAGCAATAGGGAAGGGAGAATAAGTCCAAAAGTACCTAAGACTAGCCAGATATGACCTGTCAGGAATCAGCTGCAGGCAGCATGGTGCACAAAGCAGTGACATTTGGAGGTTGTCCTAGATAGCAGAAGAGATGGAGCAGAGTCTGCTCACATGACAGAACCACTGAGTGAAAAGAGGCACTCGATTGTCAAAAGGTTAGTGGTTTGCATCTACCTACTGCATGCAGATCTAAATCTTTCCTTCAGGGTAAACCTCTTTCCCTGTTCCCAGTGCTTCCCCCTGCCTTTTATGCACAGCACCTGGCTCCAGAGTCTGACACCACTAACTGAGCCAGAATTAGAACTCCTTAAGCCTATCCTGAGCCATCTTCCAAAACTTGGAGAGGGAACAACTTAACAAACTAGGGAAAAAGAGAGGGGAAGAAAAAGAAAAAAGAGTCTAGCAACTCCTCTGAGACAGAAATTCAGTGCAGAAACAATTCCTTTGCCTAGATTCAAACATAAAGGAACACATCATCCTCACAGACACTCAGGGACATCTGTCGGCCTCTTGCTTTGCTAGACATGTACAGCCAGATGCCTGTGTCTACACCAATCACCCCTATTCATCTAGGACAGTGAAGCAGAGCCTGCACCACACACTTGATGACTGATTACCTAGACACCCGAGATAAATCCATACAAGAACAGTAAATGGATTCCTGGGCTCATGTGTCTAGTAACACTTCTAACCACCTGGTTACAGGACATTAGAGCTTCAAAGGCATCAATAACCAAACTAGCACACACAGACAGCATGTTTGGACATGTCAAAACAAAATTAAACAAGAAGTTAGAAAATGTTAAGCAAATTCACAAATAATAAATCCAAAAACTTGCTGATGGCTTGGAGACAACAATCACTATCAAGTCACTTAAAGAAGCAGAACATGCTGGCTTCAGAAAGCTCCCAAAATGAGCAATCAAGAAATTCTCTAGATGAAGACAACTTCCTGGAATTATCAGAAGTACAAAAGACTAATATTTAGAACCCTTCAAGAGATCAGGAAAAGATGAGGCAAAATGCAGCAGAGCATAATGACAAATTGAACAGGCTTCAAGAAAGCATAGAATGACAAAAATTAGAAATTCAGAAAATTGATAATAAAATTAAACAATTAGACAACTCAGTAGAAACTCACAGCCGCAGAAAGGAGACAATGGAAGGCTGAGTTAGGGATATTGAAGATAAAGCTTATGACACCAACACATTCGAGGAAAACTCACATAAAAGAATTTTAAAACATCAAGAAACACTAAGAATTATGTGAGACTCTATCAACAGGAATTATCTATAAGTAAGTGGAGTACCAGAACAGGAGAGATAACAGAAAATACAGAGAGAATTGTCAAAGATGTGTTGACAGAAAACTTCCCTGATATCACGAAAAATGAGAAGATACCTATCACAGATTTTATTGAATTACACACAGGTTAGATCCCCAAAGAAAGGCACCAAGGCAAAGCATAATTAAGATGGCAAAACTAAAGGAAAAAATTTTAAAAGCAGCTAAGAATAAACAAAAAATAATCTACAAAGGAGAGTCAACAAGTCTAAGCTCAGACTACTCAGCAGAAACCTTGCAAGCAAGATAATGGGAGGACATATACAAAGCCTTGAAAGAGAATAAATGCCACCAGGAATTACATATCCAGCAAAACAGTCTTTCAAATATGACAGCAAAATTAGGACATTTCCAGACAAACAGAAATTTAGGACTTTGCAAAAACCAAACCAAAATTACGAGAAATACTTTAGATAGAAAACCAATGACATCAAATAACAACCTAAGACTAGAATGCAGTACACAGCAACTGAATATCAAGCCAAATAGGGAAATAGCAAAATTAAAACACCAAAAATAGGAAAACAGAAATGTCGTTATGTAAACATCATGACAAAAAGGGGCTTTAAAAAATGTAGTCACAGATCTTTCATATGGAGAGGAAGTCAAGACAATAAACGGAAACTAAAGACTGGTTTAATTTTAGAAAGCTACTGCCATCAAGTTGATTCTGACTCATAGAAACCCTGTAGGACAGAGTAGAACTGCCTTGTAGAGTTTCCAAGGAGTGCCTGGTGGATTTGAATTGCCAACGTTTTTGATTAGCAGCTGTAGCACTTAACTACTAGGACACCAGATTTTCCAAAACCGCTATGCCACTGGAGTTTCCATCATGCACTCCTTGGAAACTCAATGGGGGTGGTTCTACTCTCCTGTTCTGGTAGTCCATTCACTTATAGATTATTCCTCTTGATAGAGTCTCACATAATTCTTAGTGTTTCTTGATTTTTAAAAATTCTTTTATCTGAGTTTTCCTCAAATGTGTTGGTGTCATAAGCTTTATCTTCAATGTCTTTAACCCATCCTTGATGGTAGTGGGTTTGGTTTTAGTTTTAAATTTAGAAAAATAGGGGTAAATATTGAGGTAGCCACAGAGGAAACGAACAATACTATGCATCAAAATATAAAACAAGTAAAACATGAAGTCTCAGCAAATACAAAACCAACTATGAAAAAAAATGAAAAGAAAACACACAAAGAAAAATGACTCAGCATAGAAAACTAAGTGGAAAAAAGGAATTGTCTACAAGACACAAAAAAGACATCAAAATTCCAGCAACAAATTAATACCTGCCAATAAATACACTGAATGTGAATGGGTCGAATGCACCAATAAAGAAATGGACAGAGGTAGATTGGATTAAACAAAAAAAGATCCATCCATAGGCTGCCTACAAGTGACACACTTCAGACTTAAAGACACACAAAAAAAACCTAAAACTCCGACACACAAAAAACTAAAATCTGAAGGATGGAAAAAGTGTATCCAGCAAACAATGTTCAAAAAAGAGCAGGAGTGGCAATATTAATTTCTGATAAAATAGACTTTAAAATCTACCACACTGAATGAGGAAAGACACTATATAGTGATAAAGGGTCAATACTTCAGGAAGATATAACCACATTAGGTATTTATACACCTAACAACAGGGCTTCAAAACACATAAAATAAACTAACTATGTTGAAAACAGTAAGAGACAGCTCCACAATAATAATAGGACACTTTAACATACCACTTTCAGTGAAGGACAGAACATTTAGGAAAATGCTCAGTAAAGACTCAGAAGAGCTAAATGATGTAATCAACCAACTTGACCTTGTAGATGTATACAGAACACTCCACCCAATAACAGAAAAGCATACTTTCTTTTCGGATGCACATAGAACCTTCTCCAGAATAGATCACATATTAGGTCATAAAGCAAGCCTTAACAAAAATGAAGTACCAAAATATTACAAAGTATCTTTTCAGACCATAAAGCCATAAAACTTGAAATCAATAACAGAAAAAGCAAGGAAAAAAATGAAACACACAGAAACTGAACAACATCTTGCTCCAAAACAACAGGGTTACAGAAGAAATGAAGGATGGAATAAAGAAATTCACAAAGTCAAAAACTCATCCTTCCAGAACCTTGGGACACAGCAAAAGAAGTGTCCAAAGGTCAATTAATGTCAAAAAATGCACACATCCAAAAAGAAGAAAGAGCCTAAATCAAACATTAATCCTACAAATGGAACAATTGGAGAGAGAATAGTAAAAGAATCCCTCAGGCATCAGAAGAAACAAAATAATAAAAATTAGAGCTGAACTAAATGAATGAGAGAATATAGTAATGATTGAGAGAGTTAACAAAACCAAAAGCTGGTTCTTTGGAATTTTCAACAAAATCAATAAATCATTCACCAAACTGACAAGAGAAGAAGCAAATAACTCAAATAAGAAAGGAGATGGGCCGTATCACAACAGACCCAAATGAAGGTAAAAATAATTATAACAGAATACTATTAAAATTTGTACTCTAAGAAATTTGAAAACCTAGAAGAAATGGATGAATTTCTAGAAACACACTACCCAACTAAACTAACAGCGGCAGAGATAAAACAACTAAATAAATCCGTAAGAAAAAGAATTGAAAACATAATTTTAAAATTTCCCATTAAAAAATAAAATTAAATAAAAAGTGCTGCCCCTGGCGGCTTCAGTGGAGAACTCTACCAAACTTTTAGAGAAGAGATAACACCACAATTACTAAAGGCCTTTCAAAGCCTAGAACAAGATGAAATTCTTCCAAACTCATTCTGTGAAGCCAGCATAACCCTGATACCAAAACCAGGTAGAGACACCACAAAAAAATTACAGACTAATATTTCTAAAGAACTTAGATACAAAAGTCTTCAACACAAATTTAGCCAACAGAATACAACAATATATCAAAAAAAAAAAACCACTTCACTGTCACCAAGTGGGATTCATACCAAGGATGCAGGGATGGTTCAACATTAGAGAAACATTCAATGTAACAACAAGCCACATAAGTAAAATAAAAGAAACACTTGATTTTATCAAAAGATGCAGAAAAGGCATTTGACAAAGTCTAACGCCCATTCATGTTACAAACTCTCAGCAAAACAGGAACAGAATGGAAATTCTTGAACATAATAAAGGGCATTTATGCAAAGCAAATAGCCAACATCATCCTAAATGAAAAGAATCTAAAAGCACTCCCCTTGAGAACAGGAAACAGACAAGGATGCCGTTTGTCACCACTTTCATTCAACATTGTGCTGGACATTCTAGCCAGAGCAATCAGACAAGATAAGGAAATAAAGTACATCTAAATTTGCAAGGAAGAAGTAAAAGTTTCTGTATTTGCAGATGATATGACCTTATACATAGAAAAACCGCAAAGAATACACACATGAGCACACACACACACGGACACAAACCTACTGAAACTAACAGAAGATCAAGATACAGGATAAACATACAAAAATTAGTTGAATTCCTTTACACCAACAAAGAGAACATCAAAGAGGAAATAACTGAATCAATAGCATTTACAATAGCACCCAAGAAGATAAAATAATTAGGAATAAATCTAACCAGAGACATAAAGAACTATACAAACAAAATTACAAGACACTACTGGAAGAAACCAAAATAAATCTGCATCAGTGAAGAAACCTACATTGCTCACAGGTAGGAAGACCTAACTTCGTGAAAATGTCTATTCTACCCAAGGGGATCTATAGATGCAAAGTAATCCCAATACAAATTCCAGTGGCACTATTTAATAAAATGAAGAAACAAATCACCAACTTCATATGGAAAGGGAAGAAGGCCCAGATAAATAAAGCATTACTGAAGAAGAACAAAATAGGATGCTTCACACTAACCTGACTTTAGAACCTATTACACTGCCATGGTAGTCAAAACAGCCTGGCAGTGGTACAAAAACAGGTACATAGACCAATGGTACAGAATTGAGAATCTAGACACAAAATCATCCCCCTATGAGCAGCTGATATTTGACAGAGACCCAAAGTCCGTAAATTGGAAAAAGACAATCTTTTTTAAAACATGGTGTTGGCATAACTGGATATCCATCTGCAAAAAAAAATGAAGCAAGACTCGTGCACAAAAAGTAACCCCAAATGGACCAAAGACCAAAATACAAAACCTAAAATGATAAATATCATGGAAGAAAAAATAGGGAAAATGCTGGCCCTAATACAAGATATAAACAGAATATAAAACATTACTAACAATGCACTAACACTAGAAGATAAAATAGTCTGGAGCTCCTAAAAATCAAACACTTATGCTCATCCAAAGATTTCACTAGAAGAGGGAAAAGACAACCTACAGACTGGAAAAAAAAATGGCTACAAAAAATACAGTCAGTGTCTAATCTCCATAATCTACAAGATACTGCAAAACCTGAACAAAAAAAGACACAAATAACACAATTAAAAAATGAGCAAAGTATACGAACAGGCACTTCACCAAAGAAGACATCCAAGTGGCTAACAGACACTTGAGGAAATGCTCAGAAGCATCAGCCATTAGAGAAATGCAAATCAAAACTACAATGAAATATCATCTCACTCCAACAAGAATGACATTAATCCAAGAAACACAAAATAATAAACTTCGAAGAGGCTATGGAGAGATTGCATCACTTATACACTGCTGGAGGGAATATAAAATGGTACAACTGCTTTTACACTTCCCTAAAACACTAGAAGTAGAAATATCATAAGCAATCTCAATTATTGAAATATCTTAAAGAAGCAAGACCTGCCACATGAATAGATACACTCACACAAATGCTTAACATAGCACTGTCTACAAGAGCAAAATAGATGGAATCAACCTATCTGCACATCAGGAAATCAGTGGATAAACAAACTGTGGTATATTCACACAATGGAATACTGCGTAATGATACAGAACAGTGATCATCTTGGGAAACATAACATGGAGGAATTTGGAGGACAATCGGATCCGACTCGATGGCACTTGGCTACTTGGCTTTATGCTGAATGAAATTAGTCAGCTGCAAAAGGACAAATATTGTATCAGACCACTATTAAAAAGACTGAAGAAAAGGTATAAACACAGAAGAAAACAACCTTTGATGGGTCACAACGGTTGAGGAGGGAGAGAGGGGGCTATTCATTGATTAAATAGTACATAGGAATTGCGCTAGGTGAAAAGAAAGACAGCATACAGTAGAGTGGAGGTCAGCACAGCTGGACTAAACCAAAAACTAAGAAGTTTCCTAAATATAGCCCAACACTTTGAAGGACAGAGTAGCAGGGGCAGGGTTCTTGGGACCATGGTTTCAGGGGACATCTAGGTCAATTGCCATAACGATGCTTTTTAAGAAGATATTTTGCATCCCACTTTGGTGAGTGGTGTCTGGGGTCTTAAAAGCCAGCAAATAACGATTTAAGTAGCATCAATTTGTCCCAAACCACCTGGAGCAGAGGAGAATCAAAGACATAAGGAAAATATAAGCCCAAGAGATGTAAAGGACCACATGATCCAAAGACTAAATCAGTATGAGACCAGCAGAACTGGATGGTACCTAGCCACCACCAACGACTGCCCTATCAGGGACTACAACTTAGAATTCCTGATGTAGTAGGAGAAAAATAGATGTGCAGAATTAGAACTCTATTAAAAGGACCAGATTTGATGGTATGACACACTGGAGGGTCCCCTGGAAGACATGGCCCTTGAAATCTCTGTTAGCCCTAAACTTAAACCATTCCTGAAGCCAACTCTTCAGACAGAGTTGGACTGGACTGTAAGACGTGAAATGATACTGGCAAAGAGTGTGCTTCTTGGCTTAAGTATATACATGATGCTAACTGGGCAGATCCTGTCCAGAGGTAAGATGAGAGGGTGGAGGGGAACAGGAGCTGGTTGAATGGACATGGGAAATACAAGGCGGAAAGGAGGAGTATACTGTCACAGGGTGGGGAGAGTAGCTAGCAGTGTGTGTATAAGTTTTTGTATGGCAAATTGACTTGGATTTTAAACTTTCACTTAAAGCACAATAAATTTGGGTTTTGTTTTTTTTTTTTTAAATAGGTAACCAAGCAGCCTTCCAAATACACTGAGATATTATGACTTAACCAGTCAGCAGCCTTTACATGATGGAGCCACATACACCTGGTAGTGACATGAGATGGATGGCTCTTTCAGATGAGCTAGAGTGTTTCTGATTTTTCTAACACCTCAGAAATATTAAAAAGCCAGCATCCTTTCCATTGAAAAAAAAGAAAAAAGTTATCCTATTTTCTCTAAACTCAGGTTCGAAAGTTTGTGCATTTCTACTAATCTGTCCACTCTACTAGATTATCTAGTCTGTTTGTATACAGTTGTCCACGGTATTCACTTATAATCCCTTGTATTTCCATAAGATCTGTAGTAATGCCCCCACTTTCATTTCTGGTTTTAGTGATTTGAGTCGTTTCATTGTTTTATTGTCCAGACTGGGTAAAGCTCTGTCAATTTCTTCTTTTTTTCAAAGTACCATCTTTTGGTTTTATTGATTCTATTTTTTCTATTCTCTATTTCATTTATCTCTGCTCTAATCTTTATTACTTTAGTGGTTAGCTTTCTCTTCTGTTTCTAGTTCTTCAACCAGTTTCCTATGTATAGGCATTTATGTTGTTTCCAATATTTGGTATTTGTAATGCTCTAATGAATATCCTCATGTGTGTGTATTTTGGTATTATTTAAGACATAGATTTCTTATTGTGAGATTTCTGTTTGAAAAGTTAAGAGCAAATATTCTAAGTTTTTCCCAACTCCCCTCTAGGAGGTGTACTAGCTTCCCTTCTAGCCAGAAATACACAAGAGTGCTTATTTGCCCACAGCCTCACCAAGAGAATATGATGTCATGCTTTTTTACCAGTCTAGTAGGTAAGAAAATGTATTCCAGAGATTTTTAAACGTGTACTTCTCAAGTTGTAAGTGAATTTGAACTTTTAAAAACATTTATTTGATGGTCATTTTATATCTTTTTGGTAAATAGCCTGATCTTGTATTCTTCACATTTTTGTACAAGTTTTTTAGTTCTTGTTTCTCAGTTTTCAAGGGTTCTTTATACCAGTGGTGAGCAAAGTAGGATCTCTAGGCAAAATCTGGTCCACTACTTTCTTTTTTAACGTGCTGTTTTGTTTGTTTATTTCAATAAAAATATATACGACAAAACGTTTGTCGATTCATCATTTTTTACAGGTATAATTTAGTGACGTTGATTACACTCATTTGCAACCATTACCCCTACCCTTTTCAAAGTTATTCCACCACCCTTAAAAGAAACTGAGTGCCCCCTAAGCAGTAACTCCCCTTTCCCCACTCCCTACCACTTCTAGTAACCACTAACAAACTGTTCTCTCTACATTTGCCTTTTTCAAATAAGTAGGACCAGACACTATTTATCCTTCTGTGACTAGCTGACTTTACTCAGCATAATGTTTTCAAGATTCTTCCATGCTGTAGCATGTATCAGGAGACTTCACTTCTTTTTATGACTAATATTTCATCAGATGTATAGAACACATTTCATTTACCCATTTATCTATCCATGGATATTTATGTTGTGCTTACCTTTGAGCTATTGTGAACAGGGCCACAATGAGCATTGGTGTACAAGTTACTATTTGCCTTCCTGCTTTCAATTATTTTGAGTATATACCCAGGATTGGGATTGCTGGATCATATGGTAATTCTATGTTTAACTTTCTGGGGAACTACCAAACTGTTTTCCACAGCAGTTGTACCATTTTTTATTCCCAACAGCATGGTGAGGTTTCCAATTTCTCCACATCCATGACAATATCTGTCATTTTTCTCTTTTTTTTTTTTAATCATAGCCATTCTATTGAGGGTAAAGTTGTGTCTTATTGTAGTTTTGATCTACATCTCTCTGGTAGCGCACAAGCTGTTAACCAAAAGATTGGAGGTTCAAACTCACCAGTGGCTACACAGGAAGAAAGATTTAGTGACCTGCTTCTGTAAATATTACAGCCTAGAAAACTTTAGGCAGCAGTTTTACTCCGTCGTATAGGATCATTATGAGTTGGAATTGACTCAACAGCACACAACAACAATGATTAATGACGTCAGATGTCTTTTCATGTACTTATTGGCCATTTGTATGTCCTCTTTGGTAAAAATGTCTTCAATTCCCTTGCCCACTTTTTACTGAGCTGTTCATCTTTTTATTGTTTACTTGCAAGAATTCTTTATAGACTGAAGATACTGAATTTTTATCAGATACATGGTTCCCAAAAACCTCCCAATCTATTGATTGTCTCTTCACTTTGTTGATAAAGTCCTTTGATGCACAGAAGTTTCTAACTTTAATAAAGTCCAATTTATGTATTTTGTCTTGAATCTTACACTTTTGGTGTAACAACTACAAATTCATTATCAAAAACTAGGTCCTGAAGCATTACCCTATGTTTTCTTCTAAGAGTTTTATGGTTTCACTTCTCACGTTTAGGTACCTGTTCCCTTTAGAGATAATTTCCCCTTTCTGACTGTCAAGTCAAACTGAGTTTGAACAACTTATTATCTCTTTAAACCAGAAATCAAATCCTAGTTCCCAAACCAGAAGAACAACCTATGGTTGAAGGTGAGCACACCTCTTTCCAAAATAGCCACCTATTCACAGCACCTTATGAGTATAAATTGTATGAAGAAGCTAAAAGTATTTTTTAATCAGTCTTGATATGATTCCCTGCTGCCAGGGAGGAGTTTTATGCTACAATTATCCCTAGAGGAAAGCCTTGTGAACTATTAAAGAAGTTTAGTATAGCCAAGTGGCCAAGTGCCGTTGAGTCGGATCCGACTCATGGCGAAGTTCAGTATAATGTCTGACTTTCCCATGCTTTCATTTGTGAAGTCACTTGAACCACAAATTACATCACTAAAAATATTTACATACTTAGTCGAGAAATGCAATGACTCCAGAAGGCTGCTAATCATCATTCACTGGCATTAGACATTGTCCTGGCATCTATTGGAAGTACATACAGAGTTGTTATTGACAATTGCTGCACATACATTCTCTGAAACCTTTCTGATGTATTTTTGGTGAATCACTGCACCCAGGAAGTCAACCAAACACTCCTTGAGTGAACAACTTAGTCTTGACCTCTGGAAACCATGGATCATCAGTGAGTGGCCAGGAATGGGACTTAGTTCAACTGGGTGATAGTTCCTGTTGTGCATTTTTCTCCAAAGGCTAGTGGTCATTTTTTCTTTTTCTCCTGTTATGAAATCCCTTCCTCAGGTGCAGCCAATCATGTCTAATCAAGGCCAGTGATACTAGTCTGTCCAAACACATGATTCAAGCTATGAATAAAGAACAAAAGATCAAGACTGCTACTCCTACCACTACGGAGACCTTCTTTACTAGATCCCTGAAACTTACACATACCTAAAATTTTGTTGCTTCTCTCAAAAGATTTGTTTTATGATAAAAGTTGTAAATGTTGGCCAAGAGGAAGAACTATAAATGAGTTAAAGGAGAACCAGTTTTCCTTACTTAGGCCTTACCTCTTTCTCTTCTCTCCCCACTTTACGTTTCCATTTTTCTCCTTCTTGTCCTATCTCTTTTTTTCCCAAAACTTAACAGGCATTAGCCAGCAGACAGACAACCGACAAAGCTTACAAAGATAGCTCTCAAAAGAGCTATTCCAGAAGCCTGTGTTTCGGGAAAGATTAGACAGGACTATAAAACAAACAAAAAAAAATGACACACATGAGGATTGTGCTTCTTAGTTCAACCAGACATACAAGACCAAATGGACACATCCTGCCCTATGTAAAACTGAAAAAGGTTTGAATCCAGAAAATATAAATAATTACTATGAATCAATTAATTAAACAAAATAAAAACAGCCCAATATTGAAATGGGAATAAAATAAGAACAGGCCATATGAAAAGACGTTTAACCTCATTAGTAATCAGAAAAATGTAACTAAATACCACAGTAAGATGCCATTTTATAACTACTACACTGACAAAAATTGTTGAAGGTTGACAATACCAAGAATTGGTCAGATATAACTAAAAATAAATTAATTTACTATTTATGTGAGTGTAAATTTGTGCAATTGCTTTAGAATGCAATCTGGCTTTTAAAAAAATAAAGTCGAACATTAGCAAACCCTAAACACTAAGTAACTCTACTACAAGTTTCTGAAACTCTGTGCACTGACATTTAAAAAAACTTTATTTCAAATCTGTCCTGAACTACTGCTTCAGTATGATACAATAAAAATAAATTCTTAGGGGGAAAAACAATAAACCAGGTCACCTTAGTCTTATTGTAGTTTTTAAATTCTCTACAACAATGAACCCCCTTATGCCCTGTAACTGAGGTGAATAACTCCCATTGCCCTACCTCCCCACTTAGTAACCACTTAATACATTTTTTCCACTGTTCAAAACACCAGTGTTATTATACTTTGAGTTTTTTTAATAATTATTATTTTTTTTATTAAATAAAATTGAAAATGTACATACTCTGTCCTTACAATATTGGGTTAAGATGGGAGAAGTACACAAGTTGTGTTGAAGTTCCATTAATATTGATCTTCTTACTAATGTGTGCTGTCACCAAATTCACCCAACCAAATTTCTAACGACTATCTAATCTAAACCCTCGTCCTTCGCCCTCCCTCCCTCCCACGCCCTTGTAGCTGTCAAAGAATCTTTTCTGTTATGCATGAGTCTGCTTTTAAGTTTTTATCATAGGGGTCTCATATAATAATTGTCTTTCTGTCGCTGACTAGTTTCACTCAACATAATATCCTCCAGTTGAAACCAAGTTGAGAGATGCTTCCTGCTATCGTCGTTGTTCTTTATCATTGCATAGTGCTCCACTGAGTACATATACCAAAGTTTACCCACCCATTCTTCTGTCGTTGGGCATCTAGGTTGATTCCATCTTTTTGCTGTTGTGGAGTGTGCTGCTATGAACATTCGTGTGCATGTATCAGTTGGTGGCCGTTTGTGGAAGCTGCAGTTCTCTGATACAATGAAACAGCAGAAGCAGAGGTCAGACAGTGGCTGGATCGTTTTTGAGAGGAGATTAGTCTGATACTGTTGCCTAGTCAAATATGTTAGGTCCTAAGGTTCCCCAGATATTCAATACTCCATAAAAATATCATCCAGGTCTTAGTTCTCAGAGGGAAATGAGGAGACGTCTGTTTACTCCACCGTCTTTTAACAGAATTGCTATTTCCGGATTTTCTCTTCTGTTCCACTGGTCTGTCTATTTATATGCTACTTCCACATGATTTTAATTCTTAAGGCTTTATCATATGTTTTAGTATCTGACAGCTCTCATTCTCTATCATTGCTCTCCTTTTTTCAGATTTTTTTCTGGTTACATTTTTCTATATGAATTTGGGGATCAGGTGTTTAGTTACAATCATCAACTTCTGTATCATTTTTTCAAGGTTCTCTTTTAGCTAGTAATTAAGACTTCTAGCTTCATCTACATTGCTAATCAAGTTTGGATTAGAACATTTAAAGCTTATAGTCTTTTATTTCAGTGTTACAAAGACTTTCATGTACCAAAATGGGAGAAATTTTCTCGATCACTCTGTTTACTATGATTTTAAAATGTTTAATTTTAGTTTAGGTAATAAACTTAACTGGTACAAAAATTCCAAAAAACAACAAAAAGATTCACAGTGAAAGTGTCTTTTTCACCACTGTCTTCTAGACACCCACTTTTCCACCCAAGAGGTAACTCGTGTTGCCGGCTATTTTTCAGAGAAAGTCTACGCATATACAAGCAAATATATGGATACATATTTCTTTTTTCCCCTTTCATTTAAGTGTTAGCACATTTTATGCACTTTTCTACACCATGCTTTTTCCACCTAACAATCTTTTCATGAAATCATTCAAGTTTTAGAAAACAAGCAAACCTGTTGCTGTCAAGTTGATTCTGACACAGAATGACTTCCCCATAGGGTTTCCAAGGAATAGCTAGTGGATCCAAACTGCTGCCTTTTTGGTTAGCAGCCAAGCTCTTAACCACTGGACCGCCACTTTCTTCTCCTCTTTTCCCAATGACTGCATAGAATTTTATTGAATAAATGGACCACAAAGTACCACTACTGCTAGGCATGTAGGTTGTTTAAAATCTATTATTATTCGTACTGTATGATTATATGAAATTCTAATTATTGCAAACTAATCTATAGTGAGAGAAAGCAAATGAGTGGTGATTGGAGATGGAATTAAAGGGGTATGACAACTGCAAAATTCATTGATTTATACACTTTAAATGGGTGAAGTTTACTGTACCTAAATTAGACTCCAATAAGATTGCTTTTAACAAGCCTATTGCTATTACAAGCAATGCTAAAATAAAATTTTACATATATGCCCATTCTCTCCATCTCTACTTATATTCTTAAATATTTTATTTATTATGCTTTCATAGTATTTAATTTTGTTTCATTTGAAAAGAATGATTCTGGTGCAAAATCCAAAACTAAACTGTTTTTTACTGGTTGCGCGTTTCTTTTTTGGTTTCTCCCCTACCTGACTTCCCACTCTCAGGAAAGAACAAAAACCGTGTCTATCTCATTCATCACCATATCCCCAGAACACAGAATGGTAACTGGAAAACACAGTATGTGTTCCATAAAATATCTGTTCAAATAAAGTGCATTAAAATATATGTTTTCACACAAAAAAAGAAAACTGCAGACTAATATCCCTCATGAACACAGGTGTAAAAATTCTAGTCAACAGAATTCAAGAGCATATCAAAAAGATAATTCATCATAACCAAGTGGGATTCATACCAAGCATGCAGGGATGGTTCAATATTAGAAAAACAATTAATGTAATCAATCATATAAATAAAACAAATGAAAAAATCACATGCTCTTATCAGTTGACACAGAAAAGGCATTTGACAAAGTCCAACACACGTTCCTGATAAAAACCATCAGCAGAATAGGAATAGAAAGAAAATTCCTCAACATAATAAAGGGCATTTATGTAAAGCCAATATTCAACATCATCCTAAATGGAGAAATTGAAAACATTCACCTTGAGAAAAGGAACCAGACAAGAGTGGTTTTTATAACCATCTTATTCAACATCATACTGAAAGTCCTAGCTAGGCAATAAAAAGAAATGAAGCAAATCCAAATTGGTACGGAAGAGGTAAAATTATCCCTATTCACTGTCAATATGATCTCATATATGTAGAAGACTACAAAGAATTCACAAGAAAGCTACTGGAATGAATAGAAGATTTCAGTGAAGGATCAGGATGCAAGATAAACATACAAAAATCTACACCAACAACGAGAACTTCAAAAATGAAATAAATACCATTTACAATAGCCCCCAAGAAGATAAAGTACTTAGGAATAAATCTAACCAGGCACATAAAAGACCTATACAAAGAAAACTACACAGCGCTACTTCAAGAAACAAAATGAGACTTGTATAATTGGAAAAACATACCATGCTCATGGATAGGAAGCTTCAACATTGTAAAAATGACCTACAGATACAATGCAATCCCAATCCAAATTCTAACAGCATTCTTTAAAGAGATGGAGAAACAAATCACCAACTTTATATGTAAAGGGAAGACACTCCAGACAAGTAAGACATTGCTGAAGAAGAAGAACAAAGTGAGAAGTCTCATACTACCTGATTTTAGAACCTGTCATACAGCCATGGCAATCAAAACCGCCTGGTACTGGTACAACAGAAACACAGACCGATGGAACACAGTGGAGAACCCAAATATAAATGCATCTGTCTACAGTCACCTGATCTCTGAGAATGGCCTAAAGTCCATTAAATGGAGAAAAGATAGTCTTTTTAACAAATGATGCTGGCATAACTGGATATTCATCTGTAAAAAACTTAAACAAGATCCATACCCCATACTTGACACAAAAACTAACTCAAAATGGTTCAAAGACCTAAATATAAAATCTACAATGATAAAGGTCATGGAAGAAAAAATTGGAACAATTCTAGAGGCCCTAATATATGGCATAAATAGGATACAAATCATAACTAACAATGCACAAACACTAGAAGAGAAACTAGACAACAGAGAGCTCCTAAAAGTTAAGCACTTATGCTCATCAAAAGACTTCACCAAAAGAGTAAAAGATGACCTACAGACTGGGAAAAAAAAATTGGCTGAGACTTATGCAAGAATGGTTTAATCTCCAAAATCTACAAGATACTGCAGCACTTCAACAACAAAGAAACAAGTAATCCAATTAAAAGATGGGTAAAGGACATAAACAGACATTCAGCAAAGAAGATATTCAGGTGGCTAACAGACGCTTGAAGAAAGGCTCACAGTCATTAGCCATCAGAGAAGTGCAAATCAAAACTACATCAGGATATCATCTCACTCCCTCAATATTGGCACTAATTCAAAAAACACGAACAAACAAATATTGGAGAGGTTGTCGGAAGACTGGAACTTGTATGACTTGCTACTGTAAATGTAGAACAATACAGTCACTTGGAAACCTTGGTGGTGTAGTGGTAAAGTGCTACATCTGTTAACCAAAACGTCAGAAGTGCAAATCCGTGAGGTGCTCCTTGGAAACTCTATGGGGCATTTCTACTCTGACCTACAGGGTGGCTATGAGTCAGAATCAACCTGACAACAGTGGGTTTAGTTTTCTACAACCACTTTGGAAAACAATACAGCACTTCATTAAAAAGCTAGAAATAGAAATATATGATTCAGCAATCCCACTCCAAGGAATATACCCTACAAAAATGAGAGCCATCACACAAATAGACATATGCACACCCATGTTCATTGCAGCACCGTCCACAATAGCAGAAAGATGGGAATAACCTGAATGCTCAACAAATGAATGGATAAACAAAATATAGTGCATACACACAATGGGATACAATGTAATGATAAACAACAATAATGAATTTGTGAGATAGCTCATCATAACATGAAGGAATTTGAAAAACATTATGCTGAGTGAAATAAGTCAGTTATAAAAGGACAAATATTGTTTCAGACCACTACTGTAAGAACTCAAGAGATAGGTGGGCTCAAGGCAGCAGAGTAGTCGGATATTTCCTGCGGTTCCTCTTATGACAAAAACCCCCCAAAACAAATGACTTGATTACCGAGGGTAATCTAGAAGCCCTGAACATCAAAGACAAAGTTGAAGAGTCAGACTCAGCAGCAAAGGGGTGGGAAAGACAGTTCAAAATCAGCAAGGATTTGCCAGACCTCACCTGTCCAGGACCAGCAGATTGTATCCATTGGCATACATGGACTGAGGAAAGCAGTAGTGCTTGAGAGGTATTTTCCATATTGGGAAAAACTGAGTGGCAAAAAGTCAGCTCAAGTCTCCAGATCCAGGAAGAGGTGGCACTCAATCAGAAAAACATAAATCCAAGTTTCTAATCTACCTCCGTGGATTAAAAAACCTTTCACCATTTGGGAAGTATGTTTCCCCCATTTATTTTCCCCTTCCTTGCTCTATTCCAGTGTCTGCCTGGATTCAGTGACCGCTGTGCCCCCTGGGCCAAAAGTGAGACCTATCCTGTGCCTTGATCCATTCTCCTGGTTTTGGAGAAGTAACAAATTAACAGACAGGAAAAAAGTTATCTGCTAGCTCCTGTAAGCCAGGAACTCAGGACAGACACAGATCCTTTGCATAGGCATGGGCACAAAAGGTCCATGGACTTTCAATGCCTTTCACCCCTTCATAGCCTTATGTGGGCCAATTTCAGCAGCATAGGCCCTCATTAGCACAGTACAACAGGGTGTATACCTGAATCCTATTTTTAACTGTGTTAGCTATGTAACAGATTCATGACATTAGACACTGTCTATCAATCAAGCAGGGTCCTCAACTACCCACATCAGGTGCCGGAGGACTGTTTACTCCACCCACTCCACCTAACCACCTGGAACAGGGGTCCAAAAATAAGTGACGCTTCCTAGTCCTTACAGCCAATAGCACCAGGTGACCACAGTCCAGCTGCAAAACTCACCCACCTACACACTCTAGAAAGCAGGGACATGCCTTCCACTCAGACACTCAGAGGTAGTCATTTGCCTTCCTATTGAAGCTAGATAGCTGTGTCTACTCCAAACCCCCAGATACCTATGCCTACTCCAATCACCTGTG
The DNA here is from genome assembly GCA_028571685.1 of Heterohyrax brucei. Classification (NCBI taxonomy): domain Eukaryota; kingdom Metazoa; phylum Chordata; class Mammalia; order Hyracoidea; family Procaviidae; genus Heterohyrax; species Heterohyrax brucei. The sequence goes on from CM053166.1 coordinate 67,937,809, forward strand.
CCCATCTAGGACCATAGGTGAGAGCCTGTACCACACACTCAGTGACTGACAACCTGGATACCTGAGCTGAATACACACAAGAAAAGTAAATGGACTCCTGAGCTCCCTAGTAACAGCTCTAACCACCTGGTAACAGGACATGAGAGTTTCAAAGACACCAATGACCAAACTAGCTTACACAACCATGGAGATCATGGTTTAGGGGGACATCTAGTCAATTGGCATAGCAAAGTTTATTAAGGAAATGTTCTGCATCCCACTGTGGCGTGTGGTGTCTAAGGTCTCAAAACCTAGCAAGTAGCCATCTAAGAAGCATCAACTGGTTCCAGCCCACCTGTAACAAAGGAGAATGAAGAACACCAAAGACACAAGGAAAATATTAGCCCAAGAGACAAAAAGGGCCACATAAACTAGAGACTCCATCAGCCTGAGACCAGAAAAACTAGACAGTGCCCAGCTACCATCAATGACTGCACTAACAGGGAACATAACAGAGAGTTCCTAATGTAGCAGAAGAAAGTGGGGTGCAGAATTCAAATCCTAGTAAAAAGACCAAACTTGACAATCTGAGATTGGAGGAATCCCAGAAGACATGGCCCCCAGACTCTGATAGCCCAGAAATAAAACCATTCCTGATGCCAACCCTTCAAACAAAGATTAGACTGGACTAGGTGACCTAAAATGCTTCTCATAAAGAGTGTGCTTCCAGTTTCAAGTAGATACAACATGAGACCAAGTAGGCAGCTCCTGTCAAGAGGGTGAGATGAGAAGGCAGAAAAGGAGAAGAGCTGATTGAATGGACAAGGGAAATTTGAGGTGGAAAGGGGGAGTGTGCTGTCACATTATATGGCTAGAAACTAAGGTCACATAACAATGTGTGTATAAAGTTTTGCATTTATTCTGCATTTGCAGAAACTAACTTGAGCTATAAACTTTCACCTAAAGGACAATTTTTTTAAAAAGTCAAGAAAAGGTTTACACACAGAAAAAGAAAAAAAAAAGCATTCTTTGATTGGGGATGGGAAGGGAAGGAAAGGGGAAATCACTAGATAGTAGACAAGTATCAACTTTGGTGAAACAAAGAACAACATGCAGTATAGGAGAAGTTAGCATAACTGGACCCAAGCAAAGGCACAGAAGAAGACACATTCAAACACTTTGAGGGACCAAGTTGTTGGGGCTGAGGTCTAGGGAGTATAGTTTTGAGGGTCATCTAGGTCAGTTGGCACAACATAGTTCATAAAGAAAATGTTCTACGTTCCACTTTGGTGAGTAGTATCTGGGGTCTAGAAAACTTGTGAGTGGTCATCTGAGATACATCTACCGGTTCTATCCCATCCAGAGCAAAGGAAAATGAAGAAAACCAAAGACACAAGGAAAATATTAGCTCACAGGACTAAAGGACCACATCAACCAGAGAGTCGACCAGCCTGAGACCAGAAGAACTAGATGGTACCCAGCTACCACCAACAACTGCTTTGGCAGGGATCACAACAGAGAGTTCCACACAGAGCAGGAGACAAATGTAGAACAGAATTAAAATTCATGAAAAAAAGGCCAGACTTGTTAATCTGACAGAGACTGGAAGAGCCCTTGTAACTATAATCCCCAGGCATTCCGCTAACCCAGAACTGAAACCATTCTTAAAGCCTACTTTTCGGATAAAGGATAGACAGACCTATAAAACAAACAACAACACATGTGAGGAATGTGTTTCTTAGTTCAGTCAAATACTTGAGAGCAAATGGGCAACTCCTGTCCAAAAGCAAGATGAGAAGGTAGGAAGTGCTAGAAAATAGAAGAATGGCCACAGGGAACCCAGAGTGAAACGGGGTAGCACACTGTGACATTATGAGGATTATAACCAATGTCACAAAACAATAAATGTATACATTTTTAAATGAGAAATTCACTTGAGCTGTAAAGTTTCACCTAAAGCAAACTTTAAAAAAAACAAAGAAAGGAAAAACATGTTTTCAAACTTCAATCCCAGAGATTCCGATTCAGTAGGCCTGTGATACTTTCTGGGAATCTATACCTTTAATAAACTCCCCAGATTTAGAGCAACACTATAATTCAGGCAACCCTAACTTCTCACTCACTTCTTTCTCTTTTATGAATACCATAAAGCTTTATAAAACGTTGCAGTGCTGTGGTAGGTTGTTTCTAAAGATTATACCAATAATTGCTGTCATCCTGTTTGCCTGTTTTAATGTGACTTTGTTGCTCCTCCTGTCAAGGGATGGACTCTGTCTACCGAGAGAATCTAGTTTGGCCTTGGAATTTGTTGATGGAAATCATCCTGTGCCACACAATACAGGGGAAGTCAGGACAACTGGACTAAACCAAAAGCTAAGAGGTTTCCTGAATACAACCAAACACTTCAAGGGATGCAAATGAGGGGAAGGGTTTCTTCAGACCTTGGTTTCAGGGTACATGCAAGTCAATTGGCTTAATAAAGTTTATTAAGAAAATATTCTGCTTCCCACTTTGGTGGGTAGTGTCTGGGATCTTAAGAGCTGGCAAGCAGCCATCTAAGATGCACCAATTGGTCCCAACTCACCAGGACCAAAAGAGAACGAACACCAAAGACACAAGAAAAATAAGAGTTCAAGAGACAGAAAGGGCTACATAACCAGAGGCTCCCTTAGCCTTAGCCCAGAAGAATTAGATGGTGCCTGACTACCATCAATGACTACCCTGACCAGGAACACAACAGAGAGTCCCTTACAACAGGAGAAAAGTGGGATGAAGACTTCAAATTCTAGGAAAAAGACCAGGCTTAATGATCTGACTGAGACTTGGAGACACCTGGGAAGAAATGGCCCCCTGCACTCTCTGTCGGCTCATATCTAAAACCATTCCAAAAGCTAACTCTTCAGACAAAGATTAGATTGGATTATAAGACAAAATGATACTCATGAAGAATGTGCTTCTTGACTGAGGTAGACACATGAGTTAAATGGGCAGCTCCTGTCCAGAGGTGAGATGTGAGGCAGAAAGAAACAGGAGCTTGCTGAATGGACACAAGAAATACAGGATGATACTCAGGAGTGTGCTGTCACAGTGTGGGGAGAACAGCCAAAAGGCTGGCAGTTCAGATCCACCAGGCACTCCTTACTCTATAGGACTGTTCTACTCTAACCTATGCGTCGCTATGAGTTAGGATCGACTCAATGGCATTGTTAGATAATTAACATGTTACAGCTCAGGAACAAGTGTTACAAAGCTTTAGATCTACCACTAAGTGCCTGGGGGCACTCCTCTCCACCAGAAAGCCTCCTTCTGAAAGGCACTCAGCTCTCTCACTCACTGTAGACATCTTCCTCCATGGTCTGAGAAGCCCTATGCACTCTTATGCCAGTCTCCTGATTCTGCGGCCACTGTTTCTCTACTGCCACTTCTCACTATCTTGCACTGTCACCAGTGTTAACAGCTGTCTCTCTCTCCTGGATTTAGGAATTTCTCAGCATAAGGACCCTAGGTCCAAAAGATACACTCCACTGCTGTCTCTCCCTTCCGGTAGTGAGGTTCCCCCTTTCTGCTTCTCAGGTGGCTCATTTAAGCTCAGCAGGATGGTAAAACTGATCAAGCCCCCAGTCAAGGTTCTGTACACCTTATTTGCACTATTACCAAGCTATATAATCTGCTTGGTGGGCCACAAGCCAATAATTTGGTGTGAGTCACAAGACCATAGTAAGGAAGGCCATATAAAAACAATCCATCACATTGATATATATATATATATATATATATCCTATAGATGTAGGCAGTACCCATTTTACAAATGTCTGACTTACATACAACTCACATTTGTCCCTTAATGTTGTGTAAATTTGCTCAACCTCTACTCACAACAAATTATTTTTTTATTGGGATTAAGTGAAGGTATACAATGTAAATTAGCTTTGCATGCCCACCTATCTGTTGCTCCCTCTGCTCTCCTCACCTGGCGACAGCACACTCCTCCTTTTCACTCTGTATACCTAGTATCTTCTTAACAAACATCTGTTCCCACCACCACCACCCCCGCTCTCCTCTTACCCATCTAGAAAGAAGCCAGTAGGACAGCATCCTGTAAATGCATGTAAACATAAATTATGCACACCATATGGTCACACTGTGTCCCCAAGTCCAGTTCATCTTGTCTGAGAAGTTGACTTATTACTGGTTTCCAGTCAGGGACAGCAGAAGGTCTAGGGGCCATGTTCCCTGGGGACCCTCCAGGCTGTTGGACCATCAGTTCAGGTCTTCTAGTAGAGTTCTTGGGCTGCATGCCTCTTTTTCTCATGTTGCCTTAGGGCCTCTACATTGTATCCCCCATCACTGCTGTCTCTGGTGGTGGCACCATCTGGTTCTTCTCGTCTCATGTTGATATAGTCTCACATTCATAGGTCCTTCTGTTTCCTGGTCTCTTTTTCCCTCGTATCTTTGTAGTTCTCGGTGATCATCTGTTACAGATGATCTGGGACCAATTGGTGTACCTCAGATGGCAGCTTCCTAGCTTTTAAGACCCCAGATGCCATTTACCAACATGGGGTGTGGAAGACTCACTTAGCAATAGCCTAGTTATGCCAGTTGGCCTTGATAACCCTGAATACATGGTCCCCAGACCCCCACCCCTGCTATTCTATCCTTTGAAATATTAGGTTGAGTTTAGAACACCTTTCAGTTTATGGTGAAGTCTAGTTGATTACTCTCTACTGTATGCTCTCAGTGCTTTCACCTAACCAAATTTCTATCATCTAATCTATGCCCAACCCCTTCCCTCCCTCCCTACCCTTATAGCTGTTAGACAGTAGTCTTTTCTTCTGTGCATAAGTCTATTTTTAAGTCCTCATAGCAGGAGTCTCATACAATAATTATCCTTTTGCCGCTGACTGATTTCACTCAGCATAAAGTCTTCCAGTTGAAACCAGGTTATGAGATGCTTTCTGAAATAATCATTGTTCTTTATCATTCCGTAGTGTTCCATTGAATATATGTACCATAATTTATTATCCATTCATCTGTTGATGGCCATTTAGGCTGATTCCATCTTTTTGCTATTGTGGACAGTGTATGTTTCTGTTCATGTGACTGCCTTTATTTCTGTAGGATATGTTCTGAGCAGTGATATTACTGGATCAAATGGTATTTCTATTTCTAGCTTTTTAAGGAAGCACCAGTTTCCTTTCCAAAGAGATTGTACCATTTTGCAATTCTCCCAGCAGTGTAGGAGAGTTTCAATCTCTCCACAGCCTCTCCAACATTTGTTGTTTTGTGGTTTTTGGATTATGGCCAACCTTGTTGGGGTAAGATGGTATCTCATTGTAGTTTGGATTTGGATTTCTCTAATAGCTAATGATCATGAGCATTTCCTCATGGGTCTTTTGGCCATCTTGATGTACTGCTCAGTGAAGTATGTGCCCATCTCCTTTGCCCGTTGCTTAGTTGGATTATTTACCTTTTTTTGTTGATATTTTACAATACCTCATAGATTATGGAAATCAGACATCAGTCCAGTATCTCATAGATAATGGAAATCAGACATTGGTCCAACGTATAGCTGCCAAATATTTTTTCTCATTCTGTAGGTAGTCTTTAACTCTCTTGATAAAGTCTTTGGATGAGCAAAAGTGTTTAATTCTTAGTAGTTCTTATTTATCTTTTTCTCTTCTGTTGGTCATGCTTTGTTTGTCAGATTTTGAAGTCTGTCTAAGCCATGTATTAGAACTGCCATTGTTGACCCAATTTTTTCTTGCATGATCTTTATTGCTTTAGGTTTGATATTTAGGTCTTTGACTCATTTTGTATTAGTTGTTGTGCAAGGTATGAGATACAGGTCTTGCTTGACTTTTTTGCAGATGGATATCCACTTTTGCCAACACCATTTGTTAAAGAGGTTGTTTTTACCCCAGTTTACAACCTTTGGGCCCTTGTCAAACATCATAAAAGGATGGTGATATTTCTGGGGTCTCAGTTTTGTTCCATTGGTCTATATGTCTCTTTTTGTATCAGTACTAGGCTGTTTTGACTACTGTGGCAGTGTAATAGGTTCTAAAGTAGGGTAGTATGAGGCCTCCCACTGTGGCCCTCGTCTTCAGTAGTGCTTTACTTATCCAGGGCTTCTCCCCTTTCCAAACAAAGTTGATGATTTGTTTCTCCAGCCAAGACTAAAAAATGTCACTGGAATCTGTATTTGGATCGCATTGTATATGTAGATCACTTTGGGTAAAATAGACGTTTTCACAATCTTAAGTTTTTGTATCCATGAATAGGGTAGGTTTCTCCACTTACGTATGTCTCTTTTGGTTTCTTGCAGTAAAGTCTTGTAATTCTGTCTGTATAGGTCTCTTGCTGCCCTGGTTAGATGTATTTCTAGGTATTTTATCTTCTTGGGGGCTATAGTAAATGATATTGATTTGGTGATTTCCTCTTTGATGTTCTCTTTGTTGGTGTAAAGTAATCAATGTTGTCAGCATTTGTTCAATATATTTAAATGCTCTGGTAGTGGGTGCATAAATATTTATTATTTATATCCTGCTTATGTATTGAAACTTTCAGTAATAGTGACATCCTTGTCTGCACTGGTGGACCTTACATTAAAATCTACTTTATCTGAGATTAGTATTGCCACTCTTGCTCTTCTTTATGTGTTGTTAGCTTGCTGTGTATTCTTCCATCCTTTGATTTTCAGTTTATTCGTATCTTTGAGTCTAAGGTGGTCTTATAAGCAACACAGAGACAGATTGTGTCTTTTGATCCAGGCTGTCACTCTCTGCCTATTTAGTCCATTTACATTCAATGTAATTATTGATAGTTATGTGTTTAGTGCTGTCATTTTTGATGCCTTTATTTTTGTGTTGTTAATGTTTTCTTTGTTTCTCTTAATATTCTATTCTAGGTCATTCTTTTTTATGGGTTGACTTTTCATCTTTTTCAGTGTTGGTTTTGTGTTTGTTGAGACTCCTGTATTATGTTTCTTGTTTTGATATGTTGCATTGTTAATTTGCTTTGCAGCTACCATTTTGATCCCCCTTAATGTTCTAAGTTTAAAACAAACTTTAACTTCTGTAAATCTTTTAATCTCCTCTCCATCTGAAACTATTATAACTACTGTAATATATCCCTCTTTATATTGTGATGATGTCATAGCTTCTGTGTTAAGATCACTGGTTCCCTTCTTTTAGTATTGTAGCTTTGACCAAGCTTTGTGACTTCCCTCCTGAATAGGATTCTGGATGTGTTGTCCTGCATTGCCTCTGTAAGTTTACACTTGATGTTTTCATTTTTCTAGACAAAGAGCTTCTTTTGGTATTTCTTATAGTTGTGGTTTGGTTTTTACAAAGTGTCTAAGGTTCTGTTTATCTGCAAATGTCTTAGTTTCCCCTTAATATTTGAGACAATTTTTCAGGATATATAATTCTTGGTTGGAAGTTTTTCTCCTTCAAGGCTTTGCATGTGTCATCCCACTGCCTCCTTACCAACACAGTTTCTGCTGAGAAGTCAGATGAGAGCTTACACGGCTTCCCTTTGTATGTTAGTTTTGTTTTAAGCCTCGCTTCCTTTAAGAGAATGTCTTTATGTTTCATTTTATTAAGTTTGATTATAATACACCTAGGTGTCTTTCTTTTGGGGTCTGGTTTGTGTGGCATTTGATAAGCATCTTGGATATCTATGTTCTCTTCTTTCATAATTTCAGCGAAGTTTTCTGTCAGCAACTCTTCAACAATTCTTTCTGTATTTTCAGCTAACTCTCCCTGTTCAGGAACTCCAGTTATTTGTAGATTATTCCTTTTGATACAATCCCACTTTTCTTAATGCTTCTTCATTTTTCTTTTCTCTGAATTCTCCTCGTAAATGCTGGTGTCAGTTGCTTTATCTTCAAGTTCAGTAACTCTGCCTTCCAACACTTCAATCCTGCTCTTTTGGCATTGCTTTGAATTGTCTAAATCTACAAGTTTATTGTTGAACTGCTGGATTTCAGATCAGTGATGTTCCAGCAGTTCATATAGCTTACTTAATTTTCATTTTGTTCTGTTGCATTTTGTTTAATCTCTAGGAGGGCTCTATACATAATTCTTTTGTATTCTACCTCCGATTATTTCAGAAAGGCTTCTTCATCTGGGAAGTTTTTGGATTCTTTATTTTGGGAGTTTCTTGGAGTCATGGTAGTTTGTTTCTTTAAATGGTTAGATATTGGCTGTTGTCTGTACCATCAAGAAGCTATTCAGTACCTCTAGTGCTACACCAATGGGAGCTGTGTTGTAGTTCTAAGGGGGAATACAGGCACTGTTAGGTTTGGTTGCCAGCCACCTCTGTGTTCTCTAGTGACTGGCCCCAGCTGGGCAATCGGGGGTGGCAGGCTCCACCTCCTGCCTGCTAAACGTGGTGAGTTAAATGTGGCAAATCTCCATCATTACATCAGTTGAGCCTATGGTGTAGCTCAGGGATAGGAGGAGAGAAGGATGCCACCACATTTGGCTGCCAGGGACTGCTGCATTCTGTAAATGTGTTTAACTTAAAATGTTCCTTTTTGCTGAGAGGGGCACAGATCAGCAGGCTCCAAGAGAAGCTGGGGCTCTCAGGATTGTCAGGCCCTATCTTCTGGCTGGCAGAAATGGTGCTCTACTTATGCAGAGGCTGTCAGCTGACAATATGAGGTGGCTTAGTTAAGGGTGGCAAAAATGCCACCAACCTACTCAGCTGTCTGTCACTGCTGTGTTCTCCAGTTGGTCTTACTTTAAAAGCTGCCTTACTGCTGACAGAGATGGTATCCAGCAGCTTCTGAGAGCAGACAGGCCCTCAGAGGTGGCAGGCATTACCTCTCGGTTGACAATGACAATACCTCATAGGCCTTCCCCAGACGTTATGACATGGCTCAAAGGGAGAAGTTAGGGCACTGCTTCCCATGGCCACCAGGCCCCACCACAATCCCTATATAGAATCATCTTGAAAACAGCTATTCTGGAGAAGCACTTTCCAGACAGGCACTGTTGCTCAACGTGAGTCAGGCATGGCTGACTCCGCCTTTCAGCTGACCAAGATGGCGTCCCGCCTGACCTGCCCTTCCTGCTGTGAGTCAACAGAGTCTGTGGTGCAGGACAGAGAAGATAGGAAGGAGGGACACTGGTGCCCCTGGTTAGCAGCCAGGTTCTCAAGATGTGGCTATTGCAAGCACAGTCTCTCTACTGTGGTATATGCTGTCCACTTAAGCACTGAAGTTCAGCACATTTGTGTACCATGCACAGAGATTTTGCAGACACAGTTCCCACCTCCCAGGTAACAAAGAAGGCATCCGTACGTGTGGGCCCCTCAAATGATGCATCAGCAGAAGGAGGACTCAGTGTGCCACTGCCTTGCCTCTGACAAAGGTAGTTTCCCCTTTCTGGTCACTCAGTCCAATCTCTGCCAGATCCTGGGGCTCCCAGAATGTCCACACTGCTCCATTCACTTATGATTATAAGCCTTAGTTCTCAGAAGGAATCAAGGAGATGTGTGTCTAGAAGACTATCTTGGCTATGCCTCCATGACAACAAATTCTTAATCACTATCACCTTTGCTTTCTGCACGTGCACCTTTTAAATCACTGAAAAGGTTTTGAGCCTTTTCTTGGACTAAATAAAGTGAGATTAAATAAGAAACGTATGCACCTGCTTGGACTTACCAACAAATTGAACTTAAAGACACAACTAGGAACTAATTTTGTTCATAACACAGAAATAGCCTGTACATCATTTCTAAAGTTTTTCTTTCAATCTGTAGATTTTTTTTCACTTTTTTGATAAATTCCTTTGAGCAAAACAGTTAATTTTCATGAGGTTTCATTTATCTGTTTTGTCTTTTGCTGCTTGTACTTTTGTTATTATACCTGAACCCTTAAATTTGGGGGTTGATTTTTACACAGCTATAGATAACTGAAAGAATGTTATTACATTGCTTTCAAGATGAAGTCATTATTCCACAAAGGCTTGAAAGGCTTGTCATGATATGACCCCTAGTCCTCTCTCTAACCTCACTTTCAGCGAAAAGATCCCAAGTCCAGAAAGCCTTACCTAAACTCCCAGGCTTCACATGTTGTTCCATTGTACTCCTCAGTTTGGATTGAGACAGCCTGGGGTAGCCCAAATTTTAGCAAATGATGTGATTTTGATCAAGTTGCCAAAATGCTCTTGGTTTTATTTTTTTCATCTCTGGAATTGGAATAATAGCCTTATCCCACAAGGTGGTTATGTGACTTCACAAAGATAATACATGGAAAGCACTTGGAATAATATCTGGCACATAGTCATCGCACAATAAATGCTATTGGTAGTAGTAATTATCGTGTTGTTTATTTCTTCTCCCCTCTAGACTACAAGTTCTCTGTGGACAGCAGGAACCATAACTTGCTTACTCTTGTATCCTCAGTGCCTAGCATAACAGATAACAAATACTTGTGAGATACATGAAGGAATGAATAAATTGGCAAGAGAGTTAATAAACTGATTCATGATGTAATATTAATGAATAGGAACTGTTAAACACACGTGGATTTGTGTTGACCTCTCTCAACGGCACTTGACTTGGCTCTCATTCCTAAAGGACAGAGCTTTAGGTATTTGTTAGCTTCACTTAGGTGGCAAAAGGATCAAGCTTTAAATCCCCTGGTGGCGTATTGATTAAGGTCAGCAGTTCAAATCAGCTAGGTACTCCTTGGAAACTCTACGGAGCAGTTCTATTCTGACCTATAAGGTTGCTATAAGTCAGAATTGACCTGACAGCAGTCAGTTTGATTTGGTTTTAAAGCCCTAATGGGCTTGGCCTCAACCAGCCATTCCTTTGAACTGAGGGGAGAAAAGGATTAGATACTTTTATGAAATCTCCACATTATCTCCAGCCAATCTGATACACTGTATGACAAAAAAGTCTCAGAATCTTGATTACGCAGAATCATAGAGAGTATCGAATTTGATTCTTTAATTACAATTTATGTTTTGACTTGTTTTTTCTTCCAACATAGACGCTATAGTTGGGATCTCAGTTCATTCTTCCTCTGAAAATGCAGATAAGTCTCTTAATTTTGTCGTTTGTTCAGGCTTAATGTTTACTCCCAAAGATCACAGCCACTGAATACCTTATGGAGCACAGTTTACTCTGACACACATGGGGTTGCTATGAATCTGAGCTGACTCAAAAGCAACTATTTCATCTTTAACTTATGTCATTTATCTGTTTACAACAACTTGTACTGTGATCAGGGAAAAGCATTTTAGTGGAATTTGTTGTTGTTTTGCAAAGGAAAGGCAATTTTCTATTTACCACTCCCACTTTAAGCTTCTATAAGACTCTTTGTTTTTGTTTTTGGCAACAAAGCATGAACAACTCCTAGTAGCCAAGGAGATAGAATCATTACTGTGATTTGGGAGCTGAAAACATTCAGATGTTCACATTATTAATTAATAAGCTGCCTTATTTTTCCATCTTCTCTTCATATACAGTCCCTTGCAACTCTGGTTATTAAGAAGCATCATAATTTATCCCTCAGAGACCCTCAGAATGACATAATAGTATTTTTAAAAACAAGGCAAGAAAATATCATGTATTTTATAACAACAGAGCCAACTTATAAAGTTGAACAATCTGATGTTTTATAACAATTTTAATGATGATTTACAACTTATTCTGTAATATGTAAAGAAAAAAACAATAACGTTTTGAGATGGGTAGTAAGAAGGGGGTTTGTTTAACTTTCTAGAGAAACATTTTCCATACTATGCGTTGTTTCCAATTCTCTTTCCAGTATCTTCTGAATGCATTCCAATCAAGCTTTTGTCTCTATTTCTACACCTAATTCTTTCCTGTCTGAATCACTAGTGACTTCCATGAAATCAAATTCTGTGGTCACTTACTTCTAAGTGAAATTCTTTCTTCGGCATATGGGGCCCCATGCTCTGAAATTTTCTCTCACCTTAGTGGTTATTTATTATCATTTAAAAATTTTTGAAAAAATATTTAAGACTCCAAAGAAGTTGTAAAAATACTATAGAGTGGTCTCATGTACTCTCCCCCAGGTTCTCCCAAAGATAGTATTTTACCAAACCATACCAAACCAAGCTAATTGCCAATGAATTGATTCTGACTCATAGCAACCCTACAGTAATACATACTCAAAACCAGGAAGTTAACATTAGGACAATAATCTTAATAAAATTATAGACTTTATCTGGATTTCACCGGTTTTTACGTGCACTTTTGGGGGAGGCTAGTGTATAGTATACATTTATGTAACCACCACCACAGTCAGGAAATAGAACTATTCTATCACCACAAACACTCCTCCCTGCTACTGACTTAGTCATACCTTATCCATAACCCTAACCCGTGGCAATCAATAATCTGTTCTCATCACTAAAATTTTGTCATTTCAAGAATATTATAAAAAATGGAATCATATAGTATATAGAGTTGAGATTTGTTTTCTCTCACTTAACATAATACTTATCTTCATGATATGAGAAAATATATTCAGGTTGTTATGTGTATCAATTCCTTCTTCTGGTTGAGTAGTATGCCATGATGTGGCTATACTATAGTTTGTTTATCCATTAAGAGGTTTAGGGATTGTTTAAAGATTTTGGTGGAGTCAAGATGGCAGACTAAACACTTCTCCCTAAATCACTCTGGAAACCAAGACCTGAACTGATAATTGAAAAGATGCTTCTGTACACATAGTGAGCCCTAGGACACAGCATAGGGCTGTTAATTTGGACTTCATATCACTGAACAGAAAACTTTCTCTCTTTCACTGACCCCCACTCTTGGTGAGTGCTGGCTTTCACGGACCAAAGGTAACTTGCCACTTTAACTTTTTTATCTCTGTCTTAGCTGGCAGGCAGAGCTGCAACTTGACTAGCAGCTAATCTCAGATGCAGTGCTGGTGAGATCAGCAGGCGAAATTGCCATATTTTGAGAACCCAGCTTTTGACTCTGTACATCTCGACAACTTTGGCCTCTCTTTCAGCCCCCAACATTGACTAGTCAGTACCGAGGCAGGTGGGGAGCTTGTACGGGACACCATCTTGTTCCACTGGGAGGTGGAGATACCCATACGGAGTCCTCATCTGGACCTAATTCTTAGGCTGGGAGGCAGCACCCACCTGGAGGAGAGTGCTTTCCTGGCAAAAAAAAAAAAAAGTATTCTACACAGCATCACCTATGGCTGGGCCAAACAGCAGAGGCCAGCAGGGAAATAGCCTTTCTACATTTTGAGCTAGTCTATAACATCTGGGGTTGGATATAGAAGTGCTGACTTTTTGTGAGCTGGGAAGAGGGACCAACACACCTGAAAACCTGACTGACTTTGGAAGCTGTCAGATGCTCTTTACCTAGCATCTTAAGACAACCTAGAGAAACAACTGCGGTCCATCTTCACCGTATCTCTCCCAGTCTCTACTGACTCACATGATGCCCAAAATACAACAAACTCTGGAAAAACAGTAATGAAGAAATCACCAATGGCTTCAGAAAGCCCCCAAAAGAAAGCACGAAAGAACTTCCCAGATGAAGAAACTTTCCTGAAACTATCAGAAGGTTAATGCAAAAAGATTATATACAGAGCCCTTCTAGACCTTATACAGAATTCAGCAGAGCAAAATGAAAAATTAAGTAAGCTGTTTGATCTGATGGAACACCAGTACTCTGAAATCCAACAGATCGAGAACAAAATCAAAGAGATAGAAACTTCAATTCAAAGCCAAGAAAACAGAATGGAACAAACAGAAAATATACTTTCTGACTTGGAAGACAGAGCTACTGACTCCAGCACCTATGAGGACAAATCAGAAAAAAGAAGCAAGAAAGATGAAGAAGCATTAAAAAGCATGTGGGACTCTATTAGGAGGAACAATCTGCGATTAATTAGAGTTCATGAACAGTGTGAGACACATGAGAACACAGAGAATATTGTTGCTGAGTTGCTGACAGAAAACTTCCCAGAAATTATGAAAGAAGAAAATATACAGATTCAAGATGCATAGCAAATGCTACACAACATAGATCCCAAAAGAAAGACTCCAAGACATATTCTAATCAACCTTAACAAAATGAAACATAAGCAGCAACTCTTAAAGGCAGCAAGACTCAAAGCAAAGCTAACATTCAGAGGGAAATCCTGTAGGCTTTCATTGGCTATCTCAGCATAAACCATGCTGACATGGAAACAGTGGCATGACACATTCAAAGCCTTGAAGGAGGAGAACTTCCAACCAAGAATTATATATCCTGCAAAACTATCTCTCAAATATGAAAATGAAATTAATACATTCACAGATAAACAGAAACTCAGAGACTGTAAAAACCAAACCAAAGCTATGAGAAATTCTGAAAGAATCTCTTGGCTTAGAAGAACAAAACCACTAACTTTGTATTTTAGAAGCAAATACAGGACACATCACCCAGAAACTTACCCGGTTAGGGAAGTCTCCAAACGCAATCAAAGCTATAATAGTGAAAGAAATCATCCAAAGATCACATCATGAAAACCATGATGACATCATATTAAAAAGAGGGATGTACTAAAGTCGTTATAGTCCTTCCAGATGGAAAGCAAGTTAATAAGATGGATAGTAATTAAAATTGGGTTTATATATAGTTTATTAAGGGGGATCATAGGGGCAGCTGTAAAGTACAATATAGATGCAACATATCAAATCAAGAAATATAATACAGGAGTGTCAACAACCACAAAACCAAACTTGAAAAAGGTGAAAAATCAGCTCACAAAGACTTTCTCAGAACAGATTAATAAGAACAACAGAGAAAACATCAACACAAAAATAAACATATCAGAATGACAGCACTAAGCACGTACCTATCAATAATTACATTGAATGTGAATGGACTGAATGCTCCAGTAAAGTGACATCTTTGATCAAAAGACATGACCCATCCATATGTTGCCTACAAGAAACTCACCTTAGACTTAAAGATAGGAACACTAAATTAATAGAAACAATAAGTTAATAAAGATTGGAACAGGAAATTAAAGGATGGAAGAATATATATCAAGCTAACAATGAACAAAGAAGAATAGATGTAGCAATTCTAATCTCAGATAAAATAGATTTTAATGTAAAATCCACCATCCTGGACAAGGATGGACACTATTTATTCCTGAAAGATTCAATACCCAAGCGGGACTTAACAATATTAAATATTTATGGACCTAATATTAGAGCACCAAACACTGACTACGTTCAAAAATGAGATACATCACTCCACAATAATAGTGGGAGACTTCAACACTCCACTCTCAATACTGGACAGATCGTCTAGAAAAAAAACCTCAGTAAAAAACAAAAGACCTTATTGCCACAATTAACAAACTAGACCTCATCAACATATACAAAACTTTCTATCCATCAGCCGACAACTACATCTTCTTCTCCACTGCACATGGAACATCCTCCTGAATAGACCATGTGTTAGGACATAACGCAATTCTCAGCAAAATCCATACCACTGAACTAATGCAAAGCATCTTCTCAGATCATAAAGCCATAAAAATTGAAATCAATAGCAGAAAAAACAGATAGAAAGTGGAACTCTTGGAAACTGAACAACATCTTGCTCAAAAAAAACATGGGTTATAGAAGAAATCAAGGATGAAATAAAGAAATTTATGGATTCCAGTGACAATGAGAACACTTCCTACCAGAACCTATGGGATACAGCCAAAGCAGTCCTCAGAGGTCAGTTTATCTCCATAAATGCACACATCTGGAAGGAAGAAAGAAGCCAAACAAAAGAACTAACCCTACAGCCTGAACAAGTAGAGAGAGAACAACAGAGGACCCCCTCAGGCACCAGAAGAAAACAGATCATAAAGATTACAGCAGAACAAAACAATTTAGAGAATAGAAGAACAATTAAAAAATTGAAGATCAAAATCTGATTTTTTGAAAATATCAACAAAACTGACAAACCACTGGCTAAACTTACTAAAGAAAAACAGGAAAGAAAACAAATAACCCAAATAATAAATGAGAGGGGAGTTGTCACAACAGATCCAAGGAAATAAAAAATATCATAACACAATACTATGAAAGACTGTACTCTAACAAGTTTGAAAACCAAGAGGAAATGAACAAATTCCTTGATTCATATTACCTACCAAAATTATCACAAGGTGAAGCAGAACAACTTAATAAACCCATCACAAAGGAAGAGATGGAAAAAGTCACCCAAAAACTACCAATCAAAAAAAGCCCGGTCCCAGATGGCTTCCCTGCAGAATTCTACCAAGCTTTTAGAGGAGAGTTATCTCCAATACTACTGAGACTATTTCACAGTATGGAAAGAGATGTAATACTCCCAAATTTATTCTATGAAGCCAGTATAACCTTGGTACCAAAGTCAGGGAAAGACTCAACAAAAAAAGAGAACTACAGACCGATATCACTCATGAATCTAGATGAAAAAATCTTCAACAAAATTCTGGCCAATAGAATACAACAACATATCAAAAAAATAATCCATTGTGACCAAGTTGGATTCATACCAGGGCTGCAAGGCTGGTTCAACATCAGAAAACCAATTAATGTGGTCAACCACATAAATAACACAAAAGACAAGAATCACCTGATTTTGTATGTTGACACAGAAAAGGCATTTGATAAAGTCCAACACCCATTCATGCTAAAAACACTCAGCAAAATAGGAATAGACGGCAAATTCCTCAATGCAATAAGAGCTATTTATACAAAGCCAACTGCCTACGTCATCCAGAATGGAGACAGACTGAAACAGTTTCCCCTGAGAACAGGAATGAGACAAGTATTCCCACTCTCACCTCTCCTATTCAACATTGTACTAGAAGTTCTAGCAATTAGACAAGATCAAGACATAGACAAGATCTTGTCTAGCAATTAGACAAGATCAAGACATAAAGGGCCTCTGCATCAGCAAAGAAGTAAAAAATCTCCCTATTTGCTGATGATATGATGGAATATATAGAGAATCCTAAAGAACCCATAAGTAAACTATTCAAACTGATGGAAGAGTTCAGCAGTCTCAGGATACAAGATAAACATTAGTAAATCAGTAGAATTCCTGTATACCAACAATAAGATTATTAATGAAGATATCACCAAATCAATACCTAAGAAGATAAAGTACCTAGGAATAAATCTAACCAGAGAAATAACAGACCTTTACAAAGAGAACTACAAGACCTTACTACAAGAAATTAAGAGAGACTTACATAAATGAAGAAACCTACCCTGCTCATGCATAGGGAGACTTAACATTGTGAAAATGTCTATTTCAAAAGCAATCTACTTATATAATGCAATCCCAATACAAGTTCCAGTGTCATTTTTTAACGAGATGGAGAAACAAATCACCAATTTTGTTTGGAAAAGGAAGAAGCCCTGGATAAGCAAAGCACTACTGAAGAAAAAGAACACACTGGGAGGCCTCTCACTATCCGACTTTAGAACCTATTACACCGCCACAGTTGTCAAAACAGCGTGGTACTTGTACAAAAAGAGACAAAGCAATGGAACAAAATTGAGACCACAGAGATGACACCAACTTCCTAGGAACAGTTGATATTCGACAAAGGCTCTAAGACATTAAACTGGAGTAAAAACAATCTCTTCAACAAATGGTGCTGGCAAAATTCGATATCTATCTGCAGTAAATTGAAACAAAACCCATATCTAACACCTTATACAAAAACCAACTCAAACTGGATAAAAGACCTAAATATCAAATCTAAAATGATAAAGCTCATCCAAGAAATAGTAGGAACAACAATGGAAGTTTTAATACACAACATAAATGGACTTCAAATTCTGTCAAAGAAACCACAAACAACAGAAGAGAAAACAGATAAAAGGGAACTATTAAGAATCAAACACTTTTGCTCATCCAAAGACTTTATTAATAGAATTAAAAGACCACCTACAGAATGGGAAAAAATCTTTGTCAAGTCTATGTCAGACCAACGCCTGATCTCCATAATCTATAAGGAACTACAAAATATCAATAAGAAAAAGGTAAATAAGCCAATTAAGAGATGGGCAAAGGAGATGGACAGACACTCTCTAAAGAGGAGATCCAGGCAGCCAAAAAAACATGTGTGGACAAGCTCCCTGTCATCAGCTATTAAAGAAATTCAAATCAAAACTGCAATGAGATGCCATCTCACCCCAACAAGGTTGAACATGATCCAAAAAATGCAAAACAACAAATGCTGGAGAGGCTGTGGAGAAATTGGAACTCTCCTACACTGTGGGTGGGATTGCAAAATGGTGCAACATCTTTGGAAAGCAATCTGGCACTTCCTTAAAAAGATGGATATAGATATACCATCTGACCCAGTAATTCCACTGCTCAGAATATAACCTGCAGAATCAAGGCCATTCACACCAACTGATAGATGCACACAAATGTTTATCACAGCACAGTCCCCAATAGCAAAAAGATGGAATCAACCCAGATGCCAAACAACAGAGGAATGGATAGGTAAACTATGTTATATACACTCAATGGAACACCATGCAATGATGCCACCAAGTGCCGTCGAGTCGGATCCGACTCATGGCGACCCTAGGGGCCAGGGTAGAACTGACAAAGAACAACAATAATTTTAGGAAACATCTCATAACCTGGTTTCAATTGGAGGACATTATGCTTAGTGAAAGCAGTAAGCAACAAAAGGACAAATATTGTATGAAACCCCTATGATAAGAACTTAAAAACAAACTCACGCATAGAAGAAAAGATTCTGATGGCTGCAAGGGTGAGAAGGGAGGGAGGGGAAAAGGGGAGGGTTTAGATTAGATAGTTGATAGAAATTTCATTGGGTGAAATCTGTGACAGCACACATTAGAAAGAATATCAATTTTAACAAGACTTCAACATAACATGATTACTCCTCCCATCTTAACTCAATATTGCAAGGACAGAGTAGCTGGGGCAGGGTGTCAGGGACCACGCTCTCAGGTGAAATCGAGGCCAACTGGCACAACTAGCGCTTTACCAAGAGAGCCTTCTGCACCCCACATTGGTGAATGGCATCTGGGATCTTAAAAGCTGCCAAGCTGCCATCGGATGGTACAGCAAATGGTCCCATTCAGCGGGAACAGATGATCACCAAGGACCAAAACAACGTGGGGGAAAGAGAACCCAGAAGACAGAGAGACCCACGTGAGTGGGTGACTACATCGACTTGTGACCAGAAGAACCAGATGGTTTCCAGCCACCACCAGTGATAGCTGTGATGGAGCTCACAAAGTTGAGTCTCACTGTCAACACAAGAATAAAAAGGTGTACACCCTGAGGTCTCCACTAAAAGACCACAACTGATGGTACAGGGGCCTTGGAGTTTCCCTGGGAGCATGGCCCCTGGCTCTAGAGCTGCCTCTGTGCATAAATCGTAATGGAAGTCAACTCTTTGGACAGGAATGGATTGGACTTGGTGACACAGTGTAACCAGATCATATGTGCACTTTATGGTTCTACGCATCTAGATGATGTTGTCCTGCTGACTTCTTACCAGAGGCGGGGGAGTGGGTGGAGAGGAGGGGATAGGAGATTGTTGGGAGGATAAGACAAGTATGAAGCAGAGAGGAAGAGTGTGCTGTCACCGGGCAGGGAGAGCAGTGGGAGCTGCATATAAGTGGCCATGAAAATTTATATGGGAATGTACATTTTCATTCAATCATAGTAAAAAAAAAAGAAATTTGGTACTTACAGGTAACGTTGCCATGAACATTACAGAAAAGTTAATCATTTCTTTCTACTTTCAGTATTTTTTCTTCATCTTTAGTTTTCAGAAATTTCGTCATGATGTATCTGAATGTGGATTTCTTTTGATTTATCCTGTTAGTGTTTAGTTAGCTTTTTTGGATATTCAGGTTTATGTCTTCTTCTAAATTTTATTTTTGTTCCACAGGTTTCTGAGACTGTACATTTTTTAAATCTACTTTCTCTCTGTTGCTCCTATTTTTGTTGTATTGTTATTGTTAGATGCTGTTGAATTGGTTCTAACATGGAACAACCCTATGAGCAACAGAACGAAACATTGCCCAGTCCTGTGCCATGTCCACAAGCATTTTTATGCTTAAGACCACTGTTGCGGCCACTGCATCAAATCCATCTCTTTCAGGGGCTTCCTTTTTTTTTGTTGATCGTCTACTTTGCCAAGCATGATGTCCTTCTCCAGGGACTGATCCACCCTGACAACATCTCCAAAGAATGCAAGACACAGCCTTGCCATTTTTGCTTCCAAAGAGTACTCTGGTTGTACCTCCTTTAGAACAGATCTGTTTGTTCTTTCGGCAGTCCATGGCACATTCAGTTGTCTTCTCCAACACCACAATTCAAATGCATCAATTTTTCTTCTATCTTCCTCACTTATTGTACAGATTTCACATGCATATGACGCAATTGAAAATACTATGGCTTGGGTCAGGTGCACCTTAGTCTTCAAGGTGACAGCTTTACTTTTCAGTACTTTAAAGAGGTCCTTTGCAGCAGATTTTCCCAGTGTAATGCATCTTTTGATTTCTTGACTTCTGCTTCCATGGGCATTGATTGTGGAACCAAGTAAAATAAAATCCTTGACAACCTCAATCCTTTCTCCATTTATGGTAATGTTGCTTAGTGGTCCAGTTGTGAGAATTTTTGTTTTCTTGATGTTGAGGTGCAATGCATCCTGAAGGCTGTGGTCCTTGATCTTCATCAGTGTTTCAAATCCTCTTCACTTCCAGCAAGCAAGATTGTGTCATCTGTATAATAAAGGTTGTGAATGAGTCTTCCTCCAATCCTGATGCCTTGTTCCTCTTCATATAATCCAGCTTCTCGGATTAGTTGCTCAACACACAGGTTGAAAAGATTGGGTGAAAGGATACAACCTTGACACACACCTTTCTTGACTTTCAACCATGTAGTGTTCCCTTGTTCTATTCCCACAACTGCCTCTTGATCCATGTATAGATTCCTATGAGCACAATTAACAGTTTGAGGATTGCCATTCTCCACAATATTATCCATAATTTGTTATAATCCATACAGCTGAATGCCTTTACATAGTGAATGAAACACTGGTAAACATCTTTCTGGTATTCTCTGCTTTCAGCCAAGATCCATCTGACATCAGCAATGATATCCCCGGTTCCACATCCTCTTCTGAATACAGCTTGGATTTCTGGCAGTTCCTTTCCACTATGCTGTTGCAGTCACTTTTGAATGATCTTTAGCAAAATTTTACTTGTGTGTGATATCAGTGATATTGTTCAATAATTTCCTCATTCAATCAGATCACCTTTCTTGAGAATAGGCATAAATATGGCATAGTCAGTTGTCCAAATAGCTGTCCTCCAAATTTCTTGGCAGAGATGAGTGAGCATTTCCAGTGCTGCATCTGTTTACTGAAGTATCTCAATTGATATTCCATCAATTCCTGGAGTCTTGTTTTATGTCGATGCCTCCAGTGCAGCTTCAATTTCTTCCTTCAGTACCATCAGTTCTTGATCCCATGCTACCTCTTGAAACTGTTGAATGTTGACTGTTCTTTCTGGTATAATGCTGGTCTTGCAAAACAAGGTATTTACAATTACAAATTTGTTGGTCTTGCAAAATTCATTTCTATCACCAAGGGCATTTTTTCCAACTACCAATCCTTCTTCTTTGTTGCCAACTTTTGCATTTGAATCACCAGTAATTATCAATGCATCCTGATTGCATGTTTGATCAGTTTTGGGCTACAGAAGCTTGCCTTAGTGGTTGGTGCATAAATTTGAATAATAGTTGTATTAACTGGCATTCCTTGCAGACATAGGAATATTATCCTATCACTGACAGCATTGTACTTCAGAACAGATCTCGAAATGTTCTTTTTGACAGTTAATGCAGCACTATTCCTCCTCAAGTTGTCATTCCTAGCAGAGTGTACCATGCGATTGTCCAGCTTAAAAGGGTGAATATGAGTCTACTCTAGTTCACTTATGCATAGGATATGGGTGTTTATGTATTCCATTCCATTTTTGATGATTTCCACTTCTCTTAGATTAATACTCTGTACACCCCACATTCTGATTATTAATGGATGTTTGCAGCTGTTTCTTCCCAATTTGAGTTGTGTCAGTTCAGCAAATGAAGGTCCCAAAAGCTTTACTCCACTCACATCATTAAAGTCGACTCTACTTTAAGGAGTCATATTGCTCATATTGGCATATTGATCTGTCTTTAAGTTCACAGATTCTTTTCCCTGTCATCTCCATTCTGCTACTGAGCCTCAGCCACTACCAAGTGAATTTTTTAGACTTTGCAGTACTGTTTTGGTTTGCTTATGTGCATGCTACAGTTTTAAATTTTCTATTTGGTCCTTTTCTATTTCTTTGCTGAGACTTTCTATGTTTTCATTTGTTTCCAAATTGCTCACGATTGCTTGTTAGAATATTTTTATGCTGTCTACTTTAAGTTTCTTGTCAAATGAGTCTAGTATCTGTGTCATCTTGGTGTTTGCATCTGTTGACTATCTTTTCTCATTTGAATTGAGATTTCATGGTTCTTGGTATTGATGAATAATTTTTTATTGTATCATGTATATTTTGAGTATATTTTATAGGATTCTAGTATCTGTTCAAGTTTTCCATCATAGAAAGTAATCAACCTATTTAGGCTAAGAACATATGTTATTGAGGTTTTGTAAAGATTTTCTGGCAGTACTGTTTTGGTTTGCCCATGTGCATGCTACCTAGAGTCAATCTGAAACCTGAGTGGTGTTCCTGATGAGCGTTCAGTTCTGAATGCCTTGTTGTTTCTGGTAAGTTTCATGCATAGGCTGCTCAAGGATCTGCCCAGGATTTTGTATACATATTTTGAAAGTTACTTTCTCTATATTCTTCCTCTCAGTAATCTTTTACCCACTTTCTAGTTTGAAGGAGGAAGGATGCTGCTTCATTATTGCACAATGGAGATGGTGGAAAAGGCTACACTCATACTCTCCATGGCCATACATTAATGTCCATGGAAACAGCAATCAAGAAATAAAATGACATATTGCACTGGGCAAATCTGCTGCAAAAGCCCTCTCTAAAGTGTCAAAAAGCAAGTATGTTACTTTGAGGACTAAAGCACACCCAACCCAAGTCATAATGTTTTCAAATGCCTCATATGCCTGAAAAATCTGGACAATGAGTAGGGAAGACCAAAGAAGATTTTATGCCTTTAAATTGTGGTATTGGCAAAGAATATTGAATATACCATGGGCGACCAGAAAAAGAAACAAGTTTATCTTGGAAGAAGTATAGTCAGAGTGCTCCTTGGAAGCAAGGAGGGCAAGGCTTCATCTTATATACTTTGAACATGTTGTGAGAACGGACCAGTCCCTAGAGAAGGACATCATTATTGGCAAGGTAGAGGAGCAGAAAAAAATTGGAAGACCCTTAACAAGATGGACTGACACAGTAGCTTCAGCATGGGCTCAAACATAGCAACAACTGTGAGGATGGCACAGGACCAGGCAGCATTTTGTTCCATTGTTCACAGAGTCACTCTGAGTCAGAACTAACTCAATGGCACCTAGCAGCAGCAAAACCAACAATCATTTTTGTAGGAAGTGACATCATAGATTGCCAGCATGTCTATAGATTTTGTTGCTTTTTGATCAGTATAAACATGTGTGGCCTGTGGAATACCACAGGGGTAGATGATACAGATAAAAGATGCCTAAGGGCTGCTCTTTGAGTGGGAGTTATTTGAGTACCTCCTATGTGCCAGGTACTGTTCTAGGCACTGAGGTGTAATAGTGAGCAAAACAGTCAACTTCTTACCCTTGTAGAGCTTACATCCTAGTAATGTAAACAAATATGGATAATGTAAGTTAGTGATAAGTGTAATGGTAAATAATTTCAAAAGATAGCCATGGCTATCATCAGTTCCTTTCCTCCCTGTACATGTATGCACAGTGTTCTTCCTGACAAGTTGTGGAATCTCCTTTCTCTCTCCTTCTATCTAGGAGAGTTTTGTTTTTACCTTGACCAAAGGTATGTAGTATTGTAGTATATAGTATGCAGACCAACAGCAGAAGTGTTGCTGTATCAACTACAAGTCTAGCTTTTGAAAGGCCTGACAATTTCTGCTTCATCTAATGGGAAAGCCAGTCACCATGTAAGAAATTCAACTTCCCTGAAACCAACTTTCTGTGAGGAATCCCAACCTAGCCAAGGGGACAGACAATCCATTATGGGGAAGAACTAAGGAAGCCAGATAATAGCAAGAACATTTGACTCTAGTACGACTGGCTATCTGGAACAGAAACTGCCCAGTCTGTAATGGAGGCAATGTTTAATATATTCTAAGAATAGATCAAAGGTCAGTGTGGATAGAGGCCAGTGAGCAAGAATAGTAAAGAGGTGGCAGTACCAGACCAAGTAGGGACATGATAAGGACTAAGTTTGACTCAGGAACTTTCAAGCGAAGGTGTCACATGATTCGATTTACATATTAAAAGGGTGACTTTGGAGGAGAGAATGAAACATAGGGAAGGCAAGAGTGGAAGCTGGGTCAAATTCCACTCTCAGGAATTTAACTTGGAAATACCAAAATAACCAGGCAATCACTGTCTGTGATGGGTTATGTGTAAGCAAAAATTATGAGAGAGCAAAACTTGTAAAATAAAAAACCAACAAAACTTGTAACTACGTAATTTATTATTACATTCTACTAACTGGTAGATTTTAAAAAAAGTCATTGCCATTGAATAAATTCTGATGCATAGCGACCTAATAGAACAGAATAGAACTGCTCCATAGGGTTTCCAAGGAGCACCTAGCAGATTTGAACTGCTGACTTTCTCGTTAGCAGCCATAGCTCTTAATCATTACATCAATAGCCGAGTTTTTCGGCTATTGATAGAAATTTCAAATGTTTCCACGTTTGGCAATTATGGTTAACACTGCTATGAACATTCTTTTACATGTGTCTTAGGAGCTTGTTGAAGTCACAACGGTCTGCCTCTTTATGTGCTTTGATATTTACTATTGTCTCTAAGCCATCAATAAGTTATTGTATTTGTTTTGTGTTTACTTGCTATGTTCTAGCTTCTTATTTGTTTTGATATACCCAGGTAGGCTGCTTGTGGAGCTATTTGATAATTGGGGGCTTTGAAGCTCTAAAAGCCTGTCACCAGTGGCTAGAGCTGTTATCAGGTATGTAAGCCCAGGAGTCCATTTACTTTTCTTATATGGATTCAACTTAGGTATCCATGTAGTCGGTCACCAACTATGTTATGAAAGTTCTCACCTACAGTTCTAGACAAGCAGGTGTGTTTGGTGCAGGCACAAATATCTGGCTGCCATTGGGGATCATGGGCTGAGCAAGGCAGGGGGTTCACAGCTGTCCCTGAGTGATTATGAGGAAAGTATGTCACTGTTCCCCAGAGCATATAGGTAGGTGGGTTTTGCAGTTGGACTATGGGCACTCAGTGCTGTTGTCTATGAAGACTGGGAGGTACCACTTATTCTTGGACCCCTGTCACAGGTGGCTAAGTGGCATGGGTGGAGCCACCAGTCCTCAGGCCTCTAATAGGTGAAGGTAGGTACAGTACGTGAAGAGCCTGCTTAATAGGCAGCGTGGTGTCTAACGTCACAAACCTGCCTTTCCACCATATAGCTGATACAGCTGCATAGTAACTGTTGAATGAGAACCTAAACTGCAACGTCAAATTTTACGAACACACCTCTTGACCTAATAGCTAAAATTGTCAAGTTTAAACTACAGTTATATACCCTATTGTGCTGTGTTAATGAGACCTTATGCTGTTGAAATGGGCCCACGAAGGTCTACACAGGGGTAAAAGGCATTCAAAATCTGTGGACCTCTCATGTCTGTGACTAGGCAGAGGAACTATTACAGCTCTGCTTTCCAGGCTTAAGGGAAATGGCAGATTTTTTTCCCCCTGTTTGTTAATTTGTTCTGTCTCCAAGACTGAGAATGGCTCAGGACAAGTAGTGGGTCCTACTTCCATTCCAGCGGACACATCAATCTGAAATCAGTTTGGACCTGGTGCAAAGTGGCCAACGGGCATTTAAAGGGAAGACAGAATTTTCCTCAATGGGTATTGTTGACCCATGCAGTAGAATAAATGCAAGTTACTTATGTTTTACTGGCAGAACTCTGCTTTCTCACTGATTCTAGACGTGTAAGTGGACCCTCTGCTGCATGGTATCTCCTGGTGTAGAAAATGCATCCCAAATGCCATTGCTTGACTTACCTGCTCTTATGCCAGCAGATCCACCTGCAGGGTGTCAATTCTTGCCAGGTCATGTCTGGCAACTCCTCACTGCTTCTGAAGCATTCTCTCCCTCACTCTGCCACTCAGTTTGATGCCTCAACTTTGCCTTTGATGTTCAGGGCTCTGAGGTTGTCATGTGTAACCAGTTCACTTGTTTTAGGAGGTCTTTGTCATAAGAGGGACCACAGGAAGCATCTGACTACTCTACCATTTGGCCCTGCCTCTTTTACTTGTATCTTGGTATAGACATTTTGTTGGGCTATACCTGGGACCAGAGCTCATGAAGCATAAGATATAAAAGTCTTCATCTGTAGTAGTTACTGTTTTCCAAATACTTGAACCAATTTATAATTCCACCAGCAATATACAAGAGCCTTCCCGTTGTTCCATTTCCTCACCAAACTTCCCCGTAGGGCGTCCAAGAAGCAGCTGGTGTATTTGAACTATCAAATTTTTGGATCACAGCCTGAAATCTTAACCACTGAATTACCAGGGCTCCATTTTTTTTTTTTTTTTGGTATGTTTGTTTTATTGAGCATGTATGTAGTGATATTTCACTGTGGATTGAAGTTTTTATTTTCCTGATTAATAATACTGAATATTGTATTAGTTATCTACTTTTGTACAACAAATTAGTCTAAAACTTAGTGACTTATAATAATTTTTGTACTTTCCAGTCATTCCATGGGTTAGCAATAGGTCTGGGCTCAGCTGGAGTGTTATTGTTCTGTGTTTGTCTCAGGTCACTTTTACGGCTTCAGTCATTTCGCAAATTAGCTATATTTGGATGATCTCACTCAACATGTCTATCAGTATGTACTGGCTATCCGTCAGGCCTTTTTTTCCATATTGACTCTCCCCTTCAAGGAGGCTAACCTGGGCAGCATTCTAAAAGGATGTAGTATTTGAAAAAGCAAGAGAAGGAGCTGCAAGGTATCCTGAGGTTTAGACTTGGAAGTTGCCTGCTTTCTGCTGCATTCTATTGCTTCAAGCAAGTCACAAGGCTAGCTCAAAAGCAAGCAGTGGAAAAATAGAATCTACCTCTCCAGGAGAAGCTGTAAAGTATCTGTGGCCACTGTTAATCTACCATAATCACAATCTATCAAAAATTTCACATTTATTAACTATTTGAATATTTACATTTGTGAAGGACCTATTTAAATTTCTGTCTTGTCTTATGGATTTGTATCCTAGCTCATGATCTCTCTCTCTCAAGACAATGAGACATAGAGATATACAAACATATAGTCTCATATATGTATGTATATATAAAAAGATACCTTGAAGCAATTACTAATGATGATCGAAGACTGTAATCTTCAGTACAGATTATAACTCAACATAAAGAAAACAAATACAACTGAACCAATAAGCAACATCATGGTAAACAAAGAAAATATTGAAGTTGCCAAGGATTTTACTCAGATCCACAGTCAATACCAATGAAAAGTGGCAGTCAAGAAATCAAAAGATTTATCGCTTGGGAAAATCTACTGCAAAAGATCTCTTTAAAGTGCTAAAAAGCAAAGATGGTACTTTAAGGACTAAGGTACAACTGACCCAAGCCACAGTGTTTTCAATCATCTCGTATGCATGCAAAAGCTGGACAATAAATAAGGAAAAGTGGAGAAGAATTGATGTCATCAAGTGCTAGCAAAAAATATTGAAAATACCATGGACTACCAGTACAAAGAACAAGTCTGTCTTGGAAGAACTATATCGTCTTTGGAATCAAAGACGATAAGACTTTGCCTCACATACTTTAGATATATTATTAGAAAGGACCAGTCGTTGGAGGATATCATATTTGGTAAGGTAGAGGGTCAGCAAAAAAAGAGGAAGATCCTCAACAAGACGGACTGAAACAGTGGCTGCAGTAATGGGCTCAAATATAACAGAAATTGTTAAATGGCACAGAACCAAGCAGTGTTTCATTCTGTTGTACATAGGGAACCAATTCGATGGCACCTAACAGTAACACAGTCTTCATGCGTGTGTGTTCACATTTTAGACATGAGTTCTTCATAAGTATTGCAGTTATCTCTGCTATATGGATTGCTTTTTTACCCTCTTAATAATGTCTTTGATAAATATAGGTTCTTTCCTTATTTTTAACCACAAAAGTCATGCATTTATTTTTGTGGAAAATAAGATAAGCATTATAGAAGAACATAAAAATCATTCCTACACTCAGCTAATTCATACTTTCTACATTCCATGTCCTAATTATTAATGAATGGTTGCAGCTGCTTCTTTTCATTCTGAGCTGTGCCACATCAGCAAACGAAGATCCTCAAGGCCTTACTCCATTCACATCATTAAGGTTGACTCTACTTTGAGGAGGGAGCTCTTGCCTGATCATCTTCTGAGTGCCTTCCAAGCTGGGGGGCTCGTTTTCTGGCACCATATCTGACAATGTTCAGCTGCTATTTGTAAGGTTTTCCCTGGCTAATTCTTTGTGTAAGTAGACTGGCAGGTCCTTCTTCCTAGTCTGTCTTAGTCTGAAAGCTCAGCTGAAACCTGTCTACCATGGGTGACCCTTCTGGCACCTAAATACCAGTGGTATCGCTTCCAGCATCACAGCAACAAGCAAGCCTCCACTGCCAGACAAGTAGGGGCTGCTCACTCTATCTTTGTCCTGTTTACCTAGTGCTGTTACTTTTCTTACCTGATACTATTACCTTCCTTACCTGACTCAAATGAGAAAAAACAGCTGCAAACATCCATTAATAATCAGGACATGGAATGTAAAAAGTATGAATCTAGGAAAATTGGAAATCATCAAAAATGAAATGGAATGCATAAATATTGATATCCTAGGCATTAGTGAGATGAAATGGACCAGCTTTGGCCACTTTGAATCCAACAATCATATAGCCTACTACACTGGCAATGAAAATTTGAAAAGGAACAGTGTTGCATTCATCGTCAAAAAGAACATTTCAAGATCTGTGCTGAAGCACAATGCTGTCAGTAATAGGATAATATCCATACACCTACAAGGAAGGCCAGTTAATATGACTATTATTGAAATTTAAATGTCAACGACTAAGGCCAAAGATGAAGAGATTGAAGATTTTTACCAGCTTCTGCAGTCTGAAGTTGACTGAACATGTAATCAGGATGCATTGATAACTACTGGTGACTGGAATGCAAAAGTTGGAAACAAAGAAGAAGGATTAGTATTGGAAAATACAGCCTTGATGATAGAAATAATGCCAGAGATCGTGTGATAGAATTTTGCAAGACTAACAACTTCTTCATTGCAAATACCTTTTTTAACCAACACAGACGGTGAGTGCACATATGGGCCTCACCAGATAGAATACATAGGACCCAAATCAACTACATCTATGGAAAAAAAGATGATGGAAAAGCTCCATAGGAGCAGTCAGACAAACACCAGGTGCTGCCTGTGGAACAGAGCATCAATTGCTCATACTCACATTCAAACTGAAACTAAAGAAAATCAGAACAAGTCCACAAGAGCCAAAGCACAACCTTGAGTATATCCCTCCTGAGTTTAGAGACCATCTCAAGAACAGATTTGACGTGTTGATCATTAATGACCAAAGACCAGACAAATTGTGGAATGACGTCAAAGACATCATCCATGAAGAGAGCAAGAGGTCATTGAAACAACAGGAAAGAAAGAAAAGACCAAATAGGATGTCAGAAGAGTCTCTGAGGAATGTCGAGCAGCTGAAGTAAAAGGAAGGAATGGAAAAGTAAAAAACAGAGCAGCTCAAGAAGACAAAATAAAGTATTATAATGACATGTGCGAAGAGCTGGAAATGGAAATCCAGAAGGGAAGAACACATTCTGCATTTCTCAAATTGAAAGAACTGAAGAAAAACTTCAAACTTCAAGTTGCAATTGTGAAGGATTCTACAGGGAAAATATAAAATGACTCAGAGAGCATCAAAAGAAGATGGAAGGAATACACAGAGTTATTGTACCAGAAAAAAACTGGTCGATGTTCAGCCATTTGAAGAGGCAGCATATGATCAGGATCGAATGGTAATGAAGGAAGATGTTGAAGCTGGCAAGAAACAAGGCTCCAGGAACTGATGGAATATCAACTGAAATATTTCAACAAACAGATGCAGTGCTGGAAGTGCTCACTCATCTATGCCAAGAAATTTAGAGAACAGCTACTTGGACAACTGACTGGAACAGATCCATATTTATGTCCATTCCTAAGAAAAATGATCCAACTGAATGCAGAAATCACTGAACAATATCGTTAATGTCACACACAAGTAAAATTTTGCTAAAGATCATTCAAAAGCAACTCCAACGGTACATTGACAAGAAACTACCAGAAATTCAAGCTGTATTCAGAAGAGAATGTGGAACCAGGGCTATCATTGCTGATGTCAGATGGAACTTGCCTGAAAGCAGAGAATACCAGAAAGATGTTTACCTGTGTTTCGTTGACTATGCAAAGACATTTGACTGTACAGATCATAATAAATTATGGTTAACATTGCAGAGAACGGAAATTCCAGAACCATTAATTGTGTTCATGAGGAATCTGAATATGGATTAAAAGACAGTCATGTGAAGATAACAAGGGGGCACTGCATTGTTTAAAGTCAGGAAAGATGTGCATCAGGGTTGTATCCTTTCACCATACCTTTTCAATCTGTATGCTGAGCAAATAATCTGAGAAACTGTATTATACAAAGAAGAACAAGGCATCAGGATTAGAGGACATCTCATTAACAATCTACGTTGTGCAGACAACACCACCTTTCTTGCTGAAAGTGAAGAAGATTTGAAGCACTTACTGACCAAGATCAAGGACCACAGCCTTCAGGATAGATTGCACCTTAACATCAAGAAAACAGAAATCCTCACAACTGGATCAGTAAGCAACATTGTCATAAATGGAGAAAGGATTGAGGTTGTCAAGGATTTTATTTCACTTGGTTCCACAATCAACACCCATGAAAGCAGCAGTCAAGAAATCAAAAGACCCACTGCAATGGGAAAATCTGCTGCCAAGGGTCTCTTTAAAGTATTCAAAAGTAAAGATGTCACTTTGAAGACTAAAGTGCGCCTGAACCAAACCATGGTATTTTCAATCACATCATATGCATGAGACAGCTGGACAATGAACAAAGAAGACAGAAGTACTGAGGCCTTTGAATTGTGTTGTTGGAGAGGAGTGTTGAATGTGCCATGGACTGCCAAAAAGAACAAAAAGATCTGTACTGGAAAAAGTATGACCAGAGTGTTCCTTTGAAGCAAAGGTGGCAAGACTGTGTCTTACATACTTTGGACATATTATCACGAAGGATCAGACCCTGGAGAAGGATAACATGCTTGGCAGAGTGAAGGGTCAGCAAAAAAGAGGAAGACCCTTAAGGAGATGGATTGACACAGTGGCCACAACAATGGACTTAAGCTTTAAAAAGATTGTGAACATGGTGCAAGACTGGGCAGTGTTTCATGCTGTTGTTCATATGGTCTCTGAGTCAGAATCAACTCTACAACAACAACACTACTCAGCTAAACAGATTACATCATTTTTAACATTTTGGTGTCTTTTCTTTAAGCTTTTGAGGGGGTTGAGGGGCCTGTATATGCTTGCGATCTTGAAAATAATTCTGTGTTTATTTTTAAATAGTAGTTTATTGAGATTAAGGTGAAAATTTACACAGAAAGTTAGGTTTCCATTTAACAATTTCTACACAAATTATTCAGTTTCACTGGTTACATTTTTCAGAATGTTTCATCATTCTCATCCATTTCATACTGGTTGTACCATTTATGAAGCATATTCTGATGACAGACCCATGTACCTGGGCTTTTGTTTTTAGAGGACTAAGGAGAAGGGGCAATTGTGCTTTATAAGGATCACTTAGAATGTGATTCTTTTCACTTTGAAGTTGGCTGGGAAACTTAATTTGAACACATTAGTGTATCTTCTAGACCTGTCTTCTTTCTCAAAATCCTCCCACTTTTTCCCATAAATTTTATTTATTGTGTTTTTGAGAATATACATAGCAAAACATACACCAATTCAACAATTTCTACGTGAACATTTCAATGACATTGATTACAACGTTCCAGTGATACCATCATTCTCATCCTCTTTTTCTGAGTTGTTCCACCCTCATAACACTGCCCCCAAGGTTCTTACCTAATCTTTTGAGTTGCTGTTGGCAATTTGACACCATATAGCTTGTTTTTAAAAGAGCATAATGCTCAGGGTAGACAGTTTTTACCAGCTAAGCTAAACTAAACTATTGTTCAGCTTTAATATAACTTCAGGAGACATTTTTGGTTTAATATTTAAGGATTATCTCAGAGCATTATTTTCAGGGGTTTATCCAGCCTCCATGACTCCAAAAAATCTGGAGTCTATGAGAATTTGAAATTCTGGTCTACCTTTCCTCCTTTTTGATCAAGATTCTTCTACACAATCGTTGATCAAAATGTTCATTAATTGTAGTCTGGAACCATTCAGTCCTACTGGTGTCATGGCAATTGAGGCAACTGTTCATGGAAGCAATAAGCCACAGGTTCCACATACTTCTCCTATTCATGACTCTCCTTCTTCCTCTGATTCACCCTGTGAACAGAGAACAATTGTGTCTCAGATGAATGTTTTCAAGTTTTTAAGACCCCTAGCACTACACAACAAACTAGAAAATAGAACAGAAGTACTAAACACATTATTAGGTCAAGGAACTTGAATGTCCCATGAACCATGACCTAAACCTCCAAATCAAGGAACCAGATTCACTGAGGTGTTTGGTTATACGTAAGTAGCCCTAGAAGCTAATTTCTTTACTTTGTTTCTTTTTTTGCTCATTGTATCTATGACACAACTTTTTTCATTTCAACTTTTTACAGTCATGCAACTTATTAACAGCAATTAAATAATCAGCTGTGCAACTGTAACCTTAACCAATACAATTTTTCCATTGCTATTAACACCATTTTTCCTCAGCCTCTGGTAAGCACTGATAAACTTTGGTCTCTATACATCTGCCTTTTCTTGTCTTTTTACATAACAGAGGTCATGCAGTATTTTTTGATATGTACCATATATCAAGACTTCATTTCTAAAAACAGGAACAAGAGACACAACTAAGAAACAAGGAAATAAATATATTAAAAATCAAGCATGAAAACAAATTATATCAAGGGGGCAGTCAAGAAGGCAAACTAGACACAGTTCCCTTTAATTCCCTCTGAAAACTAAGGCCTGGATTGATAACTGATTGGAGCATTCTGGACAATCAGTGAGCCCTAGAACATGGCATAAGGCTATCAGTTTGGAGTACATGCCACTAAAAGGGAAACTTCCACTCTCTCACTGAGTCCCACTCTTGCTGAATGGCCAGCTGGTGCAGACTGAAGTTACTGGTGCTTTTAAATTTTGTTTTCCTTTTGTTGGCCAGTAGGCAGGGGATGGGCATGAGCCAGTAGCTACACTGAGCTGCAGTAATGAAGTGAACAGCATGTGCTGCAGCAGAGAGATAGTGTGTAGAATAGCCACACTTTGAGAGCCTGGCTGCAGACTGAGGGCATCGTGGCGCATCCACCCTCTCCTTTTGCAACTCACTTGGCTTGGCTGGCCATAGATTCAGCTGTTTCATGGCAAGAGGGGTAGCTTGACCAGGATCCCATCTTGTTCGGCTTGGAGGTGGATTTACCAAACCAGAGGCCTTAGCAGGGGATAATTCCCAGGCTAGGAGGCAATGAAGTCCAGGGAGTGCTTTTCCAGCAGAAAGGCTATGCTTAGCTCAGTGTTGTGCTAGAGGTAGTGCCCAGCAGGTGATGGCAGCAGTGCAGTAGCCATGGCCGAAGAAATGCCTCCATTGTGAGCTGGGAGGAGGGGACTGCCACAGCAGACAACCTGACTGATTTTGGAAGCTGTCAGACAGCTTTTAGCTTTTTAAAGTAAGACTGCCTAGAGAAATACCTGCTGTGCAGTCCAGTGGCATCTCTTCCAGCCTTTACTGACCCACATCACAGGGTCAGTTGATGCCCCCCAGTGACCCAATAAGAAGGGCAATGTCTTTGCCATCCAAGAGGCAGAGCCTACCATCCCAGAGAGTCCACTGGTATCAGTCACTAGAGTACACAGAGGTGGCTGGTGACCAACTCCCTTCTTATAACTATGCCTTGGCTCCTTTTGAGGCAACATCAGACAAAATAAACAGCCTCTAGCTATCCCAAAAGCAACAAACCATTGCCAAGCATTTAAAGAAACAAACCACCATGGCTCCAGAACTCTCCCAAAATAAAGAATCAAAAAACTTGCAAGATGAAGAAGCTTTTTTGAAACTATTGGAGGTAAATACAAAAGAATTATGTATAGAGCCCTCCTAGGATTAAGCAAAATGCAGCAGAGAAAACTGAAAACTTAAGCAAGCTATTCAAACTGATAGAACATCAACATTCTGAAATTTGACAGCTCAACAACAAAATTACAGAATTAGACAATTCAAAACCAAAAGAGTAGAATTGATGAACTGGAAGTCAGATGTAGTGATCTTGAAGATAGAGCTAGAGACAGCAACATTTATGAGGAGAAATCAGAGAAAAGAAACAAGAAAAATTAAGAAACATTAAGAACATGTGGGACTTTATGAAGAGGAATAATCTACAATTAACTGGAGTTCCTCAACAGGGAGGGATAACTGAAAACACAGAGAGTATTGTTGTTGAGTTCTTGACAGAAAACTTCCCTGAAATCACGAAAGAAGAGAAAATAGCTATCCAAGATGTGTATCAAACACCACAAAAAATAGACCCTAAAAGAAAGACACCAAGACATATTATAATCAAACTTAACAGAATGAATCATAAGCAGAAACTCTTAAAGGCAGTGAGACTCAAAGCAAAGCTAACATTCAGAGGGAAGCCCTGTAGGCTGTTGTCTGACTTCTCATCAGAAACGATGTTGGCATGAAGTAAGTGGGATGACACATTCAAAGCCTTGAAGGAGCAAAATTTTCGAGAATTACGTATCCTTCAAAACTGTCTTTCAAATATGAACATTAAATTAAGATATTTGCAGATAAACAGAAACTTAGAGACTTTGGAAAAAAGAAACCAACAAATACTGAAAGAAGCTCTTTGCTTAGAAAAACAAAGCCATTAGCTCTATATTTAAGGAGACAATACAGGACACAACATCTAGAAACCTACTCAGAGAAGGCACAAAACTCAACCAAAGCTATAACATTAAAAGAAGGGAACCAGTGATCATATCATGAAAACTAAGATATCATCACATTAAAAAGAGGGAAAAACTACATTAGTTACAGTCCTTTCAGATGGAGAGGAAGTTAATAAGATATATAGAAGTTAAAATTGGGTTTAAACCTAGATTATTAAGGGGAATCATAGTGGTAGCCACAAAGCACAATAACAATGCAACATATCAAAACAAGAAACATAATACAGGAGTCTCAACAAACACAAAAGCAACACTGAAAAAGATGAAGTCAGCCCATAAAGAAGAATGACCCAGAACAGAATATTAACAGCAACAGAGAAAATACCAACACAAAAATAAATAGCTCAAAATGACAGCACTAAACACATACCTATAAATAAGTACACTGAACATAAATGGACTGAACACTCCAGTAAAGAGACAAGTTACATCTTGAATCAAATCACACGACGCATCTATATATTGCTTACAAGAAACACACCTTAGATTTAAAGATACGAACTGAAAATTAAAGGATGGAATAATATATACCAAGTTAACAACATGCAAAGAAGAAGAGCAGGTGTGGCAACACTAACCTCAGATAAAATAGATTTTAATGTAAAATCCACCATCACAGACAAGGACAGTCAGTATGTATTGCTGAAAGGTTCAATAGACAAGCAGGATTTAACAGTATTAAATATTTATGTACCCAATACTAGAGGATCTAAATACATAAAACATACGCTGACTGCCTAGAAAAATAAGATTGATCACTCCACAATAGTGGGAGTCTTCAACACGCCACTCTCAGTATTAGACAGATCATCTAGAAAAAAAACCTCAGTAAAGACACAGAAGATATTATTGCACCAATTAACCAATTAGAATTCATCAAAGCATACAGAACTTTTTATCAATCAACAGATAAGTACACCTTTTCCTCCAATGCACGTGGAACATTTTCCAGAATAGACCATGAGTTAGCACGTAAAGCAAATCTCAACAAAATCCAAACTACTGAATTATTGCAAAGCATCTTCTCAGATGATAAAGCCATAAAAGTGTAGATCAATAAAAGAAAAAACGTAAATAGAAACTGGAATAAATTGCAACTGAACAACATCTTGGTTAAAAACCCATGGTTATAGAAGAAATCAAGGATGGAATAAATAAATTTATGGACTCAAATGAGAATGAAAACACATCCTACCAGAACCTGTAGGATACACCCAAAGCAGTGCTCAGAGGTCAGTTTAGCTCTATAAATACACACATGAAGAAGGAAAAAAAAACCAAACCAAATAATTAACCCTACAGCTTGAACAAGTGAGAAGAGAGCAACACAGGAACCCCTCAGGCACCAGAAGAAAACAGATCATAAAGATCAGAGCAGAACTAGAGTAGAAGCACAATTGAAAAACTTGATAAAACCAAAAGCTGATTTTTTTAAAAGATTGACAAAATTGACAAACCATTGACTAAACTTACTAAAGAAAAACAGGAGAGGAAACAAATAACCCAAATAAGAAATGAGATGGGAGGTGTCCCAACAGATCCAACAGAAAGAAATCAAAAGTACAACAAAAGATTGTACTCTAACAGATTTGAAAACCTAGAGGAAATGGACAAATTCCTAGATTCATGTCACCTACCAAAATTATCACAAGGAGAAGGAGAACAATTTAATAAACCCATTACAAAGGAAGAAATGGAAAAATTCATCAAAAAACTACCAACAGAAAAAAAAGTCTTGGCCCAGATGGCTTCACTGCAGAATTCTACCAAGCTTTCAGAGAAGAGTTAACTTCAATACTATTGAGACTATTTCACAGCATAGAAAGTGATGGAATACTCCCAAATTCATTCTATGAAGCCAGCACAACACTGACACCAAAGCCAGGAAAAGATCCCACAGAAAAAGGAAAATTAGAGACCAATATCACTCATGACCCTAGATGTAAAAATCTTCAACAAAATCCTAGCCAGTAGAATTCAACAAAATATCAAAATAAAAATTCATCATGACCATGACGGATTCATACCAGGGATGCAAGTCTGGTTCAATAACAGAACAACAATTAATGTGATCAACCACTTAAATAACACAAAAGATAAAAATCACCTGATTTTGTCAATTGATGCTGAAAAGGCATTTCACAAAATCTAACACCCATTCATGCCAAAAACTCTCAGCAAAATAAGAATAGAAGGGAAATTCCTCAACGCAGTAAAGTACAGCTATGCAAAGCCAACCACCTACAATATCCTGTATGGAGAGAGACTGAAAGAATTCCTCTTGAGAATGGGAACTAGACAAAGATGCCCACTCTCATCACTTCTATTCAATATTGTACTAGAAGCTCTGGCCAGAGCAATTAGACAAGACAAAGAAATAAAGGGCATCAGCATCACCAAAGAAGGAGCAAAAATCTCCCTAATTGCAGATGATGTGAATCCATAAGTAAACTACTGGAACTAGTTGAAGAATTCAGCATAGTATCGGGATATAAGATAAACATAAGTAAATCAGTAGGGTTCCTTTATATCAACAAAGAGATCATCAAAGAAGAAATCACCAAATCAATATCATTTACTATAGCCCCTAAGAAGATAAAATACCTAGGAATAAATCTAACTAGAAAAAGAAGAGATCTATACAGAGAGAACTGCAAGACTTTACTGCAGTAAACTAACAGAGACTTACATAAATGGAGAAATCTACCCTGCTTGTGGATAGGAAGACTTAACACTGAGAAAATGGCTTTTTTACCCAAAGCAATGTACATATATAATGCAATCCCAATACAAATTCCAGTGACATTTGTTAACTGAGATGGAGATACAAATCACCAACTTTGCTTGGAAAGGTTAGAAACCCCAGATAAATAAAGCACTACTAAAGAAGAAGAAAACACTGGGAAGCCTCTTACTACACAACTTTAGAACCTATTACACTACCATAGTTGTCAAAACAGCCTGGTACTGGTACAAAAAGAGACATATAGACCGATGGAACAGAGCTGAGAGCCCAGAGATGCCACTATCCTAGTATGAACAGTTAATATTCGACAAAGGCCCGAAGACTGTAAACAGGGGTAAAAACAGTCTCCTTAACAAATAGTGCTGGCAAAATTGGATATCCATCTGCAAAAAATTGAAACAAGACCTATATCTCATACGTTACACAAAAACGAACTCAAATTGGATAGCCAGCCAAGCCA
Organism: Heterohyrax brucei; assembly: GCA_028571685.1. NCBI lineage: Eukaryota > Metazoa > Chordata > Mammalia > Hyracoidea > Procaviidae > Heterohyrax > Heterohyrax brucei. The sequence continues at coordinate 67,976,489 of CM053166.1, forward strand.
AGTGCCGTCGAGTCGGATGCGACCTAAATATCAGACCTAACGTGATAAAGATCACGCAAGAAAAAATAGAGTCAACGATGGAAATTTTAATACAAAGCTTAGACAGACTTCAAAATCTGACAAAGCACAATTAACATAAGAGAAAACAGATAAGAGGGAGCTACTAAGAATCAAACACTTTTGCTCATCTAAAAGACCACCTACAGAATGGGAAAAAAATATTTGGCAACTATATGTGAGATCAACGTTTGATCTCATAATCTACAAGGTACTGCAAAGTTCAACAAGAAAAGGAAAAATAACCCAGGTAAGCACTGGGCAGAGGAGATGGACAGACACTTCACTAAAGAGGACGTGCAGGCAGCCAAAAGACACATAAAGAAATGCTCATGATCACTAGCAATTAAAGAAATACAAATCAAAACTGCAATGAGATACCACTTCATCCCAACAAGATTGGGAATGACCCAAAAAACACAAAACAACAAAAGCTGGAGAGGCAGTGGAGAAATTAGAACTCTTTTACAATGCTGGTAGGATTGCAAAATGGTACGACCTCTTTGGAAAGCAATCTGATGCTTCCTTAAAAAGCTGGAAACAGGTATACCGTTTGACCCAGCAATTCTACTGCTCGGAATATATCCTACAGAATCAAGGGCAATCACATGAACAGATACATGCACATGAATGTTTATTACAGCACAGTCTACAATAGCAAAGAGATGGAATCAGCCCAGATGCCCAACAACGGATGAATGGATAAACAAACTGTGGTATATATACTCAACGGTACACCGTGCAATGATAAAGAACAACGATGATTTTAGGAAGCATCTCATAACCTGGTTTCAATTGGAAGACATTATGTTGAGTGAAATCAGTCAGTGCCTTAAGGACAAATACTGTATGAGACCTCTACTATAAGGACTTATAAACAGACTCGTACAGAAGAAAAGACTCTTTGACAGCTACAAGGGAGGGAGGGGAGGGAGGGAGAGGACTCGTTATAGATTAGACAGTTGATATAAATTTGGTTGGGTGACATCAGTGACAGCACACAGTAGAAAGAAGATCTACTTAAATGGACTTCAGCACAAACTGAAAACTCTTCTAATTTTAACTCAATATTGCAAGGATAGGGTATCAGGGTTGGGGGTCCAGAAACCATGCTCTCAGGAGACCTCGAAGCCAGTTGGTATAACTAGTTTGTTGCTAAGAGAGTCTTTTGCATCCCATATTGGTGCGTGGAGTCTGGGGTCTTAAAAGCTAGCAAGCTACCATCTGAGGTACACCAAATGGTTCCATTTCAGCTGGAACAGATGATCATCAAGGACATGAGAGAAAAAGAGCCCAGAAGACAGAAGGACCCACGTGAATGGGTGACTGTATCAACATGTGACCAGAAGAACCAAATGGTGCCCAGCCACCACCAATGACAGCCATTATGGGGCACACAATGTAGAGTTCCACTGCCAACACGAGCAAAAGAGGGGTGCACCTCAGAAACTCCACTAAAAGACTACAATTGATGGCTCAAAGACCTGGGAGTTTTTAGGTGCCATCAAGTTGATTCTAACTCATAGTGACCTTGTGCACAACAGAACGAAACAGTGCCTGGTCTTGTGCCATGTCCACAATCATTTTATGCTTGAGCCCATCATTGCAGCCACTGTGTCAGTCCATCTCATTGGGGGTCTTCCTCTTTTTCATTCTACCAAGTGTGATATCTTTCTCCAGGGACTGATCCCTCCTGTCAGCATGCCCCAAATATGTAAGATGCAGTCTCACCATCTTTGCTTACAAGGAGCACTCTGGTTGTACTTCTTCCAGAACAAATTTGTTTGGTCTTTTGGCAGTCCATGGTACATTCAATATTCTTCTCCAACATCATGGTTCAAAGGTGTCAATTCTTCTTCTGTCTTCTTTATTCATTGTCCAGCTTTTGCATCGCATAAAGTAGAAATTAATAACTGCAAGATCAAGGGGAAAAAATCAAATACATGGAAGCTGAATAACTCCTTCCTTAAAAAACCACTGCATAATAGAGGAAATCTATGATGAAACTTTAAAAAATTCCTAGAATTGAACAAGAATGAAGATGCATCACACCAAAAACTTTGGGACACAGGACAGCAAATGCTTAGCAATACATGCATGCATCAAAAATAAAGAAACAAAATCAAAACATTAGCTATGCTACTCAAACATATAGAAAAGGAACAGAAAAAGATGCCCACAGCCACCAAAAGAAAGGAAATAATAAAGATCAGAGCAGAAATAAATGAAATAGAGAATAGACAAACAATAGGAGTCAACGAATCCATAAGCTAGTTCTTTGAAAGGAACAACAAAATTGACAAATCACTGGCCAAACTGGAAAAGAAAAACAATAGGCACCCGCTCATGTGGGTCTCTCTATCTCCTGGGTTGTCTATACGGGAATGTACATTTTCACTCAGTCATAATAAAAAGAAAAAAGAAAAAAAGAAAAACAATAGAAGATACTAATGACCAAAATAAGAAATTAAGTGAGGGAACTTACAACAGTCCCAAAAGAAATAAAAAGTATCATAATGGAGTACTAAGAAAAACTATATTCCAACAAATTCAAAAACCTACAGGAAATGGACAAAATATCTATAAATATACTACCTACCTAAACTAACACTAACTGAGGTCAAAAATCTGAATAGACCCAAAAGAAGAGAAGAAATTGAACGGGTAATAAAAACACATTGCCAAAAACTGTGTTGTGGGGGGAAGCCTGGCCAAATGGCTTCGCTGGAGAATTCTGTTGAAGATTCAGAGAACAATTTGCACCAGTACTACTCAAACTACTTCACAACATAGAAAAAGAAAGGGTGCTTCCAAATCCATTCTATGAAACCAGCATAATATTGATACCAAAACCAGGCAAAAACATCATCAAAAAAACATAATTACAGACCAATATCTCTCATGAATGTGGATACAAAAATTCTCAGTAGGAGGTGGAGTCAAGATGGCAGACTAAACGCACGTCTCCCTAAATCCCTCTGGAAACCAAGACCTGAAATGATAATTAAACATAGCCTTCTGGACATCTAGTGAGCCCTGGGATGCAGCATAGGGCTGTTAATTTCAACTTCATACCACTGAATGCAAAACCTCCTCTCTTTCACTGACCCCACTCTTGATGAGCAGAGGCTTGCACAGACCGAAGGTAACTCACCATTTTGATTTTTTTTTCCTCTGTCTTGGCCAGTGGGTAGAGCTTGACTTGACTCGCTGCTGGTCTTGGAGGCACTGCTGGTTGGACCAGCAAGTGTAATTACCAGGTTCTGAGAGCTTGGCTTTGGATTCTATACCCCTCGGCTCCTCTGGCTTATCTTTCTGCCTCTGCCATGTGGTAGCCATACAGATGTGCTTGTGTGGGATGCCATCTTGATCCACTGGGAAATGGAGAAGCCCAGGTAGAGGCCCCGGCTGGACTTGGTTCCTAGGCTGGGAGGTGGTGCCTACCTTGGGGAGAGTGTTTTTCCAGCAGGGAGGCGGTGTTTTGCACAATGTCACCTGGGGCTGGGGCCCAGCGGTGGAGGCTGTGGACTCTGGGCATTTTGGCACTCTTGGCTTCTCTTTCCACTGGGAACTTGGTCCCGGCCAGCTGGCGAGCTTGTGCAGGACGCCATCTTGTTTTGCTGGGAGGTGGATTTATCCATATGGAAGCCTCAGCTGGACCTAATTCCTGGGCTGGGAGGCAGTGCCTGCTAAGAAGAGACTGCTTTTTCAGCAGAAAAGCAGAATTCTACACAATATCACCTAAAGCTGGGGCCTGACAGCAGAGGCCAGCAGGCCAGCAGCCTGTCTGAATCTGAGCTAGTTTATAATATCTTGGGTTCAGTATAGAGGTGCTTACTTTGCCAGCCAGGAGGAGGGATGTATACACCTGAAAACCTGACTGACTTTGGAAGTTGTCAAAGACTTTTTACTTCTCATTTTAAGACAGCCTAGAGAAACAACTGTGGTCCATCTTCACAGCTTCTCTCCCAGCCTCTATTGATTCACAAGAAGCCCAGAAAGCAACAAACATTGGAGAAGACAGTAACCTAGCAATCACCCATGGCATCAGAAGGCCCCTGAAAGAAACCACCTCAGAACTTCCCAGATGAAGAAGCTTTTCTGAAACTATCAGAAGGTGAATACAAAAGGATCATTTATAGAGCCCTCCTAGCCAAAGCCAGCCAAGTGCCGCTGACTCCTAGACCTTATACAAAATACAGCAAAGCAAAACAAAAAATTAAGCAAGCTGTTCAATCTGCTGGAACATCAGTACTCGGAAATCCAACAGATCAAGAGCAAAATCAAAGACACAGAAACTTCAATTCAAAGCCAAGAAAACAGAATGGAACAAATGGAAAAGAGAATTTCTGATTTGGAAGACAGAGGTACTGACTCCAGCATCTACGAGGAGAAATCAGAAAAAATAAACAAGAAAAATGAAGAAGCATTAAGAAGCGTGTGGGACTCTATTAAGAAGAACAATTTATGATTAATTGGAGTTCCTGAACAGGGTGAGACACCTGAGAACACAGACAATATTGTTGTTGAGCTGCTGACAAAAATTCTCAACAGAATTCTAGCCAACAGAATTCAGCATCACGCCAATAAATAATACACTCTGATCAAGCGGGATTACCAGGTATGTAAAGACTGTTCAACAATAAAAAATCAATCAGTGTAATCCACAACATAAATGAAACAAAAGAACCACATGATTATCTCAGTGGACTCAGAGAACACATTTGATAAAGTCAAACACCCGTTCCTGATAAAAACTGTCAAGAAAGTACACACAGAAGGGCAATCCCTCAATGTAATAAAGAGCCTCTATACCAAACCAGCAGTCATCATCATTGTTAATGGAAAGACACTGAAAATATTCCCCTGAGAATAGAAATGAGACAAGAAGTCTTTTATCACCACTGCTATTTAACACTGTGGTAGAAGTCCTAGCTAGATCAATTAAGGCAAGAAAAAGAAATAAAAGGCATCCAAAATAGTAAAGAAGTAAAACTGTCTCTGTTTTAGGATGACATGATGTTATCCATAGAGAACTGTAAAAGACTCTACAGGAAAACCACTGGAATGGAAAGATTCAGCAGAGTAGCAAGATACAGTGTAAACATACAAAATCTGTTGGAATCCCATACACCAATGAAGAGAACAGAAAAAGAAAATCAGTAAATCAATACCATTTATAATAGTCCCTGAAAAGAAAATATTTAGGAGTAAATCTAACTCAGGATGTAGAAGACCTATACAAAGAAACTATAAAACGCTACTGCGAGAAACCAAAAGAACTTACACAAATGGAAAAATACACATCACCATTGTGAAAATATCTGTTCCATCCAAAGCATTCTATAGATATAATGCAACCCCTAAATGAAAACTAATGACATTCTTTATGAGATAGAAAAACTACTCATGAACTCTGTGTGGAAAGGAAAAAGGCACTGCGTAAGTAAACCACTATTGTAGAAGAAGAAAATAGGAGAACTCAACACTACTGGGCCTCAGCTACAGTAATCAAAACAGCTTGGTACTGACCTGACAGTCTGACTGAGTCTGGAGAAATCACAGAAAACATGGCCTCTAGACTCTGTGTTAGCCCAGAACTAAAACCATTCTCAAAGCCAACTCTTCAGACAAAGACTAGACTAGACTATTAGCCATAAAATGATACTGGTGAAGGGAGTGTTTCTTGATTCATGTAACCCTTGCACATTGCCTAGTTCTGTCAAGTTGATTCTTACACACAGTGACCCTGTAGACTCATATAGATAGGTAAGACTAAATGGGAAGCTCCTGTCTGGAGGTGCGATGAGAAGACAAGAAACAAGAGCTGGTTGAATGGACACAGGAAATACAGAGTGGAGAGCAGGAATGTACTGCCACACTGTAGGCAGAGTAGCTAGTGTTACATAACAATGCATGTATACGTTTGTGTACAAGAAACTGTCTTGAATTGTAAACTTTCACTTAAAACAATAAAAAATTAATAGATTTTTTTAAAAAAACCACCTTGGTACTGGCACAACAACAAACATATTGACCAATGGAACAGAACTTAGGACCCAGCTGTATATTCATCCACCTAGTTTTTGACAAAGGTCCAAAGTTCATTAAGTGAGGAATAAGCCAAGCCAAGCCAAGTGCTGTCGAGTCAGTCTTTCTAACAAATGGTGCTGGCAAAACTGGATATCTATCTGTTAAAAAAATGAAACAGGAACCGTGCCTCATACCATACACAAAAACTAACTCAAAATGAATCAAAGACCTAAATATAAAACCAAGAACTAGCAACAATCATATAGAAAAAATAGAGTCAAAGCTGGAGGCCCTCATACATGATATAAACAGCATGGAAAACATAACTAATGACACAAAAATACTAGAAGATAAGCTAGAGAACTAGTATCTTCTTAAAAAAAAGATACACCAAAATAGTAAAAAGAGAACCTGAAGACTGGGATGAAATCTGTAACTATGGCACATCTGACAAAGTCTAATCTCTAAAGTCTACATGAAAACTCAATGCCTCTACGACAAAAAGAGAAACAATCCAATTGAAAATGGGCAAAAGATATGAGCAGATACTTCACCATAGAAGACATTTCGGCAGCTAACAGATACATGAGGAAATGTTTTTGTTTGATATCCATTACAGAAATGCAAATCAAAACTACAATGAGATACTATCTCACTCCAACATTACCAGCATAAATCAAAAACACAGAAAATAACAACTATTGGAGAGTCTGAGGGGAGAATGTAATAATAATGCATTGCTGGTGGAACTGTAAAATGGTACAACCATTTTGGAAAACTATATGCAGCTTCCTTAAAAAGTTAGGCATAGAAATACCATACATTCCAGAAGTTCTACTCCTAAGAATGTATTGTTACTGTTAGGTGCCATTGATTTGGGTCTGACCCATAGGGACCCTATGTACCTCAGAAAGGAACACTGCCCAATCCTGCACCATGCTTGCAGTCATGACTATGCTTGAGCCCATAGTTGCAGTCACTGTGTCAATCTATCTCCTTGAGTGTCTTCCTCTTTTTCTCTGACCCTCTACTCTACCAAGCACGATGTCCTTCTCCAGGGACGAATCCCTCCTGACAACATGTCCAAAAATATGTAAGATGCCGTCTCACCACCCTTGCTTCTATGGAGCATTCTTCTTCCAACATAGATGGGTTATTTCACTAGGAATACATCCTAAAAACAAGAGCCGTCACATGAATAGACAGTATTATTCATAATAGCAAAAAGATGGAAACAACCTAAGTGCCCATCAACTGATGAATGGATAAACAAACAACGGTACATACACACAACAGAATACTACACAACAATAAAGAACAATGATGAATCTTCAAAATATCTCACAGCATAGATAAATCTGGAGGGCCTTATGCTAAGTAAAATAAATCAATCAAAAAGTACAAATACTGTATGAGACCACTATAGTAAAAACTCATTAAAAGACTTACACACAGAAATAATCATTGATGGCTACAAGGGAGAGGAGGGGTAGGATGGGAAAACACTAACTAGACAATACCAAGAACCAAACAACACCCACTGCCAAAGAGTCAATTCCAACATATAGACAGACTAGAACTGCGCCTATAGTTTCCAGGGAATAGCTGGCAGATTTGAATTGTCACCCTTTTGGTTAGCAGCTGTAGCACTTAACCACTGCACCACCAGGGTTTCCAACTAGACAATAGACAAGTTATCTAACTAGACAATAGATAGGAGAAGGGTTAAGACAGTACACAATCCTGGGGAAGTCAGCACAACCTGACCAAGGCAAGGTCATGGAAGCTTCCTAGGCATATCTAAACTACCTGAGGGACCAAATTTATGGGCTGAGGACTGGGGACCATGTTCTCACGGGACATTTAGCTCAACTATAGCGACGGCACTTGGCTGGCATAGTTAATAAGGACAAGGTTCTATACCCTACTTTAGTAAGTATCGTCTGGAGTCTTAAAAGTCTATGAGTGGCCATCTGAGATACTCCACTGGTGCCTCTCCGTCTGGAGCAAAGGAGAGTGAATAAAACCAAAGACACAAGGAAAAGATTAGTCCAAAAGACTAATGGACCACAAATACCACAGCCTCCACAAGACTGAGTCCAGCACATCTAGACGGTGCCTATCTACCACCACCAACTGCTCTTACAATAGAAGCTCCTGGAAAGAGGTGGAGAAAAGTGTAGAACAAAATTTTAAGTCACAAAAATAGACCACACTTACTGGCCTGACAGTCACTGGAAAAACTCCAAGAGTATGGACCCTGGACACCCTTTTAACTCAGTACTAAACCACTCCTGAGGCTTACCTTTTGTCAAAAATTAGACAGGCCCTTAAAACAAAATGACACTATCACCCCAACAAGATTGGCCATGATCCAGAAAACACAAAACAACAAATGCTAGAGAGGCTGTGGAGAAAGTAGAACCCTCCTACACTGCTGGTGGGGTTGCAAAATGGTCCAGCCTCTTTGGAAGGCAATCTGGCGCTTCCTTAAAAAAATGGATATCGATATACCATTTGACCCAGTAATTCCACTACTTGGAATATATCCTACAGATTCAAGGCCTTTCACACCAACGGACACATGCTCCAGAATGTTTACCGCAGCACAGTCCATGATAGCAAAAAGATGGAATCAACCCAGATGCCCAACAATAGAAGAATGGATAGGTAAACTATGGTACATATACTCAATGGAGCACTACGCAATGATAAAGAATAACGATGATTCCAGGAAACATCTCCTAACCTGGTTTCAACTGGAAGACATTATGTTGAGTGAAAGTAGTCAGTGACAAAGGGACAAATACTGTATGAGACCTCTACGATAAGATCTCAAAAACAGACTTGTGTATAGAAGAAAAGACTCTTTGACAGCTGCAAGGGAGGTGGGGGAGGGAGGGTGACGGGGGGAGGGTTTAGTTTAGATAGTTACTAGAAATCTAGTTGGGAGAAAGTGGTGATAGCACACATTAGAAACAAGAACAACATTAAGTGGACTTCAGCATAACTTGAGTACTCCTTCCATCTTTACTCAATACTGCAAGGATAGAGTAGCTGGGGCAGGGGGCGGGGGACCATGCTCTTAGGCGAATTCCAGGCCAATTGGCACAACTAGAATTTTGCTAAGAGAGCTCTCTGCACCCCACATTGGTGAGTGGCGTCTGGAGTCTTAAAAGCTGCCAAGCTGCCATCCGAGGACAAAGCAAATGGTCCCAACTCAGCAGGAACGGATGCTCACCGAGGACCAAAATGACATGCGGTAAAGACAACCGAGAAGACAGAGAGACCCACAAGAGTGGGTGCCTACATCGACTTGGGACCAGAAGAACCGGATGGTGCCCGGCCACCACCAGTGATAGCCACGATGGATCTCACAGAGAGGCGTCTCACTGGCAACACAAGAATAAAAAGAGGTGCATCATGAGATCTCCACTAAAAGACCTCAATTGATGGTCCAGCAGTTTTGGGGTTCCTCTGAGAGCATGGCCCCCGGCCCTGATACTGCCCTTTCCCATAAATTATAACAAAGGTCCACTCTTTGGACAGGAATGGATTGGACTTGGCAATGCAGAGTGACCATATATTGGAAGCACTTTGTGGTTCTATACATCTACAGGATATCATCTTGCTGACCTCTGGCTGGAGGAAGGGGAGTGGACGGAGAGGAGGGGAAAGGAGGTTGTTGGGAGGATGAGACATATATGGAGCAGAGAGGAATAGTGTGCAGTCACCGGACAGGGAGAGCAGTGGAAGCTTCATATAGGTGGGCATGTAAATTTATACGTGAATGTACATTTTCACTCAGTTATGTTAAATAAAAATAAAAAAATACATATATATATAATAATAAAAAATGACACTAAATGGGTACACCAGCCTACAGGCAATGATGAGAAGGGAAGAGGAAGGAGGAAAGCTGGTAATGGGCAACTCATTGTTGGTAAGGGAAGAGGATTGACTTGTAGTGTTGGCAACCAATGTCACAAAACAATATGTGTATAAATTGTTTATTGAGAAACTAATTTTCTCTGCAAGCCTTCATCTAAAGCACAATAAAAAGGGAGATAGAGAGATAGGATGGACTTTAAACATCGTATTTCAGAGGAAAAACTAAGATCTGGAGAGGTAAAGTAACTTGCCCAAGGTTAGTTTCAGAGCCAAGACCAGGACTGGGGTACTCTGCCCCTGATTTGCTGCTTTTCTTACTCCCTTTTACCTATAAGCCAAAGCACAGCAAATGTTTTTCCTGTCCAGCTATCATCGAAGAATTCGTTTCTTTGAAAGAAGAAATCTAGCACTTCCTCCCCTCTGCGCTACTCAGTATTATGGCACTTCCAGGTCCTCCATGTGTGTCTCCAGATATGTTCACATTAAAATACTATGTCTAAACTGTAGAAAAAGGGAGAAAAAAATCATTTCTCCTACTGGCTGAGTGGTATTCCATTGTAAGTATGTACCACATTTTGTTTATCTATTCATCTGTTGATAGACATTTTGGTTGGTTCCACCTTTTGGCTATTGTGAATAGTGTAAAAAATGTTGCAGTGAATGTTGGTGTACAAGTCTCTTTTACAGTCTCTACTTTCAAGTCTTTGGGGAATATACCTAGGAGTGGAATTCCTGGGTCACATGGTAGTTCTGTTTTTAGTTTTTTTAGGAACTGCCAAACTTTCTCACAATGGCTGTATCATTTTGCATATCCACCAGCAATGGGCAAGGGTTCCATTTTCCCCACATCTTCGCCAACCTTTGTTATTTTCTAGAATATTTGTTTGTTTCTTTTTGTTTGTTTTCTGTCTCAGCCTTCCTAGTGAGAGTGAAATGGTAGCTCACTGTGGTTTTGATTTGCAGGCTTGCTGAGTTGGAACAAACTTGACAGCACCGAGTTTGGTTTTTTGGTTGGATGGCTAATCATACTGAGTATCTTTCCAAGTGTTTGGTGGCTACTTGAAAGTCCTCCTTGATGTAATGTCTAGTGAAGTCATTTGCCCATTTTATGGTTTCCTCATGTGTCTTTTTTGCTGTTAAATTGTCAGAGGTTTATATATATTTTTGTTTTTGGACTCTTGTCAGATAAATGGATTCTGAAGATATTCTCCCAGTCAGTAGCTTGTCTTTTCACTTTTCGATTAGTAAAGTCTTTTGATAAATAAAAGTTCTTAATTTTTATGAGGTCTCATTTATTTATTTTGTCTTTTGCTGTTTGTGTTTTTATTATATTAGATAATCCACTGTTGAAAGCTAGGCCTGACAGTGTTGCTCCTGCTTGTTCTTCGAAGACTTTTATCATTTTAGTTTGCGTATTTATGTACTTAATCCATTCTGAATTTGTTTTTGTGTATGAATTGGAGGCATAGATCCTGTTTTATTTTTCTGCATGTGGAAATTCAATTCTCTAACCACCAATTATTGAACACACACCTTTTTTTCTACCAAATGGATGGAGCACCCTTGTCAAAAATCATTTAGCCATAGGCATATGGGTTTATTCCTGAACTCTCAATTCAATTTCATCTATGTGTCTATTTTTATACCAGTATCAGGCTGTTTTGATTACTATAGCTGCATAGTATATGTTTTAGTCAGCTAGTGCTGCTCTAACAAAAACACCATAGAGTTGGATAGCTTTAACAAAGGAAAGTTTATTCTTACACAGTCCAGCAGGTTACAAGTCCAAATTCAGGATGTCTACTCCAGGGGAAGGATTGCCCCCTGTCAGCTCTGGAGGAAAGTCCAGTATTGTGTCAGTCTTTGTCCAGGGAGCATCTTGGCACAGGAACCTCAGGTCTGAAGGACACGCTCTTCTCCCGGTGCTGCTTTCTTGATGGTATGAGGTTCCCAATTCTCTGCTTGCTTCTCTTTCGTTTTGTCTTTTGTAGGATGAAAGGATTACGGTGGGGCAAGCCACACTCCAAGGAAACTCCCTTCATAGTGGAGGAGGGAGGTAATCTTATGAAGGGATTTATGGTCCCACCCTAATCCTTTAACATACTCACAGGAAAATTACAAAGTATTGGGAATCATGGCCCAGCCACATGGCTACACATATTTTTGGGGGGACACAATTCAATCCATGACAGCATGTTTTAAAATCAGGAAGTGTGAGCCCTTCTACTTTGTTTTTCCCTTTAAACACTGTTTTAGCTATTCGGGGCCTCTTGCCCTTTCATACAAGGTAGAGAATTGGTTTTTCCATTTGTGTAAAGAAGGCTGTTGAGATTTAGATTGGAGTTGCTTAGATAGTTTGGATGGTACTGACATCTTAACCATGCTAAGTCTTCCAGTTAATGAACAGGGAACATCTTTCCATTTATTTAAGTCAACTTCAACCTCTTTCAAAAGTTCTTTATACATTTTGTTGGATATGTCCTTCACATCCTCTGGTTAGATATATTTCTAGGTATTTTATTCTGTTAGTTACTGTTGTATATGGTTTCCCTAACTTCTCTTTCAGATTCCTTACTGCTGGCGTATAGAAACTCAACTGATTTTTTCATTGTGATTAAGTGAAAGTTTACAATCCAAGTCAATTTTCCATATAAAACCCCAAATACCCACATCTCTGCAATTCTGTTCCCCTCACCCTGTGACAGCACGCTCTTCTTTTTCACTCTTTACTTCCAGTATCCACTCAACCAACACTTGTCCCTTCCTCTCCACCCTCTGTTCTCCCCTCTAAAAAGAAACCAGGAGGACAGCCACATATATAGAGATATGCTTTAAACCAAAAATTACACACACCACATGTATCACTCTTTGTCCCCAAGTCTAGTCCATTCTTTGTCTGAAATGTTGACTTCAGTACTGGTTTTAGCTCTGGACTAGCAGCAAGTCTAAAGGCCATGTTCTCAGGGGACCCTCCAGGTTGTCAGACCATCAATTCTGGTCTTGTAATAGAGTTCTTGATCTGCACCCCTCTTTTCCTCATGCTATGTCAGGGGCTCTACTTTGTGTCCCCTTATCAGAGCTGTCTTTGATGGTGACTGGGCACCATCTAGTTCTTCTGGTCTCATGCAGATTTAGTCTCCCAATCATATGGGTTCTTCTGTCTCCTAGGCTCATTTTAACTCGTGTCTTTGATGTTCTCAGTTGTCATCTGTTCCAGGCAAAGAAACCCAACTGATTTTTGTTTGTTGACCTTGTGTCCTGCAACATTGCTAAATTCCTTTATTAGATCTAGAAGTTTTCTTGTGGACTCTGAGATTTTCTATGTATAAGGTCTTGTCATCCACAAATAGAGATAATTTTACTTCTATTTTTCCAATCTGGATACCTTTTATTTCTTTTTCTTGCCTCATTGCCTTGGCTAAAACTTCTAATTAAATATTAAATAGCAGTAGCAAAAGTGGGCACCACTGTGTTGTTCATGATTTCAAAGGAAAAGCTTTCAATCTTTCTCCATTAAGTACAATGTTGGTGTCTGCTTTTCAGAGTGCTCTGGTGGCATAGTGTTCAAAACTCTTGGCTGCTAATCTAAATGTCACAGGTTCAAACTCATCATCTGCTCTGCAGGAGAAAGATGGGGCGGTTCTACTCTGTCCTATAGGATCACTATGAATCAGAATGGATGGGTTGACTTTTCATATATGCCCTAAATCATATGGAAGAATTTCCCTCCTATTCCAATCTCCTTAGAATTTTCATCAAGATAGGGTATTGTATTTTATTTAATGCTTTTTCTATATCCATAGGAAATGATCATGAGGTTCTTTTCTTTGTTCTATTAATATATTGTATTACGTTGATCAATTTTCAATGTTGATTCACTCCTACAATAAATACCACTTGGTCATGATGTATCACTCTGTCAATATGCTGTTGGATTTTGTTTGTTAGCATTTTATTAAGAATTTTTGCATCTCTATTCATAAGAGATGACTCGATGGCACTTGGCTTTGGCTTTCATAAGAGATATTAACCTGTAATTTTCTTTGCTTGTGGTGTCTTTGGTTTGGTTATCAGGATTATGGTTGCTTTATAGAATGAATTAGGGAGTATTCCTTCCTTCACTTGTCTTTTGGAAGAATTTTAAACAGTATTGGTGCCAATTTTTCACTGAACGTTTGGTAGAATTCACCAGGAAAGCCACTGGGTCCAGGATTTCTGTACAGTTGTTGCTGAGAGATTTTTTTATGACTGTGATTTTATCTCTTCATTTGTTTTGAGTCTGTTGAGCTTTATATTTCCTCTTGAGTCATTCTGAGTAAGTTGTGTGCTACTAAGAATTTGTCAGTTTCATCTTGGTTATTCAATCTGTTGCCATAACATTGCTGATAATATTTTGTCATAATTCTCTTTATTTCTATCCAGTCAGTTGTAATATTTCCTCTCATATTTTATTTTGGTTATCTGCATTTTTTCTTTGTCAGTATGGCTAAACATTTGTCATTGTTGTTCATCTTTCAAAGAACCAACTTTTGGTTTTGCTGATTCTATCATTTTCTGTCTTCAAATGTATTTGTTTCTGCTCTGATCTTGGTTATTTCCTTTCTCTTACTAAATTTAGGTGTAATTTGCTCTTCTGTCTCTAGTGTCTGGAGTTGACAAGTTAGACTGTTAATTTGAGGTCATTATTCTTTTTTGATATAGGCATTTATTGCTGTAAGTTGCCCTCTGAGTACTGCCTTCACTGCATCCTGTAAGTTTTGGTGTATTGTACTTCCATTTTCATTTGGCTCTAAGAAATCTGTGATTTCTCCCTTGACCTATTGGTAGTTTAGTAGTGTGTTGTTTAATTTCCATATGTTTGTATGTTTTCCGGGGGTTTTATTCTTCTCTGTTAGTGATTTCTAGCTTCATTCTGTTGTCAGAGAAAATACTTTGTATGATTTCAATCTTTTAAAATTCACCAAGACTTGCTTTATGACCTAAAATATGGTCTATCCTAGATAATGATCCACATGAATTGGAGTAGAATATATATTGTGCTCTTTTGGAATAGAATGTTCTACATATGTCTGTTAAGTCTAGTTAGTTCATAGTGTCATTTAGGTCTTCTGCTTCCTTCTTGATCTTTCTAGATGTTCTGTCCAATATCGATGGTGATGTGTCGAAGTCTCCAAATATTATTATAGTACTATCTATTTCTCCCTTTGTCTCTTCTGAGTGTTTGTTTTATAAATTTTCATGCCTGGATGTTTGGTGTGTATGTATTTATGACTGTTAAATCTTTTTGATTTATTGACCTTGTTATTACTGAATAATAACCAACTTGCTCTCTTCTGACAGATTTTGACTTAAAGTCTACTTTGTCTGATATTAGGATTGCTACTCCAGGTCTCTTTTGGTTGCTATTTGCATGATATATTTTTTTCCGTCTTTTCACTTTCAACCTATTTGTGACCTTGCATTCAAGGTATGTCTCTTGTAAACAGCATAGTATAGGGTCATAGTTTTTTGTTGGTTTTGTTCTTTTTTAATCCATTTTGCTACTCTGTGCCTTACGATTGGAACATTTAATTCACTTACATTCATTATAATTACTGATAAAAAGTGACTTATTTCTGCCATTTTGTTGTTTGCTTTTTGTGTCTTAACCCTCTCTTGTCTTTATCCTTTACCACTCCTTAATTTTGTGTTTTGTTGGTTTATTGTAGTGAGCCTTTTCAGTTCCTTTCTCTTTTCCTTATGTATATGTTTTTTTGTAGATTTTATTAGTGATTACCACAAATGTTACATTTAAGAGCTTGTATTTATAACATTCTCTGGTGAGTTGGTACCAACTTAACTTCAGTAACATGTAAGAAATTCTGTATCTATACCATTCCTCTCCCTGCTTTTGTTGTTATTGCCATTAAGTACATCTTTATACTTCATGTACCCTGTAGCACAATTTTATCTTTGCCTTTTATGTATTTGTTATTTAAAAACATGAAAGACAAAACATTTCAAATTACCAAGCATGAATACCTTATTATTAGCCCTTATGCTTGTTCCAATATTTCTCTTTATTAGAAATTTTTCTTTTTATGTACAGCTTTGAATTTCTTTCTAGTATCTTTTCTTTTCTCATTAGTGTTTTTTGTCAGACTAGCCTGAAGGGTATGAACTCTCTCAGTTTCTGTTTGTCTGTGAATGTTTTAATTTCACTCTCATTCTTGAAGGATACTTTCACTGGGTATAATATTCTTGGTTAACAGTCATTCCCCTACCCCAGGACCTTAAACATACCATTCCATTGCTTTCTGGTCTCTAACGTTTCTGAGGAAAAATTATTACCTAGTTTTATTGGGGATCCTTTGTATGTGGCTGTTTGCTTCACTGTATTCAGGATCCTCTCTTTATCTTTAACTTTTTAGAGCCCAACTATGATGTCCAGAAACCCTGATGGGGTAGTGGCTAAGAGCTATGGCTGCTAACCAAAATGTTAGCAGTTCAAATCCACCAAGCACTCCTTGGAAACTCTATGTGGCAGTTTTACTCCATCCTATAGGGCTTCTATGAATCAGAATTGACTTAATGGTAATGGGTGGGTTTTTTAACTGTAATGTGTGCTGGTATAGATCTCTTTGTGTTTATTGTGCTTGAGGTTCTTTGAACATCTTGGATGTGTAGATTCATGTCCTTCATTAGAATGGGGAAATTTTCTGTCATTGTTTCTTCAAATATTCTTCTTGTCTCTCTATCTCATGTCCTTCTGGAATTCCCCTGGTGATACATTAGGTCTATTGTCATTGTGCCACAATTCCATTAACCTGTGCTCAGCCTTCTTCAACCTCTCTTCTTGTTGCTCTTCAGTGTCTGTAATTTTAACTCTTTTATCTTCTAAAGTGCTGATTCTTTCTTCTTCCTGATTAAATAGGTTGGTAACTCCTTCTGTATTGTGTTTATTTCAGTTATTGGCCCTTTCAGTTGCAAAGTTTCAATATCTCTTTTTTAGATCCTAGTTCTGTTCTTGTAGTGTTTTCCTTTTTCTTTTTTAGTACATTGTGTATGTTTTCCCTTAGTTCTATTGTTGTCTTATACTTTCCTTTATTTATTTATTTTTTCATTATTTGGTCATGATGCCCTAGTGGCATAGTGGTTACATAGTGCTACAATTGCTAACCAACAAGATCAGCAGTTCAAATCCACAAGGCACTCCTTGGAAACTCTATGAGGGCAGTTCTACTCTATCCTATAGGGTCACTATGAATTGGAATTGACTCAGCAGCAGTGAATTTGGTTTTGGTTTTGTAGATGTGCTTTCATTGCCTTTGTCATGTTCATTTGGATGAGCCACTGTTTCCCTGTTCTTTGTGTGTCGTGGGATTTTTTTTTATGTTGGGCATTGGGATTTTCAAGGGTGTTAACTTTTTCACTTTTCCTTACGATTTAGTGTTTTTGCCCATACTACTTTCTGTAAGAAACCCTTCAGTGAGCAGAGCCTTCAGCTTTTGCTTACTGTTACTTCTCTGTCTCTGTGATAGTTCATTTTCCCCTTGTGATTTAACTTGGATTTCAAAGTTCCAGATCTCATTTTCCAACTTTCAGTCTCTAACAAACATCAGAGAATAGACCGTGGTCATTCTGTCCACCAGAAGGTAACACCACTTAAGCAAGATATTGTGTACTAATCAATCTGTCCAACAGGGAGCGCAGTCCCCTCTCTCTGGTTATTAACTCTCTTCCCTTCTCTGTTTCTCTAATCACATTTTTTATCAGAAAACTCACACCAAGAGCCCCTTTCAGAGCTTGGTGTTGTCTTCCAGTTTTGCTGAAAGTTTGCCTGCTCTATGAGGGCTGCTTATATCTGTGTTGGCATTCAGGGGAGCACAGGCTGACTTTTCTCTCTTTCAGGAGTAAAATACTTGAAAATATTGTCCAATTTCCATTATGATTTTTTTTCTTTGACAAATGGATCATGTGATCCTAAAACCTCACTACATATTTTCTCCTTTTCAAAACTGGTGATTGAGAGCTTGACATAATTTATGCCATGATGATACTCTAAGCAATGTATAAGAGATTTTAATTGCACCAGCTGCACTGATCTCTCTCCCAAAGGGTACAAAACATTCTTGGCTCCTGTGGCCTTAGGCTCCCTGTTCTTCCTTGTTCTCTTGAGAAATGGCCTTCAGCCTACAAGACACAGCTAAGAAGGCTGTCTGGAGCTTTTGATCTGCGACTTTCTTTCTTACTCCTTATCTCAGTAAGAGTGGAGCTGGCAGGCCAGTTCTACTAACTGAAAGATTTTTATGTAAGTTGTTTTTCCAGCTCGTTATAAACATACAGATTAGAGTCCATGTGTCCAACATGCATATCTTTAGTTTAATAAAGAGTTTCCCGTGATGTATAAGATTATCTGTGGGTTACATTCTTAAAACCATTAGGTAATCCTTGCTAAAATGATACATAAGCTCTGATGTAAAATTATTTTTTGACATTCCACGGAGATAGCCTGACATCTCCTAATAAAGCTTCCCTCTCTTTCTGACTTGGAGTATGTTTCATTGGCTCAACTGTTCCAATAGGATAACAATTATTTAAAAGTATAGTTCTTACTTTGCAAACATGAGGAAATTTCCTGGAAATCTTTAAAAAATATTTCTAATTGCACTGTGATTAGAGAATATAATTTATAAGATTTCTTGAAATTTGTGAAGTTGTTTTATGATCCAGTATATGGCCAATTTATGTGAATCTCCCACATATACGTTTAAAATTTGTGAACTTTGAAATTAATGAGGAGAAAATTCTATTTCCATCCATTAAGTCAAGACTATTAGTCATGTTGCTAAGATCTATATCTATACTGATTGTCTGCTTAGTCTATTAGTTACTGAAAGACATATATTAAAATCTCCCACTGTGGTTGTGGATTTGCTCATTGCTCCTTGTGTTTCTTTTCATTCCAAGTGTGGCTGCAAGTACAGACATGCACACAGACACGTAAACCCCACATAACCACTGTGAGAGAAAGGCATCTCTAGAGTAACTCAAGCTGAAGCAATTATCACAAGCCTCCCATTGCCTCCTCCTACTTCAGAGACACAGGAGAGGAAAGTAGGAAGCTAAGGAAAAGTAGGCTTTTGAGGCAACACAGGTATATGCTACCAGGCCTGACAGACCCTACAGGTAGAAAAACAGGCTCTTTTTAGATTCAGATATACTTACATAGACAGTGAAAAGAACAGCAGCCAAAGTGTTGGCTCTTCATGGCTCTTGAGCAGGACCAAATCTTGAGTAGGAACAAATCCATTGACCTCAAGTGGATTCGGACTCCTAAAGGCCCTGTAGGACAGAGTAGAACTGCTCTATCAAGTTTCCAAGGTTGTAAATCTTTACAGAAGCAGACTGCCACTTCTTTCTCCCAAGGAGCAGCTGGTCGGTTTAAACTGACGACGTTTCAGTTAGCAGCTGAGTGTTTTAACCATTGCACCACCTGGGCTCTTTTTGAGCAGGACAGCACTGAAAAAAGAAAGGCCAAATGACTATATGACTATATCACAAATTATAGGATACCCTGTTGCTGTCCACAGCTGAGTAGTGTTGTGGCCTGCAGTTGTGCCCTAAGGGGGTGACTCAGAAAGTCTCTTACCTCATCAGAACCCAGAAGGCTATAAGACAAGAAACTGTCTTTTTATAGCTCCCTAGGGAAGATAGAGAGGTGAGTGGGAAACAGCCTCAAGGCAACTCCTATAAGCCTCCTAATGCTCTCCTGTTTCGGGAGGATCACAAATTATTTCCTCAAGAATTAGATTCAGCTGTGGTACAAGCCTTGTCTACATGTCCTATGTGGCTCCATGCAAGGTCACCAGCACACCATAGTGGAGCCACTCTTCTACAGTGTGCAGGTAGAGTCTTTGAAGTCTGTCTAGATCTTTTTTCAACTTACACAGAGTTTTGAGAAAACGTCATTAATTTCAAACATGCCATTATCACTATACACAAGAAGAACAATAAAAACCTTACACTTACAGCAATTATTCTATTACTGGGGAGATCCTAATTGTGTGCATCAGCGATGCTGGACCTGGTTAATACTGTAACCACAGATCCTTCTGTGGCTTTGAGCCCTAAAACAGTGCAGAGGGCAGGCACACAAAGCCACACCAAGATTATCACACCATATTTAACCTAACACAGTCTCTGAAATTTTCAGTATCTTTCCTAGGTCTTAGTGTTCATTGGGAGTTGTGATTGTGCAATGGTTAAGAGGTAGGCTGCTGACCAAAAGGCTTAGCAGTTCAAATCTACCAGCTGCTCCTTAGTAACCCTATGGAGAAGTTCCAGCCTGTCTTATAGGGTCACTATGGGTCAGAATTGACTCAACAGTAGTGGGTTAGGTTTTGAGTGTTCATTGAAGATCTTGGGACTTGTCTTGAAGGGAGTCTGCACATACAGATTAGCATGGCTAATGTGCTACCTGAAATGTTTTTCATTACCAGTGAAGTGAAACAGGATCTCAACAGTTGAAATACAATCTTTATTAGATGTGTTTTTTTATGGTCCTGTTTCTTCAAAACCAAAAGCCAGTGCTATTCTTGTCCTTTGGGAAACTCTTTAAATCCAGTAATCAAAAAAAAAAAAAAAAAGCCTGTTGCCATCAAGTTGATTTTGACTCATAACAACTCTGGAGGACAGAGTAGAACTGACCCATAAATTTTCCAAGGAGCAGTTGATGGATTCAAATTGCCAACCTTTTGGTTAAGAGCTGAGCTCTCAACCACTGTACCACCATGGCTCCAGTAAGTTAGTCTAAGAAGTCCGGGGCTACTTTGTTAATAACTCTGTATTAAACTTCTCACATAGGAAGATGTTCCATCTTGATCATAAGCCTGAGCAAAATGAAATTATCATCCCATGATATTTCAGAAAGTAAACACATGGGCTAAGATTTTCCTACTTGTTCTATCACCCAGTGCCTTTGCTCAGTTTTGCTAACTTGCCAGTACACTCTGAGACCAAGAGACTGGAAAAATGAATCATGAAGCACACATTATTTAGAATTCTGAAGCCCAAAGAAGAGAACTAACGTGGCTTCAAATTCCAGAGCAACATTCTTGTGGAACACAGTAATTCCAAACTTCAAATCTTGTGATTTAGCTATAGATTAGTAGAAAATAGCAGCAATCACATTGTCCTAGGGTAATATTAAGAAAAGTTATCAAAATTTGGAAATAAGCAAGATGAATACATGACCATTTAACTTGATTCTAGAGCCCCATCCAACAAAACTGGCCAAGGTTCAGCTGACTTAAGAGAATGCAACTTATTTGACATATAATTTACTATTGACCAGGAACAAGGTATTTTATGAAGTTAACTTACAGAAAACTGACAAAGTGTAATGATTTTTTTTTTCCAATAGAAAAGGTGACCACAAAGATTATGGTTTTGTTGACTTTTAGTACATTACCAAGTAGCCCTTGTGGTACAATGCTTAAGTGCTCAGCTGCTAACCCAAAAGTCAGTTGTTTGAACCCACCCAGATCCTCCACATAGAGAAAAGACCTGTGATCTCCTCCCATGAAGATTACAGCACAGGAAACCCTATGTAGTATTTCTAATCTGTCATAGGGTCGCTATGAGTCAGAATCAACTCAATGGCACACAACATGACATTATCAGTTTCGTATACATAACAGCAACCTTATTTCACCACTCCTTTCTCTTCACTGACTGTACAGGTCCCCAATTCTCGCATCCTCACACAAATCTGCTCTCTTGAACCTTCGACTCCCTTATTAATGAATTAAATCCAAATTTGACTCTGACTCACTGTCAATTTATATGAAAATTGTTTGTAGTATTTTTAAAATTCTACTTTAAAAAAACTGTGCTTAAATTGTGAAAGTTTGCAATTCCAGTCAGTTTGTCATACAAAAACTTACACACACATGGTTATGTAACTCTATCTGCTGTCTCCACACTGTGACAACACACTCCTCCTTTTCCTTTCCGCCTGTATTTCCCGTGTCCGTTCAACCAGCTCCAGTCCAACTCTGCCTTCTCATTTCACCCAGACAGAAGCTGCCCAGTTAGTTTCATGTATCTAATTACTTAAGCCAAGAAGCACACTCTTCAACAGTATCATTTTATGTCTTATAGTCTAAACCAGTCTTTGTCTGAAGAGTTGGCTCCAGGAAATTTCAGCTCTGGCCCAGCAAAGAGTCTGAGAGCCATGTCTTCTGGGGGCTCTCCAGTCTTTCACATCAAATCTGGTCTTTTTAACAGAATTCGAGTTCTGCACTCCATTTTTCTCCTGCAGTGTCAGGGACTCTTGGTTCTGTTCCCTGTCAGGACAGACATTTGTGGTATCTGGGCCTCATCTAGTTCCTCCAGTCTCATGCTGATATAATCTCTGGATTATGTGGCCCTTTGTATCTCTTAGGCTCATCTTTTCTTGGATGTTCTTTATCCTATTTTGCTCCAGGTGGGTGGGGACCAATTCATGCTTCTTAGATGACCACTTGCTTGCTTTTAAGAACTCAGGTGCCACTCACCAAAGTGGGACGAAGGACATTTTCTTAATAAATTTTACTATGCCAATTGACCTAGATGTCCCCTGAGACCACAGTCCCCAGACCCCTGCCCCTGCTACTCTGTCCCTCGAAGTGTTTGGTTATATTTGGGAAGCTTCTTAGCTTTTAGTTTAGTCCAGTTGTGTTGACTTCTCTTCCACTGTCTGTTGTCCCTCACTACATATAATTCTTGTTTACTATCTAACTAAGGAATACCCCTGTCCTTCCGTCCCCACCCTTGTTCTATCAAAGACTGTTTTCTCCTGTGTTTAAACTGTTTCTTGCATCCTTATAACAGCAGTCTCATACAACACTTGTCCTTCTGCAACTAACTAGCTTCACTCAGATTCCTCCATCTTACATTTCCCAAATTCATTGTTGTTCTTTATCATAGCATAGTATTCTGTTGTATGACTATACCATATAGTTTGTTTATCCGTTCATCCATTGGTAGGCACCTAGGTTGATTCCATCTTTTTGCTATTGAAGAGAGTGCTACAGTGAAGACTGGTGTGCACGTATCTGCTCATGTGACAGCTCTTATTTCTCTAGGATATATTCCAAGAAGCTGGGTTGCTGGATCATTTGGTATTTCTTATTCTATCTTTTTAAGAAAGGGAAAAATCAATCTCCAAAGTGGTTGTACCATTTTACATTCCCACCAACAGCATATAAGTGTTTCAGTCTCTCCAACATTTATTACTTTGGGTTTTTTGGATTAACATCAGTTTTTTCGGGGCAAGATGGTATCTCATTATACTTTTCATTTGCATTTCTCTAACGGGGCTAATGACCATGAGCATTTCCTCATGTACCTGCTAGCCACCTGAATGCCTTCTTTGGTGAAGTGCCTGTTTATATCCTTTGCCCACTTTTCAATTGACTTATTTGTCTTTCTGTTGTTGAGGGTTTTTTTTCCCAGTCTGCAGGTTGCCTTTTTACTCTCTTGGTAAAGTCTTTGGATGAGTGCGTGTTTGATTTTTAAAAGTTCCCAGTTATTGATTTTCTTTTCTGGTGTTTTTGCAGTGTTAGCAATATTTTTATATTCTGTTTATGCTGTGTATTAGGACTCCCAGCATTGTCCCTACTTCTTCTTCCATGATCTTTATTATTTTGGATTTTATATTTTGGTCTTTGATCCATTTTGAGTTAGTTTTCCTTCACAGTGTGAGACATAGGCCTTGTTTTCATTTTTTTGCAGATGTATATTCAGTTACGCCATCACCACATCTTAAAGATACTGTCTTTTCGCCAATCAGTGGACTCTGGGCCTTTGTCAAATATCAGCTGCTCATAGGTGGATGATTTTATGTCTGGTTTCTCAGTTCTTCCATTGGTCTGTGAATTTGTTGTTGTGCTAGTACCAGGCTTTTTTGACTACCATGGCACTATAATACTTTCTAAAGTCAGATAGAGTGAGGCCTCCCACTTTGTTCTTCTTCAGTAATGCTTTACTTGTTGGGACTTCTTCCCTTTCCGTATGAAACTGGTGATTTGTTTCTCCCTCTCATCAAAAACTGCCATTGGAATTTGGATCAGGATTTTACTGTATGTACAGATCACTTTGGGTAGAATAGGAGTGTGCATAATGTTAAGTCTGTCAATCCATAAGCAAGGTAGGTTTTTTCACATAGTTAGGTCTCTTCTGGTTTCTTGTAGTAGTGTTCTATAATTTTCTTTGTATAGGTCTTTACGTCTTGGGTTAGATTTATTTCTAAGTATTTTATCTTCTTGGGGGCTATTGTAAATGATATTGATTCAGTGATTTCCTCTTTGATGTTCTCTTTTTTGGTGTAAAGGAATCTAATTTTTATATGTTTATCTTGTACCCTGATGCTTCACTGAGCCTTTCTATTAGTTCTAGTAGATTTCTTTGTGGAGTCTTTAGAGTTATCTGCATATAAGATCATATAATCTGCAAATAGAAACACTTTTACTTCTTCCTTACAAATTTGGATGCCTTTAGTGATTTTTCTTCCCTGGATTGTCCATGCTAGGACCTCCAATGCAATGTTAAATAAAAATGGTGACAAATAGCACCCTTGTCTTGTTCCCATTCTCAAGGGGAGAGCTTTTAGACTCTCTCTATTTAGGATAATGTTAGCTCTTGTTTTTGCATAAATGCCCTTTATTATGTTGAGGAATTTCCCTTCTATGCCTATTTTGCTGAGAGTTTATAACATGAATAGGTGTTGGACTTTGTCAAATACCTTTTCTGCATCAATTGATAAAATCAAGTCATTCTTATCTCTTGTGGTTGATGACTTTATTTTTCTAATGTTGAACCATCCCTGGTATGAGTCTCATTGTGTCATGGTGAATTGTTTTTAATATGTTGTTGAATTCTATCAGCTAGAATTTTGTTGCCCCCACTCATCTGTCAGTTTGTTATGCTGTGGGGGCTTGCATGTTGCTGTGATGCTGGAAACTATGCCACTGGTATTCAGATAACAGCAGGGTTACCCATGGTGTACAGATTTCAGCTGAGCTTCCAGACTAAGACAGACTAGGAAGACCCAGCCACTTACTTTTCAAAAGAGTTAGCTGATGAAAACCTTATGAATAGCAGTGAAACACTGTCAGATACAGTGACAGAAAATGAGTCCACCAGGTTGGAAGGCACTCAAAAGATGACTAGAGAAGAGCAGAACACAGATGGAGTAAAGCCTCTGGGACCTTCATTTGCTGATGTGGCATGACTCAAAATGAGAAGAAACAGTTGCAAACATCCATTAATAATTGGCACATGGAATGTAATAAATATGAATCTAGGAAAATTGGCAATCATCAAAAGTGAGATGGAATGCACAAACACAGATATCCTAGGCATTAGTGAACTAAAAAGGACTGGTATTGGCTATTTTGAATCACACAGTCATATGGGCTACTATGCAATAAATGAAAACTTGAAGCAGAATAGTGTTGCATTCATCATCCAAAAAAAAAAAAAAATTCAAGATCTGTCCTGAAGTACAGTGCTGCCAGTGATATAATAATATCCAAATGCCTACAAGGAAGACCAGTTAATACAACTATTATTCAAACTTATGCACCAGCCACTGAGGCCAAAGATGAAGAAATTGAGATTTTTACCGGTCCAAAATTCATCAAACATGCAACCAGGATGCATTGATTGTTACTGGTGACTGGAATGCAAAAGTTGGAAACAAAGAAGGATTAGTAGTTGGAAAGCACAGTCTTGGTGACAGAAATGATGCTGGCGATTACATGATGGAGTTTGGCAAGACCAATGACCTCTTCACTGCAAATACCTTTTTTTGCCAACACAAACAGCAGCTATACACATAGACCTTGTCAGATGGATTACACAGGAATCAAGTCAACTACATCTGTGGAAACAGGCATTGGAAAAGCTCAATATCAACGGTTAAAACAAGACCAGGTGCCGACTACGGCACAGACCATCAACTGCTCACATGCAAGTTCAAAATAGAAGTGAAGAAAATTAGAACAACTCCAAGAGGGCCAAAGTATGTCCTTGCGTATATCCCACCTAAGTTTAGAGATAATCTCAAAAACAGATTTGATGTGTTGAACACTAATAACTGAAGACCAGATGAATTGTGGAATGACATCAAAGACATCATCCATGAAGAAAGCAAGAGGTAATTAGAAACACAAGAAAGAAAGAAGTCCGGAGGGGGTGGAGTCAAGATGGCGGACTAAGCATACGTCTCCTTATATCCCTCTGGAAACCAAGACCTGAATTGACAATCAAACAGAGCCTGCTGATCACCTAATCAGCCTCAGGACACAGCACAGACCTGTTCATTGGGGCTTCGTACCACTCAGCGAAAAACCTCCTCTCTTTCACTGACTCCCACTCCTGGCTAGCCCCGGCTCTCACGGACAGCAGGTAAACGCACCATTTTGACTTTTTTTTTCCCTCTGTCTCGGCCAGCAGGCGGAGCTGGGTCTTGCCTGGCGGCTGTACTCAGATGCGCTGCTGGGGGGATAGGCAGGTGAAATTCCCATATTCTGAGAGCCAGGCTCAGGACTCTGTTAATCTAGCCACTTGGAGCCTTTCGTTTTGTAGCTGCCTCAGCGGGGTTTGTGCGGAGCTTCACAGTCAGTGTGCGGGACGCCATGTTGTTACCGAGATTTTAGCGGGACCTTGTTCTTAGCCTGGGAGCCAGTGCCTGCAAAAAGGACACCGCTTCTCCGACAAAAAAGTGGTGATTTTGCACAGTGCTGCCTACGTTGGGGGCCCTGCAACAGAAGCAGAGGAATCACTACCTCTCGGCACCTTTAGCCCCTCTGTCTGCTGCCTGTGTGGAGGACGCCATCTTGGATACGGTGGCCACAGCTGGACCTAATTCTTAGCTTGGGAGCCAGAGCCTGCTCACAGGAGAGCGCTTTTCTATCACAAAACCAGTACTCGACTCAGTGTTGGCTAAGGCTAGGCCCTGTCAGCAGAGGCCAACAGGGCAGTAGCATTGCTGTATTCTGAACTAGTTTGTTATGATCTGGGGTTGGATACAGTGGCGCTTACTTTGTCAGATGAGAAGAGGGACCTCAGCACCAGAAATGGTAACTGACTTGTGAACTGGTCAGATACCTTTTGCTTTACATTTGAAGACAGCCTAGAGAAACATTTGCAATCCATCCTCACAGTACCTCTTCCAGCCTCTATATACTCACATGGGACCCAAAAAGCAACAGACAATTGTGGCATACAAGCAATCACTCATGGCTTCAGAAGGCTCCCAAACAAAGCAACCAAGGAGTTTTCCAGATGAAGAAACTTTTATGAAAGCATCAGGAAGTGAATACAAATTGATTATATATAGAGCCCTTCTAGACCTTATACAAAATGCAGCAGAACAAAATGAAAAATTAAGCAAGTTGTTCGATCTGATGGCACACCAGTACTCTGAAATCCAACAGATCCAGAAGAAAATCAAAGACATAGAAACTTCCATGCAAAGCCAAGAAAACAGAATGGAACAAATGGAAAAAAGAATTTCTGATTTGGAAGACAGAGCTACTGATGCCAGTGTCTATGAGCAGAAATCAGAAAAAAGAAACAAGAAAAATGAAGAAACATTAAGAAGCATGCGGGACTCTATTAAGAGGAACAACCTTCGATTAATTGGACTCCCTGAACAGGGTGAGACATCTGAGAACACAGAGAGTATTGTTGCTGAGCTGCTGAAAGAAAACTTCCCAGAAATCATGAAGGAAGAGAATATAGACATCTCAGATGCATATCGTACGCCACCCAATATAGATCTCAAAAGAAAGACTCCAAGACATATTATAATCAAGCTTAACAAAATGAAACATAAGCAGCAACTCTTAAAGGCAGCAAGACTCAAGGCAAAGCTAACATTCAGAGGGAAACTCTGTAGTCTCTCTTCAGATCTCTCAGCAGAAACCATGCTGGCACGGAGACAGTGGCACAACACATTCAAAGTCTTGAAGGAGAAGAACTTCCAACCAAGAATTATATATCCTGCAAAACTATCTTTCAAATACGAAAATGAAATTAAGACATTCCCAGATAAACAGAAACTCAGAGACTTTGTAAAAACCAAACCCAAACTACAAGAAATACTGAAAGAAGTTCTTGGCTTTGGCTTAGAAGAACAAAACCACTAACTTTATATATTAGAATGACACACTACTAAATACTCATTTAGGGAAGGCCCCAAAGTAATTCACAAATTTGATATGGAAAGAAGCAATCCAGTGATCATCATGAAAACTATGGTGTCATCATCATAAAAAGAGGGATGTACTACAGTTGTTATAGTCCTTCCAGATGGAGAGGAAGATGACAAGAATGGTAGTAATTAAAACTGGGTTTATAAATAGTTTATTAAGGGGGTTCATAGGGGCAGCTGTAAAGCACAACAAAGATGTATCATACCATTTCAAGAAATGTAACACAGGCGTCTCAACAACTATAAAATCAGCTCTGAAAAAGGTGAAAAATCAACTCACAAAAAAGAGTGTCCCAGAAAAGACTAATAAGAACAACAGAGAAAACATCAACATAAAAATAAACATATCACAATGGCAGCAGTGAACACATATCTATCAATAATTACATTGAATGTGAATGGACTGAATGCTCCAGTAAAGAGACACTGAGTGTCATCTTGGATCAAAAGACACGACCCATCCATATGTTGTCTACAAGGAACTCACTTGAGACCTAAAGATAGAAACAAACTGAAAATTAAAGGATGGAAGAATATATATCAAGCTAACAATGAACAAGGAGGAGCAGGAGTGGCAATTCTAATCTCAGACAAAATCAATTTTAATGTCAAATCCACCATCGTGGACAAAGAGGGACACTATTTATTGCTGAAAGGTTCAATACACGAGCAAGACTTAACTACATTAAATATTTACGCACCTAATGTCAGAGCACCTAAATATGTCGAAGAAACACTGACTACGCTCAAAAGAGAGTTAGATGACTCCACAACAATAGTGGAGTTCACTCTCATTGCTAGACAGATGATCTAGGAAAAAGCTCAGTAAAGATACAGAAGAACTCATTGACACAATTAACCAACTAAACCTCATTGATATATACAGAACTTTCCATCCATCAGCAGACAACTACACCTTCTTCTCCAGTGCACATGGAACATTCTCCAGAATTGACCACGTGATAGGCCATAATGCAATGCTCAACAAAATCCATACCATTGAATTACTGCAAAGCATCTTCTCAGATCATAAAGCCATCAAAGTTGAAATCAATAGCAGAAAAAACAGAGATAGAAAGTGGAACTCTTGGAAACTGAACAACATCTTGCTCAAAAAAACATGGGTTATAGAGGAAATCAAGGATGAATTAAAGAAATTCATGGATTCCAATGAGAACGAAAACACTTCCTACCAGAACCTATGGGATACAGCCAAAGCAGTGCTCAGAGGTCTGTTTATCTCCATAAATACACACATCTGGAAGGAAGAAAGAAACCAAATCAAGGAACTAACTCTACAGCTTGAACAAGTAGAAAGAGAACAACAGAGGAACCCCTCGGGCACCAGAAGAAATGAGATCATAAAGATTAGAGCAGAGCTAAATGAATTAGAGAATAGAAAAACAATTGAAAAAATTGAAAAGACCAAAAGCTGGTTTTTTGAAAAGATCAACAAAAATTGAGAAACCACTGGCTAAACTTACTAAAGAAAAGCAGGAAAGGAAACAAATAACCCAAATTAGAAATGAGAGGGGAATTGTCACCACAGATGCAACAGAAATCAAAAATCTCATAACAGAATACTATGAAAGACTGTACTCTAACAAATTTGAAAACCTAGGGGAAATGGACAAATTCCTTGACTCGTTCCACCTACCCAAATTATCACAACGTGAAGCAGAACAACTTAATAAACCCATCACAAAGGAAGAGATTGAAAAGGTCATCAAAACACTGCCAACCAGAAAAAGTCCGGGCCCAGATGGCTTCAAGGCAGAATTCTACCAAGCATTTAGAGAAGAGTTATCCCCAATACTACTGAGACTATTTCACAGTATAGAAAGGGATGGAGTACTCCCAAACTCATTCTATGAAGCCAGCATAACCCTGATACCTAAGCCAGGGAAAGATCCAACAAAGACAGAGAACTACAGACCGATATCACTCATGAACCTAGATGCAAAAATCTTCAACAAAATTCTTGCCAACAGAACACAACAACATATCAAGAAAATAATCCATGATGACCAAGTGGAATTCATACCAGGAATGCAAGGCTGGTTCAACATCAGGAAAACAATTAATGTGATTAACTACACAAATAACACAAAAGGCAAGGATCACCTGATTTTGTCCATTGATGCAGAAAAGGCATTTGATAAAGTCCAACACCCATTCATGCTAAAAACTCTTAGCAAAATGGGCATAGACAGCAAATTCCTCAACATAATAAGGGCTGTTTATACAAAGCCAATTGCCCACGTCATCCTCAATGGAGAGAGACTGAAAGACTTTCCCTTGAGATCAGGAACTAGACAAGGATGTCCACTCTCACCTCGCTTATTCAACATTGTGCTAGAAGTTCTAGCCAGAGCAATTAGACAAGACGAAGAAATAAAGGGCATCCGCATCGGCAAAGAGGAAGTTAAAATCTCCCTGTTCACAGATGATATGATTGTATATGCAGAGAACCCCAAGGAATCTATAAGTAAGCTACTCAAACTGATAGAAGAGTTCAGCAAAGTCTCAGGATACAAGATAAACATAAGTAAATCAGTAGGATTCCTTTATGCCAACCATGAGACTGTTAAGGAGGAAATTATCAAATCAATACCATTTACGATAGCCCCTAAGAACATAAAGTACCTAGGAATTAATCTAACCAGAGAAACAACAGACCTTTACAAAGAGAACTACAAGCCCTTACTACAAGAAACTAAGAGAGACTTAGATAAATGGAAAAACCTACGCTGCTCATGGATAGGAAGACTTAACATTGTGAAAATGTCTATTTTACCCAAAGCAATTTATTTATATAATGCAATCCCAATACAAGTCCCAGCATCATTTTTTAATGAGATGGAGAAACAAATCACCAATTTTGTTTGGAAAGGGATGAAGCCCCGGATACGTAAGGTACTACTAAAGAAGAAAATACTGGGAGGCCTCTCATTACCCAACCTTAGAACATGCTACACTGCCACAGTGGTCAAAACAGCCTAGTACTGGTAGAACAGACAGATGGATCAATGGAACAGAATTGAGACCCCAGAGATGACACCATCTGCCTATGAACAGTTGATATTCGACAAAGGCCCTAAGACATTAAACTGGGGTAAAAACAGTCTCTTCAACAAATGGTGCTGGCAAAATTGGTTATCCATCTGCAATAAACTGAATCAAGATTCATATCTTACACCTTATACAAAAACCAACTCCAACTGGATAAAAGACCTAAGTATCAAACCTAAAACGATAAAGCTCATCCAAGAAAAGGTAGGAACAACAATGGAACTTTTAATACACAATGAGGACAGACTCCAAAATCTGTCAAAGAAACCTCAATCAACAGAAGAGGAAATAGATAAATGGGAACTATTAAGAATCAAACACTTTTGCTCATCCAAAGACTTTATTAATAGAATTAAAAGAACGCCCACAGAATGGGAAAAAATATTTGCCAATTCTATGTCAGACTGATGCCTGATCTCCATAATCTATAAGATACTACAAAATATCAATAAGAAAGAGATAAACCATCCAACTAAGTGATGGGCTAAGGAGATGGACAGACACTTCACTAAAGAGGAGATCCAGGCAGCCAAAAAACACATGCGTACATGTTCACGATCTTTAGTTATTAAAGAAATTCAAATCAAGACAACAATGAGATATCATCTCACCCTAACAAGATTGGCTATGGTCCAGAAAACACAAAACAACAAATGCTGGAGAGGCTGTGGAGAAAGTGGAACCCTCCTACACTGTTGGTGGGGTTGTAAAACGGTCCAGCCTCTTTGGAAGACAATCTGGCGCTTCCTTAAAAAAATGGATATCGATATACCATTTGACCCAGTAATTCCACTACTTGGAATATATCCTACAGATTCAAGGCCTTTCACACCAACGGACACATGCACCAGAATGTTTATCGCAGCACAGTCCACGATAGCAAAAAGATGGAATCAACCCAGATGCCCAACAATAGAAGAATGGATAGGTAAACTATGGTACATATACTCAATGGAGCACTACGCAACGATAAAGAATAACGATGATTCCAGGAAACATCTCCTAACCTGGTTTCAACTGGAAGACATTATGTTGAGTGAAAGTAGTCAGCGACAAAGGGACAAATACTGTATGAGACCTCTACGATAAGATCTCAAAAAAAGACTCTTTGACAGCTGTAAGGGAGGGGAGGGAGGGAAGGTAAGGGAGAGAGGGTTTAGTTTAGATAGTTACTAGAAATCTAGTTGGGAGAAAGCGGTGATAGCACACATTAGAAACAAGAACAACATTAAGTGGACTTCAGCATAACTTGAGTACTCCTTCCATCTTAACTCAATACTGCAAGGATAGAGTAGCTGGGGTGGGGGGTGGGGGACCATGCTCTTAGGCAAAATCGAGGCAAATTGGCACAACTAGCGTTTTGCTAAGAGAGCTCTCTGCACCCCACATTGGTGAGTGGCGTCTGGGGTCTTAAAAGCTGCCAAGCTGCCATCCGAGGACACAGCAAATGGTCCCAACTCAGCAGGAACGCATGCTCACCGAGGACCAAAATGACATGCGGTAAAGACAACCGAGAAGACAGAGAGACCCACAAGAGTGGGTGCCTACATCGACTTGGGACCGGAAGAACCGGATGGTGCCTGGCCACCACCAGTGATAGCCACGATGGAGCTCACAGAAAGGAATCTCACTGGCAACACAAGAATAAAAAGAGGTGCATCATGAGATCTCCACTAAAAGACCTCAATTGATGGTCCAGCAGTTTTGGGGTTCCTCTGAGAGCAAGGCCCCCAGCCCTGACGCTGCCCTTTCCCATAAATTATAACAAAAGTCCACTCTTCGGACAGGAATGGATTGGACTTGGCAATGCAGAGTGACCATATATTGGAAGCACTTTAGGGTTCTATACATCTATAGGATATCATCTTGCTGACCTCTGGCTGCAGGAAGAGGAGTGGATGGAGAGGAGGGGAAAGGAGGCTGTTGGGAGGATGAGACATGTGTGGAGCAGAGAGGAATAGTGTGCAGTCACCGGACAGGGAGAGCAGTGGAAGCTGCATATAGGTGGGCATGTAAATATATACATGAATGTACGTTTTCACTCAGTCATGTTAAATAAAAATTAAAAAAAAGAAAAGAAAGAAAGAAAAGACCAAACTGGATGTCAGAGGAGACTCTGAAACTTGCTCTTGAACGTCAAGCAGCTAAAGCAAAAGGAAGAAATGGTGAAGAAAAAAACCTGAACAGAAGATTTCAGAGAGCAGCTCAAGAAGACAAAATAAAGTATTATAATCACATGGGCAAACAGCTGGAAATAGAAAACCAAAAGAGAAGAATATGCTCTGTATTTCTCAAGCTGAAAGAACTGAAGAAAAAATTCAAGCCTCAAGTTGCAGTAGCAAAGGATTCTACAGGGAAAATATCAAATGACTCAGTAAGCATCAAAAGAAGATGGAAGGAATACAGAGTCATTATACCAGAAAGAACTGCTCGATGTTCAAGTGCTTCAAGACATAGCATATGATCAGGAACTGATGCTACTGAAGGAAGAATTTGGAGCTGCGTTGAAAGCATTGGCAAAAAACAAGGCCCCAGGAATAGGTGGAATATTATTTGAGATATTTCAACAAACAGATGCAGCACTGGAAATGCTCACTCATCTATGGCAAGAAATCTGGAGGACAGCTACCTGGCTAACCAACTGGAAGAGATCCATACTTATACCCATTCTCAGGAAATATTATCCAACCAAATGTGGAAATCACTGACCAGTATCATTAATATCACATGCAAGTAAAATTTTGTTAAAGATACTTCAAAAGTGACTGCAACTGCCAGAAATTCAAGGTGGATTCAGAAGAGGATGTGGAATTAGGGGTATCATTGCTGAGGTCAGATAGATCTCGGCTGAAGCACAGAATACTGGCAAGATGTTGTTTTAGTCAGTTAGTGCTGCTGTAACAGAAATACCACAGAGTGGATGGATTTAGCAAATAAGAGTTTGTTCTTACACAGTCCGGTAGGCCACAAGTCCAAATTCAGGATGCCCACTTCAGGGGAAGGGTTTCCCTATTGTCGGCTCTGGAGGAAAGTCCTTGTGTTGCATCAGTCTTTGTTCAACGAAGCATCTTGGTGCAGGAACCTCAGATCTGAAGGATGTGCCCTACTCCTGGTGCTGCTTTCTTGATGGTGTGAGGTTCCCAATTTTCCAGTTGCTTCCTGTTCCTTATGTCTCTTGTAAGATAAAAAGATAAAGGGTGGTGCAAGCCACACTCCAAGGGAAACTCCCTTTACACTGGA
This sequence comes from Heterohyrax brucei, assembly GCA_028571685.1. Lineage (NCBI taxonomy): Eukaryota > Metazoa > Chordata > Mammalia > Hyracoidea > Procaviidae > Heterohyrax > Heterohyrax brucei. The sequence continues at coordinate 68,011,026 of CM053166.1, forward strand.
GCAGGAAGGTAATCTTAGGAACGAATTTACAGTCCCACCTTTATCCTCCTTAACATACAGCATAGGAAAATCACAAAATGGAAGACAATCATAAAATATTGGGGATCATGCCTTAGTCAAATTCCTATACACATTTTTGGGGGGACAGAATTGAATCCATGACATCCCACCCTTTTGGACTCCAAAATCGTCTTTTAAATATGTAACATGTTCATCCCATCGTAGCAAAAGCCATAACCAAAACATGTCTATCCTATATGATACCAAAAATCTTAAATCAGTTCCAATTTGAAAATATACTTTTTCTACATTTGTGAAATCAAGAATACAAGTTATCTGCCTCAAGAGTACAGTAGTAGAAAAGGCTATACATTTCCGTTATAAATGGGAGAAATTGCAGGCAAAGAAGGCATTAACAGGCAGCAAGCAAGTAAGCAAAACACATTACATTAGCCCTGAAGGCTCTGAAAACAATCCTTTGCTGTCTGAGACAATTTACTCATTAGCTTGGCCCTCCAGACTCTAGGTATCGTGCACCGTTTCTGGATTTTGAGTGGAGAGCCCCAGCCCTGTGCCACAAATATGCCTTCTAGGCCTACTTGGAGAACAACTCTGCCCCTTCATCTTTAGGTGCACCCTAAGCCCAACTAAGAGGCAATTTCACCCTTACAAATGCAGAAAGTCATGGCTCCACCCTTTCAAACCTGTGAGATCACAGTCATACTTTTTGAGAATTAGGCAGCTCAGCTTCTCATGCTCTTTGTCTCCTCAGTTTCTGTTTCCTGTGGCCTTACAGCCCAGGCTTCAGATCCACATCTGCCCTCCTGGGACACACGTTACAAACTCTGTACCTCCACCAATTCAAGTGTGCAGTGGCACCCCACTCTGCCAGGTAGCCTTCTGCATACAGGCATTCAGACCTCCTGCTCCATGGATCAGCAAGCCTAGCTCCACCGTACTCTGCCAGGAAACCTCTGTGCATAGGCACTCAGCTCTCTCACTCCATGGGTCAGCTCCAGTGCTGTAACACACTGGTCTGGATCTGCTGCTGCCTCTCCATTGCTGCTGCTGCTAGTCCTCTGCAGCTTGTTTCTCAGAATTTGCACCTTCATTGATGTTAACAGTTCACCTCAGTTCCTTCTGAGTCTTTCATCCATCCACAGTTTCAAAACCATTTCCACATTGTAGGTATTTGTTAGAGCAGCACCCTACTCTCTTGGTACCAAATTTTGTGTTAGTCAGCTAGGTCTGCTCTAACAGAAACACCACAGTTTAGATGGATTTAGCAAAGAAAAGTTTATTCTTACAGAGTCCGGTAGGCTGCAAGTCAAAATTCATGATGTCTACTCCAGGGGAAGGCTTTCCCCATTGTCAGCTGTAGAGGAAAGTTCTGTTGCATTAGTCTTCCTTCAGGGAGCATCTTGGTGCAAAACCTCGGTCTGAAAGATGCATTTTGCTCCCGGTACTGCTTTCTCTGTAGCATGAGGTTAGCAATTTTCTGCTTGTTTTCCTTTCTTCTTACCTCTTGTAGGACAAAAGGGTAAAGGGTAATGCAAGCCACACTCCAGGGAAACTCTCTTTACATTGGAGCAGGGAGGTAATCTTAGGAAGGGATTTACATTCCATCACTAATCTTCTTTAACATACAGCAGGGGGAAATCACAAAATGGAGGACAATCATAAAATATTGGGGATCACGGCCCAGCCAAATGGCTATACACATTTTTGGAAGGAGACAATTCAATCCATGACAGATATTTACCTGTGTCTCATTGACTATGCAAAGGCATTTGACTGTGTGGATCATAATAAATTACGGGTGACCTTGTGGAGAATGGGAATTCCAGAACACTTAACCGTGCTCATGAGGAATCTGTACATGGATCAAGAGGCAGTTGTGTGAACAGAACAATGGGACACTGAATGGTTTAAAGTCAGGAAAGGTGTGTGTCAGGGTTGTATCCTTTCACATACCTTTTCAATCTATATGCCAAGCTGGACTATATGAAGAAGAATGTGTCATCAGGATTGGAGGAAGATTCATTAACAGCCTGCATTATGCAGATGACACAGCCCGTCTTGGGGGAAGTGAAGAGTATTTGAAACACTTGCTGATGAAGATCAAAGGCTACAGCCTTCAATATGGATTACACCTCGACATCAAGGAAACAAAAACTCTCACAACTGAACCAATAAGCAACATCGTGATAAACAGAGAAAAGATTGAAGTTGTCAAGGATTTCATTTTACTTGGCTCCACAATCAATTCCCATGGAAGCGGCAGTCAAGAAATCAAAAGACACATTGCATTGGGAAAATCTGCTAGAAAGAACCTCTCTAAAGTGTTAAAAAGTAAAGCTGTCACTTTGAAGACTAAGGTGTGCCTGACCCAAGCCATGGTATTTTCAATTGCATCATATGCACGTGAAAGCTGGACAACGAGTAAGAAAGACAGAAGAATTGACACCTCTGAATCATAGTGTTGGAGAAGAATGTGGAATGTACCATGGACTACCAAAAGAACAGATCTCTTCTGGAAGAAGTACAACCAGAATTCTCCTTGGAAGCAAAGATGGCAAGACTGCATCTTACATACTTTGGACATGCTGTCATAAGGGATCAGTCCTTGGAGAAGGACATCATGCTTGGTCAAGAGTCATTGAAAAAGAGGAAGATCCTCAACAAGATGAATTGACACAGTGGCTGCAACGATGGGCTTAAGCATAAAAACAGTTGTGGACATGGCACAAGACAGGGCAGTGATACATCCTGTTGTGCATGTGGTCTCTGTGAGTCTGAACTGACTTGATGGCACTTAACAACAACAGCAGAATTTTGTTGAAGATTTTTGCATCTATGTTCATGAAAGGTATTGGTCTGTAACTTTCCTTTTTTGTGCTTTCTTTACCTGGTTTTGGTATCAGGATTATGCTGGCTTCACAGAATGGGTTTAGGAGGATTCTTTTCTTTGCTCTGAAAGTCCTTTAGTAATAGTGATGTGAACTCTTATCTGAAAGTTTGGTAGAATTCTCCAGTGAAGCCATCAAGGCCAGGTCTTTTTATATTGGAAATTTTTAAATTACCTTTTCAATCTCTTCTTATGAGTTTAATTAGTTGTTCTACCTTTGTTTGTGATAGTTTAGGTGGGCAGTATGTTTCTAGAAATGTATCCATTTCTTCTAGGCTTTCAAATTTATTAGAGTACAATTTTTAATACTATTCTGATTTTTTTAACTTCATTTGGGTCTGTTGTGATATCCATCTCATTTCTTATTTGGATTACAAGCTTCCTCTCCTATTTTTCTTTTGTCAGCTTGGCCAATGGTTTATTGATTTTGTTGATTTTTTTCAGTGAACCAGCTTTTGGTCTTGTTAAATGTTTCAATCATTTTTCTATTCTCTAATTCATAAAGTTCTGCTCTAATTTTTATTATTTGCTTTCTTCTGGTGCACAAGGGCTTCTTTTGCTGCTCTCTAATTCTTCAAATTGTAAGATTAATGCTTTGATTTGAGCCCTTCATTCTTTTTTGGACGTGTGCACGTATTAAAGTTACATCAACCACTGAGCACTGCTTTTGCTCTGTCCCAAAGGTTCTGGTAAGATGTGTTTTCCCTCTCATTTGATTTTGTGAATTTTCTTATTCTGTCCTTGACGTCTTCTGTAAACCAGTAGTTTTTGAGCAAGGTTTTGTCCACTTTTCCTGTGTTTGATTTTTTTTCTCTTTCTTTTTCTGTTATTGATCTCTATTTTTATAATTTTATGGTCTGAAAAGATGCTTTGTAATATCTTGATGCCTTGGGTTCAGGTCACATTTGTTGACAGTGAAAGGATTAGCTGGATTTTTTTGGTGGGGGTAAACTAAATCATTGACTTCAGTTTCTTGAAAACATGGACCCAAACACTGACTGCTTTGTTCAAGTTCATAGGCAGATTGAGGAAACAGTGAGATGTCATCAATAAATTCATGAAGGAAACAAAAAAGACCACACAGACAACTCTCACTGATTTTCCGACTAGAAATGTCATCCTCATTCTCAAGAATAATCCAGACAATCCAGGACCTTTCACAAGGGAGTTATTACCACAACTGACAAAACATCAATGTTGTCTAACTCTTCTTCATCACTAGAGACAAAATTTTTATGATTTGTGTATTTTTTAATGTATGTATGCATTAAAATATATATGTAAGTTTATATGTAATGTTTGCAACCCCCAAAGACAAATAAAGATTGGAATTATAAAGATACTGATAATAAAAAGCAATAATAATGAAAACTAAAAAAAAAGGAGTTATTCAATATACACCAGAACTGACTTACAACAGAGTTGTGGCAATGGAACTCTGTTGTAAGGTAGGAACTACCTACATATAAATGTTGACAAGCAGCAATTATATGGATTCGGATCATCAGTAAGTTGGAATTGATTGGATGGCAACAGGTTTTTGGTTTTTTTTGACACATCAGATTGAGAGTTACTTTTTACATACATGCAATTAAAAACAAAATAGAAAATAAATTATCTGTTATTTAACTTTAATGAAATGAGAATTTGTTCTTTTATTAATAAAATCCTAGAGGAAAAAATATTTTATTAATTAACACTCTGACTAGATCTGTGATTTTTATTTTATCAGAGTTTGTCCCTATCCTAGAAAGTACTGAAATGAATGTCTGGGAAATTGAAATTCCACTATAAAAAATATTTTAATATAGAAACTATGTTTTTAAAAATAATTTCCACTGGAATAGTACTGATGCAAAAAGTTACTAGGATTATTTTTATTCTGCCTTAATATGATCATTCATTCAATTCTGAGAAGCGTCTCTTGACTCTACCACCTTCCCTACTCCCATCTGAGTCAGAAATCTGTTTCCCCTGTATTTGTCCTCTACACTAACCTCCAACTCTACTTTATCTTTACTATAATACTGTGAATAGCAATGGAACATTGTCAGATATAGTGCCAGAAAATGAGCCCCCCAGGTTGTAAGGAACTCAGAAGACTACTGGAGAAGAGCTGCCTTCTCAAAGTAGAATCGATCTTAATGATGTGGACGCAGTAAAGTCTTCAGGATCTTTGTCCACTGATGTGGCATGACTCAAAATGAGACAAAACAGCTGCAAACATCCATTAATAATCGGAACATGGAATGTACGAAGTATAAATCTAGGAAAATTGGAAATCATTAAAAATGAAATGGAATGCATAAACATCAACATCCTAGGCATTAGTGAGCTCAAATGAACCAGTATTGGCCATTTTCAATCAGACAATCATATGGTCTACTACAGTGGGAACAAAAACTTGAAGAGGAAAGGTGTTGCATTCCTCATCAAAAAGAACATTTCAAGATCTGTCTTGAAGTACAATGCTGTCAGTGATAGGATAATATCCATATGCCTATAAGGAAGGCCAGTTAATACTACTATTATTCAAATTTATGCACCAACCAATAAGGCCAAAGATATAAGATTTTTACCAGCTTCTGCAATGTGAAGTTGATCAAATATGCAATCAGGATGCACTGATAATTACTGGTAACTGGAATGCAGAAGTTGGGAACAAAGAAGACAGATCGGTAGTCAGAAAATACAGCCTTGGTGATAGAAACAATGCTGGAGATAACATGACACAATTTTGCAAGACTAATGACTTCTTCATTGCAAATACCTTTTTTAACCAACACAAATGGTGACTGTACACATGGACATGGCTAGATGGAATACAAAGGAACCAAATTGACTGTATCTGTGGAAAAAGACGATGGAAAATCTCCATAGAAGCTGTCAGAACAAGACCAGGTGCTGACTGTGGCACAGATCATCAATTGCTCATATGCAATTTCAAACTGAAACTAAAGAAAATTAGAACAAGTCCTCGAGAGCCAAAGTATGACCTTAAGTATATCCCTCCTGAGTTTAAAGACTATCTCAAGAACAGATTTGATGTGTTGAACACTAATGACTGAATAATGGAATGACGTCAAAGACATCATCCATGAAGAGAAGAAGAGGTCATTAAAAAGAAAGGAAAGAAAGAAAATACCAAATTGGATGTCAGAAGAGACTCTGACACTGTCGAACTTTGAGAAGCTAAAACAAAAGGAAGGAACGGTGAAGTAAAAGACCTGAACAGAAGATTTCAGAGAGCAACTCAAGAAGACAAAATAACGTATTATAATGACATGTGCAAAGAGCTGGAAATGGAAAACCAGACGGGAAGAACACATTCTGCATATCTCAAGCTGAAAGAAATGAAGAAAAAAAATGCAAGCTTCAGGTTGCAATAATGAAGGATTCTACAGAGAAAATATTAAACAACTCATGGAGCATCAAAAGAAGATGGAAGGAATACACAGAGTCATTACACCAGAAAGAACTGGTAGATGTTCAGCTATTTGAAGAGGTAGCATATGATCAGGAACCAATGGCACTGAAAGAAGAATCTGAAGCCACATTGAAGGCACTGGCAAAAATAAGCCTCCAGAAATTGACGGAATATCAGTTGAGGTATTTCGGCAAACAGATGCAATACTGAAAGTGCTCACTCATCTACGCCAAGAAGTTTGGAGGACAGTTACCTGGTCAATGGACTGGAAGAGATCCATATTTATGCCCATTCCAAAAAAAAAGGTGATCCAACTGAATGTGGAAATTACCAGACAATATCATTAATATCACACATGAGCAAAATTTTGGTCAAGATTATTCAAAAGCGACTGCAATGGTATATTGACAAGGAACTGCCAGAAATTCAAGCTGGATTCAAAAGAAAATGTGAAACCAACCAGGGATATCTATTGCTGATGTCAGATGGATCTTGGTTGAAAGCAGAGACTACCAGAAAGATGTTTACCTGTGTTTCATTTGACTATGCGAAGGCATTCAACTGTGTGGATCATAACAAATTATGACTAACCTTGCGGAGAATGGGAATTCCAGAACACTTAATTGTGCTCATGAGGAATCTGTACATGGATCAAGAGGGAGTTGTGCAAACAAAACAAGGGTATAGTGCATGGTTTAAAGTCAGGAAAGATGTGTGTCATGGTTGTATCTTTTCACATACCTTTTCAATCTGTATGCCAAGCAAATAATCAGAGAAACTGGATTATATGAAGAAGAACGAGGCATCAGGATTGGAGGACAACTCACTAACAACCTGTGTTATGCAGATGACACCACCTTACTTGCTGGTTGTGAAGAGTATTTGAAACACTTGCTGATGAAGATCAAGGACCACAGCCTTCAGGATGGATTGCATCTCAATATCAAGAAAACAAAAGTCCTCACAACTGGACCAGTAAGCAACATCATCATAACTGGAGAAAGCATTGAGATTGTCAAGGATTTAATTTTACTTGGGTCCACAATCAACACCCATGGAAGCAGCAGTCAAGATATATTGTATTGGGAAAATCTACTGCAAAGGCTGTCTTTAAAATATTGAAAAATAAAGATGTCACCTTGAAGACTAAAGTGTGTCTGACGCAAGTCATGATATTTTCAATCACATGCATGCAAAAGCTGGATAATGAATAAGGAAGACAGACAAAGAACTGATGCCTTTAAATTGTGGTGTTGGAGAAGAATGTTGAATGTACCACGGGCTTCCAAAAGAACAAACAGACCTGTTCTGGAAGAAGTACAACCAGAGTGCTCCTTGGAAGCAAAGATGGCAAGACTGCGTCTTTCATACTTTCAACATGTTGTCAGGAGGGATCAGTCCCTGGAGAAGGACATCACGCTTGGTAGAGGGAAGGTCATCGGAAAACAGGAAGACCCTCTACGAGATGGACTGATACAGTGACTGCAACAATGGGCTTAAGCATAAAAATGATTGTGGACACAGTGCAAGGCCAGGCAGTGTTTTGTTCTGTTGTGCATAGGGTTGCTGTGAGTTGGAACTGAATCAATAACATCTAACAACAACAACATAATCTGTGTGGTAATCATCTATTTTCTGGTCTATCTTTTCCAATAAACTGATAATTTAATCTAATTTCGTCTCGGCACTTAGCACTGTACCTGGCATATAGGTGTATTTCTGAATGTTTTTTATAGGAATGAGTGACACTGTTGTGAGACAGTCTCATGTAGCAGTTTGTGTGGCAAGTTAATATCTACACAAGAGGATGTTGTTGTTAGGTACCATCAAGTCAGTTCCAAGTCACAGAGACCCTATGTACAATAGAAGGAAACACTGCCTGGTCCTATGACATCCCCACACTTGCTATGCTTAAACCTACTGTTGCAGCCACTGTGTCAATCTATCCCCCTTGAAAGTCTTCCTCTTTTTTTGCTGAGTCTGTAGTTTATCAAGCATGATGTCCTTCTCCAGGGACTGATCCCTCCTGATAACATGTCCAAATTGTGTAAGATATAGCCTTGCCATCCTGGCTTCTAAGGAACACTCTGACTGTACTTCTTTTAAGACAGATTTGTACATTCTTTTGGCAGTTTATGGTATATTTAATATTCTTTGCCAACACCACAATTCCATGGTGTCAATTCTTCAGTCTGTCCTATACATTGTCTATCATTCCTATGCATATAAGGGGATTGAAAACACTATGGCTTGGGTCAGGCACACCTTAGTCTTCAAGGTGACATCTTTGCTTTATAACACTTTAAGGAGGTCTTTTGCAGCAGAGTTGCCTAATGCAATGTGTCTTTTGATTTCTTGACTACTGCTTCCATGGCTGTTGACTGGATCCTAGTATAATTAAATCCTTGAGAACGTCAATATATGATCCATTTATCATGATGTTGCTTACTGGTCCACTTGTCGAGATTTTTGTTTTCTTTATGTTGATATGTAATCCATACTGAAGGCTGTGATCTTCAACCTTCATCAATAATGTTTCAAATCCTCTTTACTTTCAGCAGGCAAGCTTGTGTCATCTGCAGGTTATGGATGAGACTTTCTCCAATCTTCATGTCCTATTCTTCATATAGGCCAGATTCTTGGATTATTTGTTCAGCATACAGATTGAATAAATATGATGAAAGGATACAACCCTAATGCACACCTTTTCTAACGTTAAGCCACGCAGTGTCCCCTTGTCCTCTTTGAATGTCCCCATCTTGATCTATATACAGGTTCCTCATGAGCACAATTAAGTATTTTGGAATTCCTATTCTTCAAAATATTATCCATAATTTGTTATGATCCACAGAGCAAAATGCCTTTGCATAGTCAATAAAAGGATCCATCTGACATCAGCAATGGTACTCCTTGTTCCATGTTCTCTTCTGAATCCAGGCTGAATTTCTAGCAGATCCTGGTCAATATACTGATACAGCCGCTTTTTAACAATCTTCAGCAAAACTTTACTCATATGTGATATTGTTTGGCAATTTCCACATCCAGGTGAATCATGACAGGATAGGTTCACCAGTTAGTAATAGAAAAACAAACAAAACATTGCCCCAAGTCAGTTCCTTCTCATACACACAAAATCCAATAAAGGTTACACTAACATATTCCAAAACCTGACTAGGAAGTCAAGTCATGGTTAGGTGAATTATTTTTCCCTTGGACTAAATTAAGACTTTTACCAACAACAGTGAATGAGATAGCCTATGCCAAGGGCAGCTGGAAAAATACAGTCTTCAGTGGTACAAACAGTTAAATGCTCAGCTAAATGATTGGCAGTTCAAAATCACCCAGAAATGCCTTGGAATAAAGGCCTGTCAATTTGCTCCTAAGAGGTCATAACCACTGAAAACTCCAGGCAGCATATTTTTACTCTGAAACACACAGGTTCATCATGAGCTGAAATCTCAAATACAAGAGAAAATATTGATTCAAGAATCTACTAAAAGGAAAAAATCAAAACAAAACAACAGTTAACTGCCTTTACAAGGTTTCTTTTGTGTTTTGATTTTTTTTTTAACCTTCCAATCCTCTTCTTCAGTACATAGATAATAATATTGACTGAATTTCACTATGGTAGTCAGCCTCCGAGATGGTGCTCTAAGAGTAAGCCTTCTAGTATTCATTCTCCTTGTTTAGTCCCCTCCCATAGTGAATCTGGCCAGCTCTACAGGAACAGTGGAATACAATGGAAATGAAATTTCATTGGAAACTCTGGTGGTGCAGTGGTTAAGTGGTACAACTGCTAACCAAAAGGTTAGCAACAGGCACTCCTTAGAAACTCTTATGGGCAGTTCTACTCCGCCCTATAGGGTCACTATGAGTCAGCATTGACTCGACAGCACTGGGTTTGTTTTTCGGTTTGGGATATTTCATTACTTCTGAGGCTATACCATAAGATGTCTTGCAGCTTCTACCTCAATCTCTTAGAACACTCACTCTTGGGGCCCTGAGCCACCCTACATGAAATATGACTACCCTAAAGCCACCACATTCTGGAGAGACCACATGCAGAATCCTTGAGATTTCATTTAGAGAAATTCCTGGCCAGGCCCTAGCAGTTGGAGTCATCTCAGCTCAGGCTTTACACACAGAATGGAACAGAGTTGAGTAGTTCCCACCAAGCCATGACTAAAACACAGATCCATGAGCAAAATAAATAATTGTTGTTTTAATTAAGTCACTATGCTTTGGATAGTTTGCTATGCAGCAACAAGTTTATGAAACACTCTTCCCCTTCCATTTCCTTCACTTGATACCAACTGTGTCCTTTGGGTGAGTGAAGACTGAGCAACGAAAGCATCAGGTCAATGCAAGCACAGGGACCTTTCCAGTTGTTACTGTGGACACAATTTACTTCTACTCTGCAATTCTCAGGGTCTCCATGGGTCAGAATTGACTCTACAACAATGGGTGTGTTTAGGTTTTGGCAGTTTGGGCCTTAGAGCACAAAGAGATACACAAAGTGCCTTCTGCATCTTGTCTTTCTTCACCATCCTGCCACAAAACAGGGCTTGCAGAAAGAACCATTAGCTCATATTAATTTTCTTGTAATATAAGAAAAATATTTACCATTCCTAGGGATATTTTTGTCACCAGTCTCATCCTTAAGTATTATGCCATGGAGATACACCACTTCAGGACTGACTTCTGAGAGGTAGCTATGTCACTGTTATGGTCAAGACATAGAGGAGCTAGAGCCATTTCCAAGCCTATTTACGGCCAGGTACAAACTCACAACCAAACATTTTAATGTAGATGAATAAATATTAAATTGAACATGAAGCGCAGGCAGCCTTCTACAGAAAGGAAGTCAAAAATAGTATAAATAGCTTTTTGGGGCAGAGGCAGAAGGAGCAACCACTTTCTGTCTGGTTCTGCCCAGACTCTGCAGATTTAGAGTTACTAACTTGTCTCCTTTATAGGTCCTACTCTCCACTCATGTTTGTGACATGGAACTCATTCCTGTAGCTGTAATAATTAAACTGGGGTGTATACCTGATTGATGGGTAGCCAAACTATTATCAACTGGCCAATAATTTATCCAGTTATCTACCCTGAGAATCTGAAGTAAGATAAAAAGAGACTGCAACAGGCACTTGGACATAAAAGACATGAAGGAATCAGGGTGGGAGGGCTGTTCTCAACTATATATATCTACATGCTGATGAGTAAGTAGAGAACTAGTATTCAGGAAGAAGTAGTAATGAGAATTCATGGGGGGGAATAAAAGAGAAAGGGAAAAAAGGAAGAGAGAGAGAAAGTGAAAGAAAGCTAACAGTAGCTCTGTTTGTTAGATTTCTAGTCCCTAGGTTTGTAAATTTCATCTCATTTAGGTCAGGGATGGTAGTAGGATGGAAATTAACAGAAAGGAGAAACTTTAACTTTTGTTTAAGCTTCCTTTAAAAAATCACTGCTGGTTATAGGTTTTGTTTTAGGTTTGAGTTTCTCACTAATGAATGCACCAAGACAATGAGAGTTTTAGACATTATCTCTTTAAAATTAGCTCAACTGTGTTGTTTCTAGAGAGGAAAAATATCACTGTGAGAAAGAGCTCCCATAGGTATGAGAAGGTCTAAGCAGATACTTTTTTACTTCAGATGAATCAGAGAGAAACAAATTTAGGGTAGAAGGGAGCACTTGACAATCAAAGGCTCTGGAGTTTTCTAGTCTGGGTTCACCTCTCTGGACCTGTTTCCTCCACTGCACTACTTGATAGTCACAGCTTTAACATTCTATGAATATAAAATATCTAATGAAGGTCCACTGGACCAAGAAGCATCATCGTAATAAATGAAGAAAATACTGAAGTTGTCAAGTATTTAATTTTACCAGGACCCACAATCACCATCCATGGAAGCAGAAGTCAAAAAAATCAAACAATGCATTGCATTGGGCAAATCTGCTACAAAAGACCTTTTAAAGTGTTAAAAATCCAAATGTCACCCTGAGTACTGTGGTGCACCTGACCCCAGCCATGATGTTTTCAATTCCTCCTATGCATGGAAAAGCTGGACAACAAATAAGGAAGACAGAAGAATTGACACCTTTGAATTATGGTTTTGGCAATGAATATTGAATATACTACAGGCTACCAAGAGAATGAACAAATCTGTCTTGGAAGAAAGTACAGACAGAATGCTCCTTGGAAAAGAGGATGGTGAGACTTCATCTCAAGTAATTTGGACACATAATGAGAAGGGAGCCATCCCTGGAGAAGGACAGACATTATGCTTGGTAAACCAGATGGTCAGTGAAAAAGAGGAAGACCCTCACCAAGATGCACTGACACAATAGCTGCAGCAATAAGCTCAAGCATAACAACTATAAGGATGATGCAGGACCAGGCAGTTTCACTCTGTTGTACATAGGGTCACTATGAGTCAGAACCAACTTGATGGCATCTAACAACAACAATGAAGGTCTTGTCAAAAAATATCCTCATCGGTGACCATCTATTGGTTGCACTTTATGGTTCTATACATCTATAGGATATCATCCTGCTGACCTCTGGCTGGAGGAAGGGGAGTGGGTGGAGAGGAGCAGAAAGGAGGCTGTTGGGAGGATGAGACATGTATGGAGCAGAGAGGAATAGTGTGCAGTCACCGGACAGGGAGAGCAGTGGAAGCTGCACATAGGTGGGCATGTAAATTTATATGGGAATGTACATTTTCACTCAGTCATGTTAAATAAAAAAGAAAAAAAATCCTCATCAAAAACATCTCATTCTGCAGAAGAAAAGCATGCACTGCGTGAAGCTACTATTGCCTAAGATCTAGAACTTAAGTTTGTAACAATTTCTAATACCTAAGTACATTGTTTTCTTCATGACTTTGCAATATAGGACAGGAAGTGAAAAGGGGAACATTCTTAATGTGAGAGTAAAGTCAGAGACTCATTTAGCATACACACTATATGTGAACAAATGTGGAGAGTAAAAGAACCAAGTTTGAGCATGAACTGATCTGCATGTGATGTGCCACCAAGATGTCAAAATACTGGTCTCAGAGAATTAAACAACTTGTCTTTTCATTACATAAGCATAAGAATTGTAATAATATTTGACCCAAATACAACAAATGCTAATACTTAGTGTATTTTTTGAAGTATCTTCAGATAAACCCTTACCATTTGAACAGATCTTATTGTTTATATGGCAATGCGTACAGCCTCAAGTAGGCTATAAGCTTCATGAGGAGTACACCTGTGTCATAACTTCACCATAACTGCCCCCTCCCCCAACTTCAGTCATTTTCTTTGGGAAGAGGCAGACGAAAGTTATATAATGCTTCTTTCATTAGCATGCATGTAATCATTCATGCATTCACTTAAAAAAAATTTTACTGAGCATCTGGTATAGACTTGGGCCAGACCTAGAAAATTCAAATATGACATGTTATTCAGATATGACATGTTATTCTGCTCGTTTGTTTGTTTGTGTAAGTCATGTCCTTTGCCATCAGGAAATTCACAGTTTGATAGGGAGACAATATAAATATAGTTACTTTACTAAATACTCAACAATTTTAGAGGTAGTATTAAGAAAGCACAGAACAGGGGACGAGAAGGGTGGAAAGGTTGTTAGGGAAATTGCCTGAGGCCAGGATCCTGGCCAGGCAATGTGGAGTGCAAGACAAACGAATCGGGAAGGATGAAGCCAAGCATTCTCGGTTTTAGATGCAGGCCTGGCAAAGGTCCAGAGGCAACAAATCACTTGGACTGTGAGAGGAACCCTTTTCTTCAGTACTAGTTAGTAGTGGAACACAAGGCTGTGTTTTTGCCTGGAGGGAACGGAGAAGGGCAGAAAAGGAGTGAGCAATAAGAAATTCATGGCCTTTCCTGTGTCAGCAGGAATTCCTGTTCCCCTCACATCTTGCTTCATAAAACTGAAGTCTAAGACTTGAGCTCCCATCAGCGCCTAGAACCTGGAAACTAAGAACCAGGCCCGGAAAAAAAAGACTTGCCAAACCTGCCTTCTTTATGGTTTAGTTAGCCCCTCGGAGTGCCTGGCAGGCAGTCTGTACCGGAGTCCAAGAGAAAGGAAAACCAAAAACCAAACCCACTGTCCTTGAGAGGTGACCGTCCAAGACAGAGAGAAGAGGAGAGATACCGCAATGAAGAAGAAGGTAGCGGCAGTATTGAGCGTGAGAGAGCCGCTCGCCAGCCACGAGGGCACGTCGCGCAACTGCCCTAGGATTGGTCAGTGCATTTGTCAGCCACTCTTCCTGGGCGGGCGCAGGGCCGCTCCATGGGAATTGGTTGGCGCACTAGCGCTAAGCGGCCATTGGCTGCTGTGGGTCGTCAAGGTGACCGAAAGGAAAAGGAGGAGGGGTACTGGGCCTGCCGGGCGAACCCAGGCTGTGGGCAGTTGTGTGGCTTTGTGAGGCGGTGTCCGAAGAGTGGCGGGTCCGTGGCGTTCCGGGATCCCATCACACTCCAGGAGGTGTTTGAGCTAGTGAGCAGGCGAGGAGCGGCGGATAGCAAGATTCGCGGGCTAGGACCATGGGCTGCTGCTTCTCCAAGAGGCGGAAGGCTGAGAAGGAATCGCAGCAGGAGGGCGAGGAGGAGGGACCGAGACAGTACAGCTGGGACCAGCGTGAGAGGGTAACGGAAGCATCGTAGCCCCTGGCCTGAGCGCTCGGGCACGGCCCTCCGAGGGTCCCTTACTACCTGGGGGGGCTTCTGAAGGGCCCGACCCAGCGTCTGCAGCATCTTTTTCTCTCTGCCTCTTGAACCCTCATAGATTAAGTCGGGGATGCCAGACTTTTTGTAAGGGGTCGGGGGCGCCGGCAGTAATTGTGAAGTGGGAAGCGAAAGGGGGTCTTACAGCGTTTTCCAGGTCGCTGGAACCGCGGAGGCTCTCCCTTGGCTCAGCGCTTTGACTTGCACTGACCGTTCCGTCCGAGGCTGGGCTTAGAGAAGAAAGGGAAGCAGAGAATGTTCCGAATCACAAATCAGCTCATTTCACCGTCTTTGCTGAGTGGGGTTTTGTCCAGTCCTCAAGTTACACATGGGACTGATTCTCATCTCTTCCTCGGCTTCTGTTCTATGGCTGTTTTCTGCTTTGTCTGCTCTCTCTGGTACTTATCTCTGGTGCTTCATGATACGTTCTACTACTGAATTTTCTTATTTCATAAGTTGGCTGTATAATATATAGTTTCATTTTCTCTTCTTCCGGTTATCTGAAAAGAATAAAAATCGAGTCAGTCTTGGAGTGTGTGTTAAGACTGTAAGGTGAAAATAAGCAGCATAAACTAGGCAGTATTTTACTGTTGCTTTAAATGAATGAAAACGCCCTTTATTTTGACTTTTATATGTGCATCCATAAACCTGAAGCTTTGAAAACATCCACTAGTTCTTGCACAGAACAGTCATAAATTTCACGCTTCCTCTTTCTTCGTAGTTCTTCATTTGTGTTTAGTAAAATATTTTGATAGACTTACCATTTTTCTCTTCCAAATGAGAGATTTTTAAAATTATGTGTTATGAACAGTTGATTAACACCTTACTTATGCAGCAGTTGACAGAATACAGTTTTACTCAAAAATTTACTATAAAGTAAATTTCTCATTAACATTTTTAATACATAGACATTTCTGCATGATTTTCAGTCTCCAGCAAAGTTTATTCATATAAACTCGATTCTGTGAGTGTTAGATTTGGGAAATTGTAAGCTTATTAGAGAATTGAGTACCCTTCTTAAGTCAAATGATACATTTATTCATTCTCTCTTATTCATACTTAATAGGAGCATTTTATAATGTAGAAAAGGATAGTAATGTGCTTTCTGTCACACAAGAAAACAGTTATTTCTTTTGAAACTGTAAGTTAATACTACATTAAAGTGCTTCAATTTTTTTATTTAGTCTCGACGGCACTTGGCTTGGATAGTTATTCTTTAACTCGTTACTTCATAATACATTGCCTCAAGTTAACCTTTATTAACAGTGTTGAAATCTCTCATAGACTTTTTTTTTAGATAAATGGGTGGGTTCTGTGATTTTTTTTTCTTTTCTAAGTAAACACATTAAAAAATAGGATAGTGTATGCCAACATCCAAGCTTTTTCTCCTAAAATGAGTGTTTAGTAAACTTTTCAATTCTAGAAATTGTTTTGCACTTACAGGGAATATTTTAGGGGAACACTACTAGGCTATAGGTAGTATAGTCTGTAGAGGTGCAGGCAGAGGTGCAAGTGATGTTACTTGATATGTAAAATAAGCTCATGCTTCTAGATATGTGTACAATAAAAGTTAAAATCTTTTTTTTTAAGTTAAAGTCTTGATTAACTCAACCAATTAAAGTTTGTCTAACTAATGAAACAATTCAGGTTTTTTTCTACAATTTCTTCAAGTATAAACTCATTGACACTGATTACATTCAAGTTGTGCATCCATTCTTGTTAATCACTTTCCAAATTGTTCTGTCACTATTAACATAAACTCACTGTTTATGTTTTCAGAAACTCCCATGAAAATAATTCAATTTTAAAATATTTTGGACTGATAGGGAAAGGGGATTACCTGCTTACATTTTGAGACAATGGAGATACTACATTTCCCAACATTGCTTTTTCTTTTTGGAATTACTAGGGATTCCCTCTGTTGTTAGTTGCTGTCAAATCACTTCTGACTCATGGCAACCCCATGGGTGCAGAGTAGAACTGATTCATAGAATTTTCAAGGCTATGACCTTTCAGAAGTCAGCGGACCTATCTTCTGGGTGTGTTCAAACTTCCAACCTTCCAGCTTACAAGCACTTAACTGTTTGCACCAGTCAAGGACTCTGCTTGGCAAGGACTCCCAAGGGTTCACTCTAAGGTGCCTCATTCAATATATCTTGCTAAATTTTTATTGATTAAATATTTTTCTAGTTCCTTACTTCCATGAGGCCAAATTGGACTAGTGTATGAATATCTGTATTAGGTCATTGATGGTTTTTCTGATTAACATTGTCTTGTTTTCTCCTAGAAGATTTAATTGTACCTTAAGAAAAGTGCTGACCTCTGGCTGGAGGAAGGAGAGTGGGTGGAGAGGAGGGGAAAGGACACTGTTGGAAGGATGAGACATGTATGGAGCAGAGAGGAAGAGTGTGCTGTCACCGGGCAGGGAGAGCAGTGGAAGCTGCATATAGATGGGCATGTAAATTTATACGGGAATGTACATTTTCACTCAGTCATATTAATAAAGAAAGAAAACTAAAATGCCAATACAGCCTAGAGAACAAATGAATTGTTACATGTATATTAACAGAAATAGTTTATGTTAAAGCTCTAGGTTTTCATAGGAAACCCTGGTGGCGTAGTAGTTAAGTGCTGTGTCTGCTAACTGAAAGGTCAGCAGTTCAGATATAACAGGTGCTCCTTGGAAACTGTGGAGCAGTTCTACTCTGTCCTGTAGGGTCACTGTGGGTAAGAGTCGACTCGACAGCAGTTAAGTTTGGTTTTTGGTTTTAGGTTTTTATAATGCAGTCATAGACTGTATACAGTTTTAAAGTTAGATAATTAACCATTCAACTTGTAAGAGTTTAGGTATATAAACAGGATGCAATGCATGAAAAAAATTCCTTACACCTTGGAAAACTAGTGTTTAAAGTTCTCCTTAGGCTATGTAATCAGTGTATCTTAATTGAGGGGCATCCCCCAGGGTTTTGGGTTTTGAGTTGTGTAATTGGGTCAGTCTTAGGGGACTAATGCTAGGAAATATTGTCTCAATTACAAAGAATGTTTGGATACTAAGTGTTGTCATGGCAGTTGACATACTGTAATCAACAGCAAATGAAGCTCAGTTTCTATTGCTGTTGACTTTGAAAAATAAGCCTACTATACAGTTACTGCATTGATATGATGCTAGCCAGGCCAAGTGCCGTCAAGTCGGATCCAACTCATGGCGACCCTAGGGGCCAGGTATTATTTAGTTACAAGATCCATGTTTAAATCATTTGGAAAGATAATACATATGCTTTTATCCTTCTGAATAAGTATGCTACTTTTTATTAAAAACCTAAACCACTGCTGTTGATTCATCTTTCTTCAGAGTATTTGGTGTATTTGAACTGCCAGCCTTTCGGTTAGCAGCCAAGCACTTTAACCACTGCACCACCTGAGATCCTTTCTCTCCTATAGCTAGGCAAATTATTCAATATATATGTATGGTATACAACATGAAGGAAGACTCAAAATTACAAAAATTATCCCTGCTCTCTAAAAGCTTGCTGGCTTTTTGGAATTAAAACATACAAAACATTTAAATGCAAGCAAAATGAGGATGAGTGGTAGAGAAAAGCAGTTCTCATTTTCCAGTTATTCATACCAATACTCCTCCCTCCTAAATGATAGAAATGAGGATTAGTTGTCTAACTAATGATTACATAAGTATGAAAATTTTGATTGGTGTAAATAAAGACAACACATGTTGTTTCTGTTAACATTTGTCTTATATTTGATAGAAATAATACTAAATAAAGATCCTTATACCAGAAATACAAATAAGTGCATTTTATTCAGTGTCTTTTCTTTTATATGACTTTGGGTAAAGTGCCAGTGTGCACATTTCAAGTTCCTTGGCTGTAAAATAGGACAGTGCTAAAGACTTCTCTATCTATATTGTTTAATAATATAAAGTCCTATCCTGAGGCAGAGGGGTTAGATGGTATAATGGTTACCTCAGAGAACAGAACTAGGACCAGAAGTTGAACAGGACATAACTGGTCTTAATATAAGGCAGACCATCAATTTCAGAGTTGTTGCTTAGTGGACAGGGTGGCACTGTAAGGAACTGATCTCGTGCTAGTCAAAACATTCAGTCAGAGGTTAGAAAAAAATGTTAGAAAAATAAATGTCGACATTGAGTGGAAGACTAGGTGGTATTTTTTTAGCTAGATTCTATTTTAGTACTGAGGTGTTCTGGTTATCTGTTGTTGACATCCTAAACCACCTGTAGCTTAATAGCTTAAAATGACAGCAAGTATTTGTTTTGCTCACCACAACCAAACCCACTGCTGTTGTGTCAATTTTGACTCATAGAAACCCTGTAGGTGAGAATAGAACTGTCCAGTGGAGTTTCCAAGGACTGCCTGGTGGATTTGAACTGCCAATCTTTTGGTTAGCCGACTTAACTGTGCCAACAGGCTTTCCTCTTTAGCTCACAACTCTGCAATTTGTGTGAGGCTTGGCAGGCTTGGCTTTTTGCTGCATGTGGCATCAACTGTGGCAGCTTGACTGGAGGCTAGAGGATCTGCTTCCAAGGTGGTTTAATCACTTTGGTTGGCAAGTTGATGCTGGGGCCGAGAACCAGAGTCCTCTCCCTGTGGCTTGGGCTTCCTGACAGTATGATGGCTGAGTTCCAAGGACAAGCGTCTAAAGACAGATTGTTAGAAAATGCATAGCCTTTTCTCCGACTCAACGGCACTTGGCTTGGCTGGCTTTCTAACCAATCTCTAAGTGACACAGTATCACTTCTGCCACATTCTGTTCATTGAAGCAGTCAGGGGACACAGCGTCCATCTCTTGATGGGAGGAAGGAGGGTCAAAGAATTTGTGGATGTATTTTAAAACATCCATGTAAAATTTTTTTAAAGGAAATAATTAGTTCTGTTTTGAAAAGAGCTTAACTGAGAAATAATTCATATACCATTCAGTTTATCCACTGAAAGTATACAATTCAGTATTAATAAGTTTACAGGGTTGTGCAACCATCACCACAATCTAATTTTTGAACATTTTCATTCCCTCCAGAAGAAACCCTGCACCCGTTAGCAGTCACTCCCTACTTCTCCCTCTTTGTACTGCTTGAAGACCTCAAACTTACTTTCTGTCTCTATAGATTTGCCTATTCTGGACGTTTCATATAAATGGAATCATATAATATGTGGCCTTTTGTGTCTGACTTATTTCACTTAGCATATTTTCAAGGTTCATCCAGTGTGATATATATCAGCACTTCATTTTTCTTTATACCTGAGTAATATCCCATTGTGTGGATATACCACATTGTGTTTATCCATTCATTAGTTGACAGACACTGGGATATTTCCACTTTTGTGCTATTGTGAATAATAGTCAATGCTGTAAGCATTCATGTACAACTTTTTGTATGAACATAGGCCATTTCTCTTGGGCGTATACCTAGGAGTAGAATTGCAGAACCATATGTTTGAGTTTTTCAACAAACTACCAAACTGTTTCCAAATCAGCAGTACTGCTTTACATTCCCACTAGCAGCATATTCTTCTTTTTTCATTCATGTAAAGTTTTAATAAAGTGAAAAGCATAGAGAATGGAAAGTGTATGAGACTGGGGTTTTAATTTGTATTCTGTACCCAACTGTGCCTAACTGGTAAAATCATTTTATCTTTTCCAGCCCTCAGTTTCCTAAGATCCTTCCAGTTCTCTGATTACACCTGAGTAGCTCATGAGGTCAGTTAAGCTTTGTTAGAGGCCTTCAGGCAAATCCAAACAAAGGAAATGTGATGGGATTAAAAAGATTAGAAGATAGAGAAAATCCTTTCCAACCCTAAGAGTTCATAATTCTGTTTTGTGATTGTGTATCTAACAATGTGGTGAGCTAATATAAATGTAATTCTTCACCGTTTCTCACCATGAATGTCTATGGTAAGCTCATGGTATTTATGTGTTGCTGCCATTTTAATTCATGAACTGTTCAACTATATAAATATATAGTCCTGAAGCTGATTTAAAGAGGTTTAAATTTGTATTTGTGTATGAATGTATGTATATATATATTTATTTTAATCAAGGTGAGATTTCCACACACTAACATTTACCTTGGTGGCGTAATGGTAAAGTGCTACATCTGCTAACCAAAAGATAAGCTGTTCAAATCAAGCAGGTGCTCCTTGGAAACTCTGGAGCAGTTCTGGTCTTTCCTGTAGAGTTGCTATGAGTCATAATTGACTTGATGGCAATGGGTTTGGTGATTTTTTTTTTTTAGTTTTAACATTTGCCTTTTTTGGGGGGGAACAATTCTATGAATTTTGATACAGTCGTGTGACTGTCACTACAATGAATACGTAGAACAATTCCATCATCGCAAAAAATCCCCTCATGCTCCTAAATAGTCAACCCTATTCCCTAATCCCTGATCAGTTTTTCTGTCTCTAAACTTTTACTTTTGTGAGCCAAGCCAAGAGGATATCATATAAATAAAATGGTGCAGTATGTAACCTTTTGGGTCTGATTTTTCTTTCACTTAGCATGATGAGTTTAAGATTTGTTCTTGTTACATGTATCGGTTGTTCCTTATTACTGCATTTATTATCCATTGTTTGGATGTTCCATAGTTTATCCATTCACCAAATAAAGGACGTTTGGGTTGTTTCCCAATTTTTGTAGTTATTAATAAAGCCACCAAAAAACATTTCTGTACAGATTTTTGAGTGAACATATATTTTCATCACACTTGAGTGAAACACTTTGCCTTGAGATTGCTGGGTCATGTGGAAATTGCATGTTAAACTTTGGAAAACATTTTGGAAGTTTTTTTTTTATTATGATAGTGAAAATGTACATTCCCATATAAATTTACATGCCCACCTATATGCAGCTTCCACTGCTCTCCCTGCCTGGTGACAGCACACTGTTCCTCTCTGCTCCATGTATGTCTCGTCCTCCCAACAGTCTCCTTTCCCCTCCTCTCCACTCACTCTCCTTCCTCCAGTAAGAGGTCAGCAGGATGATATCCTATAGATGCATAGAACCATAAAGTGCATCCAGTATACGGTCACTCTGCATGATCAAGTCCAATCCATTCGTGTCTGAAGAGTAGACCTTCGTTATGATTTATGGGCAAGGGCAGCATCAGGGCCAGGGGCCATGCTCCCAGGGGAACCCCAAAGCTGCTGGACCATTAATTGTGCTCTTTTAGTGGAGATCTCAGGGTGCACCCCTTTTTATTCTTGTGTTGCCAGTGAGACTCAGTCAGCTCCATCGTGGCTATCACTGGTGGTGGCTGGGCACCCACATGAGTGGGTGCCTACATAGACTTGGGACCGGAAGAACCAGATGGAAGTTTTTTTATAAACTGACTGTACCATTTTATATTCCACTACCAATATATGAGAGATCTAGTTGATCCTCATCCTCACTTGGTATTATTAGTTTTTTTTATTGTAACCATCTTAATAGATATGTAGTAGTATCTCACTGTGGCTATAATATGTAATTCTCTAAGTACTAATGATGCTAAGCATCTTTTACATGTACATATTTGTCATCTGTATATCTTCGGTGAAGTCTTCGTTCAAATCTTTTGTTTTTTGTGCTGGATTATTCATGTTAATACTATTGAGTTTTGAGAATTCTTTATGTATTCTAGCTACAAGCCTTTGTGCTATGTATGTTTTAGAAATATTTTCCCTCAATTTATGGCTCGTATCCTCTTAAAAGTTTCTTTTGAAGAGCAAAAATTTTCTATTTTGATTAAAATCCAGTTGTTTTCTTTTATGGATTTTGCTTTTGGTTTCATAGCTGGGAAATTTTTGTCTAACCAAAGATTTCAAAGATTTTTATTTTCTGTTCTAGAAGTTTTATGATTTTACCTTCAGGTGCTATGAGCTATTTTGAGTTAATTGTCCTATATGATATAAGTTATGAGTTGAATGTGTTGTTTTTTTTGTTTTTGCATATGGGAATCCAGTTCTAGCACCATTGGTTGAAAAGTCTATCCTTTTCTAATTGAATTGCCCTTGTACCTCTGTGAGTATATTTTTATCTCTGCTTTTGGACTAACTCCATTGATTTATTTGTCTGTCAGGTATTTGTTTTTATTTGAATATGGCTGAATATGAAGAAGCAGCTAAGAGTATGCTTAGGAGGCAAACCACCTCAGTCTGGGACAAGTCCAAAAGAGTATGACCTTGGCAAGTTATTTAGCCTCTCTGTGCCTATATTCTCATCTGTAAAACAAAGAATTACAGTATACAACCTTCATGGGGGGTTTTATGAGATTGAAGTACTGATTATGAAGTATATAGCATGGTGCCTAGCACGTATGTAGTACTTCTTATACTTCTGAGTCTGATTTTGGACTGAATTTCCATTAAAATTAACAAGTTCATTATTTGATCTCAGACTATCATTATAAAAATTAACTACAGAGATGAATTTTTTATCATTTTAAAAACCTATTTTTTTACTATTGTGTTTTAAGTAAAAGTTTACAATTCAAGTCAGTTTGTTGTACCAAAACTTGCAAACACACTGCTATGTAACTCCGTCTGCTCTCCTCAGCCTGTGACAGAATACTTCTTTCCACACTGTATTTCCCATGTCCATTCAACTAACTCCTTGTCCCTCTCTGCCGTCTCATCTCAGCTGTGGAAAGCAGCTACCCAGTTAGCCTCATTTATACTTAAGCCAAGAAGCACAGTTTTCACCAGTATCATTTTATGTCTTTTAGTCCAGTCCAATCTTTGTCTGAAGAGTTGGGTTTGGGAATGGTTTCAGAGGTGACTTAACAGAGTCTAGGGGCTATGTCTTCCAGGAACCCTCCAGCCTGTCAAACCATCAAGTCTGGTCTTTTTTCACTAAAGTTCGAGTTCTGCACCCCACATTTCTCCTACTGCATCTGGAAATCTTTGTTGCATTCCCTTTAAGAGTGTGTAGATGTTTAATATGGTTGTGTCCTCCTGGAGTACTGATCATTTAATTGCTATATAGTGTCCTTCCTTATCCAGTGTGGTACCTTTTTCTCTCAAGTTTATTTTTTATCAGAAATTAATATTGCCACTCCTGCTTTCTTTTGAATGCTGGCTTGCTTGGTATATTTTTCTTCATCCTGTGAGTTTTTGTTTGTATCTTTAAGGCTAAAGTGTGCCTCTTGTAGGCAGCATATAAATGGGTCATGTTTTGTTTGTTTTACATCTTTTTAATTTTATTTTTTATTAATTATAGTAAAAAAATAAAATTTCTAACATTAACAATTACCTCATCTATGATAAACTCTCAGCCCCCTCCCCCCCATGTAGCCAACACAGTCATTTTGTTCTGTGGATAATTCTTTTTAAGTCTTTATAACAGGGGTCTCATAAAAATTTGTCCTCTTGACACTGATTTCACTCAGCATGATCTCTTCCAAATGAGACCATGTTATGAGATGTTTTCTAAAATTGTCATTGTTTTTTATCATTGCATAGTTTTCCATTGAGTATATGTACCATAGTTTGTTTATCCATTCATCTGTTGGTGGGCATTGGGGTTGATTCAATCTTTTTGCTATTGTAGACTGTGCTGCAACGAAGTGTCATGTACATGTGCCTGTTCATGTGACACCCTTTGTTTCTAAAGGATAAATTCCAAGCAGTGGAATTACAGGATCAAATGATATATCTATTTCCAGCTTTTTAAGGAAGCACCAGATTGTTTTCCAAAGAGGTTATACCATTTTGCAGTCCCACCAGCAGTGTAGGAGAGTTCCAATTTCTCCACAGCCTCTCCAGCATTTGTTGTTTTGTGTTTTTTAGATCATGGCCAACCTTGTTGGGATGAGATGGTATCTCATCGTAGTTTTGATTTGAATTTCTTTAATAGCAAATGATCGTGAGCAGTTCAGCGTGTGTCTTTTGGCTGCCTGGATATCCTCTTGTTTTGTTTTTTAAACCATTCTGCCATTCTCTGTCTCTTTATTGGTGCATTTAACCCATTTATATTCAGCATAATTATTAATAAGTGGACTATCGTGCTGTTATTTTGATGGCTTTTTGTGCATTATTGATAATTTGTCGACTTAATTTTTTGTGCTGAGTTGTCTTCATGTGTTTTGCTTTCATCTTTGTCATTGTTGTTGGTTTTGTATTTGCTGAGACTTTATGTTTTTCTCATTTTTTATTTTGATGTGTGGGATTATTAGTTTGTTTTATGGTTACCTTAATATTTACCCATTTTTCTAAATTTAAATTTATCTTTCCTTTCTTTGTGTCTACTTGACTTGCTCTCCATGTAAAAGATCTATGACTACATTTTCTTAAGTCCCCCTTTTTAGTTATAATGTTGTCATCTTTCATTTAATAACATCTGTTTCCATATTTGCAGTGTTTTAGCTCTGATTTATTTCTGTGGTTTCCCTATAGAGATAAATTTTTTTTTAATTTTTTTATTTATTGTGATTGAGTGAAACTGGACAATCCAGGTTAAATTCACATGCTCGCCTATGTGCAGCTCCTACTGCTCTCCTTGCCTGGTAACAGCACACTCCTCTTTTCTGTTCTATACAAGTCATAACCTCTTAACAATCCCCTGTCCCCTCTTTTCCACCCTCTCCACTTCCCTCTAGTAAGAGGCCAGTTGGGCAACACCCTATAGATACATAGAACCATAAAGTGCACACGCGATATGGTCACTCTGTGTCGCCCTGTCCAATCCATTACTGTCCAAGGAATTGACCTCAGTAATGATTTATGATTAGGGACAGCTTCAGGTCTAACGGCTATGCTCCCAGGGGAACCCCTAGTCTTTCGGACCATCAGTTGTAGTCTTTTAGTGGAGTTCTAAGGGTGCACCCCTTCTTATTCTTGTATTGCCACTGGGAATCAATTTTATGAGTTCCATCACAGCTGTCACTGGAGGTGGCCAGGTACCATCTGGTTCTTCTGGTTGCATGTTGATGTAGTCACCCATTCACATGGGTCTTTCTGTCTTCTGGGTTCTCTTTCCCCTGTGTCATTTTTGACCTTGGTGGTCATCTGTTTTGGATGAGTTGGGACCAGTTGGTGTACCTCAGATGGCAGCTTGCTAGCTTTTAAGACCCCAGTCGCCACTCACCAATATGGAGTGGATAGGACTCTCTTGGCAATAGGCTAGTTATATCAATTGGCCTCAATGTCATCTGAGAACATGGTTCCCGGACCCCCACCCCCACTACTCTGTCCTTAACTATTGGGTTAAGATTGGAAGAGTTTTCAGGTTATGTTGAAGTCCAGTTAAATTGATCTTCTTCCTAATGTGTGCTGTCACTGATTTCAGCTAACCAAATTTCTATCAACTATCTAATCTATAACCAGTCCTCTCCCTCCCCCTCTCCCTCCTACCCCTCCCTTGTAGCCGTCAGAGTCTTTTCTTCTGTACGAGTGAGTTTTCACATCCTTAAAGTAGGGGTCTCATGCCGTATTTGTCCTTGTGCCACTAATTTCACTCAACATGATGGATAGAAAGTTCTGTATATGTTGATAAGATCTAGTTGGTTAATTGTCACAATAAGGTTTTCTGTGTCTTTACTGAGCTTTTTTTTTACAGGCTAGTCTGTTTTATCTGAGATTAGTACTGCCGCACGTGCTCTTTGTATATTGTTAGCTTGGTATATATTATTCCATCTTTTAATTTTCAGTTTGTTGATATCTTTAAGTCTAAGATGAGTCAGATCCGACTCAACAGCACGTGGCTTTTGGCAAGGTGAGTTTCTTGTAAGCAGCATATAAACAGGTCATGTCTTTTGATCCAAGATGTCACTCATTGTCTCTTTACTAGAGCGTTCAGTCCATTTACCTTCAGTGTAATTGTTGATAGCTATGTGTTTAGTGCTGTCATTTTGCTGTATTTACTTTTCTGTTGATGTTGTCTCTGTTGCTCTTACTATTCTGTTCTGGGACATTCTTTATGGGTTGATTTCTCACCCTTTTCAGTGTTGGTTTTGTGTTTGTTGAGATTCTTGTATTGCATTTCTTGTTTTGATATGTTGCTTCTTTGTTGTGCTTTGTGTCTACCCTATGATCTCCCTTAATAATGTATGTTTAAACCTGATTTTAACTTCTAAATATATTAACTTCCTGTCCATCTGGACGGACTATAACTACTGTAATATATCCCTCTTTTAATGTGATGGTATCATAGTTTTCACAATATGATCACTGGACCACTTCTTTTGGTATTATAGATTTGGTGGGGGTTTTGTGCCTAACTGAGTTGATTTCTGGATGATGTGTCCTGTATTGTCTCCTAAAATATGGAGTTAATGGTTATGTTCTTCTAAGCCAAGAGCTTCTTTCAGTATTTCTTGTAGCTTTGGTTTGGTTTTTACAAAGTCTCTGAGTTTCTGTTTATCTGCACAAAGGTCTTAATTTCACTTTCATATTTGAAAGACAGCTTTGCAGGATAGATAATTCTTGGTTGGACGTTTTTCTCCTTCAGGGCTTTGAATGTGCCATCCCACTGCCTCTGTGTCAACATGGTTTCTGCCGAGAAGTCAGCTTTGCTTTTAGTCTCACTCCCTTTAAGAGTTTCTGCTTATGTTTCATTTTGTTAAGCTTAATTATAATATGTCTTAGAGTCTTTCTTTTGGGGTCTACATTGTATGGCAATTGATATGCATCTTGGATATCTATGTTCTCTTCTTTCATAATTTCTGAGACGTTTTCTGTCAGCAAGTCAACAACAATCCTCTCTGTGTTTTCAGGTGTCCCTTCCTGTTCAGGAACTCTAATTGATCGTAGATTGTTCTGCTTGATAGAGTCCCACATGCTTCTTAACGCATCTTCATTTTTCTTGTGTCTTTTCTCTGATTTCTCCTCAAAAATGCTGATGTCAGTAGTTCTGTCTCCCAAGTCAGAAAGCCTGTTTTCTGTTTGTTCAATTCTGTTCCCTTGGCTTTGAAATGAGTTTTCTGATTCTTTAATTTTGTTATTGATCTGTTGGATTTCAGAATACTGGAGTTCCATCAGTTCAAACAGCTTGCTTAATTTTTAATTTTGGTCTGCTAAATTTTGTATAATGTCTAGGCCAAAGCCAAGTACCGTCGAGTCAGATCCAACTCATGGCAACCCTAGGAGGGCTCTATATATAATTCTTTTATACTCAACCTCTGAAAGGTTCAGAAAGGCTTCTTTGTCTGGAAGTTCTTTGGTTCTGTCTTTTTGGAGCTTTCTGGAGCCGTGGTTGGATTTTTCCTTAAGTGTCAGGCTACAGCCTTTGCTTTTGGGGCATCTAGAGTTTGTTTAGTATCTCTGGTGTTGGCTTAATAGGAACTGAAGTAGAAGTTGATCACCAGTTACCTGTATGTACTTCAGCGACTGGGCCCAGTGGATTCTCTGTGATAGCAGGCTCCACCTCCTGGCTGGCAAAGACACAGCCCTACTTATGGAGTCACTGGGAGACTGTCAACTGACCCCATATTGTGGGTCAGTCAAGATTTAAAGAGATGCCATCAGGCTGCACCAGTTATTTCTCTAGGTAGCCTTATTTTGAAAGGTAAAAGCTATCTGACAGCTTCCATAAACAGTCAGGCTGTCAGGTGTGCAGACCCCTCTTTGTAGCTGGCAGTGGAGGCACCTCTATATCCGTCCGTAGATGCTGTGATCTAGTTCAAACTATGGACAGGCTACTGGCCTGCTGTCATCAGGTGCTGGGCCCTACCCAAAGGGTCAGCTGTGCTAAACAGCTTTTCTTCTAGTGCTCCCCAGTCTGGCACTGCCTCCTAGCCTGGGAATTAGCCCCCGCTGAGGCCTCCATTTGCGTAGATCTGCCTCCCAGTCGGACAAGATGGCGGCCCACAGAGGCTCTCCTGCCTGCTGGGAAATGCCGAAGGAGGTTGGCGTAGAGGGGTGGAGGGGCCGTGGTGCTCAGAGTCCAGAGGAGAGGACAAAGCACACAGTAGCAAGCAAGACACACTTTCCCACCTCTCATCTTCTCTCTGCTGCTCTCCCTCCAAGGCCTGGCTAGCTACAGTGTCTCAGCCAACTGAGAAGTGCAGCATCTATGCTGTTTGGATTCACCACACCTCCATCAGAGATCAGCAGACAAGGAGTATGGGAAAGTACATTCCAGAGCTGTCAGCAGGACACAGATCACTCAGTTGAGTGACTGTCCGTGGTCATTGGACAAGAAGGTGAAAAATATTGTAACCACAGATGAACAAACAACAAAGAATGCACAGCTTCTCTGCTCTGACATAATCAAATAAAACAAAAAAGCAGTTTGAAAGCAGATGTGCAATCAGTAAACAAAGACAATAACTGCTAAATTGCCCAAAGACAGCAAACAATATGAAAGCATATTTAAAATAAAAGACAAGAAGCTTCCAGTAGGTGTCCAAAATAAAATACCAGATGACTTTCCAGTAAAAGAAAAGGTACTATAATTACCTGATAGGGAATTCAAATCTCTGATATTCAGTTATCCAAGAGTTCAAGCAAAAAGACAAAAATGAGGAAAAGGTAGAAAAATTCATGGAAAAGGCAGACAGATTCATGGGATAACTTATGAAAATTGTACAGGACCAGAATGCCAAAATAAACACACATCTTGAAATTCTACAGAAACAACAATTAGGAAACCACCGCCCCCCCCCCCGAAAAAAAGATTTCCGAAATGGATCCTGTCATAGAAGGGCTGAGGAACAGGTTTGAAATGATGGAACACAGGTTCAGTGAAATTGAAGAGAAACATTTGAATATATCTCTGAGGAAAAACTCAGAAAAGAGAACATAGAGAAATGAAGAAAATCTGAGAATGATAGGGGATACAATCAAAATTTTAAAAAAATGTAAATGATTGGAGTACCAGAACAAAGGTACAAAAAGTGAAACACAGATAGGATCATTGAAGAAACACAGATAGGATCACAGAAAAATTCCCTGGTATCATAAAAAATGAAAAGCTAACCATTCAAGAACCTCAGTGAACCCCATATAGGATAGACCCTAGAAGAAAATCATCAAGGCATATCATAATTATACTCACTGAAACCAAAGACAGAAAAAAATTTTGAAAGCAGCTTAAGAGAGATATATAGAGAGGAGAAACAATAAGACTAGACTCTGATTATTCAGCAGAAACCAGACAAGCAAGAAGGTAATGGGATGATATATATAAAACCTTGAAAGAAAGAAACTCTCATTGAAATATGATGGTGAAAATAGGACCCAATGCACTGCCACTGAGTCAATTCTAACTCCTGGTGACTCTATAGGACAGGGTAAAACTACCCCATAGAGTTTCCTAGGACCACCTGGCAATTTAAACTGCCAACCCTTTGATTAGCAACCACAGCACTTAACCAGTCTACTACCAGGGTTTCCAAAAATGGGACATTTCCAGATAAACAGAAATTAAGGGACCATGTAAAATTCAAACTAGACTTACACGAATTATTTTTTTAAATATGTTATTGTGACTGAGTGAAAGTATAAAATCCAAATTGAATTTGCATGCCTGCCCATCACAGCTCCTTCTGCTCTCCTTGCCCCATGACAGCACGCTCCTCCTCTTCGTTCTGTATGTGTCATATCTTCTTAACAATCTGCTGTCCCCTCTTCTCCACCCTCTACTCTCCCTTCTAGTAAGAAGCCAGTAGAACAACATCCTACATATACATAGAACCATAAAGTACACATACCTTATGGTCACATTGTGTCCCAGCATCCACTCCATTCCACTCCAAAGAGTTGACCTCTAATGTTTCCTGATCAGGGGCAGCCCAGGTGGCCAAACCATCAATTGCAGTCTTTTAGTGGAGTTCTTGAGGTACACCCCTCTTTTTCCCATGTTGCCCCTGGGACTCACCATAATGTGCCTCATCATGGTGGTCTTTGGTGGTGGTTGGGCACCATCTGGTTCTTCTGGTTACATGTTGATACAGTCACCCATTCACATGGGTCCTCCTGTCTCCTGGGCTCTTTTGACTGTGTGTCTTTGTTGTTGGTGGTGATCATCTGTTCCGGATGAGTTGGGACCATTTGGTGTACCTAGCTTTTAAGACGTCCGGTGCCACTCACCAACATGGGGTACAGAAGACTCCCTTAGCAATAGGCTACTTATACCAGTTGGCCTTGATGTCCCCTGAGAGCATGGTCCCCAGACCCCCGCCCCTGCTACTCTATCCCTGCAATATAGGGTTGAGATTAGAAGAGTTTTCAGTTTATGTTGAAGTCCAGTTAAGGTGATCTTTCTAACTGTGTGCTGTCACTGCTTTCACCCAACCAAATTTCTGTCAACTATCTAATCTATGACCAGCCCTCTCCCTCCCTCCTCACCCTTACAGCCATCAAAGAGTCTTTTCTTCTTTAGATACGTATATTTTTGCTGTACTAGGGGTCTCGTACAGTATTGTGCCGCTGACTGATTACATTAATCATAATGTCTTCCAATTGAAACCGGGTTATGAGATGCTTCCTAAAATCATCATTGTTCTTTATCATTGCATAGTGTTCCATTGAGTAGATGTACCATAGTTTGTTTATCCATTCATCTGTTGTGGATCGTCTGGGTTGATTCCATCTTTTTGCTGTTGTGGACTGTGCTGTAATAAACCTTTGTGTTGCATGTATCTCTTCGTGTGACTGTCCTTGATTCTGTAGGATATATTCTGAGGATTAGGATTACTGGATCAAATGCTGTATCTGTTTCCAGGTGTTTAAGGAAGCACTCAATTGCTTTCCATAGAGATTGTACCATTTTGCAATCCCACCAGCAATGTAGGAGAGTTCCCATCTCTCCACAGCCTCTCCAGCATTTGTTGTTTTGTGTTTTTTCAACCATGGCCAACTTTGTTGGGGTGAGATGGTATCTCATTGTAGTTTTGATTTGAATTTCTTTATAGCTAATGATTGTGAGAATATCTACATGTGTCTTTTGGCTGCCTGGATGTCCTCTTTGGTGAAGTGTCTGTCCATCTCCTTTGCCCATTGCTTAATTGGGTTATTTACCTTTTTCTTGTTCATATTTTGCAGTACCTTGTAGATTATGGAGATTAGACATTGGTCTGACATGTAGTTGGCAAATATTTTTTTCCCATTCTGTAGGTGGTCTTTAATTCTTTTGATATGGCCTTTAGATGAGCATAAGTGTTTGATTCTTAGTAGTTCCCACTTATCTGTTTTCTGTTGGTCACGTTTTGTCGTATTTTGAAGTCTGTATAAGTTGTGTCTTAAAACTTCCATTGTTGACCCTATTTTCTCTTGCATGATCTTTATTGTTTTAGGTTGATATTTAGGTGTTTTATCCAATTCGACTTAGTTTTTGTGTGAGGTGTAAGACATGGATCTTGTTTCAGTTTTTTGCAGGTGGATATCCAATTTTGCCAGCACTATTTGTTAAAAAGACTGTTTTTAATCCAATTTGCAATCTTAGAGGCCTTTTCAAATATCAACTGTTCATAAGAGGATGGTGGCATCTCTCGAGTCTCAACTCTGTTCCATTGGTCTATATGTCTCTTTTTGTACCAGCACCAGGCTGTTTTGACTACTGTGGGAGTGTAATAGGTTCTAAGGTCAGGTAGTGTGAGGCCTCCCACAGTATTCCTCTTCTTCAGTGGTGCATGGCTTATCCAGAGTTTCTTCCTTTTCCACACAAAGCTGGTAATTTGTTTCTCCATCTCCTTAAAAGGTGTCACTGGAATTTGTATTGGGATTGCATGGTATATGTAGATGGCTTTGGGTGAAAAAGACATTTTCAGAATGTTAAGTCTTCCTATCTATGAGCCGGGTAGGTTTCTCCATTTATGTAAGTCTTTCTTAGTTTCTTGCAGTAAGGTCTTGTAGTTCTCATTGTATAGGTCTCTTATTTCTCTAGTTAGATTTATTCCTAGGTATTTGATCTTGTTGGGAGGCTATAGTAAATGGTATTGATTTGGCAATTTCTTCTTTCATGATCTCTTTGTTGGTATAAAGGAATCCTACAGATTTACTTACGTTTGTCTTATACCCTGGTACTTTGCTGAACTGTTAGTTCGAGTAATTTACTTATGGTTGCTTTAGGATTCTCTGCGTATACAACCATATCATCTGCAAATAGGAAGATTTTTACTTATTCTTTGCCGATGCAGGTGCCCTTTATTTCATTGTCTTGTCTAATTGCTCTGGCTAGAATTTCTAGTACAATGTTGAATAGAAGAGATGAGGGTGGGTATTGTTGTCTAGTTCCCATTCTCAAGGGGAATTCTTTCAGACTCTCTCCATTCAGAATGATGTAGGCAGTTGGCTTTGCATAAATACCCCTTATTGCATTAAGGAATTCCCCTTCTGTGCCTACTTTGCTGAGAGTTTTTACCATGAATGGGTGTTGGACTTTGTCAAATGCCTTTCTGCATCTATTGACAAAATCAGGTGATTCTTATCGTTTGTGATATTTATGTGGTTGATCACATTAGTTGTTTTTCTGGTGCTGAACCAACTTTGCATCCCTGGTATGAATCCAACTTGATCATGATGGTTTTTTTTTTTTTGATGTGTTGTTGAATTCTATTGGCAAGGATTTTGTTGAAAATTTCTGCATCTAGGTCGTGAGTGATGCTGGTCCATAATTTTCATTTTCTGTTGGATCTTTCCCTGGCGTTGGAATCAGGGTTATGCTGACTTCATAGAATGAGTTTGGGAGTATTCCATCCATCTCTATGCTGTGAAATAGTCTCAGAAGTTTCCGAGTTAAGGCTTATCTAAAAGTGTAGTAGAATTCTCCAGTGAAGCCTTCTGGGCCAAGATGTTTTCTCGTTGGTAGTTTTTGGATGATTTTTTTATCTCTGCCTTTGTAAGGGGATTATTAAGTTGTTCTGTTTCTCGTTGTGATAATTTTGGTAGGTGATATGAATCTAGAAATTTGTCCATTTCCTCTAGGTTTTCAACTCTGTTAGAGTACAGTCTTTTGTAGTATACTGTTATGATACTTTTGATTTCAGCTGGGTCTGTTGTTTCTTATTTGGGTTATTTGTTTGCTCTCCTGTTTTTCTTTTGTAAGTATAGCCAGTGGTTTATCAATTTTGTTGACCATTTCAAAAAATTAGCTTTTGGTTTTGTTAATTTTTTCAGGTGTTCTTCTGTTCTCTAATTCACTTCGTTCTGCTCTAATCTTTATTAACTGTTTTCTTCTGGTACCTGAAGGGTTCCTCTGTTGCTCTCATTCTTCTTGTTCAAGGTGTAGGGTTAATTCTTTGGTTTGGGTCCTTCCTTCTGCATGTGTGCATTTATAAAGCTAAATTGACCTCTGAGCACTGCTTTGGCTGTATGCCACAGGTTCTGGTAGGATGTGTTTTAATTCTCATTGGATTCCATAAATTTCTTTTATTTTGTCTTTGATTTCTTCTATAACCCATGGCTTTTTGAGCAAGGTGTTGTTCAGTTTCCATGAACTCAAATTTCTATCTATGTTTTTCCTGCTGTTGATTTGACCTTTTATGGCTTTATTGTCTGAGAAGATGTTTTGCAATAATTCGGTTATTTGAATTTTGTTGAGATTTGGTTTATGTCCTAACACGTGGTCTATTCTGAAAAATACTCCATTTGCATTGGAGAAGAAGGTGTACTTATCTGTTGATGGATAAAAAGTTCTGTATGTGTTGATGTGATCTAGTTGGTTAATTGTTGCAATAAGATCTGTATCTTTACTGAGATTTTTTCTGGATGATCTGTCTATTACTGAAAGTGGAGTGTTGAAGTCTCCAACTGTTATTGTGGAATGATCCATCTCATTTTTCAGTGTGGTCAGTATTTGTTCAATGTATTTAGATGGTCTGGTATTGCGTGCATAAATACTGAATAATGTTATGTTCTGCTTGTGTACTCAATCTTTCAGCAATAAATGGTGACTGTCCTTGTCCACGATGGTGGATTTCACGTTAAAATCTATTTTATCTGAGAATAGTATTGCCATACCTGCTCTTCCTTGTATGTTTTCAGCTTGGTATATTTTATTCCATCCTTTAATTTTCAGTTCGTTCGTGTATTTGAGTCTAAGGTGTGTTTCTTGTAAGCAACATTAGACAGGCCGTATCTTTTAATCCTGGATGTCACTTATTGTCTCTTTATTGGATCATTCAGTCCGTTTACATTCAGTGCTATTACTGATAGCCAAGCCACTATGTGTTTAGTGCTGTCATTTTGATGTATTTATTTTTGTGTTGGTATTTTCTGTGTTACTGTTAATATTCTGTTCTTGGTCAGTCTTTATGGGCTGACTTTCCATCTTTTTCAGTATAGATTTTGCGTTTGTTCAGACTCCTGTATTGTGTTTATTGTTTTGATACATTGGATTGTTACTATGCTTTGAGGCTACCCTTAGGATCCCCCTTAATGGTCTAAGTTTAAACCCAGTTTTAACTTCTGCATATCTTTTCAACTTCCTCTCCATCTGATCTAACTCCATGGCACTTGGCTTTGGCTCCACCTGAAAGGACTATAACCACTCTGGTATATCCCTCTTTTTAGTGTCATGGTGTCATAGTTTTCTTGATATGATCACTGGCTCCTTTATTTTAATACTGTAGTTTGATTATTTTTTATGTTTGAGTGAAAATCTACATTTCCATATAAATTTGCATGCTCACCTATATGCAGCTCCGACTGCTCTCCCTGCCCAGTGACAGCACACTCTTCTTCTCCCCTCCATACATGTCTTATCCTCCCAACAACCTCCTATCCTCTCCTTTTCACCCACTGCCCTGCCTCCAGCAAGAGGCCAGCAGGGCAACATCCTCTAGATGCATAGAACCATAAAGTGTACAGTTGATATGGTCACTCTGTGCCACCAAGTCCAATCCATTCCTGCCCGAGAGTTGACCTCCATTATGATTTATGGACGGGGAAGCATCAGGGCCAGGGGCCATGCTCCCAAGCAAACCCTGAAGCCCAAGGACCATCAATTGCAGTCTTTTAGTGGAGATCTCAGGGTGTGCCCCTTTTTATTCTTGTGTTGCAAGTGAGACTCAACTTTGTGAGCTCCATCATGGCTATCACTGGTTGTGGCTGGGCACCGTCCAGTTCTGCCAGTCGCAAGTCGATGTAATAACCCACTCACGTGGGTCTCTCTGTCTTCTGGGTTCTCTTTCCCCCATGTTGTTTTGGTCCTTGGTGATCATTCCTGCTGAGTTGAGACTATTTGCTGTACCCTCAGATGGCAGCTTGGCAGCTTTTCAGACCCCAGATGCTACTCACCAATGTGGGATGCAGAAGGCTCTCAGCAAAACACTCCTTGTGCCAGTTTGGCCTCGCTTTCCCCTTGAGAGTAATAAAGTCTCTGCTTTAGAACATACTACACTTCCACAGTGGTCAAAACAGTCTGGTACTGGTACAAGATCAGACAGATCAATGAATGGAACAGAATTGAGACCCCAGAGATGACACCATCTGTCTATGAACAGTCGATATTTGACAAATGCCCTAAGACATTAAACTGGGGTAAAAACAGTATCTTCAACAAATGGTGCTGGCAAAATTGGATATCCGTCTTCAATAAATCGAAACAAGATCCATATCTTCCACCTTATACAAAAATCAAATCCAACTGGATAAAAGACCTAAATATCAAACCTAAAATGATAAAGCTCATCCAAGAAAAGGTAGGAACAACAATGGAAGTTTTAATACACAACTTAGACAGACTTCAAAATCTGTGAAACAAACCACAATCAACAGAAGAGAAAATAGATGAATGGGAGCTATTAAGAATCAAATACTTTTGCTCATCCAAAGACTTTATTAATAGAATTAAAAGGCCACCTACAGAATGGGAAAAAATATTTGGCAACTCTATGTCAGACTAATGTCTGATTTCCATAATCTATAAGATACTACAAAATATCAATAAGAAGAAGATAAACCATCCAATTAAGTGATGGGCAAAGGAGATGGACAGATATTTCTCTAAAGAGGAGATCCAGGCAGCCAAAAAACACATGCAGACATGTTCACGATCTTTAGTTATTAAAGAAATTCAAATCAAGACAACAATGAGATACCATCTCACCCCAACAAGGTTGGCCATGATCCAAAAAACACAAAGCAACAAATGCTGGAGAGGCTGTGGGCAAAGTGGAACTCTCCTACACTGTTGGTGGGGTTGCAAAATGGTCCAGCCTCTTTGGAAGGCAATCTGGCGCTTCCTTAAAAAAATGTATATAGATATACCATTTGACCCAGTAATTCCACTACTTGGAATATATCCTACAGAATCAAGGCCTTTTACATCAACAGACACATGCACACGAATGTTTATCACAGCACAGTCTACGATAGCAGAAAGATGGAATCAACCCAGACGCCCAACAACAGAGGAGTGGATGGGTAAACTATGGTATATATACTCAATGGAGCACTATGCAATGATAAAGAATAATGATTCCAGGAAATATCTCATAACCTAGTTTTAACTGGAAGACATTATGTTGAGTGAAAGTAGTCAGTGACAAAAGGACAAATATTGTATGAGACCCTTACGATAAGATCTGAAAAACAGACTTACGTATAGAAGAAAAGACTCTTTGATGGCTGCAAGGGAGGAGAGGGAGAGAGTGCGGGGGGGAGGGTTTAAATTAGATAGTTGCTAGAAATTTGGTTGGGTGAAATCGGTGATAGCACACATTAGAAACAAGAACAATATTAAGTGGACTTCAGCATAACTTGAATACTTCTTCCGTCTTAACCCAATATTGCAAGGACAGAGTAGCTGGGGCAGGGGGCTGGAGAGCATGCTCTTAGGTGAAACTGAGGCCAGTTGGCACAACTAGCATTTTGCTAAGAGGGCTCTCTGCACCCCACATTGGTGAGTGGCATCTGGGGTCTAAAAAGCTGCCAAGCTACCATCCGAGGACACAGTAAACGGTCCCAACTCAGCAGGAACGGATGCTCACTGAAGACCAAAATTACATGGGGTAAAGACAACCCAAAAGATAGGGAAGATAGAGAGGCACTCACATGAGTGAGTGCCTACATAGACTTGGGGCTGGAAGAACTGGATGGTGCCCAGCCACCACCAGTGATAGCCACGATGGAGCTCACTTAATTGAGTCTCACTGGCCACATAAGAATAAAAAGGGATGCACCCTGAGATCTCCACTAAAAGACCGCAATTAATGGTCCAGCAGCTTCGGGGTTCCCCTGGGAGCATGGCCCCTGGCCCTGATGCTGCCCTTGCCCATAAATCATAACGAGGGTCCACTCTTGAGAGACGAATGGATTGGACTTGGCGATGCAGAGTGACCATATACTGGATGCACTTTATGGTTCTATGCATGTATAGGATATCATCCTCTTGACCTCTGGCTGGAGTAATGGGAGTGGGTGGAGAGGAGGGGAAAGGAGACTGTTGGGAGGATCAGACATGTATGGAATAGAGAGGAATAGTGTGCTGTCACCTGGCAGGGAGAGCAGTGGAAGCTCATATAGGTGGGCATGTAAATTTATATGCCAAAAACAAAAAGAAGGGAAAAAAATAAAGTCTTTGGATGAGCAAAAGTGTTTGATTCTTAGAAGTTCCCTTTTATCTATTTTCTCTTCTGTTGTTTGTGGTTTGTTTGACAGATTGTGAAGTCTGTGTTGTGTATTAAAGCTTCCATTGTTCTTCCTACTTTTCTTGGATGATCTTTATCTTTTCAGATTTGATATTTAGGTCTTTTATCCAGTTTGAGTTGGTTTTTGTATAGGGTGTAAGATATGGGTCTTGTTTCACTTTATTGCAGGTGGATATCCAGTTTTGCCAGCACCATTTGTTGAAGAGATTGTTTTTACCTCAGTTTAATGTCTTCGGGCCTTTGTAAAATATGAACTGTTCATAGAAAAATGGTGTCATCTCTGGGGTCTCAGTTCTGCTCCATTGATCTGTCTGTCTCTTTTTGTACCAGTACCAGGCTGTTTTGACTACTGTGGCAGTGTAATAGGTTCTAAAGTCGGGTAGTAAGAGGCCTCCCAGTGTGTTCTTTTTCTTCAGTAGTGCTTTACTTATCCGGGGCTTCTTTTGTTTCCAAAGTTGGTGATTTGTTACTTCATCTCTTTAAAAAATGTCACTGGAATTAGCATTGGGATTGCATTATATAAGTAGATTGCTTTGGGTAAAACAGACGTTTTTACAATGTTAAGTCTTCCTATCCATGAACAGGGTAGGTTTCTCCATTTATGTAAGTCTCTCTTAGTTTCTAGCAGTAAGGTCTTGTAGTTCTGTTTGTTAAGGTCTGTTATTTCTCTAGTTAGATTTATTCCTAGGTACTTTATTCTCCTAGGGGCTATAATATGGTATCGATTTGGTGATTTCTTCATTAACAATCTTGTTGGTATAAAGGAATCCTACTGATTTAGTTATGTTTATCTTGTATCCTGAGACTTTGCTGAACTCTTCTGTCACTTTGAGTATTTTACTTATGGATTCTTTAGGATTCTCTGCATATACCATCATATCATCTGCAAATAGAGAGACTTTTACTTCTTATTTGCTGATGCAGATGCCCTTTGTTTCTTGGTCTTGTGTAATTGCCCGGGCTCGAACTTCTAGTACAATGTTGAATAGGAGAGGTGAGAGCAGGCATTATTGTCTAGTTTCCGTTCTCAAGGGAAATTGTTTCTGTCTCTCTCAATTCAGGGTGATGTAGGTAGTTGGCTTTGTATAAATGGTCCTTATTGCATTGAAGAATTGGCCGTCTATTCCTATTTTGCTGAGAGTTTTTAGCATGAATGGGTGTTGGGCTTTATCAAAATGCCTTTTCTGTGTCAGCAGATAAAATCAGGTGATTGTTGTCTTTTGTGTTATTTATGTGGTTGATCACATTAACTGTTGTCTGATGTTGAACCGGCCTTGCATCCCTGGTATGAATCCAATTTGGTCATGATGGATTATTTTTTTGATATGTTGTTGTATTGCGTTGGCAAGAATTTTGTTGAAGATTATTGCATCTAGATTCGTGAGTGATACTGGTCTCTAGTTCTCTTTTTTCTTGGTCTTTCCCTGGCTTTGATACCATTATGCTGGCTTCGTAGAGTGAATCTGGGAGTATTCCATCCCTTCCTATACTGTGAAATAGTCTCAGTAGTATTTGAAATAGCTTCTCTAAAAGCTTGGTAGAATTATGTGGCAAAGTTATTTGGGCTTGGGCTTTTTTTGGTTGATAGATTTTGGATGACTTTTTGAATCTCTTCCTTTATGATGGGTTTATTAAGTTGTTCTGCTTCACCTTGTGATAATTTTGGCGACTCAACAGCACTTGGCTTTGGCTGGATATGAATCAAGGAATTTGTCCATGTCTTCTCGGTTTTCAAATTTGTTGGACTACAGACTTTCTTAGTATTCTGTTATGATATTTTTTATTTTGGTTGGATCTATTATGACAACTCCTCTCTCATTTCTTATTTGGGTTATCTGTGTTCTTTCCTGTTTTTCTTTGGTAAGTTTAGCCAATGGTTTGTCAATTTTGTTGATCTGTTAAAAAAAAACCAGCTTTTGGTCTTTTCAATTTTTTCAATTATTCATTTATTGTCTAAAATTGTTTAGTTCTACTATAATCTTTGTGATCTATTTTCATCTGGTGTCTGAGGGGTTCCTGTTGTTCTCTCTCTATGTGTTCAAGCTGTAGGGTTAGTTCTTTTGTTTGGTTTCTTTCTTCCTTTCAGATATGTGCATTTATGGAGATAAAGGACCTCTGAGGACTGCTTTGGCTGTATACCATTGGTTCTGGTAGGAAGTGTTTTCATTCTCATTGGAATCCATAAATTTCCTTATTTCATCCTCAATTTCTTCTATAACCCGTAGCTTTTTAAGCAAGATGTTGTTCAGTTTCCATGAGTTCCGCTTTCTATGATTTTGTGCTATTGATTTCGACTTTTATGGCTTATCTGAGAAGATACTTTGCATTAATGCAA
The DNA here is from genome assembly GCA_028571685.1 of Heterohyrax brucei. Classification (NCBI taxonomy): domain Eukaryota; kingdom Metazoa; phylum Chordata; class Mammalia; order Hyracoidea; family Procaviidae; genus Heterohyrax; species Heterohyrax brucei. The sequence goes on from CM053166.1 coordinate 68,051,968, forward strand.
TGGTATGGATTTTGTTGAGAATTGCTTTATATCCTAACACATGGTCTATTCTGGAGAATGTTCCATGTGCACCGGAGAAGGTGTAGTTGTCTGCTGATGAATAGAAAGTTCTGTATATGTCGATGAGTTCTACTTTGTTATTTGTGGCAGTAAGGTCTTCTGTGTCTTGACTGAGCTTTTTTCTAGATGATCTGTCCAATACTGAGAGTGGAGTTTTGAAGTCTCCTACTATTACTGTGGGGTGATCTATCTCATTTTTGAATGTAGTCAATGTTTCTTCGATGTATTTAGGTGCTCTAATATTAGGTGCATAAATATTTAATATTGTTAAGTCCTGCTTGTATATTGAACATTTCAGTAATAGGGTCCATCCTTGTCCACGCTGGTGGGTTTTACATTAAAATCTATTTTATCTGAGATTAGCATTGCCACACTTGCTCTTCTTTGTGTATTGTTAGCTTGATGTGTATCCTTCCATCCTTTAATTTTCAGTTTGTTGACATCTTTAAGTCTAAGGTGAGTTTCTTGTAGGCAAGATAAGGATGGGTCGTGTATTCTGGTCCAAGATGTCACTCGAAGTCTTTACTGGTGCCATCAGTCCATTCACATTCAGTGTAACTATTGATAGATATGTGTTTAGTGCTGTCAGTGTGATATGTTTGTTTTTGTGTTGATGTTTTCTCTGTTGTTCTTATTAATCTGTTCCGGGACTTTCTTCTTTGTGAGTTGATTTTTCACCATTTTCAGGGTTGGTTTTGTGGTTGTTGAGATTTCTGTATTACGTTTCTTGATTTGATACATTCATCTTTATTGTGCTTTATAGCTACCCCCAGGAACACCCTTAATAAACTATGTATAAACTCAATTTTAATTACTACCCGTCTTATTAACTTGCTCTCCATCTGGAAGGCCTGCAGCAACTGTAGTACATCTGTCTTTTTAATATGATGATATCATAATTTTCATGATATGATCACTGGATCATTCTTTCACTATTATAGCTTTGATTGAGTTTGGACTTTTCCCTAACTGAGAAGGTTTCTGTGTAATGTGTCCTGAATTTGCTTCTGAGATATAAAGTTAGTTAGAATCTCTAAGCCAAGAGATTCTTTCAGTATTTCTTGTAGCTTTGGTTTGGTTTTTACAAAGTCTCTGAGTTTCTGTTTATCAGCAAATGACTTCATTTCATTTTCATATCTGAAAGATAGTTTTGCAGTATATATAATTCTTGACTAGAAGTTCTTCTCCCTCAAGGCTTTGAGTGTGTCATGCCACTGCCTCTGTGTCAGCATTGTTTCTCTGAGAAATCCAACGAAAGCATATAGGGTTTCCCTCTGAATGTTAGCTTTGCTTTGAGTCTTGCTGCCTTTAAGAGTTTCTGTTTCTGTTTCATTTTGTTAAGCTTGATTATAGTATGTCTTGGGGTCTTTCTTTTGAGATCTATATTGAGTAGCATTTGATATGCATCTTGGATATCTATCTTCTCTTCTTTGATGATTTCTCAGAAGTTTTCTGTCAGTAGCTCAGCAACCATGCTCTCTGTGTTTTCAGGTGTCTTGCCCTGTTCAGGAAATCCAATTAATCATAGATTGTTCCTCATAATAGAGTCCTACATACTTCTTTATGCTTCTTCATTTTTGTTGTTTTCTCCTCATAGATGCTGGAGTCAGTTGCTCTGTTTTCCAAATCAGAAAGTGTATTTTCCATTTGTTCCATCTGTTTTCTTGGCTTTGAATTGAAGTTTCTGTGTCTTTAATTTTGTTCTTGATCTGTTGGATTTGAGAGTACTGGTGTTCCGTCACATCAAACAGCTTGCTTAATTTTTCATTTTGCTCTGTATAAGGTCTAGAAGGGCTCTGTATATAATCCTTTTGTATTCACCTTCCCAGGGTTTCAGAAAGGTTTCTTCATCTGGGAAGTTCTTTGTTTCTTTTGGGGGCCTTCTGAAGCCATGGGTAATTTCTTCGTTACGCTTTTCTCCAGAGTTTTTGGGCATCATGTGAGTCAGTAGAGGCTGGAAGAGATGCTGTGAGGATCGACCACAATTGTTTCTCTAGGCTGTCTTAAAATGAAAGTAAAAGGGATCTGACAACTTCCAAAGTCAGTCAGGTTTTCAGGTATACAGGTCCCTCTTCTCAGCTGGCAAAGTGCCAAAGTAAGCACCTCTATATACAACACCAGATGTTACATACTAGTTCAAAATACAGAAAGGCTACTGCCCTGCTGGCCTCTGCTGCCAGGCCCAAGCTGCAGGTGACACTGTGTAGAATACTGGTTTTCTGCTGGAAAAGCACTCTCCTCTGGGCAGGCGCTGCCTCCCAGCCTAGGAATTAGGTCCAGCTGAGGCCTCCGTATGGGTATATCTGCCTCCCAGTGGACAAGATGGTGTCCCGCACAAGCTCCCCACCTGCCTCGGTAAAGGCCAGTCAATGTCAGAGGTGGAAAGAGAGGCCAAAGGTGCCAAGATGCACAGAGTCCAAAGCCGGGCTCTCAAAATGTGGCAGTTTCACCTGCCAATCCCACCAGCTGTGCACCTGAGATTAGCTGCTAGTCAAGTCCTAGGTCCGCCCACTGGCTAAGAAAGAGGAAAAAAAGTTAAAATGGTGAGTTACCTTCAGTCTGTGAAAGCCAGTACTCACCAAGAGCAGGGGACAGCAGAAGAGAGGAGGTTTTCCTTTCGGTGGTATGAAGTTCAAATTAATAGCCCTATGCCGTTTCCTAGGGCTAACTAGGTGTCCAGAAGGCTCTGTTTAATTATCAATTCAAGTCTTGGTTTCAAGAGCGATTTAGGGAGATGTGTGTTTAGTCCGATGTCTTGACTCTGCCCCTGATTGAGTTTTTTGACTTCTCTAACTGAGTAGGATTCTGGATGCTGTGTCCTGCATTGCCTCCTTAAATGTACACTTAATTGTTTTGTTTTTCCAAGCTTTTTTCAGTATTTCTTATAGTTTCGGTTTGATTTTTACTGTTTGTAACCTACTGTTTATCTGTGAATGTCTTAATTTCATCTTCGTATTTGACAGTTTTGCAGAATATGTAAATCTTGGAGGTTTTTCTCCTTCAGGGCCTTGAATGTGTCATCCCATTGCCTCTTTGCCAATGTGGTTTCTGCTGAGAAGTCAGACATATGCCTACAGGGCTTCCCTCTGAATGTTAGGTTTGCTTTGAGTCTTGCTGTCTTTAAGAGGATCTGTTTATGTTTCATTTTATTAAGTTTGATTATAATATGTCTTGGTGCCTTTTGTGGTCTAGTTTTTGTGGCATTCGATACACGTCTTAGATATTGATGTTCTCTTTTTTCATTGTTTCAGGGAAGTTTTCTGTGAGCAACTCTTCAACAATACTCTGTGTTTTCAGCTATCTTTGCCTGTTCAGGAACTCCATTTAATTGTAGATTATTCCTCTTAATAGAGTCCCACATGTTTCTTAATGCTTTTTCATTTTTCTTCTTTTCTCTGATTTCTCCTCATAAATACTGGTGTAAATTGCTCTATCCTCAGGGGTCACTAAGTCTGACTTCCATCTCCTCAATTCTGTTCTTTTGGCCTTGGACTATATCGTCTAATTCTGTCATTTTGTTATTGATCAGCTGGATTTCAGATCGTTGGTACTCCATCAGTTCAAAAAGCTTGCTTATTTTTTTATTTGGCTCTGCTGCATTTTGTGTAATCTCTAGGACTTGACCTCTGATAGTTTCAGAAAGGCTTCTTCATCTGGGAAGTTTTTTGAGTCTTCATTTTGGAAGTTTTCCAGAGCCATAGTCGACTCTTTCTTTAAATGGTTCAGAATGATTTGTTGCCTCCTGGCCATCTAGAGGCTCTGGTGTTACCTCAACAGGAGCTGAGGCATAGTTCTAAGAAGGGAGTTGGTCCCCAGCCATCTCTGTGTACTCCAGTGACTGGCCCGAGTGGGCTCCCAGGATGGCAGGCTCTGCATCCTGGCTGGCAAAGTGGCTCCCTACTTATGAATGCACTGGGAGGCCATTAACTGAACCTATGATGTGGGTCAGTAAAGACTGGAAGAGATGCTGCCATTCTGCTCAGCAGTCATTTCTCCAGGTAGTCTTATTTTAAGAAGCTGGTAGCTGACCAACAGCTGCTGAAATCAGTCAGGCCGTCAGGTGTGGCAGGCTCCACCTTCCAGTTGACAACCAAAGCATCTCCTTGGCCATCCCTGGATGGTATGAGGTAGTTTAATTAGGGAGGGGTTACAGTCTTGCTGCCATCCTCAGCTAGGCCACTTCCATAAGGCAACACTGTCCTACACAACCTTTCTGCTGGAAAAGTGCTTTCTAGACTGACACTGCTTCTCAGCTTTGGGAATTAACCCCGACTGATGCCTCTGGTTGGATGACTCCACCTTCTAGCTTACCAAGATGGTGTCCCAGCTGAGCTTCCCTTCCCACCACAGAACCACAGAATCTGTGGTGAAGCTCAGAAAAGAGAGGCTGGAGTGGCTCAGTCAGCAGCCAGGCTCTCATAATGTGGCTTTCCCACAAGCTATCTCTCTGCTGTGCTATATACTGTTTACTTTAGCACTGCAGTTCAGTGTATTTGCTGGCTTATGCCCATCTCCCACTTCCAGGATAACAAAGACAGCATCAGTACCTGCAGTCTACCCAAGCAGTGATTCAGCAGGAGTGGGTCTCAGCATGTGCTGCCTCATCAGAGAGAGGTAGTTTCCCATTTGGTGGTGTGTGACAACACTATGCCATGTCCTAGGGCTTCCTAGGTATCCAGAGTACTCTGTTCAATTATTAATTCAGGCCTTAGTTCTCAGAGAAAATTGAGCAGATATGTGTCTACTCTGCCATGTTGGCCCCGCCCCCACAGGAATTATTAAGCAAGTCATTTGGTTAAAGAGCAAACAATATCAGACCACAGCCTGAATCAAGGATATAGCTAGATAACAACCTAGGAAATGAACTCTCAAGGATTATCCAAAACCAAAATAATTGTAACAGGGAACAAAAGAGGTTAATCAATACAAGAGAGATTAAATGGTGTAGATTTAGAACTTTCTAATAGAGACTAAAGCAAGGCATTACCAAGTAGTGATACAAGGTCTGACAAATTTGCAAACTCATCTTAGAAAAAGTGCTCCATACCTCATTGCTGAGTATCACTATGGTCACCTTTGAAGTACTCCCCTTGGGAAGCTACGCACTGACCCCAGCACCTAGTCCACCCTTTGAAACAATTTTGGAACTCTTTGTGGAATGGCCATCAGAGCTGTCATTGTTATTACCCTTGATGTCCTAAATATCATCAAATCCTTTCAGTATTTCCTTTATCTTCAGATAAAGTCATTGGGGGCCAGATCAGATGAGCAGGGAGGGTGTTCCAATACAGTTACTTTGCTGGCTAAAAACTCCCTCATAGACAACTATACAATTAAGTTCACAAACTTGGCACCATGCTGCCCTCCACAATGGCCATTCCAGAAAGAGTTCCAAAATTGCTTTGAAGGGTGGACTAGGCACTAGCATCAGTGCCTAGCTTCCCAAAGGAAGTACATCAAAGGTGCCCATAGTGATATTCAACAATGAAACATGTACCACTTAGAACAATTAAGTTTACTCATTTAAGTATCTGATCTCATAGACTGGTTCATAACTAGATTAGATAAGGATAAATTTCAACATAACCACAAATATAGTTAATAAATATGCTCATCAAAATGAAGAAGGAAAACATAAAGTCTCAATAAAACTAAAATCTACAGAAATTAGAGAAATGTAAAAGAAGTCCACAAACCAAATGAATCCATTCAGTATAGCAAAGAGGAACAAAGAAAATACCAGTATCACAAACAAAAGCATTATAAAATGATTGACAACAGTAAGCTCACACCAGTGAACAATTATACTGAATGTAAATGACCTAAATGCACCTGTAAAGAAAGAGTGATAGAATAGATTAAAAAGAAAAAAAAAAACAGGATTAATTAATATGTTGTTTACCAGAGACACCATAGAAAAAAAGACGCCTGGTACTAGTATAAAGGCGTACAATGACCAATGGAACAGAATCAAGAACCCAGATGTAGATCCAAACTGGATGTTATTTCATAACATGGAGCAAACTGCAGGGCATTATGCTGAGTGAAAGGAATCAATTACAAAAGAACAGGTATTGTATGAGACCACTACTATGAAAACTCTTGAAAAGGTTTATTATACATAGAGAGAAAAAAATCTTTGATGGTTACCAGGAGGGGAGGGTTAAGGATGGAAAAAAAGTTTTTAAAGAGAATAGATTTATTTTCTGTATTTGCAACAAGAAGTCTTAATTCTAAGTACTAATTTATATTAATTGAAATTTCTCAGTTAAATACTGTACATCTCACAACATACCATATATCACTTCTCATACAAAAAAATCAATAGCTAAATTCCTATAAGTGACAAATATTAACCGTTTTTATTTTTATCCAAGCATCAGTTTGTTGTGTATGTCATTCTCAGTTGGATGTGCTTGCAAATGTTCCAGTTTATCTGTGTTTTAGACAAACATAATTTGACCAGAACCTTGAACCCCCTAAATCAGTTCCCCAGTGAAATACAGTACTTTGCATACAAGTTTTTTTTAGTTTTTTAAAAAAATATTTTATTGTGCTTTAAGTGACAGTTTACAATCCATGTCAATTTGCCATATCAAACCCTGCACCCACACAACTATGCAGCTCTAGCTACTCTCCCCACCCTGTGACAGCATACTCCTACTTTCCACCCTGTACTTCCTGTATTCACTCGACGAACTCCTGTCCCTCTCCACGCTCTCATCTCGCCTGTGGACAAGAGCTGCTCAGACAGCATCATGTATATATTTAAGCCAAGAAGCACATTCTTCCCCAGCCTCACTCTGTGTCTTACAGTCCAGACTGATTTTAGTCTCAAGAGTTAGCTTTAGTACTGCTTCAAGCTCTGGGCTAACAGAGAGTCTAGGGGCATGTCCTCAGGTGACCCTCCAGTCTGATGGACCATTAAGTCTTGTCTTTTAGTAGAGTTCTAGTTCCACACACCCATTTTTCTCCTGCTATGTCAGGGACTTTACACTGTGTTCCTTATCAGGGCAGTCACTGGTGGTGGCCGGGCATTATCTGGTTCTTCTGGTCCCATGCTGATAGAGTCTCAGATCATGTGGCACCTTCTGTGTCCTAGGCTCACATTTCCCTGTGTTTTTTATGTCCTTCATTCTCCTCTGCTTCCAGTAGATTGGGATCAATTTATGCTCCTTAGATGTCAGCTAACTAGCTTTTAAGACCCCAGACACCACTCACCAAAGTGATAACAGAATGTTTTCTTCAAAAAAAAAAAACCTTAGTTGTGCCAATTAGCCTAGGTGTCCCCCGAAACCATGGTCCCCAGACCCCTGTCCCTGCTACTCTGTTCTTCAAAATGTTGTGTTGTGTTTAGGAAACCTTTTAACTTTTGGTATAGTGCAGCTGTGCTAACCTCCCTTCTGCTGTGTGCTGTCACTCACTTCACCTAACCCAATTCCTGTCTACTGTCTGTGAATACCCCCTCACTCCCTCATGCCCTTTGTAACCATCAGAGATAATTTTCTTCAGTGGTTAAACCTTTTCTTAAGTCCTTATAGTAATGGTCTCATACAATACTTGTCCTTTTGTATCTGACTAATTTCACTCAGCATAATGTCTTCCAGGTGACTCCATGTTATGAGGTGTTTCCTAAGATCATCTTCGTTCTTTATCATTGCATAATATTCTATTGTGTCAGTATACCATAGTTGCTTTATCCATTCATCTGTTGATGGGCACATAGGTTGATTCCATCTTTTTGCCATTATAGACAGTGCTGCAGTAAACATTCATGTGCGTGTATCTGTTTGTGTGACATCCCTTATTTCTCTAGGATGTATTTCAAGAAGTGGGATTGCTGGATCATATGGTATTTCTATTTCTAGCTTCTTAAGAAAGCACCAAATTGATTTTGCATAGAAGTTGTAAGGAGTTTCTTGTCCTGTGAACTAAATGTCAAACTTACGCTCAGGGATTTCTCTTGCTCATTGACCTGGAGGCTTTGATAGAGATAGGCCAACTCCTTGGATCCTTTGCCTTGCACCTATTCTTGGAATGTTTTATTTTACCACATCTGCTCTGGGAGATGGATTGGTGCCAAGATGACAAGCTGAAGAAGACCAGAGAATGTATTTAACCCTCCACAAAGCCTCAAGCAGAACTAACTTAAACCACTATTCTATCTTCCCGTTTTCTACTTTATGGCTCCAGCTAGATCAAGATCTTATTAGTCTGTTCCATGACTACGTTTCTATCTCCTTCCACTGTCTCTTCCAAGTAAAGGGCAACCTTAACCTTTTACTGCCAGAATGAGAGAGAACAAAATGTAAAGACAGATTCAGGAGTAGCATTAGAAGGAGTGTCTATGCCTGCCTTTGTGTATACTTGTTTTATTTTCATACTCAGAAGTAGCCCAACTTTTGACAATGACCTAACAGAATGTCCAAAAGACTACCATTTTGTTCTTGATCAGTATCAGAGCCCTTCTTTGGGGATGGAGTGGAGAATAAAGGGTAGAGAAGACTTGGGCTCCCATTAAGAGCATGTATGATTATCAAACTCCATTACCACTGGAATTTCTTTATTCAGAAAGCATCTCTAGATCACCTACCTCAGGTTACACTCTGAGGTAACTAAGATTAAGTAATTAAAAATGATTCAACAAATAAGTTTTGAGTGCCTTTGTGATACCAGACCCTGTTCTGGATGCTGGGGAAAAAAGAGGTGAACAAAACAGAAAATCCTTGCCCTCATAAAGCTTACATATTTTAATGAAGGTCAGTGGAAAGACATGATGTATATGCATTATACTTACTGTTTGTTAGAAGGTGGTTAAGCACTTTGGAGAAAAGTAATGAAGGGTAAGGAGGATAGGTACTGTTGGGGAAATATTTCAGTTTTAAGTTGATTTTATCACAGGATTCCAGCCTAAAGCTTATGATATGTTGTTTCTAGGTATCACTGAGCTGGTTCCAACTTATAGTGAGCCTGTGTACAACAGAATGCAATACTGCCTAATTCTGGGCCGTCCTCACAGCTGTTATGTTTGAGCCCATTGTTGCAGCCACTGTGTCGGTCAGTCTTGTTGAGGGTCGTCCTGTTTTATGCTGACCTTCTACTTTATCAAGCATGATGTCCTTCTCCAGGGAGTGGTCCCTCGTGATTATACTCCAAAGCACATGAGATGAAATTTTGTTATCCTTGCTTATAAGGAGAATTTTGGCTGTACTTCTTCCAAGACAAATTTGTTCATTTTTCTGCCACACTCAGTATTCTTTGCCACCACCGTAATTTAAAGTCTTCAATTCTTCTTCAGGCTTCATTATTCATTGTCCATCTTTCACATGCATATGAGGACTACTAGTTAAGTTCACAAACTCATCTTAGAAAAACTGCTACATACCTCATTTATGAGTATCACTACAGTCACCTTCAAAGTACTCTCTATGGGAAGCTATGCACTGACTTCAGTGCCTAGTCCACTCTTCAAAGCAGTTTTGGAACTCTTTTTCTCGAATGGCCATTAGAGTTGTCATATTACCCGTGATGTCCTGAATGTCATCAAAATGTCTTCCTTTCAATATTTCCTTTATCTTTGGGTAAAGAAAAAAGTCACTGGGGACCAGATCATGTGACTAGGGTGTTCCAATACAGTTATTTGTTGACTGGCTAAAAACTCCCTCGCAGACAACTATAAAATTAAGTTCATGAATTTTGCACTGTGCCACCGTGTTTCAATGGCAATTCCAGAAAGAATTCCAAAATTGCTTTGAAGGGTGGAGTAAGTGCTGGCATCAGTGCATAGCTTCCCAAGGGGAGTACGTCAAGGGTAACCATAGTGATATTCAGGAATGAGGTATGTCGCCTTCCTAACAATTAAATTCGCAGACTTGTCAGACCTCGTATGAGGTGATTGAAAATACCATGGCTTGGGTCAGGTGTACCTTTGTCCTCAAAGCAGCAACTTTGCTTTTCAACACTTACGTGTCTTGCAGCAGATTTGCCTAATGCTATATGTCATTTGGTTTCTCGACTGTTGCTTCCGTGGTCATTGATTGTATTTGAAGCAAAATGATTAACTTCAATATTTTCTTCATTTACCGTGATGTTGCTTATTGGTCCGTACATGAGGATTTTTGTTTTCTTTATGTTGAAGTGTAATCTATACTGAAGGCTGTAGTCTTTGTTCTTCATCAGTAAGTGCTTCAAGTCCTCTTCATTTTCAGCAAGCAAAGTTGTGCCATCTGCATATGACAGATTGTTAATGAGCCTTTCTGCAGTCATGAGGATGCATTCTTCCTATAGTTTACCTTCTCTGATTATTTGCTCAATATAAAGATTGAATCAGTATGGTAAAAGGAAATAACCTTGATGCACACCTTTCCTGACGTTAAAACACACCGTATCCTCTTGTTCTTTTGAGCTACTGCTTCTTGATCTGTGTACAGGTTCATAATGAGCACAATTAAGTGTTATAAAATTCCCATTCTTCACAATGTTATCTATAACTTGTTATGATCCCCACAGTTGAACGCCTCTGTATAGTCAATAAAATACAGGTAAACATCTTTCGGTATTCTCTGTTTTCAGCTGAGAGCATCTGATATCAGCAGTGATATCCCTCATTACACATCCTCTTCTGAATCCAGCTGACTTTCTTGTGGTTCCCTATCAATGTACTGCTGCCATTGCTTTTGAAAGATCTTCAGCAAAATTTTACCTGCATGTGATATTAAAGATACTGTTCAATAATTTCCACATTCAGTTGGACCACCTTTCTTTGGAATGAGCACAAATACAGATACCTTCTAATCGGTTGGCCAGGTAGCTGTCTTCTACATTTCTTGGCATAAACCAGTGAGTGCTTCCAGTGCTGAATCTGTTTGTTGAAATATCTCAATTGGTATTCTGTCAACTCCTGCAGCCTTGTTTTTAGCCAGTGCCTTCAGTGCAGCTTGGAGTTCTTCCTTTGGTACCATGAAATCTTGATCATTGATAACCTCCTAAAACTGGGTTGAATGTCAACCAGTTATTTGTGGTACAGTGAGCATGTGTATTTCTTCCATCTTGTTTTGATGTTTCCTGCATCATTTAACATTTTCTCATAGAATCCGCCAATATTGCAACTAGAAGCTTGAATATTTTTCTTCAGTTCTTTCAGCCTGAGAAACACCAGGCGTGTTCTCCCACTGTGGCCTTCTAACTCCAGGTCTTTGCACATTTCTTTATAATACCTTAGTGTGCCTTCTCAAGCTGCCCTTTGAAATCTTCTGTTCAGCTCCTTCATCATTCCTTTTATTTGTTTTAGCTACATTATATTCAAGAGCAAGTTTCAGAGTCTTTTTTGACATCCATTTTGGTCTTTTCCTTACATCTTTTCAGTGTAATATAGATGCTCACAAAAGGGAGAGGAGGCTTTTAGAAGCTTCACAGACTAGGTATGACAGGTGGGCAAGTAGACTGGGAGACAGCATTTTGAGTAAAGGGGAATCGAGTATGCCCAAGTCATAGTAAGTAAGTTTATGTAGATATACTAAAGAATATACTAAATATATAGTATAGATATAGATAATACTAAAGAATAGAGTTCACATAGAATGATAGGAGATGAGTCTGAAGTAAATTGGTATCATATAGTGGTGACTTCAGTTTAATAGTTCTGATACTGAACTATTTTTGTATATCACAGTAGTTGCTGTGAGTTGAAAGCAACTCAACAGCACTTTGTTTGGTTTTAGTTTTGGGAAAACTCCAGCTTGGTTGTGGTGTATTCTCTTTTCTGTATTCTTGGTTTCATGTATTAATGTTTTTGCATGCATGTTTTATTCAAATCTAAAAGCATGAGTGAAATGGTCCTGAAATTTTCTTGCCATAACTTGTTCTGGTTTTCTTATATTATTGTGCTGGGTGGGCTAGTAGTATGAGTTAGGATTGGTATTTTTCCGTTGTCTTTAAGGTACTTCATGGAAACTCTATGGGACAGTTTTCTGTTCTCTGTGGAGAACTTGTTTGCCAAACCATCAAGGCTTGGTATTTTCTTTGTGGGAAGACTTTCAACCACTATTTTTATTTCTTTAATTGTAATAACTTTTTATTTATGCTTTAAATTTCATCTTCAGCCAGTTGTGGTAGGTTATTATTTAAGGGATTGATTCATTGCATGGACAAACTAATTTCAGAATTGTTAGTTGTTGATACAGTTCTTTCTGTCTCTGTCTTTTTTTGTTAACACTTTATTATTTTGCTTTAGGTGAAAATTTATAGAGCAAATTAGTTTCTCATTAAACAATTAATACACATATTTGTGATATTCTCTGCTTAACCTCTGTTATTGTGTTAGGTGCCATTAAGTTAATTCTGAATCTTAGTGACCCATATGACAGAGTAGAACTACCCCATAGGGTTTTCTTGGCTGTCACCTTTATAGAAACCGATCAGCAGGTCTTTCTCCTGAAGAGCTACCAGTTAGGTTTGAACTACCAACCTTCAGGTTAATAGCCAAAAGCTTAGCTGTTTATGCTGCCAGAGCTCCATGGTGGCACAGTAGGTAAGAACTACAGCTGTTAACCAAACGGTCAGCAGTTGAAATATACCAGCTACTCTTTGGAAACCCTGTAGGGGTAGTTCTACCGTGTCCTATAGGGTAGCAGTGGGTTAGGTTTTTTGGTTTTTACTTATAATTATAGCCCCTGTTCTACCACATTACTGTTTGTTTTCTCTCTTCATTATGATCATTCTTACCAAGCTTTTGTCTGTTTTTTAGTGATTTTTCTCCAACGAACCTATGAGGTCAAACAGTTAAGTCCATGAACTACATTGTTCTAAGTGCTATGTACCTCATTTCTGAATATCACTATGGTCACCTTCGAAGTACCCCCCTTGAGAAGCTATGCACCGACACCAGCTCCTTGTCCACCCTTAAAGCAGTTTTGGAACTCTTTCTCGAATGGCCATTGCACACGGTGGCAAGTTTGTGAACTTAATTGTATAGTTGTCTGTGAGGGAGTTTTTAGCCAGTAAACAACTATATTGGAACACCCTACATACTCACCTGATTTGGCTGCCAATGACTTTTTTCTTCACCTGGAGATAAAAGAAATATTGAAGGGAAGACATTTTGGTGACATTCAGGACACCAAGGGTAATATGACAACTCTGATGGCCATTCCAGAAAAAGAGTTCCAAAATTCCTTTGAAGTGTGGACTATGTGCTGGGATCAGTGCATAGCTTCCCAGGAGGAGTACTTCTAAGGTAACTATAATAATATTCAGCAATAAGATATGTAGCACTTTTTCTAGGATGAGTTTGCCAACTTAATTGGCAGTCCTTGTAATTTTTTGCTTTGCTAGTGTTCTCTCTTATATATTTGATTTCTAAATCACTAATCTCTGGTACTTTCTGTAAGTTTATTCTTTTTGCATATTGTCTAATTTCTTAAGACAGGCATTTTACTCGTTGATTTTGAGACTCTTTAATGTAACTATTTCAGGTTATAGATTTTCCTCGAAGCACTATTTTTGCTGCATCCCATATGTGGTTTCTTAACTTTTAGTTTCAGTATTTTAAATATTTATTGTGATTTCTTCTTTCACCCATGCATTATTTAGCATTGTGGTTTTTATATTTTCAAGTAGGTAAAGACTTTGAAAAGTATTCTTTTGTTATTCTAGTTTAATTGCATTTTGGTCTGAAGTTCTCTGTTATTTAAAGTTTGTTAAGGCCTTCTTTATGGTCTAGTACATGACTTTTTTTTTTTATTTAACATAACTGAGTAAAAATGTACATTCACATGTAAATTTACATGCCCCCCTATATGCAGCTTCCACTGCTCTCCCTGTCCGGTGACTGCACACTATTCCTCTCTGCTCCATACATGTCTCATCCTCCCAACAGTCTCCTTTCCCCTCCTCTCCGTCCACTCCCCTTCCTCCAGCCAGAGGTCAGCAAGATGATATCCTATAGATGTATAGAACCCTAAAGTGCTTCCAACATATGGTTACTCTGCATTGCCAAGTCCATTCCATTACTGTCCAAAGAGTGGACCTTTGTTATAATTTATGGGAACGGGCAGCATCAGGGCCGGGGGCCATGCTCTCAGAGGAACCCCAAAACCGCTGGACCATCAATTGAGGTCTTTTAGTGGAGATCTCATGTTGCACCTCTTTTTATTCTTGTGTTGCCAGTGAGGCTCCTCTCTGTGAGCTCCGTCATGGCTATCACTGGTGGTGGCCGGGCACCATCCGGTTCTTCTGGTCCCAGGTCGATGTAGGCACCCACTCTTGTGGGTCTCTCTGTCTTCTCGGTTGTCTTTACCGCATGCCATTTTGGCCCTCGGTGAGCATCCGTTCCTGCTGAGTTGGGACCATTTGCTGTGTCCTCGGATGGCAGCTTGGCAGCTTTTAAGACCCCAGACGCCACTCACCAATGTGAGGTGCAGAAAGCTCTCTTAGCAAAATGCTAGTTGTGCCAATTGGCCTGGAATTCGCCTAAGAGCATGGTCCCCCGCCCCCCGCCCCAGCTACTCTATCCTTGCAGTATTGAGTTAAGATGGAAGGAGTACTCAAGTTATGCTGAAGTCCACTTAATGTTGTTCTTGTTCCTAATGTGTGCTGTCACCGCTTTCTCCCAACTAGATTTCTAGTAACTACCTAAACTAAACCCTCCCCCCTCGCCCTCCCTCCCTCCCTCCCTCCCCTCCCTTGCAGCTGTCAAAGAGTCTTTTCTTCTATACACAAGTCTGTTTTTGAGATCTTATCGTAGAGGTCTCATACAGTATTTGTCCTTTTGTCGCTGACTACTCTCACTCAACATAATGTCTTCCAGTTGAAACCAGGTTAGGAGATGTTTCCTGGAATCATCGTTATTCTTTATCATTGCGTAGTGCTCCACTGAGTATATGTACCATAGTTTACCTATCCATTCTTCTGTTGTTGGGCATCTGGGTTGATCCCACCTTTTTGCTATTGTGGACTGTGCCGCGATAAACATTCTGGTGCATGTGTCCGTTGGTGTGAAAGGCCTTGAATCTGTAGGATATATTCCAAGTAGTGGAATTACTGGGTCAAATGGTATATCAATATCCATTTTTTTAAGGAAGCGCCAGATTGCCTTCCAAAGAGGCTGGACCATTTTGCAACCCCACCAACAGTGTAGGAGGGTTCCACTTTCTCCACAGCCTCTCCAGCATTTGTTGTTTTGTGTTTTCTGGATCATGGCCAATCTTGTTGGGGTGAGATGGTATCTCATTGTTGTTTTGATTTGAATTTCTTTAATAGCTAAAGATCGTGAACATGTCCGCATGTGTTTTTTGGCTGCCTGGATCTCCTCTTTAGTGAAGTATCTGTCCATCTCCTTTGCCCATCGCTTAATTGTATGGTTTATCTTCTTCTTATTGATATTTTGTAGTATCTTATAGATTATGGAGATCAGGCGTCGATCTGACATAGAGTTGCCAAATATTTTTTCCCACTCTGTGGGTGTTCTTTTTAGTACATGACTTTTAAAAAAGTAATATATCATTGTGTTTTTGATGAAGGTTTACATAGCAGTGTTAAATTTCCATCCAGCTTATTTCTATACAAGTTGTTGAGTGACTTTGGTTACATTCCTCCCAATGCATGAACACTCTCATTATACTAGTGATTTTTCTGTATACTAGACTAATAATTTTTAAACATTTTAATTTTTTAATTTATAAGATCTTTCATATAACCACAATCCATTATCATAACAGAAACCATAGTGGCATAGTGGTTAAGTGCTATGTCTGCCAACCAAAAGGTCAGCAGTTCAAACCTACCAGGCATGCCTTGGAAACTCTGTGGGACGGTTTACTCTGTCTATAGGGTTGCTTTGAGTTGAAATCAACTTGATGGCAGTCAGTTTGGTTTTTTGGTTCATTATCATAATAACAAAACGAAAATTTATTTTATATCATCTTATATATATGTGTGTGTATATAAGACAATTTCTTCAGTTGTCTCAAAAAGAAAATATGTTTTTCACAATTTGTATTTTTGAAATGGAGTCCCTGTGTGTTGGTAATGATTAACATTGCTCAGCTGCTAACTTAAAGAGATCTTTGTAAAAAACCAAAACCTGCTGCTCTCGATTCCAACTCATAGCAACCCTATCGGACAGAATAGAACTGCTCTATAAAGTTTTCAAGGAGCAACTGGTGGATTTGAACTGTTGACATTTTGGTTAGCAGATGTAGCACTTAACCACTATGCCACCAGCGCTTCCTGACTTGGAAGAAAGGCCTGATAATCTACTTCTAAAACATAAGCCACTGAAACCCTATGAAGTACAGTTCTCCTACAGAGTGACCATGTATTGGATACACTTTATGGTTCTGTGCATCTATAGGATGTCATCCTGCTGACCTCTGGCTGGAGGAAGGAGAGTGGGTGGAGAGGAGGGAGAAAAAGAGACTGTTGGGAGAACGAGACATGTATGGAGCAGAGAGGAATAGTGTGCTGTCACCGGGCAGGGATAGCAGTGGAAGCTGCATATAGGTGGGTATGTAAATTTATACAGGAATGTACATTTTCACTCAGTCATAATAAAAAAAAAAAGAATTAACTTGATAGCAGCTTGTCTGGTATATTTGAAACAGGATCCAAACAGTGTCTACATACATGCTGTATTTGATATCACTCTTGAATCTTTATAGCCATTTCCTCTCCTTTTATCCCTCTCATGCTTGTTTTTCATTGAACAAAAGAAACAGTTTGCCCTGTAGAATTTCCCTCATTCAGGATTTGGCACTTCTTTGTGGTGTTACTTTTCTTGTCTCCTGCGTTTCCTGTAAACAGATAATTAGATCTAGTGACTTGATTAGATTCTGCTTCATTTTTATTTTTTGGCAAAGATATTTTATAGGTGGTACCATGCACTTTCTGTCACATCAGCTAGCAACATGATGCACATAATGTCTGTTGAGCCACTTCTAGTAGTGCTAAGATTGATCAGTGGGTTCAGATGTTATCAGCCTGATCTGTTCATTCAAAATCCCCATCAAACTCTAATGAACTTGGCAGACATTTAAGTGCATTGCCTAGGTCTGTATAGGTCTGTATTTATTTCATTATGGTTTACAAAATGAGGACTTTGTAATTCTGTCATTCCTTCCACATTTACAAGCTGTGATTATGCCAGAAGAATTTTTCCTCATCAGCTGTTTGGTTACTCTGAAGTACATTTTGTTCAGGCAAGGCAGAATTTTTCCTAATAAGTTTTCAGAATACTGAGTTTTGGTGCCTTAGTAGTTTCCAAAGGAAAAGAGTTTGTTGTTGTTTTGTTTTGTTTTGTTTTGTTTTGTTTAATTATCTTTTCAACTCTGGATTTTTATGTATTTGTGTGTTTCAGGCTAGTAGCATCAATATTCTGTTTGATTTGATATTTGTCAAGTTAGCTCCTGTGACATGGCCATCATAGTTTTGACAGCTTCCATTCTTTTGGTCATGTTAAGATGTCTTAAGCATGTATTGCAATTTCTTTGCGTGTGGCCCTATGGAATGGGCTGTGTCACCAGAGGCACTTAGGAGGTGCTCACTGCTACTGAATTACGGAAAACCAAACTAAATTCACTGCCATTGAGTTGATTCAAATATTAGGTTATGTTATTGTTGTTAGGTGCTGTCAAGTTGGTTCCTACTCACAGTCACTCAATGTACAACAGAACAAAACACCGCCAGTCTTGCACCATCCTCACAATCATTGTTATGCTTGAGCCCATTATGCAGCCACCGTGTTAGTCCATCTTGTTGAGGGTCTTCCTCATTTCTGCTAACCCTCTACCAAGCATGATCTCCTTCTCCAGGGACTGATCCCTTCTGATAAGGTATCCAAAGTATGTGAGACATAATCTCAGGATCCTTACTTCTGAGGAGCATTCTGCTCTTACTTCTTCCAAGACAGGTTTGCTGGTTCTTTTGGTAGTCCATGGTATATTCAATATTTTTTGCCAACACCACAGTTCAAAGGTGTCAATTCTTCTTCTGTCTTCCTTATTCGTTGTCCAGCTTTCGCATACATATGAGGCAATTAAAAACACCATGACTTTGATCAGGTTCACCTTAGTCTTCAAGATAACATCTTTGCTTTTTAACACTTTAAAGAGGTCTTTTGCAGCAGATGTGCCCAGTGTAATACATCTTCTAATTTTTTCACTGCTGTGTCAGTGGGTGTTGATTGTGGATCCTAGTAAAATGAAATCCTTGACAACTTCAGTCTTTTCTCTGGTTAGCATGATATTCCTTATTGGTCCAGTTGTGGGGAATTTTGTTTTACTGAATTATAGTTGCTTCTAAATATTTTCACTGTCAACTAGGAAGTAGTAATTTTGTAAGTAGAGGAAAGCATGATTTCACACTGTTTTTAATGTAAATTAAAATTGCAAGGTTTTTACTTAATTTGGAGACCCTGGTGGTATAGTTGTTAAGTGCTAGGGCTGCTAACCAGAAGGTCAGCAGTTCAAATCCACCAGATGCTCCTTGGAAAGTCTATGGGGCATTTCTACTCTGTCTGTAGAATCACTCTGAGTCAGAATTGACTCAGTGGCAATGAGTTTGGTTTGATTTGGAGTTTATTTGGATTTTGTACCTCTATTCTCTTATGCTAAATAAAGTAGTATCCTAATTATTTTCTGGAACCCTGATGGCATAGTGGTTAAATGCTAGGGCTGCTAACTAGAAGGTCGGCAGTTCAAATCTACCAGGCACTCCTTGGAAATTCTATGGGGCAGTTCTACTCTGTAGAGTCACTATGAGTTGGAATCAACTCTATGGCATTGGGTTTGGTTTTTTGAATTATTTGCTTTATCCTGTAATGTACATGTAATAGTTTCAAAGTAACTGTATTCGTTTTCTATTGCTGTGCAGCAAATTACCATGTATTTAGTAGTTTAAAACAACATAGGTATTTATTCTCACAATTTCTGTAGGTCAGAAATCTAGGCATAGCTTAGCTGGATCCTCTGCTCAGGGTCTCCCAGGCTACAATCATGGTGTTACCTGGGCTCCAATTCTTGTATAGAAACTCAACCAGAGAAGGATCTGCTTCCAAAGTCACTCAAGTTATTGGCAGAATTCAACTCCTTGTGGTTGTAGGACTGAGGTCCCTGTTTTCTTACTGAGCAGGAGGCCAGCTGCAGTTCCTTGCCATGTGGCTCTTTCCTTAGCTTCTTCAAAGCCAGTAAAGGGGGTCTCTCCTCACAAGACAGCCCTGTCCCTGTCTTAAAACTTTCACCTGATTAAGCCAGGCTCACCCAGGATAATCTTTGTAATTAGCTCAGAATCAGCTCATTTGTAACCTTAATTGCATCTGTAAAATACCTTAATGTTTGCCATATAATGTAACATACCCGTGGGAATGATATCCTGTCACCTTTGCCATATTCTTTTGGTCAGAAGCACATCACAGATTCTACCCACATTCAAGGGGAAGGGAATATACAAGGGAGTGATTCATTGTGGAGAACATTAAGGTGTGTCTGCCACAGTAATATTGATGATTTTATTATTATTATTTATTATTATTATTATTTATTATTTATTAATCCAATTTAAGATTTCTTTATGGTTCTTTTTATACAGATGAACAGTAACATTTCTGTGTTTAAAGCCATTTAAACAATACTTTTCTCTATGTAGAATGCTATGAACTTAATATATATAGTTCATTTCTTTTCGTGTGTTTTGAATATTTAGGGATTGCAGTTGTCTCTTTTTGCTTTGATTTTATTCATGTAAAATATCTTTTTCTTGTGATTAAGTAAATGTGTACAATCCAAATCAGTTTTGCATGCCCACCTATCTGCAGCTTCTTCTGTTCTTCCCACCTGATGAATGCACACTCCTCCTTTTCACTGTATATTTCTAGTATCCTCTTAACAAGCATCTGTCCTCTCCTTTGCACCCTCTTCTCTCTCATCTAGAAAGAGACCAGTAGGACTGCTCCTATAAATACATACAACTATAAATACATAGAACCAAAGTACGCACACCATATGGTCACACTGTGTCCCTGAGTCCAGTCCATTCTTGTCTGAAGAATTGACCTCATTACTGGTTTCTGGTCAGGGACAGCAGCAGGTCTAGGGACCATGTTCCCAGGGGAGTGTCTAGGCTGTCAGACCATCAATCCAGGTCTTTTAGGAAAGTTCTTTGCTGCACCCCTCTTGATTTTGTTCGTGTAAAATATTTGCATGATTCTAAATTAATCGTTAAAACAAAGGGCATTCAGCAAATTCTGGCTTCACTTTTGTCTCCTCTACCTTAGTCCTTTAGTATTCCTTAGATAACCCTTTTTATTGTTTTTGCTCTATCCTTCCATTGTTTCTTTTTTAAAAGATTACCAAGTAAACATACACACATATACTTGTTTCCCCCACTCTCCTTTATAAAGTAGCATATTATAAATACTGTTTTACACTTCACTTTTTTCCTCTATATTTATCCTGGAGACCACTCATTTCAGTATATAGAGATCTTCATTATTCCTTTTTATAGTTGCATAGTATTCAGTTGTATGTGTGTATTACAGTTTATTCAGCCAGTCATTTTCTGTCTTCTTACCCATTTTATTTTCTTCATAATTCTTATTATTATATGCAGTCTTATTTGTTCATTATCTTAATGTATTGCAAAGTCAGTGGGAGTTGGGGCTTATATTTTAGGAATAAGAATTGTGCCTAGCACATAACAGACATTAAAATGTGTTGAATGTTAATAATACTCAAGGTCTTGGTTTTGTCATTGCAGGTCAATCCAAAAGACTACATGTTTAGTGGACTGAAGGATGAAACTGTAGGTCGTTTACCTGGGAAAGTAGCAGGACAACCATTTGTCATTCAAGACTGTGAGAACTGTAACATCTATATTTTTGATCACTCTGCTACGATTACTATTGATGACTGTACTAACTGCATATTTTTTCTGGGACCTGTGAAAGGCAGTGTATTTTTCCGCAATTGTAGAGATTGCAAGTGCACATTAGCCTGCCAACAGTTTCGCATGCGGGATTGTAGAAAACTGGAAGTCTTTTTGTGCTGTGCCACTCAGCCTATCATTGAGTCTTCTACAGGTATCAAGTTTGGCTGCTTTCAGTGGTACTACCCTGAATTAGCTTTCCAGTTCAAAGATGCAGGGCTAAGTATCTTCAATAATACATGGAGTAATGTTCATGACTTTACACCTGTGTCAGGAGAATTCAACTGGAGCCTTCTTCCAGAAGATGCTGTGGTTCAGGACTATGTTCCTTTACCTACTACTGAAGAGCTCAAAGCTGTTCGAGTTTCCACCGAAGCCAACAGAAGTATCATTCCAATATCCCGTGGTCAGAGACAGAAGAACAGTGATGAATCATGCTTAGTAGTGTTATTTGCTGGTGATTATACTATTGCAAATGCCAGGAAACTAATTGATGAGGTAAGGAGAAAAAGACGTGACACAGACATATACATAGATAGACACATACCCCTTTCTGGGGAACTTCTATTCTTTTCAGATTGAGTATTTAGAAATACAGGCAGTCCTCAAGATATAGTCCCCCTGCACACACACACAGAGAGAGAGAGAGAGGGAGAGAGAGGGAGAGAGAGAGAGAGAGAGATTGGTCTACAGGCTTATTGCTTGGGCCTCAAAATACATTTTCCTGAAGAAACTTTTTAAAAACATAATTCAATTCAGAAAGCATTTATTAAGTATCTATTATGTACATGTCACTCGTTTACCACACTTCATTGATTACAGGGTGCTGCTTTGGTTCCTGCATTTTAACTTCTCTAAAACACATCTTGCAGTTGGTGACTACTTAGACTTGATGAAATATGTGCTCAGAGGGTAATAACATAAATGAAATTCTCTGCCCTCAAAGAATTTCCATTCTTTAGAATAAATCATTTCTGGGGAAGCTCATGAAAGTAGTAGTGTGTAGTAAAACATGACCTTTTATAACTGTGTAGTGGGGAAATTTCTTGAGAGTTTTAATTGGTTAGGGGGTAGGAAAGAAGACATTTAGAAATACAAATTTCAGGTCCTGTTGTGACTATGAGGACAACCTCCATATTATTTTCCTTTGCCCTATTGCCATGAAGGAGAGAAAGAGTAAGGTGGGAGCTGTGATGGCAAAGGTTGTAGGCTTATGAACAGAGGTTTTTGGTGAATGCTTCTAACCAAAAGATTAGCAGTTCAAATCTTCCAAGTACTTCTTGGAAACACTGTTGGACAGTTCTACTCTGTAGGGTCACTATGAGTCGGAATTGACTCGATGGCACTGGAGTTTGGGTTGAGTTGGAGAGGAGTATTTTTGGGTAGCAGCTTCCACTTGAAAACTAATTGGGAACACAAAGGTTAGATGCTCTAAAAACAGTTCCTGTGTTGACTAGTGCTCCAACAGGGAGACAACACTAGGATGTAGTGATTATTCATCAGTCAGTTGTTTCTTCAGTAGGAGTCTGCTTGAATTTCAGAATCAAACTTCCAGAAATGGTGAATTGAATGGAAAACTCATAGAATCTCTTTCTGAATGAATTTTTAAAAAGTTGGAATATGGCAAAAGGAGTGATTTTGGGGAAAAATCTAAAAATAACTACTTCTTTATGATTATACATTCTACAATGTAGAAAATCCATGTGTGAGATCTACAAAGTATATATGAAGTATAATTTTCAAAACAACAGATGCCCAAGTATAATTTTAGGACTTTGATATTTTCTTTTTGGATTTTGCCAGTCTGATAAAAACATGCTGTGAATCTGGTAAGATATAGAAAAGATATAGAAGATATAGAAAAATGTGTTTCTGGCCTTTGAGTTATCTACTCATATTATTCCAACATCTGAGAGGCAAATATTTTCATTATATATTATATGGTGATTTTTTATAACCTATATGCCAGTTACAAAAGAAGTTATTCAGATTAAATTCCTCTTTTATGTAGATTGTAATACAGAGTAGACATAAAGAATATTTAATAAATTTTTTAAAAAACTCATCAAAACAAACGCTGTGTTTATGCATCACTACATGTTTAATCATTGGTACGTGATGTGCAAAATGGTATAGTGCCTTGAATATGACTAGGAAAAATGATGTTTTTTAAATGTCCTTCTAGAATATAAAATAAATTAAAACAAAAACCCCACAGTAATAATAGCTAACACTTGGATCCGACTCGACGGCACTTGGCTGGCATATGGTGGCTGCTCTTGGGAGCTCTGGTAGTGCAGTGGTTAAGAGCTTGAGTGCTATCCAAAAAAGGTCAGCAGGTTGAATTCACCAGCTAGTACTTCAAAACCCTATGGAACAGTTAGACTCTATCACTATGAGTCAGAATCAGCTTAATGGCAACAGGTTTGGTTGTTTTGATTTTATATGCCTGGAGGCTCCTAGGCAGCACAAGTGGTTTGTGATCTGCTGCTATCCAAAAGATTTGTGGTTTAGACCCACCCAGCAATGCCGTAGGAGAAAGGCCTGGCGATCTGCTTCCGTAAAGACTACAGCCATGAAAACCCTATAGAGCAGTTCGACTCTGTAATACATGAGGTCTCCGTGAGTTGGAAAGAGTCAGTGTCAACAGATTTGGTTTATATGCCATTGTAAAGGATATAAATTAATTGCCTTAATACTCAACTCAACCCTATGAAATAGGTACCATTATTCCCCTTATTACAGATAAGGAAAATGAGTAACAGAAAATAAGTAACTTGCAAAAGGTCACTAAGATTCATAACCAGGCAGTTTGACTCTATAGGCCCCACTTTTAACTGTTATGCTGTTAGCTGCCTCACTGGTAAAGCAAAGTTGATGATTGCCTGGTAGAATATGAATGTAACTAAAAGAATGAGGACTTAAACAGCAGTTAACTGGCGTCAGCACAGGAGATCCTGGAATTCATTGACTAGAGTTATCCTGTCTAATTCTGAAAGTACAAAAGCAGGAAATCAAAGAGAACGAAAGGAAGAAAATGCAAAATACGTGTGAAGAAGGTATCAGTGTCCTGAAAAATAGTGTACTACATTAAAAAACGAAGCTCAGGTTCCCAAGGCAATGTACATATAAGCAAGTTAATTCTGAAATTAAAAAAAATACAACATGAGTCTCTCACGTCATGACACAAGTATCATAGGACAGCTTAGACTGGAACTGTGAACGCCAGTTTTATTAAACTCCAGGGATATCACATAATTTCATATCACATTGTTTTTATAAATTACACATAATGGTTGAGATACCAAGCCAAGTAGTATCATAAAACTTGAAAGAGTAGGAAGTCAGAAAGACTGGTAAAGCAGAAAGTCCATTCCTTAGAGAGTCAAGAGAAATTACTAGGCCTTAGTTGCCTCACCTAGATATCAGACTTCATGCTTGTTCTAATGTATAATATAGACAAGCACAGGATAAATTAGAGTACAAGCAATTTTGAATTGTTTTAAAGTACTGCATAATTTATTGGATAGATATCACTATTTTCAAGTCTTTAAAAGTAGAATTTTTATGAAAAGGAGTAATCCTTTTCAGTTATCTTCAGTGAAATATCAAAATAGAATTCATAGTTTTGTTATTTGTTTTAAGGTAACTGTATTTTCAGTTAGTCAGCTTAATTTTGTCAGCTTATGTATGTCACTAAAATGAGAGGTGATGAGCAACCCAGAAAATAAGAAACAGAGGTAGGATTGTTTCTGATATTTTACATAACTTTACAGTCATCATTTGGCAGTGATGTCTGTAATTTTCTGTTACTTTTTATGTGTGTTTCCTTTTTCTGAGACATAATTGCATGCATTCTGAAATAGGAGTTGAGTTTGAATCCAATTTGATGGAATGGTATTAGAATGAAATACTATCAGCCCAGTAAAACTGATTTTGCAGTGGAATAGCTGAAAACTGTTTGCATCAAGTACATGAAAATTTTTAGAATTTTATGCATCTTACTTTTTTAAGTAGGTAAATCTGGAAAGATATACATCTAAATGTTAACAGTTTGGGTTATTCTCAGGAAATAGATTAAGAATAGGGCTTTATTTTGTCTAGTATGAATACCAACTCAAAGGCAGTGCATTTGGTTTGGGGTTTTATTTATTTATTTGGTTTTAGTCAATAGGGGAAAAGAAAGGCTGGGAAGGTAAAGAAAAGGAAGCATACCTATATGTCAGTGGTGTCTTAGTGGTAGCACCTTGGCCAGTATTTGTTTCTGTTTTTTATTTTTCATATGTTCTATGTAGAGTATATTTGTTACAATTTATAATAATTCAATAAGCTTTGTTGAAAAAATTAAGTGGTTTAATGATGTTGTATTTTTGAAACTTTTTATAATTATTTAAAAAATTAATACATAAAAACTATGTAGAATTTTAAAATAAAGAATAGTAGGAATAAGTTTAAAACTCATTCATAGTTATACTGTACCATGCATAATCTTTTTATGGATTTTTTTTAATGTATTTAGTCTGTAATCACATTAATTGGGTTGAGATCATAGCTCTTCTCCGTAGTGGTTGTGTGACCTTGGCCAAGTTTTTAATCACTCTGTGCCTTAGTTTTCTCATCTGTAAAGTGAAGGCCATAATAGAACCTATACCTCATGAGAAGGTTAAATGTGTTGATTCATGTAAAATACATAAAACTACCTGGCATATATAGTAAGTGCTCCATAAAAGTGATTTAGCATTATCATGTTATATTACATACATTTGTATCATGCTTTATAAAATTAGAATTATTATATGAACTTCCCCTATTTTGTTATAGCTTTGTAAACATGTTTATTGAAACATGGTATTTCATTGTGTTAATGTACCATAATGTGCTTAATCATTCTTCTCTCATTTTACACTTGGATTGACATATCAGCGAACTAAAGCTTCCATCTGGTTTATTTCAATTTTTTTTTAATTGTGTTTTAAATTTTGAGGATATCATAGTTTCTTAGTGTTTCTCTAACAGAAATACCTCAAGCAGGTGGCTTTAATGAACAGAAATTTATTTTCTCACAGTTTTGGAGGCCATAAATTCAAATTCAAGGCAGCAGCTCTAGAAAAAGACTCTCTCTTTGTAGACTCTGGGGAAAATCCCTGCCTTGGCTTTTCTAGCCCACCATCCTTCAGGTTCATGGGCTTGTAGACTAGGCAGCTTTCAGGTAGTGTTTGTCTTCCCTTTGTATCTCGATAAGCATACCTGTAGATATTTAGGGTTTGGCTCCAAACTACCATAGTAAAGCAAGTATCATGATAAAAGTGAGTTACATGAATTTTTTGTTTTCCCTGTGCATATAAAAGTTATATTTACGCTATACTGTAGTCTGTTAAATGTACAATAAATAGTATTATGTTTTTTTAAAAGTACATACCTTAATGAAAAATACTTCATTGCTAAAAATGCTAACCATCGTCTGAGCCTTTAGAGTTCAATCTTTTTGCTGGTGGAAGGTCTTGTTTCATTGTTGATGGCAGCAGACTCATCGGTGTGTTGTTTGCCGAAGGTTGGGTGGCTGTGGCAATTTATTAAAATGAAATTGGCTGCATCAATTGACTCTACCTTTCAAGAAAGATTTCAGTGTAGTATACGATGCTGTTTGATCACATTCTACCCACAGTGGAACTTCTTTCAAAATTAGAATCACTCCTCTCAAACCCTGCCACCACTTTATCAACTGTTGATATAATATTCTAAATCCTTTATTGTCATTTCAACAATATTCACAGTATCTTTACCAGTAGTAGATTCCATCTCAAGAGATTGCCGTCTCTGCTCATCCATACAAAGCAACTCCTCATCCATTAAAGTTTTATCATGAGATTGCAGTCACATCGTCAGGCTCTACTTGTAGTTCTAGTCCTTTTGCTATTTCCACCACATCTACAGGTAATTCCTCTACTGAAGTCTGAACCCCTGAAAGTCATCCATGAGACTTGGAATCACCTTCTTCCAAATTCCTGTTAATATTGGTGTTTTTGACCTCCTCCTATGAATCATGAATGTTCTTAATGGCACCTAGAATGGTGAATCTTTTCCAGAAGGTTTTCAGTTTACTTTGCCCAGATCCATCAGAGGGATCACTATGTCTGGCAGCCACAGCATTACAAGATGTATTCTTTGATTAATAATACTTGGAAGTCAAAATGTTTCCTTAATCCATGGACTGCAGAATGGATATTGTGTTAACAGGCGTGAAGACAACATTAATTTTGTGTATCTTCATCAGAGCTCCTAGGTGAACAGGTGCATTGTCAATGAACAGTAATATTTTGAAAGTTGTCTTTTCTTCTGAGCAGTAGGTCTCAACAATGGACTTAAAATATAGTAAACTATGTTGTAAACACATGTGCTGTTATGCAGGCTTTGTTGTTTCATTCATGCAGTACAGGCAGAGTAGATGTAGCATAAGTCTTAAGGGCCCTGCGATTTTCAGAATGGTAAATAAGCGTTGGCTTCAACGTAAAGTCACCAGCTGCATTAGCCCATAATGAGAGTCAGCTTATCCTTTGAAACTTTAAAGTCAGGCATTGACTTCTTTCTAGCTATAAAAGTTCTAGATGACATCTTCCTCCATGATAAGGCCGTTTTGTCTATGTTGAAAATCTGTCATTTAGTGTACCCATCTTCATCAATTATCTTCTGGATTACTTGCTGTGCTTCTACATCAGCACTTGCTGCTTCACCTTGCACTTTTAATGTTATAGACATGCTTCTCTCCTTAAATCTACTAACTTCAAGCTTTTCTTCTACAGCTTCCTCACTACTCAGCCTTCATAGAATTGAAGAGTCAGGACTTTGCTTTGAATTAGGCTTTTGTTTAAGAGAATGTTGCAGTTTATTTGATCTCTATCCAGACCACTAAAACTTTCTCCATATCAGCAATAAGGCTGCTTTCTTATCATTTGTGTGTTCACTGGAGTAATACTTTTTATTTCCTTCAAGAACTTTTCTGTAATATTCACAGCTTGCCTAGCTGTTTGGTGCAAACTACCTAACTTTCAGCCTGTGTCTGCTTTCAACAAGCCTTCCTCACTAAGCTTAACCATTTCTAGCTTTTAATTTCAAATAAGAGATGTGCAACTCTTCTTTTCACTTGAACACTTAAGGCCATTGTAGGGTTGTTAACTGGCCTAATTTCAATATTGTCATGTCTCAGGGAATAGGGAGGCCCAGAAAAAGTGAGAGCATAGCATGGCCAGTCAGCAAAGCAGTCAGATCACATGCCACATTTAAGTTCTCTTGTCTTGTGTAAGTGAGGTTCATGGTTCTCCTAAACAATTGCAGCACTAGCATCAAAAATCACAGATGACCATAACAGATATAATAATGAAAAAGTTTGAAATATCATAAGATTTACCAAAACATGACACAGAGACACAAAATAAACACATGCTGTTTTGTTGTTTTTTTTTGTTTTTTAAATGGAATCAATAGACCTGCTCAATGCAGGATTGCCACAAACCTTCATTATGTAAAAAAACACAGTATTTGTGAAACACAGTAAAGCAAAATGCAATAAATGAGGTATGTTTCTACATTCTTCTGAGTCTAATCTGCTCTTTTATATCTCAGAAGTGATTGGTGTAATACTTATACCCTACACTAACATGACTTCATTGACATAACAACAACAACAAAAAAAAACCCTAATCCCAAGTGGGATTACATCCACAGGTATAAGACCAAAAACCAAACCTGTTGCCGTCAAATCGATTCTGACTCATAGTGACGCTACAGGACAGAGTAGAGCTCCCCATAGAGTATCTAAGTCTGTAAATCTTTTTTATTGTGATTGAGTGAAAGTGTAAAATCCAATATAAATTTGCATGCCCGCCTATGTGCAGCTCCCACCGCTCTCCCCACCCGGTGACAGCACACTCCTCTCATCCATTCCACAAACATCACAGTCTCTTAACTTTCTTGTTCCCTCCTCTTCACCATCTCCCTCCACTATGAGGCCAGCAGGGTGACATCCCATAGATGTACAGAACCATAAAGTGCACACACGACATGGTCACTCTGTGTCGTCAAGTCCAATCCATTCCGGTCTGAAGAGCTGACCTCAGTAATGACTTGTAGACAGGGGCAGCATCAGGACCAGGGGCCATGCTCCCAGGGGAACCCTGAGGCCTCTGGACCATCAGTTGTGGTATTTTAGTGGAGTTCTCAGGGTGTGCCCTTTTTTATTCTTGTGTTGCCAGTAAGATTCAGCTTTGTAAGCCCCATCACAGCTATCACTGATGGTGGCCAGGCACCATCTGATTCCTCCAGTCACAAGTTGATGCAGTCACCCACTCATGTGGGTCTCTCTGTCTTCTGGATTCTCTTTCCCCCATGTTGATTTGGTCCTTGGTGATCGTCAGTTCCTGCTAAGTTGGGACCATTTGGTGTGCCTCAGATGGCAGCTTGCTAGCTTTTAAGACCCCCGATGCCACTTACCAATATGGGGTGCAGAAGACTCCCTTAGCAATATGCTAGTTATGCTAGTTGGGACTCGATGTCCCCTGAGAGCATGATCCCCGGACCCCCGCCCCTGCTACTCTGTCCTAGCAATACTGGATTAAGATTGGGGAAGTAATCATGTTATGTTGAAGTCCAGTTAAATTTGATCTTCTTTCTAATGTGTGCTGTCACTAATTCCACCCAACCAAATTTCTATTAACTATCTAATCTAAACCCTCCTCCCCTTCAATCTCCCTCTCTCCCCACCCTTGCAGCCATGAGAGAGCCTTTTCTTCTATGCAAGAGTCTGTTTTTAAGTCCTTATAGTAGGGGTCTCATACAATATTTGTTCTTTTGCCACTGACTACTTTCACTCAACATAATGTCTTCCAGTTAAAACCAGGTAATGAGATGCTCCCTAAAATCATCATTGTTCTTTATCATTGCATAGTGTTCCATTGAGTATATATACCATAGTTTATCCATTCATCTGTTGTTGGACATCTGGGTTGATTCCAACTTTTTGCTGTTGTGGACTGTGCTGCAGTAAACATTCGTGTGCATGTATCTGTTGGTGTGAATGCCCTTGATTCTGTAGGGTATATTCCAAGCAGTGGAATTACTGGGTCAAACGATATATCTATTTCCATCCTTTTGAGGAAGTGTAAAGCTGTAAATCTTTATGAAAGCAGACTGCCACATCCTTCTCCCTTGGAGTGGCTGGTGGGTTCATACTTTGGATCTTTCAGTTAGCAGCCAAGCACTTAACCACTGCACTACCAGGGTTCTTTGTAACAGGTATTAGGGTTTACAGTGTTAAGATTTACAGTCCATATTTTGGGATACAGTTTAATCCATAACAGACAGATAATTCAGATTTATTTGACCCTTAATATTAACAGTAGATACTGCAATATTCTTAACCAGAACTACCCTATTGGAAAAAAGAACCACATGTACACGAGAAGTTGTTACAGTGAATATCCTTAATTAGAGTCATAATTGAAAAAAAAATCAGCATGCTATATTGAGTTTTATACATAAAACCTCTAAAGTAGGAAAACATTATTTTAATCTCAGAAGTTATTTTAAAATCTAAAGAAGATTTTATTTTCTACAGATGATTGGTAAAGGCTTTTTCCTAATTCAGACAAAGGAAGTGATGATGAAAGCTGAAGATGCTCGAAGAGTTTTCCAGGAAAAAGCACCTGACTTTCTTCCTCTTTTAAATGAAGGTAAGTAGGATACCTTCTGAATGATTGGTATACTTCAGTGATATGCTAATTTGATTTACTTCTACTTTTAGCATTTTCCCTGTATGCCCTTCTCTTTCTCATTGGTTTTATGTTGTTTCCTATTCCTGTTCAGACATGTCAGATTTTCACATCATTCAAGAAGCCTTATATAACTAACTCAAAAGTTAGCCAATGGTATTTTGCCCCCTATTCCACTTTCTTAATACTTCAAAGTCACATTTTATTATTGGATATTTTTAAGATAACATTTCATTGTTGTGTTATTAGTGAGTGAACAATATTTCATACTCCCTGGCTAGAGTTACAAAGCACAGATTTATTTTGCCTGTGGTGTACTTTAACCATACTGGTAAAGAAATAAGAACAATAAATAAAATACTATGTTATTTTGCTTACATGTGTTTTATTGACTGTGAGAAGGCATTCAACTGTGGATCATAACAAATTATGGATAACACTGCAAAGAATGGGAATTCCAGAACACCTAATAGTACTCATGAGGAACCTGTACATAGATAAAGAAGCAGTAGTTTGACAGAACAAGTCAGGGAACATATGCGTTGGGGTTTTATCCTTTCACTGTATTCATTCAGTCTGTATGCTGAACAGCTAGACTGTATGAAGAAGAAGGCAACATCACGATTGCAGGAAGATTTGTTAACAACTTGAGATATGCGGGTAACACAACCTTGCTTGCTGAAAGGGAAAAGGACTTGAAACACTTACTTATGAAGATCAAAGACCACAGCCTTCAGTATGGATTATACCTCAACATCAAGAAAACAAAAATCCTCACATCTGGACCAGTAAACAACATCATCATAAATAGAGAAAAAATTGAAGTTGTAAAGGATTTCATTTTACTTGGATCCATATTCAACACCCATGGAAGCAGCACTCAAGAAATCAAACAACATATTTTATTGTGCAAATCTGCTAAAAAGACCTCTTCGAAGAGTTAAAAATGCAAAGTCATTACTTTGAGAACTAAAGGTTCATCTAACGATGAGACTTCATCTCACATACTTTGGACATGTTGTCCTGAGAGATCAGTCCCTGGAGAAGGACATCATGCTTGGTAAAGTAGAGAATCAGTGAAAAAGAGGAAGACCTTCAAGGAGATAGATTGACACAGTGGCTGCAACAATAGATTCAACCATAACAATGATCGTGATAATGGCACAGGACCTGGCAGGGTTTCATTCTGTAGTGTATATGGTCACTGTGAGTTGGAACTGACTCAACATCACCTGACACAAACATGTTATTTTATCTATATAATAATGCTTGATTGATGCAACCATTTTGACAATAGAACACTGATGAAACCTTGAAGATAAACCGTTAAACTCTCAGTAGCTTTCAGAAATTAAATCAAATAATGATGGACATCCTAAAGTGAAAATTAAGTATGAAGTGTACATATGAGGAGACTAAATTATTTATGTAATTGTAAAGGATGTCCTGTTTTTGACAGCTCATGGTAGCCATATTTGTGACACTATATCAGCCATATTTATCACTTTTTTAAATTAGTCTTGATAGCCATGAAAAGTTACATGATGCCACAACATGTAGAAATTATTAAAGTTTATTATCAAAATGAGTGTTCTGTTCGCCAGACATTACATACATTCTATGAAATTTATGATGCACATAATCATCCCACGGACAGAACACTTCTACATTAAACCAAAAATGTGAAACAGCTGGATCTGTTGCCCATCAGACAGTGCCTGTGCGTCAGCAAACCACACATTCCAGTGAGAACACCGGCACGGTTCATCAGAATATACGCGAGAATCCATCCCAATCAGTTTCTCACCAAGCACAAGAACTGGGCCTTTTGTCAACCACAGCTTGTCCAGTGGTCATATATTGCACTGTACATTTGCTGACTGAGCTCTGGAGCAACTAGAAGTTGACCCTGCTTTGGGCTGAAAAATCATCTTTGGCAACGAGGCCCATTTTTTCAGGGTTTTGTTAATAAACAAAACTGTTATATTTGGAGTGATGAGAATCCAATGGAGATTCAAGAACATCCACTTCATCCGCAGAAGTTACCATTTGGTGTAGCTTTTGGCCCAGTGGAATTATTGGCCTTTATTTTTTCCAAGATGAATGAAGAGAGGCTGTGACTGTCAATGGCAAAAGATATCAGGCTATGATAACTGATTATTTTGGCCCCATTTGGAAAGTACCACAGCAGCCATTTACTTAAAGTTCTTTTCCACACATAATACCATCAAATGTACTGCAAAATAAGAAAACAAAACTATCATTTGCACAACTTGTTTTACTCAAGTTTAAAGAAAGGACACCCTTTATTATATTAGTGAGAGTCCTTGGGTGGTGCAAATGGCTAATGTGCTCAGCTGCTAATAGAAAGATTGGGGGCTGAAGTCCACCCAGAGGTGCCTTGGAAGAAAGTGTGGTGATCTACATCTGAATAATAAGCTATTGAAAGCCCTATGGAGCACACTTCTACTTTAACACATAGGGTGGTCATGAGTCAGAAAGGACTCAACAACAACTGTAACCCAAACTGGTGTTGTTAGTGGTATCACATAATTGTTCTAACACAAATATGCTATCTGTGTTTAACTAATAGATCAGTCCATGTGGAAGGAAAAGTAGAATGTTCTCCTGCCACAGAAAAGTAAAACCAACTGGCAGAAAATATAAGAATTTAAGCAAATAAACATTATGTAAACAAATCTTAAAACCAGAGATGCCCAGAGGAAGTACTCAAAGACTAATGATGTAATATCAAAAGATCATAAGAGCCAGCTTGACAGAATTTCTGCTGGTCAAATTTGGGACAATTTGAGCATCGAAAAGTATAATGAAGATAATAGATTTAACAACAAAAATCCATACATCAACAATGATGATAAACTGTAAAGGGGGAGAGAGCAAATAAAGGAAAGTACTTCTGCTCTTTAGAAGACTGTAAGCTAATACATGTAGAAAAAATGACGTATTTTAGAAATTCTCATTTTTAAACTCCCATTGTAATAATTTATACAAAGATTATCAGTGTATGCTAAAAGGTGTGCTGAACAATAGGGCATTTATATGTCCTTATTCACAGGGAAATACACCTTTGAAGCACCAATTTGGTGATTACTACCTAAATCTAGTGAACAAATTTAGGATTGCTAATGGTGGGACAACCTGACACTGTATTTCTCCTCACGTGATACAATAAGAAATATACAAGGTTACCTTTGAAGTATTCTTGCCAAAATTCTTGCCTGGATCTGATTGAGCAAAGACTTCATTTCTAATTTGTAGGAAACAAAGGAAATATAGGGGCACATTAAATGGCACCACATAGATACATGCTTCACTGGTTTTGCTCCTCTATAGAACTCAACCTAAGATATCTCTTAGCATCTAAGAGAATAAAACACCTAGGATTAAATTTAACCATGGATGTGGAAGATTTATACAAGGAAAATGGTAAAACACTGTTGAAACAGATTAAAGACAACTTAAATGGAAAGATGTTTCATGTTTACAGATTAGAAGACTCAGTATTGTTAAGATGTCACTACTACCCAGTCTATAGGTGAATCCCAGGCCTGATCAGAATTTCAGCAGCCCTCTTCACAGGAATGGAAAAACCAGTCCTCAGCTTTATGTGGAATGGCAAGAAGTACTGAATAGCTAAAGCAGTGTTGAAAAACAACCAAGATCATAATAATGATTTTAAAACATACTATCCTGCTACATGATTGCTTACAGTAATCAAAACAACCTGGTGCAATTATAACAATAGACAATGGAAGAGAATTGAGAGTTCAAAAATAAACCCACCTATCTGTGCTCAACTGATTTTTCGCCAGGGAGTTAAGTCCATTTGATAAGGTAAGAAGTGTTTCTTCAATAAACAGTGTTAGGAAAATTGGATATTTGGATGCACAAAAATAAAACAGGATTCATGCCTCATAACAATACATAAAAACAAATTCAAAATGGATTGAAGACCACATGTGAAAATCATAAAATTCTTAGAAGAAAAAGCAGGGACAAGACTTTCAGGCCTAGCTTTGAACAATGGATTATCTAATAGCATTACAAAAGCAAAATAAAAATTTTAAAAACTTTTGTTCATCAAAAGACTATCAAACATGGGAAAAGACAAGCTACTAACTGGGAAAACATCTCCAACAAGAATCTGATAAATATATACCTCTTCGACAGCTTAACAACAGAAGGACAAAAAAGGCAGTCATAAAATGGGCAAAGGACTCAAATAGAGGTTTCACCAAAGAGGACATTCATAAAAAGATGCTCAACATCATTAGCCAACAAAGAGAGGCAAATCAAAACCACACTGAGATACCGTTTCACTCCCAGTAGGATAGCTAAGATAACAAAAAATAACAAATGTTGGTGAGGATTTGGGGAAATTGGAACCCTTACCCAATGCCAATGCTAATTAAAATATTACGGCTGCCATGGAAAACAGTGTGGTAATTCCAAAACTAAGAAGTACCATATGAACCAGCAATTCCATTCCTAGGTGTATGAGGACGGCCAGTTAAGTTCACAAACTCGTCCTAGAAAAAATGCTACATACCTCATTGCTGAATATCACTGTGGTTACCTTTGAAGTATACCCCTTGGGAAGCTATGCACTGACACCAGCACCTAGTTCACCCTTCAAAGAAATTTTGGAACTCATTTTCTGGAGTGACCATCAGAGCTGTCATCATATTGCCCTTGATGTCCTGAGTGATATCAAAATGTCTTCCTTTCAGTATTTCCTTTATTTGGAGGTAAATAAAAAAGTCATTGGTGTCAAGATCAGGTGAGTAAGGAGGGTGTTCCAATACAGTGATTTGTTTACTGGCTAAAAACTCTCTCATAGACAGCCATACAGTCAAGTTCGTGAACTTGCCACTGTGCCACCATGCACAATGGCCATTCCAGAAAGAGTTCCAAAATTGCTTTGAAGGGTGGACTGGGCACTGGTATTGGTGCATAGCTTCCCAAGGGGAGTGCTTTGAAGGTGGCCATAGTGATACTCAGCAGTGAAGTATGTAGCACTTAGAACAATTAAGTTTGCAGACTTAATTATCAGACCTCATATACCCAAAAGACTTGAAAGCAGAGACTTAAACAGATACTTGTACACCAGTGTTCATTGTAGCACTATGTGCAATAGCCAAAAGGTAGAAACAGTCTAAATGCCCATCAACAAATGAATGATAAACAAAAAGTTGAACATAAAACTACCATATGACTCAGCATTCCCAAACCCAGGTGGTGGTGGTTGTGTGTCTTTGAGGCAGTTCTGACTCATAGTGATCCTATACGACAGAACTGCCCTATAGGATTTCCAAGGAGCAGCTAGTGGATTTGAACTGCTGACCTTTTAGTTAGCCACCAAGCTCTTAACCAGTGTGATACATATAGCCAGATGATGATTAGAAAAAGGATAATGAGAATAGTTGCAACTTGAATATAATCAGTGTCACTGAATTACACATGTAGAAATTGAGATTGGCATATGTTTTTGTGGTGTGATAGATTGCTTTTATATAGCCTTTCTGGCTGCGGCCTTGTAACTCCCACCGAATGACTGAGTGGGACTATGCAGATAAGGTGCTGATGGCCCACCAAGGGGATTGAACAGCTTGCTAAAAATATAAGGTGTATGGCACACTTGTCGGGTTCTGAAAACTAAACCCATTGTTGTCGAGTCAATTTCTGACTCATAGCAGCCCTACAGAGCAAAGTAGAACTATGCTGTAGAGTTTCTAAGGAGCAGCTGGTGCATTTAAACTACTGACCTTTTGGTTAGCACCCATAACACCAGTATGCCACCTGTTAGACTAAAAAAACCCACTGCCAAAAAAAGTTACTACCGTGTCAAGTCAATTGCAACTCACAGCAACCCTGTACACATAGTAGGACTGCCCCATAGAGTTTCCAAGGAGCACCTGGTGGATGTGAACTGCTGCCCTTCTGGTTAACAGCTGTAGCACTTAACCACTACATCACCAGGGTTTGGTCCATGTAAATAAGGTGTGTGAAACCGTAACAAGGGGATTGATCGATTTTGCCATCCTCTTAAATTTAAAATGACCCATCCCAGAGGTGCAAAGTGGGGGGACCCTACTGCCATGAAGAAGAAGAGACAGAGCAGACCATGTCCTTTGGACCTGAAGTCCCTGTACTGAGAACCTCCTAGGCCTAGGAGACAAATAGAGGTCTGTAATGCCTGAGATGGTACAAGACACCAAGAAAGAGTATCAGGGAAGCAGAAGCAGCAGAAGCCAGGAGACTGGCTCAGGATGATGTTGAGGTCTTCCTAGCCCAGTAGAGGAAGATGTTCACAGTGGTTACTGCTGGCCTATGAAGCAAGAGAGCTGAGCCTTTGGGCAGGAGGCTGCTGGCAGAATGGGGTGCCTCCCTGTACTTGGAAGAGCTGGGCTTGGACCCAGGGAACATGAAAGCTGAGCTCCCAAAGCTTGCTGGAGGAGTGGGGTGCCCCCAGGCACTTACTGTGGAACTAAAGAGCTTTGCAACAACTTGCCTAAGCAGAGCAGAGACCAGGCCAAGGACCAGATAGAGGCCAGCCTGTGGGCACAGCTGAGAAGAGGCTGTCCTGATCGAGGAAGTATATCCTGAATCATAGCCTGTAACTTCTCTAATAAACCCCATAATTGTGAATATTATCTGTGAGGTGTGTGTGGCCATTGCAAAGAATTATCAAATCCAGCAGAGGAGTATAGTGCTGTGGAAGGGATGGCTGGTACTGGAAATGGTAAAAAGTTTGGAGAGAGGAGGTATGTCTGACCTGTGTTTCATAGGAATCAGCTTTGGGTTCTTGATGCTGATAAGGATTCTTTCTCCCCCAACCTCATGTGAAGTTAGACAAAGAGGTCAGATGCCTCCACCACACTATTTTTTTTTTCAGTTTTGTTTTATGTATTTTCACCACGATAAAAAAAATGCTTAAATGATATAACGAGGTACATTCAGGGGAATTTCACTTCCATCTCTGTCCCCTCAACCTTGTCCTTTTCCTACAGATAAACATTTTTCATAAGTTTTTCATTTAATTCTTCCTCAATATATATTTTTAGATCAGGTCCATGGGTTGAGGTGTCACTCTGATACAAGAACCTTTTCATGTGTCTAGAATTCATCCCTGTTGCAACTCATCCATTTCTTGCTTCATTTAATACCTTTTTATTCCCTGCCTCTTCCATAAAGCTTTAATAAGAGCAAGAAAAATTTCCCCAGTTCTTTATTGAGCATCTATCTTGATCTACACACTGTGATGTTGAAAAACTCATACTTTAATTCATTCTGTTTATCTGATTGGACAGTGGACTGTTGTATATCCACTGTTCTCTGTATTTGTTGTCCATATTAAATCACAAACCTTCATTTATTTCAGTGCCCCGTATGGTGTGATCTTTTCTCTCATTCTTCTGCCTTGTCCTGTGACACACTCTGCATTCAACCTGTGGCACTTCCCACATTCAATGTAGTATTTCATAGTCAATTTAACTTAGTATTTCACTACTTAATACTTTATTATTCTGTTGCTTTTTGTTAAATGGCTTTGTCTTTTTTGAGAAATTTGTTATTTTCTGGAGGTCAAGACTTTATTACTCTAAGAAATAACAAGGAATACAGAGATAGCTGAATAATTATTAGCTGAAGGACATCTTTTGTTTGGCTGACTTATGGTTGTGCTTGCCAAGAATTTGATACCATAGTGCCAATGCTACATTTAATTCAAACTTAATTAAATCAAGCTTTCCACCAGAATTTACAGTACAGGTGATTTAGAAGTACTCAGATTAATCTATGGGAACAGAGGCGCAGATATTCTATTCAGAGGATTGAAAAATAAAAAGTTTGCCTTTGGTCCTAGAATGTAGTTTTAAGATACCCTAAAAAAGAAAAATTCAGATAATTATTATTTTCAGTGCCTGGCCTCAATTTCTGTTTGACTTGGCTCTGTTATTTGTGACCTACAACTTGGCTGGTAAGTAGGAGACTTGAAAGTAAGGCTGGCTGCCTGGCAAAATATATTCATGTTGACTTGAAATGCTTTTGATTTTATTTGCCATCCTATCAGCTATTTTTTGTACACTAGATATTTTTTTTTATAGCTTCTATAGGAGAGTGAAACCAGAAAATCTAGACTATTTACCACACTTTAAAAATGTGACATTAGTCCTATAATATCACTGAAGCTGCTAATCTTCATGTGATGAGAGTCTGTGTTCATTTCCTTTTTTATGAGAAGCTGAATTGATGTGTCCCCATTTTTCTACTATCTCCCTATTCCTTTTATCCCCAGAGAAGATGCAGGAGATGTAATAGGGAAGAATAAAAATATTAATTTTAAAATGTATTCCCATTAGTTTTTTTTTTCTTGGGTTTGCTTTTAGGTCCTGTAATAGCCTTGGAGATTAATGGAGATGGTGCTGTAGAAAGATGTCATCACATTGTAAATGAGACATTCAATGGGACCAAGGTACAAGATTTTATTGACTAACTATATTTTAAATCAAACGTTTTCATTACTTTTCCTTACAATCAGTTAGTACCTTTATCTCTAATGTTGTTTGGAATTTTAAAAACATCATGATTTTTAGAATCTGTGGTAAATAACTGAGAACTAAAATTTGGTATTTCATCATAAAGCTAAAACTTTAGTTGTTTAAAATAATTACAAAATACAGATCTATTAAAAACCTTCAATACAGCATAAGTTTCTAAAATTAAAAGTAAAATCTGAAGAAATATCTTTTCAAACCCTTGTACTTTTTGGAATAGTGTTATCTGGAAAAAATATTGTATTTCTAAGATCAGATGCTTTAGACACAGACACTGTTGTCCAGTGTTTGTTTTTATTTGCTTCATTAATGCTGTACCAAAAACTGAGCTTGAGTTATGTCTAGAACTGATTGCATGTGGATATTTTCTAGATATGTTGATATGGTCACTATGTCTAAGAATTTCAACTTAAATAACTTAACCAAGCATATCAAAGAGGGTTAAATGAATAAATATATAATTGATTATTCTTTGATAAATATCTTAGGAAAATTTTTAATTTTGTAATTTGGCTTACCGATTCCTCAAATTTAGATAATTTGAAGGGCTTTTTTTGTGTCTCATTTTATGCTCATAACAGTGTTGTGGGAGAGGGAAACTTTAATCAGATTGAATAGGAAAAGAAACTGAGAAATAAAATGATTACATGATTCAGTTTCTAGAGAGATTATCTAATCCAACTTTCACATTTTAAAGGTGTGAAAAATGAGCCCAAAGAGGTTTATTAAATTGTCAGTATCATCATAGACCTAGTTTATGATAAACTAGAATAGAACCCAGGTCTCATCTAATTCCTGGCTGACATTTGTAAAAAGGCTGTTTTTGAAAGGTTCTTTTGAGTACTGCTTTATTTACTTGATGCTTAGAAATTAGTGCATTTAAAATTAGTAATATGTCTTTAGCAGTTTTAAAAAGATGATCTTATCAAGTCCTGCTTCTCAGCCTATTGAGATTGTTACTATAAAAGAGAAGAAACTATGAGTTCTTCAAACAAACCTTATCATTCAGTGTCGTTATAGGTGCTGTCAAGTCAGATATACCTCATAATCACCCCACGTACAGCAGAACGAAAGCTCACCCAATCCTATACCAAAAAAACAAAACAAAACCCAGTGCTGTCAAGTTGATTCTGACTCACAGCAACCCAGCAGACTGAGTACAACGGCCCCATAGAGTTTCCAAGGAGCACATGATGGATTTGAACTGCTGACCTTTTGGTTAGCAGCCATAGCACTCAACTACTACACCACCAGGCTTTCTAGTCCTATACCACCATCAAATTATCCAGTAGCTTTCATAATATTGACTGTTACATAGGAAAAAAATAATGTAATTCCCAGTATAATAAAATACAGCTAAGATATTATGAACACAAACACCTTAATCATATCATAGGTGCTTTTAAGAGTTTAACTGAAAGAATGTTTAAAAGAGCTACTGAAATTATGTTACATGAATTCTACAGAAAATCAACAGATTAAATATTGTAAATGATGATGAGACTGTCCAATGGTAAACATAGGTCTTGGCATTTTGGGATTGCTGGTATTTATTTTTGTTTCTTTTATATTTAAAATAGATGTTTGTATCAGAATGCAAAGAGACAGCAGCTGGAGATGTAGACAACTTCTACAATTTTGCTGATATACAGATGGGAATGTGAAGTATAAACTGGAACCAAGGATTTGTTACTAAACACTTTTCAACTTGTGTATGTGGAATTTGACGGTATACTTTTTTGTATTAGCTGTGGTTTTTACTACGCTACCGTTTTTAAAGTTTATTTTTAATAAATTACTGAATACTGCATTATTTGAGGCTCAAAAATAGTTCACTTTAAATTAAGTAGTTTCAATCAGCTTAAAAATATTTAACCCACTTCTCCAATAAGCTTGCAGTTTTATTTCTCTGCATGTGATACTCCTATTAGGAAATAGAAGTGGCTAGTAATTCATGATTTTAATTCTAAGTAAATGTCTTTTCAAATCTCTAATAATGTAAACTTTCATCAGTGCT
This sequence comes from Heterohyrax brucei, assembly GCA_028571685.1. Taxonomy (NCBI): domain Eukaryota; kingdom Metazoa; phylum Chordata; class Mammalia; order Hyracoidea; family Procaviidae; genus Heterohyrax; species Heterohyrax brucei. Next base: position 68,093,301 of record CM053166.1, read on the forward strand.
CCATGCTATTTGTTTGTGAATACATTCCATTACTTTTTTGTTATTTTTTTTAATTTATAGGGATTTGTTATTAGTTGATCAATGAGAATAAACCTACACATTTTCATGTATGCACAGTCAATTAAATAATTGCTCCCTAGTTGGATGATAACAGCAAATAAGATTTTGTACATGGAGTTGACATAATACTTTGTAAGTTGATTTTTTTAAAAAAGAGACTTTTGATAAGCAGTTTGCAAGTACCTCTACTAACTAATTTTAGTACAGCCATTTATGTACTACTAAATCCCACACTGTTTAGTTTTTCAGCACAACTTTTGGGTGATTCTTCTGCTTCCTGGTAAGAAAAGGTACATATGCTACACTAAAACCATAGATGCCCTATCACTGGCAGTTCTTAAAAATATGATTATTGCTTTATCAGTTCTTATGAGCTTTCAGGAAAATTATGGAAGAACTTTGTGGCATTCAGGTAAGAAATCCTTAGGCGTGGTGATACACTATGCAGATACTAAAAAGCTAAATAAATGTGTTTTCTAATAGATATGCCCACACACATCAAGTGACATTGAAGTCTAATAAAATTATTCTGGTTGCTTTGAAGCATCATTTCTCAAACCTACCTGATCTTAATAATTTGTCAGGGACACCTACTTGTTAAAAATACACAGTCTTGGGCCCAGTCTCCAGATGCATGAAGTCAGTCTCCAGGGGATGCACCACTTTAATAATGTGTTGTAATCTAACTTCATGAGTCTAGAGAATGTTGATAGGTGATCTTGTGAGAAGGAACCAAGCCTGCCATACATATTACATATAGCAGCTAATAGGAAATCAGTTTTCATAGGCTTATTTTTTAAAGGACCTTTAAATGTTATTCTATTTTGATAATACAAAGATTGAAAATAGCAACTTGTAAAAATTATTCTTACATTTGTGACAAAAATATATTTTCATTAAAATGTTTTTGGATATTTTCAGATTAATTTATAACTCCTACATTGAATTGTATGTTGACATTCAGAAATAATACATTAAAAGACTTTTCACTTTAGTTAGTAATACTGAGCACCCACTCTGTGCCTAGCCCTGTGCTAACCATTAGCATTGCATCATTTTACTTCTTCTGTAAAAGCATTCTATAACTACAAAATCAGTCTCTCCTTTTAAGGGGCAAATAAAAAAAATGGTGAAAGGTTTAATATAATTTAGATCATAATTTACAAATGAGCTTTGCAAATAATGGTGAGAGGGCATTGATTTTCCCTTAGATAATCTGTTGTTAGTTGCTACTGAGTCGACTCCAATTTATGATGACCCCATTAAACATACTTCATCTTGTTATCATTACATTATGAAACACCATTATTCACATAAAAAATGATCACAAGACTTTGTTTTGCAAAAATATACTATATTATGCAAAACTGAAGCTTACGTTCTTTTATTATATCTTTGGCATCTCAGCAAAAACTCAGGATTATGATACAAAGGAGATGTTAATAAAATTTTTCCATTAAATTTAGTGTCTATTAACCAAAGCCTAGAATTTTATACACTTCAGTTAGATAGGAGCTTTGACATGAGTTTAATTTGTCTTTAAGAACAGTAATTTGACTTCTGAATGTTTAAGAAGATTTTTTTTAAATAAATAATGCTTTGGTAGTTTATTCTGTATTCTAAAATTTGATAGTAACCTGGATATACTACATTTCATTTCTGATTAGCTTTTGATTTCATGAAAAATTAGTAATTTTCTTAAGTTATGTTTATTTAACCTTTATATTAGCTTATTTCTCTTATGTTTTTAGTACTGCTGTTTTTGCTTCTGTATCTTTATGTCTAGCTTTTGTATGTAATTGATCTAGTGTTTTAAAAATGTGATTGGTAATGTTAAAATGGCTTAACACATTTTTATAGAGCACATCTATAACACGTTTCTCATACATGTACCAACATGAGACAAAATTTTTAATGTTTAAAATAAAATAAAATGATGAAAGCTGTGTCCTAGGTTAATGAGAAGTAAGCTATATGCTCTGTGTGTGTGTGTGTGTGTGTGTGTGTGTGCGCGCGCGCACGCCCATGTGTGCGTACATGCAGTCAAATCATGCTGGAAATATGCAAAGGAGTAGAAAACCAATTTTAATCTTAAGGAATTTCCAGTATAAAGTTTTCTTGGCTAGAAGTTACATTTTAATATGATTGTATACTTACTAAGATTATGCATATTTAAGAAAACTGATTTATTTGTGATATTATTTTATACTGATACGCGAATGGACCTTATTTTAAACTTACTACCAAATTTATCAGCCCTTTGTACCCAGTTTCTCCCCCTCTCCTAGTCTATAATTCTGAAATACTAAAACTGCAGATTGGTTTGTTTTTTAAATAACAGTTATTATTTTAGAGCATTTAAAAAAAAACAGAAATGCACACAATAACAAAAATTACCTCTTATTTATTGGATAATTCTTGATGTTCTCAGCTTAAATTTTGTTTTTCTCCTTTATAAGGTACATATTCAACTCTGTTTTCTATAGGAAGAGAGGGGATTATAATTAGAATATGATTACTCCCTCAAAACACATTCTTAGTAGCAAGTTTAGCAACAGGTTCAGATATGGCCATTTCTCCCTTTTCTAGTGTTTCAGTGCTTTCCTGGTGAGGCTAGTTCTCACCTGTAAGTGAATGGTCAGGGAGCTAGAGCACAGGTAGCAGAGAGCCCAGCATTCTGTCTTGGATGCGATAGTCCCTCTGGGGCCCGTGTTTACCATTTCACTTTAATCTGGTCCACTTTCAATTGGACTAACGCAAAATTAACTTTCAAACTGTGTGACAGGTAATTAACTGATGATGGTAAAATGCTTTGAAAATTAAAGGTACTTTTTAAATGTTAAGCAAAACCAAACCAAACCCATTCCCACTGCGTTGATTGCAACTCATAGTGACCCTATAGGACAGAGTAGAACTGCTCTGTATGGATTCCAAGGAGCACCTATTAGATTCAAACTGCTGCCCTTTGGTTAGCAGCAATAGCTCTTAACCACTACACTGCTAGGTGTTATTTTATTCAACTTTCTATTTTGTAGCCTGTACACTGGGCTACAAATAGTAAAATAAGAAAAAAGGATAAAAGGCTGTTGAGACTTGAGTGCTCTTTTCTTATTGATTGATGTACTTTCATTTGCCAAGCATACATCAGTTTCTAGGCTCATTACTAGCACTTTTAATACTGAACAGATCTTATGTTATTTAAAATTGTTGGCTTTATCTTATTAGTTTCAGGACTGTAAAGAGTCTGAACATTTCCAGTCCCTCATTTTACAGATAAGAAAAGTGAAGGTCAGAAAGTTCTAGTTGTCTGGCTGATGGTGTGAGATGCAACTTGCACCATCAGTTACTGAACTAGAATGTAGGCCTCTTGACTTTCCCCCAACAGTTACCAGGAGAACAAGACTCTACTCTTCACCTCCTCTGATGTGAAGCCTTTTCAGGTAGAAGGGCCAGTTCTTCCTTCGTGCACACACAGTACTCTGTATAAATGTCCAAGTTATCTGTAACACTTTATTTATGCATGCCTACTGCGACGGCACTTGGCTTGGCTACTAGAGCTCTAGTGGTGCTGTTGTTAATAAGAGTTCCTCTGCTAAGCCAAAAGTTGGCAGTGTGATCCACCAGCCACTCCTTGGAAACCCTATGGAGCAGTTCTACTCCATCCTGTAGGGTCACTATGAGTCAGAATCAACTCAGTGGCAGGGGGTTTGGGTTTTTTTTATTAGACTGATGTTATGTAAAGTGTGGTCTGTGGGCCACCAATATCAGCATCATCTAGGAGCTCGTTAGAATCTCAGGCTTCCTCCAGATCTGTTGAATAAACATCTACATTTTAACAAAATTTACAAGTAATTCATATGCATACTAAAATTTGAGAAGCTCTGTTCTAGACAGTTAGCTTCTCAAGGGCTAGAATCAAGACTTAGAAACAGTAGCTTAGGGTCCAGTATGTGATCTGTGTTTCATAATTTTTTTTTTTAATTTTTATTTAACATGACTGAGTGAAAATGTACATTCACGTGTAAATTTACATGCCCACCTATATGCAGCTTCCACTGCTCTCCCTGTCCGGTGACAGCACACTATTCCTCTCTGCTCCATATATGTCTCATCCTCCCAACAGCCTCCTTTCCCCTCCTCTTCATCTACTCCCCTTCCTCCAGCCAGAGGTCAGCAAGATGATATCCTATAGATATATAGAACGATAAAGTGCTTCCAATATATGGTCACTCTGCATTGCCAAGTCCAATCCATTCCTGTCCAAAGAGTGGACCTTTGTTATAATTTATGGGAAAGGGCAGCATCAGGGCCGGGGGCCATGCTCTCAGAGGAACCCCAAAACCGCTGGACCATCAATTGAGGTCTTTTAGTGGAGATCTCATGATGCACCTCTTTTTATTCTTGTGTTGCCAGTGAGACTCCTCTCTGTGAGTTCCATCGTGGCTATCACTGGTGGTGGCCGGGCACCATCTGGTTCTTCCAGTCCCAAGTCGATGTAGGCACCCACTCTTGTGGGTCTCTCTGTCTTCTCAGTTGTCTTTACCGCATGTCATTTTGGTCCTCGGTGAGCATCCGTTCCTGCTGAGTTGGGACCATTTGCTGTGTCCTCGGATGGCAGCTTGGCAGCTTTTAAGACCCCAGACGCCACTCACCGATGTGGGGTGCAGAGAGCTCTCTTAGCAAAACCCTAGTTGTGCCAATTGGCCTGGAATTCGCCTAAGAGCATGGTCCCCCGCCCCCCACCCCAGCTACTCTATCCTTGCAGTATTGAGTTAAGATGGAAGGAGTACTCAAGTTATGCTGAAGTCCACTTAATGTTGTTCTTGTTTCTAACAGGTGCTATCACTGCTTTCTCCCAACTAGATTTCTAGTAACTATCTAAACTAAACCCTCCCCCCCACCCTCCCTCCCTCCCCTCCCTTGCAGCTGTCAAAGAGTCTTTTCTTCTATACACAAGTCTGTTTTTGAGATCTTATCATAGAGGTCTCATACAGTATTTGTCCTTTTGTCGCTGACTACTTTCACTCAACATAATGTCTTCCAGTTGAAACCAGGTTAGGAGATGTTTCCTGGAATCATCGTTATTCTTTATCATTGCGTAGTGCTCCGTTGAGTACATGTACCATAGTTTACCTATCCATTCTTCTATTGTTGGGCATAAATATTTTTAAATGAGTGATTTGAAATCCAATGCTTCATTCCACCCTTCACATTTTAGCCTTTTCTGTAATTACTTTCTTGATGTGTTCTCTTCATTGGTGTTATAGATGGAATTGTGTCCCCCCAGAATAAGTGTTGTAAATCCTAACCTCTATGCCTGTGGTTATAATCTCATTTGGGAATGGGTTGTCTTTGTTATGTCAGTGAGGCAGGGCTATTGTAGGGCATATCTAGGTCTGTCTGTTTTTTAAATTTTTTTATTGTGCTTTAGGTGAAAGTTTACAGCTCAAGTTAATTTCTCATTAAAAAATATATGCATATACTGTTTTGTGATATTGGTTGTAATCCCTACAATGTGACAGCATACTCCCTCTTACCACCCTGGGTTCCCTGTGTTCATTCATCCAATTTGTGTCTCTTATTGCTTTCTTGTCTTAGTTTTGGACAGAAGTTGTCCATTTGGTTTCATACATTTGATTGAACTAAGAAGTATGTTCCTCATGTATGTTATTTTTTTAATTTATAGGCTGGTCTAATCTTTGTCTGAAAAGTGGGCTTCAGGAATGCTTTCAGTTCTGGGATAGCAGAGTGGGGGTCATAGTTTGGGCGGTTCCTTCAGACTCTGTCAGACTAATAAATCAGGTCCTTTTTTTGTGAATTTGAATTCTGTTCTACATTCTTCTTCCACTCTGTCTGGGACTCTGTTAGGATCCCTGTCAGAGCAGTCACTGGTGGTATTGGGCACCATCTAGTTTTCTGGTCTCAGGCTGGTGGAGTCTCTGGTTCATGTGGTTCTTTACTGCCTTGAGCTAATTATTTTCCTGTGTCTGATTTTCTTCATTCTCTTTTACTTCAAATGGGATGAGACCAATAGATATATCTTATATGGCTACTCACAAGCTTTTAAGATCCAAGAAGCTGCTCATCAAAGTGGGATGTAGAACATTTTATGAACTGTCATGCCAGTTGACCTAGATGTCCCCCAGGACTATGGTTCCCAGCCCCCAGCCCTGACTACTCAGTCCTTTGAAGTGTTTGCATATGTCTAGGAAACTTGTACTTTTTTGCATTGTTCCAGTTGTGCTGACATACCCTACATTGTGTGTTGTCCTTCCCTTCACTAAAGTTAATACTTGTCTACTATCTAGTTAGTGATGTCCCACCCTTGTAAATAATCAAATACATTTTTTCTGTATGTAAACCTTTTCCTGAGTTCTTATAATAGTAATCTCATACAATATTCATCCTTTTGTAAGTGACTTATTTAACTCAGCATAATACTCACCAGATTCTTCCACGTCGTGAGGTATTTCACAGATTCACCACTGTTCTTTATCATTGAATAATATTCCATTGTGTGTATGTACCATAGTTTGTCCATTCATCTGTTAATGGGCATTTAGGTTGTTGCCATCTTTTTGCTATTGTAAATAGTGATGCAATGAATGTAAGTGTGCATATGTCTATTCATGTGACAGCTCTTATTTCTTTAGGGTATATTCCTAGGAGTGGAAGTACTGAATCTTACAGTATTTGTATTTCTAGCTTTTTAAGGACGCATCATGTCATTATCCAAAGTGGTTGTACCAGCAGTGAATAAGAGTTCTAGTCTCCCCACAATGTCTCCACCATTTTATTTTCTAGTTTTTTGAATTAGTGCTAGTATTGTTGGGGTGAAATGGTGTCTCACTGTAGTTTTTATTTGCATTTCTCTAATGGCTACTTTGATGTTTCCTGCGTCAAATTAAAGCATCCCCTCCCCCCCCAAAAAAGATAGAAAGAATACACAGAGTCATTATACCGTCTTGTCCTGCTTCTTTGTGTGATTTGATATTGTTTTCTCTGGGGCATCAATAGGTTATTATATTTATTATATTTTTGTTTACTGCCTCTTGTGTTTTTTTGTTTTGTTTTGATTGTGTTCAGACAGACTGAGTGTATGTTACTCTCGTTATTGATGCTGTCACTTCCCATTTCCAGTTGGTCAGAACAGCTACTATGTGTGTGAGCCTGGAAGTCTGTTCACTGTTCTTGTGTGGGCACAGGTGATCAGAACACAGGTGTCGGAGTTACCAGTAACTTAACATGTGGTGTGAGGACTGTCACCTACAGTCCTAGGTGGACAGGGCTGTGTGAGGCTATTTAAAGCAGGCACAAGCCTCTGGCTGCAGTGGGGGGGGCGATATATAGGGCAAAGCAGGGGGCTGTCAGCTGTCCCCAGGTGCCCAGATGGAGGGCATGTACTGTCCTCTAGAGCTTATAGCTGGGGGGATGTAGTGCAGATGATCCTTTGGTGCCTGATGCCATTGGCTAGAGGGATTGAGAGGCACCACTAATTCCCTGTCTTGTGTGGAGTGGCTGGTACCATGGGCTCTAAGGCTACTGGTGTGGGTGGGTGAGGCCTTTTCTTAAGGAGCAGAGTGGTATCAAATGTCACAAATTTGCAGTTTCCACTTGGCTGCTGCAAGTGAAAATGGGCTCCAGGTGGACACCCTGCCCACTCTGTGCTAATGAGGATGTATGTTGTTGAATCACGTACAAGACACTGGGGCAAGGGTGAAAGGCACTAAGTCAGTAGACCCCTAAGCCAGTGGCTGGGTGAAGGGGCATGCACCTCCAGACTGCCGTTAGATCCTAGCTTAAGGGTTGTGGTGTTGAATGCTGTAGTGTTAGTGTTGGAGCCAGGTAGGGGGATGGATAAGGAGAAGGGAGTGTTCCTAAGCCATGGAGCTGTCATTGGGGGAAGCATTACTGGTTATGGTTAAGTGCTTGCACTTTCTCAGGCCTGGTGTCACTCCTGTTTGGTACTGGAGGTGTGTGTAGATTCACTGCTGCTTGGCTGCACCATATGGGGTGGGTTTTGGCTTGGGATGTTGCTGCTTGCCTCACCCTGTATGTGCTGTGCAGATTCAGCCAGCAGGGTGCTGGCAATCCTGTAATATAGTTCCCCATTTCCACTGTGTTTAAATTTTCTCCCCACCTGCCACTCAGTCCAGTTCTTCAGCTTTATCTTTGATGATTAGGATTCCTAGATTGTCATATAGTTTTGAGTCACTTGTTTTATCAGGTCTTTGTTGTACAAGGGATGACACAAAAAATCTGCAGGATTGTCCAGGGAAGTATTCAGTGTCACTCTAACTTTTCAGAGAAAGATGGTGGTAACAATGCACCCCCCCCCCCATTTCCTGGAACAAAGGCTTCATTATAAATCTAAAAACTTGAAAGTAAAATCCTAAATGCACACTACCATTTATATAAGTGTTTTTCTTTCTGTTCACTTATTATTTTAAAGGGAGCGTAGCCAGAAAAAAGAAAAATTGCACAAATGCAATGCTCAGGTTTGAAGAGTCAGATATTTCTATACTTGAGCCAGGACTCAACTTCTATAAACTGGGGGGGGGGGGGGAACCCAGACTTTCTGCTAATCCAGAACTAAAACCATTGTTTCCACCTTATATCTACTGTGAATTGTGCTGCTATGAACACTGCTGTACAAATAACTGTTTGAGCCCTTGCTTTGAGGTTTTTTTGGTCTATAACTAGGAATGGAATTGCTGAGTCATATGGTAACTCTATATTTAAACCTTTGAGGAGTTGTCATTTTCCACACAGGCTACACACCATTTTACATTCCCACTAGCAATGTACAAGGGTTCCAGTTTCTCCCCATTCTCACCAACACCTGTTATGTTCCATTTTTCTCAAGGAAAAGCCATCCTAGTGGGTGTGAAGTAGTGTCTTCTTGTAGTTTTGATGTCCATTTCTCTAATGGCTAATGATAAATGTTGAGTATCTTTCCATGTGCTTGTTGCCCAGCTGAATACTTTCTTTGCTGGAAAGTCTACTCAAGTCACTTGCCCGTTTTGATTGAGTTATCTTTTTGTTTATCCTTAAATGCACATAAACACATCCTTTGATGTTAACATGTAATTGTGAAATAAACTATCAGAGGCTGTGGTAGTAGATAGGGCCAGGATTTGAGGTCTATTTGGTATTCTTCATATTGGATCTGATAGCACTCCATATAAGTGCTATTCTGATTTTTTTCTTACATTTGCATTAAGTATAAGTAGAAAACCATGGGGACACATAGTAGATGTTTGTTTTTGTAGTACAGAGTATATATGAAGAGGTATCTCCCACCTTACCTGAAGGGGTGAACATGTTTTAAGTATAGCTGAGTTTGGATTTTTAAATGTTAGACACAGCACCTACTTATTGTATGTTAGACTCTGTGTTAGGCACTTTACATATAAAAATTTAATCCTGTCAGTAATCCTAAGAGAGAAGACACTATTAAGATCCCTGTTTTATGACTGAATAAACTGAATCTTAGGTTAGCTAACTTGCCCATAACTCAAAAAGATGCTAAGTGCAGAGTCTGGACTTAAGACCAGAAATAGCAGTGTAACTCCAAAACCTGTACTCTTAACCACTGCACTATACTAACCCAAAACACCCAAACTCTTTGCTATAGAGTTGATTCCTACTCATAGATACCCTGTAAGACAGAGTGAAACTGCTTTCTAGGGTTTCCAAGACTGTAAATCTTTACAGAAGCATCTGAACACTTCAACCTCTGTACCACCAGGGTTCCTGCCCCATACTACTCAGCAAAATAATAATAAAAATAATAGCAACAATTTACTGAGCACTTCGGATCTGACTCAACGGCACTTGGCTTTGTCTCCTATAATAACCAGGTACTGTGTTAAGTATTTTACAAACTTTAAGCCATTTTTATATCAAAATGTATGAAGACATTTATGTTATTGATCCCATTCTTCTAAATGAAGACATTGAAACTTAGATCAAGTTTCTCATTTGTTCAGGATCACATTCGAAACTGGACAGTAGGGATCTATTAAAGGATGAGATCAATACAATTTTGGCCAGAACAGAGTAGAACCTGAATCCTGCCCCACAACCTATTTCCAAGAGGCCCCTGAGAAATTGCTGCCCAGAGTATAAAGTAAAGGAACCAAACCCATTGCTGCTCAGTCTATTCTGATGCCCCCATGGAGTTTCCAAGGAGCACTTAGTGGATTCAAACTGCTGACCTTTTGGTTAGCGGCTATAGTAGCTCTTAACCACTATACCACCAAAGTTTCCAGAACAAAGCAAAAATAACCCTTATTGTCAGCTAAGGCTTTGGCCTCTAACTCCAGTGTAGCGTAGAACTATAAGGAATGGTGCTGGCCCACAGCAATTTTCCTGTGCTAGATAGGCCTGGGGAGCCCTTTTAGTGCAATAGGTAAGAACTCAGCTGTGAATCAGAAGGTCAGCAGTTTGAATCTACCAGCTGCTCCTTGGAAACCCTGTGGGGAAGATCTGTCCTATAGGATTGCTAGAAATCAGAACCAACTCAATGGTAATGTGTTTTTGATAAATAGGCCTGGGAAGTCTCCAAATCCACACTCTAGGTTTGGCTCTTCCTCCACTGATGTGATAAGGTCCTGCCTACAGGTGTTAGAGGGGAAAAAATGAAAAGATTATTGTCTTGCTGCCTAGGAGCCTCTGACCCTGAGGCATGACTACCGCAAAGGGAAGACAAGTCAAAGGGCACTAGAGGCAGAAGACAGAGACAACCTATAAAAACAACTTAAGTCGACTCTTCTAGAAGTTCTACCTACTGTGACTATGATTTATCCTAGTGTCCTGGAGTCTTCCCAATCCAGAGCACTACTTCTGTATATGGAGACGGGTAAGAGGGGTGAGGGGAGGAGAAAAGAACCCTAAGTCTCCTTTCCCTTAAAGACTAGTATTATATAACAAGTACATGGTAGAGCTGTGGTTTAAACCAATGTTTATGCTCTTAACCACTATTCCAGAGGGAGGAGCATATGAAAAGTACTTGGAGGGAATTTTTCAAAATATATATGACCCTGTAGGTAGTTGAAAAGCCTAAACATGGTGATTTACTCTCTTTGGCTAGTAGCTCCTCATTTTTTCTTCTCTGCCCTTCCTTTTCCTTCCCTAGCTGTCATAATAGCTCAAGGTTCAGTCTTGGGTGCTCTGCCTTTATCTGTATGTTCTTTCTTTTAGGTAAATAAACCTTTCTCACAGCTTCAGTCATTACCACTCAGCATGGCTGTTTGTCTGACAGCCATTCCTCATCTTCAACTCTACCAAATATGTTTACTTACTTGATGTACTAAACTGAACTCCTCACATTCCTCCCCCAGACAGTGTCCCTGTGCAGACATCCCTATTTCCAGTGATGACATACAATTTGTCATGGATCGAATTGTGCCCCTAAAAATAATGTCAACTTGGTTAGCCTATGATTCCCAATCTTGTATCGTTGTCCTCCATTTTGTGATCATAATTTTACGTTAAAGAGGATTAGGATGGGATTGTAACACACTTGCTCAGGTCACATCCTTGATCGAATGTAAAGGGAGTTTTCCTGGGTTCTGGCTCACACCACCTTTTATCTTACAAGAGATGAAAGGGAATTTGAGCTGAGAGGTTGGTTACTTCATACCACCAAGAAAGAAGCACCAGGAGAAGAACATGTCGTTTGGACCCAGGGTTCCTGCACAGAGAAGCCCCCAATTCAGTGTAAGATTAATGACAAGGACCTTCCTCCACATCCAACAGAGAAAGCCTTCCTCTAGAGTTGATGCCCTTAATTTGGACTTTTAGCCTACTAGATTGTGAGAAAATAAATGTCTCTTTGTTAAAGCCATCCACTTGTGGTATTTCTGTTATAGCAGCACTAGATTACTAAGACACAGTTATCTCATTTATACCATTGAAATTTTGGGCTCATCATTAACTTTTTTTTTACCCCATTAGGTAGCTTCTACCTACCCTGCTGTAGAAATGTGTCTCTTCAGCCATCTTCTGCATTTCATACCCATCCTCGTCAACCTAATGTGTGCCATTGACACCCAATTACCAGATTAGCCTCCTAATTAAAGTCCCTACTTCAAGTCTTCTCTGCTTGCTTGCTACCATTCATCCCATACACTGCAGGGCAAAAGAGCATATTGTTTAAGAGCATAGCCTTTGAGGTTGTTTTGTTAGCTATCGTCTTGTATCATGACGCTTTCTATTGTGAAACTCTTAAATAATTCATTACCTACCTTTCCAGGTAGTCAGCTTTTCGAGAAATCCAAATGATGGGCATCTTCATTTTGAGGATAGAAACTATTTTCATAAAAAAAATAAATAAATAAATAAAAAACCAAGCAGCAACTATATGCCACATAGGTTCACAAAATTAACCTTGGCATCTCCCACAATAGCTATTAAAAGACCTTGAAATAAATCAATAAATATTTATTTGTTTGAAAAACTCAACCTTCCATTTTAGCCATTTGACTCCTAATTATTGAATGGGGCATGAGCAATGAAAATTCCTGTTCTTTCTTTATATTCTTTTCTCTATGCCTGGAATTTCTTGATCACTCTTCACCTTTATCCATTCGCCCACCACAAAGCTCTAAATTCTGCCCATCATTCAGGGCTGGCCCAACTTCTACATTCTCCAGTAAGCCACTGACCTCTGATAATTTGGACTAGTTATATCATAGTTACGAAGAAGATCTATGATGGATTTGGGTTTAAAATACATTCCGCTTTGTTAATACTTGGTAGATCTCTTTGAGCTACTTAATGTGTATGAACTGCAGATTCCTCATCTGTAAAATGAGAATTATGCCTACTTTGCAGTTATTTAGGTATTCAATGAAATAAAATAAGTGAAAGTACTAGCCTTAGTGTTAATTCCCTCTCCTCTTTAACCATACAAAACCCTGTAGTATTACTTTTCTTGTGTGTGTCTTACTTTTCCACAATGGGACCAAACTATGAACAGACACCAAGACTTCTGTACCCTTCTTGGCTTCAGACAGCCATACTGCCCAAGGCCAATACAGGCTGAATGAATACATATATGGACACATTGGAGGGGATTCTAGTACCCTCATGCCACAATCCTTGTAGTGATTAAATGCTACGGCTGTTAACAAAAAGGTCAGCAGTTCAAATCCACCAGACACTCCTTGGAAACTCTATGGGGCAGTTCTACTCTGTCCTGTAGGGTCACTATGAGTCAGAATCAACTTGATGTCAATGGGTTTGGTTTGGTTTTGGGATGCCACTCAGTAATTCTTCTTGAACCCATTATAAGCTGAACATTATGATGGGGGTGGGACAGTAGAGGGAAATACTAGCAAAATATAAAAGAAAATATAGGATAACATGCTGATTCTTAATGTAAGACAAAGTCTTGAAGTAGCAGCCAAGCAGCTCCATGATGTCTTCAAGGTCTCAGGCTCTGTCTTATTTAATACTGCTATAACAGAAATACCGCATGTGGATGGCTTTAACAGAGAAATTTATTTCCTCATAGTTTAGGAGACTAGAAGTCCAAATTCAGGGCACTGACTCTAGATAAGGCTTTCTCTTTCTGTGTCAGCTCTGGGGGAAGGTCCTTGTCTCTTTGGAAGTTCCTTGGTTCCTTAGAGATCTCCATGTGGCTTGGCATCCATCTTCCCCTCCATCTCTGTTAGCTTTTTGGCTTGTTTATTCTCTTTTATATCTCAAAAAAGAGTGAGACTCAAGACATATCCTACACTAATCCTGCCTCATTAACATACACAGGCAGTCCATTCCTGAATGGTATTACAGCCACACACATAGAGGTTAGAATATAGAACACATTTTGGAGGGACACAATTCAGTCCATAACAAGATCTAACTTTCTGCTCTACCATCTTAAACAGGTAGGCTTTTTATTTATGCTTGTAAGATGGTTCACATACCTCTAAATGTGACTACATTCTAGGCTGAAATAGTGAATTAGGTGAATGACAAAAGGGCAACTAAACCTTTCCCTTTTGTCAAGAAACAATAGTTTTGCCAGAAGCTTCATTCAGTAGACTTCAATTTATATCTCATTTGCTATCCTGGCTGCAAGGGAGTCTGGGGAGGTACTTTTACTCGGTGCATGGTCTCTTAAATAAGGTTCTGACAGTAAAGATAAAGAGAGCGTATGTTGAATAAATAACTCAGTATTTGCCACATGAATCTTACCATCTGTTTAGTTTAAAATACACCACAAACAGATTGGAGGAAAAAGGTTTAAGAACATTTCTAAAAGTAACTCAAAATTTTCTTCAGGAAGATAAAGTGTGGAATGAAATCATTTGGGTAACGTCTCCCAAAGAAGAAAAAAATTCCCAAGAAAGCTCTGAAAATTTTCAGGAACAAGATTATTACTGTTGTGATTATAAAGAAAAACTGGTTCTTAGATTCCCATCTGACGTGAATGGACTTGGATAGCGCATAGAAGACCTGAAGCAGTTTTCGTGGACTTCGGTTCCGTACGATCCTGGCAATTCTACTTTCAGAAAATTGAATGCAGAGCCTTCTTGAGAACCAATTTAGATGATGATTCCCGTGAGGAACCACTGTCTCCTAAGCCACACAAGATGTAGTTTATTCCTAACATGGAAGTTATTGTTCAGTCTCGGAAACTGAACATTCTCTGGGATCTAACTTTCTTAATCCCTTTTGAATGTTCTGACTTAGAAAAATCCTGCTGTCTAAAGAAAGAATACAAAGTTCATAGAACATTTTTTTCCTAAGTACATGTAGATTCTGGACTTATAAAAGTAAAGATGTATCAGTGTTCTACCAGAGAAAAATAATCAGTAACATATATATTATGTACATAAAATATATGTATAGTATATAATAAGTATATGACATATATACATTAAAAGCTAATTGCAAGGAATTGGTTTCCATGATTGTGGGGGCTGGCTAGACAAGTCTAAACTTTGTAGGGCAGATTGTCAGGAAGGGCATGTTGGGACTCTGGACTACTGTTGATGCTACGGTCCACATGAAAAATTTCTTCAGGAAAGCATGAGTTCTACTTTTGGTTGAATCAGACCTACCTTGATTATCTAGGATAATCTTTCTTATTTGAAAGCACTACAGGCTTTAATCACATCTATAAAATACCTTCACTGTTACACCTACATCACTGTTTGGTTGAATAACTGAGAACTATAGCCATGTCAACACATAAAACTGATCACAGTGATGCTGGCATTCCATTTTATTTCTGATCTATGGACACAGTTCTTTGTGAGAAATAAATCCCAGACAAGTTCCCAACAAGAGAGAGAATCAGTATTACAAATCTGTGGTAACAGTATTAACACATTTGCTCTATGCAGGTTGCTAAAACCCAACACCCATTGCTATCAAGTCAATTCTAATTCCTAGCAATCCTGTAGGACACAGTAGAACTGCCCCATAGGAGCCAGACACTTAATCACTGTGCCATCCGGACTGGTAACAGGAAGCTACACTGATTATAACTCATCCATTGGGTGTGTGCTATTACCTGATTCCATTAAGCACTATTTTCATTTTATTTGTAAGGAAATTAGTCCTTCAATTTAACTGAAGGTAATACTTAAGAAGGAAGGATATATACCAAGGAACAAGAATGCATGTCTTCATCTGTAATTTCCTCTTGCTACAAATGTTTGGTGAGTAATTGGGATAGGTAAATTGTCTATTTCCATTCTGTCCAGGGATAGGAATGGTGGATACTTTGAGATACTGAAACCTGCCTGTCTTGGCATCTAGTGCTGCTAAAATAGAAATACCACAAGTGGATGACTTTAACAAAGAGAAATTTATTTCCTCACAGTAAAGAAGGCTTAGAAAGTCCAAATTCGAGGTGTCAGCTCCACAGGAAGGCTTTCTCTGTTGAGTCTGGAGGAAGGTCCTTGTCATCAATCTTTCCCTGGACTGGGAGCTTCTGACACTCGGGGATCCTAGTGCTTCTTTCCTAGAGGCATTAAGTCCTCAGCTCTCTGCTTGCTTCCTTTTCCTTTATATCCTAAGACATTGCCTGAAGGTGCAATACATTCTTATAGATTCAGTCCTACCTCACTAACACAACCTCCCCCGTCCTCTCTAATTAAAATCATAGAGGCAGGATTTACAACATATAGGAACATCACTTAATACCTGGACTCATGGCCCAGCCAAACTGATACACGTAGTTTTGGAATGACACCATTCAATCACAGAGGAAAAAAAGTATTTTGTTTTCAAGTGAACCTGTTGCTGTTGTTGTTAGGCACCATCACATCAATTTCAACTCATGGACACCCCATGTGACTGAGTAGAACAGCCTCATAGGGTTTTCTTGACTACAGTCTTTACGCAAGTGGGGGGCCAGGTGTTTCTTCCATGGGGCTGCTGGGTGCACATACCACCCACTTAGGATGTTATTATTTTCTCTCTCTGACCCTTAGTGTGCTTATCCGTAAAATAGTGCTAATGATCACTATTTTGAGAGCTGATAGGAAGACGAGAAAATATAAGTTAAACATTTGCAACATGGTAAATTCTCCACAAATACAGATTTTCTGTTTCCTCCCGTGAATATAAGCCCATTGCCATTGAGTTGATTCAGACTTATATTAACCCTACAGGACACAGTAGAACTACCCCACAGAGTTTCCAAGGAGAACCTAGTGGATTTGAACTGCCAACCTCTTGGTCAGTACTTAACGACTACTCCACCAAGGTTCCCATGAATATAGCCTTCACAAGTGGAGTCTTGTGAAGTTCAAGTTTGCTCCAACTATTTTTTGTGTATTTTTCCATTTGACAACATTTTAGATATCAACATGTAACAAAGAATCACATATTACCAGTGTACATGAAATTTATCACGCTGACTGTAAAGACTCTCTCTGTGTTTCTTTTTTATTATGTGCATATAGAGACCATTTTTACATGTTATAATTTCAACGATGAGTACAGATAGAAATGCTGTCTGTTTACAATTACGTCTTTATTTGAAAAATCAACATTCTTCCAAGTTTTATCTAAAATCTTCCTGTGAGTCATGGTGGTGAAGTTTTGAAAAAAATATGTTTCAAGAGTTTAAAATAATTTTTGGTTGAAGAAAAGGGAAGTATATCTTTTTTTTAATTTTTATTTTTATTTAACGTAACTGAGTCAAAATGTACATTCACATATAAACTTACATGCCCACCTATATGCAGCTTGCACTGCTCTCCCTGTCTGGTGACTGCACACTATTCCTCTCTGCTCCATACATGTCTCATCCTCCCAACAGCCTCCTTTCCCCTCCTCTCCGTCCACTCCCCTTCCTCCTGCCAGAGGTCAGCAAGATGATATCCTATACATGTATAGAACCATAAAGTGCTTCCAATATATGGTCACTCTGCATTGCCAAGTCCAATCCATTCCTGTCCAAAGAGTGGACCTTTGTTATAATTTATGGGAAAGGGCAGCATCAGGGCCGGGGGCCATGCTCTCAGAGGAACCCCAAAACCACTGGACCATCAACTGAGGTCTTTTAGTGGAGATCTCATGATGCACCTCTTTTTATTCTTATGTTGCCAGTGAGACTCCTCTCTGTGAGCTCCATCGTGGCTATCACTGGTGGTGGCGGGGCACCATCTGGTTCTTCCAGTCCCAAGTCGATGTAGGCACCCACTCTTGTGGGTCTCTCTGTCTTCTCGGTTGTCTTTACCGCATGTCATTTTGGTCCTCGGTGAGCATCCGTTCCTGCTGAGTTGGGACCGTTTGCTGTGTCCTCGGATGGCAGCTTGGCAGCTTTTAAGACCCCAGACGCCACTCACCGATGTGGGGTGCAGAGAGCTCTCTTAGCAAAACGCTAGTTGTGCCAATTGGCCTAGAATTCGCCTAAGAGCATGGTCCCCCGCCCCCCACCCTAGCTACTCTATCCTTGCAGTATTGAGTTAAGATGGAAGGAGTATTCAAGTTATGCTGAAGTCCACTTAATGTTGTTCTTGTTTCTAATGTGTGCTATCACCGCTTTCTCCCAACTAGATTTCTAGTAACTATCTAAACTAAACCCTTCCCCCCACCCTCCCTCCCTACCCTCCCTTGCAGCTGTCAAAGAGTCTTTTCTTCTATACACAAGTCTGCTTTTGAGATCTTATCATAGAGGTCTCCTACAGTATTTGTCCTTTTGTCGCTGACTACTTTCACTCAACATAATGTCTTCCAGTTGAAACCAGGTTAGGAGATGTTTCCTGGAATCATCGTTATTCTTTATCATTGCGTAGTGCTCCATTGAGTATATGTACCATAGTTTACCTATCCATTCTTCTATTGTTGGGCATCTGGGTTGATTCCATCTTTTTGCTATCGTGGACTGTGCTGCGATAAACATTCTGGTGCATGTGTCCGTTGGTGTGAAAGGCCTTGATTCTGTAGGATATATTCCAAGTAGTGGAATTACTGGGTCAAATGGTATATCTATATCCATTTTTTTAAGGAAGCGCCAGATTGCCTTCCAAAGAGGCTGGACCATTTTACAACCCCACCAACAGTGTAGAAGGGTTCCACTTTCTCCACAGCCTTTCCAGCATTTGTTGTTTTGTGTTTTCTGGGTCATGCCCAATCTTGTTGGGGTGAGATGGTATCTCATTGTTGTCCTGATTTGAATTTCTTTAATGACTAAAGATCGTGAACATGTCCACATGTGTTTTTTGGCTGCCTGGATCTCCTCTTTAGTGAAGTGTCTGTCCATCTCCTTTGCCCATCACTTAATTGGATGGTTTATCTTCTTCTTATTGATATTTTGTAGTATCTTATAGATTGTGGAGATCAGGCGTCGGTCTGACATACAGTTGCCAAATATTTTTCCCATTCTGTGGGTGTTCTTTTAATTCTATTAATAAAGTCTTTGGATGAGTAAAAGTGTTTGATTCTTAATAGTTCCCACTTATCTATTTTCTCTTCTGTTGATTGAGGTTTCTTTGACAGGTTTTGGAGTCTGTCCCTTGTTGTTCCTACCTTTTCTTGGATGAGCTTCATCGTTTTAGGTTTGATATTTACGTCTTTTATCCAGTTGGAGTTGGTTTTTGTATAAGGTGTAAGATATGGATCTTGATTCAGTTTATTGCAGATGGATAACCAATTTTGCCAGCACCATTTGTTGAACAGACTTTTTACCCCAGTTTAATGTCTTAGGGCTTTTGTCGAATATCAACTGTTCATAGGCAGATGGTGTCATCTCTGGGGTCTCGATTCTGTTCCATTGATCCATCTGTCTGTTCTTGTCCCAGTACCAGGCTGTTTTGACCACTGTGGCAATGTAGTATGTCCTAAGGTCTGGTAATGAGAGGCCTCCCAGTGTGTTCTTCTTCTTTAGTAGTACCTTACTTATCCGGGGCTTCATCCCTTTCCAAACAAAATTGGTGATTTGTTTTTCCATCTCATTAAAAAATGATGCTGGAACTTGTATTGGGATTGCAGTATATAAATAAATTGCTTTGGGTAAAATAGACATTTTCACAACGTTAAGTCTTCCTATCCATGAGCAGCGTAGGTTTTTCCATTTATCTAAGTCTCTCTTAGTTTCTTGTAGTAAGGGCTTGTAGTTCTCTTTGTAAAGGTCTGTTGTTTCTCTGGTTAGATTAATTCCTAGGTACTTTATCTTCTTAGGGGCTATCGTAAATGGTATTGATTTAATAATTTCCTCCTTAACAGTCGAGAAGTATATCTTAAAACATATCTTTTCTCAAGCCTGGCTTCACAGATGTACATATTGTTTTTATTTTATTTTTAATAGCTAATTATACACATAATAACATTTTTATCTTTCCTGAAAAAAAAAAATAGGGATATATCTAAAATTCTCTTTGATTCCCACCCCCCATTGGCAACTTATAATAAGTTTGGTCTGTATCCTCCTGGCCTCTGTCTGGAGGCCTCTGACATAGATAATGCAATTCAGATAGAAGAATTTTTTGGAAAATAAATACTTCTCTAAGGAAAATGGGGCCCATGGTTTTCTTTATTTTTAATTTATTTGTGGTAAAACATAAAATAGCTATTTCAACCAGTTTTAAGTGTACAATTCAATGACATTAATCACATTTACAGTGTTGTAGAACCATAACCACTGTTTCCATTTTTTTCATCACCCTTAACAGAAACTCAGTGCCCCTTAAGAAATAACTCCTTATACCCTCTCCCTCTCACCTCTGGTAACTACTAGTAAACTGTTCTCTATGCATTTACCTATTGTAGATATCTCATGTAAGTAGGATAATACAGTATTTGTCCCTTTATGTCTGCCTTATTTCACTTAGCATAATGTTTTCAAGGTTCATTTATATTGTGGCATTTATGAAGACTTCATTTCTCTTTATGGCTGAATAATATACCACATATTTTGTTTATCCACCCAGCTATTGTTAGACACTTGGATTTTTTCCACCACTTTGATCATTATGAATAATGCTGAGATGGAAACTGGTGTAAAAGTATGTTGTGGGTTAAATTGTATCCCCCCCAAAATATGTGTAGCCATGTGGCTGGGCCATGATTCCTAGTATCTTGTGACTGTTCTTCATGTTGTGGTATTCCTATGCTGTATGTCAAGGAATTAGGGTAGGACTATAAATCCCTTTATGAGATCACCTACCTGCTCCACTGTAAAGGGGGTTTCCCTGGAGTGTGGCTTGCCCCATCCTTAATCCTTTCATCCTGCAAGGGATAAAAGGAAAGGGAAGCAGGCAGAGAATTGGGAACCTCACACCACCAAGCAAGCAGCATCAGGAGAAGAGCGCATCCTTCAGACCTGAGATTCCTGCGCCAAGATGCTCCCTGGATAAAGACTGATGCAATACCAGACATTCCTCCAGAGCCGACAAAGGGAAAGCCTTCCACTGGGAAGTTTTCTTTCAGCAGCTCAGCAACAATACTCTCTGTGTTCTCAGATGTCTCACCCTGTTCAGGAACTCCAATTAATCGAAGGTTGTTCCTCTTAATAGAGTCTCACATGCTTCTTAATGTTTCTTCATTTTTCTTGCTTCTTTTTTCTGATTTCTGCTCATAGACACTGGCATCAGTAGCTCTGTCTTCCAAGTCAGAAATTCTTTTGTCCATTTGTTCCATTCTGTTTTCTTGGCTTTGCATGGAGGTTTCTATGTCTTTGATTTTCTTCTGGATCTGTTGGATTTCAGAGTACTGGTGTTCCATCAGATTGAACAACTTGCTTAATTTTTCATTTTGTTCTGCTGCATTTTGTATAAGGTCTAGAAGGGCCCTGTATATAATCAATTTGTATTCACTTCCTGATGCTTTCATAAAAGTTTCTTCATCTGGAAAACTCCTTGGTTGCTTTGTTTGGGAGCCTTCTGAAGCCATGAGTGATTGCTTGTATGCCACAATTGTCTGTTGCTTTTTGGGTCCCATGTGAGTATATAGAGGCTGGAAGAGGTACTGTGAGGATGTCTTCAAATGTAAAGCAAAAGGTATCTGACCAGTTCACAAGTCAGTTAAGTTTTCAGGTGTAGAGGTCCCTCTTCCCATCTGACAAAGTAAGCGCCACTGTATCCAACCCCAGATGATAACAAACTAGTTCAAAATACAGCACTGCTACCGCCCTGGTGGCCTCCGCTGACAGGGCCTAGCCTTATCCAACACTGTGTCGAGTACTGGTTTTGTGATAGAAAAGCACTCTCTTGTGGGCAGGCTCTGGCTCCCAAGCTAAGAATTAGGTCCAGCTGCGGCCACCGTACCCAAGATGGCGTCTTCCACACAGGCAGCAGACAGGGGGGCCAAAGGTGCTCAGAGGCAGCGATCCCTCTGCTTCTGTTGCAGGGCCCCCAATGTAGGCAGCACTGTGCAAAATCACTACTTTTCTGACAGAGAAGCGCTGTCCCGTTTGCAGGCGCTCGCTCCCAGACTAAGAACGAGGTCCTGCTAAAATCCCAGTACCAACATGGCGTCCCGCACCCTGACCGCAGAGCTCTGCACAAACCCCACTGAGGCAGCTACAAAACGAAAGGCTCAAAGTGTCTAGATTAACAGAGTCCCGAGCCTGGCCCTCAGAATATGGAAATTTCGCCTGCCTATCCCCCTAGCAGCGCTTCTGAGTCCAGCCGCCAGGCAAGGCCCAGCTCCACCCGCCAGCCGAGACCGAGGAAAAAAAAAGTCAAAACGGTGCGTTTACCTTCCGTCCAGAGCCGGGGCTAGTCAGGAGCGGGAGTCAGCGAAAGAGAGGAGGTTTTTCGCTGACTGGTATGAAGTCCCAATTAACAACTCTGTGCCGTGTCCTGAGGCTGATTAGGTGCTCAGAAGGCTCTGTTTGATTGTCAATTCAGGTCTTGGTTTCCAGAGGGATAGAAGGAGACATGGGCTTAGTCGGCCATCGTGACTCCGCCCCCCGAAAGCCTTCCACTGGAATGGGCATCCTGAATTTGGACTTGTAGCCTACCGGACTATGTAAGAATAAACCTTCCTTTGTTAAAGCCATCCACTCTGTGGTATTTCTGTTAGAGCAGCACTAGCTGACTAAAACAAAATTTGGTACAGAGAGTCGGGTGCCTCCGGGCACTTGACTCGGTGGAGCTACAGAGCTTTGGAACACTTGCCCCAACAGAGCAGATGTGGGCCTGAGGCCTGGGCCATGGGGCCATAGGAAGCTGAAGCTGAAGAGACAAACAGCATGAGAAGCTGAGCTGCCTGTCTCAAAAGATATGGCCATGACCTCAGGGGTCTGAAAGGGTACAACCATGGCTCCTGTGCTTATAAGAGTGGAACTACCACTCATTTGGGCTTAGGGTGCTCCAAAAGCCAATGGGGCAGAGTGTCTGTCCAAGTGGGCCTTGAAGGCAGAGTTGTAGCACAGGGCTGGGGTCTCCACTTAGAATCCAGAGTGTGGCCAATACCTAGATTCTGGAGGGCAGAGCGATTGTGTAGAATGTCTCAGAAAGTGTAAGGGTATTTTCAAAGCTTTGAGGGCTAGTCTAGTACGTTCTGCTGACTTGCTGTTGTCTGTTAATGCCTTCTCTCCCTGCAATTTCTCCCATTTGTAATGGAATGTCTACCTTGTGCCTGTTCTGCCATTGTACCTTTAGAAGCAGATAGCTTATATTCCAGGGTTCACAGATGTAGAAAGAGTTTTTGTATTTTGATGTCATGAATTGAATTGTGTCCCCCCCAAAATATGTGTAGCTACATGGCTGGGCCATGATTCCCAGTATCTTGTGACTGTCCTTCATTTTGTGGTTTTCCTATGCTATATGTTAAAGGATTAGGGTGGGACTGTGAATCCCTTTATAAGATCACCTACCTGCTCCACTGTAAAGGGAGTTTCCCTGGAGTATGGCTTGCCCCATCCTTAATCCTTTCAGCCTGCAAGAGATAAAAGGAAAGAGAAGCAGGCAGAGAATTGGGAACCTCACACCATCAAGCATGCAGCACCGGGAGAGGAGTGCATCCTTCAGACCTGAGGTTCCTGAGCCAAGATGCTCCCTGGACAAAGACTGATGCAATACTGGACTTTCCTCCAGAGCCGACAAGGGGGAAAACCTTCCCCTAGAGTGGACATCCTGAATTTGGACTTGTAGCCTACCTAACTGTGTAAGAATAAACCTTCCTTTGTTAAAGCTATCCACTCTGTGGTATTTCTGTTAGAGCAGCACTAGCTGACCGAAACAAAGTACATGTTTCAGTCTTTGCTTTCAATTATATTGGGTACATATCTAGGAGCAGAATTACTGGGTCATATGGGTTGCTATAGTCACAATCGAGTTGATAGCAATGGGTTTTGTTTGGGTATGATAATTCTGTCTAATTTCTTGAGGAATGGACAAACTATTTTCTACAGTGTACACACCATTTTGCATTTCCACCAGAAATATATGAGTACAGTGCAATAGATCACTTTTTTAATATAAGATTTTTTAATTAATAATTAGTTTTATTATAACAACAAATGATACAGAAAGATGTATGCGGGAAGTCTGAGATGGTTCCTAAAGCATAACTTCCTTCAACGCACCAAAGAGCATACTACCCTCCCACATACATGGATGTCTTTCATGAACCAGGAAATTCATGGAGCTTCAGTGTCCAGAGAAGTTTGTTTGAGGTCACATTACAGAATGCAAACTTCAGCCCTTCTTCTCTGAGGTCTGTTGATATCATGAGGTGATAACAAGATAGGTCTTTCTAACCTAGCCATTCCCTACCCCAGAGTCACCCCATCACCTTCACCTAACCTGTTGGTTAGATGTGATCTGCATTCCTTACGGAAGATGGTTAAATTTCAAGGCTTTTTTGTTTGTTTGTTAGAAATTATGTCTCAGGAACTGAGGGCAAAGCCAAATTCTAATTTTTTTATTGTACTTTAAGTGAAAGTTTACAGTTCAAGTCAGTTTCTCAGACAAAATCATATACACACACTTGTTATGTGACCCTAGTTGCTCTCCCTACAATGTGACAGCACATTCCTCCTCTCCACCCTGTACTTCCCATGTCCATTCAGCCAATTGCTGTCCCTTTCCTCCCTCTCATCTCACCTCCAGACAGGAACTGCCCATTTAGTCTAATGTATTTACTTGAGCCAAGAAACACACTATTCACCAGTATCATTTTATGTCTTATAGTTCAGTGTAAATTTGTCTGAAGAGTTGGCTTTGGGAATGATTCTAGTTTTGGGATATCCTAGTCATCTGGTACTGCTATTGCAGAAATACCATGAGTAGATGGCTTTAACAAAGAAAATTTTATTCTTACACAGTCCAGTAAGCTAGAAGTCCAAATGCAGGAGGCTGGCTCCAGGGAAACTCACTCTCCCTCTGTCTGGAAGAAGGCCCTTTTGTTGCATTAGTCTTTCTTTGGTATGAGGGCATCTTGGTGCAGGAAGCTCAGGTCTGAAGGACACGTTCTACTCTTGGTGCTGCTTTCTTGGTGGTATAAGGTTCCCCACTTGATTCTCTTTCCTTTTATCCCTTGTAAGATAAAAGGATAAAAAGGTGGTGCATGCCACACTCCAGGGAAACTCCCTTTACATGGGAGCAGGGAGGGGACCTTAAGAAGGGTGTTATGGTCTTACCCTAATCCTCTTTAACATAATCCAATCTGTTAATTATAGGCAGAGATTAGGATTTACAGCACAGGAAAACCACAAAATGGAGGGCAATCACAAAATACTGGGAACCATGGCCCCCCAAGTTGTTACACACATTTAGGGGGGAACAAAATTTAATCCATGATATTCTACCCTTTGACATACCAAAAATAACATCCTCACAACAAGTGAACATATTCACTCTATCATATCATAGCAAGTCTTATATGAACTCCATGTTTGAAATATAAAAAAATTCCTTTACATCTGTGAAATCAAGAATACATGTTGTCTGCTTCTAAACTATAATGGCAGAAGAGGCAGACACAAGCTATACATTTCCATTAACAATGGGAGAAATTTCAGGGAAAGAAGGCATAACAGACATAAAGCAAGTTATCAGAACACATTACATTAGCCCTCAAGGCTTTAAAAATAATCCCCTCTTCTCTGAAACAATTTACATATTAACCTTGCCCTCCAAACTCTAGATATTGGCCACACTCTTTAGATTCTGAGTGCAGGCCCCTTGGCCCTTTGGCTCCACCTTCCAGACCCACTGGGACAGCAACTCTGCTCCCTTGGCTTTAGGCACACCATTTTCCTAGCCCAGCTGAGTGACAACTCCACTCTTAAAAACACTAGAGGCTCAGCTTCTTGTGTTCCTGGTCTCTTCAGCTTCTGTTTCTTGTCACCTCTTGGCCCAGGTGTCAGGCCTGCAACTGCCCTGCTGGAGCAAGTGTTCCAAAGCTTGGTTGCTCCACCAGTTTAAGTGCTTGGAAACACCCTACTCCACCAGGAAGCCTCCTGCACACAGGCACTCAGCTCTCTTGCTCTGTGGTCTGGCTCTGGCACTGTCTCATGCTGGTCTTCTGGTTCCACTGCTGTTGCTGCTGGTCCTCTGCTGCTTGTTTCTCACTATCTCTACCTTCTTCAGTGTTAATAGCTCTCCTTGGTTACTTCTGAGTCATCTATCCACTCACAGTTTCCAAATTGCTTTCACATTTTAAGTATCTGTTAGAGCTGCATCCCATTCTCTTGGTACCAAATTCTGTCTTACTAATCTGGAACTAAGAAAAGATTATTCTTACACAGTCCAGTAAGCTAAAAGTCCAAATTCAGGATGCTGGCTGGAAATCATGGCCCAGCCAAATTGTTACACACATTTTTGTGGGGCACACAACTCAAATCATGAAATGGGATAACACAGCTTCCAGTGGTGCTCTCTTCCAAGGTCCTTCCAGTCTCAGTGAAGACTCCATAAAAAGACCACGAAGTCTGGTCTTTTTATGTGAATTTCAGTTCTGCACCCCACTTTTCTCCCACTCCAGCAGGGACTGTCCATTGTACTCCCTGGCAGGGCAGACACTAGTAGTAGCTGAACATCATCTAGTACTTCTGGTCTCAGGCTGATGGAGACTTTGGTTTATGTGGCCCTTTCTGTCTCTTGGGGCTCATATTTTTCTTATGTTTTTAGTGTTCTTCCTTTTTATTTGCTCCAGGTGGGTTGGAACAAATTGATGCATCTTAGATGGCCACTTGCTAGTTTTCAAGAGCCCTTTAAGAACACCTCTCGCCCTCCCTCCCCACCTTCATAACTATCAAAGAATGTTTTCTTCTGTGTTTAACCATTTTCTTGAGTTCTTATATTAGTGGTTTTGTTTTTCTTCTTCAGTAATGCTTTTTTATCCAGGGCCTCTTTCTTTTCCATCAGATGTAGGTGACTCATTTCTCCATTTCACTAAAAAATGCCACAGGAGAGGGGACGTGGCCAAGATGACAGACTAGACACACATCTCCTCAATTCCCTCAGAGAACTAAGCCCTCAATAATAGAATGGAGCACTCTGGATACCCTGGAAGCCCTAGGGTACAACATAGGGTTATCAGATTGGACTAAGCCAAGCCAAGCACCATCAAGTCAGATCTGACTCATGGCGACCCTAGGGGCCAGGGTAGAACTGACCCCCAGAGTATTCAAGGAGTGCCTGGTTGATTACATGCCACTAAATGGGAAACTACCTTTTGCTGAGGTAACACGAGAGAAATTAAACAGCCTCTAGATGGCCCAAAGTCAACAAACCATTCCTAAACATTTAAAGAAGTAGTCCATTGTGGTTCCAGAAAACTCCCAAAATAAAGAACCAAAAGATTTCCCAAATGAAGAAGCCTTTCTGAAACTATCAGAGGTTGAGTACAAAAGAATTATATATAGAGTCCTCCTGGAGATTACACAAAATGCAACACAGCAAAATGAAAAATTAAGCAAGCTATCCGACTCGACGGCACTTGGCTTGGCTTGGCTATTTGAACTGATGGAACAATAACAATCTAAAATCCAGCAGATCAATAACAAAATGACAGAATTAGACAATTCAATTCAAAGCCAAAACAGCAGAATTGAGGATATGGAAGTCAGACTTAGTGACCTTGAGGACAGAGCAGCTGACCCAGCATTTATGAGAAGGAATCAGAGAAAAGAAAAATGAAGATGCATTAAGAAACATATAGAACTCTATTAAGAGGAATAATCTGATTAATTGGAGTTCCTGAACAGGGAGGGATAGCTGAAAAAACAAAGAATACTGTTGTTGAATTGCTGATAGAAAACTTCCCTGAAATTATGAAAGAAGAGAACATAAATATCCAAGACGTGTATCTAATGCTACAAAAATTTGACCACAAAAGAAAGACACCAAGACATATTATAATCAAGCTTAATAAAATGAAAAATAAACAGATGCTCTCAAAGATAGGAGGCTCAAAGCAAAGCTAGCATTCAGAGGGAAGCCCTGTAGGCTTTTATCTGACTTCTCGGCAGAAACTATGTTGGCAAGGAGGCAGTGGGACAACACATTCAAAGCCTTGAAGGAGAAAAACTTCCAACCAAGAATTATATATTCTGCAAAACTGTCTCTCACAAGTATAAAGATGAAATTAAGACATCTGCAGATAAACAGAAGTTTCAACACGTTGTAAAAACAAAAACCAAAGCTACAGAAATACTGAAAGAAGCTCTTGGCTTGCAAAAACAAAACAATTAAGTGTATATTTAAGGAAACAGCATCCAGAATCCTACTCAGGAAGTGAAGTCACATAACTGAATCAAAGCTACAATATTACAAGAAGGGAACAACTGATCATATCATGAAAACTATAACACCATCACCCTAAGAGATGGATATACTACAGTAGTTTTAGTCCTTTCCGATGGAGAGGAAGTTAAAAAGATATGAAGAAGTTAAAATTGGGTTCAAACTTAGAATATAAGGGGGATTATAGGAGTAGCCACAAAGCACAATAACAATGCAACATATCAAAACAAGAAATGTAAGACACGAGTCTCAACAAACACAAAAGCAACACTGAAAAAGATGAAAAGTCAATCCATAAAGAAGATTGACCCAGAACAGAGTATTAAAAGCAACAAAAAAACACCAACACAAAGATAAATACATCAAAATGACAGCACTAAACACATACTTATCAGTAATTACACTGAATGTAAATGAACTGAATGCTCCAATAAAGAGACAATGAGTGACATCTGGATCAAAAGACAGTACTCATCTATACGTTGTTTATAAGAAACACACCTTAGACTCAAAGATATGAACAAACTGAAAATTAAGTGATGAAATAATATATGCCAAACTAACAGCATACAAAGAAGAGCAGGTATGGCAAT
This sequence comes from Heterohyrax brucei, assembly GCA_028571685.1. Taxonomy (NCBI): domain Eukaryota; kingdom Metazoa; phylum Chordata; class Mammalia; order Hyracoidea; family Procaviidae; genus Heterohyrax; species Heterohyrax brucei. Next base: position 68,122,120 of record CM053166.1, read on the forward strand.
ACTAATCTCAGATAAAATATATTTTAATGTAAAATCATGCACGACAACGGTCACTATTTATTGCTGAAAAGTTCAGTACACACGCAGAACTTAACAATATTAAATATTGATGTACCCAATACCAGAGCTGGCTGGCTGGCCCGCAATACCAGAGCTTCTAAACACACTGAACAAACACTAACTACATTGAAAAATGAGATAGATCACTACACAATAACAGTGGGAGATTTCAACACTCCACTTTCAGTAATGGACAGATCATCCAGAAAAAAGCTCCATAAAGACACAGAAGATCTTATTGTGACAAGTAACCAACTAAACCTCACTGACATATACAGGACGTTTTATACATCAACAGGTAGGTACACCTTCTTCTCCAATTCACATGGAACATTTTCCAGAATAGACCATGTGTTAGGACATAAAGCAGATCTCGATAAAATACAAAGCACTGACTTATTGCAAAGTATCCTCTTGGGCCATAAAGCTGTAAAAGTAGAAATCAATAGCAGAAAAAACATAGATAGAAATTTGAATTCATGGAAACTGAATAACATCTTGCTCAAAAAGCCATGGGTTATACAACGAAGCAAGGATGAAATAAAGAAATCTACGGACTCAAATGAGAATGAGAACATATCCTACCAGAACCTATGAGATACAGCCAAAGCAGTGCTGAGAGGTCAATTTAGCTCTATAAACGTACACATGCAGAAAGAAGGACCCAAACTAAAGAATTAACCCTCCAGCTTGTAGAAGTAGAGAGCAACAGAGGAACCCCTCAGTCACCCGAACAAAACAGATAATAAAAATCGGAACAGAACTAAATGTGTTAGAGAATAGAAGAACAGTTGAAAAAAATTAACAAAACCAAAAGCTGGTTTTTTTAAAAGATCAACAAAATTAATAAACCACTGGCTAAACTTACAAAAGAAAAACAGCAGAAGAAACAAGCCAGCCAGCCAAGTGCCCAAATAAGAAATGGGATGGGAGATGTCACAACAGACCCAGTTGAAATCAAAACTATTGTAACAGAATACTACAAAAGACTGTACTCTAACAGATTTGAAAACCTAGAGAAAAAAAATTTCTAAACTCATATCATCTACCCAAATTATCACAAGGAGAAGTAGCACAACTTAATAAACCCATCACAAAGGAAAAGATTGGAAAAGTCACCAAAAAACTACCAACCAAAAAAAACTTCTAGCCCAGATGGCTTCACCAGAGAATTCTACTAAACCTTTAGAGAAGAGTTCATTCCAATACTACTGCGACTATTTCACAGCACAGAAAGGGATGAACTCTCCCAAATTCATCCTGTGAAGCGAGCCTAACCCTGATACCAAAGTCAGGGAAAGGTCCCACTAAAAAATAAAATTACAAACCAATATCACTTACGAACGTAGATGCAAAAATCTTCACAAAATCCTTGCCAATAGACATCAACAACACATCAAAAAAACAATTCATTCTAGGGATGCAAGGCTGCTTCAACAGCAGAAAAACAATTAATGTGATCAATCACATAAATAACACAGACAATAAGAATCACCTGATTTTGTCAATTGATGCAGAAAAGGCATTCAACAAAACCCAACACCCATTCATGCCAAAAACTCTCAGCAAAATAGGCATAGAAGGGAAATTCCTCAATGCAATAAGGGGCATCTTCACAAAGCCAACTGCTTGCGTCATCCTGAATGCAGAGAGACTGAAAGAATTTCCCTTGAGAACAGGAACTAGACAATGATGCCCACTCTCACCACTTCTAAGCAATAGTGTACTAGAAGTTCTAGACAGAGCAATTAGACAAGACCAGGAAATAAAGGGCATCCACACCAGCAAAGAAGTAAAAATCTCCCTATTTGCAGATGATATGATTGTATATGCAGAGAATCTCAAAGAATCCATAAGTCAACTACCCAAACGAATAGAAGAGTTCAGCAAACTATCACGATATGAAATAAATGTAACTAAATTAGCAGGATTCCTTTATACCAACAAAGAAATCACCAAATCCACAGCATTTACTATAGCCCCCAAGAAGATAAAATACCTAGGAATAAATCTAACTAGGGAAATAAGAGACCTATACAAAGAGAACTACAAGACCGTAATGCAGTAAATCAAGAGAGACTTACATAAGTGGAGAAACCCATCCTGCTCATGGATAGGAGACTCAAAATTGTGAAAATGGCTGTTTTATCCAAAGCAATCTACATATGCACTGCAATCCCAATACTTTCTCTGGAAAGAAACGCCAGCTAAGCAAAGCACTACTGAAGAATAGGATCTCTGTGGGAGGCCTCACACTACCCAACCTTAGAACCTATTACACTGCCACAGTAGTCAAAACAGCCTGGTACTAGTACAGAAAGAGACAGATAGACCAGTGGAACAGACGCCAGAGACGCCACCATCCTCTTACGAACAGTTGATATTCAACAAAGGCCCTCAGATTTTAAACTGGGTTAAAAACAGCCTCTTTAACAAATGGTGCTGGCAAAATTGGATATCCATCTGCAAAAAAATTGAAACAAGACCCATACCTCACACCTTACACAAAAACCAACTCAAATTGGATAAAACACCTAAATATCAAACCTAAAACGATAAAGATCATGCAAGAAAAAATAGGGTCAACAATGGAAGTTTTAATACACAACTTAGATAGACTTCAAAATCTGACAAACAAAGCATAATGAACAGAAAATAAATGGGAACTACTAAGAATCAAAAACTTTTGCTTATCCAGAGATCATGTTAAAAGAATTAAAAGACCACTTACAGAACAGGAAAAAAAAAATGGCAACTGTATGTTAGATCAATGTCTGATCTCCATAATCTACAAGGTACTACAAAATATCACCAAGAAAAGGGTAAATAATCCTATTAAGCATTGGGCAAAAGAGATGGACAGACACTTCTCTAAAGAGGATATCCAGGTAGCCAAAAGACACATGAGGAAATGCTCACAATCACTAGCTATTAAAGAAATCCAAATCAAAACTACAATGAGATACCACCTAACCCCAACAAGCCTGGCCATGATCCAAAAAACACATAACAACAAGTGCTGAAGGGGCTGTGGAGCAGCACCGTCCACAACAGTAAAGAGATGGAATCAACCCAGATGCCCAACAACACACGAATGGATAAACAAACTATGGCATATATACTCAATGGAACACTGCAATGATAAAGAACAATGATGATTTTAGGAAACATCTCATAACCTGGTTTCAACTGCAAGACATCATGTTGAATGAAATCAGTCAAAGGCACAAGGACAAATATTGTATGAGACCCCTATTATAAGGACTTAAAAACCGACTCATATACCAAGGAAAAGACTCTTTGATGGCTGCAATGGAGGGGAGGGAGGAAGTGTGAGGGTTGATTATAGATTAGATAGTTGATAGAAATTTGGTTGGGTGAAAGCAGAGACAGCACACATTAGAAAGAAGATCAATTTAACTGGATTCCAACATAACCTGAAAACTCTTTCAATCTTTACCCAATATTGCAAGGATAGGGCAGCAGGGGTGGGAATACAGGGGTCATGCTCTCAGGGGACATCGAGGCCAACTGGCATAACTAACCTGTTGCTAAGAGAGTCTTCTGCACCCCATACTGGTGAGTGGTGTCTGGGGTTTTAAAAGTTAACAAGCTGCCATCTGAAGTACACCAAATAGTCCTAACTCAGCAGGAACAGACGATCACCAAGGACAACAACGACATGAGGGCAAAAGAGCCCAGAAAACAGAAGGACCCACATGAATGGGTGACTATATCAACATGTGACCAGAAGGACCAGATGGTGTTGGCTACCACCAGTGACAGCCATGATGGGGCTCACATGTCAAGTCCCAGTAGCAACATGAGAAAGAGTTGTGCACCTTAAGATCTCCACTAAAAGACCACAGCTGATGGTCTGGAAGTCCTGGGGGTTCCCCTGGGAGAGTGGCCATGAGACCTGATGCTACCACAGATCATAAATCATTAGTGAGGTCAACTCTTCTGACAGGAATAGACTGGCCTTGGGGACACAAAGTGACCATATTGTGTGTGCTCTTTATGGTTCTATGCATCTATAGGATGTCGTCCTACTGGCCTTTTACTAGAAGGGAGTGTAGAGGATGGAGAGGAGGGGACAGGAGATTGTTAAGCGGATATGACATGTATAGAATGAAAAGGAAGAGTGTGCTGTCACTGGGCAAAGAGAGCAGAAGGAGCTGCAGATAGGCAGGCTGGCACATTTAAATTGGATTGTACATTTTCACTCAATCACAATAAAAAAACAAAAGAAAGAAAACAAAACTACTAAACAAAAAAGGATCTGGCCCAGATGGCTTCACCAGAGAATTCTACCAAATTTTTAGAGAAGTGTTAACTACAATACTACTGAGACTATTTCACAGCACAGAAAGAGATGGAATACTCCCAAATTCATTCTATGAAGCCAGCATAACCCTGATACCAAATCCAGGGAAAGATTCCACCAAAAAAAGAAAATTATAGACCAATATCACTCATGAACCTAGATGCAAAAATCTTCAACAAAATCCTTGCCAATAGAATTCAGTAATATTTCAAAATAATAATTCATCATGACCAAGTGGGGTTCACACCAGGGATGCAAGGGTAGTTCACCATCATGAAAACAGTTAATGTGATCAACCACATAAAGGTATAAGAATCACCTGATTTTGTCAATTGATGCAGAAAAGGCATTTGACAAAGTCCAAATACCCATTCATGCTAACAACTCTCAGCAAAATAGAAATAGAAGGGAAATTCCTCAACACAATAAGGGGCATCTGTGCAAAGCTAACCGTCTACATCATCCTGAATGCAGAGAGACTGAAAGAATTCCCCTTGAGGATGGGATGTAGACAAGGATACCCACTCTCACCACTTCTATTCAACAGTGTACTTGAAATTCTAGCCAGGGCAATTAGACGAGACAAAGAAATAAAGGGCATTTGCAGTGGCAAAGAAGAAATAAAAATCTCCCTATTTGCAGATGATATGATTGTATATGCAGAGAATCTCGAAGAATCTATAGGTAAACTACTCGAACTAATAGCCCCCAAGAAGATAAAATACCTAGGAATAAATCTAACTAGAGAAACAAGAGACCTATACAAAAGAGAACTACAAGACCTTACTGTAAGAAACCAATGAGACTTATATAAATGGAAAAACCTACCCTGCTCACGGATAGGAAGACTCAACATTTACAAAAAAATGGCTATTTTACCCAAAGCTATGTACATATATACTGCAATCCCAATACAAATTCCAGTTACATTTTTTAATAAGATAGAGAAACAAATCACCAACTTTGTTTGGAAAAGGAAGAAACCCTGATAAGGAAAGCACTTCTGAGGAACAGGAACTCAGTGGGAGGCCTCATACTACCTGACCTTAAAAACTATTACACTGGCACAGTAGTCAAAACATCCTGGTAGTGGTACAAAAAAAGACATATAGACAAACTGAACAGAGTAGAGACCCCAGAGATGCCACCATCCTCCTATGAACAGCTGATATTCGACAAAGGCCCCACGATTGTAAACTTGGGTAAAAACAGTCTTTTAACAAATGGTGCTTGTAAAACTGGATATCTATCTGCAAAAAATTGAAACAAGAGACGTATCTCAGACCTTACCCAAAAACTAATTCAAATTGGATAAAAGGACGAAATATCAAACATAAAACAATAAAGATCATGCAAGAAAAAATACGGTCAACACTGGAAGCTTTCATACTGAGGTTAGACAGACTTCAAAATCTGACAAAGCATGATCAACAGAACAGAAAATAGATAAATGGGAACTACTAAGAATCAAACACTTTTGCTCACCCAAAGACTTCATCAAAAGAATAAAAAGGCCACCTACAGAATAGGAAAAAATATTTGGCTACTACATGTTGTACTGACGTCTCATCTCCATAATCTGTAAGGTACTACAAAATAATCAATAAGGAAAATGTAAATAAACAAATTAAGCTATGAGCAAAGGAGATGGACATACACTTGACCAAAGAGGACATCCAGGCAGCTAAAAGATACATGAAGAAATGCTCATGATCATTAGCTATTAGAGAAATCCAAATCAAACCTAAAATGAGATACCATCTCACCCCAACAAGGTTGGCTATGATCCATAAAACACAAGACAACAAATGCTGGAGAGGTTGTGAAGAGACAGGAACTCTCCTACACTGCTGGTGGGACTGCAAAATGGTACAACCTCTTTGGAAAGCAATCTGGCATTTCCTTACAAAGCTAGAAATAGATAAATCATTTGATCCAGTAAGCCCACTGCTCAGAATACATCCTACAGATTCAAAGGCAGTGACGCGAACAGGTAAATGAACATGAATGTTTATTGCAGCACAGGCCACAACAGCAAAGAGATGGAATCAACCCAGATCGCCAACAACGCATGAATGGATAAACAAACTATGGTGCATATAGTCAATGGAACACTATGCAATGATAAAGAAAAATGATGATTTTACGAAGGAACTCATAACCTGGTTTCAATTGGAAGACATTATGCTGAGTGAAATCACTCAGTGGCACAAAAACAAATATTGTATGAGACCCCTACAATAAGGACGTAAGAATAGACTTATGTACAGAAGAAAAGACTCTTTGACAGCTGCAAGGGAGGGGAGGGAGGGAGAGGGCTGGTCATAGATTAGATAGCTGACAGAAATTTGTTTGGGTGAAAGCAGTGACAGCACTCAGTAGAAAGAAAATCAACTTAACTGGATTTCAATATAAACTGAAAACTCTTTTAATCTTAGCCCAAAATTGCAAGGATAGAGTAGCAGGGGCAGGGGTCTAGGGACCATGATCTCAGGGGACATCGAGGCCAACTGGCATAACTAGCATATTGCTAAGAGAGTCTTCTGCACCCCATATTGATGAATGCCATCTGGGGTCTTAAAAGCTAGCAAGTTGCCATCTGAGGAACACCAAATGGTCCTAACTTTTCTGTAACAGACAACCACCAGGAACAACAAAGACACAGAGACAGAGGGACCCATGTGAATGGGTGACTATATCAACATGTGACCAGAAGAACCAGATGGTGCCCGGCCATGACCACAGACAGCTGCGATGGGGCATACTGTGTCGAGTCCCAGTGGCAACACGATAAAAAGAGGGGTGCACTTTAATAACTCTACTAAAAGACCACAACTGATAGTCCAGTGGCCTGGGGTGCCCTGGGGAGCATGGCCCCTAGACCTGCTGCTGCCCTGACTAGTAAACATTACTAAGGTCAACTCTTCGGACAAGAATGGGCTGGACTTGGAGACACAATGCTACCACACAGTGTGTGTACCTTGTGGTTCTATGCATCTATAGGATGTTGTCCTACTGGCCTCATACTAGAAGGGAGAGGAGAAGGTGGAGAGGAGAGGAAAGGAGATTGTTAAGCGGATATGACATATATAGAACGAAAAGGAGTAGTGAGCTGTCACTGAGTAAGGAGAGCAGAAGGAGCTGCAGAGACACAGGAATGCAAATTTAATTTGGATTGTATACTTTCACTTAATTACAAAAAAAAGAAAGAAATGACATTCTATATCTTCTCATGTACTTATTGGCCATTTGGACACCTTTACTGGAATGTACAATGGAAGCCTTTTGCCCATTTTTTTATTAGGCTGTTGAGTTGTAGAAGGTTTTTATATATTCTAGGTATTAAAGCCTTATCAAATATTCAGTTTCCAGATATTTTCTCTAGTTCAGTAGGTTACCTCTTCACTTTGTTGATAAAACCCTTAAAAACACAAAAGATTTTCATTTTGATGAAATCAAATTTATCTATTTTGTCATTTTTGTTAAAGCTTTTGGTGTCAGATCTAAGAATCCATTGTAGAAAACTAGGTCCCAAACCAGTATCCCATGTTTTATTCTAAGATCTTGTTATAGGTTAAAATATGTCCCTAAAAAATGTATGTCAACTGGGCTACACCACAACTCCAGTATTGTGTGGTTATCTCCTATTTTGTGATATAAGGTGATACTCCTATGTGTTGTAAATTCTAACGTCTATGATGCTAATGAGGCAGAATTAGAAGCAGTTATGTTAACAAAGCAGGACACCATCTGCAGGATTAGGTATCTTGAGTCACTCTCTTGAGGTACAAAAGAAAGAAATGAGCAGAGAGGAGCAGGACCTCTTATAACCAAGAAAGAAGAGCCAGAAGCAAGTACATCCTTTGAACTCAGGGTCTCTTGCACTGAGAAACTCCTAGACCCAAGGAAAGATTGATGACAAGGGCCTTTCCTCACGACTAATAAAGAGAAAGCCTTCTCCTGGAGCTGATGCCCTGAATTTAGACTTTTCACCTCCTAGGCTGTGAGACATCAGATTCCTGTTTGTTAAAGCTGAACAGTTATGGTATTTCTGTTATAGCTGCACTAGATAACTAAGACAGAGCTTTATAGCTTTAATCCTTACATTTAGGTGCTCCACCTATTTTGACTTAATTTTCATACATGGTGTGAGGTATGAGACCAATTTCATTCCTTTGCCTATGTGTTGATCCAGTTGTCCCAGCATCAATTATCAAAGAGACTACTTTTTCCCCATTTAATGGATTTGGCACCTTATCAAAAATCAGTTAATCACAGATGTATGGGTTTATTTCTGAATTCTCAATTCTATTCCACTGGTCTCTACGTCTATACTTATACAAGTACCACAGTGCTTTGATCACTGTTGTTTTACAGTACGAAATTGGAAAGTGTGACCCTGCTGCCTTATGCAACTTTTTCAAGATTGCATTGGTTATTCAGCAACACTCACAATCCCGTGTGAATTTGAAATTTGGCTTTCCCCTTCTGCAAAGAAAGGTGCTGTAATTTTGATAGAGATCACTGTCTTAAGCCAAAAAGTTCACCTATATTGGATGCAGGCCACACTGCCAAGGAAACTCCCTATCAATGGATTGGCTGCTTAGAGCAGATCTCAACATGGCAGTGACTATATTGTATCAGAACTCATTATGGAGGTGATTATATCATTAATAGCTGCCAACTATATCATAACTGCCAACATTTGTTATTTTCTTATTAGTGCCATTAATGTCAGGGTGAGATGGTATCACAAGTGAATTATTTGTCTTTTTTGTTGTTTTTGAGGTGTGAAGTTTTCTAAAAATTTTAGAGATCAGAACTTTGTAAGATACATCATTGCCAAAATTATTTTCCAATCTGTAGGTTCTCTTTCTACTCTTTTAGAGGTCTTTTGTCAAGCACATGAGGCCCAACAATTAAGTCTGTGAACTTAATTGTTCTAAGTGCTACATATCTCACTGCTTAATATTACTACAGTCAGCTTTGAAGTAGTCCTCTTGGGAAGCTATGCACTGATGCCAACACCTAGCCCACCCTTCAAAGCAATTTTAGGACTCTTTCTGGAATGGCCATTGCACGTGGTGGCATGGTGGCAAGTTCATGAACTTAATTATATAGTTGTCTGTGGGGGGTGGTTTTAGCCAGTAAACAAATAAATATACTTGAACACCCACCCTACTGGCCCCCAGTGAATTTTTTCTTTACCCAAAGATAAAGGAATTATTGAAAAGATGACATTTTGATGACATTCAAGACATCAGGGGTAAAAGATGACAGCCCTGATGGCCATTCCAGAAAGAGTTCCAAAATTGATTTGAAGAGTGGATTAGATGCTGGCATCAGTGCACAGCTTTCCAAGGGGATTACTTCAAAGGTACCCATACTGATAGCCAGCAATAAGGTACGTAGCACTTTTTCTAGGATGAGTTCACAAACTTAATTGGCAGACCTTTGTAAGTGTTTTATCTTTAGATCTCATTTACCTAGTTAATTTTCTTCTATGTGTAGATTTTTAATTACATTTAGTTTTCTATTTATGCCATATATTAGAGTCACTAGTGTTGTTTCTAATTTTTCCTCCATGATTTTCATAGTTTTAGGTTTTATATTTAGGTGTTTGATCCATTTTGAGTTAGTTTTTGTATATGGTAGTGAGGTATGGATCCTGTTTCAGTTTTCTACAGATTAATATCTAATTTTTCTAGCAACAGTTGTTAAAGAGACTGTCTCTTTCCCATTTAATAAACTTTGGTCTTTGTCAGAAATCAGCTGTCCACCAGTGGATAAATTTACATCTGGTTTCTCAATTCTGTTTCATTGGTCTGTAGATCCGTTGCTTCATCACTACTAGGTTGTTTGACTACCATGGTTGTATAGTAAGTTCTGAGATCAGGTAGTAAGTTCTGAGACCAGGTAGTATGAAGCTTCTTCTTTCTTCTTTTTCAATATAGCTTTGCTTATCAGGGCCTCTTTCTGTTCCATGCAAAGTTAGTCATTAGTTTTCCCATCTTGGTGAAGAATGGGTTGGTATTTGGATCGGGATTGCTTTGTATCTATATATTGCTTTGGGAAATAGTGACATTTTCACAATGCTAAGTCTTCCTATAGAGAAGAGTAGTATGTTTTTTTTTACTCATGTAGGTCTCTTGTGTTTCATGCAGTAGGGTTTCATAGTTTTCTCTGTATAAGTCTTGTACATCCTTGATTAGATTCATTCCTAAGAATTTTATCTTTTGGGGGCTGTTGTAAATGACACTGAACGGTATTAAAGGAATAGGTCCAAGCTACACTGGAGTCATTGGCCAAAAACAAGGCTCCAGGAACTGACATAACACTAACTGAGATGTTTCAACAAAGGGAAGCAGTGTGGAGGTGCTTAGTTGTCAATGCCAAGAAACTGAGAAGACAGTTATCCAGTCAAGTGACTGGAAGAGATCCATATTTGTGCCCATTTCAAAGAAAGATTATCTAAAACAATACAAAAATTATCAAATAGTATCATTAATATCACATGCAAATAAAAGTTTGCTAAAGGTCATTCAAAAAATGTTTGACAGTACTGAAGCCAACACTTCAGACAAAGAATGGACTGGACCTGGGGACACAGAGTGACGCAGGTGGTATGTGTACTTTATGGTTTAATACATGTGTGAGGCTGTCCTGCTGGTTTCTTTTTAGAGGGGAGAGGAGAAGGTTGGGAGGAGGTCACAGTGTTGGTTAAGTGGATACTGGAAAAGTGGGGGAAAAAAAGTATGCTGTCACAGGGTGAGGAGAGCAGACAGAGTTGCAGAGATGCAGGTATTCAGTGTTTTATATGGAAAATTGACTTGGGCTATAAACTTTCACTTAATCACAATAAAAAAAATTGTTAAAGCAACTAGGAACAAGGACCTACCAGAAATGAAAGCTAAATTCAGAAAATAATGTGAAAAGAGGAACATCATTGCTGATGTCAGATGGATCTTGGCTGAAGGCAGAGGATACCAGACAGATGCTTACCTGTGTTCTATTGACTATGCAATGGCATTCAACTGTATAGAATGGATAGCATTGCAAAGAATGTGAATTCCAGAACACACTTACACTCGTGATGAAACTGTTCATAGACCAAGACAGTCATTTGAACATAACAAGGGGATACTACATGGTTTAAAGTCAAGAAAAGTGTGCATCAGGGCTGTATCTTTTCCCCCATGCTTTTTCATTCTGTAGAAGCTGGACTATATGAAGAAAAATACTGCATCAGGATTGGAAGAAGACTCCTTAACAACCTGCATTATGCAGATAACACCACCTTGCTTGCTTCAAGTGAAGAGGCCTTGAAGAACTTACTGGTGAAGATCAAAGAACACAGTATGGATTACATCACAACATCAAGAAAAAAATCCTCACAACTGGACCAGTAAGCAACATCTTGGTAAAGAGAAGAGAAAACATCGACGTTGTAAAGGACTTCCTTTTACTTGGATCCACAATCAAGACCCATGGAAGCAGCAGTCAAGAAAACAAAGGACACATGGCATCGGACAAATCTGCTGCAAAAGATCTGTTTAAAAGTGTTAAAAAGCAAACATGTCACCTTGAAGACCATGGTGTAGTTGACCCAGTCCATGGTGTTTTCAATTACGTAATATGTATGCAAAAGTTGGAGTATGAACAAAGAAGACTGAAGAATTGATACCTTCGAATTACAGTGTTGGTGAAGGGATCGTATCCTGCCAGTTGCTGAGTGTATCTATTCCAGTTGTGCATTCTGGAATCTGGGAAATCACTACAAGGTATGTTTGGGGACCCACCAGACTCAATGTGAGCCAAACCTGCGTTAAGATTCCATTAATAACCTGGCCTCTATACACCCCATTTTAACTTGTGGGCCACAGTAACATTTTGAGTATCCTGGAATTAGCATCAGTTCAGAGTCAGTATCTAATAATCCCTGTGGAGACGGCTGGGGGAAACACTAAGAATATGAGTTTGTGGCAGAGTAGTGTGGTCCTTCCTCAAGAGGACCTGGCCTACCCTTTATTTAAGGAGTTGCAGATTGTAAACTTCCTCAAGTCAGGTCTGATTGAGAAGCTGAGACTCTATTTGAGTTAGAATGACCTTCATTTGACCTAGAATTTTTCTGCTTGTGCAGATAGGTAAATATTTAGTGGATTTCCAATCTATTTCACTCCTAGGGACACTAGAACTAAGTAGCCAATACCATAAATCCATATGAGTAGGACTATTTTGATTACTGCTCTAACTCCTGTCATGGATTGATTATGTCCCTCCAAAAATGTAGCAGTTTGACTGGCCCATGATTCCCAGTATTGTGTGATTATCCTCCACTTTGTGATTTTCCTATTGTAAAGTCTAATCTCTGTCTGTGGTTAATAGGGAAAGATTGAATTATGTTAAAGAGTATTAGTGGGTCCATAACACACTTACTAAGGTCACTTCTCTGATCCAAAATAAAAGGAGTTTTCTTTGGGTTTGGCTTGCAGCACCTTTTATCATAGAAGAGATGAAAGGAAAGGAAGCAGAGAGTTGGGAATTTCATACCACCAAGAAAGCAGTGCTGAGAGCAGTGTGTCCTTTGGACCTGAGGTTCCAGTGCTGAGATACTCCCAGACAAAGGGAATACTGATGCATCACAAGGACCTTCCTTCAGAGCTGACAGAGAAAGAAAGCCTTCCCCTGGAGCTGGTGCCCTGAATTTGAACCTGTAGCCTACTGGACTGTGAGACACTAAACTGCTCTTTGTTAAACGCCTCCACTTGTGGTATTTCTGTTAGAGCAATACTAGATGACCAAGACAAATCCACTGCCCATTACAGCAACCATTCCTACTTCGCCTTTGTTGACTGAGTGCTGTCACTTGTCCCCTACTACCATGAGGTCCAATCAGCCCCTTTATACTTAGGCGCCTTAATTCAGTTAGGGCAATTTCTACTGTCAAATCTGATTCACATGAAATAGCAATCACAGTAGTATTCAAAGGATGTTAGGGCTCCTTTCACAAATTTGTTCCTCACTGCTGTGGTACAAGATGCGTCTTCTGGGTACATCTTATGTCAGCCTGTGATGCTTAAAATTGTAATTCAACTTGGCGGAGCAATGATTCTCAGTGCTTCAGCAGTCGTAGAATGTTATGATCACTTCCCTGTTGAATTTTGCTATGTGATGACCCCCATGATAGAATCTGCTGATTAGTGCTGATGAAGCTAGCGCCTGTGGTGGCTCATCACCCCCTCTGCCTTTATATCCTCACCTTCTGCCACATACTCCCTTCCTTTTGCTTTGCCAAAGCTGTTGGCTTGTTCCGGATCCACTAGTTGCCTCTTATCTGACCTCCAGTTCTTGGGATTTGAGCTAGCAGGTTTCCTGGCCATATTGGGATTCATCAATCTTCACAGGCTGTGAGCAAAACTCCTGCTCCCTGACCTACTGATTCCAGGTTTGCCAGCTCTTGCAGCTACGTGAGTCAGGAGAAACCTTGCCTGGCAACCTTGGTACTCCTCGACCTTCACAGCCTGTGAATGGGAACTCTGCTCTCTAGCATGCTTATCTTGAGTTTACAAGGTTCTGTGACTTTCTAGAATTGCCACCCCTGCTCTTCTTTGTTCATTGTTAGCTTGATATATATTCTTCCATCCTTTAATTTTCAGTTTGTTCCTATCTTTAGGTCTCAAGTGAGTTTCTTGTAGACAACATATGGATGGGTCGTGTCTTTTGATCCAAGATGACACTCGGTGTCTCTTTACTGGAGCATTCAGTCCATTCACATTCAATGTAATTATTGATAGGTATGTGTTCACGGGTGCCATTGTGATAGGTTTATTTTTATGTTGATGCTTTCTCTGTTGTTCTTATTAGTCTGTTCTGGGACACTCTTTTTTGTGAGTTGATTTTTCACCTTTTTCAGAGCTGGTTTTGTAGTTGTTGAGACTCATGTGTTACATTTCTTGAAATGGTATGATACATCTTTGTTGTGCTTTACAGCTGCCCCTATGATTCCCCTTAATAAACTATATATAAACCCAATTTGAATTACTACCAGTCTTGTCATCTTCCTTTCCATCTGGAAGGACTATAACAACTGTAGTACATCCTTCTTTTTATTATGATGACACCATAGTTTTCATGATGATCACTGGATTGTTTCTTTCCATATCAAAGCTGTGATTGACTTTGGAGCCTTCCCTAAATGAGTAGAGTATTGAGTAGTGTGTCGTTCTAAAATATAAAGTTAGTGGTTTCGTTATTCTAAGCCAGAGCCAAGAACGTCTTTCAGTATTTCTCGTAGTTTGGGTTTGGTTTTTACAAAGTCTCTGAGTTTCTGTTTATCTGGGAATGTCCTAAATTTCATTTTCGTATTTGAAAGATAGTTTTGCAGGATATAGAATTCTTGGTTGGAAGTTCTTCTCCTTCAAGGCTTTGAATGTGTCATGCCACTGTCTCTGTTCCAGCATGGTTTCTGCTGAGAAATCTGACCAGAGCCTACAGGGTTTCCCTCTGAATGTTAGCTTTGCTTTGAGTCTTGCTGCCTTTAAGAGTTGCTGCTTATGTTTCATTTTGTTAAGCTTGATTATAATATATCTTGGAGTCTTTCTTTTGAGATCTATATTGGGTGGTGTACGATATGCATCTGAGATGTCTATATTCTCTTCCTTCATGATTTCTGGGAAGTTTTCTTTCAGCAGCGCAGCAACGATACTCTCTGTGTTCTCAGATGTCTCACCCTGTTCAGGAACTCCAATTAATCGAAGGTTGTTCCTCTTAATAGAGTCTCACATGCTTCTTAATGTTTCTTCATTTTTCTTGTTTCTTTTTTCTGATTTCTGCTCATAGACACTGGCATCAGTAGCTCTGTCTTCCAAGTCAGAAATTCTTTGTTCTATTTGTTCCATTCTGTTTTCTGGGCCTCACATGGAAGTTTCTATGTCTTTGATTTTGTTCTTGATCTGTTGGATTTCAGAGTACTGGTTTTCCATCAGATCAAACAGCTTACTTAATTTTTCATTTTGTTCTGCTGCATTTTGTATAAGATCTAAAAGGGCTCTGTATATAATCATTTTGTATTCACTTTCTGATGCTTTCATAAAAGTTTCTCCATCTGGAAAACTCCTTAGTTGCTTTGTTTGGGAGCCTTCTGAAACTATGGGTGATTTCTTGTATGCCACAGTGTCTGTTGCTTTTTGGGTCCCATGTGAGTATATAGAGGCTGGAAGAGGTACTGTGAGGGTGGATTGCAAATGTTTCTCTAGGCTATCTTCAAATGTAAAGCAAAAGGTATCTGACCAGTTCACAAGTCAGTTAGGTTTTCAGACATAGAGGTCCCGCTTCTCAACTGACAAAGTAAGTGCCACTATATCCAACCCCAGATGATAACAAACTAGATCAGAATACAGCAATGCTACTTCCCTGTTGGCCTCTGCTGACAGGGCCTAGCCTTAGGCGACACTGCGTCGAGTACTGCTTTTGTGATAGAAAAGCGTTCTCTTGTGGGCAGGCTCTGGCTCCCAAGCTAAGAATTGGGTCCAGCTGCGGCCACTGTATCCAAGATGGCATCCTCCACGCAGGCATCAGATAGAGGGGCTAAAGGTGCCGAGAGGTAGTGATTCCTCTGCTTCTGTTGCAGGCCCCCCAAGGTAGGTGGCCTTTGGTAAATTACTGCTTTTCTGTCAGAGAAGTGCTGTCCTGTTTGCAGGTGCTAGCTCCTAGGCTAAGAACAAGGTCCCACTAAAATCTCGGCACCAATATGGCGTCCCGCACACTGACTGTGAAATTCCATACAAACCCCGCTGACGCAGATATAAAACGAAAGGCTCAAAGTGGCTAGATTAACAGAGTCCTAAGCCTGGCTCTCCCTAGCAGCACATGTGAGTCTAGCTGCTAGGCAAGACCCATCTCCGCCCACCGGCCAAGACAGAGAAAAAAAAGTCAAAATGGTGCATTTACCTTCCGTCCGTGAGAGCCAGGGCTAGCCAGGAGCGGGAGTCAGCGAAAGAGAGGAGGCTTTTTGCTCAGTGGTATGAAGTCCCAATTAACAGCCCTGTGCTGTGTCCTGATGCTGATTAGGTGATCAGAAGGCTTTGTTTGATTATCAATTCAGGTCTTGGTTTCCAGAGGGATATAATGAGATGTGTGCTTAGTCCGCCATCTTGACTCCGCCCCCCTGACTTTCTAAATTGGGAAAGGTGTCTATCCTGATCCACAGACTTCAACGTTCCAACATCTACAACAGCATGAGCTGTTTCTTTTATAGAAATCTCTCTCTACATATATTTATACACTTTAGTGGTTTTGCTTCTCTAGACAACTCAGCCTAAGACAGGGCTGTGGGTCTACGCTGATAAATTTACTCTAACATGCCAATTTCCCTAAACCTTAGGATTCTTTCTTCTCCTGTATATGAAGGCAGGTCTGACATTTCAGCTTTATTTTGTGTGGGCCACTGTGTAATCCATGCTTCAGCAAACCAACCAAGTAAACTATCAGACCCTTTCCTAATCTTGAGCTGAAAGACTAAATGAAGAAATCTGTTTAGTGGGGCCATATCAATAAGCCCAGACTGGCTCCAACTATGTTTCTTGCACCATTATCCCACACCCTTAATAGCCATTCCCACACACATCCCTGTGTTTCTGTTTGTAAGTATCAGAAAAATCAAGCAGTTCTTTTGAAGTGTAGTGTACCTCCTCCTAGGTCACATTTTGTACTTCACTTTTGGGGGTTCATTGGAACTTAAGTCTAGTTATGGATCTAGAAGCAAAAATAGGTGTTAGAGGTATGTTTTGAGAACATTTAGCAACATTTTGTATGGCATCTGCCTCAAGCAGTGACTCTAACAAAGGCTCTTCAGACACAGCTAGGTTAATCTCATCAGATAGGGGGAGGGGCAAACAGTTTTACTGGAAAGGGTGGTTTAACAGACAAAGATGAGATAATCTCTTCAGACGGAAGTAAGAAGGCTGGTTCTGTTGGCATGAGTGATTCAAGGGAATTTAGGGGTTCAGTGTCCCCAGCTTTCTTATTATCTACCCATCCCAAGTTTCAGGATCCTATTTCTTCCAAATCAATGTCCTCACTTTAACTGCAGACACCACTTGAGGTTGGGAATTCAACTGGAATTGGTATTCAGCCAGTGTTACAAAAGACTCTGAGTTTGGTTTTCAGCAATACCAGTTCTGTTACTCCACAAAATATGACTTTCAACTCACAAGTATAAACTTGGAGGTCATTTTGTGGCACCTAAGCTCTGACTCTGAAGCCCTGAGGTCATGTCTTTCTTTCATCAATTTGTCTGGCAAAAGTAGGACCAGTCATTATACTCCTCATTCTGACAAAATTGTAGAATGGTATCAAACATACAGTCATACAGAGCCTCACATATATATATATATTTTATTATGATTGAATGAAAATGCACACTCCCATATAAATTCGCATGCTCAGCTATATGAAGCTTCCAGTGCTCCCCCTGCCTGGTGACAGCACACCTCTCCTCTCTGCTCCGTACATGTCCTATCCTCCCACCAGTCTCCTATCACCTCCTCTCTACCCACTCCCCGTCCTCCAGCAAGAGGTCAGCAGGATGACATCCTATAGACCCATAGAACCATAAAATTCTCACAAAATACGGTCACTCTGCGTCACCAAGTCCAACCCATTGCTGTCGGAAAAGTTGACCTTCATTATGATTTATGGACAGCAGCAGCATCAGGGCCAGGGGCCATGCTCCCAGGAGAACTCTGAAGCCCCTGGACCATTAATTGTGGTCTTTTAGTGGAGACCTCAGGGTACACCCCTATTTATTCTCTTGTTGCCAGTAAGACTCAACTTTGTGAGCTCCATCGTGGCTATCACTGGTGGTGGCCGGGCACCATCTGGTTCTTCTGGTCACAAGTCAATGTAGGGACCCACTCATATGGTCTCTTTGTCTTCTGGGTTCTCTTTTCCCCATTTCGTTCTTGTCCTCAGTGATCATCCATTCCTGTTCAGCTGGGACCATTTGCTGTACCCTCGGATGGCAGCTTGGCAGCTTATAAGACCCCAGACGGCACTCACCAATGAAGGGTGCAGAGAGTCCTCATTAGCAAAATGCTAGCAGTGCCAACTGGCCTCGATTTTGCCTGAGAGCATGGTCCCCGGCCCCCTGCCCTAGCTACTCTGTCCTTGCAATATTGTGTTAAGATGGGAGGAGTACTCAAATTGTGTTGAAGTCCAGTTACTATTGATCTTCTTTCTAATGTGTGCTGTCATCGATTTCACCCAACCAAATTTCTATTAACTATCTTCCCTCTTTCCCCTCCCTGCCTCCCCACCCTTGTAGCCGTCAAAGAGTCTTTTCTTCTATGCATAAATCTGTTTTTAAGTTCGTATCATAGGGGTCTCATACAATATTTGTCCTTTTGTCACTGACTACTTTCACTCAGCATAATGTCCTCCAGTTCAAACCAGGTTAAGAGAACTTTCCTGCAATCATCATTGTTCTTTATCATTGCGTAGTGCTCCATTGAGTATATGTACCATAGTTTACCTATCCATTCTTCTATTGTTGGGCACCTGGGTTGATTCCATCTTTTTGCTATTGTGGACCGTGCTGTGATGAACATTCATGTGCATGTATCAGTTAGTGTGAATGGCCTTGATTCTGTAGGATATATTCCAAGCAGTGGAATTACTGGTGTGGTGGTCAGGATTATGTCAACTTGGCTACTACATATTTGGCTGCTGTATTAAGTGGCAGGGCAGGGTTTGTGGTGGCTCCCTGCCCCTCGGCTCTCATCTCGTGACCTTTTACTACAGCTTCTGGTCACTCACGTGGCCAGGAGCTCCTGCTTTCTTCTCCATACCTGTTTTCAAGGACCACCAGAAGCAGTTTGCATTCACCTGGCAAGGCCAACAATACACTTTCACTTGCCTGCCTCAGGGCTACATTAACTCTCCAGCCCTATGTCATAATTTACTCCGCAGGGACCTTGATTGCTTCTCTTTTCCACAAGATGTGACACTGGTCCATTATATAGATGACATTATGCTGACTGGACCTAGTAAGGAAGAAATATCAGTGACTCTGGACTTATTAGTTAAACATTTGCATGCTAGAGGGTGGGAAATTAATCCCCAAAAAATTCAGGCACCTTCCAACTCAGTGAAATTCCTAGGGGTCCAGTGGTGTGGGGCATGTTGCGATATCCCTTCTAAAGTGAAGGATAAGTTATCGCACCTGGCTGCTCCAACAACTAAAAAAGAGGCACAGCACCTAGTGGGTCTCTTTGGATTTTGGAGGCAACATATTCCTCATTTGGGTGCGCTACTTTGGCCTATTTATCATGTGACTAGAAAGGCTGCTACTTTTGAGTGGGGCCCAGTACAGGAGAAGGCTCTGCAACAGGTTCAGGCTGCTGTACAGGCTGCCCTGCCACTTGGGCCATACGATCCAGCTGATCCAATGGTGCTTGAGGTGTCAGTGGCAGATAGAGATGCTGTTTGGAGTCTTTGGCAGGCCCCTATTGGCAAATCACAGCGCAGACCTTTAGGATTTTGGAGCAAAGCTCTGCCATCCTCTGCAGATAACTACTCTCCTTTTGAAAAACAACTTTTGGCTTGTTACTGGGCCTTAGTAGAGACTGAACACTTAACCATGGGACATCAGGTCACCATGTGTCCTGAGCTGCCTATCATGAACTGGGTATTGTCTGACCCACAGAGTCATAAAGTTGGACGAGCACAGCAGCACTCCATCATTAAATGGAAGTGGTATATACGAGATCGGGCCCGTGCAGGACCTGAAGGCACAAGTAAATTGCATGAGGAAGTGGCCCAAATGCCCATGGTCTCCACTCCTGTAACATTACCTCCTGTCTCCCAGTTTGCACCTATGGCCTCATGGGGGATTCCTTATGACCAGCTGACCGAGGCAGAGAAAACTCGTGCTTGGTTTACAGACGGTACTGCATGATATGCCGGCACCACTCGAAATTGGACAGCAGCAGCACTACAGCCCCTTTCTGGGGCCTCCCTCAATGACAGTGGTGAAAGCAAATCCTCCCAGTGGGCAGAACTTCGAGCAGTGCATATGGTTGTTCACTTTGCTTGGAAGGAGAGGTGGCCAGATGTGCGGCTGTATACCGATTCATGGGCTGTGGCCAATGGCTTGGCCAGTTGGTCAGGGATTTGGAAGGAACATGACTGGAAGATTGGAGACAAGGATTTATGGGGGAGAGGTATGTGGATAGACCTCTCTGAATGGGCCAAAGAAGTGAAGATATTTGTGTCTCATGTGAATGCTCATCAAAGAGTAACCTCAGCAGAGAATGAGTTTAACAACCAAGTGGATAGGATGACCCGTTCTGTGGGAACCAATCATCCTTTTTCTCTGGCTACCTCTGTCATTGCTCAGTGGGCCCATGAACAAAGTGGTCATGGTGGCAGGGACAGTGGTTATGCATGGGCCCAGCAACATGGACTCCTGCTCACCAAGGCTGACTTGGCTACAGCCACTGCTGAGTGCCCAATCTGCCAGCAGCAGAGACCAACAGTGAGTCCTCGATATGGCACTGTTCCTCAAGGTGATCAGCCAGCAACCTGGTGGCAAGTTGATTACATTGGACCGCATCCATCATGGAAAGGAAAGCATTTTGTCCTTACTGGGATACTTACTCTGGATATGGATTTGCCTACCTGGCACAACATGCTTCTGCCAAAACTACCATCCGTGGACTTACAGAATGCCTCATCCACTGTCATGGAATCTCACACAGCATTGCCTCTGATCAAGGGACTCACTTCACAGAAAATGAAGTGTGGCAGTGGGCCCATGCTCATGGAATTCACTGGTCTTACCATGTTCCACATGGTAAGAAGCAGCTGGCTTGATAGAACGATGGAATGGTCTCCTGAAGACACAATTACGCTGCCAGCTAGGTGGCACTACCTTGCAGGGTTGGGGAAGTGTTCTCCAGCAGGCTGTGTATGCTCTAAACCAGCGTCCAATATACGGTGCTGTTTGTCCTATTGCCAGGATTCATGAGTCCAGGAATCAAGGGGTGGAAATGGGAGTGGCACTACTCACTGTTACCCCTAGTGACCCACTTGCAAGATTTTTGCTTCCTGTCCCCATGACCTTATGCTCTGCAGGATTAAATGTCTTAGTTCCGAAGGGAGGAATGCTGCCACCTGGAGACACATCAACAATTCCACTGAACTGGAAGCTAAAATTGCCACCAGGCAATTTTGGGCTCCTTGTACCTCCGGATCAACAGACGAAGAAGGGAGTTACAATACTGGCCGGTGTGATTGATCCTGACTATGAAAATGAAACTGGATTGACATTATATAACGGAAGTAAAGAAGAGTATGTTTGGAATGCCGAAGATCCCTTAGGACGCCTCCTAGTACTACCATGTCCTGTGATTAAGGTCAGTGGAAAACTACAGCAACCCAACTCCAAAATGAGTGATAATAGCCCAGACCCTTCAGGAATGACGGTTTGGGTCACCTCACCAGGCAAGGAACCACAACCAGCTGAGGTGCTTACTGAGGACAAAGGGAATACAGAATGGCTTGTAGAAGAAGGTAGTTCTAAATATCAGTTACAGCCCCGCGACCAGTTGCAGAAACGAGGACTGTAATTGCTATGAATATTCCTGCTTCGTATGTGTGTATTGGATAGTTTACTTATGAAACATAAGATGTAAATGGGCTAATGCATTTTCAGTTGTACATGTGTTATATCATGTTGACATAAGTATGACTTTGTAACTATACTCCTTCAGAGACTGTGGATGGTAAGGTGAGAAGTGTGCAGATGCCAAGTTGACAAGGGGTGGACTGTGGTGGTCAGGATTATGTCAACTTGGCTACTACATATTTGGCTGCTGTATAAAGTGGCAGGGCGGGGTTTGTGGTGGCTCCCTGCCCCTCGGCTCTCATCTCGCGACCTTTTACTATGGCTGCTGGTCGCTCACGTGGCCAGGAGCTCCTGCTCTCTTCTTCCAGCGTCTGGTTCCAGGACTTGAACTAGCAGCTGTTGGACTCATCAGTCCTTACAGTCGGCACTTGAGAATCCTGCTCCCTGACCTACTGATCCTGGTTTTGCCAGCCTCTGTTGCTTCGTCTCACCACCAGCTTGGGATCTACTGACCTACACAACCGGTGATCTAGAACTCTGGTCTCTGACTTGCTGACTTTGGGTTCCTTAGCTTCTGTGGCCACATGAGGCTTGTGCCAGAGCTTGGGACATTCAGCTTCTGTGATTACGTGAGCAGTTTCCTACATCTGTATCCATCTATCTATCTATATATCATAAATCTTTCCTTGTACCTACACGTGTTACCGATTTTGCTTCCCTAGAAAACCCAGCCTAAGACAACTGGGTCAAATGGTATATTTATATCCATTTTTTTAAGGGAATACCAGATTGCTTTCCAAAGAGATTGCACCATTTTGCAATCCCACCAACAGTGTGGGAGAGTTCCAATCTCCCCACAGCCTCTCCAGCGTTTGTTGTTTTGTGTTTTTTTGGATCATGGCCAACTTTGTTGGGGTGAGATGGTATCTCATTGTCGTTTTGATTTGAATTTCTTTAATAGCTAGTGATCGTGAGCATGTCCGCATGTGTTTTTTGGCTGCCTGGATCTCCTCTTTAGAGAAATGTCTGTCCATCTTCTTTGCCGATTGCTTGACTGGATGATTTATCTTTTTCTTATTGATATTTTGTAATACCTTATAGATTATGGAGATCAGGCGTCAGTCCAACATAGAGTTGCCAAATATTTTTTCTCGTTCTGTAGGTGGCCTTTTAATTCTATTAAAGTCTTTGGATGAGCAAAAGTGATTGACTCCTAGTAGTTCCTATTTGTCTATTTTCTCTTTTGATGATTGTGGTTTCTTTGACAGATTTTGAAGTCTGTCTGCGTTATGTATTAAACCTTCCATTGTTGTTCCTACTTTCTCTTGGATGAGCTTTATCGGTTTAGACTTGATATTTAGGTCTTTTATCCAGTTTGATTTGGTTTTTGTATAAGGTGTAAGATATGGGTCTTGTTTTAATTTAGTGCAGATGGATATCCAATTTTGCCAGCACGATTTGTTGAAGAGATTGTTTTTACCCCAAGCCTCACTTCTTAACAATACCTAATTGATTGGTGGTGATATTTTGCATATTTCTATTGGTGTCTTATGCCATGAATTAGCAGGCCCTCTACTACTGGAAGCAGAGTCATCAACATCATGAAGATTAACCAGACTTGAGAACTAATTTAGAACACTCATCTTTAAAATTTTGTTCCTCTAGAACCACTCTTGGAACCAAATATCTTTGGTTGGATTCTCTAGAGAAGCAAAACCAATTAAGTTGTTACATAAAGTGATATTTGTATTAAGGAACTGGTTCACACAGCTGTAAAGGGTAGAAAGTCCAAAGTCTGTGGGTCAGGCTGGCAGCTTCTCCTGACTCCTGTGGCTACAGGGACTAATGAACCCATGATCAGCAGGTCAGACTGCAGGACTCTGGCTTACAGGCTTCAGAGAATTATGAATCCCAAGATCAGTAAGTAAACTGCTAGGTTAAGTACCAAGAACTGGAGGGAAGATGAACAGGAGCCAGCTGCAGGATCCAGAGTGAGCAAAAGCCAGTCAGCTTGGCCAGAAAGTGAACCTATGTTGGATTCAGGCCACATCCCCCAAGGGAATTTCCTTTCAACTGATTGACTACTTATAACAGATCATGGAGTGACTGCATTATATCAAATCTCATTATGAAGATGTTTACATCATTAAATATAGCTGCCAAACCACTGTGAACCATGGTCCAGACAAGTTGACATATAGCCTTAAACATCACAATCATGTAGAATCTGTAGGTAGTTTTGAGTAGTACTGACATATTGACAATAAATATTGAGTTTTCCAGTCCATGAACATTGGATATCTTTCTATTTATTTAGGTCTTTTTAAATTTATTCCTCCAATGTTACAGTTGTCAGTGTAGAAGTCTTTCAACTCCCTCACTGAATTTTTACTAGGTATTTTATTCTGTCAGCTGCTTTTGCAAATGGATTTTTTCCCCTTAATTTTCTGTTTTATAGAAAACCCAACTGATTTTTGTGTGTTGACCTTGTACTCTGCAACTCTGCTGAGTTCCTTTATCAACTCCAGTATCCTTCTTGTGGTTTCTTTGACAATTTCTCTGTTCAGGATCACGTCATCTATAATTAGATTTTTATTTCTTCCTTCCTGATTTAGATTCCTTCTATTTCTTTTTCTTGCCTAAATTGCTCTTGGTATAACCTCCAATATAACAGTATTGAATAGTACTAGTCAGAGTAGGCATCCTTGTCTTGTTCTTGATATTAAGGGGTAAGTTCTCCCTCTCCATTACTGAGTATGAAGTTAGCTCTGGGGTTTTCATAAAGATACATTATCAAACTGAGGAATTTCCTTTCTATTCCTAGTTTGTTGAGTGCTTTTATCATGAAACAGTGTTGGATTTTGTCAAATATTTTTTCTGTTGTGGTTCTTTCCCTTCATTATGTTAATGTGGTGTATTACATTGATGATTTTCTAATGTTGAAACACATTTGCATTCCTGGAATAAATTTCACCAGGTCATGATGTATGTATAATCCTTTTAATATGGTGTTGGATTTGGTTGCTAGTATTTTGTTGAGAATTTTGCATCTGTATTAATAAAGAATATCAATCTGTGAAGGAGCCCTGGTGGCACAATGGTTAAGTGCTTGGCTGTTAACCAAAAGTTTAGCAGTTTATATCCACCCATTGGTTCCATATGAGAAAGACCTGGTGATCTGCTCCTGTAAAAATTATAGCCTACAAAATCACATGGGGCAGTTTTACTTTATCATATGGGGTGGCTATTACTCAAAATTGACTTGTCATCACCTAACAACAACAATGACAACATCGGTCTGTAGTTTTCTTTTCTTGTTGTATCTTTGGCTTTGGTATCAGGGTAATGTTGGCCTCATGCAACAAGTTAAGAAGGGTTACTTCCTTTTCCTTTTTTGGAAGACTTGTTTATAAAGCACTGGTGTTGATTCTTCTATGTTTGGTGAGATTCTCCCAGTGAAGCCATCTAGTCTATCATTTTTCTTTTGGGCAAGTTTTTTCATCACTGATTCAATCTCTTTACTTGTTATGAGTCTGTTGAGATCTTCTGTTTCTTCTTGGGTCCATGTAGGAAGTTGATGTGTTTCCCTGAATTGAACCATTTTATCTAGGTTATCTAATTTATTGACATACAATTGTTCATAGCATTCTCTTACCATTCTCCTAATTTCTGTAGGGTCAGTTGTAATGTTTCCACTTAAATTTCTGATTTTAGTTACTTGCATCTTCTCTTTTTATTTGTAACTTTAGCTAAAGGTTTGTCAATTTTATTGGATTCTTCATGCAACCAACTTCTGCTTTTGTTAATTCTATTTTTCTATTCTCTATTACATTTATTTATAGTCTTTGTTATTTCCTTCCTTTTGGTAGCTTTGGGTTTAGTTTGCTCTTTTTATCTAGTTCCTCCAGGTGTAAAGTTACATTATTGATTTCAGATCTTCTTTTTTAAGGCAGGCATTTATTGCTATCAATTTTCCTCTGAGCATTGACTTCACTGCATCCCATTAGTTTCAGTAAGTTGTGCTTTAATATTTATTCTACTCTAAGCATTCTTTTTTATTAGTTTTTTTCCTTGACCTATTGGTCATTTAATAGTGTATTGTTTAATTTGTATCTATTTATGTATTTTCTACTTTTCCTCTGTTTATTAATTTCTAGTTTCATTCCACTGTGGTCAGAGACTCTGCATGACTTAAATGTTTTTAAATTTACTGAGTCTTGTTTAATGACCCAGCATATGATCTGTGCTGCAGAATGATCCATACACATTATAGAATGTGTATTTTGATGTTGTTGGGTAGAGTATTCTACACATTTCTGGTAGGTCTAATTTGTTTATAGAGTTGTTCTGGTTCTCTACTTCCTTATTCATCTCCTTTCTAGATACTATAGAAAGTGGTGTAGTGAACTTTCCAACTATTATTGTAGAGTTATCTATTACTCCCTTCAGTTTTGTCAATGTTTTGCTTCACATATTTTGGGGTTCTGATGATAGGTGCATATACACTTATAATTGTTTTATCTTCTTGATGAATTGACCTTTTTATCATTATGTATGTCCTTCTTTATCTCTTATAAAAGATTATGACTTACTCTGTTTTGTCTGAGAGTAACAAAGCCCCTTCCCCCAGCCCTCTTTTGCATGGGAATATCTTATACATCTTTCGCTTTCAACCTGTTTGTGTCTTTTTGTCAAAATGTGTCTTATGTAGCCAGCATATAGATGGATTTTTTTTTAATCCATTTTGCCACTCTCTTCCTTTTGATTAGAGAGTTTAGTCCATCTACATTTAAGGGAATCACTGGTACGGAAGGACTTACTTCTGTCATTTTACTATGCCTTGCACCTTTTTGTTTTCTCATTTCCTTGAATACTGCTATGTGCTTGAGAGTTTGCAGTGAATCATTCTGATTCCATTCTTCTTTCCTTTTGTCTGCATTTTTAAAAGATACTCTCTTTTTGGATACCATGAAGATTACATTTAATATCTTAAATTTGTAACAACCTAGTGTAAATTGATACCAACTTATCTTCATAAAAATCTCTTCCTATACCCCTGCTTCCTCTTTTTGTTGTTGTCATTTACAAACTATATCTTTATATATTATGTACCCAATAATATATGCATAATTTTATTTTATGCATGGTTCTTAAAAATCATAGAGTTATAAACCAAACAATACCACAAATCCAGCCTTTATATTTACCCATGAGATTACCTTCATCAGAGATCTTTTTTTTTCCTCAACATACTTCTTAGACTTATTGTCTAGTATCCTTTCTGTTCTATCTTAAGAAATCCCTTTAGCATTTTTTTCAGGGGAGGTCTAGTCATCACCCACTCCCCTCAGCTTTTGTTTTTCTGGGAATGTCTTAATTTTTCATTCATTATTAAAAAACAGTTTTTATGGATGAATAATTCTTGGTAGACAGTTCGTTTCTTTCAGCACTTTAAATATATCATCTCACTGCCTTCTGGACTCCAAAGTTCCTAAGGAGATATTAGTATTTAATCTTATTGAGGATCACTTGTATATAACAATTTCCTTCTGTCTAGCTACTTTCTGAATTCTCTATCTCTGGTTTCCAAAAGTGTCTTTATAATGTGTACTGCTGTGGATCTCTTTGGGTTTATTTTACTTGGAGTTCATTGAGCTCCTTGAATTTGCAGATTCATATTTGGAAAGTTTTCTCATTTCTTTTTTCTCTCTATCCCTTTATTTCTCTCCTTCTGAGATTCTTATGATTCATATGTTGGTTTGTTTGATGGTTTTTTACAACTGCATTAGGCTTTATTTAGTTTTCTTGATTCTTTTTTCTCTTCAAACTCAATAATTTAGTATGCTCTATCCTGTGAAGCCTTGGGGGTGCAGCGGTTAAGTGTTCAGCTGCTAACCAAAAGGTTGACAGTTCAAATACATCAGCCATTCCTTGGGAACCCTATGGGGTAGTTCTACACTGTCCTATAGAGTCATCATGAATTGGAATCGAGTCAATAGCAATGGGTTTCTTGTTGTTGTTTTTCCCCCATCCGTTAGTTCAGAGCCCTGAAGCACAGTGGTTTTAAGTGTTTGGCTGCTAATTAAAAGGTCAGTAGTTCAAATCCACCAGCTGCTCCTTGGAAACCCTATGGGGCAGTTCTACTCTGTCCTATAGGTTACTATGAGTCAGAATTCACTTGACAGCAATGAAGGTTTTTTCGTTTGTTTTATCCTCTGGTTCACTGATGTTGTCTTTTGCCCATTCAGATCTGCTGCTAACACCTTCCATAGAATTCTGTATTTTCCAGCTCCAGTAGGTCTACTTGATTCCCTTCATAATGTCGATCTCTTTATCAATACTCTTATTTTGCATGTACACTGTTTCCCTGATTTCCTTTAGTTTTTAGGCTGTTTTCCTTTAACTCTTTGAGAATGTTTAATACTATTGTTTTAAGGTCTTCTAGTCTGTCCATTATCCAAGCTTCCACAGAGGCAACTTCTCTCCCTTTATTTTATTCTCTCAAATGGGCTATCATTTCCAGTTTCTTTATATATGCCTTGTGATTTTTTTTTGTTGAAACTGGGATACTGGGTTATTATATGCTAGTGTCTGGCTCTCTCAATCCCCCTGTAAATGTAGTGGTTTTTAAAGCACTAATTGCTGCAATAAACTCTCACTCTGGTATCTCCTTCAGTTCTTGGGAGTTAATTGTCTGTATCAGTCTCACTAATTAGTTCCAACCAATTAAGGACGGTCAGCGCTCTCACTTGTTGCTTTCTGCTCCACCCTTCAACTCTTTCCCACTCAGTGTGAGCTTTCTGGGTCAATAAAAACTGATGCTTCAGTCCTTCAAGTAGCCCCCAGATACATCAGAACAGACACAGTGGACAATCCACCACCAAAGTCTGCTCTCCTCACTCCAGAGCCAGAGATCAGGCCACCTCTCTGAGAACATGAAGCATAGTCCATCTCTGTTGCAGATGCAATTACAGCTTTTTCATACTATGAGGGACAAGGGTAGAGACAGTAGTGGAAAACAAAGGTTTTCCTCTTTCTTCTTTCAGCATTCGATTAGTGTTGCAACTCTGCTTCCAGAGTTCTTACAAAGTTGAGTTTACAGATTTCTAGTTTTCCTTGTTGATCATGTGGAGAGGTTAGGATTGTGTGTCCATTCACACTGCTATTTTCCTCAAACAGGCTCATTGATTTTATCATGGGAATTTTCATGTGATGGGTAAAAGAAAAATTTTGGAGAGAAAAGAGGAAAAAAGTCTTGAGTGCATTGTCATTTACTCCTGTATGTTTCTCTGGCCTTTTCACTTTAGGACCCCAGGGTCCATTTTTGGCAAGTTACACACCACACTGTCTTCCCAACAGCACATGTAGTTTAAGCATCATGCATATAGTTTCATCAACTGGTGGTTCAACAAAGAAAGATATCACAATCCCTTATGGCTTCTGGGAGTTTCTCTCCAATACAGTCCAAGCATCATCAGCTCTATTTCACAAATGAAAAAAAAAGAGAGAAATAAATACTTACGGCATTTAAATGTTAACTTGGGTCATCATGACTCTCAACATCAAATTCTTTTTGTTAATTATATAATTAATTTATTTTAAAAGACAAGGTAACTTTCAGTTCCATAAAAGATGGCATAGATTCATGTCTTCTTGCTCCTTTCCACTAAGTGCAATTAACCCTCTGTACATAACATAAAGGTAAATCATAAGGGGGCTCCAAAAAGCAGAAATAAGAAGGCAGACTGGCCTGAGACTCAGGACTTAAAGAATGACACAGCAGTGTGCTCCCCAGGTTTTCTTGATATCGTCCATATTTCCCAGGTCTGGGTGCTGGAGAAGCTTGTAACCTGGAATTACTGATCAAAACAGACAAAAAAAGGCTGGGAAAGGGGCAATCTCCTGTTGGATAGAAATCTTTTTGACAATATCCATCCTATTCAAGTCAAAGATCACATGACACCTGCCTCCTGCTTAGTTCCTACCTACTGTAGCAGAGACTGAATACTAGGTATAGACTTCAGTCCCTCATTTAATGGCAGCAGGCCAACGGAGGAAATGCTTTCCTCCTCCTATAGGAGCACTTGCAGAGACATCCTAGTGCTACCAGGTAGCTGAGGCAAGTGTTTTTAGTCCTCTCAGGCCTGCCATCTCTAACCACCCACCCAGTGGCACCAGGTTATCTGGGGAAGAACTTTCCTCTCCTACGGGAGGTATCAGTAGCAGGAGAGTATAAGTGGGAGCTCCAATGGCATCAGATAGCCAGGGAAGGCAGGTTCTATCTCTACTGGTGGCATTCTCACCCAGCAGCAGCAGGTAGCCAGTGTTTGCACATCCTGCTCCCATAGGCCTGGCAATCCCCTACTTGGCAGCACCAGGCAGTCCAGGAAGGCACTTTTCTTCCCCTCTGGCACCATGAGGGAGACCAAGTAGGGAGCTGGATCTCTGGACCCCTAACAAGTGCCAGATGAGTAGGGAGGCACTTTGCTCTCCTGCCAGTATTGTCAGCAGAGAACTAGTAGAGAGTTTGAACATCAGTCTCCCACCCTCATCCCCATCTGGAATCAGCAGAAGACCCAGAACAGTGCTCCCCCTCCTGCTGTTGCCATGTCAGTAGAGACAAAGTGAGGAGCCCGAACTTTTACTAGTATCTTAATCATTTAGTGCTGCTTTAACAGAAATACCCAAGTGGATTGCTTTAAAAAGAGAAATTTTATTTGTCATAGTCTAATAAGCTAAAAACCCAAATTCAGGCTGTCAACTCCAGAGGAAGGCTTTCTCTGCTGGATCTGGAAGAAGGTCCTTGTCATCAACCTTCCCCTGGGCTGGAAGCTTCTGTAGTGCAGGGACTCTGGTCCTTTCCAAAGGATGTGCTTAGTTCCTGGCACTGCTTTCTTTCTTGATGATGTGAGGTCCCCAAATCTTTCTGCTAGATTATTTCTTTCATATCACGACAGATTTCCTAAAGGCAAAATACAATCTTACACATTGAGTCCCACCAACACAACTGCAACCCATGCACCCTCATTAACACCATAGAGGCAGGATTTACAACATGGTGGAATATCATACAATAACCTGGAACCATGGCCTAGCCAAATTGCTACACACATTTTTGGGGGAATACAACCCAATGCATGGCAACTCTCTTATGTCAGTGGCAAACGGTGCCTTCATCCTCCCAGTTAGAGAGGGAAGGAAGGATTTCAGAGAGGAGGGAGCTGTAAAAGAAGTCCTGGAAAGATACTTGACCAACTCAAAGGTGAAACTAACTACATCAACATGCATGAAGATCTGAGAACTGAACTACTGTGTGGAATACTACCCAGGTTTTGAAGGTGATTTCTAAATAGCACATAAAGCAGACCAAAATAGCACCACAAGGGTTCTAAAAACATAATTGTCTTTGGAACTGCCACCTGCAAAAGTATGCCAGGACCAACCTGTGCACTAACGTAAACAGCGTGACTGCCTACTACAACACAAAATTTAGTTAGGATCCAAAGTCTCCTAGAATAATACCCAAAATGTCCAGGATACAGCTGGAGAGCATTAATGATACCAAGATTTAGGAAAATCACAATTTGAATGAGAAAAGACAACAGATGTCCACACTGACATGATTCAGATGTTGGAAGTCTAACGATTTCAGAGAAGTCATCATAAAAATGTTTCAACAAACAATTGTGAATTGTCTTGAAACAAGGGAAAAAATACAAACTTTAAATAGAAGTCATTAAAAAAAGAACCAAATTGAAATTACTGAAGGTAAAAATACAATAACCAAAAAAAACAAAGGAAAGAACTGGTAACTTCAGGACAGATCAATAGAATTTTCCAAACTTGAACAAAAGAGAGAAAATGGATGGAGGAAAAAAAGCATCTCAGAGACTTGTTGGGAAATAACAAACATACTAATATTTCATATTATTACAGTTCTAGGAGAGAAGAAAAAAACAAACAAACTTGTTGCTGTCAAGTTGATTCCAATTCATAGTGACCCTACAGGACAGAGCAGAACTGCTCCATAGGGTTTTCAAGGCTGTAATCTTCACAGAAGCAGACTGCTATGTCTTTCTCTCGCAAATCAGCTGATACTTAGCTACTACACCAGCAGGGCTCCTTTTAGAAGAGAGAGTGGGACTGAAAATGAACTCAAAGGAATAAATGGTTGAAAATGTCCCAAATATAGTAAAAGTTAAAACCTGTAGATTGAAGAAGTTTGGTGAACCCCAAACAGGAAAATCTGAAAATATCCACACCAGGACACATCACAATCAAACCTCTTAAAATTTACGATTAAAAAAAAATCTGGAAAGCAGCTAAAGAGAAAAAAATTACCTACAGAACAATAATGATTGAAATTCTGACCTGAAACTATGAAGAACAGAAGGAAGCAGTACATTTTTCACATTATGAAAGAAAAGAACTATCACCTCTGCTTTCCATACTTGAAGAAAACATCCTTCAGGACTGAAGGAGAAATATAAAGACAATCTTGGATAAAATAAGACACACAAAATTTTCACAGGTAAACTTAACCTTTATGGATGGCTAAAGCAAGTTCCCCAAACAGAGTGGAAATGATAACAGAAGTAGGACTGAGAATTCAGAAAGGAAGGGGAAAAAGAGAATGTGAAAAAAAAAGGGATAAGCCTAGTGGCATAGTGGGTAAGAGCTACAGCTAGTAACCAAAAGGTCAGTAGTTCAAATCTACCAGGTGCTCCTCGTAAACCCTATGGGGCAGTTCTACTCTGTCCTTTAGAGTCACTATGAGATGAAATCAAATCAATGGCACTGGGTATGGGTATGGTATAAGACTGTCCTTTCCCTTGATAACTAATGCATTCCTTTGGAATAGGCATAGATATGGACGTCTTTCAGTTGGTGGGCCAGGTAGCTGTCTTCCAAATTTCTTGGCATAGGCAAGTGAGCAGTTCCAGCGCTGCATCCCCACATCTCAATTGGTATTTCATCAGTTCCTGGAGTCTTGATTTTTACCAATGCCTTTGGTGCTGCTTGGACTTCTTTCTTTAGTTATGATCATATGCTACCTCCCAAAGCGGTTGAACATTGAGCAATATCTTTTGGTACAACAACTCTATGTGTATTCCTTCCATCTTCTTCTTATGCTCCCTGAGTCATTCAATGTTTTGCCCATAGAATCCTTCAACATTGCAACTCAAGGCTTCAGTTTTTCTCTTCAGTTCTGTTTTAGTCAGCTAGTGCTGCTCTAACAGAAATACCACAGAGTGGATGGCTTTAACAAAGGAAAGTTTATTCGTACATAGTTTGGTAAGCTACAAGTCCATTTTCAAGCTGTCTACTCCAGAGGAAGGCTTTCCCCTTGTCAGTTCTGGAGGAAGGTCTGGATTGCATCAGGCTTTATCCAGGGAGCATCTTGGCACAGGAACCTCAGGTCTAAAGGATGCACTCTTCTCCTAGTGCTGCTTGCTTGATGGTATGAGGTTCCCAATTCTCTGCTTGCTTCCCTTTCCTTTTACCTCTTATAGGATGAAAGGATTAAGGGTGGGGCAAGCCATATTCCAGGGAAATTCCCTTTAGAGGGGAGCAGGGAGGCGATCTTACAAAGGGATTTACAGTCCCACCCTACTCCTTTAACATACAGCACAGGAAAATCACAAAATGGGGGACAATCATAGAATACAGGGAGTCGTGGCCCAGCCACACGGCTACGTACATTTTTGGGGATACACAATTCAATTCATGACAAGTTCTTTCAGCTTTAGAAATGATAAGAGTGTTTTTCCCTTTTGGTTTTGTAACTCCAGGTATTTGCACATTTCATTAATACTTTAGTTTGTCGTCTTGAGCCACCATTTGAAAACTTTCTGTATAGCTCTTTGGTTTCATCATTTCTTCTGTTTACTTTAGCTACTTTGTGCTCAAGAGCAAGTGTCTGTGGCTCGTCTGACATCCATTTTGGTCTTCTCTTTCTTTCCTGTCTTCTTATCACCTTTTGCATTCTTCATGTCTGATGTCCTTGATGTCATCCCACAACTCTTCTGCTCTTTGCACAGTAACGTTCAGTGTGTCAAATCTGTTCTTGACATGGTCTCTAAATTCAGGTGACATATTTAAGGTTGTGCTTTAGATCTTGTGGGCTTACAACTTACCTATGAGCAATTAAGGGTCTGTGCCACAGGTGGCCACTGGCCTCATCTTGACTGGTAATATTTAGCTTTCCCATTTTCTCTTTCCACAGAAATAGTCCATTTGATGCCCGTGTATTCCATCTGGTAAGGCCTATGTGTATAATCACTGTTTGTATTGCTGAAAGGAGGTGTTCTGATGAAAAAGTCATTAGTTTTGTAGAATTCTATCACGTGATCTCTGATGTCATTTCTATCACCAGTCACATTTTCCAATTACTATTCTTTCTTCTTTGT
This sequence comes from Heterohyrax brucei, assembly GCA_028571685.1. NCBI lineage: Eukaryota > Metazoa > Chordata > Mammalia > Hyracoidea > Procaviidae > Heterohyrax > Heterohyrax brucei. The sequence goes on from CM053166.1 coordinate 68,156,543, forward strand.
TTCCAACTTTCACATTTCAATTACCAGTAATTACCAAAGCATCTTGATTGCTTACTTGATCATTTATCAAGCAGTATGATTAAATATCACATGCAAATAAAACTTTGCTAAATACAATTTAAACATGGCTGCAACCATACGTCAACAGGGAACTGCCAGAAATTCAAGGAGAAATTCAGAAGAGGATGTGGATTGAGGGATACCATTGTTAACATCAGATGGATCTTCTCTAAAAACAGTTAGCAGAAGGATGTTTACGGACTACATTAAGACATGCAACTGTGTGGATTATCACAAATTATAGATAACTTTGCACAGAACAAGAATTCCTGAACACTTAACTGTGCTCATATGGAACCTCTACATAGAACAAGAGGCAAGCTTAGGAACAGAACAGAGGAATATTGCATGGTTTAAAATAAAAAGAGTGCACATCAGTGTCATGGATGGACTTATATTCCCCCAAACTATCTGTCAACTTGGCTAGGCTATGATTCCCAGTGTTGTGTGACTGTCCACCACTTTGTCTTCTGTTTGGTTTTCCCACCACTATGATGCTAGTAAAATGGGATTAGCAATTGTTATGTTAATGAGGTAGGACTCAGTCTACAATATTAGGTGGTATCTTAAACCAATTTCTTTGAGACATAAAAAGAGAAGCGGAGAGACATACAGAACTCACACCACCAAGAAAGCAGTGCTGAGAGCAGAACTCGTCCTATGGACCCAAGGTCCCTGCACTGAGAAGCTCCTTGACCAGGTGAAGACCGATGATAAGGACCTTCCTCCATGGCCAACAGAGAAATAGACAGCCTTTCCCTGGAACTGATGCCCTGAATTTGTACTTCTAGTCCACTAGACCATGATAGAATAAATTTCTCTTTGTTAAAGCCATCCATTTGTGGTATTTCTGTTACAACAGTACTAGATGACTAACACAGGTTGTACCCTTTCACCATGGTTATTCAATTGCATGCTAAGAAAATAATCTGAGAAGTTGGACTATAAGAAAAAGAAGGTGACATCAAGATTGGAGGAAGACTCACTAACAACCTGCAATATGCAGATGACACAAATTTGTTTGCTGAAAGCAAAGAAGACTTGAGTCATTTAGTGTGAAAATCAAAGACTATGGCCTTTGGTATGGATTACATTTCAACATAAGGCAAACAAAAATCCTCACAACTGGATCAATAAGCAAAATTATGATAAATGGAGAAAATACAGATGTCAAGTATTTCATTTTACTTGGATCCACAATCATTGCCCAGGGAAGCAGCAGTCAAGAAATCAAACAACATATTGCATTGGATACCTTTGCCAAAAAAACTCTAAAGTTTTAAAAAATATTTTATTGTGCTTTAAGTGAAAGTTTACAGTCGAAGTCAATTTGTCATACAAAACTTTGAACATACACCACTATGTAACTCTAGCTGCTCTCCTCACCCTGTAACAGCACACTCTTCCTTTCCACCCTGTACTTCCTGTGTCCAGTCAACCAACTACTATCTACCTCCACCTTCTCAACTCACTTCTGGAAAGGAGGTGCTCAGACAGCCTCATGTATATATTTAGACCAAGAAACACATTCTTTGCCAGCATCACTCTATGTCTTATAGTTTAGTCCAATCTTTGTCTGAAGAGTTGCCTTCAGGACTGGTTTCAGATCTAGGCTAACACAGAGTCTGGGGGCCATGTATTCTGGGCACCCTCCAGTCTGCTGGACCATCAAGTCCGTCTTAATAGATTTCTAGTTCTTCACACCCATTTTTCTCCTGCTACGTAAGGAACTCCATGCTGTATTCCCTGACAGGGCAGTCACTGCTGGTAGTTGGGCACAAACTAGTCCTTCTGGTCTCATGCTGATGTAGTCTATGAACTATATGTTCCTTTTTGTCTCTTGGGCTCATATTTTCCTTATGTCTTTGATGTCTTTCATTCTCCTCTGCTCCAGGTGTGTTGGGAGTCAATTGATGCTACTTAGATGGCCACTTGCCAGCTTTTAAGACCCTAGATGGCACTCACCAAAGTGCGATGCAGAACATTTACTTAATAAACTTTGTTATGCCAATTGACCTAGATGTCCCCTGAAACCATGGTTCTAAGACCCCTATCCCTGCAACTCTGTCCTTCAAAGTATTTGGTTATATTCAGGAAATCTCTTAGCTTTTGGTTTAACCCAGTTGTGCTGACCTCCCTTCTACTGCATGCTGCCACTTCCTTCACCTAACTGAATTCCTGTCTTCTGTCTAATCAATGAATACCCTCTCCCTCCTCACTCTTGTAACCATCAAAGACTGTTTTCTTCTGTGCTTAAACATTTTCTTGACTCCTTATAACAGTGGTATCATACAATATTTGTCCTTTTGCAACTGACTAATTTCACTCAGCATGTTTTCCAGATTACTCCATGTTATGAGATGTTTCCCAAGATCACTGCTGCTCTTTATCATTGCATAGTATTCCATTGTGTGAATATATTTGTTTTTCCACTCATCTGTTTTTTCATGGACACCTAGGTTGATTCCATCTTTTTGCTATTGTTGACAGTGCTACAACAAACACTGGTGTACTCTTCAAAATCTTAATAAAAGGAAAGACACCATTTTAATGACTAAGATATGCCTGACCTAAGTCATGGTATTTTCATTTGCCTCATAAACACATTGTCATGGATTGAATTGTGTCCTCCCCAAAATAGGTGTAGCCACGTGGCTGGGCCATGATTCCCAGTATCTTGTGACTGCCCTCCATTTTGTCGTTTTCCTATGCTGTATGTATGGACGGCACTTGGCTTTTGGCATGCTGTATGTTAAAGGATTAGGGTGGCCCTTTATAAGATCACCTCCCTGCTCCACTGTAAAGGGAGTTTCCTTGGAGTATGGCTTGCCTCACCCTTAATCCTTTCATCCTGCAAGAGATAAAAGGAAAGGGAAACAGGCTGAGAATTGGGGCCCTCACGCTGCCAAGAAAGCAGTACCGGGAGAAGAGTACATCCTTTAGACCTGAGGTTCCTGTGCCAAGACGCTCCCTGGACAAATACTGATATAATACTTGACTTTCTTGCAAAGTCGACTTCTCCTGAGCACACATCCTGAATTTTGACTTGTAGCCTACTGGACTGTGTAAGAATAAACCTTCCTTTGTTAAAGCTATCCACTTTGTGGTATTTCTGCTAGAGAAGCCCTAGCTGACTAAAACACACATGAACGCTAGATAATGAAAGACTGAAAAAGTATTGGCGCATTTGAATTATGGCACTAGTGAAGAATACTGAATACATCATGGGCTGTCAGGAGAATGACCAAATCTCTCTTGGAGGAAGTAGAACCAGGATGCTCCCTAGAAGCCAGGACAGTGAGACTTCATCTTGCTTATTTTGGACATGTTATCAGGAGGTACCAATCCCTGGAAAAGGACATCACGCTTAGTAAACTAGAAGGTCAGCAAAAAAAGAGAAAGACTCTCAATAAAGTGGATTGGCACAGTGGTTGCAACAGTGGCCTCAAACATACCTACTATTATGAGGCTCTAGCAAAACCAGGCAATGTTTCATTCTTCTGTTATACATGGGGTCACTATGAGTTGACAGTAACTCAACAGCACCTAACAACATCAACATCCTTTTCCTCATGAGTTTTTTTCAACCATGTTGGATTCTTGAAGCAAAAATTGTAACACCGTCTGATGTCAGGATCAGTGTATGTAGAAAAAAATAGATAAGGAAATTATATTTAAAAAGTCACTTACACCTTAGATAAAAAGTTGGGAGGATGAGACATGTATGGAGCAGAGAGGAATAGTGTGCTGTCACCGGGCAGGGAGAGCAGTAGAAGCTGCATATAGGTAGGCATGTAAATTTATATGTGAATGTACATTTTTACTCAGTCATAAAAAAAAAAAAAATCCTCAACAAAATTCTAGCCAATATAATTCATCAAAAAAAAAAAATACCATGACCACGTAGGATTCATACCAGGGATGCAGGGATGGTTCAACATTAGAAAAGCAATTAATGTAGTCAACCACATACATAAAACAAAAGAATCACTTAATTTCATCAATTGTGGCAGAAAAGGCATTTGACAAAGTTCAACACCCATTCATGTTAAAAAATCTCAGAAAAATAGGAATAGAAGTTCCTCAATGTAATAAGGGCATCTAAACAGAGCAAACAGCCAACATTATCCTGAATGGAGAGAATCCAAAAGAATTTCCCTGAGAATGGGAACCAGACAAGGATGCCCACTGTCACCACTTTTTGTTTGTGCTGGAGGTTCTAGCCAGAGCAATCAGACAAGATTAAAAAACAAAGGGCATCTGCCTCGGTAAAGAAGAAATAAAAGTATCTCTATATGCAAATGATATGATTTTATACACAGAAAACCATAAAGAATCCACACATACACAAAAGAAAAGCTACTGAAACTAACAGAAGAATTCATCAAAGTATCAGAATATATAAGACAAACATAAATAAATCAGTTGGATTCCTTCATACCAACAAAGAGACCATCAAAGAGAAATCAACAAATCAATACTATTTACAATAGCCACCAAGAAGATAAAATACCTAGGAATAAATCTAACCAGAGATGTAAGACACCTATACAAAGACAATTACAAGACTCTACTCAAGAAATCAAGAGACTTACACAAGTGGATAAACCTTGCTCATGGACAGGAATACCTAACATTGTGAAAATGTATATTCTACCCAAAGTGATCTATACATACAACGCAATTCCAACATAAATTCCAATGTCAGTTTTTAATGAGATGGAGAAACAAGTCATCAACTTCATTTGGAAAGGGAAGAAACCCCAGATAAGTAAAGCATTACTGTAGAAGAAAAACAAAGTGGGAGGCCTCACACTACCTGACCTTAGAACCTATTACACTACCACAGTAGTCAAAACAGCCTGGTAGTGGTATAAAAACAGATATACAGACCAATGGAACAGAGCAGAGAATCCAGAAATAACACCATCCACCTAAGAGTAGCTGATATTTGACAAGGGCCCAAAGGCTGTCAACTGGGGGAAAAAAGACGGTCTCTTTAACAACTGGTGTTGGCATAACTGGATATCCATCTGCAAAAAATGACACAAGACCCACATCTCACACCTTGCATAAAAACTAAGTCAAAATTCATCAAAGACCTAAATGTAAAATCTAAAACAATAAGGATTATGGAAGAAAAAATAGAGTCAACTCTGGGAGCCCTAATACACAGCACAAACAGACTACAAAATACTACTAACAATGCACATTAAACAGCAGAAGAGAAAATAGATAAATGGGAACTACTAAAAATCAAACACTTGAGCTCATCTAAAGACTTTATCAAGAGAGTAAACAGACTGGGAAAACATATTTGGCAACCACATATTTGATTGACGTCTGATCTCCATAATCTACAAGGTACTGCAAAACTTCAAAAAGAGAAAGACAAATAACTCAGTTAAACAATGGGCAAAGAAGATGGATAGACACTTTTCCAAAGACATTCAGGCAGACAAAGACACATGAGGAAATTTTCATAATCATTAGCAATTAGAGAAATCCAAGTCAAAACAATGAGATACCATCTCCCCCCAACAAGGCTAGTATTAATCAAATAAACACAAGATAACAAATGCTGGAGAGTCTGTGGCAAGATGAGAACTCTTCTACACTGCTGATGGGGATGTAAAATGGTAAAACTTCTTTGGAAAGCAATTTGGCACTTTCTTTAAAAGCTAGAAATAGAAATATCATATGATCCAGCAATCAACTGCTTGGAACATATCCTACAGAAGTAAGGGCTGTCACACGAATACATACACGAACACTGATGTTTATTGCAGCACTGTCCACAATAGCAAAAAAGATGGAATCAACCTAGGTGCCCATCAACAGACGAGTGGATAAACAAACTATGGTATATTTTGTATATTTACACAATGGAACACTATGCAATGATAAAGAACAATGATGATTTTAGGAAACATTTCATAACCTGCAATCATCTGGAAAATATTATGCTGAGTGAAATTAATCAGGTGCAAAAGGACAACTATTGTAATGAGACCACTATTATAAGGACTTAAGAAAAGGTTTGTGCCCAGAAGAAGATAATCTTTGCTGGCTACAAGGGTTAAGAGGAAAAGAGAGGGATATTCATTGATCAGATAGTCAATAGGAATTCGGTTAGGTGAAGGGAGAGACAGCACACAGTAGAAGGAAGCTCAGCACAGCTGGACTACATTATAAGCTAAAAGGTTCTTTAAATACAACCCAACATTTTAAAGGACAGAGTAGCAGGGACAGAGGTCTGGGGGCCATGGTTTCAGGGTACATCAAGGTCAACTGTCGTAACTACCTTTTTCCTAGGAAAATGTTCTGCATCCTATATTGGTGAGTGGCAAATGGGGTCTTAAAAGTCAGCAAGCTGCCATCTAAGGAACATCAATTGGTCCCAGTCCACCTGGAGTAGGTGAAAACCAAGAACATCACACACATGAGGAAAATACAAACCCAGGAGACAGACAGGCCCATGTGATTGGGAGACTACATGAGCATGAGACCAGAAGAACAAGACGTTGTCTAGGCATCACCAAAGACTGCTCTGACAGGGAACACAATGTAGAGTCCCTGATGTAGCATAAGAAAAGGGGGAGTGCAGATCTAGAACTCTATTAAAAGATCAGACTTAATGGTTTGTCTTCCTGGAGGGTCCCCTGAGAACATGGCCCCTGGATTTGCTGCTAGCCCAAAGCTTAAACCAGTACTGAAGCTAATTCTTCAGACAAAAATTGGACTGAACTGTAAGATACAGAGTGATAAAGGTGAAATGTGTACTTCCTAGCTTAATTAGATATATAATGCTGTCTGACCAGCTCTTCTCTAGAGGTGAGAAAGGAGGGTGGAGAAAAGAGGACAGGTGTTGGTTGAATGAATACCACAAGTATAGAGCAGAAAGGAGTAGAGTGTTGTCACAGGTGAGGACACCAGATACAGTGGCACAGAGGCATGTGTTCAGGTTTTATACGGCAAATTGACTTGGATTGTAAACTTTCACTTATTCACAATTGGAAAAAAAATAAAAGAAACAAAAAAAAAATAACTCAGAAATGGGTCATTGACTTATAAAAACCAAAACCATAAAATTCTTAGAAGAAAACATAGGGGTAAGGACCTTGTTTTTGATAAAGGATTTTTAGGTATGACACCAGAAGTATCAGCAACAAAACACAAGCTAGATAAATTGGACTTTATTAAATTCCAATTTAACATTAAAAACTTTTGGGCAGCAAAGGACACTATGAAGAAAATAAAGAGGCAACCTACAGAATGAGAGAAGCTAATAAAGGCTTAATATCCAGAACATATGAAGAATTCCTATAACTCAACAACAAAAAGACAACCCAATTAAAAAACAGGGAAAGCAACTGAAAAATACTTTCCAAAGAAGATATACAAATAACCAACGGGTACATAAAAAAATGTTCAAGTATCATTACTCCTTCCAAAACCCATTGCCATCAAGTCGATTTAGACTATAATGACCCTATAGGACAGAGCAGAACTGCTCCAACATTACTCATTACTCATTAGGGAAATGGAAATCAAAACCACAGCAAGATACTGCCTTATATCCCAGCAATTCTACTTTTAGGTATACACCCAAAAGAATCGAAAGCAGGACTTGAACATATTTGTATACCAATGTTATAGAGGTATTATTCATAATAACCAAAAGGTAAGAACAATCCAAGTGTCTATGAAAAAATAAATGAATTTACAAAGATCGTACATACATACATTGGAATATTATTCAGCTGTAAAGAGAAATGAAATTCTAGTGCATGCTAGACACGATTAGACTGAAAATATTAGACAGAGTTAATTAAGTCAAACACAAACGAAGAGATATTGTTTGATACCATTTACTAGAAATATGTAGAATACTTAAATACATAGAAACTTATTGGTGGTTACTAGGGAGTGGGGAAGAGGAGGATGAGAAGTTACTGCTTAAAGGGTACCAAGTTTCTGTCTGGGGTGATGAAAAACACTTGGAAGCAAACAGCAGTGGTGGCTGCACAACATGGTGACTGCAATTAATGTCACTGAATTCACAATGAATTGTGACAACCAGTTAAAATGGTTGAAATGGCACATTTTTGTTACATATATTCTACTGCGATGAAGTTTTTTTAAAAAAGAAAAATACACTTGGAGGATAAACCCCCAAACTCCAAACCTGATTTTGTCAATTCAGACTCATAGGGACCCTACAGGACCAAGTAGAACTGCCTGATAGTTTCCAAAGAGGTGGTGGATTCAAACTGCATACCTTTTGGTTAGCAGCCATAGCTCTTTAACTACTACACCACCAGGGTTTCCTTGGAGAACAAAGACAACTAAATAAAAATAAGATTTCTACACTTTAATGGAAGCAGTAAAACGTCAAGAACAGCAAACTGATAAATTCTGTATGTATATTTTAATATCTACAGCAAACACTAAGAAAGCTATACAAGATGATATACTCTGAAACAATACAAGTAAGTCAAAATGAAATTTGGAGACTGGTCAATTAACCCATGGGAAGGAAAGAATAGGAAAATAGAGTAAGAAACAGGGAACAACCAAAAAACAAATAATAAAACATCAAACCTACGCCCTAACATAACAATAATAGGGCTGGGTGAAGATTTCCTTGTTATGATACTAAAAGCGCTTTGTATTTTCATACATGCAAAAATTGATAAATTGTACTTCATCAAAATTATGAAATTTTGGTCTTCAAAATATCTTAAGAAGATGAAAAGACCAGTTACAGACTGGGGAAAAATATTTCCAAACCACATACCTAACAGAAGATTTATATCTATAATATATATATTTAAAAAATTCTCAAATTTACCGGTAAAAAAAAAATCCATTTAGAAAGTGGTCAAACTACATGAACAGACATTTCACTGAAGAGGATATACTGATGGCAAATAAACACATGGAAAGATATGTAACATCATTAGCCATCAGGGAAATGCAAATGAGATATTGCTACACACCTGTTAGAATGGCTAAAATAAAAAATATGGTGACAATATGAAATGCTGGCAAAGATGTGGAGAAATTTTGTCATTCCTTGCTAGTAGGAATGTAAAATGGTACACCCCCATCTGGAAAACAATTTGGCAGTTTCTCAGAACACTGAACATATACTTAATATATGATCTAGCAATTGTGCTGTTGGACATTTATTAACAAAGACGTAAAAACTTATATTCACACAAATACCTCTACATGACTGTTTATAGCCACTTTATTCTTAATTGCCAAATATCGGAAACAACTGAGATGTCCTTCGATGGAGGAACGGTTAAATGAACTGTGGTAAGTCCATACCATGGAATATTTATTACTTAGCGTGGGTGGATCTCAAGGGAATTATCCTGAATGAAGACAAGCATATCTCAAAAGGTTATATATTGAATTATCCCACTTACGTAATTTTGTTGAAACGACAAAATTTTAGATTTGAAGAAATGTTAGGGATTGCCAGAGCTTAGATGACATGGCTGTGACTTATAAAGGGGTAGCAGAGGAATCTTTATGCTAGAGGAGCAGTTGATGTGGTAGTTAAGAAATCTACACGTGATAAAATGGCATAGAACTATATATACAGAAAAAGAAATGAGTTCATATACAATTCGTAAAATCTGAAAAAGGTCTGTGGATTGTACTAATGTCATTACCCTGCTTAGGATACTCTATTTAGGTTATGTAAGATATTTCACTGGGGGGAACCTGGGTGAAGGGTACACAGGACTTCTCTGCAATATTTTTGCAACTTTCTGTGGATCTATAATTATTTCAAAATAAGTACAATAAAATGAGGCAAGTTTGAAGGAGTATTTTAGAACTGACAAGTCTGAAGAAATATTTTAGAACTGACACATTTGTGTATTATGAAACAAAACTGAATTCTTAATATGGAAAACAGGCAAAATACAAGAGTACAAATTTTTGTTTATCCTAGAAATATAAATGAAATTGATTTCATGAATTAATCATAATTGCACATGATATATTTCCAAACCCAGATAGGTAAATCAAAAACGTTTGTTGCTTAAATATTTGTTAGGGTTCAACCAGAGAAGCAAAACCAACAGGATATTATAGAGAAACGTGATGACATATATATACATATATATGTATGTATTCATTTATATTTTATTTATGCAATTGTTTAATTAATTTACTCATTACAAGCTACTGGTTTACACTACTGTGGTGGCTGGCTAAGCACATTCAAAATCTGTAGGGCAGGCAGGAAGGGAAAATCTTGGGCATGTTGTAACCCCTAGGCATAGACCAAAGCTGTCATCCACAGGAAGAATTTCTTCTTTTTTGCTCTCATTTTTGGAAACCTCAGCCCTGCTTTTAAGGTCTTTCTACTGATTCAGTCAGGCCCACCTAAATTATCAGAATACTCTTTCTTTAAAGTAATTGATTAGGAGTTCTAATTCTACCTGAAAAATACTTTTGCAGCACCTATATTAGTATTTGATTGAATAACTGAGGATTGCAGCGTAGCCAAGTTGACCCATAGGAAAGCCACAAAATTTCGTAACTATCATTTATATTTCTAGGATAAACAAAAAGGCGTAGGCTTTTGTTTTATTCTATTAAAAGCCACCTTGGCTTTATTACTATAATTAAAGCACAAACGACCTAAATCAATGGTTGGCTGAAAATAACTTTTATATATGAAAGTCCCACTTAGAGAACTTTGGGGAGAACTGTAGAGCTTCGCTCGTATTTCAACACAGCCAAGGCACTTCCACCTCGAGGTCTAGCACGCCCAGCAGGGGGGGAGAGGAACCCACCTGGAACTCAAAGCCGCGGCTGCAGGCTCACAGAGGGGGCGGAGCTTTGAAGCCTTGGCTGCTGCGGCTTTGCCTAGCCCGCCAGAAGAGCGTGGCTGGGAGACGGCGGGAGCCTGTGGCGGAGGGTGAGCGCGGCCGGCTTTGGGAGGGGGAACGTGGGGGGGCGGTGAGGAAGGAAGGGGAAGAGGCGGAGCGTGGGAGCGCACGGTGTCAAGAATACAATAGTGCTCCGCGCTGCCTCGGTCGCTGCCTCGGCCGCTGCCTTACCCGCTGCCTTACCGGCTGCCTTACCGGCTGCCTTACCCGCTGCCTTACCCGCCGCCACCGCCGCCGCAGCCTAACAGCCGACGCTAAGGCCTGAGGGGCTGGGAGGGCTAGGGCCTGAGGGCGGGAGCTGAGACGCGGGGGGTGGTACTGGCAGATCAGGCGGCCGGGGCGGAGGGACGGGGGGGGTAGGGAGGGGATTAGGGGGCAGGTGCGAGGGAGGGAAGAGAAGAAAGCGAGCGAGTAGGGGGCGGTTACCACCCTTATCTGACTCGCCGGCACATTCTGTCCTCAGCGAGGAGACGGGAGGGATCCACGACCTAGCTGCGCAAAGGTAGGCGCCACAGAGGCCGGACGCACTGCGAGCGGGTTTGCTGGGCGTCGCGTCGGGTCGGGCCGGTAGCGGGAGTGGAAGCTGCCGGAGCGTTGCGTCCCAGCCGGCCTCGCAGCCGCTCCACCTCCACGCCGCTGTAGCTGCTGGCGTCCCCACAGCCCTCGGGCCGAGAGCATTTGTTAACGGGATTCTGTGGTGCCTGGTGGCTCTTCTCCCGGCCGGGCCAGTGTGGGTCGGCTGGCGCGGGGACGCGGAGGGAAGACGCTAGAGCTCCGCTGTAGCCCCTAACTACACCCGATAGGAATTGAGCGCCATAACTGTTGTGGTGGTTCCCTCTGGTGTTCCCTCTCGCGCCCTCTCTTTTCTTGCCCTCTGCCGGGTTTCGGAGCTCACGGTCAAACCCCGGTGGGAGGACCTGCTCTACTGGCCCGACTGGGCCAGATGCTCAGGGTAAGGAGGACTGCCCTGGCTGTTTAGGTATTTGAGGCGGGAGAAACCGAATGCCTGGAGAGGGGAGGAATTGTGGTGCAAGGGGCGGCGAGGCCCCCAGTGAGGCCGGGTGCCTACGGAGCGGGAACGCGGGCGCCCCGAACTTTCCCTCCCCCTCCCGTCATTGTTCGGACGCCGCCGGTCGGCTGCCGCCGCTTCCGCCGAGCGCTAGGCGGTCCTGGGAAAATCGTGAGGGTTTTCTAAGTCTTACAGGAAAATGTTCCCACCTCTGGACACAGCAAAGTTGTTAACTTTTCTCCAGTTATCAAGTTGTTGGTTTTATTCCTTGCATCGTGGGGCAGTTCATTTAAAAAAAAAAAAGAGCCTCTCTTCAATATTTTCTCTTGCCTTTTTTTTTTTTTAAGCCAGTTTTCAAGTCACAGGATAACCTAGGATTATTATTTGTGAGAAGGGAAGGGGAGCGAGACCTCCAGTGAGTGACCCTAATGGGGCTATGGAAAAGCATGTTTAAAAGTTGGTATTACTGCGCAGCCCTGGGACATGTAGCTCTTAGGGAGTTGGCAGTAAACTTGTTTGGCCGCTTTTTTGGCTTTCTCAGTTTCGAAGAAATCCATCGCCTCAGGTGTGCGTGAGCTTTTTTGTTTTGTTTTGTTTTCAAAAAATGAGATCTGTTATCTGAAGCTAAGGACGAGAAATTACCCCCACTGCCTTCTGACTGTGTAAGAAATCAAATGTTGATGGGTGATTCCAGTGGCTTGGAGGGAAAGGCGATTTCAGTCCCTGTGTTCAGCTTGATAAAGAGCTGTCTGATTCTCTAAACCCTAGAATCAATGAAAAATGATTTAGATAAAAGTTGGTTGCACAACGCCTTGGCTTAGTTTGAGCAATCCCAGAGTCCACTTTCCCAGAGTAGTCGTGACTTTAAATACCTTCCCTGCAGCCACTTGTTGTCAATCTGCAGGAGGGAGTGGGAAGAGTAGTCGGCCTGAACAAAGCATTCCGTTTTCGTAACATCAGTAAATAGTGGGAATGTGGATCCTGGACTTTGTACCCTTTGAATAGTGTAGTTCTCATGCTTTTTATAGAATTATGTGATTATTCTTCAGAAAAGTGAAAACAGAATATTTCTTTTTCTTTTAGCCTAGACGTATTCTGTCTCCATAACATACCAATTTCTCTGTAGCTTAAGGAGAACTCTGAGCTTAAAAAAGGAGCACTGATGGCACCAAAAACAAAACAACCAAGAATCAAACCCATTGCTGTCGAGGCAATTCTGGCTCATAGTGACCCTGTGGGAGAGAGTATCACTGCCCCATAGAGTTTCCAAGCAGTGCCTGGTGGATTCGAACTGCTGACCTTTTGGTTAGCAGCCATAGCACTTAACCAGTACACCGCCAGGGTTTCGCCTGGTGGCACAGTGGTTAAAAAAGACTGGTGGTTTGAACTGGCCAGCTGCACCACTTGAAAAGATGTGGCAGTCTGCTTCCTTAAAGGTTATGGCCTTGGAAACCATATGGGGGAAATTCTACTCTGTCCTATAGGGTCGCTATGAGTTGGAATCCATGGCACAGGTTTTCTCAACTTAAATACTTGAACTGTAAAGGGATATGATTACATGAGGTCTTTGGGAAGTGATTCTGAGTTCTGAGCACGTACTACAAGATCCGACAATTAAGTCCATGAACTTAATTGTTCCTAGGTGCTACATACATCATTGCTGAGTATTACTGTGGTCACTTTTGAAGTACTCCACTTGGGAAGCTATGCAACGATGCCAGTGCCTAGTCTACCCTTCAGAGCAATTTTGGAACTCTTTTTGGAATGGCCATGGCACACAGTGGCATAGTGGCAAGTTTGTGAACTTAATTGTATAGTTGTCTGTGAGGGAATTTTTAGCCCGTAAAGAAATCACTGTATTAGAACACCCTCCCTACTCACCTGATTTGGCTTCCAATGACTTTTTTCTTTACCCAAAGATAAAGGAGAAGTACTAAAGACATTTTATTTTATTTTTATTTTTTTATTATGACTGAGTGAAAGTGTTCATTCCCGTATAAATTTACATGCCCACCTATATGCAACTTCTTCTGCTCTCCCTGCCCAGTGACAGTATTCCTCTCTGCTTCATACATGTCTCATCCTCCCAACAGTCTCCTTTCCCCTCCTCTCCACCCACTCTCCTTCCTCCAGTACTAAAGACATTTTGATGACATTCAGGGTAACAAGGGTAATATGATGACAGCTCTGATGTCTATTCCAGGAAAAGAGTTCCAAAATTGCTTTGAAGCATAGCCTGGGCACTGGGGTTAGTGCATAGCTTCCCAAGAGGAGTACTTCGAAGGTGACCATAGTAACATTCAGCAGTGAGGTATGTAGCACTTTTTCTAGGATGAGTTCACGAACTAAATTGGCAGTACTCATAAGTTCTTAGTGTTAGCTACAGTGATTGCCACCTTTTCTTCAACTATGCTCTTCTGCACAGTTTCCTAGAGAAGAGCTTTTAACCTAATATTACTACCTTGAAACAGCTCCTTGCATACTCCCTTCAGTCAATTCTGGAATACTTAGGGGTGCAGGCGTGGTTCCAGAATTCATACTTTCTGTCTCCCCTATTTTCTGAGGCATGTTGTAAAGAACAGAGAATGTTGAAATGGAAGGTTTGTGTGTGATGCTGTTTGACAACGCTTGTCTTTTCCCTCTCTTGTGATCCACTAGCAATAATGAACCATTTCTCCCCTAAGCTGTACAAAGTCATCTCTTCTTTTTTCCTACTACTTTGAGGTCTGCCTGGATCTCGGCAGGTATTAATTTTGGTGGGATAGGTGGAGGAGTGGAGGAGGCATCAGTGTTTGTGAACGCATGGTATTGTAGAGGACTCTTCAAGCCTCTATCCAGGGATGCAGAGACCAGAGCTAAAATGAATGTTATCACAGGACATAACACTTCTACCTGCTCCTTGAGCTCCCACAAAATAGAATCTAAGAAAGGTAGAAGCCATATGCTGGTTTATATTAAGAAAATCTCTTATTAGGGGATAACTTATTATGATCTTTTTACTAGGTTAGAGGTAGGTGTTGGATCATGCCCATGTGGAGTGCTCCTGAAATGGCAAATATGGAGGCACTTGAATGGCTCACAAGTTTCTACCTGGTGTTCTGGTTACAGTGACTGGGAATGCTGACGTATTCTGGGTTGGGAGGTGGGGAAGATCTGGGATGAGTAGATAGAAGTCATGAATAAAAGGGTCCTAGCAAGTGGTCATTACAGACTAAGTAACTACCACTTTGAGTTTTCTGGGATCTTTGTGACTCCATCATGGTTATTTTTGCCTTATTTCTGTAGATCTGTCCATAGACAATAGCAGCAAAGCTCCTGTCAGACCTACCTTTGTGCTTGCCTCTGGGGACAGCAAGAATGGAAGGTCCTGAGATCAGGCCTGACCCTGTAACCAGACTTGAAAAACGAATCTTAAGCTTTCAGAGCACAGCAGTCTAAAATATGGGTCTGGTGTAGAGAGATGGTACTGGGACTTTGATCAGTAGGAGACACTTATGAGTTCATGAACATTCTTTCGTGCTGCTGTTGAGTTTATTCTGACTCATAGCAACCCTATAGGACAGAGTTTCCAAGGAGCGCCTGGTGGATTTGAACTGCCGGCATTCTGGTTAGCAGCTGTAGCACTTAACCACTACATCATCAGGGTTTCCGAATAATCTGTTGTTATTGTTGTTAAGTGCTGTCAAGTTGGTTCCAATTCATAGCAACCCTATAGGTCAGGGTATAATTGCCCCATAGAGTTTCCAAGGAGTGCCTGGTGGATTTGAACTACCGACCTCTCAGTTACCAGGTGTAAAATTTTACCACTGCACCACTAGGGTTTCCGTGAATACTCTTTAGGCAGCAAATAATTCAGTCTCTGCCTCAGCCTGGAAGCATGACTGTACCCTGCTACCCAAGGAGCTTATTTTTCATTGGTACTGGCTGATAAGGAAACCTGAGCTTGGAGTATGATTTTTGTTATGCTGAGAAGACTGACAGGAGAATTATGGTGAAAGTATGGCCACTACAAGGACCATATTTCTTGGAATCTTGGGAAACTTAGTAAGATTTTAAAAACTTTTATTTTGATGTAATAATCATAGAAAAATAGAAAGAATAGTACAAGAAACTTCTGTATTTCTTTTACCCACAGTCGCCAGTTGTTAACAGTTTGTTCCCATTTGTTTTATCATTTACCCTTTATGTTTCTTTTTCTGAACCCTTGAGAGATTGGTACTTTTCAAGGGCATCATAGAAAGTGTAGTACAAGGAACGTCTGCATTCCTTTTACCCATGGTCATCAGTTATTAACAGTTTGTTCCTATTTGTTTTATCATTTGCTCTTTATGTTTATTTTTCTGAACCCTTGAGAGCTTGGTACTTTTCAAGGACATTGTGTCATGAAGAGTGGCTTAGCGTAGGTGCAGCTGCCAGGTGTAACAGAACACTGGGTGGTGAGGCAGGGCCACAGAGGAAGAGTGAAGTCTACCTATGTAGCTGTGAAGCATACATTAGTAAGTTAAATGGAACCTCTGATGCTAAATATAGAAATCATTATCAATTGTAAAAGTGGTTAAAACAAACCCTCCCTTTCTGTAATATTGTAAATTTTGTTCCTACCTATGCCAGTCTTAAATATTGTTAAGAAAATTCACTCTACTCCTCATCCTTACGGCCATAATATATTCTGCAATCTTTTTATTTGATTCAGTAGTACATGTGTACTGAACACCTCCTATTTGCTAAAGATTTAAGAGGTGAAAGATATCCATCCCTTCAAGAGCTTAAAGTCCAGTGAAAAGGAGGAAGGAAATCACTTCTATAATCAGGGAGGGTATTGTCAGGAGGGATCAGTCCCTGGAGAAGGACATCATGCTTGGTAGAGTGTAGGGTCAGCGAAAAAGAGGAAGACCCTCGATGAGATGGATTGACACAATGGCCTCAACAATAGGCTTAAGCATAAAAACAGTTGTGGACATGGCACAAGACTGGGCAGTGTTTCATTGTGTTGTTCATAGGGTCGCTGTGAGTCAGAACTGACTCGACAGCACCTAAAGACAACAACAACAATCAGGGGGAAGAGTGTTGTGCTAAAAGAGTTCACGGGGGTGATAAACACTAGCCTGATTAGGAATCTAAAGTGTAGATAACCTGTGAGTCTTTTGAGATGGATGTAAATGTGAAAAATCATTTTCTGTGAAGCTTGTTGTTCTTAGATTACAAGATTTCTAAGTTATGAAAGCCTTTAGTATTACATACCCATCATAGGCTGTGGGGTTAAGCCAACTTGTATTGGAATCCTAAATCTACCACTTGAATTTGGCCGCTTGCCCATGCCTCAGTTTCCTCATTTGCCAAACCACATCTCTGATGGTGTTAATGAAAGTAAAGGGCTTCACAAAAAGCCTGGTACACAATAATTGCTGTATAAACATTACGCTCATCTTAGCCTCAAAACGTGGAGTATATGGGGAAATAGCATGCAGAGTGCTAGGTATTAAGGTAGGACCCAAGAGGGTTTCTGTTTTTTCAGTAAATCTTTAATTGCCAGTTGACTAAAAGCTGATAGAGATGACCATATGGGATAATAATAGTAATGGTAGTGATGACTTGTTAACTATTTCCTTTGTGCTGGGCACTGTGCTAACTGCTTCACATAGGATATTTCTCTGAGGTGTAAGACTCAGAGAGGTTAAACAAAGGTAGCTTGCCCAAGGTCACACAGCAAGTAAGAGGGAGACTGCGTCTGTGAGGGATACCAACAGTGTGTCCTGGGAGAAATAATTGCGAGGCAGAGGAAACAGCAGGTGTTACGAGGGCACTGAGGTAGGAATGAGGTATGGAAAAGATCCACAGAGGTTTGACTAGAGTCTGGGGAAAGACAGCTGTTGTAGGCAGGGGCAGATTGACAGGGCCTTATGGGACCTCGTTAAGGAGTTTGTGTTTTATTCCAGGGACAATGGCAGGCTGGTAGAAGATGTTTTTCACCTTTCCTTAACCCATGTGCACACTTGTGTGTGTGTGCAAGTGTGCATGTGTGTGTGTGTTTAATCCAGAAAAGCATCTTCTGAGGCCTAAACAAAAATGGTTTTAAAAAGTCATTTCCCCTTTAGTGTCCCACCTAGTGATCCAGTAGAGTCAGTGTTTCTGCCGCAAATATGCTCTTAAATGGTTTTTGCTGCCCACTATTAACATGCTAAAAAGAGTTGCTGGCAAAAGCTAGTCCTGCAGGATGCTTCTAAAAAAAGCAGTTTGTGTTAGGCTCACATATATGATGTTTTAAGGGAGCTCTTTTTCAGCTTTTACTGAGCCCTGTCAAAATGGGGGGAAAAATAGATTTGGGAAAAAAAGCAATTCTTAGAAACCTGAGTTGGAAGTGCAACTGTTGGGTATAAGACTTTGATTTAAATATATCATGATAAAGATAGTTCAGTTACTAAGTAGAAGAAAAAAAATTTTTTTTCCTATGTGTGCCATATGTGATGGCAGACAGTGAATTTGTGGGAATCTGGGAAGATTTAAGCATTTTTCAGTACTTGTGTATTCATTTATTCTTATCAAGGTATTAGTGGTTTTTATGTTTGAATCATTTCTTATGTATAGTGTAAGCTTCATGGGAGGAAAACTAGTGTTCTCTTCCCCTTCAGGTATGTATGGAGCCACAGACATGTTTACTTAAAAGCAACTTTTGTCTTATAACAAAAGATTGTAAGTTACTGGGTTAAAACAGCAACCATTTTCTTTGGCACATGATTCTGTAGATTGACTAGGCAGTCCTGGTCTAGGCACTCTTCCTGTGTTGATGATCGGTTGGGAGGTTATGCTTGTCTGGTAACTGAATGATCTAGGATACCCCACATCTGGTGTTTGGTCTAAAAGAAAAAACACCTGTTGCTGTCGATTGGATTCTAACTCATAACAACCCTATAGAACAGGGTAGAACTGCCCCATAGTGTTTCCATAGCTGGAGTTATCTCATTTTTTTCAGTTGTGCTTTAGGCGAAACTTTACAGAAAAAATTAGTTTCTTACTCAACAGTTAATACACCAAATGTTTTGTGACATTGGTTGCAGAAACACATGATATGTTAACACTCTCCCCTTTTCTTCCCTGGGTTCCCGATTTCCGTTCATTGAGTTTTCTCATGCCCTCCTGCCTTTTGTCTTTGCTTTGTGGCAAGTGTTTCCATATAGTCTAATGTAATGATTGAACTACAAGCATGTTCTTCACGTGGGCTGTTGTTTGTTTTATAGATCTTTCTGATTTTTGGCTGAAGATTGAACTTCTGGAGTGATTTCGTTTGAGTTTAAAGGGTGCCCAGAGGCCATATTCTTGGGCTTCTTCCAGTTTCTGTCAGACCAGTAAGTCTGTTTTTTTTTTTTTTTTTGTAATTAGAATTTTGCTCTACATTTTTCTTCCACTCTGTCTGAGACACTCTATTGTGGTTGGTGTTAGATCAGTTCGTGGTGGTAGCCAGGCACCATCTAGTCATTTTGAGGTCAGGCTGGTGGAGACTGTGGTACCTGTGGTCTGTTCGTCCTTTGGATTGGTATTTCCCTTGTGTCTTGGTTTTCTTCATTCTCCTTTGCTCTGAATAGGATGGGACCAGTAGATGTACGGTAGATACATAGTTGCTTGCAGGATTTTAATGCCCCAGATGCTACTGACCAAAGATGGGTGTTGAACATTGTCTTTATAAACTGTGTTATGCCACTTGACCCCGATGTCCCCTGTGACGATGGACCCCAGCCCTCAGTCTAGTAGCTTGGTCCCTCAGGGAGTTCAGATGTTTCTGTGAAGCTTCTGGGGCAGTTCTGCTGTGGCCTCTAGGGTCACCATGAGTCAGATCTGACTCAACGGCCCTAGGTTATAAAGCTTCTATGACTGTGCTTTGCTTTGCTGACTTCCCCTATATTATATACTGTCTTCCCCTTTACCAGTTAATACTTATCTAGTATCTAGTTAGTGATTTCCTTTCTCTACTCTTCCCCTCCTCATAACCATAAAAAATTGTTTTTTACAGTACATAAACTCTTTTCTTGAGTTTTGATAATAGTGGTCTCATAGAATATTTGTCCTTTTGTGATTGATTTCAGTCAGTATAATGCCCTCCAGATTCATCCATGTTGTAAGTGATTTTGCAGATGTATCATGGTTCCTTATCATTGCATAGTACTCCATTATGTGTATGTACTATAATTTGTTTATCCTTTCATCTGTTGATGGGCACTTAGGTTGTTTCCATCTTTTTTGCTACTCTGAATAATCCAGCAATGAGTGTGGGTGTGCTTATGTCTATTCCTGTGATGGCTCTTGATTCTCTAGAATATATTCCTAGGATTGCTGGATCGTATGGAATTTCTATTTCTAGCTTTTTAAGGAAGTGCCATGTCATTTTCCAAAGTGGCTGTACCATTTTGCATTCCCAGTGCGTAAGAATTCTAGTCTCTGAGCAACCTCTCCAACATTTATTTGTGCCAGTAATTTTGGAATGAGATGGTATCTCAGTGTAGCTTTGATTTGCATTTCTGTAAAGGCTAGTGATCACAAGCATTTCCTCATGTGCATGTCAGCTACCTGAAAACTCTTTGGTGTCAGTTCATATCCTTCCCCATTTTTTAATTGGATTGTTTGTCTTTTTGTTGTAGAGGTATTGAAGTATCTCATATATTTTAGAGGTTAGATCATAGTCAGATATGTTGTAGCCAGAAATTTTTTCCTAGTTTGTAGATCTGTTTTTACTCTTTTCATAAAGTCCTTTTTTTCCTCATTTTTTTTTTCAAATTGTACTTTAGATGAAGATTTGCAGAGCAAACCAGTTTCTCATTAAACAGTACACATTGTTTTATGACATTGGTTAACAGTCCCACAACATGTGAACACTCTCCCTTCTAAACCTTTGGTTCCCTATTACTAGCTTTCCTGTGCCCCTCCTGCCTTCTAGTCCTTGCCTCTTGGATGGCATGCCCTTCTGGTCTCATTTTGTTTTATGGACCTCTGTACAGTCTTTGGCTGAAGGGTGAACCTCAGGAGTGACTTCATTACTGAGCTGGAAGAGTGTACAGGGACCATATTCTCAGGGTTTTTCCAGTCTCTGTCAGGCCAGCAAGTCTGATCTTTCTTTATGAGTTAGAATTTTGTTCTTCATTTTTCTCCAGCTCTGTCTGGGACCCTATGATGTGATCCCTGTCATAGTAATCAGAGGTGGTAGCCAGGTACTATCTAATTGTACTAGACTCAATCTGGTGGAGGCCTGTGGACTAAAATAGCCCTTTGAACTAATCTTTCCCTTGTATCTTTAGTTTTCTTCATTTTTCCTTGCTCCCAAAGGGGTAAGGCCAGCGGAGTATTCTAGATGGCCGCTCACAGGCTTTTAAGACCCCAGATCCTACTCACCAAAGTAGGATGTAGAACTTTTTCTTTATGAACTACATTATGCTAATAGAACAACATATTCCTGTAGAACGTGGTCCCCATAGCCTTCACCTCAGCAGTTTGGTCTCTCATGGATTGGATGTGTCTGTGGAGCTTGCATGACCTTGCCTTGTAATTTACAAGTTGTGTTGGTTTCCCTAGTGTTTTGTGCTGTCTGACCCTTTCGTGACATCTTTTGATGAGCACAAGTACATAATAAGTATGTAATTTTTAGAAGATCCCAGTTACCTAGTTTATCTTCTGGTGTTTTTGTACAGTATTAGGTATGGTTTGTATCCTGTTGTTAGGTGCCGTCAAATCTGTTCCAACTTTTAGCGACCCTATGAACAACAGAACAAAACACTGCCCAGTCTTGCACCATGCCCACAATTGTTTTTATGCTTAAGCCCATTGTTGTGGCCACTGTGTCAATTCTATTTATGCCATGTATTAGGGCCGCTGGCATTGATCCTATTTTTTCTTCCATGATCCAGTGCTGCAGTCTTTAGGGAAGTGGTGGTAGGAAACACTATCCCTACTTTGTTCCAATTTTAGAAGGAAAGCATTCCATTTCTCACCATTAAGTATGATGTTAGCTGTAGATTTTTTTAATATTCCCTGCCAGCCAGCCAAGTGCCGTTGAGTCGGCTATGCGGAAAAGAGTTAACATAGTGAACTTGAGACTGCTATCTTTAGATACCTACTTATAAGATTGGCCCTTGGCAGACATCTGGGAAATTAGGTTTTCAGTTATTTCAAAATAAAATATTTTACTTGCATTTATTCCTTTTCTGGTACTCTTCATTTTTTATGTTCATCCAAGTCTCTGGAGCTTAATGATAATCTTTCTGACTAAAGAAATTTCCTTTGAAATTTCCTTTAAAATTTCCTGTAGGGCAGGTCTACTGGCAGTAAATTCTGGTTTTGTTTATCTGATAGCATCTTCATTTTTCCTTCACCTTTGAAAGATGTTTCTGTTGGGTATAGAATTTTGGATTGACAGTCTTTTTCCTCTTTCAACATCTTACTTCACTGTTACCTTGCTTATTTGGTTTCTGCTAAGAAGTCTGCTGTACAGTCATCCCTCATTATCTGTGGGAGATTGGTTCCAGGGCCCCCATGTGCTCAAATCCCTTATATAAAATGGCGTGGTATTTGCATATAACCTACATACATTCTCTAATATACTTTAAATCATTTGTATATTACTTATATTACCCAAAACAATATAAATGTAAAATATTGTTTAGAGTATAATGACAAGACAGGAGACAGTAATCCAACAAGTACCGGGGAAAGACTGAGTATTCTGAAATGGTGGAAAGCAGGCAGGGTATGTCTACACATCATTTCACATGAATTCAGCACACTGTTCAGCATGAGACAAATTAAAGTTTTGCTTTTTGGAACTTTCTTTTCTCTTTTTTTGCTGAGTGTTTTTGATTCATGGTTGGTTGAATCTGCACATGCAGAGAGCTGACTGTAATTCTTATTTTTCTTCCTCTATAGTTATATAATGTGTCTTTTTTTCCTCTGGGCGAGGAAAGATTTTCTCTGTGTCTTTGGTTTTTAGCAGTTTGAATATGATATATATGTGTGTATGGCCCTTTTGCTTGTACACCTGTTCCTTGCTTATCAGTGTCATTAGGTTCCTAAGATCGAGTTTCTGTGTGAAAATCAGTGTTAGATGAAAATGGAGGATTTTTTTTCTGTTTTCAGGCCATCCACTTGTCCAGTTTTTTAAATTTAGACACTACGATCATAGCAATAACAGCTAAGATTTACTGATTTATCATCACTGCAATAAGTTCAGTTATGAATTGCTTCCTGTGGGAAAGAAAGCTTATAGGAGACAGATGGATAAAGCAGGCTGCATGACTAGAGGGCCCACAGCTTAACTCTTTCACCTTCCTCCTGTGCTAGGTCAGAGCTTCCCTCACAGAGCCACCTTCGGGACTCTACTCCCACTCATGCAAGCCTGGTGTTCACCATCCTGGAGCCGCCTCTGCCTCCAGACCTAGTGGTCACTGAGGCTTGGGACTTCCTTGCAGGGGTGCTGGGATCCTGGCTGTGCCCCTGGCCTGACTGGGGCTTCATTCAGGTTCCATTCATCTAATTTTGGGATGTCATTTAACTTTCTCCAAATACCCTCTCCGGTGCATTGTTCTTTCTTCCCTTCCTAACCCACAGCAGTTTTGAACTTCAGGGCCTCAGGCTGCATGGGAGCAGGGAACCTTGAACAGGTGCCTACTGGCTCTGTGTGCCTGCCCAGAGACCTTGGCTGTGGAAGAGACCAGCCCCACCAGGGTACCAGGGTGCAGCGCCCCCACTGGCAGGAAAGACTAGAGGGCATGGGGCAGTATGGCCCAGCTTCCTAGAAGCCACCTGGAGAACCTCTGGAGGGGGAGGGGATGCTCCATAACTTTTACCACCATGCCTGCCACCTTGTTAATACACAGAATATTCAGATAGATGTTTTTACTCCTGTCATAATGCATAATGTCAGATATCTTGTTAGATAGCTAATAAATGAGGAGTAAATATATTTATCCTACATGGTGTTCTCTGAGTTTCTTTTATCTGATGCTATCTGTCATTAATTTTGGAAAGTTCTTGGCCACTACTTCTTCAGATAATTCTTCTGCCTGTTGTCTCTCTCTTTCTCTCTTGCTCCATCTGGGCTTCCAATTACAAGCATGTGATACTATTTGATATTGTCCCACACTTACTGAATGCTGTGGTCTGTTTTTTTCCTCCCACTCTTTTAACCATTTTTAAGTGTGCAGTTGAGTGGCATTAAGTGTATTCACAGTGTTACATAGCCAGCACAACTATCTATTTCCAGGCTCACTAAATTTTGTTTAAAGCTGGACATGGACAGGAAATACTGAAGTAAGTATTTGGTATGTTTGAAGAAGAACACAAGTTTCTTTCTGCCAGAGCTTTATTGTGAAGATTTGTGTTAATCTGTTCAGGAATTGGCTGTGTTTGAGGTTTGGTTTTGCTGTGGGCACCAGCAATTTCTGATTCCTCTAGTGATACCTTCTTTTTGACTTCTGCTTCGCTTTGGATCTTTCCTTTGTGTTGCTTCCTATGGGCTGTCTCTTGCAACTCCACTGGTTGTATTCCACTGTTACTAACCATCTGGCTGGTTAATTAGGTTGTGGTTGGTGGAGAAGGAGATCTGATGATCTGGTTAAGCCTCATACTTAGGTAGGTACTAGAACCTGGATCTTGAAATGTATTCTTCACAGCATTTCCTGTTTCTTCTCCAGGAGTGGAGCATCTTTTCTTTTTCTTCTATTCCTTTTCTTCAGATACAGTAGGTATTCACCAGTGTCCTCAAGCCGTAAGTTTTAAGCAAGGTTTCAAACTCATTCTGCCTGGTTCAGTCACAGCCAGTGAAGTAAAACTCAAATTGGGCCCGTATCTTTAAAATGTAGGTGAAGTCGAATGGGAAAAAGTAATGGGTCATAGCCTTGCCAGAAACTTAATCACCCTCTTAAAAAACAAGGCAACGTGTATGTTGCGTAGTGACCAAATCTCTTGTCTGGCAGAGTCAGGAACAGCAGTACCCCAGTCAAAGAAGGTGGCAGACATCACTTACCAGGCCCTTAAAGTGGCCTACTATGTCTCGACTGAGTCTTGCATTCCATGGCTTTGACCTGTAATCTTTCCCATTCCGCTTATCCTTACGTTTCACTCACGTTTTTAAAACTTGTGTCTTTTCTGATTTTGCTTTGTCAGCCATGAATGAACCGGTTGAAATTGGTTCAAAGCTCTGGTTTTAAGCCCTACTCCCTGCCTTTTCTTCTGTATTAGAAATAAAAGAAAGGGACTTGGGCACATTTTACAGTGGGTACTTCGTTCCTCCTCCTCTTCTCACCATGGTGGGAGCTTTATCTGGGATTCTCCCTGATCTTTCCTGTGACCGCCTGGTGGAGTTCCTGTAGGAAGAGCTTGTAAGAGGTTAGGAGCACACACACATCCCCCAAGACTTGCTCCCAGGAACTTTACGTTCTCATGCTGGCCTGTACTCTGACCTCCAGTAATTCACCAGAATTTCTAGTTTAATCTTCCTACAGGTTCATGTGGCTTCTCAAGACTTGTGCCCCAGGTGTATATGTAAATACTTGGATTATCTGTCTCCCTGCAGCTGCCCATCTCTCCGGATACTGATTTAGTAGTTTGCCCTATGACCTCAGTTCTCTAATGAGTTTGACAAGAGTAGTTGTTTTTCCGTTTGTCTGGATCTTTTATTCTTGTTTTAACTATGGGAATGATGGGTTCCCAGCATTTTATACGACTAGGCTGAACCCAAAAGTCCTAAGATGAGTTTAAGTGTACATAAATGTCTAGTGCAGTGACTGGCATATGGAAACTCAGTACAGGCTAATTCCTTCCCTTTATTTTTCTTCTTACTTACTTGAGTTTTATGGCTTTATGGCTAAGAAGCCAAGAATAATTGATTCTGGTTTGGGTTCTACCTATTTTAAGTTTTAAAAACCTCTATACCACTGGCAATGTGTGTTTTGTCTTGTACCCTTCCAAAATTCTATGTATGCCTTTGTAATTATTGAGCAGATCATTAGCACTCAGTGATAACTTGCCTCCTTCAAAATTATAACATGCACTGGTCTACCTAGAATATAGACTTGGTTCGTGACCATATGTTTGTCACTTTTGTTTCCCTCGTTGCCAGGTGCAAATCAGTTCAGTTCAGCAGGCATTTGTTGTGTCCCTGTACTATAAGCGAGGCACTGTGAGTAGACCATAAGCCTGACATGGCAAGTGAAGTAACCCAAGGGGTCCCCAGGAGCAATGAAAACTCAGTGGAGGGAGGAGTATTGCAACTTTGGAGATATTTCTGTTTCAATCTAGAAGGGTTTTTAAAATTCTGTTTTTAATTATACTAGTGATTCATGAATGCATTCTAGTAAAATTGAAAAAGATAGCATTGTCCTTGACATTATATTCCATCACATGCTCCTTCCTAGGATTCATTTTTTTAATTAATTTATTGACATGAAATTCACATAACAAAGTTAACTGTCTTAAAGTTAACAGTTCAGTGGCAGTATATTCACAGTGTGCAACCACCACCTCTGTCTAGTTCAAAAACATTTCCATTGTTCCAAAGTAAAACCTCTTAGACCTAATGAGCAATTTCTCCTCATTCTTCCTTCTCCTAGCCCCCAGCAGCCTCCAATTTATATTCTGCTTTTCTGAATTTACCTAATGTGGACATTTTATATACATTGAATGAGATCATATAATATGTGACCTTTTGTGTCTGGCTTCTTTCACCTAGAATAATTTTTCAAGTTTCAACCATGTTACAGCATTTATCAGTAGCACAAGTCTTTTTGACTGAATAATACTCTCCATTTGTGTGTTTGTGTATGTGTGTCTATCACAGTATGTTTATCCACTCATCCATTAATGGACATTTGAACTGTTCTCCACCTTTTGGCTGTAGTGAATAGTACTGCTATAAATGTGTGTACTCATTTGAGTACCTGTATTAATTCTTATAGTAGTATACTTTGAGGAGTGGAATTTCTGAAATATATGGTAATTCTATGTTTAGCTTTTCTTTTTTTAATTGTGAAATATGCACACCAAAATATTTGCCAGAATGACTTCCACATTTACAACTCAAGGACATTGATTACATTTTTCATGATATGACACCATTATCACTATCCTTTCCCAAATTTATGAAAACTCTGTGCTCCGCAACAAAACCCCCACTTTTCCTACTCCCTCCTACCTCTGGTAACCATTAATAATCATTGGTTTAATTTTATTTGCTTATTTCTTATAAGTGAGATCATACAATATTTGCCTTTTTGTTACTGACTTATTTCACGTAACATGAGTCATCTATGTTATAGCATTCATCCATGTTATGGCATGCACCAGAACCTCATTTCTCTTTACAGTTGCAATAATATTCTGTTGTGTATATATACTACATTTTGTTTATCCATTCATCCATTATCCATTTGGCTGTTTTCACCTTTTGCTGGTGTGAAAGGTGATGCAGTGAACATTGGTGTACAGGTTCCCATTTTAATTCCTGATATTTAACTTTTTGAAGAACTACCAAACTGTACCATTTTACATTCCTACCGGCAGTGCAAGAAGGTTCCAATTTCTCTACATCCTTGCCAATATTAATTTCCTTTTTTTTTAAAAAAAAAAAAAGAAATTATAACCATCCTATCGGGTGTGAAGTGGTATTAGTGTTTGTATAGGGTCACTGTGAATCATAATGTACTTTACAGTACACCACAACAGTGACAAATGGTATTAAACATGTTTTTACTGTGTTTGTTGGCTATTTGTACATCTTCTTTTGAGAAATGTGTATTCAACTCTTGAGGTTAATTTTGGCTACTTTTATTTTACAATGCAAATCATTTTATCAAATACAGTGCCAACTAAAAAATACTTTTAAAGGAATAAGTACCCAAATGCAGTTAATTTTTTAAACTTTATTTTGGTAAAGTGTGCAACAAAAATGTCCCATTTTAACCATTTTTAAGTAAATAACTAAGTGACATTAATTGCATTCACCGGGTTGTACAACTATCACTATTTCTTTCGAAAAGTTTTTCATCACCCCAAACAAAATTCAGTACTCCTTAAGCAATATTTCCCCATTCTTCTCTCCCCGCAGCCCTAACTAATAAACTTTTGTCCCTATGCATTTGCCTGTTCTAGATATTCCATATAAGTGGGATCATACAATATTTGTCCCTTTGCATCTGACTTACTTCATGCAGCATGTTTTCAAGGTTTATCCACGTTGTGTCATATATCAGAACTTCATTTCTCTTTATAGCTGATTGAGTCCATTGTGTGTACATGTTGTTAGTTGCTATCAAGTTGATTCCAACTCATAGCAACTCCCTGTGTGTGGAGTACACCTGCTCCATACAATTTTCAAGGCTATGTCCTTTCAGAAGCAGATGGTCAGGCCTGTCTTCTGATAGTGGATTCAAACTGCCAACCTTTTAGCTAGTAGTCCAGCACTTAACTCCTTAATTGTGCCACCTGTATGTTTATACCACATTTGTTTCTCCATTCATCTGTTGATGGACACTTTGGTGGTTTCTACCTTTTGGCTATTGTATATAATGCTGCAGTGAACATTGGTGTATGTGTTTGAGTGTTTTCTTTTGTGTATATCCTTGAAAGTGGGTGTGAGGTGGTACTACTTAACTTCTAAGCAATATTTATTTAAAGAGGTGATTATTATCATTCAGGAAACCCTGGTGGTATAGTGGTTAAGAGCTACATCTGTTAACCAAAACGTCAGCAGTTTGAATCTACCATGTGCTGCTTGAAAACTATGGGGCAGTTCTACTCTGTCCTATAGGGTCACTGTGAGTCAGAATCAACTCGATGGCAACACATTTTTCAGATCATCATTCATTTTGGATGTGTAGCTTGATAATGGTTATGTGCTTTACATTTTAGTGTTAACTATTTTGGCTTGGCCATTTTAATTTTTAAATTAAAAAAGCTAGTGTTAGTAATAAACTATTAGTAGTCTACTGTGAGTAGCTGGAAAGTACAGCAGTTAGTACTGACCAAAAAAAGAAGGCAACCTATTGCCTTTAAAAAAATAGTTATAGCAAAACTGGCCTTTTTGGTGTGTAAGGCTCTGTGAATTTTAACACAT
Organism: Heterohyrax brucei; assembly: GCA_028571685.1. Lineage (NCBI taxonomy): Eukaryota > Metazoa > Chordata > Mammalia > Hyracoidea > Procaviidae > Heterohyrax > Heterohyrax brucei. Next base: position 68,185,620 of record CM053166.1, read on the forward strand.
GCGTGGATCTGTGCAACTACCATAATGAAGGTACATAATGATTACATCATGCCCCCCAAAACTTTCCTTTGCTATGTCTTCAGTCATAACTCTCTTCCACACCAAACCTGGAAACCACAGATCTCTTGATGTTCACTATGGTGTAAACCACTGATCTCTTCGTCGTCACCATGGTGTTTTGTCTTTTGGAGGCTATCAAATAAATGTAGTTAGACTGTTTGTAAACCTTTGAGTGTTTTTTAACTCAGCATAATGCTTTTGAGATTCATCCAAACTGTTGTATGTATCAATAGTTGTGTTCCTTTTTATTGCTGAGTAGTATTCCATGATATGGATGTACCACAGTTTATGTAACTGCTGAAGAATACTTGGGTTGTTCCTCGTTTTTGGTGCTATGAGTAGAGCTTCTCTGAGCATTCTTCTACAGTTGTTGGTGTGCATGTAAACTTGCATTTCTCTAGGGTAAAGATGTAGGGATGTGGTTCCAAGAAATATACAAACACTGATGGTAGTATTCAACAGAGGTTGAATGCTAAAATAGAAAGATCAGCAGAGACTAAAGTCTGAATCTTGCTTTTGCTTCTTGTGGATCCCTAATGTCAGAGTAGTTAGTTACAAGCTCAGCTGCTAAACCAAATGGTTGACCATTTGAATCCATCAGGCACTCTTTGAAAACCCTGTACTGTGTAGTTCTGCTCTGTCCTGTACTGTAGGTATGAGTCAGAATCAACTCAAGGGCAACACTTTTTGTTGTTTTGTTTGTTATTGGCTGTGAAACCTTGAATGAGGTTTATCTGTCAGTGCCTCAGTTTCCCTATTTATAAAATGAAGTTTAGAGTTTCTGTGTGGCATAAGTGGTTAAACACTTGACTACTGGCCAAAAAGTTGGGGATTTGAACCCACCCAGAGGCATTCAGGAAGACAGGCATGGTAATCTGCTTCTAAAAGATTACAGCCCAGAGAATTCCATGGAGCACAGTTCTACTCTGACACACAAGGTTGCCGTGTGTAAGAATCGACTTGACAGCAACTGACAGCAAAAATGACGTTAATAACTAGTGGGATTGAGTGATAATAATATTAAAACAATATTTAAAAAATGATGAGCAGTATCTGGCTCACTGAACATATCATGTTTAATAATAGTCTTTTCTTGTCAGAAACATTAGTCTTTGATTAATAAGATGGAGGACTTAATGAAGTAATTCATAGCTGTCATGTGTTTGATAGGTAAGCCTTCAAATCATCTGTCTGTGGGAGAAATTTCAAACGTGGTCCTCTGGGTTGAAAAAATTTAGAAACATAAAGTGTGTAGGGGTCTTATATAACATCCAAAGATTGGACCAGATGCCCAATTTTGATAGTTTGACTAGCCCTCCCAACATTAAAGAATCATACCCACCACAAATTTAGTACAATACTGTATTTCATACAAGAAGCTGCCAAAAGTAGCTCATAATCAACTAACATTCCTTGAGTGCTTGTTACATGATAAGCTGTAGACTAAGTACTCCTAAAAGTGTTTAAAGCTGAGTACCTTTTCAAGAAATAAGTAATAGGGATAGTTGTCAAACTTTTTTTATAGTTTTTTTTAAAAGCAAAATGTTGAGAATAATGATGAGGCCTGATTTTTTGGAGTACTCATGATGTGAACCATGTATGATTTCTCATAGCCGGCCTTAAAATGCATCTCATTACAGGAAACTTCCTCAGCTGAGCACAAATGAGGAGGGAATTTTGAAAAACTCAGCATGCCCATCCATATCTTTCCTAGAACACTATATCATTAGAAATGTGACAGAGGCTTCTTTCTTACATAGATACTTTATAATATGGTCTGGTTAAGTCCAAGCAGGCATCAGGGTAGGGAGAATGTGTTTTCCTTGTCTGTCATATGAGATAGACATGGAGGGCTACCCATTTACCCACCAGCCAGAGGGTGAAATCCAGTATGTGAATGTTGTGGCTGTTAGGTGCCGTGGAGTTGATTCTGACTCATACTGACCCCATGTGACAGAGTAGAACTACCCAATAGGTTTTGTAGGCTGTAATCTTTATAGAAGTTATCACCAGTCTTTCTCCCATGGAATGGATAGGAGGTTTTGAATCACCAACCTTCGGTTAGCAGCCAAGTGCTTAACTCTTGTACTACCGGGGCTCCTAGTATGTGAATACCTACTGACATCAAGTCAGTTTCAACTCATAGTGACCCTGTAGAACATAGAACTGCCCCATAGGGTTTCCAGGAGGTGACTGGAGGATTCGAATTGCCACTCTTTGGGTTAGTAGCCATAGCTCTTAACCACTCTGCTACCAGGACTCTAATATGTGTATGAAACTGAAAACCCACTGCTACCGTCAGTTCCAACTCATAGAAACCCTATAGGACAGAGTAGAACTACCCCATAGAGTTTCTAAGGAGCACCTGGTGGATTCGAACAGCCCTTTGGTTAGCAGCTGTAGCACTTAACCACTACACCACCAGGTTTCCAATATGTGTATAGAGGAACCTAAATGTTGTCTCTTTTCTTGTCTTGTAGTTCACTTGCTTTGTAATATTTTCACATGACACAGTCCATTAACCGAGGATAGCTCTTCATCTGGGATTTCAGGGGAATGGGGTGGAACAAGTCTTGAGCACACAGTCTTAGGGATGTTATCTTTGCCTCCCCTTATCCAGGCCCCCAGCAATCACACATTCATGTTCATCTGGAACCTTTCCTAACACCTGGTGGAACATCTTTCCCTCTTTGCCCTGCCAGTCCTGCTCAGACCAGCTGTTGTAAATTCTCTCTCTGCAGGAAGTCCCCTAAACCCTGCTATTTTGGATACCATATCCCCTTATTAAGCTCTAGGGTCGCCATGAGTGAGATCCGACTCGACGGCACTTGGCTTGGCTGGCTTCTATTTACTTTGGCACATAATGCCTACTTCCTAACCACATGATTTATCTTATATACACATGACCTGAAGGTATATGACCAAACTGCCACTCCCAGAGTGGTAGGAAACCTTCAAATTCTCTGCATGCTATTACCCACAAATAACTGAAGGAAAATTGCTGCCTGCTGCTTAACTAACAAACCAAATATTTTGTATTTTTTTTAAATACATATATGTGACATGGTATAATAGCCACACAAATCCTTTGGGAAACAATAGTCTGGAAAAGAAATATGCATTCTGCAGACTGTCAAAGAAAACTGCTGCTTTGCCTTGTTGCCACTGTGAACATTGTGAAAGTGCAACTACAACATCTGCCTGGGCAGAGCAGACACCACAGCCTAGATTGGAGTCAAAACTGCAGGTGGGATTTCCTTGGCTCCATCATCCGTAAAATTTGCCTATTACAAATGTTAAAGAGCACCAGGAACTTTTCCTTTTCAAAGACAGACAAAATTTTGACTGCAAACAGCTGTGTCCTGTTTGTCTCATGTGAAGCTCACATCTTATGCCGTGGGTTGGGGGGCTGTTTTATGAACCTAAATTTACCTTTCTTAGGAAAACCAACTTAAATCCAGGGTAAACATTTTTTTACACTTCCAAATAAGCATTCTGTAAAAGCTCTAATTATGCTATTTACACCTTGAAGAGAGTATGTGTAGGCATTTCCCTTTAGGGAAACCATCTTTCAGCTGCTTTCTTGCTGTAATCTCTAGACCACAATACTCTATGTCCCACTTAACTTCTCTCAGACTGCTATCCATAAAGCTTCAGGCCATAAAGACTTCTTCCCCATTTCTGCCACTAGGTCAGTACTCACCTCTGGCTGCTCACTATGCAGTGGGTAGTATCTGTACTTCTGTGAATCTGGCAGTAGAGATCCCCCACACTTAATAATAACATCGTTTCTTCTTCTTAGATGTTCTTCTGTACACCTCCACCCCGAAGCATACATTCACTAGAGTCATCCAGCCCCTCTATGCTTATTCAACCTCGAGAGTTCTCCACAGTTGTCTAGATTTGTGCTGTTCTGTACTTCTTTTAGGACCCACTCAGAAGCTCGTCTTTTCCACCTCAGTAGTTCCTCTTGCATCTGAAGGCCTGTGGGGATAAATGTGCTCAACAGTCATTTACATAAATGAGATAGCATAGTCGATTGCTTAATGCCTACAAAGGCCTTTCATCTCTGTATGCACACCAGTTAGCTTGACATTGCAGCTCCTCACATCAAGAAAACCAGAAAACTAAACCTGCAGCTGTGCAATCAATTCGAACTCTTAGTAACCCTAGAGGACAGATTGGAATTTCCCCATAGGGTCTCCAGTGAGCCGCTGGTAGATTTGAACTACTGACCCTTTGGTTAGCAGACAAGCTCTGAACCACTGTGCCACCAGTGGAGTCTGTTTCTCTATCCCTTTAATCTGGGCTGCCTTTGTGACTTCCTTTGACCAATAGAATATGTTTGGAATAACTCTGGATAATTTCAAGCTATGTCTTATAGCTTCCTTGCTTGCTCCCTTGGAACCTTGAAGCAACCATGTGAAAAAGCTGGGATTAGCCTGCTGGAGGAAGAGAAATGATGTGGAGTGAGAGGCACCATCAACAGATATGTGAGTGAAGCCATCTTAGAATATTCAGCCTCATGTTGCCAGATGACTATAACAACATGAGGGACCTTAGGCAAAGTCAGAGGAACCATCTAGCTCATCCTAGCCCAAATTGCTGACCCACAGAATTGTGAGCAGATAAAATTGTTTGAGGGTGATTTGTTATGAGCAGTAAATACCAAAAGCCAAGCCAGCGAAGTGCCGTCGAGTCGGATCCGAAAGGGCAAAGTTTATAATGATATATCCTCAGGGAGGATGTGCCAGTGGCAGGTATTCATTAAAAAAAAAATATTGTGGATCACTGTCATTGTAATGTCATTCTTCTCTTTGCTTAATAGACCATCAAGCTTCCCTACCCTCATGTCTTTCTGGCTTTCGAATCACTTCAGAGCTTGGGATCAATATAATCTTCAGAAAAAACACCTTGTAGTTCTTTTTTCTGCTGGACTCACATTCATCTATCTGCCACTTCACAACTCCATGACAGATTGTACCTGTCCCTTAGCTCCAGACTTGTGTCCCTTACTACTTATCCTCATTCATTAATCCATGGTCTGCTCCAGTGTCCTAACACTTGTCCCAGTTTACCTGCCCTCCTTCATTACTCTGAGCATTCAGTACCTAACTCACACATTCTTAAAATTAGGGGCAACCTTAGAGGTTGTCCAAGATAATCCCTTCCAGTTATGCGTAAGGAAAGTTATGCTCAGATAAGAAACAATAGTAAGAATGGCTTGTTCAGGGTTCTGTGGGGACAAAACCAAAACTAGAACCCACATCTCCTAATTGTATGGTTTATTTCCACAGTTTACTACCTGGTAGATTGTTGTTTTCTTATATCCCCTAGTAAGTTCATGTGTGTGAAGATGTGCACTGCTGACCAGAGTGTGGAAGTTCTTTGGATGAAGCCCTAATGCCTTTTACTTCTGCCTTTTCACCCTCCCCTGCTTATTCCCACTCAAAGACTGTAACCATTGGCTACTGGACACATCAGTAATCAATAAATACCTGCTGATTAATTAACATGTAAGAAACAGTTATGCTTAGAACATGGGGACATTGTTGGTTCAGTGACAGACTTCTTGCCTGCCATATGAGAGACCAGTTTTTTTTTTTTTAATTCTTTTTCTTTTGTTTTTAATTGTATTTTTATTGTGGTTAAGTGAAAGTTGACAGTCCAGAAGGAAAACCCTAAACACATGCCTCTGTACAACTGTATCTGCTCTCCTCACCTTGTGACAGCACACTCCTTTCCACTCTGTACTTTTGGTATTCATTCCACCAACACTTGTGCCCTCACCTCTGTCCTCCCATCTCACTTCTAGGGAGGTGAGACAGCCTCATATATATATTAAGCCAAGAAGTACATGCACCATCTGCATCACTCTGTGTCTTATAAAACCCACTGTTGTCGAGTTGATGCTGACTCAGTGACCCTATAGGACAGAGTAGAACTGCCCCATAGTGTTTCCAAGGAACATCTGGTGGATTTGAACTACTGACTTTTTGGTTATCAGTCATAGTACTTTAACCACTATGCCACCAGTTTCCCTATGTCTTATAAAACAAAAACAAACCCAGTGTTGTTGAGTTGATGCCAATTCATAAGGACCCTATAGGTCAGAGTAGAACTGCTCCATAGTTTCAAGGGAACATGTGATGGATTTGAACAGCCAGCCTTCTAGTTAGCAGACATAGCACTTAACCACTGTGCAACCAGGGTTTCCTATGTGTTATAGTCCAGTCTAAATTTTGTCTGAAGAGTTGGTTTTAGTACTGGTTTCAGCTCTGGACTGTGTTCTCAGGGGACCCTCCAGGATGATGGACCATTAAATCTGGTCTTTTTAGTAGAGTTCTAGATCTGCACTCCCCTTTTTCTCATGCTACCTCAGGGACTCTACATTGAGTCCCATGCCAGGGTAGTCTTTGGTGGTGGCCAAGTACCATCTAATTCTTCTGGTCTCATAATTATATAGTATCCCAATCACATGAACCCTTCTGTCTCCTGGATCATATTTTCCTCAAGTCTTTGATGTTCTTAGTTTTCATCTACTCCAGGTGGGTTGGGACCAGTTGATGGTCCTTAGATGGCAGCTTGCTGGCTTTTAAGACCCCAGGCTCCACTCACCAATAAGGGATACAGAATATTAAATTAGAAAGTAGTTAATGGCCAGTTGACTTCATTGTCCCCTGAAACCATGGTCCCCAGCCCCCTGTCCCTGATACTCTGTCCTTTAAAATGTTGATTTGTATTTAGAAAACGTTTTAGCTTTTGGTGTAATCCAGTCATGCTAACCTGCCTGCCATTGCATGCTGTCATTCTCTTCACCTAACCTAATTCCTAGCAACTATCTAATCTATGAACACCTTCTCCTTCCCTCTCCACCCTTGTAGCCATCAAAAATTATTTCCTTCTGTGCATAAAACTTAAGTTGTTGTATTAGTGGTCTCATGCAATATTTGTCTTTTGCAGCTGACTGGTTTCACTCAGCATAATGTGGGAGACAGGGGTTTGATTCCTGGCTAACTTATTTCACATGGAGCTACTACCTGTGTCTCAGTGGTGGTTTGTGTGGTGCTATGGTACTAAACAGGTTTCAGCAAACTTCCAGAATAAGACAGACTAGGAAGAAAGGCCTGGAGATCCATTTCTGAATATTAGCTATTGACAACAGCTGATCACAATGATTTGATCCACAGTAGATCATGAAGATAGCATAGGACCAGGCAGCATTTCATTCCATTGTATATGGGGTCATCATGAATTGAGGGCAGTCTTGATGGCAGCTAATGACAGCAGCAGTGCTTAGAACTGTTAATGTATCTTGTTCATGGTGGCAATTATATCTGTATGCATTTGTCAAAACTGGAAGAACTGCATATTAGGAAGGGTAATTTTGCTATATATAAAATGTTTAAATTAAGGTATAGTTTACACCAGTTATGCTGAAGAAATCCATTTATATGATAAATTTAGTTAAATGTTTAGGTAACATTTAACTGTGTGAAAAAAAATTTGGCCCTTTGAAAATAAACTTGTTAATGTCCTTCCTCCTTGCAACACAGGTGTTTCATAAGCATTTGTTAAGATTGCTAAAGAAATCATTTCTACCCTAAGAAGATGATGGCTGGTTCTCACATGACTTCAAAAATACTCTAATTAATTTAAAAGGTACATAAAAGACAGTTTTATAATGTTATGTAAAGTATGTAAGCATTACCACACTACTTTAAAGGGCAGCCTTCCAGGACTTTAATTTTACTTCAAAGTCTTAGACTCAGGTACAAAATAAACTATTTAACCAGTTGCTATTGAGTCAGTTCTCACTCACTGATAACTCCATGTGTATCAGAGTGGAAATGTTTCATAGGATTTTCAGTGGCTAATGTTTGAGAAGTAGTCCACTGGGCCTCTCTTCTAAGGCACCTTTCTCAGTAGACTTGAAACTCTAATCTTTCAGTTAGCAGCCTGTTGCATCACCCTGTTAATTGCTGAACCACCATGTTTTGTTGTTAAGTGCCATCGAGTCAGTTCTGATTCGTAGTTTGCCCATGTGTGCCTAATAGAACTGTGCTCCATAGGATTTTCTAGGCTATAACCTTTCAGAGACAGATTGCCAAGCCTGTCTTTCAAAGCATCTCTGGGTGGACTTGAACTGCCAACCTTTAAGGCCAGTAGTAGAATGCTTAACTGTTTATACTACTCAGGGACTCCTTTTACATAACCCAGGAACTACAAGTAAAGCATTGTTGTCATTGTGTGTTGTGTTGCTGAGTCATTTCTGGCTCATAGTGACCCAGTGTGAGAATAGAACTGCCCCACAGAGTTTCCTAGAGTGTAATCTTTATGGGAGCAAGTCTTCAGGCCTTTTCTCCCATGGAGCTGCTGGCAGGTTCAAACTGCCAGCCTTTGGGTTAGCAAGCCAAGTGCTTAATCATTGTGCCACCTCCCCCCAAAATAATTGCCAAGTCAATATAGCGAAATAGCGACCCTATAGGACAGAGTAGAATTGCCCCATAGTGTTTCCTAAAGAGTGCCTGGTGGATTTGAACTGCCATCGTTTTGGTTACCAGCTATGGCACTTAACCACTGTGCCACCAAGTTTTCCATTGTGCTACTGGAGCCCCTTGATAAACCATTAACCCATTACCTTTTAACCAATTCCAACTCATAGTATGACCCTGTAGGACAGGGTAGAATTGTTTCATAGGATTTCCAAGGCTGTACAGTTTTTTACACAAACAACATGCAGTTTCTGTATTTCTTTCCCAGCCATGCCCTCATCCCCTCACGAGGTAGTTTCACGAGCAACACTATGCCATTATTTTTATATCTTGCTCTAAAAACTTAGTATAGCATACTTATGAAAATACTTCATGGGAGGAGAGAACAGTTGGCAAACAAATGTACAAGCCACATGTTTTTTGCGTAAAAATACAGTAATCTTTACAGAAGCAGACTGCCACGTCTTTCTTCTGCCTGTCAGCTAGTAGGTTCAAACCAGTAGCCTTTTAGTTTGCAGCTGAGCACTTTAACCACTGTACCACCAAAACGAACCCATTGCCGATGAGTCAATTCCAACTTATAGCAACCCTATAGGACAGAGTAGAACTGTTCCATAGGTTTTCCAAGGAGCAGCTGGTAGATTCATACTGCTGAACTTTTGGTTAACAGCCAATCTCTTCTTAACCACTGTGCCACCAGGGCTTCTTTAATAAGCAATTAAAAAAAAACTTGCTGTCACATCACTTCCAACTGATAGCAACTATAGCTATCGGACAGGGTAGAACTACTCTCTAGTGTTTCCAAGGAGTGGCTGGTGGATTCAAATTCTTGACCTTATGGTTAGCAGGCAAACACTTAACTACTGTGCCACCAGGGCTCTCATAAACCATTTAGTCCCTTGTTGTTAATAAAAATATTTAAAACTTAGAAATGAAGCAAAAAAGATGACTGTCCTTTTAATGTCATACAGGAGCATCGACCTAGAGGTCCACTGATGCATTCTGTAGTTCTGTAGGGGATTATACTATTTTTTTTGACTCTCTGGACTCTGATGTGTGAAAAGAAATATAACTTTTTAAATTTGTTAACTTAAATATTGAGGTCAGGTAACCAGAATAAAACCCACTACCACTGAGTAGATTCCGACTCACGGTGACCCTATAGGTCAAGATAGAACTGCCCCATAGAGTTTCCAAGGAGAGCCTGGCCAACTTGAACTGCTAACCTTTTGGTTAGCAGGCAGCGTTTCACCACTACACCACCAGGGTTTCCTTAGGTCAGATAGAGAGGCAGAAATTTCTATTTGGTCAAAGAAATCATCCCAAACATTATGATTTAATTATCCTGTAGGACATAAACCACTTTTTAAAATCTAATTTAGCAATCTTATTCCAGCATTCTGGAATAACTTTCAGTACCTGTATATTGTTGTTAGGTGCCGTTGAGTCAGTTCCAACTCATAACGACCCTTTGCCCCACAGAACAAACCACTGTCCCATCCTTCTCATGCCCACAAATTGTGTTTAAGCTTAAGACCATTGTTACGGCCACTGTGTCATTCCATCTTGTTAAGGGTTTTTCTCTTTTTCACCGATCTACTTTACCAAAAATGATATCCTTCCCCAGGGATTGATCCCTCTTGACAACATGTCTAAAGTGTTTAAGACTCAGTGTCACTATCCTTGCTTCCACGGAGCACTCTAGTTGAACTTCTTCAAGGACAGATCTGTTTGTTCTTTTGGCAATCCATGCTATATTCAATATTCTTCTCCAACACCACAATTTTGAATAGGTCATTTCTTCTGTCTTATTCATCATCCGGATTCGCATACATGTGATGTGATTGAAAATACCATGGCTTGGGTCAGGCACACCTTAGTCTTCAAGGTGACATCTTTTCAATGCTTTAAAGAGGTCTCTGGCAGCAGATTTTCCACTGCAGTTGCCTCTTGCAATTTCTTAACTGCTGCTTCCATAGGCGTTGATGGTGGAACTAAGTAAAATAAAATCTTTGACAACCTCAATTTTTTTCTCCATTTATCATGATGTCGCTTACTGTTCCAGTCGTAAGGATTTCTGTTTTCTTGATGTTGAAGTGCCATCCATACTGAAGGCTGTGGTCTTTGATCTCCATCAGTAAGTTTTTCAAATCCTCTTTACTTTCAGTGAGCAAGATTGTATAATCTGTATAATACACTTTGTTAATGAGTCATCCTCCAATCTTGATGCTATGGTTTTCTTCATGTAGTCAAACTTCTTGTATTATTTGCTTGGCATACAGATTGAAAAGGTACAGTGAAAGGATACAGCCCTGACACACATCCTGACTTTAAACTGCATGGTGTCCTCTTCTGTTCACACGACTGTCTCTTGATCCATATATAGATTCCTCATGAGCACAATTAAGTGTTTTGAAATTTCCATTCTCTGCAATGTTAGCCATAATTTGTTATGATCCACACAGTTGAATACCTTTGCATAGTCAGTAAAACATAGGTAAACATCTTTCTAGTATTCTCTGCCTTCAGCCAAGATCCATCTGACATCAGCAGTGATATGCCTGGTTCCAAGTCCTCTTCTGAATCCAGCTTGAATTTCTGGCAGTTCCCTGTCAATGTACTGCTGCAGTTGCTTTTGAGTGATTGTTAACAAAATTTGACTTACATGTGATACTGATGATATTGTTCTGGAATTTCCACATTCAGTTGGATCACTTTTCCTGGGAATAGGCATATATGGATCTCTTCCAGTCAGTTGGCCAGATAGCTGTCTTCCAAATTTCTTGGCATAAGTGAGTGAGCATTTCCAGCACTCAGTTGAAACATCTTGATTGATAGTCTGTCCGTTCCTGAAGCCTTGTATTTCACCAGTACTTTCAATGCAGCTTTGACTTCTTCCTTCAGTACAGTCAGTTCCTGATCATGTGCTACCTCTTGAAATGGTTGAACGTTGACAAATCCTTTTTGGTATAATGACTCTGTGTATTCCTCCTGTCTTCTCTTGACATGTGCAGAGAGTTTGGGATAGAAAACCTATGTAAGTTTTTGGCATGTATTCCTTCTACATTTGTATGTGAGTTATGAATTTTTAAGGTTTTGACACCTCAGACACCCTAAAACATTGCCCATGAGTCATACCTTACCCAGCACATAGTCCCTGAAATCCACAACTGAGTGCTAGTTTTGGTAGTATACCAGAACCTTGAAGCAATTTTGTGATGATGCTATTACATGAAGAGGTTTCCTGAAGAAAAAGACTGGAGCCTTTTGCAAATGCTCTATAACACAGCATAAAGACTTTCTGGAGCCACTCTCACAAAATGAGAAACTGATGTTCATGCTTTATCTATAAGCTAAGAAGATGATATCAGTAACCTTTGTTTTAGGAGACCCAAGGCAAACAGTTTAACAGAAGGCCCTTCTTTTCTTTCAAATACTGTTCCTATAGCCCACTTTAGCTAATAATGATCATACAAATAACTATTATAGCAGTAAAAATTGATAAACTACCAGCTGCCTCAAAAATCTAATAGCTTTGGCAAAATGTACTGCTGCTTGTCATGTAACCTCCTTTTCTCTGACAAGGTTTATTAACATTTTCACACTATTGGAAAGTATTATCTGATCGGCAAACTCAACAAATGCACATTGTATTCCAGGCACTAGGTTGTCTACTTATACTTGCTCCCCAAAGAGGCTCAGGTTTTTTTCTTCTGAGGTTGATAAGCATTGTTTTTTAATTGTACTTCAGGTAAAGGTTTACAGAACAAACTAACTTCTCATTAAATAATTAGTACACTTAAACTGTTTTATGATGTTGGTTGACAATCCCATGACATGTCAACACTTTCCCTCCTCTGCCTTGAGTTCCCTGTTACCAACTTGCCTGTTCCCTCCTCTGTCTTCTCATCTTTGCCACTGGGCTGGTGTGCTCCACTAGTCTTGTTTTGTTTTATGGGCCTGTCTGATCTTTGGCGGAGAGTGAACCTTGGGAGTGACTTTAGTACTGAGCTGAAAGAGTGTCTGGGGCCATACTGTCAGGGTTTCCCAAGTATCTTGTCATGCCAGTAAGTCTGATCTTTGTGTGTGAGTTAGAATTTGTTTTCCATTTTACTCTAGCTCTGTCTAGGACCCTCTGTTGTGATCCTTCTCAGAGTGGTTGTGGTAGCCTGATACCATCTAGTTGTGCTAAACTCGGTCTGCTGGAGGCTGTTGTCCTTGAGTCATTTGGACTAATCTTTTTCTGTGTCATTGGTTTTCTCCCTTGCTCCAGACTGCAGTATCTTAGATGACTGCTTACAAGCTTTTAAGACGCCAGATGCTACTCACCAATGTAGAACGTAGAACATTTTTTAATGAGCTATTTTATGCCAGCTGCAGGCTCCATCTTTGATTTGAAGTTGACCAAGATGAAAATATAAAACAGAGTCCAAACAAAGGGTTACAGTCTTCCCTGTCAGCATTCTAGAAACTCAAAGTGAAGTCTCTCATGTTATTAAAAGTGCGGTTACCTACAAGAACACTGAGAATTAAATTTATACAAATTTGACACGTCCCAGGGAAACAGTAGGTTAGAATATGGTTCAGTAGCAATATTCTGAGTCAGTTTGACAACTTTATTGAGAGAGACATAAAATAAACATCTCACAGTAAGAACTAACTTTCCATGCAGCATAAGGAATCCTCTGTAGAAGAAGTATGTATCAAAATTCTAAAACATCAGTGAGGAGGGGATAGAGTGGGAGAAAATTCAACCCATTTTTGTCCTGGTAACTTTCAAAGAAAAAAAATACTCTGTAATATTATACAAAACAATAATCAGTAGTGCCAGCTTCTGTATTGGGATGTAGTGAGCTAGAAGGAGCATTGTTTTCACCTTAAAATGCAAAAGAGCCAGACTAACTTCAAATTCATGACTTTTATGGAACCTGTCAGAAGTATCTGTTCAAGTTTTTTGCCCATTAAAACATTTATTTTCTTACTGTTGAGGTTATGAGTTTTCTCCTTTAACACTCTGATTAAAACTCTTTTGTTGGTAATGTGATTTACAAGTGTTTTCTCTGTGTCTGTAACTTGGCTTGCTATTCTCTAAACAGTGTTATTACCCACGCAAGATTGAAACTTAGATGAAGTCAGATTTATCCTTTTTCAAGAAGGACTCTGGTTTGTGAACTCACCACTAAAGTACTTTGATTGCCATTACGTCACAAAGATTTTCTCCTATTTTCTTACAGAAGTGTTAACAGCTTTACATCTTATATTGATCTGTGTCCATTTTAGGAGCCCTTGGTTGCATAGTGGTTAATAGCTATGGCTGCCAATCAAAGGGGTTGGCGGTTTGTATCTACCAGCTGCTCCTATGGGGCAGTTGTATTCTGTCCTATAGGGTTGCTATGAATTGGAATTGACTTGATGGCAACAGTTTTGGTTTGTGCCCATTTTAAGGAGCTCTGGTAGCACAATGGTTAAACAGCTTGGCTGCTAACTGAAAGATTGATAGTTCAAAACTACCAGCTGTTCTTCAAGAGAAAGATGTGGCAGTCTGCTTCAGTAAAGATTACAGTCTTGGAAACACTATGAGGCAGTTCTACTCTGTCCTGTAGGGTCACTATGAGTCAGAATCGACTTGATGGCAGTGGGCTTGGTTTTTAGGTTTCATGCCCGTTTTGAGGTAGTCTTTGTATATGGTGTGAGGTTTAGATGGAAGCTCATTTTATTTCATGTGGAAGTCTGATTATTTCAGCAGACTTTATTGAAAAGACTAGCTTTCTCCTTTCAATTGCTTTTGCACCTTTGTGGAAAATCTGCTACCTGTATGTGTGTGAGTCTCTTTCTAAACTCTCTTTTGTTCCATTGATCTGTACATTTATCATGTCAGTAATACCACTGTCTTAATTTATATATAAGTCTTAAAGTCAGTTACTGTGATTCCTCCAACTGCTTTTTTTTAAAATTGTTTTAGCTATTCTAGTTCATTAGTATCACTTTGTTAGTATCACTTTGTACCTACAGGAAATCCTTCTGGGGTTTTTATTAAGATTAGGTTAAATTTATTGAGGGATTTGGAAAGATTTGACATCTTTAATCTGTTAAGTTTTGCACTACATCAATATAGTATGTTTCTCTATTTACATTTTCTTTGATTCATTATATCACTGTTTTGTAGTTTTCAGCATACAGGTCCTGTCCATGTTTTGTTAGATTTATACCTAAAATAACTTTTTTTGGAGCAGTTTCAAGTGATAACTTTTTTCTTTTTTAATTGTTTCCAATTTTTATTACTGTTGTTGTTCTTAGGTACCATCAAGTTGGTTCTGACTCATAGCGACCCTATGCACAGAACAAAATAATGTCTAGCTTTCGCATGCATATCATGCAGTTGAAAATATCATGGCTTGGATCAGGTGCACCTTAGTTTTAAAGTTGACATCTTTACTTTTTGATACTTTAAAGAGGTCTTTTGCAGCAGATTTGCTAACTTTCATGCTAGCATATAGAAATTCAATTTAGGGAGGTGGGGCCAAGATGGCAGAATAGTCAGACACTTCCTGTGATCCCTCCAACAAGAAAGACCCAAAAGAACAAATGAATTGATTATATACGACATTTTAGGAGCCCCGAGAATCAAAAGGAAAGTTGAGAAATTGGACTGAGTGACAGGGAAGGGAGAGTAGACCCAGAAATACCTAGGACCGGCCAGACCTTACCTGCTGGGTATCAGCTGAAGCCAGCATGATGAACAGAGCAATGGTATTCAGAGGATATCATCCTCAGCAGGAGAGACTGAGCAGAAGTGAAAAGTCCACACAAGCCTCCAGGTCCAGTAAAAATGACACTCACGTGACAAAAGCTAAGGGGCTTGTTTCTAAACTACTGCACGGATCTAAAACTTTCCTTCAAGATAAACCTCTCTTCTTTTTCCATCACTGCACCCCAGCGCTGGAGTCTGATGCCATTAATTGAGCTGGAAGTAGGACTCCTTTTGTGTGCCGTGAGCCATTCTCCTAGACTTGGAGAGGGAACAGTTCAACAAATGGGGGAAAAGGAGAAAAGTCTAGAAACTGACCTAACTGGAAATTCAGTGCACAAACAATTCTTTTGGAACAGGCATAAGTGGAACACCTTCCTCTCAGACCCTCAGAGACAGCTATCAGCCCTTTGTCTTTCTCAGCTGTGTAGCCAGTTATCTGTGCCTATACCAGTCACTCTGCCCTTCTAGGACAGAAGGAGACACCCTGTACCACACACTTTCTGAGTTACTACCTGGACACCTGAATTGAATCCATACAAGAAAAGTAAACAGAATCCTGGGGTACATGACTGGTAACAGCTCTAACCACGTGACAAGACATTAGAGACTCAAAGGCACTAAGAACCAAACTAACACAGAGACAAGCCTATTTGAACATTTGAAAACAAAATAAAAAGCTAGAATGCAGTAGGCAAACATAAAGTAAATGAATATAACAACTTAATGATGATTGGGAGACAATAGTCAGTACCAAAACGTTTAAAGAGGAAGAACATGTTGGCTTCAGAAAGCTCCCAAAACAAAGAAATTTTTCAGATGAAGAGAACTTCCTGGAATTGTCAGAGGTAGAATATAAAAGATTACTATTTAGAATTCTTTAAAAGATCAGGAAGTAGATGAGGCATAATGCAGCAGAGCATAATGATAAATTGAACAGGCTGCAAGAATGTATACAGAGAAAAACCCACTCCACTGAGAAAAGAAGTAGAAATCCAGAAAATTGCAGAATTAGACAACTCACAACGTCAAAGGAGCAGAACTGAGGCAGTGGAAAGCTGAATTAGTGCATATTGAAGGTAAAGCACGTGACACCAGTATATTTGAGGAAATATCACATAAAAGACTAAAAAAAAAAATTGAGAAACACTAAGGATTATGTGAAATAATCTACAACAGATTGGAGTATCAGAACAGGAGGGGGTGGATAAAAGAAAATACAAATAGCATTGTTGGGGATTTGTTGATAGAAAACTGCCCTGATATCATGAAAAATCAGAAGATGTCTATCCAAGATGCTCATTGAACTGCACACAAGGTAGATCCCAGAAGAAAGACACCAAGGCATATTGTAACCAAACTTGCCAAAACTAAAGATACAGAGACAATTTTAATAGAGGCTAAGGATAAACAAAAAGTAATCTACAAGGGATAGTTAGTAAGACTAAGCTTGGACTACTCAGCAGAAACCAGGCAAAGAGGTGATGGGATGATATATACAAAGACTTGAAGGAAAATAATTGCCAGACAAGAATTATATACCCAGCAAAACCATCTCTAAAATATGATGGCAAAAGTAGGACATTTACAGATAAATAGAAATTCAGGGAATTTGTGAAAACCAAACCTAAATTACAAACAATACAAAAGGGAATCCTTTGATTAGAAAGTCAGTTAACATCAGATAACAATCCAAGACTAAATACAGAACAGAGCAACCCAGTATCAACCCAGAAAAGGAAATCTAAAAGTGATTTGAAGGCAAAACACTGAAAATAGGGAAACAGCGATATCATGATGTATAAGATGACATTATAACAAAGAAGAGGAACTTATAAAAATGTAGTCATAGATCTTTCAAATTGGGAGGAATTCAAGGCAATAATTAAAGACTGGTTTAAATTTAGAAAAGAAAGGGTAAATATTAAGGTAACAACAAAGAACATTAATAATCCTGGACATCAAAATAAAAAAAAAACAAGAAAAACATGAAGACTCAACAAATGCAAAATGAACAATGATAAAGAAGTAAAGAAAGCATTAAAAAAATGACTCAGCACAGAAACTTAAATGGACAAAGGAATTTACTAAATTCATACTTGTCAATAATTATGCTGAAATGTGAGTAGATTAAATGCACCAATAAAGAGACAGAGAGTGGCAAATTAGATTTAAAAAAAACACCACTATATGCTAGCCACCAGAGACACACCTTAGATATAAAGATACGAAGAAACTAAAATGCAAATGATGGAAAAAGTAAATCAAGCAAACAACATTCAAAAAGCACAGGAGTAGCATTATTGATTTTTGATGAAATAGTCTTTAAAGTAAAAATCTACCACATTGGATAAGGAAGGATGTTGTATAATGATTAAAGAAAAGGTTAATATTCCAACAGGACATAACCATATTCATGTCTATGCACCCAAGGACAGGGCTCCAAAATACACAAAACAAACTTTAATGGCATTGAAAACAGAAATAGATAGCTCCACAGTAATAGTAGGAGACTTAAACAAACCAGTTTCAGTGTAGGACAGAACATCCAGAAAAAAGCTGAATAAAGATGTGGAAGATCTAAATGATGTAATGAACCAACTTCACCTAATAGACATATACAGAACACTCACTGTAATGTCGTCAAGTATACTTTGTTTTCCAATGTACATGGAACATTCTGCAGACTTGACCACACATTAGGCCACAAAGAAAGCCTTAACAAAATTCAAAGCATCAAAATATTACCAAACATCTTTTGAGATCATAAAGCCATAATGTAGAAATCAGTAACAGAAAAAACAAGGAAAATAAAATCAAACACATGAAAACTAAACACCTTGCTCAACAACTACTAGATTATAGATGAAATCAAAGATAAGATACAGAAATTCACAGAATCAAATGAGAATGAAAACATTCTACCAGAACCTTTGAGACACTACAGAACATTGCTAATAGGTCAGTTTATTTCATTAAGTACACACATCCCAAAGGAAAAAAGGATGCAAATCAAAGCATTAACCCTACAACTTGAACAAGTAGAGAGCAGCAAAAGAAGACTTCGGGCACCAGAAGAAAGCAAAAAATAAAGTAAAATAAAGTAGAGCAGAACTAAATGTATTAGAAAATGGAAAAAACAATTGAAAGGGTTTGTAAGACCAAAAGCTAGTTCTTTGAAAATACTAACAAAAGTGATAAACAGTGACCAAACTGACAAAACAGGAAAGGAAACAAGTAACTGAAAAAAGAAATGAGATGGGCGATATCACGACTGAAATTAAAAAATCTGAGCAATACTATGGAAAATTGTATTCTAACAAATTTGAAACCTAGAGGAAATGGACAAATTTCTAGAAAAACACAGGCGGAGGTAGAACAACTAAATAAACCTATCTGAAGAGAAGAGACTGAAAGGGTAATTTAAAAACTCCCAACCAAAAACATCTTTGGCCCTGACAGCTTAGCTTGAGAATTCTACCAAACATTTAGAAAAGGCTTCACACCACTGCTAGTAAAGGTATTTCAGAACATAGAAAAGGATGGAATACTGCCAAATTATGTTACGATCTATAATCTAGTTGTATAATGATTAAAGAAGATAAGATACTTAGGAATAAATCTAACTAGGAATGTAAAAAGATGTATACAAAAAAAAACTTAGGCATTACTGCAGGAAACCAAAAGAGACCTACATAAGTGGAGAAAACTACCTACCTTGCTCATGGGTAGGAATACTTAACATTATGAAAATGTCTGTTGTACCCAAAGTGAGCTATAGGTGCAGTACAATCCCAATACAGATTCCAGTGGCATTTTTTAATGAGATGCAGAAACAAGTCACCAACTTCATACGGATACTTTGTTGATTTTTGCTTTACTATTCATGAGGAATATTAATCTTTAGTTTTCTTCTTTGGTGTTACAGTTGTCTGGTTTGGGTATCACAGCATCATAAAATGAGTTTGGAAGGATTTCTTCCACTCATTTCTGGAAGAGATTGTAGGGACTTTGTGTTGTTTCTTCTTTAATGTTTATTGGAATTTGCCAGTGAAATCATCTGGGCCTGGGAATTTCTAAGCATAAGATTTTTGACTATGAATTTAATTCCCGTGAGGTATATTGGCAGTTCAAATCCACCAGGTGCTCCTTGAATACTCTAATGGTCGGTTCTGCTCTGGCCCCTAGGGTCGCCATGAGTCGGATCTGACTCCATGGCACTTGGCTTGGCAATGCACATATGTCATTATTCATATTACCTATTTCATCTTCAGTATATTTTAGTAGTTTGTAGTTTTTGAGGGGTTGATCCTTTCACTTAATTTGTTTTAATAGAGTTGTTGCTAGTATTCCCTATCTGTGGTGATATCCCATCTTTCATTCCTCATACTGCTAATTTATGTGTTCTTTCTTTTTCCTTGTTTGTCCTGCTAGAGGTTTATCAATTTCATTAATCTTTTGGAAGAATCAGCTTTTGGTTTCAGTGATTTTTCTCTTTTGTTTTTCTATTTTTAATTTCATTTAACTTGATTATTTCATTGTTATGCTTTGGGTTTGTTTTGCTCTTCTTTTTCAGGTTCCCTAAGGTGGAATCATAGATTATGATTTGAGACCTTCCTTTTTAAAATGTTTAATGCTATAAATTTTCTCTAAACACTGCTTCAGCTGCAGCCCACAAATTGGTTCATGTTTTATTTTTGGTTTTCTTCAATTTGGATTATTTTCTAAATTCTCTTGAGAATTTCCTTTTGGTTTATAGATTGGTTAGATGTGTGCTGTGTAGATCCAAGTGTTTGGAGATTTTCCTGTTTTTACCATTGTTGATTTCTAGTATGCTTCTGTTATGCTTAGAGAACATACTCCATAGGATTTCAATTCGTTTGTATTTAGGGAGTCCTGGTGGTGTACTGGTTAAGAGCTCCTAAGTATTTTATCGTCTTGGAGGCTGTAATAAATAGTATTCATTTGGCGATTTCTTTTTTAATGATCTCTCTGTTGGTATGAAGGAATCCTACTGATTTACTTATGTTTATCTTATATCCTGATACTTTGCTGAACTCTTCTGTTAGTTTGAGTAGTTTACTTATGGATTCTTTAGGATTCTGTGTGTATGCAATCATATCATCTGCAAATAGGGAGATTTTTACTTCTTTGCCAGTGCGGATGCCCTTTATTTCTTTGTCTTGTCTAATTGCTCCGGCCAGAACTTCTAGTACAGTGTTGAATAGGAGAGGTGAGAGTGGGCATCCTTGTTTCGTTCCTGTTCTTAAAGGGAATTCTTTCAGTCTCTCTCCATTCAGGATCATGTAGGCAGTTGGCTTTGTGTGGATGGCCCTTATTGCATTCAGGAATTTGCCATCTTTTCCTATTTTGCTGAGAGTTTTTAGCATGAATAGATGTTGGACTTTGTCAAATGCTTTTTCTACATCTATTGACAGAATCAGGTGATTGTTATCTTTTGTATTATTAATGTGGTTGATCACATTGTTTTTCTGATGTTGAACCAGCCTTGCATCACAGGTATGAATCCAACTTGGTTGTGACGGATTATTTTTTTTTGATATGTTGTTGAATTCTATTGGCAAGGATTTTGTTGACGCTTTTGCATCTAAGTTCATGAGTGATTTGGTCTGTAATTCTCCTTTTTTGTTGGATCTTTCCCTGGCTTTCGTATCAGGGTTATGCTGGCATCATGGAATGAATTTGGGAATATTTGTATTGTTTCTTCTTTATGTGAAATAGTCTCAGTAGTATTGGAATTAACTCTTCTCTAAAAGCTTGGTAAAATTCTGTGGTGAAGCCATCTGGGCTAGGGCTTTTTTTGGTTGTTAGTTTTTTGATAACTTTTTCAGTCTCTTCCTTTGTGATGTGTTTATTAAGTTGTTCTACTTCTCCTTGTGATAATTTAGATAGGTGATACGAATCTAGGAATTTGTCCATTTCCTCTAGGTTTTCAAATCTGTTAGTCTTTTGTAGTATTTTGTTATGATACCTCTGATTTCTGTTGGATCTATTGTGACATCTCCCATCTCATTTCTTATTTGGGTTATTTGTTTCCTCTCTTGTTTTTCTTTAGTAAGTTTAGTCAGTGGTTTGTCAATTTTCTTCATCTTTCAAGAAGACAGCTTTTGGTCTTACTAGTTTTTTCAGTTGTTCTTCTGTTCTGTAATTCATTTAGTTCTGCTCTAATCTTTATGATCTGTTTTTGTATGGTGCCTGAGGGGTTCCTCTGTTGCTCCCTTTCTAGTTATTCAAGCTGTAGGGTTAATTCTTTGGTTTGGGTCCTTTCTTCCTTCCAGATATGTGCATTTATAGAGAGAAATTGACCTCTGAGCCCTGCTTTATCTGTATCCCATAGGTTCTGGTAGGATGTATTTTCATTCTCATTTGAATCCATAAATTTCTTTATTTCATCCTTGATTTCTTCTATAACCCATGACTTTAACCAAGGTGTTTTTCAGTTTCCATGAGTTCCAATTTCTATCTCTGTTTTTTCTGCTATTGATTTTGACTTTTATGGCTTTAAGGTCTGAGAAGATGCTTTGCAATAATTTAGTGGTTTGGATTTTGTTGAGATTTGCTTTATGTGCTAGCACATGGTCTGTTCTGGAAAATGTTCTGTATGCATTGGAGAAAAAGGTGTACTTCTCTATTGATCAATAAAACATTCTCTATATGTCAAAGAGATCTAACTGGTTAATTGTCACAATAAGGTCTTCTGTGTCTTCACTGAGCTTTTTTCTAGAAGATCTGTCCAATACTGAAAGTGGAGTGTTGAGGTCTCCCACTATTATTATGGAGTGATCTGTTTCGTTTTCAGTGTAGTCAGTGCTTGTTCAATGTATTTAGATGCTCTGATATTGAGTGCATAAATATTTAATATTGTTAAGTCCTGCTTGTGTATTGAACCTTTCATCAATAAATGGTGACATTCTTGTCCACAATGGCGGATTTTACATTAAAATCTATTATATCTGAGGTTAGTATTGCCACACCTCTTCTTGTTTGTGTATTTTTTTTAACTTGGTATATATTATTCCATCTTTTATTTTCAGTTTTTTCATATCTTTAAGTCTAAAGTTAGTTTCTTGTAAGCAACATGTAGACAGGTCGTGTCTTTTGATCCAAGATATCAGTCGTCATTTCTTTACTGGAGCATTCAGTCTATTTATGTTGAGTGTAATTATTGATAGATATGTGTTTAGTGCTGTCATTCTGATGTATTTATTTTTGTGTTGGCGTTTTCTTTGTTGCTCTCACTATTCTGTTGTGGGTCATTCTTTATGGGTTGATTTTTCATCCTTTTCAGTGTTGGTTTTGTGTTTGTTGAGACTTATGTATTATGTTTCTTGTTTTGATATGCTGCGTCTTCATTATGTTTTGTGGTGACCCCATAATCCCCTTTCATAATATAAGTTTAAATCCATTTTTAACTTCTGCATATCTTAATAACTTCCTCTCCATCTGAAAGAGCTATAACTACTGTAGTATATCCTTGTTTTTAGTGTGATGGTATCTTAGTTTTCATGATGTGATCACTGGATCCATTCTTTTAATATTGTAGCTTTGATTGAGTTTTGTGCCTTCCCTAACTGAGTAGGTTTCTGGACGTTGTATCCTGCATTGTCTCCTTAAATATATACTTAATGATTTTGTTTTTTTAAGCAAAGAGCTTCTTTAAGTATTTATTGTAGCTTTGGTTTGGTTTTTATAAAGTCTGTGGGTGTTTATCTGCGAATATCTTAGTTTCATCTTCATATTTGAAAGACAGTTTTGCAGGACATGTAATTATGTAATTCTGGGTTGGAAGTTTTTCTCCTTCAAGGCTTTTAATGTGTCATCCCACTGCCTCCTTGCCAACATCATTTCTGCTGAGAAGTCAGACAAAAGCCTACATTCTCTCTGAATGCTAGCTTTGCTTGAGTCTCGCTACCTTTAAGAGTCCCTGCTTAAGTTTCATTTTGTTAAGCTTGACTACATTACATTTTGGTGTCTTTCTTTTGGAGTTTATTTTATGTAGTGTTCAATACACATCTTAGATATGTATGTTCTCTTCTGAAATAATTTCAGGGAAGTTTTCTGTCAGCAACTCAGTATTTTCAGCTATCCCTCCCTTTCGTGAACTCCAATTAACTGTAGATTATTCCTCTTGATAACTGTTCCACATGTTTCTTAATGCTTCTTCATCTTCTTGTTTCTTTTCTCTGATTTTTCCTCAAAAATGGTGGGATCAGTAGCTCTGTTTTCAAGGTCAGTAAGTCTGATTTCCAGTTGCTGAGTTCTACTCTTTCAGCTTCGAATTGAATTGTCTAATTCTGTAATTGTGTTATTGATCTGTCAGATTTCAGAACGCTGATGTTCCATCAGTCCAGACAGCTTGGTTAATTTTTCATTTTGCTCTGCTGCATTTTATATAATGTCTAAGAGGGCTCTATATATAATTCTTTTGTACCCAACCTTGGATAGTTTCAGAAAGGCTTATTCATATGGGAAGTTCTTTGATTTTTTATTTTGGGAATTTTCTGGAGACGTGGTTGGAGGTTTCTTTAAATGTTTGGCTAAGGTTTGTTGCTTTCAGGACATCTAGAGACTGTTTAGTTTCTCTGGCGCTGCCTCAGCAGGAGCTCAGGTGCAGTTCTGAGAAGGAAGTTGGTCACCAGCCACCTCTGTATTCCAGTGGCTGGGCCCAGTGGCCTCTCTGGGGTAGCAGGTACCACCTCCTGGCTGGCAAAGACGTGGCCCTACTTATGAGGGTCCGTCAGCCAACCCTATAACATGGGTTAGTAAAAGCTAGAAGAGATGCCATCGGGCTGCACCTGAGTTATTTCTACAGGCAGTCCTATTTTAAAAACTAAAAGCTATCTGACAGCTTCCGAAATCAGTCAGGCTATCAGATGTGGCAGGCTCCTCCTCCCAACTGACAGCAGAGGCACCTCTTCTTGCCCAGATGCTACAGTGTAGTTCACAGTAGGGACATACTACTGTCCTGCTGTCATCCCTTGCCAGCCCCACCCATAAGGCTACACTGTGCTAAACACAGCTTTTCTGCTGGAGAAGCATTCCCTGGGCTGGCATTGCCTCCCAGCCTGGGAATTAGCCCCTGCTGAGGCCTCTATTTGGATAGCTCCACCTCCCAATTGAACAAGATGACATCCTGGTCAAGCTGTCCCACCCACCATGAAATAGTCGAATCTATGGCAGAGGTCCAAAAAAAAAGGGTGGACGGGCTGTGGTGCTCTTGAGTCTGGAGCTGGGCTCTCAGAATGTGGTTATTGCATCTGCTGATCACTTCAGCACTGTGCTTCTGCATAGCTGCCAGTTAAGCCCATCCCCCACCTACAAGCCAACAAAAA
This sequence comes from Heterohyrax brucei, assembly GCA_028571685.1. Taxonomy (NCBI): domain Eukaryota; kingdom Metazoa; phylum Chordata; class Mammalia; order Hyracoidea; family Procaviidae; genus Heterohyrax; species Heterohyrax brucei. The sequence continues at coordinate 68,210,276 of CM053166.1, forward strand.
GAAAAAATAACATAAGAACGCCAGTTACCTTCAGTCCTCAGAAGCCAGCCATTCAACATGAGCAGATCTCAGTGGAAGAGAAGTTTCCCATTTAGTGGCATGTAGTCCAAACTGTCAGCCCTATGCCATGTCCTAGGGTTCACTGGGTGTCCAGAAAGCTCTATTGAATTATCAATCCAGGCCTTAGTTTTCAGAGGGAATTAAGGAGGTGTGTGTCTAGCCACCATCTTGACTCCTTCAACTTTCACATTCTAATGACCAGTAATTATTTTAGATATTAGACCATTACTGGATTTATGGTTCACAAAAATTTTCTCCCAATCTGTGTTTTTTACTTTATTGATATTCATTTGATTAATAAAGTTTTTAACTTTTATGCCATCTCTTTTATCTGTTTTGTCTTTTGCTGCTCATGCTTTTGTCACATTTGCAAGTCCATTGTGAAAAACTAGCCCTGCAGCCACACCTCTATGTTATAAAAATTTTACAGTTTTAGTCTTCACATTTAGATTCTTGATCTATTTTGAATTGGTTTTTTGTATGATCTTAGAGATGAATCCTGGTTCATTTTTCTGAATATGGAAATCCAATTTTCCTAATGCAGTTTATTGAAGGTAGTCTTTCTTCTCTGTTAAGTGGACTTAGCACCCTTGGCAAAAATCCCTTGACCGTAGATACACATTTGGATTTCTCCTATCCTGTTTTTTGAGGCATGTTTTTATTCTCTAGAGAGTCATACATAACCCATCCACTTGTAGAGGTGCTTTCCTGATGGTGTTTCAGCTGGCTGAGGTATGACTAGGTGGATTAGTGGTTGTCCATCCCAGCTCCTTCACTTAACAGAATAAATTGAGGCCAAATTCCACACCTCATTAATCAGCATAACTGGTCCAAACTGTATGACTCCCAGGACTGACATTACACTGAAGTATCTCCTTTGTAGTAATTCCTAAGATGTCCATCATGTCTTCTTTATGGTATCTTATAAGGTAGGTATACATGTGCAATTCATAGTGAGTATATAAGACTTTAATCAACCATAAAACATTCAACACTGAGAAAAATAGCCCTTTTATGTTATCAGTTGAGCAGAAGAAGCATGATAGATGTGCTAAACTTTCCAAGTATATTTTCAAAAGTTTTAAATTGTGATTTAGATGAAGCTTTACAGAGCAAATTAGTTTTTTGTTGACAGTTAGTACATTGTTTTGTAACATTGGTTGCCAACCCCACACGTCAGCACTCTCCTGTTCTCAGCCTTGGTTCTCCATTACCAGCTTTCCTGTCCATTCCTGCCTTCTTGTCATTGTCCCTGGCCCTGTGTGCCCATTTAGTGTCATTTTGTTTTATGCACCTGTCTTAATATTTGGGTGAAGGGAGAACCTTAGGTAGGGACTTCAGTACTGAGTTAAAAAGATATCCGGAGCTGTAATCTAGGAGTATATCCAGTCTCTGTCAGACCAGTGAGTTATACTTTTGTGTGTCTTAGAATTTTGTTCTACATTTTTTTACAGCTCCTGACAAATTTGAACTGCCAACCTTCTGGTTAGCAGTTGTAGCACTTAACCACTAAGCCACCAGGGTTTCCCAGCTCTGTATAGGACCCTCTGTTGTCATCCCTGTCAGAGCAGTCAGTGATGGTAGTCAGGAGCCATCTACTTATGTTGAACTCAAGGTGGAGGCTGTGGTGTTTGTACATTTTTGAAGTTTTTGATGCAAACTGCCAAATTAAGAGGAAGGGCTGTTCAGTATATTCTCCTTTTCTCCCCTGGCCTTCTCTTTCTCTCTTTTTGGTTTTAAGCTCTTGATCCTCCAAAGGTGAACCAATCAGGCTTTAAAAACAATCTTAAGAGTATGGTCCATTCTGCCCTTTGACAGGAAAAAAATTTCTACTCTCTCTATATATGTGAATGAAATCATATTGCGCAATAGTAAAATAGAAGTAATTGATTTCCTCCCATTTTTTTGACAAGTATATGTGGAGAGAAAACTTCTGCATTGTGGGCAGGGAAAGTCCAGAGAAGTTTTTCTAAGGTATAATCCCTTCTTTTAAAGTCCAGCCCTCTGTGCATTAATGCTTTACCCATAGCTAAAGTAACAAAGGAAAAATATAGGTAAAGCCCTATGGTGAAAGTCATCATGTTTGATAAGACCTGTTGCTGTGGAGTCAGTTGACTCATAGTGACCCTACAGGACAGGGTAGAACTTCCCTGCGAGGTTTCCAAGGCTGTAATCTTTATAGAAGCAGACTGCCACGTGTTTCTCCCACAGAACAGCTGGTGGGTTTGAACCACTGACCTTTTGGTTAGTGCCTGAGTGCTTAGCCACTGTGCCACTGGGGCTCCTTGATAATCATGTTAAACCCATTACTGTGGAGTGTGTTCCTTCTCATAGCAACTATGGGACAGAGTAGAACTGCCGTATAGGATTTCCAAGGAGTCACTGGTAGATTCACACTGCTTAATTTTGACTAGCAGCTGAGCACTTAGCCACTACACACCACCAGTACTCCCATATCATGTTAGTAGCTTGAAATTGACAGTGGCCAGGGGTATTTATACCACAGAAATCAGTAAACTGCAAATCATTGTTTTTTGTTTCACATTGAGAGCCTATTGGTAAACACAAGATTAGAGCATGCTTATACATAAAGGGGGAAACCCTGGTGGTGTAGTGGGTTAAGTGCTACCATTGCTAACCACAAGGTCGGCAGTTCAGATCCACCAGGCGCTCCTTGAATACTCTGGGGGTCAATTCTATCCTGGCCCCTACGGTCGCCATGAGTTGGATCCAACTTGAAGGCACTTGGCTTGGCCTATACATAAAGGGACCTTAGTGGTGTCTTTCTCGTGTTTGAGAACATCAGCATGAGAGCATCTATTATTCCTCAGTCCTTTTCTGAAACCGTGATGTTGTTATCCCTCAGTCCAGATAGGTAGTTGGGCATGGACTCCATTTACTCTGGGCCATGCTTAGGTAGGCGCCTCTGATTATATGGCTTTCCTTCATTTAATCCTTCAGACTATTCCTACTTTTATTCTCAGTCTTCCATCCTAAATAGAAAATAAAAAATAATTGTTTAGTTTTTTGTTTACTAGATTGTAGCCATATTTCAATTCTACCCCTTCGAAATAAAGTCAGACTTATTTTTCTTTCTTGCATCCATACCAGTCCCAGGTTAATTTCTTTGGCATTTTGAGTGCTTGTAGTCACTTATGCAGACAAAGTGTTTAAGACCTTGGCTGCTAACCCAAAAGTTGGCAGTTCGAATTCACCATCTTCTTGGAAACCCTGTGGGCCAGTGTACGTTGTTCTGTAGGATCACTCTGAATTGGAATTGACTTGATGGCAATGGGTTTGTATACTGAGTAATTTTGGATTTTTTACCTGAACATTTTAAATAATACATTGTGAAATTCAGGATCTTGTTTCATTTTCAATTGAGAATGCTGCCAAGCCAAGTGTTTTAGCTGACTCTGAGGGGTTCCAGTTTCTCCACATCCTTACCAGTATTTGGTATTTACTGTCTTTTGGATTATAGCCATTCTAGTGCATCTGTAATGATATCTCATTGTGGTTTTAATTTGCATTAAACTAGTGACTGATGATGTCAAGTATATCTTCATGCATCACTTATTAACCATTCATCTAAGTTCTTGTGTCCATTTATAACTGGGCTGTTTTCTTTTTAAGTTGTGAGAATGATTTATATGTTCCAGATACGAGTCCTTTTTAATATATTTGAAAATATATTAGCCCAATCTGTGGCTTGTCTTTTAGTTTTCTTATGATGTATTATGAAGTGCAAAAGTGTTTAGTTTTGATGGAAGTGCAATTTACATTTTTTTCTTTATGATTTGTGCTTTTGGTACATGACTAACTAATACATGCCTAACCGTAGGTCTCAGAAATTTCCTACCATGTTTTCTTCTGAAAGTTCTATGTTTACCCCTTAAATTTAGGTTTCTGATCCATTTTTAATTTTTGTATATGGTATGCGGTAAGGGTTTAAATTCATCTTTTCATATGTGGATATCCAGTTGTCCCGGTACCCTAAAATGATTATGCTTTCCCCATTGAATTGCTGTGGTACCTTTGTGGAAAATAAATTGACTGTTAATGTTGAACTCTCTCTTTATTCACTTTTTTTGGTCTTTAATTTCTAACAGTTTTATTATGGTGTGGATTTCTGTTTGTGATTCTCTCAGCTTCATGGCAGTTTTTAGCCATTGTTTTTTCAAGTATATTTTCAGCATTACAGTCTTTTTCTTCTTTGTATTGGACTCCAGTTGCACCAACATTAGACTGTTTATTGCTATTCCACGACTCTGTGAGGCTCTGTTGTTTTTTGTCCAGTTTTTATTTCTTTCCATTATTTAGTTTGTCTGTGTTTAGGTTCACTGCCTCCCCATTCTGTTACTCTGTTCTTCCCAATGAATGTTTTATTTCGATTATTTTCCAATTCTAAAAATTTTACTAGTCTTTATCATCTCTTGGAAACCCTGGTGGCGTAGTGGCTAAGTGCCATGGTTGCTAGTCAAAAGGTCAGCCATTTGAGTCCACCAGGCACTGCATGAAAACTCTGTGGAGCAGTTCTACTCTGACCTATAGAGTTGCTATGAATAAGAATAGACTCAACAACAGTGGGTTTGGGTTTGGCGTATCATCTCTTTACTTTGCTAATACTTTTAACTTTTCTTTCAGCAGTGCTCAAGATGCCCATTTGAACATATTTATAAAAGCTGCTTTAAAATTCTTGTTAGATGATTTCAACCTTTGTGTCATCTCATTGTTGGCATCTGTTGCTATGTTTTCCCATGTGAGTTAACACTTTTGTGATTCTCTGTATACTGAATAGGAGGCCTAGTGTTTGCAGTGGTTAAGTGCTGGGCTGTTAACCAAAAGGTTGGCGGTTGGAACCCACCATCCACTCTGTGGCAGAGATATGTAATAGTCTGCTTCTATAAAGATTGTAGCCTTGGAAACCCTGTGGGACAGTTTTACTCTGTCCTATAGGGTCGCTATGAGTTGGAATTGACTACAGCAACAGGTTTATATTACAAGTAATTTGGGATTTTATTCTGAACATTTTAAATACTATGTTGTGAAACCCTAGATCTTGTTTCAAATTCAATGGAGAATATTGATATATTTGTTTTAGCAGAATATCTACCTAGTTAGATTCAGGCTGCAAGTTCCAAACTACTCTCTGTTGGCTGCAGTTCCAATGTCAGTTCACTTTTTAATGCCTTTGTAGTGCTATGCAGACAGGTCCTGTGTGTGCTACCCCACTGATCAAATCTGAGACCTGGGTTTTTGTGTATTAGCTCAGTTCTCAAAGTCCTTGATATGTTTATTAGGATAAAATCCACATAGGCACCAGTTGGGGCTGATTCCAATTATAAGCAGTTTTATGGATTTGCTTCCCTGAGCTCTTCTTCCTTCTTCATTATTTCTCTGGTACTTTCTGGTTTCATATGGCTTCCCTTTTCAGTCCTACAGTCAGAAGCCTTCTATTTTCATGATTGCACCTCCTCCAGGCCCAAGGGGCAGAAGGACAGAGAAAGACTAATAAACAGTGGGCTCTGACTTTAGTTTTTGGTCCTACAGTTTTCCTCGGCCAGTTACTTTTGTTGCTACTGCCACAGCCTCCACCATAGCATTTTCCTGGGACTGTGACATGAGAAAAGGGAGTAAAAGGGGAGAAAAACCCAGGGGATTTCCCCTAGTATCTCTGAGCTTTAGGAGTTCCCTTTTCTAAAAATGCATCTCGACCCAGAACATGTGCACTAACCACAGTTCTCACTTTCAAGTTTAGTAATGTTGAGTTCAAGCCAGAGGATACTGGAGGGGGAAAAAAAGCTAACTTCCCACTTCAGTAGTACTAGTGCTCGTCCCTGATGTGCCTGCAGATACTCAGGGTCCCCAAATAGCTGCGTGTGCATTCTGTACAGATTTTACAGTTTTGTTCAGTGGAGAGAAAGATTGGTGTGTTTGTTCCATCAAACCTGGGACTGGAAATCTTAACTGCTATTTTAATGGATGTTTTGAGTTAATTTTTTTTCTCCCAGGTTTTAATTATTCTGACATAATAGTTTCAGAGATACGGTGTTCAGTATAGTTTGGTGGACCAAAGTTGCTAAGGATAAACAGAGGAGTTTCACTATTGGATGAGTAGATAATGACCCCCTGAACAACATAATGCATTTTCCTGAAAACATACATGGTAATTTCATCTGGAAGCACAATTGTTTGTCCTCTTGTAGCATATCATTAACCTGGGTGTTTTTCTTGGCCATACCTCTCTGTCACACTCTTATTTCTGTCCAGCTGTTTTCCAGTAACCTTTATCCTTAGGACCCTCCCTCCTTCCCTATTTGTTTCTGCCACCCCTCCCAACACACATGCTTTCTCCTCCCTAACATTACAGTCTTGCTTTTTATCACCACTGTCTTCCAAGGATAAGTGTACTGCTCAATACCATCTTAGAATGTAAGTGCATGTACTTTAAGAATGGAGAAGCTAAGACTAGGAGAGTCATCAGCTTTTGCTCATAGATTGAGGCTGACCTAGAACCAGACCTGAGTCTCTGAAAAGCATTATGGTGATCTGGCCAGCTGTTACTGTTACCTCTCACAGTATTTCTAGTGGATTGTGGGATCCAGGCCATGTGAAGCTCTAGCACAGCCAGGAATATAGACCTAGAAAGAAGGTAGTATTCAAACCATACCAACCTCATTAATTTAGAAACATATCAGAGGACTTTTAGGCCATTTCTGGTTTCTGTTTTATTTATTTTTAATATTGAAATCTGATAAGAAACTTAATAAGTTTCGTGCAAGTATTTCCTATTGTTAGTTGTGTGATATGTAATCATTGCAAGAAGGAAATCCTATATAGGCAAAACTACATGGATAAAAGCACGAGTTTTTATATTGCAACTTGCTTTCAGTATTTTTAGAGCAATAAGCATTCCTTAAAAACCACAGTGGGTTTCCCAGGTGTCTATTCCATCAGGTTCCAGGCTTGCAAAGGCTGCTCAAGTTATAACCTTCTGGATGTATATTAAGTATGTACAGATAATAAATAACTTGTGAAGTGGTACCTTTTGGAAAGAAAAGCCGCAGGTATAGCATGTTGTCTCAGTTACTCCCACTAAAATCCTTTATCTTTGCTGGGAGCAGGACAACAGCAGGGGGAGGTGCCTGAGTTCTGACCCTACTGATCTTTATGCTAGGATAGAAGGTCAGTAATAGTTTCTTTCTACTGCTAGGTCTTTTTCTTTTGGCAGTAACCAAACCAAGTGGTTTGAAAGAGAACCCTCATTCATCCTTACTCTCTTACAATTACAAAGAAATGTTCATTTCAGTGGAATATATTTCTGTGGAGATCTCTTTAGCTGTGGGGACAATTTAACTTTGGTGCTGGAAGAACAAATAATAAGTCAGAAACAGTAATTAAATAGGCAGCAGTTCTATAAATAACACTGATTTAATTATGTGTGTAAGACTGACCAAGTTGTGAGAAATAAAGCTAGCTTTATTCAAGGTCAGTGTATAATTCTTGTGACCCCCTTCTCTTGCCTATAATAAGTTTTAGGTTCCGTTAAGTTCCATTTAGCTTCCTTATTGGTTGGGAAATATGCCCAGGTAGCACTGTTAAAGGGTGAATTGAATTCAGATTGCATTGTTTTTTAAAGCTTGTCTTGAGATAACTGTGCTACATTTTCTAGAGCCTGTGAGCTCTAAACTGAGGGTTGCAGTCTGAGGTTGAAGGAACCTGAGAGTTAGTAGGACCTTCTAAAAACCATTTCTGTTGAGTCTATTCCAAATCACACCAACCCTGTAGGACAGAATAGAACTGCCCCCATTAGAATTTCCAAGGAGCAAATGATGGATTCAAACTTCTGACATTTTGGTCAGTAGCCATAGCTCTTAACTACAATGCTGCCAGGTTTTTAAAGGACCTTGGAGATCACCAAACGCAGGTGCCTTTCCCAGTGCAAGAATCTGCTCCACAGTCTTATGTCAGACGTGGGTTGTCTGACTCTTGACCACATTTACCCTGAAAGAACAAATGTTTCTCTTCCATGTATTTTTCGAGGGTACTCGCATTCTTTTCCTGATGAGTTGTTCTTTATTCCCCTGGTTGTATCTGCCTTCCAAGATTTTCACCATTGCTCCCAGCTCACCCCTTTGTGCCATATAGAGCAAATCCCCTTTTACCACTGTGTTTAAAGGCATCTGTTTTCTGTCTTCATGGTCCCCTTTCTCCTACCCATGGTCTTTTCAGGCTAAAAAAAAAAAAAAAAAAAAAAAAAAAATCCTGGTTCTTTCAACATCTTCTTATTTCAAGGATTTTAATGGAATGGAAAATTTCGGATAATGTAATGAACACCTATTCTCCATCAGCCAGGATGATCAACAATTAAGGTTTTGTCATTTTTCTTAAGTAAAGGAATTAAACATAACAAAACAAGTGATTTCTCCTTTGATCACCTCTTCTATTGTTGTCCTTCTTTTCAGTTTAATGCATGTACAGGTATGTGTAATCAGTAAGTATATTTGCTGTGGATCTATGCTTTAATTTACACAAATGGTGACATTCTGAGTGTTTTTATGCTTTTTTCCACACAGCAAAATGTCTTAGCTATTTCCATATGTTTTGTATTATTTTCCATACTAAATATTGTTTTAATCATCATGTGCAGTGCAACATTATAATATTTTTAGTTGTCTGCTATCTGGATATATGGTAAGATTATAGTTTCCTATTTGTTTTAAAGTTAGTGTGACTATGTGACTTGCTGTGGCCACTGAAATATCAGCACAAGTAACGTATGTACTTGCAAATGTAAGTTTTAAGAGCCAGTGTGAGATTTACCACCTTACCTGACAGACAGAGATGGTGCCTCTGTCAGCCTGGGTCCCAAGAATAACTACAATAAGCTCTGCTGGCTAGCTCACTTTAAGCATGTCGCATGAGAAATTAGTAAACTTTGGTTGTGTTAAGCCACTAAGATTTTAGGTTCCTGTTGTTACTCTGTCCTGTAGGGTCACTATGAGTCAGGATGGAGTCGATGGCAGTGTGTTTGGTTTTGATTTTTGGGTAGCGTTACCTTGGCAGACTTCGCCCATCTTGTTAAGTATGTAGACCTATTTCATTGTTTTTGACTGCTGCAAGGTATCCAGAGCATGAATAGATGTTTTCTGTTGTGTCGGGGGTTCTCTAGAGAAACTGAACCAATTTTACACATGCACAGAGCACCTGTTTTCCTTCTGGAAGTCTGGAATTTTGGTACTTGTTAGGCAGATGGTGCCTATGTGACCAGCCCCCAGAAAAACCTTGGATACTGAGTCTCTGATGAGCTTCCCTGGTAGGTAGTACTTCACACATGTTGTCACAATTTGCCACACTGGTAGAGACCCTTGGAAGCTTGTGCCTGATTTCCTCTAGGCTTTACCTCATGCACCTTTTCCTTTTGCTGATTTTGCTTTTGTGTCTTTTTGCTGTAATCATAGCCTTGAGTAAAACTGAAAACCTGGTGATGTAGTGGTTAAGCGCTATGGCTATTAACCAAAAGATCAGAAATTTGGATCCAGCAGGTGTTCCTTGGAAACTCTATGGGGCAGTTCTCCTCTGTCCTGTAGGGTTACTGTGAGTTGGAATCGCCTCAGTGACAGCAGATTTTTTTGTTTGTTTGAGTAAAACTGTATGTTGAGTCCTGTGAGTTCTCCTAGCTAATCATTGAACCTAGGTGTGGTCTTGGGAGACGGCCAACACCACACCCTTACAAACCCATCAGTGTTTATTTAGAAGAGAGAATGAGCCTGGTGAATCAGGGCAGAGAAAGAGGCTCTTTGGTGGTGGTATTAACTCTCCCTTTGAGAAAGTCACGTTTGGCTCTAGACTTGCATACACTCCACTCTGCTGAACTAGATCCCTGCTGATATCTTAGTTCCCTTTTCACAGAAGGGAGTCTGAGTACTAGGGAACAGTGGAATGATTTTATGCTTGGATATCACAATCAGATTTTCATTTTGGGAAGCGTATATGCCACTGCATCATCAGAAAGATTTGCAAGGTGAGCTTACTTTACCAGATTAAAACTTACTAGAAAGCCACTATAAAAACAGTAGAAACTTGAATTTCCTGAATTCCAGCTTGAGTCCCTTCAGCAAATCGTTTATCAAACTCTTCAGTGGGGCCTGTAGGAGTAAACATGAGACTTAGATCTTCCTTGGCTTTACTTCTGAAACAAGTCATTCAAAAACAAGCACCCAAAACAAAATAGATTTTGTCAGACTGGTAATCAGAAAGTTTGGTGAGCAGTAGGCATACATCACTGGTGGCATTCCCACAAGACTGTCCATCTACAACAGAACCCTCTGAATGCTATTTTGGTGATTGTGATGCTGTCAGCTATTGAAGTAGAAATGTGGGATTTTTGAATTCATAACCTAGGGGACACAGTAAGTAAACAAAGAACTTTTTTTTTAACCGGCCTCCCGGGAATTGCTGATATTTCACATCACTGCATATTAATAGCTTAGCAGTAATTTTGGTACTTTTTAGTTTTATAGTTTTTCAGTTGGTAAAAAAAATGAAATATTCTTATCTGTCACCATTGTTTTGTCTTTTTTTGAGTGTCAGGGATGATATTTCCTAAGAGACACCTTAATTAGACTGTGCAATAATCTTTTTGGAGGAATAGAGAAAACCAGTTATTTAAAACACACTGGATGAAAGGTCTTATAAAAACCCCTGAAGGAGGGAAACATCCTGTACTGAGGGAACAGAGGTGGATGATGGAGTTTTGCTGTCCCTGTTTTACATTCTTAGCAGTAACTTTGAAAGCACAGTGTTGTTTGATCATTGAAGCTGAAATTATGTACGCATTGTTTCTCATGAAATAACACCATAGAGAAAGAGTGCATTTATTTATAGGTATGTTGGTTAATTCTAAAACTTGCAACACAGAAAATTCACCAGCTCAAGACTCACGCATGGACCCAAAAGCATTACCATTGACTACATGTCTGTGTATTGGCTGAACCCTGAAATGGCATCTCAGAACAATTAAAAGTAAGCCTCTGTTCTGAGCACATGATGTTGACCATGGCCTGGGAGTGTACCAGTTTAGTCATAGCCCCTGAACCTCCTCACAGATCCTTGTTGCTGTTACCCAGGAAGATGGAGGGGAACTGCCTTACCACTCTGGCCACACATGCAGGACCAAGAACTTTGCCTATTAGGATTCTCCTTCTTTGACAGACAAGAGACCGAGAAATGATAGTCTAGCCAACTGGCTCCAACTCTGGGGCAGCAAAAGCAGAAGAAATGGAATAAAATCAAACCACCACCTCCCATCCCACCCTGATAGTAATGATAAGAATTTTTTTCTTTGTTTGTCATCAGTCTTTTCTTGCATTAAAGAACACTCGGGAATCATGGGTGTGATGACCTGTTTGCAGTTTGTAAATGGAACACAGGAAGAGGGTGCTCAGATCTGACCTAGAAATTTGAGATGTAGGTAGCGAAACCTAATACCCCACTGGGGACCCACAGGCCAATTATCTTGGAACTGGTAAGTATAATACAACTCCTAAAGGAAACCAGGTGTTTTGAACTAAGGAAAAAAACATGTATTTATAGGTGAGGCTTCATACCTTTCCTTTCTTTGTTTACTATAAGTCCTCAAAAGTTCATAGGAATTTAGCTTCACCAGAATATGTGAGGGCTTTGGAGACAAAAGGAGAGAAGCAGAGGAAGGGAGCCTTTTCGTTAATGAGTAAAACATTTCAGTATTAAGGTGAACCGTATGAAATTGCTGATAATCAGATATTTTGACCTATGACAATGGCAATTTAATATGGTTCAACCTTATAAAAACTAACTTCACACAAATGCTTTGAAAATATTCTTAGTTTATTGTTGTTATTGGGCTTAGTTTCATTACAGGAGAAATGACCTCTAAATTTATTGTAAAGTCCTTATTCTTTATGGTAATGTGTAACATATCTGTCTCTTTTAAACTTGAATATTCTTGGGAAAGATTCCGAAAGAAACCCAAAAAAGCCCCATGACCTTCTGACTTAAGTACAGTGGCATTGAGATCTATGTTCTTGGTAGACTGGAGTAGTCTAGAATTTTTAGATCATTTTTGGCTTAGTACCTGGTATGACTGTAAAGCAATTGTTTATCCACATTTTATAACTTCATTCTCAAAATATGTGTTGGAATCTAGCTACTTACGGCATCCTCAATGTTTTTGGAGTTCCTGTTTTTAGAATTACTGTCAGAGCCATTTTTAAGCCACTTAAGGAATTATTTACTTTGTTTACTCTATAAGTACTTATTAGCATTAAAAACAGTGTCAGGCGCTATATAGGGTACAGAGATAGGTGACATGGACACAGAGGTGACATGGACACAGTGCTGCATGCAGACCCGGTATATAACAAAGTACCAGGGCATGTGAGTGGAGAACAGTGGGGGGGCCAGCTTCACTGGAAGAGTCTGTGCAAGGGAAATAAGACCAGAAAGGAGAACTATGGCCACATTGCAGAGTACCTCAAATGCTAGGCCTATGAGTTAAAATCTGTGCTGTAAGCAGTAGGGAACTATTAAAAGTTTTTGTGCTTTTAGAATTTAGTCTGCCAGCTAATAACAGCAGGATAGAAAGTATAAATCAGCCTTGCACTTAATTTTCCCAGCTTGTTTCTAACTAAAACTGGTTTTACATACCTCAATTACATGTTCACCTGACTGGGCTTTGAATAACATTTAATTGTTTCCAAAAATTAAATTCACTTTCAAAGGAAAAAAGTTATTTCCATTGACCTTGTTCAAAGAAATATGATATGCTAAAGGATCAAAAGGCAAATTCAGTCAAAGAATGCCTTAAATATTTTGAGAAATTGCATTGTTGGAATAAACATTTGCTGCCCCAGACAGTCTCTTGGAGGTCACCCTGTAACTGAATGTGTAGGTTCTGTTATATTTGTTATTTAGGATTTAGTTCATTAGTTGTACGAGGTCCAGCAATTAAGTTCACAAACTTAATTCTAAGTGCTACATACCTCATTGCCGAATGTCACTGTGGTCACCTTTGAAGTACTCCCCTTGGGAAGCTATGCACCAATGCCAGCACCTAGTCACCCATGAAAGCAGTTTTGGAACTCTTTCTGGAATGGCCATTGCACACGGTGGCATGGTGGCAGGTTCGCAAATTTAATTGTATAGTTGTCTGTGAGGGAGTTTTTAGCTAGTAAACAAACAACTATATTGGAACACACTCTACTCACCTGATCTGGCCCTGGATACTGTTTTCTTTACCTGAAGATAAAGGAAATATTGAAAAGAAGACATTTTGATGCCATTCAAGACATAAAGGGTAATACGATGACAACTCTGATGACCATTCAGGAAAAAGAGTTCCAAAATTGTTTTGAATGGTGGACTAGGTGTTAGCATCAATGCATAGCTTCCCAAGGGGAGTACTTCAAAGGTGACCATAGTGGCATTCAGCAGTGAAGTATGTAGCACTTTTTCTAGGATGAGTTTGCGAACTTAATTGACAGTCCTCGTGTGTGTGTGTGTGTGTGTGTGTAAAACTAATCATTTGAGCTGGTGTCTGTCCTGCCTGTCCTAAAGTGTACTGAAAGATAACACTGGTGCATATAAGAAGGATGGGAGTTATAATGAAAAATGATAGAGATTCTAATAGCAATGCTATCTCGTTAAAGAGCTTAAAACCCTTTGAGTGAGATATTGCTGATACTGGGAAGTGTTACTCTGACTGTCTGTTTAACTAGTTAACCACTGATTATAGGTACTACTCACCTGTGGTCTGAGGAGGAGCCCTTATTATAGTCTTGGTGTCAGGGAGGATGTAAGACTTGCAGATGGAATGACATTTGCTTTTTTATGGTTTGACAGTTGTACTGAAACCAGGAGGCAGGTTGTTCAGACTATGCAAGGGTATACTACAGGGTTTAATATGAGAAAAAGTATGTGTCAAGGTTGTATCTTTTCACTGTACTTACTCAGTCTGTATGTTGTGCAAATAATCTGAGAAGCTAGACTATATGAAGAGTAACTCAGCATCAAGATGAGAGGAACTTGTAGTACCCAAAACACGGATGACACAACCTTGTTTGCTGGAAGTGATGAGGACCTGAAGCACTTACTGATGAATATCAAAGACTACAGCCTTTGGTATAAATTACATCTCAACATAAAGAAAACATAATTTGTCATGATTGGACCAGTAACATCGTGACAGAGAAAAATTGAAATTGTCAAGGATTTAATCTTACTTGGGTCCACAGTCAACACCCATGGAAGCAGCAGTTGCAGAATCAAAGGATGCATTGCATTAAGCAGATCTGCTGCAAAATATCTCCTTGAAGTGTTAAAAAACAAAGGTGTCACTTTGAGGACTAAGGTGTACCTGATTCAAACCATGCTATTTTCACTCACCTGATACGCGTGACTGGACTGAACAATGAATGAATAAGGAAGATCAAGAAAGAATTAATGCCTTTGAATTATGGTGTTGGTTAAGAATATTGAATATACCATAGATTGCCATAAGAACAAACAGATTTGTCTTCGAAGAAGTGCAGCCAAAATGTTCCTTAGAAGCAAGGATGGCAAGACTTTACCTCACGTACATTGGACATATTAGCAGGAAGAACCAATCTCCGGAAAAGGACATCATGCTTGGTAAAGTAGAGGGTCAGTTAAAGAGAGGAAGACCCTCAATGAGATTGATTTTCATGGTGTCTGCAACAATGGGCTCAAACAGCAATGATTATGAGGATGCAGCAGGATCAGGCAGTTATACTGTTTCCTTCTATTGTACATAGGGTCACTGTGAGTTGGCACTAACTTGACAGCACCTAACCACAATTGCAGGTTTCTTTTGGGTCAGCTGCTTGACCCCTATGTGATCTTTGTGTTAGCTAGTGTCCTCCTCAGTGGAACCTACCAGTAGTGCAGCCTTACTGGAGAATTATCCAGTGTTTAAAGAGTAATTTGGAAACCCTGGTGGTGTAGTGGTTAAGAGGTACAGCTGCTGACCAAAAGGTAGGCAGTTCAAATCTACCAGGTGTTCCTTGGAAACCCTGTGGGGCAGTTCTGCTCTGTTCGGTAGGATCTCTAGAAGTCGGAATCAACTGGACAGCAACAGGTTTGGTTTTTAAAGAGTAATCCGATGTAGTAGGGCTGAAGCATGTGATGAAATTTCTGTTCTGTAGTTAATCATTAAAAACAGCCTTCCAGATTCTACCAGTTAACTATTGCTGTGTAACAAGCTATTTTAAAAGCTAATGGCGTTTTACTGTTTTTAACAATAACTATTTACCCCATTATTTTGTGGGCTGACCATTTGGGCTGTGTCAGCTGAGCTATTTTACTGGACTCCACTGGGCTCCTTTGTACCTACAGTCAACTACAGGTTAGCAGGGGGCTCTGCTTCTTGGGTAGGCTTACTATCACTCGGGGCAATGGTAGGGGATAGGAACACCAGACTATGTATCTCCCATTCTGCAGCAAGCTAGCATAGGCTTCTCTTGGTGGTTGTACAGGTTTCCAGGAGTAAAGAGGAGCTGCAGGGTCTCATGAGGCCTAAGCTCAGAACTGGTACACTGCCACCTCTGTTGCATACTATTACCCCAAGTCACAAAGCCAATTTAGATTCAGGGGGTCAGGAGGAACTGCAAAGTCAATTTGAAAGGGCACAGATATAGAAAAGGGTGGAAGACTGGAACCATTTTTTGCTGTCACACACATATATAAATTACTCTTCTTGAAGACAAACAGTTACTCTTACAACATTTAAAAATTTATATGTGTTGTATAGGTTCATAGTTACAGACAAATTAGAAGTAAGTAGGAAAGTACTAAAATTGTTCACAACTCAGCCTTCATGACAATTCTTTATAAAACCTAAGTTTTGGGGAACTTGGATGCTCTTTTACGTGTATGTGACATACATTTTAGTCATTAATTTTGTATCCTTGATACTAAATGTTGTGGTATCCATAAATGGAAGTTTAAAGCATGGCTACAGATTCTTTGACACTCCTCACATCAGAAGGTAGGATTTCTGTCTCCTTGCACTTAAATCTGGGTGAACTTGTGACTTCTTGACGTAACAGAGTTACATACAATAAAATGTGTGCTTTCTGAGGCTAAATCATAAAAGGCACCCCAGCTTCTGCCTTGTTCATTGAAACATTTCACACGGGGATCCCTGAGCTGCCATGTAAGAAATCTGGCAACCCTAAGACTGCTATGCTGTGGAGGCTTCATGTAAGTGCTCGGGAGGCAGTCTCTACTAAGTTCAGCCATCCCTGCTAAGATGCCATATGAGCAAAGTGAAGAAACCTCCAGATGATTCCAGCTGTTTCAGTCTTCCTAGCAGAGGACCTAGACATTATACGGTGGAAAAAAATCACCCCTGTTGTGCCTTGTCTGAATTCCTGGGCCACAGAATTTATAAGAGAATAAAATTATTGTTATTTTATGCCACTAAGCTTTGTCAGGGTTTGTTACATAGAAGTAGATAACTAGAACAGTATAAATGAATGAACATGGCTTTATTTCAATAAAACTTTATTTATAAGCACTAAAGTTCGAATTGAATGCAGTTTTCACATGGCACTATATATTCTTTTGATTTTTTTTCCAGCTATTTAAACATGTGAAAACCATTCTTAGCATATGGTAGGCTAGATTTGGCCAGTAGGCCATAGTTTGCTGACCTCTGATCTAAAAATTTATGTGGTACAGTAAAACATGTAAAAGTTGGAACCTATGTAAGGTAGAAACCTGTTGGAAAATGAAAACTCAAATATTTTCCACTAATAGAAAGCTATAGAAAAAAATGTACCTCATCAAAGGGTGACCCAGAAAAACAAGGCAGCTCCATCAAGTTATGGCTCTCACAGATTTCACTGTACTTGTAAAATTTAAATGTAAAGTCTTGTGGCCAAAATGGCTCTGATTTCATACTTTAAACTCACTGTGTCTTTCCTAAAAATGATGGTAAAAACCAAAACCTGTTGCCAGGTTGATTCTGACTCGTGGTTATCCTATAGGACAGTATAGGATGGCCTCATAGGATTTCCAGGGAGTGGCTGGTGAGTTCAAACTGCTGATGATCTTTTGCTTAGCAGCCAAGATCCTAACCACTGCACCACAAAAATTAGAATGACATATGATAGGAAAAAATCTTTCTCTGGAACAGAAACAGATCAGACAAATGTAAGTGGGGATTGTTAGTTGTGTCTTTTACTTACTGAGGTGTTCAACTCTAGGTTCAGAAAAAGGTAGGGATGAGTGATAGTTGGGATTAAACTGTGTTCCCCAAAAAAAAATACATGCTGTAAATGCTAACCTTTATACTTGTGGATGGCATAGTTGGAAACCCTGGTAGTACAGTAGATCGGTGGTTCAAAGCTGCCACATGCTCCTTGGAAACTCTGTGGGGCAGTTTTGCGCTCTCTGTAGGGTAGCTGTGAATCAGAATCAACTCAGTGGGCAGTGGGTTTGGTTTTTTCCCCTGTATACCTGTGGTTATAATTGCATTTAGGAATTGTTATGCTGCTGAGACAGTATTAGTGTAGGGTGTGTTTTGAGTCAGTCTTTTGAAATCTAAAAGGAGCAGATTAACAACCCAGATGCCCAACGGCAGATGAATGGATAAACAAATTATGGTATATATACTCCATGGAACACGATGCAATGATAAAGAACAATGATGATTTTAGGAAGCATCTAATAACCTGGTTTCAGTTGGAAGACATTATGTTGAGTGTAATCAGTTAGCAGCACAACAAAAAATATTGTATGAGACCTCTACTATAAGGACTTAAAAACAGACTCATGTAGAGAAGAGGAGACTCTTTGATAGCTGCAAGGGAGGGAAGGGAGAGAAGGATAAGGCTGGTTATAGATTAGATTGATAGAAAGTTGATTGGGTGAAATCAGTGACTGCACGCATTAGAAAGAAGATCAGCTTAACTGGACTTCAACATAACCTGAAAACTCTTCAAGTCTTAACCCAGTATTGCAAGGATAGAGTAGCAGGGTTAGGGGTCCAGGGACCATGCTCTCAGGGTACATCGAGGCCAGTTGGCATAACTAGCCTATTGCTAAGAGTCTTCTGCAAATCATATTGGTGAGTAGTGTCTGAAGTCTTAAAAGCTAGCAGGCTGCCATCTGAGGTGCACTAAATGGTCCCAACTCATCAGGAACAGATGATCACCAAGGACAGCAACAACATGAGGGGAAAAGAACCCAGGATACAGAAAGACACATGTGAATAAGTGACTGTATCAATATGTGACCACAAGAACCAGATGGTGCATGGTTACCACCAATGACAGCTGTGATGGGGCTCACAATGTTGAGTCCCAGTGGCAACATAAGAGGAAAAAAAAGGAATGCACTCTAAGAATTCCACTAAAAGACCACAGTTGATGGTCTGAAGGCCTGGGGGTTCCCCTGGGGACATGGCCCCTAGACCTGATGCTGCCCCTGATCATAAATCATTACTGAAGTCACCTCTTCAGACAGGAATGGATTGGCCTCGGTGACACAGAGTTACCATATTGTGTGTGCACGTTATGGTTCTGTGCATCTACAGGATGCTGTCTTACTGGCCTTTTACTAGAGGGGAGTGTAGGGGGTGGATAGGAGGGGACAGGAGATTGTTAGGAGGTTATGACATGTATAGAACAGAAAGGAGGAGTGTGCTGTCACCAGGCTAGGAGAGCAGAGAAAGCTGCATATAGGCAGGCATGCACGTTTAAATTGGACTGTATACTTTCACTCAATCACAATGAAAAAAGTACAAAAAGTAAACAGATACATTTTAGGGATGAATATATGTATAGTAAAAGTTAGAAAGAAATGCAAGGAAATGATAAAACCAAACTCTTGAGAAATAAGATGGGAAAAGAGAAGGAGTCAAGGGATTTGGCATGATGGAGAAAGAGATGGCCTTGACCAGAGCAGTTCATTGGAGTGGTGGGGGTAACATATGAATCTGATAAATAATGAATGAATCATTTGCATTTTCTGGTACCAAAAAAAAAAAGGAGTAGATTAAGCAAGGAAAAATGTAGACATGGGGGAGAAAGATAGATGCCATACCACATGAAGATCACTAAGGGGCCAAGAAACAGAAATTGAAGAGACAAGGGAATTTCCCAAGAGCCAACAGAGAGAGCAAGCCTTCCTCTAGAGCTGGTGCGTTGAATTCAGACTTCTAGACTCCTAAACTGTGAGAAAATAAATTTGTTTGTTAAAGCCACCTATTTGCAGTACAGTATTTCTGTGATAGCAGCACTAAATAACTAAGACAATTGGGAATTGTATTTCTGTGTATCTAGGGATTAAAAACCTCCATGTATAGCAGAAATGATGTATAAAGTCAAGGATTGCCCATGAACAGAAACAGAAAAAGATATTACTTCTGTTCACAGTGGCAGAAGAGCAGACAGAAACACAGGACCAAGGACAGGCACAAATATATTACTGGATCAGTGTCTAATTCTGTACTTCTGTCTGTTGGTGAGGTGGAACTGGAAGTCCTGGGAGTAATCAACCAGAAAATCCTTGATAGAGAGGGTGAATGAGAGGAAGGGATGTAATAAACTTCCTCTAGAGTCAGTCTGCAAACTGAAATTCCAAAGTAATGAGCAAAGTCAACCAAATTAGCATCCAGAAAGTAAATTCACTTCAAATGAGAACATTTTAGAATGATTTTAAAGGTTAATATTCTGCAAGAGTTAAAGGAAAAAATAACACCTGTTAATTTTTTTTTTTTTTAATAAGCCCACACCTATGAACTCATTGTAGTTGGAGACACACATGCACACATGTGATTGCAAGGCCACTCTGAGAGTACAGTGCTGATGGGATTGTCAAAATGTGGATGAATCAGACAGGGAAGACTTTCTAGAGAAGGTGACTTGTTTGCTGCTGAATTTTCTAAGTTTATATGTTCTCACAATGAGGAAGTAAAAAGTGGACCTTCCAGGTAGAAGGCATGGTATGATTATATACAGTATATAGTTGCTAGCTGCCAGACTTACGGCAGCTGCATGCACTCTTGAGTCAGATCATTGTGACCCATAGGGTTTTTTGTTGGCTGATTTTTTGGAAGTGAATCACAAGGCCTTTCTTTCTACTGTGTCTTAGTCTGGAAACTCCACTGAAATCTGTTCAGCATCATGTTGTCACATGCCGTCAAAGTCAGTGCTGACTCATAGCGACACTATGTACAACAGAACGAAACACTGTCCAGTCTTGTGCCATGTCCACAATAGTTTTTATGCTTAAGCCCATTGTTGCAGCCGCTGTGTCAGTCCATCTCATTGAGGGTTTCTTCCTTTTTGCTGACCTTCTACTCTACCAAGCATTATGTCAGAAGAAGGGACTGATCCCTTCTTGTCCAAAATTTGTAAGATGCAGTCTCACTATCTTTGCGTCCAAGGAGTGCTCTGGTTGTACTTCTTCCAGAACAGATCTGTTTGTTCTGTTGGCAGTCTATGATACATTCAGTGTTCTTCTCCAGCTCCACAATTCAAAGACAGCAGTTCTTCATTCTTCCTTGTTCAGTGTCCAGCTTTCACATGCATATGGTGCAGTTGAAAATACCATGGCTTGGGTGAGGCACACCTTAGTCCTCAAAGTCACATCTTTACTTTTCAACATTTAAAGAGATCCTTTGCAGTACATTTTCCCAATGCAAGGCATGTTTTGATTTCTTGATTGCTGCTTCCATGTGCATTGATTGTGGAACCAAGTAAAATGAAGTCTTTGATAACTTCAATCTTTTCTCCACTTACAATGGTGTTTGCTGGTCCATTTGTGAGAATTTCTGTTTCCTTGATGTTGAGGTGCAATCCATACTGAAGGCTGTGGTCCTTGATCTTCATAAGTGTTTCAAATCCTCTATACTTCAGCAAGTAAGGTGGTGTCATCTGCATAACACAGATGGTTAATGAGTCTTCTTCCAATCCTGATGGCTCGTTCTTCACATAATCCAGCTTCTTGGATTATTTGTTCTGCATACAAATTGAAAAAAGTATGGTGGAATGTTACAGCCCTGAAGCTAACCTTTCCTGACTTTAAACCATGCAGTGTCCCCTTGTTCTGTTTGCATGACTACCTCTTGATCCGAGACACATGGCTAGAAATTGAACGTGGGTCTCCAACAATGAAGGTGAGAATTCTACTGAACCACCACTGCCCCCAGTATATAAAGTATAGGGGTGAAAAACAGCATGGCGATGCTGGAAACTGCAGAGCTTCATTGTTGCTAGAGCATAAAACCAGGGCAGAATGGGATGAGGGATAAAGTTGCAGACATAGGTGTATCCCAGTTGTGGAGAACCTTGATAAAGATCCTAGGAGCAAAGAGCGGCAGCAGTGAAGGGACAGAGCCAGGTTTGTGTTTTAGATCAGTCTCTGGCAGCTGAGTGGAGGGTGAATTTGAGAGCAACAAGATCTGGAGTCCTAAGACCAGTTAGGAAACTACTATTGTATTCTAGGTTGGAAGAGATAATTAGGTCCTCAACTAGGGAAATGATGACAGAGATGGGAAAGGAGCTTTGATTTAGAAGATTATTTCACAGGTTAACTTGGTGGATTTGATGACTTAGTATCTCAGGGTGAGAGAAAGGAAAGTTAAGAGATTTTCTAGAATTTGTGTCTGCATAGAAGAGGATGCCAACTGAGACCACTAGAAGAGAGGAAGAATCAGTGGAGAAAAGGTGTTCTCCTTGGTGTTAGCCATCTTCCAGGTTGATGTGTCTGACAGAATCTTAGTCTTTTTCTTTCTTTTTTGTTTTGTTCTTTTTTGACTCTCAAACTGTAAGAAAAGCTCTGGACTGAGGCCCCCGTTCTGTGAGTCCAAAGTGTGTAACAGGTAGTGTAATAAGACATTTTGGAGAACCACCAGCACTAGAAGATGGTTAGAGGAGAAAAAATGATATTAGAGCACAACCCATCACTTGTCTGTCAGTTTGTTGTACTGGGGGCTTTCTTGTTGCTGTGGTGCTGAAAGTTATGCCACCAGCATTCAGATACCAGCAGAGTCACCCAGGAAATGGTAAAAGATGTGCAAACACATTTCAACAAAGAGGATATATGCATGGGAAATAAACACATAGACATATTTACTTCAGTATAATGCTATCAGTGATAGGGTAGGTAGGTATCCATACACCTACAAGGAAGGCCAGTTAATAACAGTCGACATTTATTCAAATTTATGCACCAGCCACTAAGGCCAAAGATGAAGAAATTAAAGATTTTTACCAGTTTCTGCAGTCTGAAATTGATAGAACATACAGTCAGTATGCATTGATAACTATTGGTGATTGGAATGCAAAAGTTGGAAACAAAGAAGGAGGATCAGAAGTTGGAAAATGTGGCCTTGGTGATAGAAATGATGCTAGAGATCGCATGATAGAATTTTGCAATATCAACCACTTCTTCACTGCAAATACCTTTTTTTACCAACATAAACAGTGACTATACACATGGACCTCACCAGAAAGAATACACAGGAATCAAATTTGCTACCTTTATGGAAAGAGACAGTGGACAAGCTCAGTATCCTCAGTCAGAACAAGGCCAGGGATTGATTGTAGCACTAATCATCAGTTACTCATAGGCAAGTTCAAATTGAAACTGAGGGAAATTAGAAAAAGTCCCCAAGAGCCAAAGTACAACCTTCAGTATTTCTTACCTGAGTTTAGAGACCATCGCATGAATAGATTTGATGCATTGAACACTAATGACCAAAGACCAGGCGAGTTGTGGAATGACATCAGAGACATCATACATGAAGAAAGCAAGAGGTCATTAAAAAGACAAGAAAGAAAGAAAAGGCCAAATTGGATGTCAGAAGAGACTCTGAAACTTGCTCTTGAACGTCGAGCAGCTAAAGCAAAAAGAAGAAACAATGAAGTAAAGGAAATGAACAGAAGATTTCAAAGGACGGCTGAAGAATACAAAGTAAAGTATTATAATGACATGTGCAAAGAACTAGAGATAGAAAACCAAAAGGAAAAACACAATCTTCATTTCTCAAGCTGAGATAATTGAAGAAAAAATTCAAGTCTCAAGTTGCAGTAGTGAAGGATTCTACAGGGAAAGTATTAAAAGACTCAGGAAGCATCAAAAGAAGGTGGAAGGCTTGGCAATGCAGAGTGACCATATATTGGAAGTACTTTATGGTTCTGTACATCTATAGGATATCATCTTGCTGACCTCTGGCTGGAGGAAGGGGAGTGGATGAACAGGAGGGGAAAGGAGACTGTTGGGAGGATGAGACATGTATGGAGCAGAGAGGAATAGTGTGCTGTCACTGGACAGGGAGAGCAGTGGAAGCTGCATATGGGGGGCATGTAAATTTATATGTGAATGTACATTTTCACTCAGTTATGTTAAATAAAAATAAAAATTAAAAAAAAGGTGGAAGGAATACAGTCATCATAGAATTTACAGTCATAAAAGAATTGGTTGACGTTCAGCCATTTCAAGAGGTAGCATATGATCAGGAACTGGTGGTACTGAAAGAAAAAGTCTAAGCTGCATTGAAGGCCTTGGCAAAAAACAAGGCTCCAGGAATTGATTATCAATTAAGATGTTTCAGCAAATGGATGGAGCACTGAAAGTGCTCACTCATCTGTGTCAAGAAATTTAGAAGACAGCTACCTGGCCAGCCAACTAGAAGAGATCCATATTTATGCCTGTTCCCAAGAAAGGTGATCCAACCAAATGTGGAAATTATCAAACAATATCAATACCACATGCAAGTAAAATTTTGCTCAAGATCGTTCAAAAACAACTGCAGCAGTATTTTGACAGGGAACTACCCGAAATTCAAGCTGGATTCAGAAGAGGATGTGGAACCAGGTATGTCATTGCTGATGTCAGATGGATCTTGGCTGAAAGCAGAGAATACCAGAAAGATGTTTACCTGTGTTTCATTGACATTGCAAAGGCATTTGACTTTGTGGGTCACAACAAATTGTGGATAAAATTGTAGAGCATGAGAATTCCAGAGCACTTAATTGTGCTCATGAGGAATCTGTACATAGATGAAGAGGCAATCGTGTAAACAAAACAAGGGGACACTGCATGGTTTAAAGTCAGGAAAGGTATGCATCAGGGTTGTATCATTTTACCAGCGCTTTTCAATCTGTATACCAAATAAATAATCCAAGAATCTGTACTGCATGAAGAACGAGGCATCAGGATTGGAGGAAAACTCATTAATAGCCTGCATATGCAGATGACAAAATAATTGCTTGCTGAAAGTGAAGAAGATTTGAAGCACATATTGACGAAGATCAAAGACCACAACCTTCAGTGTGGATTGCACTTCAACATCAAGGTAACAAAAATCCTCACAACAGGACCAGTAAGCAACATCATGATAAATGGAAGAAATGATTGAGACTCTTGTTGTTTTACATGATTCCGCAATCAACTCTCATGGAAGCAGCAGTCAAGAAATGAAAAGACACATTGCATTGGGAAAATCTGCTGCCAAAGAGCTCTTTAAAGTGTTGAAAGACTGAAGTGTGAAGACTAGTTGAAGACTAAAGTGTGCCTGACCCGAGCCATGGTATTTTCAATTGCATCATATGCATGCGGAAGCTGGACAATGAATAAGGAAGACAAAAGAATTGACCCGTTTGAATTGTGGTGTTGGAGAAGAATATTGAATATACCATGGACTGCCAAAGGAACAAATAGATCTATGCTGGAGGAAGTACAGCCAGAGTGCTCCTTGGAAGCAAGGATGATACGGTGAGACAGTCTTAAATACTTTGGACATGTTGTCAGGAGGGATCAATCCCTGGACAAAGACATCATGCTTGGTAAAGCAGAGGGTCAGTGAAAAAGAGGAACACTCCCAAGAAGACTGACTGACACAGTGGCTGCAACAATAGGCTTAAGCATAGAATGATTGTGGGCATGGCATAGGACTGGGCAGTGTTTTGTTCTGTTGTACATAGAGTCACTGTGAGTCAGAAGTGAATCGATGGCACCTAACAGCAACAAGAGTGCAACAGAAAGAGCCTGGAAAAAGCCTTTGGAAACCAAAGTAATTGTTTCAGAAGGGATGAAAAAAGTGATCAGCATGTCACACACAGCATATAAGTCTTACAGGTGAGTTGTAAGGTATGCACATACTGTGGTGACCTTTTCAAGAATTCTGTTGTGGGAGAAGCAATTGAGAAGAGACTGAGAGTAAGGAAAGGGAGAGATGGAGTGTAAATTGCTTTTTGAGGAATTTACAAGAGAAAGGAAAGGTGGAAATGGTATATAAGCTAGAGAAAAATGAATAGGGTCAAGAGATGGTTTGAGGATTAAGTTAATGAAACATCAGAACCAGTTGACGGATATTAATCCAGTGTAGGGGCAGAATTAGGAAGTTAAAAGGCAGTTTTGTTTGTTTGTTTCCTGTTCATGGAAAATCCTTTTTTTCATTTACAGCTGTCATAACAATTGGAATGGGTTGCCTTATTAGGTAATGGACTCCCTGTCACTGGAGTAATCAAATGAAGGTTAGATTTTTTTTTTTTTTTTTTTTTTGGTTAGTTGTAGATAAGGTTATATTGATGAGTGTCTTTGAGAGTTTTAGCCAGTGTTTATAATTGCCAACAGTTTGCCCACAGTTAACTTTAATCATTATAAACTAATGAGTTATTTTATGGACCTACATTGACTGGCAGCTCTCCATAGATTTGTTGAAACACTGGGCCAAGTTAATTTATTTGCCTTTGATCTTGTAGGATAAAATTAAATTTCAGATTCTTAGATAGGAAAATATTGAGGC
Organism: Heterohyrax brucei; assembly: GCA_028571685.1. NCBI lineage: Eukaryota > Metazoa > Chordata > Mammalia > Hyracoidea > Procaviidae > Heterohyrax > Heterohyrax brucei. The sequence goes on from CM053166.1 coordinate 68,236,155, forward strand.
TTCAGTGCCCAAGAAAGTTTCATCATGATAAACAGTCAACCATGGGCTGGGCTTACAAGTGTTTTTAACAAGGTCATCACTTTCCACAAACAACAACTATGAATCTGTTTCAAAATTTTGAGAGTTTTATAATTACTGCTGCAGTGATAGGAGAAATAGGACAAATCTGGTTGGTTTTTTTTTTCTGTGTTTCATATTCCTGTATGGACACTTTTAGTTTACACAAAATACTGGGTTTTCTAGGGCTGTAAAGAGATAATTAGGTTTCATCCATGCTGTCTAGTCTTCATCTTTGATCTTTTACTAATCTCTTTGGTTAGCTTTTGAGACAATTCGGGGGTAACCTTTGACTGTTTTTCTCAAATGAGTCAGGTACTTATCTGTATCCAAATCTGACTTCCTGGGGGTAATGGAGCATGAAAGCATAAATGACTGAACTAATTCTCAGAAAGTCACATTTTAGTCAGTACTTCTCAGCTTTCTCACTCATCATTTGTTTCACAGACCTAACGTGGTATAACCGATTGACTAGAGGTTTTATTTTATTTTATTTCATTGTTGTTGAGAATGTACACAACAAAACATACACCAGTTCAGCTGTTTCTGCAATGTGCAATTCAGTGACATGGATTACATTCTTGGAGTTATGTAACCATTCTCACCCTCCTTTCCCGAGTTGTTCTTCCCCCATTAACACAAACTCACTGCCCCATAAGAGTCTATCTAATCTTTAGAGTTGCTGTTGTCACTTTGATCTTGTATGTAGTTCTTAAAAGAGCCTAGTGCTCCTAATTTGATTAGTTTTATTTCTCCTAATGTCATAAATTTTAAACTCTATTTGTTGACCTTTTGAAAATACTAATAAGTACAAAATGACTAAAATCCATATAGGGGAACTAGAAAATCCAAGTACTGGAAAAGCAGCACCCCTTCAAAAAAATATATGAATAACTGTATTTGCTTTAAGCCCAGGTGTGATGAATATTTATCTTTTGAGGAAAAATAAATACACCTCTGTTACCAACTGACTTTTTTTTTTTTATGGACCCATGGATAAACATTACTCCCAGGCCTGTAAATTTTACCTATTCCTTAACCTGTTTGTTTCTTTGCTTTAGGAGAATGCAGTAAGTAAAAGTCTCACAGATCATAGATTGATTCTTTTCCATTCTCAATTTAATGCTTTTCAGATATGTTAGTAACATGAATAAGATGTTCTTTTAATCATATATTTTTCGAGACAGTTTTAAACTTAGGTTACAGAGAGTGAACTTTCAGTTAAATAGACAAGATGGAGTAGACATGTTTGTTTCACTCTTTTCTGATTAAATGTAATGATGTAGGTAAATGTATAGAAAAAGATATGTGATGTCAAGAACACTGGAAAGAAAGCTGAGGTGGTTATTCTAATATTAACTGCATTGGAAGTGAAAGCAAAGAAAATCACCAATGACAAAAAGAGATAGTACATAATGATAAAAAGGGTCAATCCACCAAAAAGACATAGCATTCCTAAATGTGTATGTACTAAATAACAGAGTTTGAAAATACAAGAAGCAAAACCCAACAGAACTGAATTAAGACATTGACATAGACACAGTTGTAACTGGGAACTTCAATGCCCTTCTCTCAGTAAACCAGTAGGCAGAAAAATTAGCAAGGGGGTCGCCATGAGTCAGATCTGACTTGATGGCACTTGGCTGGCATAGACAAAATAATATCATCATTTAAGCAACACATTTCTCATTAATCCATGGGTCAAGGAAGAAGTCTCAAGGGAAAAAAACACATTGACCTGAAAGAAAATGAAATACAGCACATCAAAATTTGTGGGATGTGGCTAAATCCATACTGAAAGGGAAATTTATGGCACTAAATGCTTATATGAGAAAAGATGAAAGATCTCAAATGAATAGTCTAAGCTCCCACATCAAGAAACTGGAAGAAGAAGAACCAAATAAACTCAAAACAATTGGAAAAAGGAACTAAAGAGCAGAGATCAGTGTAATTGAAAACAGAAAAACAATGAATCCAAAAGCTGTTTTTTCGAAAAGAGAAATTCTGGTTTAATTGGTAATGGCTGCAGTTTTGGCATTTGGATTTTTACAAGTTCCCCAGATGATTCCACTGTGTAATGGGAGTTAACGTCTTCTGGGGAAGCCAAATACATTAACCTGACCTTGGCATCTATTCCTCAACCCCCTTTCATTTCTTCTGAGGGAAATTTGTAGACATTTCACTTTCCCTTGTTTTCTCTTATCCTCAAAGTCGGTGCCCTTTTTCTTCTGTGTTAACTTCCATGTCTAATTGCTCCTTTGCCATTGGCATTGCTGTGAGGTCAGTGTTTAACTCTCCCTCCACCTGACGCCCACACCTGCCTTGATTGATTTGGGGATTAACTTTGAAGCCCCCTCTGATTGATTTGTCACACATCGTTGCTTACCAGTTTCAAACTGTGATCACTCAAGCCATAGGGACAGTGTGTCTGGTGCATCTGGTCTTGTGACCATGGCTCTGAAGAAGTCCAACGACTTGGTTTCCCAATTTTTTCCTTTCTTGTTTCTGGTGGTCAGTACAGTACCTGCCTTCTATTAGCACAGCATTAACAATTGATATTCTGTTGGATTTGAACTTGCTGAGTAAGTTTGGGGTTATCTCTGTTTATTTGATCTTATATATAAGGTTTACATGCCAGTTATTATTACTAAAATATATGGAATAATGATAAATTTTTATAATCAGTGTTATGGTAAATATATTAGGGATCTATGTGGGTAACAAATTCCAAGAGGAGGCAACTCACAGCAGCAGATAAGAACTAATGAAAATCATTAGTTTAAAAAATTGAATTTCTACGCATAGAAAAAATTTATGTTCATAATAAAAGCAGTTCTTGGTGACTTACTGTATTCTGAAGCAGTTCGTCTCCAAATGTTATTTTATCTTAAAGGTATTTGTTTTGTACATGTTATCTTTTTTATTCTTATGATGTCAAATCTACTTATTTATCTCAGTAGTTGAAATTGTTGGATGTATGGACATAAATTAAAAAGAACATGTACAGCTAATGTGTCTTTTTTATTTTAATCGTTGGGACTGGAGCCTTCTTTAAAAGACATAAAACAGATTTTAATTTAGAAAGGGCTAGGACCATTAAAATGTGTTGAGATAATATCACAGAATAGGCCACCCAGACAGAGACTTTACATTGAGGTCTGCATCATCAACCAAACAGACTGGGAGTGTTGGGAGCATGGTAATTAAATTATATGCTTCCAATTTTCAGTGTTCTCTCTCATTAAAAAGAAAGGTTTCTTGTAGTTTAGATCAGGCAAACTATAGCTTGTGAGCCAGATCAAACCTCCTGCCTGTTTTTGTTTGAGTTGTAAGCTAAGAACAGTTTTTACATTTTAAATGGTTGAAAAATAATAAAAGGAAGAATAATATTTAATGATGTGAAAATTTTATAAATTCACATTTCAGTATGATAAAGTTTTACTGGAACACAGCCATGCTCATTTGTTTATATACTGTCTGTGGCTGATTTCACGCTACAACAGCAAAGTTGAATAATAGCAATAGAGACCATATGGCCTAGGAAGCGAAAAAATATTTGCTATCTTGTTCTTTACAGAAAAAGTTTGTTGACCCTGATTTAGATATGCTTCCTAACCTGGCCTTATCATACAAGGTGATTTCTACTCAGGGGTTTGAAATTACCAGATAAATTATTAGCAGGTCTGTAGATCAAAGAAGCAGACTCCTGATCGCAGTCATACAATGTGTCTTATTGTTTTAAAAATACATTTTAAAATGCTGAAGTGGTCTTTATTTAGAAAGCACAGAAAAGTTCATCTACTCTTACTCTCTTCAACTCTTTCCTAAAGCCTTCAGCATTAAAGAAAAGAAGAAAATATGAATTTACCTAAGTAGGTTCCTGCCACTGAGGCAAGCTGAAAGTTACCTGAAGGGAACAGACTGGAAGAGTTTTGTTTGTTTCTGCAACATTGGAGCAATGATATATTTGTAGAAAGGATGAATTCTGCATTAAAGCACAGGGATACCTCTGTGTAGAAAAGTATTAGCATTGCTTACCCCAGGGCAGAGGTAATCAGCTGCTGTTAATCATTACTTCTGTTAAGGAAGAGTTTGGGAAGTTCTTTGCCCATCAGGTCAGGAATTGACCCTTATGAATATAAGAAATCTGCTGCTCTAGTCTGACCATTCGCCTATCCAGTTCGAATGTCTGTCTCTCATAATGGCTCTGAAAGATATTTTCCTGAAAGCCAGAGGGAACTGGCCTTTCAGATGCTTTCTTTACTTAAGGATTACTTTCAAATACCATCATGGATTTATCCTCCCAGATTTCATCGGAAGTCCTCCTTGAGCCTGTTTACATTTTCATCCTGTTCTACTTTATGAGCTGATAAGTTCTCTAAGTTCCCTAAGCACTGCAGAACATCCTGCTTTCCTTTTGATAAAATTGCTTTTAGGTTTCAGGGAGTGACCCCTTGTTACCGAAACGTGTGATTGGGTAAATAATCTCAAGTAAATTATTTCTGCATTCTTCCTGACCCTTCCTTATTTCTTCTTCAACCCTTTTAGGGCAGAGTTTCTCAAACTTGGCACTGTGACACTTTAGGCCAGATAATACTGTACATGGTATAGGATGTTTGATAGCACCACCATGCCCCCACCACCCCTGCCCCCAACCCCTGCCAGTTAGTTGTGACAACTAAAAATGTCTCCAGATATTGCCAAATGTCCTGGATGCAGTGGAGTAGGGCAAAATTGTCCTTGGTTGAGGACAACTGCTTTAGATTTTTAGCTTTTCTAAACTGCAAAATTTCGAGATTAACAGTGATAGCTAATTTCAGTGATTCGGATGCTGCATCGTTTGGGGATGGTATAGCCAAGTACGCCAAGTGCCGTCGAGGGGATGGTATAGGGGCATGTAATTTGAAATCTTTAGTTTTCTAATTACAGAAGTCCTATATGTGTACTGTAAAAATGTAAAGAACGGAAATGATTGGAAAGAGTGTTTTTATCATCCAGAAATTCATCACCTCAGTACAACTAATGTTAGTGTATTGGTTTATTGGCTTCATCTGTTTTCTATATATTTTATTAAGTAATCTCACTATAAACCAGGTTTTATACTGTTTTTTTCTACTTAACATTTTAACACAAATGTTTCCTTGCATTAATAAAATCTTATACCATATTTAAATAGCCCTGGTGTCACAGTGGTTAAGCATTCAGCTGCTAACTGAAAGATTGGCAATTCAAACCCAGTAGCCACTCTTTGGGAGACGGATGTGGCTATCTGCTTTTGTAAAGATTACAGCCTTGGAAACCCTATGGGGCAGGCAGTTCCACTCTGTTTCATAGGGTCACTCACTATCAGTCAAAATTAACTCCATGATGATGGGCTTATATCATATTTAAATGATTGAATGATATTGCATAATATTTATGTACTTTAATCATTCCTATTTTCAATAGCTAGGTTACATTTATTTTTATTATAGAGTTCTTATTTATAAAGCATTTTCTATGTTTCAAAGTATTTTCAAAGATGAATGTTAGAATTCCTGGGTCAAAGCATATGATCATGTTTAAAGTAGAGCCTTAGATTATGTTTTAAGCTGCATGGCCCTACAAAGACAGTGGTCCTTGCACTGACCATACATTTCAGAAGAATGTCTCATGGGGATATAGTAGAAAAGGAAAGGGGTGTATTTGAGTTTATCACTTTTCCTTTCTCTTGTCTGCCTGCCTGCCTATTCCTCTGTGGGATGATTAATGGAGTGTCAAGTAACCACCAAACCACAGGCTTAGGTTCCAGTCCCAAATAATTCCAGCTGGATTGACTTCTAGACAGTGCTGCTTTAAAAAGTTGTTTCACCTAAGGAAGGCATTTACTTCAGACATTTGTATTTTGCCTCACTTATAGTCACTGCTAAAATAAATCAAAGTGCTGTTCATCATTACAGTTGGGATTATAGTAGGAATAAGACCTGAAAATTGCCTTCAAATTAGTGGTCCTGAGGGTACAAGGTGAGGTCTGGTGCACATTTCATTTCTGCCAAAGCAAAGGAGTACTGGCTGTAGGAAGCAAGGAGGAAAAGAATGCCTTTAAGTCTGTACCTCAAATAGAGACCTAGAAAATAAACAGCTGAATAATTATGTATCCAGATGTACAACACTGAGGCATATCACAAAGTTATTCTGAGATTGCACTGTACTTAGAGTTTTGCTTAACAAAACATTCTCTTCTAAGACCATTTTTTTTTTTTCCTATTCTGGGCTTTTTTTTTTTTAAATTTTTTTTATTTTTATTTAACATAACTGAGTGAAAATGTACATTCACATGTAAATTTACATGCCCCCCTATATGCAGCTTCCACTGCTCTCCCTGTCTGGTGACTGCACACCATTCCTCTCTGCTCCATACATGTCTCATCCTCCCAACAGTCTCCTTTCCCCTCCTCTCCGTCCACTCCCCTTCCTCCAGCCAGAGGTCAGCAAGATGATATCCTATAGATGTATAGAACCATAAAGTGCTTCCAATATATGGTCACTCTGCCTTGCCAAGTCCAATCCATTCCTGTCCAAAGAGTGGACCTTTGTTATAATTTATGGGAGAGGGCAGCATCAGGGAAGGGGGCCATGCTCTCAGAGGAACCCCCAAACCACTGGACCATCAATTGAGGTCTTTTAGTGGAGATCTCATGATGCACCTCTTTTTATTCTTGTGTTGCCAGTGAGGCTCCTCTCTGTGAGCTCCGTCGTGGCTATCACTGGTGGTGGCCGGGCACCATCCAGTTCTTCTGGTCCCAAGTCGATGTAGGCACCCACTCTTGTGGGTCTCTCTGTCTTCTCGGTTGTCTTTACCGCATGCCGTTTTGGCCCTTGGTGAGCATCCGTTCCTGCTGAGTTGGGACCATTTGCTGTGTCCTCGGATGGCAGCTTGGCAGCTTTTAAGACCCCAGACGCCACTCACCAATGTGGGGTGCAGAGAGCTCTCTCTTCTAAGACCATTTTAAACCCATACTGCTTAATAAAGATTCATGTGTTGTCTTTAAGTAGGTATCCCTAGAATTAGAACCTGAAGCAAGACTTAAAACATACATGATTTATTGAGGGACTACTCTCAGGAGAAACCTGTAATGGAGGAAGAGAAGAAGAGTAGGAAAGGGAAAGAAGCCAAGGAAGGATACGATCTTAGGAAATTCTAGCCTTAGCCTGTTGGGAAAGGGATGTGTGTGAAGTAATTATTGGCTATTGGCTGCCTCTGGGAGAGAGACAGGGAAAATCTAATTTCCCTAGCAGAGATGTAGTTCTTGGGAAGGAGTGGGGCAGCTGTGAGCTCTTAGCAGCTTACTGGCAGTAGCTAGGAGATGGGTACTCTAACGGGGTAAAGAGTGTTTGGGTGGAACACCACAGCACCTGTTACCCTTCTGAAAATGTACTTTGTGCAGGACACTGTGCTAAAAGCTTAGGGGTAAGAGATGAATGTGATGCAGTCTCTGCTCTGAGGATGGTTGTGATCTAGTGACAGGGCTGACCATGTAAAGAATATTTCCAGTGCAAATGAGGTACTTTTTATATGGACAAAAGCACCTACAGAGACTTGGCTAGTGGAGTGAATACTTGTCAGGGAAGAACATCTGAGCAGCTTCACTGAGAAGAGCCAGTGCTCAGGGCAAGGTTTGGGGCAGGGGTGGGAATGTCAGGGTAAACACAGAGAGCTCCGTGCAAAGGCAGTCAAGTTTGAAACAAGGTGATGTGTTCATGACATCAGAGACATAAGGAAAAATGAGCCTAGGAGACAGAAGGACCCATATGAATGGGAGACTGCATCAGGATGAGACCAGAAGAACCAGATGGTGCCCAGCCACCACCATAGGTAGCTATGTTGGAGGCCACAATGTAGTGTCCCTGAGGTAACATGAGAAAATGAGGTGTGCAGTCCAAGAGCCCTTCTAAAAGACCAGAATTGATAGTCTGACAGCTGGAGGGTCCCCTGAGAACATAGCCCCTAGATTTGCTGCTGGCCCTGACCTGAAACCAGTACTGAGGTCAACTCTTCAGACAAGAATGGACTGGACTCAGGAACACATTGTGAACATGTGGTGTGTGTACTTCATGCTTTTATACATTTGTAGGAGGCTGTCCTACTAATTACTTTCTAGATGGGAGATAAGAGGATGGAGAGGAAGGGACAGGTACTCATTAAGAGGATACTAGAAGTACAAAGTGAAAAGAAGGAATGTGCTGTCACAGGGTAAGGGGAACACATGGAGCTGCAGATAGGCAAGCATGTAAAAATTGATTTGGATTGTATACTTAATCATAATTTTTTAAAAAGGAATTTAAAAAATCCATTTGTATAAATTGGATTGACTGGAGGTCGAAGTAATAAATTAATGAAAATAGGAAAAAAAAAGATGATGTGCTCATAAGATCACATTTTGGGGCATGACATGTACAGCAGCTGATGAGATGTGACAGATTGGAACTAGAATACTGTGGTCCTTCCAGGCTACCTTTCCTCCCTGTGTCAGGGCCCCTTTGGAGTGCCTGTTTCCAGTGTACGTGACAGCTCTGCCCTCTGGTGGTCATGTGGCTCCAAGCATGTCACTTAAACGTTTCTGAGCTCCGGTTTCCTCATCTGTAAAATGGTTGGTCATGATATTTAAAGAACTGTTGTTATGATTAGAAATAATAAAGACAGATATAAAGATTTACCTTCATGGAATCATTTTACTGATATTTGCTGTTCTCTGTCATTTTCCTGCAGTAATTAAAACAGCAGTGCTGTCAGAAATAAACAAGTCAATGGGCTGTAGCAGCCCAGATCAAAAATTGGTTTGCTTTGGTCTCTGAAAATCATTGGCAAGTCAGTTTATTTCCTGTAACTGATGTTACTGGTACTAGATGTTTTGTAGGCCCTTGACTGATGAGATATATTTTCTGTTTCTATGTATAATCTTAAAAAAGGTTTTTCCTGTAATAGTTTAAAGAACATCAAATTTTGCAAATTCTTAAAATCTGTTTTAAGCCCTGTAATGATTAATTTTATGTGTTGGCTTTGTCGGGTTATGGTTGGCCAAATGCTAGTCTGTTTGCTGTCATGCTGTAACTTATATGTGATTAAATCAGCTGGCCTTGGGTAGAGTACATTATCTTCCATAATGCAGTTTAGTGTAATGTAATCAGTCAGTTCTGGTCATACCAGGGTAGGGTGGATCCTAAACCTATTCACTTCTGAGTTATAAAAAGCCCAGAATAGACTCATTTGTGCACGCATACATTCTCGGAGAAGGGGGAGTGTGGGAGAGGGGGGTCAAGACACCGTATGAGGAGCATATGCAAGCCAAGGGCCACCCAGGGCTACTGTCAAAGGAAGGAATCACCGTAGCTAATTTTGGACTTTCAAACTTCAGAATTGTGAGAAAATTAATTTGTTCTTTAAAGCTGCCTACTTAATGGTATTTGTATTATATAGCAGCACTAGGTAACTACGACAGCCCCAGAATAGTTTGGTAACTTGTTTACTTAAGTAATAGAATGTTATAGAAAGTGGAGAAACTGTTTTATCCAGAGTTCATAAGGCCAGAATTTCAGATAAGAGGACTATCTGTTTCAGAAGAAGTCTTATGTCTTCTTTAACTCTCAGGGAGGTAAGATGGGAGGATCCATACTCAGTTGTCTTTCCCCACTAAAAGATTTTAGAGAATAAAGTATTTCTTCTTTGCCATTTGTTGCCTTTGATCCCACTATGAGTCATCTATATATGGAGGCTTTATAGCGGGTTTGGTTGGTGTATTCGGTAGACACAGTTTTTTTATTGCTGTTCTTGGCTCTTCCTAAAAATTTCTCATTGGTAAATGTGGGAGGTAGGAAGATTACTTTTTAAAGCTTTATCGAGGTATAGTTTACATACCATAAGTGATTTACCTGTTTTGAGCGTACAATGCAAAGGTTTTTAATATGTTTACAGAGTTGTACAACCATCACCACAATCCAATTTTAGATCATTTTCTTCGCCCCTTAAAGAAGCCTTGCACCCATTTGCACTCAGTCCTCTTTCCCATGCCCAACCCTAGGCAACCATTAACCTACTTTCTGTCTCTAGATTTGCCTTATCTGTACATTTTACATAAATAGAATCACACAATAAAGTGATCTTGCGTGTATAACTTCTTTCACTGAGCATGTTTTTGCTAAGTGTTTTCTTCTGTTTTACATTTGTTCTATGTGATATGACATGTATCATTAATTGTTTTCATTTTATTGCCAAGTAATAGTCCATGATACAGATATACCACAGTTTGTTTAGCCATTCACCTGTGGAAAAACATCTAAATTGTTTCCAGTTTGGGATATATAAACATGTATTTTCATTGTTCTGGGATGAATGCCCAGGGTGGTAGTTACATGTTGAATTCTTAAGAAACAGCTAAACTGTTCTCTGGAACAGTTTACCTACCATTTTGCATTCTGTGTGTGTGTGTGTGTGTGTGTGTGTGTGAATGATTAAATTTTTCCATATCTCTGCCAGGACTTTATATTGACAGTACTTATTTCAGCCTACTAATAATAGGTTTGCAGTGATGTTTTGTTATGGTTTTAGTTTGCATTTCCTCAATGGCTGGTGACATCAAACGTCTTTTCGTATGCTTATTCACCATATGTGTACCCTTTTTTGGTGAAATGTCTGTCGAAGCCTTTTGCTGGTTTTTATTTGATTGTTTGTTACCTTACTGCTAAATTTTGAGAGATCCTAACAGATTCTGGATACAAGTCCATTGTTGGATATGTGATTTGTAATGGTTTTCTCCTAGTCTGTAGTTTGTTTTTCGTCCTTTTAACGTCTTTTGCGGAGCAATTTTTTAAAATTTTGATTAAAGCAGTTTTTTTTTAATTGGATCTTTTTTTTAATGTCAAGTCTGAGAACTCTTTGCCAAGCCCTAGCTCCTGAAGACTTTGTCCTACTTTTTTTAAAAAAGTTTTATATTTTTACATTTAAATATGTGATCTATTTTGAGTCAGTGTTTTTTTCGCTTTGGATGGCTGGTTGCTCCACCACTACTTATCGAGAAGGCTTTCTTTCTCCCATTAAATTACTTTTCCACCTTTGTCAAAAATCTGTTGGGCCTGTGTGGAAGTATATTCACTTTTAATAAGGTAAAAATATTATGGTAGGCAGAAAAATGTCCCCTCACCCCCCTCCCCCCACTAAGATACCCACTTCCTTATCCCTGGAACCTGTGAAAATGTTGAGTTACTTAGCTACTTAAAATAGAAAGATACTCAGTTAGCCAAAGGGGCCCAGTGTAATCACAGAGTTCTTAATGGTAGAAAAGGGAAGCAGAAGACACAAGGGTCAGAGGAGATGTGATGACAGTTGTAGTGTCAGAAAGATGTGATGTTGCTGGCTTTGAAGATAAAGGAAGAGGGCAAGGATCCAAGCAATGTGGGGGCTTCAAGAAGCTGGAAAAGGCAAAGAAACTGATTCTTCTTAGGGCCTCCAGAAAGGAACATAGCATTGCTGACACCTTGCTGTTAGCACAGTAAGACCTCCAAATGGTAAATGAAGTGTTACTCTAGGTACAGTTATGCATTCAATAGGGAATAATTAAATGAATTTCCATTTGAATAGTGTCATGGATTGAATGTGTGTTCCCTAAAAATATCTAACATTTTGGCTATGCCATAATTCCTGGTATTGTGTGATTTTTCTCCATGTTGGAATTTCTGCCTCTGATGTTAATGAGGGTAGATGGTCAGCGATTGTATTGGCAGAGCAAGATTCAATGTGTAAATTTGTTTTGTGCCTTGAGGCAGTCTCTTGAGATATAAAGGGAAAAATCTGGCAGAGAGACTTGGGAACCTCATACCATCAAGAAAGCAGCACCAGGAGAAGAGCCCATTCTTCAGACCTGAGGTTCCTGGGCCAAGATGCCCCTTGAGCAAAGACTGATGGAGCTAACAAGGGGGAAAGCCTTCCCCTGGAGCGGACATCCTGGATTTAGACTTGTAGCCTACCAAACTGTGTGAGAATAAACGTTCCTTTGTTACAGCCATCCACTTGTGGCATCTCTGTTAGAGCAGCACTAGCTGACTAAAACAAATAGTAAGAAAACATAAGTAGAAAATAATTAGAGTATTTATTAGAAAATGTATTATTTTTATTTCTATTTAAATTCCTGCACTCACTGTGACTTTAAATTGCTCATTACTTTCTGATGGTAAGTGTTTGTGTTTCAGAAGAGTGTTTGAATGCCTTAAGTTTTGCACCAAGGAGCCAAACAAAACCCTCCAAAATTACATAGTAAGAGGGTAACATTCTGCTTAAAAAAATAATTAAATTAATTGAGCTATACATTAAAATAGTCTAAATTTATGATCCTGATACTTAAATATTAATCATTTTTAATAACACCTTTATTGAGATATAATCCACATGACAGTACAGCTGACGGTTTAAAGTTTGCAATTGGTTTTTAATATATTCACAGACACATGCAGTCATACTACAGAGTACTTTGAATATCTTATCTCTTTGCCTTCTAACTTCTGTTGTTTCTGTGAAAATTCAGATGTTAATCTTACTGAGGTATGCTTGTAAGCAATGAGTTGGGTTTTTTTCCTTGATTTTTTTCATGATTTTCTCCTTAGCATTGACTTTCAGCATTTTGACTGTGGTGGTCTATGGAGCTTTTTACATTTAATCTACCAGGAGTTTATTGAGGTTCTAGGACATGTAGATTATTTTTTAATAAATTTGGGGATTTTTCAGCTATTAGTTCTTTCAGTGTTTTTTCTGCTTCTTTCTCTCCTTTCCTTCTGATATTCCCATTATGTTTATGTTGGTGTGTTTAAATATGTCTCACATTTCTCTGAGATGCTTTTTTATTTATTCTTTTTTCCTGTTTTTCAGTTTGTCTAATCTCTATCAATCTGATTTTGAGTTTGCTAATTCTTTCATCTGCCAGTTCAAATCTACTGTTGAGTCCCTCTGGTGAATTTTTTAATTCAGTTATTGTACTTTTCAGTGCAAGAATTTCCAGTTGGTTCTTTCATGTAATTTCTTTTTGTTGATATTCAGTGAGACATTGTCATCACAATACATTCCTTTGCTTCTTTAATCATGGCTTCCTTTAGTTCTCTGAAGAAAGGTAGACAACTACTTGGAAGTCTTTGCCCATGAAATCTTACATCTAGTTGCTGTCAGAGGCAGTTTCTGTTGGCTTGTTTTCTTGCTAGTATGTGGTTCATGCTTTTGTTCCTTTGCCTGTCTAGTAATTGTTGGTGACTAGACATTTTAAATAATGTAGCAACTCAGGGTACTGGTCTCCCCTCTCTGGGGGTTTACTATAGTGACTGCCCGGATTGTTTTAGCTGTCCTCTTCCCCCTGCCCTGGGTGTAAAGCCTCTGATGTTGCTTCTTGGGCACACAGCCGTGGATATGCCCACAGTCACCATTTTCACAGGGCCTTTTTTGGTGACCACACCAAGCTTTCAATTTTTGTTGTTTGCCAGATGGTAGCCTTATTGTTTCCAGCAATACTCAGGGGCAAGGGGAGCAGAAACTGTCTCCATACACTGATCCAGTTGAAGTAGGGCTCCTTTGAAGAGACACTTCTGGGGATCAGTATTTCAGATTCGTTCTGACCCCAGGATATCTGACCCCAGGATATCTCCTAGATATCTCTGCAAGAAGCTAGCCAGGGCTTGAACTTCTCCACAGTCTGTTGCACGTAAATGAGTTCCTTTGGGGAGAGATTTGAAGCCCTCAGTGTGTGGCCTGCTTCTCCTCCTGAGCAAAATCTCTGAGTGATAATCTCTGCTTTAGGAACTGACTAGTCAGTTGAGGATAGGTCAGTATGCATTAGCTCATGGGTCTCCTAGGCTTGTATCCTCTAGTATTTTAGTGGCTGTGCATCCAAAGCAGCATCTCCATACCACTGGCAGGGGCAGAGCAGAAGAACAGAGCCTCTGTGTTTCAGCTCAACTCACCCAGAGTTTAGCCTTAGCAGCAGGTAGCTGATGACAGATGAAAAATGCTGATAGCCTGCTCCTCTTGGGAGGAAAGCCCTTTGACTGGAAGGTGCAGGGAGAGGTAGACCAGTATTTTTGACTGTACCAGTCAAAAGTGAGGTTTCCCTTACTAAGCTGGGAAGGAAGAAAAAGAGAGTGTCCCAAATTTTAGTAGATTTTCTTGACTTTTTTTTTTTCATTTGCTGTATGCTATTAGAATCATTTTCAAAGACTTTAAGTGGTAGTGGTTTTAATAATTATCACCAATTTCACTGGGAAGTGGGTCCTCAGAATTCATCGTGCTGTATTATGAGAAGTTGAAATCTGTTAGTTTTTTGTTTTGTTTTGAATTTTTGATGAAGGTTTATGCAGCAAATTAGATTCCCATTTAATAATTTCTTTACATATTGTTCAGTGGCATTGATTACATTTTCCACATTGTGTCAATATTCTCATTATTTCCATTCTAGTTCTGTTTCCATTTATTTAGCTTTCCCGTCCGTCCACCCCACAGCAACCTTTCCTTGCTTTAGGGTGAATGTTGACTAGTTGGTCTCTTATTGATGATCTGTTATTGTTGTTATTATTAGTAGTAAAGGAACACAGTACTTGTGGGTGATAATTGTTTATTTTATGCACCAGTCTATTTAACTGAACAGTGACTTCTGGGAGTGGTTACAGTTCAGAGTTCAAAACTGTCTAAGGGGGATACACTACTTCTTCAATCATGATTTTCCTAAGTTCTTTGAATGTATGTATCAGGCTACTTTGAAGTACCTTTAATCTCTACTGGTCTGGTAAATCTGGTCTTTTATTAAGAGTTTGAGTTTTGTTGCATAACTTTCCCTCATTCTATCCAGGACCGTAAATTGGGTCTCTGGTCAGAATGATCAATAGTGGTAGCCAGGCACCCTCTAGTTCTTATGATCTTAGGATAGATGAGACTGTAGTGGTTTGTATAGGCAGTTAGTCTTGTAGATTACTTTCTTCTTTCAATCTTTGATTTACTTCTCTCTTTTTGCCCCAGACAAGTAGAGACCAATAGTTGTATCGTAGATGGATGTGTGTAATCTTTTAAGACTTCAGACATGTGTACCAAAAACTAAGATACAGCAGGTAAACTCTTAAGACTGTGTTGTGCCAGTTGGCTGTGCTTTTCCATGAGACTATGGTCCTAAGCCTTTAAACCAAGTAAACCAGTCCTGCATAGCATTTACTTAAAGTAGCCATGACTGTGCCTCTTATGTGCTTTCTTTGGTATAGTGGCTAGTGCTACAGCTGCTAACCAGTGGGTGGGCAGTTTTAATCCACCAAGTACAGGGTCACTATGAGTCAGAATCAACTTAACAGCAACAGGTTTTCTTTTAATGTGTGTATGTATATAGCACACACAGAGATGTCTATGTATATGGCTACAGATAAACCTGTAAATGTACAAACATGTATACATATATACCTTCCTATATACATATATGCACACATTTATCTATAAAACCACTCATGTATTTCCAGTTGTTACTATTATTACAAAATTGTGTGTTAATAGCATTTACCAATAAAGTCCCTTGTAGTTGTATATACTTCTTAGTGTCATCTTCTATTAGCTTTCTTTTGTAAATTTTAAATTTATTTTGTTGGTGAGAATACCAGTTCAACAGTTTATGGATGTACCATTTCATGACACTGATTACATTCTTCACCCTCCTTTTCCAAATTTTTCTTCCCTCATTAAGATAAACTCATTGCCTCCTACGGTTCCTCTCTAATCTTTTGATTTGCTGTTGTCAGTTTGATACCGCATAAAACTCATTGCCATCAAGTTAATTTTAAGTCATAGCAACCCTGTATAGATAGATCTTAAAAGAGTGTAATGCTTAAGGTAGACATCTTACTAGGTAAGCTAATCATTCTGTTGTTTGGTTTTTTTAATATGACTTCATGGAATATTTTTGGTTTAAGGTCTAAAGATTATCTTAAGGGCAATAGTTTCAAGGGTTCTTCTACCCTCCCTGGTTCCAGGAAGTCTAGAATCCATGAGAATTTGAAATTCTACTCTGCATTTTCCCCCTTTGATTAGAATTTTTCTGTAGAGTCCTGCACCAAAATGTTCAGAAATGGTGGTACATGAGCACCATTTTCTGCTTCTGTTCTCATGGCAAAGGAAGCAGTTGTGCATGGAGGCAGTTAGCCACATGTACCATGTCCTCCTCTCCTGCTTCTGACTCTCCTCCTCCCTGTGTTGTTCCAAAATGAATGGATACCAACTGTTGTGACATAGATGGCTGTTTATAAGCTTCTAAGACCCCGGGCACTATGCTGTGAAGTAGGAGATAGAACAGAAGTACTAAACTTGCTATTAGGCCAACTAACTGTGATATCCCATGACCTTAAACCTTCAAACCAAGAAAGCAACAATGAGGTATTTAGTTATACATAAGTAGCCTCAGCAGCCACTGTGTTTTTGTTTTTCTCTTTGGGGAGAGAGGTCTCTTATAAATATATCATACAACTTTTGCCAGTTCAGCTTTTTAACAGGTATACAACTTATTGACAGTAATTACAATACTTACCTGTTCACCCCACCCTTAAATCAGTGCAGTATTGCCACCATCATTAATCCTACCAACCACTAATAAACTTTGGTCTCTGTACATTTGCCTTTCTTATCTTTTTATGTAAATGAATTCATACAATATTTGTCCTTTTGTGATTGACTTATTTTACTCAGCATAATGTCTTCCAGCTGCATACATATTGTAGCGTGTATCAAAGCTTCCCTTCCCCTACTAGCTGAGTAGTATTCCATTGTATTTACGTGCCATATTTTGTTTATCCACTCTTTTTCTGTCCATTGATGGGCATTTTGTTGCTGTTATTTATAATTTCTCAGAAAGGACTTGTACTTAAATTTCTGCCGTTTCAGTAGACTGTAAGTTGTTTGTAGGTAGTAGCCCTGACCTTTATTTTTTGTAGAATTGTGACAACCTCAATAACATTTTTTATGCTGTGGCACATTTAAAAAGTTTCATTTACGACTTGTGTCACTGTCTTTCAAGTTCATATTTTCAACACTTGCTTTGTGACTTAAGCACTTAACTGTGTCTTTTTTCCATACATATTTTGCTGGTATGTTCCCCAAAAGGTAGTACTTCCCTTTATCGCTCATTCGCCACCCTCAGAGAAAGACACTGGGCTTTTAGTGGTTTCATTTAGTCAAAAGCAAACAAACAAAACCCAATGCCATTGAGTTGATTCAGACTTACAGTGATCCTCTAGGGTAGAGTAGAACTGCCTGATGGAGTTTCCAAAGAGCACCTGGTGGATTTGAACTGCTGACCTTTTGGTTGATTGGTTAGTTAAATCATCCTTTAAACCTTGCCTTCAAACAGCTGTGCTTTCACAGCTACCTTTATCTTTCCTTAAAAAAAGACCACGTATCTGTTAGTTTGTCATATTGTAATGGCTTTCATGTTGGTGTGATTCTAGAAGCTTTGCCATGGGTATTTCAAATAATAGCAGGGTCAGCTTTGGTGGTCAGGTTTCAGCAAAACTTCTAGACTAAGATAGACTAGGAATGAGGACCTGCCAGTCTGTTCCAGCGGGGGCAGGGGGTGGAATTGGAAAGTAAAAACCTTATGAATAGCAGTAGAACATTGTCTGATATAGTTCCAGTAGATGAGCCCTCAGGCTGGAAGGTACTCAAAATATGACTAGGGAAGAGCAGCCTCTTCAAGGTAGAGTCTACCTTAAGGATATAGATGGAGTCATATCTCAGTCATTACTGAGCTGAATTGGACTGATATTGGCCATTTTGAATCACACAGTCACATGGTCTGCTGTGCCAGTAATGAGAAATTGAACAGTAGTGACATCGTGTTCTTAAAGTACAGTGCTGACAGTGATAGGATAATAGCCATATACCTACAAGGAAGTCAAGTTAATAAGACTGTTAGTGAAATTTATGTACCAACCACTAAGGCCAAAGATGAAGAAATTGAAGACTTTTACCAACTTTTGCAGTCTGAAATTGATGAAGCATGCAATCAAGATGCATTGATAATTACTAGTGATTAAAATGTGAAAGTCAGGAATAAAGAAGAAGGATGGATAATTGCAAAATATGGCCTTGGTGATAGACATGATGTCATACATCATGTGATAGAAATTTACAAGATCAACAACTTCATTACAAATATCTTTCTTTCAGCAACATAAACAGCAGCTGTACATGTGGACCTTGCCAAGTGGAATACACAGGAATCAAATTGACTATGCTGTGGAGGAAGACAATGGAAAAGCTCAGTATCATCAGTCAGAGCAAGGCCAGGGGCTGACTGTGAAATAGATCATCAATTGCTCATATGCAATTTTAAGTTGAAGAAAGTTAGAAAAAGTCCATAAGAATCAAAGTATGACCTTAATTATGTCCCACCTGGATTTAGAGACCATCTCAAGAATAGATTTGGCACGTTGAACCCTAATAATGACTGAAGACCAGATGAGTTGTGGAATGACATCAAGGGCATCATAACGTGAACAAAGCAAGAGGTCGTTAAAAAGACAGGAAAGAAAGAAAAGGCCAAAATCGATGTCACAAATACTCTGAAAAATGCTCTTGAGCAGTAGAGTAGCTAAATCAAAACGAAGAAATGATGAAGCAAAAGAGCTGATCAGAATATTTCAAAGGGTAGCTCGAGAATACAAAGTATTATAGCAATATGTGCAAAGAGCTAGAAATAGAAAACCAAAAGGGAAGAACACAATATTTCTCAAGGTGGAAGAGCTGAAGAAAAAAATACAAGCCTCAAGTAGCAATATTGAAGGATTCTACAGGACAAATATTAAATGACACCAGAAGCATCAAAAGAATGTGGAAGGAATATGCAGAATGACTATTCCAAAAAGAATTGATCAACATTCGGTCATTTCAGGAGATAACATATGATCAAGAAACAGGGGTATTGAAGGAAGAGGTTCAAGCTGTACTGAAGGCACTGGCGAAAAACAAGCCTCCAGGAATTGACAGTATACTCACTGAGATGTTTCAACAAATGTATATAGCATTGGAGGGGCTCGCTTATCTATACAAGAAATTTAGAAGACAGCCACCTGGCCAGATGACTGAAAGAAATCCATATGTATGCCCATTCCAAAGGAGGTTATCCAACAGAAGTTATCAAACAATATCACACAAGTAAAATATTGTTAAAGATCATTCAAAAGTGATTGCAGCAACATAGATGCCCACCAACAGATGAGCCAAGCCAAGTGCCGTCAAGTCGGATCCAACTCATGGCGACCCTAGGGATAAGCAAATTGTGATACATAGATGCAGTGGAGTATTACACAACAATGAACCTGAGAGGCATCTCATAACATGGGGGAAACTGGAAGGCATGCTGAGTGAAATAAGTCGATCACAAAAGAACAAATATTGTGTGAGAACACTACTGTAAAGACTCAAAAGGTTTACACAGAAAAAGAAGCAGTCTTTGATGGTTACTAGGGAGGGGAGGAGTGAAAAAACTCTAAGTAGACAATAGATAAGCAGTAACTTTGGTGAAGGATAATATAGCCAATACAACTTGTAAACAAGGCAAGGTCATAGGAGCTTCATGGACACATTCAAACTCCCTGATGGACTGAATAGCTGGGCTGAGGGCTGTGGGGATCATGGTCTTGGGAAACATTTAGCTCAGTTGGCATAATGTGGTTCATAAAGAAAATGTTCCATATTCTCCTTTGGTGGACAGCATCTGGGGGTCTTAAAATCCTGTGAGCAGCCATGCAGAATACTTCATTGGTCTTGGGGCAAAGAAGAAGAAAACTAAAGTTACAGGAGAAAGATTGGCCAGAGGAGTAATAAGTCATATCTACAGCAGCGTCTGCCAGACTGAATGCACTACAAACTAGATGGTGTCTAGCTACTACCACTAACTGTTCTGATAGGGATCACAACAGAGGGTCCTGGACAGAGCTGGAGGAAAATGTAGAACAAAAATCTAACTCAAAAAGAAAGACCAGACTTGCTGGCCTGACAGAGCATGAGAAACCTTGATAATGTGCCCTCCAGACACCATTTCAGCTTAGTAATGAAGTCAGTCCTGAGGTTTACCCTTCAACCAAAGATTGTCGATGAGCTGATAAAACAAGACTACAGGGGCACACCAGCGCAGGGGCAGACAGGGACAGAAAAGCTGGTAATGGGGAACCCAGGGTTGAAAAGGGAGACTGTTAATCTGTTGTGCAATTGTTAACCAGTGTCATAAAACAATATGTGTACTTAAAAAGTGGTTGCAGCATTACATCAACAGGGAATGGCCAGAAATTGAAGCTGGATTCAGAAGAGGATGTGGAACAAGAAATATCATTGCTGATGTCAGGTAGATCTTGGCTGAAATCAGAGAATACCAGAAAGATGTTTAGCTGTGTGTTATCAACTGTGCAAACACGTTCAACTGTGTAGATGATAACAAATTATGGATAGGATTACAAAGGATGGAAATTACAGAACATTTAACTGTATTCATGAGGAACCTGTACACAGACCAGGAGAAAGTCATTAGAACAGAATAAGGGGATGCTGCATGGTTTAAAGTCAAGAAAGGTGTGCATCAGGGATGTATCCTTTTTACCACACTTATTCAGTGTGTATGCTGAGCAAATAATCCGAGACACTTGGTTGTGTGACGAAGAACGTAACATCAGGATTAGAGAAAGACTCATGAACAGCTTGCAATAGGCAGGTGACCCAAACTTCCTTGCTGAAAGTGAAGAGCACTTAAAGCACTTACTGATGAAGATCAAAGATGACAGCCTTCGGTATGGATTAAACACACTGCCATCAAGTCAATTCTGATGCACAGCAACCCTGTAGACACAGTAGAACTGCTCCGTTCCAAGGACTGCCTGGCAGATTTGAACTACCGATCTTCTGGTTAGCAGCCATAGCACTTAACCACTGCACTACCAGGGTTTCCTCAGTATGGATTACACTGCAACGTAAAAAAAAAAAAAAATCCTCACAACTGAACCAGTGAGCAGTGTCATGGTAAATGGAGAAAACATTGAACTTGTCAAAAATTTGTCTTACGTGGACAATCATTGCCCATGGAAGCAGCAAAGAAATCAAACAACGTATTGTATTGGGCAGATCTGCTGCAAAAACAGCTCTTCAAGGTATGAAAAAGCAAAGATTTCATTTTTAAGGACTAAGGTGTGCTCATCTAAGCCATGGTGTTTTCAGTCATCTCAAATCATGTGAAAGCTGGACAGTGAATAAGGAAGATGAAAGGATTGTTACTTTTGACTTACGGTGTTGGTGAAGAATATTGAACATACCACAGGCTGCCAAAAGAGCAAACAAATGTGTCTCTGATAAAGTAGAATACCATTAGAAGCAAAGATGACAAGAGTTCATCTCACATACTTTGGACATGTTACCAGAAGGGACCAGTCCCCAGAGAAAGACATCACGCGTAGTACTATGTCATTTTGTTGTACGTAGGATTATTACTGGTCAGAATCAACTTGACAGCACTTAACAACAACAGAAATCAAATGCATTGTCATCTTGCTGCTTCCGACTCATGGCAGCCCATGTGTCAAGAGTAGAATTACACTCAGTAGGGTTTTCAGTGGCTGATGTCTTACGGAAGTAGATCACCAGGGCTTTCTTTTGCAGTGTAGATTGGTGGATTTGAATAACCAACCTGTTAGTAGCTGTGTTTGATGGCAGTGTGTGGGTGCCACTTTAGGAACCTCTGGCTAGTGACAGCCACATGGCTGCCTCCTTTGTTTGGGTGAACACTACATGTGTGATTCCAACCATTACTGTACCGTTCATGCTCTATGGTTTGGGCTGTCTCCTGAGGCTAACACATGACCTTGCCCAGTTTTTAACAAACTGTGTGTTAGAAAATTTGGTAATGCTCTTCTGCCATTACTTTAGGTCATTTGATAATATTCTTGATATAAATCACTTGATTTGTGTCATTTGCCTGCTGTTACCTCATAGATCTGTGGGGACAGTATGTTGATTTTGTTTTATTCAATGTTGTTGTCTTTCCCAGGATGCTCCAGGATGAAACGCCACAGGCAACTCAGCACCAGTGACAGTTCAGATGAGAGTGAGTAATGTCTGCATTTTTCCCCTTGCCATTTTTGTCTTTGGCTTGAGGATATGCTATTTCATACCTCCTTAGTGGTCAAAAAATATCATTTTTTATTCATGTTATTTCATCAGAGATAGATAAATTAAGTGAAGAATTGGTTTTATGGGGCATATAACATTTTGTTTTCACATTTCATTACCTATGCAGTAACAGCCAAATCCAGTAGTGATTTACAGTGCATTTGTAGAAAGGAAGATAAGTATGAAAGCACAAAATGTAGGCCTTGATTCTAATTAAAGCTTGGGTACTAGATGTTTGATTGTGGAGGAATAGTAGTCATCATTTGTAAAAGGAAACAGCTTTATTAGCAGTGAACTTTTGGGGAAGTGTGCAGATTATCTGTTCTGCACTTTGTTTTTTTCAAAAGATGCTTTTTCTTTGAATAGAGCAAAATATGTTATGAGGTATGATTACATCAGATTCAATCGTCTCAGCCTTAGCATTGAAGTTTTTGCGTTCTGGGAGATCACATGCAAATATCATTAAACTCCATCCTGAGGCTCTCTTGAGTACAGTCGTTTTCTCCAATGTTAAGAGATCTCTGGTTTTCTCTGTCCTATCTTTGATATTCTCTTAGGGACATTGCTTATTTGACATTAAACCAAAACCAAACCCAGTGCCGCTGAGTTGATTCCAACTCATGGTGACCCTAAAGAACAGAATAGAACTGCTCCATAGAGTTTCCAAGGGAGCACCTGGTGAATTTGAACTGCTGACCTTTTGATATGTAATAATTCTCAGTATTCTTTTCTAATTGTCTTTTGCAGACCCTTCTACTTCCTTTACTTCTGGCCCAATGTATAGGAGCAAGTCAAAAAATCCAAATCAACATAAAAAATCTGCTGAGGTAAGAGTAGATACTCAATTATTAGACTTAAAAATGAGACAGATATCTACTTGTATACATGTGTAATACCCAGATCCTGAAGATGTGCCAGTGGATAGAACTGTTTTTTGATGAATCTTCTTGCTTTCCAAGAAAGTCCACTTTATTTAGAAGAACAGTAATCTTCATGCTGTGGTTTAATTTTG
This sequence comes from Heterohyrax brucei, assembly GCA_028571685.1. Lineage (NCBI taxonomy): Eukaryota > Metazoa > Chordata > Mammalia > Hyracoidea > Procaviidae > Heterohyrax > Heterohyrax brucei. The sequence goes on from CM053166.1 coordinate 68,259,413, forward strand.
ATGATATTTCTTTAAATCTTGGCTTTAGAATGCAAGGTCTGCCCTATCCAGGAAGTCAAAGGGAGCCAGACTTGGGGAGTTGGGAATACTCATTGCCATGGAGTCAATTCCAACTTAACAGCGACCCTGTAGGACAGAGGAGAACTGCTACCATAGAGTTTCCATGGAATGCCCGGTAGATCTGAGCTGCCAACCTTTTGATTAACAAGCATTTAACTGCTACACCCCCGGGGTTTCCAGGGAGTTGGCAAGGGTGCACAAATCTCCTGTCCTATGATTGGAAGGAGCTAAGTTGGCAAGTAGGAGGCAGTACAAGGAGGGATAAGGGAGGAAATTGTAAGGGGTGGGTTGGAAATCTGGGCTGTAGATCTGTGTCTCACAGGCTTTGGAGCACTCATCAAAAATGGATCACTCCTTGTAAAGCTGGTGGTTATTTCTGCCCCAGAGCTAGTGAAGTCCCAAGGTTGTACTTGGACTTAATGATAGTTCAGTGGATCCTACAGACTTTTAGCTATGATAATTGTTTGTAACTGGCCTTGTATAGCTTCACTACTATACTTCCTTAGCTAAAAAGAAAAACAGAAATAGCAAAAGAAAAAAAGAGAATATAAGAAATATGATGGTAAAAATTACAGAGATCTCATCTCCATGTTATAAGAATCTCCTTAGCCATTTGTTGAGAATATGAGTCTCAAACCTACTGAACTAGCATTTCTAGGGAAGGTGCCTGTGATCTATAGTGAGCGAGGAGCAAAAGCTGAAAATGGGGAGAACAAATGCCTGGACTTGAACAAGGGCTGAGAACCCAAGCAGTGAGGAGAACACAGGACTCTGGTGTAAGAAGAGAAGAGGTATGTGGGAATTTGTGGAGAAAGGAGGTTAGTGATTACAGGAGTTGAGAGGGTAAAATGGGGAGTTATTGCTTAATAGATAATGGTGTTTTTGTTCAGTGTGATGAAAACTTGGAAATAAATGGTAATAATGCTTACCAAAAAAGAAAAAGGCAAAAAGAAGCAGTGAAATTAGGTTTTTGTTTTTTTATTCTTCTTTAATTGTGCTTTAGGTGAAAGTTTACATGGTAAATTAGTTTTTCACTCAAAAATTTGTATGTAAGTTATGTGGCATAGGTTGCAATCCTGCATTATGTCAGCACTCTCACTCTTTCCCTTCCACCCCAAGTTCCTCAGCTCCATTCGTCCAGTTTTCCTGTTCCTTCCTGCTTTCTCAGCTTTGCTGTGGAGTGGGTTTAGCACATTTGATTTTGTGTACTTGATTGGGCTAAGAAACACATTCCTCAGATGTGTCACTCTTTGTTTTAGACCTGCCTGATCTTTAACTGAAAGGTGACCTCTGGAGTGGCTTCACTTCTGAGTTATAAGAGGTCTGGGAGCTGTAGTCTTGGGGGTTCTTCCAGTGTCATGGATTGAATTGTCATCTCCACCTAAAATGTGTGTCCATGATTCTCAGTTTTGTTTGTCCATCATTTTGTATGATACGATCCGATAAGATCTGATACAATCCTCCTATGTGTTGTAAATCTTGCCTCTATGATGTTACAGTAGGTGGAGTAGAGGGCAGTTATGTTAATGAGACTGGACTCAATCTACAAGATTAGGTTGTGTCTTGAGTCGATCTCTTTTGAAATATGAAATAAGGGAGCAAACAGATAGACATGGGGACCCAAAGCTACCAAGAAAGCACCACCAGGAGCAGAACATGTTCTTTGGTCCTGAGGGTCCTGTACTGAGAAGCTCCTAGACCAGGGAAAGATTGATGACAAGGACCCTCCTCACAAGCCAGACAGAGAGAAAGCCTGCTACTGAAGCTGACACTCTAAATTTGGACTTGTAGCTTACTAGACTGTGGGAGTGTAAACTTGTTTGTTGAAACCATCCATTTGTGCTATTTCTGTTACAGCTGCAATAGATAACTAACAAATCCCAATCTCTGTCAGACTAGTAAATCTGGTCTTTTTTTTGTGAATTTGATTATTTTTTATCTGTGTTTTAATCCCGCTCAGCCCAGTCCTTCTGCTGTAATCCCAGCCAGAGCAGTTGTTAGTAGTAGACAGGTACCATCTAGTTCTTTCAGTCTTAGGGTTGACTAGGGTGTGGTTCATATGATCTATTAGTCCTCTGGACTGATTGTTCCCTGGAGTCTTTAGGTTTTTGTCACTCTCCTTTGCTGTGTACTACAAGCAACTAGTAATTGTCTTAGATTGCTGTTCTCAAACTTTTAAGACCCCAGACACTACTTATCAGAGTAGAACATTGCCTTAAGAACTATGTTGTGCCAATTGATGTAGATGTCCTTTGAGTCTATAGTCCTTCCGCTTTCAAGCCTGGGAACTTCATCCCAGTAGGTGTTTATGTCTAAGAGGTTTCCCTGAATGTGCCACACTCTGCTCCCAGTGCTTTCTCAGTGGTATGAGGTCTCCAACTCTGCTAGCTTCCTAGTCCTTTTATAAGATAAAAGGTGGTGCAAACCACACCCCAGGGAAGCTCCCTTTGTATTGGATCAGGGATGTGACCTGAGCAAGGGTGTTGCATCCCACCCGAAGCCTCTTAAACATAACCTGATCTTGGCTCACAAACCACAGGCAGAGATCAGGATTTACAATATATAGAAAACTGTATCACACAATGGAGGACAATCACACAGTAGTAGTAATCATGGCCTAAGTGGACAGATATTTGGAGGGGGACACAGTTCAATCTGTGCCACTCCCCCTAATAACCATTAAAGAATTTTTTTTTCCTTTGTGTAACTCTTTTGTTGTTTATACTATGGTCTCGTACGATATTTGTCTTTTAGTAATTGTCTTGTTTACTCAGCACAGTGCTCTCCAGATCTATCTGTTGTGAGATTTTTCACAGTTTCTTCATTATCATTGCATTTTGCATTATTCTTTATCCATTGTATGTATATACCACAGTTTGTTAGTCCATTCATTTGTTGATGGCCACTTAAGGTGGCTTTTACATTTTTGCTATCATAAATAATACTGCAGTGAACATGGATGTGCTTATGTCTATTCATGTTTTGGCTGTTATTTCCTTAGGACATATTCCTAGGAGTGAGATTACTAGATCATACAGTATTTCTGTTTCTAGCTTTTTGAGGAAGCGTCATACAGTTTTCCATAGTGGTTGTACCATTTTATAGTCCTACCAGCAGTGCACTAGAGTGCCATTCTCCCCAACATTTGTTATTTCTTTCTTTCTGTCTCTCTCTCTCTGTCTTTCTCTCTCTCGCTTTCTTTCTTTCTTAATGCCAGTAATGTAAGGGTGAGCTGGTATCTCATTTTAGTTTGGACTTGCATCTCACTAATTGCTAATGATTGCAAGCATTTCTTCGTGTGTTTGTTAGCAGCCTGAATGGCTTCTTTCATATAGTGTCTGTTTGTATCTTTTGCCCATTTTTTTTGAGGTGTTGAAGTTTTCTATAAGTTTTAGAGATTAGATCCTTACAAAATACGTTGTAGTCAAAATTTTTTTCCTAGTCAGTGGATTGTTTTCTTACTCGTTTGGAGAAGTCTCTTATTGATCGTAAGTATTTAATTTTTATGAGGCCTCGTTTATCTAGTTAATCTCTCTCTGTGCAATTTTTAGTTATGTTTGATAATGTATACCATACATTAAGGCCCCTTGTATTATCCCTAATTTTTTCTCCAACATGAAGTTTTAGGTTTTATATTTAGGTCTTTTATCCATTTTGAGTTAGTTTTTGTGTGTGACATGAAGTATGGATCCTGTTTAATTTTTCTACAGATACATATCCAATTTTGTGGGCACCATTTGTTGAAGAGAATGTTTCTTCCCCATTCAGTAACCTTTGGTCTTTTGTCAAGAATCAGCTATCCATAAGTGGCTGGATTTACATTTGGTGTCTCAGTTCTGTTTCATTGGTCCATGTCTGTTGTCGTACCAGTACCAGGCTGTTTTGACTACTGTGGCTGTATAGTTGGTACTGAAATCAGATGGTGTGAGGACTCCTGTTTCTTTCTTCTTTCTTTTTTTTTTTTTAAATAAAGTTATACAGGGCCTCTAGTGATTAATTCTTCCATGTTAACAAAGAATGCTATTGGGATTTGTATCAGGATTGTATTTTATCTAAATCACTTTTGTTAACTATTGACATTTTAGTGTTTTACCTTCCTGGTTAGATTTATTCATAGATACTTTATCTTTTGGGGAGCTATTATAATGGTATTGTTTTCCTGGTTTCCTCCTCACAGTATTATTTGTTGATGTAGAGAAATCCACCTGATTTTTTATATGTTGATCGTAGATCCTGTCACTGTACTGAATGCTTCTGTTAGTTCCAGTAGCCTTCTTATGGAGTCCTTAGGGTTTATGTCAGGATTATGTCATGTTAGGATTATGTCATCTGTCAGTAGTGTTAGTTTTACTTCTTCCTTACCAATGTGGATGCCCACTGTTTACTTTTCATTCCTTATTGCTCTCAGTAGGACTTCCGAGAGTTGTGATAAAGGGCATCCTTGTCGGTTCCTGTTATGAGGGGAAACGCTTTCAAATTTTCTGTATTGAGGTTAATATGGACTGTTGTTTTGTATAAATTCTATTTACTGTGTTGAGAATTTTCCCTTCTATTCCTATTTTGCTGAGAGTTTTTATCAAGAATTGTTATAGAAAATGAAGAAGCGAATGACACCCAGGAGGAGGCAAGAGGCTGTTTATTACGCCAGTGGGCCAAAGGGACCTTTGGAGGTTCCAACAAATGGCCCCGACTGTGGTTTTGGCAGGGTAGATATAGTGCAGTTTGAGGATGTCGTGGTTGAGACAAATGGGGTGAGTGGGCGGAGTTCTGGGGGGGGAACATCCTGCCAGCTGGGGAGCCGTGCTGAGAAAGGAAGGTGGAAGTGTCCTGTCGGAGTTCCAGCTGAGAAGGGAAGAGGGAATCATATCAGGCGCTGGCGGTCTTGTCAGGCAAGTGCCGGCTGGGAAGGGAAGGGAGTATCATATCAGGTGTTGGCGGGGGCAGCGAGGAGGGGGAGGAAAATTTTTCAGCCTCTGTTATCCATATTATTCCCCCCTTTGATGCCCCCCTTTGATAAGGGTGGGTATCAAAATGAATATTGGACTTTATCAGATGTCTTTTCTGTATTGATTGATATGATCATGTGATTCTTTCCCATTGTTTTATTTATGTGGTAAATTGTGTTGATTCATTTTCTAAGGTTGAACCAACCTTGTGTGCCTTGTGCGAATTCCACTTGGTCATGATACGTTTTTTTGGATTGCTGTTGTAGTCCATTGGCTAGAATTTTGTTGAGAATGTTTGCATTTGTGTTCATGATGATATTGGTCTCTAGTTTTCTTTTTTAGTAGTATCCTTGCCTGACTTTGGTATTAGGGTTTTGCTGACTTCATAGAATGAATCATGGAGTATTCCTTCCTTTTCTATATTCTGGAATAGTTTCAATAGAATTAATATCAACTCTTCTCTGAATGTTTGGTATAATTCTCCAGTGAAGCCTTCTGACTTTTTTTGTTGGAAGTTCTGTTTTTGGTTTTTTTTTTGACCCCCTTCAGTTTCTTCTTTTGTTGCAGGTCTGTTCACATTTTCTACCTCAGTTTGTGTTAGTTTGGGTAGGTGGTGTGTTTCTGACAATTTATTCATTTCCTCTGGGTTTTAACACTTGTTGAAGTACAATTGTTTTGGATTACTCTGTTACGACCCTTTTCACTTCAGTTCATTTCTTTTGTAATGTCACCCATCTCATTTCTTATTTGGGTTATTTACATCTTCTGTTTTTATTTTGTCACATTGGCCAGTGATTTGTATTATTACTAATCCTTTCAAAAAGCCAGCCTTTAGTCTTGTTAATTCTCTCTATTGATTTTCTGTTCTCGATTTCATTTGTTTCTGCTCTAATTTTTATTACTTTGTTCCTTCTCTCAGCTGTGGGCTTCTCTTGCTGTTCTCTTTCTAATTGTTTCAATTGTAAGGTTAGTAATTTTGATTTTTGTCCTTATTTTAAATGTTTTATTGAGCTTTAAGTGAAAGTTTACATTCTGGATCAATTGCCATACAACCCTCTCCCACATACATACACTGCTATACAACTCGCACTGCTCTTGTGCCTGCTCCATGACAGCACACTCCTCCTTTACAACCTGTACATCCCACATCCATTCGACTAACTCCTGTCCCCCTCCACCCACTTATCTCACTTCTGGACAAGAGCTGCTCATACAGCCTCGTGTGTATAGTTAAGCCAAGAAACACATTGTTCTCTAGCATCACTCTGTGTCCTATAGTTCAATTCAATCTTGGAAGAATTGGCTTTGGTACTGCTTTCAGCTGTGGGCTAGCAGAGAGTCCAGGGACGATGCCCTCAGGGGACCCTCCAGTCTGACAGATTATTAGGTGTGGCCTTTTTATAAAGAGTTCTAGTTATGTACACCCATTTTTCTCCTGCTACATCAGTGACTTTATGTTGTGTGCCCTCTTAGGGCAATCACTGGTGGTGGCCAGATACCATCTAGTTCACCCAGTCTTATACAAACCTAGTCTCTGAATCACATGGTACCTTCTGTCTCCTGGGCTCTCATTTTCCTCCTGTTTTTGATGTCCTTCATTTTCCTGTGCTGCAGGTAGATTGGGAATACTTGATGCTGCTTAGATGGCTACATATTAGCTTTTAAGATCCCAGACGCCACTTACCAAAGTGATATGCAGAACATTTTCTCAAAAAATCTTAGTTATGCCGATTAACCTATATGTCCTGAGACCTGTCCCTGCTACTCTGTCCTTCAAAATGTTGGATTGTATCTAGAAAACCTTTTAGCTTTTGATTTAGTCCAGTTATGCTAATCTCCCTTCTACCATGTGCTTTGATGGAGTAGGGGCTAGAGCAGTTAAGAGTTTTACAGCAGTATGTGTTGGGGGTTATATGGCAGATTGATCTGGATTGTAAACTTTCACTTAAAGCTCAATGAAATATTTTTAAAAAAGGACAAAAATCAAAATTATTGACCCTACAACTGAAACAATTTAGAGCAACAAGACAAGTCCAGTGTTGCAAGAAAAAATAGTAAAAATTAGAGCAGAAACAAATGAAACAGAGAACAGAAAAATCACCGAACCCTATTCCTGTCTGCTGTCTATAATCTGTGAATACCCCTACCCCTGTAACCACCAAAGTTTATTTTCTTCTGTGTTTAAACCTTTTCTCAAGTCCTTGTAATAGTGGTTTCATATAGTATATTTCCTTTTGCAGCTAATTTCACTCAGCATCATGTCTTACAGATGACTCCATGTTATGAGATGTTTACTAGGATTGTCATTGTTCTTTATCATTGCTTAGTATTACATTATGTGAATATACTGTAGTTTGTTTATACATTCATCTGTTGACGGGCACCTAGGTTGATTCTATCTTTTTGCTGTTGTGGACAGTGCTACAGTAAACACTGTTGTGCATGTGTCTGTTTGTGTGACAGCCTTTATTTCTCTAGGATATATTTCAAGAAGTGGGATTGCTGGATCATATGGTAATTTCTATTCGTAGCTTTTTAAGAAAGTGCCAGATTGATTTGCAAAGTGGTTGTATCATTTTACATTCCCACCAGCAGTGTAGAAGAGTTCCAGTGTTTCCACAATGTCTTCAACATTTTTTATTTTGTATTTTTTGGATTAATGCCAGTCTTGTTGGATTGAGATGATATCTCATTATACTTTTGGTTTGGATTTCTCTGATGGCTAATAATTGTGAGCATTTCCTCGTGTATCTGTTAGCCACCTGAATATCTTCTTTGGTGAAGTGCTTGTTCATATCCTTTGCCCATTTTTTAATTGAGTTGTTTGTCTTTTTCTTGTTGAGATTTTGCAGTGCCTTGTAGATTATGGAGATTAAACACTGATCGGATTCATGGTAGCCAAAAATCTTTTCCCAGTCTGTAGGTAATCTTTTTACTCTACTGGTGAGGTCTTTGGAAGAGCAAAAGTGTTCAGTTTTTAAGAGTTCCTAGTTATCTATTTTCTCTTCTGGTGTTTGTGTATTGTAGTATTTTGTAGTCTGTTTATGCCGTTTATTTGGGCTGTCAGTGTTGTCAGTATTTTTTCTTCCATGATCTTTATTGTTTTAGATTTTATATGTAGTTCTTTGATCCATTTTGTGTTGGTTTTTGTGCATGGTGTGAAATATGAGTCTTGTTTCATTTTTTTTTTTTTGCAGATGGATATCCAATTATGCCAACATCATTTGTTAAAGAGACTGTCTTTTCCCAAGTTTAAGTACTTTGGATTTTTGTCAGATATCTGCTGTTCATAGGTGGTGGATGATGTTATATCTTAATTCTCAGTTCTGTTCCATTGGTCTATGTATCTGTTTTTGTACCAGTATCAGACTATTTTGACTACTGTGGCAGTGTAATAGGTTCTAAAATCAAGTAGTGTAAGACCTCCCACTATACTCTTCTTCAGTAATGCTCTGCTTTTCCAGGGCTTCTTCCCTTTACATATGAATCTGGTGATTTGTTTCTTCATCTCATTAAAAAATGCCATTAGTACAGAACAACCCATGTGAATGGGAGACTATATCAGCATGTGACCAGAAGAATCAGATGGTGCCCAGCCACCACCAAAGACAGCCATGATGTGGCAAACAATGTAGAGTCCCTGAGGCAACATGAGAAAAAGATGAGTCCAGCTCAAGAACTCTACTAAAAGACCAGAATTGATGATCTGACAGCCTGGAGGACCCCCTGGGAGCAAGGCCCCTAGACCTGCTGCTGCCCCTGACCAGAAAACACTACTGGGGTCAACTCTTCAGACAAGAATGGACTGGACTCAGGAACACAGTGTGACCATATGATGTGTATACTTTATGGTTCTGTGCATTTATATGATGTTTTCCTACTGGTATCTTTCTAGAGAGGAGAGAGGAGGTTGGAAAGGAGGGGACAGGAGCTTATTAAGAGGATACTAGAGGTATAGAATGAAAAGGAAGAGTGTGCAGTCACCAGGCAAGGAGAGCAGAGGGAGATGCAGATAGGCAGGCATGCAAAATTGATTTGGATTGTATACTTCCACTTAATCACAATTAAAAAAAAATGCCTTTGGAATTTGTATTGTGATTGCATTGTATCTATAAATCATTTTTGAGTAGAATAGACATTTTCACAATGTTAAGTCTTCCTACCCATGGGCAAGGTAGGTTTCTCCATTTATGTACATCTCCTTTGGTTTCTTGAAGTAGAGTCTTGTGATTTTCTTTGTATAGGTCTTTTACGTATTATGTTAGATTTATTCCTAGGTAGTTTATCTTCTTAAGGGCTATTTTAAATGATATTGATTTGGTGATTTCCTGTTTGATGCTCTCTTTTTCGGTGTAAAGGAGCCCAGCTGATTTACGTATGTGTACCTTCTATCCTGATACTTTGCTTAAGTCTTCTGTAAGTTCCAGTAGTTTGTTGTTGTTTTTTCTATTGGATTATTTGGGTATTCTGTATATACAATAGTATCATCTGCAAATAGAGATACTTTTACTTCTTCCTTACTGTCAAGAATTGAATTTTGTTACCCCAAAAGTGTGTGTCGGTGGTTTGACTGGGCCATAATTCCTGGTGTTGTGTGATATTCCTTCATGTTTTAAACCCTGCCTCTGTGATGTTAATGAGAAGGATGAGCGATACTTGTGTTGGTGGGATAGGACTCAGTGTATAAGGCTGTGTTGTGCCTTGAGGTAGTCTCTTGAGATATAAAAGGAAGAATGTATCAGAGAGATTTGGGGACTTCACACCACGAAGAAACAGTGCCGGAAACTGGACATGTCCTTTGGAGAGGATGAGGTTCCCTGCACCTCTGAAGCTTCCATCCAGGGGAAGATTAACAACAAGGACCTTCCTCCACCTCCAGCCAAGAAAGCCTTCCCTTGGAACTGACACCCTGAATTTGGTTTTTTAGTCTACTGGATTGTGACAAAATAAAATTTCTCCTTTTAAAGCCATTCACTTGTGGTATTTCTGTTAAAGCAGTGCTAGCTAAGACACTTAGCAATTTGGATGCCATTTATGTCTTTATCCTGCATGATTGCTCTGGATAGAACCTCCAGGAAAATGCTGAATAAGAGTGGTGACAATGGACAGCCTTGTCTGGTTCCTGTTCCCAAGGAGAATGCTTTCAGATTCTCTCCATCTAGGATGGTGTTGAGTGTTGACTTTGCGTAGATGCCCCTTATTATGTTGCAGAATTTCCCTTCTATTCCTATTTTGCTGAGAGTCTTTAACATGAATGGATGTTGGACTTTGTCAGATGGCTTTTCTGCATCAACTGATAAAATCAAATGATTACTCTTTTGTTTTATTTATGTGATTGATTACATTAATTGACTTTCTAATGTTGAACCATTCCTACATCCCTAGTATGAATCCAGCTTGGTCATGGCAAATTATTTTTTTGATATATTGTTGAATTGGAGAGAATTTTGTTGAGGATTTTTGCATCTAGGTTCATGAGAGATAGTGGCGTGTAATTTACATTTTTAGTGCTGTCTTTACCTGGTTTGGGTATCAGATTTTTGCTGCATTTCTGAAATGAATTTGAGAGTATTTGTCCTTTCCTATGCTCCGGAATACCTTTAGTAATAGTGGTGTTAAATCTTCTCTGAACACTTGGTAGAATTCTCCAGTGAAGCCATCAGGACCAGGGCTTTTTTTAATTGGGAGTTCTTTAATTGCCTTTTTAGTCTCTTCTTTGGTGATGGATTTGTTTAGTTGTTCTATCTTAGTGCTGGTTTCGGTGGGTGACTTGTTTCTAGAAATTTGTCCATTTCCCTTAGCTTTTCGAATTTATTAGAGTACAGATTTTCATGGCGTTCTGTTATGATTCTTTTAACTTCACTTGGGTCTGTTCTTTTTTTTTTATTTTTTATTATTATTATTTTTTTTTTATTTAACATAACTGAGTGAAAATGTACATTCACGTATAAATTTACATGCCCACCTATATGCAGCTTCCACTGCTCTCCCTGTCTGGTGACTGCACACTATTCCTCTCTGCTCCATACATGTCTCATCCTCCCAACAGCCTCCTTTCCCTTCCTCTCCATCCACTCCCCTTCCTCCAGCCAGAGGTCAGCAGGATGATATCCTATAGATGTATAGAACCATAATGTGCTTCCAATATATGGTCACTCTGCATTGCCAAGTCCAATCCATTCCTGTCCAAAGAGTGGACCTTTGTTATAATTTATGGGAGAGAGCAGAATCAGGGCCGGGGGCGATGCTCTCAGAGGGACCCCAAAACTGCTGAACCATCAATTGAGGTCTTTTAGTGGAGATCTCAGGATGCACCCCTTTTTATTCTTGTGTTGCCAGTGAGACTCAACCTAGTGAGCTCCATCATGGCTATCACTGGTGGTGGCTGGGCACCATCCGGTTCTTCGGTCCCAAGTCGATGTAGGCACCCACTCTTGTGGGTCTCTCTGTCTTCTCGGTTGTCTTTACCACATGTCATTTTGGTCCTCAGTGAGCATCTGTTCCTGCTGAGTTGGGACCATTTGCTGTGTCCTCGGATGGCAGCTTGGCAACTTTTAAGACCCCAGACGCCACTCACCAATGTGGGGTGCAGAGAGCTCTCTTAGCAAAACGCTAGTTGTGCCAATTGGCCTGGAATTCGCCTAAGAGCGTGGTCCCCCGCCCCCTGCCCCAGCTACTCTATCCTTGGCAGTATTGAGTCAAGATGGAAGGAGTGCTCAAGTTATGCTGAAGTCCAATTAATGTTGTTCTTGTTTCTAATGTGCGCTATCGCCACTTTCTCCCAACTAGATTTCTAGTAACTATCTAAACTAAACCCTCCCCCCCTCACCCTCTCTCCCTTCCCTCCCTTGCAGCTGTCACAGAGTCTTTTCTTCTATACACAAGTCTGTTTTTGAGATCTTATCGTAGAGGTCTCATACAGTATTTGTCCCTTTGTCGCTGACTACTTTCACTCAACATAATGTCTTCCAGTTGAAACCAGGTTAGGAGATGTTTCCTGGAATCATCGTTATTCTTTATCATTGCGTAGTGCTCCATTGAGTATATGTACCATAGTTTACCTATCCATTCTTCTGTTGTTGGGCATCTGGGTTGATTCCATCTTTTTGCTATCGTGGACTGTGCTGCGATAAACATTCTGGTGCATGTGTCCGTTGGTGTGAGAGGCCTTGATTCTGTAGGATATATTCCAAGTAGTGGAATTACTGGGTCAAATGGTATATCGATATCCATTTTTTTAAGGAAGCGCCAGATTACCTTCCAAAGAGGCTGGACCATTTTTCAACCCCACCAACAGTGTAGGAGGGTTCCACTTTCTCCATAGCCTCTCCAGCATTTGTTGTTTTGTGTTTTCTGGATCATGGCCAATCTTGTTGGGGTAAGATGGTATCTCATTGTTGTCTTGATTTGAATTTCTTTAATAACTAAAGATCGTGAACATGTCTGCATGTGTTTTTTGGCTGCCTGGATCTCCTCTTTAGTGAAGTATCTGTCCGTCTCCTTTGCCCATTGCTTAATTGGATGGTTTATCTTCTTCTTATTGATAGTTTGTAGTATCTTATAGATTATGGAGATCAGGCGTTGGTCTGACATAGAGTTGCCAAATATTTTTTCCCATTCTGTGGGTGTTCTTTTAATTCTATTAATAAAGTCTTTGGATGAGCAGAAGTGTTTGATTCTTAATAGTTCCCATTTATCTATTTTGTCTTCTGTTGATTGAGGTTTGTTTGACAGATTTTGGAGTCTATCCTCATTGTGTATTAAAACTTCCATTGTTGTTCCTACTTTTTCTTGGATGAGCTTTAACATTTTAGGTTTGATATTTTGGGGTCTGTTCTAATCCTTTCTCTTTGATGTGTGTGTTTATTGCTATAAATTGGCTGCTAAGCATTGCTTTTGCTGTGCCCTGAAAGCTTTGTTATGTTATGTTTTCTTCCTCATTTGGTAATAGGAATTTTTAAATTTCACCTTTGGTTTCTTCTGTTACCCAGTAATGTTAAAGCACGGTTTTATTTAGTTTTTGTTTATTGGGTTTCTTTCTTTTCTCTTCCTATTCCTGAGTTCTACTTTTGTAGCACTGTGATCAGAAAAGATTCTTGGTATTATTTCAGTGTTTTTCAGTTTTTTTGTGGCTGTCTTTGTGGCGTACGTGATCTGTGTTAGTCATTGATCCATCAGTATTGGAGAAGAATGTGTACTTTCATGCTGTTGAATGATGTTGAATGATATTTGTCAGTTAGGTCCAGTTGGTTAACTATAGTCTTTAGATCTGTGTCTTGAGTTTCTTACTGGTTTCTGTCCTTCACTGAGAGTAGTGTGTTAAAGTCTCCTAGTATTATTGTGGAAGTATCTATTTTTCTTTTCGGTGTTATTTTATGTATTTTGGAGCTCTGTCATTGGGTACATATGTATTTATTATGATTATATCCTCTTGGTGGATTGACCCTTTAATCATTATATAAAGTTTTTCTTGGTATTTTATAGAAACCCTGGTGGCATAGTGGTTAAGAGCTACAGCTGCTAACCAGAAGGTCAACAGTTTGAATGCACCAGGCACTCCTTGGAAACTCTGTAGGGAAGTTCTACTCTGTCCTGTAGGGTCACTATGAGTCAAAATTGACTTGACACCAACAGATTTGGATTTTGGGGTTTGGATGGGGTTTTTTGTTTGTTTGTTTGTTTTTGTCTTTTATATTAGATTTTGTTTTAAAATCCATTTTATCAGAGATTAATATTGCCACTCTTGCTCTCTTTTGGTTATTGTGTACTCGATATATCTTTTTCCATCCTTTAAGGTTTACTGAAAGTTTATCTACATCTTTGTGACTAACATGTGTCTCTTGGAAATAACATATTGATGGGTCATAAATTTTTTATCTGTTCTGCCAGTCTCTGTTCTTTCATGGTTTATTTTAGGCCATTACCTTCAATGGTGTCATGGATTAACCTTTGTCCCCCAAAATGTGTGTGGCCATTACTCTGGGCTGTGGTTTCCAGTGTTTTATGATTGGCCTTTGTTTTGAAATTTTCCTATGCTGTATGTTAAAGAGGGCTAGAGTGGGACTGTAAATCCCTTCCAAAGGTCACCTCCTTGCTTTGTTGTAAAGGCAGTTTCCCTGGAGTGTGGCTTGTACCACCTTTTTATCCTTTTATCCTACAAGGGATAAAAGGAAAGGGAAGCAAGCAGAGAGCTGAGAACCTCATACAAAAAGAAAGCAGCACTGGGAGTAGAGCACGTCCTTCAGACCTGAGGTTCCTGCACCAAGATGCTCCCTGACCAAAGTCTGATGCAAGACAAGGACATTCTTCCAGAGCTGACAGAGAGAAAGCCCTTCCCTTGGAACAGACACCCTGAATGCAGACTTGTAACCTACTTGACTGTGTAAGAATAAACTTTTCTTTGCTACTACCAGTGGCAGGGAAAGGCATTCTCTCTGTCAGCTATGGAAGAAGGTTCTTGTGTTGCATCAGTCTTCTGTAGTATTTCTGTTAGAGCAACACTAGATGACTAGAACAAATGAGTATGCACCTGTTCTGTCATTTTGTTATGCTGTGGGTGTGTAGTGTTGATCGTTTGCTTGTTGTGCTTAATTTTCTTTGCTGAGTTTTTTAAATCATGGTTTGTCTTTTTAGTTCCTTCATAAACTTTAGTTTTGTGTGTACTGAATATGACTTTTTTATGTTCTTATAAATAGATTTGTTAACTTTCATTGTGATTCCACTGAAATTTACCTGTACCTTCTTAAGTATAAAATGGTAATTTATTTCTTGATAGCTTCTTGGATTACTCTCCATATGGAAGTTCTGCACCTACACTCCTTATTCCCCCTGTATGTTTCGAAGTGGTCATCAGTTACAGATTGATGTCTCTGGCTCCCTGTTTTCTGTCTTTTAGCTTTATTTTACTTTTTGGAGTTCTTTATTTAAGTTGATACCTGTCTGATGTTGTCATGTGTTTTCGTCACAGGTTGTTATCTGGTGTGTTGTTTGTTTTGTGGCCAAAGGACTCCTTGTAATATTCCTTGTAAAATTGGTTTTGTTTTTACAGATTAATTTTTGCTTACCTGGAAATGTCCTAATTTCATCATATTGAGGAATAATTTTTCTAGTTATATTATTCTTGATTGGCAGTTTTTTTTTTATTTCAAAGTTTTATGTATGGTATCTAATACCCTTCATACCTTCATGATTTCTGTGACTAATCAGAATTTAGTCTTAATGATACCCCTTTATAGGTGATCCTTCGTTTTTGTTGAGCTGCTTTCAGCAGGGCAACCAATATGCCAGGCCAAGCCCACAGGCACTGCAGCCCTGCCATTGCTGCTCACTATCACTAGTCAGCTTTCAGTGCCAAGGCTACCAGTACCCCATGACCACCAGACAGCACTGGGACCTGAGTGGCAGGATTGCCACCACAGCACACATACTTCTTTTTGTGTTTTGTATTGACTCCTCTTTCTGGGATCCTAGTCATATGTATGTTATTCCTCTTGATGGTGTTCTACATAACTCTTAAGTTTTCTTTTTCTTCTTTTTTTTAATCCTCACACAGATTAGTGTCAGGGGATTAGTCTTCCATTCCACTGATTCTGTCTTCCATTGTTTCACTTTTACTCCTATAACTTGCCACTGAGTTGTCACATTCTGAAATTTTGTTGGTAAGCGTCTGGATTTCTAGCTACAGTTTCTGTATCTCTCATGGATTGAATTGTGTCCCCCCAAAAAATATGTGTAGCAATTTGAGGGATTTTGCATCTAAGTTTATGAGAGATACTGTTCTGTAACTTTCCTTTTTTGAGCTGTCTTTACTTCGTTTTAGGGTTATGCTGGCTTCATAGAATGAATTTGGGAGTATTCAGCCCCTTTCTAATCCTTTAGTAATAGTGATGTTAACACTTCTCTAAAAATTTTGGTAGAATTCTCCAGTGAAGCCATCAGGGCCAGGGCTTCCAAGGCTTTTAATTAGCTTTTCAGTCTGATCTTTTATAATGGGTTAATTTAGTTGTTCTACTTCTGTTTGTGTTAGTTCTAGTAGTTAGTGTGTTTCTAGAAATCTATCTGTTTCTTCTAAGCTTTTTAATTTAGTAGACTATAATTTTTCATAGTATTCTGCTATGATTCTTTTAATTTCGGTTGGGTCTGTTGTGATGTCACCCATTTCATTTCTTACTCAAGTTATTTGATTCTTCTCTCATGTTTCTTTTGAGAGTTTGGCCAGTGGCTGGTCAATTTTGTTGATCTTTTCAGGAAATGAGTTTTTAGCCTCATTAACTCTTCAGTTGTTTTTCTAGTCTCTAACTAATTTAGTTCTGCTCTAATTTTTATTGTTTGCTTTCTTCTCATGCCCAAGGGGTTCTTTCTACTTGTTTGTGTTGTAGGGTTGTTTGACCTGGGCCATTTCTCCTTTTTGGATGTTTATTTATTGACATAAATTGACCTCTGAGCCCTGCATTCTGCATTTCTGCATTCAGTTGGATCACCTTTCTTTGGAATGGGCATAAATATGGATCTCTTCCAGTCAGTTGGCCAAGTAGCCGCCCTCCAAACTACTTGACATAGATGAGTGAGCACTTTCAGCACTGTATCTGTTTGCTGAAACATCTCAATTGATATTCCATCAATTCCTGTAGCCTTGTTTTTTGCCAGTGTCTTCCATTCAGCTTCAGCTTCTTCCTTCAGTAGCATCGGTTCCTGATCATATGCTGCCTCTTCAAAAGGCTGAACATCGACCAGTTCATTCTGGTATAATGACTCTGTGTATTCCTTCCATCTTCTTTTGATGCTCCCTGAGTTGTTTAATATTTTCCCTGTAGAATCCTTCACTATTGCAACTTGAGGGTTGAATTTTTTTCTTCAGTTCAAATGAGAAGAAACAGCTGCAAACATCCATTTATACATATGTATATTTTTTTTCCCAGACTGCCACTCTCCATTTCCATATTGGTGCATTTAATCCATTTATGTTCAGTGGTGATTATTGATAGATAAGAGTTTAGTGCTGCCATTTTGATGTCTTTTTTCATGTGTTCTAGGCAGTTCCTTTGTTCCATTTAATTTTCTGTGCTGAGTCTTTTTTCTTTATGTGTTTTCTTTTCATATTTTTCATTGTTGGCGGCTTTGTATTTGCTGAGACGTCATGCTTTTCCTGCTTTTTATTTTGACACATGGGATTCATAGTTTCCTATGTGTTTACTTTTATATCTACCTCTATTTTTCTAAATTTAAAGTGGCTCCGTAATTCATTTATATTGCCTTGACTTCTCTGTATGATAGATCTGGGAGTACATTTTCTTGTAAGTCCTTCTTTTTTGTCCCCATGTTTATATAATGGCATCTCTTCTTCCCTATTTTCAGTGCTTTGCCTTTGATTTATTTTTGTGTTTCCCCTTTTTGGGTTGGCAGCCAGTTGCTCTCTTTGTGTTCTAGTCTTGAGTTGTTACTTGGTATTACTGATTTTCTAACCAAAGGATACTCGTTAGTGTTTCTTGCAGTTTGTGGGCTTGGTTTTTGCAAATTCCTTAAATTTCTATTTATCTGGGAATGTCATAATTCTGCCACTATATTAGAGATCATTTTGCTGGATATATAGTTGTTGGTTGGCAGTTACTTTCTTTTAAGGCTTTGTATGTGTCATCCCATTGCCTTCTTCCGTGCATGCTTTCTGCTGAGTAGTTCAAGCTTAGTCTTATTATCTCTTATTATCTCTATCTCTAGTTTTGGCAAGTTTGATTATGATATGCCTTAATGTCTTTCTTTTGGGATGTACCTTGAGCCCTATTTCCAGTTCAGTTAATGATGTCAGCCTCCAGAGCTGGGCACAGTGCAGCAACAGGAGGGGGAAGCAGGGGAAGCACTGGGAGAAGGGAGAGAGGTTTATCACAAAGGAAAGATTTAGACCCACACACACAGTAGATTACATGTAGAGAGTTAGCTATTGACAGTCTTGTACTGTTCTTCACTGGTTCTGGAAGCATGATTGGATTCCTTGGTGAGTTTCTTCTGCAGGGGAGGACACCCTCAAGCCACCATGCTGAGCTCACCATGCTGGCCTCAGCCATTTCCTGGCAGGTCAGGTCTAGTGAATCCTACCCTCCTTTCCCCATTTTTCAGTCTGATTTCTCAATTTTCCCTTTGATGTTTTGGGCTCCTAGAATGTCATACATAATGAATTAATTTGTTCTTTTGGGTCTTTGTTGTTAGAGGGATCAGAGGAAGTGTCTGACTACTCCACCATCTTGGCCCTGCCTCCTGTCAGTCATCCTTAATAGTTCTTTTTATAAAAAAGGAAAAGTAGTCTCTTGAAGTGTATTCAAAAAATCAGTGACTGTACAGTTGCTATTATCTACCTCTTCTGAAATGATAGTCTTTCTGTTGAACCAAAAATAAACTTTCCTTTAGTATTTTATGGAATACAAAGAGACTTTGTTTAATTTCTTTAACTTGGCACTATTAATTTTTATTAATGAAATGTGTGTGGGCATCTTAAACAACAGAAATAAAATGATAGGAGTGCTCTGTAGTTGTTTGTTACTAAACCATGTCCTTCCCCTGCCCTGGCTGGACAGCTGGCTTGAAGCAGCCGTGTTTCTAGCTTGGATCCTTAGCTTGGGGTTCTCAGGGGGACAGGTTGCATCTTGCACATTGTTGTGTTTTTCTGTTTGAACCTGCTGGGTTGCTACCTGAAGAACTAGAGCAAAATGTACATGTCTATTTCATTCCCCTTGGTGATAACACAGGGCTGAGGAGCACTGAAAACTGTAGGGTGGACTGAAAGGTCTGTTGGTGCCTAGGAGTGCCCCAGTACAGAACCAGTCTGCAAGACTGAAAGAAGTGTTTCTGTCTTTCCAAAGATAATTTTTGAAACCTCACTAAACAAATGGACTACTACAGCCTTCAGTGAATGAAAGAAAGAAGAAGAACCTGCAGACCCTGAGGAAGCAGGAAAAGCTGATGTCCAGAGTTACTGTTCTATATTACTCAAATGTCCAATTTTCATCAAAAATCACAGGGCATACAGGACAGCAGAGAAGGATGCCTACTCAGAGGAACAAAAGAAAGAGACAGATACCATCTCTCAGAAAGCCAAAGCTTTAGACTTCCTTTAGATAAAGACATTACAACAACTGTCTTACATGAGATTGTCAGAGCAGCTCCCCTATAGTAACAAGATGGGAGGGTGGAGGAGAAGGGACAGGAGTTGGTTCAATGAATATGGTAAGTACAGAGTGGAAAGGAGGAATGTGCTGTCACAGGATTGGGATAGCAGATGGAGTTGCATAGGGGTGTCTGTATGGGGTTTTGTATGGCAAATTAACTTTGTAAACTTTCACTGACTCACAGTGAAATATTATAATAAAAAAATGTCTTATATATGTCCAGAGAGCTAAAAGAAAGTGCAAAGAAGTAAATGAAATTGGGAGAATTGTCTGTGAACAAAATGTAACTATCAATAAAGAGGGAAATTATTAAAGGAAGCTAAACAGAACTTTGGAAACCCTGGTAGCGTAGTGGTTAAGTGCTGTGTCTGCTAACCAAAAGGTCAACAGTTCGAATCCACCAGGTGCTCCTTGGAAACTTTATGGAGCAGTTCTGCTCTGCCCTTTAGGGTCATTATGAGTGGGAATCAACTCAATGGCAGTGGATTTGAAATAGAACTTTTGGAGCTGAAAATACAGTAACAAATAAGAAGAATTCACTAGAAGGGCTTGCCAGTACACTAGAGCTAGCAAAAGAAAGAATTAGTGAGCTTGAAGATAGGACAATTGAAGTAATCCAGACTGAGAAACAGAAAGAAGAAAATTAAACAGAGTTTGAATAATCTACGTGACATCATAAAATACATCAATAGATACATTATGAGGGTCCCATGAGGAAAAGAGAATAAAGTGACTAAAAGCCTTATAGGTGCCTGAGAAAGAAAGATACTTGAAAAAATAATGGCTAAAGCTCTCTAAATTTGATAAACAACATAAATCTACATATCCAAGATCAGTGAACTCCACATGGGAGAAACTCAGGGAGATCCACACCAGTATACATTATTATAACCAAATTTGTTGGGAACCAAAAATAAAAAGAGAATCTTGAAGGTAGGCAGAGAGAAGCAAACCATCATATACAAGGGATTTTCAATAAAATTCAGTAGATTGTTCCTCAGAAACTCAGGCCAGGAAGGCAAGAGGGTGACTTATTTAAACACTACTGAAATAAAAAACTGTCAACCAAGTAGTATGTGTACAGCAAAACTATCCTTAAAAAAATGAGGGTGAAATTAAGACATTCCAAAATAAACTAAAGCTGAGGGAGTTGGTTACCACAGACCTACAACAAATGCTAAAGGGAGTCATTCGGGTTGAAATGAAATGACACTAATTAGTAACTTGAAGCTATATGAAGTAGTAATAATCTACAGTAAAGGTAATTTGATGGGTAACTATAAAAGCCCATTTTACTGTTTTTTTGGTTTGTAACTATTCTATCCTACTTGATACAAAAAAATATATAAAAATAACTATAAATTTGTATTATTGGGTATACAGTATATACACATGTAATTTGTGACAACATAAAAGAGAGGGCAGAGCTGTATACAAACAGATTTTTTGTACACTAGTAAAGTTGATATCAGTTTAACTATACTGTTAGAAATTCTGAGTGTTAAATGTAGTCCATGTGGTAACAACAATGAATACATCTTTTAAAATTTACAGAACAGGAAATGAGAAAATGGTTCACTACAAAAAAATCAACCCAAAAGAAAGTAGTATGAGAGGAAATGAGGGACAAAAAAGGTATAAGACACATAGAATATAAATAGCAGAATGACAAGAATAAGTTCTTCTTTGCTGTATATACAAGGGAATGCCATTCAACCTTAAGGAGAAGTGAAGTTCTGGTACATTCTGTGACATGGATGAGGCTTGAGACCATTATGCTAGGTGAAATAAGTCAGACACATGTTCAAAATACGATCTCACTTATATGATGTTTTGAGAATAGGCAAGTATGTAGATAAAAGTAAGGTCAGTGGTTACCAGGGACTGGAGGAAAGGGAGAAATAGGAAGTTGTTGTGTAACAGATAATGGTTTTCTGTTTTGAGTGACAAAAGTGTTAGAGGTGGGTATGTTGGTGGTGGTTGCACAAGATAGTGAATGTAATTGTTGTCACTGAATTGTGCCCTTAAAAATGATTAGAGTAGCAAGTTTTTTGTTACTATTTTTTGCCACAATGAAAGTTTTTTAAAAAGTCTTCCTTTTTTTCTCAGAAGTCAAGATATTTTCATCTAATAGTCTGCTAGTCCGTAAAACATATTCTTCTATCTTAAAAGATTGGCTCCATATCCTCTGTAGGCCTGGAGCCTCATTTATTATATACAGGACTTTCATAGCAACAGAATGAAAGCTCATGTATTTCAGTACAGCAGAGAGCACTGCATATCCTTAAGTAGAGTCTGTTCATATCACCTTACCTGTATTTCTAATGAACTTGATTATTTAGTTTTCCTGGCTCCCAGAGTAGATAAACTGAAAGCAAGAAATGCATACTTACTGCCCAAAAAGGAACTCTGAGGGTAGAGAGAAGAACTCACAAATCAAACTTCAAAAATCTCTTGTGTGAAAACTGTCCAGATCTGTAAGTCAGACTCGACTGTTCCCCTTTTCTCCATTACCAGGTTACATACACACACCTCTGTTTGCTTCACTCTACCGTGTTTTGTGGTTGTTTTCTTCAGGTCAGAGGACTTCATCTTATAATGTTGTTAAGCCAAGACTTGACTGTAATAGGTGCCGTATGTTCAGGGAAGGAAAGAAGGAGAGAATGAGCAGTTGGAATTTATTGCTTGGCTACTAACCAAAAACTTGGAGGTTCAAATGCACTTAGGTATGCCCTGGAAAGGCCTGGCAATGTACTTCTGAAAAATCACCCGTGGTAAACCTTATGGAGCACAGTCTATTCAGAATCAACTTCATGGCTGTCGGTATGGGCAGTTTAATGTAAAACCCACAGTCATCGAGTGGATTCCAACTCATGGTGACCCTGCAGGATAGAGTAGAACCACCCCATAGGGTTTCAAGGCTGTAAATATTTACAGAAGCAGGCTGTCACATCTTTCTACCATGGAGCAACTACTGGATTTAAACGACCGACCTTTCAGTTAACAATCAGATACAACCACTGTGCTACCAGAATGCCTTCCGTTTTAGTGTGGGAAAAGATAACCCTGCCTTAACTAAGCAGTCCCAAAGTACATTGCTTTATAGTAATTGATATTCCATTTGGTGTCAGCCTATGTAGCCATCAAGAATAGTCTGCTTATTCTTTATGAGAAACCTAAGAATTATTTTAAACTATTTGAGAAGTATTTTTATGAAAAATGTTTATAAGATTATTAGAGTTTTGGGATAGAGTTTTAAGCTTCAAATTTGAATAAACTTTGCTTCATTGGAAAATTCACTTTGAGGTACCTCTGTTATCAAATAAAAACAGTCTTTAAGGGTCTTAAGCACTGTTTTCCTTGCTATGTTTTCTCTGCTCTAAGTGATTGATTGTTTTAGATAATCTGAGGATTTTTTCTTACAATTCTGCAATTCTAAGAAAACCATTTACTGTTAATTCCTTTTCATTTAAATATGGTTACCATTAAGCCATGTTTGGAGATGTTTTATACCTTTGAGTGACATCTCTGATCAGTTATGTGTATTTTCAGATTGAAATGAATGAGTTAAAATTGGTCAGTCTGTCTGCTTTATTCGCTTAGCCCAGACAGTGTTTCCCTTTGTGTCATATAGAAAGTAAATGTTTTGACATTTTCTCTGAAACTGTCACACAAGTGTTCGAGCTAGCTGTGCTTTGAGAAACTGCCCACTGAGTGTCACTAATTAGAGTAGTCCAGAATGTTGTAAAAGCCAGAGTGACTAGTTCACTGAGAGTGGGAGCTGTTGGTGAAGTACCTTTCTATTTTGTGGCTCTGACAGATTAAGCGTTGATGTTTTAATTCATAATTAGGAATCCTTTATTTCTGCAAGCATCTGAGAGGCCAGAATGCATGTATACTGTTAGATTTGGCCATAGCATCTGGGCTGTGTGTTAGTCTGTGAATCCCCTCTTTGATCACAAGTGAGCAGATATGGGGTTTTTGTTTCAGGAGATTTTGGGGGAAACTACCAGTGCATATGAAAATAGGCAAATCACTAGAAACTTGTAAAACTTCTCAACTTCATTACTTAGAAAGTCAGTGTCAGTATCCAGATCTCTCCTTCGTAGTCTCTAACATGGCAGCATATGGCCATGTCTTGTTTTGCAAAGTTTTTACGTTACTTTATGGCCTCTGGAATGCTTGTTACGGTTCATAATGGGTCTCTTGCTTGGTAATCCTGTCTTGGGAAGCTAAGCCATGTATATTGTAGCTAAGCTGTAAAATCACATCTCCTCTACTCCATCAGCAGTAACTTTGTAGACTAGGTAGGATAGCTCAGCTATATAATTCTTTGTGAGACTATAGTGATGATCAAAAAATAAAAATAAATGTAGCTAACGTTTATTTAGCAATTACTGTGTGCCCAGTACCTTGCTAAATACTTGACATGAGTTCACCCATTGAATCCTTACGATAACCCCTACATGGGAAGTGCCATTATCCCCATATTACAAGGGAGGAAACTGAGACATACAGAAGTTAGGTAACTTGTCTGAAAAACCCAGGTAGTCTGTCTCTGAACCCATGTTCCTTTTTTAATTTCTTTTTTAACTGTATAAAACATTTGCCTGGCTCAAATACCAAAACTATAAAATAAAATATTTTCTGAGATATCTACCTTTCATCGAGTCTTCTCTCTGCCACATCCCAAAGTTAACCTTTTTTTTGTCTTTTTTTAAAGTTTTTGGTTTGTCCTTATATTGTTTCTTTATGAAAATACATACAAGTATGTATGTATGTTACCACTGTGTGTGCCTACATATATATATATATATATATATATACGTACATATACATATACACATACCCACCCACTGCCATTGAGTCGGGTCCAACTCATAGCAACCCTAGAGGTCAGAGTAGTAGTGCCCCAGAGAGTTTCCAAGGAGCACCTGGCAGATTTGAACTATAAAGCTCACACCCCTAACTAGGATATACCATAAGCATTTTGTTTTGCCTGAATTCAACTTTAAAACATAAAATAAAATCTCTTCTTATCAGAAGTAGACTCATGAGACCAATCGAGTAAATATATTTCATATTGCTTTGCAGATATCTTACTGAGAACTGAACTTACATTCCTGTGCCCTCTTCAGCGTTTTATATTCTGCCTCGGATCAGACCCAACTTGACTGCAGTGGCTTTGGTTTGGTTTTGGTCTCACCTTTCAGGTGTTTGACTTCTATGGCAAGATAAAACATACTCTCACACTCTGTCCTGAGTAAAAGTATTTATCTAAAAAACTTGGATCTGATGCTGTTTAAGCTGGCTGGCGTTGTTTCTAGTAGCCTTTGAGTCAGTTCCAAGTCATGACGACCCCATGTGTACAGAGTAGAAATGCTCCATAGGGTTTTCAGAAGCAGATCATCATGCTTTATTTCCAAGGTGCCTCTGGGTAGATTTGAACCACAAACCTTTTGGTTAGTCGTCCGGCACTTCACCTTTTTGTAGTACCACAGGAGGACTCCTTAAGGTGCCTGGTTAGCTTGTAAAATTGAAATAAGACTTCTAAATATGATTTTATTTAAAAAATAAAATAAAGGGGAAGGGAAAATGGTAATAGTCATTGGATTTGGGTTTCATTTGCTTAAGAAAAAGGTATGACTTGGTTGGTGTTCTGCAGTCTATGATTTCACAGACTTTTCAAGTGCCTGCTCCGTATATGTTTGGTATTTCTGAAACCATAGAAAAGGACTGGGTTTCATTGGCCTCTGTTTTTATATTCTCTTTGTCTAGAATCTTGAAGTTAGTCTACTGTTAAGTAAATATGTATGTTAGTTTCTTAGGGCTACCATGACAAATCACCATGAACTGGATGCCTTAAAACTGAGTTTTATTCTCGCATAATTCTAAAAGACAGAAGTCTGAAATCAGGATGTTGGCCCTCAAGATTCTTTAGGGGAGATTCCATTCTTTGCCTCTTCCAGCTTCGGATGGCTGTCAGTGATCTTTGACTTGTGGCCACATGATTCCATTCTCTGCCTCCATGGTCACATTGTCTCTTCCTCTTCTGTCTCAAATCTTCCTCTTCCTTGCACTTATGAAGACATTTGTCATTGGATTTAGGGCTCACCTGGCTCATACAGCATGGTCTCTTCATCTCAAGATCCTTAATGACATCTGCAAAAACCCTTTTTCCAAATAAAGTGACATTCATAGATTCCAGGAATTAGAATATGGACATATCTTTTGGAGGTCCACTGTTCAACCTACTGTAATATATGTCCAGGATACTTAGAAAACTGTACAGAGATTTTCATAAACAGTTATGTCAACTATGATGACATAAGTTAACATTGTATGCTTATGTTTGTGTGATTAGGTGTGGCATTATTAAGCCCAAAGCTTGATTCTGCAGTCCATTGACTGACTTTATATAGACCTTGGTTTGAATTTTTCTTGCTGTCATGTTCTCTTGAAATGCATACCACATCCATTGATTTTTTTTTAATGTGTTAACAGTTTTTGAGTGCCTGTATTCTGTAATCAGCCCATCACTTGGAAGATACTGAACAAACTGTTAAAAAATTGTGAAGTACATAACTCTGGTATTCTTTCCAGACCCTACAGTACTGTTTTCTCAAAGGCAGTAGTTTAGCACAGTTTTAAATGTCCACCACCACTTAACTACTGGCTCATTAAAGGCACTTTAGTAAGTTATAGAAATAGATTGGCATGTCCAGCAAAAGGGTGACTCAAGTGCCTCCTGATATCCACCTAAGACAGTGAGCTTGGATACGTCAGTATACCTTTTATGAAACATTAGATAATAAACTACCAATATTTGTTTCCTGTAGGCTTAGCTCCCTCCCTGTGCAGCGCTCAATTAACATTAATTGGCCAGTATTCTTGGTAGGCAGTTCATTTTGTTGCCAGCTGGCCACTAGCTTGTTTCCTTCTCCACTTCACTGAGATCATATTATTCTAAATCTTTCCAATGTGAAACCAACAGGTAATGCCACAGTAGTTCCTGCAAAATAACTAATGGAATGAGTCTTTATTTCATTTAAATGGCATCATTTAATTACATGATTGTTCAGTCCTGTACTCTGAAATGTTGTTAATTTAAATAGAACTAGACCCATTGAGAATTGTTTTATTAATGTTCTATGCCTCTGTTTTCATGTTACACAGGACTTCAACAGTGTTTTCCCGCAGAGAACCTTAATGACTATAAAAGACTAAAATGTTTCCTTGATAGCACCTCTTCCTTTGGTCTTCCGAAAATGAGCACATTCATCTTAAACCCACAAGAGATTGTTTGATTTTTTTCCAGAAGTAGAAATTAATGAGGTATAGACTAGCATATGGGTGATTTTATGTGAAATTGTATTCCCTCATTACTTTAGATGTTAACTGGGCCCTCATCACTGAAGTCATTTTCAATTTTACTCAAATACTGTTAGTATACTTTTTTATATTGTTGAAAATGCAGATTCCCAAAGCTGAGAGTGCCACAGCCATTTCATTTTTCCAGGCTAGTGAGCACATTCTGTGCTCCTTAGTCACCCAGGAGCCCTTTGAACCAGAGGATAACAGGGCCTCATACTTTAGATAAATTACACATTCCTGTGTTGACAGTACATAATGAGGCTTCAGATGCAGAAAATGGACTATGGGAAATCTTTTCCCGTACCTTTGAACTTTTAGTGCAGCTAGGGCTTCCTTCTCAAGAATGGAGTCAGGGCTCATCCTGGGAGCCTCTTGAATGCCACAGTAGACGTATTATTCCTACCCTCCTCACCCTTGAGGAGTTCACTGATGTCAGTGAAAGCTGATAAACCAAGTGGTAAAAGGTGAAATAGGAAAATGAGACTGAGGACATTTTAAAAAGTTGTAAGTACAAAGATAACTAGAATAAAAGTACAAATTTTCCTAAATACCAAAAAAAAAAAAAAAACATTTTTTTCTTTATAAATGAAAGAGCAAAAAATACGTATCTAGTAGAGAAAGAGGCATAGGAAATACACGTAATTAAGAATATAATTGAGACCAAACTTGTGAGTTGTACCAATAAATATGGAAGGACTTAACATCTATTAAAATATTTTCATTTTGACTTACAAAATAAGGTCCAACTCTATGCAGTATGCAAGAGCACACCTAAAACGTGGAAAGACTACAAGTGAAGTGATGGACAAAGATAACAAGCAAATGGAAACAAATAGCAGGGATAGTGATCCTGATACCAACACAACAGAATTCAGTCCCAAAGACAAAGGAGACATTTTAATGCTAACAGCTGTAATTCACCGCAAAGATACAATACTTAGAATATTATGCACCATGTAACACAAAGCAAAAACTATAGGAGGTGTAAGAAAACGTAAATAGAAATACACTAATCATGAGAGACTTTAAAACATCTCTCTTGGTATCAGATTAAGTGAACAAATGATAAATGAGATGGAAGATCTAAACAATGTAAATAGTAAGGAAGATCTGATGAATATGTCAAAAACTCTATACCTTGATAATAGAGATTATAGAGAATAACCCTTTGCTCAAAGACTCGTGGTACAGTCACAAAGTGTAGTCGTATATTAAGTCACAAAGAAAATAATTTCCATTAAGTAGAAACATTGTAAACAATGCAGTAAAATCAGGTATTACTAACAAAAACAAAGACCCTTTCATTTGGAAATTGAAAAATCTGTTAAACAATTCTTAGTTGAAAAGGGGAAATACAAAGAAGTTCATAACAAAAACATTGAGGAGGAGGCAAATGTTCAACGTACTGTTTTTAATGTTTTATTTATTGAGAGTAAGGAGCCCTGGTGGTGCAGTGGTTAAGAGCTCAGTTGCTAACCAAAATATCAGGTATTCTAACCCACCAGCAGCTCTAGGGGAGAAAAGTGTAGCAGTTTGCTTCTGTAAGGATTTGTAGCCTTGGGAACCCTGTGGGGCAGGCAGTTTTGCTCTGTCCTGTAGGTTGCTATGTGTCAGAATCTACTCAACAGCAACTTTTTTTTACAAGTAGTTGAGAATATACACAGCTGAACATAACACCAGTATACTTCAGTGGCATTGATTATATATTTCGAGTTGCACAGCCGTTCTTCCTCTCCTTTTCTTAGTTGTTCCTCTTTCATTAACATAAGCTCACTGCCCCCTAAGTTTCCTATCTGCTCTTTGAATTGCTGTTGTCAGTTTGGAAACCCTGGTGGTGTAGTGGGTTAAGTGCTACGTCTGCTGACCAGAAAGTTGACAGTTCAAATCCACCAGGGGCTCCTTGGAAACTCTTTGGGGCAGTTCTCCTCTGACCTATAGGGTCGCTATGAGTCGGACCCAACTTGATGGCAGTGCGTTTGGTTTTTGGTTTTGGTTGTCAGCTGGATAGCGTATATATAGTTCTTTAAAAGAGCGTAGTGCTCAAGGCAGACATTCCTTAATAGTTAAGCTATTGTTTGGTTTTCAGAAGACTTTAGGGAATATGTTTGGTTTAACGTCTAAATACTATCTCTGGGCTATAGTTTCAGGGGACATCTAGTCTCTGTGACACCAGAAAGTCTAGATTCCATGAGAATTTGAAATTCTGTTCTGCATTTTTCCCTTTGAACAGGATTCTTGTGTGGAATCTTTGATCAGAATATTCAGTAGTGGTAGCCAGGCGCCATCCAGTTCTTCTGGTCTCATGGCAAAGGAGGTAGCTGTTATGGAGGTAATTAGATGTATATCTATTTCTTCATCCTTTTTGCTTCATTTCTAAGTTTTAAATAATTTTCATTAACAACGGGGGACTAAATGGTTTCTTGGAGCCCCAGTGGCACAGTGATTAAGAGTTTGGCTGCTAACCAAAAGGCCAGGAATTTGAAGTACCAGCCACTCGTTGGAAACTCTATGGGGCAGTTCTGCTCTGTCCCACAGGGTCACCAGGAGTTGGAATAGACTCAGTGGCAGTGGGTTTTTTTGTTTGTTCGATCACACAGCCATTTGCTTGGTTCATACCCTTGCCAATGGAACTTTTTACAGGTGTACAATTTATTGACCATTAATTGGCTGTACAACCCTTAATGTTAATCAGTATGAATTGTCCATCAGTGTAAACTGATACTCAGTCCTCTATAAGTGATAACCCTCCCTCCCACCCCTGGTAACCACTTAAACTTTGGTCTCTGTACCTTTGTCTCACCTTTTTGTATATAAATGAGGTCATACAGTATTTGTCCTTTTGTGATTGGTTTTGTGCAGCATAATGTTTTCAAGCACTGTTCTGTGTTATAGCATGTATCAGGATTTCTTTTCTCTTTCTGACTAATATTTCATTGTTTATACATACCACATTTTCTTTATCCATTCACCTGTTGATGGACATTTAGGTTGTTTCCACCTTTTGGCTGTTGTAAATACTGCTGCAGTGAGCATTGGTGTACAAGCCTCTGCTTATGTCACTGCTTTAACGGTGGGTTATCTAATATAATAACAAAAACACAAGCAGCACAAGACAAATAAATGTGACCTCATAAAAACTAAATACTTTTATTCATCAAAAGACTTCACTAAGAAAGTAAAAAGACAAGCTGCCAATTGGGAGAATACCTTTGTAAGCCAGTAAGAACCTAACAGCCTGTATGTCTGTAACCCAACCCACTGCATGTCTGTATAAATATATAATTTTGACTGTTTAACAACTAAAAGACAAATAATGTGATCAAAAAATGGGCAAAAGACTTGCATAAATATTTCACCAAAGAGGATATCCAAATAGCCACCAAACACATGAAAAGATGCTCAGCATCGTTAGCCATTCACCCAAGCCAAACCTGCTGCTGCTGAGTTGGTTCTCACTGCACTGTAGGACAAAGTGGAACTGCCCTGTAACAAAAACACAAACAGTAAAGTACAAATAAAATCTTTATGGAATAACACTACCACATCTTTCTCCTGCAGGGTGGCTGGTGGATTAGAACTGGTTAGCAGCCAAGCATTTTAACTACTGTGCCATCAGGGCTCCTTCATTACCAATCAGAGAAATACAAATCAAAACTGCAAGGAGATACCATTTTGTTTCCACTAGAAAAAACAAAACAGAAAATAACAAATATTGGCAAAGATTTGGGGAAACTGGAACCTTTATCCATTGCTGATGGGAATGCAGTGTAGTGCTTTCTCAAAAAACTAAAACTACCATAATGTTGTTAGGTTCTGATTCACAGCAACCATATGTACAATAGAACAAAGCACTGTCAGGTTGTATGCCATCCTTACAATCATTGTTATGCTTGAGCCCGTTATTGGGGCCACTGTGTCAGTCCATCTCATTGAGGATATTCTTTTTTGCTAACCCTCTACTTGACCACACAAAGACATTGTCAGTTCTTCAGTCTTCCTTATTCACTGTCAAGCTTTCACATTCATATGAGGTGGTTGAAAACACCATGGCTTAGATGAAGTGCACCTTAGTCCTTAAAACTGTGTCTTCACTTTAGAACACTTTAAAGAAGTCCTTTTGCAGCAGATTTGCCCAGTGCAGTACATCACTTGATTTCTTGACTGCTGTTTCAATGGGTGTTGATTGTGGATGCAAGTAACATGAAATCCTTGACAACTTCAGTCTCTTCTCAGTTTATCATGATGATGTTCATTGGTCCAGTTGTGAGGATTTTGTCTTCTTTATGTTGAGATATAATCCATATTAAAGGCTGTTGTCTTTGATCTTCGTCAGTAAGTGCTTCAAGTTGTCTTCACTTTCAGCAAGCAAGATTGTATTATCTGCGTATCGCAGGCTGTTGATGAGTCTTCCTCCAGTCCTCATGCAGCATTCTTGTTCATAAACTCTGATTTCTCAGATTATTTGCTCTGCATACAGATCAAATAAGTATGTTGAAAGGATACAACCCTGACACACATCTTTCTCGGACTTGTAACCATGCAGTATCCCCTTATTCTGTTCAGATCACTGCTTCTTGGTCTAAGTACAGGTTCCTCATGAGCACAGTTTTAACTGAGTGTTCCAAAGTTCCCATTCACAGTGTTATTCATCATTTGTTATGACCCTCATGGTCAAATACCTTTGTATAGCCAAGAAAACACAGGTAAGCATCTTTCTGGTATTCTCTGTTTTCACCCAAAATCTGTCTGACACCAGGCAATGATATCCCTTGTTCCACATCCTCTTCTGAATCTGGCTTGAGTTTCTGGCAGTTCCCTGTCAGTGTACTGCTGGAACCATTTTTTAATTATCTTCAACACATTTTACTTGTGTATGATATTATTTGATAATTTTTGCATTCTATTGGATCACTTTTCTTTGGAATGGGCACAAATAATGGATCAGTTCCAGTCAGCCAGCCAGGTAGTTGTCTTCCAGATTTCTTAACAGAGACAAGTGAGCTTCTCTAGCACTGCATCAGTTTGTTGAAATGTCTCAATTGGTATTCTGTCAATTCCTAAACAAAAACCAAACGCACTGCTGTCAAGTCGATTCCAACTCATAGCGACCCTATAGGACAGAGTAGAACTGCCCCATGCAGCTTGCAAGGAGCACCTAGTGGATTCAAACTGCCAGTCTTGGGGTTAGCAGCCAAAGCACTTAATCACTAGGCCACCAGGGTTTCCTGTCAATTCCTGGAGCCTTATTTCTCACCAGTGCTTCAGTGCACCTTGCACTTCTTCCCTCAGTACCATCAGTTCTTGATCATATGCTACCTCCTGAAACTATTGAACATCAACCTCTTTTTTTTTGGTACAGTGCCTCTGTATTCCTTCCATCTTCGTTTGAAGGAGTAAGGAAAATAGAAAATAACCATTAGAACAGGCATTGTTATGGGCAAGATATCTACCACTGGATGCTAGAATTAATCTGCAACAGTTTGAGGGGAGTCAGAATTGTTTATAGTTCTTTAAGTACTTCCTCCAAGATATACTTATTAATTGCAAAGGGAAATACAGAAAGCAAAAAGTAAGGAAAGCCAGTAAGACACTCCTTTAACCAAGTGATAGAGTAGTAAGATATCTCAGCATCATATATCCCCTGATATGATGGAATGAGAAGGGCACAGCATTATTTCTGTAGCATTCTTGCCAAAATGGACTATTTAGTCTATTTGTGGGAAAACATACAAACCCAGATTGGAGGGACATTGTACAAAATACCCAACCAGTACTCTTCAAAGTATTGAAGACATGTAGAATGTTGTTGAAAACATGTAGAATGAAATAAGTCAGACATAAAAGAACAAATGTTCCATGATCCCACTTATGTGAAATATCTAGTAAGGGCAGATGCATAGACACTAAAATTTATTGGTGATTATCTGGGGTGGGTGAAATGGGAAAAGGAAAGTTATTGCTTAAGGGCACTGAGTTTCTATTAAGGGTGATGGAAAATTTTGGAAACATATAATGGTGATGGTTGCAGATCATGGTAAATGTAGTCACTGAATTGTAACATAAAAATGATTGAAGTGGCAAATGTGTTTTTGTACATATGTCACCACAATAAAGATTTTTAAAAATATGTCAATACATAAACATTGTCATGAAAGACAAAGGAATATTGAGAAATGTGCACAGATTAGAGGAGACAAAAGGGTCATGACAACAGTGTGCAATATGGGACCCTGACTGGAATTCTAGTGTAAAAAGAAAGACATAAGGGGGATAACTGGTGAAATTTGAGTAAGGTCTGTAGATTACTTAGTAGTACTATAGCAATGTTAATGTACTAATTTAGATCATTTTTACTCTGGTTATGTAAGATGCTAACACCTGAAGAAATGAAATGAAGACTGTATGATAGCTTTTGTACTATGTAACTTTTCTGTGAGCGTAAAATTTTTTCTAAACAAAAATAAAGTAATGGCTAAATAAACAATTAAGAGTTATGAGTGGATACTTATTTAATTTAATAGAGTTGAGTATTATTTGTTTATGCAAACTTTTAGAGTAACTTGTATTATTGATTTAAATTCAAGGAGCCCAAGAAAATAATTCAGGAAGGACCCATTTATACTTTATTAAATCCAGAATAAGCTGGCTTCCCTGTCAGTACTTCAAACCCTTTCCAATGAATTGATCTGACTGTTTATGAAGTTAAAGATTTTCTCTTGCTGAAGTAGAGAATGAGTGGGGAAAGTCTTTTTAAAAGAATGTTAAATAGCATTAATCCGATAGGGATGATCTTCTCAAGCTATATGTATGCAATGTCTTCCCAGGTGTTCCGGAAGGACCTCATCAGTGCCATGAAAATTCCAGATTCTCACCACATTAACCCTGACAGCTATTATCTCTTTACGGATACGTGGAAAGAAGAATGGGAGAAGGGAGTCCAGGTACCAGCCAGTCCAGACAATATTCCACAGCCTTCTGTCAGGTATCTGCATGCTTACACTTTTGACTTAGGGATTGAATGCTCTTTTGGTTATCTGTGTGTTCCTTGGGAAGAAACTTTTGAGTGTTTAAATATACATTTAGAATATAAAGTCACATACCGTGTTTACTCTGACAAGTGGCAAATTACATCCAGCTAGGATGGCTCAGTCCACCACCCATATGTAAGTTTGTGGTACTGTGTTGGCTTATGTTGCTTTGACACTGGATACTATGCCACCATCATTTCAAATACCATATACCTATGTTGGAGAGGTTTCAGTGGAGCTTCCAGACTAGGACAGAATAAGATGATGGGCTTGGCAGTCTATTTCCAAAAATTAGCCAGTGAAAGACCCTGTGGTTCACAGCAGAATATTGTACAGTACATTGCTGTAAGATGAGCCCCGTAAGGTGAAAAACACTCAAAATGACAGTCAAGCATAGCTGCAGTGAGCACTGGGCTTGAGGAGACCAGTTATTCCAAATGCAAAGCTGGCATGAAATAAAATGTCTGGACTAGTAGGAGCAGTGTCATATAGGAACTTCATTGAAGAAAAACAAAGCTCATCACTGTCAAATGGCTTCTGACTCATAGCGAACCTATATGACAGAGTAGAACTGCCCCGTAAGGTTTCTAAGGCTGTAAATTGTAAATCTTTTCACAGAAGCAGATTACCACGTAGTTCTCTTGTGGGGAGGCTTGTGGGTTCAAACCACTGACTTCATTTATCAACCAAGTGTTTAAGCACTGCACCACTGATGGCGGTGTGTTTAGTTTGGTTCAGTTTTGTTTGAGCAAGTTCTGCATGATGTAGATGGTACTAGTCCAGGGATAATACTTTGAGAACAATTGCTATGGAATATTTTTATCTTATTTCCTGAATTTTTTAGAAATTTTCATGCTTTCATCAAGCTGCTTGGATTTCCTTTTGAGCTTTCAAAATGTATCCAACCATGTTGGAGGCTCAGTGCATAAGCATTGAAGCTCCCTCAACTGGTCATGCTCATTACAGCTACCCTTTGCAGGGATCAACTATGTCTTATGATTTTTACTTTCTTGATTTTGTAGATTATCTTAAAAGTTTAATCTCTGTGATTGGAAGTGATACTGGAACACTGATGAAGAATTAGATTTTATGTCCTTGGTCAAATTTCAAAATCAGATGAATTCAGTTAACATGTTTAGGTACTGTATAAATTCAGGCTTATTGAGGCCCATGGTGTGAAGTTACTCCCAAACTAGCTTTTTACATATGTTCTAGCTTTTAGGCGTTTTTTGGACAGAACTTTCCTATTTGCCATTCATATATCATCTTTGCTGAAATGTCTGTTCATGTCTTTTACCCATTTGCTTAGTTGAATTGTTGACTTTTTTGCTCTTACATTTTGAGAATTCCTGATATATTTGAGATAACAAGTCCTTTGTCAAATACATGGTTTATAAATACTTTTTGTTTGTCTGTAGATTCCCTTTTTGTCTCTCAACATAGATTTTCACAAAGCAAAATTTGTGATTTTAATGAAGGTCAATTTATTGATTTTTTTGGTTTTCTGTTGTGTTTTCGGTGGAAGTTTATACGCCCTATTAGTTTCTCATTAAACAATACACAAATTGTTTTGTAACATTGGTTGCCAATGCTACGATGTGTCAACATTGTCCCCTTCTCCACTACAGGGTCCTCATTTCCATTCATCCAGTTTTCCTATTCCTTTCTGTCTTCTAGTCTTTGCTTTTGGGCTGATGTGCCCATTTAATCTGGTGTACATTGTTGAACAATAAAGCACAGTCCTTACGTGTGTTATTGTTTGTTTTATAGGCCCATCTAATCTTTGGCTGAAGAGTGGCTTCCAAGAGTAATTTCAGTACTGAGTTCAAAGGGTGTCCTGGGGCTATGCTCTCAGGGTGTGTCTAGTCTCTGTCAGGACTGTACCTGTGGACTTTTTTCTTGAGTTTGAATTTTGTTCTGTGTTTTTCTCCAGCTCTAGTACCTTCTATTCCAGTACCTTCTATTGTGGTCCCTGTCAGAGTAGCCAGTGGTGGCAGCTGTGCACCATCTAGTTGGCTGCACTCATTCTGGTGAAGGCTTTGGTAATTGTGGTCTAGCAGTCCTTTGGACTAATCTTTCTCTTGTGTCTTTGGGTATCTTCATTCTCCTTCATTTTCCAGAGGGAGCGGAATCAGTACACATATCTTAGATGGCCACTTGTAAGCTTTCAAGACTCCAGACACCACTCATTACAGTTGGATGTAGAACATTTTCTTTATAATGCCAGTTGAGCTAGATGTCCCTCCAAACCGTGGTCTTCCCAGCCCAGCAGTTCATTCCCTTGGGGACTTTAAATGTGTCTACGGAGCTTCCCATGACCTTGTCTTGTACAAGTTGTGCTGACTTCACCAGCATTGTATACTGTCTTACCATTTACCAGAGTTACCACTTAACTATTGTCCGTTTAGTGTTTTTCCCTCCCCACTCCTGCCCTCCCTTGTCACCATCAAAGATTGTTTCTTTCCAAGTGTAAACCTTTTCTTGAGTTGTTATAATAGTCATCTCATACAGTATTTGTCCTTTTGTGATTGGCCTATTTCACTCAGTGTAATGCCCTCCAGATTCATCCATGTTGTGGGATATTTACAGATTCACCATTGTTCTTTATCATTGCATAGTATCCCATTGCATGTTTTTTTTTTTTCCTTTTGGATTGTGATTTAAGTGACCTGTCTACAAACTCTTCACCAAACCGTATGTCCCAAAGATTTTCTTCTATATTTCCTTCTAAAAATTTTGTAGCTTTACATTTAAATGCGTAGTCCTTTTTGAATTTTTGTATAAGATGTGAAGTTTTGATTGAGGTTCACATTTGGGTGGGGTAAGTCCTCTGTTGTTTTTCAAAATTGCTATAGCTATTCTAGTTCTTATATCTTTCTGTATGAATTTTGTAATAAATTTACCTATAACTACAAAAATCATACTGGTATTTTCATAAGAATTACATTAAAGCTATAGATTCTTTTGGAGAGGATTGCCATGTTTACTGTGTTAAGTCTTCCAATCCATGAACATGGCACATCCCTATTTATTTAGATCTTTCTTATTTTTTTGTTACCAACATACTTGTAGTTTCCAGCATATGAATACTGTACATGTTTTGCTAGGTATATGCATATCACAGTCAATTTTGAGCAGTTTTTAATAACTGTTTTTAATTTTGATTTCTACATATTCATTGCTAGGGTACATAGCAATACAATTGATTTTTTAATGTTCATCGTGTATTTCTGCGACCTTGCTGTGCTTAGTAATTTAGCTTTGGCAGTTTTGTTTGTTTGTCTGTGATTCTTTATGATTTTCTATATAGACCATCACATCATTTGCACATACGGACAGCTTTACTTTTCTTTCCTATCTGTATGCCATTTATTTATTTTCTTGCCTTACTGCACGTGGAGAACCCAGGGTAGAAGGGAAAAGGAGGAGAGTTCTCACACGTTGTGGGCATTGCTACAATCATCACAAAACAATTTGTATATAAATTTTTTAATCAGAAACTAATTGGCAATGTAAATGAAAACACAGTAAAACTTTTTTTAAAAGAACTTTAAAAATGAGTTGGAAAGTGTTTCCTCCTTTTCTGTTTTATGGAAGGTATTGTGAAACACTGAACCTCAAGACTTCTTTTGGGATTTAACTACAAATTTAATTTGTAAATCATTACAGGGAGTTACTGGTGATACAAACAGGCACTCAACTGCTAGCCAAAAGATTAGCAGTTCACACCCACCCAAAGGTGCTTTGGAAGACAGGCCTGGTGATCTGTTTCCAAAAGGTCAAAGCCTTGAAAACCGTATGAAGCAGTTCTGTTCTGCATATGTGAGGTCTCCATGAGTCAGAATCAGTTTGATGACAACTAACAACAATAGAAATTACAAAGATATTTAAAGTTACCTATTTCATTTTAGGTAACTTTTGGTAGTTTGTGCTTTAAGGGATTGGTTTGTTATTCATCTAAGTTGTTTAATTAATGTGTATAGAATTATTTGTAGTATTTCTTCTTCTTCTGATGCTTTCTTTTCAAGATTTAACAATCTTGACCAGATTTCTGATTTCGTAAAGATGGAGTACTTTTCCCTGTTACTCTCACTAAGCACAACTAAAAACCCTAGATATTTTGTATAAAGCAAACCTATGACTTCAGTAGATTATGAGAAAAAGACAGAATGGATAGGGACCTCAAGACCTGAGGAATGACACAGCTGTATGTTTCTCTGGGATTTCTTTTGTTCCCAGACTTTGTGCTAGAGGAAGTGGCAACCTGGAAGCACCAATGGGCACAGACCGAAAAAAGCCCCAAGAAAAGTCTCTTCTCTCTAGCCAAATGACAGAGTAAGGAAAAACTTAACAAGACATAAAACTTTGACATAATGACCACTCTAGCCAGATACCACAGAAACACACTTTTGGACCACCCCTGCCCTCTCCAGCAAAGACAGGGTAGGGAACCTAGATTTCTACCCTCACTAGGTTTCACAGATTGAATTGTATTCCCCCCAGAATGTGTATAGCAATCTGGCTGGGCCATGATTCCTAGTATTTTGTGGTTGCCCTCCATTTTGTGGTTTTCCTGTGCTATAAATCCTAATCTCTGCTTGTGGTTAATAGACTGGATTATGTTAAAGACGATTAGGGTAGGACTGTAGCAGCCTACCTAAGATCACCTCCCTGCACCATTGTAAAGGGAGTTTCCCTGGTATGTGGCTTGTACCAACTTTCACCCTACAAGAGGTGAAAAGGAAGCATGCAGAGAACTGGGGTCCAGGAGAGCAGCACCGAGAGCAGAGTGCATCCTTTAGACCTGCAATTCCTGTGCCAGGATGTTCTTGGACCCAAGAAAGACTGATGTAACACAAGGACCTTCCTCTAGAGTAGACAGAGAATAGACAGAGAGCGAGAGTACATTCCTCTGGAGCTGGTACCCTGAATTCAGACTTCTGGCTTATTGGGCTATGTGAGAATATACTTTTCTTTCTTAAAGCCATCCACTTGTGGCATTTCTGTTAGAGTAGTACCAGATGACCAAAACACTAGGGTTTAATGCTCCCCAATCCCCCTCTCCCTCACCAGGCTGATGTCAGGGAAGGCCAAATGGAAAGGCAGGACTTTCGTACTATTGGGTGGTAACAAAATCCTCCCTATGATGTCACTGGAAACCTTATGGGGAGCCTAGAAACCCCAGTGTGGCGTTAATAAGTTGCTCCTCCTCCTCCTGGCTGGAGTGGTGTCAGGGGGTAGAGAGTCAGGACTTTTACCACTGCCCAACAGTAATGAGGATGCTTTCTCCCCCTGCCAGTAGTATCTGTGGAGGCCACATGGCGAGTAATAATGAGGCACACTTACATATCTCAGCGAAGAGACATCATTGGAGCTCTAGTGGGAAGCCAGAACTCCCACCTCCACCCAGCAATAATGGGGAACCCTTGCCCTTGGGTGTCAGCAGAGGCCAAGTGATGGACTTCTACAGCCACCTGGTAAGTAACAAAGTGGCATCCCCTCATCATCTTCAGCTGGAGCAGTATCAGAGGAAGCCAACTAAAACAAGAGATTTAAACAGATCCAAGTCTCATAGCGTAGTACTCAAAATTTCCAGGTTTTAATTTTTAAAAAAATCACTTATCAGACCAAGAACCAGAAGAATCTCAACTTGATCAAGACAACCAACAGATGCTGACAGCAGAATTAGAATGATCTAACAGATTTTAAAGCAGCCGTCATAAAATTACATCAGTGAGCAATTATGAATACTTGAAACAAATGAAAAAACAGTAAATCTCAGTAGAGAAATAGAAAATATAAAAGAAGAAACAAATGGAAAATATAGAACCACAAAAGACAGTTACTTAGGAGGCCTCTCACTACCCGACTTTAGAGCCTATGACACTGCCACAATTATCAAAACAGCATGGTACTGGCACAAAAAAGAGACATATAGACCAATGGAACAAAGTAGAGACCCCAGAGATGCCACCATCCTCTTATGAACAGTTGGTATTCAACAAAGGCCCTGTGATTGTAAAGTGGGGAAAAAACAGTCTTTTTAACAAATGGTGCTGGCAAGATTGGATATCTATCTGTAAAAAATTGAAACAAGACCCATATCTCACACCTTAAACAAAACCCAACTCTAATTGAATAAAAGACCTAAATATCAAACCTAAAACAATAAAGATCATGCAAGAAAAAATAGGATCAACAATGGAAGTTTTAATACACAACTTAAACTTCAAAATCTGACAAAGCACAGTCAACAGAAGAAAAAATAGATAAATAGAAACTACTAAAAATC
The DNA here is from genome assembly GCA_028571685.1 of Heterohyrax brucei. Classification (NCBI taxonomy): domain Eukaryota; kingdom Metazoa; phylum Chordata; class Mammalia; order Hyracoidea; family Procaviidae; genus Heterohyrax; species Heterohyrax brucei. The sequence continues at coordinate 68,299,269 of CM053166.1, forward strand.
AAACACCTGCTCATCCAAAGATTTTATCAAAAGAGTGAAAAAACTACCTACAGAATGGGAAAAAATATTTGGCAACTATATATCAGACCAACATCTGATCTCCATAGTCTACAAGGTACTGCAGAGTATCAATAAGAAAAGGATAAATAACCCAGTTAAGCATTGGGCAAAGGAGATGGACAGACACTTCAGTAAAGAGGATACCCAGGCAGCCAAAAGACACCTGTGGAAATGCTCACGATCATTAGCTATTAAAGAAATCCAAATCAAAACTACGATGAGGTACCGTATCACCCCAACAGAGTTGGCCATGATCCAAAAAACACAAAATAACAAATGCTGGTGAGGCTGTAGAGAAGTTGGAACTCTCCTACACTCCTGGTGGGATTGCACAATGCTATAAACTCTTTGGAAAGCAATCTGGCACTTCCTTAAAAAGCTGGAAATAGATACACCATTTGACCCAGTAATCCCACTGCTTGGAATATATCCTACAGAATCAAGGGCAGTCACATGAACTGATACATGCACATGAATGTTTATTGCAGCACAGTCCACAATAGCAAAAAGCTGGAATCAAGCCAGATGCCCAGTGACAGGTGAATGGATAAACTGTGATACATATACTCAATGGAACACTGTGCAATGATAAAGAACAATGATAACTTTAGGAAGCTTCTCCTAACCTGGTTTCAATTGGAAGACATTATGTTGAGTGCAGTCAGTCAGCAGCATAAGGACAAATACTATAAGGAATTAAAAACGGACTCATGTACAGAAGAAAAGACTCTCTGATGGCTGCAAGGGAGGAGAGAGAGGAAGAGGGTTGATTATAGATTAGATAGTTGATAGAAATTTTTTGAGTGCAGCCAGTGACAGCACACATAAGAAAGAAGATCATTTTAACTGGACTTCATCATAACCTGAAAACTCTTCCAATTTTAACCCAATATTGGAAGGATAGAGTAGCAGGAGCAGGGATCCCGGGGACATGCTCTCAGGGGAGGCCAGCTGGCATAACTAGCCTATTACTAAGAGAGTCTTCTGCACTCCATATTGGTGAGTGGCATCTGGGGTCTTTAAAGCTAGCAAGCTGTCATCCGAGGTACACCAAATGATCCTAACTCATCTGGAACAGATGATCACCAAGGACAACAATGACATGAGGGAAAAAGCCCGGAAGACAGAATGACCCGCATGAATGGGTGACTGTATCAACAAGTGACCAGAAGAACCAGATTGTGCCTGGCCACCATCAGTGACAGTTGTGATGAGGTTCACAATGTTGAGTCCCAGTGGCAACATGAGAAAAAAAAGGGTCTACCCCAAGAACTCCACTGAAAGACCACAGTTGATGGTCCAAAGGCCTGGGAGTTCCTCTGGGAGCGTAGCCCATAGACCTGATGCTGCCCCTGATCATAGATCATTAGTGAATTCAACTCTTTGGATAGGAATGGATTGGACTCAGGGACACAGAGTGACCATATCATTGTACAATTTATGGTTCTACGCATTGATAGGATGTCGTCCTACTGGTCTCTTATTGGAGGGTAGTGGAGAGGGTGAAGAAGAGGGGACAGGAGATTGTTAAAAGGATATGACATGTTTGGAATGGAAAGGAGGAGTGTGCTATCACCAGGCAAGGAGACCAGAGGGAACTGCAGATAGGCGGGCATGCAAATTTGAATTGTAAACTTTTACTCATTCACAATTTAAAAAAAGAGAGATCCTTCCACACAAAAAAACAGTAACTAAAGTAAAAACTCAGTGATATAGGCTCAACAGCAGAATAGACAGAACAGAGGAAGAAATCACTGAACTAGAAGATAAATAGAAATTACCCACTCTTAACAAGAGATAGAATATAGACTGAAACAGAATGAACACAATTTCTGATTACTGCCAGTCTGGCTTGGCATAAGAAGCATCTATCTTTTATGTCATTGGAGTCCCAGAAGAGGCAGAGAAAGAGGCAGGGTCTGAAATTTTATTTGAGGAAATAATGGCTGCAAAGTTCTCAAATTTACCAAAAGATATCACATGTCCAGATTCAGAAATAATACCATACCTTTAAGGGAAAAACAACTCAAATGACAACAGAGGAGTTGGGACCAAAAGCTCTTACAGGAGGATGAGGAGAGATTTCAGAACATGCCTGTGTCATGTAGAACAAAAATATTTTTCATGAGTGTAAAAATAGTTTTTGTAGTTATCTATTGCTGCATAACAAATTAGCCCAAATTGTAGTGGCTTAAAGCAACAACCATTTATTACTTTTCACAATTGGAATGGGCAGGAATTCAGGAAGAGCTCAAGTAGGTGATTCTTCTGCTATATATGCCATCAACTTGGGTCACTTTTTGATGGTGCTCACCTGGTAACTGGGATCGTTTGGAAAATTCAAAATGGCTTCACCCACATACTTCTAGTTTTGGCAGAGATGGTTGAAAGTTTGAGTTCATTTGGGTGCTCTCCCACCTCCACCTTCGGTGAAGTCTCAGGACTTTTCTGTATGGTCTTTCAAGCAGAATAGTCTTGACTTCTTACGTGGCAGGGATCTGAGAGTGAGCATTCTAAGTATTTAATGGAAGCTACCAGTATCAAGGCTTGGGCTTAAAAACTGGCATAGTATTATTTCTGCCATCAGGGCAGTCACAGATTTGAGTAGAGGGAAGTAGGCTCCACCTCTCAGTGGGAGGAGTATCTAAGACTTTGTGACCATCTTCAGTCTACCACAGTAGTAATTTTTTTCAAACTGATCCAGTCAGTATTTATTGAGTACAGCGCCATGCTAGACAATGGGGATACAGACATGAGTAGACATAGTCTCAGTCTTCAAAAGTTTCCAGGCCAGATGGAGAGAGATTGCTATAAATATATAATTGTTAAGATAATATAGTAATCATTATAATTTGGCAAGCTCCATGCCATCAGGCAGAGGTCAAGGAACTCCTACTTGTAACTTTGTTCTCAAATTATGATGAAAAACAAAATAAACTCATGTCCCTCCATTGGCTCATAGATAACAATTACTCACTTCCCCTATTATTTAAAAAAGTGCTAAATCAATGTATACAGTGATGGGAATAGATTGCTATCCATACTGTTGTTTTCCATTTTTATTTGCTATAGATACCCTAACCAAAAAGAAAAAAACCTATCAAGTTGATTTTGACTCATAGTAACCCAGTGGGATAGGGTAGAACTGCTCCGTCCATTTCCAAGATTATAATCTTTACAGAAGTAGACTGCCACATCTCCCATGAAATGGCTGGTGGGCTCAAACAGCGAGCATTTTCGTTTAGCAGCCAAGCAGTTAACCACTGTGCCACCAGGGCTCCTATAGATACCCTAAACCCATTGCTGTCAAGCTGATTTAGACTCATAGCAGCCCTGTTGGGTTTCCAAGGCTATAAATTTTTATGGAAGCAGGCGGCCATATCTTTCTCCTGTGGAGTTACTGGTAGTTTTGTGCTGCTAACCACTCAGAGTGATTTTTATGTGGTTTCTTTTTATTAAAAAGTAAAGTCAGTTAGGGTGAGATGTCAGTGACTAGCCTGGTTTTACCAGTATGTAACAAAAGATATAAAAAAAGACTTGAAGGATAATGTGGCTCTGCTTTTTACTCCCTAAATTGCAAACATCTTTTTCTACTGGATACACAACTGAAATTGCAAAGCATTTACTTGAATCATAATTAAATGTCTCATATCAAGCAGCTATATTAGAAATTTGATTAACATTGTCTCTTCTACAAATATGCTTGAAAGGATTCTTTCCTGATGACTCTCGTGGAGAATATGTTCAGTCTTTCTATCTTTGAACCTTGATAAGACTTACACCCATTTTTTCTTGATTATATACTTGCTGGTGTTGTGCATTACTTGCTTTATGTGTGCTAAATCCTGTGTATCCAGTCAGCTTGTAAGTCCAAGGCACACATAAAAGGAAAGAAGTGGGTGAAGGATAAAAGAGAAGGAAAGCAAGATAAACAAGGGGAAATAGAGAAAACAATAAAAGGATAAAAATGTGCTCATATTGAACATCTCTTATTGTCCATACATGGTGTTGTATGCTTTACGTAATATACACCACTAAGTCCTTATAAGAACCCAGCAAAATAAGTATCTCTTTCTCCTTTGAGGGATAAGGAAACTGAAGTACAAAGTATCACCAACTGGATGACAGAGGCAGGATGAAACCCAGATCTGTCCCTTCATGCTCACTTCTTCTCCTAAAGGAAGTTGTCTTGCTTAAAGCCCTTCTCAGAAAACAGCTATGGATATCCATGATATAATATGATCAGGGCACAGTGATTGGATTAAATTTTGACATTTGAGCTATGGTGTGTTCTAGTATAAAAAGATTAGTAAGCAAAACAGATGATTTTTATTATGAAAGCGATGAAATAACTGAAAGAACTGAAGTTAAGTACAGAAGACAAAAACAAAAATAATGAATCAAGAAAACTCCTGTTAAATGACAGAGTAGAATATAACCAACAGAATACTTATATCTGGATTATATAAATAAAAGACAGGTGACCCAGTAGAAAAATGATCAACAGATTTAAAAAGACACTTCACAGAGGATATGCTATTGAAGGTAGCTGTATACTTTATCATCCAAACTGGTACCACTTTTAAGAGTTGAAGCCAAGGCTGCCAAGTGCTGTCGAGTCGGATCCGACTCATGAAAAAAGGGAACCTTATTCATAATTATACCAGGATAACAATAGTAAACCCAAACTTACCCAAGCAAGCTAAGATATATAGGTCACCATGCCAAAATGGCATCAAACATGTGAGAAGACGATTAACCTCATAAATCATCAGGGAAATGCAAATTGAAACCAGAGTGAGATACTTAAACACACACCCATTAGAATGACTATAAGTAATAATAAAAGATTGACAATACCAACTGTCAGTGAAGATACAGAATGCATAGAACTCTATTATCTTGCTGGAGGGAGTATAAATTGATGCAATCGCTTTGGAAAATTATTTGGGAGCATTTACTGAAGTAAAACATACAATAAAAAAGTACAAGACAGTAAAAAATTTGCATAGCAGCATTATTCAGGACAGCCTCAAAACGGAAGTAACCCAAATGTTTATCAGTAGCAAAACCACAAGAAAAAAATCCACTGCCATCAAGTCAGGTCCAACTCATAGTGACCTTAGAAGTCAGAGTAGAACTGCCTCCGTAGAGTTTCCAAGGAGCACCTGGTGGATTTGAACTGCTAACCTTTTGGTTAGCAGGTGTAGCACTTAACCCTCTACACCACCAGGGTTACCTTATCAATAGCAGAATGGATAAATAAGTTGTGATATAATCATAGTGCACTTAAAATAAATGAACTAGTTATACATAGAGCAAAATGGATGGATGTAAAGAGTAGATACTATATGATTCCATTTTTATAAAGGTGTGAAACTTATCTATGATGTTCAAAGCCAGTTAATAGTTACCTTTGGGAGCCATGTTAAGTGCTGCATCTGCTAACTAAAAGGTCGGCAGTTCAAATCCGCCAGGCGTTCCTTGGAAACTCTGTGGGGCAGTTCTACTCTGACCTCTAGGGTCGCTATGAGTTGGACCCAATTCAATGGCAGTGGATTTGGAGAGCCCTGGTAGTGTAACGGAAACCCTGGTAGCTTAGTGGCTGAGAGCTACATACGCTAACCAAAAGGTCAACAGTTTGAATCCACCAGGCATTCCGTGGAAACTCTATGGGTCAGTTCTACTCTGTCCCATTGGGTTGCTGTTAGTTGGAATCGACTCAACAGCAATGGAGTTTTATGGGTAGCGTGATGGTTAAGAGCTCAGCTGCTAACCAAAAGGTCTGCAGATCAAATCCACCAGGTGCTCCTTGGAAAGTCTGTGGGGGCCATTCTACTTTGTTCTTAGGGTTGCTATGAGTTGGAACTGACTCAACAGCACCTAACAACAGCAGTTACCTTTGGGGAAAGATTAACGACTGGGAAGAAGGAGGGACTTTGGGAATGTTGATCATGTCCTGTTTCTTCATCTGGTTGGTGGAAATTTGGATGTGTTCACTTTGTGAAAAATCACTGAGCTCTACTCTTAAAATCAGTGCAATTTTCTGTATGTATGCTGTACTTTAGTAAACAAGTATACTTTTTAAGAAATGACACAAGAAAAAAAAACGAAAATTTCCTGAAGTAGAAATAGAATCTTATTGGCTACACATAAAGTACAGTGGTTAAGGAGCAAGTATGGTAGTAAACAGAGGAAGCCAGTCAGTAGAGAGAGGATGGCAGGAAGAGGCAAAGGAGCCATAAGATAAAAATTAAGGGAGAAATACAGAGAAAACAGTCAATACCTTATGTTGCCTCTAATCTTGATGGTTTTCTCTCTCCTGCTTCTTTAACAATTATCATCTTTTATCTTGAGGCCATATGCATGGCTATCACTTATCTTTGCTTCATGAGTTTCCCAAAAGTGCATTCTCTGCATTTTGGAATTCCTTGTCAAAAGCCTTTTCTTTCTTTTTTTTTTTATTATGACTGAGTGAAAATGTACATTCCCATATAAATTTACATACCCACCTATATGCAGCTTCCACTGCTCTCCCCGTCCAGTGACAGCACACTATTCCTCTCTGCTCCATACATGTCTCATCCTCCCAACAGTCTCCTTTCCCCTCCTCTCCACCCACTCCCCTTACTCCAGCCAGAGGTCAGCAGGATGACATCCTATAGATGCATAGAACCATAAAGTGCTTCCAACATATGGTCACTGTGCATCGCCAAGTCCAATCCATTCGTGTCCGAAGAGTGGACCTTCGTTATGATTTATGGGCAAGGGCAGCATCAAGGCCAGGGGCCATGCTCTCAGGGGAACCCCAAAGCCGCTGGACCATCAATTGTGATCTTTTAGTGGAGATGTGAGGGTGCACCCCTTTTTATTCTTTATTTATTGCCAGCGAGATTAGACTCAGTGAGCTCCATTGCGCCCATGCTCTTAGGCAAAATCAAGGCTAATTGGCACAACTAGCGTTTTGCTAAGAGGGCTCTCTGCACCCCACATTAGTGAGTGGTCTGAAAAGCTGCCAAGCTGCCATCTGAGGGCACAGCAAATGGTCCCAACTCAGCAGGAGCAGATGCTCACCAAGGACCAAGATGTCATGGGGTAAAGACAACCCAGGAGATAGAGAGACTCACATGAATGGTAGCCAACATAGACTTGGGACCGGAAGAACCGGATGGTGCCTGGCCACCAGGCGTGATGGAAAAGCTTTTTCTAAGATAGAATTAACACCAACATGAGATAGGCCAAATAGACAGTGAGCTCTGAATGCATTAGATGATTTCCAAAGTATAGGGAAATCATCGTCTTGAGCAGTGATAGGGAAATATCATCTTGGTTCAAACTAATGGTCAGTCCTGACTAGATGGATCATAAGTAGTACTGGAATAACAAGTTTTATGCTATTTCATGTTGATCTTTCTTTTAGCTGGGCCACATGCCAGATGCTAAGTGCTGGGCTTTAAGGGATGAATATGACATGATCTCTCCTCTTGGCTTCATCAGTTTTGTTACTTTAGTGCTGAATCTTCACTAACAGTGCCTAGTATGCAATAGATGCTCAGTTAATATTTGTTGAATAACTGATTTTATAGGTAACATAGATACACACAAAAAAGCACCATTCTATGGAACGTTTGTTGCCATTGGGTTGATTCTGACTCATAGTGACCCTGTGTTTGCAGATTGTGGTATTCTCCATAGGGTTTTCAAGACTCTGACCTTTTAGGATAGGTTAGAACCTCCAGTGTTCCAGCTAGTAGTCCAGCACTGAACCAGTTGTTCCACTCAGGAATCCATGCAGTGGAATATAGTAGCCTGTACAGAAAAGAAGGGCAAGAAATAGTTACTTCACCAGTAAAGATGGGGAAAGGCCACATAGAAAAAAACTATTGAGTTGAGCCCTGAATACTTTTCTACAGTTGACAGAGAAACAAACACATTCCAGTCAGAAAGAAAACCCTGGGAAAAGCTATAGGTTGTGTGTATGTTCACTCTTTTCTTTTACAGCCCAGTCAAGTACAAGTGGAAAAACAGAGGTGACCCACAATCCACAGATTAATTGCCCCTCTGGTCTCTTGAACCACCTGGTCAATTTAATCTATACAAACAGTGAAGAATGGTGAAGAATTATCTAGATGATATGTACATGCTACTAGAAAAAAAAATATTATTCTAGTTTTTTAAAAATAAAGTTTTTAAGCCACTCATCTTAGTAGTAATGTTTTTAATGTTTTTATTTGAGTTACTTGTCTTACTGAAAGTACTCACCTATTTTTCACTCATCCCTTGACCCACAAGGCTCTCAAAATGTGTTAGCATTTCATTTGCTAGTGGACCTACGGAAGCAGTTTTTTATAATAATGTAAATTAATGTACCTGATCCTTGGATGCTAATATCACTCTATTTGTGTAATAATAGCTGAAACGAATGAGGGTGGGAGGAACAAGAGAGTTTATTCTTGCCTGCATACTGAGTTTTTCCTTCCTTTCCATTGTCCTCTCCACAGTTCTCTGTTAGTTTAATGTAGTGTAGTGTGTACATGTGGTGATTAAGAGAAGGGTACAAGGAATTACAGAGCCAGTTTGTACTGTAAATCTCAGCTGCTTAAATTAATCTGTTCACTGCTGTCTTAGTCATCTACTACTACTATAACAGAAATACCACAAGTGGATGGTTTTAACAAAGAAAAGTTGATTCTCACACAGTCCCGTAGGCTAGAATTCTGAATTTATGGTGCCAGCTGCAGGGAACACACTCTGTTGGCTCTGGAAGAAAGTCATTGTGTTGTATCAGTCTTCTTTGGTATGAGAGCATCTCAGCACAGGCACCTCAGGTCCAAAGGACACACTCTGTTTCTGGCACTGCTTTCTTGATGGCGTAACCAAAATCAAACCTGTTGCCGTTGAGTTGATTCTAACTCATAGCAACCCTGTAGGCAGAGTAGAACTGCCTGATAGAGTGTCCAAGGAGTACCTGGTGGATTTGAACTGCAGAACTTTTGGTTGGCAGCTATAGCACTTAATCACTGTGCCACTGGGGTTTCTTCTTGATGGTATGAGGTCCCCAAGTTCTCTTCTTGCTTACCTTTATCTCATGTAGGATAAAAGGCGGTACAGGCCATACTCCAGGAAAACTCCCTTAGTCAGTATGTTACAGTCCCACCCTAATCCTCTTTAACATAATCCAATCTGTTAACCACAGGCAGAGATTAGGATTTACAGCATAGAAAAATCACAGAATGGAGGGCAATCACACAGTAGTGGGAATCGTGGATGGCCCAGCCGGATTGCTACACACAGTTTTTTAGGGCCACAATTCATAGCAACTACCACAGAGAATCTTTTGAAAGTAGGTTCTACAAATAATGATGGTATTAACATGTTTTAGGGTAGACTACAGATGATTTTAACACTAATCATGTAATGCTAAACAATAGGCTTCATATCTTTATTATTATTATTATAGGCTTTCATTTATATATTTTAATTAGTTTGTGTTGTAGTAAAAACATTCTGATGGAAGAAAAATTATTCTTCATTTTGGGTCTAAAACAAGCATACATTACAAATTACATGACAGACATGGTTTATGGTGTACATACCATGTATGTATGTATGTTTTCAAAATTACAAGTGAATTATATAAAAAAGGTAATCAGAATACAAAATGTTAACTATAATATGAGCTTACACACAGATATACACCCACACACATAGATATGTGTATGTCATTAAACTCCACACTCAAATATACAACTACCAATTTGAAATTTCCATTGGGATGTCCAAATAGACTTCTCAGACTTAAGATAGAGTGAGCAGCCCCCACTTGTCTATCAGTGGAGAGTTGCTTGTTGCTATGATGCAGGAAGTTATGCCAGTGGTGTTTATTTAGGTACCAGCAGGTCAACCATGGTAGACAAGTTTCAGCTGAGCTTCCAGACTAAGACAGACTAGGAAGAAGGACCCGGCAGTCTACTTCTGAAAGGAATGAGCCAGGGAAAACCTCATGAAAAGCAGCCAAACATTGTCAGATATGATGCTGGAAAGTGAGCCCCCAAGGTTCCAAGGCACTCGGTAGACGACTGGGGAAGAACTACCTCCTCAAAGTAGAGTCAACCTTAGTGACATGGATGGAGTAAGGCCTCCAGGATCTTCGTTCACTGATGTGGCACGACTCAAAATGAGAAGACACAGCTGAAAACATCCACTAATAATCAGGACATAGAATGTACAAAGTATGAATCTAGGAAAACTGGAAATTGCCCCCCAAAAATGGAACGTGTCAACATTGACATCCTAGGCATTAGTGAGTTGAAATGGACTGATTTGGGCCATTTTGAATCCGACAATCATACAGTCCACTGTGCTGGGAATGAAAACTTGAAGAGGAACAATGTTGCATTCATCATCAAAAACAACATTTCAAGATCTGTCCTGAAATACAGTGCTGTCAGTGACAGGATAATATCCATACGCCTACAAGGAAGGCCAGTTAATAAGACTATTATTCAAATTTATGTACCAACTACTAAGGCCAAAGATGAAGAGGTTGAAGATTTTTACCAGCTTCTGCAGTCTGAAATTGATCAAACATGCAATTGAGATACACTGATAATTACTGGTGACTGGAATGCAAAAGTTGGAAACAAAGAAGAAGGATAGGTAGTTGGAAAATACAGCCTTGGTGATAGAAATAATGCTGGAGATCACGTGATAGAATTTTGCAAAACTAATGACTTTCTCATGGCAAATACCTTTTTTAACCAACACAAATAGTGACCTCACCAGATGGACTACACAGGAAGAAAATTGATTACATCTGTGGAAAAAGACAATAGAAAAGCTCCATATGAGCAGTCAGAACAAGACCAGGTGCTGACTCTGACACAGATCAGCAATTGCTCATAGGCAAATTCAGTTTGAAACTGAAGAAAAGAAGAACAAATCCACAAGAGCCAAAGTATGACTTGAGTATATCCTTCTGGAGTTTAAACACCATCTCAGGAACAGATTTGATGTGTTGATCATTGATGACCAAAGACCAAACAAACTGTGGAATGATATCAAAGACATCATCCATGAAGAGAGCAAGAGGTCATTAAAAAGACAGGAAAGAAAGAAAAGACCAAATTGGATGTCAGACAAGACTCTGAAACTTGCTCTTGAATGTTGAGCAGCTAAAGCAAAAGGAAGGGATGGTGAAGTAAGAGACCTAAACAGAAGATTTCAAAGAGCAGCTCGAGAAGACAAAAGAAAGTATTATAATGACATGTGCAATGAGCTGGAAATGGAAAACCGGAAGGGAGGAACACGTTCTGCATTTCTGAAGCTGAAAGAACAGGAGAAAAAATTCAAGCCTCAAGTTGCGGTAGTGAAGGATTCTCCAGGGAAATTATTAAACAACTCAGGGAGCATCAAAACAAGAAAGAACTGGTCAATGTTCAGCCATCTGAAGAGGTAGCATATGATCAGGAACCAATGGTACTGAAGGAAGAAGTCGAAGCTGCGTTGACGGCATTGGCAAAAAATAAGGCTCCAGGAACTGATGGAATATCAATTGAGATATTTCAACAAACAGATGCAGTACTGGAAGTGCTCACTGGTCTATGCCAAGAAATTTGAAAGATAGCTACCTAGCCAACAGACTGGAAGAGATTCATATTTACGCCTATTCCAAAGAAAGGTGATCCAACCAAATGGGGAGATTACCAAACAATATCACTGATATCACACACAAGTAAAATTCTGCTCAAGATCTTTAAAAACTAGTACAACAGTGTATTGACAAGGAACTGCCAGAAATTCAAGGTGGATTCAGAAGAGGACATGGAACCAGAAATATCATCACTGATGTCAAGTGGATCTTCCCAGAAAAGCAAGAATACCAGCAAGATGTTTGCTTGTGTTTCATTAATTATGCAAAAATGTTCAACTGTGTGGATCATGCTAAATTACGGCTAACGTTGCGGAGAATAGGATTTCCAGAACACCTAATTGTGCTCTTAAAGAATCTGTATAATGCATCAAGAGGCAGTCGTGCAAACAGAACAAGGGGACACTGAGTAGTTTAAAGTCAGGAAAGGTGTATGTCAGGGTTGTATCCTTTCACCATACCTTTTTAATCTGTATGCTGAGCAAATAATCCAAGAAACTGGATTATATGAAGAACGAGGCATCAGGATTAGAGCACAGCTCATTAACAACCTGCGTTTTGCAGACAATACCACCTTACTTGCTGGAAATGAAGAAGATTTGAGACACTTACTGATGAGGATCAAGGACCACAGCCTTCATCATGGATTGTACCTCAACATCAGGAAAACAAAAATCCTCACAACAGTAAGCAAAATTGTCATAAATGGAGAAAGGATTGAGGTTGTCAAGGATTTCATTTTCCTTGGGTCCACAATCAACACTCATGGAAGCAGCAGTCCAGAAATCAAAAGATATGTTGCACTGGGAAAATCTGCTGCAAAGGACGTCTTTAAAGTATTCAAGAGTAAGGATGTCACCTTGAAGACTAAAATGCGTCTGACCCAAGCCATGATATTTTCAGTTGCATCATGTGCATACAGAAACTGGACCATGAACAAAGAAGACAGAAGAATTGATGCCTTTGAATTGTGGTGTTGGAGAAGAATGTTGAATGTACCATGGACTGCCAAAAGAACCACCAGATCTGTTCTGGAAGAAGTACAACCAGAGTGCTCCTTGGAAGCAAACATGGCAAGACTCCATCTTACAGACTTTGGACATGTTGTCAGGAAGATAGTCCCTGGAGAAGGACATCATGCTTGGTAGAGTGGAGAGTCAGCAAAAACGTGGAAGACCCTCAAGAAGATGGATTGACACAGTGGCTGCAACAATGGGTTTAAGAATAAAAATGATTGTGGACATGGTGCAAGACCAAGCAGTGTTTCGTTCTGTTGTTCATAGGGTCACTATGAGTCACAACCGACTCGACAGCACCCAACAACAACGAACTTAAGAGCACTTTGAGGCAACCATATTATCATACTCAAGGATTCCACAAGTCAGGAATTCAGATAGAGCACAGTAGAAATGACTTGGTGTCTGCTCCACAGTATCTAGAGAGTCATCTGGAGTGACTCAGTGGCTAGGGACTAGAATCATCCAGAGACTTCTTCACTAACATTTCTGTATTCTGGGCTAGTCTGACCTGTAGACTCCATATGACCTCTTCATAGTGTTTGGCTTCTTACAGCATGACAGCCTCAGCTTTTTATTTACTGAAGTCTTAGACTTCTTGTAGAGCTCAAGGCTCCAAGTGCACATTTTCAGTGAACAAGGTGAAAGCTGTATTATTCACTTCTGTGACCCAGCAATTCTCATAGCGTCACTTCTGCCATATTCTTTAGTCAAAACAGTCACCACGGTCCCAACTCAGCAGGAGCACATGCTCACCAAGTACCAAAATGACAACCCAGAAGACAGAGAGACCCACATGAGTGAGTGCCTACATCAACTTGGGACCGGAAGAACCGGATGGTACCCAGTCACCACCAGTGATAGCCACAATGGAGCTCACAAAGTTGAGTCTCACTGGCAACACAAGAATAAAAAGGGATGCACCCTGAGATCTCCACTAAAAGACCTCAATTGATGGTCCAGCGGTTTGGGGGTTCCTCTGAGAGCATGGCCCCTGGCCCTGATGCTGCCCTTGCCCGTGGATCATAATGAAGGTCCACTCTTCAGACAGCAAGGGATTGGACTTGGCGACACAGAGTGACTATATATTGGGTGCACTTTATGGTTCTACACATCTATAGGATATCATCCTGCTGACCTCTGACTGGAAGAAGGGGAGTGAGTGGAGAGGAGGGGAAAGGAGACTGTTGGGAGGATGAGACATGTATGGAGCAGAGAGGAATAGTGTGCTGACACCGGGCAGGGAGAGCAGTGGAAGCTGCATATAGGTGGGCATGCAAATTTATATGGGAATGTATATTTTCACTCAGTCATAATAAAAAAAATAGAAAAAGAATTCATCCAAAAAAAAAAAACCATCACCAAAATTTCCCTGAATCTGGAGGGGAAAATGGAGGCTACCACTATATTCAAGAGTAACAAAGTCACATTGTAGATGAGCATATGGAATTGGGATATACTGCTGTAGCCAGGTTTTGAAAATAACCACCTGTCACAAAAGTTATACTTGTCCTTTGTTTTAGACATGAGTCATGGTGACTTGGAGAGAAGTGGTCTTCCTGGAGTGGCAAGACTAACTAAAGGCATTTTGGGAAACTACTTATAGAGATAAATATTGCAAGGGTATACCATAAAGTTTTTAAGACCTGTATTCAAGCTTGAGATGATTTAGTATTAGTTGTGCAGTTTCTGTGCTTTTTACAAATGATTATAATGTAGCATGGTCTATACTTGCCAGATATTTATATCAACTGAAGAGACACTGAGAGCTCACTGTATATGTGATACTTTTTAGCTAAGAAAACAGAATCTTACAGAAACTGAATAATTGCCCAAGATCACAATGTAGGTGAAAGACAGAAGAGGCAGGCTGTGTGAGTCTAAAGCCTGTATTCTTTACCACTATCTAGTATTCCCTTCATGGCAGAAAACCATGAATTTGGCTGAAATAGTTTGGTATGGAATCTGGCTTTACCTTTGAGCAGCATCATCTTCCCCAACCTCCAACCCCAGTTTCCCTTTTTAAGCAAAGTTGGAGGTCATTATATTAAGAACGTACAATAATAAGTAAAAAATATTTTAGGATGAATGATGGTAAAGACCCAGGGTGCACGAAGGCGACTGAAGCAAATTGTTAGCAGTCACAAGATTCACAGCACATGATGAACTGCTGAGTTTTTAGAACTATTCACATACTAGAAAGGAGTTCTATTCAAGTACTAGAGGGCAAATCCAAGGATTGACCCAGAATAAAAAGGGAAAGCATCTAACTTTTACTGTATGACGTGAGAACTGTTAGGCCCATCCTGTCAGTGCCTGGAATCTGTCATTTGTTCATTCTTACTAATACCATTCTCTTGCTTTTTTAGGGTTATGGCAGAAAGGGTAAAGGAGGTTCTGTTCATTCAGCCTCGGAAGTACATCCACAGCTGTGGTCCAGACCCCACAGAGCCTGGCTATGTCAACATCCGAGAGCTGGCAGCATGCATGTGCCGTTATGACCTAGACGACATGGATATTTTTTGGCTTCAAGAACTGAATGAAGACCTTGCAGAAATGGGTAAGAAAGTTTTCACTTAAGTAAGTTGTGCGTTGACTCATCTCATGATTTCTTTTTTTGGGGGATGTGTGTGAGAACCTTTAACGTCTTTTCATCTTGTGGTTTCCTTTCTTTTCTCACCTTTTAGTTTTTTCCTTTATCTTATTTTAATTAGTTATTCTTCAGATGAGATGTGTAAGTATATTGAAATAGAGCAGTCGCATTTAAAGGGATTCTTATTAATGGTGAACAGCGTAGATCAGGGAAGATAGATGAGTTTCACAAGCCACTTTCTGAATAAGAATGTTCCTGGATGATTGGACTTTTGTTTGAAAAGAATTCTGAGGCTGCTTCCTGGATCAACCCTAAAGGGTAATGTAATCAGTGAGCAGGATAAAGGTAGAAGCACCTCTGCCAGGTGTTTACTACTGCCATCTGATACAAAGACAGTCCAACTTCAATACCAGGAAGCACCACTACGACTGAAACGTTGCTGTGACTAGCACCCTTAATGCGGGACTTATAATTTTGCTGCTTGCAGGAAGAATGGCAGATTAAAGGCCTAAGACAAAATATCCCCAAGGCAGTTCTTAGCTACCTCTAACAAACTGTAAAGTTGTCGTACAATTCTCAAAAGCAACGTAGTAAGTTTAAAAAGTATGCCAGCAATGCTAGAAGATTCTGGGCTTAAAGAAAACTCACTTTATGTATATATATGCACCTCCTTTTAGTCTGTCTTTATTTTGGACACTGTTTATATCCAAGTGTTTTATGGAACTGTGAGTAGGTTTTTATTTTTTATTTTTTGTTTTTTTTATTTAACATGACTGAGTGAAAATGTACATTCCCGTATAAATTTACATGCCCACCTATATGCAGCTTCTACTGCTCTCCCTGTCCGGTAACAGCACACTATTCCTCTCTGCTCCATACATGTCTCATCCTCCCAACAGCCTCCTTTCCACTCCTCTCCACTTATTCCCCTTCCTCCAGCCAGAGGTCAGCAGAATGATATTCTATAGATGCATAGAATCATAAAGTGCATCCAATATATGGTCACTCTGCATTGCCAAGTCCAATCGATTCCTGTCCAAAGAGTGGACCTTCGTTATAATTTGTGGGTAAGGGCAGCCTCAGGGCCGGGGGCCATGCTCTCAGGCGAACCCCAAAACCGCTGGACCATCAATTGAGGTCTTTTAGTGGAGATCTCAGGATGCACCCCTTTTTATTCTTGTGTTGCCAGTGAGACTCAACCTAGTGAGCTCCATCGTGGCTATCACTGGTGGTGGCCAGGCACTATCCAGTTCTTCCGGTCCCAAGTCGATGAAGGCTCCCACTCTTGTGGGTCTCTCTGTCTTCTAGGTTGTCTTTACCACATGTCATTTTGGTCCTCAGTGAGCATCCGTTCCTGCTGAGTTGGGACCATTTGCTGTGTCCTCGGATGGCAGCTTGGCAGCTTTTAAGACCCCAGACGCCACTCACCGATGTGGGGTGCAGAGAGCTCTCTTAGCAAAACACTAGTTGTGCCAATTGGCCTCGATTTCGCCTAAGAGCATGGTCCCCTGCCCCCTGCCCCAGCTACTCTATCCTTGCAGTATTGAGTTAAGATGGAAGGAGTACTGAAGTTATGCTGAAGTCCACTTAATGTTGTTCTTGTTCCTAATGTGTGCTATCACTGCTTTCTCCCAACTAGATTTCTAGCAACTATCTAAACTAAGCCCTCCCCCCCTCACCCTCCCTCCCTCCCCTCCCTTGCAGCTGTCAAAGAGTCTTTTCTTCTATACCCAAGTCTGTTTTTGAGATCTTATCGTAGAGGTCTCATACAGTATTTGTCCTTTTGTCGCTGATTACTTTGACTCAACATAATGTCTTCCAGTTGAAACCAGGTTAGGAGATGTTTCCTGGAATCATCGTTATTCTTTATCATTGCGTAGTGCTCCACTGAGTATATGTACCATAGTTTACCTATCCATTCTTCTGTTGTTGGGCATCTGGGTTGATTCCATCTTTTTGCTATCGTGGACTGTGCTGCAATAAACATTCTGGTGCGTGTGTCCATTGGTGTGAAAGGCCTTGATTCTGTAGGATATATTCCAAGCAGTGGAATTACTAGGTCAAATGGTATATCTATATCCATTTTTTTAAGGAAGCGCCAGATGGCTTTCCAAAGAGGCTGGACCATTTTGCAACCCCACCGTGTAGAAGGATTCTTCTTTCTCCACAGCCTCTCCAGCATTTGTTGTTTTGTGTTTTCTGGATGATGGCCAATTTTGTTGGGGTGAGATGGTATCTCATTGTTGTCTTGATTTGAATTTCTTTAATAACTAAAGATCGTGAACATGTCCGCATGTGTTTTTTGGCTGCCTGAATCTCCTCTTTAGTGAAATGTCCATCCATCTCCTTTGCACATCGCTTAATTGGATGGTTTATCTTCTTCTTATTGATATTTTGTAGTATCTTATAGATTATGGAGATCAGGCGTCGATCTGACATAGAGTTGCCAATTTTTTTTTCCCATTCTGTGGGTGTTCTTTTATGTGAGTAGTTTTTAAGTCTCCATATGAGGTATTGTGAAGGATATATTTAATTTTTTCTTTCAATTATATTTGTTCATTATTAGTACAATAAAGACTAGTAGATTGCCATGAGTCAGATCTGACTCGATGGCACTGGGTTTAGTTTTCTTTTACTCCTCCCTCCCTCCAATATTTGTTTCCTTTCTTTCTTTTAAATCAGGCATCTGAATACATGTGAATAAAAAATTAAAATTACATTAAGTCTAGTTTGGCATGGATATGTTGTTCTGCCAATAAACTCTGCTTATTCTTTGCTTTTTGATTCAAGAAAGTCTTTTTAGCCTGTGTCTTCTCTTGTTCTGCTCTCTACTGGGAGAAGGGGGTCAATTTATGGTGGGAAGCAAAAACAGAAGAGAAAAAAAGACCGATAGAGAAGAAAATGGCAGTATGAGAACATAATGAAGTGGACTGAAAGCTGAATGTTTCATTATGTTTATGAGTAGCATCTGTAAACATTACAGTCGTTACAGGTCTGCCTTCAGCAAGTAACCACATTACTGGTATTTTGCAACTAATTTACCTTGAATGAGTTGTTTCTTTAAAAATAAACATTCTGTTTTGGAATAGTTTTCAATTTATAGGAAGTATACACATTTAATACAGAGTTTTCCATGTATCCTTTACACAGTTGGAGTTTTCATTACTTAACATACTACATTACCAAGGTACATTTGTCAAAACTAAGAAACCAACCCAGGTAGATATTATTAACAAAACTCCATTCTTCCTTGAATTTGCACCAGTTTTTCCATTAATGACTTTTTTCTGTTCCAGAATCCCATCCAGGATACCACATTGCATTTAGGCTTTGATGAGTTTTAAAAGAGGATTATCTTAAGTTTTCTTTCAGGGTGAACAACAGTGTAGTGAAGCTTCTAAGAGCTTACATTTTTGAAAATAAAATAAAACGTATTTTTTTTAATTTATAAACTAAGCAATTTCCTAATATTTCAGATTAGGAAATTTTTAAATTGAAGTCTTACCAGGTACTATACTAAGCAATGTATGAACATTATTTTATCTCAGCCTCACAGCAAATGAATGAATTTGGTATTATCATGCTTATTTTATAGACAGGGAAGTCAAGGTCAAAGCTTACTGAGCAAAATATGAAGGCATAGTTGAAAGTTGAAGCCAAGTTTTTAATAACCATAACACTGTATTCGTTCACTCCAGAAGACAGTAATGTATGTTTGTGTGTAATTTGTCTTGAAACAGTGAAATATAAGGCCTAAGAAGCTTTTGTCTTTCTAAATAGCTGCAACATTAAGAAAAATAGATTATATGAAATTCTAAAGTTTCTTAGGACGCCATATTTTACAACTGAAATGGAATAATTCGTTAAATTTGTTTATTATTAGTTTGAGAATTATTCTTGGAGTTTACAAACTATTAGAATAAACATATATGTATATGTTTTCGTAAAATTGTTAGTTTTCCTAAGAATAAAAATGTTTTGTTGTCACCAGCATCCTCCATATGAATCTTTTAGTTGGGTCATTAAATGTGAAATGCTAAGAAAAAATAAAAGTATAGAAGGAAAAAGGAATCAAGGCACAAAAATGGTAATTTCAGAAATAGCCCTTAGACCTTTTGAATGCAAATAGGTTTATATTGTAATGGTTTCCCACTGGAAAATACCGTATTGAATTTTTAAAAAGTCACGTTTGAAAACAAAGTATTTCATACATGTAACATACTGCCTAGAAAATTTTTTTAGGGCTTAATTCATTTTTGTATGAACATGTCCTTATGTAAGCAGTGGACACACTCATTGGGACTAATTTGCAAAGAGTGAATTATTATTTTTGTCCAAATAGTTATGTGAGTTTAATTATTTTATTATATATATATTAAAGTGTCCAAAATTATAAACCTTCGTGAAAGCCCACCTTCAGTGGGAGTAAGAGAAAATGTAGAGAGATTTAGGTGGAGACAAGCTAGGATTTAAGCATAAAATGGAAAAGGTCTGTAAGATATCTCCTAAGGAATATGGTGAAATGTGTTTCTCCATTCATGTGTTAAACACTGATGTGTGGTTATAGATAAACATTGAATAACTCTAGTAAAACGATTCTTTGAAATCTGGTTGTTTTAGAACAGAGAAAAGATGAGTTTGTCCTGTAGAATCCCTCCTACCCCAGCATTAGGCTCATAGGAGGATGATATGGGAGTGACAGCTGACTGTTGGATTGATTATTATTTCTATTTCTGTGCAGGTTGTGGACCAGTTGATGAGAATCTTATGGAAAAGACAGTAGAAGTCCTGGAACGCCATTGCCATGAAAATATGAAACATGCTATTCAGACTGAGGAAGGACTAGGCATAGAATATGATGAAGATGTAATTTGTGATGTGTGCCAGTCTCCAGACAGTGAAGAAGGGAATGATATGGTATTCTGTGATAAGTGTAACATCTGTGTACATCAGGTTAGTGAGAGTGGAGACTGCTACCTCCTCACAGCCATCCTTTCTGAAGCTCAGTGATGAACTCGGGCACCCATATTTGGGTAGCAGCTTACATTTAAGGGTGAAAATAATATTTGTGCTGGCTGTTCTTCGGTATTTCCTCTAGAAACAGTATCTCTTAAGGTTCTCAAGGTTACTTATCTACTAACTTCACCCCTGGGAGGAGGCTAAACCCAGGTTTTTACTGTGTCACTTTATGCCCCAACCGTTGATACTGCCTTGTTCAATACTTCATACATTCCACCCCCCAGGTATCTCCCTGCTGCCTGTATATAAATCTCTCCGCTGCCTTTGAAACTCTGTTGCATCATTAGGTTATGCCTATGATAAGTTTACACTACATAGAAATGGAAGTCAGGACTCCATATCCTGGTTACCCAAAGGCTTCTCCCATTTCCCAAATATATTGCTGCTGAGAAGCTAAGTCCACCCCACCTTTAAAGATCATAGAATTTTAGGAGTGTAAAAGACGCTGTCCAGCTCTCCAGTTTTACAGATAGTATCAGGAGAGATGAAATGACTTATCCAAGTTCTTACAGCTAGTTGCTTTGTCATTTTTTTCTAGCGCACTACCTTTTAAATTAACAATAGTATGATGATATCACTATACTTTTTAGCTCCCCCCGCCCCCTATTCCACAAGCCCTATGCTCTAGCTAAACAAGATTATAAAGATCTGGTGATGAATATTCCTAACACGTCTTGTCGCCATGGTTCAGACGGACCCCAATTTAAAATACCTTCTCCTACCTCCAGCTCCCAGGAATCCACATATCTTCCAAGATCTACTTCAAATCCTTTCTTTTTTAAAAAAAAAAATAGTGTTTTATTACGGTTAAGTGAAAATTTACAAAGTCAATTTGCTGTATCAAACCCCCTACAGAGACCTCTATGCAACTCCATCTGCTATCCCAGCCCCGTGACAGCACACTCATCCCTTCCATGCTGCATTTCCCATGTTCATTCAGCCTACTCCTGTCCCCTCCTCTCCACCTTCCCTTCTCATTACTATTGGGGGGCTGCTCTGACAGCCTCATGTCTTACAGTCCAATCCAGTTTTTGTTTAAAGAGTTGTCCTTGGTGCTAGTTTCATCTCTGGGAGAGGAGCAAGACCAGGGCCTGTGCTCTCAAGTGGAACCTTCTAGGATGTTGGACCGTCAAGTCTGGGCTTCTAATGGAATTCTAGATCTGCACCTCTGTTTTTCTCTCTCTGTATCAGAGAGTCTGACATTGTATTTCTTGTCAAGGCAGACATTGGGTCAGATCTTTTCGTGAACTCACCTATCCTAAGTGAGTTTTGACTCTTCTAAACTATTGTGTATTTCATTGATTTATCTAGCAAATAGGTAGGTACTCAGCACCATCTGTGTGTCAGGACTGCGCTGCATGCTGAGGACACAGTCAGTTTAGAGGCAGACAAGACGCCCAGGGAGACCATAGTATGGAGTAAGGATTACAAATGAACTGCCAGTTTAGCATAGTATGTCATGTGTTTTTTGTATGTAATTCCATGCTGTTGTGGAAGTGCACAGGAGGGATAGGATCAGGGACAACTTTAGGGGGTGGCATCTGAGCTGAATCTTAATGGCCAGAAGGAGGTGCCTGGTAAAATAGTGTAAGATCTGGTCAAGCAGAGAGAAGGACCTGTTCAAACAGGGTAGTAGACTAGGTAAAGTATCAGGGATAACTCTCAGTGATTCCTAAATAGAGAGTGGTGGGTGGGGTAGGAAGGTAATGGAGAGTGAGAATAGAGAGAGTTGAAGAAACTTTGGTTTTGTCCCATAAACCCTAAAGGATCCGGTTTGTGTTTTAGAAAGACTATTCTGGCTCAGAATGACTAGAATGATTTAGATAATACTGGAAATAGAGAGAAACTCTGGGGGTCAGTTCTACTCTGGCCTCTAGGGTCGCCATGAGTCGGATCCGACTCCACAGCACTTGGCTTTGCAGGGCTTAAAACTTTAATTCCATGGGACACTTCTGTATGTAAAAGGTACTCAGAATTATTCTGTGACCAATTAAGTCTTTTATCTTTCTTCATTCACGTGTGACCTTAAAAATAGTGAATTTTTAAAATTCACCTTCACTCTGCCAGTAGTTGCCACTTATGTCATAAGTCCTGGTGGCATAGTGGTTAAGTGCTCAGCTGCTAACCAGAAAGTCAGTGGTTCAAACCCACCAGCAGCTCCCTTTGAGAAAAGACCTGGCAATCTGCTCCTGTAAAGATTACAGCCTTGGAAACCCTATAAGACATTTCTCCTCTGTCCTGTTGGGTTACTGTGAGCTGAAATCAGTTCAGTGGCAGCAGGTTTATTTTTTTATGTCACACCATTAATGAAAACAGAAAGTCTTCACTATTCAAGTGTGAACTTAGGTGGCTAACAGTACAGGTTCACAGTTCTTTCTTGTAATTCTGAAATTATAAAAGTTTTGAAAAGTGCAAGCTTTTACTGAAGTTTATCACCAAACTGGATTTGGGGACAACACTAGCACTCACTTAATACAAGGCTGTTTATAGTCGTTAGCCCATTTTGTGTAAATAATTATATCTTCTTTTAGATAAATATTAGTGTGTTTGATTATACAGAGCCCTGGTGAAACAGTGGTTAAGCATTTAGCTGCTGGCCAAAAGGGCTGTAGTTTGAATCCACCAGCCTCTTCTTGGAAACCCTCTAGGGCAGTTCTCCTTGGTCCTGTGGGGCCACTATAAGTCAGAATCAACTCAATGGCAACAGGTTGTGGGGTTTTTTGTTTCTTTGTTTTGTGTATTTTTTTTGTCCTGCTGATTCCATGGGAAGGGGAGGGGTTAGGTAGTCTACCATATATATGGTAGACTGTATTACTTGCCTAATATCTGAACAGTTCTGGATTTCCTACTGTTGCTCATCCCAGGGTTTCCTCGCCAAGAAAAGAAATTTTGAGGCTTCGTTGGATTCTGAAGAGATCCTTGGGTTAGAGCTCCCTCTGCTGACTAACGTGACTTAAATGATTTGGAAGAATTGGTTTATTCCTTAACAGAATGGGGACAGGTTGACATCTGATCTGAATTTACTAAACATAAGTTTTCTTCTTTACTGTCACCATATTATGTCCAGTGTTTGTGTCTTAGTATTGATAATATACTTTTGATCAGGACTTTCAAAGAGCTATTTACATCAGTAGACTTTAGGTTTTAGCAGTGAACTTAAATTTTCTTTAAAAAATGTAAAAACTGGGACCATTCCAACCCCCTTCATGTGTATCCATTTTCTGCTTCTTAGCCCAGGTATTGAACACTGAAATTGAGGCCTCAGTTAATTTTTTCCAAAGATACAAGGTGCATATTCTTATATCCTTTATGTGTATGTGTCATGCATATAATTTTTGGCACTGACTTTATTAACTCCTTGAAATTAAGTGTAAAACATACTTAAATGCATGTGTGCAGTTTTCTCAGGACAGTTCACAACATTCATTATTTTATGGTCAATAAATAGTTGAGAGCCACCGCTATGCAATATAAGCTTCTACCACCTTTTGACCATAAATAAGTCTACAGAAGGGCTAATTAAATGCTTTCCTGCTGAATAGAATGACCAGGAGATAAGCACAGTCCTAGAACTGGCCATTGACCTTTCTTCTGCTGGTCTGAAAGAGGCTATATCTTAGTGAGGAAGCTTGCTTTTATTTCATAGCAAAAGTTCTGAGCCTCAGAAAAAAAGGCTTTATCAGTTAGGAATGTTATAAATGGTTACTCTCCAAAGAACAGTCTGATTGATTGGAGTTCGGCTTTAGTTCTTAAGCTAAATTAATTTGTTCTGCCAACCACCACAGGAGCTTGGGTTGGTGTGAGCAGTTTGGGATTGGCTGCTAATAGAAAAGTTGATGGTTCAAACCCACTCAGTGGCTCCATGAAAGAAAAGCCCTGGCAATCTGCTTCTGTAACAATTACAACCAAGACAACCTTATATAGAATCGTTCCTGTCTGTCACACAGGGTCACCATGAGTCAGAACCTAACTTAATGGCAGCTAACTGTAATAACCATAACCCTGGTGGTGTAGTAGTTAAGAGCGATTGTCAAAAGGTTGGCAGTTCACGGGAATGTACATTTTCACTCAGTTATATTAAATAAAAAATTTTTTTTTAAAAAAAAAGATTGGCAGTTCAGATTATCCGGTGTTCCTTAGAAACTCTATGGGGTAGTTCTACTCTGTCCTGTAGGGTCGCTATGAATTGGGATCAACTCAGTGGCAGTGGGTATAGCAACGGTTGTAACCAAACTACCTCATCTACTCAAGCTCAACATGGGGAGTGTTCCAGATAGATTGATGATAAAGGCCTGCTGTTCTCTCCTTACAATTTCACTGAGAAGATAAAACATCAACAACAGCAACAGTAGAGAAGAATACATGATGTGACCACATGTGTGGTGAGGGAAATTGCATAGAGTGTGGTGGTAGTAATGGCATTTAGGAAGTAGAGCAGATGCAAGGGGCTACGGTGGCCTGAGAAGGGTTCTTAGAGGGACCTGGAGTTTGAACCAGGTCTGAAAGTGTAAAAAAGGTCTGAGTGCAAAGAGCAGCTGCAGTGAAGAGCAGAGAAACTGCTTAGACAGAGATGTATGGAGGTGAGAATTAGATCGGTTGTTGGAAAACCAGGAAGCTTGCTTGTCCTAGTCAAGGGCTCTGTGTTTGGGTGTGGTGGAACAGGCGAACACAGGTGAAGTGAGGAGCAGTGAAGTTTAGATCAGGGGTCAACAAGCTTTTTCTTCAAAAGACCAGAGAGTAAATACTTTAGACTTTGCCAGTCACATATGATCCCTGTCATATAGTATTATTTTTCACAATTCGTTAAAGATGTGAAAAGCATTCATAGCTTGTAGGCCTCACAAAAGCAAGCTGTAGATGGTAATTTGCCAATCCTTGCTTTAGATGTGAGAGAGGAGATACAGAAGGAATCCCTGAAGTGTTTGCCCCTATGCAGTGGTGTGGAATCTTTGTCTTAATAAGAATATGGAAACCAAACATAGAGTTGAAAGTGTGTAGGAGGAGAAAGAGAATGTAGACATCAGCCCATCCAGGAAGGTGTGATGAAAACTTGGATGGGGGGCAGTTGTAGTAGGAAAGGAAAAAGTCAGAGACTGAGGACTACTCTTTAGGGAGAAGTAGCAAGCTTCAGAGACAGAGAGGATGAAGTAGGTAATAGGAGTTTAGGAATTTGAATCTGGAAGGTGGGAAGCATTAAGATATGGACATGAGTTTGGAAAAGCAGTCTGGTCATGGGGAACATGACGAGTAACTGTTAGTAATTTGAATATGAGCTGAGAGTGAATCTTTTAAGTCAGGCAGAGACCCTGAAGCTACTGTAGTGAATCAGACAGTGGTGAAGAATGTGCCTGGCTGCAGGGGAAGCCAGGTATCCCTGGGTTTAGGCTCTAATAACAAGAGGGGAGGGTGGGCAAAATTGGAAGTAGTGAAAAGGAAGTCTAGAATGTTTTCCAAACTAAAATGTATTGCCCCCTCCGCTACCAGCATTTCATTTCTTTTTCCAACTTTATTCCATAAAGGATTTGAAGCAGCTTCCAGAGTATTATGACTAATGTAATATTCTGTTCATTTCAGTATTCATTCACAAGACCTTTTTCAACTCCAGCAACTAACTGTTGCAATTTGCTGAGTGCACCTAACTCTGTTAGGCACTTTATAAACACTAGTTCGTTTGCTCTTCAGAAGCTTCCTTCTTCTTTTCTAACACTTTTTTCCTTACAGCAGTTGCATGGCATGCAGCAGTTGTTCAACAAATAATTGACTAACACGTAGTCCTTGAAGTAGCTTTAGAAAACAGGAACACACAGACAACACCCAAATCAGTAATCACAGCACTCAGATAACAGTTGGGCTAGTCTCTGGGTGTATTTCTTTCTAGGCTTACTCTGTTGTCTTTAAAAGTCAAGCTGATGCTATAAAAGATGCTGAAAGTTGCTTTTTTGAGTGTTTTTAAATTACTAGATCCTGGATATTAGTTTGTTTGGCTTTATGCGCCTCTTTCGCCTAGAAGTGGGGAGTGTTCTATGACTCTACAAAAGAACAGACATCTACCTTGTGAGAAGATGGTGACCATCCTCCTCCCTACCCCCTTGTGCCCCCAGGCATGCTACGGCATCCTTAAGGTCCCAGAAGGCAGCTGGTTATGTCGTCCTTGTGTTCTTGACATTCATCCGCAATGTGCTTTATGTCCAAAGAGAGGTGGCGCCATGAAAACAACCAAAACAGGGACGAGATGGGCTCATGTCAGCTGTGCCCTTTGGATTCCAGAGGTAAGAATTCATCCTGGTCTGCATTCACAATGTTTACACTGACTCAGGTGTAGCATAAAGGCACTTCATGCCTGCTCATGTATCTGACATGATAATGCTTCCACTTAAACTACCTCTGATCCTTCTTGAATACAGGTACATGTGTAAACCTTTGTTTATTCATTCATAGTGCTACTACCAGTGGTATTTGGTATGAGAGTAGAGACACACGAGACCAGTGTAAACAGCAGATTTTTTTTTTAAGTATAGAGCTTCATAAGTGTTTACACATGTATGTATCTGTAACTACAGCACAGACCAAGACATGAAACACCCCAAACAGTTAAGGAGTACCCCTGAAAGCACCCTTGTATCTACTTTCCAGTCCATATTCTCCAGGAATAACCACTATTTTAGTTTATATCACTGCAGATCAATTTTGTCTGTTTTTGAATGTCATATCAATGAAATCATACGGTATAAGTATCAATCTATTGTGATGAATATAGTATCAAAGTTCATTTACCCATGACATTTGCATTGTTTCAAGTTTCGGGCTATTGCAAATAAAGTGAGCGCCCTTTGATTTCTGAACGTTTTCAGAATTTAAACTCAGCGTTTGCCTAGAAGCTTCCCAATTCATAACTCTATTCCTCATTCTTTTAAGCTGTTCCTTCAATTGCTGGTATTTTCTCAGGGGCTACATGCACACTTAGTTGAATAAAACAGGCTTCCAGACATTTTTTTCCCCTTGTTATGACTGCCTTTCTTGAACTGCTTGGATGTGTGTCTTGCATCTCTCTCCCCGACCCCCATCCAAGCAAGAAATTTGTGAAGCAGTGTAACTGCATGAGGAGACAGACTGTAGAATTTAATTGGTGAGGAGCTGATAATACTATATCAGTAATTCATTATACTTTAAAACTACCTTGCTTTGGTCTTGTTAAAGTTGGTTCGAGGGCAGTTACTATCTAATAATTGAGCTCACAAAGTTAAACTAAAAGTCCTAGATACATACTTTTGTGTTCTTATATATGTATATAGAAATCAGAATTTTTTTAATTTTTTGAATAGTAGGTTTTCTATTGTAAGAACATCCAGCTTACAGACACAAAATGAGCTCTCAGATTTCTGACCAAGAGTGACTGATTTCCTGAGGAAGTGCCCCAGCTGATAGAGCAGGCCCTGTCAGCACATAAAAATTTGGAAAACATGACTCAGGAAGAGTACTTTAAAAGTAAAAGAAGCTTTCTTACCTATTGGCATTCTCTTATGGACTGTTAAAGCTCTCTGATCTTTCTACTGTTCGTGTCCTCATGTAGGTAGAGCATATACTAATTTAACCATCACTATTCAACAGTCCTTTACTTTTTAAAATTGTGTATCTTTTAGAAACTTGTGTATATTTGTTTAAAAAAAAATCAGAACACTTTACTAGCAATTGCTTGACTCCTTTAATAGGGATTTTTTTTACATTTAAAAAAATATCCGTTACCTTTCAGCATTATTTCAAAAACTAATTTCACTTTGAAGCTACTTAACTGAGGTAGTAGGGTAAGCTGATGACAGTTATATGGTTTCAAAGACTTTGCTTTAAAAATAGTATCATTCTCAACCTTTCTACTTGTGTACTCTAAAATCTCTTCATTACCTGAATTGCTGCTAGTTTACAAAATAGGCTAATCCAAAAGGCTTATCACAGCCTGTTTTTTCATCTGTAGTTGGTTACATGAAATAACAAAGCATTTAGCACCGTCTATCTAACGTAAGATAGGTGCTATGTTTTGTAAAGTTTAATTCCTTTCTTCAGTAGTTTTCGTTGGTTCCTGATTTATTAAAGTAAGTATTCCCAGAAGTAAGCCCTGGTGGCATCATGGTTAAGTGTCACAGCTGCTAACCAAAAGGTAGGCAGTTCAAATCCACCAGGCGCTGCTTGGAAACTATGAGGTAATTCTATTCTGGTCCTCTAGGGTCGTAATGAGTCAGAATCAACTCTATGGCAAAGGGTTTGGAATTTTTGTTTTGTTTTGTAATTCCCAAAAGTGCAGATAACTATTGACTTGGAAAATATCTTTGGAAACCATATATCCAATCAGAATCTAACAGCCAAAATATATACAAAAGTTCAACAACTTAATAACAAACAAATAGCTCAGTCATAAAATGGGCAAGTGACCTGAATAGATACTTTATGAAAGAGGTCATTCAAATGGCCACCCAACACATGAAAGATGTTCAGCACCATTAACATCAGAGAGGTGCAAATGTAAAACTACAATTAGATACCATTTCACTCCCACTGGGATAGCTAAAATTTTAAATAATGTTGATGAAGATATGGAGAAATTAGAACCCTTACCCATTGCTGGTGGGAATGTAAAATGGTACAGCTGTTAATGGAAAACAGTGTGGCAATTCCTCAAAAAACTAAAAATAGAACTACCATATGACCCAGCAGTTCCACTCCTACGTATACCCTTGAAGGCAGAGATTCAGAAAGACACTTGTATACCAATGTTCGTTACAGCATTGTTACAATGGTCAAAAGGTGGAAACAGCACAAATGCCCATCAGCAGATGAATGGATAAACAAAATACAGTACATACATGCGATGCAATACTACTCAGCCTTTAAGGGACATGAAATCCTGGTACATGGTATACATGTAATATGGATGTAATTGGAAGACATGGTGAAGGAATAAGTCAGAAAGACAATATTGTTTGACCTCATTTATATAAAAAGACAAGAAAAGGCAGATGTATAGAGACTAAAGTTCATTAGTGGGTACCAGGGGCAGGAGGACTGGGGAAGGTGGGGAGTTGATGGTGATAGAAAGATCACATTGATTAGGTGTAAGGTTGCTTAGCTGATTTTTGTAAGTTGTACACCTTTAAAAAGTTGAATTGGAAAAAGTTATGTGATACATACCCAATGGCAAAAGAATAGAAAAAACAAAAAGTAACTTGTGAGACTGCTTACTTACAACCAAAAATAGCGTAGGATTTAGTTTCTTGGTTTGGAGGTTTAAGGTCATGGTTTCATAGAACATCCCAGTTCAGTGGCCTAATAACAATGTAGTACTTCTGTTCTACTTCCCAGTTGATTGCATCATACCTGGGATCTTAAAGGCTTACAGGGACTATCGAAGGCATGACAGTTGTTCTCTTTTTGCCTGGAACAACTGAGGAGAGAGGATATGGAATGTGTGGCTTAATTGCTTCTACAAACAACTGCCTCCTTTACCATGAGACCAAAAGAACAGAATAGATGATGCCTGGCTACTATTGCTAAACATTTTGATCAAAGATTCCATAGAATAATCCTGATCAAAAGAGAGAAATTGCAGAGCAAAACTTTGAATTCTTGTGGACTCTAGACTTCCCTGGAACCATGAAGGTTGCATGAATCCCTGCAATTATTGCCCTGAGATAATCTTTAAATCTTAAACCAAAAGTATCCCCTGAAGTCTTCTTAAAACCTAATAATAGTTTAGCTTAGCTAAATGTCTGTCGAGCATTGCACTCTTTTAAGAACTGTATGGGATCGTATGGATGACAGCTACTCAAAAAATTACATTTGAAACTTAAGGAGCAGTGACTTTATATTACTGAGAAAGAATTGAGAAAAGGATGGTGAGAATAGTCACAACTTGAAGAATGTAATCAGTGTCACTAAATGGTATCTGTAGAAGCTATTGAATTAGTATATGTTTTGCTGTGTACATCCTCTACAACAACAACAAAATACAAAGACGAAAACACTAAATGATGGCAAAGGTATGAAGCAACTAGAATGCTCACATTTTGCTGGTAGCAGCACATAATCGTAAAATAACTATAAAATGTTTGACAGTTTATTAAAAAAATTTAAAAACACACGACCAGAAATTCTGGGAATTAACACAAGAGAGATGAAAGTATTTATTTGTAAAAAGATTTCTGTAGGACTGTTTACAGTAGCATTATTTATAATTGCCAGAAGCTGGAAAACAATCCAAATGCTCAATCCAGTAAACAAGAAAATAGATAAATTGTATTATATTAATACAGTGGAATAAGAGAAATTTAAAAAGGAATAAAGACAGATTTACATACACACACACATAAAAGATAACTGTACCTAGTCTGTACTTCTTCCTTCTTACCCAGTATATGAATCATTTATGTTACCTGAAGATCTGAGCAGTAGGTTTTATTCATTCTTGGTTCTATATTAACCTTAAGAGATGTGGCTCACCTCATTGTTTTTATGTTTGGAGCTTCATATACCATCACTTACAGTTTGTAAAATTGTACTTCTGAAGTGCCTTAGTGCCTCTGCTTCATGGTGGTGTTTTATTTGTAGGTGAGCATTGCCTGTCCTGAAAGAATGGAACCAATCACAAAGATCTCTCACATCCCGCCCAGTCGATGGGCCTTAGTTTGTAGCCTGTGTAAGGTGAAGACTGGGGCTTGTATTCAGGTAAGTCTCCGTGAGAAGTAGTGGAGTGGTCTAACACCAAATTGAACAGATTTACTCTCCCAGTGGGAGCACCACATCAACCAAGAAGTCCCTTTAGGAGGTCACCTGCTCACTTTTCATTCTCTACCTTTATACAGACCATTTCTGGAGTGTTTTTTTGTTTTTGTTTTGGCATTGTCTCTGGACCCTTCAGCTTAATCTTCTGATATCCATAGTAGATAATATTTTCCATCTTTGTAATGTCAGATATGATGAATAAAGTGAGTGCTAAGCTGGGTGATAAAATCCTTAGTGGAAGTAAGCTATAACTCTAAAACCAACAATCCTGTGTCCCTGTGTGGCTTATCAACTGACAATGGATGCTTTCTGGGATTCAAGGATGATTTGGCGAGTAACCTTGTTCCTGGACTAAGTGCAACTCATTTTGGTTGTGAAAGATGCATCTTAATGGATAAATTCTGGTAGATAAATTTGAAAGTTGTTCTCATAATGCATCTAGTAGTGCAGATAAAGGTTTCCAGGACATCTGAGGAACAGGAATTCAGCAGCTTGAAGAAGTAGTGGCTTGTGGGGCAGATGCATTACCACATTCTACCCTCTATTATAGTTACTGATCTATGAGTTTTATCTTCCTTTGTGGGCTGTGAGCTCAGACTGTTTCGTCCTTAGATCCTCTACCCCATTGATGGAGTAGACAAGCAATAAGTAATAGATTGATCGATGGAAGATGGATGGAAAGATGAAGGTTCTAAAGTGAACTTCTCAGTTTTAGGACAGCGGATCTTATTTTCATTACATAGACTTTAGGTTCTACATTTTCTGAAAGCCTTCCCAAGAGGAGACTTTTAAAACTTTTATTAAAGAGAACTATATTTATGCAACAAATATTTGAGTACCTAATTATGTGTCAGGCACTGTGTTAGGTACTTGGGATTCATGGATGAGCTAACAGAATGTTGTACCATGTACCTTACATTTTAGTTCAGAGAGATAGACAATAAACAGTATATTAAAACGTTTGGTAGAAGATGTTAAATACTATGTCATGTGCCATTGGATCAGATCTGATGTATAGCGACCCTGTGTACAACAGAACAAAACATTGCCAAGTTGTATGCTATCCTCACAATCATTGCTATGTTTTAGCCCATTGTTGCAGTCACTATGTCAGTGCATATTGTTGAGAGTCTCCTTTTTTGCTGACCCTCTATTTTACCAAACATGATATCCTTCTTCAGGGCCTGATCACTCCTGATAACATGTGCAACATAAGGGAGAAAAACTCTCGCCATCCTTCCTTCTAAGAAACATTCTGGCTATACTTCTTCCAAGACAGATGCATTTGTTCTTCTGGCAATCTACGGTATATTCACTATTCTTCACCACCACCACCACTGAGAGGCATCAATTCTTCAGTCTTCTTATTCATTATCCATCCAGATTTTACTTGTGTGTGATATTAATGGTATTGTTCATTAATTTCCGTATTCTGTTGGATCACATTTCTTTGGAATGGCCCTGTATATGGATCTCTTCTAATCAATTGGCCTGGTAGATGTCTTCCAAATGTCTTGGCATAGATGACTGAGAACTTCCCATCATTGCATCCATTTGTTAAAACATCTTAATTAATGTTCAATCAGTTCCTGGAGCCTTGTCTATCACCAGCGCCTTCAATACAGCTTAGACTCCTTCCTTTAGTACCATCAATTCTTGATCATATGCTACCTTCTAAAATGACTGGACATCAACCAGTTCTGTTTGGTACAGTGACTCTCTATATCCCTTCCATCTTCTTTTGATGCTTTCTGCATCATTCACATTTTTTTTTGCTCATAGAATCCCTCAGTATTGCAGTTTGAGGCTTGAATATTTTCTTCCATTTCTTCAGCTTGAGAAATGCCAAAAGTGTTCTTCCCTTTTGGTTTTCTAACTCCAGGTCTTTGCACATTTCATTAAAATACTTTACTTTGTCTTCATGAGCACCCCTTTGAAATCTTTTGTTCAGCTCTTTTACTTCATCATTTCTTGTATTCACTTTAGCTACTGTACTTTCAAGACCAAGTTTTAGAGTCTTCTCTGATACTCATTTTGATATTCTCTTTCCTGTCTTTTTAATGACCTCTTGCTTTGTGTATGATGTCATCCCACTACTTATGTGGTCTTCAGTCAGTAGTGTTGAATGCTTCAAATCTGTTCTTGAGGTGGTCTCTAAATTCAGGTGGTATATACCATATTTTTACACAAATAATTCTGGCCCTTTGCATCTGTTTGCCAGCCATGCCCTATACCCATAAGGTATTTTCATAAGTACATTATGCTGACTTTGTTTTTTTACAGTAACATGCAGAAGAGGATTGACATAATGGCACTTGTGAGGGTGCAAACAGACACAGAAGGTTCATGTTATCTGCACAAATGTATAGTATTCAAGGTCATGCTTTGACTCTCGTATGCTTCTTTTAATTTTCTTCAACTTCAGCTTGAACTTGCATATGAGCAATTGATAGTATGTCCCACAGTCAGCCCCTCACCTTGTTGTGACTGATGATACTAAGCTTCTCCATTGTCTTTTTCCACAGATATAGTCAGTTAGATTCCTGTGCATTCCATCTGGTGAGGTCTTTGTACAACCTCTCCAACATTTACTATTTTGTGTTTTTTGGCTTAATTCCACCTTACTGGGCTGGGATGGTGTCTCGTTGTAGCTTCCCATTAATAGTAGTTACGCGTTACCCATTCATCCCCTTGAATAAAAAGTAATCTTTTTGCTTTCTCTTCCCATATTTTTATTGGTTAAAGAAACAGAAACACCCATTGCATTTAGTCAGTTCCAACTCACTTCCCTGTAGGATTGCCAAGGAGCAGTTGATAGAGTCAAACTGCCAGCCTTTTGGTTAGCAGCTGAACAGTTAAACACTGTGCCTCCAGAGCTCCTTTTAGTAAGGAGCAAAGGAGTGCTGTGTCCAATACCTTTAGTCTTTTGCTGAAAATGCCTTTTGCTGCTTGTTTTGAAATGGTTGGCTAGTTTCTTAGCCAAGTAGGTAACAGAAGGTACCTAGATAAAAGTACATTTTAAGCTTTCCTCATCCTGATTTTCAAGAAGCTTGTTAAATACATGGAAATTAAGGTTAAAGAATTCAGTGCAATGCAAGAAACTTTTCCAGCAGAGCTATCCAAAGCTGGAATGGGCTGTCTTGAGAGATTGTGAGGTTCTTGTCAGAAGAGTTTAGGAACTGGTTAGATTACCACTTAATCTGAAGATAAGAATATGCTTCATGGTGGCATGGAGGTAGAGAAGCAGGTACTCTCAGGGGACGTTTAAGTAGTAATAAATGTGAGACTCCTACTAGGAAGGCTATTATCTGGAAATAAGAAATGTTGATGAGGGTGTGGAGAAACTGGAACCCTCCTACACTGCTGGTGGGCATTTTAAATGGTGTAGCCATTGTAGAAAACAGTTTGGCAGTTACACGAAAGTTAAACATAGAATAATCATATGACCCACCAATTCTACTACTAGACACAGATCCAAGAGACTTGAAAGGAAGAACTCAAACATGTATGCCAGTGTTCACTGCAGCATTATTTGCAGTAGCCAAAAGGTAAAAACAACCTAGTTTTGGTATGTATATTTCTACCACAGTTTTTAAAAAATAATTCATCAGCAGATAGATGAATGGATAAACAAAATGTAGTACATACAATGGAATAGTACTCAGCCATAAAGAGAAATGAAGTTCTGTTACATGCTATGACATGAATG
The DNA here is from genome assembly GCA_028571685.1 of Heterohyrax brucei. Taxonomy (NCBI): domain Eukaryota; kingdom Metazoa; phylum Chordata; class Mammalia; order Hyracoidea; family Procaviidae; genus Heterohyrax; species Heterohyrax brucei. The sequence continues at coordinate 68,334,086 of CM053166.1, forward strand.
AATCTGAAAACACGCTGCATGAAATGAATCAGACACAAAAGAATACATGCTATGTGATCTCACTAATATGAAATATCCGGAATACCAACTGTATAGAAACAAAAGCTTATCAGTGATGACCAGGGGCCTGGGGAGGGTGGAGCCCTGGTTGCATAGTGGTTAAGAGCTACAGCTGCTACCCAGTAGTTCAGATCCACCAGGCACTGAGTGGAAACCCTGTGGGGCCATTCTACTCTTATCACTATGAGTCAGAATCGACTCAGCCGCAACAGGTTTGGTTTTCTTGGTTTGGAGGAATTACTGCTTAAGAAGTACTGGGTTTCTGTTTGGGGCAGTCTTCCATCCCTGGAATTCTGGATCCTATGAAATAATTTAAACTCAGTCTGTCTTAGTCATCTGGTACTGCTCTAATAGAAATACCATGAGAGTATGGCTTTAGCAAAGAAAAGTTTATTCTTAACACAGTTCAGGAGGCTGGAAGTCCAGATTCAGGGTGCTGGCTCCAGGGAAACACATTCTGTCTCTGTCAGCTCTGAAAGACAGTCTTTGTGTTATATCAGTCTTTCTTTGGTCTGAGAGTATCTCAGCACAGGAAACTCAGGTCCAAAGGATGTGCTCTGTTCTCAGTGCTGCTTTCTTGATGTTATGAGATCCCCAACTCTGCTTACTCCCCTTTCCTTTTATCTCTTGTAGGATAAAAGGTTGTGTAAGCCACGCTCCAGGGAAACTCCCTTTACATTGGGGCAGGCAGGTGACCTTAGCAAGGATGTTACAGTCGCACTCTAATCCTCTTTAACATAATCCTGTATATTAACCACAGGCAGATATTAGGATTTACAGCATAGGAAAATCACAAAATGGAGGACAGTCACAAAATACTGGGAAATATGGCCCAGCCAAATTGCTACACACATCTTTTGGAGGACAGAATTCAGTCCGTGGAAACACTGGCAGCGTAGTGGTTAAGTGCTGACCAGGGGCCTGAGGAGGATGGAGCCTGGGTGGCATAATGGTTAAAAGCTGCAGCTAACCAAAAAGCTGCAGTTCAAATCTGCCAGGCACTCCTTGGAAATGCCATAGGGCAGTTAGACTCTGACCTATGGGGTTGCTATGAGTTGGAATCAACTTGGTGGCTGGTAGCTGGTGGCTTTAATTCAGTCCATGAGACTGTCTCATTAAAGTTTTGATGGCTGTCAGAATCCTCTTAGGTGTTGAATTTCTTAATCTGTGAGACATGTCTGTGTTCTGTTCTTTTAGTCTTTATTGGTATCCACGTCATTCTCTGTTTAGTTATTAACATCGTAACACATAAGTAATTGAGCTATCCACCCTCTATTTGCAAGTTTCCAGATGAGACTTCGTTCTAACTATGAGAATTCCCCATTTCCTCACAAACAAACCCTCTCTGCCTTACCCCTCCCATCTTCTTCGTAAACATATCAGTATGCCCATTTCTCTTTAGAAGGCAAGCAAAAATATTACAACCATAACAAATGGCAATTCAGGTGAACAGTGAAGCACAGGAGTATGACAGTCAGTCATGAGCCGGGTTCTTCCTGTTCTGTTTCTCTATGAACCTTCAGTGCATGGTATGTGAATGTTTAATAAACGAAGAATGGAAGAATACTATAAACTTCAAATTGTTTATAACCATACTGTCCAGTAGACCTTTCTACAATAATAGAAGTGTTTACATCTGTGTAGCTGAAATGTGGCTACTATGACTGAGAAACTGCATTTTTAGTTTTTTGTTGTTGTTGTTGTGATTAAGTGAAAGTATACAATACAAATTAAATTTGCATGCCTGCCTGTGTGTAGCTCCTTCTGCTCTCCTTGTCCAGTGACAGCACATTCCTCCTTTTCGTTCTGTGTATGTCATATCCTCTTTAACAATCTCCTGTCCCCACCCCTCCACCCCCTCCTCTCCCTTCTAGTAAGAGGCCAATAGGACAGCATTCTGTAGATACATAGAACCATAAAGTACACACACCATATGGTCACTCTGTGTCCTCAAGTCCAGTCCATTCCTATCCAGAGAGTTAACCTAAGTAATGTTTTCTAGTTGGAGCAGCAGCAGATCTAGGGGCCATGCTCCCCAGCGAACCCCCAGGCCACTGGCTTATCAGTTGCAATCTTCATGGAGTCCTGGAGGTGCACCCCTCTTTTACTCATGTTGCCACTGGGACTTGACATTGTGTGTCCTATCACAGCTGTCTTTGATGGTGGCTGGGCACCATCTGGTTCTTCTAATCACATGTTCATACAGTCACCCATTCACATAGGTCCTTCTGTCTCTGGGCTCTTTTACCCTGGGCCTTTCTTGTTCTTGGTGATTATGTGTTCTGGATGAGTTGGGGTCACTTGGTGTACCTCAGATGGCAGATTGCTAGCTTTTAAGAGCCTAGATACCACTCACCAATGTAAGGTACAGGAGACTCTCTTAGCAATAGGCTAGCTATGTGAGTTGGCCTCTGTGTCTCTTAAGAGCATGGTCCCCAGACCCCTACCCCTGCTTCTGTATCCTTGCAATATTGGGAGAGTTTTCAGGTCATGCTGAAGTCCAGTTAAACTGATCTTCTAATGTGTGCTGTCACTGATTTCACCCAACCAAATTTCTGTCAGTCTAATCTGTAACCAGCCTTCTCTCTCCCTCCCTCCCTCCCCTCCCTTGCAGCCATCAGAGAGTCTTTTCTTCTGTACATGAGTCTGTTTTCAAGTCCTTATAGTAAGGGTCTCATACAATGTTTGTCCTTGTGCTGCTGACTGATTTCACTCAGTATAATGTCTTCCAATTGAAACCAGGTTATGAGATGCTTCCTAAAATCATCATTGTTCTTTGTCATTGCATAGTGTTCCATTGAGTATATGCACCATAGTTTGTTTATTCATTCATCTGTCATTGGGCATCTGGGTTGAGTCGCTCTCTTAGCTGTTGTGGACTGTGCTGCAATAAACACTCATGTGTATTTATCTGTTCATGTGACTGCCCTACATTCTGTGGGACATATTCCCAGTAGTGGGATTAGTGGGTCAAATAGAGTTATCTATTTCCAGCTTTTTAAAGAAGTGCCAGATTGCTTTCCAAAGAGGTTGTACCATTTTGCAATCCCACCAGCAGTGTAGGAGAGTTCCAATCTCTCCACAGCCTCTCCAGCATTTGTTGTTTTGTGTTTTTTAGATCATGGCCAGCCTTGTTGGGGTGAGATGGTATTTCATTGTAGTTGTGATTTGGATTTCTCTAAAAGCTAATGATCATGAGCATTTCTTTGTGTCTTTTGGCTGCCTGTGTGTCCTCTAATTTAGTGAAGTGTCTGTCCATCTCCTTTGCCTAGTGCTTAATTGGGTTATTTATCCTTTTCTTGTTGATATTTTGCAGTACCTTGTAGATTATGGAGATGAAACATTGATCTGACATATAGTTTGCAAATCTTTTTTTCCCATTCTGTAGGTGGCCTTTTAACTCTCTTGATAAAGTCTTTGGATGAGCAAAAGTGTTTGATTCTTAGTAGTTCCCACTTATCTATTTTCTCTTCTGTTGATTGTGCTTTGTCAGATTTTGAAGTCTAAGCTTTGTATTAAAAGTTCCATTGTTGACTCTATTTTTCTTGCATGATCATTTTAGGTTTGATATTTAGGTCTTCTATCCAATTTGAGTTGGTTTTTATGTAAGATATGAGATATAGGTCTTATTTTAATTTTTTGCAGATGGATATCCAATTTTGCCAGCACTATTTGTTAAAGAGACTATTTTTAGCCCCGTTTACAATCTTAGGGCCTTTGAGAATATTATCTGTTCATAGAAGGATGGTGGCATCTCTGGGGTCTCAGCTGTGTTCTATTGGTCTATATGTCTCTTTTTGTACCAGTACCAGGTTGTTTTGACAACTATGGCAGTGTAATAGGTTCTAAAGTTGTGTAGTAAGAGGCTTCCTAGTGTTTTCTTCTTCTTTAGTAGTGCTTTACTTATCTGGGGTTTCTAACCTTTCCAAGCAAAGTTGTTGATTTGTTTCTCCATCTCATTAAAAAATGTCACTGAAATTTGTATTGGGGTTGCATTATATATGTAGATCGCTTTGGGTAAAATAAACATTTTCACAATTTTAAGTCTTCCTATCTATGAGCAGGGTAGGTTTCTCCATTTATGTAAGTCTCTTGGTTTCTTGCAATAAGGCCTTGTAGTTCTCTCTTTATAGGTCTCTTATTTCTCTGGCTAGATTTATTCCTAGGTATTTTATTTTCTTGGGGGCTATAGTAACTGGTATTGATTTCGTGATTTCTTCTTTTATGATCTCTTTGTTGATATAAAGGAACCCTACTGATTTACTTACATTTATATTATATCCTGATACTTTGCTGAACTTTTCTATTAGTTCCCATAGTTTACTCACAGATTCTTTAGGATTCTATACAATCATATCATCTGCAGATAGGGAGATTTTTACTTCTTCTCTGATCTAGCCAGAACTTCTAGTACAATGTTGAGTAGAAATGGTGAGAGTGGGCATCCTTGTCTAGATCCTGTTCTCAAGGGGAATTCTTTCAGTCTCTTCATTCAGGATAATGTAGGCAGTTGACTTTGCAAAGATGTCCCTTTTTGCATTGAGGTATTTCCCTTCTATTCATATTTTGCTGAGAGTTTTTGGCCTGAATAGGTGTTAGACTTTGTCAAAGGCCTTTTCTGCATCAATTGGCAAAGTTAGGTGACATATCTTTTGTGTTATCTATGTGGTTGATCACGTTAACTGTTTTTCTGATGTTGAACCAGGCTTGCATCTCTGGTATGAATCCAACTTGGTCCTGATGAATTATTTCTTTAATATGTTGTTGAATTCTGTTGGCAAGGATTTTGTTGAATATTTTTGCATCTAGGTTCATGAGTGATATTGGTCTGTAATTTTCCTTTTTCTGTGGAATCTTTTCCTGGCTTTGGTAACAGAGTTATGCTGGCTTCATGGAAGAATTTGGGAGTATTCCATCCCCTTCTATGCTGTGAAATAATCTCAGTAGTATTGGAGTTAACTGTTTTCTAAAAGTGTGGTAGAATTCTCCAGTGAAGCCATCTGGGCCAGGATGTTGTTTGGTTGGTAGTTTTTTTGATGACTTTTTCAATCTGTTCCTATGTGATGAGTTTATTAAGTTGTTCTACTTCTCCTTGCGATAATTTTGGTAGGTGATATGAATCTAGGAATTTGTCCGTTTCCTCTGGGTTTTCAAATCTGTTAAAGAGTGCAGTCTTTCGTAGTATTGTTATGATACTTTTGATTTCAGTTGGGTCTGTTAGGACATCTCCCATCTCATTTCTTATTCGGGTTATTTGTTTCCCCTCCTGGTTTTCTTTTGTAAGTTTAGCCAGTGTTTTATCAATTTTGTTGATGTTTTCAAAGAACCAGCTTTTGGTTTTCTTAATTTTTTCAAGTTCTTCGATTCTCTGATTCATTTAGTTCTACTCTAATCTTTATAATCTGTTTTCTTCTGGTGCCCAGGAGATTCCTCTGTTGCTCTCTTTCTGCTTGTTCATGCTGTAGGGTTAATTCTTTGGTTTGGGTCTTGTCTTCCAGATGTGTGCATTTATAGAGATAAATTGATCTCTGAGCACTGCTTTGGCTGTATCCCATAGGTTCTAGTAGGATGTGTTTTCATTCTCATTGGATTCCATAGATTTCTTAATTTCGTCCTTCATTTCTTCTACAACCTATGGCCTTTTGAGCAAGGTGTTGTTCAGTTTCTGTGAGTTCAAATTTCTGTGTCGTTTCTGCTGTTGATTTCCACTTTTTTGTCTTTATCATCTGAGAAGATACTTTGCAGTAATTGAGTGGTTTGGATTTTGTTGAGATTTGTTTCATGTCCTAACACATGGTCTATTCTGGAAAGTGTTCCATGTGCATAGGAGAAGAATGTGTACTTGTCTGTTGATGGATAAAAAGTTCTGTATATGTCAATGAAGTCTAGTTGGTTAACTGTTGCAATAAGATCTTCTGTGTCTTTACTGAGCTTTTTTCTGGATGATCTGTCCATTACTGAAAGTGGAGTGTTGAAGTCTCCAGCTGTTATTGTGGAGTGATCTATCTCATTTTTCAGTGTAGTCAGTGTTTGTTCTATGTATTTAGATGCTCTGTTATTGGGTGCATAAATATTTAATATTGTTTAGTCCTACTTGTGTATTGAACCTTACAGCAATAAATAGTGACCATCCTTGTCCACAGTGGTGGATTTTATATTAAAATCTATTTTATCTTAGTATTGTCACACCTGCTCTTCTTTGTATATGGTTAGCTTGATATATATTATTCAATCATTTAATTTTCAATTTGTTCATATCTTTAAGGTATGTTTCTTGTAAGCAACATGTACACTGATCCAAGATGTCACTTGTTGTCCCTTTATTGGAGTGTTCAGTCCATTTACATTCAGTGTAATTATTGATAGGTATGTGTTTAGTGCTGTCATTTTGATGTATTTATTTTTGTGTTGGTGTTTTCTATGTTTCTCTTAATATTCTGTTCTGGGTCTTTATGAGTTGACTTTTCGTCTTTTTCAGTGTTGATTTTGTCTTTTTTGCAACTCTTGTCTTACGTTTCTTGTTTTGACATGTTGCCCTGTTATTGTGCTTTGCAGCTACCCCTTAGTATTCTGAGTTGAAACCCAATTTTAACTTCTGAATATCTTTTTAACTTCCTCTCCATCTGAAAGGACTGTAACTACTGTAGTATATCCCTCTTTTTTGTGTGATGGTGTCAGTCTCTAAGCTTCTGTTTATCTGTGAATGTCTTAATTTCATCTTCCTATTTGAGAGACAGTTTTATAGGATATATAATTCTTGGTTGGAAGTGTTTCTCCTTCCAGGCTTTGAATGTGTCACCCCACTGCCTCCTTTCCAATGTCGTTTCTGCCGAGAAGTCAGACGATAGCCTATAGGGTTTCCCTCTGAAAGTGAGCTTTGCTTTGAGCCTCGCTGCTTTTAAGAGAATCTGTTTATGTTTCATTTTATTAAGTTTGATTATAATATGTCATGGTATCTTTCTTTTGGCATCTATTTTTTTGTGGCATTCAATACATATTCTGAATATCTATTTTCTCTTCTTTTGTAATTTCAGGGAAGTTTTCTGTCAGCAACTCAACAGTAATACTGTCTGTGTTTTCAGCTATCTCTCTCTGTTCTGGAAGGATAGCTAATCATAGATTATTCCTCTTAATAGAGTCACACATGTTTCTTAATGCTGCTTCTTTTATTTTTCTCTGATTTCTCCTCAGAAATGCTGATATCAGTTGCTCTTTCCTCAGGACCACTAAGTCTGACTGTCATCTCCTCAATTCTGCTCTTTTGGCTTTGGATTGAAGTATCTAATTCTGTAATTTTGTTATTGATCTGTTGAATTTCAGATTATTGATGTTCCATCAATTCATATAGCTTGCTTAATTTTTCATTTTGCTGTGCTGCATTTTGTTTAATCTCTAGGAGGGTTCTATATATAATTCTTTTGTATTTGACCTCCAAAAGTTTCAGAAAGCCTTCTTCATCTGGGAAGTTTTTGATTCTTTATTTGGGGAATTTTGTGGAGCCATTGTAGGCTGTTTCTTTAAATGGTTAGAGGTGGATTGTTGCTTTCCACCATCTACAGGCTGTTTAGTTTCTCTGCTGTTACCTCAACAGGAGCTGAGGCATAGTTCTGAGAAGGGAGTTTGTCACCAGCTACCTCTGTACTCTAGTAACTGGCCCCAGTGGACTCTCTGGGGTAGCATGCTCTGCCTGCTATCTGGCAGAGACGATGCCCTGCTTTTATGGAGTCATTGGAGGGCCCTCAACCAACCCCGTGATATGGGTCAGTAAAGGCTGTAAGAGATGCCACTGGGCCACTCAGCAATTCTCCAGGCAGTCATATTTTAAAAGTTTAGGAGCTATGCAACAAATGTCAGAATCAGTCAGGCCATCAGGTGTGGCAGGCATCACCTTCTGGCTGACAGCAGAAGCACGTCTCTGGCCGTCCCCAGATGCTGTGACATAGTTAAAAGTAGGGAGGGGTTATGGCCTTGCCGCCATCCTTAGCCACACCCTACCCATAAGGTAACACTGTGCTAAACACAACCTTTCTGGTGAGGCCTCTGGTTGGTTGACTCTGCCTCCCAGCCCACCAAGATGCCATCATAGCCCAGCTGCCCTTCCTGCTGCAAGACAGCAGAATCTATGACAGAGCTCAGAAAAGAGGGGGTGCAGGGATAGTGGTGCCCTCAGTGAAGAGCTGGGCTCTCAAAATGTGGCTACCTGACACACTGTCTCTGTGCTGCGTTATACACTGTTTACTCTAGCACTGCAGTTCAGCATATTTGCTGGCTCATGCCATCCCCCGCCTCCTGGATAAGACACACGCACAGAAAAAAAAGGTATCAGTACATGCAGTCTGCTCAAGCAGTGAGTCAGCAGGAATGGGGTTCAGCACGCTCTGCCTCATCAGAGAGACGTAGTTTCCTGTTTAGTGGCATGTAGTCCAGTCTGACAACCCTGTGGCGTATCCTAGGACTCCCTGGATATCCAGAGTGTTCTGTTCAATTACCAATCCAGGCCTTAGTTTTCAGAGGGAATTGAGAAGACGTATCTAGCCCACCATCTTGGCTCTACCCCCCTGCATTTTTAGTTTTATATATTTTAATAAATTTAAATAGCTACTTGTGGCTAATAGCTACCATGCTATACAGTACAGCTCAATTTTAAGAACATTTTCAAGAGATTGGTTGGCTTCTTGAAGTATATTAGAGTTATTGTGACATTCTCAGAACTAGTAGATACTCTAGCAGTAAGACTGACTTGACTTTTCATTTGTTCAAAACCATTTTTTAGTTGGTGATGGTGGTACAAAGATGAATGACATAGCTTCTGTCTTTAAGAACTGTGACTGGAACTTGACAATTATTATACTATAGATACAGTGTAGTAGGACCATTATAGAAACATGTATAAGGTGATGTGGGACACAGAAAATGGACTACAAAACTGTTTAGAGAGGATAAAGAAGACTTTTTGGAAAAATTTAGTATCTGAGCTGAAACCTTAAAAAATATTTTTTTTTTTTTTTTAACCTCTGTTTTTGCTGTTTTCTGTGGGAGCAGGTTTCTTGGGTTACTTGTAAAACAGCTGTCATGGTCAATTTAAATACAACTTTTCCTATTTTCCTGTTGCTTCCTATGAGCTTTCAGGCTAAACCCCTGAAATATAAGCCTCCCCACCCTCCCACCCTGCTGCCTTAACACATCTTTTTTCCCCACAGTGCTCGGTAAAAAGCTGCATCACTGCCTTCCATGTCACCTGTGCCTTTGAGCACAGCCTCGAAATGAAGACCATCTTAGATGAGGGAGATGAAGTGAAATTCAGGTCATACTGCCTCAAGCACAGCGAAAACAAGCAAAATCCACTGATGGAGGCCGAGTACCCCACACACAGGACTGCAGAACAGGGCCAGGCCAAAAGTGAGAAGACCAGCCTGAGAGCACAGAAGCTTCGAGAACTAGAAGAAGACTTCTATTTGCTGGTTCATGTGGAAGATGTGGCTGCAGAGCTGGGGCTGCCCACACTGATTGTGGACTTTATCTACAACTACTGGAAACTGAAGCGGAAAAGTAACTTCAATAAGCCCTTGTTGCCTCCAAAGGAAGATGAGGAAAACGGCCTAGTGCAGCCCAAAGAGGAAAGCATTCACACCCGCATGAGAATGTTTATGCACCTACGACAGGATCTGGAAAGGGTAAGGTGACTAGCAGTGCAGTGACTAGTGTGTAGTTGTAGGTCTGCCTGGAAGTGGAGGTCCCATATCCACTTAGAAGGTCACCTGATTGTACAGTGGGCTTCTGTGTCTTTGTTAATCTTCTGATTTCACTGTAGCACCAGACCTTGACCTCTGTTTAGATTTTTTGACCAGCACATTCAGGGGATTGGAGAAGCCTCACTTAAATGCTTTCTAAAGTTTAAATTTAAAATAAATTCTCATTTCATTTACTTTTTATTCAGTATTTACATTGGATTGGCTTTATCTTACTGACATACCTGTCAAACTGAAGAAAGAAGGAATTTTGTTCAGGAAAGCACCCTTGGCATTTTGGGTTAGATGATTCTTTGTAGTGGAGGAGTTGCCCTGTATTTGCAGTGTTTAGCAGGCCATTAACAACCCCACTCCAGCTGTAACAACTGAAAGTCTCCAGACATTGACAAATGTCCCCGGGGGTCAGAACTGCCCCTGGCTGAGAGCTGCTGCACTAGAATTCATTTTAACTCATGATATATTTGTCAAATATCTACCAAATTAGGAGCTACAGGAGTTCAAAAATAAGCCAGGTCTCTCACTGCAACGGTACAAAAATATGTCTGTAGACATGAGGCCATCTGTATGACAAGGATGGCATTGTAATTTAATCATTAAAAACTTTTTAAAATTAAAGAAAACAGGTACTGTGTTTACCCTAGAGAATTTCATAATGAAGTATAATTATAGAAATGGCTGTTTTCTTTCTTCTACTGTTATTTGAAAGAGAACAAATAGATTTGACTTATTCTTTAAAATTCAACAATATGCTAAATATATATATCACTGTGTACCAGCATTTTTCTAAGTATTTTATGTATGAGTATCAACTCATTTAATCCTAACATGACCATAAAGAAAGTCGTATTGTCATACTTTTTATAGATGAATAAACTACGGCACAGAAAGTTTGAGTAATTTGCCCAAATAAGAATTTCACTCTTGTGACTGTGGAAACCTGGTTAAACTGAAAGTATGAGCAAAAATTACTTCCATTCTTTCCAACAGATCTGCCTTGTCCTGGCAGAAAATTGTCCTGGATCCAGCATTACCGTTGTCCATATTCAGGGATCTAAAAGAAGGGCAGAAATGTTAAACCATCATTCACTCTTCCAAGCCTGGCTGTGGAAATAAATATTGAGCCCTTAACTCTGCCGGATGAATAGGCTTCAGGAGGTGACACTGGAGCATTTTGCTTGTGCTGCTGGTTTATGTGGAAACCACAATCCCACAACCAATCATGCTGCATGAATTCCTGAGGAACAGGTCTCATTATGCAGCTTTGGGGTTCTACCCTCTTTCCTTGTACCCTAATCTCACTGGACTTCAGTTGTCCTAATTTTAGCTATACAGTTTCAATTATCTTGTTTGCTAAACATGACAAAAATCTCTTTTTGGCTTTCAGGTCCGAAATCTTTGCTACATGATAAGCAGGCGAGAAAAGCTAAAACTATCCCATACCAAAATACAAGAACAGATCTTCAATACGCAAGTCCAGCTTGCTAACCAGGAAATTGCTGCAGGTAACCTACATATCAAAGATGTTCTAACAGATACTTAGACTGTTTGCATACTGTTGTAACAACTTAAAGGCTTTAATTATTTTACTTAAATATCATAAAAAGTTCTTGTCAAATATCTCATTTACTCTAGTTCAACCCTGACATAACATGACCTGTTTCACTGTTGATTCATGAAGAAAGAAATCCCAGGATGAGTGTGGCAGGGCTATAGATCTAGGGCACATAATCTAGGTTCTAGACAGATATTAGGGGCCATTGGTTGGAACCATGAAATTATTCTTTCTTTGCAGAATAATCACTGAATTAATGTAGAAATCAGTAGGACAGAATCTACTCCTAGTGTCCAGAAAAATTTCCTTCCAGGGTTACTCATCTTTAAAAATAGTCTGTTCAAACAAATCCTTGGCCAGAAATTAGGCAACCTGGATTTCTTGTCTTTTCATTTTTTCATTCACTAACATTTGTTGAGCACCTACTGCAGACCAGAAGTTGAACTGCAAGATAGAGCAGTCAGTAAGTCAGAGTTCCTACCTGCAGTATGCACAGTGCATTTGGTGAGAGAGACGAGTGAGCACAATTGCAACATCCTAAGCATGGTGAAGAAACTCTAGTGGCATAGTGGTTAACTGCTATGGTTAGTTTGAATCTACCAGGCTGTCCTTAGAAACCCTGTGGAGCAGTTCTACTCCATCTTATTGGGTCTCTATGAGTCGGAATTGACTCCACAGTGATGGGTTTGTTTTGGGGGGTTTAAGCATGATGAGGAGCCTGGATAGCATAGTGGTTAAGTGTTCGGCTGTTAACCAAAAGGTTGGCAGTTTGAATCCACCAGCTGCTCCTTGAAAACTTTGTGGGGGCAGTTCTGCTCTGTCCTGTAGGGTCACTGTGAGTTGGAATCGACTCAGTATCAAAGGGTTTCATTTTTTTAACATGATAACTTTAGCTAGAATGATGACAGTCATACTCAGTGACACTTGTCATTCCTTGCACCTCATTTAACACAGAGGCTGGTACTAGAACTTGGGCAAGTAGGGGTAACTGCCAAAAAACCAAACCTTCTGTCATTGAGTGGATTCTGACTGATAGCAACCCTATAGGTTAGAGTAGAACTGCCCCATAGAGTTTCCAAGGAGCACCTGGCAGGTTTGAAACTGCCAACCTTTTGGTTAACAGCTGTAACACTTAACCACTGTGCTACCAGGGTTTCTACCTAGGTTGAATCCAGCTTATCTGAAACCAGTACTGAAGCCAGCACTTCAGACAAAGATTGGACTGGACTATGGGACACAGAGTGATGTGGGTGGAGTGTATATTTTACAGTTGAGGCTGTCCAGCTGATCTCTCTTTAGAGGGGAAAGGACAGAGTGGAGAGGAGGAGACAAGTGTCAGTTGAGTGGATACTGAAAGAGTGGAAAGGAAGAGTGCCATCACAGGGTGAGGAGAGATAGAGTTGCAAAGAGGTGGGTGTTTGGGGTTTTATATGGCACATTGACTTGGATTGTAAACTTTCACTTAATCACAATTTAAAAAAAAAGGAATCCATCTCATGCCAAAGGTCAGCCATAGAGCAAGAGAGACACCCAGAAATGAGGTATCAGGGATGCATCAGAGGCTGCCACCTGCTAATGTGTATCATGGGTCACAGCAGAGTGATATAGCAGGAGGCAGCAGGGATGCTCAGCTACAAGGACAGTGTGACAGTCACGGCAAGGAGAACCAAAGGACAGCAAAGAAGAGTACCTTGCATGTCAAGGAAATTGGTCTCTAGCCCAGGTGACTTCTGATTGGTAGGAGCCAGCCTCAGTATAGCTTGTGTCATCAGCAGCTAAGCAGCCCCTGGCAGAGATGGTGGCTGTGGGCATTCAGCATGAATCCTTAAGGAGTAGGTTCTGGCCCTTGGAACACTTAAAAGCTACCCTCTATATATACCATTTTAATAAGGTTACTATAAGATGATGATGACAACTGTCACATCAGTCTGCATGGAAGAGTTGTTTGGTTTTTGAATTTCGGAGCACTCAAAATAACAGAGAGAGGAAGACCTTTCTGACTATGATTGTATGGTGACATACCCAGGTAACTGCTTGCTAGTACTCCCTGGGCCAAGTCCATAGCAGTCCACGCATAAGAACATCATGCTTCTTTTCTGTTGGCCTTACCACTACAGAATTTCCCCACCCCTCCAGAATGGTCATTTATAATCAGGAAATTAGTCTACATTAAGAACATAAAATACACAAACCATACACTACCACATCTACAGTTTAAAACACTTACTCTCATGCACTTCAACCACCAAAACTGCTACATTTCTAAGGTTTTATGTTTCATTTATTTTAGAAAGACCAGGAGAGACTGGAGGATGGAGTCCAAAATGTCTGCATTTAAGGCACATTCTAAATGTTGTGCAGTACCCACACTGGCACACACAGAGACACATAGATACAGAGACCCTGTTCTAAACCATTGCTAGTATCACTGTTTTCAGAAATTGAAGGGGCACAGATAGGGTTGCATGAGACAGCACAAGAGTCTATGATCATTTTACAAATTGACAGCAAAAGTGAAGAGGCTAGGAGTCACTTAGCAAACATACGTATCAAAAATGTGCTTAGTCACAGTAGAAAGGAGATCAGCTTAACTGGACTTCACCATAAACTGAAAGCTATTCTAATCTCAACCCAGTATTGCAAGGATAGAGTAGCAGGGGTGGGGTCTGGAGGCCATGCTCTCTGGGGACATTGAGGCCAATTGCTATAACTAGCCTATTACTAAGAGTCTTCTGCACCCCATATTGGTGACTGGTATCTGGGATCTTAAAAGCTAGCAAGCTGCTATCTGAGGTACACTAAATGGTCCCTACTCAGCCATAACAGATGATCAATGAGAACAACAAAGACGTGAGGGAAAAAGAGCTCAGAAGACAGAAAGACCCATGTGAATGGGAGACTGTATCGGCATGTGACCAGGAGAACCAGAAGGTGCCTGGCCACCACCAAAGACAGCTGTGAGAGGACACACAATATTGAATCCATGTGGAAACACAAGAAAAAGAGGGATGCAGCTCAAAAACTCTTCTAAAAGACTGCAGTTGATGGTCTGACAGCCTGGGGGATCCCCTGGGAGCATGGTTCCTAGACCTCCTGCTACCCCTAATCAGAAAACACTACTAAGGTCAACTCTTTGGGCAAAAATGGACTGAACTCAGAAACACAGTGTGACCACATGGTGTGTGTACTTTATGGCTGTATGCATTTATAGCATGCTGTCCTGCTGGTCTCTTTCTAGATGGGAGAGAAAAGGGTGTAGAGGAGGGGACAGTAGCTTGTTACGAGGATAGTACAAGTGTAGAATGAAAAGGAGGAGTGTGCTGTCACCAGGCAAAGAGAGCAGGAGCTGCAGATAGGCGAGCATGCAAAATTAATTTGGGTTGTATACTTCCACTTAATCCCAGTTAAAAAAATGTGCTTATTAAATGTATGGGAAGAGTGGGTATATGAACTCACTCTGCCATAAAGATGTACAACAATATTTAAATCTTTTATTAAAATGAAATCTTTTCTTTTTGATCTCAGGACTTCCACTAACAAGTGCACTAGAAAACTCACTATTTTACCCACCGCCGAGAATTACCATAAAGTTAAAAATGCCTAAATCAGATGTGGAAGATTGCAAAAACAGCTCCACAGAGCCTGATTATGGACCCCTTTCAACTGATAGTGGCTCCCCTGTTGTCAATAGAAGGAGCATGCAGGTGCCTCAGGAGTCACTAGAAATGAGAGTGAAGTCATATTCAAGGCATCCACTAGAGAGCAAGAGTAACTATTTGCTGGCCAGTCTCAGCCATTCTAGGAGTGAAGCAAAGGATTCCAGTCCTACTTGGAAAACTGCATCTCCGGAGTTCTATCATGGGCAATCACTGGGCAAGCCTCAGGTCCTTCAGGCTGCCCTGCATGGACAGTCTTCCCTTGGGAAGGGGAAAACGGAGCCAAACTCCAAGCTTACCAAATCCAGTGGCCTAGAGGACAACTTTTCCGGAGAAGCCACCCAAAAAGACAGCTCTAGTGAGATGTCCTGTGGTCAGGAGTCCATGCTCAGCTCTCACTTAGCCAGTCAGGGCAGCTTTAAAAAATCTGCTATGGAACACTTTAGCAGGTCCTTTAAGGAGGCCACCAACAGGTGGATGCGGACCACAGAGGACTTCCAAAGCTGTGTGAAGCCAACCAAGATTAACCCCAAGGAGCAGCTTTGGGGTAAGCAATTTCTCAGGCGGTCTGCAGGGAAAGCTCCATATCAGGAAAATGATGGGTATTCCCCCGATTTAGAGCTAAGCGATTCAGAAGCAGAAAGCGAAGAGAATAAAGAGAAAGTCAAGCTAAAGCGAGACAGCGCGGACAGGGAAATTCCTCCCCGTGACTCCAGACGAAATTGCCGTGGTAAAAACAAGACTCATCTGCTTTCTCATAGTTCAATGCAAAGGTGATTAGAAACTTCTGCAGATAACACAACCTTTGCCTTCGGGGAAAACCCACACACCAAAAGGACTCTAGCATATGTTGGAATAAATTGCAGTGAAACTTTTCCACTGTACATTGACTTGCAGTTTTTCAAGTCTAGTTTTCATAAGCACATTGTAGAAATTGCAGATTACCTGGGTTTTGTTTTCGTTTGTTTGGTTTTGATTTTTTTGTTTGTGTGTTTTCTGTGGGTTTTTATGTTTGTTTGTTTGGGTTTTTTTGGTCAGAGGCTATTGGGAACAGCTGGGCCTACAGTATTTATTCACTGAATACTCGGGCTGCTTTCCAGTTATACTAACATGTTGGTGAGCACATGTATTAAGAGTCCTTACATTGTTAGTGGGATTTGCAAGAAACCATGATTATGAGACACTAAAACTAATCTTTTGAAGCTACAGCACCTATCTGTAGGAAGCTTCTAACTCCACTGGTATCCGTAAACCTTCAGAGAGACCAGGAGACCAGTTATCTGACATACTATTAAACTCACTACACCCTTCCTCTGCTCTGCACAAGGTTGGGTTCCTTTCACAGTATCTTAATGTACTGAATCAAATACTAATGCCTGTAGATGTTCAGTGCTTGTTCCTAGACTTTCTTGTCTGGGACGCACTTGAAACTATTTCACTGAGCTAACAAGCATAGAAAGTTAACTTGGGGATAGTGTTTACAGAAGTAGATGTTCTGCTTCCAAGGAAAATGTTCTGATTCTGTTTAGGCAGTTGTGAAGGATCTTAGAGCCTTTCCCAAAATGAGACCATCTCTGGAGTATTTATACCAGGTCAGGGTTTTTGCGTTGTCATTTTCAAATATGTTTGAATACAGTAAGTTTGGCTGCCGGTTCTATGTACCTGTTTTAATGTTTATATAATTTTTATTGAGGTATAATTAAGATACACTAAAATGCACAGAGGTTAAGTATTCTTACCTGCTTAATTTTGAAATAAGTTTTTGTTGTTAAACAATTTGAAAGTATATGTTTAACCCATTGATACAATTTAGCTTTGTATCAACTTTGAACCAGAGGCAGTGTCCCAGTCAGAAGGGCTAATGCTGTGTTTTAGAAGCTGCATATAGCCTGTTCACAGACTGCCAAGTTTGGTTAATTTCTAGAAGGAAGGGAATAAGTGCATATTAAGCAAATAGAAACCCCTCTGCTTCCCACTTGAAGAAGGAGAAACGGTTGCAATTTTAAACATGTTACACAAGACTGGCATTCTCAGCTCTCTTGTCTTAGCCTTAAATTAATATTCTCTTTCTTATGGTTTGGGAAAAGGTAGAGAGATTTTCAGAAAAACAGAGTGGCCTGTTTTAGAATTTTCTAAGTTTCTTTTTGGTGAAACAGCCCAGCTACAGTAGACGCCTGTTAGCAAGGCAGTGCATCCTCTCTCCATCAGTATGGAAAACACAGCAGTTTTCCATTCCCCTGCCTGTGCTCTTGAAGCCTTGTTAGTGATTTATTTCTTTTGCTCTTTGTTTGCTCCTTTTCTTGGCCTCTTCTGTATTTCACCTCTCCTTTGGCTACATCTTCCAAATGTTTCATTTGTGCCTGTGTGTGCATATGTGAAGATAACCATAGCATGTGTGGTGGTGGGTTTCCTATATTTTGTTTGAATGGGGAAAGCTATGGATCATACAAACTGAAGGAGAGAATTTACCCTATTTGTGTACTAGGTTTCTGTGCTTTTTCTTTGAATTCTTCTTGAGTAAGTAATAATTTGACATTTTCATAGCAATGAGACTGTGGTGGAGCTGTATTGTGAACTTATGTTAGAGGCCAATGCAGTAGCCTTTGTCCTTTCATGCCTTTCCATTCTGAATGAGTGGGCAAAAAAGCAAAAACATTGAAACAGTGTTTCAGCCAAATTCCATATGTAATGCCATTGGGAGAGTATTGACTAAAATAATTGCAGTCAGGGAAATATAGTTGTGATATTTTTACAGAATTTTCCTAGATAAATGAAGGAGCCTTCAGTGTGTAAATTTCAATTGTCCCAAAATGTATTTGCTACAGTTTGCTGTTGTTTGAAGTATTACCTCTTAACCTTGTTTATTGATTTGTTTTCCATTTTGTCTTATATAGTTCAATTTTCCAAGATAAACTCCGTCTTTTTTTAATGTCACCTTTTTACCAATACTTTTTCATTAAATTATGAAAACTGCTAACTACTGTTAGTTGTGGTAATTTTTTATTTTGGGTTTTGGAAAATCTAACAAATGTTCCTTCTACATTTAAAAAGTCTTACTCATCAAACAAAGCAAATAGATGGCTGGGAGGAGAGGAGGAGGAGGAGTTGAATGTCATGTTACATATCAAGGACCAAAACATAACTCTAGGGACTTGGACTCTACTCAGAAGTCACCATTTCTTCCATATAATAAGATAAAGACCTCAGAATCATCACAGTCATCACCAGGGAAATAGATCCTATCTCAGATCACAAGGTTCAAAAGACAACACTTCAGTCTTTCCTCATTCTGTTGGGAGTCATGTGAGTGTATTAATGTTTTTGAAGTTGTACAGTATCATGGGGAAAATTTTGAGGGCATTATAAACATTGTTCATTATGTTTGAGAAATGTATTTACCAGAGGTCGCTGGGTAAATCAGTAGTGAATACAGGTAAAAGTGCAGTGGTTTTTCTCAGACTCGCCCTCATTCTTTCCTTGGTTAACAGATGACTGTTTGAATTGGGTAAATTGTCAAACCAACTACAAATATACCCTGGTATGGCCAACAACAGCTGTTAGGTTTATACCAATGTGTATGTTTGCACTGAGAGGTGAGCCTTTGTCTTTGTGTTGAAGAAATTCTTAAATTCAGAGGAGAAACCAGAGGAAGCCCAGTCAAGGGTTTTTTCTGTCCCAGACATCACAATTCTAAGTATACATGCTGACCCTTAAGAATCAAGGAGAAATAACTGATAACGGTGAAAACTTACCATTGAATAACTTCTTTGTGGTATTTTCAAAAAATATGTTGTATTTATAGCAATTTTGTTAGACTTTCACAATAATATTCATCTATTTTCAAGTTTTATGGAAAGCAGCTTTTATGTAGTGATTTATAAAAAATAACTTTTGGTTACTAAATGAAGACCCAGCCTGAGGCCATCACTCTAATTAGGAAGCTCCATAACATTCTGTCTGGCATTGTTAAATGAGGTTTCTGTGAATTCCATTGATTTCATTTCGTGTATTAGAACAAATTTCATGAACTAAAGAAGTGAGGGCACTTGTTCTTGAAATGCATATGGGGTTGGGAGAAGGTTCAAGCCCAAAACTGGTGTCCTCTACTCTGTCCAGTAACTGATGAGTTCTTTAATCCAATGTTCCCTAAATACATTGATTATTTGGATAAGCTCAAGTGCATCCATCATTTTGCATTTTGTTAAGATGAGTTTGAGTGTGAACTCTCCAGCCTCAAGATCTGGAATACCTCAAGCTTTAAATTTTCTTCCCCTCCCCCTGCCACTCCTCCTCCTTCCCCCACCTTCTCAGTTTCACTTATTGTAACTGAATGCCAGGTTATAAACAAGCTGAAAAGAGAGAATTGGGCTGATTAAGCTGTACTCATTATAGTGAGATATCTGAATTTTGGGAACCATCTGCAGAACCTCCTTCCGCTCTACATGACTTTCTGAAGTATTGCCAAAATGTAATTGAAGTAGCATCCACAATTTACATATGGAAATGGGTCTCATTATTTTATCATCATTTCTTATGTGATGAAAAACCTCTTTCTAAGAACTGATAGTTTTAAAACTATAATCTCATTGAATTAATTACCTCAGCCACTAAACAGAAAGACACTTCATATTAGGCAGTTGCCATTTTAGATTATTCCATTTTTGTTGGGTGCATCATGAGTCAGTTCTAATTCATAACAACCCCATGTGACAGTAGAACAGCCACACAAGAGTTTTCTTGGCTGAAATCTTTACAGAAGCAAATCACCAGGTCTTTTTCCTCCAGAGCCCCTGGATAGGTTTGAACTGCTAATCTTCTAGTCAGCAGCTGAATGCTTAACCATTGCACCACCAGGACTCTGTATCACTCGGAAAAAAACATTAAGTACTTATTTCTGCTTCAGGGAAGCCTGACATATGTACCAAGTTTCTAGTAATAACCTTTTTTTTTCCACTCTAACTTTTCTTGTGCTTTTGAAGACAGGATCTTTGGTTACTTCTGCCCCACATATCTGCAAATGAAGGTAGTCATGGGGCAAACCCAGTGGTGTTCCCAAGGCTATTGTTGGCTGTGTACAGTACTGTGGCCACCCATGAGTCTTTTCAGTCGTATTTGCCCACAGAAATAATAGTTGATAAGCCATCAGTGAAGAAGATCAATCAGAGTTGTCCATATCTTTGGTGCATTGTCATCCCCCAGTCTTCAAAGGTGGACTGAGAACTACCTGGACAAAGACCAGGCCAAAGGGAAGTTTAAAGATACCTACTCGAGTCTCTTAGTGAAGCCAACCAAAACCCTTGGTAGGTCAGGCCAAGAAACTTGATCAGAACCAATCAAGCCTTCAAATAATAAGAATGACAGTACTCATTGAGCCTTTACTCAGTCTCAGGCTCTTTCCTGAACTTTTTAGATCAATTACCTTGTATTTATTCTCATGACAACCATGTGAAGGTGCTGCTGTTAGCTCCATTATACAGATGTGGAAACTGGGGCCTAATGGTTAAGACAACTGTTCAAACCCCAACTTCTAGCTGGGACTAGAACCTATAAGGCTGCTTTTATAGCTTGTACTCTTAATCAGTCATTGACTGCTGTGTCCAAAGCCCCTTCTCTAAGCATTTCTACCCACAGCTCCCTTCTGAAGGCAGCATCCTGAGTTGGGGTTTAGTCATATGGGTTCCGTACCATTTGCCCCTTTCCATCTTGGACAGAGCTGGTTGGATAGAAACTGGAGTTACCTAACACAAAGGCACCCAGTTGAAAGGCTCACATCCAAAGAGCAAGATAAACAGATCGACAGGTCAGAGCTAGACACAGTGGAGATAGAAGTTGAGGACTTGGTGAACTTGCCTTTTTTGTAGTTATACCTGTTAACCGTGTATAGTAGGGTAAATAGTAGCCCCTCGGGGATGTACACATCCTAATCCCTGGAACCTGTGAATATGTTACTTTACATGGTAAAATGGACTTTGCAGATGAGATTAAGGATCCTGAGACAGAAATTATCCTGGATTGTCCAGATGGGCTCAGTATAATCACAAGGGTCCTTATAAGAGGGAAACAGGAGGATTAGGGTGAGTAGGAGATGTGACAATAGAAGCAAGAGACTATTACGATGCCAGGAAGGGGCCATGAGTCAAGGAATGCAGGCCTCCTATAGAAGCTGACAGGAAACAGATTCTCCTTTGAAGTTCCAGACGGAATGCAGCCCTGCCCACATCCTGGTTTCAATTTCTGTTACTTTAAAGAAATGCTGGTGGTGTAGTGGTTAAGTGCTGTGCCTACTAACCAAAAAGTCAGTGGTTCCAATCCACCGGGTGCTCTTTAGAAACTCTGTGGAGCAGTTATACTCAGTCTTATAGGGTTGCTATGAGTCAAAATCAACTTGATGGCAGTGGGTTTGGGGTTAAGCCACCATAAATTTGTGACAATTCATTGTAACAAGAATAGAAAGTTAGTACACTGGTATGGAGCAAATGTTCCTTATTCTGTCAGGGGTGCATTCCTCCTTCCCAACAGGCCCACCTGGACTGTGCTATTTTCAACTGGTCCTTTGCTTTCACTCTTAGTTGAAATGGTTTCTTGAAATGGAAAATAAATAGTTTTTCAAGCAATAAAATCCTCCCCTGTAGAAACTAGTTTTTTCTGCTTTCCAAACCTTTTCCAAGGTACACTTTGGTACTACTTCTCAGGTAGATTGAGTAATCCTCCATGGGCCTGCTTAATCCACTGTAACTGGATCTGGCACTGCCTGGAGAGTTCCTGTTGTCTGAAAAACTGCCCTAGAGAAGTAGAGAGAATTCCCTGAGTGTTACCCCAGGGGAAAGGTGAAGGAAAACATATGTCTCATTATGAAGAACAATGCTATAATTATCAGAGCCTACAAGAAAGTGGGCAACCTGAAGGGTTAGGGGGTTCCTGGGGACCCAGGTACCTAAGCAGAGCTTGGGGATTAAAGAATGCAGCTCTGCTGCCTGCAAGAAACATACTTTATTATAACAACGTACTCTTATGACGCATGGAAGTTCTCATGAGGCTTTCTGAAAAGCTGCAGATTTTCCATACAAAACACCTAAGCAACCTCTGCATGATCCTGAACTTGGAGGTTTGGTTTTCTGAAAAGGACATCAGAAAATAACTACCCTCGAGCCTCAGTGAAAAAGCTCTTACCACGTACTTAAAGCCTCAATGGAAAAGACCTTAGGTACTGTTAACTCGATCGATATTTAAGCTCATGTTTCCCAACTTAAAAGCTATACATCATTTTATCCTGACTACTGTGAGTCCATTCTGTTGGGACACTAATGATTCTTAGATATGCTCTAGAAACTGCTGACTGCAGAAATAGCTTGTGTCCAAGATTAATTTCCTGACCGTTCAAGTTTTTTTCCTCTCCTCTACTACTCACATTGCGTGTTGTTGTAGTTTACACTGTCCACTAACAGTCTTTTCAATATGATCTCCTTATCCTCATCCTGTTACTTAATAAAATACTCATATGTTTTTTTGAGACCATAGTTTCTGCTCTGAATTTAACTGTTTGCTGACAAAAATGTAACAGCTCTTCTTTAAATACTTTAGAAGGTACAATTCCTTTTATAGGCTCCTGGTTCTTAAGTGTCTCACATTATTAATCCTTAATTTTGGTCTTATAAAAATTGTTCCTGGACCTCATGTCAACAAAATGCATCTGCTGAGGTCATTATGCTCCTGTCAGCAAAATCTAGCCCATCAAAAATGAGAATATCAGGGTTCTGCCTGGCTACAATCATTTGTTCTCTTCAGAGATGCTCTAGCTTCCTTTGCAGAAACTGTTCAACTGTACTCAAGGAATCTGCTTATTTCAAGGGACGTAACATTAGCTCATGCTGACTGATAAAGCTTGTGCACTTTTTCATATGAGATCACATTTAACATCTACCTCGACACACTTAACTTACCCAGTATATGTGGGGTAACTGTTAGATTTTCAGTATTTAAAACTACCTCCCCTCTTGTGGATTATGTTTTCCTAAAGAGAAAAGACAAGCACAAACTAATTTGAATAACTCCCAGGAGAGATAACTGACTGTCTTCATACATACTCTGTGCATGAAGTATTATAGTTCTCACAGCAGTGAAAAAGTTGTTCAAAACTTATCTCTGACCCTAAAAGAAAAAAGTTGCCATTGAGTCAACTCCAACTCATGGCAGCCCTATGTGTGTCAGAGTAGAACTGTACTCCATAGGGTTTTCAATAACTGGCATCTTTGGAAGCAGATTACCAGACCTTCTGGGGTACCTCTGGGTAGAGTCAAACCACCAATCTTTTGGTTAATAGCAGAGTACTTAACCATTTGCGTCACCCAGGGACTCTCTCTGACCCTAGCAGATTCAGTGAACAGCTTTTCTACTCTAGAAGCCCAACAAACCAGTTTGTATTTAGATTCATTAGCCAGAGTTGTCACAAATAATCACATACTTCTTGATTTCCTTTTAGTAACCAGCGGGGAGTTTGTGCCTTAGCACACACTGCTTGCTGCACCTATATAAATGCTACAAGTCAAGTAGAGCAGTCTTCAATGAATCTAAAAGAAAAAGCCATCTGGATCTCTAAAATAGACCAGCTGGACTTTTAAGACATGTTTCATTGCCTGGCTTTGGTAATACAGGCCCCTGTCTTCAGGGTCTGTTAAAGGCCTAATAAGCATCTTGTTTCTGATAATAGCCTGTGTGGCATTTGGCCATTGTACTTTGTCCATAATCTTAAATGCTATTGTGCAGCCACTGCCACATCAAAGGATTCCACAACCCACCCTATAACAAAAGAAGCAGGACAAATTAATCCTAGTCCTACTACAAACCACTTTGTCTAAGCCACCTCCAGATCAGCAAAATCTTGGCAAATGGTAAATTAGAACATCATAGATTAATGTCCTATAGCCTGACTTGTGCCCTTCGACAAAAGGTGAGACCGAGAAGAAGCATGCATTAGGACCTATATGTTCTTTTCTTTTTAAAAATATATTTTATTGTGATTTAAGAACGATTTTACAACCTATATCATTGTGCCATAGAACAATGCTTTCTATTCTAGCTGCCCATCCCCCACCCACCCACCCCACGACAACACACTTCCCCATTTGTCCAGAACCTCCCGTGGCCTTTTGACCGAGGTCTGGCCCTTCACCCAGTCGTCACAGCTCAATCAAAGAGCCTCTCAGACAACCCCATGTACATGTTTAAAGATTTGTTCATCTCCAGCCTCACTCTATGTTTGGACCTGGATGTTCTGTTTAAACATAAACAATTTCATAGACCACCAACATCAGATAAAACCACTCTGAAGACAAAAGCAAGAGTAGCCATAAACGTGATCCAAATCACAAAAATGACCAAACATCACATCCTGACTCACATGAGTGAATACAGCTGCTTCCTCAATCATTCCATTCTTCTCACATTCTTGGTAAGAATTAAAATACTCAATTAAACTCCTTGCTTCTTGATGACATCCAATCATTGCGCCCTCCCCAAAATCACCTAATACAAGGCCAAATCCTAAAAAGTTCTTCCTAACACGAACTATCGTCTAGTACTTCTACAACACAAATACCTTAAGTGGATGGCTTTAACAAACAAATTTATTTTCTCGGTCTAGGAGCTAGAAGTCTGAATTCAGGGTGACAACTCCAGGGGAAGGCTTTCTGTCTCTGTTGGCTCTGTAGAAAGGTCCTTGTCATCAATCTTTCCTGGTGCAGCTTTTCAGCTCAGGGATACTGGGCCCAAAGGACACACTGTTCTCCTGACTGTTGTTTCTTGGTGATATGACATCCCCGTGTCTCTGCTCACTTCTCTGTTTTATATCTCAAAAGAAATTGACTCCAGACACAACTGAGTCCTGCCTTATTAACATAACAGCCTCTAATCTTGCCTCATTAACATAGAGGTAGGATTTATAACACATAGGAAAATCACATCAAATGAGGGAGTGGTAAACAATCACACAGTACTGGGAATCATGGTGTAACCAAGTGGACACAGTTTTAGGGACACAGTTCAAACCATGAAACCATCTTACTGAGATGTCCCATAGTTTGGTAAAGTGTGTGCTCTCTCATTGTAAGGAATCATTGAATCCAGATTTGTTCAGCCAGAGGTGTCTTTGAAGAGCAATTACATTGTAATAAAAGATCCAGTAAATACCCTCAGAGAACTCATAATGTAACACGAGAGAGAGAAAAACCACCAGTTCTCAATCAGTCTGACGAGCATCATAAAAGGTAAAAACAGGATGCTACAAGAGTGATGGAAACCGTGGTGGTGTGGTAGTTAAGTGCTATGTCTGCTAACCAAAAGGTCAGCTGTTCAAATCTACCAGGTGCTCCTTGGAAACTCTATGAAGCAGTTCTACTCTGTCCTGTAGGGTCGGAATCAACTTGACAGCACTGGGTTCTAAGAGTGATCGGTCGGAGAACCAGTGGTAAGTCAGTGAAGACTTCCTGGGGAAGGGACCCTCAGCTGAGTCATAGATAACAGCCTCATGCAGTGATAGAGGAGAATTCATGAGAGGAGAAAAGAGTGCTGGGCAGAGAGAGTAGCAAATTCAAAGGCAAGAAGCACAGAGGTGTGGTTTGGCAGAAAGCTGCAAGGTGCTTCAAACAACTGATGTCCAGAAGTGACTCTTCAGCAAATGTGGAAAAGTTTAAGAGCCAGATAGTAAACTGTCTTTTATGCCCTTGAGTCCATTAGAGGGTGGTATGATTAGGTTGTATCTTATAAAGATTCACTTTCAATAACCACATATTGTAATCAAAGTTAACCACTGTGACTTCATTAGCCCTCAGATGCTGAGAAGGATACAGTGTCACCTTTTTGGTACTGCCAAAAAGGCATAACCTGAATTAACCAGGAGGAACTATCAACTAATCTCAAGTTAAAGAACATTCTACATTTTGTACTATCCAAAAATATCAGTGACATGACACAGAGACTCGGGAACTGTTCCTGGTTAAAGGAGACCCCCAAAAATCAAACCTAACGTCTTTGAGTCTGACTCATAATTGTGACCTTGTAGGACAGAGTCGAACTGCCCCATAGTATATCCAAGGCTGTGATCTTGACAGAAACAGCGGCCTTATCTTTCTCCATTGGAGCGACTGGTAGGTTCAGACCCCCCAACCTTTTGCTTAACAGCCAAGTGCTTAACCACTATACCACCAAGGCTCCTTTAAACAAGACTTAACACAGCTAAATGTACTGATTTCTTTGTGAGCAAAAAACTTTTTTCTTTTGTTGTAAAAGGACAATAGTGCGGTAATTGGCAAAATTTGAATAAGGTGTGTAAATTAGATACTAAGGTATCGATGTTAATTGCCTGATTTTGATAGTTGTGCTGTGACTGTGTAAGAGAATGTCTTTGTTTTCAGGAAATCCACACTAAGGATTTAGGGGTAAAGGAGTATCATGTCTGCAACTTACTCTCAAACTGTTCAGGAGAAAAAAGGAAAAGATAAAGCAAACGGAATATTTCAGGGATCTGGATGTAAGGGAATCATGAATTCTTTGCATTATTTTGCAACTTTTCTGTAAAAGTGATTTTTTTTGCCCCAAAATAAAGTTACCCCCCTCCACAAAAAAAGAATATAGTTGAACAACCTCTATGTGTCAGCACTGTGATGGGACCTGGGAAGTTGAGAGTAAGACACGCTCTCTGCCGTATAGGACTCGTGAGCCAGCGGGGCATTTTGGCAGCAGATCCAAACGAGTGAGACAGGTCTCCAGAGAGACAACCGTTACAACAATCTGGGCAAGAAACGGGGAAGGCCTGAATTAAGGCAGTGCCAATATAGTTGGGAGGACATTAGATAGTCTCTATGATCTGGTGACTAAGTGGCCTTGAGATAAAGAACAGAAGTCTGGCGAGGTGTCCTGGCTTCTTGCAAAGGTCCATGGGTTGGACCACGCTCCCACTCACCAAGATAGAGTTCACAGGAGGTTTGTGAAGAATAGTGATAAATTTGGTTTTAGGCAGCTCAGTGGTGCCACTGAGGAGAAGCTTTGATCTACAGGTCTGTAGCTTGGGGGAGAGATCTGGGCCTACATACAGTTTGGGGAGTCACCAGCATTAAAGTAAACAATGAGATAGGAAGAGACTGCTTACTTAGCAAGAGGATATAACTGGACCCCGTCTTGGGGCAGGAGGACGGATAGCAGTCCCACTGTTTGGCTCACTCAGGGAAGTATCTGTCCATTTCCTTCAAGTTCTTATTTTTCTACTGATTTTGAGCTATTTGTCAGATGTTTCTCAGCTGAGTATGTGACTTTCCAAGTCTCTTCACTTTGTAGGGAGCCCTGGTGGCATGCTGGTTAACACAGCAATGGCTGCTAACCAAAAGAGTCCAGCAGCTGGAATCTACCAGCCACTCTTTGTTCTACTCTGACCTATAGTGTTGCTATCAGACAGACTTGACTTGAAGCCAATGGGTTTGGGTTTTTTCCTTCACTTTGTATACTCGTGTTTTCCTATCTGTAAATGGAGACATGGGAGAGTAATACTCTTAAGTACCTCACAGGGTAAAAGGAAAATAAATGAAGCTGTAAATGCCAATTATTTTGTTTCTGGCCATTCTTCCTTCGCGAATTGAAAGGATTACAGTGCCAAAATGATTGCTATTTAAGTGTACTCTAAGGTCCTCAAGTGGTGAAAGCTGTCTATGTAGTGGTGGATTATCCTATAAGCAAGATAAGCACAATGCTTAACTTGCTTATCAGATCATTGTTCACTACAGATTAGTAAGTAATTCCATACATATCTTGCTTACCGGGTCATCCACCTCTGTCAGGGATCGTAAATTTAAAAAGAGGCTTTGATTCTGCAGGAAGATGCTGTAGGGTTGAGAGAGAGACAGATGCAAGCCATACCTAGAAGCAGAATCTTTGATGTGGTGAAAAAAATGTGAAATTGCTCACTACAAATGAACTGGTAAAATAAGGTAAGCACCATGCTTAAAACTACGCAAGGTAAATATGGTGCTTACCTTGCGTGTTGCATAATTTGCCCCTGGGTCTGTGATTGGCTGCTAACCAAAATGTTGGCAGTTCCAACCCATCCAGCAGCTCTGTAGAAGAAAGGCCTAGCAATCTATTTCTGCAAGGGTTACAGCGAAGAAAACCCTAATGGGACAGTTCTACTCTATAAACACGTGGGGTCACCATGAGTCAGAATCAATTCCACAGCAACAGGTTTTAATCATAATTTATTCTTATTTTTATTATTTCGGTTAAAAGGTTTTATGATAGTCCAGATGGCAAGGAATGGACACTAGATATAGTGATATAATGAGGTAATACAGACCTTGGATTTAGTGTCAGTGGTGGTGGTTGTATGCTGTCAAGTGGATTCTAACTCACGGTGACCCTATAGGACACAGTAGAACTGCCCTATAGGGTCTCCTAAGCTGTAATATTTGTGGGAACAGACAGCCAGGTCTTTTCTGTCATGGAGTGGCTGCTGAGTTTTAACCACCACCCTTTCATTTAGCAGCTGAGTTCTTAACCACTGCACCACCGGGGCCCTTGGATTCAATACATAGAACAAAGTACATAAAACTCAAGTATAATATTGAGCTTGGCTGCTAACCAAAAGATAGGCAGTTGGAATTCACCAGGCACTCCTTGAAAACCCTATGGGGCAGTACTGCTCTGTCCCCTAGGGTCAGCTATGAGTTGGAATCTACTCAACAGCAACATGTTTGGGGTCTTTTTGTTGCTGTTTGGTTGGCTGGTTTGCATCGATGAAACACAAACCTCCATCAAGATACAGAACATTCCCATCACCTCGGAAAGCTCCCTTACTCCCCTTGACAGTGAGTCCTTGTCTTCATTCCCCTAGGGGCATCTAATATTCAGTTTATCTCCCACACTTAAAGTAAAAAATAAAAAAGTTTTAAACTTATGAGTTACTTAGAGAAAGTATAAGTAGTCAGGTGGTAGGACCAGAACGTGAAGCTGAGTGCTGCTTGGAGTCGTTTTCTCCACGTGATTTTAAAATCAAGTCAAATCAGGTCCTTCCTCCTCCACCACCAAAAACATTTCACAAGGGTTGGCCTCCAGCCATCGGAGTCTTCCAGTTTAGTGAGAGTGTTCAACCAGGCTGGCACAATCTCAGTTAGGCATTTTAACTTTTTTTTGTTTGTTTTTAAAGTAGGAGATAAACTGTAGATATCATATCCTTCTGTCCACTGGGCCCCAGGCCTTTGCCCCCTGGTGGCTTTGCGGGATTCTTCCAGTCACGTGAGAGAATGGGGTGCAGCAGCACTGGGGGTGGGCGGGGTGGAGCTGCAGCTGTCTCTTTCTCCCAACCCTACTGCACCTTCCTACGGAAATGAAGCCTCTTCAAATTCACAGTCTCTGACAGGGACAGATGACCCAGAAAGCAAAATAAGCACAGGTTTATGTGTGCTTGCTTACTAATCTGTAGTGAACAATTTCACATGGACTTCACCACATCTAGATAGTCCGCCTGGGGGAAAACAGCCCCTCCTCCAACCTGCAGCCCTGTCTCCACAGAGACGCGGTGTCCATTCCTCCTACCCGCGCTCTGCTGCCTGACCTTTGAGCCACCCTAGAAGTCGCCAGCCCATGCTGTGCTCGGTAGGACCAACCTCTCCGCCACCTCTTCCCTGGCGTGGAAAGGAGCCAGTGACAGCGAAGCAAGACCCAGCTTGGCCCTGTCTCCTGATGAGGGGCAGCTGGAAGGACAGCGACTGCACCCTGCCCACGCGCCAGCCGGGAGGCAGGCTCCACCCTCAGCCGCAGCAGCCGTGGAGGTGCCGCACTGTGCCAAGGCCCCTCACCAGCACAGGTACCGAAGATACGGCGCGGGCACCCCACGCCCCATACCCACCCACCTTTCTACCACAACCCCTTCTTGTACCTCGCTGTCTGGAGCCCGGGCAGAAATGGGACATTTGCCATCTCCTGGCTTGCACAAGGGAGAAGGGGGTTAAAACTCGCTATTGCAGAAGTCATGTGTCTGATCTTGGGCTTTATCTAAGACTGATAAGGAGAAGGCCTTTGGTGCCTGTGTGTCAATTTTTAACAAACAGTAAACATTGCAAATGCTGAAGTCAGTTATTTGAGGCTGGTTTGAGCTGTGTACACGGGAGCTTCTTGAAAAAACAGATTTAAAGAAAATATTAAACCAAATATTATTTTCCTTTTTCTATCATTCATTTACAAGTCGGAATCAACTCGACAGCACTGGGTTTGATTTTGGTTTTTAATCATTCATTTGCCCGCTGTGGGGAGGGAAGGACACAGCTGCCCTGGAAGAAGGATGAAGATGAAGGCAATTTTTTTATCTTTAATCTGTTCAGGGCAATTTGGGAAGGACAACGTGCTCTTGAAAGTTGCCTGTTTTTCCCTTTCCTTTCCCATATGAATTCTTTAGGTAATGTTTATCGTTGCTGATAGTTTTTTGTTGTTTTGTTTTGTTTTTCCTCCTAGTTCTTTGATCAGAGTCTCTAACCTGAAGTCCCAGCATAGAATGTTCCTGTCTGTGGAGTTCAAGAATTTTTGCCAAACTGGCACAGTGCCTTCCCAGGCAGCAAAAAATAGCTGAGGGCTGTCAGTTCCTAAATGGTGCCCAGATGTGACCCTTCCTCTAACCCATGGCATTCACTGATTTTGAAAATGGATGTTAGTTCTAATTAGATGTGTTATCACTAGTTGAACATATTTCTAAAAATTCAGTTCTGGATTTAAAATGATCAGAAAGGAAAAGGAAGAATGTTCTGTCACCAGGCAAGGAAAGCAGAAAGAGCTGCAGATAGGCAAGCAAAATTAACTTGGATTGTATATTTTCACTTAATCACAATAAAAAAAAAAAAAAGATCAGAGAAATCCTAGTGGTCAGTTGGAGAAGGGAATCAACAGATGGGCAGGGCTACAGGCGAAGGTGATCTGCAGACGCCCAGCAGGGCCACCAATGAGGGAGCCACCAGCCCCCAGACTGGCCTCAGGGACTAAGGTGCAGGCATAAAGGTCAACCTTACCTTGTCTGAGCCACTCACTCTGAGGGTCAGCCACACCAAAGTGTGGGTGTTAGAGTGGGGCTTTTTCTGGCCTTTTTTAAATAAAATCATTGGTAAGTTGACTGAAGAAGTCTCATGCTATCTTTTTTTCATCTCTTTTTTCTTCTTCACACGTGTCTCTCTTGTCACTTTGCGTAGCTTATCTTGTTCTACTTTTGCAAAACCAACTTTTTCAGTTCTAATAAAATAGTCTGTATTGGGATCTTGGAAACCCTAGTGGTGTATACTAGTTAAGTGCTATGGCTGCTAACCAAAAGGTTGGCAGTTCGTATCCACCAGGTGCTTCTTGGAAACTCTATGGGGCCAGTCTAGTCTGACCTGTAAGGTCGCTATGAATCGGAATGGACTCAACAGCAGTGGGTTTGGTTTTTGGTTTATTGGGGTTTTACCAGGGTGTTAAGCCAGGTGTTTTACTTAATTTATCCATGCAATTACATTTCATTTTCTCTGTTGCCTTCAGTAGATTTCCACTCTGACAATGTCTTCCATTAAGATTGAGTGTGTTTTGCCAAAGAACTGCCGGTGTGGTGAATCTCCAGTGTGGGAGGAAACATCCAACTCTCTGCTCTTCGTAGATATTCCTGCAAAAGTGGTTTGCCGGTGGGATTCACTCACCAAACAAGTACAGCAAGTGACCTTGGGTAAGGATGAAGGCTATACTCTCATCTTCACAGGTAGCCATCTCTTCCAAGTGGAGGGGCAGTCACCCAGTGTTTGGCATTCCCCCTGAGATCTTCTTGTCAAACCATACTCAATATGCTTTAGAATTGGGGGATGGTTCTCCAGGGTCACTGTGAGTCAGACCCAACTCGATGGCAGTAGGTTTTAGATAATCTGTCTGTACTCCATGTACTTCTACTTTGATCCAGGAGTAAATTATGGATGGTCGTTGCTTTCCTCCTCTTCCATGATGAGGGGCAGCACTCTCGACTGTTTTTAGATGACAAAGCACTATGGTATCTTTCCTTAACAACTTCAGATAACATTGAATGCTGTAGAACTTCTTGGTGGCACCATAAAAGCTATCTACCCTGGGTAAGGCTAAGGCCTTACTTTTCAAGAAAATGATAGGTTTATCTCTTCCTTAAATGTGAAAAGAAGAGCTTCTGGACTTAGATAGCATCAACCAGAGGCCATCTGTTGAGTGTTCAGACACAATTCTTGACTGAAATTCAAGTGTATTTGAGTGCTTTATGACCGTGTGCTTTCCCAGGGTGGGGGTAGGGGGGATGCTTATCAGACTCAGTAGCCCAAAGGAATGAGCTTAATGTGATTAGTAACAGTGAAAGACAGACCTGGGTTTCATTATTGTGGTCACAGGAAGGGATATCAGGAATTCTCATAACCTTGAATGATGGGACTCTTTCTTAACCCAGAACTGGGGACCATAAACTGCTTGTTCCCTTGTTTGTTTAATGAGAGGGGACCACTTTTTTAATTGTGCCAGGCTTGTGATTATGATTGGAAGGCAAAGTGAATGTGACCTCTGAGGTCAGAATGGGAGACAAGCCAATGCCTTCCCTAGTCTCTTTCCCAGAATTCACACATGCTTACCCCTGCTCTGTTGTTGCTGTTGTCCCTGGCTCGTCGCGACACCAAGCACAAGGAAGTGAAACTGCTGTCTAGCCCTGCACCACCACCATGGTCAGTTGCTCATCAGGCAGTTGTGAGGCATAGGGGTTCTCTTTCTTTTTTGTGTGAAAATATATACAACAAAGCGTATGCCAATTCAACAATTTCTACATGTATCATTCAGTGACATTGATTACATTCTTAAAGCTGTGCAACATTCTCACTGTCCTTCACCAAATTATTCTACCACCATTAACATAAAATCAGTGCCCTCTGCTGGGGGGCGGGGGACCATGCTCTTAGGCGAAATCCAGGCCAATTGGCACAACTAGCGTTGTGCTAAGAGAGCTCTCTGCACCCCACATTGGTGAGTGGCGCCTGGGGTCTTAAAAGGTGCCAAGCTGCCATCCGAGGACACAGCAAATGGTCCCAACTCAGCAGGAACGGATGCTCACCGAGGACCAAAATGACATGCGGTAAAGACAACCGAGAAGACAGAGAGACCCACATGAGTCGGTGCCTACATCGACTTGGGACCGGAAGAACCGGATGGTGCCCGGCCACCACCAGTGATAGCCACGATGGAGCTCACTAGGTTGAGTCTCACTGGCAACACAAGAATAAAAAGGGGTGCATCATGAGATCTCCACTAAAAGACCTCAATTGATGGTCCAGCGGTTTGGGGGTTCCTGAGAGCATGGCCCCCAGCCCTGATGCTGCCCTTTCCCATAAATTATAACAAAGGTCCACTCTTTGGACAGGAATGGATTGGACTTGGCAATGCAGAGTGACCATATATTGGAAGCACTTTATGATTCTATACATCTATAGGATATCATCTTGCTGACCTCTGACTGGAGGAAGGGGAGTGGACGGAGAGGCGGGGAAAGGAGGCTGTTGGGAGGATGAGACATGTATGGAGCAGAGAGGAATAGTGTGCAGTCACCGGACAGGGAGAGCAGTGGAAGCTGCATATAGGTGGGCATGTAAATTTATACGTGAATGTACATTTTCACTCAGTTATGTTAAATAAAAATAAAATAAAATAAAAATCAATGCCCTCTGCGAAAACTCCCCTTGTCTCCCTCCCTCCTGCCTCTGATAATCATTAATAACTTTTGGGTTCTATAGATTTGCTTATTTCATATAAGTGATATCGTACAGTATTCGTCCTTTTGCAACTGACTTCTTTCACTCAGAATAATGTTTTCAAGATACATGTTGTGGCATGCATCAGAACTTCATTTCTCTTTCTGGCTGAGTAATATTGATCCACAGGGTTTTTACTGGCTGATTCTTAGAAGTAGATTGCTAGGCTTTTCTTTCTACGCTGAGTCTATAAGCTCTGCTGAAACCCATCCAGCATCATAGCAATGTGCAAGTCTCCACTGACAAATTGGTGGTAACTGCCCATGAGATATACTGGTGGGGAATTGAACCTCAGTCTTCTGCATGAAAGGTGAGAATTATACCACCAAACCATCGCTGCTCTGCAAACTACAGAAAGGGCTTTGTGGGATCAGCAGTAGCTTCGAAAGCTAACGAAAGTTCCAGGCCACACATTAGGACTCTTGATGAAAGTATAACCCTCCTGTTAGTGTCCCACACATTCCCTG
Source organism: Heterohyrax brucei (assembly GCA_028571685.1). NCBI lineage: Eukaryota > Metazoa > Chordata > Mammalia > Hyracoidea > Procaviidae > Heterohyrax > Heterohyrax brucei. The sequence goes on from CM053166.1 coordinate 68,368,367, forward strand.
GGGCCTCCAATGGCTCAAATCAACTTCTGAGCTACTCCCAGAGCACCCAGCACCTTGCACAGGATAGGTACATAGGACATATCTTCAAAATGAATTCTGATAAATTTGTTTTATGTTACTATGCACCACAGAAGTCAATCTCGCCATTTAAAAAAAGAAAGGTTTTCTTATACACGGAAAAATATTAAGCCCAGAAAACATAAAATTTTAGATTATAGTAATATCATGAAGAGATGCATCTATATTTCTGTCTATTGCTTGAACCATGTTTAAGCCCTTTACTGGAGGTAAGGTCCCTCAGTGGTGCAAATAGTTTGCACTTAACTACTAACTGAAAGGTTAGTGGTTTAAGCCCACCTAGTGGCCCCATGGAAGAAAGGCCTGGCAATCTGTTTCCAGAAATATCCTAGCCAAGAAAATACTCTGGAGCAGCTCTACTCTGTGAGCTCCACACGGTAAGATCAGAATTGACTAGACAGCAAAATTTTGGGTGCTTTGTTCCATATTGCAGTGGAGAGAGAAGTATTCACAAAACCTAGTTGCTGTAACTAAACATAATTTTTGTGTCTGGATTTCCCAGAGGCCAGGCAAATTGAGCATCTTCAAGTTGCTCTGGCTGCCTCTAGGTTAGGAACCCCTCCTCTGAACTTGATGCATTGCTCTGTTGGGCCTCCTGTCACAATGTGTTGTGGGTATATTGTATTATTCTGTTTCTCCTGCAAGACTAGGGACTTTATTCACCTTTCTGTTCTTGCTACCCAGAACAGCACACAGAATTCATGCTCAACAAATACATATTTTGTTATGTAGCTCTCAAGGAGCTCTGGTGGCAGAGCACTCAGCTGCTAACCAGACAGCACCAGACAGAACCCACTGCCCTCACCGTGAGAGGAAGATATGGTAGTCTTGTCCTGTGAAGATTACAGCCTCAGAAACCCTACTGGGCAGTTCTAGTCTGCCTGTAAAGTCGCTGTGAGTCAGGATCGACTCAACAGTAACAGTTTTTTCAGTTTATATAGCTCTCACTATTCAACGAGAGGTAAACCGCACTCCCATTGTTGAGAGCTAAACTCCTTCTCTAAGACATGCCAGGTGGGCGATGGCCTCGGTGTGCTGCTCAGCTACTGGCCGACGTGCCTCATTCTGACCACTGTGTTTGCCTTTACAGATGCTCCTGTCAGCTCTGTGGCACTTCGCCAGTCAGGAGGCTATGTTGCCACAGTTGGAACAAAGTTCTGTGCTTTGAACTGGGAAGATAGGTCAGCAGTTGTCCTGGCCACTGTGGATAAAGACAAGAAAAACAATCGATTCAATGATGGGAAGGTGGATCCCGCTGGGAGATACTTTGCTGGTATGATTAATCTTTTACTGATCTTTGGAGGAAGCCATAATATGACTAATAAAGTGCTCATTGCTATAGTGGTAAAAAGCATGTCACCTTTTTAAAGAATGAGAAAATCTTCCTAGATATCCCTTTCAATTTCTGACTCTAGCAAAGACTAATATTCTGGATTTGTAGTTTAAATGAGTTTTAAATGCAAGAGTTTTGTGTTATTAATGATGTTGAAATTATAAATAATTTCAAATTTACAGAAAGAAAAGGGAAGACTAGTATGAATGGCACCTAAATACCTCTTACCTAGAATGAGTTGGAATCAACTTGACAGCAGTGGGTTTGGTTTTTTGGTGGTTTAGAATCACCTGTGGTTAACATTTTAATCCCTTTGCTTTACTGTTCATGCTTTCACACTCTCTCTCTTTCTCTCCCTCTCTGTTTGTCTGTCTGTTTAAAAATGGAGTCTCTGGGTGGTTCAAAAGGTTAACACACTTGGCTAACCAAAAGATCGATGGGAGTTTGAATCCACCAGTAAGTACCTTGGAAAAAAGGCCTGGCAGTCTATGAGGTCTGACAATTCTGTCCACGACCTTAATTGTTCTAGGTGCTACATACCTCATTGCTGAATATCACTAGGATCACCTTCAAAGTATTCCCCTTGGGAAGCCAGGCACCAATGCCAGTGCCTAGTCTATCCTTCAAAGCAATTTTGCAACTCTTTCTGGAATGGCTATTGCACATGGTGATACGGTGGCAAGTTCATGAACTTAACTGTACAGTTTCTGTGAGGGAGTTTTTAGCCAGTAAACAAATAACTGTATTGGAACACCCTCCCAACTCACCTGATCTGGCCCCCAGTGACTTTTTTCTTGACCCAAAGATAAAGGAAATATTGAAGACATTTTGATGCCGTTCAGGACATCAAGGGTAATACGATGAGAGCTTTGATGGCCATTCCAGAAAAAGAGTTCCAAAATCACTTTGAAGGGTGAACGAAGCACTGGTGTTGGTGCATAGCTTTCCAAGAGGAGTACTTGGAAGGTGACCATAATGACATTCAGCAATGAGGCATTTAGCACTTTTTCTAGGGTGAGTTTGGAAATTTAACTGGCAGTCCTCATACTTCAAAAAAAAAAAAAAAAAAACCAGCAAATTTGAATCAGAGCTATGCACATGCAAGTCCAGGGTGAGCACAGGTTTATGGGGTAAGACTCGTTGAGCTTCTCCCTCCTCTCCGCTCTCTCCTGATACTTTCTAGTCCCCTGGAGTTCACTTTTCATTCCTTCAGCCAGAAACCACCCACTTCTATGATTGTGCTGCCTCTGGGCCACGCAGCAGGAGGACACAGAGAAAATTAACAAGCAACAGTTTGGTTCTGCCCTTTTGGAACTACAGCTTCACCAAAAGGAGAGGAAGCTTTGGCTCCTGTAGTTTCCTGTTGTTATCCACATCTGTATTGTTTCTACCCCTGATACAGAACCGCCAAGGTGCTGGTATTTGTGAAAATGGAGAATGAAAAAATGGGGAATTTCCCCTCTCTCTCCAAGCTTCAGGAATTTCCTTTTCTGTTTCTTGAGCCAGATCTAGAGAATGTCTCTTGAATCTTTGTCTAAACCATATGGCTTACTTCTGGGTTTCAGGCTGCCTTGAGTTCAGTCCATAGAATCCAAAGGAGAAAATGGTGAACTTACCACCAGTTTGGTGGAACTTCAATCTCCAACCTTATTCATTGATCCACCTGCAGTAATACTTTTCAGAGTTCTCAAATAGCTGTGCTATGCATTCTGTCTAGGTTCTGTAGTTGTGTTTAGTTAGAGAGTAAGGCTGGTGTGGATTTACTCCATCTTTGCTGGAGCCAGGACCTCTCTTTAGAGTTTTAACTTAATTTGCAAGTTAGTTATCACTGAAAAAAAAAGGACCCACCAACAGCCTGGAGAGTCCCCTGGAACATGGCTCCCAGACTTGCTGCTGGCCCAGACCTGAAACTGGTACTGAAGCCAAGACTTCAGGCAAAGAATGGACTGGACTTGGGGACACAGAGTGAACAGGTGATGTGTGTGCTTCGTGGTTTTACACATATATAGGAGGCTGACCTACTGATTTCTTTCTAGAGGGGAGAGAAGGAGACATGTGTTCATTAAGTGGATACTGGAAGTAAAGACTGTAAAGAAGGAGTGTGCTGTCACAGCGTGAAGAGAACAGATGGAGTTGCAGAGGGGTGGGCATGCAAAATTGACTTGGGTTGTATACTTTCACTTAATAATAATATAAAAAAATAGGACCCAGATTGGGATTGTATAGTGATTTTCTTGATTTAAACACAGGGAAAGATCCTTGGAGAGAAAAAAATGGTACAAGGTGTTTGGGGCTAAGCTCAATGCTCTTTGACTTTTTGCAGGCACCATGGCTGAGGAAACAGCCCCAGCAGTTCTTGAGCGGCGCCAAGGGTCCCTGTATTCCCTTTTTGCTGACCACCATGTGAAAAAGTACTTTGACCAGGTGGACATTTCCAATGGTTTAGATTGGTCCATAGACCACAAAATCTTCTATTACATTGACAGCCTATCCTACTCCGTAGATGCCTTTGACTATGACCTGCAAACAGGACAGATACGTATGTATTTTTTAATTATTTTAATCCACACTATTGGTACTTTTCTCAAATGCATTTGACTGGTAAGCCACCTCTCCCTCAACCCCAAGTGAAAAGGTCCTTTTTTGTCAAATAGAGACCTTTCCAATGCTATTATTCCAATACAGTCATTGTTACAGAGACTTTATGTTGCCAGTCAAATGATGGCCCTCAACACAAGTAAACATGTCCATAGTTGTTGGTGCAGTGGTTAAAAGTTCAGCTGTTAACTAAAAAGGTCAGCAGTTCAAGTCCACCAGCCACTGCTTGGAAACTCTATGGAGCAGTTTTACTCTGTCCTTAGGGTCGAGCCAGAATCAACTCAATGGCAATGGGTTTGATTTGGTTTTTACCATAAAGTAGATACATCATTAATCTCCTTTCTTGCCACCAGCACCAGAAAGGAGCTCACTAAGAATGGATCCTGCTTTACCAGGGGATACCTAAAGACATATACAGCACAATGGGATAAAAGAGCAGAAAACTCAGATTTGGAGTTGATATGTCTTATTTGTATTTTAGTTATTCATAGGCATATACTCGGAGACAAATTAACAGACTTTCAAAATGGTGAGGTAAAAAAAGGAGGTGCAGTTCAGCTCCATCAATGTGCTTAAAATGAGCATCGTTAGAAAGTAGGAGGGAAGGAATTATTTACAAGAATTGTGAAGGGAGTACTTTGAAAGTGTTTCCTGAAAGGCACCTAGCCATAAAAGGCAAACACCTTGAAAAAAAATTACAAGCTACTTTATGCTGATTTAATCAGGGGCAAGATATTCCAGTACACTGCTCTTTTTTATGACAGTTTTTACACATTTTACTTACACATGGTTTTAATATTTTTTCCACTGTACCTCAGTCTGATTACTGTGGTATCCTGGGCTTTCTAATGTAGAGTTCCTCTGGAATAACAAACAGATCTGTTCTGGAAGAAGTACAGAGTGCTTCTTGGAAGCAAAGATGGCAAGACTACATCTTATATACTTTGGACATGTAGTCAGGGAGGGTCAGTCCCTGGAGGAGGATATTGTGCCTGGTAGAGTGGCCAAGCCAAGTGCCATTGAGTTGGAGCCGACTCATGGTGACCCTAGGGGCCAAGGTAGAACTGACCCCCAGAGTATTCAAGGTGCGTCTGGTGGATTTGAACTGCCAACCTTGTGGTTCACAGTGGTAGGACTTAACCCACTACACCACCAGGGTTTCCCTGGTAGAGTGGAGGGTCAACAAAAAAGAGGAAGACCCTCAACAAGATGGATTGACACAGTGGCCACAACAATGGGCCTAAGCATAAAAACAATTGTGGACATGGTGCAAGACCAGGCAGTATTTTGCTCTGTTGTGCATAGGGTTGCTATGAGTCAGAACCAACTTGATGGCATCTAACACAACAAGTGTATAATTCAGTGACATTAATTATGTACACCATGTTGTGTAGCCATCACCTCTACATTTCGATGTTTGTTTTTTATATACTGTGAGTCCCTTTTCAAGGCCAGTCAGTTGATTTCAGAATGCCCTTCTAATACTTAATCTTGATAAGATGATTACGGAGCATTAATTCAAGCAGAATAAGACCTCATACATTTTACTAGTTTTTGTGCTTAAACTGTTCCTATGGCGATTTGATTGCCTGCTACATCTTGGAGTTAATCATGTATGCCTTTTTATGACTTCAGCAGCAAAAGTCTATCCTTAGACTGAAGTTTACATGAGCTAGACATGTAAGGGCCTCAAGTTCAGGTAAGCCTCAAAAGAACCCTAATATTTTAGTAAAGATTCTTTTTCTTTTCTTTTCTTTGTAAACCTTCAACAGACATGTTTGTGCCAATATAAAGGGAGTGAATCCCACCCAGATCATGTGGGGAAGATTCTTTGTTGAGAGGTGCTCTCTCATGTTTCTGGACATTTTTGATTTAGAGTTAGGAATCCACGGAACATCCCATCTGTGGTGCCCATATGCGTGGCATTTGATAAGCTGAAGTGATCAATATCAATGATCTGCTCAAGGGCTCACTATTTGATGCTCAGTATTGAGTGGCCTCTTGTTTGTTGGTTTGTTTTGTTTTGTTTTTTGACCATAGTCAACCGCAGAAGCATTTACAAATTGGAGAAAGAAGAACAAATCCCAGATGGAATGTGTATTGATACTCAGGGGAAGCTGTGGGTAGCCTGTTACAATGGAGGAAGAGTAATTCGTTTAGATCCTCAGACAGGTAGGCCCACAACAAAATGAAAAATTCCTCCTATATCTAGAGAACACCGACACTAGGGCCTCAAGAAACCTCTTTACTAATGAGATGGGTACATATTCAAAGGTTTTCATTGGATGATTTTGGATAAATCCCAAAGACAAGAGTCCAAAATTTATACTTAAGAGTTTCTTTTCCTATGGAGATAAGTTTTTTCCAGTATTTTTTATTGTCGTGAGTGATGAACATATTTAATGATATGTCTCTACATGTCTCTCTAATTGTATAGATAGCATTTGCCATTTCGACCATATATTCACATGTACAGTTCAGAGACATTGAATATGTTCATCGTATTGTCCAACCATCACTATCAACTGCTTGAGACAAGTTTTCTTGCTCTAAAAGTAAATTGTCAGGGAAAGTAAGCTAAGTGAGATGGATGAATTCTGACCACCAGAGTCTTACGAGAATTTCTTTATTCCTCCCCCAAGAGATCCAGAGATGTGACTCAGGTTAGTAGTGTGCTACAACTAATGTTTAAATAAAGTGTTTGGTTATCTAGGGAAAAGACTCCAAACTGTGAAGTTACCTGTTGATAAGACAACTTCCTGCTGCTTTGGAGGGAAGGATTACTCTGACATGTATGTGACCTCTGCACAGGATGGAATAGATCCTGAGGGCCTCTTGAGGCAGCCTGAAGCTGGTGGGATTTTCAAGGTGATCTCACTATTTTATTTTGGACATGAGGTAGAGAATCCTCTGTTAAGTAACTGAGTGATTAGTGCTTTTGCATACTTTCAAAACATATGTAATTATACAGTGAAACATATGAGAGCAGGCACTCAACAGGAATGCTTTGTTTTTCCAGGTCTCACAAGTTTTCCACCATTGACAAGGTGCAGTCTTACCACTTTTCTATCACTCTGTTAGTGGAAAATATTTGAGATTTCCTTCTCTGACAGATTTCCACCTTACACAGAATCTGGCTTTCGCAGGTTTTACTATATTTAGCATTTTAAGCTCATTATGCCAAGCTGAGAAACATTTTATTTGGATTTTCTAGAGTATAGGTTACACAAACTTAAGGATAATGTGTTTAGCCTACTTTAAGTACTGTACTTAGGTTTTTTTTTTTTTTTTTTTGTCTTAAGTAGTATTTGTCAAAATTCTCCAGTTGGAAGAAGGAGCTTAGAAAACCAGTGTTTGAAACATATTTACAATGATGTCACAAAAATATTCTCAGTCTTTTAACATAACTTTTTTTGCAACAAAACAAACACTGATGAAATCATAGATCCTTTGAGCTGAAAAGAAACAGAAATCGTCTGACTCAAGCCCTTTTCTTAACAGATGGGATTTTATTTACAATGATGAAATGAAAAAGAAATTCAGATTTAAATCCAAGTTAGTTGTGAATCGTTGCTAATTGAATTATTATCTGTGTGAATAATAAAGTTTGGCCATAAACACCTAGCCAAGTAATTCCCTTGTATGATAGGGAATAAAACAATGACAACACATGGCTAAATACACTATTATGAATCATAAAAATGCTTTCAAAGATACTTGTGAATTACCTTTTACCAGAGTTTCTGTTTTTCCAACAGATAACTGGCCTCGGGGTCAAAGGAATTCCCCCCTATCCTTATGCAGGATAAGTGATAGGATTTCTTTCCTGCTGGAGGACACTTTGAAGACAACTAGAATTCTGGGACTGAGATCTTAATGCAGTTAGAAAAATGAAGCAGTGATATTATTAACAGGCTTCAATTGTTATTTACGATGCTTAAAAGGTAGAGCATTTTTAACAAGGGGTGATGGAAGGTTTTCATAACACACTATAAAACCTTCTGGAAAGGTACTACAGAAATGCAAAGAATTGTTCAACAGTCAGCCAGCTGCTTGACTCTGCACATTGCCTGGGGAAAAGGAACCATATCTGTTCTTTATTCTACATTCTGTACATAATATACCTATAGCTTCAAATAAATAGCCTGTTAGTAACTTATTCTTTACATGTTCGTTTTTATTTTCATCATAATCTTGTAAAATATACTGTGATGCTAATCTGCTTTGATGTTACTATTCCAGTATGTTGTATTACAAGCTAAAATACTGCTGAAGGGTAAGAATTAAACACTGGCAAAATCCATGGTTACAGCTACTGGATATATAAGTATCACCACTTTGGAAAGAATACTTTTTAAAAAATAGTTTATTGAGATATAGTTAACCTGTTAGAATCAACTCGACAGCAGTGGGTTTGGTTTGCTTTAGTACATATTTAAAGTGTACAAATTGATGTTTGACATACATACACATCCATGAACCCAACACCATAATCAAGATAATAAACATATTCACCACCCCAAAACTTTCCTTGTACCTCTCTTGTAGTCCTTTTCTTCTGCGCCTATACACACTCACCCTCTGCTGTCCCCAGGAAAACCCTACTAACCTGTTTTCTGTCACTATAAGTGAATTTGTGTTGTCTGGAATTTTATATAAATATAATCATATGATGTATACTTTTTTGTCTAGTTTCTTTCACTCAGCATAAATATTCTGAGATTCACTCGTATTATATGTAGCAATAGTGTATTCCTTCTTATTCCAATTTGTTTATTCATTGACCTTTTAATGGACATTGAGCTGCTTTCAATTTTTCACTATTACAAAGTCAGCTTCCATAAACATTTCATGTATAAGGCTTTGTATGGACATGTACTTTCATGTCTTTTGGGGAAATACCTAGGCGTAGAATGGCTGAGTCTTATTGTATGTGTATGCTTATATTTATAAAAAACTGCCAAAATGTTTCCAAAATAGTTGTCATTTTATATTGGTACCAGCCATACATACATGAAAGTTCCAGCTCCTCCACATCCTTCCCAACACTTGACATAGTGAGTCTTTTTAAAAGTATCCATTCTAATAGATGTATAGTAGGTATTTAATTGCAGTTTTAATTTCTATTACTCTAATGACTAGTTAGAGCCCTGGTGGCACAGTGGTTAAAAAGCTTGGCTACTAACCAAAAGGTGAGCAGCTCAATCTACCAACTCCTCCTCGGAAGCCCTATAGGACAGTTCTACTCTGTCCTGTAGGATCACTATGAGTCAGAATTGACAGCAATGGATTTCAATGACTAGTAAATTTGAGCATCTTTTAATGTGCTTATCTGTTGTCCACATATTTTCCTTGATGAAGTGTCTGTTCAAATTTTTGCCTATGCTGTAATTGTATTTTTAGACTTCTGTAAATATTTTAGATAAAACAATCGCTGCCCTTGAGTCAGGTCCAACTCACAGCAACCCCAGAAGTCAGAGTAGAACTGTACCATAGAGTTTCCAAGGAGCGCCTGGCATTTTTTTGGAACTGCTGACCTCTTGATTAGCAGACGTAGCACTTAACCCACTATGCCACCAGGGTTTCCATATTTTAGATATATATCCTTTATCAGATATGGGATATGCTAATACTTTCTCCCAGTCTGTGGCTTGTCTTTTCATTTTCTTTATTTTTTTAATTATCATAATGTAAAATTGGCATGTTTTCTTTTGGGGTACAGATCTATAAAATTTAGCACTTATATCAATTTCTGTTAACACACCACAATCAGGATATAGAACACTTCCCCCAGGTGGGGGAAAAAAAACTTTTATGCTATTCCTTTGTAGTCATACCCCTCATCCACCCGTAATCTTTAGAAACCACTGATAAATTCACCAGCACTAAAGTTTTGTCCTTTCAAGAAGGTCACATAGGGACAAGAAATACTTCAAACTTAGAATCTTTAATATCAGGTATCTGAAGCAATTTCTTGGTTAATTTGCCTAAAAAACAAGTACAGAATACCTCCTCTAGCTATAAAGCAGGTTTAGGCTTATTTCATATTCATATGCCTAATGAATACATGGTACACTGCACTACCCCCCATCCCTACATCAACCCTGGAAGCAAAAAATGGTTATGAAGTCCATCTTATATTGAAGTAGATCTGATGTGTTACAACTCATTCACAATAAACTCAAGATGCAAACTTAGGTTTAATATAATCACATATAGTACAAGCATTTTTACTGCAGAACTAAATGTATTAAAGAGGAAAAACAAAAAACAAAATCCCACCAACAGGAATTTGGTATATAAATTTTGGTACATTCCTTCAATGGAATGATGTGCAAACCTTTAAAAAGGATGTGACAGAGTTGTACGTAAGGGCCTCTAAGGTAATCATTACATGAGAAAAAGCAAGGTTCAAGTCACTGTGGAGCCAGCCAAGCCAAGTGCCGTCAAGTCGGATCCGACTCATGGCGACCCTAGGGGCCAGGGTATAACTGTGGAGGCGAAGATATTAATATGCTTCTATGTGAACTAAGATAAATTAAAAAAAGTTAATAGACACAATCATTAACAGAAGTGACCCCAAGCAAATGAAACTGGACATTGGAGAAAGGATGGGGAAGATTTACTTCCTACATTATGCTCTTCTATACCTCTAGCCTGACATTAAAATGTCACATTTATTTCAATAGGCACTTTGTTAACTTCCCAAGCTCTGGATTCCCTCTCGACCAAGGAATACTTTGGTAGATGTAGTGGTCTACATTGTGTCAACTTGGCAATTCCATGTAAGTGGCAGGGGTGGGGCCTATGGTGATTTCCCTTCCCTCAGCTCTCATCTCTTCTACTTCCACCACCTACTTCCTGACTACCCACGTTGCCAGCAGCTCCTGCTCTCTTTTGTGTCTGGTTCCTGGACCTGAACTAGCTGCTGCTGGATTCATCAACCCTCACAGCCAGTGAGTGAAAGTCGTGTTCCCTGACCTGCTGATCCTGGGTTTGCCAGCCCCTACAGCTCCCTGAGTCAGCAGCAGCACCTCCTGCCAGCTTGAGATCTGCTGACCTACCCAGCTGGTGATCTAGAACTCTGGTCTCTAACCTGCTGACCTTTGTTTCACCAGCTCCCACGGCCATGTGAAGCTTGTGCCAGGACTTGGGACATTCAGCTTCTATGATTGCGTGAGCTGTTTCCTTTATATATAAATCTTTCCTTGTACATATACACATTACTGGTTTTGTTTCCCTAGAAAATCCAGCCTAAGACAGTAAATATATTCTAAAGGTAGAATGTGACCTGTTTTTCCATGGAATAGTTCAAAATAGAAAAGAACAGGTCAGAGAAAAGTGTGATGGCCACTAGCTCAAAAACCAGCAAACTGTCACAAAACTAAGAAACAGTGGAAGAAAAAGGAAGTACCGCAGAACAGGGAAGTCAGTAATTAATTAGAAGTTTATTTTTCTAATGTCAACTTGCTAAGCTTCTATTGACCCAGATGCTCAAATCAAAAAATCCAGAAAGTACTAAATCGTGTTGATTCTACCTCCTAAGTGTCTCCACTAAGACCACCACCATCATCACCATGACCCTGGTCTGAGCTACCATGGTCTCTCACTGTTTAATTAGTCTCTCAGCCTCTCATACTGCTTTTCTCCAGTTGACACTGTAGCAAAAGTGGGAAAATTTCAACATGCCACTCATCTATTTATATCTCATTGATACTCCATTACTCTGAGGCTAAAACTCTTGCTTTTTTTAATATTTAAATGTGATTAAGTAAAAATTTACAATCCAAGTCAGTTTGTCATATAAAACCCTGCACACAGACCTCTATGCAACTCTAGCTCCTCACCCTGTGATAGCACACTCTTTCTTTCCACCCCATATTCACTCAGCCGACTCCTGTCCTCTCCATTCTCTCATCTCGTTTCTATTGAGCTGCTCCAACAGAATCCCTTTCTTAATAGGCTTGGCTTTTCCTAACACTCTCTCCTCACCCACTGCACACATTCACTCCAATCAGTTCTTTAGATATGAAGATTTCACTTCAAACCTTCTTTCACTAGGATCCTCCACCCCCACCCCACTTCGTGGCACACTTTTGTCCTTCCAATATTTACCTGGACTGTTTTTCAGGTCTCAGCTTCCATGCTACCTCACATAAGAACCCTTCCTAATCACTCCCACCTCTCCGCCCTACATCTAGAATAGGTTACACTCCTATTTGCCACCAAAGGATCTCAATCGTTTCCCCAGTGGTGCCCCTAACTGACACTACGCATTCTGCATCCTGATTCTTGGCAGACTACTGTTGTAACTGCCAATTTGTCTCCATTTCTACTGTGAGGGCTTGTACTGTGCCCCTCTTGTGCACAGCTCTATTGTAGCATGTAGCACTGTGGCTGACATTTACCAGTCTTTCAATTAGCCAAATCTAATTTTTGAATGAAATTTCTTCTCTTGGGATTTGTTTAACATTAACAAAATACTAAATAGGATTTTAGTGGTTATTATGAAAATGAAATAAAAATATCTCAGTACCTAATTTCTCATACTAACTCTGAGGTACATAGTGATTTCAGGAGAACTGCCTTCAGTATTCCTCCAACTCTTCATCCTTAATAACGAGAAGAGTCATTCGAATATGTTATAAACTGAGTCTCCTCCTCTAAGAGGGAAAAAAGTCTATGTCATACATATTAGAAAGATTTTAAGGGAAGCTACCAGAATGTTTAACTTAAAATTTCCCCTTTAACTTCTCCTCTCACTGCAAGATTACACTGAAAAACATGTATCATTTTTAAAGAATATATAAAGTATTTGTAGCTCAAGAGAACTGACCTCCAACTTCTATCAGCTTTGGGTCCTTCAACATCATTTAAAGTCCATAAATCTCTATTTGTGGACCATAGTCTTGTGGTGATGTGTTTCTAAAAGTTTCTCCATTTCCTCTAGGTTTTCAAATTTATTTGAGTACAATTTTTGATAGTATTCTCTTAAGATTCTTTTAATTTCAGTTGGGTCTGTTGTGATATAGCCCATCTTGTTTCTTATTCAAATTATTTGCTTCCTCTCCTGTTTTTCTTTTGTCAGTTTGGGCAATGGTTTATCAATTTTGTCGATCTTTTCAAAATTTTGCTTTTGGCCTTGTTAACTCTTTAAATCATTTGTATATCCTCTATTTCATTTAGTTCTGCTCTAATTTTTATTATTTGCATGCTTCTGGTGCGTGAGGGTTTCTTTTGCTGCTCTCTTTCTCTCGTTCGAGTAGTGGAGTTAACTCTTTGACTTGGGCACTTCTGTTTCGATGTGTGTATGTATTGAAATACATTGACTTCTGAGAACTACTTTTGCTGTGTCTCATAGATTCTAGTAGGATGTGTTTTCATTCTCATTTATTTCTGTGAATGTCTTTCTTTATTCCATCCTTGATTTCTTCTATAACTCATCAGTTTTTGAGCAAGATGTTATGAAGTTTCCATGTTTTCTTTTTTCTCACGTTTTTACTGTTATTGATTTCTACTTTTATGGCTTTATGGTCTGAAAAGATGCTTTGTATTATTTCAACACTTTTAATTTTGTTAAAGGATTGCCCTGTGACCCAGCATGTGGTCAATTATGGAGAATGTTCCGCGTACATTGAAAAAGAAGGTATACTTGTCTCCTGTTGGATGGAGTGTTCTTTACATTTCTCTGAAGTCAAGGTGGTCGATTATGGCACTTAGATCTTCTGTCTTCGTTAAGCTCTTTTCTATGTGTTCTGTCCTTCACTGAGAGTAGTGTGAAGTCTCCTACTATTATTGTGGCTCTGTCTATTTCTGTTTTCAGTGTAGTCAATGTTTGTTCTGACTGCTGATATTGAGCCTTTACATTGTTTGTTTCCACAGATGTAGTTTATGTGATTCCTGTGTATTCCATCTGGCAAGGGCCATGTGTATAGTCACTGTTTAGGTTGGTGAAAAAGGTATTTCCAATGAAAAAGTCATTGGTCTTGCAAAATTCTATCATGCAATCTTGGCAGCTGTCATGGATTGAATTGTGTCCCCGCCAAAATAGGTGTAGCCATGTGGCTGGACCATGATTCCCCGTATTTTGTGATTGTACTCCATTTTGTGATTTTCCTGTGCTGTATGTTAAAGGATTAGGGTGAGACTGTACATCCCTTCATAGGATCACCTCCCTTCTCCACTGTAAAGGGAGTTTCCCCAGAGTATGGCTTGCCCTACCCTTAGTCCTTTTGTCCTAGAAGAGATAAAAGGAAAGAGAAGCAAGCAGAGAATTGGGAACCTCACATCATCAAGAAAGCAGCACCAGGAGAAGAACGTGTTCTTCAGACCTGATGTTCCTGTGCCAAGATGCTCCCTGACCAAGAACTGATGCAATACTAGACTTTCTTCCAGAGCCGACAAGGGGGGAAAGCCTTCCCCTGGAGTGGACATCCTGAATTTGGACTTGTAGCCTACCAGACTGTGTAACAATAAACCTTCCTTTGTTAAAGCCATCCACTCTATGGTATTTCCGTTAGAGCAGCCCTAGCTGACTAAAACAGCATTGCTCTATCACCAAGGCCATATTCTCTAATGACCAGTTCTTCTTTGTTTCCAACTTTTGCATTTAAATCACCAGTAATTGTCAATGCACCCTGATTGCAAGTTCACTCAATTCTGGACTGCAGACACTGGTAAACATCTTCAGTTTCTTCATCTTTGACCTTAGTGGTTGATGCATAAATTTGAGTAATAGTCATATTAGCTGGCCTTCCTTGTAGGCATATGGATATCATTCTATCACTGACAGGTTTGTACTTCAGGATAGATCTTGAAATGTTCTTTCTGATGATGAATGCAATAACATTCTCTTCAAGTTGTCATTTACAGCATTATAGACCATATGATTGTCCAATTCAAGACAGCTTGTACTGGTCTATTTCAGCTCACTAGGGCCCAGGATATTAATGCTTATGCATTCAATTTCATTTTTTATGATTTCTGATTTTCCTAGATTCATACTTTGTACACTCCACGTTCCAATTATTAATGAATGTTTGCAGCTGTTCTCATTTTGAGTCATGCCATATCAGCAAATGAAAGTTGGCTCCATCCACATCGTTAAGGTCAACTCTAGGAAGGCAGCTCTTCTCCAGTCATCTTTTAAATGCCTTCCAACCTGGGGGGCTCATTTTATGGCACTATGTCTGACAACGTTCACCTGCTATTCATAAGGTTTTCAATGGGTAATTCTTTTCTGAAGTAGACCACTGGGTCCTTCTCCCTAATCTGTCTTAGCCTAGAAGCTCAGCGGAAACCTGTCCACCATGGGTGACTCTTCTGGTATCTGAATACCAGTGGCGTAGCTTTCAGCATCACAGCAACGTGCAAACCCCAACAGTATGACAAACTGACGGAGAAGCAAGGAAGCTTCCGTGGTTAGAACCTCCAATACAACGTTTAATAGAGGTATCAGGAGCAAACAACCTTCTCTTGTTCCTGATATTCAATGGAAAGTACTCAGCCTTTCATCACTAAGTAGGATATTTACTTCAGGTTTCAGTAGGTACCTTTGGTCAGGTTAAGGAAATTTCCTTCTATCCTGACATTATTGAGGGCTTTTACCATGGGACTGTGTTGAATTTTGTGAAATGCTTTTTCTGTGTCTATGGAGATGACTACATAACTTTTCCCCTATATTCTTTAATAAAGCTTATTGTATGATTGATTTTCATATGTTAAAACAACCTTACGTTCCTGGAATAAATTCCACTTGGCCATGATATATATCCTTTATACACATTGCTGGATTTTATTTACTAGTGTATCGTTTGAGACTTATGCATCTACATTCATCATGGATGGGTATTTGTCTATTATTTTCTCTTAATATCTTTGGTTTTGGTATCAGAATAATGCCACTCTCCTTTTCAAATTTTTTGGAAGAGTCCGTGAAAAATTGGTATTAATTCTTTGACTCTTTGTTAGAATTCACAAGTGAAACCATCCAGGCCTTGACTTTCTTTGTCAGAAGTGCTTTGGTTATTAACTCAACCTCTTTACTATTCAGATTGTCTTTATATCTTTTTGAGTCAGTTTTAGTAACTCTGTTTTTCTAAGAATTTGTCCATTTCATTTACATTATCTAATTCATTGGTATATAATTGACAGTGTTATTGTTGTTATTAACTACCATTGAGTTACCTCTAACTCATGGGAACTTTTCATACAACAGAATGAAACACTGCCCAGTCCTACATTATCCTTGCAATCACCAGTATGTTTGAGTCCATTGTTGCAGCTACTACTCTGATTTATCTCACCAAGGGTCTCCCACAGCTTTCTTGGCACTCTACCACGCCAAACATGATGTCTTCCACTAGCAATTAATCTCTCTTAATGACAGATTGGGAAACCTTGATGGCATAGTTGTTAAATACTACAGAAGTTCTACTCTGTCCTGTAAGTTTGATATGAGTTAGAATTGGCTCAATAGCAGTTTTTTTTTTCTTCTTTTAATGACATATTGAATCGATATCAACTCAATGCTGGTGGTTTGGGTTTTTTTTTAATGACATGTCCAAAACAAGTGAGTCAGACAATGTCCTATTGTGATCTATAGGTTTCCTTAGGCTAATGTTCAAAATAATATTTTTTTTTTAAAAAAAAAGCAGTTACAGTACTATATTGACAGGGCAATTCAACCAAGATTCACAAGGGGACATGGAACCAAGGATCTCATTACTGATGTCAGATGGATCCTGGCTGAAAGCTAAGAATGCAAGAAAGATGCTTACCTGTGTTTTATTAACTATGAAAAGGCACTCAACTGTGTGAATCATAACAAATTATGGATAACATTGTGAAGAATGGGAATTTCAGAACACTTAATTGTGCTTGTGAGGAACTTGCATGGTCATTTGAATAGAACAAGAGGATACTGCATTACTTAAATCTATCTTTCACCATACTTATCTAATTCATATACT
Source organism: Heterohyrax brucei (assembly GCA_028571685.1). Lineage (NCBI taxonomy): Eukaryota > Metazoa > Chordata > Mammalia > Hyracoidea > Procaviidae > Heterohyrax > Heterohyrax brucei. The sequence continues at coordinate 68,385,347 of CM053166.1, forward strand.
GAACAAAAATCCAAGAAGCTGGACTATATGAAGAATAATGGGGCATCAGGACTGGAGGAAGTCTCATCAATAACCTGTGATATGCAGATGACACAACTTTGCTTGCTGAAAGTGAAAGGACATGAATCCTTTACTGATGAAGATCAAAGATCACAGCCTTCAGCATGGATTATATACCTCAACATAAAAAAAACAAAAATCCTGACAACTGGGCCAATAAGCAACATTGCAATAAAAGAAAAGACTGAAATTATCAAGAACTTCATTTTACTTGGATCCATAATCAACACCCATTGAAGCAGCAGTCACAAAATCAAAAGATGCATTTCATTAGGAAAATGCCAATACCCCTTTAGAGTGTTATAAAGCAACTTTATCACTTTGAAGATTAAAGTATGCCTGAGCCAAGCTATGATGTTTTCAGTTATCTCATATGCGTAAGAAAGCTAGACATGAATAAGGAAGACTGAAGAAAAACTGGTATCTTGGAATTGTGGTGTTGGTGAAGAATAAGGAATACAACATGGCCTGCTGAAAAACTGAACAAATCTGTCTCAGAAGAAGTACAACCAGAATGCTCCTTAGAAGCAAAAATGATGAGATTATGTCTCACATACTTTGGACATGTTATAGGGAGGGATTGGTCCCTGGAAAAGGACAGCATGCTTGGTAAAGTGAGGGCCAACTGAAAGGAAGAAGACTCTCAACAAGACAGACTGACACAGTGGCTGCAACAATGGTCTCAAGTATAATAACAGCTATGAGGATGGCTCAGGACAATGCATTGTTTCATTCTGTAGTGTACAGAGTTGCTATGAGTTGGAACCAACTGCATGGCACCTAACAGTGACAACAATTTTCAAAAACAGATCATCAGGCCTTTCTTCTTAGTCTGTGTCAGTTTAGAATTTCCACTGAAACCTGTCCACCATGGTGACCCTACTGGTACGACATAGCTTCCAGTGTCATAGCAACATACAAGCCACCACAGTACAACAAACTGAAACAAAAAAAGTTAATATTACCTGATAATCAAAACAATAATATTTAAAAGTGGAGAAGATATTATGGAGTACTGAGTTTTGATTTATACTGATGGAAAAATCATATAGATTAAAAGTAGTGTTACACAGTCAATTAATATAATTGTCATAATTAAGTTGTACATACATTGTTTTAAACCCACTGCCATCAAGTCGATGCCAACTCATAGCAACCCTATAGGACAGAGTAGAACTGCCCCATAGAGTTTCCAAGGAGCACCTGGTGAATTTGACCTGCTGACCTTTTGGTTAACAGATGTAGCACTTAACCACTATGCCACCAGGGTTTCCATATAGTCTTAGTTAACTTAAAGAAGAAAAAAAATCACCGTTGAGTTGATTCAAATGGATAGCAACCCCACAAGACAGAGTAGAACTGCCCCACAGGGTTTCCAAAGAGCTGCTGGTATATTCAAATTGTCAACCTTTATGGTTAGCAGCCAAGTTCTTAACCACTGTGCCACCAAGGTGCCCTTAGTTATCTAGTGCTACTCTGAGAAAAATACCGTAAGTGGCTGGCTCTAACAAAGAGAACTTTAGTCTCTCACAGTCCAGGAAGCTGGAAGTCTGAATTCAAGATAGCAGCTGCAGATGAAGTTTTTCTCTGTGGCTGTGGGGGAAGGTACTTGTCATCAATCTTCCCCAGATGAGAGGCTTCTCAGTGCAGAGACCCTGAGTCCAAAATGTAATTGACTTCCCCCTCCTGAAATGTAGCTGACAGAGTTGAACTATTCCCCCTCCTTCATTACACCCAGACTCTGTGAGTTCCTGACAAGACATTTCTGTGTTACAGCCCAAGATTGTGAGCTTCTCTGTTGAAGGTCATTTCACTACTCACCAGCTACCCACCTCCTCCATTTGGACATGAGCCATAAGCTGCCCTTAGATTAATTTCATGTGTTATACCCACCAGTAGGCATATCATACCTCATACATGTTAATTACTTCCCAAAATTGCCAGTCTATTCCCCAAAACTTCATGACTTGTGCTTAAGTTTCCTAAAGTGAACCCTATACTTGCCCTAGAATTCCTAACCTTAGAGAGCATGATTTGAAACCTAACCTCTGAGCTTGACCAGCTTGCAATAAAGTCTACTTTCTCTTTCTCAAAGGTCTGGTGTCTCTCAATTGATTAGAGGGGTCATGCCAAGCAGGCTCCATTCCCATTGGGTTGCAAAAGGACATGCTGTCCTCTTGGCTCTTGTTTTTCTTGGTGGGATGAGGTCCCCTATCTCTCTGCTCACGTCTCTCTTTTATGTCTCAGAAGAAATGGACTTAAGATATAACTTAATCTTGTAGATTGAGTCTTGCTTCATCAACATAACGGTCACCAATCCTATCTCACTAACATTATAGAGGTAGGATTTACACCTCATGGGAAAACCACACCAGATGACAAAATGGACAATCACACAACACTGGAAATCATGGACTAGCCAAGCTGACACGCATTGCTGGGGGAACACAATTCAATCCATGACACATGCAAAATTTGAGTTGACAAATGTGTGATAGATACTGTCATGAATTGAATTGTGTTCCCCCAAAATAGGTGCAGCCATGTGACTGAGCCATGATTCCCTGTATTCTACAATTGTCCTCCATTTTGTGACTTTGTTGTGCTGTATGTTAAAGGATTAGGGTGGGGCTGTAAATCCCTTCATAGGATCACCTCCCTGCTCCACTGTAGAGGGAGTTTCCCTGGAGTATGGCTTGCCCCACCCTTAGTCCTTTCCTCCTAGAAGAGATAAAAGGAAAGAGAAGCAGCAGAGAATTGGAAACCTCACACCATCAAGAAAGCAACACTGGGAAAAAAAGCACATCCTTCAGACCTGAGGTTCCTGTGCCAAGATGCTCCCTGGACAAAGACCAATGCAATACTGGACTTTCTTCCAGAGCCAACAAGGGGGAAAGCCTTCCCCTGAAGCAGATATCCTAAATTTGGGCTTGTAGCCTACCAGACTGTTTAAGAATAGACTTTCTTGTGTTAAAGCCATCCTCTCTGTGGTATTTCTGTTGGAGCAGCACTAGCTGACTAAAATAGATACATTTACCAAAAAAAAAAAAAAAGTTGCTGCTTACGTACAATCAAATACCTCATGGAATTTGATTCCTTGGTTTTGAAGTTTAGGATTGTAACAGGCTCTAACAATATAGTAACAATGGCATAGCATAACCTACACCATTTCTTTCTTTCTAAACTTATTTCTGACTGTAAGTATAATTCTTACTTCCTCTTTGTGTTAAACCTTTACTAATTAATTTATTTTCAGACTCTGGAGAACAACTAACACTGAGCTGAGTCTATAATGGCAAAAGTGGTTAACATGTCCAAGATGCAATCACTGTGACCATGCAAAAGGAAAATGTACTCAGCACCCTCATCTCACTCCTGTCTGATCTCCCTGTTTGTGGCTACTTTTCAGTTTGGCCACCCAGAACCATGCCATCAAGAAGTCTGGGTGACCACCCAATGACTCCATCCCATGATGAGTCTTGCCTGTGAACTAAGAAACTTGTGTCAAGGAACTGAAAGCACTGGATACATGTCACTTGACCACTGCTAGAATGAATTTGGGAGTGAGGAATATGACCCCCATTTCCATGCCAAGTCTTAGTTGGCCCTTTTTCAGTATGCATGCTATTTCCCAGAAATTTAATAAATGTGTATAACTCCTCTTCTCCTCCATAGCATAAAACTTCTCATGGCTCTTTGTTCAAGGCGACAGGCTTTTGGAGGAACTCATTACGCCTTGTCTTCTTATTTGCTGGTATGTAATAAAGCTCTTGCTACTCACCTCATCCTTGTCTCTAGAATCGACTTTTTACAGCAGGCGTTTCTAACCTGCAAATTGTGTTAACAATTTGGTGAACCATACAGTGAGCTACAACTGTTTGAGACAAGGCAGCTCCAGGGTGGGGCCTGGACCTGGCCAATAGTCTCTGTTACTAGTGGCTGCTGGGAATTTTTGGTTCCCAAAGATACTGCAAATCAAATCCATACTTGCTGTAGCACTGCCAGTACTCCAACCACATCAGAAAGGTAAGTACAAGCGAGGCTTGGATAGAGAATTCTTGGTGAGTCACAGTGTTCCCCTCATTGCTGTCAGGGCCAAGGAGGATAGGGCAGACAAGTAGCTGGCACTGGGTCATGGCCCTTGGTTTCTGGGGTAAATAACTCCCTGGATGACTGACCTCGTGAGTAGAATTACTTAGTTGACTTTTGGTGATCTCTAGAGCCTAAGTTGCTGGCAAGATAGCCAGGTTATCTGGGGACAGAGGCATCAAGAAATTTGGGGCCACTAAGAATATCCCTGTCATCCTTGTTCATGAATTTTTTTAAGTGTACTAGTCACCAGCCTATCGGTGTCAAAGTTGTGTCAATTTAAGTATTGATTCTCCTGTTTGTTGGTGTCTAGGTCACATTAATGCACATTTGTATCAGGCCCCTCAATTTGTATACTTATATAAGACTCCACACTGAATCACAGATTATTTCTGACACAGGTTCTCAGTGACCACCCCCCTTGTTGGTCCTGCCAGCTAAATGAGGTTGACCATGCCCAGACTGTTCTGAAGCACGGTCTCTTAGAAAGTTGGGGACCAAAAATAGGAATCAGAGGAGTCTTAAGAGAACTGAGTGAAATCAGGAAAGAGAGTTTGAAATAAAGAGGGAGGCAAATTTACAATTGGCGAAGAAAAACGATATTTTCCCCACAATTGGACTAGCCCAGGTCCCACCTAAGTATAAGAAAGCTAGAAAAATGAGGAGAGCCTCATTCATCCCTGAAGAATCCCTCCTGGGATGTATTCTAACTAACTGGAAGAGATACAGCTTTCAACCCATGGCAAAGAAGCAGATGATCTGCCTCTGTAGTGTTATGTGGCCTCAGTACCAGTTGGGTACCAAGAGAGGGGGCCTGAAGATGGGACTCTCAACTATTTCTCATTTCTTCAACTGGATTTATTCTGTGAAAGGACTAGAAAATGGTATAAGATCTCATATGTACAAGCCTTTATGTCTCTGTACCAAACACTAAACCCTTCTAACCAGGTTCTTTTTCAGGAAAAGCAGAACTCCAAGGTACTGCCAGAGTCTTCATCTGAGGAACCCCTCCTGCAGAGGTGGACACAAGTGGCTGCTTCAGCTCCCCCTCCCCAGTATAGGAAAGTCAAGGTAGAAGCAGAAAGGATAATAAGGTCCTCTGCTAGAGTGGGTCATAGGATGGCAGTATGGTTTCCTACCAAAACAGCTTAGGCCAGCTCTCCTGTCCATCTTGGATCAGCAATGTACAGGGTCATGAAAGTTCAACTTCATCAAGTATGGCCTCATCTTCTCATATCCATTAGGGTACCTTTTTCATTGAGAGTACCACAACAACCCAGACAGAAAAATACCCCTTGAAAGAAGTCCCAACAATAGATGATCAGGAGCAAAGTAGAACAACATTAATACACACTCTGTGTCTATATCAGACTTATATAACTAAAAAAAACATATTGTTGCCCTTATCAAAATGATATAACTAAGATGACCAGGTTGTTTCTTTCTATCTTTTCCACCCATCGGCCTACTTAGACAGACATACAGGCACTTTTGATCACTTTGCTAACTTCAGAAGAGCACCATATAATATTAGAACAAACAAGAAAGGAGGTAGACAGATTTCAGGATTTAGATCCCAGTAATGTAACACGGCCCTTGGAAACAGAAGCCATTCACACTGGAGAGCCAGGCTGAGATCATAACTTCAAGGAAGGAGCAAATAGACTTCACTTAGGCAGAGATTGTCTAATTGGGGGATGAAAAAGTGGGGCTTCAAAGCCCAAAAGTTTACAAAAGGTTAGAAAAATTAGCCAAGGGGAAAAACGGGATCCATCTATTTTCCTAAAGAGGGTGACAGATGTAGTCTGTCAACACACCGATATTAACCCCCAAAGATTCCAACAATGGTTGACTTTTAAGTATGACCTTTGCTTCCCAAAGTGCTCCCAATATCAGCAAGGAACTACAAAATTTAGAGGGGGAACTTGGAATGCCAATAACAGCTGCTCAAAACAGACTTTAAGGTGAAGAAATGGAACATAAAGCCACCTTGCTGGCAGTGGCCTCAGCCATGTCCAAAGGAAAAGGAGAGAGAGGAGCCCATTAGAGGTACCAAGACAAAATGTAGACATTGATCAATTTGTTTACTGTAAGAAGAGGGGCCATTAGAAGTGGAAATGCCCAGAAATAAAGGGTAGGTGGAAAAAAGGAAAACCTGTGGGCTTTCAGGCATATCAGAAGCCCCCCACCATAGACAAAAGAGTCAGATTGAAGGGACCTGTGGACTCAAGCCTCAATGGCCAGCTCCCACCAGGAGCCCTCGGTAACACTGAAGGTGAGAGCATGCCCAGTTGACTTCATTTTAGACACAGGTGCCATGTTTTTGGTTTTAAACACGACAGAATTCCCCTCTCTGTCTGCACGCCATCCCAGTAGCGGGAATTTCGTGGAAACTTTCAGCTAGGCTCTTCCTCCAACCAGTGAACTGTAAGATTAGAAAAGGCTTGCTATATCATGAGTTTTTCTATATGCCTAACTCCCCTGTCCCCCTCCTCAGGAGGAATGTATTGTCAAAGCTTGGAGCTCCAGTTACTTTCAGACCATCCCAAATGATGGTTGTCTTAGTCATCTAGTGCTGCTATAACAAAGATACCACAAGTGGATGAATTTAACAAAGAGAAATTCATTTTCTAACAGAAAAGCCCAAATTCAGGGCATCAGCTCCAGGGGAAGGCTTTCTCTGTTGGCTCTGAAGGTAAGCCCCTAGTTATCAATCTTCCTGTGGGCTGAGAGCTTCTGAGGTTCAGGGACCCCAGGTCCAAAGGACACGATCTGCTCCTGACACTGCTTTCTTGGTGGTATGAGGTCATCATATCTCTCTGCTAGCTTCTTCCTTTTATATCTCAAGAGATTGGTTCAAGACACAATACAATCTTACACACTGAGTCCTGCCCCACCAACACAACTGCCTCCCATCCACTGTCATTAACATCATAAATGTGGTATTTACAACATATGGGAACATCACACAATACCTGGAATCTTGGCACAGTCAAATTGCTACATACATTTTTAGGGGGACACAATTCAATCCATGACAATGGTACAAATTCTGTCTGAACATACATGTACTTTTCAGGCAGCCTTGTTACAAAAGGAGCCAGTGACCTCTAGGAGTATCCCTTTATACATACAACAGAAAGTTAACTCACAGATCTGGGCATCTGGAAGGCCACGGAGAGCCCAGTCAACAAGACCAGCTTAAATTGCCCTGAAACAAGGGACACCAATTATGAATCAAAAACAGTACCTCCCTCTATAAAGAGACATTGGAGGAGATTGCACCACTGGTTCGCTGGTATTTAGAAATTGGACTTTTGAGACAATTCTTATCCCCATACCATACCCTCATTTTGCCCATATTGAAACCCTGGACAGGAGAATATCGGTTTGTGCAGAATCTGAAGAAAATCAATCAAATAACAGAAGATATCCATACTAGTTTTGCCTTACTCCCATACTTTCCTTGTCACCATTCCCAGCTGGTGTATGTGGTGCTTGGTACTTCATCTGAAGGACTCACTCTATGTACCCTTACATCCTGACTCTAAACAGTTGTTTACATTTAAATGGACAGATGTTAAAACAGGGGCCAGGAGATACCTCACCTGCCAGGTGCTAGTCCAGAGATTTAAAAATTCCCCTACAATATTTGGAGAGATACTGACAAAGGATCTGAAGACCCTGCAGTCAGAAAAGGGAGCAATCTTACAATATTCAGACAGTATTTTAATAGCCAGTGAGACCCAGAAAGACTCAGACCAGAATACTGTTAAGTACTAAACCACCTGGCTAAATGTGGATATAAGGTCTCTAAACACAAAGTCCAAATATCCCATCAACAAAAGTGAAGTGCTTGAGGTGGCAGATATCACAGGGAGAGCGAAATTGCCTATGTGACCACTGAGAAGCCATCATGCAGATAACACCACCCCCATCTCCAAATAACAGCTTAGCAGGTTTCTCGAGATACGTGAATTTTGCGAAATTTGGATACCTGGGTTTGGACTAATAACACAACCCTTATATGAAGCCCTAAAGGGGGAGGAAAGCAACCCCTTACTTTTGATTGCTGAGTATAAACAAACTTTTGAAGAAACTAGGTATAAACTGATGACAACTCCAACATTTGGGTTACCAGATCTTCAAAAACCTATTGAAGAACTCTTCATGCACAAGAAACAGGTTGCTCTGAGTGTTAGCTCAGACTATAGGGCTAATTAAGTGACTCCTGACTTGTTTTTCCAGATAATTGGAGAGTGTAATTCAGGGACAGCCACCCTGCCTGTGGGCTATTGCAGCTGAATGTGACCTGATAAAGGAGGATGAGAAATTTACTACTGGACACAAGGTAGCAATACACATATCTTATTTTAGGCATCTAGTGCTACTCTAACAGAAATACCACAAATGGATGGCTTGAAAAAGAGAAATTTTATTTTGTTACATTCCAGTAGGCTATAAGTCCAAATTCAGGGCATCAGCTCCAGGGGAAGGCTTTCCCTGTTAGCTCTGGAGGAAGATCCTTGTCATCATTCTTCCTCAGGACTGGGAGCTTCTGAGATGCAGGAACCCCAGTTCCTTTCCGTTAACATCATAGAGGCAGGGTTTATAGCATATAGGAACATCATACAATACCAGAACCATTGCCTACAAAAGTGGCTACACAAATTTGGGGTGTACACAATTCAATCCATGACACACCTCATGTGGTCCTCCCTTTCACAACAAAAAAGAGGGGTTTAGCTCATGACAGAGCAAACAGAAATATCAGACAATTCTACTGGACAATCCTAATATAGCTTTAAAGGCTGTCTCCACTCTCTAGCCAGCCATCCTACTGCTTGTCTCAGAGGGAGAGCATACAGATAATTGTTTACAAATTATAGAAGAGGTCTACTCTGGTAGGCCCAATTTACTAGACACCCCTCTAACTGACATTGTGTAGGAATGTGCATGTTTGGAAAGAATGTAAAATCCTGCCTACCCTAACGTGGTCTTTGTCAAGACAGAGACTTGTCTTGAGAACAGCAAAAGCCCTCTACACAAGGTTGTCTCAGTGTTCTGAAAAACAGTACGTGTTGAAAACAATGCTCCCTGAGAATAGTTCAAGGACTTTCTCATCCTCCTTCCTGGGAATGCCACTTCTTCTTTTGAAGTAAGGAACACTGATAAGATGCCTTTTCTTGCTTTCCTAGCAGAAAACTTGTTTAACTTTCTCAGTAAAAGCTGGTGGGTTAAACAAACTGGTGTCAGTCCCTACTCTCAGGGGACTGTCCCTTTTCTGCCCCACAGCAAACTAAAGTTTGTTGTCGATATGATTTCTTCAACCATGGCGCTTCACATAAATCACACTTGCAAATGCTGTCCTGTGTGAATCACACCAGCAAATGGTGTCCCAACAACTCTGAATTAAAATAACATACTGATGGCAGCAGTTCCATACATTAAGAGTGCCGAAAGTCAGGCTACGTTGTGGTAAACTTGACTGAAGTTTGAGGCTGCCTCCCTTCCTGCAGACATTTCAGCACAGAAGGATGAATTAATAGCCATTGGGAGAGCCCTATGATTGAAAATAAGAAGACACATAACAGTATACACCGACAAGTTCACCCACCTGGTGCTTCACTCACATGGGACACTATGGAAAGAAAGGGGCCTCCTTATATCTACTAATAGATAAATAAAACATGTATCAGGAATTCCTGAGCTCCTGGAGGCAGTCCATGGTACCATCCAGGTAACAGGGATGGATATACTACCCTGGACATCAGAAGACACAATCCCCTGAGGCTCTAGAAAATCACAGGGCAGAAAGACAGACAAAAAGGACCACAATGCAAGGAGATGAAGTAAAAACAAGAAATGACTCCAATTCTTCATTTAAGCCCTGCCAAGGACTTAGCAAGAGCCAAAAAATGAGGATATCATCCAGTCCCCAATTCTAGCTGGTTGACAAACTCAGAAGGGAAAATATTGATACCAGCAAGCCAAGTCCATAATGTGGTGTCAACCCTTTATGAGGGGATCCACTATGGAGAAACCAACCTCAAGTGGATACAACAGATGTAGCAGGACTTGGCCTTCTGAAAGCTACCCAAAGAATTTCAATAAAATATCACCTGCATATAAGGAACAATCCAAAGATTACGCTACATCCCATGGAACTGGGTGTTCAACACAGAGGAATGAATATTGGAGAAGACTGACAAGTGGATTTCACCATGATGTCTCAGGTACCTGAGAATTTCAGTATTTACTAGTTTTTGTAGACACTTATTTGAGACGGGTAGAAACCTTTCCTTGTTGAACCAAACAAGCTTAGAAAGTAACCAAAGCATTGTTGAAAGAAATTACACCGCAGTTTGGCTTGCCAGTTACAACCCAGAGTGACAGTAGATAAGCCTTCATAACACAGATCACCTGAGAGGTCAGTAAAGCCTTAAATATAGACTGGAAACTTCATTCTGCCTGGAGACCATAGTCAACAGGAAAAACTGAAAAGATGAATCACACTCTAAAGAAGATCCTAACAAAAGTCTGTCAAGAGACTAATCTAACCTATATTCAAGTACCGCCCATTGCACTGCTTAGAATCTGTGTGGTCCTTTAAAGCAGGCTCAAACTGAGACCTTATACATTAATATATGGGAGACCACTCCTGAAAAAGTCCACTTTCCCCACTTCTATCATGACCAGAGGTGGAAAAGAGAGATTGGGTCCATTCCGTAAGTGTCACTGTGAATACCATTAATCAATATATTTCTCTCCATCTGTCTCTTCCCTCTGACACATCCCTTCACAAGTTCCAGCCGGGAAACTTAATACTGTTAAACACTTAGAAAGCCAGACATACAGAAGACCAGCAGCCCCCCAAGTCAGAAGAGGCTCATGAGGTTCTTCTCACCACTCCACTCTCTCTGAAACTAGCCAGAGAAGCCGTGTGGGTACATCATTCATGAACAAAAGCAACCCCACTTAAAGGGATGACATCATAATCATATTCCTACATCACTATTGGAGACCTAAAGTACAAATTCAAAAAAAAAAGAGCCTAAAAATTATTTTCATCTTTGCTCTCTTTTCTTTCCTCCCTCAAAAGGTGCTATTTAAATAAAGACCAAAAGATTCTACAGGTTAGAGGGACTCTGATGCTGCAAATGGATTATAGAATACCTGATGAAGGGTGGGAGGATAAAACTGTTTGAGATTTCAAACTTTGTGGTTCTGTTGGGGTGGCCCCTCTGGCTAATACTATACAATACAGTCATCTAAATGAAGTTTCTCAATCATGGTTCTAATTGTGACTGTCAGACATCAGAACTTACTACTATATGAAATACAAAAAAAAAAAAAAAAAAGAATCACTTCAGGACATAAAAGAGAAGGAAGGATGTTCAAGTGACTGTCAAGGGACATCAGGAATGTGCCCATTCTCCCAGGTGGATGAGACTGGTCTTCAAATAGATTAGTAGCTATGTGTCAGGCAGTGGCCATAGGAGAGAACCTTAACAATTGTTAGATTTCTCATCACCTCTCCCAATCAGGAGCACCCCTAGATCCTATGGTTGTGCCTATTTTTAAGTATAATGTTAACATCCCTCCCTAATTGTACCTTGAATCATCAGGCTCTGAGGGCCACTGTCCAAACACAGCTAGTCTAATATCCATTTACTATACTCTGTTCTTAACTTGCTGGCCTTCATAACCACACTTTAAACACAAAATGGAAAATGTGGTGAAGGAATCCTAGAGTTAATGTCACCCAACAGGTTTTTTGAGATTTCTTACTCCTTTCTTCCTGCATGGAATCCTTAACTACATCTCAGCTAATACACATGAATTGCAACATTCCCAACACTCCTACTGAAAACCTGTTCTTGTGTGCCTTATCAGGAAATACATTCCTCTATGGAGGAAAACCTTACCCCACTAGTGATATTCCAAGGCCCAAGACAACACTACGCATGGACCATCCGATGTTTAATGGAGACACATTTCATAAGACAATACACTTTAGAGTTCTTGACCTTTCCAACCCAGGTCCACACCCCTGCACAGGATCCTATTGCCAGGACGCCAAGGAAAAGAAGAAATGTATTCTCAGTGGACCAAGTGTCCCTTTAGGTAGTAGGGACACAGAACAACCCTGTTTTAAAAGAAACCGGATTTAGGTCATGGTTTTTGAGAACCATCATCACAGGACTAGAGATACACGGTATCGAAATGGTTATCAAAAACTTATCAGACACCATTCATCTGTTGACATTAAGAACTGAAAAAGCCCTATGGGACCAACAGACCTCCTTAAATTCTTTAGTCAAGGTCGTTCTTCATAACAAAATTGCCTTAGACTTTTTACTAACAGAGTCAGGGTGGGGCTGTGCCATTACTAACAAGACTTGCTGTGCTTAAATAAACACCTCTGGGACAGTCGAGGTAAAACTCAATGCCATTGATAAAGTAACTGAATGAACTAGTTGCAGACCGGGGAGGGAGGGGTACTTGGGACTGGCTCAGGATTCCTTTCCCCACCCTAGGGTCATAGTTAGCTGTGATAGAAACACTGATTATTTTAGTTTATCTTTTTATTCTCTGTTTTATGAAAATAATTGCTAAAGGGAAGACTAAAAGCCTCAAAATAAATATTTCCTCTCATGAAACAACCTCCAAATCAATTATAAGATGTAATCGATTTCTGTCTGGAAAAACCCGTACAGTTGCAGAGTTTCTCTCTGGGGTCTGATGTCCCCACACACCAGAAAGTAGTCAGAAAGATCTAACACCCTGCTTCCCAAGACTGAAAAACTCACAGAAAAAAAGGGGGCTTTGTAACAGGCTCTAGCAATATAGTAACATAGCATAACATAACCTACCCATTTCTTTCCTTCTAAGTTTATTTCTGACTCTAAGTATAATTCTGTTGCTTAGTTCCTCCCTCATGTTAAGTTGTTACTAATGATTAATGTCCTTTGTTCTCTAGAGAACAAATAATACTCATCTAGATCCATATCACAGTGGTCAACATGCCAAAAATGCAATCATTATGACCACACAAAAGGAACCACTAGGAAAACTGTATAAAGAGATACTAAAAGAAAACAAAACAAAACAGAAACTTGTGAATAAACAACACTATAAATAATTCAGAATAGTCTGTTATAATCTTTTTCATTTTTGTAAAATTGGTAATAATGCTCCCTCACTTACTCCTAATTTTAGTAATTTGAGTCTCTTCCCCTCTCCCTTTTTCCAGTGTAGCTAAAGGCTTGTCGATTTTGTTGATCTTTTCAAAGAGGCAACATTTGGTTTCATCGATTTTCTCTAGTTTTTCTATTTTCTGGACATCTTATTTAACAAAGACAATGTAGATGCTTTATGTAGATGCTTCACAAGTGTTAACTAATTTAATCATCAAAGCAACTCAGCAAAGTAGACACTCTTTATACTCTCATGATGGAGGGAGAATCAGTTGCCCAATTCAAGGCAGCATAGATCCATATCCGGTGTTTTAATCCACTACTTTATACTATTTCTCAATGAATGTTCATACAGAGAGGTTCAAGGGAAGTCTAATTTTTCCCAGTGTAAGTGATGTATTATTTTTTCCTAAATTTCTTTTTTTTTAATTATTTATTTATTGTTTTATTTGATATGACTGAGTGAAAATGTACATGCCCTTATAAATTTACATGCCCACCTATATACAGCTTCTACTGCTCTCCCGGTCCGGTGACAGCACACTATTCCTCTCTGCTCCACACACGTCTCATCTTCCAAACACTCTCCTTTCCCCTCCTCTCCACCCACGCTCCTTCCTCCAAACAGAGGTCAGCAGGATGATATCCTATAGATGTATAGAACTATAAAGTGCATCCAATATATGGTCACTCTGCATTGCCAAGTCCAATCCATTCCTGTCCAAAGAGTGGATCTTCGTTATGATTTATGGGCAAGGGCAGCATCAGGGCCAGGGGCCATGCTCTCAGGGTAACCCCGAAACCGTTGGCCCATCAGTTGAGGTCTTTTAGTGGAGATCTCAGGATGCACCCCTTTTTATTCTTGTGCCGCCAGTGAGACTCAACCTAGTGAGCTCCATCGCGGCTATCACTGGTGGTGGCCGGGCACCATCCAGTTCTTCCGGTCCCAAGTCGGCATAGGCACCCACTCATGTGGGTCTCTCTCTCTTCTATGTTGTCTTTACCCCGTGTCATTTTGGTCCTCGGTGAGCATCCGTTCCTGCTGAGTTGGGACCATTTGCTGTGCCCTCGGATGGCAACTTGGCAGCTTTTAAGACCCCAGACGCCACTCACCTGTGTGGGGTGCAGAGAGCCCTCTTAGCAAAATGCTAGTTGTGCCAATTGGCCTTGATTTCGCCTGAGAGCATGGTCCCCTGCCCCCCACCCCAGCTACTCTATCCTTGCAATATTGGGTTAAGATGGAAGGAGTACTCAAGTTATGCAGAAGTCCACTTAATGTTGTTCTTGTTCCTAATGTGTGCAATCACCGCTTTCTCCCAACCAGATTTCTAGCAACTATCTAAACTAAACCCTCCCCGCCCATTTTCCCTCCCTCCCCTCCCTTGCAGCTGTCAAAGAGTCTTTTCTTCTATACACAAGTCCATTTTTGAGGTCTTATCGTAGAGGTCTCATACAATATTTGTCCTTTTGTCGCTGACTACTTTCACTCAACATAATGTCTTCCAGTTGAAACCAGGTTAGGAGATGTTTCCTGGAATCATCGTTATTCTTTATCATTGCGTAGTGCTCCACTGAGTATATGTAACAGTTTACCTATCAATTCTTCTGTTGTTGGGCATCTGGGTTGATTCCATCTTTTTGCTATTGTGGACTGTGCTGCAATAAACATTCTGGTGCATGTGTCCGTTGGTGTGAAAGGCCTTGATTCTGTAGGATATATTCCAAGTAGTGGAATTACTGGGTCAAATGGTATATCGATATCCATTTTTTTTTAAGGAAGCGCCAGACTGCTTTCCAAAGAGGCTGGACCATTCTGCAGCCCCACCAACAGTGTAGGAGGGTTCCACTTTCTCCACAGCCTCTCCAGTATTTGCTGTTTTGTGTTTTCTGGATCATGGCCAATCTTGTCGGGGTGAGATGGTATCTCACTGTCATCTTGATTTGAATTTCTTTAATAACTAAAGACTGTGAACATGTCCACATGTGTTTTTTGCCTGCCTGGATCTCGTCTTTAGTGAAATGTCTGTCCATCTCCTTTGCCCATCACTTAATTGGATGATTTGTCTTCTTCTTATTGATATTTTGTAGTATCTTACAGATTATGGAGATCAGGTGTCGGTCTGACATAGAGTTGCCAAATGTTTTTTTGTCATTCTGTGGGTGTTCTTTTAATTCTATTAATAAAGTCTTTGGATGAGCAAAAGTGTTTGATTCTTAATAGTTCCCATTTATCTATTTTCTCTTCTGTTGATTGTGGTTTGTTTGACAGATTTTGGAGTCTGTCCACATTGTGTATTAAAACTTCCGGTGTTGTTCCTACCTTTTCTTGGATGAGTTTTATCATTTTAGGTTTGATATTTAGGTCTTTTATCCAGTTGGAGTTGGGTTTTGTATAAGATGCAAGATATGGATCTTGATTCAGTTTATTGCACATGGATATCTAATTTTGCTAGCACCATTTGTTGAAGAGACTGTTTTTGCCCCAGTTTAATGTCTTAGGGCCTTTGTCGAATATCAACTATTCATAGGCAGATGGTGTCATCTCTGGGGTCTCAATTCTGTTCCATTGATCGATCTGTCTGTTCTTCTACCAGTACCAGGCTGTTTTGACCACTGTGGCAGTGTAGTATGTTCCAAGGTCGAGTAATGAGAGGCCTCCCAGTGTGTTCTTCTTTAGTAGTACCTTATTTATCCGGGGCTTCTTCCCTTTCCAAACAAAATTGGTGATTTGTTTCTCCATCTTGTTAAAAAAAATGACGCTGGAACTTGTATTGGGATTGCATTATATAAGTAGATTGCTTTGGGTAAAATAGACATTTTCACAATGTTAAATTTTCCTATCCATGGGTAGGTTTTTCCATTTCTCTAAGTCTCTCTTAGTTTCCTGTAGTAAAGGCTTGTAGTTCTCTTTGTAAAGGTCTGTTATTTCTCTGGTTAGATTAATTCCTAGGTACTTTATCTTCTTAGAAGCTATTGTAAATGGTATTGATTTGATAATTTCTTCCTTAACAGTCTCGTTGTTGGTATAAAGGAATCCTACTGATTTACTTATGTTTATCTTGTATCCTGAGACTTTGCTGAACTCTTCTATCAGTTTGAGTAGTTTACTTATAGATTCCTTGGGATTCTCTGCATATACAATCATATCATCTGCAAACAGGGAGATTTTAACTTCTTCTTTGCCAATGCAGATGCCCTTTATTTCTTGGTCTTGTCTAATTGCTCTGGCTAGAACTTCTAGTACAGTGTTGAATAGGAGAGGTAACAGTGGGCATCCTTGTCTAGTTCCTGTTCTCAAGGGAAAGTCTTTCAGTCTTTCTCCATTCAGGAGGACATGGCAATTGGCTTTGTATAAATGGCCCTTATTGTGTTGAGGAATTTGCCGTCTATGCCCACTTTGCTAAGAGTTTTTAGCATGAATGGGTTTTGGACTTTATGAAATGCCTTTTCTGCATCAATGGACAAAATCAGATGATTCTTGTCTTTTGTGTTATTTATGTGGTTAATCACATTAATTGTTTTTCTGATGTTGAACCAGCCCTGCATCCCTGGTGTGAATCCCACTTGGTCATGATGAATTATTTTCTTGATATGTTGTTGTATTCTATTGGCAAGAATTTTGTTGAAGATTTTTGCATCTAGATTGATGAGCGATATCGGTCTGTAGTTCTCTGTCTTTGTTGGATTTTTCCCTGGCTTAGGTATCAGGGTTATGTTGGCTTCATAGAATGAGTTTGGGAGTACTCCATCCCTTTCTGTACTGTGAAATAGTCTCAGTAGTATTGGAGATAAGTCTTCTCTAAATGCTTGGTAGAATTCTGCAGTGAAGCCATCTGGACGCGGGCTTTTTTTGCTTGGCAGTGTTTTGATGACATTTTCAATCTCTTCCTTTGTGATGGGTTTATTAAGTTGTTCTACTTTACGTTGTGATAATCTGGGTAGGTGGTATGAGCCAAGGAATTTGTCCATTTCCTCTAGGTTTTCAAATTTGTTAGAGTACAGTCTTTCATAGTATTCTGTTATGATATTTTTGATTTCTGTTGGATCTGTGATGACAACTCCCCGCTCATCTCTAATTTGGGTTATTTGTTTCCTTTCCTGCTTTTCTTTAGTAAGTTTAGCCAGTGGTTTGTCAGTTTTGGTGATCTTTTCAAAAAACCATCTTTTGGTCTTTTCAATTTTTTCAATTGTTTTTCTATTCTCTAATGCATTTAGCTCTGCTCTAGTCTTTATGATCTTGTTTCTTCTGGTGACTGAGGGGTTCCTCTGTTGTTCTCTTTCTACTTGTTCAAGCTATAGGGTTAGTTCCGTGATCTGGTTACTTTCGTCCTTCCTGATGTGTGCATTTATGGAGATAAACAGACCTCTGAGCACTGCTTTGGCTGTATCCCATCGGTTCTGGTAGGAAGTGTTTTCATTCTCATTGGAATCCATGAATTTCGTTAGTTCATCCTTGATTTCCTCTATAACCTATGTTTTTTTGAGCAAGATGTTGTTCAGTTTCCAAGAGTTCCGCTTTCTAACTATGTGTTTTCTCCTATTGATTTCAACTTTTATGGCTTTATGATCTGAGAAGATGCTTTGCATAATTCAATCGTATGGATTTTGTTGAGCATTGCATTATGTCCTGACACATGGTGAATTCTGGAGAATGTTCCATGTGCACTGGAGAAGAAGGTGTAGTTGTCTGCTGATGGGTGGAAAGTTCTGTAAATATCAGTGACATTTAGTTGGTTAATTGTGGCAATGAGGTCTTCTGTATCTTTACTGAGTTTTTTTCTAGATGATCTGTCCAGTAATGAGAGTGGAGTGTCGAGGTCTCCCACTATTATTGTGGAGTCATCTCTCTTTTGAGTGTAGTCAGTGTTTCTTCGACATATTTAGGTGCCCTGACATTAGCTGCATAAATATTTAATATTGTTAAGTCTTGCTTGTGTACTGAACCTTTCAGCAATAATTAGTGTCCATCTTTGTCTACGATGGTGGATTTGACATTAAAATTGATTTTGTCTGAGATTAGAATTGCCACCCTTGCTATTCTTTGTTCATTGTTAGCTTGATATATATTCTTCCATCCTTTAATTTTCAGTTTGTTCCTATCTTTAGGTCTCAAGTGAGTTTCTTGTAGACAACATATGGATGGGTCATGTCTTTTGATCCAAGATGTCACTTGGTGTCTCTTTACTGAAGCATTCAGTCCATTCACATTCAATGTAATTATTGATAGGTATGAGTTCACTGCTGCCATTGTGATCTGTTTATTTTTGTGTTGATGTTTTCTCTGTTGTTCCTATTACTCTGTTCTGGGACATTCTTTTTTGTGAGTTGAGTTTTCACCTTTTTCAGAGCTAGTTTTGTAGTTGTTGAGACTCTGTGTTACATTTTTTGAAATGGTATGATACATCTTGGTTGTGGTTTACAGCTGCCCCTATGATCGCCCCTAATAAACTATATATAAACACAACTTTAATTACTACCAGTCTTGTCTTCCTCTTCTCCATCTGGAAGGACTATTATGACTGTAGTACATCCCTCTTTTTAATGATGGTACCATAGTTTTCATGATGATCGCTGGATTGCTTCTTTCCGTATTAAACTGTGATTGACTTTGGAGCCTTCCCTAACTGAGTAGAGTTTTGAGTAGTGTGTCGTTCTAAACTATAAAGTTAGTGGTTTCGTTCTTCTAAGCCAGAGCCAAGAACTTCTTTCAGTATTTCTTGTAGTTTGGGTTTGGTTTTTACAAAGTCTTTGAGTTTCTGTTTATCTGGGAATGTCTTAATTTCAGTTTCATATTTGAAAGATAGTTTTGAAGGATATAGAATTCTTGGTTGGAAATTCGTCACCTTCAAGGCTTTGAATGTGTCGTGCCACTGTCTCCGTGCCAGCATGGTTTCTGCTGAGAAATCTGACAAGAGCCTACAGGGTTTCCCTCTGAATGTTAGCTTTGCTTTGAGTCTTGCTGCCTTTAAGAGTTGCTGCTTATGTTTCATTTTGTTAAGCTTGATTATAATATGTCTTGGAGTGTTTCTTTTGAGATCTATATTGGGTGGCGTACGATATGCATCTGAGATGTCTATGTTCTCTTCATGATTTGTGGGAAGTTTTCTGTCAACAGCTCAGCAACAATACTCTCTGTGTTCTCAGATGTCTCACCCTGTTCAGGGACTCCAATTAATCGAACGTTGTTCCTCTTAATAGAGTCTCACATATTTCTTAATGTTTCTTCACTTTTCTTGTTTCCTTTTTCTGATTTCTGTTGATATACACTGGCATCAGTAGCTCTGTCTTCCAAGTCAGAAATTCTTTGTTCTATTTGTTCCATTCTGTTTTCTTGGCTTTGCATGGAAATTTCTATGTCTTTGATTTTGTTTTTGATCTGTTGGACTTCAGAGTACCGGTGTTCCATCAGATCGAACAGCTTGCTTAATTTTTCCTTTTGTTCTGCTGCATTTTGTATAAGGTGTAGAAGGGCTCTGTATATAATCATTTTGTATTCACTTTCTGATGCTTTCATAAAAGTTTCTTCATCTGGAAAACTCCTTGGTTGCTTTGTCTGGGAGCCTTCTGAAGCCATGGGTGATTTCTTGTGTGCCACAAGTGTCTGTTGCTTTTTGGGTCCCATGTGAGTAAGTAGAGGCTGGAATAAATACTGTGAGGATGGACGGCAGATGTTTCTCTAGGCTGTTTTAAAATAGAAACAGAAGATATCTGACCACTTCCCAAGTGAGTCAGGTTTTCAGGTGTAGAGGTCCCTCTTCTCAACTGGCAACGTAAGCACCACTGTATCCAACCCCAGATGATACAAACTAGCTCAGAATACAGCAATGCTACTGCTCTGTTGGCCTCTGCTGACAGGGCCCAGCCTTAGGTGACTCTGTGTTGATTACTGCTTTTCTCGTAGAAAAGTGCTCTCCTATGGGCAGGTTCTGGCTCCCAAGCTAATAATTAGGTCCATCTGTGACCACTTTATCCAAGATGGCATCCTCCACACAGGCAGCAGATAGAGGGGCTACAGGCACCGAGAAGTAGTGATTCCTCTGCTTCTGTTGCAGGACCCCCAACATAGTTGGTGCTGTGTAAATTACTGTTTTTCTGTCAGAGAAGCGCTGTCCTGTTTGCAGGAGCTGATTCCCAGGCTAAGAATTAGGTCCTGCTAGAATCTCCGTACCCATCATGGCGTCCCACACACTGACTGTGAAATTCCGTACAAACCTCACTGTTTCAGAGATAAAACAACAGGCCCAAAGTGGCTAGATTAACAGAGTCCTAAGCCTGGCTCTTAAAATATGGGAATTTCGCCTGCCTATCCCCCCAGCAGCACGTCTGAGTCTAGCTGCTAGGCAAGACCCAGCTCCATCCGCCGGCCAAGACAGAGAAAAAAAAGTCAAAATGGTGCGTTTATCTTCAGTCTGTGAGAGCCAGGGCTAGCCAGGAGTAGGAGTCAGTGAAAGAGAGGAGGTTTTTCGTTCAGTGGTATGAGGTCCAAATTAACAGCCTTGTGCCGTGTCCTGGGGTTGATTAGGTGATCAGAAGGCTCCGTTTGATCATCAGTTCAGGTCTTGTTTTCCAGAGGGACATAGGGAGACATGTACTTAGTCCTCCAACTTGACTCTGCCACCCTCCTAAATTTCTGAAATAGTCTCTTTTTTATCTTTGAAAGCTAGGAAGTTTACTGGTTATGTCATGGTGTTGATAACTTCTCCCTGACAAATCTTTCTTTCTTTTTTTTTTCCTTATGATTGAATGAAAATGTACATTCCCATATAAATTTACATGCCCACCTGTATGCAACTTCCCTTGCTCTCCCTGCCCAGTGACAGCACACTCTTCCTCTTTGCTCCATACATGCCCCATCCTCCCAACAGTCTCCTTTCCCCTCCTCTCCACCCACTTCCCTTCCTCCAGTAAGAGGTCAGCGGGATTACATCATATAGATGCATAGAACTATAAAGTGCACCCAAGATATGATCACTCTGCATCACCAAGCCTGACAAATCTTTCTGTAGATTCAAATTAACTTTTTCACAGGAGACGTTGCTTTGATACATATTTCTTTTTATCAAAATTAATTTACTAGCATGTCCTACTCAAAGCACTTTTAGAAATAATGAAGTAAACACACATATTGAAAAAAATTTTTAGCGTCACCGTATTTGCTCATTTAACAATAAGTTGCATTTATCAAGACAAAGGCAATGTATGTGTTTTCTTAGATTCCATCATGACTTTAAAATACACTTAGAAAAGTGATATTACTCCATTCACTAATGATCTTTTTAAAGCTCTGATTCATCCTTTTGGTAAGCTGTTCAAAATAGAAAAAAATGGTTAGTTACTTGATGAATTAGACTTGACCTGTGATTTGTTTTTCTACCTACCATATGCCATTGAATTTAAAGTGAGTTTCTTGTGAACAGCATGTAGTGGAGTCATGTTTTTTAATCCATGTAATAAAAGGGAGGAGCCCTGATAGTGCAGTGGTTAAGAGCTCAGGCTACTAACCAAAAGGTACACCCATCTGCAGTTTGAATCCACCCAGCTGTCACTTGGAAACCCTATAGGGCAGCTCTACTCTGTCCTGTAGGGTCACTATAAGTTGGAATTGACCATATGGCAACAGGTTGAGTTGGGTTGGGGTGCGTTGGATTGGGTTGAGTGGTTTTGGGGGTTCCCGTTAGTCTCTAGTGGTGTTGCCTGAGAGGATGGAAGGTGTTTCCCTAGGCCAGGTCAACTGGTGTGTACTAGTGGGAGAAGGGAGCTTAAGACCTATGAGGACAAAGAGGTTTTCCAGGCTAGGTTATTTGTTGTGGTGGAGTTCCTCTATCTCCTAGGTGTATGTGGGTGGGTAAAGGGAGTCTCAGACCCATCAGCAAAAGACAATTGTTTCACTGGATACTTATTGTTAGCCAGGCTCCTGATCCATTCCCTTTGTTGACGGGGCCAGCAACATTGTTGTTATTGTTAGGTACTGCTGAGTTGTTTTAACTTATAGAGACCCTATGCACAACAGAACAAAACACTGCCCAGTCCTGCACCAGCCTCACAATTGTTGCTATGCTTGAGCCCATTGTTGCAGCCAATCTACCTTGTGGTGAATCCTGCTCTTTTTTGCTGACCCTCTATTTTACCAAGCATGATGTCCTCCAGGGACTGGGGCCTCCTGATAACGTGTCCAAAGTACATCCTCACCATCCTCCCTTCTAAGGAACATTCTGGCTGTACTTCTTCTAAAATAGATTTGTTTGTACAGTTGATTCTGACTCATAGCAACCCTATAGGACAGAGGATTTCCAAGGAATATCTAGTGGATTCAAACTGCCAACATTTTGGTTAGCAGCCACCACGGCTCTGTTCTTCTGTCAGTTCATGGTATATTCAATATTCCTTGCCAATATCATAATACAAAGGCATTAATTCTTTGGTTTTCCTCATTCATTGTCCAGCTTTCCCATGCATATGAGATGATTAAAAATACCATGGGTTAGATCAGTCATACCTTAGTCCTCAAAGTGACATCCTTGCTTGTCAATACTTTAAAGAGGTCTTTTGCAGTAGGTTTGCCCCAGTGCAATACATCCTTTGATTTCTTGACTGCTGCTTCCATGGGCACTGATTATAGATCTAAGTAAAATTAAATCCTTGACAATGTCAATCTTTTTTTCATTTATCATGATGTTGCTTATTGGTCCAGTTGTGAGGATTGTTGTTTTATGTCAAGATGCATTCCATACTGAAGGCTGTAATCTTTGGTCTTCATAGTAACGGCTTCAAGTCTTCTTCATTTGCAACAAGCAAGGTTGTGTCATCTGCATAATGCAGGTCGTTAATGAGTGTTCTCCAGTGCTGATGTTGCATTCTTCTTCATGTAGTCCAGCTTCTCAGATTATTTGCTCAGCATTCAGTTTGAATAAATATGATGAAAGGATACAGCCTTGATACACACATTTCCTGAGTTTAAACCATGCAGTATCCCCTTGTTCTGTTAAAACAGTTGCCTCTTGGTCTATGTACAGGTTCTACATGGGCACAATGAAGTGTTCTAGAATTCTACATCTTCGCAATGTTATCTATTCTTTGTTATAATCCATACAATTGAATGCCTTTGCATAATCAATAAAACACAGGTAAACATCTTTCTGATACCTTTTGCTTTTAGCCAAGACATTTATCTGACATCTGCAATGATATCCCTTATTCTATATCCTCTTCTGAATCCAGCTTGAATTTCTTACAGTTCCGTATCAATGTATTACTCCAACTGTTTTTGAGTTATCTTCAGGAAAAGTTTACTTGTATGTGATATTAGAGATATTGGTGGGTAATTTCTGCATTCTGTCAGATCATCTTTCTTTAGAGTGTGCACACATGTGGATTTCTTCCAATCGGTTGGCCAGCTAGCTGTCCTCCAAATTCCTTGGCATAGACAAGTGAGTGCTTTCAATATTGCATCTGTTTCTTGAAACATTTCAACTCATGTTCTTTCACCTCCAGGAGCCTTGTTTTTCACTCACACCTTCAGTGTATCTTGGACTTCTTCCTTCAATAGCATTGGCTCTTGATCACATGCTACCCCCTGAAATGGTTAAACATCAACAAACTCTTTTTGATCCAGTGACTTTATGTATTCCTTCCATCTTCGTTGGATGCTTCCTGCTCATTCAATTTTTTGCTCATAGAATCCTTTAGTATTGCAACTCCAAGTCTGATTATTTTCTTCAGTTCTTTCTGCTTGAGAAACTCTGAGTGTCTTCTTCCCTTTTGGTTTCCTATGTCTAGGTCTTCGCACATTACGTTATAATGCTTTCTTTTCTTGAGAGGCCCTTCAAAATCTTCTTTTCAGCTCTTTTCCTTCATCATTTATTCCTTTCACTTTAGCTACTCTACATTCAAGAGCAAGCTTCCGAGTGTCTTCCAGCATCCATTTTTGGTCTTTTAATTTTCTACATTTTTAACAACCTTTTACTTTCTTCATGCATGATGTGATCCCACAACATATCTGGCCTTCAGCTATCAGTGTTTGTCTTAGTCATCTAGCGCTTCTATAAGAGATGCACCACAAGTGGATTTCTTCAACAAAGAAAAGTTTATTCTCTCACAGTCTGGTAAGCTAGAAGTCCAAATTCAGGGTACTGGCTCCAAGGAAATGCTTTCTGTCTCTGTTGGCTTTGGAGAAAGGTCCTCGGCTTCCTTTGGTTTGGAAGCATCTCAACGCAGGAACCTCAAGTCCAAAGGATGTGCTCTGCTTCTGGCACTGCTTTCTTGGTGGTATGAGGTCCCCATGTCTCTCTGCTCAACTTTTTCTTCCACATGCCAAAAGAGACTGACTCGACACACTGTCCAATCCTGTAGATCTCATCAACCCAACCACCACCAATCCATTCCATTAAATCATAGTGGTAGAATCTACAACACATAGGAAAATTCCATCTGATGACAAAACAGTGGACTATCACACAACACTGGGCATCATGGCCCATTCAAACTGATACACAGATTGGGGGGGTGGGGCACAATTCAATCCATGATAGTGTTGACTAGATCAAATCTATTCTTGCCATGGTCTCTAAATTAGGGTGGGATATGCTTAAAGTCTTTAACTCTCATGCACTTGTTTTAATTTTCTTCAGCTTCAACTTGAACTTGCATAACAGCACTTAATGGTCTGTTCTGCAGTTGACCCCAGGCCTTGTTCTGACTGATGACACTGAGCTTCTTCATTGTCTCTTCTTCATTGTCTTATAATTGATTTGATTCCTGTGTATTCCATCTGCTGAGGTCCACATGTACAGTCACCATTTATGTTGTTGAAAAGATATATTTTCAATGAACACATAGTTGATCTTACAAAAGTCTATCATATGATCTCCTGCATCATTTCTATGATCAAGGCCACGTTTTCCAACTACTGTTCCTTCTTTGTTTCCAGAATTTTGCATTTCAATCACCAGTAATTCTCAGTATATCTTGATTTAATGTTTAATCAAGTTCAGACTGCAGAAGTTGGTAAAAATCTTCTTCATCTTTAGCATTAGTGGCTAGTTTGTAAATTTGAATAACAGTCATATTAACTAGCTTTCCTTATAGGCTTATGCATATTGTCCTATCGCTCACAGCCTTGCATTTCAGGACAGATCTTGAAATGGTCTTTTTGACAAAGAACGTGATGACATTCCCCTTCAATTTTTCACTCCATGCATAGTAGACCAAGATGATGGTCAGACTCAAAATGACAAATACCAGTCCATTTCACCTCACTGATGCCTAGTGTATCAATCTTCAAGTGTTCCACTTCATTTTTGACAATTTCCAATTTTTGTTGATTTATACTTCATAAATTTCATGTTCTGATTATTAATGGATGTTTACAGCTGTTTCTTCTTATTTTAAGTCCTGCCACATCCGTAAATGAAGATCTCAAAAGCTTTACTACATCTACGGCATTAAGGTTAGTTCTACTTTGAAGAGGCAGCTCTTCTGAAGTTGTATTTTGAGTGCCTTCCAACCTTTGAGGCTCATCTTCTGGCACTATATCAGACAATGTTCTGCTGCTATCCACAAGGTTTTCACTGGTGGTTTGGTTTCCAGAATCACAGCAACACACAAAGCACCACAGTATGACAAACTAACTGAGGAGTAGTGGTTTTTCACATAGTAGTTAAAAAAATATTGGCTTTTAACCAGATTGCTCAATTGGAATCCCAATATGGGAAATTTTGGCTAGAGCCCTGATGGCACAGTAGTTAACAGATTAGCTGCTAATCAAAAGGTTGGCAGTTCAAATCCACCAGCCTTTCCTTGGAAATGCTATAGGGCAGTTCTGTCTGTCCTATAGGGTCACTATGAGTTCAAATTGTCTCAACAGCAACAGGTATGTGGGAAATTTTACCTGTGTGTGGGCTTAAAATACATATTTAAATTTTTTATGAATTAAAATGCTTTTCAGGATCAGACCCCAAACTCACCCTTTTAAGCTCATTTTTCAAAATGAAAGCTTCTCCAATGAGGCCACATTGTAGGGCAGGTAGAATTTTCTGCAAAAGGGAGAAAGTGCATTTCAGACAAGCAAAGTGATAGCCCAGAAGTCAATATGACTAGCATCTTGGTGGAAGCAGAGGTTGCAAAGTGCATACAGAGAGTGTTTTTCTACTTAGGTGGAATTTGTTGGAGTCCTGGTTTGGAAAGGTACAAAGTTTCTGTTTTTAATATTTTGACTCCTTAAGTTTTTAATTTTACTTATACTAAATTTTAAAAATGTTTTATTGTGCTTTAAATGAAAGTTTACAATCCAAATCAACTTGGCATAAAACCCCTCACACACACACACTGCTATGCAACTCTTACTGCTCTCCCCACCGTGACAGCACACTCCTCCTTTCTACCCTGTACTTCTCATATTCATTCAGCTAACTCTTGTCCCCCTCCACCCTCTCATCTTGCCTCTGAACAAGAGCCGCTCACACAGCCTCATGCATATATTTAAGCCAAAAAGCACATTCTTCATCAGCATCACTCTATGTCTTACAATACAGTCCAGTCTTTGAAGAATTGGCTTCTACACTGGTTTTGGCTCTGGGCTAACAGAGTCTGGGAACCATGTCCTCAGGGGACCCTCTAGTCTGATGGATGATCAAGTCTGGTCTTTTAATAGAGCTTTAGTTCTGCACACCCAGTCGCACTACATCAGAGACTTTACATTGTGTTCCTTGTCGGGGCAGTCATTGCTATTGGACATCTAGTTCTTCTGGCCTCATACTGATGTAGTCTCCAGATCATATGGCCCCTTCTGTCTCCTGGGCTCATATTTTCCTCATGTCTCTGATGTCCTTCATTCTCCTCTGCTCTAGGTGGATTTGGATCAACTGATGCTACTTAGACGGCTGCTTGCTAGCTTTTAAGATCCCTTATTTATACTAAATTTTTATCTTTAAAATTTAATTTATTATTTTACTTTTATTTTATTATTTGCTGTATGATTTTTTTAAAAATTTTATTGCTTCTGATTTTTAAAAGAAACTTCTAAGAAGATGTAGTAATTCCTTTCATCTTAACAGGACCGGGGATAGACATTCAAGACATTCATACTTTGGATCTATTTGTGATCTATAGAGTAATTTATTCTTTAATTAGTTCTAGAAACCCTGTTAGATTTTCTCGAGAATATTAAGGTCTAGTAGGAAATATAGACATTTTATGAATATTTCATGAAAAGGGGAACGAAGCTAGAAACCTTTTTTTAGTTATTTTTTATTTAACATGACTGAGTGAAAAGAAAATGTACATTCCCATATAAATTTACACGCCCACCTATATGCAGCTTCCACTGCTCTTCCTGTCCAGTGACAGCACACTATTCCTCTCTGTTCCATACATGTTTCATCCTCCCAACAGCCTCCTTTCCCCTCCTCTCCACCCACTCTCCTTCCTCCAGCCAGAGGTCAGCAGGATGATATCCTATAGATGTATAGAACGATAAAGTGCTTCCAATATATGGTCACTCTGCATTGCCAAGTCCAATCCATTCATGTCCAAACAGTGGACCTTCGTTATAATTTATGGGTAAGGGCAGCGTCAGGGCCGGGGGCCATGCTCTCAGGGGAATCCCAAAACTGCTGGACCATCAATTGAAGTCTTTTAGTGGAGATCTCAGGATGCACCCCTTTTTATTCTTGTGTTGCCAGTGAGACTCCTCTCTGTGAGCTCCATCGTGGCTGTCACTGGTGGTGGCCGGGCACCATCCGGTTCTTCCGGTCCCAAGTCGATGTAGGCACCCACTCTTGTGGGTCTGTCTTCTAGGTTGTCTTTACCGCATGTCATTTTGGTCCTCAGTGAGCATCCGTTCCTGCTGAGTTGGGACCATTTGCTGTGTCCTCGGATGGCAGCTTGGCAGCTTTTAAGACCCCAGATGCCACTCACTGATGTGGGGTGCAGAGAGCCCTCTTAGCAAAACGCTAGTTGTGCCAATTGGCCTCAATTTCGCCTGAGAGCATGGTCCCCTGCCCCCCGCCCCAGCTACTCTATCCTTGCAATATTGGGTTAAGATGGAAGGAGTACTCAAGTTATGCGGAAGTCCACTTAATGTTGTTCTTGTTCCTAATGTGTGCTATCACCGCTTTCTCCCAACCAGATTTCTAGCAGCTATCTAAACTAAACCCTCCCCACCTCACCCTCCCTCCCTCCCTTCCCTTGCAGCTGTCAGAGAGTCTTTTCTTCTATACACAAGTCTGTTTTTGAGATCTTATCGTAGAGGTCTCATACAATATTTGTCCTTTTGTCGCTGACTACTTTCACTCAACATAATGTCTTCCAGTTGAAACCAGGTTAGGAGATGTTTCCTGGAATCATCGTTATTCTTTATCATTGCATAGTGCTCCATTGAGTATATGTACCATAGTTTACCTATCCATTCTTCTGTTGTTGGGCATCTGGGTTGATTCCATCTTTTTGCTATTGTGGACTGTGCTGCGATAAACACTCTGGTGCATGTGTCCGTTGGTGTGAAAGGCCTTGATTCTGTAGGATATATTCCAAGTAGTGGAATTACTGGGTCAAATGGTATATCGATATCCATTTTTTTAAGGAAGCGCCAGACTGCTTTCCGAAGAGGCTGGACCATTTTTCAACCCCACCAACAGTGTAGGAGGGTTCCACTTTCTCCACAGCCTCTCCAGCATTTGTTGTTTTGTGTTTTCTGGATGATGGCCAATCTTGTTGGGGTGAGATGGTATCTCATTGTCATCTTGATTTGAATTTCTTTAATAACTAAAGATCGTGAACATGTCCGCATGTGTTTTTTGGCTGCCTGAATCTCGTCTTTAGTGAAAAGTCTGTCCATCTCCTTTGCCCATCGCTTAATTGGATGGTTTATCTTCTTCTTATTGATATTTTGTAGTATCTTATAGGTTATGGAGATCAGGTGTCGGTCTGACATAGAGTTGCCAAATATTTTTTCCCATTCTGTGGGTGTTCTTTTAATTTTATTCGAAGATAGAAATCTTGATAAGAAATCTAAGTAAGTGCTGTTATTTTGCATTGGTTACATCTGCCAACAATATTATACATTGCCTAGAAATGTAATTGTCTCTTTTCTTTCACTCCTGATGACTTGGAAAACTGAGCAATTTTGCACACAGAGACTTCAATGTCTGGCAAACATATGCATGTGTTAAGAACAGTTCTAAATGCTTTTCATTATTATCTCACTCAATCCACACAAACAGGCACTTTTATTTCCCCATTTTACAAACAGGGAAGCATCTGTAAGGGACAGAGCTGAAATCTAAACCTAAGTGGTCTTAAGGAACACATCATAACAGTGCTTATTTTTCTCCTCTGTAAAATAGGGGTGATGATACATGGAAAGTGATTAGTGTTACTGTTGTAGCCTTGTTTAAGTCTCTTAGAGACCTTGTAGATTAGGTACTAACATGATCCCCTTTTTCTAGAAGGAAAAAAATTGAGGTTCTGAGAAAGTATGTGACTTGCTCAAGGTCACTCAGTTGGTACATGGTATAGCTGGCTGGACTCAAGCTGTGGTCACTTTCCTGCTATAAAACCTTTCCCTGTTTCCATATCCCCCTCTAAATAAAATCTTGGCATGGCAAAGCTTTTGATTCATAAAAGTGAAGTATATTTTAAAACACACATATATGTATATATATACACACACATAAACAATGGTATGACATTCAGAGCATTCCCTGATCTAGCCCCAGTCCTACCTTATCTTGATGGGTTTAGGATTTTTGATGGTCTGTTCCCTCCCCCTTTTTTTTCTTCCACTGGGCAGGGGGAATCAAACCAATTTATTATTTTTTTAATTCCTGGTTGCATGACAACAATTATAAGGAAAACACATCAAATGGAGTTTATATGTCCTGTGGGGGTAAAAGTCCCACAATAAATTTAGAGAATGAGTGGTAAGGGGAATTTCAAATAAGGAGAATCTTCTCTGAAAAGCTGATGTTTAACAAAGACTTGAAGGAGGTGAGGGAATTGGAAGGAAAATAAAAAGACAAGTCTATGGCATTTCAGGGTCCCTAGAAGTATACCTCTAAGGGACAGTTAGTGACATTCATCACTGGCTGCTCTTTTCCTAAACTGCATCTGACCCTGGTAACTTCCCAGATCTCTATACTGTTGAGAAAACTGACTCCAAGAATCCCACAGTTTTCCAGACATCACTGCTAAAAGCCCTGACTGTTAGGTTTGCCTAACCTTGTCTTCAGGACCACTGCTTTCAATACCTGAAAGCTCTCAGTAGCAACTGCCAGATTCGCAAAACTAAAACATCTTCCATCCTGTATCCACAATCTGAACATTCCTAAAGACCACCTTTACCCTCAATTTCATTTCATTTTTTAGAGCACCTATCCGACTCGACGGCACTTAGCGATTCAAAAACATCCATGATCACTACTACATTAGTATTAATGAGGATTCATTCTTTCAGGCAATGTTTACAAGCACTTAATCTGTGGAAGAAAGGATCCCCAGTGATGCAGTGGTTAAGTACTTGGCCACTAGCTGAAAGGTCAGTTGTTCAAACCCACCAGCTGCTCCACAGGAGAAAGATGTGGCAGTCTGCTTCCATAAGGATTACACCATTAGAAATCCTATGGGGCAGTTCTACTCTGTCCCATAGGGTTGTTGTGAATTAGAATGGATTCAGAGGCAATAGGTTTCTAGTTTTAGTCCTTAAAAAGGACACCTGGAGTGGCACAGATATTTAAGCATCCAACTAGTAGCTGAAACTCTGGCAGTTACAACTAATCCAACAGCATTTGGAAGAAAGGCTTTCAGAAAGGTCGCAACCTTGAAAATCTTTTCACTTGTGGAATCACCATGAATAGAACTGACTTGATGGCAGGTAACAACAACAATTGTGGTGAGACTTCATCTTGCTTACTTTGGACATGTCATTAGGAAGACCAATTGCTGGAGAAGTACATCATGCTTGGTAATGTGACTGCTCATAGAAAATGAGGGGAAAACCTTCCATGAGACAGATTGACAAGGTAGCTGCAACAGTAGGCTCAAACATGTAAAGGATGTTTGAAACTGACCACAGCTGGAGCCCAGTTACACCATATACCAACTGAGGATGGTGCAGGACTGGGCAATGTTTCATTCTGTTATACATAAGGTTGCAGTAAGTCAAAGTCAATTCAATAGCAACTGTCATGGATTGAATCGTGTCCCCTCAAAATATTAATTTGGCTAGGCCATGATTCCTGCTATTGTGTGAACCTCCTATATGCTATAAACTCTGCCTTTATGATGTTAGCAGAGCATGTCCTGTGGAAAGTACCCAGGGTCCCTGTGCCTCAGAAGCTCCCAATCCAGAAGAAGATGGATGTCAAGAGCCTTCTCCAGAGCCAGCAAAGAAAGCCTTCTCCTGGAGCTGATGTCCTAAGTTTGGACTTGTAGTCTACTGGACTGTGACAAAGTAAAATTTCTCTTTTTAAGGCTATGCACTTACAGTATTTCTGTTAAAGAAGCACCAGATGGCTAAGACAGCAACTAACAACAACAATAATCTGTGTCAGAAAATGTTGCCAACACTCTCAGATTAATCCTCACAATGTCCTTTATGAGATAGTTAACATGACTATATCCAGTTTTTCAAAGGAAGAAAATGGGAGCACAAAGTCATACATTCAGTATGGAGCGGGCTGTGATTTGAATCAGGCAGTTTGGCTCCAGAATCTATCCTCTTAGCCACAGTTTTGGGCTGTCTTGCAATCTTGATTTTTGTTTCAAAGTTCTCTCTTCAATTAGATACTTACCTCAGACCTTTCTCAAATGTCGTTTTCTCAATGAGGCTTTTTCCTGGCCACTCTATCTAAAATTTCATCACACATACACACAAACATACACTATACCCCTTTGTTATTCTCCATAACACTTACTAATGTCACACTATATATTCTACTTATTAATTAACCTAACCCAAAATTGCTTTCTTTTTTTGCATTTATGATCTGGGTCCTACACTAGAAGTCCCTGGGTGGTATCAACAGTTCACAATGGGCTACTAAATGAAAGGCTGGTGGTTCAAACCCACCCTGTGGCACTGTAGAAGAAAGACATGGCAATCTATTTTGTAACATTACAACCATCAAAAACTCTATGGAGTGCAGTTCTACTCTAGCAAACATGGTTCCCCATGAGCTGGGGGCTAACTTGATGACAGCTAACAACAACAGTGTTAGCTGGTGTTTTCAATCATCTTGAATGCATGCAAAAACTAGACAATGAATAAGGAAGACCAAAAAAGAATTGACTCCTTTGAACTATAGTGTTGGTGAAGAATACTGAACATACTGTAGACTGCCAAAAAAATGAACAAATCTGTGTTGGAAGAAGAACAGCCATAATGTTAGAAGCATGGATGGCGAGACTTGGCCTCACATACTTTGGACATGTTATCAGGAGTGATCAGCCCCTGGAGGACATCATGCTTGGTAAAGTAGAAGGTCAGCGAAAAAGAGGAAGAATCTCAGTGAAGTAGGTTGACACAGTGACTGCAACAATGAACTCAAACATAATGATTGTGAGGATGGCACAGGGTCAAGCAGTGTTTCATTCTGTTGTACATGTGGTCACTAAAAGTTGGAATCAACTCAATAGTACCTAACAAAAACAGTAGAAGTCAGTTCCAAAAGTGCAGGGATTTTTGCCCATCTCTGAATCCCCTGTTACACAGAAAGCATTTGGTAAATATTTATGTGATGAATATATTAACATTTAACACTAGAATTACGCCAACTCAAATGAATTTCTATTGAGAAAGTTGGCCTTGAAGTGAATTCCCCTGAGTCAATTTCTTACTCAATACCAGACAGTGTTGCAGTTAACCCAAAGCCAATGTTTGCCATTTCCATTCTGAAAATGTTTTCAGTGTAAGTCATCATTTTCTGATTCTTACAGTAAAAATTCAATTTATACATCAATAACTTTCTTGCCAATCCATTATCTGTGTCAAATTTAACCAAATGTAGCTTCTCTCATGTATCTCCTTGGCCTCGGGCTGCTTCATTAATGTCTCAGGCACTTTTTTACTTCAGGAACTCTGTACTAGTTGTTCCTACAGAAATGCTGTTGCCTCATGTATCTATATAGTTCATCTTTTGTTTCTTTCCCATTGTTGCTCAGCCTTAGTCCCTGGAAACTCTATGGGGCAGTTCTACTCTGACCTCTAGGGTCGCTATGAGTCGGACCCAACTTGACGGCAGTTTTTGGTTTTTAAGCTAACCATAAGCCCTGATGGTACAGTGGTTAAGTGCTTGACTGCTAACTGAAAAGCTGGCAGTTCAAACCTACCAGCTTTTCCATAGGGAAAAGATGTGGGAATCTGCTTCCGTAAAGATTACAGCCTTGGAAACCCTATGGCGCAGTTGTACTCTGTCCTATAGAGTTACTATAAGTTGGAATCAACTTGATGGCAATGGGCTTGGTTTTGTTGGGTTTAAGGTAACTATCCTATTTAGAACACAAGCTTTTCCCATCCCTACTCCCTGTACTCCTAATCCACCTAATCCCCCTTACTGGTTTTATTTTTAATTTAATACATACTTATCACTGTCTAGGAGTCCCTGAATGGTTCAAAGGGTTAATACACCTAGCTGCTAACTGAAAGGCAGGCAGTTCCAGTTCACTCAGAGATGCTTCAGAAGAAAACCAAATGAAATCCACTGCTGTTGTGTTGATTTTGACTCATAGCGACCCTATACGACTGAGCAGAACTGCCCCATAGGGTTTCCAAGGAGCACCTGGCAGACTAAAACTGCCAACCTTCTGGTTAGCAGCCGTAACACTTAGCCACTGGGCCACCAGGGTTGGCCTGACAATCTACTTGTGAAAAATCAGCCACTGGAAACCCTATGGATATATTTACAAGGACAACAAAAGAAGAGTAGCTGCTGAAGCCTCTTGTATGCAACCAAACACTTCATGGGATTTGGTCCCTTCATTTGGAGGTTTAAGGCCATAATTTCATGGAGTATCCCAGTTAATTACCTAATAATACATTTAATGCTTCTGTTCTACCTGCTAGCTCTTTGCATAGTGCCTGGGGTCTTAAAAGCTTGCAAGTGGCTATCCAAGTTACAATTGATCTCTACCTGCAGCAACAGAGGAAGGAGAGTTGGAACTAGGAGGAGGACATGGAATATGTGTGGTTAATCGCCTCCATGAACAACTGCTTCCTTTGCCATGAGACCAGAAGAACTGGATGGTGCCTGGCTACCATTATTGAACATTTTGATCAAAGATGCCATAGAAGAATCCTAATTAAAAAGGAAAACATAAAACAGAATTTTAAATTCTCATAGAATCTAAATTTCCTGGAGCCATGGTGAGGGGGGAATGAACCTCTGAGCTATCGCCCTGAGACAATCTTTAAACAAAAATATCTCTAAAGTCATCTTAAAAGAAAATCAAGAGTTTAGCTTAACTAGTAAAAACTGTCTATCTTAAGGATTATGCTTTTTTAAGAATTATCTCTATGAGAACAAATTGACAACAACTAGAAAGATTATACAGGAACCTTGGGGAGTAGAGAATTTATTTTAATGTGGGAGGAAGAACTCAGACAACGAGGGTAAGAATGTTTGCATAATTCAAAGAATGTAATCAATGTCACTAAACTGTACATGTAGAAATTGTTGAATTGGTATATGTTCTGTGTATATTCTCAACAACAACAAAAATAAATAAGATAGAAGAAAGAAAACCCTATGGAACATGGTTCCACTCTAGTGCACATGGGGTTGCTATGAATCAGAATCAACTCAACAGCAAAGGGTTTGGTTTTTTGGTTTACCATACATACAATGGACTAATTCACTGTGCTGTTTATTGTGTCACCCCCTGCTAGAATATAAGCTTCACAAGGCCAGGAATTCTTTTAATTTTTTGCTGTTTCCTATATTCTCATTGTCTATAACAGTGCCTGGCACCCAGTAAACACTCAGGTAATATTTGCTGAATGAATACCTCCTATCATTCTGAGTG
This sequence comes from Heterohyrax brucei, assembly GCA_028571685.1. Taxonomy (NCBI): domain Eukaryota; kingdom Metazoa; phylum Chordata; class Mammalia; order Hyracoidea; family Procaviidae; genus Heterohyrax; species Heterohyrax brucei. Next base: position 68,420,710 of record CM053166.1, read on the forward strand.
TAATTTGTGGTCAGCTTTCACCAAGTCTAATATTTCAGGGTCAAATTTTGGTGGCCTACATTTTGTTGAGAAGATTGGATGCTTGAATCAATTTAACTCAATACACTTCAAAGTTCACAGTTTTAGCTATTTTCAATTTATTGTGTTGTACTTACATTCATTGTGAATCTGGTAAGATATTTTGGTTTTACTTCCTGGGAAATCCATGAGAAAACCTATCAGCAATTCCTTTCAGACAATCCATTAATTGTCTGGGATGGGCTTTGCTAATCCGTTTTCAGTAAGCTTTTAGTCAGCTTTGTGCAGCGCGTAAAATCTAAATTCTTTTTAATCATGGCCAGTGGGGCTGTACTAATTTGGCCCATGCCTATCTCAGTAACAACATCTCAAATCCCTCTCTTCTTCACAATATCCCAGCCATACTAGCCTTCTGGCAGAACTTGTCTCCTTTGTTGATTTTTATGCTTGTTTACCTTTGGTCTCACTGAGGACCGGGGCTGTCTTTGTTCAGGTCCCCCCAGAAGCAGACTCTGAGACAAAGATTGAAGTCAAGTAGTTTATTTGGGAAATGATTCCAGGAAGCACCTATAGGGCAATGAGGAAGTAAGACAAAGAAAAGGAGGTGGCCAATAGAGTGTCCTTAAATGATTTATCACTGCAGGCAACTGGTATATATTTCTACCGGGGAGATCTAGGGGCCAGTGGAGAACAAGCACCTTAGAGCTGTCCCATCTGAAAGGTGAGGGGGCAGAAGTGGTTATTTGCCAGCTCTCACCAGTCACTGGTTGAGGGGTGTTTCCAAGGGGTGTTAATTTCCTGGCACTTCTAACCTGTTGGTGTAGTGGTTAAGTGCTACATCTGCTAATCAGAAGGTCAGCAGTTGGAAGCTGCCAGGCACTCCTTGGAAATTCTATGGGGCAGTTCTACTCTGTCTGTATGGTCATCAAGAGTCAGAATTGACTTAATGACAGTGGGTTTTTCTAATCCATCAGGCCTTCAGGCTCAAAGACCTTTGGAAGCTTGAGAGGAAGCACCCAATAGAGAAATGCAGACCCCAACAGTTAGAAGTTCACCAGTGCACAATGGAGCATTAAGTATGCAAGGATATGGGCAAAGACCTAACAGTGTCTGCTGCAGAATCAGCATGTCTTGTTCACTGGGCCTTGGCAGTTGAAGGTTGAAGGATGAAGAAGGTGGGCAGCTGTCATATTGGCAGAGCAAAACTGGGTCCAAAATATCAAGGTTCAAAAACTCTTAGGGTCAAAATAGTAGGGTAACAATATTGTTTCACTTCTCTAACCACTCATACCATACCTTCACCCCTGAGGAATTCTTGAGGGTAGGGATCCTGGCATCTACAAGTGCCTGGTGCAGGTCTTAACACATACTAGATACTCAACCCACACTCCTTCATCTTAATGTGGTCCTTAAAATGTCAGTCACCCAACCATCAGCTAAAAGGTTTTCTAAATGCAACCCAAAATTTCAAAGGACAGGAGTCTTGGAACCATGTTTTCAGGGGACACTGAGGTCAGTTGGCATAATTAGTCTTTTGCTAAGAGAGTGTTCTGCACCCCATATTGGTTAGTGGTACCTGGGGTCTTAAAAGCCAGCAAGCTGCCATCTAAAGGACATCAACTGGTCCCAGGCCACCTGGAGAACATCAAAGACAGGAGGAAAATTGAGCCCAGGAGACAGAAGGACCCATATGATTGCCAAACTATACTAGCTGGAAAACAGAAGAACTAGATGGTGTCTAGCCTCCACCAAAGACAGCCCTGACACAACATAGAGTCCCTGATGTAACATGAGAGAAATGGCTGTGCAGATCTAGAACTTTATCAGAAGACCAGACTTGATGGTCTATCACCCTCAAGGTTCCCCTGAGAACATAGCCCCTAGACTTGATGCTAGCCCAGACCTGAAACCAGTACTGAAGCCATCACTTCAGACATAGGGTGCACTGGACCTGGGGACAGAGTGATGCAGGTAATCCGTGCACTTTATGGTTTAATACGTACATGAGACTGTCCTACTGGTTTCTTTTTAGGGGGAGATGAGAGAGGGGAGAGGAGGAGACAAGTGTTGGTTGAGCGGATACTGGAAGAGTGGAAAAAGAAGAATGTGCTGTCACAGGGTGAGGAGAGCAGATATAGTTGCAGAGAGGTGGGTGCTCAAAGTTTTATATGGCAAATTGTCCTGGATTGTAAACTTTCACTTAATCACAATAAAAGGAAGTTAACACACACACAAATAAATAAATAAATAAATAACATCATAAAAGAAAGTCAGTCACCCAGCAGGATGGTTAAAACAAAAAAGAAAATGTTGGCGAGGATGTAACGTTCACCACTGAAGGAAGCATAGGTTGGGAAACTGACATCATTTACTAAAGCTGATCATGTCTACCCCATAACTTAGCAACTCCTAGTTATATGCCCAAGAGAAATGAGTACATATGTTCATCAAAAGATATGTACAAGAATTTCACTGAATTATTCTTAATAGGAAACCCTGGTGACATATTGGTTAAGTGCTATGGCTGCTAATTAGCTGTTCAAATCCAGCAGTCAGTTGTACTCTGTCCCATAGGGTCATTATGAGTCAGAATCGAGTTGACAGCAGTGGGTTCAATAGCCCAAAATAGAAAACTACCCAAATACCAATCAACAGTGCAACAGGTGAAGTGTGGTCTATTTATACAACAGAATAGAATATAGCAATGAGGATAAATTACTGACTAAAACGTATGGTTCTACTTAGTAAGTTTAAAACCAGACAAAACTTACCTATGTTGATAGAAATCAGAAGAGTGTCAATCTTGGGGACAGAGAACGGGAAGCACCTGAGGAGCTACTGAGGTTTGGTCACTTCCTTTTGAGCTGGGTGCTGGGTTATATGGGTGTAGTGTTTGTCAAAAGTAAATGTGCTACGCACTTACGATGCATACACTTTTCTATATGTACATTTTAATTCAATGGCTAAAAGAGAAAGGTGGCCAGTGTAGCTGGGGTGGGACAAAAAGGTGGTATTGTTGTGGTCAGAATGGGGGAATGAGGACATGGATTTTAAGACTCACTATAAGTACAGCCACTCGTTTGACCAGAACAGGGGATTCTTGAGAGCCCGAGAGCCTGATGAGGAGGCAGAGGACAATGGGATTGAAAGTGTTCATCCTCACCAGCTGCAGGCCTGAAAGGCATGGATAGGTAAGGCATGGATAGGTAGAGGATATCCTCTATAAAAGAAACACCACCAAATATTTCACAAGTGCATTAAAAAATACACGTTGTTGTCAAGTTGATTTTGACTCACAGAAATCCTACAGGATAGAGTAGAACTGCCCCACAGGGTTTCCAAGGAGCAGCTGCTAGATTTAAACAGCTAACCTTTTGGTCAGAAACTGAAGGCTGAATAGTTGACCACTGCACCATCAGGGCTCCATTGTCAAGCACATACCACATGCTAATCACTAAGAGAACATACCTGAATACCTGCCCTTACAGCACTTACATTCCAGTGGTGAGTGTGGGGAATGTGTTCTCTGGGCTAGTAATGGGGCCTGGTTGCAGCATGCTGAGGTTTATTACAGGGCATATTATCTCAATGCACTCAGGTACTTGGTGGCCAGGATAACATGCCTCTTTCACTTCCATAGGCCCAGCAAATGCAGGCTGGAGGGTGGAAAATGCTCCTTTACCCATTAGCATTCTGGAGCTTAGCCTCAATTTGGGAGACTGCTCCCTACAAGGAAGCACTTCAGAGGGTGACACTCATCACTTACAAGAAGATTTGTATGTGTTGCTCCCACCTCAGCCACGTAAAAGTGGACTATGGCTCCTCTCAAGCCTCAATAGCTAGGGGTGGGAACATTACCTCCGGTGGGACTATCAGGCCAGATTTTCTTCTGGCAGGCAGTAACTGGGGCTCCTACACCCTCTGGAGCCCCAGCAATGACAAGCATAGTGATAGTAGCCATGAGTACATAATGCGTGAATGTGAATATATGAGCTGTGGAAGGGAGAATACACCCACTGCTGTCAATTCAATTCCAACTCATAGTAACCCTATAGAACAGAGTAGAACTGCTCCACAGCTTCCAAGGAGCATCTGGATGATTCAAACTGCTGACCTTTTGGTTAGCAGACGTACACTTAACCACAATACCACCAGGGTTCCATGGAAGGGGAAAGAGGGCAGAAATGCCAAGAGTGTAAAGGGAAGCCTAGATACTCAGGGAGTTTGGAGAAAATTCCTGGAAGAAACAAAGACAGCCAGAGTCCCAGAAAAGTCTCCTACTCCATCTGCCAGGTCCAGAGAAAGGTCCTGGTGGAAAGAGAAGCCTGTTCCCAGAGAGAAAGTGAAGGTGCGAGAAAAAAAGGGATCCTGTTTGAGACAGATACACAGACAGAGGAGAGAAGGAAGGGTAGAGAAGTAGACATACAAATTGTATCTTCAGTTAGAGACCACCTAGATTTGGGGTAGAACGGAAGAAACAAAAACAAATCAAGCCAAACAAGTTGCCATCAAGTCAATTCCAACTTGTGGCAATCTCAAATGTGTCAGAGAATTGTGTTCCACAGTCTTCAATGGCTAATTGTTTTGGGGAGGTGGGGGGGAGCAGATTGCCAGTCTCTCTTCTGAGGCACCTCTGGGTAGATTTGAACAACCACCCTTTAATGTAGCAGCCAAGCAAAGAGTGGCATAAATCCGAAATCTAGACTCAGCAAAAGAAAGTCAAAACCTCCCAAACCCAGAAAGACAGAAGCTAAGAACAGGCAAGGAAGGAGACAAACATCCATCCTCAGCAACAGAAAAGCCCTGCTCTGTGCCACCATCAACCCCAGGTTTCTCTGGACCTTCTTCAAACATAGGCAGTCCCAGTGTGGTAGCTTGTCTCTAAAGATGACTGTGTGCTTTCTATGTGCTACTCCCCTGTTCAGAGGAGCCCTCAGACACCTTGTAAGAAACCCAGGCTATTCTGCCAGAGAAGGGCCATGTGGAAGAAGACTGATCTCCCAGAGAGATGAGTGAAGAAGTCATTTTGGATACCCAGCACAGTTGAGCCTTCAGATAACTTCAGCCCCAGCCACCAACTGACTATAACCACCCAAGAGACAGTCTTTGGAAGAACTACCTGGCTGAGCCCAGTCAATTCACAGGACCATGAGAGATAACAGTTGTTTTATGACACTTATTTTTAAGGTGCTTTGTTACACACCAAAAGATAACCAGAACATCCAAAAGGCTGCAGCGGCCTTTTAATGTTTGTGACACCCCTACCCCACCCCCTCACACAATAAATCAGCACGAGTCAGTCAAAGTTTCTGTCTCTTTACTTAGGTGCTCTGAACAAAGGGCAGGAAGGTAGGTGGAGTGATAGTGCTTCCCAAGCTCCACTTGGCAATCAGTCAGTCCTCTTCCTCTGGCAGCTGGATCTTGCTGGGGTCGAAGTAATTGGATTCCATGATGGGGAGGCCACTGGCCTCTCGGTACTTTACAAGCCTCTCAGCCTCTCTGCGGGCCCACTCGCGCATCCTGGAGGCAGTAGCAGGGATAGATGTGAGGGAGCATCACTGCACACTTATCCCCCATTTTAGCTCCCCATTCCCCAACAGTGCAAGGATGAGACTCCTGGCAGAATCCCTCTCAACCTCCACCCCTGCCTCTGCCCCCTCACTCATCCACCTCTCTCGGACACCCCATACACCTGTAGTCAGGCAGGTAAGCCACAAAGGTGCTGCCAAGGACTAGAACGATGGAGAAGCCAAAGAAGAAGACGACACGCATGTTCCAGAGGTCCACAAGAGGGTCCTTGTCATAACCATGGGAGTCTGGGTTCTGCGGCAAGGAGGAGGAGATACTAATGAGGGATTCCTGCTGTTCCACAAAGTCTCATGTTGGCTCTGCATAAGCTGGTTTCTGGTTTCACCTCAGATTCATTTCTCCTCCCTCACTGCATTCCTCTGTTTCTATTCCTAGGACACAGCAAGCTCCTTCCCACCACATGCCCTTTGCACTTGCTTTTCCGTCCCATGGAAACTTTTTCCTAAAATCTGATCATGGCTAGTTACTCCTCATTCAAGGTTTCAGTTCAATCAACATGTCGTTTAGGAGGCATTCTCTAGTCATCTTGTCTATTAAGTTAGAAACCATAGAAAACTGCCATTTTTATAGGTCAAAAACATTTGAACACTGGCTAGGGCTCAATCTAATAAAATAACCCCCAACTATAAGTCATTCTCTATCCCCTCATTCTCCTTAACTTTCTTTCTAGCATTTATCATTATTTGAAATTACGTTGTTTACCAAAGTAGTGTGACCTCAGATTCTGTATCACATTATCTTATATTGTCTATTACTTCGTGTCATCTTCTAATACTGTCTGTGTTTATTTTCTGTCTTTCCCACGATTGTGTAAGCTCTGTGACAACGATGGCTTTATCTGATTTTTATACTGATATAAGTTGGAATGGACTCAACAGCAGTGGGTTTGGTTTGCTTTCTGGTATCTCTAGTGCTCTGAACTGTGCCCAGCATGCAGCAGGCCCTCAATACATATTTACAGAATGAATGAGTAAATGAGTTAGCAGCCTATATATCCAAGCCCCTCATCCAGAGGTTAGTATTGATGAGGTACCTATACATGCCAGGCCTTTTCACATATAAGCCAAGTGCCAAGTGCCATCAAGTCGGATCCGACTCATGGCACTCCTCAAAATTTCTCAGTGAGGTAGAAAATGATGAAAATAGCTGATACCTTGTGGAAAGCCTGGTGGTGTAATGGTTAAACACTACGTCTGCTAACCAAAAGGCTGCCAGTTCAAATCTACCAGGTGCTCCTTGGAAACTCTATAGAGCAGTTCTACTCTGTCCTATAGGGTTTCTATGAGTTGGAATCGACTCAACAGCAGTGGGTTTGGTTTTAATTTAATGTTAAATGAAGGAGCTCTGGTGATGCTGTTGTTAAGAGCTGGGCTGCTAACTAAAAGGCTGAAAGGTCAGTAGCTTGAACCTACCAGCCACCTAGCAGTAGAAAAATGCTGCAAGCTACTTGCATAAAGATAATGGCCTTGCAAACCTCATGGGGGCAATTCTACTCTGTCCTACAGGGTGGCTATGAGTGAAATCAACCTGATGGCAATGTTTTGTTTTTGTTTTTTTAATGGTTAATGTTAACTAGTACTTACTAAATGCCAGCTGCTGTTCTGATAATTTTGACTCATTTAATTTCATGAGGCAGGTGTGCTGTTATTACTTTTTCCATTTTACAGATACAGAAACTGAGGCACACGGGGTTAAGCTATTTGCCCAAAGTCACACAGATGAGTAAGTTTCAGTGCCTGGATTCTGACCCAAGCCATCTGATCTTGTAGTCTCTGCTATTAATACAGTGCAGTAGACTTGGCAGATCTAAGTTCAAATACCAGTTCCACCACTTATTCAGTTATGGGAGCTTGGACAAACTACTTAGTACCCCTATGCTTCACAGTTTCCTCATCGTTAAAATGGGCATGTAATAGTTCCTACTTCAAAATAAGGCTGTTTCAAGGATTAAACGAGCTAATGTATGTAAAGTGTTTAGCACCACACAGATGCTTACCATCATTGTTGTTAATCCTATATCGCTTATGACATGTATTGATCGCTATCCAGTTCAGGTTTGATTTTTGTCTGCAAAATAAAGTCAGTCTCACCTCTGGGTCTGGACCGAGGACATCATGGGACAAAGGCGGAAAACAAACTAAACAACATTCCCAAATCTTCGAAGATTTCGTTGGCTGAGCAATATTTCGTCACCTAAGAACGTCCTCTACGGCTGTCCGTCTGCTTATCCCCGGTTGACCCTTCCGACGTCCCGTTCCCCCTCCACCCTCACCTTCTCATAGAGGTTTTCGTCCTCGGGATCCGGGTCCTCCTGCCAGCGTATAGTCGGTTCCTGCGGCCGCCTCCCCGCGATGGCGGGCGGAGCAACCACAGCCCTGGAGACGCTGGATTCCCAGCGGACACGGGCAGCCGGGAGTCCTCGCCTCGCCGTTGCCGCCAAAAGGCGGTGAGCCCACAAACCTAAGAACCCCGCCGCCATGACACGTCGTTCTTCAGCGTCGCGGAAGCAGGGACGGAAATGTGCCTCTGCGCAGCTGTAGTTTGCCCGAGCGCGATAATTGTCGCTCCGCCTCCCCCGTACTAAATAGGTCCCAGATCTGATTTTGTTTTCGAATGAGGCTGGACACGGAGTAGCCCTCTGCCTCTCTGTCATGGCTTTATGGGACCAGCCATTCTCTTATTCTCTCGATCAGGCTGAGAGATTTTTTATTGCTACGTCTGCTCATTTCCTTGCTGGGAAGAAATCGGTGACATTTGGGTAGATACAGTGCCCAGCCAATGGCACAGAGGTTTCCCTTGCCCTTTGGGGAAGAAGGCGGACCTTACGTTTCTCTTTTATCTTCAAAGTAAGCCAACCTTCTAAAGAGCGGGCCTTACTGGATTGGCCAATAGCTTTTCTGTTTCTCTACTTGCGGACGTTCGCAAGGACAGTGGGGAGGTGACGTACGCTTGCCAATCAGAGGAGGCCAGGGCTGGCCGACAGCGGACAGTGGCCAATAGAAGAGACCCGCCAGAACGCGCTCCCTTAGTAGGTGGATGGTGGTCTAAGGGCCGGCTCCCGTCTCGTCGCCGCCATTTTGTGTTGGTGATTGAGGCCGGCTGGGAGTAGGCGGCAGTGAGTTTCTTTGGGGAGGGTAGTGCGTCTGGAGCTTCTCCCCTCCCCCTTCCTCGTCTCCTGTGCCTCCGGCTTCAGACTTGGGTGTTGAGTGGACCAGCTACGGCTGAGCTGGGAGAGTTGGAGGAGGTGGCGACGGGCCGAGGTGATGTCTGGGAGCCCTCCCTTGACAGCCCGGACCGAGAAGGTGAGCGTCGACGCTGGTCGTGGGGGCGGAGGTAAGGGGCCGGGGGTGGGATGGGGGCGTAGAGGTGGCGCTAGGGCAGACTGGATGCCGGGGGCCTGGAGTACGCACAGAACCCTGGAATTACACGCACTGTCTGAGCCAAGGAGGTGGGGGGGTCTCTACTTTTTTTCTTCTGAGAGCAGAGGCGCCTGCGTAATTGGGAGACGGGATGGGTGCACGCGGGTTGGGGGAAGGGAAAGACAAATTGGAGTGGGTTACTGTGTCAGCAACGCTGGACTTCATGGGAGACGAGTGTCTACGATTTTGTTTTTTATCCACAGGGGAAAGCGTGTGCTGTTTGCTCTGTGTGAATCCGATGGATACTTATCTGTATATGGAAAAGTGTTCGGTGGCTCTGGTCTTTATTCCTTGCAGGGGGTAATGTCATGTGTGACTGTGGTCTTTTATCCTCAGGGTGTGTGTCTCTAACTTAGGTCCTTAACCATAGGGGCTGTCTCTCTGACTGGCCGTAACTCACTTTTGGGGGAGGGGTGTGGAATGTGTGAGTGATCATTGCTTCCTTTGGGAGACTTCTATCTCTAACTGACGTGTATCCACTGAAAGGGGTCACAGTGTGTGATTACGATCATATTTTTTTGCGGGCTCCTATCTGTGACTTTGACCCGTCGTTATTTAGAGGTTCTATCTGTAACTTTGATCCCTGTCCTGGATACCAGTGTGTGGTTCCGTTGACAGAATCTATTGAGAATTTTTGTATCTGGCTGTGATCCAGAGGAGCCTGGTTATGATTCTAATTTTTACCCATCTGGAGAGAGGCTTCTGGTTCCCTGAGGCTTGTGGTGGAAGAGAAAATTCGTGCGTATGTCTGTGTGTACACACATGGAGGAGAGATGTTGTGTTGGCCGGGGACTGTTAATGCTTGGCTTATCCTGATTCCTATTTAGAGGGTGGGGCCTGAAGAATTTGGGTACACCCTGACCCTTGGTTGGGTCACATGGCTCTCAGAACTTCATTTCATCTTCAAGGCAGCCATGAGGGTTGGATGAGGTGACTGCTCCTCTGGCCTAGCAGAATAACACAGTGGTTTGGAACAGCCTCTGAAAGGCCCCTTTTTGCCTCTGAGTAAACTTGGGCTTGCAGCCCTTAGGAGAGAGTTGCCTTGGGACCTGGCTGTGTTTAAGGTTCAGGGCTGAGCCAGTTGCTGTGTGAGGACTGAGCTGACTAGGAGCCCAGGGAGGCAGCAGCTGTCTTCTTGCCAACTTAGCCCCTTCACCTACCCCTGAGAGCATTTCATTGGGTTCTACCACCTTGGAGGGGTCTGCCACCTCTTGTTGGGAGGATGAAATGGTACCTGATGGGTGCCAAAGACTCCCATTGTTGTGAAGTCTTGCTTTAGTGCCTAATATGCCTAATCTCAGGTCATTCAGTTCTGATAGCAGCCTGAGCTTCTCTAGTCTCAGGTGGCAAAGCCACGATACCACCTCCCTTCCAATCTCCAAGATCTACAGCCCTTAGGGATGTTCCAGGTTTCTCTGCAAGATGTCCATTGTCTGATGAAGGCCTTGCTGTTTCTAGAGCAGTGGGCTCTAGTCTCAGGCAGGGAAAAGAAGGAACAAGCCAAACAAGAAGTGTGCTCTTCCTTTGATCCAGGAGCCTTTGGAGTTGGGAAACAACATACCTGGCCTAAGGGACAACAGAAAGCCTTGACAACTGGGATTTCTCAAGGAGGTCCTCTCTGCCTCAACTGCCTTGACCCATTTCTTCCCTCTCTTGTCCCCAGAGTCCCTGCAGGAGGCATCACCCAGGCTGGCAGATCATGGTGGCAGCAGTGGGGGTGGCTGGGAAGTGAAACGGAGCCTGCGGCTAAGGAGGGGGCCCAGCAGCCCCCGAAGGCCCTATCAGGACATGGAGTATGAAAGACGGTGAGTTATATACTGCTATCACTACTAAGCAATCTAGGTTTATCCCAGGTGAGAATTGATTAGGAAAGGTACTTGGAAGGGTCTTCCAAGAAACAGTAAAAGGTGATTGTTTTTTAGTACCTGTTGTGAGCCAGGAACTGTGCTAGGCTTTGGGAATCCAGTGGTAAATATGACACATAAGGTTTCAGCCCTTTCTTTACGGGGAGTCTTACAAGAGAGACTGCTCAGTTTATGGGTGATTACAAAACACCATGATGAGGATGTCTTTGTTAGATGTGAGGATGAAAAGGGTTCAAGAGAAAGGGAGGACTTGGGGATAATGCCCAGGTTTCCAGCTTAGGTGGCCTGGATTGGTATGTAATGCCATTCACTAAGGTAAGGGCAGCGACTGCAGGAGAAGTAGAAATTGATGTCTGATTGTTGTTGGGTCATAAGTGCCTGTGGATGCACAAGACAGAGGTCTGGACTGTGACTTGGGATTTGGGAGGCAGGTGGAGGTAGGATCTTCAGAGTCAGGTATTTGCTCAGGGCAACTATGGGGCAGATAATGAGAGACTTAGGAACAGGGTGGGCTAGAGTTAGTAATACTTACCTTGGAAGGACTCTTTTGAACAGTTATTTTTAAATTCTAGTATGAACAAGAAACAATTGGGATAGCTTGGTAAAATACAGAGATCCTGGACCATGCACTTATTATCCTGGTGGGTCACCCCAGGTAATTCTGATATGGGTGATCTGTACATGACATTTAAGATTACTTAGGAAAGGGAAGACCTAACTCTCCTGGAAATCCTCTGTGGGTTATGATCAGAAAAAGGGAACACAGGGTGACAAAGGTGCAGAGAAGCTGGTAGAATTATAAAATGGTTCAGGAGCTGTGGAAAACCGATTGGCATTTCCTCAAAAGGTTAAACAGTTACCATATGACCCAGCTTGATCCCACTCCTAGGCATATATCCCATAGAACTGAAAGAGGGAACGAATAGTTACCCACAGAATTGAAAGCAGGACACATACATACATGCTTGCTTGTGTACAATGTTCATTCAGTATAGCCAAAAGGTAGAAACAATGGAAGTGTCCTATATATACAAAATGGAATATATTAATCCAGAAAGAGAAATAAAATTCTGATGCATGTTATGAATGAATTTTGAAAGCATTGTGCCAGGTAAAATAAGTCAGTCACAAAAGGACAACTATTATATGATCCTACTTACATAAAATGTCTAGAATAGGCAAAAGTATGTGTAGAGACCAGAGTTTATGAGTGGTTACTGGGGGGTGGGAAAGAGGGAAGAAGGGGGAGTCCTTTCTTAGGGGGCACTGAGTCTCTGTTAAGGTTGATGGAAAAATTTGGAAATGATGATGGTGATTGCATACCATGATGAAAGTAATTAATGTCAGTAAATTGTACATGTAAAAATGTTGAAACAGCAGATGTTAATTTAAACAAGGAAATTTATAAAAACTTGGGGAGAAAATAATTTTTTTATCCTGTATGAAGAGTTTTTCCTTTTACCAGTTTTTAAAATGTAGAATTTTTTTTCTGAAAAACAAACACAAATTTGAGTGTTATTGAATAACCTTGAGCTTCTTTAAAGATGTCTTTTGAAAGATATTTGATTTTTGAATCACATTAATGAAAAGTACTCTGGCAGTTTCTGTGTTGGAGTAGGTCAGATATTTGATTCTGACTGAGTTGAGAAAGTGACAGCGGATTTGGGGTTTTACCAAATAAAGCTGCTGGCTTTCTTTTGGCTTTTAAAGGACCTCAAGGACAAAGGTTTGAGTTAGTCGTACTTTCCAGTTCAACGTAGGTTTATTTCATTGGTTCGCACAAGTCCCCTTGCCATATTTTCCCCCTTTTTATCATCTCCATAGCCTATCTCTATAGGTAGCTGTTCTATTATGTTTCTAAAATATGTGTTGTTTTGAGTGTTTATGTTTTTGATTTACACAAATGGCATTGTGCTACAGTCTTGTTTCCTGAACTTCTTTTTACTGCTTAGCATTATATTTGAAATCTGTCCATATTACTGTGCATGTATTAGTGCTTTGCTTCTAATTGCTGCTGAAGGACACAATAGAGTATGTCTGTTGTCTTTTCTTTATTCCTCCAAGAATGGATCTTTTCTTAATTTTGTTATGCTAAAGTTCACTATTTTTTTGACTTACAATTTGTGCCTTTTGGAATCTTCTGTTTTCCTAACCCAGGATCACAAAGATTCCTTTCACTCCGTAGTTCTGCCTTTTATTCTCAGATCTTCAATCCATCTAGAGTCCACTTTTGAATATGACATGAGGTAGGTTCTAGTTTTATTTCCCTCCACACGGTTAGCAGTTTTCCCATTACTGTCTCCTAAACAATTCGTTCTTTTATTGACTTATGGTACCATATTTGATCCCAGGAAACCTTGGTTAAGTGCTACAGCTGCTATCTGAAAGGTCAGCAGTTCAAATCCACCAGATGCCCATTGGAAACTCTTATGGGGTAGTTCTACTCTGACCTGTAGGGTCACTATGAATTGTAGTTGACTCGATGGCAGTGGTTCGGGTTTTGCCTGTGCCAGAGCCTTACTGCTTTTATTATTGTGACTTTATAAAATGTCTTACTAGATCCCTCTCTGCTCTTAATTTTCAAAGTTCATTTAGCCATTATTCTTCTATATAAAGAGTTTGTTAAGTTCCTCAAAAACATTCAACAAGAATTTTGATTGAGATTGCATTTGAGAAGAATTATCATTTCTATAAGTAGTCATCTTATCCAAGACCTATAGAGAAAAATATTTATTTTTATTTTTGGAAGTCAAGATACTGCATTTATTATGCTGTAAATCTAGATTGAGATAAGACTTGGATGTGTGTCCATGTTATCATGTTTTTGGTGAAGACTTAGCAATTTAGGTGTCATTCAACAATTTTTACAGAAGTTGTTCAGTGATACTGGCTACATTCTTTGCAATATATGGGCATTATCTTTTCCTTTCTGATATTTTAAAATTCATATAAAGGACGTAAAAATATGAATAAATGAGAAAGCTGATCTTGCATATTCATTGTCAACAGTAATTCCTAGGCACTTAGGCAGCTTTTGTTGGCATTTTATTTCTTTTATGTTTTCCAAGCCTATACTTCCTGGGGTCAACGAAAGCTGTGGATTTTTTAATTTATCTTCTCCCTCCTGTATGGTCTCATTATTTCTGATACTTTGTTTTTGATTTTCATGGTCTTTTTTTCTTTAATTTTTTAATTTTTATTTAATATGACTGAGGGAAAATGTACATTCCCATATAAATTTAATGCCCACCTATATGGAGCTTCCACTGCTCTCCCTGTCCAGTGACAGCACACTATTCCTCTCTGCTTCATACATGTCTTATCCTCCCAACAGTCTCCTTTCCCCTCCTCTCCACCCACGTTCCTTCTTCCAGCCAGAGGTCAGCAGGATGATATCCTATAGATGTATACAACCATAAAGTGCATCAAGTATATAGTCACTCTGCATCGCCAAGTCCAATCCATTCGTGTCCGAAGAGTGGACCTTCATTCTGATTTATAGGCAAGGGCACCGTCAGGGCCAGGGGCCATGCTCCCAGGGGAACACTGAAACCACTGGACCATCAATTGAGGTCTTTTAGTGGAGATCTCACAATGCACCCCTTTTTATTCTTGTGTTGCCAGTGAGAATCAACTTAGTGAGCTCCATCGCGGCTATCACTGGTGGTGGTCAGGCACCATCCGGTTCTTCCGGTCCCAGGTCGGTGTAGGCACTCACTCATGTGAGTCTCTGTATGTTCTGGGTTGTTTTCATCCCATGTCATTTTGGTCCTCGTGACCATCCGTTCCTGCTGAGTTGGGACTATTTGCTGTGCCCTCGAATGGCAGCTTGGCAGATTTTAAGACCCCAGACACCACTCACCAATGTGGGGTGCAGAGAGCCCTCTTAGCAAAACGCTGGTTGTGCCAGTTGGCCTCGATTTCGCCTAAGAGCATGGTCCCCTGCTCATGCCCAAGCTACTCTATCCTTGCAATATTGGGTTAAGATGGAAGGAGTACTCAAGTTGTGCTGAAGTCCATTTAATGTTGTTCTTGTTTCTAATGTGTGCTATCACTGATTTCTCCCAACCAGATTTCTAGCAACTATGTAATCGAAACCCTCCCCCCTTCGCCCTTCCCCCACCCTTGCAGCTGTCAAAGAGTCTTTTCTTCTATACACAAGTCTGTTTTTGAGATCTTATCGTAGAGGTCTCCTACAGTATTTGTGCTTTTGTCGCTGACTACTTTCACTCAGCATAATGTCTTCCAGTTGAAACCAGGTTAGGAGATGTTTCCTGGAATCATCGTTATTCTTTATCATTGCGTGGTGCTCCATTGAGTATATGTACCATAGTTTACCTATCCATTCTTCTGTTGTGGGCATCTGGATTGATTCCATCTTTTTGCTATCGTGGACTGTGCTGCGATAAACATTCTGGTGCATGTGTCCATTGGTGTGAAAGGCCTTGATTCTGTAGGATATATTCCAAGTAGTGGAATTACTGGGTCAAATAGTACATCGATATCCATTTTTTTAAGGAAGCACCAGATTGCTTTCCAAAGAGGGTGGACCATTTTTCAACCCCACCAACAGTGTAGGAGGGTTCCACTTTCTCCACAGCCTCTCCAGGATTTGTTTTTGTGTTCTTTGGATCATAGCCAATCTTGTTGGGGTGAGATGGTATCTCATTGTTGTCTTGATTTGAATTTCTTTAATAACTAAAGATTGTGAACACATCCGCATGTGTTTTTTTGCTGCCTGGATCTCGTCTTTAGTGAAATGTCTGTCCATCTCCTTTGCCCATCGCTTAATTGGATGATTTATCTTCTTCTTATTGATATTTTGTAGTATCTTACAGATTGTGGAGATCAGGTGTCGGTCTGACATAGAGTTGGCAAATATTTTTTCCCATTCTGTCGGTGTTCTTTTAATTCAATTGATAAAGTCTTTGGATGAACAAAAGTGTTTGATTCTTAATAGTTCCCATTTATCTATTTTCTCTTCTGTTGATTGTGGTTTGTTTGACAGATTTTGGAGTCTGTCCACATTGTGTATTAAAACTTTCATTTTTGTTCCTACCTTTTCTTCGATGAGCTTTATCGTTTTATGTTTGATATTTAGGTCTTTTATCCAGTTGGAGTTGGTTTTTGTATAAGGTGTAAGATATGGATCTTGTTGCAGTTTATTGCAGATGGATATCCAATTTTGCCAGCACCATTTGTTGAAGAGATTGCTTTTACCCCAGTTTAATGTCTTAGGGCCTTTGTCGAATATCAACTGGTCGTAGGCAGATGGTGTCATCTCTGGGGTCTCAGTTGTGTTCCATTGATCGATCTGTCTGTTCTTTTACCAGTACCAGGCTGTTTTGACCACTGTAGCAGTGTAGTATGTTCTAAGGTCAGGTAATGAGAGGCCTCCCAGTGTGTTCTTCTTCTTTAGTAGTACCTTACTTATCCGGGGCTTCTTCCCTTTCCAAACAAAATTGGTGATTTGTTTTTCCATCTCATTAAGAAATGATGCTGGAACTTGTATTGGGATTGCATTATATAAGTAGACTGCTTTGGGTAAAATAGACATTTTCACAATATTAAGTCTTCTATCCATGAGCAGGGTAGGTTTTTCCATTTCTCTAAGTCTCTCTTAGTTTCTTGTAATAAGGGCTTGTAGTTCTCTTTGTAAAGGTCTGTTATTTCTCTGGTTAGATTAATTCCTAGGTACTTTATCTTCTTAGGGGCTATAGTAAATGGTATTGATTTGATGATTTCTTCATTGACAGTCTCATTGTTGGTATAAAGGAATCCTACTGATTTACTTATGTTTATCTTGTATCCTGAGACTTTGCTGAACTCTTCTATCCGTTTGAGTAGTTTACGTACAGATTCTTTGGGGTTCTCTGCATATACAATCATATCGTCTGCAAACAGGGAGATTTTGACTTCTTCTTTGCCGATGCAGATGCCCTTTATTTCTTGGTCTTGTCTAATTGCTCTGGCTAGAACTTCTAGTACAGTGTTGAATAGGAGAGGTAACAGTGGGCATCCTTGTCTAGTTCCTGATCTCAAGGGAAAGTCTTTCAGTCTCTCTTCATTCAGGATGATGTGGGCAATTGGCTTTGTATAAATGGCCCTTACTGTGTTGAGGAATTTGCCGTCTGTGCCTATTTTGCTAAGGGTTTTTAGCGTGAATGGGTGTTGGACTTTATCAAATCCCTTTTCTGCATCAATGGACAAAATCAAGTGATTCTTGTCTTTTGTGTTATTTATGTACTTAATCACATTAATTGCTTTTCTGATGTTGAACTAGCCTTGCATCCCTGGTATGAATCCCACTTGGTCATGATGAATTATTTTCTTGATATGTTGTTGTATTCTATTGGCAAGAATTTTGTTGAAGATTTTTGCATCTAGATTCATGAGTGATATTGGTCTGTAGTTCTCCTTTTTAGTTGGGCCTTTCCTTGGCTTTGGTATAAGGGTTATGGTGGCTTCATAGAATGAATTTGGGAGCACTCCATCCCTTTCTATGCTGTGAAATAGTGTTAGTAGTATTGGAGATAACTCTTCTCTAAATGCTTGGTAGAATTCTGCAGTGAAGCCATCTGGACCTGGGCTTTTTTTTGGTTGGCAGTATTTTGATGACATTTTTAATCTCTTCCTTTGTGATGAGTTTATTAAGTTTTTCTGCTTCACGTTGTGATAATATGGGTAGGTGGTATGAGTCAAGGAATTTGTCCATTTCCTCTAGGTTTTCAAATTTGTTAGAGTACAGTCTTTCATAGTATTCTGTTATGATATTTTTTATTTTTGTTGGATCTGTCGTGACAACTCCCCTCTCATTTCTAATTTGGGTTATTTGTTTTGCTTTCCTGCTTTTCTTCAGTAAGTTTAGCCAGTGGTTTGTCAATTTTGGTGATCTTTTCAAAAAACTATCTTTTGGTCTTTTCAGTTTTTTCAATTGTTTTTCTATTCTCTAATGCATTTAGCTCTGCTCTAGTCTTTATGATCTTGTTTCTTCTGGTGACTGAGGGGTTCCTCTGTTGTTCTCTTTTTACTTGTTCAAGCTGTAGGGCTAGTTCCTTGATCTGGTTACTTTCGTCCTTCCAGATGTGTGCATTTATGGAGATAAACAGACCTCTGAGCACTGCTTTGGCTGTATCCCATCGGTTCTGGTAGGAAGTGTTTTCATTCTCATTGGAATCCATGAATTTCTTTAGTTCATCCTTGATTTCTTCTATAACCCATGTTTTTTTGAGCAAGATGTTGTTCAGTTTCCAAGAGTTCCACTTTCTATCTGTTTTTTCTGCTATTGATTTCAACTTTTATGGCTTTATGATCTGAGAAGATGCTTTGCAGTAACTCAGTGGTATGCATTTTGTTGAGAATTGCATTGTGTCCTAACACATGGTCAATTCTGGAGAATGTTCCATGTGCACTGGAGAAGAAGGTGTAGTTGTCTGCTGATGGGTGGAAAGTTGTGTATATATCAGTTAGATTTAGTTGGTTAATTGTGGCAATGAGGTCTTCTGTATCTTTACTGAGCTTTTTTCCAGAGGATCTGTCGTGTATTGAGAGTGGAGTGTTCAGGTCTCCCACTATTATTGTGGAGTCATCTAACTCGCTTTTGAGTGTAGTCAGTGTTTCTTTGACATATTTAGGTGCTCTGATATTAGGTGCATGAATATTTAATATAGTTAAGTCTTGCTTGTGTACTGAAACTTTCAGCAATAAATAGTGTCCATCTTTTTCCACGAAGGTGCATTTGAAATTAAAATTGATTTTGTCTGAGATTAGAATTGCCACTACTCCTCCTCTTTGTTCATTATTAGCTTGATATATTCTTCCATCCTTTAATTTTCAGTTTGTTCCTATCTTTAGGTCTCAAGTGAGTTTCTTGTAGACAACATATGGATGGGTCATGTCTTTTGATCCAAGATGTCACTCAATGTCTCTTTACTGGAGCATTCAGTCCATTCACATTCAGTGTAATTGTTGATAGGTATGTGTTCACTGCTGCCATTGTCATATGTTTATTTTTCTGTTGATGTTTTCTCTGATGTTCTTATTAGTCTGTTCTGGGACATTCTTTTTTGTGAGTTGAGTTTTCACCTTTTTTAGAGCTGATTTTGTAGTTGTTGAGACTCCTGTGTTACATTTCTTGAAATGGTATGATACATCTTGGTTGTGCTTTACAGCTGCCCCTATGATCCCACTTAATAGACTATATATAAACCCAATTTTAATTACTACCATTCTTGTCATCTTCCTTTCCATCTGGAAGTACTATAACAACTTTAGTTCATCCCTCTTTTTAATATGATGGCACCGTAGTTTTCCTGATGATCACTGAATTGCTTCTTTCCACATTAAAGCTGTGATTGACTTTGGAGCCTTCCCTAACTGAGTAGAGCTTTGAGTAGTGTGTCATTCTATACTATGAAGTTAGTGGTTTCGTTCTTCTAAGCCAGAGCCAAGAACTTCTTTCAGTATTTCTTGTAGTTTTGGTTTGGTTTTTACAAAGTGTCTGAGCTTCTGTTTACCTGGGAATGTCTTAATTTCATTTTCATATTTGAAAGATAGTTTTGAAGGATATAGAATTCTTGTTTGGAAGTTCTCCTTCAAGGCTTTGAATGTGTCATGCCACTGTCTCCATGCCAGCATGGTTTCTGCTGAGAAATCTGACAAGAGCCTACAGGGTTTCCCTCTGAATGTTACCTTTGCTTTGAGTCTTGCTGCCTTTAAGAGTTTCTGCTTATGTTTCATTTTGTTAAGCTTGATTATTATATGTCTCAGAGTGTTTCTTTTGAGATCTATATTGGGTGGTGTATGATACGCATCTGAGATGTCTATATTCTCTTCCTTCATGATTTATGGGAAGTTTTCTGTCAACAGCTCAGCAACGATACTCTCTGTGTTCTCAGATGTAATCCAGTCCGACGTGTTTCTTAATGCTTCTTCATTTTTCTTGTTTCTGTTTTTTGATTTATGCTCATAGACACTGGCATAAGTAGCTCTGTCTTCCAAGTCAGAAATTCCTTTTCCGTTTGTTGCATTCTATTTTCTTGGCTTTGCGTGGAAGTTTCTGTGTCTTTGATTTTGTTCTTGATCTGTTGGATTTCAGAATACTGGTGTTCCATCAGATCGAACAGCTTGTTTAATTTCTACTTTTGTTGTGCTGCATTTTGTATAAGGTCTAGAAGGGCTCTGTATATAATCATTTTGTATTCACTTTCTGATGCTTTCATAAAAGTTTCTTCATCTGGAAAACTCCTTGGTTGCTTTGTTTCGGAGCCTTCTGAAGCCATTGGTGATTTCTTGCTTGCCACAATTGTCTGTTGTTTTTTGGGTCCCATGTGAGTAAGTAGAGGCTGGAAGAGATACTGTGAGGATGGGCTGCAGATGTTTCTCTAGGCTGTCTTAAAATGGAAAGCAGAAGGTATCTGACCACTTCCCAAGTCAGTCAGGTTTTCAGGTGTAGAGGTCCCTCTTCCCAACTGGCAAAGTAAGCACCTCTGTATCCAACTCCAGATGATACAAACTAGTTCAGAATATAGCAATGCTACTGCCCTGGTGGCCTCTGCTGACAGGGCCCAGCCTTAGGCAACACTGCGTAGAGTGCTGCTTTCCTGGTAGAAAAGCACTCTCCTGTGGGCAGGCTCTGGCTCTCAAGCTAAGAATTAGGTCCAGCTGTGGCCACTGTATCCAAGATTGCGCCCTCCACACAGGCAGCCGGTAGAGGGGCTAAAGGTGCTGAGAGGTAGTGATTCCTCTGCTTCTGTTGCAGGGCCCCCACCATAGGTGGCAGTGTGTAAATTACTGCTTTTCTGTCAGAGAAGCGCTGTCCTGTTTGCAGGTGCTGGCTCCCAGGCAAGAATTAGATATCCATACCCTACATGGCATCCTGCACACTGACTGTGAAATTCTGTGCAGACCCCGCTGTGGCAGAGATAAAAAGACAGGCCCAAATTGGCTAGATTATCAGAGTCCTAAGCCTGGCTCTCAAAATATGGGAATTTCGCCTGCCTATCCCCCCAGCAGTGCATCTGAGTCTAGCCGCTAGGCAGGACCCAGTTCCACCCGCCGGCCAAGACAGAAGAAATAAAAGTCAAAATGGTGCGTTTACCTTCAGTCCATGAGAGCCAGGGCTAGCCAGGAGCAGGAGTCAGCAAAAGAGAGGAGGTTTTTCGCTCAGTGGTGTGAAGTCCAAATTAACAGCCCTGTGCCGTGTCCTGGGGCTGTTTAGGTGATCAGAAGGCTCTGTTTGATTATCAGTTCAGGTCTTGGTTTCCAGAGGGATATAGGGAGACGTGTGCTTAGTCCACCCTCTTTACTCCGCCCCCTCATCATTTCTTGATTCGCATTAGCTACTCTGTGTTCAAGAGCAAGTTTCAGAGTTTCTTTTAAAATCCATTTTTTTTTTTTTATTTGTGTTTCCTACATTTTTAATGATGTTTTGTTGTCTTTGTATATGACACCCTGCCATCATGCCCCAACTCATCTGGTCTTTGCTAATTAGTGTTCACTGTGTCACTCTGTTGAAATAGTCTCCAGATGCAGGTGGGACATACTCATGATCATATTTTGGCTCTCATGGACTTGCTTTAATTTTCTTCACCTTGAATTTGCATATGAGCAGTTGATGGTCTTCTGCAGTCAGACCCTGATCTTGTTTTCAGTGATGATACTGAACTTCTCTCTGATATTTTTCAACAGATGTGATCAGTTTAATTCTTGTGTATTCCATCTGGTAATTTCCCCAGGTATAGGTGCCCTTTATGTTGTTGAAAAAAGGGATTGCCAATAAATAAGTAGTTATTGGGACATTCTGTCATGCAATCTTCCATGTTTCTTTCACCGAGGCCATGTTTACTTCTTTGGTTTAGACTGTCTCATTCCAGTCTTGATTGCTCTTTTGATCAATTTCAGACTGCAGAAGTTGATAAAAATTCTTTATTTTCTTCATCTTTGGTGTTAGTGGTTGGTGTGTAAATCTGAATAATAGTTGTTTTAATTGGTCTTCCTTGCAGGCGTATGGATATTACCCAATCACTGAAAACACTGTACTTTCAGGATAGATCTTGAAATTTTGTTTTTGACAATGATGTAGCACTGTTCCTCTTCAGTTTATCATTCCCAACATAGTAGACCATACGATTTTCTTATTCAGAATGGCCAATACCAGTCCATTTTAGGTCACTAATGCCTGGGGTATCTATTTTTATGCATTCCATTTCATTTTTGATGACTTCTAATTTTCCTAGATTTATATGTACTGCGTTCCACATTCCAGTTATTAATGGATGTTTGCAGCTGTTTCTTCTCATTTTAAGTCATGGTACATTAGCAAATGAAGATCCTGAAAGCTTGACTGTCCATATAATTAAGGTTGACTCAACTTAGAAGAGACAGCTCTTCCCCATTCATATTTTGAGTGCCAACCTGCAGGGCTGATTTTCTGGCACTGCATTAGACAGTGTACCACTCCTATTCATAACGTTTCCAGTGGAGTTTTTTTTCCCACAAGTAGACGACCAAGTCCTTGTTCCTAATCTGTCTTAGTCCAGAAGCTCCGCTGAAACCTATTCACCATGCATGACTCTGTTAGTATTTGAAATAGTGGTACCATAGCTTACAGCATCACAGCAACACTCAAGCTACCACAGTATGACAGTGTTGGCTTGAGTATTGCTTTGATGTTGGCAAACTGACAGAAGACAAAGTATTGCAATGAAATGTGCAAAGGCCTGGAGTTAGAAAACCAAAAGTGAAGAATACGCTCAGCATTTTTCAAGCTGAAAGAAGTGGGAAAGAAAAAATTGGGCCTCGAGTTGCAGTTTTGAAGGATACAGTGGACAAAATGTTGAATGATGGAAGAAACATCAAAAGAAGATGGAAGGGGGATACACAGAGTCTTTGTACCAAAAGAATTAGTCAGTGTTCAGCCATTTGAGAAGATAACATATGATCAAGAACCCATGATGTTGGAAGAAGTCTGAGCTACAGTGAAGGCACTGGTGAAAAACAAGTCTTTAGAAATGGATGAACTACCAATTGATATGTTTGAACAAATGGATAAAGTGCTAGAGGTGCTAACTCATCTATTCCAAGAAATTTGGAAGCCAGCTTCCTGGCTAGCCAGCAAGAAGAGTTTCGTATTTATGCCCATTCCAAAGGTAATCTAATGGGATGTGAAAATTATCAGTATTTTTACTATCACATATAAGTAAAATTTTGCTGAAGATAATTCAGAAGTGATTGTAGCTGTATATCAATAGGGAACTGCCAGGAAGTCAAGTTAGATTCGGGAGAGGACATGAACTGAGGGAAAATATTGCTGATATCAGGTAGATCTTGGCTGAAAGCAGAGAATACTAAAAAGATGTTTGCCTGTGTTTTATTGATTATGCAAAGGCGCTTGACTGTGTGACTCAACAAATTATGGGTAACATTACAAAGAATAGAAACCCTGGTGGTACAGTGGTTAAGAACTTTGGCTGCTAACCAAAAGGTTGGCAGTTTGCCTCCACCAGACTCAGTTCTACTCGGTCCTTTCAGAGCTCTGTGAGTCAGTATCAACTTGATGGCAGCTAGTTTGGGTATTACAAGAGAATAGGAGTTTAGAACACTTAACTATGCTTGTGTAGAACCTGTACAGAGACCAAGAGACAGCCATTCAAACAGAACAAGGGATGGTTTAAAAATCTGGAAAAGTGTGCATCAGGGTCATATCCTTTCACCATCCTGATTTAGTCTGTATACTGAGCAAATAATCTGATAAACTGGACTGTATGAAGGAGAATGGAGCGTCAAAATTGGAGACTCATTAAGAGTCTGCTATATGCGAATAACACAACCCCACTTGCTGAAAACGAAGGGGAGTTGAAGCACTTGCTGATGAAGACTTAAGACTACAGCTTTCAGTATGGATTATACTTCAGTGTAAAGGAACAAATTGTAACAACTGAACCAATAGGCAACATCATGATAAACAGAGAAAAGATGAAGTTGTTAACACATTTCATTTTACTTGGATCCACAATCAATGCCCATGGAAGCAGCAGTCAGAAAACCACATGACATACTGCACTGAGCAAACCTACTGCAAAAGACGTCTTTAAAGCATTGAAAAGCAAAAATGTCACTGTGAGGACTAAGGAGCACCTGATCCAAGCCTGACTTTTTCACTCACCTCATGTGCATGCAGATGCTGGACAGTGAATAAGGAAAGCCAAAGAATTGACGTCTTTGAATTATGGTGTTGGTGAAGAATATTGATTACACCACAGACTGCTAAAAGAATGAACAGCCATGTCTTAGAACAAATGCAGCCAGAGTGCTCCTTGGAAGGAAGGATAGCAAGACTTTATCTCATCTAATTTGGACATGTTATCAGGAGGGAGCAGTCCGTGGAGAAGGAATCATGCATAGTAAGGTAAAGGGTCAGAGAAAAAGAGGAAGATCCTCAACAAGATGGATTGGTTGCAACAATGGGTTCAAACATAGCAGTGATTGTGAGGATGGCATAGGACTGGGCAGTATTTTGTTCTGTTGTACATAGAATCACTCTGAGTAGGAATCAACTCAAAGGCACCTTATAATAACACATTTTGGGGGAACTCAATTCAAGCCGTAACATTCCATCCTTTGACCTCAAAAAACTTATGTCCTTTTCCCATGCAAAATACATTCACCCCCATCTTGTCCTGGAAGTTTTAAATCAACTCCAAGTTCAAACTTGCATTATCTAAATCATGTAAATCAAATATGGGCGAGACGTTAGGTATAGTCCATACTGGGGCAAAATTCCCTTTCATCTGTTAATCTGTGTACAAATTGGAATAAAAATTATCAGCTTCCAAAGTACAATGGTGGAACAGGCACATCTAGACATTTCTATTACAAATGGGGTAAATTGGAGGGAAAGAAGGAATAATGGACACTAAGCAAGCCCGAAATACAGTAGAATAGTTGACATTCTCTCTCAAGTCTTGAAAATACTCCTCTGTTCTGTAAGACCACCTGGGCAGTGGCCCTGCCTTCTGAATTCTGGATGGTGGTCCCTCAGCCCTGGGCTTCAGCTCCACCCTGCAGACCCACTAGGACAGCAACTCTGCTCCCTGGACTTTGTGTGTCCTTGTTCCCCTAGTCCTTCTGCATGGCAGCTCTGCATCCTTGACCCTAGCAGCCACTGTTTTTCTGCCCCTTGGACCTGACTCAATGGCAGTGGGTATGTGTGTGGGCTTGGCAGCCCCACCCTCTTAGCTTGGGCCGTGGTCCCACTCCTGAGGTATCCCACACCTTTAAGGACAACCCCATATTCTGGAACCCAGTTTGGAAAGATCTGACTTTTTGAAATCTAGGAGGCTGTGGTCCCACCCCTTGAAACCAAGAAAACCGTGTTTCCTGTGTTCCTTAGAACAGTTTTACTCATCTCCTGGCTGCTTCAAGCATGGTCCTTTTGTTTTCTTGGAGTACAACACATGTAGTACCTCTTGGCCTGTTTCCTGCCTGTTGAATTCTAAGAGGCAGGCAGTATTCTTTTGTTCTTTCTCTTTCCTCTTCATTGTAAAACTGATGGGTTTTCTGCTGTGGTAGTTGATTGGATCTGTCAGTCACTGGCTTAGTCTCTTGTGTAGCTACATCTTTGGTGAGCACTCTGTGATACTTGTCCATGGTACGTACAACAGAATTTTCCATATAAGTTCTGTTTTTGTTTTGCATGACTGATTTTTTTAAGTCCACATGTGTCTCACTCATTTTGCCATAAACAGCAAGAAGAAACCACATGGCTCCTTTAAGATCTTGGCTTAAAAATCTCGTTAGCCAGACGTATTCAAGTTTATCACTTTCAAGTTCTACCTTCCTCCAAACATTTGAACATTAACACAGACAAGTTCTTTCCTACTGCATAAAAAGCATCACGCTTCTTCTATTATCTGATCACATGTTCATCATTTTCTTTTAAATTCTTGCCAGAAGCATCCAGATTCTAGCAACATTCTGTTACTAAGGGCATATGTATTCTCTAAGATCTCAGATCCTTCTGAGCCCTCACCAGCATTGCCTTTAATGTCCAATTCTACCACACTCACTTCAAGGCGGTCTAGGCTTTTACCTTAAAAGTCTTCCATCCTCCTCCTATTGCCCAATTCTAAAACCACTTCCACATTGTAGACATTTGTTAGAGGAGCACCACTACTTCTTGATACTAAATTCTGAGTTATCTAGTGTTGCTATAATAGAAACACGACAAGTAGATGGCTGTAAGAAACAGAAATTTATTTTCTCACAGTTTAGGAAGCTAAAAGTCTGAATTCAGGGTGCCAGCTCCACAAAAATGCTTTCTTTCTCTGTTGGCACTGGAAGAAGATATTTGTCTCCTTGAGCTTCTGGTCCTGGGTAATCTTTTTCTTTAAAAAAGAAAAAAAAAGTTTTATTGAGGTATAACAGTGTGCAATGAATGACACATATTTAGCATATTTAAAGTGTACAGTTTGGTAAGTTTTGACATATCTGTATACTGATAAAGCCATCACATAAATGAAGATAATGAACACATGTATGCATCTCTCCATGAAGTTTCCTTATACCTTTTGTAATCCTACTGTTCCCTGAGCAACTGCAGATCTACTTTGTCACTAAAAATTAGTTTGCTTTTCCCACAATTTATATAAATGGAATCATAGAGTAAAGATATTCTTTTTACTGTCGGGCTTCATTCACTCAGCATAATTACTGTGTTGTTGCATGTAACAATAGTATTTTTTTTTCAATTCTTCAATTTATTTTTTATTGTGCTTTAAGTGGAAGTTTACGGAGCATATTAGTTTCTCATTGAACAATTTAGATATAGACTGTTTTGCCACATTGGTTGCAAGTCCTGCAAAATGTCAGCACTCTTTCCTTCCCTTCCCCACCCTGGTTTCCCATTTCCATCTGTCAATTTTTCCTGTCACTTCCTTCTTTCTTATCATTTCTTTTGGGCAGATATTGCCCATTTAGTCTATTCTTGATTGAACTAAGAAGCATACTCCACATGTGTCCTGATGGTGTAGTAGTTAAGTGCTACATCTGCTAACCAAAAGGTTGACAGTTTCAGTCTACCAGGCTCTTTGGAAACTGTGGGGCAGTTCTTTTCTGTCCTGTATGGTCACTATGAGTTGGAATCGACTTCAACAGCAGCAGTTTTATTTTGGATGGCTAATGATCGTAACCATTTCCTCATTTGTCTGTTAGCCACCTGAATGTCTCCTTCCATCAAGTTTCAGTTCATAGCCTTTGCCCATTTTTTAATTGTATTGTCTTTTTGTTGTTGAGGTACTGCAGTATCTTAGAGATTTTATAAATGAGACCCATGTCAGATATGTCATGGCCCAAAATTATTTCCCAGTCTGAGTTCTCTATTTACTTTTTAGTGAATCCTTTTGATGAGCATTAAGTGTTTATAATTTTTAGGAACCCCCAGTTATCTAGTTTATCTTCTGTTTGCATTGTTAACAATTTTTATTGAATGTATGCGATGTATTAGGGCCCCTAGCATTGTCCATGTTTTTTCTTCCATGTTTTTTAATAGTTTTAGGTTTTATATTTAGGTCTTTGATCCATTTTGAATTAGTTTTTGTATATGTTGTGTGATATGGGTCCTGTTTCCTTGTTTTACAGGTGAGCATCCAGTTTTGCCCGCACTATTTGTCAAAGAGACTGTCTTTTCCCATCTTTATCAGACTTCTGTCAAAGATCAGCTGACTGTAGGAGAATGGATTTATGCCTGGGTTCTCAGTTCTATTTCATTGGTCTATGTGTCTGTTGTACCAGTATCAGCCTATTTTGACTACCATGGCTGCACATTGTGTTCTGAGATCAGATAGTGTAAAGCGGCCTACTTTGTTCTTCAGTAATACTTTACTTGTCCACAGCTTCTTTCCCTTCCGTATAAAGTTAGTGATTGTTTTCCATCTTGTAAAAGAATGCTGTTGGTATTTGGATCAGGATTGCACTGTTTCTGTAGATCACTTTGAGTAGAATTGACATTTTCACAGTGTTGATGCTTCCTGTCTATGAGCATGATTTTTCCATTTATGTAGGTTTTCTTTTTTGCAGTAGTGTTTTATACTTTTCTTTATATAGGTCCCTTACATTTGTGGTTAAATTTATTCTTAGTATTTTCTTTTTTGGAGCCCTGGTGGTACAGCCCAGCTCCTAACCAAAAGGTCAGCAGTTTGAATCCACTACTCTTTGGAAACCCTATGGGGCGGTTCTACTCAGTCCTGTAGGGTCTCTGTGAGTCTGAATCAACTCAGTGGCAGTGAGTGTGGTTTATTTTTGTAGGGGCTGTTATGAATGGTATTGTGTTCTTGATTTCTTTTTTGACATTCTTTGTTGATGTATAGGAATCCCAGTGATTTTTGTATGTTACTCTTCTGTAATGCTATTCTGCTGACTGAATCTATTAGTTCTAATTGCTTTCTTGTGGAATCTTTAGGACTCTCTATGCACAAGATCATATCATCTGCAAGTAGGGATAGTTACTTCTTCGTTTTTGATTTTATGCCTTTTACTTGTTTTCCTTGCCTTATTACTTTAAGTGGAACTTTCAGCAAAATGTTAAAAAGCAGTGGTGGTAAAGGGCATCCTTGTCTTGTTCCTGTTATCAGGGGAATGCTTTCTGTCTGTCCATTGAGAATGATGTTAGCTGTTGGTTTTGTATAGAGATTCTTTATTATATTGAATAATTTCCCTTATATTCCTGTTTTATTGAGAGTTTTAATCAGGAATGGCTGTTGGACTTTTTAGGATGCATTTTCTGTGTTGATTGAGATGATCATGTGATTCTTTTATTTATGTGGTGTATTAAATGGATTGGTTTTCTAATATTGAACCATCCTTGCATAACTGATATGAATCCTACTTGGTTGTGGCCTTTATTTATTTATTTTTTGATAGGATGCTGAATTCTATTGGGTAGAATATTGTTGAGAATCTCCACATGAGAGATACTGGTCTACAATTTTCTTTTTTTGTGGTGCCTTTGGTATCAGGGATGTGCTGACTTTATGGAGTGAATTCAGGAGTGTTCATTCCTTTTCTATGCTCTGAAATAGTTTGAGTAGTACTGGTGTGAGGTTTTCTCTGAATGCTTGGTAGAATTCTCCAATGAAGCTGTCCAGCCCAGGGTTTTTTCCCTCTTCAGTCTCTTCTCTTGTTACGGGTCTGTTCTGTTCAAATTTTGTATCTCACTTTGTTATTTGGGTAGGTAGTGGGTTTCTAGCAATTTCTCCATTTCCTCTAGGTTCTCAAATTTGTTGGATTACAATTCTTCTTAGTATTGTTACAATCCTCTTTATTTCCTTTGGGTTTATTGTACGGTACTCTATCTCATTTCTTATTTGGATTATTTGGTTCCTCTCCTGTTTGTCCTTTGTCAGTTTAGCCAGTAGTTTGTCAGTTTTCTTGATCATTTCAAAGAACAAACTTTTGGTCTTGCTGATTATTACTCTAGTCTGTTGTTTCCTTTCTTGTGTTGTCTGTGGGTCTCTCTTGCTATTCTCTGGTTGAGTTACAGAACTGTTTTGTTGTTGTTGTTGTTTTGGCCATTGTTAATTTTTTTTTCTTTATTATGACTGAGTGAAAATGTACATTCCCGTATAAATTTGCATGCCCACCTATGTGCAGCTTCCACTGCTCTCCCTGCCCAGTGACAGTACATTATTCCTCTCTGCTCCATACATGTCTCATCTTCCCAACAGTTTCCTTTACCCTCCTTTCCACCTACTCCCCTTACTCCAGCCAGAGGTCAGCAGGATGCTATCCAATAGATGCATAGAACCATAAAGTGCATCCAGTATATGGTCACTCTGCATCACCAAGTCCAATCCATTCATGTCCAAAGAGTGGATCTTCACTATGATTTATGGTCAAGGGCAGCATCAGGGCCAGGGGCCATGCTCCCAGCAGAACCCCGAAGCCGCTGGACCATCAATTGTGGTCTTTTAGTGGAGATCTCAAGTGCACCCCTTTTCATTCTTGTGTTGCCAGTGAGACTCAACTTTGTGAGCTGCATCACGGCTGTCATAGGTGGTGGCCGGGCACCATCCAGTTCTTCCGGTCCCAAGTCGATGTAGGCACCCACTCATGTGGGTCTCTCTGTCTTATGGGTTGTCTTTCCCCCATGTCCTTTTGGTCCTCAGTGAGCATCCATTCCTGCTGAGTTGGGACCATTTGCAGTGCCCTCGGATGGCAGCTAGGCAGCTTTAAAGACCCCAGACACCACTCACCAATGTGGGGTGCAGAGAGCCCTCTTAGCAATATACTAGTTGTGCCAATTGCCTCCATTTCGCCTGAGAGCATGGTCGCTTGCCCCCTGCCCCAGCTACTGTGTCCTTGCAATATTGGGTTAAGATAGGAGTATTCAAGTTATGTTGAAGTCCACTTAATATTGTTCTTGTTTCTAATGTGTGCTGTCATCGATTTCACCCAACCAAATTTCTACCAACTATCTAGTCTAAACCCTCCCCCACTCACCCTCCCTTCCCTCCCCTACCTTGCAGCCATCAAAGAGTCTTTTCTTCTATACATAAGTCTGTTTCTGAGATCTTATTGTAGGGGTCTCATACAATATTTGTCCTTTTGTCTCTGACTACTTTCACAGAACATAATGTCTTCCAGTTGAAACCAGGTTATGAGATGTTTCCTGGAATCATCATTGTTCTTTATCATTGCATAGTGCTCCATTGAGTATATGCACCATAGTCTCCCTATCCATTCCTCTGTTGTTGGGCATCTGGATTGATGCCATCTTTTTGCTGTCCCGGACTGTGCCGCGATAAGCATTCTTGTGCATGTATCCGTTGGTGTGAATGGCCTTGATTCTGTAGGATATATTCCAAGTAGTGGAATTACTGGGTCAAATGGTATATCTATATCCATTTTTTTAAGGAAGAGCCAGATTGCTTTCCAAAGAGGCTGAACCATTTTTCAACTCCACCAACAGTGTAGGAGAGTTCTACTTTCTCCACAGCCTCTCCAGCATTTGTTGTTTTATGTTTTTTGGATCATAGCCAACCTTGTTGGGGTGAGGTGGTATCTCATTTGTCATTTTGATGTGAATTTCTTTAATAACTAAAGATCGTGAACACGTCCGCATGTGTTTTTTGGCTGCCTGGATCTCTTTAGTGAAATGTCTGTCCATCTCCTTTGCCCATCACTTAATTGGATGATTTATCTTCTTATTGATATTTTGTAGTATCTTATAGATTATGGAGATCAGGCGTCAGTCTGACATAGAGTTGCCAAATATTTTTTCCCATTCTCTAGGTGGCCTTTTAACTCTTGTGATAAAGTCTTTGGATGAGCAAAAGTGTTTGATTCTTAATAGTTCCCATTTATCTATTTTCTCTTCTGTTGATTGTTGTTTGTTAGACAGATTTTGAAGTTTGTCTACATTGTGTATTAAAACTTCCATGTTGTTCCTACTTTTTCTTGGATGAGCTTTATCATTTCAGATTTGATATTTAGATCTTTTATCCAATTTCAGTTGGTTTTTGTACAAGATGTAAGATACGGATTTTGTTTCAGTTTATTGCAGATGGATATCCAATTTTGCCAGCACCGTTTGTTGAAGAGATTGCTTTTACCCCAGTTTAATGTCTTAGGGCCTTTCTTGAATATGGACTATTCAAAGGCAGATGATGTCATCTCTGGGGTCTCAGTTCTGTTCCATTGATTGATCTGTCTGTTTTTGTACAAGTACCAGGCTGTTTTGACCACTGTGGCAGTGTGATAGATTCTGAAGTCACATAATGAGAGGCCTCCTGGTGTGTTGTTCTTTAGTAGTACTTTATTTATCCAGGGTTTCTTCCCTTTCCAAACAAAACTGGTAATTTGTTTCTCTATCTCATTAAAAAATGACACTGGAACTTGTATTGGGATTGCATTATATAAGTAGATTGCTTTGGGTAAAATAGACATTTTCACAATGTTAAGTCTTCCTATCCATGAGCACAGTAGGTTTCTCCATTTATCTCAGTCTCTCTTAGTTTCTTGTAGTATTGGCTTGTAGTTCTCTTTGTAACGGTCTGTTATTTCTCTGTTTAGATTCATTCCTAGGTACTTTGTCTTCTTGGGGGCTATAGTAAATGGTATTGATTTAATGATTTCTTCATTAACAGTCTCATTGTTGGTATAAAGGAATCCTACTGATTTACTTATCTTGTATCCTGAGACTTTGCTGAACTCTTCTATCAGTTTGAGTAGTTTACTTATAGATTCTTTGGGATTCTCTGCATATACAATCATATCATCAGCAAACAGGGAGATTTTGACTTCTCCTTTGCTGATGCAGATGCCCTTTATTTCTTGGTCTTTTGTCTAATTGCTCTGGCTAGAACTTCTAGTACTGTGTTGAATAGGAGAGGTGAGAATGGGCATCCTTGTCTAGTTCGTCTTCTCAAGGGAAACTCAGTCTCTCTCCATTCAGGATGACGTAGGCAGTTAGTCTTGTATAAATGGCCATTAACGGATTGAGGAATTTTCCGTCTGCGTATTTTGCTAAGAGTTTTTAGCGTGAATGGGTGTTGGACTTTATCAAATCCCTTTTCTGCATCAATGGACAGAATCAGGTGATTCTTGTCTTTTGTGCTGTTTATGTGGTTAATCACATTAATTGTTTTTCTGATGTTGAACCAGCCTTGCATCCCTGGTATGAATCCAACTTGGTCATAATGGATTATTTTTTGGATATTTTGTTGTATTGTGTTGGCAACAATTTTGTTGAAGATTTTTGCATCTGGATTCATGAGTGATATTTGTATGTAGTTCTCCTTTTCTGTTGAGTCTTTCCCTGGTTTTAGTATCAGGGTTACGCTGGCTTTACCGAATGAGTTTGGGAGTACTCCATCCCTTTCTGTACTGTGAAATACTCTCAGTAGTATTGGAGATAACTCTTCTCTAAAAGCTTGGTAGAATTCTGCAGTGAAGCCATCTGGGCCCGGGCTTTTTTGGTTGGCAGTTTTTCGATGACATTTTCAATCTCTTCCTTTGCGATAGGTTTATTAAGTTATTCTGCTTCACGTTGCGATAATTTGGGTAGGGGATATGAATCAAATAATTTGTCCATTTCCTCTAGGTTTTCAAATTTGTTAGAGTACAGTCTTTCATAGTATTCTGTTATGATATTTTTAATTTCTGTTGGATCTGTTGTGACCACTCCCTTCTCGTTTCTAATTTGGGTTATTTGTTTTCTTGCCTGTTTTTCTTTGGTAAGTTTCTCCAGTACTTTGTCAATTTTGTTGATCTTTTCAGAAAACCAGCTTTATTGTCTTTTCAACTTCTTCAATTGTTTTTCTATTCTCTAATTCATTTAGTTCTGCTCTCATCTTTATGATCTGGTTTCTTCTCGTGCTTGAGGGGTTCCTCTGTTGTTCTCTCTCTCCTTGTTCAAGCTATAGGGTTAGTTCCTTGATCTGGTTACTTCCGTCCTTCCAGATGTGTGCATTTATGGAGATAAACAGACCTCTGAGCACTGCTTTGGCTGTATCCCATCGGTTCTGGTAGGAAGTGTTTTCATTCTCATTGGAATCCATGAATTTCTTTAGTTCATCCTTGATTTCTTCTATAACCCATGTTTTTTTGAGCAAGATGTTGTTCAGTTTCCAAGAGTTCCACTTTCTATCTGTTTTTTCTGCTGTTGATTTCAATTTTTATGGCTTTATGATCTGAGAAGATGCTTTGCAGTAACTCAGTGGTATGGATTTTGTTGAGAATTGCATCATGTCCTAACACATGGTCAATTCTGGAGAATGTTCCATGTGCACTGGAGAAGAAGATGTAGTTGTCTGCTGATGGGTAGAAAGTTCTGTATATATCGATGAGGTTTAGTTGGTTAATTGTGGCAATGAGGTCTTCTGTATCCTTACTGAGGTTTTTTCTAGATGATCTGTCCAGTATTGAGAGTGGAGTGTTGAAGTCTCCCACTATTATTGTGGAGTGATTTAACTCTTTTTTGAGTGTAGTTAGTGTTTCTTTGATGTACTCAGGTGCTTTGATATGAGGTGTGAAAATATTTAATATAGTTAAGTCTTGCCTGTGTACTGAACCTTTCAGCAGTAAATAGTGTCCATCTTTGTCCATGATGGTGGATTTTACATTTATACTGATTTTGTCTGAGATTAGAATTGCCACCACTCCTCTTCTTTGTTCATTATTAGCTTGATATATATTCTTCCATCCGTTAATTTTCAATTTGTTCCTATCTTTAGGTCTCAAGTGAGTTTCTTGTAGACAACATATGGATGGGTCATGTCTTTTGATCCAAGATATCACTCGATGTCTCTTTACTGGAGCATTCAGTCCATTCACATTCAATGTAATTGTTGATAGGTATGTGTTCACTGCTGCCATTGTGATATGTTTATTTTTGTGTTGATGTTTTCTCTGTTGTTCTCATTAGTCTGTTCTGGGACATTCTTTTTTGTGAGTTGACTTTTCACCTTTTTTAGAGCTGGTTTTGTAGTTGTTGAGACTCCTGTGTTACATTTCTTGAAATGGTATGATACATCTTGGCTGTGCTTTACAGCTGCCCCTATGGTCCCCCTTAATAGACTATATATAAACCCAATTTTAATTACTACCACTCTTGTCATCTTCCTCTCCATTTGGAAGTACTGTAACAACTGTAGTTCATCTCTCTTTTTAATATGATGGCACCATAGTTTTCGTGATGATCACTGGATTGCTTCATTCCGTACCAAAGCTGTAATTGAGTTTGGTGCCTTCCCTAACTGAGTAGAGTTTTGAGTAGTGTGTCGTCCTAAACTATAGAGCCAAGAACTTCTTTCAGTATTTCTTGTAGTTTGGGTTTGGTTTTTACAAAGTGTCTGAGTTTCTGTTTATCTGCGAATGTCTTAATTTCATTTTCTTATTTGAAAGATAGTTTTGCAGGATATAGAATTCTTGTTTGGAAGTTCTTCTCCTTCAAGGCTTTGAATGTGCCATGCCACTGTCTGCATGCCAGCATGGTTTCTGCTGAGAAACCTGACGAAACCGTACAAGGTTTCCCTCTAAATGTTAGCTTTGCTTTGAGTCTTGCTACCTTTAAGAGTTGCTGCTTATGTTTCATTTTGTTAAGCTTGATTATAATATGTCTCAGAGTCTTTCTTTTGAGATCTATATTGGGTAGCATACGATATGCATCTGAGATGTCTATATTCTCTTCCTTCATGATTTCTGGGAAGTTTTCTGTCAGCAGTTCAGCAACGATACTCTCTGTGTTCTCAGGTGTTTCATCCTGTTCAGGGACTCCAGTTAATGGAAAGTTGTTTCTCTTAATGAGTCTCACATGCTTCTTAATGCTTCTTCATTTTTCTTGTTTCTTTTTTCTGATTTATTCTCATAGACGCTGACATAAGTAGCTCTGTCTTCCAGGTCAGAAATTCTTTTTTCCATTTGTTGCATTCTGTTTTCTTGGCTTTGAATGGAAGTTTCTATGTCTTTGATTTTGTTCTTGATCTGTGGGATTTCAGAGTATTGGTATTCCATCAGATTGAACAGCTTGCTTGATTTTTCCCTTTGTTCTGCTGCATTTTGTATAAGGTCTAGAAGGGCTCTGTATGTAATCCTTTTGTATTCATCTTCCGATAATTTCTCGAAAACTCCTTGGTGGTTTTGTTTGGGAGCCTTCTGAAGCCATGGGTAATTTCTTGTTTGCCACAAGTGTCTGTTGCCTTTTGGGTCCCATGTGACTAAGTAGAGGCTGCGAGAGATACTATGAGGATGGACCACAGATGTTTCTCTAGACTGCCTTAAAATGTAAAACAAAGGATATCTGACAATTTCCCAAATCAGTCATATTTTCAGTTGTAGAGGTCCCTCTTCCCAGCTGGCAAAGTAAGTACCTCTGTATCCAATCCCAGATGATATGAACTAGTTCAAAATACAGCAATACTACTGCCCTATTGGCCTCTGCTGACAGGGCCCAGCCTTAGGTGAAACTGTGTAAAGTACTGCTTTTCTGGTAGAAGAGTGCTGTCCTGTGGGCAGGCTCTGGCTCCCAAGCTAAGAATTAGGCCCAGGTGTGGCCACTGCATCTTAAGAAGGCACCTTCCACACAGTGGGCAGATAGAGGGGCTTAAGGTGCCAAGAGGTAGTGATTCCTTTGCCTCTGTTGCTGTCCTGTTTGCAGGTGCTGGCCCCCAAGCTAAGAATTACATCCCACTAAAATTGCCTTATCCAACATGGCGTCCGGCACACAGGCACTATGATTCTCTACGAACCATGCTGTGGCAGAGATAAAAAAAACAGGCCCAACGTGGCTAGATGAACAGAGTCCTAAGCCTGGCTCTCAAAATATGGCAGTTTTGCCTGCCTATCCCATCAGCAGTGCGTCTGAGTCTAGCAGCTAGGCAAGACTCAGCTCCGCCCACCAGCCAAGACAGAGAAAAAAGAAGTCAAAATAGTGCGTTTACCTTCAGTTCCGTCAGAGCCAGGGCTAGCTAGGAGCAGGAGTCAGCGAAAGAGAGGAAGATTTTCGTTCAGTGGTATGAAGTCCAAATTAACAGCCCTGTGCCATGTCCTGGGGGCTCATTAGGTGATCAGAAGGCTCCGTTTGATTATCAGTTCAGGTCTTGGTTTCCAGAGGGGCATGAAGAGAGGTGTTCTTTGTCCACCATCTTGACTCCGTCTCCCATTGTTAATTTTTTCTGTGTGTTTGTATTTCTATAAATTGGCTTCTGAGTACTGCCTTTGCTTTTTCCTAAGATTTTGGGACAGTATATTTTCATTCTCATATGATTCTAAAAATATTTTTCCCCTCTTTGATATTTTCTATTTCTCGTTTGTTTTTAAGCAAAGTGTTGTTCAGTTCCCTTGTATGTGATTTTTTTTTTTTTAAATCCTTATTCTTCCTGTTATTGATCTCTTTTGTTAGGATATTGTGATCAGAGAGAGTGTTTTGTATTATTCCAGTGTTCTGGATGTTATTGAGGGTTGCTTTGTAGCCTAAAATGTGGTCTGTTTAAATGTTCTGTCCTTTACTGACAGTGGCATGTTAAAGCCTTCTAATTTTATTGTAGAGCTGCCTCTTTTCTCTTGTCGGTGCTGTTAAGAGTTTGTGTATTTTGGGACCCTGTTACTGGGTGCATAAACATTTGCTAAAGTTTTATGTTCTTAGTGAATTGTCCCTTTAATCATTATTTTTTTTCTTTCATTGTGATTAAGTGAAAGCATACAATCCAAATTAATTTTGCATGCCTGCCTGTCTGCAGGTCCATATGCTCTCCTTGCCCTGTGACAGCACGCTCCTCCTTTTCATTGTATACTTGTCATATCCTCTTAACAAGCTCCTGTCCCCTCCTCTCCACCTTCTTCTCTCCCATCTAGAAAGAGACCAATAGGACAGCCTCCTGTAAATGCATAGAGCCATGAAGTACACACACCATGTGGTCACACTGTGTCCATGAGTCCAGTCCAATTTTGACTGAAAAGTTGACCTCGGTACTGTTTTCTGGTCAGGGGCAGCAGCAGGTCTAGCAGCCCATCGGACCATTAGTTGTGGTCTTTTAGTAGAATTCTTGAGCTGGACTCTTCTTTTTCTTGTGTTGCCACAGGGAGTCAATATTGTATGCCCCATCATGGCTGTCCTTGGTGGTGGCCAGGCACCATCTGGTTCTTCTGGTCACATATTGATATAGTCTCCCACTCACATGAGTCCTTTTCTGTCCTGAGCTCTTTTTTTCCTCGTGTCTTTGTTGTTCTTCATGATCATCTGTTCCAGATGAGTTGAAACTATTTGGTGTACCTGAAATGGCAGTTTGCTAGCTTTTAGGATCCCAGACAACACTCACCAATATGGGATGTGTAGAAGACTCTCTTAGCAATAGGCTAGTTATGCCAGTTGGCCTCGATGTCCCCTGAGAGCATGATCCCCAGACCTTGCCACTGCTGTTCTATCCTTGCAAGACTGGGTTGAGATTAGAAGAGTTTTCAGTTTATGGTGAAGTCTGGTTGACTTTCTACTGTGTGCTGTCACTGCTTTCACCTAAACAAATTTCTATCAACTATCTAAGCTATGACTAACCGTCTCCCTCCCTCCACATCCTTGTAGCTGTCAGAGTCTTTTCTTCTGTACATAAGTCTGTTTTTAAGTCCTTATAGCAGGGGTCTCATACAGTATTTGTCCTTTCGCCACTGACTGATTTCACTTAGCGTAATATCTGCCAATTGAAACCAGGTTATGAGATGCTTCCTAAAATCATCATTGTTATTTATTGTTGCATAGTGTTCCATTGAGTATATATACCATAGTTTGTTTATCCATTCATTTGTTGATGGACATCTAGGCTGATTCCATCTTTTTGCTATTGTGGACTGTGCTGCAGTGAACATTGTGTGCATATATCTGCTTGTGTGACAGCCTCTATTTCTTCAGGATAAATTCCAAGCAGTGGGATTACTGTATCAAATGGTATATCTATTTGTAGCTCTTTAAGGAAGCGCCAAATTGCTTTCCAAAGAGATGGCATTATTTTGCAGTCCCACCAGCAGTGTAGGAGAGTTCTGATCATCTCTTCACAGCCTTTCCAACATTTGTTGTTTTGTGTTTTTTGGATTATGGCCTTTAGTCATTATTTAATGTCCATCGTTTTATTGTTAATTTTACCTTAAAATTCACTTTATCTGAGATTAGTGCTGACACTCTTGCCATTTTTTGGTTACCATTTCCTTGATTTTTTTTTTCTCATCCTTTGATTTTTAATAGTTTTGTCTTTGTGTCTTGAGATGTGTCTCTTTTAGGCAGCGTATTGATGGGTCTTTTTTTCTTTTTCTTTTAAATCTATTCTGCTAGTCACTGTCTCCTTACTGGTGCATTTAAACCATTTACATTTAGTGTTATTATCAGTAGGTGTAAGTTTATTGTTCTTTTTATATGTGTTGCTGACATTTTCTATGTTCCTCTTGGTCTCCTTTGTTGAAGTACTTTTGTTCTTGCGTTTTCTTCATTATTGTAGATTTTGTGTTTACCAAATACTTGTTTTTCGTTATTCTGATGAGTAGATTAGTTAACATTCTTTGTGGTTACTTTTAAATTTAAATTTATTCTTATCTTCCTAAAGTTTGAACCAGTTATTACTCGACATCTCATTGACTTCTTCTCCACTGTGAGTCAAAATCAACTCAGAGATGGCAGTAAACAACAACATGCCTACACTGCTTATTCTGCCTTGTATTATTTTGATGTTGTTGTTATTTACAGATTGACATCTGTGTTTTCCTGTTTTAAGTCTTTTAACTTTGCTTTATTGTTGAATGTTCTTTACCTTGTTTGGTTTCTGGCTGATGATGCCCTGCCTGTGTCCTAGACTCTGTTGTCTGATGCTGTTGGTTCTCTAACTGAAGGTCTACCTTTAATATTTCTTATAAATTTAGTTTGCTTTTTTTGAATTCCATTAATTTTTGTTTACCTGGAAATGCCTTAATTTTGCCATTGTGTTTGAAAGGAGTTTTGCTGAATATGTTATTCTCAATTGGCAGGTTTTGTTCTTTCAAGGTTTTCATTTATGTTATTCCATTGGCTTCTTGCCTACATACTTTCTGCCAAATGATCAGAGCTTAGTGTTATTGTTTCCGCTTTGTAACTTTGTAGTTTTCCTTCAGCTGCTCTCAGGATTCTGTCCTTGTCTTTTGTTTTGGCGAGTGTTATAGATTGAATTGTGTTCCCCAAAAATCTGTATCAACTTGGCTGAACCATGATTCCTAGTATTGTGTGGTTATCCTTCTTTTTGTGATCTGGTGTATCCTATGTGCTGTAAATCCTAATCTCTATGCTGTTAATGAGGCAGGATTAGAGGCAGTTATGTTAATGAGGCAGGACTCAATCTACAGGGTTAAGTTGTATTTTGAGTCAGTTTCTTTTGTGATATAAAAGAGAGAATCAGGCACAGGGGACCCTCATCATCACCAAGCAAAAAGAACCAAAATCAAAGTGTATCATTTGGACCTGAGGACCCTGTGCTGAGAAGCTCCTAGACCAGGGGAAGATTGATAACAAGGACCTTCCCCCAGAGCCAGCAGAGAGAAAACCTTTCCCTGGAGCTGGTGCCCTGAAATTGGACGTCTAGCCTCCAAGACTATGTGATAATAAATTTCTGTTCGTTAAAGCCATCCCAGTGTGGTATTTCTCTTATAGAAGCACTAGCTAACTAACACAGTAAGTATGATTATAATCTGTCTTTATGACTTTCTTTTGGAGTCTATTCTATATCAGGTTTATTGAGTTTCTTACTCATCAGTTTTTTTGTCTTTTATAATGTTTGGGAAGTTTTATGCCAGCACATCTTCAACAATCGTCTGTGTTTTCTGTTTGTCCCCGTGTTCAGTAACTCCATGAGTATTTTTGCTCTTGATTGTGTCTCGTAATTCCCTAGTTTTCTTCATTTTTTTTCCATTCTTTTTTCTGATGTTTCTTCAAACAAAGTGGCATCCATGGATTTGTCTTCAATCTCACTAATTGTCTTTTGTCTCAGAATTGCTACTAAAACTTTCTCTTGAGGTGTCCATTTCTGAAACTCTTACAGAGCCCTAAAATACTAGCCCTTTGAATTCTTCTATCAGAAGTGCGTCTGTCTCTTTATTTTGGTCACTTGCTGAAGTTATGTTGTCCTATTTATTTATATATTTTGATATTGTCTGCTGTCTCCGTGACATTAAGGCGTTATTTATTGATTGTATATTCATTTGTTTTGTCTTGCTTTTTTGCTTTGTTTTGCTGTGTCTGGACCAGCAGGCCAGACATGTTTTGCTGCTTGCTTGTCTGTGGGCATTGGTAGTTTTCACTACCTTGTCTGAATGGGCAGGGCAAGCCTGCTTTGCTATACACTGCTTTTGCAAGATGGCTGAGGGCAACTGGATGGGCACTGTCTGCCTCCTAATGTTAGCCCAACTGTGTGGGAACATTCATAGCTTCTGGCCAGATGGGTGGAGGTATTGTATGGGGAGTGGTACAAGCTCACTTGCCACAATTCAGCAGCTGGTCAGTTGGAGGGAGAATGGGGCAGCGTATTCCCAGTGTAGCAGTGGGCCTGAGCACTGGGAATCTAGATGTGGGGGGATGTAGGGACCAGTGGGAAGCAGAAAGAGGTGGCATGTGGGAAGGAGAGGCAAGACAGGTATTTTAAAAAAGGATAGTCTGTGAATTGGGCCTAGGTGGACCTGGCATATAAGGCCAGGTGTCAGGTAAAGAGAAAAGAAAGTAATAGAAAAAAATGTGTTGGCACAGTGAGTATAAACAGACCCAGGGCAGCAGTGGGCCAGTGGCTCTTCAGCTGCACTGGTACAGTTGGGTCCAGGGTCAGGGGAAAGGTACACTGGGCTAGATATGAGGGAGACAAGAAAAAGTTTTAAATAAAAAAATCTGACAGAGTAGGGGCTGAGTTGTATCTGAAGGCCAGTTGTAAGGGAAGGCATGTGATATACAGAGGTAGATGGGAGGGAGAAATAACAGAAAGACACAAAAGCAAAAAAAAAAGGTGGTGCCATGGCAACCAGTGTGTAGGGGTGAAGCAGACTCAGGGCAGCTATGGACTTTTGACT
This sequence comes from Heterohyrax brucei, assembly GCA_028571685.1. Taxonomy (NCBI): domain Eukaryota; kingdom Metazoa; phylum Chordata; class Mammalia; order Hyracoidea; family Procaviidae; genus Heterohyrax; species Heterohyrax brucei. Next base: position 68,462,159 of record CM053166.1, read on the forward strand.
GTCTAGCTGATGCAGCAAGCCATGGCCCAGTAGGACAGAATGGAGATGGTGTACAGGGCTAGGTGGGGTAAGAAAGGGAAAAAGATTGTCTTAATCATCCAGTGCTACTATAACAAATACCTTTGCAGGTGGATAGCTTCAACTAAGAGAAATTTATTTCTTCACAGCCCACTAGGCTACAAGTCCAAATTTGGGATGTCAGCTTCTGGGAAAGGGTTCCTCCCTCTTTTGGCTCTGGAGGAAAGTTCTTGTGTTGTATCAGTCTGCCCTTGGTTTAGGAGCATCTCAGCATAGGAACCTCGGGTCCAAAGAACACACTCTGCTCCAGCACTGCTTTCTTGTGGTGTGAGGTCCTCATGTCTCACTACTCACCTCTGTCTTTTGTAGCTCAAAGATTGGATTAAGACACTTGCCAACTTTGTGGACCTCATCAATGCAACTGCCAGAAACCCATCTTATCCAGTGATTATGATCGAATTTACAACACACAGGAAAATGTCACCAAATGGTGGACAGTCACACAGTCATAGGAATCATGGCCTAACCAAGTTGATAAACACATTTTGAGGGGAACACAGTTTAATCCATGACAGAGAGAAATGGGAAAAAGGCAGCACAGCAAATATGGGCAGGGCAGCCATGTGTCAGTGACTTTGTAGTCAACAGTGTGCCCTGTCAGGAAGGGATGGCAGTGGCTCATAGGGCTAGGTAGGAAGGAAAAAGAAAAGAGAAAAAATGGCACAGGAGGAGCTGGCCAGGCCCTACAGGGTGGACCTGGGTTGTGGGGGAGGGGTGGGGGTGAGCTGATGCATTTATGGTCCCTTGGGAAGAAGGGACTGAAGTGGTATATAGGGCTAGGTAGAGAGAAGGAAGGAAAGGAAAAGAAAAAAATAGTGCTGAGTGAGCCCACTAGTGGAGACAGCGCAGATGTGAATGACAGTGAGCCCATATTTCTCCAGCTGAGCAGTGTGGAGTGGCCCTTTGGGAAGCAGTGTACAGGGCAGAAGGGTGAGGGGCTGAAATAGCATGTTTCTCTGGTTACTGGGTGCTTTGTCCCGTGGTGAGAGTGCTGTGAAGTTTCCATCTGTACTCCCTGTCTGGGGTTGTTGCTGGCTGTTCTCCAAGATGGCAAAACTGTGCCATATTAGCTGGCAATTCACCATCAGTTTCTTTTTCTGTTTGGTGTGTGATGTACTTCTTTTTTCCTTCATTTGATGCTTGGGGTTCCAGGATTGACATTTGTATCTCTTTTGCTTAGTTTTTGGGGTCTTTGCTAAAGAAGGCCAGCATGGTGCATCTGGCTATGGTGCCATGTTGGCTCTGCCACTTCCTGGAGGCAGAGATTTCTTCTCTGGGCATCTATCTTCAACTTTAAGGAAACAGCTTGGGTTACATGAAACTCATGAAGCCAGAGGCCTTGTTTTGTTTGCAGCAGTATACCCAGCACCTAGAACAGTGCCTGAGACACAGTAAATGTCACAGTAATGTTTGTTGGGTAAAGATAGCAGTTATCAAAAATTGGAGGCCAACCAAAATGTTTGGATTTTTGGAAACCAAAAATGCATGATAATAGATAATTGGTTAAAATAGTCATACATTGACATGTTCATATAATAGACTGTTGCACAGCTGTTTAAAGTTGTGTAGAAGAGCATATATAATAATAGGAAAGATACCTATGATATGTCATTCAGAAAAGACAGAGGTTATAAAATAGTATGATCACGTTTTAATAGAATGAAAAGGGGCCTAGAGCCTCACATGCATGCTATCAGTATTTTGCTACTGCAAGCAACACTGGAGTATCTTTGTTCATATGTTGGAGTGTATTTATAGGCTTAACCTCTAGAAGGGAAATTTCTCTGTCAAAGGATGTGTACATGTACATTTTTTATCTGTGCTGTGAATTTTCCTCCAAAAGGGTTTATGAGAGGGCCTCCTGTCCCACACACCTTTGCCAATGCAATGTGTAATCCAATTAATATGATCTTTACCAGTCTTCTAAGTGGAAAATTATTTTTATTCATATTTGTTTATGAATGCTATTAAGACATGTATTTCCTCTTTGCACTGTTTCTGCATTTCCTTTTTCCCATTTTTTCTTTTGGATGTTTATCTTTTCTTTATTGACTTATGAGTTGCAAATGTTTTCCCCATCTGTGATCTTTTAACTTTACTTATGGTACTTTGCCCATATTTTATTATGAAAAAATTTCAAACATACAGTGAAGTTGAAAGAAGTTTACAGGGCACACCTGTATAGTTATTTACTGTAGTTGCTTGTATCTCAAGTTTATTTGTTAATGACATTTTTGTGTGTGTGAAAATTTATGTAACAAAACATATGTAACAAAACATACCCATTCACCATTTTCTGTATGTACAGCTCATTTATACTGGTTACATTTCTCAGCTTGTATCCCCCTCTGGAAAACTTCTACCCATATTGTTTCAACCGCCATTAACTTAGACTCTCTGTCCCCTAAACTTGTTTGTGTTTTAGAATTACTGTTGTCAATTTGAGCTTATCAAAAATTCTTTAAAAGAACACAATGCTCAAGACAGATACTCTTTATTATTTGACGTAAACAGTTGTTTAGTTTGAAGATGACTTTGTGGGATAATTTTGGCTCGAGGATTAAAGATTATCTCAGGCAATGGATTCAGGGGTTCCCCGAGTTGTCTAACGAGTCCATTTAGTCAGGTTTCTATAAGAATTTGCAATTCTGTTCTACATTTTTTTCTGTTTTTGATCCAGGTCAATCTGTTGGGTCCTTGATCAAAAGATTCAGTAACAGTAGCTGGGCACTAGTTTTTATAATGCAGATAGTTTGAATTTTTACGAGACCAGATATGTGGGGGTTTTTTCTTCGTAGCTTCTTCATTTTGTCTTGCTTAGAAAGACCTTCCTGATTCTTGAGGAGGTAATTTTTTTCAAATGTCTTCATGATTTCTATTTCTGGACTTAAACTTTGAATTCATCTAGAATTTATTTGGTGTAACAAGTAAAGTAGATAAGCGTTTTTATCTTCCTAGGTGTCAACATCTTTTATCTTTAAAGGGCCAGATAGTAAATTTTTTAAGCATTGTGGACCATTCAGTCTATTGCAAGTGCTCAACTGAAAGCAGCCATTTACAGTAGATGTGGCTGTGTTCTAATAAAACTTTAATCTAGGTGACTGGATGTGGCCCACAGGCTATCGTTTGCTGACCCCTGGGATGGGTAGTTACCACAACTATATGTTTATTGACTGATCCATTTTCCCCATTAATTTGAAACACAGCCTTTGGTTTATAACTAAATTTCCATGTGTATCTTTGTGTATTATGAGCACTATTCCTTTTAACTTAACTGAGTTCTGCCTTTGTGTTTTAATGTCTTCTCCCCTTAGTAGTTTTTGAGTTTTTTTAAAAAATAAATTTTTACTGACTCTGCTGTTGTTCTCTGTCCTTTGCTGTTATAAACAGTGCTGCAGTGAGTAACATTTTTGCACACATAGAAATATGTCTGTACAGTAGATTCCCAGAAGTAAAATTGTGGGTGAGTATGGAGATTTTTAGTTTCGCCAGGTATTGCTAAATTCTCTGTATGGGTTGTACTGTTTTCATTCCTACCATCAGTGTGACAGTACCTGTTTTCTATACAGCCTTGCCAATAGCTTATTGTCAAACATTTGAACTTTAGCAAATCTGTTGGATTAAAAATGGTGTATCACAGATATTCCTTGTAAAAATACTCCTTTCTAGTTGGTAGAGCTTAATTCTCTTCCCCTTGAGTATGGGCTGGACTCAGTGATTTGCATTCAAAGCATAAAGTGTACAAAGGGAAAACTGGGAACTTATCAATGGAGAAACCTGGCAAACACCATTTTAATCAGGTAGTCAAGGTTAGCATCACCAGTGACAAGACATATATTGGTATCATATACTCCCTGATATAATGTGATGAGAAGGGTACCCCACTTCCCTGATATTCTTGTAAAATAGTAATAACCCAGGTATAATTGTGAGAACAAATCAAACCCAAGTTGAGGCAATGCTGCAAAAGTATTTGACCACTACATTTCAGCATTGTCTAGGTCATAAATAAAGCAAGGAAGGACTAAGAAACTTGTACAGACCAAAGGAGACTAAGGAGGAATGATAACTAAATGCAGTATGGTATCCTTAATTAGATCCTGGAATAGAAAAATGACATAAGTGGAAAAACTGATGAAATCCAAATAAAACTGCAACTCACCCTGCAGGACCCTGCAAATCTTGTAGGACCTTAGTGAGCATTTTGGTGTTTTATCTTGAGAATAACAGGGAGCCATTGAAAGGAGTGATACAGTTGGGTTTTGATTGGCTTTGCCTTATAGAACACTCACACTTGGGATACCAAGAAGGAGCTAGGAGAGGCCTCGGTGGAGGTGAGGAGACTAGTCAGGAGAATGCAAGTGAAGTATCGATAAAGGAAGTCAGACATGTGGACCAGAGAGGTTGGGGGGGGATAGAAAAATAATGTACATTGTATTTGAGAGAGGTGGGAGTCAACTCACCCTGTAGGGTAAAGATTTAGGAATCTCTGTTTGGTAGTTAGTGACACTGAGAAGTGGGCGTGGATCATCCTTATCTCTTGTACCTTTTCCAGAAAAGACTGCTTTCTAATGTCTCCCCATCCTTCTTCCCAGAGGTGGTCGTGGAGATAGGACTGGCCGCTATGGAGCCACTGACCGCACACAGGATGACAGTGGGGAGAACCGCAGCCGAGACCATGACTACCGGGACATGGACTACCGTTCATATCCCCGCGAATATGGCAGCCAGGAGGGCAAGCATGATTATGATGACTCATCTGAGGAGCAGAGTGCAGAGGTGAGGCCTGGGGAAGGCTAGGCCAGGTCTGGGTGGGGAGAGCTCCTGAAGGGTCCTCTGTCAGGTTGCAGCACTATGTGCGAATAGATCTCAGCTCCCATGCCTTTGGACTGTGCTGGGTGGCTTTGCCTCACCTGGAGGGTCTGTCCCATTCCCTCTTCTGAGGAGTCCTCTCCTTATTTAGCTTCCACATGCTTGGCTCTACTTCTGAAGGCCCCTGGCTACGCCTCTTTCCATTCTTCCCTGTTCAGTGGTTCATTGAACCATATAGTTCACTGAGAATGCTGTACTGCCTGTTCCCACCGAATTTAGGACACTTGAAGAGTTCTCACATGGAACCCAGTGCCTCGGGTTGGGAGGGCATCTGAGGGAACAGGATATTACCAGCCAGAGTAGTTTGAGGAATTCCCAGTTTGGGCATTCCCAGTGATAACAGAGCTCCTAGACAGATGGAAGGGCCCCTCAGTTCTCTTCTTTTGGGCTTAGGGGGGTCACCAATTCCGTGTCAAGTAGTTACCCTTAGCCTGAACAGTGAGAATGATATTCACCATCAGAGAACCATCAGAGAATAAACATGTGATGGTAAGAAGCACCCTTGCCTTGCCTAAGGGGAACCCTAGTTTGGTGGAATAGCCAGGGCCCCAATCCAGGGAAGCAGATAGTTTTCTTGTGGGGTAGGGAGAGCACCCTTGCAAACCCAGACCTGGGAGCCAGAGTGCCACCCTCTGCAGGGTCCTGTACAAAAGCCTTAGTGGTAGACCACCAGCTTCGGTGGGTGTATAAGGGGATGAGAGCAACCGTGCTTCCCCAGTGGCAGCTTTTGAACTGTGCCTGAATACCTCCAGGGGCACTGAGTAGGCCCTGGGTGGGCTCACTGGGAAGAGTTGGAGTTGGGTGATGAGTTACATGACTCTCCTGAGGGTTGGAGGGGCATGGACCTAGCCCTGGCGTGGGTTGGGTAACACCTAAGAACCCAACAATCACACCATATTTTGAGGGATACTGGTGGTGATGGAGGACTGGCCCAGGCTGAAGATCAGGCACTAAAGGGCAGTATCTTTGCCAGTTCCTGCTGACTGCTCTAGCTGAGATTCTGTGCTGTTTTTATGCCCACAGCTTGATTACGTAGGAGACGGATGGGTGGCTTTCTGTGACTTGTGAAACAGTTGTGCACACACTAGCTTAGGTTGGTGAGGGAAGGGCCAGGGAGGAACAGAGGACAGAGTCTAGTGTGCTGACCCCAAAAGAGGCTTGAGCTGTGTCTGGTGACCTGCCCGCACATAGAAGTCATTTCCCCTACCACCACCCAAACCGCCACCAGTCTCTCTCTACCCCTAGCCATAGAAGGGTTGCAGTCTAGGGCCTACCCACCTTCTTTGCCTTGAGCCTTTAGCCGGAGCCCGCCCACCCCTGGCTTTCAGAGCCTGCTTGCCTCAGAGAGCCAGCGGCCAGCCCCCTGGCTCGCCCCAGACTGACCGCCAGTCTGGTGTCTCTCATCTCGTTCTGTTGGCCAGGATTCCTACGAGGCCTCCCCGGGCTCCGAGACTCAGCGTAGGCGGCGGCGGCGGCACAGGCACAGCCCCACCGGCCCACCAGGCTTCCCCCGAGACGGCGACTATCGGGACCAGGACTATCGGACCGAGCAAGGGGAGGAGGAGGAGGAGGAGGAGGAGGAGGAGGAGGAGGAGGAGAAGGCCAGTAACATCGTCATGCTGAGGATGCTGCCACAGGCAGCCACTGAGGATGACGTACGTGCCCCCCATGGCCCTCAGCAGGTGGCAGAGCAGGAGGCCAGACTGGGTCTTCTCCAGGGCCCTTAACTTCTCCCCCACTCCCTCCCTCACCCCCAGCCTCAGCACTTTTCAACCGCTCTCCCAAACTGGCTCCTGCCTCCAGCACTGACCTGTCCTCTGTGGGCAGGCCCTCTCATCTCCTGGTCTGGAAGGAGGAGATTTGGATAGGTCAGCTTGACCACGGGGCGGCGGTGGTGTTGGGTGTCTGGCAGTTGTGGGCATGGGAGGGAGATGTGCATTCCTCCTGCATATTCCACTGGTCATCCATCCATTCTGCGTATGTTGATTGAGGGCCAGGACTCACCAGGCCTAGTGCTGCTGGTAGCAGAGATGATGCTTGTTCCCTGCCACCATAGGGGATCCCCATGGCATTTCCTAAAATGTGTTCTTATTCTTTCCCCATCCTCTTTTTGTCAGTATCATCGAATCTGATCTCTGACCTGGCACCAGACCCTTGGGTTCTTTTACTTTTCTTCTGGCTTTTGACAGCCTCCCCACCGTGTTTTCCTTTATGATACTCTCTCTCCCTTTCTCATACAGACTCCTCATAATGATCCATGTACAAGCCCCATGAGAGCCCCTGGACTAGCCTTCTTACTAACTTCCCTGATTCCCCAATGAATTGTCTTTCAGCACTCACTGAAAATTACCAGCTACCTATCTTGTAGCAAAGAAAATGTCACCTATATATTTGAGACCTTCTAAAGTCTATGCTGCCTGCTCTTGTCCAGAGTCAGACAGTAGCTGACTGCTGACATTTTCTGAGGCTTTATGACATGGTAGAACACCTTCCAAACATGATTTAATCTTCACAATGGCCCATCAGAGAAGGTACTTTTTGTACCCCCACTCTACACATGACAAAACCAAGCCCCAGAGCAGTAGAAGTGATTTGACCCAGGTGCCACAACCTGTGACTGGCAGAGCAGAGTTGGGATCTGAATCCTAGAGTGGTACCCTACAGCCCACACTTACACTGTTTCTGGAGACCTTCCTGAGTGTTTGGAGTCCCATTAGACTATCTCTTTCTTTTTCATCTTCGTGACAGCCCGTGGTTTGTAAATCTCCTTTCTGTTGTGTAACCTGATGAGAAAACTGAAGCCCAGAGGCATTAAGACTACTGCCTGAGAATGTCTGGCATAGACTCCCAGTCATCCTCAAGAGGCCTCACTACTTAAAGAGCCTACCTCACCTGGGCCAAGTTCTAAATTGCTTTTAAGCTTTTCTCTGGCCTACTTACCAGAAAAGTTTCCTAAACCCTAAGCGCCTTCCTAAATTACTTCTATGCTCGTTGTCTGTGGTGCATGGCTAGGATTTGCTTAGACTCCATTCCTTCCTGGTTTTGTATTTGTCGTGGGTTTCGGAGAGTCATCCCCTTGAGGTAGAGATAAATTGGGTCCTAATTTTCCTTGTTTTGTGACTGCCGTCAAACCTGTTGTCAGATCACCCTGCCCACCATTCGGGAGTTGCTACCTTGCCTGCTCTTTGTTCTCTACGCTCCCAGGGGTCATCACACTGCCATCTTTTGCATTGCACTGAGCCCCTTTCTTCATTTAAGCTTAAAGCTGAGACTGGGTACTGATGTGGGGGTAGAGGTGTTACTGCTCAGAGAAAAGCCCAGAGTAAGGAAGAGAAAACAGTGTTTGCAAGTCTTCAGTGTCCCTTCAGGGTCCTGGAGGCTTCCAGCCACCCTCAGCCATCTAGCAGCACCTCCTTTGTGCTGAGCCTGTTCTACTCTGTATCTCCCATACAGATCCGTGGCCAGCTGCAGTCCCATGGGGTCCAAGCCCGGGAGGTCCGGCTGATGCGGAACAAATCCTCAGGTGAGCTTTTGTTCCCAGTGTCCTCCCTTCTGCTGGCCAGCTTCAGCCTTCAAATCTCCCTCCTGCCTCTACCATCTCCCTCACCCTCCCTGCCTTCCTGCCACAGCTGGGAATGGGCAGTTTGGGGCGGTACCCTCTCTTCCTTCTCTCACCCTCACCCTGCTCTCCTCACAGCTCCACCCAGCAGCCTCATCCATGGGGCTGTTGGGGAGGGGGATGCAGCTCCCACATGAGTGCTCCCCGGGGGCAGGGCCAGGGCCAGGCTCCGGGGATCCTCCTCCTGGGGACTCTTGAATATCTGAGATGGTAACCTCCACCTCCCAAGCACACTTCTTCTCTCTTTTCTTCTCCATCCCCTGTGCCTCACTCCCCCAACACACATTTTTTTGTAACAGCCTCTGACCAGAAAGGAGGTCTTACATGGCCCCACCCATGTACCCCAGGAAGGGAGGCAAGGGATGACTCTTGTCCAAGGGTGCATCTCGAGCATCCAGGACTTCCTGGCCTTACCTGTTCCCTCCCTCCTTCTTGCAGGCTGCTTGGAGTTGACCTGAGGTTAGCAGGGCAGTGGGGGAGGGAGTTGTCTCTGCAGGAATTATGGCCTAGGCCCCCCCCAAGGCAGGCACAGTGGGGTCTCACTCTGCCTAGGCTTCTCTCTCCATCTCTTGGTCTTTCTCCTACCCCCACCTCCATCTCTCTCTCTCTCTCTCTCTCTCTCCCCCTGCCCCGTATCTCACATTATACCATTCCATCCTCCTGTGCATCTTATGGTTGTTCTTTGAGAGATCAAGCATACTTCCAAGCCCCACTACATCCAAGGTCTCTCTCTCTAAAGGAGGAGATGTTTTCTGAGGCCTCAAGCCCTGAATTCCATTTCCCAATCCTGGCCAGGCCTAGAGTCTCTAACGGTAGCATGTAGGAGGTCTTACATGGCCCCACCCATGTAAGCTAGACCTCATGCTGCCAGAGATTCCAGATCTCTGTTCCTCCTCAAGGAGATATCCCAGTTGCAGGCAGCCCCCTCTATGGCCCTGGGCACTTGAACTGGCCACCCAGTTTCTTATTCTAAGATCCTCCTGACCAATCCCAGCCCCCATTCTCCCTCTGTCCAGGAAGACCTCAAATGTCTGTGATTGTAATCTCCCCACCTTGGCCCTGAGGTTTCTCCTTGGTGAGGCCCAGTTCCCATGTACTGTAGAGAAGCTGAGATTAGGTTATGTCCTTAACTACCCCAAGTTCCTCATGGGCCTGGAGCCTTCCTAGCCTTGTGTAGCCCAGCTTCTCTTCTACTTTTTTGATTAAACACCCGTTACGGAGTCTCTCCTGAGTGCCCCTGGCCTTGCGTGGGCCCCACCACTGAGTTACTTATTCTGGCCCATATGGAGCCAGAAGCCATCCCACCTTCCTCTCTCCTTCTCTGGATACAGACTTGTAGCTTTTCCGTCCCAGCTGCTTCTCTCTGTCACTGTCACCCCGGGCTGGCCAGGTAGATCTGCCTGAACTCCTTCTCTCTGTCTGTTTTCCCAGTTGGTGTGTGTGTATCTCGGTCCACTCCACATTCTGGCCTCTCGCCTACTCTATTTTCCTCCCTCCTCCCCGCTTCCCTCTTCCCTGCCTCCCACAGTCATCTACCTTGCCTCCTACCCCCTTAGTCTTTCTCTGATTTTCTCTCTTCCTCTTTGCCCTTCCTTCTCTGCCCTGCCCCCCAACCCCCACCCCCGTCCTCTCCCCTCGGGTCCTGCCCCCGGGAACACCGTGTGTCCAAAGCTGTTGACTAACCCACTGCGTCTGTATCTGAATGCTGTCTCCAGGTCAGAGCCGGGGCTTCGCCTTCGTCGAGTTTAGTCACTTGCAGGACGCTACACGATGGATGGAAGCCAATCAGGTTGCTTTGCCGCACTTGAACCCTCCCCCAAACAAATACTACTTTGTAATCGAGCGCTCCCCATCGCCTGGTTCTTATGGACACAGTTCCCTGCCCTGTGGCCCCACGTCCCATCCTCCCCAGCCCTTCTCTCTATCCCCTTCCTGACCCTCACTATCTCCTCTTCCCACCTCTTGCTACCCCACTGGGCTTCCCATCAAGAGCCCATGCTCACCGTTGGCCCCTTCCTACCACCAGGCACTAGCTCTGCCCCTCTACTTCTCCTGGCTGAGCCTCCAGAAAAAGAGCTACAAGGGTGGGTTCTTTCACCTAGGTTCCTACCCCCCAGGGAGTAAGGCCTGTCCAGCCTGGGGCCTGGGTAGGATGTGTCCCAGGGGGACCACCCTGCTCTGGGGTTAGCCAGAGCCAGGACTTTGTTCTACTTTCAGGCACTGCTGGAAATCCAGCTACTAGGAGACTTAGCTGTTCGCATACTAACTAGCAAGCCCCATTTTATTAGTTCTGTCCCTGCATGTGAATCTGACCTTTTGAGTTTCGTGTAAGAGGACAGCGCCGCTCTGCTGATCTAAAGCTCCAGTCAAGTGTGATAGTTTTGATCATGCTCAGGCTCACTTCAGTTGCCCCAAACCTTCCCTTCACACATACGTACCACAGGAATCATCACCTCAGGCAAGCCCATGTCTTTTCAGCAAGGAGCTGTGCACAGCCAGCAAGGAAGGGAGCCTGCTCCCCCAGTCCAGCATAGGATCTCTACCCAGCAGGTTTGGGACCTTCAAAGACCCAAGGACCTGCTCTCTTCACCCATTCCCAGCTAAGATCACTGATCTAGGGCATTGAAGAAAAGCTTCAGGGAAGGAAAGACTTGGGAGGGCAAGGGTGGATGGGGTAAATGTAATGAAATGGGGAAATCGCAGCAGGAGCATCCTTGGGCCTTCTCTGTGGGGTCAGTAGTCTAGTGCGATGGGCCCAGGACTCAGCCATCCATGGGAAGAAAGCCTCATGGCAGGAACTTGTGTCTTTCAAATATGGCTCTTTCTTTTTCCCCTCCTCCAGCACTAGCGTGTGTGCACTCTCTCTCTCTTTTTCTCTCCATCCTTTCCCCTCCCTTCTCCCCAAGTATAGCCTGTGTAGTGCTGGCCCTGGGTGTGGCCTGGCAGTATCAGGGCCAAGTGGGGATTTTCCTCACTGTCCGGCGTCGGTTAGCTGAGCACTGTGTGCCTGGTGGTGTGTGTTCACGTGTGTGTCCGTGTGCCCGGAAAAGCAGCAAACAGCTGCGCCTGAGAGCTGTGGCGCTTTCCCTCCCTCCATCCCTTCCTTCTTCCCTTTGTCTGTTCTCCGGCCTCCCTCCGTTCCCTGTCCCTCATCCATCCAGCTGAAGGGCTCGCTCACTCTCTTCTCCTGTGCTGAAATGGTGTGTGGGGCACTGCTGCCTGGGCCTCACGTGATCTGCTTTTTCCCGCAGCATTCTCTCAACATCCTGGGCCAGAAGGTGTCCATGCACTACAGTGACCCCAAGCCCAAGATCAACGAGGACTGGCTGTGTAATAAGGTACAGGGGCAACAGTCGGCATTTGCAATGGATAGAGAAAACAGCAACAGTGGTGGCAACATCTCTTACCTGTCTGTGGCCTATGAGGGGTGTGAGTGTTGAGAACGGGCTCAGCTGAAGTGCTGCTGCTCCTAGCCATCCACTCATCCAGTCATCTCTATCTCTCCACCACAAATGTGTGCTGAGTGTTCACTGAATGCCAAGCTCTCTGCCCTCATGAAACACAATCTTGCCTGAACTCCCAGTAGGCTTTAAACAAATAGTCACATAAGTGACTAATTAGTAACAGTGTAGGCATAAACATGGTATGTAGAATGTGAACTGTAAGAACTGAACTGGCTGAGATTAGAGTATCCCAGATCTGCCTTGATGTTGGTCAGAATACTTCACCTCTCTTTGCCTCACTTTCCCTATCTCTAAAATGGGAATAATAATGACACCTCTCCCAAAAGGTAGTTGGGGGGATTAAAATACAATGATGTGTGGGTGACATTTAGAACTGTACCCTGGCCTACAGTTAACTGTTAATTATGAAACAAATGCCCAAGATGTTCTTAGAGTTCGTCTCTATTACATGACCTAGCCTAGAAGACCACTGTGACAAAGCTGTATGAACACCGAGACCAGATTGGTATGGTTGTAGGTTTTGCCATCATCTCCATATTAAAAAGGAGGAACCTGAAGTTCAGAGGGGAAGGGACTGTGGGTGAGCTCTGTCTTGTTCCTGATCATAAGGGCCATGGATGTCACAATGGGTCCAGGGTTACCCTCGGGGCCCCTCTGGGGGCCAGCCTCACAACCAATCCAAAGCCAGCGTTTGGTCCACAGCCTGTAGTCATCTGTCAGTCCTGAAACGTGTGGGGAAGACTGAGAGGTTGTAGAGGCCCTGACCTACTTCCCAAGTAGTGTTCTGCCTAGTGAAAGGGAGTAGCATCTATTTTTGTTTTTCTTCTTGTTTTTTCTTAAAAAAAATCATACCAGAAGGCAGATATTCAGTGTCTCTTGGAGAGACAGGTACAAAGTGATAGCAAAACTCCATCTCTCCTACATATTTAGATACTCCTTGAAAACAGGGACTTAACTTCGACTTCTTTCCGTCCTTTATCCCCTGCATCCTATTGGTCATCAGGTCCTGTTGCTTCCATCACTACCTTCCCTCCCTTGCCATTTCTGCTGCTCATGCCAATCCTCACGCCCTCTCACCCAGACAATTGCTGCAGACTCTTCTCTGGTATGCTGGCCTACCCTTTTGCTGTAACATTCCTAAAAACCAGCCCTGAGCACAACCCTCCTTCTCTGCTTAAAACTCCTGCAACTCTGAACGTAGGCCTGAAGGTCCTCCATAATGCAGCGTCATCTCTTCAGCCTTGGCTTTTGCTTTTCTCCTAATTCTACACCAGCTATGGAAAATTGTTGTCCCCTCTGCTGGGAATCACCTCGTAGCAAAAAAAAAAAATTATGAGCATCCCAAATAAAGCTTCGCTGCTTCTGTGCAGGCCTCCCTGAATCTCGTGTTGATGGACAAGTCACACAGACTGACCTGTCCCTCTTTAGGCTACATCTTCCTCCCTCCTGTTAGGGCATGAGAGCAGAGGCCACATCCTTGGCACGTGTGGCAGGTCCTGACACAGCTCAGTGCCTGACTGTGGAACAGAGATAAAAGTGTAGTGGGAGTTCAGGGGTCTCCAGAAGCTGGAATATTGAAGGCAGATTTTTTAAGAGTATCAAAATCTAACCCAGTTCTGGAGAGAAAGGAGAGGTGGGCATTTGGAAAGAGAGAGGCTACTGGGTTATAGGGATAGAAACATTGAAGATTTTTAAACAGGGGAACGTATTTTGGCAAGAGGAGATCTACTAAGGGGATTGGGGAAACAGTATCCCTAGGAATTGGTATTCCCTGAGGAGGGATATATAGAGGGGTGGAGGCAACAGTTGTAATGGCAATGGAGGAGCTGTTGATTCCTGAATTTAGGGTGTGGCACTGGGGATAAATTTGAGATACTGTAAAGGGAAGATTCACAAAACTAAGAATGGCAGCAAAAGTTCCAGAGCCCCCTACCACCCCTGGCCCTGGAATACCCTTCCTCGGGCACTGTGGGACTCTCCAAGGGATGCTGTGGTTCCCAGTTTGGAGGGTGCCCTGAGAAGCCGTACCTTCTCTCATGACCTGGCCTGTGCCTCACAGTGTGGAGTCCAGAACTTCAAACGACGTGAGAAGTGCTTCAAATGTGGTGTGCCCAAGTCAGGTGAGACCTTCCTACCTTCATCCCACTCCCTGGGTTGTTGGTGGGTGGCAGAAGGATGAGGGGCCAGTGTTTAAGGGTTGATGTGGATAGGAGTATGACTAACCATGGAGCCTCCCCATTTGT